>CM066992.1:22500-4822500 GCA_033977485.1 Hydrangea macrophylla
ACTTTTTATTTTTACCTGGATTCGACTGCTTGGTCAAAGGCTTGTCTTTCACACAGGCTTCGACATTTACTTGTGATACGCGTTGCATTACAAGCTCTGTCGAAGAGGGGCAAACTGTAAACACCCCGATTTTGACCAAATATCAAATCCAGGGATTGGTTACCTCTTAAGACCGATGATGACGATGACCGCGGGTTCTTCAGGACATGGGGTGGTGAGGACATATATGTGATCCTTCGTAGTTAATACGATGTCAAGGTTTCGTTTCCATTATGTGTAGTTATTTCCAGTTAACTTGTTTTGAGTGAGTATGGTGGCAAGTGGACTAAATGTAGATCCAGACATTATGATTTACTGTAAAAATCAAAAGACAAAATAAATATGGATATCAAAATTTCAGAATTTAAAATAAAATAATCCTTAAAACTCTTATTTTAAAAACAAAGTCACCGAAATATCAAAACAAAATAATAAAGCCTCCATGTGGTGGTCAATGTTCGATTTTTTGATTAATCACAACTTATCCGCTATGCAACTCTTGCAAAACAAGTTATGACTCCCGATCCCTTTTGATCTCTAAGCTTCTGAATAATGCCCCATGTGGGATCCCTTATCCATAGCTTAGCTAGTGCGTACCATTAACTAGGATCTAATCACAACCGCCTCAAGTAGCGTCTCCGTGTGGTGGTCACCCTCTAACACG
The DNA here is from genome assembly GCA_033977485.1 of Hydrangea macrophylla. Classification (NCBI taxonomy): domain Eukaryota; kingdom Viridiplantae; phylum Streptophyta; class Magnoliopsida; order Cornales; family Hydrangeaceae; genus Hydrangea; species Hydrangea macrophylla. Next base: position 23,204 of record CM066992.1, read on the forward strand.
TCTGATTGATCCTATCTAACATGACTAAAAAGTTGTGCGCTCTTGTACAATACCCAAGTGTAGCTGATCGTGCAAGTAATATAGTACTGGAAGTCCAGGTCGATCCCACAGGGAAGGAATAGGAAGAATATATACTAAGTTACAACCTAATGAAAAGGAAAAGAAAATAAGAATGTTGGGAGTGGATGTTCTATCGAATCCTAATTAATTAAATTAAACAAAATAATAAACTAAAGTGTAAAGAAACATAACTAATTAAACAGATAAACTAAGGTGTTGGAAATACGTGAATCCACATTGATCCTAACCTTCTACCATGCACAGTCGTTAACGTTCTATGGAGTTCATTCTTTTTCAGCATTCCGTATTTTTCTAAAGATAAAGAATCGATAGCCCTTTCATGACCAGGACTATATCATCACAAGTGATTTAAAATACTTAGAAAATGGTTTAAAACAATGGTTATTACTTGCACTCTAAATGGTGCTAGCATTCAAAGTGGTTTTCAAAAGTCATTGAAGAAAAGGCCTTAAGGCTTTAAGTTCTAAAAACTGTTGTGACAAACTGAGCTTATAGGGACAATTTGATGACAGATTTCTAAAACAGAAAGTCATGGAATACTTACAAGAATCATCTCAAGATTCAACAAGTTCGATCGATTGAAGCGCTCTCGATCGATCGGACACCATCATCCTTCAATCGATCGAAATGTCTTCGATCGCTTGATTATGACTCTGGTTCGATCGATCGAAATACCTTCGATCGATCGAGCCCAAGTTTTCTATATCATACATGGCAGAGGCTAAGAATCAATATTTCATCCCATATTTCCAATGTCTAAACTACGGAAACATAAATAAACTAGGGCAGAAACAGTAAAACATAACAATCATAATAACTAGATTCATAAACAATCAAATAAAGAAAAGAGAAAGTAAAACCTGTAATAATCTGATTATAACTTGTAATAAACTTGAAATAAAGTTGAATCTTCAATAATCTTGAGTAAAACTATGAAGAAGATGAAGAAAAACATGAATCTAACCTAATCTACTCCTAATCTAACCCTAAAACTACCCTAAACTGCTTTTTTTCTGCGTTCTGTAGCGTCCTCCTTTCGTCTGGTGTCAAAATGACTTATTTATAGGGTTCTTGCAGATTTTACGCAACTATTGGAAGAAAATAAAGCTCAATCGATCGAGCTTAGTTCGATCGATCGAAGGTTCGATCGATTTAACTCTCCTCAAGCCCTTGAACTTCTCTGATTTTGACAGCTCTGCACACTGATGGGAGAATGGCCATAACTTTTCACTCGGACCTTGGATTGACCTCCTGTTTGCGGCGACACAACTGTAACTCAAATATCTACATTTTGTATTTCTAGGAAAATATTCCAAATCTGAATTCTTCATTGTCAAAATTGGCATTTGCTCAGCTACTTCTGTTGTTCTCTTGACCAAAATCACTTTCTTTAGCTCCACTTCATTGATTTGCATTCTAATACCTATAAAACACTGCAAAAACATACGTTTTAGCATTAACACAATAAAAAAACATTTTTATTAGAATGCACCTAAATGTAGGGACTGTAGGGATAAAAATATGCATAAAATACCACATAATACACTATAAATATTCATTTTTCTCCTCGAATCACACCCCCCAACTAGCTCATTGCTAGTCCCTAGAAATGAAGCGAACTACAACAATGTTTATTTGTACTCTAAAAATTGAAAAAAAAAATTAAAGTAAAAATTCTAACTCACTTTCGCAGGAATCGCAATTGCATTTAGCATATGCAACAAGCTTTTAAACCCCTAGGTTCCCCCTAGTGGACGAGTGTTGTCTCGTGAGGGTTTGTAGTGAATCTACCCACAAAATTCATGTTTATTGTAATGGTTCTCGTTTAAATATTTTCAAGAAATATTTCCTCTAATTTAGCAATGTGGTTAAGCTCAACAATCTCATGAAACTCTCTAGTATGCCATAGCAATGCACCACACACATTACAGTTAATCTGCTATCAAAGTCATTAGAATATTCCATACCTGTTAATCTTCAAGTGTGTGTGTGTGAATGGACACCCAAAATACAAAATATTAATTTCAAAGCTTGCATAACCTAAGACGCTATCAAGATGTTCATTTTGACTCAACTCTTACCAGGATTACACTCAAATGATGAAATCAATCCGAATTAGGTATAATAATTATCACTCATGATATGGAAGTTATAAAGAGTATATGTAAATGGAAACAAAGGCTTCTCATATCTAAATTGAAAAACGGACATTTTAGTGCGCAAAGTCTCATGAAAGGATGCCTTTCACTAGAAGAGCAAGATACCGTGAAAAACTCTCTCATTACATTAACTTCAAATCCAATTTACCTAAAATCATCAGAACTTTGAAAAAGAGGTGTTAGGTGAAAGAAGAAAGAGGCTTGTGATTTTCAATTAGGTCCAAGGATGTGATTGGAATGTCTACTACAACTTTTCAAACTTCCCCACATCTCCAATCTCTCTTTTCTTTTTTCTTTTTTCATTCCCACACTCTTCTTTCTATTATTTTTTTTCTTCTATAACAACCATTGGCATTTTTTTTTCTTTTCATGCTTTTATTTTCCTCTTTTTTTTTTCTTTCCATCATTTTTTTCTTTGCCAACTTTCTCTTATTCACAAAACCAAACTTCTTGTCACGTTAACACATCTCAATCACACCCAAATAAAGAACTGAGGCTTGAACTCCTAATTTGGAGTTAGGTATAGACTTTAGGATTGTGAAGACAAGGAAAATATGGTAAGGCTCAAAGGGTGAAATAAAGGAATATCATAGAGGTAAGCCAAAGCTGTATTATGCGTGTATGGTCAAAAGATGGCCTAAATCATCTTCTAAGTTCATAGGATTATTCATTTTAGCAATTTAAGAGCTCTAAAGTTGGTAAATCTTGAACGTTCTCTTCTAGTGATTCGTCAAAATGAAGAAAATTGAGACTTTTAACGAATTACAACGCTTTTCAAAAAGTAAGAGTAATTTATAAAACCCTCAAAACCAAAGAATGGCACAAAAGCTCACTTGGGTTATTAGTCTCCACTATAGTCTCTCAAGACACCTAAATTATGTTTACTAATCCATTTTAGCTAAGTATAAGGTTGTCACAACGTGCTCAAAGTTGTTTGAAGATTAAAAGGCATAAAACATACTATAACCAAGATAGTAAACAAACTACCATAGTGTATCACATACTAATAACATACCAAAAATAGCATTACTGCATCATAACTAACTACATTAACTAAGAGAGAAATACAAGAACCATTTTATTATATTAAAAATAAATAAAAAGTTTTGCAATTTTGATTTACTGAGTCATGTTGCTAAGCAGGTGTATTGACATTAAAGCATAAAAAGAAAGAAACGAGGCATTCAATGACTCACTCCCCCCAACTAAAACTAAACATTGTCCTCAATGTTCTAAACTAAGCACATGGACATGTAAAGTAAAGCGAGAGAAGGAAGGATGCTACCTCAAGGCATTAATATCCATTTTTTTTCCAAGTTACCTGCAAAATCATTAGTAGCAACAAAGAAAAATAGAGAATATAATACAACTACTCAGTAAATAAATTCGGTTAATCAATATTTTTATCATAAATTAATAACTGAAATTTTTGAGGATCCTCCCAATGAAATAATTTAACAGTGAGAAGAACGTTGGGATCCTCATAAAAATGCAACTCCTCGCAACTAATGTCAGGCTCAAGGTCAGAGGAGATGATGCAAAACCTATGGCTTCTAAATTTTTTGGAGACAATTATAAGAGGTATACAACACTTTTTAGGAATTATACGCAAGAAACGATCTTTGGTGTTGCCATTTCCTATAACGGTCTCTATTTTAATACTAAAAACAGGGGGAGGTCATGGTTCGATAAAAGGGGTAGGGTCTAAGTGATGTTCTAATTTAGATTCATTACCCTCCTCTTGTATTAGAATAGAATCTATGGATATATGACCATAGGAATTTAATTTCTATTCTATGTAACTAGTTTTGGACTGGACTTGGATAAAGGTACCTATTTGAGCCTCAATGACATTATTATTCAAGAAGGTCAAGCAGTCTAGGAGATTACTAGCTTCTTTTTGATGTTTATGATCATCTAATGTGGGCCCGAAAGTTTCTAAGTCCTCTCTCAAAGAATTTTGAAAAATAAAATTTTGTGAAGTACATGTGCTAGAATCCATACCATCCTCTTCCACAACACATTCTACTTGTTCAATAGTGAGGTACACATGATTTTCAAGCTCAGGATGAGAGCTTTGATTGATAGCGAGGATAGGTGATGGGCAACTTGGTGACACCACCTCTTCGGCTGAAAGAGGTGAGGATTCATGAATATCACATGAATCTAAACAGGATTTAGATTTTTCAATTACGTCCTCCCTAGGGTCACTATCAAAGTTAGGGAGAGAGTCAACAGGGGACTCTTCCTTTCCTAGTTGCATGCAATCCTCTAAACTCTCATTATCTTTTAAAACCTCATTCTCATCCTTGTAACTCTCCTCACTACATATGTCATCTATTGAGGTGTTCTGGACAAAGGAATTGTGCAACTTTATCCAGGCAGTGAAGGAGTTGATGTCTGGGGTTGTATATCGAGGAGAAGATGGTTCTACAACTTCATGCTCAATAGTTTGCTTTTGGAGTTCTTGTTAGGTTATAACTTTCTCGAGTGAGTTGTTAACCTCATTCGGTATAAACCTATCATTGTACTATAATTCCATTCCATTGTTAGTGTCTTGAAATTTAGGTTGTAGTGTTGAAAGACTGGTATAGTCATCTAAAGGTTGGCTAGCATATGCTTGTTGATATATAGTTTCTAATTTATCTAGTGCACTATCTAACCTTTTCATTTCACTAAATAGTAATTTTAACATACCACTATCCTCAACTTGGTTATTCTCCTCATTATTACTATATGAAGTTTCGCCCCATTGTGGTTGGTAGTAATTCCCATCCCAATGTGTTTGTGGACAAGACTCGCCAAAGGGAAAGTCTTGGTGCGTTTGGTAATCGTGGGAACTACTACTATATCCTATATTATTTTGGTTATATCCCCATTGCGGTTGATAGAACTCTTCATGTGGAGGTTCTTGATACGTTTGATAACATGGGGGACTACAACTATCATTTTCCCATTGTGGTAGTTGGTAGCACTCAGGTTGATAATGCGCATCATAAGTGGTGCTTGCCAACTTGGGGGACAATTTTAATTACCTAATGTGTACATATTCTTGGTGTTTGTGTTATATGGAGGATAATATGGATAAGACATATTCACTCAAAATTTTTAAACAATAGGAATTTTATTTATTTATTTTTATCTTGTGAGAGAAAAAGTCCAAAAGTTTTTATTTTTATTTTTATTTTTATTTTTAATTTTTTATTTTTTTAAGAAAAAGAAGAAAAATGGAAATAACTTAGTATAATCATAACCTAGTTGCCTTCCCCGGCAACGACGCCAAAAACTTGACACGGCTAAAAAGTTGGGCGCTCTTGTGCAACACTCAAGTGTAGGTGATCGTGCAAGTAATATAGTACTGGAAGTCCAGGTCAATCCCACAGGGAAGGAATAGTAAGAATATATACTAAGTTACAACCTAACGAAAAGGAAAAAAAAATAAGAATGTTGGGAGTGGATGTTCTAACGAATTCTAATTAATTAAATTAAACTAAATAATAAACTAAAGTGTACAGAAACATAACTAATTAAATAGATAAACTAAAGGTGTTGGAAATACGTGAATCCACATTGATCCTAACCATCTACCATGCACAGTCGTTAACGTTCTATGGAGTTCATTCCTTTTCAGCATTCCGTATTTTTCTAAAGATAAAGAATCAATAGCCCTTTCATGACCAGGACTATATCATCACAAGTGATTTAAAATACTTAGAAGACGGTTTAAAAAAATGGTTATTACTTGCACTCTAAATGGTGTTACCATTCCAAGTGGTTTTAAAAAGTCATTGAAGAAAATAACCTTAAGGCTTCAAGTTCTAAAAACTGTTGTGACAAAGTGAGCTTATAGGGACAATTTGATGACAGATTTCTAAAACAGAAAGTCATGGAATACTGAAAAGAATCATCTCAGGAATTAACATGTTCGATCGATTGAAGCGCTCTCAATCGATCAGACAGCATCATCCTTCAATCGATCGAAATGTCATCGATCGCTTGACTATGGCTCTGGTTCGATCGATTGAAATACCTTCGATCGATCAAGCCCAGGTTTTCTATATCATACATGGTAGAGGCTAAGAATCAATATTTCATCACATATTTCCAACGTCTAAACTATGGAAACATAAATAAACTAGTGCAGAAACAGTAAAACATATCATAACAACTAGATTCATAAACAATCAAATAAAGAAAAGAGAAAGTAAAACCTGGAATAATCTAATTATAACTTGTAATAAACTTGAAATAAAGTTGAATCTTCAATAATCTTGAGTAAAACAATAAAAAGATGAAGAAAAACATGAATCTAACCTAATCTACTCTTAATCTAACCCTAAAACTACCCTAAATTGCTGTTTTTTGCATTCTGGAGCGTCCTTTCTTCGTATGGTGTCAAAACGACTTATTTATAGGGTTCCTGCAAAGTTTACGCAACTTTTGGAAGAAAATAAAGCTTAATCGATCGAGCTTAGTTCGATCGATCGAAGGTTCGATCGAGTGAACTCTCCTCAAGCCCTTGAACTTCTTTGATTTTGACAGCTCTACACACCGATGGGAGAATGGCCATAACGTTTCACTCGGACCTCGAATTGACCTCCGCTTGTGGCCACGTGACCGTAACTCAAAGATCTACATTTTGTATTTCTAGGAAAATATTCCAAATCTTCATTGTCAAAGTTGGCATTTTCTCAGCTGCTTGTGTTGTTCTATTGACCAGAATCACTTTATTTAGCTCCACTTCATTGATTTGCATTCCAATACCTATAAAACACTGTAAAAATATACGTTTTAGAATTAAGACAATAAAAAGAACATTGTTATTAGAATGCACATAAATGTAGGGACTTTGGGGATAAAAGTATGCATAAAATACCACATAATACACTATAAATATGCACTTTTCACCTCGAATCACTATCCATAGGAAGTTCACATCTAGTAACCAATGAGTAGCGTACCCTCCGTATAGAATGATCACCCCTAGCAAGGTGACACAGAATGCACTACTTATATTACAATGAACCGTTAATGAAAGATCGTGGGTGTTATAATAAGACCCTCTCCTACTAGATTTAGTATATAAGGATTTTGCTTTTTAGGAAAAATTTGTTTCTACACATTACCCATAAATGTCCAATGTTTACTAATGCGTTGAAAATAATTTTTGAATTTTATTTTAGAAAACTTGTTTTTATAATGCATGCAGTAACAACATATTTAATACTCCAATCACAGACAAGCATATAAAAACAAAAAACTAAAAATTGAAATAAAAGAATCTAGATGACGCCTCTATCTCCCATGGCTCTATCTCCATAGAACTTCCTTTTTGGTTTGATCGCCTCCAGCTCCATCTTCATGGACAACGGCTTGTTCCTCCATCTTCATGTATATTCTAATTCTATTACATTGGTCCTATGCTTCTTTCGAAGCTTACAATTCATCTAGAAATTAAATCAACAACAAGGAAATAAAGAAGGCTAGGGAAACCGGTGCGACTTTCCTTTTCATAGGATTGAAGTCGCAGTGCCCTTTACACATGCCTTAAACCATACCAATAAAATGTACCAATCTCAAAACATTCAAACACAAAAATTAAATGCTCTTGGTGCCATGGGAGATAGGGACTAACTTGCTGCAAAAGGGTTAGTCGAACGCATATCCACGCATATATCTAAAATATATGTACCTATTGGAACCCATGATTGATTTGCATAGTACATAAGCTCTTTAGGTACTAAATTAGAAGATTAAAATAGCATCTTAGTTCTCTGTCACAGTTCGATCGATCGAAGACCGTTCGATCGCTTGAACCTTCGATCGATTGAACACTGTTCAATCGCTTGAACATTCTGTTTCACAGACTGATTTCAAAACTTTTACAGAATAATTTAAAATTAAAGTATATAATTTAAAAACCTTTAAAACTGTGAACAGAACTCCTGGATAGAAAATCAATCTTGATAGATTGAACCCTATTCAATCGATCAAACGAAACCAAAGTTCGATCGATCGAAACTTGTTCGATCGCTTGAAAACTGAAGATGTTCGATCGATCAAAAATACTTTGATCGATCGAATCCATTATGCATCCAATGCAATCACAGATTTGTATTCTGCTATGATAACAGTGCAAAAACAGATTTGTGACGATGCAGTTTTGAAAAACCAGTTCTAAAACAATATGCAAATCAAAACTAGTGTTCCAAAACGCATCTATAAATCAAAAAAAGCGTGGCTCGGATACCAATTGATGGAAAAATAGGTTTAAATGTCATTTTAAATGCGCAGTGGAAAGATTGAGTTTCAAAAACTTATGGTATCCGAAGATCTACTACTCGTTAATTCCATAGATGTGTACAGTAAAGAGGGAGAAGAAATATACCTCAGGTCTTGAACCCAATTCTGAATTTCTTTCTCCGGGATAGTGCAGCAGCCTCCACTAGGTTGTCTTCACCCATATGTCTCCTACGAATGCTTCCCAGATAGGCTAGAGATGGTGGGGTCTCAAATGGAGAGGATAAAGAGGGTTTGGGAGCTCAAAAATAGTTTCTGCAGCTTCTGACATTCAAAACGACAAACTCTTTTTTCTGGACGCAGCTGCCCTATTTATAGATTCCCAGAACCGACCAATGTTTGAGCGATTGAAGTGCATTCGATCGATCGAAACTTTGATCGATCGAACCACCTTCGAGCGATCGAACCCACCAAGACTTCAATCAATCGAGACACCTTTGATCGATCGAACCCACCTTGACTAGATCCTCATGTGCCTTTCCAAGCATTCTAGCGGAGCTAAGAGTGGGACCTCCTAGGCTCTTTATTGTTAGCTCAAACCAGTTTGTTAATTACCATGACCAAACTCTTTGATCAGCAAACTAACTAACTGGTTAGTTAACGTTTACTCTACTATCAATTGATAACTGAACTCCAACGCAAAAGAACATATCCGAAGCGATAACTAGACTTGTATGGTGTACTAATGTCCCTCCACCGTCAGCATTCGTAATCATATTCAGGTAGTCGGATAACTGGTTACTGTCAACCTGAATCATGATTACTTCTTATATTCCTTGAGTCCCATTCACCACCCATGATTACCAAACATGTTGATAACTACTTATCAACAAGACTGCAGTTCTTAGTGATCAACTTGGTGACATTCTCAAGGGAATGCTTACTCTGAATCAGAGGGTAGATTCTATCTTGACAATATATGTTCACAACCCTATGAACATGACATACCCAAGATACCCAGGTGTTGATCTTCAATAGACCTCACTGATTGGTAAGTCAAAGCAGCCATATCCACAGTCTGTATTCATAATCGTCTCAAGATTAAGAACATGTACCTTATATAAGTTATGAGTTCCTATCGACTGATTGACAGTCTTGAGTGTCAATAGGAAAGCTCAGGTCCGTCAATGCACTATAAGCACTAGCATATCAACTAAGAGTTACACTCTAGTGATTGAGATTAATCACTCCATCCAATGGTAGTTAATCATGCTACAGTGTAAACCTGATGAGAGATCCAGTCTCACCATCCACTGTGACAAGTTCTAAGTAACAAAGAATAGTAATTCATATCTCACTTGTACGTATCTCATACATACACTAATTACTTACTATGATACTTAAGGATAACAATCATCTCATGAAAGAAACATACATAACTAAATGTAAAGCCGATATCCATATATTAAAATGTTAATGTCTCATATATAAAGTAATGGTTTGAGGGCACAAACCTAACATCACCACCTTTCCCTTTTTCTTGAGGAAAACATTGTCCCGTTAATATAGGCTAAATAATGGTAATTATCACTTGGCATCCATTGACCTGTGTAAGTATATAAGCATGTCAACATATCACATAGCAATTTCAACAAATTTGACATATTAAGCTCTAATTAACACATTTTTTTCTACCAATTCAAGAATCAAGCACACTAGCATAGTCAATATCACATAGCCATCATTTAACACCCAATTTAGAATTAGGGTACTCACCTCATGATTTACTACAATTAAAGCCTAGAAATTCAAAATTCCTCATAATTTTAGCTCTTGTTGTATAGTATCCGGAGGTAATCCTACATGTAGATATCATATATATGTATCGTCACCTCAAAAAGGGTCGTAGAAAAACGTTACCGAAATTGAAAAAGAAAGGTACAGAAACGGCGAAGAAACGACGTAGTGACGGTGGAGCTCCTCTGATGGCCGACTTTGCCTCTCCTGTATCTCTTTTCTTGTTTTGATATATTAAAGAAGAAGGTAAGTCACTCAAGAGGTGTCAACCTCTTGAGCTTCCTAACTCATACTTTGTTTTATTAGACTTACACCCCTAATACTTCTTAAAGCTTTATTATGAAATCCCCCAAACAATTATATCAACTACCCAATTATCTAAGTGGGTATATATATGTCACGTGTGGGTCTCAAACGTGGTCCCACATATTTTATGAAGTTGCTAGTTAACCTACCAGTTATAAATCTGATTCCAATTTGCTCTCACACGGGTACCTGACGACATCCTACTGATGCGTTTTCTTATCAACACCCAAGTGTAGGTGATTGTATAAGTAATAAAGTTCTGGTAAGATCAGGTCGAACCATAGGGAATGGAAAATTAAATTTATAAAGATAGAAAATAAACATTTTTCGCTAAAAAGAAAATAAAAGATGATGGATTTTTGGGGCTTTTCCTAAACTACTAGTTTTTATGTTTTTGCAGTAAAACTTAATTAAAAGCTATTTTTTTCTACGTAGTTTACGGTAAAGATTTTAACAGTACAAAATCAATTAACGAAGATACTAGTAAGAAAAGGAATAAAAAGAAATAAAAACTAGATTTACATGAAATGAACTTTTTAGATTTTATTGTAGCAAAAGATAGAAATAATACAAATATTTAATCTAAGTTATCTAAAAGCAGGGAATATTAATTAACTTGGGAAAAATGATTTAAATGGATTGGGAATATGCAAATCAACACTAGATCACGTAACTTTTGTGCTTTTGCAAAGGATTTGGCATTTCTAAACAGAGTGATTCTTTATTTGAAAATAAACTTGTATTAGTTGAAGTCATACCAAGTGTGTCAGGTTTGATATGAAATGACATCGTTTAGTTTAAAGAAAAATAAAGAGGCAATTGGGCAGTAGCCAGGTTCGAACCGTGACCCACCGCGGACGTGGGTTATTCGGCGCCCAGTCCCCACCACTCTGCCACTACACATATCTCTGTCCATTAATGGATAGAAATATATATATATACTAGTTCGAGCCCTACCCGTTGCGCAGGAATTTTAATTGGGTCGTTTCGTGTGGTTAAGTGGTTGTTAAAAGTATATAATAAGATGTTAAAACAGTTAAATAGGAAATTGTAAATGTAACTATTTAATCTAAAACTCTTCTTATGGAAGAAGTTGATAATTCTGACTATCTTATAAATGAGTAGTAAATGTACCTAATAAAGCGCCACTAAAAATATATGACACAAGTAGGATGTTTCCTCTAAAAAAGGGCATGAATGTGTTTGTAGGCCTTAATTGATATTCGAATACAATCTATAAATCATGAATTTGAGGGAAGAAATTGACCAAATTGTAAATATTAGTGATCAATTCATAATAGCTACTAAAATAGCCACTTTATTTGACATTTTAAATATACCAGAACTTAAATTTTAGAGAAGAAGACCAAAATGTGAAATTAGTGACCAATTTCTAAAATAGCCACTAAAATAGCCACTTTTTAAAACTTTTTTAAAGTGAATAATAAATATCCCAAAACTTGTTGACCTAAATTCCACTGCACATATTACAATATATGAATCATAAATTTGAGAGAAGTTGAGCAAATTGTAAATATTAGCGACTAATTCCTAAACAACCACTAAAATAGCCTTTTTTTTTTTACTTTTTATGAAGTGAATAATAAATATCCCAAAATTTATTGTCCCAAATGTAATTAGACACAAATTGTTGATTGAAACCTCATTTGAGAGAAGAAGTTGACCAAATTGTAAATATTAGTGACCATTTCCTAAATAGCCACCAAAATAGTCACTTTTGTTGACTTTTTTTAAGTCAATAATAAATATCCCAAAAATTGTTGACCCAAATGTAATTAGACACAAGATTGTTGATTAAAACCTCATTATTATATTAAATAAAATTTCAAAAGCTGACTTGAATGTAATTATTTGTCCAAAATGACAGATTTAGCCTCACACAAATCAATATATCCTTACAATGCATGTATAGATATATAAGTAATTATAATGTAGTGAAGGGCAAAATAGGAAGTTCATATTTTTTTACTTGCTTGTTTCTTCGTTTTTATAGTATAGTAGATATATTCACGTACTTGAAATATAAACTTTGTCAAATGAATTGTTTGTGTATGCATGGTGTTTTTTTATGACAAAAGGTACAGTTTGGCAATTCACATAATTAGATTTATATTTCAAATATGTAATCTTTAAAGTCCAATATAGCCATAGTCTATAAACATGTTAAATGGTCATAAACTATAGATAATTTTTTGGCCACGAATGCAAAAACAACCCATCTAGATAAATATGCCCATTTAAGATTAGTGCACAAAAGCTGTAGTTTCTAAGTTTTTATTGCATATCCCCAATTAATGTTTTAGCCTACCATTTTTGGAATTGAAATTGTCTTCTAAATACCTTTTGTCTTCTAGTGAATGGAATTTTTGTTATAAAAACTAGAAATTTGGGGTTTCAAACTATTTTAGGGGACATCGACAACTACTAACTATACTAAAAATATTAAATCAAAATTTTAATAGGAACATTTTACTACTACAAATTAGCAGAGGACCTATAAGAAAACAAATATTTTAATTTGAGAAATGTAGTATACAAAGTTTTGTTACATATTTTTGAACATGAAATCATCAATTATATAAAAGAAAATTTTTACAACTTCTAGAACTAGAAAAGGCAAAGAAAAAGCTTTAAATTTCTACTCCTAGGGACACTACGAAGTGCTCACATGGTAATCTCCCTAAACTATTCTCTCTATGTGATTGTGCGTTGTATCATCTCTCTGTGTTGTGTTTTTCGTTGTGTTGTGATGCCTTCAATTTATAGATGAAGTTTTGACGAAAATTCGTCATTCCATTCATCATTCTGAATAGACGAAATCAGAGCGTTTGCCATTTTTTCCTTCACTTCGTCCATTTTTTCAAAGCTTTTTGACAGTCCTGAGAGAGAGAGAGAGAGAGATAAAAAAAGAAGAAAGAGACAGAATATAAACATGTATGTGTACATATCGTTGTCAGCTTGACAACTTTTTCCACATTTTTTTTTTGGATTCTTTCTGAAATTTTACTGTTAAAATTTTGACTAACATATGGGAGATACTACAGTGTGGTTGCTACTTCTTTCCTTCCCTTTATGGGCAAGTTGTTGGTCTAGGGAGCCATTGCAATAATCCCCGCGGAGCAAACTCTAGACTCTCTTCTGAAAACGTATGATCTTACCCGACATTGTGAATTCCACTCTGAAATGATCGGGAACTCAACAGATTGCTTCACCTTGAGGAATAAAATGCAAGATCTAATTGATGACGAGAGGATGACTGTCAAGCCATCAGAGCCACTCACGAATGTGGCCAACAAACCACTCCTTTAGCACAAAGCTGCAGCGCCAACTATCAATGTGGTGATGGTTGAATATGAGGAGGTTACCATGTCAGTCACTCTGCACCCCCTACCAAGATGGGTCGGTGGCTTGATTCTGGTAAACCAGGAAAAGGGGTTCTCGAACCTCAATATGAACTCTACACCAACAAGCTTTCTTCCTCCTGTTTATGTACCAACACCAAATGTTCCTGTTTCAACAATCTAAAGGATGACTGAGCTTGTCTCTATACTTGTAAATTCCCACCCTCTCATGTCTGCACCACCAATTGATCCCCGAGCAAAAATCCAAAAGGCAACCAAGCCTATCTCCATATTCGCGTACTCTCTTCCACCTATTGCACCCTACTCCGGAATAACAATCGGGCCACTCTCTGTGTAGGTCAAGCTATTACTCGAGGTCCTAGCTACTCCAATAACCCCGATAGTCCTCTAAGAAGCTGATAGAGGACACTTATGCCATACTATGTATGTATCAGATCCCGGACCAGGATGTGGGAGGAGCCCATTCATCATCAACAAGGCATTATCCAGAGAGCTTTGATACTTGCAGACATGGACGGTGATGTGTTTCCAGAGCCGATCAATGCTGACTCGGTCAAGAGAATTTATGCTTAATGTCGAACTTGTGTGTTTGAATCCTTTAATCAAAATGAAGAGAGGCTTTCAACTAGATTATCCATCTCAATCAGTAAACTCATTTATTAACCACTTTGAGCCTACTTTTTTTTTTTTGGACTATCTCCTGCGCAGGGCAGTTCTTCCCTACATTACTGAATATATGCATCGTCTGCTTTGTACAAGTGCATGCATTTCTTTAAAAAAAAAAAAATTAAAAAAAAACTTTCTTCATCATTCAATAACTATCATCTTGCTTTAAAATCTCATAATTCATTAGATATGTTTGTCCTGTAACTTGTTGAAACAAATTTGGACATCACATTTTTGGGGACAACACATGTCCATTTACCATACAATCGCAGTCCATGATAGAACATGCCAAAAGGCTTCAAGTCTATAATGGGTCATTACAGTATTTGACATTGCTCATCATCACAAGTGCATGCTGCTTAATAGCTACTATAGCATATAGACAGCACACTCTCAAGGGTAAGAATACCTCAGATCCAAACTCAAGGCCTATCACACATCGATCAAGTATCAATTGGGGTAGCCTATAACTCCTCATTACATTACATTCTCATAATTTTAATGTTGCACATGTATGATTTCTAAAATTCAACTATAGTTGCGTCAAAATGATGAGAGGCAATCATTTTAGCCATCCATACACTATTATCCACTTGCTAGCCCACTTATGCCATATAATGAAAATTTCTTTCCAAATTCAAACCCCTGAGGATCACACCCCACATTGGAAAAAAAAATGAAGCTCAATGAAAAAAATAAAAAAAAGAGAGCTCAATACAGAAGCTGGGAAAAAATCCACAGAATACTATCCGACTTGATACTCACTTTGAAATGGGAAAATTCTTACCCAAGTCGCATTTTACTCCACAATACCTACCCCATACTAGACTAGGGCAGCCAAAAAAAGGAAACGAAATAGAGCATAAGATGATCTTAGGCATTCCAGTCAACCTTTCAAAAAAAATATTTGAGCCTTCATGTGATTCTTCATTTCTTAACCCATGACCCCTAGCCTACAATACAACCCACTAAAAGTCCACTCTGATTGACACAAGGCTTTTTGGATTCATTAAATCATACTTTTGCATCATTTCAAAGACATGGGCCATCACATACTGTTAATTTCAAGATATTTCGACGGGCGTAGTGAAAACCTCAAAAAGGGCACTATGAGTAAAAATCTAGACTATGGCAAACTATCAACACAGCAAATACAGAAAAGGACTAGACATTCAGTGAATATTGGGGCACTGAGCTCATGAAGTCAAAATACATTATCTTCTAGTGTTCCAACAAGCACAAGACAGGCAATATCCACTAAATTACGAACATTCTTTCGTAGATGATGAACTCATGCATCAAACACTTTTGTAAATACTCTATACATAGCATAACATTGCATTCAAAAACAAAAAAATCAGTCATGTTTTACAATATAGCAGAAAATGCATATATTTTGAAACAGGGGTAACTGGTCCTGATACTTCTATCATCCTTGTAAGGAGAACACCCACCTCTGGCCCAACATAGTTCCAAAAGCCCCACCACTAGCCTAACATACTTCCAACCCACTATATACAGCCTTTGCTCACAGTCTAATTCTATAGCAATCCCTCTGCTTAAATCCACATATCAAATCAACCTCCCCTCTACGGATCAGCAAGAAGTATGTCCCCTACTCGGGATCACCAAGTTCATATCATCCAACATCAGGTGTGAGTCCGTCAAGTGGCATACTGTTCATCTCATCCATTATAACGTGTGAGTCTGTCAAGTTGTATCCTATTCATATCATCCAGCATCAGGTATGAGTTCATCAAGTGGCATCGTGTTCATCTTATCCA
This sequence comes from Hydrangea macrophylla, assembly GCA_033977485.1. Taxonomy (NCBI): domain Eukaryota; kingdom Viridiplantae; phylum Streptophyta; class Magnoliopsida; order Cornales; family Hydrangeaceae; genus Hydrangea; species Hydrangea macrophylla. The sequence goes on from CM066992.1 coordinate 39,620, forward strand.
GTCTCAAGTGTGAGTCCATAAAGGGGCATCCTGTTCATATCATCCAACATCAAGTGTGAGTCCATCATGTGGCATCATGTTCATCTCATCCAGCATAAGTGTTAGTCCATTAAGGGGCATCTTGTTCATCTCATCTATCATTAGATGTGAGTCCGTCAAGTGGCATCTTGTTCATCTGATCCAGCATCAGGTGTGAGTCTGTTAAGTGGCATCCTATTCATCATATCTAACATCAGGTGTGAGTCCATCAAGTGGTATACATTTCATATCATCCAACATCAGGTATGAGTCCATTAAGTGGCATCTTGTTCATCTCATCCAACATCTGGTGTGACTCCATCAATTGGCATCCTGTTCATCTAATCTGGCATCAGTTGTGAGTCTATCAAGTGGCATCTTGTTCATCTCATCCAGCATCAGGTGTGAGTCTGTCAAGTGGCATCCTATTCATCTCATCCAGCATCAGGTGTATGTCCGTTAAGTGGCACCTATTCATGTTATCTGGTCTCGGAGGGGAGTCCATCAAGTGACATCCTATTCATCTTATTCAACATCAGGTGTGAGTCTATCAAGTGGCATCCTATTCATATCATCCAACATCAAGTGTGAGCCCATCAAGTGGTATCCTGTTCATCTCATCTAACATCAGGTATAAGTTTGTCAAGTTGTATCCTGTTCATCTCATCCAAGCTCAGGAGTGAGTTAGTCAAGAGGCATCATGTTCATCTCATCCAAGCTCAGGAGTGAGTTCGTCAAGAGGCATCCTGTTCACAATCTCACTATCGGGAATGAGTCCGTCAAGAGGTATCCTATTCACAGTCTCACTATCAGGAATGAGTCCATCAAGAGGAATCATGTTCACAATCTCACTATCAGGAATGAGCCTGTCAAGGGGCATCTTGTTCACAATCTTTACATCAGGAATGAGTCCGTCAAGAGGCATCTTATTCACAATCTTACTATCGGGAATGATTCAGTCAAGAGGTACTCCGTTCACAATCTTATTATCAGGAATGAGTCTATCAAGAGGCATCCTATTTATAATCTCACTATCAGGAATAAGTTCGTCAAGCGGCATCCTGTTCACCATCTTACTATCAGGAATAAATCTGTCAAGAGGCACCCCGTTCACAATCTCATTATCAAGAATGAGTTCGTCAAGAGGCATCTTTTTCAAAATTTCACTATCGGTAATGAGTCCATCAAGAGGTACCCCATTCACAATCTCATTATCAGAAATGAGTCCGTCAAGAGGCATTTTGTTCACAATCTCACTATCAGGAATGAGTCTGTCAATTGGCACCCCATTCACAATCTCATTATTAGGAATGAGCCGTCAAGAGGCACCTTGGTCACAATCTTATTTTCAGGAATGAGTACGTCAGGAGGCATTCTTTTTATAATCTCACTATCAGGAATGAGTCCGTCATGAGACATCCTATTCACCAAATCTAACTATCAGGATTGAGTCCATTAAAAGGCACCCTATTTATACTCTTATTACCAAGAATGAGTCTATCAAGAGGCATCTTGTTCACAATCTCACTATTAGGAATGAGTCTGTTAAGAGGCACCCCATTCACAATCTTATTATCAGGAATGAGTCCATCAAGTGGCATCCTATTCACATATCTCACTACCAGGAGATGTGTCTGTTAAAGACATCTTGTTTATATATCTCACTACTAGGTGATGAGTTTGTTAAAGACATCCTGTTCACATATCAAGAGATGAGTCTGTTAAAGACATTCTGTTCACATATCTCACTACCTAGAGACGAGTCCATTACAGACATCTTGTTCACATATCTCACTACTAAGAGACAAGTCTGTTATAGACATCCTATTCATATATCTCACTACCAGGAAATGAGTCCGTCAGAGACATATTGTTCACATATCTCACTACCAGGAGACGAGTCCATTAAAGACATCTTGTTCACATATATACCAGGAAATAAGTCCGTTAGAGACATCCTGTTCACATATCTAGATCGTTAGGAAATGAATACGTCAGAGACATCCTGTTCACGTATCTTGATTGCCAAGAATTAAGTCTGTTAGAGACATCCTGTTCACATTCATCGATCATTGGGTATGAGTAAGTCAAGTGGCATCCTGTTCATAACTGCAACAAACAAGAATCAAGTACGAGTCTATCAAGTGGCATCCTAATCATATCATCAGTTATCCTCGGAATCAGGTATAAGTCCCTTAAACGGTGTCCTACTTATATCGATATCAAGCATCAAGTATTTCTCTTACCCTTCCCCCATCTCACAACAGTCATCCGTATCGTATTTTTCCACTCTCTATCTGCAGTGATTACGTCCCACTTGGTATGTCACTCTAGAATCCTCACAACAATCATGCCCTATGCGGCATTTTTTTCTTCACCATTGACACGACTAAAAAGTTGTGTGCTCTTGTGCAACACCCAAGTGTAGGTGATCGTGCAAGTAATACTGGATAAGTCCAGGTCGATCCCATAGTGAAGGAACAAGGAGAATGATACACCAAAAATTAGCCCATGCCCGAGCGGTTCTATTCTGCAACTACTGCCAAGCATCATCCCGAGCGGTTTGGTTCACCTGATGCCTCCCAAACGGTTCATCCACGACCCGGCCAACAGGTCGGGAAGACCGCACAGGCACATCCTGCAATACCTATAATTTTTCTTTCATTAATAATATCAGCTTTTCGAATTTCTGTATTGGACCGGCTATATGATTATATTATTATTTTAGTTGGGTGACGGTTTTATCATATCTTAGGATTACTGATTAGACTATAGTAACCATACCATCTCGACTGTAATAAGATTTAACTTAGTCCCATACCTGGACCCGGACCCGGACATTAGAAATAATACCCAATTGTACGTAAATCGAGACCAACACGTATACCGAGAAACTTATACATGTAAACTACGAAAGTGGCACACAATCCAAGGTGGGCCCTACATGACCGGCCACATGGCAAGCTCCATGCACCACCCCAACACATGTCACCACACCATGTGACACTTGTCCACCTCTAGGACACTTGTCCTTGCATGAATACATGCTCACATGCAAGATGACACTTGCCGCCACCCAACCTTGTATATAAACTCACATGCACATGTATTGTGCTCTTTGGGCTCCTCACAATTTGAATATTTAGAGAGGGAGATAGGAGATTAGACATATAGGAAGCTAGGAAGAAATTCAAGCATTCACCCCTCATCTCTTGTATACACCTCACATATACACACCCATACACTTATACATAGCACCGTGGGGACTTAGAATCTGTAATAAGAAGTCTTAAAAGACCTACAAAGAATCCCATAAGTCGAGAAGTAAAGAAGAAGGAGAAGAACAAAGAACATCCACCATTGAAGTTGAATTCAAGCTTCCTAAAGCTCAAATCCAAAGCCCAAGCTCAATTTCAATGTGAGTAATTGTGAGTAATCTAACTCAATTTAGAACATATATAGTATGTATTAATGTTTATTAGGAGTTTGATGTTGTTGTGTTGAAGTTTTCATGACATGCAAGACAAGTGCTTTAAATCTGAGAAACTAAACTTCCAGCAGAATGTAGTTTAGTAAAATGAATGTTTTGTGCAGCTCAAAAATCCGAATTAAGCTAGGTTTTTTTTGTTAAGAAAGATAACTCATTTATCTAAAAATAACTCTTCTCTAGCTCAGTCTGAAAATCACTCCTTCATGGTTGAAATTCATGTACAACGCAGTGTTATAAACCTAGGAAAACAGAAACTTCCAGCAGATGGTAGTTTAGTAAAATCAATGTTTTGAGGAGCTCAATAATCGGAATTAAGCTAGGTTTTTTTATGGTAAAAGCTAAGTCATTTATCTACAAATAACTCTTCTATATCTCAGTCTAGAAAGTAATCCTTCATAGATGAAATGCATGTACAATGCAGTGTTATAAATCTGAGAAATTGAAATTTTCAGTAGAACATAGTTTAGTAAAATGAATGTTTGGAGTAGCTCAAATTCTGAATTAGGCTAGGTTTTTTTGTGGAGAAATAGAACTCACTTATCTACAAATAACGCTTCTATAGCTCAGTCTAAAAACCCTTCCTTCATAGGTGAAATTCACGTACAATGCAGTGCTATAAATCTGGGACATAGCAGTCCGAAAGTATAGAAATGTCTATGTAGAATAAATATTTCGAGCAGATCAAAAATGTAATTGAAACTAGATTTTTTTTGTACATGAAGATAATCCTATTATCTACAATGTTTTAGTTTTGAGTTTGATCCACAAAGCAATTTATCATGCCCAAATAAATCACGCTAATTCAGTCAACACAGTGAAAATGTATCCTGGCAGATTGTGTAGCTTTTTGTATGATGTTTTGTTATGCATGGTGTTGATTGTTGATGCTAGTTTTCCGTTACCTGTGTTGTTATGAAAATCTTGTGCTATGGTAGTGCTATCGCATAGATGAGTATGTTAAGGGTTTCATCTATATGTTTATTGGTATTAAATCCATGTTATAAATCCATGAACTACGTGCTATGTTTTCCCATTGTTATGAATATAGTTTAATGACCGTCGAAAAGCTCATGCCCAAGCTTTAAGTATGTTGTACAACACGATTATTGCATTGATAATGATTAGGTAAGTTCTCATTGTAAGCATATTGAGAGATAAAATAGAATGTCGAACGTAAAGCAAAATACTGACGGTTATAAATGGATGATATTAATGAACTAAACTACGAAACGTACGAACGCGTAAGATAATGATAAAACCTTCAATAATAGATTTTATACGAATAAGGGACGTTGGGAGTTGTTTTCCGTCATGTGACTACCGGTCAAAGTTGATTTATGAACTTTCGTGTCGTGTTTGGATATTTCTTACAAAATTGGTCTTTCGATAATTCCATGGTGTAGATCGGAGAGTTATGTTTTGTGTTCTTGATCTAAGGATAGGCATGACGTGTTCGGTCAAGTGTGAATGAACTGAGGATCATCATGAAGTGTTCGATCAAGTGATTGATTATTTTTCCGCACCCTTGGACTGAGGATCGGCATGAAGTGTTCGGTCAAGTACGGGTGACCTGAGGATCGGCATGACGTGTTCGTCCAAGTGATTGTTAATATCCCATACCCTTGGTCTGAGGATCGGCATGACGTATTCGGTAATGTGTCGGTGACCTGAGGATCGGTATGATGTGTTCGACCAAGAGACTATTAATATCCCGCACACTTGTTCTGAGGATCATCAGTGATGTGTTCAATCAAGCGAGTCTTTGTCGAGTGTTGTTCTTTCTTGACCGGTAAATGCGTTTGGAGTTAAGTCTTCTTTCAGTCAATGTCATTGGTCAGTTCAATTCTGGGTTAAGTTTCGAAGGGAATGATTGGGTTTGAATAAGGTATAGTTTTGAGAATAAGAAAAGACGAACGAGACATAGTATCGAGAATAAGAAGAAATGAAGAATAACTTACCTTAAGTGGGGGTAAACTTAAGGGGACCCTCACTTAGCTTAAGCGCTAACGGCTTTTCATGTCGTTTCACGTCCAGCCTTTGTAGGTCCAGACGGAGCCGACTGATATCAAGTTGTTGACTTTAATACTAAAGACTATGCTGGTGAAGATTACTACGAGGAAGGCTACGGTTTCGCCAGCTGAAGACTTTGGAGCTTTTCATTTGTTATAGATCTGTTATTATTATGTTAGTGATGCAATAGTTTAGCTGGTCTTGTAATATGTAACTTTTGGATATCTTTTGGCCTGTAATATATTACTAATGTAAGACTTGGATGTTTTAAATTTCTGCTTCCACTGAACTTAGTCACTTTCCCATATCACATTATTGTTATAAGCATGTTTGGACAATCAGGTGACACTCATAACCAGTCACGTGTCTACGAACCCATAAAGGAAATTTATTTTTCCCTATTTTTGGTACTTCGGGGCGTGACAGGGATTTTTGGTATCAGAGCCTTAGTTTTCGACGCGCTCACTGATTGTCCTACACCTTAAGTTATGAGCATAAGATTTACCTCGTATTAGTACTGACACTAAGTTAGTTCCTCTTGCAGGAATATGGAGCCAATTTTTGTTCACGATGATTTCGGAGGGCACTATATTCTCGACGGTCGTATCCAGCCTGCCGACCCTGTACTATATCGACAGCAGATCTTCCAGAGGGCGAGGCACATTTTAGAGGAGGACATGCGGAGAGCCGTGCATACCGATGCACTGCAATATCCAGCTTGAGTCGATTCATGCTTCAAAGACTACCATACTTATCCACCAGGAGCTTATCAGCATGGCTCAGGACGAGGCACTATACAACGATATAATCTTCCCGATTATCATGGCCGCACCTGCACTACCATTCTTACCCGAGCCCATACCAGAGCCAGATGCAGATTCAGACCCCATAGATATAGATAGCTATGACGACAGAGCGAGTAGAGAGGATTCTGTAGGCAGTAGCTATACAGCAGATGACCCATCTGACGGTGATGACACAGATGATGACGATGACCTGATGATTGATGATGACCCAGCGAGTAGCGACGACGAGCTGATCGAGGAGGACGATCCAACAGAGGATGCTCTAGGACCAGAGGATAATGTATACGATCGTCCAGTACTGCCAGCTGATGAGGACGTGATAGTACCGATACCCGAGTAGGACCACGGGGCAGATCCAGCTGATGTTGAGGAGGACCTGGAGGAGGAGGAGTTCTTAGAGGACACTGCAGACGATCCAGTTATAGAGCTGATTTAGGATGATCCCAATGCACAGCCTGACCTACACGACGACGTGGATCCAGATTATGTCATTGAGCCTGACGAGTTAGCTGTCGAGTTGGACGATGCACCACTAGAGGTTGTAGAGCTAGACGATGAGGGTGACATCGACTTGGATGGAGTTAGCGGAGATGGCGTAGCACCAGGATGGATATTACCAGATGGTGGACCAGATGAGTTTCACCAATGGCTGGATTTTATGCCAGCGGAGGTAGTTACCGTTCCAGGGGACGAGATACCACCTACAGTTATTGATGATGAGGTAGACTTCTATGCCCTACCACGTTGATATGATCTTCAGAGAGCTGCTATTACTTCTATATAGTGATGTGCATATTAGTTTTGTTTGGTGTAGCTCATATTATAGATATTTTAGTTGTAAGTACTTTGTACATGTTCTTTTTGTAAGCACACCTAGGAGATGCTTAAACTCTTGTATAGTATGTGCTAGCCTTGGACCCAGTACTTTGATGTAAATCTTTTTGGTTTAATATAATGGTTTCAGTTATATCGTTTTATTCCATTGACATTTAGTAATATATGCATGCTTATTATATTTTAACTTTGGTACACACCAAGACCACCTATAAAGACTCGGTATGGAATTAAAGGATATTAGCAGTAAAACTTGTGCGTTGTTTTCAGATGGCTGGAGGACGTAGGAGGAACTGCAATGGTTATAACGAGGAGGAACCAGAGATACCTAATGAGATAGACCCTATAGGACTACTCTCAGCCTTGGTCAGAAGGATTGAGAGGGCTTCAAACAATGTAGGAAACAACAACCGCCCAGCACCTCCCCCAAGGCAGATAGGGGATAAGTTACTTTAACATTTCCGCGCATTAAGACCGAAAAAGTTCAATAGGATGATGGAACCATGGAAATCGGAGCAATGGCTACGAGAGATGGATCTCATCTTTAAAGCCATGGATTGCAGTGAGGCCGAAAAATGCCGCCTAGCCGTTTTTTAGTTGACATATGTCATTGCAGACTAGTGGGAAGCGGAAGAGGCTACTTTGGGAGAAAGAGCTATAAGGGAAATGACATGGACCGTGTTCAAGGAACGGTTTCTAGCAAAGTATTTTCCATTAGTAGAACGAAATCTGAAGAAAAAAGAATTCATGGAATTGGTTCAAGGGAACAAGTCTGTTCAGGAGTATACAACGCAATTCAAATGCCAGTCCCGTTTTGCGCATCACATGGTGGACACACCTGAAAAGAAGAACGAACAATATCACCAAGGGTTATCTCTTTCACTATAAGAGACGACTATAGTTTATGTGAGTCAATCCTTTGAATCTTTGGTAGGGTTGGCTACACAGATGGAGAATATACAGAAACAGAAGTAGAAGAGGTTTACCAGTAGGTTTCTTTCACAAAATGTCCAAGGATCAAGGCCACCCATGCGTTATCAGAATAACAAGCGCACTTGGAATGGAGAAAGGAAGCCGCGGCAGGCACGGAGGCAACCACAGCAAGCCAAAACTGTAGCACCACAAGCACCAGTCCCTGTTGTGTTGGAAAAACAGGTTTAAAAATAAATCTAAACGCGCAGCGGAAAACAAAGTTCAAAACTTTTATTGGTAGCCTTGGATCTACTACTTATTAACTCCATAGATGCGCATAACAAGATGGAGAAGATTCTATACCTTAGGTCTTGAACCCAATTCTGATTTTTGTCCTTCTCCTTGTGTGTGCAGCAGCAACCTCTAGGAAATCTTCACCCTTATGTCTCCTCGAATGCTCCCAGAGTGGCTAGGGTTGGTGGGAACCCTAATAGTGAGAATAGGGAAGGTTTGGGAACTCTAAACAGGTTCTGCAGCAACTGGCACGTTAAAAACAATCATCTTTTATTTCTGGACGAAGCTGCCCTATTTATAGATTCCCAGAACCGACCTTACTTTCAATCGATCGAAGTGACTTCGATCGATCGAACTGTCGATCGATCGAACCTCGTTCGATCGATCGAACCTGTCTAGACTTCAATCGATCGAAACAACTTCGATCGATCGAACCAGTCTTGACAGCATTCTCATTTGCCTTTCCAAGCATTCTGGCGGAGCTAAGAGTGGGACCTCCTAGGTTCTTAATTACTGGCTCCGATTAATTATTATTCCATCTAGTCAGTACTCTTGACTAAGGAATCAATAATTAATCAATTATCATTAATGCCACTATAAAATGATAATTGCACTCCAGTGCATAAGAACATAATCACACATACATAAGTGATTGCTAGACTTGTATAATATGATACGCATGTCCCTCTACCAGGCAGTATTCGTATCTATCATTGGGATGTATGTCTTAAGATACTGTCGACCCAATAGATAGTACATCTTATATTCCTCAAGTATCATTCACTACTCTTGGATTACTAAACATGTCAACAATAACACTTTGTTGACAAGGCTGGCCAGCTCTCAGTAATCACTCCTAGTGACATTCTCGAGGGAATACTTACTCTTCGTTTTATTGAAGAGGGTAGAATTCCATCTTGACAATATATGTTCCCAACGTTGCATACTTGATTTACCCAAGATACCCAGGTGTTGATCTTGCAAGACCTCACTGATTGGTAAGTCAAAGCAACCAAGCATACAACTTGCGTCCATAACTGTCTCAGGATTAAGGACATGTATCCCTATACAAGTTTTGAGTTCCTATTGACGGTGACAGCGTTTAGGTGTCAATAGGTTTAACTCAGGTCTGTCAATGCACCGAGTGCACTAGCATATTAACCAAGAGTCAAAGACTCTTATGAATGAGATTCATCATTCTACCCCGTAGACGTTAATCATGCTACAGTGTATACCTGATAAGTTATCCAGACTTATCATCCACTGTGACTTATTTGAAATAACAAGGATTTGTGATTCATATCTCACATGTGTAATCACATACACAAATGAACCACATACAATGTTGTTTAAGGATTCCAGTCTAATATTCATCTCATGAACTAACATGCATAAATACATTATGATTTTCCATTGTCCAACTAACTGGTTTGAGGGCATATTCCCAACAAACTCCCACTTGCACTCATAACCATATAGCGTTAGTACTAACACTAGCATAGTCTCTGTGACTTGTCAAAATCCTTAACCCGTAAGGTTTTGCATAGGGACTGATGATCATCGACTGAAACAATCCATAGTAAAACATCTTCATGTTATACTATATCCCTAGACAAAAGACGTCACATGACATGTATCCAGTAAAGCTAATTTGAACATTGTCCAAAACACCATCACCCTGCATATATCCGCTAGTTCTTTCTCAAGCCCTAGAGAATATATACTTTATGATAGTTCAGAAAACTGAACATTCATTTGGACTGATATCTGTGAACAACCTCAACGGTATAACTGATATCCATACCTAACATCACATACAAAGTTTATCAATAGCGAAGGCTTATGATATACCTTTCATGTGATCTCTTTCATCTTGTATCCCTAGATACAAATCTTGAAAGAGCAATAGGTTATGTTCAAAGGTGAAAAACCTTTATCGAAACGTTCCACGTTGAATCTAGCCAGCAACTTTCTGATATAGAAGTTTGAGACAATCTCATTATCTTAACTTTCTGATCTTGAATGAGCAAAAATCATAAGATTATAGCTCGCCTCACCGAGATCATAAATATCAAGTATACTGTAGAAACTCAACCTTAATCATTGATGATACTACTTTAACATATCACAATGATAAAGATGTCATCAATATATGGAACCATAATCACCACCACACTTCCTTTGCGCAAGGATCCTTTCATCCACTTAAGCTACATCCACACTTTAGATGAATCCAAAGTATTTTGACCAATATGTCAAAACAGATGTCCTTATCTCTGGATGATTGCTTTAGTCCATAGACTTATGCAAATCACATACCAGAGCTTCCTTATCACAAAACTTCAATGCACCAGGGAATTTCAACAATGTTGAGAATTCTCCCACTGCAATGAAGTACCAATGTAGGAATGGATGAAGAGGTAGTAGATTTTAGTTCTAGATGATTTATAGATTGCTTTAAGATATAAATTACTTTACTCTTTTATATTATCTTTCCTTTGCAAAATTTGGTCTCCAACCAACTTTTGTTTTCTCTGGAAACACTACAAAAGTATTATACTTCTAATCTAGATTCAAAAGGCTCATCATTTCTTTACACCAAAGTGCTAGACATCCTTATCCAAAGTTACCATGAGAAAGAAGTCGCATTCTTTTCACAACTTTGGGGATGTCTATCGAAAAGATTTGCTTTTGAATAAGATCCAGTATATACATTGTAGTTCCATCGAGAAAAACAAGGAATAGTAGTAACTCTAAATAACTCATCCCATGACCCAGTCATATCTAAAAGAAGATAGTTCCTTCTACCTGCTACACCATCCCGTGGAGGCGCACTAGGTGTAGACTGTCGAGAAAGAATCTCATTCTTATCTCCTTTGGACAATAAATACATTAGATAGATACTCACCATTTTGATCAAATCAAAAGGCAATGATATTCTTTTACCAATTACTCTTCATTCCAAAACTTTTGAATTTCTTCAAAATTGAGGATGAAGATGCAATAAGTAAATGTATATCAGTATCCAAAGTAGTCGAAACTACTTTTCAACTCTAATGTTTATTGCCCTACATACATGAGTATGTCCTAATTCTAATAAGTCCTTGGTCGTGTGATTTTCAAAAGAAAAGTCACCTGATCATATTAGCCTCTAAATAGGATTGACAAACAGGTAGTGGTTTCAACAACCAAAAAAGTTTTAGGATCCAATCCTTTACTCCCCATTTATCCTAATTTAGATTAACATGATCTGATCACATTTACTCTCTAAATAGGATTGACAAATAGGCAATGGTCTTAGCAACCGAAAGAGTTTAGGATCCTATCCTTTACTCCCCATTTATCCTATTTAGATTAAATATGATCTAACCTCAAAACCAAAAGTCATAGAATTAGTTGAGGGTGCTATCCTTTTAGATGGTAAAATACCCACGAGTCATTTAAATACTACATTAGATAATATATGAGAAACAAGAGTAAATTGGTGAGATACTTGCTTGACAAGTTATTTAGATCACATAAAAGAACGCTTTCTTTTAATCAAGAATTTCAGTACCAAAATCAAAAGAATAAATATTATTCATTAATTCAAAACTGAAATCCATCTAATAACTCCAAAGTTTTATTACAATATAAAACTATTAATCTAATAGCAACTCTTGCATCAGATCCCAAAAGGCAATCAAGATCTTCTAATCACTGCACATTCTTATTTTCCAATTCCCTGCAACAATTACAGATATAATTTAGAAAATATAGAATTAGTGCTCATAGTAGTTGAAGTATCAGTTTTTCAACTTACTTCAAAAACTAGTGAAAGGATCGTACCTTGCCTTTTGGCAGTCAAGTATTCCACACAGTTCCTTTTCCAATGCCCTCTCATGCCACAATGGAAACACTTTCCTTTTGGCACGGCACCAGCCTTTCCCTTTCCAAGTCTTGCCTTCTTCTTCTCTGAACTTATGCTCTTAGGCTTAGTTCCAGAAGATGAAGCCATTCCAATGTTCTGAACATTTGACTCCTCTTTGACTATATCCATCGTTGCCTCAAGAGAGCTCATCAACTCACTTGTTGAAAAAACTGTTTTACTCATTTTAAAAACCTTTTTAAATTGAGTGAATGATGAAGGCAACGAATGCAAGATTATGTCAACTTGAGTCTCACCATCAATGTCGGAACCAAGAACTTCCATTACTTTGAAATAAGTAATCATTTTAAAAACATGCTCTCTTATTGAAGTTCCTTCCAACATTCTGGTGTCCATGACTAACTCCAAGGCTCTAAGCCTTGCAGTACGTCTCAGTTCCCCAAACATCTCCTCGAGGTTCAATATTATAGCACGGGCAGTGTTCAAAGGTTGATGTTGCTGCTTCAACACATCAGACAAAGAGTCTAAGATGCTAGAGCGAGCTATACCATCAAATCTTATCCACTGCCAATATTGATCCGCAAGATCAGTTGGGGTGTCATGGTATGGAATAGGTGGACAGGGAATGGTAAGAACGTATTTACATCCATTAGCAGTTAATAATTCATCCAGTTCCAGTTTCCATTCAACGTAGTTATTTCCAATTAGCTTATTCTGGATCATGGTTATAGCAAGTGGGCTAGACATTATGAATCTGAAATACAAATAATGTAACAGAATTACAATATGGAAATCATGAATATGACAATTTATATGATACATTGGAATTCCCTTAACCAACTCATTAATTGTCTTCAGGATGTCAAGCCTATGAAATTAAGTCTCCGTGTGGTGATCATAACCTCATAGCCTGATTGGGAAACCCATCATGAATGTCATGCAACTCTTACAAAACAATTCATGACTCCTGAACTTTTGGTCTCTAAGTTTCTGGATAATGCTCCGTATGGAATCCCTTACCCATAGCTTAGCTAGTGTTTACCATTAACTAGAATCCAATGACAACCGCCTCAAGTAGTGCCTCAGTGTAGTGGTCACCCTCTAACGCGTCTCATTGATTCTATCCAAAGGAAGTTCATATCTAGTAACCAATGAATAGTCTATCCTCCGTATGGAATGATCACCCATGGCTGGGTGACACAGAATATACTACCCACCTTACAATGAACCGTTTATGGAAGACCGTGGGAGTTATAAAATAAGTCCCTCTCCCACTAGATTTTTATAAGAAGTTCATATCTAGTAATCAATAAGAAATACCCTCCGTATGGAATGATCACCCATGGCTGGGTGACTCAGAGTAATTCTCATACTTACAATGAACTAATAGGAATTTTTCAATTTGAAAAAAAAATTTCTTCACATTGCCCATAAACATCAAGTGTTTGCTAATGTGTTGGAAAAAGGTTTTTGAATTTCATTTTAGAAAACCTGTTTTACGTGCATGCAAGTAGTAACAATATATAAAATTCCAATCACAACTAAGCACATAAAACAAAAACTAAAATGAAATAAAAACATTCAACAATGCCTCTATCTCCCATGACTCTATCTCCATAGAACCTTCTTCTTGGTTTGATTGCCTCCAACTCCATCTTCATGGACAACGGCTTGCTCCTCCATCTTCATGGATTTTCTAATTCTATTACATTGGTCCTATACTTCTCTGGAAGCTTACAATTTATCTTAGGAATAGAAATAACAACAATAAAATAAAAGGCTAGGGAAACCGGTGCGACTTTCCTTTTCATAGGATTGAAGTCGCAGCGCCCTTTACATAAGCCTTAAATCCAAACCAACAATTAAATACAAAATTTAAAAGTCTTGGTGCCATGGGAGATAGCGGACTAAGCTTGCTGCAAAAGGGTTAGTCACACGCACAACCACGCATATATATAACAAATATATGTACCATTGGAACCCCTAATTGATTCACACAGTATATAAACTCTTTATATACTGAATTAGAACTTAAAACAGCATCACTGCTCTGTCACACTTCGATCGATCGAAAAGGTTCGATCGATTGAACCTTCGATCGATTGAACATAGTTCAATCGATTGAACTTTCAGTTTCACAGAATGTTTTGAAAAACTTATAGAATAAATAAAAATTTAAAGTAAATGTTTTAAAACCTTTAAATCTGTAAACTGAACACCTGGACAAAAGAGCAGTCTCGATCGATCGACCAACATTCGATCGATCGAACAGAACCAAAGTTCGATCGATCGAAACTAGTTCGAACGCTTGAGAACAGATGATGTTCGATCGATAGAGACTACTTCGATCGATCGAACCCACCTTACATCCAATGCAATCACAGATTTGTATTCTGCTGCATAAACACTGCAGAAACGGATCTGTGACGATGCAGTTTTGAAAACAGTCCTAAATTTAACGTGCAAATCAAAACTAGTGTTCCAAAACGCATCTATAGATCCAAACAAGCGAGGCTCTGATACCAATTGTTGGAAAAATAGGTTTAAAAATAAATCTAAACGCGCAGCGGAAAACAAAGTTCAAAACTTTTATTGGTAGCCTTGGATCTACTACTTATTAACTCCATAGATGCGCATAACAAGATGGAGAAGATTCTATACCTTAGGTCTTGAACCCAATTCTGATTTTTGTCCTTCTCCTTGTGTGTGCAGCAGCAACCTCTAGGAAATCTTCACCCTTATGTCTCCTCGAATGCTCCCAGAGTGGCTAGGGTTGGTGGGAACCCTAATAGTGAGAATAGGGAAGGTTTGGGAACTCTAAACAGGTTCTGCAGCAACTGGCACGTTAAAAACAATCATCTTTTATTTCTGGACGAAGCTGCCCTATTTATAGATTCCCAGAACCGACCTTACTTTCAATCGATCGAAGTGACTTCGATCGATCGAACTGTCGATCGATCGAACCTCGTTCGATCGATCGAACCTGTCTAGACTTCAATCGATCGAAACAACTTCGATCGATCGAACCAGTCTTGACAGCATTCTCATTTGCCTTTCCAAGCATTCTGGCGGAGCTAAGAGTGGGACCTCCTAGGTTCTTAATTACTGGCTCCGATTAATTATTATTCCATCTAGTCAGTACTCTTGACTAAGGAATCAATAATTAATCAATTATCATTAATGCCACTATAAAATGATAATTGCACTCCAGTGCATAAGAACATAATCACACATACATAAGTGATTGCTAGACTTGTATAATATGATACGCATGTCCCTCTACCAGGCAGTATTCGTATCTATCATTGGGATGTATGTCTTAAGATACTGTCGACCCAATAGATAGTACATCTTATATTCCTCAAGTATCATTCACTACTCTTGGATTACTAAACATGTCAACAATAACACTTTGTTGACAAGGCTGGCCAGCTCTCAGTAATCACTCCTAGTGACATTCTCGAGGGAATACTTACTCTTCGTTTTATTGAAGAGGGTAGAATTCCATCTTGACAATATATGTTCCCAACGTTGCATACTTGATTTACCCAAGATACCCAGGTGTTGATCTTGCAAGACATCACTGATTGGTAAGTCAAAGCAACCAAGCATACAACTTGCGTCCATAACTGTCTCAGGATTAAGGACATGTATCCCTATACAAGTTTTGAGTTCCTATTGACGGTGACAGCGTTTAGGTGTCAATAGGTTTAACTCAGGTCCGTCAATGCACCGAGTGCACTAGCATATTAACCAAGAGTCAAAGACTCTTATGAATGAGATTCATCATTCTACCCCGTAGACGTTAATCATGCTACAGTGTATACCTGATAAGTTATCCAGACTTATCATCCACTGTGACTTATTTGAAATAACAAGGATTTGTGATTCATATCTCACATGTGTAATCACATACACAAATGAACCACATACAATGTTGTTTAAGGATTCCAGTCTAATATTCATCTCATGAACTAACATGCATAAATACATTATGATTTTCCATTGTCCAACTAACTGGTTTGAGGGCATATTCCCAACATGTTGGACATCAAAGAGGTTATATCACCCAAGGAAAAGGTCCAGGGAGTTGTTTCAACTGTGGCATACCCGGCCACCATGCCAAAGATTGCAGAACCTCCAAGAACCACGATTGTGGTGGAGTCATATGCTTTAATTGTGGAGAGAAAGGCCACTGGAGCCGAGACTGTAAGGCACCATGCCGAGGATACAATGGACCCAACACTTAAGGGCAAGCTATGAAGACTCATCTGAATGTCGTTATTCTGGAAGCAACAGGTTTTGATGCCGAAGCGCATCAGAATCTAGAAGGTACGCTCACTCTTTTCAGTAATAGAGTTAAAACGTTATTTAATACTGGAGCATCAAATTCGTTTATTGCTAGTAGAGTCGTACAAGATTTGGGTTTAGTACCTCAAAACCTTACTGTAGCGTTGAATGCCGTATCTCCAATGGGTACATGATGAGAATCAAGGAAGCACTTAATGGGCTGAATTGGGCTGATTATAAATGGAGAATCCAAGAAGATCAAGGAGGCATTTTTTTGGGTTGATCTTATTAATTGGGCATAAATTTGAAGAAGATAGGGCTGATTATATTTTCTAATCATATTTATGCATGTGGAAGAATAATGGGCTGAATATAACTTCCAAGATATGGCTATTTATGTTTTATAGTTGGTAGTTGGGAGTTTGTTCATGTTTCTATGTGTTTTTAATGAGTTAAACTACTTTTTTGTATAAGTCTATGTTAAAAAACGTGGTAGCTTTATTTCCTATGGTTGGGAGGATGTTCCAACTACTTGCATTTATTTCCTATGGTTGGAGGGTTGTTCCAACAACTTGCATTTATCCCTATGGTTGGAGGGTTGTTCCAATCCTATATATACTCTTTTGTATGGGCAGATTTAAATAATGGATTAAACACAATTCTGAAGTTGAGCTTTGCCCCTCCCCCTTGTTCTTCACAAAACACAATTTTTGACTTATCAATCAGCCTTTCGCATCTGATTGTGGCGTCTTCACACACCATGACTTATCAATCAGCCTTCCGCATCTAATTGTGGCGTCTTCACTACCCCTTTGGAATACCCGTGGTTTGCGTCTCTTTATAGGCGTTGGGTCACGGGTTCACTATCACAACAATCTGATTTTAGCTTTTCTGGGTAAACATGTCAATTTTGTTGTTGGGTCTCAATACAAGTTATTGAGGTTCGCATCAGTACATCTGTTAAGTTGAATAGGGTATGCAGAAATTATCCCATCAACATAGAAGATAGAGACCTATTCGCGGATTTGGTGATTTTGTCAATGAAGGAGTTCGACATCATCTTAGGAATTGACTGGCTCACCAAGTACCATGCTATCTTGGATTGTACTAGCAAGTCGATTACCTTTACGATACTTGGAATTCAACCCTTTTTCTTTCAGTGTAACCCATTGAGTGATGGTTTTCTCACTAGTCGCTTGGCTGCCATCGAGGGCACAAGCTCAGAGATCATGATCGTAGAGATTTTGATAGTGCGAGAATTCGAGGACGTATTTAAAGATCTCTCAGGTTTTCCGCCAAAGCGAGAGATAGACTTCTACATAGAACTAGCACTTGGAACCATGCCTGTCTCCAAGACCCAGAACAGGATGACACCGACGGAAATACAAGAATTGAAGAAGCAAGTACAGGAGTTGGAAGATTTGGGATTCGTGCGTCCAAGCACATCACCATGGGGAGCACCGGTACTGTTTGTAAAGAAGAAAGACGGATCGCTTTGACTCTACATAGACTACAGGGAGTTGAATAAGGTAACCATCAAGAATAAGTACCCGCTGCCATGTATTGATGACTTGTTCGATCAATTACAAGGAGCCATGACATTTTCAAAGATCGATTTGAGATCAGGATACAACCAGCTGTTAATTTGACCAGAAGACGTGTCAAAGACAGCATTCCGTACTAGATATGGACAGTACGAGTTTCTTATGATGCCATTCAGGCTAACCAACGCCCCAGCAGTGTTTATGGACTTGATGAATAGGGTATTTAGACCCTACCTAGATCAATTTACTATCATCTTTATAGATGATATACTGATATATTCCAAGACCAAGGAAGAACACGAAAGACATTTGCAGATTGCCTTACAAACACTCAGGGATAACCAACTGTATGAAAAGTTTCGCAAATGCGAGTTTTGGCTTAAAGAAGTCAAGTTCTTAGGACATGTCGTCTCTCAGAATGGGATATCAATGGATTCTTGAAAGATAGACGCAGTGCTAGATTGGAAAAGACCGAGTAATGCTTCAGAGATTAGAAGTTTTCTGGGTTTGGCTGGCTACTACAGGAGATTTGTAGAAGGATTCTCTAGAATCGCAGCCCCATTAACTGGTCTTACGAAGAAGGAGTCGAAGTTCGATTTGAAGGATCGACATGAACGGGCATTTCAAGAGCTGAAGGAGAGGTTAACTTTGGCACCCGTGTTAGCAATACCCAAGAGCTGTAAAAGATATACCATCTATAGTGACACTTCATACCAAGGATTAGGGTGTGTACTTATGCAAGATGGGAAGGTGATAGCGTATGGATCGAGACAGTTGAAGCCACATGAGACGAGTTATCTAACGCATGATCTAGAGTTAGCTGCAATTGTGTTTGCACTGAAAACATGGAGACATTACCTCTATGGGGAGCAGTTTGATTTGTTTTCAGACCACAAGAGCTTGAAGTACTTGTTCTCTCAAAAGGAGCTAAATATAAGGCAGAGACGATGGATGGAGTTACTCAAGGATTATGATTTCACTCTATAGTACCATACTGGAAAAGCAAATGTTGTTGCAGATGCTTTGAGTTGTAAACCTCGCGAGATAGTTGCTAATCTCATAATTTGAGAATGGAAAGCATTGAAAACTATAGCAGAATTTGATCTCCAACCCATAGAGACAGAAGGAGGACACCATTTTAGATGTTTAGTAGCACAACCAATGCTTCTCAGTCGTATTTTGGAAGCCCAGTAGAAAGACGAAGAGTGGAAGAAGTGGTTTGCTAAAGTTTCGGCAAAGGAACCCGAGGAATGGAGCGTAGGCTCAGATGGAGGATTTCGATGTAGGAATCGACTGTGTGTTCCTGAAGTGGAGACTCTAAGGAAGGACCATTCTAGATGAAGCAGACAAGTCCCGTTTGACCGTTCATCTTGGAGGTACAAAGATGTATAGAGACTTGAAGCGGAATTTCTGGTAGGAAGGCATGAAACGAGAAGTGGCAGAGTGTGTTTCTAAGTGTCTTACTTGTCAACAAGTCAAAGCAGAACATCAGAAGCCATCAAGATTGTTACAGCCATTACCGACTCTGCAGTGGAAGTGGGAACACATTACCATAGATTTTGTGGTAGGTCTGCCCCGATCTCAGCAGAGCCATGACTCTATTTGGGTGATTGTGGATCGACTCACCAAGTCAGCTCACTTCATAGCATACAGTATGAAATATTCTGTGGAGAAGTTGAGTCAGTTATACATACAACAGGTCATTCGATTGCATGGAGTACCTATCAGCATAGTGTATGATCGCAATTCTCGATTTACTACATAATTCTGGGAAAGTTTCCAGATAGCTTTAGGAACTTAACTTAAAGTGAGTTCAGGATTTCATCCTCAAACTGACGGGCAAACCGAGAGGACCAATCAAGTAATGGAAGACATGCTCAAAGCTTGCGTGATTGACATTGAGAGTTCATTGGAGACACGTCTTCCATTGATTGAGTTTGCCTACAACAATAGTTATCACTCAAGCATAGACATGGCACCATTCGAGGCATTGTATGGAAGGCCGTGTCATTCGCCATTATGTTGGATGAAGTTGGAGATGGCAAGCTTCTAGGACTAAAGATGGTTTGAGAGACTAATAAGAAGATAATTATTGTTAGAGAGAAGATGATGGCAGCACAAGATCGATATAAGAGCTATGCAGACAAACATCGCATGGATAAAGAGTTCAAGGTAGGAGAACATGTTTTACTCAAAGTATCACCAGTTCGAGGAGTAGTAAGGTGTGGACAAAAAAGGGAAAAGTTGTCTCCACACTATATCGGACCATTCGAGATCTTGGAACGCGTAGGAAGACTTTCTTATAGACTCGCGTTGCCACCAAGGTTGTCAGGTATTCACAATGTTTTTCACATCAGTATTTTGAAGAAGTATCATCAGGGCGCGACGCCACATGTAATCGACTTTAAGGACATTGAGGTGAATAACAGCGTGTCTTACGCAAAGAGACCCATCAAGATTCAAGAAGCTGAGAAAATAGGAGATTGCATTGGTGAAGGTTCAGTGGAATCATCATGACAAAAGAGAAGCTTCGTGAGAAATGGAGTCAGAGATGCGAGAGAAATATCCTTTTCTGTTTTGTACCTAGATAAGCTCTGATTTCGAGGATGAAATCCTTTAATAAGTGGTGGAAGATGCAACACCTGTAATTTTTCTTTCATTAATAATATCAGCTTTTCGAATTTCTGTATTGGACCGGCTATATGATTATATTATTATTTTAGTTGGGTGACGGTTTTGTCATATCTTAGGATTACTGATTAGACTATAGTAACCATACCAACTCGACCATAATAAGATTTAACTTAGTCCCATACCCGGACCCAAACCCGGACATTAGAAATAATACCCGGTTGTACGTAAATCGAGACCGACACGTATATAGAAACTTATGCATGTAAATCTAAAATATGGCACACAATCCAAGGTGGCCCCACATGGCCGGCTACATGGCAAGCTGCATGTACCACCCCAACATATGTCACCACCCCATGTGACACTTGTCCACCTCTAGGACACTTGTCTTTGCATGAATACATGCTTACATGCAAAACGACACTAGCCACCACCCAACCTTCTATATAAACTCACATGTACATGTATTGTGCACTTTGGGCTCCTCACAATCTGAATATTTAGAGAGGGAGATAGGAGATTAGACATATAGGAAGCTAGGAAGAAATCCAAGCATTCACCCCTCTTCTCTTGTATACACCTCATTGCAAACACATATACACACCCATACACTTATATATAGCACCATGGGGACTTAGAATCTATAATAAGAAGTCTTAGAAGACCTACAAAGAATCCTAAATTCAAGAAGTAAAGAAGAAGGAGAAGAACAAAGAACATCCACCATTGAAGTTGAGTTCAAGATTCCTAAAGCTCAAATCCAAAGCCCAAGCTCAATTTCAAGACTTGGTGAGTAAATTGTGAGTAATTGTGAGTAATCTAACTCAATTTAGAACATATATAGTATGTATTAATTTTTAGTAGGAGTTTGATGTTGTTGTGTTGAAGTTTTCATGACATGCAAGACAAGTGCTTTAAATCTAAGAAACTGAACTTCCAGCAGAATGTAGTTTAGTAAAATGAATGTTTTGTGTAGCTCAAAAATCTAAATTAAGCTAGGTTTTTTTTGCTAAGAAAGATAACTTATTTATCTAAAAATAACTCTCTTGTAGCTTGGTCTGAAAATCACTCCTTCATGGTTGAAATGCATGTACAACACAGTGTTATAAACCTGAGACAACAGAAACTTCCAGCAGAATGTAGTTTAGTAAAATGAATGTTTTGAGGAGCTCAAAAATCGGAATTAAGCTATGTTTTTTTGTGGTAAAATATAACTCATTTATCTACGAATAACTCTTCTATAGCTCAGTCTAGAAATCAATCCTTCATAGATGAAATGCATGTACAATGCAGTGTTATAAATCTGAGAAACTCAAACTTTCAGTAGAACATAGTTTAATAAAATGAATGTTTGGAGTAGCTCAAAATCTGAATTTGTCTAGGTTTTTTTGTGGAAAAAGCTAACTCATTTATCTACAAATAATGCTTCTATAGATTAGTCTAAAAACCCTTCCTTCATAGGTGAAATTCACGTACAACGCAGTGCTATAAATCTGGGACATAGCAGTCTGAAAGTATAGAAATGTCTATGTAGAATAAATATTTTGAGCAGCTCAAAAATGTAATTGAAGCTAGATTTTTTTTCTAAATTAAGATAATCCTATTATATACAATGTTTTAGTTTTGAGTTTGATCCACAAAGTAATTTATCATGCCCAAATAAATCACGTTAATTCAGCCAACAAAGTGAAAATGTATCCTGGCAGATGTGTAGCTTTTTGTATGATGTTTTGTTATGCATGGTGTTGATTGTTGATGCTAGTTTTCCGTTACTTGTGTTATGAAAATCTTGTGCTATGGTAGTGCTATCGCATAGATGAGTATGTTAAGGGTTCCATCTATATGTTTATTGGTATTAAATCCATGTTATAAATCCATGAGCTACGTGCTATGTTTTCCCATTGTTATGAATATAGTTTAATGACCGTTGAAAAGCTCATACCCAAGCTTTAAGTATGTTGTACAACATGATTATTGCATTGATAATGATTGGGTAAGTTCTCATCGTAAGCATATTGAGAGGTAAAACGGAATGTCGAACGTAAAGCGAAATACTGACGGTTATAAATGGATGATATTAATGAACTAAACTACGAAATGTAAGATAACGATAAAACCTTCATTAACAGATTTTATGTGAATAAGGGACGTTGGGCGTTGTTTTCCGTCATGTGACTACCGGTCAAAGTTGATTCGTGAAATTTCGTGTCGTGTTTGGATATGTCTTGCAAAATTGGTCTTTTGGTAATTCCATGGTGTCGATCGGAGAGTTATGTTTTGTGTTCTTGATCTGACGATCGACATGACGTGTTCGGTCAAATACGGATGACCTTAGGATCGTCATGACGTGTTCAATCAAGTGGTTGATTATTTTTCCTCACCCTTGGACTGAGGATCGGCATGAAGTGTTCGGTCAAGTACGGGTGACCTGAGGATCGGCATGACGTGTTCGTCCAAGTGATTGTTAATATCCCGTACCCTTGGTCTGAGGATCGGCATGACGTGTTCGGTAACGTGCGGGTGACCTGAGGATTGGCATGACGTGTTCGACCAAGAGACTGTTACTATCCCGTACACTTGTTCTGAGGATCATTAGTGATGTGTTCAATCAAGCGGTTCTTTGTTGAGTGTTGTTCTTTCTTGACCGGTAAATGCGTTTGGAGTTAAGTCTTCTTTCACTCAATATCGTTGGTCAGTTCAGTTCTGGGTTAAGTTTCAAAGCGAATGATTGGGTTTGAATAATGTATAGTTTTGAGATTAAGAAAAGACGAACGAGACATAGTATCGAGAATAAGAAGAAATGAAGAATAACTTACCTTAAGTGGTGGTAACCTTAAGGGGACCGTCACTTAGCTTAACCGCTAATGGCTTTTCATGCAGCTGGACCTTCCACTTCCAGCCTTTGCAGGTCCAGACGGAGCCGACTGTTATCAAGATGTTGACTTTACTACTGAAGACTATGCTGGTGAAGATTACTACAAGGAAGGGCTACGATTTCGCCAGCTGAAGACTTTGGAGCTTTTCTTTTGTTATAGATTTGTTATTACTATGTTAGTGATGCAATAATTTAGCTGGTCTTGTAATATATAACTTTTGGATATATTTTTGGCCTGTAATATACTACTGATGTAAGATTTGGATGTTTTAAATTTTCTGCTTCCGCTGAACTTAGTCACTTTCCCATGTCACATTATTGTTATAAGCATGCTTGGACAATCAGGTGACACTCACAACCAGTCACATGTCTACGAATCCATAAAGGAAAATTATTTTTCCCTATTTTTGGTACTTCGGGGCGTGACACATCCCACCGCAGGAACAGCTCATCCAGGCCCACAGGCATGATCTCGAGCATTCCAGGCAATTTTCTACTCAAGCTAGAAGACTAATGGAAAAGTGCAAACTATTTCCTAATCCAATTGGGAAACCCCTACAATTAATGTCAATCTATATCAATTGGATTATGTTTCCTTATCCATGTACGAGTTGGTCTCTTACATCTATAAAAGAGACATCTCACCCCCATTGAAGGGGCTGACTTTTCAGTCTACACAGCACCTCTATAGCATTCATCAACATGCCCGGCCGGCCTACGGAAGCTCCAGACTTATTGGTTCACCACAGGCCCCCGACTCTTTTACAGTATAGTGAACGTGCTTAGACACACACGTGGATGTAGGTACCTTCATTAACAGGGCTGAACCACATACAAAAACTAGTATCTCACTCTCTCTCCCCTTAAATTACTTTAATTTACTTTAACCAAATTTTGGCATCATCAGCTTGGCGCCGTCTGTGGGAAGTGACAAGTCTTCTCATCAACAAATCTCTTGGCTGATCGTCATGCCACCGAAGAAGGGTAAGAAGGCTAATCAGTAGTCCAACCAGGATGTTCCTCCGGCCCCGGCACCGGCTATAGCAGTCATGACATCTATGAAGGAAAAAGTGGTTTAAAGTTAGAGTTTAAACGCGCAGCGGAAATAGGTTAAGTTATAAAACTTTTGGTATTCCAGGATCTACTACTCGTCAATTCCATAGATGCGTACAAGGGGGTGCAAGAATTATACCTTAGTGTCTTGAACCCAATTCTGAAACTTTAACTTCCAGCAGCCTCCACTAGATGATCTTCACCCTTATGACTCCTGCGGATGCCTGCCGGAAAGACTAGGGTTCGTGGGAACCCTAATAGAGAGGATAGGAAGGTTTTGGGAAGACTATGATAGTTTCTGCAGCTTCTGCGTATAAAAACGACGATCACTTACTTCCAGAACGCAGCTGCCCTATTTATAGATTTCCAGAACCGACCTAGACTTCGATCGATCGAAGTGACTTCGATCGATCGAACCATTCTCGATCGATCGAACCTGTTGACTTCAATCGATCGAACATACTTCGATCGATCGAACTTGTCTTAACAGCTTCCTCAAGTGTCTTTCCAAGCATCCTAGCGGAGCTAAGAGTGGGACCTCCTAGGCTCTTTATTGTTGGCTCAGACCAGTTTGTTAATTACCATGACCAAACTCTTTGATCAGCAAACTAACTAACTGGTCAGTTAACGTTTATTCCACTATAAAACGATAACTGAACTCCAACGCAAAAGAACATATCCGAAGCGATAACTAGACTTGTATGGTGTACTAATGTCCCTCTACCGTCAGCATTCGTAATCATATTCAGGTAGTCGGATAACTGTTACTGTCAACCTGAATCATGATTACTTCTTGTATTCCTTGAGTCTCATTCACTACTCATGATTACCAAACATGTTGATAACTCTTATCAACAAGACTGCAGTACTCAGTAATCAACTTGGTGACATTCTCAAGGGAATGCTTACTCTGAATCAGAGGGTAGATTCTATCTTGACAATATATGTTCACAACCCTATGGACATGACATACCCAAGATACCCAGGTGTTGATCTTCTATAGACCTCACTGATTGGTAAGTCAAAGCAGCCATATCCATAGTCTGTGTTCATAATCATCTCAAGATTGAGAACACGTACCTTATACAAGTTATGAGTTCCTATTGACTGTTGACAGCCTTAAGCGTCAATAGGAAAGCTCAGGTCCGTCAATGCACTATAAGCACTAGCATATCAACTAAGAGCTTCACTCTAGTGATTGAGATTAATCACTCCATCCAATGGTAGTTAATTATGCTACAGTATAGACCTGATGAGGTATCCAGTCTCATCATCCACTGTGACATATTCTAAGTATCAAAGAATAGTAATTCGTATCTCACTTGTGTGTATCTCATACACACACGAATTGCTTACTATGATACTTAAGGATAAAACAATCATCTCATGAAAGAAACATACACAATGAAATGTAAAGCTGACATCAATATATTATAATGCTAATGTCTCATACATAAAGTAATGGTTTGAGGGCACAAACCCAACAAACTCCCACTTGCACTCACAATCATTCAGAACCACCTCCCAAGGTAAAGAGATGTCCGGATGTCGACTTTCTCGAATCTTTATCTGACATAAAGTCCGAGTCAGTGTATCCTACTGGAATTAACTCACTACCGCCATACATAAGCATGTAATCTTTAGTTCTTCTCAAGTACTTAAGAATGTGCTTAACGGCTGTCCAGTGCTCTGGACCAGGATTCGATTGATACCTGCTAACCATGCCAACGGCAAAGCAGATATCTGGTCTAGTGCATAACATCGCATACATGAGACTTCCCACTGCCGAGGCATAGGGAATTCCTGCCATGCGATTCCTCTCCTCTTGTGTCTTTGGACACTGGTCCTTGGAGAACGCTAAACCATGCCTGAAAGGTAACAAACCTTTCTTCGAATTATCCATTGAAAACCTAGTTAGCACTTTCTCGATATAACCAGCTTGAGATAATCCCATTATCTTTCGCTTGCGATCCCGAAAGAGCTTTATCCCAAGAATATAGCTCGCCTCTCCTAGATCCTTCATATCGAAAGTACTAGCTAGCCAAACCTTGACCGTTGACAGCGCCGCTACATCATTCCCAATGAGTAGAATGTCGTCAACGTAAAGCACAAGAAAAGCCACTACTTTCCCTTCACATTTCTTGTATACACAAGGCTCATCCAGATTCTGTATGAAACCAAACGACTTGACCGCTTGGTCAAATCGGATGTTCCAACTTCTGGATGCCTGCTTAAGCCCATAAATGGACTTTTGCAACTTGCATACCAAGTTACCTTTCCGACCAGCTATGAACCCTTCTGGTTGTTGCATATAGATGTCCTCCTCAAGATTGCCATTCAAGAATGCAGTCTTGACGTCCATCTGCCAGATTTAATAATCTAGGCATGCAGCAATGGATAAGAGTATTCTGATGGACTTGAGCATGGCTACCGGCGAGAAGGTTTCCTCATAGTCAATGCCCTCCCTCTGAGTATAGCCTTTCGCCACAAGCCTTTCCTTAAAGGTCTCAACCTTTCCATCAGATCCTCTTTTCCTCTTATAGACCCACTTGCAGCCAATGGGTTTAATATTGGCTGGAAGTTCTACAAGATCCCAGACCTGATTGGAATCCATAGATTCCAATTCAGCCTTCATTGCTTTAATCCAATGAGCTGAATCAACATCAGCCATTGCCTCTTCGTAAGTGGTAGGATCAGATTCAGATTCTATGGAGACAGCTTCAAAAACTTCTCCTAAGAACATGTATCTATCAGGCTGGCTGATAATCCTCCCACTACGACGAGGTACCGGTGCGGAAATGGGTGAAGAAGTGGTATTTTCTTGATTTTCATCGTTATCAACTGCGGGTTGGACTGAGGGCTCTCCTTCTATCTCTCTAAGATCTATCCTTCCCTTAGGTTTATGGTTCATGATATAATCATCCTCCAAGAAAACAGCATTTGTACTAACAAACACTTTCTGTTCTCTTGGATCATAAAAATACCATCCATAAGTACCCTTTGGATACCCTACAAAGTAACATACTTCCGATCTAGAATCCAACTTGCTCATCTTTCCTTTGAGCACATGTGCCGGACACCCCCATATCCGGAGATGTTGCAAAGAAGGCTTGCGCCCACATCTCTCGTGGTGTCCTGGGAACAGATTTGCTTGGTACTAGATTTAGTATGTATGCAGCGGTTTCCAAAGCATAACCCCAAAGGAATAATGGCAACTCTGAATAACTCATCATTGACCTAGTCATGTCTAAAAGAGTCCGATTCCTTCTCTCCGCTACACCGTTCTGCTGAGGCGTACCAGGTGCAGTCAACTGTGACAGAATCCCATTCTGTACGAGGTGATCAATAAACTCATTAGAGAGGTACTCGCCACCTCGATCAGATCGAATGGCCTTGATATGTGTACCCGATTGCTTCTCCACTTCAGCCCTAAACTCTTTGAACTTTTCAAAGGCTTCAGACTTGTGCTGCATTAGGTACACATATCCATACCTAGAGTGGTCATCGGTAAATGTTATGAAATACTCATAACCACCCCTTGCTCTAATATTTATTGGTCCACACACATCAGTATGAACTAATTCCAACAATGCATTGGTCCTGTTGCCCTTTGCAGGAAAGGGCCTTTTGGTCATCTTACCCTCCAAACAAGACTCGCAGACTTCCATTGGTTCGAGAACCAAATCGCCTAAGACCCCTTCTTTGACTAGTCTGCCAATCCTATTCAGATTGATATGGCCAAGCCTCATATGCCAAAGCCTTGTTGGATTAGTGGAAGGTTCCTTTCTTTTAGATGGTAAAGTTACCACTGAGTTATTAAGTTCCAAACAAGAATCTTTTGAAATATTGGGAGTAATCACATACAAACCATTTGATTTAACACCAGAACATATAAAAGAACTGCTTCTTTTAATGACAACTTCAGTTCCAAAATGAAAGGAATAACCATTATTCGTTAAATTAGAAACTGAAATTAAATTACGTCTCATTAAAGGGACGTAAAGTACATCTGATAAAATCAAAACTTTATTGTCTGAAAATTCTAAAACTACGACTCCTATAGCAACCGCAGATACGGTTGCGCTAGAACCTAGAGTAAGCACGATCTCCCCATCACTGCATTTCCTGGTTGATCTGAACCCCTGCAATGAATTACAGATATGGTTAGTCGCACCAGAATCAATGCACCAAGTGTTTGAAGTATCCGTAATAAAACTTACTTCAATCACATGTGATTCAATCATACCTTGAACTCTTGTAGCTAAGAATTCTGGACAGTTCCTCTTCCAGTGGCCCTTCTCACCGCATTGGAAACACTTTCCTTTGCCTTGGCCACCCACCTTCCCTTTGCCCTTACCTTTTCCCTTAGATTTTGCAATCTTAGGGACCGGTCCAACACTTGAACCACCAGTGCCAGCCTTCTTCTTTCCTTTCTTACCTTTCGGTGTAGATCGGGAAGAAGAAGCGCTTTTCTCAACGTTTAAAACGCTGCCCCCAGGTTTGATCACCCCTTCTGCTGCCAGTAAAGAACTCATTAATTCGCTCATTGAAAAATCCATTTGATTCATATTATAGTTAAGTTTGAATTGAGCGAATGATGGCGACAACGAGTTGAGGATCATATCAACTTGGGTCTGTGCATCGATGTTGGCTCCCAAGGTCTCCAGTTCGTTTAAATAACCAATCATTTTTAAAACATGTTCTTTGACTGGAGTACCTTCCGACATCTTTGTACTCATTATCTTCTGCATGGCTACCTGTCTGGCAGGCCTGCCATGCTCCCCAAACATCTTTTTCAGGGATGTGATAATGTCACTGGCAGAATCGTTCGATTGGAATTGGTGTTGTAACACACCAGCCATTGAGGCCAGAATGTAACAACGGGCCATTCCATTCGACTTCTTCCATTTGTCAAACTCGCGTCTGGCAGCTGCCGAAGCATTTGCCGCGGGTTCTTCAGGGCTTGGGGTGGTGAGGACATATATGTGATCCTCCGCAGTTAAGACGATGTCAAGGTTACGTTTCCATTCAGTGTAGTTATTTCCAGTTAACTTGTTTTGAGTGAGTATGGTGGCAAGTGGACTAAATGCAGATCCAGACATTATGATTACTGAAAATCAAACAAACAAAATAAATATGGATATCAGAATTGACAGTTTGAAATAAAAGAATCCTTAAAACTCTTATTTAAAAACAAAGTCGCCGAAATATCGAAACGAAAGAATAAAGCCTCCGTGTGGTGGTCAATGTTCGATCTTTCGATTTATCATGACTTATCCGCTATGCAACTCTTGCAAAATAGCCATGACTCCCGAACCTATTTGATCTCTAAGTTTCTGAATAATGCCCCTTGTGGGATCCCTTATCCATAGCTTAGCTAGTGTGTACCATTAACTAGGATCCAATCACAACCGTCTCAAGTAGCGCCTCCGTGTGGTGGTCACCCTCTAACACGTCTGATTGATCCTATCCATAGGAAGTTCACATCTAGTAACCAATGAGCAGTGTACCCTCCATATGGAATGATCACCCCTGGCGAGGTGACACAGAATACACTACTCATCTTACAATGAACCGTTAATGGAAGATCGTGGGTGTTATTTGATAAGACCCTCTCCCACTAGATTTAGTAAATTAAGGATTTTGCTTTTGAAAAATGTTTCCACACACTACCCATAAACATCCAATGTTTACTAATGTGTTGAAAACGGTTTTTGAATTTTATTTTAGAAAACTTGTTTTAAGTGCATGCAACAATGTATTATACGCCAATCACAAAACAAGCACATAAAACAAAAAACTAAAATGAAATATAGGCATTCAAACAATGCCTCTATCTCCCATGGCTCTATTTCCATAGAACCACCTTCTTGGTTTGGTCGCCTCCGGCTCCATCTTTATGGACAACGGCTCCTTGCTCCATCTTCATGGAATTTCTAATTCTATTACATTGGACCTATGCTTCTTTTGAAGCTTACAATTTATCTAGAAAAAGGAAATAGCAAAAAAAGAAATAAAAGGCTAGGGAAACCGGTGCGACTTTCCTTTTCGTAGGATTGAAGCCGCAGCGCCCTTTACATACGCCTTAAAACCAAACCATTAATAAATTACAACATGCACCAATCTCAAACAATTTAAATATAAATATTTAAACGACTTGGTGCCATGGGAGATAGCGACTAATTTTGCTGCAAAAGGGTTAGTCATACACGCATCCACACATACATAACAAATATATGTAACTATTGGAACACTTAATTGATTCACACAGTATATAAACACTTTACATACTGAATTAGAACTTAAAACAGCATCTTACTTCTCTGTCACAGTTCGATCGATCGAAGACCGTTCAATCGCTCGAACCTTCGATCGATTGAACACTGTTCAATCGCTTGAACATTCTGTTTCACAGAATGATTTAAAAATTTTACAGAAATAATTTAAGATTGAAGTATAATTTAAAAAACCTTTACAACTGTGAACAGAACACCTGGACAGAGAATCTGTCTCGATCGATCTAAAACTATTCGATCGATCGAACACCAGAAGGCTTCGATCGATCGAAACTAGTTCGATCGATTGAGAACAGAATGTTCGATCGATCGAAACAAGTTCGATCGATCGAACCCACCTTGCATCCTATGCAATCACAGTTTTGTATTCTGCTGCGATAACACTGCAGAAACAGATCTGTGACGATGCAGTTTCAAAAACAGTTCTAAAATCA
This sequence comes from Hydrangea macrophylla, assembly GCA_033977485.1. Lineage (NCBI taxonomy): Eukaryota > Viridiplantae > Streptophyta > Magnoliopsida > Cornales > Hydrangeaceae > Hydrangea > Hydrangea macrophylla. Next base: position 70,978 of record CM066992.1, read on the forward strand.
ACATGCAAATCAAAACTAGGGTTCCAAAAATGCATCTATAGATCCAAACGAGCGTGGCTCTGATACCAATTGAAGGAAAAAGTGGTTTAAAGTTAGAGTTTAAACGCGCAGCGGAAATAGGTTAAGTTATAAAACTTTTGGTATTCCAGGATCTACTACTCGTCAATTCCATAGATGCGTACAAGGGGGGTGCAAGAATTATACCTTAGTGTCTGTTTGCAATAAATCTCTGGTGTGGTGTGGTGTGTGTGTTGGGCATGCCAGAGTCCGTTTGGACTCAAAGTGGTGGTGGTCACCTAATCTGACTTCTAATCTAAGCGATCTATTATTTAACAATAAAATAACAGGATGTGGGCTTTCTCTACTCTGATGCAAGTAAGAAAATACAAACGGAAACTGTAAAAAAGGAAACTAAATACAATGATTCATAATACCTCCATAGACAACCTCTTCTCCATTGATTGAAAGATAAGTGATTACAAATGTTTACAGTAGAACAATAAAGAAAACGAGCACTAAAGAACAAGAGCTCACAGATCACTCAAGAACAAGAAAGGATTGTTATGAGGAAAGATTAAGAGCCTGCTGAGAGCAGAAGTGGCGTGTGTGTTAGCCCCCTTCAAATGTTGCACCATATGTCATATTTATAGACTTGTTTGCATAACCGCTCATGTTAGTGGGGATCATGGAGTAGTGGGGTACGTGGCCCCTAGTTTTTAGGCATATATCAATTTATGCTCCCACTATGTCCCATGATCAACTTCCATAATTTGTGTGATGATCCCACTTCTGCCGCATTCCTCTTTTCACGTAACTACTTTTTCTTCCAACTCAGCATGTTCTGAAAACTGAAGACCCACGTTCTCATTCCTACTTAACTATTTTCTGAGTAAATTTATGACCGATTGTGTTTTTTTGTGTAGCTTAATCTCTGCTGATGATATTACTCGGCCTTCTTTTCAGTAGGAAGCCTACTCGTGTCTCTCTGTCTTACACCGATGTTGCCTTTGATCCTTACTAATCCCATGGACTGCTGTTATCATCCTATGGACCTGTTACTGCAAGATCTATAGAGAAAGTCCTCAGCCTTATCCGTTAATGCCGAGGCGTTACTGATCTTTTATGATATCGGCCTTATTTGTTGAGACCGATATTAGAACTCAAGGGTAATAAATAAGTTTGGCATCGGTCCAATTTTACCGATGTTAGGGCTGCAGTTGAGGCTACTTTGCCACTAGCCATACTAGGGTACTTCTCTTAAGAACTTCGTATCAATCGGTCCTCGGTCTTGATACCGATATTCTTATTTGGAACGTATCATCTTTATCAGTAGCTTGATCAAATATCGGTCATCCTGGGTCATCTGCCTTGTCCTCGTTTACCTGCCTATGTGGTCTAGTGGTGACGTCCTGAGTCCACATGACCGTCACGTGCCCTGGGAAACCCTAATTTAGGGTGTAAACAATGCCCCCAAACGTCTTGTCAAACGTAGCTTCGTCAGTTTGATGAGACATTTTGAATTCAAATTTTAAATACCAACTGGAAATTGGCGGCGTACGGCTCCACGTGGCATCCCCCTAATAGTCCTTCCTGCCACGTTTCTCGAATCGAGGCATGCCTCTTGGGAACTCGTTCCCAAATCATAATGACCCCCTTCTGTCTTCTATATAAGTCCCTCACCCTGATTATTTTCCATACTTGCTTTCTTGCCTTAATATTTTCTCGAGAAAATATTTTCTTTTCTTTTCAAATCTCCATGGCCTCCTCCTCTGCTCCCAGTGTTTCTCAAACCGCCGGCGCCACTTCTTCTTCTCCCGCTGCTACTGATACTGTGCCGGTAGTAAAGACAAATGCTACCGCCGTTAAACAAGCCCTTGAGACTATTCCTGGGCTAATAAATCCTCAGGTATTGACTCCTCTCCCTTCAAGTTCTTCAATAGGACTTGGTCCTTCCTTTGATTCTTTTCCCCCATCTTCTTTAGATCCCTACTTCCCTCTGGTTGTAGAAGAAAAAGAACTGCTCTATCAATCTCCCAACTTTGATTGGGGCTCCCTGTATGCCCCTTCTAATCCCTTACGAAATTGGCCTATTCCTTCTCCTGACTAGATTTCCTGGGTGGACCGAATGGCGAAGGTGAAAAAGGACCTATGGAAGGCTCTTGACATCTATGATGCCATTATGCTTAGCCGAGAGAGGTTTTACCTTGATAAGCCTCTCTTCTTTTCCTCTCTCTTCTTCTGGTCGACCTCGGCCAATGCTTTCTTTTTCCACTGTGGCCTTATGAGTCCAACAATTCAAGATGTTTGTTTCCTCACCGGTCTTCCTGCCCATGGTGAGGACATTACTCCTAACCTTTCATCTGAACTTGAGTTTGAATACCCTAGGACCACATCGGGCAAGGGTTCTCGTGTTATTACTGGCTTTGGCCTTTTTATCTCGGCCTGTATGGAACAGGGGGAAGTCACTGATCGAGAACATGTTGCCTTCTTGATCTATTGGCTGAACCGGTTCATCTTTTGCTCGGCCTCATATGGCATCACCAAAGAATACACCCACATTGCCCTTGCTCTTGCCTCGGGCACAAAACTTGCACTTGCTCCTCTCATTCTTTACCACCTATACCGTGGCATTCTTGAATTCATTTTTTTAGATTTTAAAAATTCGGGAGGAGCCCTCTGGCTCCTTCAATGTTGGCTGCAAGCCTATTTTCCCGAGAAATGTCTAGTTGATAACTTCGACCCGGCTACTCTTCCCGAGGATTCTTTTGCCTTTGCATTTCATTTTGCCGGATTTGGTCCGAAGGGCCTCTCTTTTGATCATCTCTTTTCCTTTTTCTACGAACTCATGGGGAACCGATCGCCCCAACAATTTCTCCCCTTCCACCCTCGTCTTCGGTGCCCGAGATGGCTTCTTTATGGTCCGGGTCAAGCTCCTGAGGTCGAGAAAGAAATTCATGAGGAAATCTGGGCCAGCTTTTTAGTTGGTCGAGATCTTCTGTACAGTCCGGTCCTACCCCAGCATAATAACAAATGTGGGGTGGAATATTATAATGCCCCTGCTTTAGCCAGACAATTCGGGCTAAGACAACTAATCCCCATTCCTCCCTTCTGAACTTTCAACCGTTCCATGGCAGGACGGTCTCTTTTTGCTGACCTGGTCAAGGTCGAGAAGTGCCGGTCATTCAGCAGATCGGCCATAGAAGGATTGGAGTTTTTCCCATTTGAAGAGCTTCCTTCAACCTCCACCGAGTTTGAAACTTGGTGGTCCAAAGTTTTATCGGGTTTACGTTCTGAGCCCATTTTTTCTATACTTGCACGTATTTCTCCACCTGTTACCGAGAAACCAACTCGTTCTGCTAACCCTTCTATGGTTCAGGATGCAGGTAGGAAGAGGAAAGCTAGTACCTTCAAAGGTAAATCTCCGTACCAAGCCGTACTTGCCTTCGAAAAATTCTTTAAATTCAAATTTGACCCCAGATATCCCGAGATCATGCGGTCCGATATGAAGTGGCATTTGAGGGCACTTGAGCAGGAACACAAGGATAAATCAGCAAGGGCATACAAAAAGTACCTCCAGACGGTTGATTATTCATCTGTCATGCCCTTTGAGCAGTTCCTCAAGCCCTTTGAATGTCGTCCACCTCCTTTGCCCGAGGCCGATTTTGCAATTGCCATTCCGATGGTGGAAAAGCAAACATCACCACTGGAACCTTGGGAGAGAATTACTTATACCGGATGGCATGATCTCGGAGCGGTTGATCATTCATCGGCCATAAGGGTTGTAGAAACTGGAGCACCCGTTTTAGGTATTCTGTCCCTTTTGTTTCATATCAGCCTTCCCTTTCTCTAACTGATTTTATATTTATTCCTATTCAGAGGCCCTTCCTAGAGAGAATCCCTCTGGCGCAACCGATATCGAGTCAGACGAGGATATCCCTCTCTCATCTCGGCAACGTCGTAACGTTGCCACGGCAACCGTTAAATCGGCCAAGGTATCGAATTTTCCTTATTTGGTTTGCTTTTGTATATGAAAAATTTTGAGGCTGATCAATACTTGTTTTGATGTTAGGGGGCTGGGGGTACTACTGCCAAGAAGACTGGCCAGGCGACGATGAAGCCTCCAACTACTCGGGCTAAGATGCCTCCGCCTCCAAAGTCTCCTCTAAAACTTCCAACTCAAACATCCTCCCCAGCTGCCCCTGTGGAGACAGCCCCTCACATGACCTATGATCAGCTGATGGCCGAGCTCCAACGGTTAAGAGGGCTGGACAAGGCTAGGCAGGCCATCCTTCGTGGTGGGACCGATATGTTGTCACCTGCCACTGACAGTACCGGGGCTGGTGATGCCTTAGGAACTACTGAGGATGAGAAGCCCTCTGGATCGGGTCGCGATGACCCCATCGATCTCAGCGATCCTGGGACTCCTCGGGATACTGAGGCTATGGGTGAGCAATCTATTCCTGATCAGCCAGCTTCAACCGATGTTTCTCATACCGAGACATCGGCCTCACCACCGGTACAAATGCAAGTACCCGTTGTACCACAACCCCCACCGGCGGCTTCCTCGACCAGCTCTCCCTCGGTCCAGGTAATTCATTGCCTGTATACTTTCGTTTTTCTCTTCATTGTACTTCGGGTTTAACTGTGCCTTCTTTTGTAGGTTTCTAGTTCTCTTCCGATCCCAGACTTCAGCTCGGTCTCCTCGGTTGAAGCCTTCTTCGCTCTACTCGATCCCGAGCAACTCCTACAAGCCGAACCTGTTGTTGCTCAGGCTACCGCTGGTCCTTCAGCTGCCGAGTATCAACGAGCTGAGGAGTGGTTTCGGACTACGGTGTAACGCAAACTCTCTCAGCTCCCAGATTTTGATGAATTTCACTCGGCCATGGGCCTCTTGCTCTCCTGGCTGGACATATCAGAGGAAATGAAGGTCGATCTCCGGGATTTGCAAGTGAGGCTACCAGACTATTTGAATCGTCATCGGTCTGCCACCAAGCTCATCTCTGGAATCGAAGAGAAGTCCAGGGAACGCAAAGCCCGAGTCGAGCATCTGGGTGCTTGCAAGAAGCAGTTTGAGGCGTCCAAAGCGATGAAGGAGCGCCTCCTTCAGGAGAAGGCTAGGATTAAGGCCGAGATAGCAAAACTCCAAGCTGATTTGACCAATGCTGATGCAGGCCTGGCACTCTCCGAGAAGGCCATTCTCGATGTTGGGCGCGTCGCGCAAGAACATGTGGATGCTCTAACCGGCACTGCAGCGGCTGCAAGCAGGTGGGAGACCGATAAAGCTACCGCGGAAAAAGAATTGGAATATCTGGACCGGGCTTGGGAGGAGCTTAGATTAAGATTTGCCAAGAAATAATGTATATATATATATTTTTTTTTTATACGGCCGTTAAAGAATGTGCGGCTAATACCATGTAACAAATTGTACATTAATGAAAATGAGAATTTATATCATTCATCTATTGTTACCGACTCCCAAAGGGATGGTACATATTGCTTTAAATATTTTCCATTTATCGGTCTTGCATGCATCTCGCCATCTAAGTCCATTAACCGATATGCACCCCCCGTGATGACCGATATCACCTGGAATGGTCCTTTCCATTTAGCTGACCATTTTCCATATCGGGCATTCTTTTCACCCAGTGGTAACACAGCTTTCCAAACTAGATCTCCCTCGCCAAACGACTTATGTTTAACCCTTTTGTTGTATGCTCGGGTGACTCTATTCTTCTGTGCCTTGATACAATCCAATGCTTTAAGAAGAACGTCATCAAGGTCTTCCAACTCGGTCAACATTGCTTCGGTGTAGTCAGCTGATTCTAGGCCGAGTTGGAATGCTCGTCTTGTTGATCGGACGGTTACTTCCATAGGCAGCATTGCATCATGACCATAAGTAAGCATAAACGGCGTGATATTTGTGGCCGCCCTTTTAGAAGTGCGGTATGCCTATAACGCTTCTGATAATAAATCATGCCATACCCTGGTTACTTTCCACTGTCTTCTCTATTATACCCTTGATCGTTTTATTTGACGACTCGGCCTGTCCATTTCCTTGAGCAAAATATGGAGTTGAATTAAGGATTTTGATACCTCGGCTTTCTGCAAATGCCTTAACTTCATCCCCCGTGAAGACCGATCCTTGATCTGCTGTAATTGTTTCGGGAAGTCCAAATCGGTGAATTATGTGTTCGCTTATGAATTTGATCACATATGCTTGATTTACCGATTTTGCTGGTACTGCCTCCACCCATTTGGTAAAGTAATCAGTAGCCACCACAATGAAACAGTGTTGGCCCGATGACGGTGGATATATTTTTCCAATTAAATCCATGGCCCAACCCCGAAATGGCCATGGTCTGACAATCACCTGCATCTCGGTGGCTGGTACTCGTTGTATTGGCCCGTGTTTTTGGCATGCTTGGCATCCTTTGGCGTAGTCAATGAAATCTTTTAGTATGCTTGGCCAATAGTAATTATATCTCCTAAGAAGCCATTTCATTTTCGTACCAGCCTGGTGTGCACCACAGATTCCTTCGTGTATTTCGGCCATTACTTTCATGGCCTCGAGTTTGTCTAAACATCTCAGTAAGACGTCGTCCTTAAAGCTTTTCTTAAACAATTCCCTGTCCAATAAGACATAGTTGACTGATGACAGCTTGGTTTTCCTCTCGGTCACTCTATTTGGGCATAAGAGGCACCTAATTATTGGATCTCTCCAATCTTGATCATCCGTTATCACCGAGAAAATCTCTGTTGCCATTTCTCGTTGCCTTACTGACGGCAAGATTCTTCTTTGCACTCTTATCAATTTTTCGCTATCGGTTACTTCCAATTTCGTTCCCGATGCTACTTGTGCAAGATTATCGGCCTCGTCATTATAAGCGCGAGCAACGTGTTGGCCCTAACATCATCAAACTCTCGTAATAACTGCAAGGCGATTGAGTTGAAAGGCAGCAACTCCCAACTCTTACACCTAAACTCACCACTTAGTTGGCTAATCACTAAGTTTGAATCACCGATGATATGGATTGCTGATATATCCATTTCGGCCATGATTTCAAGGCCGATGATCAGTGCTTCGTATTCAGCCTGGTTACTAGAGCATTCAAACTCTAACTTGAATGAGAAGACGGTCTTTCTCTTTCTCGGTGATATAACAATTATCCCCGCCCCAGCTCCTTCAGCATTTCTGGATCCGTCAAATATTAACGTCCATGGGGTCAACGAAATTGTTGATAAGAGAGTGGAATCAATGGCTTCATTTAACTCAGGGCCGACATCCAAACAAGGATGATCGGCCAAAAAGTCAGCAAGGGCTTGACCTTTTACCGATCTCTGTGGGACGTACTGAAATGTGAACTCCATCATTGCCAGAGTCCACTTTCCAACGCGCCCACGCATTATCGGTCTTGATAGCATATATTTAATGACATCTGTTTGACAGATCAAGTAAACCAAAACAGGGAGCATATATACTCTTAATTTTTGCAAAGCAAAGTACAAAGCTAAACACAATTTTCTATCAGCGTATATCTACGCTCGACATTAGTAAGTACTCTACTAAGATAGTAAACCGCCTGTTCCTTTCCCCACTCATTATCTTGTGCAAGCATACATGCTATCGATTCGTCTGAGGCCGATAAGTACAGTTTTAACGGCCTCTGCCTCGTCGGAGGCATGATAACTGGTGGTTCTGATAAATACCGCTTGATGCCCTCAAAGGCCTGTTGATGTTGGTCCTCCCACCTGAATTCTTCCTCGGCCTTGAGTTTGAGTAACGGGGACCACACATGTGTCCGTCCAGCACAGTTCGATATGAATCTTCGTAAAAAGTTAATTTGCCCGAGGAGCCTCTGCAGCTCCTTTTTGTTACGTGGGGCCTCCGCCGATTGGATAGATCGGACTTTGTTTTTGTCGATCTCGATCCCTCTCTGGTGAACTAGAAACCCGAGGAAGTTTCCGGCCGAGACCCCAAAGGCGCACTTAATGGGGTTCATCTTCAACCCGTGGATTCTCATTCTTTCGAAAGATCGCCTCAAATCGGCCAAATGCTTCGCCTGCGTGGCCGATTTTACAACAACGTCATCGATGTATACTTCCATGATTTTTCCTATCATATCATGAAAGATTGCGTTCATAGCTCGCTGATACGTTGCTCCAGCGTTCTTCAACCCAAACGGCATTACTACCCATTCAAATGTCCCAATAGCTCCTGGACATCTGAAAGCCGTTTTTGGGACATCCTCTTCAGCTATGTATATCTGATTATAGCCCGAGTGCCCATCCATGAAGGATAAAATTTTGTGTTTGGCCGCAGCGTCGATGAGTTGGTCGGCTATCGGCATCGGGTATTCATCCTTTGGCGTTGCCATGTTTAGATTTCTAAAATCTATACACACCCTTATTTTGTCGTTTTTCTTGACCATAGGTATGATATTTGAGATCCAATCGACGTACCTGGTTGTCCTTATGAAACCAGCCTTCAGCAGCCGCTCGATTTCCTCCTTGACTTTTAAAATCACCTCAGGGGACATTCTCCTGGGTAATTGTTTGAACGGCCTACAACCCTCCTTAATTGGTAACCGATGTTCCACCAGACCCCTTGCTAGGCCCGGCATCTGATGGTAGTCCCAAGCGAAACAATCCTTGAATTCTTTTAGCAAGGATATCAATGATGCCTGGAAATCGGGCTCTAGTAATTGGTTTACAAAGGTGGGCTGGTATTCCCCGCTTGCCCCCAGATTAACCTCAAGGAGAGGATCTTGTACCTCGGCCTTCAAATCGTCGAGTTTTGCCGGGGCTGAGGCCAATTCATCGAGGTTGATGTAATCTTCCAGAATTTCTTGATTCTCAAGTATATCGGCAATGTCTGCCGATGATATTTGAGCTTGCTTATCTGCCAGAAAAGCTTGAACTCTGGCTACACTGGCCTGCACGGCCAGTGCTTTTCTACACCTCGCTGATGATGGGCTCTGGTCCATCGGGTATGTCAAGTTCTTTGTCATCTTCGATCGGCGTAATCACTATCGATGGCCGTTCGAGTTGCTTGTACACCTGAATCAGTTGATTCTTCTGATCCTTCACCATAGTGGCCGATCTCGGCCTTCCATTCTTGTCTGTTCTGATAAATTTCACGGGGCCGATATCGTCCTCGTATAAAACGGCCTCCGAACAATGGACTCTAGCTACGAAAGGCTTGTGATCAGCCCAAACTACTTCCACCTCGTCACCATTCCAAAAAATCAAAAATTGGTGCAAGGTCGATGGAATACACCAACTAGTATGAATCCAATCCCTGCCAAGCAAGGCATTGTATGAAGCTCCTGAGTCTACCACGAAGAAGGCTGTCATCGTGGTTTTCTTTCCCACCGTGAGCTCTACTGGGAGGATTCCTTTGGTTTTCGCTGGTGTCCCCGTGAACCCACAAACTGTGAGCTCAGTTGGGATTAATTCCTTCTCATCTCGTTGCAACTTCAACAACATGATCGATGGCAGGATGTTTACCGCTGCTCCATTATCGATTAGCACCCTTGAGTACGTTACTCCATCGATGGCCGCATTAATATACAACGGCTTCAAATGTTGTGACATCCCTACCGCTGGTTTTTCGAACACTACCTTTGCAGGTTTCTTCCCTTGTTCATCTTCGGTCTTCGGTCTGATCACCGAGACCCTTGGTTCCCTTGTTTTTACTTCTTGGTTGATGATCACGGGAGTCGACAAGACCTTGCCATGTGTATCATCTTCCATTTTTCTCTCCTGGTCCGGTTTCGCGCCGAAAGACATCGGCAAAGTGTAGACCATATTCACCGTCAAGTCTTTCGGAATGCTTCCGAACTGGATAAACTTCTCCAATGAATCGTCGTAGTCTGAACCGATATCGGCCATTTCTAAGTCCGATTCGTTCATTTCTGGAATTGGTGTTTCAATCTTCAGAGGCTTTATGTCTTGGTCTTTTGGCTCCACTTTTTCCTTCCTTTTTTGGCTTACTATTGCTCTTGGTACCATGTCCTTTGGTTGCTCCGCTCGCCTTTTTTCCATCCGGTACTTGGCTTCCCAATCTCGAGCTTCTTGCCTCAATCGCTACATTCTTCTTTTCTGGGTCTTACTGAAGTATACCCGGTCTGGAAATTTGGGGTGCTCCACTTTTGCCCACTGGTTTATTTCCGTTCGCAGTGGAAGGATCATCCGAGGAGACCGCTCTCGTCGTTGGTAAATCTTCGGTACTTCCCTTGTCACTGGCCTTGCTTCCTTCAAATATTGCTCGCGCTTCCGATAGTCGGGCCTTCTATGGTACTCTTGACTTGGATATGTTAGGCGGCTTTGGATCGGTCTTCTCGGGCTTGATGACCGATCCGATTTCTCCTGCTTATTTTCAGGTTTTCTAGTTACCTCGGCCTTGCACTTTGGGCACAACCCTTGATTGATCAAATCAACCATCCATTGTAAAGTTGAGCCATTATTTGCCTCAGGAGTAACCTTGTCTGCTACCATACTAGAGGCCAGTCTTGTTCCTGATTTTCCTTCCTTCTTTGTGCTTGATTCGGCAACGTCGACTCCTCTAAAATCGATCCTTTCCTTTGGTCTCCGTAGGAGTGTGAAATCAGGTGTCACCACATTCGCCCCAACTATCTCCGGGAACGGGTTTCCATCAACTCCCATTACTTCTTTCTCCTTCTCGGCGAACTTCAGGTTTCCTTTATCAATCATGTCCTGCAAAATATTCCGGAAAACCAAGCAATTGTTAGTGGTATGACGCCAAGAGTTGTGCCATTTGCAGTATTCTTTCCCTTTCAGCTCGTTGGTCGAAGGTAATTTTACATCGTGAGGAAGCCGAATTTGCCTATCGGCCATCATAAAGTCGAAAATCTGGTCGGCCATCGCAATATCAAATGAATATTGTTTGCCTGCCTCGAATGGTTGTTTTTTGACCGAGGACAACTGTGAGTCGGTCGGTTTAGGCAATGGCTGACATAGATACGGCCGTTTTGAAACTATTTCGGCCACATCCACTTCGGTGTTAATTTCATATTCCGTAGCATGAATGTCAAAATTGGGATCCCTGTAATAGGTTCCCTTAGATGAGTTTTTTCTTTCCAGCTCTTCTTCCAACATGCGCTCATATCGGGCGGCTCTAGTTGCCAGCTCGAAAAGATCACGGAAACCCATGCCCTCAAACTTTTTTCGAAGTTCGAAGGAGAGTCCCCCAAGGGCTATATTAACGAATTCTTCTTCAGGCAATATGACCTTGCAACGATGCTTGGCTCGTTTGAACCTAGCAATGTACACTTCAGCTGATTCACTTGGTAGTTGATATAACCTTGTTAAATCGGCCATGGAGACTTCGGGCTCTGTCCGATAAAACTGGGCGTGGAACGCTTCCTCCATTTGATTCCAAGTATGGAATGAATTGGGTGGTAAGTTAATATACCAACTAAAAGCCACACCGGTCAGGGAGTTGGGGAACAGCTTCAGTAGCATGTCCCCTTGGTGACTCACTTCCCCGCTTTGAAGCAAGAAGCGACCGATATGTTCCATAGTTGATTGCTCTCCTTCACCAGAGAACATGGTGAAATTGGGCACCTTGTATCCTCGGGGAAGAGGCAATCTCTCGATAGCATCACTATGCGGCCTCCTATACATGGGCCGCTGAGTCCTTCGGAGAAGGCCGCCGAAGTCTTGATTAATGACTTCGGCGATCTGTTCTCGGTCGACTCTCACCATTTGGGCTGGATTAACCCTTCTCATACCGGCCTCAGGCTCTAGTCTGATTCTCTCATTCCACATTTGTTCCTCTTCGGTGACTACATTGTCTCCGGATAACGGGTTTATTCTTCCCCAAAGTCGGTCCGAATCCTGTCCGTTTAGACCGACTCCTGGTTCTCTAATGGTGACGCTTGGTCGGGCCACTACCCGAGGTGGGTTCCCAGTTTCTCCTAAAATCTCTTTGCCATCCCTTCTTGGTGGTGTAACATATTTTTCATTCTGGGAAGAAGGAGCAGTCTGGCTTGCCCCCAACCCAACCCGAGAAAGAGAAGTTGGTGGGATAGAGAGTTGTGGAGGATCATCCGTCGGGTGGTCCTTCCATTTTTTCATTTCTCGGAGCATTTCACCCACTTGGGTGAAGGTTTGGTCTGTCTTAATGGACATCTCAGCCAATCGTTGGTTGAATATCCCCATCAAGTGGTTACTCATATTAGATAAGTCGGCCTGACTTGCTACCGAGCTGATGACCGAATCTATAACAGGTTCAGTGACAGACTCTATGATAGGGTCCAAGAGAGGCTCACGTGAGCCTGCCTCTTGGGAAATCCCCTTGGATCGCGTTCCTTTTGCGGCCATTTGACACTGGTCCCACCGGGTGTGCCAAAAATTGTTTGCAATAAATCTCTGGTGTGGTGTGTGTGTTGGGCGTGCCAGAGTCCGTTTGGACTCAAAGTGGTGGTGGTCACCTAATCTGACTTCTAATCTAAGCGATCTATTATTTAACAATAAAATAACAGGATGTGGGCTTTCTCTACTCTGATGCAAGTAAGAAAATACAAACGGAAACTGTAAAAAAGGAAACTAAATACAATGATTCAGAATACCTCCATAGACAACCTCTTCTCCATTGATTGAAAGATAAGTGATTACAAATGTTTACAGTAGAACAATAAAGAAAACGAGCACTAAAGAACAAGAGCTCACAGATCACTCAAGAACAAGAAAGGATTGTTATGAGGAAAGATTAAGAGCCTGCTGAGGGCAGAAGTGGCGTGTGTGTTAGCCCCCTTCAAATGTTGCACCACATGTCATATTTATAGACTTGTTTGCATAACCGCTCATGTTAGTGGGGATCATGGAGTAGTGGGGTACGTGGCCCCTAGTTTTTAGGCATATATCAATTTATGCTCCCACTATGTCCCATGATCAACTTCCATAATTTGTGTGATGATCCCACTTCTGCCGCATTCCTCTTTTCACGTAACTACTTTTTCTTCCAACTCAGCATGTTCTGAAAACTGAAGACCCACGTTCTCATTCCTACTTAACTATTTTCTGAGTAAATTTATGACCGATTGTGTTTTTCTGTGTAGCTTAATCTCTGCTGATGATATTACTCGGCCTTCTTTTCAGTAGGAAGCCTACTCGCGTCTCTCTGTCTTACACCGATGTTGCCTTTGATCCTTACTAATCCCATGGACTGCTGTTATCATCCTATGGACCTGTTACTGCAAGATCTATAGAGAAAGTCCTCGGCCTTATCCATTAATGCCGAGGCGTTACTGATCTTTTATGATATCGGCCTTATTTGTTGAGACCGATATTAGAACTCAAGGGTAATAAACAAGTTTGGCATCGGTCCAATTTTACCGATGTTAGGGTTGCAGTTGAGGCTACTCTGCCACTAGCCATACTAGGGTACTTCTCTTAAGAACTTTGTATCAATCGGTCCTCGGTCTTGATACCGATATTCTTATTTGGAACGTATCATCTTTATCAGTAGCTTGATCAAATATCGGTCATCCTGGGTCATCGGCCTTGTCCTCGTTTACCTGCCTATGTGGTCTAGTGGTGACGTCCTGAGTCCACATGACCGTCACGTGCCCTGGGAAACCCTAATTTAGGGTGTAAACAGTGTCTTGAACCCAATTCTGAAACTTTAACTTCCAGCAGCCTCCACTAGATGATCTTCACCCTTATGACTCCTGCGGATGCCTGCCGGAAAGACTAGGGTTCGTGGGAACCCTAATAGAGAGGATAGGAAGGTTTTGGGAAGACTATGATAGTTTCTGCAGCTTCTGCGTATAAAAACGACGATCACTTACTTCCAGAACGCAGCTGCCCTATTTATAGATTTCCAGAACCGACCTAGACTTCGATCGATCGAAGTGACTTCGATCGATCGAACCTTCGATCGATCGAACCATTCTCGATAGATCGAACCTGTTGACTTCAATCGATCGAACATACTTCGATCGATCGAACTTGTCTTAACAGCTTCCTCAAGTGTCTTTCCAAGCATCCTAGCGGAGCTAAGAGTGGGACCTCCTAGGCTCTTTATTGTTGGCTCAGACCAGTTTGTTAATTACCATGACCAAACTCTTTGATCAGCAAACTAACTAACTGGTCAGTTAACGTTTATTCCACTATAAAACGATAACTGAACTCCAACGCAAAAGAACATATCCGAAACGATAACTAGACTTGTATGGTGTACTAATGTCCCTCTACCGTCAGCATTCGTAATCATATTCAGGTAGTCGGATAACTGTTACTGTCAACCTGAATCATGATTACTTCTTGTATTCCTTGAGTCTCATTCACTACTCATGATTACCAAACATGTTGATAACTCTTATCAACAAGACTGCAGTACTCAGTAATCAACTTGGTGACATTCTCAAGGGAATGCTTACTCTGAATCAGAGGGTAGATTCTATCTTGACAATATATGTTCACAACCCTATGGACATGACATACCCAAGATACCCAGGTGTTGATCTTCTATAGACCTCACTGATTGGTAAGTCAAAGCAGCCATATCCATAGTCTGTGTTCATAATCATCTCAAGATTGAGAACACGTACCTTATACAAGTTATGAGTTCCTATTGACTGTTGACAGCCTTAAGCGTCAATAGGAAAGCTCACGTCCGTCAATGCACTATAAGCACTAGCATATCAACTAAGAGCTTCACTCTAGTGATTGAGATTAATCACTCCATCCAATGGTAGTTAATTATGCTACAGTGTAGACCTGATGAGGTATCCAGTCTCATCATCCACTGTGACATATTCTAAGTATCAAAGAATAGTAATTCGTATCTCACTTGTGTATATCTCATACACACACGAATTGCTTACTATGATACTTAAGGATAAAACAATCATCTCATGAAAGAAACATACACAATGAAATGTAAAGCTGACATCAATATATTATAATGCTGATGTCTCATACATAAAGTAATGGTTTGAGGGCACAAACCCAACAATCTAAGCAAATCACCATGACCCTCACACAACTCTTGGAGGGCCAGCATCAAATCCAACAACAGATTGAAGCCCTGCTGGCCTAGCAAAGCAGTCCTCCAGTGGCTGGGAAATGACCTAGGACTATTGCGCGCGGTCGGGAACTGATCTTGACTAGACAACGTGCCCGAGCCAACCCGTCCCACATTGAGGATGCCAGAGACATCAATAGTAGGCGTATTACCAGAGAGGAAAGGCAGGAGCATATGGCCCGGGAATCAGTCCAGGGTCAAGAGCCGAGTTGTCCCAAGGCACACGAAGAACCGGAGTCATAGCCAAGCCCGATCCCAGAGGACAGCACACTGCCATGAAGAAGAAGCCTCTTCCACCGACCCGACCAACCCCTCGGATACCAGTTAGGAAGGAGTGGAAGCCCGGATCAAGGACTTGCAGAAGCAGATTGACGGAGTGGCCAAAAATCTTGGTCAAAACCATGCTCAGAATCAAGACAATATCGAGACAGAGTCACCGTTCTCCAGCCAGATCACAAGGTTTGCCATCCCGCGCAAATTTAAGCAGCCTCGCCTAGATCCCTATAACGGCTGGGGAAGCCCGGTCGACCACGTCCGGACCTACAAGGCTCAGATGGCCCTAGCCACCACCTCCGATGAACTACACTGTCTAGCCTTCCCCAGCACTTTGAAAGGCCTGGCCGCCCAATGGTTCTACTACATGAAACCCCGATCGGTCCATAGTTTCAACCAACTCACAAGCAGTACATCAACCAGTTCGCCGGTATGCATGAACGGCCAAACCCTGACATACATCTACTGACAGTCATACAAAGGGATAATGAGACCCTCAAGGAGTTCACCGACCAGTTTAATCAAGAGAAGCTCGGCATCTATAATCTTGATGAAACTGCCACTATTATAGCCTTCTGCTCAGGAGTTCAACACACCAAGTGCTCCACGTCATTTCACAGAAACCGATCGGTAACCTTGGTTGAACTCGTAGAGAGGGTTGGAAAATACATTGACACTGAAGAATTTCTAAAGATCAAAGACCCCGGTCATGTAAGCAACGAGTCTTCCAAAAGTAAGCGAAAGCGAGATCAGCCCGGGAGTTCTTACAATTCTTCTAGCTCACAGCAGGCAGGGTCCAGCAGTCCCGACCTGACCTCCAGTTCACAGCGGTCTGAGTCCGACAGCCCCGACCGAACCTCCAGCTTACAGTAGGCTGGGTTCGGCAGTCCCGACCTGACCTCCAGTTCACATCAGTCAGGATCAAGCAGTTTCGACTTTGCCTCCAGCACAAAGAAATCAGGAACCCAACGATCATAATCTGACACCCTGTCTCCATCGGTCGAGATGAGACCGACTACAATGGTACTTGCCTGATCACCACATGAGGCTCCATCGATTGGCAGAGAGCCCTTGCAAAGACCTCGGGCCTAACCCCGCGGCATACAAAGACCTCGGGCCTAACCCCGAGGCATACAAAGACCTCGGGCCTAACCCCGAGGCACAAGCTTCGCTTAGGTCCAACCGACGATGGGGGAAAACCCCCTAGGTGGCTGATGATGGCAAGCTTCAAAAGACCCTACAACCATCATGTTCCAAGACGGGTTACCTATAGTCATAACCTCTGTAAGACCCTCGTCTTAGCAAAAGCTTGGGGGGCAAGATGGCGCAATGAACTAAACAGGCAATCACATCGGGTATCTACAGGTCTCGCGGATAACCAAGTCAAAATCTTGGACAACCCGAGCACCTACAGTACTCAGAGGCATTAACTCCACTTAGGTCCAAACCCATGATAGAGGTGACTAAAATCTATTAGGTTGGGCCCACGATAGAGGAGCAAAAAGGACCCTAATGCAATATGCTTTAGGTCGGCTTTTCCAACATGGTCAAATTCTTCTACCCACAACCGTGATGAAGGTTCACGGGCAGAAGATAACCATCCTGGAAGCTAATTCAAGCAAAAAGACTCTGAATTAGGCCAGGTCTCAACTCCCGGTTAGTTCCCAAGCACTTAAAGACTCCGAGCTAGGCTAAGTCTCAACTCTTAGCCAGTTCTCGAGCATTCACAAGACTCAGAAGCTCCAAGGCAGCTTCTTCGAGCACTCAGACAGTGGCAGGTGGCATCAAGCAGATTTCCAAACTTGCCCCGATATAGCATCTAACCAACCTTGGAAATGGGGGGCAACTGATACACCCAAAATCAGCCCATGCCCAAGCGGTTCTATTTTGCAACTACTTGCAAGCATCATCCCGAGCGGTTTGGTCCACCTGATGCCTCCCGAGCAGTTCATCCTTGACCCAGCCAACAGGTCAGGAAGACCGCACAGGCACATCCCACCGCGGGAACAGCTCATCCGGGCCCACAGGCATGATCCCGAGCATTCCGAGCAGTTTTCTACTCAAGCTAGAAGACTAATGGAAAAGTGCAAACTATTTCCTAATCCAATTAGGAAACCCCTACAATTAATGCCAATCTATATCAATTGGATTATGTTTCCTTATCCATGTACGAGTAGGTCTCTTACATCTATAAAAGAGACCTCTCACCCCCCATTGAAGGGGACGACTTTTTAGTCTACACAGCACCTCTATAGCATTCATCAACATGCCTGGCCGGCTTACAGTAGCTCCAGACTTGTTGGTTCACCACAGGCCCCCGGCTCTTTTACAGTATAGTGAACGTGCTTAGACACACACGTGGACGTAGGTACTTTCATTAACAGGGCCGAACCACATACAAAAACTAGTCTCTCACTCTCTCTCTCCCCTTAAATTGCTTTAATTTACTTTAACCAAATTTTGGTATCATCAGAGAATATATACTAAGTTACAACCTAAAGAAAAAGAAAAATAAGATTGTAGGAGCGGAAGTATACTACTAAATTCTAATTAATTGAATTAAACTAAATAATAAACTAAAGCATAAAGAAGCATAACTAATGAGACAAAAAAATTAAAGTTGTTGAAAACACATGAATCCATATTAATCCTAACCATCTACAATGCATACTCATTGACGTTCTATGGAGTTCATCCTCTTCAGTACTTCGTATTTTTCTAAAGATAAAGAATCAATAGCCCTTACATGACCGGGACTATATCATCACAAATGATTTAAAATACTTAGAAGACGGTTTAAAACAATGGTTAATGCTTGCACTCTAAATGGTGTTAGCATTCAAAGTGGTTTTCAAAAGTCATTGATGAAAATAGCCTTAAGGCTTTAATTTCTAAAAAACTGTTGTGACAAATTGAACTTACTGGAACAATTTGATGACAGATTTCTAAAACAAAAAGTCTTGGAGTACTTAAAAGAATCATCTCAGGAATTAACAGGTTCCATTGATCGACTCACTCTCGACCGATCGAATTGCATCATGCTTTAATCGATCGAAATGTTTTCAATCGCTTGACTGTTCTCTGTTTCAATCGATAAAAATACCTTCGATCGATCGAGCCTAGGTTTTCTAAAGATTGCATGGCAGAGGTTGAGAATCAACATTTCATCACATATTCCCAATGTCCAAACTACAGAAACATGATAACACTAATGCAGAAATAGTAAAACATAGCAGTCATAACTACATTAAGAAATAATCAAATCAAGAAATGGAAAAAAAAACCTGGAATAATCTGATTATAACTTATAATAAACTTGAAATCTTCAATAATCTTCAGTATAATAATGGAAAAGAGGAAGAAGAACAAGAATCTAACCTAATCTACTCTTAATCTAACCCTAAAACTACCCTAAATTTGCTATTTTTCATGTTCTGGAGTGCCCTCCTTTCGTCTGCCATCAAAACGAATTATTTATAGGGTTCCTGCAGACTGTACAAAACTTTTGGGGGAAAATAAAGTTCAATTGATTGAGGTTAGTTTGATCGATCGATGTCTTAATCCATTAAACTCTCCTTAATCGCTTGAACTTCTCTGATATTGACAGCTTTGCGCACCGATGGGAGAATGGCCATATCTTTTCGTTATACCTCAGATTGACCTCTAGTTTGTGGTCTCGTGACCATAACTCAAAGATCTATATTTTGTATTTCTTGGGATATCTTCCAAATCTGAAGTCTTCATTACCAAAAATGGCGTTTTCTCAGCTGCTTTCGTTGTTCTCCTCACCAAAATCACTTTATATGCAATGATTGCTTTCCATGACCTATAAAATAGTGTAAAAACACATGTTTGAGTCTCAACATCCTAGAAAATACTTAATCTTTGATATGTATCTAAATCCAGGGACTTGGGGATAAAAGTATGCATAAAAGACTATGTAATACGCTATGAATATGCAATTCACCTCTAATCAACCATCCTAACATGGCATCCTTTTCATCATCACGAACTATGCACGATCTGATTCTCTGCACAGGAGATACATAGGTAGCTCAGTGAGCTCAACCATACGCTTACTTTACTATATTTTCGGTTAGAGTTTGAGATTACACGATTACGCAATTCTCGACTATACCATCCCTCTTCTATTCAATTCTCACATGCATTCCCAGTGGAGTTGCTTGCCTATTCTGGTAACACTCTCAATCCTCAACTGAGCTATTAGCCGAATCTGACAATACTCCTAATTCCCAGTTGCCTACCTTGACTCTCCACTCACTTACCTCCTCTAGCACATCACTTCTCATACCGCTCGTTCTTAGGCCATCACTTGCTCTCAACTTGACCCTCACAGAGTCAAATCCCAATAGAGCTCACTTGCTTGGCCCGAAAAACCACTTCCACCACTCTTTGGTTAAAGTTCAGGACTACACTGCAAACCTTAAAATTTTTAGCTATACCCATTTCTCGGTTAAAGTTCAAGACTACACCATATAGGCTAAAGTTCCCAACTACGCCATTTCTCTCCAGTTAAAAAGATTTTCAAAAAAAAAAAAAGGCCCACAAAAATGGATCGTCTACTGAATCTTTTTCGTGATTTGCTCTGCAAAACCTGACAAAGAGGGGCAGCTATAGACACCCCATTTTTACCCAACCCAATCATTTCAAAATAAAGTGCTCATCAGCATGAGCCTATCACTTTTTGAGTCATCCCAATCTGACCTTGAATGTAAAAGATATTGCAAGTCAAAAGCTATGGAGTCAAAAGGTCAACAATTTCGCATGCACCCTACCACACATGATTATTTCTCATCCATATGCATTCACCTACCCAAGACTTTCAAAAGCAAAAGTGGGTCTTCAATTCTCAATTTTGTGCCCCATAATTATTCTATCAAAAACACTATTGGGATGGATTGGTGGTTTTGTAGTCCCACTTCATTTGCATTTTTTGTGATCACATGCATGAGGGAAGAGGGTTTACATGGGGATCTCTTCACTTCATTTCTCAGTACTCCACTTACATATACACACCTGACTCCACATTCTGGGGAAGAGCTCACTCTAGACACCCCATTTTTGCCCAATAAAAAAAGGAAAAAGAAAAAAAAATTGTGTTTGTTTTTGTCAAAAATATTGATTTCAACAAACGGCAAATCATTTCAAGGTCAAAATCAGAAGTTTTACAAAACAATCGCGATCAAAAACCAACATAGCCATGTGGAGTGTCCACACCCAATAATTTTACCTCCTCCACAAACTGATTAGAGACACTCTCGGTGGAGTCAAGTAAAGCAAAACAAAAACGAGTTTGGCCTATTAAAGGAGGCCGATGAAAACCATTCGGAAGGGGGAGAGAGGAAAAAAAAAGGAAAAATAATAAACTCTCTCTATATCCCCTTCATATTCTATATTTCCCTTACCTTCCTCTCCATCTCCCTCACTTCATCATTAAACACAAGAAAAAAAATTTAAAAATGAAGTCCACAATAAAAAAAAAATTGTTTCCATTTTCTCTACCATTATACCACCTCTTTTAACCACCACCATCAAGGCCACCACTACAATCATCACCTTCCACCTAGCTATCATAGCACCATAATTCTCGTCAGCATACTTCACGACCGCCTTACCACTACCATCATCCATTGCCACCCAATCATATCATCATACCGCCTCAGATCATCGCCCAACATCCCAATCACTTACCATCAATGTTCTAGTCGATTTCTCGAGTTCCTCTAATAACGTCGGGTTTTTTTTCAAACTTTTCTTCATCTCTTGTATATATAATCCATATTCTTACTTGATAATAAAAAAAATTACAAAAATATAATAAAGAAATCCACGTCTTACTCAAAATTACTTGGTTTCCAATATAGAAATCCACGCCCGACTCGAGATTACATGGTTCCGAATACAAAAATCTCACGTGGTTTCTAATATGGAGAGCCATGTTATACTGGGGACTACCCGGTTTCTAATACGGGGACCTATGTTCTGCTGGGGACTACGCGGTTTTCTAATACAAAAATCTACATCTAAATTAGAAAGATTGCTTAAATAAAATAATAAAAATAAAGGACTAATCAGACTCAATAACCGTCTTTGCAATTGGAGATCTTCTCCAACTCGTTGATAGTTGTCCAAAATTTTTCATGATTTTATTAAAAAATGTCTAAGCCACTTTCAAAGCACAAACACATGAAGCTCAGAATCTGCCAGAAAAAGCACAACTGGTTATCCTTCTTTTGGACACCTTAAAAATTTTGTTTTGCTTTATTTTTATTTTTCTCATTAACCTTAGCCTCTTACCTATCCCCAATGAATGTTTTCAAATTTTTTAAAATTCATTAAAGTTTTGTAAAAAATCGTTTACTTTCAGTCGACAGTGCACTCCCTGATTGTGAGTAAGGGTGCTTGTAAATTCAATTTCTCCCAATTTACAAAAGGTATTGCAAAACGGTTTTCTCCCATGGAAACTAGACTCATTTGGGAACTCTCCCTCAAAATTTCATAAAATTAGAAGCACCGAGACCCCTCCGTTCCATTTTTGGAATAATCAAGTTAAACTTGCCAAAAAAACTGAAAGAAAATGAAAAAAAAAAAAAAAAGATTTCTTTTTTTTCTTTTACCGAATACTCCTAACTCATCAAGTTTCTCAATAACTTTGATAAAAGGAAATTCGAACAATCTCTTTTCTTTCTTTTGGGCACCAACGTTACTTTCAGCATAAAATAATAAAATACAAAAAAATCTTTTTTCTTTCTTTTGGGCACCGACCCTTACTTTCGGTACACTTTTTCAGTCATTTGTTACTTCCGGTACACTTTTTCAATCATTTGGGCACGAATCCTTCCGGCATAGAAATAAAAGCACAGAAAAATGAAAAATAGAAAAGTACAAAAAAATTCTTCATTATCTGCATACTTGCATAATCTCATTTCAATCACTTTTCAAAGGTTAAAATCTAGGACTATACCACGTAGGTTAAAGTTCCTAGTTACACCGACTCTTTCTCAAATCATTACATCACACATGCAAAGCCAGATGTGACCACTCTTTATTTTTCTTAAAAAAATCATGCATACACTCGCACACACGAAAGTCAGAACTGCGTTTAACCTAATTCCCATCTAGGGATACGTAAGCAACTCTCAAAGAGTGAGGTCATACCCATCACCATTTTCCATTCTATTCACTTTCTAAAAATTGAATTGCCCCATTTTAATAAAAGTCACTAAAATTGGCAATCGTGTTCGCACGGATGTTCGAGGGTGCCTAAGACCTTCCCTCGACTTAACCATATCCCTCGAACGCATCTCAAAATCTCTGGTTTTTGCATGGCTATTCAGAGTCACACTTTTAAAGCACCCACTTTTCTTAAAAAAAAAAATCAAAAGTCAAAGATGATTATTTTAATTGTCTTTGTAGGGATCCTAACACCTGAATATTGTTAGGTAAGGACTCTGAACATTTCAAATAGGCCCTACCATACTCTTTTCACCATTTCTAATAAAAAAATCCATCACATTCCACCCACTTTTAGAAAACTATGGCATCCGACAGCCGGCTATTCCGAGGGCGCGAGAATAATACTAGAGAGTTTGGTGGTTACAAAAGAGATTAAAACATGAAGTCTCCTAACTAGCATAATAATATCCATCTTCTCCTGAGTACTCTTCTTCTTCATAATCCTCAGTGCCTATGACATCATACTCCGGAAAATCTAGACAGAAAAAGGATCCATGTCATAAAACACCAACAACTTGTGAAAGCCCAAGATCGATCCATTGGACAGTTTTTCCAGAATTTTGTTTTCATGCTGTTAAACGTTGCACTATGTATTTACACGAATTTGGTACGTTGGTATAAGATGTTAAGATCCTTTATATGTTAGATTTGTTGATTTTTGATTTTTTATGTGACTTGTACTTTGTGTTTTAAGACCATCACCATGCTTTATAATTACAAAAAGGATTTCAAAAGAGTTGGAAATAGAATTTTCAGATACTAGGAGACAAAAGAAATGCTTTTTTCATGTTGAAACCTTGGTCATATCAGTTTTACAAAGTGATTAAAAATAAGTTTCAAAATTCAGAGAGTAAGATCGATCTTACTAGGATCGATCCCAGTAAGATCGATCCTTTGTAACAGTTTTTGCAAATTTTGTCATAGGCAATTCCAAGCATGATTAAGTTGTTGTAACTCTATTTTTGTTATTCCAGAATCTTATAAAGTATGTTATGGTACATGTAGACACCCCATTTTGACCCACCAAAAAAAAGAATAACTGTCATAGGGGGCCCACTAGGCACATAAACCGAGAATGGAAAGGGTAGAAATCAACAGGGAGCATCAAAAGTCTGATCAAGCATGATTATATGAAAGGGTAGGGAAAAACAAGAATTCTGCAACTTGAATTAGCTTGATCGGATGACCAGAGAAGAAACGACGGCCAACCAAAGTTTTAAAGCTCAATCGGCCAAGACAGGAGCAATACGGTCATTTTTGGGACTCATAAATTTATGATCCAACCGTACTAATTTGAAGAATAAGTCATTATGAGTCCAGATCTTCTTGAATCGTAGAGATCAGACAGTCGGATTAGAAAATTTCAATGATTAAAGATGAGTTAAATACATTTTACCCCTGTGGTTAGGCCTATTTTCACTTTAACCCCCAAAGTGGACACTTAACCCCTTGTGCTTTCAGACCAAAGTGAAATTACTAAGACTTTCCTCAAAAATTGATGAAAATACTAATTACCAAAATAAAATATTAGCACTTAACCCACGCCTTTGTGAGGTTAATTTTGGGATTAATCCTTTATGTGGTAATGTTATTGTTTAATCCAACTATGTGGGCGTTTATTCTAAAACTTTATCCCTATATGGGGAACTTTAAGAGAAATCATAGTAGTTTTACTTTAGTCTTAATTAGAGGGGATAAAATGTAATTAACCCATTAAAGATCTCAAAAAGTCAAATCCCAATGATTAAAAATGCACCGATGAGTTCGTGGCCCACCCACATGGGATAACCACCCACGGTAGTTGAGCTATTTAAAGCCTCATGCCCCCTTCGAATATTGATACAGGCACTGAAAAACACCGAGAGATTGCACCAAAATCAGTGGGGACCACCATATTTATCACTTCTTTAAGGGTTTGAACAATTGGTGGGTCGAATCCATAAAACCCATTTTTCATTTTTAATTAAAAAAACTCGCCCAAATTTGGTTATACCTTTCTCTCTCCTCACCAAACTGCACGAATAGTCCAATAAAACCCCCAAACAAATCCAAAATCCCATCTGTGTCCATCCACTATTCTCTCTCCCCTCTCTCTCCACCCCCACCAAAGAGGAAGTAAACCTCCTAGTCAAAACCTCTCTCTCAACTACCTTAGAATAACCACTCAACAACCCCAAACTCGCCAAAAAGTTCAAGAAACTAAAGCAACTGAGGCTTCAAGTTGAAATCCCAGTCATCGATGACTCACCGAGTTCACTCACCCAACTCTCTCTTGACTTCTTTTGAGACATACCCATCAAGAGAAAAGACTCTCCAGTCAAGATCTCACTCACTTGGGCAAACCCATCTTTGACACAATTGCAAAACAGGCTTGTAATTCTCTCTCATCAAACCCAGTTCAACACACTGATGTTTTGTCAATTATCAATGGTGAAACCAAAATTTTGACTTTTGGGGAGGTTGTAGTGTTTTTGAGCCCAGAGACTTCTCAATTGGAGGCTATAAAAATAATTTCTAACAATTTGAATCCAATCCCAGCTGTGCTTTTCAATCTTAGATGGGGTTTTGATGAGGAGAGCAATTTTGGTGAATTGAGTGGCTTTATGGGTTCATTTGAGTTGGTGTATTCATTCATGGGTTTGGAAGTTAGAGGGATTTTGAGTAAGAGAAAGGGTGTGATATTCAAGTTTGTTAGAGATGGTGTTAGTGGTGAGACATGGGCTATTTTTGTTGAAGAATGAGAGGAATTGAAAGTGGTTTTGAAGTTTATGGTACAACACTCAATTGGTGAAGTTGAGCTTGTTTTGTATAACTTGATGGCTATTAAACCTTTTAATCCTTGGTCTCCCCAATTACTACCCTAAATGGTGAGCTTCTTCGTGCAGTTTGGTTGATGAGAGGATAGAGAAACGTATATGCTCAGCTTCAGTTTTTTAATTAAATACGAAATGGGTAACCAAATTAAAGAATCCAACCCATATTGTTTTTCAAACCACCAAAGTGTCAAAATGGTGGTCCCACCCATTTCTGTGTAAATTGTTGGTACGAATCGGTGACTATAGCAATGCAAAAGAAACAAAAAAATGTAAATAATAAATACTTAGACTAGAACTATCAGGTTTACTTTATGCCTTTACTGCTTTTCTTTTCTTAGTGGTGTGGCCTCCCTATAAATCCATTTTGGCAGGTGATACGGTTAAAACCGAATTGCATAAAATTGTAGAGAGAGATAAGAGCACCGTTATGGGCAAGACCCAAAACATAAGAAGAGAGAGAGAGAGAGAGAGAGAGAGAGAGAGAGAGAGAGAGAAACAAGAATAGAATTCATTATAGAGTGAAGAGAGTAGAGTTGAAGTTTAGAGAGGGGGACTGATACTAGTTTTTGGATAATCATTCATATCCCATTCATTTACCATCTTGCTATTTAAGAGCATTACAAATAACTATCCATGCATGCAAAAAGGAAACATGTGCTAAGTGGAGCCTAACTTACTGAACGTGCAAATGATAGTACCTAAGAGCAAGGAAATTCATTCTAACAACTGGATGGTGAAGCCAAACTAGGTACTGGAGATAATGGTTGACCAAGTCTTCTCATTGCATTCACCCATTCAACACATGGCTCGGCTAGATAGAATATATGGTTACATGGCTTGAGTAGTGCATGGATTTGCATATATCAATCCATCCCCCTTAGAATTACCTTGCCCTCAAGGTCATTGAACCACATTCCCCTTCGGGATCCCAATTTCTCATCATTTCTAGAACATGCAAATAAAGACCACTCTAATTTTATCTTGATGTGAATGTGACTACAGTGGCTAGAGATTTGATGACAAACAAGTCAAAGGAAACACAATCGATGACAATAATGTGAAACTTGTGCCGTGAACCGCTTGCACTTGGTTGCATCTTTCTTCTTCAATGAAACTCATTTCTTACATTCAAATTTGAGCATTAGAAGTCGAATGTAATTCAACCGGGACCAACGACGTGAAACATGTGGCGTGAACCTTTTGTACGTGGCTGCGTTTTTCATCTTTGATAACGTTTTGTTCACTTTTAGTTGTATATATTTCCTTTGTCCGGCTCGCGTTGGCTTCCATGGGGTTGCCTTCTTAGCTTCTGGCACCTTTTGTAACATGAGTTTGAATTGTTGCAAAAATTCAGCAAGATGATGAAATCCGTCTCTTGATCTTCGAAGCATTAACATCACCTTCCTCAAATCATCTTTAATTGATGCAACTATCTCAGAGGTAAAACCCATAGCCAGAAGATCTTACAGCTCTAATACCACTGATATGGTTAAAACTGAATTGCATAAAATTTTAGAGAGAGATAAGAGCACCGTTATGGGCAATACCCAAAACGTAAGAAGATAGAGAGAGAAACAAGAATAGAATTCATTAGAGAGAGAAGAGAGTAGAGCCAAAGCTTAGAGAGGGAGGACTGATGCTAATTTTGGGATAATCATTCATATCCCATTCATTTACCATCTTGAAATTTAAGAGCATTACAAATAACTAACCATGCATGCAAAAAAGAAACATATGCTAAGTGGAGCCAAACTTACTGAACGTGCAGATGTGGAGCCAAACTTACTGAACGTGCAGATGCTAGTGCCTAAGCACAAGGAATTTCATGCTAACAACTAGATGGTGGAGCTAAACTAGGTAGTGGAGATAATGGTTGACCAATTCTTCTCATTACATCCACCCACTCAACGCATGTCTCAGCTAGATAGGATATATGGTTTCATGGCTTGAGTAGTGCATGGGTTTGCACGTATCAATCGGTTACTTCGCCGCTTTTTCTTTTCTTATTTATGCTATTTTTTGGTGGTGTGGCCTCCCTATAACTCCACTTTGGTCTGTCATTCCGTCGCTTTTTCTTTTCTTACTTACACTTTTTTTTCTAGTGGCGTGGCCTCCCTATAAATCCACTTTGGTTGGTTACTCTACCGCTTTTTCTTTTCTTACTTACACCTTTTTTTCAGTGGTGTGGCCTCTATAAATCCACTTTGGTCGGTACTCTGTCGCTTTTTCTTTTCTTACTTACACTTTTTTTTTCAGTGGTATGGCCTCCTTATAAACCAATTTGGTCGGTTACTCTACCATTTTCTTTTCTTACTTATGCTTTTCTCAATGGTGTGGCCTCCCTATAAATCTACTCGGTCTATCCGTCTGCCGCTTTTTTTTCTTTTTCTAGCATGACATAAACAGTCTCTTACTTTTGCCCACATATCAAAATGGCATTTAAACTCAAAAACTCGATCTCACACACCTACACAATAAGAACTAAGTAGGGCCTAATTCTCATGTCAAGATACGTATGCAACCCTGACTAGGTTGCGGCCATAACCATTCTCCTTCACCTATCTCATGTCAAGATACGTTCTCATAACTTTTCTCTTTTAACTATCTAATGTCGAGATACATATGCAAACTGTTCTCTTTCACATATCTCGGGTCGAGATATGTATGCAACCCTTATTAGGGATATGACCAAGATCATTCTTCTCTTAATCTATCTCTAGTCAAGATACGTAATCAGCCACCGCATGTCACGGATGCTCGATCCCATTTTTTGTACACTTTCATACTTTAACACCTTTTACTTATCTCAAGTCGGGATACAAGTACCTTGTACATTCTCACATTATAGCATCTTTCACTCATCTCGATTCGAGATATGTATATCAGAAATCGTGTGTCATGGATGCTCAAGTTTAATTTCTTGTATCAACATTCTACTACTTCCAACTTATACCCCACTACTATGAAAACCATTAAAATCCATAACTGTGTGTCATGGATGCTCGAGGGTGCCTAATACCTTCCCTCAATATAATCGAGTCCTCGAACCCCACTGGTGATGTGAAAATGATTTTTAAACAAAAGTAATTTTGAACTTTTCCTTTTGAAGGAATGACTTTTCTTTCATTTCAAAGCATTTTTGAAACTCGAAAATCAGTTTGACCACAAATGGTGAGTTTTGAATTCCTAGGTAAGAGGATCACATGATTGGATGATAATCTCACTTTTCATGAATTTGGATGCATACAAGGTCAATGATGCTCAGCTAACAAGATGTACGAAATGTAATCTTATAATCAAGATTCGGCATGTTCCCAAATGTCACGGGACATGAAGGGGAATTGCTAGAAAGTGATTAGAAGGTTAGACATCCTATGTCAAGCAAGCATCGTCATCATCTCAAATAATCCTGTCTGCGCACCCAAGTGCTACATCACATAGTTCCTAACCAAGAATAGAATCCTAATTTTGAAAGGTTCTATGGAAACTATCATGCAAAAGGCCAGGTTTTAGTCTAAAATCAGGGTCCCTTAACGAGCATCCATTATACCCTCTAAAGGGGTTGGAAAGGCATGTGGACGTCTTTTGATATACCAACACATGGTACGAGATCAAGGGTGATCACACGGCACTATGGTTACTTGACTGACAGAGTTACCCTGAGTCTCCAAGGCCGTAGCTCCGTGTAATCGACAGGTAGGACATGCAAGTGATATATAAATGGACACACATAAATCAAATAAGTTGAATAAAAGGATGCTTTCAAGTCAATCCTCAAATGAACCCAAAATAGGATCTAGTCTGTAAAACTAGAGATTTTGGGTTCGATCCCCAGCAGAGTTGCCAGATTGTGGACATCGCCCACTAGCTTCTGGTGCTTTTTCTCGATTTTTTAAATCAATTTAAAATGAAAGGAGTCGCCACTTAATTTTAAGGAAAGAAATTAAGAAACAATTTTAAAAGCTACTTTTTTGGTAACCAGAGATTTCTGAGTCCGTGGATTATGGAATGAGAGGGGAAGGAGCCCGGTGGGAATAAAGCACCCCTTCTCATCCTATCATAGATAGGCCTCTAGTCACCATCCTTTTATTTAATTCAAAAGTTTATATGTATCTCAATCAATACATAGATATAGGTATACATAGCACAATCAAGTTGAAAGGGGTTTAAGATTGGTAAAAAGTCATTTATAGCCAAGTAAGTTCAAATAGCAGACAATATGCAATGCAACGGGGATCTAGCTACGATAGGGAAACGTGCAATGCAAGCATAAATATAAAACCTAAGAAAAAGGTATCTATATCATATAAACACATAAGGCATTACTCTAATCTAGGGTATCGTACATGAAGTCGCAAAATCAATAAAATAACTAAGACTAAATAAATAAGAGGGAACATGAGGAATCATACCTCGATAGCGCTAGAAAACAAAGTTTAATCCACATGGATGAGCATAATTAAAATAGGATTTCACCTAGACCTAACGAGGGGGGAAATAACATAATCTTGGACCCTTTCCCATCAAGGAAGTTGCAACATTCCTAGGGATATATGAGTCTCAATAGGAAGGCCAAAAGAGGCCTTAACCTAGAGCCAACGTAATGTCAACATAGAAGTGAAATGATCTCAACGTGATCGGAAAGAATTCTAAACTAAATTAATACATCAAAACTCACTATCACAATTTATACTCTAACATTCCTAGAACATGATAACCACGATGCATGATAATAGACATGACATGAGTCACTTGATTTGGATCATTGGATCCCTGGATTTAGGTTCAATTATTCATAATCAAAGTATGTTTCAAGCCTTAAGGCCTTAGAAAGTCATTTGGATCATTAGATCTCTGGATTTAGGTTCAATTATTCATAATCAAAGCATGTTTCAAACCTTAAGGCCTTAGAAAGTCGTTTGGATTCAAATTAGCAAGGCTCATCAAATCTGCCTCAGGAATTCAGAAATTATAGAACAGAAACATAAACTTCTCAAATTGGAAAACCTTAGTTCCCATGGTCTGATATGGATGAATTTTACACATGACATGACTCTATAAGTCTAGTTTCTATAACAAAAACTAAATCAAAGATCACTGTGCTCAAACTCCAGGAATTGACCTTAGATAAGAGGTCATTTAGATTCTATCAATCCTCTGTCCAGCAATCTTGTATGATTTATTAAAAATAGTAAATTAACTTTAAATCCTTTAAGTTTCTTGGAAAATCTCACTATCTCACAAAAGTGTATTGGAAAATACTTTGAAACCCAATTAATTATTAATTTTTAAATGGGTTCACTGTTCTGGAATTTTGGGCAGTGTGTGGTTAGTTCTCAAGATCCATGATCAAACCATCAAGATCACATAATTGAGGTAAAATAATAACTATAGTGATAGATCTATGAGTTTGGAACAAATTCCAATTGGTCTCATTCAAATCCAACGAACCATGATTTAATTACAAATCCTTGATCACAGATCGTCATTGAAATCACTACACAATTAATGAATTGGTGTTCATAACCCAAAATTAAGCTAAACCTAGAATTCTACAAGGGATTTAGGCTTCATAAAACCATAATCAACACAAAAGATACCCACTAATCATGAGGATTCCATGGATTTAGCCTTTGTCATTGAAATCACTGCACCATTGATGAATTGGTGTTCACAACCCAAAATTAAGCTAAACTTAGAATTCTACAGAGGATTTAGGCTTCATGCAACCATAATCAATACAAGAGATACCCACAATCACGAGGATTCCATGGATTTAGCCTTGTGGAAGCTCTAATGTAGATCTCATGAGAGAATCTAGAAGCAGGCTCTAAGGTCTTACTCTACCCTATGAGAATGATCTTACCCTCTTGAATTCTCTTGAATCTAATAAATTAAATCATTGAAACAATCAAAATCTACACCTGATTCCTCTCCCAAGTTGATGATCTTTAAGGATTGAGAACTCAAGATTCATGGAATTCAATGAAACATGGAGAGTTTCATAAGCTCCAAATGGACGAACCAAAGCCATGAGCATAGGCTTAGATCCATAGATTATTCATAGATATGATTTAGATCATCTCTAATCCTCATATACACATAAAATTATAGAAAATTAGAGGATGTAATCTCAAGGAATTCAAATGGAACATTGAAGGTTCCATGGACTCCAAGAGAAGAGCATGAGAGAGAAGAGATGAAATCAAAGCAAATTTGCAAATTTGTAAGATCCATGGCTAGATGTTGATTGAAAACATGTTTTATATAAATCATATGATCATTTAGATCCAAATCAACAACAATTCATGAGAATTCAATCACAACTTGAATATGTGGTGTGTGGAGAAAGGAAGAAGAAGAGACTTTGTAAAATGTGTAAAACCTAGTTTAATCTACAAACTGTGATTGAATTATAGTAGAACATGATATACAATGAGAGAATTACCCCTGATTTGCCTCAGATTCGTATTAGTTTGGTTAAATTTTGAAGATCTTCAATGCTTCTTCTTGCTCTTCTTCAAGCTTCCATGGATCAAGATGATTTTGATCCAATTTAGGTAGTGTTTTATCTTGTTTTAGGATACTTTTATCTTTCTAAAAATCTCTGAAAATCACTCACAAAAACTCCTAGTTTAATTCAATCTCCAGGGTGATGATCAAGTTGCCAACCCCTCAAAATGAAATAAAATAGATTTTTATTGACTTTATTTTCTTAGTGACCAAGATAAGGCTACATAAGTCAATTTGGAGTGCTAAGAGAATGGTTTGCATGACCTAATGGTAGTAAACACGTACACAAAAAATTGCATCGTTTGGTGCATTCAATTGATAAAAAATTGCATTTAAAAGTCATAAAAATGTGATTTTCACCCAGAGCGGCACTCGGTGAAGCCTAAAATAGCACTCAATGAATGTCGTAGAGGCACTCGCCGATTGCCTCATCTTTGCCCCGTTTGTTGGCTCTTCGTTGTTCATTCAAAAACTTTCAAAATTCATAACTAATTCATTTTAACTTCAAATATTATGAATCTTATACCATTGGAAAAGTATTGGAGTAGTATTTTATAAAAATGGTTTGAAATCATAAAAAATTATTTGGGACCATTTTGCCCTTGAAGAACCATTTTGCATTAATTTGTCTTGAAATGACTATTTTGAACTTCTGGCTCTTTTTAGTGCAATTCTTTTGATCAAAGGGATATTCCAAGGATGCTTTCATGTTTAGGTACATGTTTTCATACCTTAGTCCACAAAACCATGAAGACCCATACCTATAAGTGCACACAAAACCAATCACTGTCCAGGATTGAATTTGTGCCCTGGATGGCCCGGCTATAAAGAATTTGTTGAATGCAGAAAGCACAAAGATCGAGGAGAATGATCCAGAGAAGATTGTGGAAACCAAGTTGGAGAAAGATCATGCAGAGGAGGTGGTGGAGGCAGTATTGGAGAAGGTCGAAGGGAATAATGAAGAACCGAAAGAGGATAAGGAAGAGATTACAAAGACTGGATCTGACAACCTCCACCATCACCGAGCTCGAGGGAAAAGTCAATCAAGAGTGGACGTTTGAGTCTAGTGATAAGTATCCCTTCTCCCCAGAGTCAGTAATGGCCCAAATGAGGCATCTTACTATTGCCGTGTCTGATGTAATTGCTCCAAAAAAATGTTAATGATAATATGATTGATTCTGCCTACTCGAATGTGCTCAATGAATGTAATGAATGGTGACATATTTGATGATCATGAAGTACCAAATGAATTGCAAAAACTTATTAAAAAATAAAATGAATCTACATGCAAAATCATAGAGAGCACTCTAATAATTAATATGAGAAGTGAAGATAATCCACAAAATGTTTTTATTGGCTCCATACTTCGCAAAAAAGAAAGCAAAGAATTAATCACTCTATTAAATGAATTCAAGGATGTTTTTGCATAGCCTTTTAACGATATGCCAGGTATCAATGTAGAGATAGTCCAACACCATATCCCTATCTTCCCAAACTCAAAACCAATAAAACAAAAATTGAGGTGAATGAGGCATGAATGGGCGCTTAAAGTAAAAGAGGAAGTTGAAAAGTAATTGAAAGTTGGATTCTTAATTGTCACTGAGTACCCTGAATGGGTTGCCAACATTGTGCCAGTTGCAAAAAAGGACGGGCGTGTAAGAGTGTGCATTGATTTCTGTGATTTAAATAAAGCCAGCCCTAAAGACGATTTTCCTTTGCCTCATGTTGATATACTAGTTGATAATATCGTGAGACATGAACTTTTATCTTTTATGGATGGATTCTCGAGGGATAATCAAGTTCTCATAGCACCGGAGGATAGGGAGAAAACCACTTTCATCATGCCTTCGTGAACATATTGCTATAGGGTAATGCCATTTGGGCTAAAAAATGCGGGTGTAACATATCAAAAGGCTACCACCACATTATTATACGATATGATTCATAAGGAAGTAGAAGTATATGTTAATGATGTGATCGTAAAGTCCTTCGAGAGACTAAGGAAATTTAGGATGAGGTTGAACCCGCAGAAATGCACCTTTAGGGTCACTACTGGTAAATTGCTTCTTATCAAATAGAGGGGATTAGAGGTGGACCTAACTAAGATCAAAGCTATAGTCAAAATGCAGCCACCAAAAGAGTTAAAAGGAATTGAGGGGATTTTTAGGTAGGATACAATTTATTAGCCATTTCATATCAAAGCTCACCCTAACCTATGACTCGCTTTTCAAATTATTGAGAAAGGGAGAGAAGTTTGAGTGGGATGGACAATGCCAACAAGCCTTCAAAAAGATCAAAGCCTACCTCCAAAACTTGCCTGTCTTATGACCTCCCCAACCTGGAACCCTTACGTCTATACCTGTCAGTGACTGAAAACTCGATGGGGTGTATGCTGTCCTAAGAAGAAGAAGAGGGGCATGTGGAGAAAGTTATCTATTATTTGAGTAAGAGGATGACCGGATATGAGCTGAATTATTCACCATTGGAAAAAGCCTATTGGGCCCTAGTTTAGTGTACCCATTGCCTTAGGCATTTCATGTTAGCCTTTCCTGTAACCTTGATATCCCAGATGGACCCACTCAAATACTTATTCAAAAAGCCCGCCCAAACTAGTAGGATCTCCCGATGGACCATGATGTTACCCAATTTTGATATAAAATATGTCACCACTAAATCTGTCAAAGGGAGAACTATTTTTGAGTATTTAGCTGACCTTGCTATAGAATTCGAGGAGAAAGGAGAATTTCAGTTCCCAGATAAAGGAGTAATGGAGGTAAAATAAGATTTATGAAAGATGTATTTCGATGGAACAGCTAACCAGGTGGGATATGGGGTAGGAATCATTGTTATATCACCGAGCAGAGCCCTCACCCTGCCAGCCATAGAGCTTAAGTACAATTCAACCAATGACATGGCAGAATACGAAGCATGTATAATCAGAATGGAAGCAGCCCTAGCCTTGAATGTTGAAAGGATTGATATTTTGAGGATTCTAATTTTATTACATCCCAACTATGAGGTGATTGGAGAGTGAAGCATGAGAAGTTGAGACCTTATCATGAAAACATGGGGAGTTTGAAAGTGCAATTTAAACAGATTTCATTTTACTACCTTCCTTATGAAGAAAACCAATTAGCTGATTCCTTAGCAAACTTAGCCTCAAAGATCCAAATTCCCATAGGAGTTACCATTATCCCATAGTCTGGAATGTCTATATGGGAGAGAAGCAAGAGAATGATGGATGAAATATATGAGGGAGTTTGTGGACCCTATATGAATGGACACATGTTGGCAAATAAGATCATCCGGCAAGGGTACTATTGGATAACCTTATATAGGGACTGTTGTGAGTATGTTAGGAGATGCCATAAGTGTCAAATCCACGCAAACTTGATGCACACCCCGCCTTCTCAGCTCTATAGCATGACCGAGCCGTGGCCATTCTCTATGTGGGGCTTTGATA
The DNA here is from genome assembly GCA_033977485.1 of Hydrangea macrophylla. Classification (NCBI taxonomy): domain Eukaryota; kingdom Viridiplantae; phylum Streptophyta; class Magnoliopsida; order Cornales; family Hydrangeaceae; genus Hydrangea; species Hydrangea macrophylla. The sequence goes on from CM066992.1 coordinate 106,352, forward strand.
TTAACAGCGAAATAATTCCTAAGGCCTCTAACGGGCACCGGTACATAATTGTAGCAATTGGTTATTTTACTAAGTGGGTAGAGACAGCATCATATGCGACCTTAAAAGCCAAAGACGTAGTAAGCTTCATTCAGAAGAACATAATTTGTAGATATGGAGTACCGAGTGAGTTTATTTCTGATCATGGTAGTCACATTCAAGGGGAAGTCATCCCACTTCTAGAAAGGTATAAGAGTACCCGCCATTTGTCTTCCCCTTATAGACCATAGATAAATGGGGCGGTAGAAGCAGTAAATAAGATTGTTAAGGCAAACTTGGGGAATAAGACGGATACATATAAGGATTGGCATGAGAAACTCCCGTTCGCATTATTGGCATATCGAACCTCTGTAAGAACCTCTACGGGTGCTATACCATATTTATTAGCTTACGAGATATAAGATGTCCTTCCTGTCAAAGTGGAAATAACCTCTCTTAGAGTTTTGGCAGAATGTGAAGTGACTGAGCTTGAATGGATACGGGGAATGTAAGAGGAGTTAATGTTGCTTGATGAGAAAAGGTTGGCTACACTAAACCATACTTGGGGACATCAGAAAAGGATAGCTCGTGCTTTCAACAAAACAGTCTGCCCAAGGAAGCTTGCTGAGGATGGCCCGGTCCTCAAAGAACTTAAAGTGCCCGTTTATGATCCTAGAGGAAAATTCAAACCTAATTGGGTCAGACCATACATTATTAAGACTCTCCTCTCCGGAGGGGCTACCTATCTTATGGACCAATATGGGGTAGAATGCAAATAGTTAATCAACCTTGATTGCCTCAAAAAATATTTTGATTGATCCCTTTTCTTTCAAAACCTCCAACGTCGATGAACTATGATTAACCTGATTCCCACTAGGGGATATGTACACAATCTGCTCGGTTCGGCCATTAATAATTACCTTAATGGTACCTTTCATCAAACCTTAGCCGAACTACTTTGGACCTGATACCCATTTAGAGATAAGTATGCGGGCCCTTAAGGCCTTCGGTCCATGAAAACCTAAACTTTTGACAAATCCTTGTGTCTTGAGTTTTCCCATGTTAAGCAAGGGGCAAACTTGTGTTTTCCTAGAACCACATCAAAGCCCCACTACCGTGGGCAAACTTTGTTTGCCACCCGAAAAACCCAGATATTTGCCTTAGCCCATCTCTAGATCTCTTGGCTATCAAAATTAGCATTATGTATAAACAAATGAGAATTCATGGTAGGGGAGATTAAAGCTCTAAGCAGAATTCAAAGCAAGAAAATATAAGTCAAAAAGAGACATTGAAGGGAGATTTTCATAAATCAAAGATAGATTCAAAGAGTGAACACTTTGTCAGAACATTTCTATTATAATAACATTCTTTGGAAGAAAAAGTAAGCACATTCAAAAGCACAACAAGAGTAGACAGGGTTTGTTAGAAATTTTGTAAAATAAAGCTCTCTCCTGTATTTCTTTATTTTTACTGTATCTATGTTAGTCTATGAGCCTGTCTTTCAATCAGTGCCTGGATCTCCAAAATGTACTCTACAGTGGGAATAATTGAAGTAGGGATTCTTTGGAAAGGAACAGTTACCCTCTCATGCTAAGCCTCAGAAAAAGCCTCACCATGGAACGGCACAAAATTGAGCTTCTCATGACATCCATCATAATATCCTCAGGTACATCCTGAAGAAGTCCATACTGGCGAACCATCCGACCTGGGATGTAGAAAGTAGTAGCATGGAGACTAGGTAACCAAACACCAAGGCATCCCAGAAGTCGCACTGTGATAGAGCAGTAAATCTACTGAGGATAAATCTAGCAGATATCCTCAATAGATATGGCTCTGAACCATGCAAGCCCATCATTAGATGTGCTAAAAGGCCTCTGAATCTGCCTCTAATCAAACGAAAGTACTCTGGATAGACCAAGAAGGGGAACCAAAAGTCACTGACTCTTTAAATGCCAAAGCTGCAAGATCAGTGGAGCACCGCGAAAGTAGGCATGTCTCGTTAGTATGAGCCTAATCCAGACCCATCATGGTCTCAGCAAGAGCAAGCATCATAGGATTCTTTTGTGCACGAATACTACATGCTATCGGTATGAGACAATCAGAGGAAGAAGAGAATAAAAAGTGAGAAATTAGTGCTAAGCTCAGGCACTCCATCCAAATGCACGATAATCAAAGTGCCCAGCTACGGCCCACCCGCAGTTGGGCAATACTGGGCAAAATAGCGTGGGAAATCAATCTTGTGATCTAAAATCAAGGATCTTGTAACTGGGAGAGTACAACCAAGAAGTAATGAAAGATCCCGAATGAACCCGACTTGAACGGTGGGAAGAATCCAACCAGAATACGGGCTAAAGCTGAGAATGGCATTGAATTCCTCAAATAAAGGAGTGATCTTGTGATGGCCAAATTTGATTATGTGAAACTCAGGATCCCAACATTGAATGGCCGCATGGAGGAAGTTTTCCTCAAGATTCATATATCGTAGGAGAAGGAGTGTGTTAAGACCAAAATAGCGGAAGTGGAAAAGATCCAAACCTGTAATGTCATCCATCCATGAGAAGAGGAGTTGAGAATCAAGAGGTGCCATAAAGAGAAGATGAAAAGAGAATGAGAAACTTGAAAGTTTGAATGTACATCAAATAAATGAACAAAGGTCAGTTAAAGGAAATAGGGAACTAAACGGCACTCGATGGGGGCCGGTGGCAGTCACTGAGTGCCACGCCAGCATTCACTAAGTGTTATGCTGTTGTTGACGAGTGTCGGCTCTCTTCACTGAGTGCCGATTGAGCTCCAGGCAGTTCATAGTGTTGTTTGTAAATAAATAAACCCAAAAACCTGCACAGAAAATTGAATAAATACTGCAAAGCGGGGGTATTTGTAAAATACAACCGCGCTAAAAGAAAGAATTGCATTAGTTTTGATCACAACTTCCCGTTTTATCTGCAATTTGCATTACAATGCTAGTTTTAGACAATATGATTAATCTATGATAAGTTGTATTGTTTTAGCTACTATTTGTGCAGGTGAATGCTGCTGTATAAAAGACTGAAAGATTTGATAAAAAGGAGATGCTTTGTTTCAAAGAAGAAAGATTGAAGAAGAATTGCAGAGTTCGAGCGATCGACATAGTTCGAGCGATCGAGGTTTCGATCGATCTAAGGAAGTTAAAGCGATCGACTATTCAAGATGTTAGATCGATCGAGAGAGTTTCGATCGATCGAAAGTCCCTTTTATCAGATTATACGCGCATGCAGCAGTTGCGGGTTTTTAACCCTAGCTCTTAGGTTTACTATATATCTTCATATTGTATACGTCCAGAGGGGACGCCCAACTTTGTTTTATCAGTTTTAGATAGAGAAGAGAGAGTTTTACCTTGGTTTTTGTAGGTTTCATTGAAGATTTAGCATTGGGAACTAGATTTCTTTAGTTAATACAAGTTATCTTCATTCCAGGTTCTTGATCTATTGTTTATTTGTTTTCTGCACTTAGTTAATTGTAGTATACTTATTAATCTCGAGTAGTTTTATGTTAATTAGATCGTACTCACTAGTTTTATAGTTTTAATGCAAAACTTTCAAACAAACATTGTTTCAATGAACTTTTACGTTAAATATCAATCTGTGGTACTCCAGACAATGTCTGAGTAGTCCTAGGGTTGGGAAATCGCGATGAAATCGTGATTTCAGGCCTCTGCCATGCAATATTTTTTCTTCCTGTGTTCGATCGATCGAAAGTATGTCGATCGATCGAGACAGTGACTTAGTCGAGCGATCGAGGAAATATCGATCGATCGAGAGATGAAGAAATTCGATCGATCGAAAGCGCGTCGATCGATCGAGGATTCTGATTCTTGAGAACACCCAAAACAGTATTCTAAGACTTTCTGTTTTAAGGATTTGTTATCAGATTGTCCCTAAATGCTCAGTTTGTCAAAACAGTCTTTAGACTTAAGGCCTTAAGGCATTTTCTTTCAATATATTTTGCAAACCACCCTCAATGCTAACACCATTGTAGGTGAGAGTCTTAACTATTGGATTAAACCGTCTTCATGTATTTCAAACTTAATTGTGATGATGTAGTCCCGGTCATGAAAGGGCTATTGATTCTATATCTTTAGAGAAGTACAGAATACTGTAGTAGGTGTACTCCTTTGAGCTTAATTGCAATTGCATGGTAGAAGGTTAGGTCACGGTGGATTCGCGTAATCCCAACACTTTCTTTTATTAAGAAGAACCGTTTCTTTTAGAATCTTGCTTAGTTAGTTAATCGTTAGTTAGTTAATCGTTAGTTAAGTTAATTTAGTTGTCTTTAATTCTAGTAGCTGTTAACTGTGGAACTTTGTGTTCTACACTTCATTTTAAATATTGATTTTTGTTTTCTCTTTAGAGTCTAATCTAGGTAGTTTAATTCAACACCTTCCCTGTGGGATCGACCTGGACTTAATCCAGTTACTACTTGCACGTCTACCTACACTTGGGTATTGCACACAAGCGCACACAGAAAATATTCGTGTCAAGTTTTTGGCGCCGTTGCCGGGGAAGGCGACGAGTTAATTCTTAGATTATCTCAATCTCTCTTCATCTATTTCTCTTTTTGTTTTCTTTATTCTTTAGTTCTCTAGGTAAACCTTCACCCTAGGGACTCTCCTAGTTCATGTCCGAGAATTCTATCGAAGGATTCTTTGGAAATCCATTCTACTGCTCTGACTCTGATAGTTCCATCAACCCGATTATCACTCCAACTGCATCAATGGATGATCATCAGAGTGAAAACGGTGACAATGTTGTGGTGCCAATCGATGAGGCACTCCGTCCTCTTTGCGATCTTATGCAACCAGAACATGCACCTACGCCCTCTTGCATTCAAATCCCACCACACAATGGCGAATTTCAGTTTCGCAATGGGATGATTCAATTGCTTCCCACTTTTCATGGGATGGACAGCGAGAAGGCGTATTTACATGTCACCGATTTCGAGGATGTTTGCAAAACATTCTCGCAAAATTGTCCTAGGGAGGTGACGCATTTAATGCTATTCCCCTTCACTTTGAAAGATAAAGCGAAGGCGTGGCTTCACTCCCAAAAGCCTAATTCAATTTTCACCTGGCATGCGATGAGCACCGCATTTCTGAAGAAATTCTATCCTACTCGCATGACCACAGATCTTCAGCGTCAAATTAATTCCTATAAACAAAAGAGCAATGAAACCTTCACACAAGCGTGGGAGCGTTTCAAAGATTTGCTTCTCTCATGCCCACACCATGGGTTTGAGAAATGGCGAACGATCAGCTTCTTTTATCAGGGATTAAATGGTGAAACAAAGAAGTTGGTGGAAACAATGAGCTCTGGGCCATTTCTGCGAAAAAACACTGAAGAGGCTGAGGCCCATTTCGAATGGTTAGCTGAATACGCTCATGAATGGTCGAATTCTGACAATATCTCACGATCACAGATATCCTGTGTAGAAGAGAAAAGCCTATATCAGCTAACCAATGAAGATCGCCTCATGACTAAGTATGCAGAGCTAGCAAAGAAGGTGGAAGAGTTAAGCATGAAAGGAGAGAGTTCTAGGCAAGTCATGCCTGAAGAACCATGTGGCACATGCAACATGTTGGGACATACAACTCAGTATTGTCCTAATGTGCCATATTTTCAAGAGCAAGCCCCTGTAGAGATGAATGCCATGCAAGGTTTTCGAGGGGCGGGGAATTCCAATAATACTTTCCAAAGCAATAATAGATGGAATCACCCCGGTTTTGATTGGAGAAATAACGCTGGGGCCCAAAATCAATATCAACAGCAGCCCTACAACAATAATCAGTATCAAGGGCAAAATAATAGGCCGCCCCAGCATTACAATCAAAACAGAACTAATACTTACAATCAAGCTCAACCCTCCAATGCACCACAAACCAATGCCTATGTGCCCCCGCACAAGAAGGTACAAGAGGAGGAGCCACTTGCTAATGCCAATCTAACGCAACAACTCATCCAAATGATGAGTAAAATGTCTGCCACGTTAGAGAGGATAGATGCACGGCAAGAGAGCTCAGGAGGAACATTCCCTGCCCAACCACTTCCGAACCCCAAGGGACATAACAATGGTCCTAATAATCAAGAACATGCTAAAGCTGTGACCACACTGAGAAGTGGAAAAGTCATAGAAAAAGGCATACCTCTGTCCACTCCCGAAGTGTACAAAGAGGGAGAAGTGTTGGACGAAGAAGTTGAGCTACCATCTACTCGAGAGGAGGAGCCGTCTACTAATGACGAACCAATAAAGGAAAACCTTGAAGCTCCTAGAGTAGAAGAAGAAGTTGAGCGAAGGCCGGGAAAGGAATCTGTTAAGGAGGAACCACCAAAATGCCCCTTTCCTGCACCTTATCCTCAACGGTTGAAGAAACCCAAGAATGAGACGAAGAATCAGGAGTTTTTGGAATTGTTTAAGCAAGTTAAGATTAACCTTCCACTCCTAGATGCTATCAAGCAGGTGCCGGCCTATGCAAAGTATCTCAAAGATCTATGCACGGTCAAGAGGAGGCAAAGCGTGAAGAAACATGCTTATGTCGCGTGCCAAGCTAGCGCGATCATTCAAAACGAGTTGCCTCCAAAACTCAAAGATCCCGGTACACCTACTGTCTCATGCAGAATTGGGAATCAAAAGATAGACAACGCACTCCTTGATTTAGGAGCAAGCGTGAATCTGCTGCCATATTCAGTCTATAAACAGCTAGGGTTGGGTGAACTCAAACCCACTCGAGTTGCTTTGCAGTTGGCAGACAGATCCGTGAAGTACCCTAGAGGGGTATTAGAGGACGTCCTGGTCCAAATAGACTCGTTTGTATTTCCGGTGGATTTTGTGATATTAGACACAGAACCTGTGTCTAATCCTGGTGCACATATCCCGGTTATCTTTGGACGGCCGTTCCTCAACACCATCGATGCCACAATCAAAATTAGAAGTGGTATCATGACAATCGTATTCGGGAACATGACATTGAATGTCAAGATCTTTTCTAATCCCCGACCTGAAGAATACGATGATGAGGAGGAAGTCCATTATATAGACACGGTCATTGAAGATGAAGTTGACTTGGTCGACTACAAAGATCCTCTGGAAGTTGTGATGACACAATTTGGCGATAACTATCAGCCTGAAGAATCAACTCCATTGGATGCTGACTTAAATCAGACGTGTCTTATGATGGATACGATAGAGGAGGATAGAGCCGATTGCATGTGGGTCATGCCATATGAACAACTGCCTCCTAAAACCAAATTGGTAATGCCCTCTAGTTTCCAGTTCCCGGAGTTAGAATTGAAGGAGCTCCCAAAAGAGCTGAAATATGCATTCCTAGGAACTGGAAAAACTTATCCTGTAATTATTTCATCGGCTTTAACTCATGAACAGGAAAGTAAGCTAGTGGATATGCTGAAAAAGCATAAGGATGCTATGGGATGGACAATTGCTGACCTCAAAGGCATAAGCCCATCCATATGCACGCATAAGATATATCTGGAGGAAGACGCCAAACCCTCAAGGCAAATGCAAAGGCGTCTGAATCCCAACATGCAAGAAGTGGTTAAGAAGGAAGTGCTTAAACTACTTGATGTTGGGATGATATATCCAATATCTGACAGTCCTTGGGTTAGTCCTACCCAAGTAGTTCCAAAGAAAGCGGGCATAATGGTCATTCCGAACAAAGAAGGTGAATTAGTACCGACACGTGTCCCCACTGGATGGAGGATGTGTATTGACTACAGGAAGCTAAATACGGTGACCCGAAAGGATCATTTTCCTTTACCATTCATGGATCAAATGCTAGAACGAGTGGCGGGTCATAAGTACTACTGCTTCTTAGATGGATACAGTGGGTATAATCAAATTGAGATTGCTCCTGAAGATCAGGAGAAAACCACGTTCACGTGTCCATTCGGTACTTTCGCCTACCGACGAATGCCATTTGGCTTATGTAATGCACCGGCTACCTTTCAGCGGTGCATGCTAAGCATCTTTAGTGATATGGTCGAAAACATCCTTGAAGTTTTCATGGATGACTTTTCAGTTTTCGGCCATAGCTTCGAGGATTGCCTCAGCAATCTCGAACAGGTTTTAATGAGGTGTGAGGACAAACACCTAGTCTTGAATTGGGAGAAGTGTCACTTTATGGTGACCAAGGGTATAGTTCTAGGCCACATAATATCCGATGAAGGAATCCAAGTGGATAAGGCTAAGATCGACATAATCTCAAACCTACCTGTCCCCCGTACAGTGCGAGACATTCGTTCATTTTTGGGGCATGCGGGTTTTTATCGTCGATTTATCCAGAATTTCAGTGCAATCTCTCGACCCCTTTGCCAACTTCTTGTCAAAGATGCACCTTTCGAATGGTCAGAGAGTTGCCAGAAGTCCTTCGAGGATTTAAAAGATCTCCTCACCTCCGCACCTATAATACAGGCACCCGACTGGAGTTTGCCTTTTGAATTAATGTGCGATGCTAGTGATTACGCCATTGGCGCAGTCCTAGGCCAGAGGAAGGACAATAAGCCGCATGTGATATACTATGCCAGCCGAACCTTAAATGAAGCTCAGATGAATTACACTACTACTGAAAAGGAGCTGCTGGCCGTAGTATTCGCTCTGGACAAGTTTAGGTCTTACCTGATAGGGTCGCCAATCGTCTGCTTTACAGATCATTCGGCCCTCAAGTATCTTTTGTCAAAGAAAGACGCTAAACAACGGCTTATCCGCTGGATACTCTTACTCCAAGAGTTTGATTTAACAATCAAGGACAAGAAAGGAGTAGAGAATGTGGTTGCGGATCATTTATCCCGGTTGACTTTTACCGATAACACTGAATCCCAATCCATTAAAGATGAGTTCCCAGATGAACAGCTACTGGCAGTAAGTAGTCTGCCTTGGTATGCTGATGTGGTAAACTACCTGGTCACGGGTGAAACACCGACCCATTGGTCGCATCAAGATAGGAAACGGTTCCTCTCGTTTGCACGCCATTTTTTCTTTGATGACCCATACCTTTTCAAATACTGTGCTGATCAGGTCATCAGGCGTTGCGTACCCAACGAGGATATAACCGTTATCTTAGCGTCATGTCATTCTGAGGCATGCGGTGGCCATTTTGCGTCGCAGAAGACCGCACAAAAAGTGTTGCAAAGCGGTTTTTACTGGCCCACAGTCTTCAAAGATGCTTATTCCTTTTGTAAGACATGCCAACGCTGTCAAAAGCTTGGAACCATTTCTAAAAGGAATTCTATGCCTCTAACCCCTATCATCACAATTGAAATATTTGATTGTTGGGGCATAGATTTTATGGGCCCATTTCCCAAGTCGAATAACTGTGAGTACATACTCCTTGCTGTGGAGTATGTATCGAAATGGGTAGAAGCGATACCAACGAGACGAAATGATCACAGAACAGTCATGTCATTTCTCAGAGAACATATTCTGTCTCGTTTCGGTACTCCGAAAGCTTTACTAAGTGACCAAGGCAAGCATTTCTGCAATAGGCCCTTGGAGTCACTTCTCAAGAAATACGGAGTCCATCATAAAATCGCTCTTGCTTATCATCCACAGTCAAATGGGCAAGCAGAATTGGCTAACCGAGAAATCAAGCATATTCTCGAGAAAACGGTTAGTTCCAATCGAAAAGACTGGGCATACAAATTGACTGACGCGTTATGGGCATACCGTACTGCCTATAAGACGAATCTTGGTATGTCCCCGTATAGACTAGTTTACGGGAAAGCTTGCCACCTTCCGGTTGAAATTGAACATAAAGCTTATTGGGCGACACGCTCATTGAACTTTGATATTCAAGAGGGAGGTCAGCTGCGCAAACTCCAACTTGCAGAGCTAGAGGAAATACGACGAGATGCGTATGACTCTGCGAAGTTGCATAAGGAAAAGTTGAAGGCTCGACACGATCGTACGATTTTTCGTAAATCATTTGAGCCGGGGCAGAAAGTGTTGCTGTATGACTCTCGCCTCCATCTTTTCCCAGGAAAACTCCGTTCCCGGTGGACAGGCCCGTTCATCGTAAAGACTGTTTTTCCACATGGGGCGGTTGAGATTGTCAATCCCAAGAACGATGAGTGTTTCAAGGTCAATGGCCAAAGATTGAAGCCGTTTTTGGAGAATTTTCGCACTGAAGTGGAGCACATCCAGCTGGATGAGCCCACCTATTCCATCACTTAAAAATCTCAAGTGGAATTCCAACTTGTTGTTGTATTTCTTTTCTTTCCTTGCATTTTAGTTCTTTCTTTCTTTTGTGTTTAGTTGTTCTTTCTTTCGTAATTGTGATTTAGTTCTAATCCATTATTCCTTAAACCACTCTGCTGCAGGTGAATATGCGAGGAGATGATGTCCATTCTATTGGTTCATGGGCTGATTCCGAGTGCTGTTGTGGCACCTGGACTGAGGGTGAACCCACGCCCTGTCCCTTGCATCCTTATGATCCTGAGGTTCACACTCGAATCAATGGTTCCATCGGATATATCCCATTCGACCCTGCTCTCCTGGACATCAATCCGTTTGAAAATATGGATTTTCCTAATGAGGAGGAGTTGGATGAGGAAGACGACCTGTACATGGGGAGAATGGTGGATGATGCCCTCATGGCCCAATGGGAAAACGATGATATGTGGGAGCCATGGGAAGATCATATCCTCCAGGATGTCGTCCCAGAACGCCACAATGCCATCTTTGTCTTCGTGGATGATTTCCTCATGCTTGAGTTGGTCCCATACCGCTATGTGCACTTGAGCTATTTGCTTTTCAGACTTCAATGCCCCTTGCCTGCTAGTGCATTTTGGGAATCCCTGCCGATAGTGAGGTTGGAACTTGGTCATTTTTCTGTGTTTTGTTTGTTTCTGTTCCTTGTTTTTCCTTTCGTTTTTATTTCTTTTGTTCCGTTATCTTGTTGTCGTTTTGTTTATTTTATGATTTTTGTTTTTCTTTTCTTTGTCAGGATTGTCACTATGAATCTTCCGTACCCACCTATTTTCCTTCCACATCAGCTCTTTCATGGCTTATACATTCAACGGCCACAGACTCCGCCACAAGAGGAATGTCCATTGCGCAATGTCACTCCGTTATCTCTATCTCCATGCGGATCACCTCTTGACAATGCTATCACTTCCTTAGAGACTCCAGATTTGTTAGATGATGTCCTTGCTGCTTTCCGACTGTTCTGGGAAAGGGAATCATCGAGCCTGGACTCCGTTTTTGAAGATTTGGTGCGGCATGAAGCAATTGTGGAAGAGGATCTTTTCACACTCGAAGAATAGTGCCACACTCCAGTTGTTTTCATTCATTTCCTTGTATGTTTAGCAATTGGAGTGTAATCTTTGACAGACATGTTTTTGGTTTTAGTTTTATTTTAGTTTTCTTTAGCTCAATAAGGTTTAAATACCAAGTGGGAGGCAATACTGTGTAGTTTGGATGTTTTTAAGAGGTTTTATTTAATTCAAATTGCAAATTTTATATTTGAGAATGCGTTTTTGGCTTACTGGCTCTGTCTTTGCCCTGTTTTTATCTTTCTGCTGTTTGTCCAGGATACTTTAGATCTGTTGGGGGTACTTATTTCATCCATTCTGTGATATCTTGGAATTTCCAGGTTCGATCGATCGAATGTATCTCGATCGATCGACAATCTCTTATCCTCGATCGCTTGAACACTTTCAATCGATCTAGTATTCGATCGATCGAACAATCTCGATCGATCGAGATTTGTATTTAACCGAGGCTTCCAGCGTACATTTCCTCAGTCTTTTCATCTCCTTCTTCACTCTCGAGCGATTGAGCGCAGAGGAGCACACTCGAGGCGATTTTTGGTTTCCCTTCATTCCACTCGGTTATTCAAGGAGCTCTCCCTCCCCAGATCATCACCCTCAACTCCGGCATCCTCACCACTACACGCACCTCGAGGTAAGACCTCGAGTTCCCCCTTCACTTCACTTGATTCCATTTCTTATGGGAGTGCCCCCAGTGTGTTTTTACGCTTTTCTTTGCTTGTTTGTCGTGTTTGGTTTGTGTTTGGGCCGTTTCTGTTCTCAGAAATGGTTCCTGCACATTCGCTGTTCTCGATCAATCGAGCTAGGTTCGATCGCTCGAACCTTGCACCTTCTCAATCGATCGAACTAGTTTCGAGCGCTCGAACTTTGCCTTTTTTTCAATCGATCGAACATAGTTCGATCGCTCGAAATCCAGCAGTTTCACTTTCATTTCATTTTTGCCTTGTTTTGATTTCTTTTCTGTTTCTCTTCTATTTTCAGGGGCCCACAATGAACCCTGTTACGGGTTACCACAGGGAGAAGCCCTTTGACCTTGCTATTCCTGATCCGGTCCCACACCATGGCTTCCGGAACACCCCCGACCGCCAGTGGTTCACGAGATATTTTCAGACTAGGCCGGTCATGCTAGAGCGACCACTCGAGACAGTCTGGCTCGATATTCCCTGGTTTCTCGCCCGCATCCAGGCCATGCCACACTGGTACGATTTGCTCTCTCTGGCAAAGAGAGTGAATCTCGCATGGATTCGCGCAGCTTGTGCGACGATGATCAGAGATCCCGGTGCCGCATTCACACTACGATCATTCTTTCGCGGCCGGGAGATCGTGTTCAGCCCTGCTACCGTTTCCGCTGCTATTGGAGTCCCTGAGGTGCCTGATTGTGTTTGTCCACACCGTGACGGTACACCAGTGCTCTCACCCACTGCTGTGATCCGAGAGCTTACTGGAGGTGCATTACCGAGCTGGGATGGTAGGGCACTGATTGCTGATATTTACTTGACCGATGATTACCATATGCTCCACCTCGCGTTGAGCAACTGTTTATTGGTCACCTCCTACCGGGAGAAGATTGCCCCCTGGTATGCACATGTGTTATATGCCATAGGGACGGGGTTGCCTGTTTGCTTGCCTCGCTTATATATTGACTTCATGAGGCACCCCACTCGCTACACTGCTGCCAAGAAGCACCTGAAAGGTGCTTGGGCGATTCACCGAGTGATTGAGCATGCTGGCCTCCTTCCCTTACCTGGCGATGCGACATCACAGGCTCGCAGTCGTTTTGGTGAGGCTGCTTCTCGCCGCTCAGATGCTCAGAGGAGGAGAAGAAAGGGCAAGGGGAAGGCGAAAGTTGGAGGGAAGAGGAAGAGAGCTGATGGCACCGATACTGAGGGTGCGGCTTCTGGGACGCCCACTGAGGCTGAGGAGCCAGATTCGGAGGAGGATGATCCCGTTCAGGAGGTGGCACGTTTTGAGCTGAGACAGAGATCTCAGGCTCCGGCCCAGGGAGAGTCGTCATCTGCGCCTCCCCCGACTATCCACGATCTATTATTGGAGGAGAGGGAGGCACGGATGCGGCTTGAGGGTAAGATCGATCATATCTCTACCCTGCTGACTACACTGCTGGTCCAGCTTGGGTTTGACCCGTTTGTGCCCCCATCTGCTGCCACTGCACCACCACCTGCTGCTGATCCATCCCCTACTGTTGTTCCAGTTACCACTGCTGCTGATCCATCATCATCCGCTCCATCCACGACCGATCTTCCATCTACTTCTGCTGATATTCCGCCAGCTACCGTTCAGCCACCGCCTGTTCCCATCGACATCCCGTCTGATGTGGCTGAGGATGCTCCGTCTGGAGTTGATTAGTATTCTTAGGGGAGGTGGTGTTTCTGTATTTATGTTTTTTTTTTTTTGGTATTTTGGTTTGGTTTGGTTGGACAGGTTGGTTTCTGTTTTTATGTTTTTTTGTTTTGTGGTTGTTTTGGGCATGTATGGATATTACTACTGTTATTTCACTTCTCTTGATTCCAGTGGTTAATGTTGTTTGGATCATAGTTTTACTTGTTTTATCTATTGATCTGTTGTTTTGGAGATTGTGTTTTATATTTCTTTGCCAGGTTGCTATGCTTCGTATCATTGCGTTACACTATACAGGTGATACCTATCTATTTTAATTGTTGAAAATCAACTTCTGGGACTATGTTGTTTTCAGTTGGGGGTAGGAGATAATAGATAGGTATACACCCGTGACGATCTAGTTTTGCACTTGGATATGCTTTAAATTTAAGAACACAGTTTGTTAAAATTTTGAAATTTTGAAATTTTATTGGATCGTATTGATAGAATAACTCTGAATAATCGCTCCTGCTTGTTAGTTAGGCAATGATACATTTGTAGTATTCTTATCTTTTTATGGATTAAATCCACGCGTTTTTCTGTATCACTAAAATAAATTGCATTTGTAAAGCTAGTATGTACCCAATATTTGTGCACACTAATTGACAGCCATGTAGAAAACCTGAAAATTGAGTTAAAATGAATATTGTACGAAAAGAACAAGTAGTGGAAGCTAATAACCCGTTGTGAGCTTTTGAGCCAATCTTCATTTCTGAGGGAATTCTCATACATTGTCGAATGGTTTTTTCTTGCATATATTTGTGAATTCGTTGTTAAGTCTCAGTTTTCTTTAAAAGTTTTGACTGCTTGTTAGAGGAGAACGTTCAGGATTTACCAATTAAACTCAATGAACACTTAAGTGCTAAAAATTGAAAGTTGAGAAAATTATTCAAGCCATCGTATTACCCATTCCTTTACTTAATATAACCCACCTACATTCATTGATTCGTTTCACCCCTTGATCCCACCTCAGATAAATATTTCCAATAAAAATCACAAGAATCCAAATCCTTGATTTATACCTTGACCTCATCGAACTGTTTGATAAATTTTATTGAGAATGAGTCATCAAAGTATGTGAAATGGGAGGAAGTTGTTGTGGGACATTTGAAAAAAAAAAAAAAAAAAAAAATGATGATGAATGAAGGAGTTATATATATATAAAAAAAAAAAAAAAAAAAAATATGAAATGAATGGGAGATTGGGTGGAGAAAAGAATGAAGAATAAAAAGAGAAGTGGAAATTCCATCACATACTAAAAAGCACACTCTTCTCTACAACACCCCCACCTACTAAATAAAAGCCATAATTCAAAGTCTTGAAGATCCTCAACAATTGATTTGAACATGAAAGTGTGAGTTGAGTTATCCACGGTATTTCGCTCCTCTAGTAAGTAGTATTCCATTCATGAGACTATACACTCTTAAATGTCCGTTTTTCATAGAGTCAGGTATGAAAGCATTAGCACTTAGAATATCATCTTTATCAAAGCTTTCATACTATGTGCGATCATTATAAAGCAAGTTTCTGAGAGACGTTGTTTTTGAGTGTGACCAATGTGAGAATTGAGCTAAAACTGCAAGTTGCCCAAGTACAATAATCTAGATAACTCTTAATAAGGGTTGGACGCATGGTTGTTGATTCCACACACACACGGGTACATGATGGTAATACATTTGTATATTTTACTTGGTAATATAGGGGAATATGTGGATCTCTTTCATGGGTTGATAGAGGATATTATATCCTTGTAGAGTTGAATTAACAGTTTAATGGGGGGAGATGTCATAAGTTATTCTAATCTTTTTGAGTTTAAAAATTGGAGAATTTTGTGGGTATATTCACTGCAAACCCTCACGAGACAACACTCGTCCACTAGGGGGAACCTAGGGGTTTAACGGCTTGTTGCATTCGCTAAATGCAACCGCGATTCCTGCGAAAGTGAGTTAGGATTTTTTTCTCTCTACTTTAGTTTAGGTTGTTTCTAGTTTCCCTTTGTTTTCTTAGTTGTGGTAGTATTAGTTTAGGAGTTTTTATTTTATTTTATTTTCGCTTTATCGCTAGGGACTAGCAATAAGCTAGTTGGGGGTTGTGCAAAGCGGGGGTATTTGTAAAATACAACCGCGCTAAAAGAAAGAATTGCATTAGTTTTGATCACAACTTCCCGTTTTATCTGCAATTTGCATTACAATGCTAGTTTTAGACAATATGATTAATCTATGATAAGTTGTATTGTTTTAGCTACTATTTGTGCAGGTGAATGCTGCTGTATAAAAGACTGAAAGATTTGATAAAAAGGAGATGCTTTGTTTCAAAGAAGAAAGATTGAAGAAGAATTGCAGAGTTCGAGCGATCGACATAGTTCGAGCGATCGAGGTTTCGATCGATCGAAGGAAGTTAAAGCGATCGACTATTCAAGATGTTAGATCGATCGAGAGAGTTTCGATCGATCGAAAGTCCCTTTTATCAGATTATACGCGCATGCAGCAGTTGCGGGTTTTTAACCCTAGCTCTTAGGTTTACTATATATCTTCATATTGTATACGTCCAGAGGGGACGCCCAACTTTGTTTTATCAGTTTTAGATAGAGAAGAGAGAGTTTTACCTTGGTTTTTGTAGGTTTCATTGAAGATTTAGCATTGGGAACTAGATTTCTTTAGTTAATACAAGTTATCTTCATTCCAGGTTCTTGATCTATTGTTTATTTGTTTTCTGCACTTAGTTAATTGTAGTATACTTATTAATCTCGAGTAGTTTTATGTTAATTAGATCGTACTCACTAGTTTTATAGTTTTAATGCAAAACTTTCAAACAAACATTGTTTCAATGAACTTTTACGTTAAATATCAATCTGTGGTACTCCAGACAATGTCTGAGTAGTCCTAGGGTTGGGAAATCGCGATGAAATCGTGATTTCAGGCCTCTGCCATGCAATATTTTTTCTTCCTGTGTTCGATCGATCGAAAGTATGTCGATCGATCGAGACAGTGACTTAGTCGAGCGATCGAGGAAATATCGATCGATCGAGAGATGAAGAAATTCGATCGATCGAAAGCGCGTCGATCGATCGAGGATTCTGATTCTTGAGAACACCCAAAACAGTATTCTAAGACTTTCTGTTTTAAGGATTTGTTATCAGATTGTCCCTAAATGCTCAGTTTGTCAAAACAGTCTTTAGACTTAAGGCCTTAAGGCATTTTCTTTCAATATATTTTGCAAACCACCCTCAATGCTAACACCATTGTAGGTGAGAGTCTTAACTATTGGATTAAACCGTCTTCATGTATTTCAAACTTAATTGTGATGATGTAGTCCCGGTCATGAAAGGGCTATTGATTCTATATCTTTAGAGAAGTACAGAATACTGTAGTAGGTGTACTCCTTTGAGCTTAATTGCAATTGCATGGTAGAAGGTTAGGTCACGGTGGATTCGCGTAATCCCAACACTTTCTTTTATTAAGAAGAACCGTTTCTTTTAGAATCTTGCTTAGTTAGTTAATCGTTAGTTAGTTAATCGTTAGTTAAGTTAATTTAGTTGTCTTTAATTCTAGTAGCTGTTAACTGTGGAACTTTGTGTTCTACACTTCATTTTAAATATTGATTTTTGTTTTCTCTTTAGAGTCTAATCTAGGTAGTTTAATTCAACACCTTCCCTGTGGGATCGACCTGGACTTAATCCAGTTACTACTTGCACGTCTACCTACACTTGGGTATTGCACACAAGCGCACACAGAAAATATTCGTGTCAAATACTATAGAAAATACAAAGAAAAAGATAGTATTTGTGCATCATCAATCATCATTCATCGACAAGAATGATCCAATAAGCATTCAAAGGGATGCATTCGCATTATGATTAGTCATCCTGAATACCCAAACGCTGATGAAATAATATCCGATTGTCATAAAAATGCAGTTGAGCAGAAGCATAGAAAATCCAAAAACGTTACCCAAAGGCCGTCATGCATGCATGCATATCATCCATCCATCTACCTAATCAAATCCAAATCCATAATAAAACATAAATAAAGAAATCCATAAAGTTGTTCATCCTTACAGGGACATCGTAACAAAAGAGATAGAGCAGACTGAGGTCATCCTTATCTACGATAGGGGTTCCTCATGGGTGCCTGTTGAGCTATCTGGCTTCTCCCTACACCACCATCACCACCATCTCCTTCATTATCTCTTCCTTGACCGCTGCCACTGGCACCCCAAGCATATCTACTGCCCTGACACATCTACAGCTCTTGCAATTATCTCTTAAGGATACAAGCTCCTCCTCCTATAAAGGAAATAAGAAAGGAAATAATGGAAAGTAAAATTTGTTTTCTTGTAAATAATATTCTTTCAAGTCCGCGGACCCATTTTGTTTACTTTGTTCTGAAAATATTGAAATTCTTTTGAGTTTGCAGACTCATTTCTATAAATAAAGTTCTTAAGAGTCTACAAACTCATTTTTTGTAAATAATATTCTTACGAGTCCGGGATTTATTTTATATATTCCTTCAAATAAGAAAAGGGAACCTGAGCCTTCGCTTAAAGCTCTGTAACCTCTCTTGCTCCCTCAGCCTAAGAAAATCAAAAAATAAACATCAGCATCAATGATTGAGAGGATGAGAAAATTGGGCAACAATAAAAAATAAAGTAGTTTTGAGCCTACACTCCACTCACAGCCGTGAATCCAGTACCGAGCAGAGTGAGCATACAGCAGCCCCTCCTCAGCATAATTTCGGGGGACATTGTTATATTGGAGTAGAATGGTTAGAATGCCCTGATTGTATGAAGGAAGGTAGTAAGCGGTCTCCTGGTCCATATAGATGGTCGGCACATTCTAGTCCCACTGAGGAAGTGGTGGAGGATCAGTAGCCCCAGGGCCAGCCTGCAAAAGAAAGAAATCAAGTCAGTAATGAACTATGGAAAAGGAAAAGAAAAAGGAAGAAATAAATATTACCTGGGTTACTTCCATCAAAGGAAAATTAAGCATCAAAGAATTCAGGTGGAAGGAGTGATAGCCACTAGGATCTTCTATGTGATTTACAATATCTTCTCCACTCAAGGCCATTATTAGGTCATCATGGTCCAAGGTCTCAGCTCTCCTCATAGTTAGTGGACGAGCCATGGGTATGTAAAAAGCAGGGGCAACGAGGGACTGTCTGGTCACCCTCTCACCTAGGTACCACTCTCTATACACATCCCCTTCCATCAGAATCCGCATCCTAGTAAAGCCATAGGTGGCCTGGAGCTCTGCACTGGCCTCTGGAAAAGCTGCAGACCATGGACTCTACGTCACGTGGACCTCACGCAGATTAGTAAAAAACATTTTGCAACCTATAAAATCATGGGCCCTAACTTTTTGGCCCATTACTTCTTTCCTTTATTTCAAACCCTGAGGGAGGATTGCATTCTCATGCCCTTGGAGACCTTGCGATCCATGACCAGGACGAGCCTCAAGAGGACATACTACATTTTGTTGCCCCTGCAGGATCTGATGATGACTCAGATGACGATCAAGATGAAGACCCACTAGCAGAACCTGAGATGATAGAGGACCCTGATTGGCCCCTAGAGCCAGTCTGGGATGCATTTATAGGTATTCCTCCGATTGACTTTCCGTCATCCAGTGACTTAGGAGAGGTGACCACGGACTCTGATGTTGAGAGAGATGGGGATTGGACCCTTAGCTAGTTCATCTTATGTTTATTCCACTTCTTTTGATGTATTCCAAACTAGTAGAACTGGTATTCATACTTCTGTTGTACCTTTTTATCTTTTGATTAGTAATAGTCTGCTTGCGACTTAACTTAAATATAATTGTATGGATAAGACGAATTCTTGCTTTCAATTAATTGCTAATCTTACATCTTATACGATTATTACTAATAAGAATATAGGATGGACCATTAGTCGATAGATGTTTAGGCACTGACGAACTTCCTGAGGCAGATCTCGGAACAGTCATCTCAGCTTAGAGTCTAGAAAGACCAAGGATAGGAATGCCTTTCCCTTGATCCTAGCAGTAGTTGTGACAACCGTTATATGTTAAGATTCTCTGTTGACTTGATTAACTGTTACTGTTACTTGTCATGTGATCATATGAGATAAGATAAGGCATTGACCTATTAGGTACCAACACCTAGGTATAACCTTTGTTAACATACACCATGGTTACGAGAAACCGGAATGCTCAGAATCCACCCAACGGACCAAAGGATGTGATACCTCCAGCAGTGGATCCAACAGGATTGATAGGAGCTCTTGTTCGACGTGTAGAGCAAGCAAGTGATCACCTAGACCGTGTCATCAATAATGGAAATGATCGTCAGACAGGAGATAAACTGCTTGAGAGATTCCATGCATTTCAACCAGGGACTTTCACTGGAATGACAGAAGCATGGGAAGCTGAGCAATGGCTTCGTGATATGGAACGAATGTTTTAAGCCCTTGAATGCAACGAGACGGAGAAAAGACGCTTGGTTGTGTTTCAATTGACGTATTCGGCAGCAGACTGGTGCGAATCTGTCGAAGCTACAGTGGGCGAAGATGTTGCAAGGAGAATGACATGGGAAGCATTCAAAACGAAATTCCTAGCAAAGTACTTCCCAAGGACGGAAAGAAACAAGAAGAAAAAGGAATTCATAGAACTAGTTCAAGGCAACATGACAATACAAGAATACACAGCAAAATTTGAGAGAATATCGCGATTTGCTCCTTACATGGTAGATACTCAGCGAAATAAGACACTGCAATATTACGAAGGACTTAACTCAGACATTCAAAAGATAGCAGCAGTATACCTCGACCAACCATTCGAAGAAATGGTCGAATTAACCACACAACTAGATAACATAGCCCTGAACAGCAAGAAACTAGAGAGCCACCAACAAAGAGGAAAAGATAACTAGTTCCAAGCAACCAACCCAGGAGGAAGTCGTAGAGGCAATCAAGTGTCACAGGCAACCACTCGAATGTAGTCTGTAATCACCAGAGGAAACTCTGAACACATCCAGAATCATCACAAGAGACAGAGAAGTAATGACAGAAAAGTTAGTCAGGCAACCGTTCAGACACACGCAAAGCAACGTGACATCTGTTACAACTGCGGAACATCTGGACATCACTCCAAAGAATGCACAGCACCAAAACAACTCACAGGGCAACAGGTGCGGTGTTTCAATTGTGGAAAGGCTGGACATGTACGCAAAGATGGCCCCGAACAAGAAGTTTAGAACAATGCTCCACCACCACAAAGATCCAGAAAGAAAACTCGCGGATCAGTGAATCAATCCCAGCACTGAACAAAATAGAAGACCGAAGGTACCATACCAAATGCCAGAACTTTGAATCTTATATGGTGATGGTATTACAGAATGTTTGGGACAATCGAGAGAAATTAGGAGAAGGACTTGATGAATCAACTGATGGAAACCTCACAACCTTAGAATTTGAGATGAGATTAGAACCTTGTACTTTCTGAGACCTAGCAAACTCTAGATTTCGAGGACAAAATCCTCTAATAAGGTGGGTAGAGATGTAACACCCTGAATTTCTTTAGAAATTTCACGTAGGAATTAGAAGTGATGACATCACCATGTTGCGGTTACAGAATGTCCATTAGGAAAGCCTTTGTTAGGAATCTTCACAGTGTCCTATAGTTAACGCATCAACAGCGATGGCAATAATTCTAATTTAATAACTATTAGATTTGTTGTATTCTCTACATTATAGTTCTATTTTAGAATCCATAGACAGACCTGAACTTTGACTCATGCATAGCCTCGTATGTATAAGTTTCAGGATTTACATTCATATTCACAGTTGAACATGTGAACCTAGGCACTTGTGCACACTAGGGTACTCAACCCGAGAGTGGGCCCTACCCACTGCCATGTGGCATCCATGCACATGCACTCCACCACCTTGTGTCCTCTATAATCTACCCGTAGAGACACAAACCCACATATGCATGTACACATAGTTGTGCACTTGTGTGTACCCACTACATTTGATTAACTCCCATCCACCCTCCTCTATATATAGACCTCACCTCTCACCCTCATATCACTCTCTCAGCCATCCAAAATCTGTCCAACAGATTGTTATATATATATTTATATATATATATAGAGAGAGAGAGAGCCGAGAGAGCTTGTGAAGAAACACCCTTCACCCCCACACTCTTAGACTATACACATACACCCCTACATTGTACACTACATTCACCCTCTTCCCTGCATTTTCCCTCACTGCCTGATCCTCACCAATACCCACCCACACAGAAAAGAAGAGGAAGAAGAAGAGACCAGAGGAGAGAGAAAGAAGTTGATCGGAGACGATAGAGAGGAACCCCAGGCTCTCTGAGGTAAAATCACACCCCCATTTCATCTATGAACCTTGCATGTCCTCCTTGCACCTACAGATCATGCATTCAGAGCTAAATAGAGCCCCCCAAGCTCTCTACCATGGCCATTCGGCCATTAAAGCTCAAGATTGAGCTTGTATTTCCAACCTTTACTAAAACTCATAAGATTTACACCAAACTGACCGGAATGAACCCCATTAGTCTCCCAATGAGCAGCTTTTCATTTGGATCATGTTTGGTCAAGCATGCAAGTGATTATCCCCTTAAAACCTGAATAGAATACTAGATTGGTTCGAGTAGCAAATGATTTATTCACAGCCCCAGATCCTAGTTTGTTGTAGAGGAAGGAGAGACGAAGCTTTTCCCGTTGGTCTTATCGATTTCTATGGAGAAACGAAAGAGAAACAAGGCCTAGAAGATACTCCGCCAGATCGCGCCTCGCCGGCGACAGGTCAACTCGCCGGAGAAGACCCAACCCATTTTGGGTTAGGGTTATAACGAGTGGGTCCGGGTCGGGTATGGATATGGGTTGGTCTGTGAGTGATAGTGGATTAGGGTCACGGGTTAGGGTCGGGTTTAAAAACCCGTGGGTCTTTTTAAGTTAGACGACGTCGTTTTGACATCTCGGGTTTAGTTCGGGGCGGGTTCGGGTATACGGGTGGGTCGTGTTGAGTCTATTAGTGGGTCAGGGTATGGTTCGGGTTAGGTCCAGTTGGGTATTAGGTTCGGCTTGTTCTTTGTCTAGGAATGGGTTAGGGTTTGGGTCAAGTTCGATTCGGGTATGGGTAAATGGGTATGTTTAGTTTGTTAGTATAACTGGGTCTAGGTTTCGGGTTTGGTTCAACCCGAATAGCTTTTGGGTTGGGTTTAGTTGAGTGTACAATTGGATAGTCCAAATTTGTTAGGGTCGGGTCGGGTGCGACCAAGCGGGCCAGCCTAGTTGGGCTTCTTCGTGTGTGTAAACGGGTAGCCCGTTTACCCATGGGTCGGTTCGGGTTGACCCGCGGGTATGAGATTATTATTATTATTATCATTATTATTATTATTATTATTATAATTATTATTAATTTTAATTAGTTTAAAATATTTTAATTGGTTTTAATAATTATAAATGGTTTATAATTATACCATTAATGTTTTATATTATAGAATATTATTCTTAATATTATTTATATCATTATTATATTATATTTATTATATATTTATTATTTATATGGTTAATATAAATAATAAATATCAGTTTTAAATAGTATTTAAATAGTTAATAAATACCTTTATGTATTTATAAATTCTGAAAAATTAGGGATAAGTTCCTAGTACTATTTTATTATAAAATGTAAGTTATAAAGCTATAATATTATAGTCTAATATTTTTAATAATTAATAAGGAGCTATTTTATGAGTATATTAATTATTAAAAATACCAAATGAACTCCGAAAATTATGAGAAAAGTACCCATAGTGTATTTTATCGTTTATTATTTATTAAAAATGTTTCAAAGTACTGATTTCGTAGTATAGGTATATTTATGTATTTAAATCCATGTTTGGGTATTTTCATGTATATGTTATCTTCAATAATTCATAATAATTAATCTAGGACTCCGAAAAATACGCAGTCAGTTTCTGGAGTCTTAGAATAATGTCTAGATCGTTTTCCTTAAGTTTGGTGACCTTTCGACTCGGTCAAAAATACAGTTGGTCTTTAGGGCCTACGTTAGTCTAGAAAGCCTTACAAATTACCTCGTACAACGCGACGGACTCCGATTTGAGTCTAGTCAATGGTGTTGGACTTAGAATGACACGTAAATCACTACCTTAAGGTTTATAACCTCATTTGATAAAATTACCATTTTGCCCCTAGAGTTGCACTCACTCTTTATTATTGTTTCTTCCGTTTATCATTATAGAACTTGACGTTTATCTGCTTTCTGAGGATCGGCGACTCGAGGTGAGTTTCCTAACCTCACTCTATTCCTAATAAGATTAATATAAGATGTTTAAAAGTTATCTGTATGATGTTTTGTATAAGTAATATGTTGATTTATGAATAATTATAAGACAATGCAAAGCATGTTATGGTAGTGCTATCGCATACGTGAGCATGTTAAGAGTTTTATCTATATGATTATTGATATCAAATCCATGTTATGTGATCCATGTTTTATATGTTAATATGTTTCTGCTGCTAACTGTTAAATGCACATTTTACGATGGTTGTTAACTGGATTAGATAATGCATGCTATATTAATAATAAAGAGAATGAAAGTGGTTTTGCATATGGGTATCGGTAGTGGACTCACTTGCATTTCATGACATGTGTTAGCATGCATTGTATGAGAAAGAGAGGTGTTTGATGAGAATGTGAATGAGATGAGATATGTGAATGTGAAGGAGATGTGATTGCTAGATACGATGGATCAACGGCTAACGAGTCGGGTGGACATGAACGGTTAGGGTTCCTAGCGCGCCTCTCGCCGTTGAAGACGTCCGGTGATGCGTATACGTGGTTGAAGACGTCCCATGTATCGTTGAAGATGTCCGGCTAGTGCTCTAATATACTTCTCAGCCGTGTAGACGACCGGTGAGAGTATACACATGGTTGAAGACGTCCCATGGGCCAGTTCCATTGTTTACAGATAGCGTGCGCTGTGAAGACGTCCGGCGGCTTATCAAGGGAATAAGTATGAATCGGCTGTTATAGCATGTTATTATCCTTGATGTATCGAGTGTTGTCAAGTGGATAAGAAAGAGAAAGTGAATTATGAGATTGAATTGATGAGTAAAATGGTTTGGTTCGAAATGATTTGGTTTTGGAAAGTTTTGGTTTTAAAATGAAATGGTTTTGAAAAGTATCTGTTTTGAAAAGTAAGTGTCTTTGATAAAGAGTTGGGAGTAAGTCATTGGTCATGCATTTGCACACACGAGGATAAAACAAGAAGAATGTATTCTATGAGGCCATGTTTATCTATCTACCTGTCTTGTTGAGACTTGTGCTACGCTTGTGGTGAGAATGCATCTTTTGATAAGAGATTAACCATATCTTAAGATACTAAACTATGACGTGAGTCGAGAGATGTTTTGTATTTATTGATTATTGTGCGGTTGAGACTCTCACTCAGCCTTGTTCCAAGGCTGACGACATGTTACGCCCTGGGCATTTCTATGCCCAGAGTGTTGCAGGTTTGGAGATAGATAGAGGAGTTCAAGATGCAGTGCCGTGTAGCTAAGGAGGGTAAAGCCTTGCCGAAGATCTGATAGACAGTTTCTCAAGTTTTTAAGCTTATGTAAATAGTTTAGTATGGTCTCTTATATTAAGATTGAAGTTATTATCTCTTGTTTAATTTCCGCTACTGTATTTATACTCTGATAAGTTTAGGTCATGCTTATGCTTTAGCATTTCCCTTATGATTGTATTGTGCGGAGCTAGAAGGACAGGACGGTTAACAAACTAGTCACGTGTCCACGGAACCATAAAGGAAATTTTATTTTCCCCTATTTTTGGCTTACTTCGGGGCGTGACAGCATAAGAACTCACCAAGGCTCTCTCTCAAAGCACTCTCTGGAAAAAACCCTACTTCAAATGCAGAAAAATGCTGAGAAATGCTTGGTATTTATAGAACTTGAAGGCCCAATAACAAAATAGTCATTTCACACATTTTGAAGCTCGAGCGCTCCAATGGGCTCAAGCGCTCCAATGGGCTCAAGCGCTCGGGCTCCTATTCTTCAAATCCTTCTAAGGCTTTAGCGGTTCAAAGGTTTAATTCTCATAAACATTCATATGAACTAAAATAAGAGTCTATACATATGATTGAGATCTACTAATATGGATACAGAAATACATCCATACATAGATAAATGCGGATAAAAGGGCCAGTGATACAGGGCAGCAGCATGCATTTCACAATCACAAGCAACAATAAAGGAATCAAGCTCGTCAAGAAAAACAATCGCACCATTAGGATGCTCACTGACAATGGAAAACACCTTCCCTATAACGTATTCCGTCCCCCGTAATACTTTGACATATTAAGAGAGAATTTTAATATTTCCCCACCTTTCTCATTATAAACATTCTCAACCACTATTTCATTGCAAGAAGGTAAATCTCGTTTGGGTATTCCATCAGATATAACCTTTTTAGTATCATTGTTACCTAATTTATACATCAGCCTAGCACACTAGCCCCAGTGCCTATGTCTATCTTTGGTATTTGATTTAATAGAGCATCCTTGTCATCTCACGCTTAATTAAGTCATCAACAATCAAAGTGCTAGAAACTAAATCACTTTTAGGCAATTTGTTAAACAACTCCCAAGTGACCTTAAGATTAAATTAAGATTTTAAGCACCCAATAATAACAAACTTCTAGTAGAATAAATTCAACTTCATTAGAGTGTCATCATATATCTCATATTCCAAATGGATCACCCCAAACATCGAATAACCATCCAAATTGGAATTAAACAAGGGTAGGTCTCTCTTTATCATTCCATCAAACAGTTTATGAGCAATTTCAGGATAACACCTATTTCTAGAATACATAGACATCCAACAGTTGGGTCTTGGGATCTAATCTAATGGTGTATGTGCTTGGATTTGAATAGGAGTTGGTGGTGGTGTCGTGTATGGAAGGGGGTCAGTAACGATGGGTAAAGGGTTTGACTTAACTTGTGGGAGAAGCGGTGTTGAGATTTGTCCTGTAAATTTTAATAGTGGGGCTCGAATTTGAACAATACCTGGGAAATTCATGTTCGATTATGAAGTTGGGCATGGATTAATAGTGCTTAGATGCTCATAGTGCGGGTAATTCTTCTCGAACGAAATCTATGGCAGTGGTGGTTGAACAGATGGTGGTAATGATGAGGGTTGAAGTGGTGGTGGCTCACAGCTATGTGAGATTCTAGGAGATTCAGAAGTTCGAATCTAATACTTATCAAATACCTCAAAGACAACTCTTTGAACAAACGCTTCAGTCAGGTAGTGGTGATCATGAGTCGGCACCGTAGATTGGTTCTCATACAATTAAAAATCAATTGATGAAGGAAGGTATGGTTCTCCCTTGGCAATCGGAACACAACCGTACACATAAGCTTGTGGTGTTCATTCCATAGTGACCAGAGCATGGCTTGGATACCAATTGTAAGAATCCATCTCAAATAAACAGAAAATCAAGAGAACAAAGAGGAACTGAATCAATCAAAGTGGAAGAAAAATCGAAAGAAACGGAAAAGCGAAATTAAGTTGTCATTTACTAGTTGCAAATCACAAAAAAGAAGCAAGCACATTTCATATCATAAGCAATGCTCAACAAATGAGTCTCATGGCTATATATAGGCTGCCAATGATCTCACCAAGCATAATGTGAGCCCATGTGAGGCCCAGTGGTACTAACCGACTCCAACAATTAAAGAAATAAAAGAAAATGAAAAAGAAAGCAGGTAGAGGGTGTCTGTAAGGACGTAGGGGAGTTGACAAATGGGTCCTTACACATGGTGTGCACAAAACCATTTACTTGCACCATATAATTTTCCATAAGTGTGATCATATAAATAAATAAATACGTGTTTGCAATAAAAATTAAGCATGCAACATGTGACTTATCTAGTAGGAGTAATCTTATTCTATCTTGGAAAAAAAGAGTTCCATTCCATCCAACCGGAATACACATCATTTTGCATCCATCTATCTGAATATGCCCCTTTTCCAACAAGTAGAAGTAGATTATCTCGACAAAAGTAAGTAAAATACACACACAGATATATCTGAATTTTTATGGCCAGCAGTAGCAGTTTGAGGAGGGGGAGATTAGGATTAGGAATAGGAAGAGGAAGGTTGGGTTTGGTGTGGAAGGGTAACAGCAGGAGGAGGGGTTTGTCAACCTCAACCTCAACCTCCAGCTCAACCTCCTCCTGTGATTATGAAATTAGTAGTAGCAGTAGTAGTTATCATCTCCAAGAGGAGCAGAATAGTGGTGGTGGTGGTGGTGGTGGTGGTGGTGGAGGTGGAACAAAGTCAATAAACCTCTTCTCTGCTATCAATCAAGCCCTTCACATCGCCTTGGATGCTGATCCTCGGTATCTTTCTTTCTTTCTTCCGCTTTTATATATATATATATATATATAACTTTGGTAATTCCATATTGATTTGATGGAGGCTGTGACACATTAGGATTGAATTAGAAACACTAACAACGTATATTTTTTATTTCCTCTTGCTGTGTCTGTGGTGAAAGGGGATTAGTTGAGTTACTAGTATATGTTTGCAATTGTGAACACAAATGAAAGGGGATTTTTCTTTTACTCTCTCTATTGGATCTGTACTTGCCAAATTACCACCACCTAGTAGTGACAAACAGACGGATTTTTTATATTACCTGCATGATTGTGATGTCTGAACTCTTCTGTCTACCCTTTTGGTTCATCTAAGCCGAATGAAAACTCCAGTGCTTAGATTCACATTGTGATTAAGGTCTATCTTGGTGTTACTTTGTGCAAAAAATGGGGAAGCTTATGCTTGTCTCCAGTTTATCACTTCCGATGCCTGATTATTGGGACCATAACTGGGTAACGACGCTTATTCGGAGTTGTATTAACTATTAGGGGCCTTTTTTTAAACAATAATAATAATTATTATTATTATTACTACAAGGGGAAGGGAGTGGGGGAACACTTGAGTCCTTGACCTATGCAATGGAGGGTGATCTCGGTGCCAAACGAGCTATACTCACTTTGCTATTAGGGACTTATTTTGAACGGAACCATTTTTCTCAAATTTGATACAACAACCCCTCACTTCTAAACAGAAACGATCTAATTCAAAACTCACACCTTTTAGCTGCCATGCATGCCCAACAACCCCCCCCCCCCCCCCCCCCCCCCCCCTATTCGGGGTAGAATAGTTTGGTACCTAATGGTTGCCCTCCCCCACACCCATGAACCCATGAATCCGCCAACCCCAAGAAAATTGGGATTCCCTTTCCCTCCGATGTCTCTGGTATGACTACTTGGAGGCTACACCACCTAAGCTAGCTCTACCTTGTCATGCCAATACGTGACCAATGAGCGAAAACAGCTTTGCCTTCTTATATAGCGTAGTATAGTAAAGTACAAATTGTGTCTGGTGTTGGTACTTCTGTTTTAGCTTTTACATTAGTTCAACTTTCAACATGTTTGTTACCTGTCAGATATATTAGATAGTGCACTCCACCTTCTAGTGTATCATAGTGTTTTTAAGCAACCCTAGCAAACAAATAATACCAACAAAACGATGACTTGTTCTTGTGCTATCTCACAGACTGACTTTATAGTTACATGAAGTGTGAAAATTAAGACGCTTGTCTACTTTGTGTTTGATTTTTGCAAATGTTATCATTTCTCTTTGTTTTAGAATCAACTTCTGAATGACGATCTCAAATTTTTTTTCAACCATATATTTGGTATATCATCAATCACTTCAGCTACGCATATCTCATCTAGGGGATACCTTTCGGGAAAATTTGGCCTTTTGCAGTATTAAAACTTAATGCTAGTTAATTGATGCATCAACTCAATTTACATCACATTTTCTCACAGTGCCTATGTATTTGGAGAAGATGTGAGCTTTGGTGGAGTCTTCCGTTGTACAACAGGATTAGCTGATCAATTTGGTAAACAGAGGGTTTTCAACACACCTCTTTGCGAACAGGTAAGTTGACCTCACATGCTAGCCTTTTTTCTTTTGCATATTAACATTTTTAAAGTACCTCTCAAAAATGAAAGATTTTATATTATGTGATTGGTGGTTTCCATATGCCTTATACTGAGGGGCCCTTATATGCAGGGTATCATAGGATTTGGCATCGGTCTGGCTGCAATGGTAAGCTGAAAATTTAGTGAACTTGTTTTCCCCTACATGAAGCTCTATTATCATTTTTCCTTGTATCTTCTTTTCCAGTTCTTTCTCAACTCAAAGTTGTAACTGCTGGTTTTATCTCAAATGTTAGGGTAATCGAGCCATAGCCGAAATTCAATTTGCGGATTATATTTATCCAGCTTTCGATCAGGTATGCATCCTCCCTGGTGCTAAGTTATACATCATCCAGTCATCCTCACACTTGACCTTCAGCTGACTGAAATTCATTTTTGCAGATAGTGAATGAGGCTGCTAAGTTCAGATATCGGAGTGGTAATCAATTCAACTGTGGAGGTACTATTAGAAGCAATTCTTATCTGTTGATTTGAGTTCATTTTCTGTATTCATCAAATGTATCCATGTACAATTTACTATATTGGTTATTTGGTATGTAGCACCGACACTTCAATTTGGGTTACGTGTCAGTGTCCGACACCGACACTCGTTGGACACACTCCGACACGTGTCCGACACGCAAAAAGCGTGCCTTAATTTTTTCTTGACATTGGACACGAGTCGAACACAAGGCCAACGTGTCCGAACACGTGTCGAACACAGACCAACATGTCCGACACAAGACCAATTTGGTTTATTGTGATTTATGCCTTCTATTTTAAATTGAATCTGTTTCTGCATTTATTTTGAAATTCTCTCTTTTCCCCTTCCTCATAGCTCTTCTTTTCTGGAAACTTTTTTCATAAATGTTGGTTTTCTTTTTGTCCAGCATTTTAGGCTTGCAAAATTGGGGAACATGTGTTTTATTTTTTTGTTATGTTGATATTCTAATGATTGTGATTTATGTTTTTTTATGCCAAATTTAATTGAACTAAGGGTACAATTTTTTTTATATTCAATAAAAAATTATATAGACATATTCAACGTGTCCCCAACGTATTCTTGTCCTACTTTTTTGAGAAATTGCGTGTCCGAGTGATAGTTTCTGTGTCGTATTCGTGTCACATGTCCGTGCTTCTTAGGTTATTTGTGATCCCAGGTTTAACAATTAGGGCACCGTATGGAGCAGTGGGCCATGGCGGGCACTACCACTCTCAATCTCCAGAAGCTTTTTTCTGTCACGTTCCGGGAATCAAGGTATACTCCCTTCTCTAGTAGTTTCTTGTTCAAGCTCCTTCATTCCTTCCTCTTGAAGTTGAAGAAGCAACTCCCACCTTACTACTTTAGGAACCCGAAATTGCAAGGATTCAAAGATGTTCTTTTGAAAAGGAAAAAAAATTTAAAAAAGAGAAAGAAAAAAGAGTTACGCCGTTGATATACGGGTGGTGAGTGAGTGGTATCATCATGCTGTTGTATTGACATTGATTGTTAGTGGAAACCCTTAAAAGACTGCTAAATAGCACCAGAAGTAAAATAGCAACATATTAGTTTAGTCCTTTGTTGAGTAGCACCAGTAGGAATATAGTGATGTCGTTGCTTCACGCTCATTTTTGGTGACATCCATATAGAACTTCAACTGCTGCATAGAACCAGCAGTTGTGTAATGTGTTGGATAATATGTGTTTTGGCCATGTTTAAGGGCTAAGAAAAGTGGGACCCACTTAGAGTTTAAGTGGGGTCCTTGTGGATTTGTGTTCTCCTTCATGAGGAGATGAAGTTTGGATATTCACATGTCCAAAAATATTAATGGGTGAATGAGAAATTAAAGGTTAAAGGTTGCCCCATACAAGGAGTTGTTGAAATGAAAGAGGTTCACAACTTGCCTTGTCCCACATAGGAAAACTAGAAGTAGCCTCTAGTGTATTTATAAGGCTACTTCATGTTTTGGGTTTGGGCCCCAAGGGGTACCCAGTTTTGTGGAAGGGGGAGAACCTAAGACCCTTTGGGTTTACTCCACACGCGCGCGCCGCCGCCGCCGACCGACCGGCCGTGCCGAGCCGGGTCGTGGGTGCGGGTGCGGCCCGCACATAATATTTCTTTTTGGACCCCAAAACTTTTCAAAGTTGCAAAAGACCTTTGGAATTTCTGTCATACTTAACATGTGACAGAAAATGAAAAGTTTAAGAGTTACAAAACTCCAAGAGGTTGTAGTTACAACCTTTGAAGTTCTTGAACTGCTGTGAATTAATCCACAGATTTATTCCACTCTATCTTGTATGCATGAATGAATCTCCTTCAGAAATATACACACATCCAATACAGTTTTTGTATACTGTTCTTCAAAGAGTTCATCTTCATCCTTCCAGTTTCAGAGAGAGAGTCACAGAATATAGTTTGGTTCGCCGGAGCAGTTGTATGTTGTGCTAGTACTGCTGTTAGAAGCCGCTGTATCCTGGGAGACAGACGCCGACGATTCCCTCAAGCACAATCCGGTGAGGCGGCGAATCTGTTTTAAGGAAACTGTGAATAAAATCACAGGCCTCGGTTTGGTTGTTCTTATTTTGTGGTAGTTTTCCTGATATTGCTTTGTCTACATATTGTAGTTCTGTTTCTGTTCAATTTCTAGTTTTCCAAATTGTAATCCAGAATCTGTTTCTGTTTATTCTATTATATCAATAAAATATTTCCAACAATCTTAAAACAGAGTA
Organism: Hydrangea macrophylla; assembly: GCA_033977485.1. Lineage (NCBI taxonomy): Eukaryota > Viridiplantae > Streptophyta > Magnoliopsida > Cornales > Hydrangeaceae > Hydrangea > Hydrangea macrophylla. The sequence continues at coordinate 138,875 of CM066992.1, forward strand.
TATATATTTTACAAAACAAAAACAGATTCGGATTTGGAAAAACAAAATGATTTTTTGAAAACAGTTTTACAAAAAACTGCTACTGTAATCCTCGTTTTCTGGCCAAACGGTGCAGAATCTGAAAAAATTACATTAGACGAAAAGTGTGCAGAATCGCGTTTTGCTTGGGGCTGCGTGAGCAGAATCTTAAAATTCATTCGTTTTCTAACGATTATTTGGGAAAAGAAATTCTGCTGCTGTTAAAATTAAAAGGGAAAAATATTAGATTTAATTTCTTTTCTCTTGTGATAATTTTTCAGAAATGGCAAATGAGACCTTGAACTCGGTTGCGACCGATGGTGCTACCAATACCGTGGTGATTGGTTCGATCATTGTTAAAGTTCCCTCAATCAAAATGATTCCTGTGAACCTCGGGGAGAAACCCGATAAATTTAATAAAAATGAACAAGAGTTGAACTCCGGGGACAAACCCGACAAATTTAATGGGAAAGAACAGGATCAAGAGGTTGTGCTAGCTATTGATGCTATGAAGCACTCGGACTTTATGTGCCGAAATTATGTGTTGAATGGCTTACACAATACACTCTGTAATGTGTATAGTGTTAAGACCACTACTAAGGAACTGCGGGACTCCTTAGACAGAAAATACAAAACTAAGGACATTGGGTCCAAGAAATTTGTAGTGGGGAGATTCCTCGGCTATAAGATGGTGGACTCAAAGACTGTGATCAGTCAAGTCCAAGAGACTAATGGTGAGAAGATGTATATGGGAAATTCTGCCTCGTTAGATGTGGAAAAAAAAATATATATATATATATATATGTGCTATTTTTGTAACCCATTTTGTTGCAATTATTTTGAAAGTTTTAAAGTTTTACACATACTTAAAATATCATGGAGGTTCATGAAGATGAGAATTGGTTTATTAAAAAAAAAAAAAACTAAAATTTTATGGTTGAAATTTACCGAGGCATGAACATGAGTGTTGGTCGTGATAAAGTAAGGTCATGAGATCTTGGAATTTTATCGCGATGGGACAATGATAAAATCTCGTATCAACTTGAAATTGTCCTATACTAGGAATTGTGGGGGTAGACATATGATGGAGAATACATCATATTGAGTATACTATTTTAGTATATGTGATAGCCTTGGGAGAACCAAGAAGATGGTGGCAATAAGTATTTATTACTTATTTCGGTGATAGCACTAAATACTGCTATGTGAATTTGCCAAAAAGTAAGGATGAAGCCTTGGATAAGTTCATTCTATACAAGACAGAGGTTAAGAATCAACTTGGAAAAAAGATTAAGGTGTTAAGAAGTGATAGATGTGGTGAATATGTAGCACCGTATGGTGACTATTGTGCACAAAATGGAATTATTCACCAAACCACTGCACCTTATTCGCCTCCATCAAATGGAGTGGCTGAAAGGAAAAATCGTACCTTAAAAGAAATGATGAATGCGATATTGATAAGTTCTGGATTGCCACAGAACTTGTGGGGGGAGGCAATTCTCACTGCAAATTACATTTTAAATAAGATACCTCGAAAGAAAGTTGATCAAACCCCGTATGAACAGTGGAATGGTCGAAAACCATCCTATAAATTCTTACGAATGTGGGGGTGTCTTGCAAAGGTTCTTGTACCTACTCCTAAGAAAGAAAGGATAGGTCCAAAAACTGATGATTGTTTATTTATTGGCTATGCACATAATAGTAGTGCGTATCGGCTTCTTGTATATAAATCTGAAAACCCAGATATACACAAGAACACGATCATGGAGTCTAGAAATGCGTCGTTCTTTGAGAATATATTTCCTTGTAAAGAGGAATATAGTTCTAAAAAACGCACATTTGAGACTATTGGGGAAACTAATAAAACCCAAGAAGGAAATGTTGATTTTGAGCCTAGACGTGGGAAATGAGCTAGAACCTCAAAATCTTTTGGTCCAAACTTTCTAACTTATGTTATGGAAAGTGAGCCTCAAAGCTATAATGAAGCTATTAGATCACCAGATGGTCCATTGTGGAAAGAAGCATTCAAGAGTGAAATTAATTCTATTCTACAAAACCATACTTGGGAACTGGTAGATCTTCCTCCTGGTTGTAAGCCATGCCATTGGGCTACAAATGGATTTTAAAAAAAAAAAAAAAAAAAAAAAAAAAATGAAGACGGATGGTACTATTGATAAGTATAAAGCAAGGCTTGTCATCAAAGGGTATAGACAAAAGGAGGGTCTAGACTACTTTGATACGTATTCTCCTGTTACGAGAATAACATCCATTCGTATGATTATTGCAATCGCAGAGTTGCGAGGTCTCGAAATACATCAAATGGATGTTAATACTGCCTTCCTTGATGGAGATTTGAATGAAGAAATCTACATGGAACAACCTGAAGGATTTTCTGCTCCAGGGCAAGAAAATAAAGTGTGTAAGCTTGTCAAATCATTGTATGGCTTAAAGCAAGCTCCAAAACAATGGCATGAAAAATTTGACCAAGCTATACTCTCTAGTGGGTTTAAAATCAATGAGTGTGATAAATGTGTTTATGTCAAAGACACAATTGAAGGCTATGTCATCCTATGTCTTTATGTTGATGACATGCTCATAGTGGGTAGTAATGATAAGATCATTAAATCCACTAAGAAAATGTTGAATTCCAAATTTGACATGAAAGATATGGGACTTGATGATGTTATATTGGGCATCAAGATCTCTAGAAATACTAATGGACTTGTTCTGTCACAGTCACATTATGTAGACAAGATCCTAGAGAAGTTCAACAAGTCTGATACTAGTATAGCCAGGACGCCTGTGGACTTAAGTCTACACCTATCTAAGAATACTGGTGAGTGTATTTCTCAACTAGAATATTCTCAAGTGATAGGAAGTTTGATGTACTTAATGAGTTGTACAAGGCCTGACATTGCTTATTCTGTTAGTAGACTAAGTAGATATACTAGTAATCCCAGTGCTGAACACTGGAAAGGGATAGTAAGGGTACTGCGGTACTTACGATATACACGTGATCAGGGATTGCACTACATGAGATATCCAGCTGTATTGGAGGGATACAGTGATGCAAACTGGATATCCGATATGAAAGATTCAAAATCTACAAGTGGATATGTTTTCACACTTGGTGGTGCAGCTGTATCATGGAAATCTTCAAAACAAACTTGTATTGCTAGATCGACAATGGAATCTGAATTCATTGCGCTAGACAAGGGAGCTGAAGAGGCTGAATGGCTTCGCCATTTTGTAGAAGATATTCCTAGTTGGTCAAAACATGTGCCAGCTATTTGCATACACTGCGATAGCCAATCTGCTATTGGAAGGGCACAAAGTAATATGTATAATGGTAAGTCTAGACATATTCGTCGTAGACACAATACCATTAAACAACTACTCTCAAGTGGGATTGTCACAATTGACTATGTAAAGTCAAAGGACAATATTGCGGATCCGCTAACCAAAGGGTTAAATCGAGAGTTAGTTAATAAATCATCTAGAGGAATGGGACTAAAGCCTATGACGTTACAAGGGAATGGAATGGAAACCCAACCTAGTTGACTGGAGATCCCAAGATCTAGGTTCAAAGGGACAACCTAATTTCATGTACCTTAAGAGAATCACTGAGAAGAAATGTTCTTCTGCCCATTTCTATGATTCAACAGTGATACCTGCATGGTGTAAGGGTAAGCTTAGCTTTTAATGACTATGTGCGTTGGTATAACCAAGCGGAGTATAGCAGGATACTCTAAATAGTCACCTATGTGAATGTGAAGTGGGGCCGCTTCTAAAAGAATTTGAGAAAGGCAAAATTCTTTGATAAACATTCACTGACCCAGGCGAGTGTTCAAGGCCAAAATGAACACAAGTGTAAGAACTAAACTATGTTTGGAAAGCTCCTGTGTGATGTCTGTCGGTTGTTTACACTAATGGCAATCAGTTCAAGACTATACGTTCACTGGTCAGCCAGTAAATCTGATAGATTGTCACAAGGGAAGGTTCAAAGCCAAAAGCTACCTATCCTTTGCAGGAGTGATCCGTTGTGCTCTCTCTCTTGTCGAGTCATTGTCTCACATCGTTTCGGTTAATTTCTGTAAATGTGTGGAATCACAATATATTGAATGAATAAAAAGAAGATTACAAGAGCCTATATATAGGCTTCCAACACCTAGACTAAATCACTAACTAAGCGATGTGGGACAACACATATATACATATACACACTATTAACACTCCCCCTCAAGCTGGAGCATACATGTCATATGCACCAAGCTTGTTACAAATATATTTCACTCGAATCCCTCCTAATGCTTTAGTAAATAAATCGGCTAACTGATCGGCAGACTTCACATGCACTGTATGAATAACATTTTCCAAAAGCTTCTCTCGAACAAAGTGACAATCGACTTCAATGTGCTTTGTCCTTTCATGAAAAACGGGATTAGAAGCAATATGAACTGCAGCTTGATTATCACAAAATAAACTCATTGGTGTAGATTGAGTAAACCCAAGTTCCTCTAATAAATGCTTCATCCATACTAGCTCACAAGTAGTGTGGGCCATTGCTCTGTACTCCGATTCTGCGCTAGACCGAGCTACCACGGTTTGTTTCTTGCTTTTCCATGAAACAAGGTTGCCCCCAACAATAACACAATAGCCAGTAGTGGATCTCCTATCACCAGGAGAACCTGCCCAATCTGCATCAGTGTAACCTTCAACTCGTATGTGACCATGGTCTTTGTATAACAAACCACGTCCTGGAGCACCTTTGAGATATCTCAAAATGTGCATCACTGCATCCCAATGGGTTGTTCGAGGACAATCCATAAACTGGCTAATCACACTCACAGCGAATGCAATATCAGGTCTAGTTACTGTTAGATAATTAAGCTTCCCTACTAGACGTCTGTACTGTCCTGGGTCATCAATGAGCTCTCCCTGATCTGGTAACAACTTAATATTAGGATCCATAGGAGAATCCAAGGGCTTGGATCCTAACATGCCTGTTTCAGAGAGGAGATCAAGAACATACTTTCTTTGAGAGTGACAAATCCCTTCACTAGATCTAGCCACTTCAATGCCCAGAAAGTATCTAAGTTGTCCCAAGTCTTTAGTTTGGAACTGCTTTTGCAAGAAGTGCTTCAACTCCTGAATTCCCTTGGAATCATCTCCAGTTATAACAATATCATCAACATAAACAACAAGTAGGATTTTACCTGCCGAAGAGTGCTTATAAAAGACAGAATGATCAACACCACACCGCTGGAGACCAAATTGTGCAACGACTTCACTAAATCTTCCAAACCAAGCACGAGGGGACTGTTTCAGACCATATAGGGACTTCTTCAACCGACAAACCATACTAGACTCCCCCTGAGCAACAAACCCAGGTGGTTGCTCCATATAAACCTCCTCCAAAAGAGTGCCATTGAGAAATGCATTTTTGACATCTAACTGATGTAACGGCCAGTGATAAGTAGCAGCAAGAGAGATAAAGAGACGAACGGAAGCAATCTTGGCAACCGGAGAGAACGTCTCGGAATAATCAAGACCATAAACCTGAGTATAGCCCTTGGCAACAAGACGTGCTTTCAATCGATCAAGGGTACCATCAGGATGCATTTTAACAGTAAAAATCCAACGACACCCAACCACAGATTTCCCAGAAGGAAGAGGTACCAATTCCCAAGTACCAGTTTCTGTCAAGGCAAGCATCTCATCCTCCATAGCTTGTTTCCATCCTGAATGGGAAAGTGCCTCTGCTGTAGACTTAGGAATAGAGAAAGTAGACAAAGACGCAACAAACGAAGAGAAAGTAGGAGACAAATGATCTTAAGAGACAAAATTTGAAATAGGATGAGAAGTACAAGTACGCTTACCCTTCCGGAGAGCAATCGGAAGGTCTGAGTCTGACGGAGGCGGATCTGAAGACACAGAGGCCACAGGCGCTGTAGCTGAATCCAAAATAGTCTCAACATGCTGATGACGGCGGGTGTATGTCTGGAGGTCAGGACGGTCCAGCCCAGCTTTGGGAGGTAGGGAGAGGGGAAGGGGAAGGGGAACCATAAAGTCAGGATCAGTAATAGAGTGAGACTCAGAGTAATATGGAGTAGATTCAAAGAAGGTAACATCAGCTGAAACAAAGAAGCGACGCAAGGAAGGACTATAACAACGATAACCCTTCTTTGTTCTGGAGTACCCCAAGAAAACACACTTGATAGCACGGGGATCCAATTTATCGGTACCTGGAGTAAGTTGATGCACAAAACAGACACACCCGAACACACGTGGAGCAATAGGGAAAGGTGGGGTAGTAGGAAACAAAGTGGCATGGGGTGTGCCCCCATCAAGGATGGAAGACGGCATACGATTAATTAAATGGCAAGCAGTAAGAACTGCATCTCCCCAGAAATTCTTGGGGACCCTCATCTCAAACAACAATGTACGGGTGACTTCTAATAAGTGACGGTTTTTTCTTTCGGCAACCCCATTTTGCTGAGGGGTATGAACACACGAGGATTGATGAAGCATGCCATATTGTGCCATATATGTGGTGAAAGGATGGGAAAAATATTCTTGTGCATTGTCACTACGGAGAATTTTAATAGGAACATTAAACTGGGTCTTTATTTCATTACAGAATGTAGAAAAAATAGAAAATAACTCAGAACGATTTTTCATTAAATAAAGCCACGTAGTTCGGGAAAAATCATCAACAAAACTAACAAAATACCGATATCCCTTAACAGAGGTAATACGGTGTGGACCCCAAACATCGGAATGCACTAATTGAAATGGACTAGTCACACGTTTATTAACTCGGGGAGCAAATTGGACACGGTGATGCTTCCCCAATTGACAGGACTCACACTCTAAAGTAGATAAATTACTTAAACTGGGTACTAAAAGCTTCAGATTGGCCAAGGAAGGATGACCAAGACGGCAGTGGATCTGGTGGGGAGACACAGTGGCAGGACACGCTGTTGGAGTAGAAGAAGTAGGCAATTCATCAAAGTAGTAAAGACCTTCGGATTCATGCCCGACGCCAATCGTCCTCCGAGTCGTCAAATCCTGAATAAGAACAGAATCAGGGAAAAAGGAAACACAAGCATTAAGATCTTTAGTCAACTTCGCAACAGATATCAAATTAAAGGGTGAACGAGAAATAAAAAGAACAGATGATAAGGATAAAGACGGGGATAATTGGACAGTCCCTATGCCTTCAACGGGCATAGAAGAGCCATCTGCCAAAGTAACGGGAGGTAAAGATGAGGACGGTTCAAGAGATGAAAAAATGGTGGATATACCTGTGAGATGATCGGTGGCAGCAGAGTCAATTACCCAAGGACGAGTACGGGAAGTAAGACAAGCAGTAGAGGTACCTCTCTGAGCAAGCGAGGTACTAGGAGCAGAGGCATGCTGAGAGGCCTGGAACTGAATAATTGAGAGTACTCTTCACCAGAGATGGAAATCGGATCACCCGAAGTAGGAGCATGAGAAGATGGCGAAGCATCGCTAGAGACAACAGCATGTGCAAATCGAGCAGGGCGACCAACAAGATCCCAACATGTCTCCTTATAATGACCATCCTTATCGCAATTGGTGCAATGAGGACGACCACCACGACCACGGCCCCCATATCCACCACGATTACCACCACGGTAACCACCACGACCACGACGGGGATTACCATCACCCCGACCAGTAGTGGAGGGCGGAGCCTGAGTAACTAAGGCAGAATGATCAGTAACAGAGGAAGTAGAACCCTGATCACGAGACGTACTCCGGAGAACACGCTGGTAAGTCTCAGCAAGAGAAGGCAGAGAGGCACCCCCTAGAATCTGGGATCGAACAGGCTCAAAATCAGGTTTTAAACCAGCAAGAAACTTCATTACGGCCATTTGCTCCCGCTGTTCGTGCTGTTTTTTTGCATCAGTAGTAATGGGCATAACACCGTTCAATTCTTCAACTAACCGTTTGAAGGAGGCAAAATACTCGGTAACTGAGAGATCACTTTGCTGCAATTGAAAATACTGAGAGGAGAGATCATACATCCGAGTGAGATCGCTGGAGAATAAAAGATGTGCATAATCCCAAATATCCTTACAGGTGCCCAAGTGACCACACATATCAGCAATATGTGGTTCCATACAGTTCCAAAGGAGGGCAACGATTTGGGCATCCATTTGTTTCCATGTCTTGATGGCCTTGTCATCGGTGGTGGGAGAAGACTCGGTAAGGTGATCATCAAACCCCAAGCCAGTGAGAGCAATATTGACAGCCCGGGACCATTGGAGAAAATTAGATCCATTCAACTTCCTAGTGGTGAGTTGAGGAAGAGCTTTGGACTCCATGGAGATTGAAAGAAACAAAATGGAAGCGCAAAGAAGCCAAAAAACGTAACACAGAAGCAGATTGGAGCCCAAAAATCTTAAAAAAAAAGGAGCCAAAAGGTCGCCGGAGGGTCGCCGGAGGCTCGCCGGAGCTGCTGGAGGGTCGCCGGAGGCTCGCCGGAGATGCTGGAGGGTCGCCGGAGGCTCGCCGGAGATGCTGGAAGGTCGCCGGAGGGCTGCCGGAGGGTCGCCGGAGGGTCGCCGGAGCTGCTGGAGGGTCGCCGGAGGGTCGCCGGAGTCAGGCCAGGGTCGCCGGAGGGTGGGCTGCTTGGGTGGGCTGCGGCTGCTTCCTTTGTGGCTGCGGCTGCTTCTTTGACTGTTAGGGTTAGGGTTTTGACTGTAGGGGCTGCGGTTGAGTGAGAAAGAAGCTCTCGAATTTCTTACGGAAATCCGGCAATGATAATGAACTCTCGAATCCTAACTAAGGATCGGCAAGATGAGCAAACCCAAGAACGATTGCTCTGATACCATGTAAATGTGTGGAATCACAATATATTGAATGAATAAAAAGAAGATTACAAGAGCCTATATATAGGCTTCCAACACCTAGACTAAATCACTAACTAAGCGATGTGGGACAACACATATATACATATACACACTATTAACAATTTCATTCATGTGGGGGATTGTTGGATAATATGTGTTTTGGCCATGTTTAAGGGCTAAGAAAAGTGGGACCCACATAGAGTTTAAGTGGGGTCCTTGTGGATTTGTGTTCTCCTTCATGAGGAGATGAAGTTTGGATATTCACATGTCCAAAAATATTAATGGGTGAATGAGAAATTAAAGGTTAAAGGTTGCCCCATACAAGGAGTTGTTGAAATGAAAGAGGTTCACAACTTGCCTTGTCCCACATAGGAAAACTAGAAGTAGCCTCTAGTGTATTTATAAGGCTACTTCATGTTTTGGGTTTGGGCCCCAAGGGGTACCCAGTTTTGTGGAAGGGGGAGGACCTAAGACCCTTTGGGTTTACTCCACACACGCGCGCGCGCGCGCCGCCGCCGCCGACCGACCGACCGGCCGTGCCGAGCCGAGCCGGGTCGTGGGTGCGGGTGCGGCCCGCACATAATATTTCTTTTTGGACCCCAAAACTTTTCAAAGTTGCAAAAGACCTTTGGAATTTCTGTCATACTTAACATGTGACAGAAAATGAAAAGTTTAAGAGTTACAGAACTCCAAGAGGTTGTAGTTACAACCTTTGAAGTTCTTGAACTGCTGTGAATTAATCCACAGATTTATTCCACTCTATCTTATATGCATGAATGAATCTCCTTCAGAAATATACACACATCCAATACAGTTTTTGTATACTGTTCTTCAAAGAGTTCATCTTCATCCTTCCAGTTTCAGAGAGAGAGTCACAGAATATAGTTTGGTTCGCCGGAGCAGTTGTACGTTGTGCTAGTACTGCTGTTAGAAGCCGCTGTATCCTGGGAGACAGACGCCGACGATTCCCTCAAGCACAATCCGGTGAGGCGGCGAATCTGTTTTAAGGAAACTGTGAATAAAATCACAGGCCTCGGTTTGGTTGTTCTTATTTTGTGGTAGTTTTCCTGATATTGCTTTGTCTACATATTGTAGTTCTGTTTCTGTTCAATTTCTAGTTTTCCAAATTGTAATCCAGAATTTGTTTCTGTTTATTCTATTATATCAATAAAATATTTCCAACATAATGCATTACTATTTCTACGATGTCTACAACTGCTTTTTTTTTTGTCCTCTTTTCTTTCCCATATCTGATCCCTATCCACAATATGGGCAGTTACTATGTTATAACTTCAAACATCTCAAAGTCAGCATTGATCTTTTCAATGAGAATGGACTTTGTAATGGACCGATTTGGATTTAAATTGTTTTGGCCAAGTTCTTTTTAGTTTTTACCCTACCTTGGATTTAGCCAAGTCCGTAGCCATAGGGTTTACCAGCTTTATGTGCTATAAAGTGACACAATAAAGCAGCTTTTAGACGTACATTGGATTTTGGAAGAGCTTGATATCTTGTTGTTTCTCTATTTTCTGAAGAATGGTGAAGGTACTGATTTCTTACGCTTTCTTAATAAGTCCATTCAAGAATACTGCTTCTCTCGAACGTGGTTCTTTCACAGGTGGTCATCCCTCGAAGTCCAAGGCAAGCAAAAGGATTGTTATTGTCATGCATACGCGACCCCAACCCCGTTGTCTTTTTTGAACCCAAGGTATTTTCATTATGAATGCTGATTTCTGCAATTCTTTAGTTATGCACAAATTTTTTTCATTGGCAAACTATCAAGTGAGACTTTTTTGAATTCTGTTAGCTGACTAAGAGCCCGTTTGGTATTGCTATGGGAATAAGAGATTTTGTCTTCAGCATATTTTCGAAAAAGCAGCAAATTGCTGCTTTTGATTTAAGCTGTTTTTTCATATTTAAAGTGGAACAGATTTTTTGGAGAAGTTGTGAAAAATAGACTCAAATCTCTAAATAATCCTAAATAAGTGATTGTTGGACCCAAATAAGCTGATTCAAACGGGCTCTGAATGTCGTGGATTTTCAGTGGCTTTACCGCTTGGCTGTAGAAGAGGTTCCTGAGGAAGATTACACATTGCCTCTATCAGAGGCAGAGGTATGCTCTCTTTTTTTTTTTTTTTTTTTTTTCATATGGAAGCAGAGGTATGCTATTTGTACTTCTACCATTTATTGACAATTTTAAATCTGAAGAAATTGCCTACACCAAACACAGGTTATCCGAGAAGGCAGTGACATAACACTAGTTGGATGGGGAGCTCAGTTATCTATTATGGAACAGGCCTGTGTTGAGGCTGAAAAGGTAATCTAGTAATTAAGAAAAGAGTACTCATCTATATTGGTGTTATTGATTATATCATACTTCTTCATATGGATATATAGCCGATTTAAAAGGATAGATTATATGTTCACAACCTAACAACAATCATCCACTTTGGTATCTTATTGAACAAAAATGGTGATATTCTTCCTCCATTGATCAAGAATTTTGAGTTCTGGTGGTATTATGATCATCCAATTAGAAGGGTTTCAATTTTTCCAAATGAACGATTTGACGACCTATTGATTCTAACAACAAATTGTCGAGTTGATCATTCGGACCTTTCAATTCATAGATGTAGATCTCGAACACATAAACGGGGATATTCCTGAAACTCACAAAGAAGAAAGGAAGTGAGTTAGACAAAATGAAAAGCAACTTGGACAAAAGTGGAAGTGACTTGGACAAAAAGAAACGAAGTGGCTTAGACAAATCTGTTTCTTCAATAACCTCAGACCAATAAATCGAATATTGATTAATACGTAGTCCATTGAACACTATTGAAAACGGCACTTCTACTTAGAAACGAAGTGTCCAAATGTTCGTGGAAATTCTTGCTCCCATTGGACCATTTGTATCTATCTGCATTAGGATCCCAATTCATGGATCTCTCGATTCGAGAAATAGAAATAAGAGGATCGAATCTTAAAGAATGTTGATGGGCTGGTTTTTTCTTCTTTTCCCTTCTTTGAAATGCTCATTTTTTTTGTCTTTTTTTTTTTGTTGTGATCCACCTCCCATTTTCATGTGTTCAGTTCAGTTTTGACAAAATTATGCACTGTATTTCCTGATTAGTTTCAAAATTGTAGCCAACTCAAATGCCGGTATAGAGAATCACGGAAATGCCACAAGACAATCTTAATTTTGTTTTGTGACAAACTATTGAATATATAAGTATTTGCGTAATGCAATGCACTAAGATTTTATTCCCTTTTTTTTTTTGTTAAAAGACATTTCAATAGTCGATCATTCCATGATTCTGCAGGATGGAATCTCTTGTGAACTGATAGATCTGAAAACTCTAATACCTTGGGACAAGGAAGGAGTAGAGACCTCTGTTAGAAAGACTGGAAGGCTTCTTGTGAGTATTACTGATCTGTGCAAAATTTTCTTATTGAAACCATAGATTGTGACTCCTGTTGATCAATCAAATGTTTAACTCGTAGATTAGTCATGAAGCTCCTGTTACTGGCGGATTTGGTGCTGAAATTTCTGCGTCTATCGTTGAAAGGTGTTTTTTGAGGGTGAATACTAAACCTTAGACTTCATTATTGGTTAATAACTTTTTATAAAGTTTGAATTGACCTATGACATACTTTTTGGTTTGCAGCTAATGGGATTCGATATTCCTAGTTCAATAATGTGTTACCACCCCAGTATTGAACTGTGACATACTTTTTGTCTATGGAGAATCTTAAAACCCACGTCTTTTTAATTGAAAGAAAATAAAAATACTATTCTGGGTAATTATACAGGTTATGTTGTTTGGGTTTGTATTGAAGTGAAATTTATTTTCTTCTTTGAAATTGGGAAGCTCTTGCTCAATGACAAGAAGCCAGGCAATGAGAGTCCGCATTAATCAACAGTTTTTGACATCTGAAAGCAAGGGTCTTCAGTCCATGTTGGTAATGCTTTTCACAATGTTGAGATTGGTTTGAACAAATGATCTAACCAATCAAAGCAGTAACACTTCATGCATGCAGTGTGTTGGTAAAAGGTCAAACCCAGTGCACGAGATGCCTGCCACTGCAGGGTCTGGGATGGTTAGATGCATGCATCCTTGCCCTCGGAATGCAGAGAAGCTGTTTCTGAGTTTATGTTGGATGCTCCCGCTTAGAAATAATACATTGATTGTTATATACTGGTCGAATTTGCTGTTATATAAAGAAATAAACAGAGAATAGAAAAGAATAAAAGAGAAGAGGAACGGAACACGAAGAAATACGTGGTTCGGTCCTAACGACCTACATCCACACTCCAAAGCCCTTGTTGGCTAAATTTTGTGTTCTTCTATAATATTGATGATTACATAGCTTACAACCCTTTATATAGAGTGAAGAGTAAATCTTACCCCTCAGTTATAGGGATGTGATTGACACTAATCATATCCCACAATTGCTGGAGAAGCAGCCTAGTAATTAGAAATTTTTTCTTTCATTTCATACCTGAAGAAAATAAAGGAATTTGAAATTACTTATGCAGTTGGAAGCTCCTGTGAGCAGAATTTGCGGTCTGGACACTCCCTTTCCACTTGTTTTCGAACCCTTCTATATGCCCACCAGGAACAAGGTGTTAGATGCTTTATAAATATATTTCATCATCACAGTTTTGTATTATTCTATGTATGTATTTATTACAATCTTGTATGTTGACACTAACTAACTGTCTTTCTCTTGGAGCTGCAGATATTGGATGCAATCAAGTCCACAGTAAACTACTAGTATTAGACTACTAGTGTGTTGGGCTTGCTTTGTATATGGTTGTTATTTAAGCTGCCTGCCTGCCTGCCTATCAGTGATCATGAATAAAGAAGCTATTGTAAACTGACTGTAACCAATTGTCCTGCTGGCTTGTGTTGGAGTATTTTAATAAAATATTGTTAAAGACAAGTTCTTTATATTTTTTAACATTTAGTGGTTGAATATTAATCCAATTTAGTGATATAATGTATTCACAATATATATAGAAAATATTTTGCTCATCCAAAAAATGGTTCACCAATGTTCACCCAAGCATTCTATTGGCCAATGCAGCTTAATGTTTAATCCTGGGACCCACTGCATTGGCCAATAAGATGGTTAGGTGAGCATTAGTGAACCATTTTTTAGGTGAGCAAAAATGCTCTCATATATATAACCATCACAATAGCATTTATCTACTTTAAGGCTATAATATAATGCTATTAATGATACATTTTTTTTTAATCATTGGTGAGGTGAAGTTAGAAACGTTCAAATGAACGTTGGTTCTGGTAATGTTATATCTATAATCTATAATATATATAAATGTACCGATGACTTTAAGTGTTTTGAATTTTTATCAATCGGTGCACTTTTGCTTAAGTGGTTTTATTATTTTTTTTTGAGAGTTTTATTAAGTTTAATATGCCATTTTTTTTAGTCCGTCCATAAGAGTCCTACAATTGTACAACTTAATAACAACATTAATTTTTTTAATTTTTTTCCATTCTGTTTGCACCCAAAAATCACCAAAGGTTTTTGAGCCCGAGTGACATGAAATTGGATAGGGGGGAGGCCGGCCCAAGGGTTGCAATAGTTTATCGGGCTCGGGAGGACGATTTTACATGGTTTTTAAAGATCCATAGCTGTTGGTTAAATATGATGAAGTCCAGATGAATGATGAGCAGTCTAATCGGGCTATAGCCATGATAGGAGCCCGATTGGAAGGGTGGGCAAGAATGAGGACCATCGGGTAGTAGTAACATAACCTAACGTAGTGTAAGCCCGATGGTATATCAAAGCAGCATGGAGGCCAATCGGACACTGTATAGTTAAGGATGACTGTATGAGTCCGATCAGCCATAGGCATTCGCAAAAAAGCTAATCAGGCATGAAAGACAGTATTGAAATTGGTTAAGCCCGATTCAGCTGAAAGAAAGTAGTTAACAAGGCCAATGGACTGAAAGGGGAAGGCAGTGCTATTCACAGCTGTCAAGAGTTTGGTTTAGGAAGGCATTTAATAACATCCAGCTGGATTGGAAGGTTTATCCCTAGAATGTAGGGATTCGTTCAATCAAGATAGAGATAAGTAAAGAGTTAGAGATTAAGAAGGTTTCTTCCACTATCAGCCAATCAGCCATGCAGCTTAGGGCGCAAGCTAAGGAGTTTTTTCCTTATCAGGATTCCTAGAGGCCGCTATAAATATGGAAGCAGGCCAACCAAGCAAAGGGACTCCGCGTCATCTCGAAACGCAGCATACACACTGCATTCAAAGCGTTCAAACCTTTATGTTTTTCAGCATTCATAGCAAATAGGTCTGTTCCTTTTTGTTAATTTCTTTTGTTATTTTGGACAATCAAAGTCTGTTCTGGTTTGTTCTTTGAATCTGTTTAATTTTTCAAACACTTAATAAAATCTACGTTTTATTAAATCGTTTGTGATTTGTTTGCTCGGTAAACTGCCCTGTTTAGCTTGTGCGCTTCAGTACTGCTAAGGAATTTATGGTGAGGGTACTTTCCTACTCACTGCACACAATTACTCTGTTTAGAAGTCGGATTCATAAAGCCTTGTGTATCACTCACACAAGCGTTTAGGAAATTAGTTTGCACACACACACACACACACACACACACACATACACACACACACACACACACACACCGAGCTTGTTTGGCTCTAGCACGCCTGCGCAAATTACAAGCAAACAGTTTGGCACGCCCGGTGGGACCCATAGTGTCAAGCCATGCCTCCAAAGAAGAGCAAACAGACAACGAAAAACGGCCAAGACGATTCTCCCGTTGACCCACCTATGGAGGAAAGTACTGGCCATTCTCCACAAGACAGCAGTGTCACTCTTGAGGCAATTTCGGATGTAATGAGAGTGAACGTTAAGTCCATATGGCACGAATACAACGCGTTAATAGGATCAATGGGTAATCTCAAGGCGGTCATCAGCCAAATAGCCGATGTACATCAGAGCCAAGCTGACCTGGTCTTAGAGACTTGGACCACCCATGTAAAATTGGATCGCTTGACAGATGTGATCGGCAAACTTATAGATACCTATAAAGTCGAGGGTGCAAAGAGCAGGTCACCGGATCGGGCTTTGGTAATGGCTCAGCCAAAAGATTCGCCTTACATCTGTCCGAACCTTAGGGAGGGTAATGGCTCAGGCAAGCAATCTAAATCACAGAACGGACGGGCTAGCGGATCGATAGTCATCGATCCCAATGGATCGGCGACACCGGGTTTTGTTCGATCAACAGGCCATACTGAAGGCTCAGTCGGCCACACACAACCTCCAGGTCACACTACTGGGGGGCAAAGAAATAATGGTGGGTTTTGGACCCATCAGACCAATAACAATCAACAACAATTACCACCGTCGTTGGTACCCCCGTTGAGGGCTGCTCCGCCTGTAGCTCCACAACCCATCAATAGGGAGGAGTTGGTAGCGGCCATACATGAAGAGTATGGCCCATTTATGAGAAAAATGGAGAGGCCGACGTACAGACGGCCATATCCCCCCGAAATTGACCAGGTCATATTTCCCCAGGGGTATAAAGTACCAAACTTCACTCTGTTTTCTGGAGAGAGTGAACAGTCTTTGTTGGAGCATATTGGCCGTTTCATAGTTCAATGCGGCCATGTGGGTAGTAGTGACCCATTAAAGTTGAGGTTATTTCCAAATTTGCTAACGGACATAGCATTTTTGTGGTATGTCAATCTCCCTGCTAATTCGGTGCAAACTTGGCAAGGGATGGAAGAGCTATTTCACGGCCAGTTCTATAGGACTGAGCCCGAAACATCGCTGGCAGACCTGTCCAGGATGATGCAATTAGTAGGAGAAACTGTGGAAACCTACATAGCCCGTTTCCGTAAGGCAAAGTATCGGTGCAAGATGGTTTTGCCTGAGGAAGAATATGCTAAAATGGCCATGGGGGGCATGTCCTTTGAACTTCGTAAGAGGTTTGAAGGAACTGACTTTCGTGATTTATTTGAGCTGGCCATGCGGGCCGCTCGTTATGACCACATCCTTTTGGATGAGCAGGAGAAGAAGAACTCATCCAAAGGGACGTATTATAAAGACCCTAATTACGAGGTCCACCTAGCGGAGTGTGACCTCGAAGCGGAGAGTGACATGGCCGAGTTAATCTGCAAACGGTCAATTGTATGTAACGCCTTGAATAAACCTATCAACAATAATGCCGCTACAAAAAAGATGGCATTTGAGGCGGGAAAAAATTATACTTTTGACATAACCATGGCTGATCAAATATTCGATGCCTTAATGGCCGATAAAGTGATCAAGCTGAGTGAGGGCCATCGGATCCCAAAGGCTGATGACCTAAAAAATAAAGAATACTGTAAGTGGAATAATTCCTGGAAGCACTCCACTAATAATTGCGTTGTTTTTCTTAATGTTACATAGGAAAACGTGGAGAAAGGAGTGTTCAAGTTCTCGGACAAGGCTATGGGGATTGACGCAAATCCGTTTCCACAAATTACTGGCACCAATATGGTTATGCCCGACTTAACCAAGCTGACAAGGCCAAGGCCGAAGATAGACTTGATCGACCAAGAAGTTTTGCCAAGATAGAGAGAAGGAAAACAAATCGCCATTTCAGCCACAAATAGGCCGAAAGTGACAATACATGAGCTCCAAAGAAGTTATCAGGAGCGGAAAGAAAAGGGTCACAAGGCCGAGGAAGAAATTGCTAGGTCCGATACTGATAACTTGGTAGTGGATCTGCGACGACAACTGGAGTTCATTGAACAAGGCCTTTGCCCAAGATGCAAGGCTGATATCAAAAAAGATATTTCTAGCCCGAGTAAGAGGCCAAGAGGCAATGAACATCGGGAGCCAAGCCCGAGAAGATCTGTATATGAGAGGTTGCCACTGCCTTGGCAGATTCAGGCGAAGCCTGAGTGGCGGGCAAAACCCTCCTTGGCTCCGCAAACCGGCCTAAGTGAATCAGGCCGATTGGGGGCAAGAGGTACCCGAACAATTCCAAAGCCTAAGCTACAAACAAAGTCATCAACCTCAAACAGGAGCCCAAGGATGGTGTCACCACCCCGGATGGAAGATGGGAGATGGCATAGGGTTGAACATCCCAAATTCCCAATGCAGCCACAGTACAGCAAGTCTCAAAAAAGGAGGTATCAACGCATGAGACAGGCCGAATGGGAACGCCAATACTGGAAAAATCAGGCTGGAAACTCTCCTAAACCCACAGTGCCTACATTGCCCGACACCCAAGAACTTTCAGCTGAGGCGGAACCGTTTTGTGATAGAGAGGTTAGAGCGATGCATACTACGGGACACCTAAAGGAGGAGGGGTGCAAGCCCACATCGGACATGATAAGTACTGAAGTCGATGATGATATATCAGACTTCAGCACCTCACCAATTCAATTCGGAACTACTCCGGTAAGTCTGTCATCTAATATGGTGTTTACTTTGTCCATGGCTTTCATGGCCAAGCCAGATCAGCCAACGGCCATGGATGACGACGTAATGGAGGGCCTGACCAAAGATTCAACCATAATGGGGGGAGACCGTTAAACCCAGTATGGTGGAGACCACAATCAAGAATGTGGATGCTACTGACATACAGTCCAATCGGCCTAAAATAACCATCTTGAGGCCGAAAGGACTCCAGAATGAAGGACTAAGGTTGGCGGGACCGGTCAAAGTGGTTTTTGAAAAACCTACCTATCAGATGTCTCAGCACTTGAAGCTGTTATACGTGAAGGGACACATTAAAGGAGTCCCCATAAACAGAATATTGGTTGATGGTGGATCTACTATCAACATTATGCCCCAAATAATGCTGAGGATCCTTCAGAAGTCTGAGTTAGAGTTAATTCCAACCGAGATGAATGTTCAAAGCTTCACAGGTACACCATCAAGGACAAAGGGTATCCTACCTCTGGAGTTGATCGTTGGGACTAAAACGATCATGACAGCTTTTTTCATTGTTGAGACCTCGGTCGCTTACAGCGCATTGTTAGGCCGTGATTGGATACATCCTAATTATTGTATCCCTTCTACTCTCCATCAGTTACTGATTTCCTGGAGAGGCGACGAAGTAGAAGTAGTGGGGGTTGATACAAAGCCATTCGTAGCACGAGTGCAAACGACTGATGTAGTGTTATATGAGGATGATATCGGACCGGTCAAGTTGTTAGGATGTGGCAAATTAGGCAGACCTAACGCAGCTATATTCCGTAAAGAAATTGTATCAGACTTGAAAAACGGTTACCACAATCTCAGTCGGACAGAAGAATCAAGGCCGAGTGAGATAAACGAGCAAGAAGACGTTGATGGATCAACAACCGATTGAGGTTGATAGACAGCTGGCCCTAAAGGCCAGCATGGCCAAATGGTGTGCATACATGGCCGATAGGAGATTGGAGATCGGCCTAGTGGACGGAATGGTTAATTTGGATGATTGTATCTATGAAGAAGAAACGCCAACAGAGGAGGAGATTCAAATGGATAAACTGGAAACGGCGACGGTCAAGCTTGATGATTTGAAGGCCGATGTACAGGACCCACTGTTGGAGATCAACCTAGGTAATGAAGGAGAACACAAGCCTACATATGTGAGTCAGGCGCTCGAGCCATAGTCTCAGGCCGAGATCATTGCCCTCTTACACAAATACAAGGATTGTTTTGCTTGGGATTACAATGAGATGCCCGGACTATCCAGGGAATTGGTTGAACACCGATTGCAAATTAAGTCGGGGTACAGGCTGTTCAAACAGCTTCCCCGGTGCATGTCACCTGAAGTAACTCTGAAGTTGAAAGAAGAAATTGAGAGGCTTTCGGGGGCTGGTTTCATTCGGACTGCTAGTACGTGGAATGAATGTTTAATGTAGTTCCAGTGGTGAAGAAAAATGGGAAGTTGAGAGTCTGTATTGACTTCAGGAACCTAAACTTGGCCACCCCAAAAGACGAGTATCCTATGCCCATGGTCGATCAACTGATTGATTCGGCTGCTAAACAAAAAATTTAGTCCTTTATGGATGGGCACTCGGGGTACAACCAGATCTACAATGCCGAAGAAGATGTCCCAAAGACTGCTTTTCGGTGCCCGGGGGCAATTGAAACCTTTGAATGGGTTGTCATGCCCTTCGGTCTGAAGAATACTGGAGCCACCTATCAACGAGCGATGAATTCAATCTTCCATGATATGATTAGATGATTCATGGAGGTCTACATCGATGACGTGGTGGTAAAGTCAGGAAGTAACGTCGATCATCTGAGAGACTTGGAAAAGGCATTTGAAAGAATGCGAGCTCACAAACTTAAGACGAACCCTCTCAAATGTGCTTTCGGCATCACAGCAGGGAATTTCCTAGGTTTCCTAGTGCATCAAAGAGGGATAGAGGTTGACAAAAATAAGGCTCGGGCTATCCAGGCAGCAAAGCCACCAACTAACAAGAAAGGGCTTCAAAGGTTGCTCGGGTAGATCAATTTCCTGAGAAGATTTATATCCAATTGTGCAGGGAAGACCCAAGTATGGACCCTACTATTGAAGATCAAGACCGATGAAGAATTCAAATGGGAAGACAGCCATCAACAAGCCTTCAAGGGAATTAAACGATATTTGTCAACCTCCCAAGTATTAATGCCACCCAAGAACGGTAGATATCTCAAATTGTATATATCGGCCTCCGACTGTTCAATAGGAAGTATGTTAGCTCAAGATAATGAGCAAGGCAACGAGCAGGCCGTTTATTATTTAAGTAGAATTTTGACTCCAATCGAGCAGCGCTATGCGCCGATTTAGAAGTTATGCTTGGCATTATATTTTTCCTCACAAAAGTTAAGAATGTATATGCTACCCGTTTCCACTTACATAATATGTCAAACTGATGTGATAAAATATATGTTGTCAAGACCAATCATACGAAGCCGAATTGGGAAATGGACCTTGGCCTCGATGGAATTCGCCATCCAGTACCGATCACAACAATCGGTCAAAGGCCAGGCCATAGCCAATTTCCTGGCCGATCACCCAGATCCTACTGATCTGGGAGAATTCCCCCTAACACCCAAAGTTCTAAACACGTCCTTGGTCCCATGGACGTTGATCTTTGATGGTTCCAAAAATGAAGAGGGTGCTGGGGCAGGTGTGGTTATTGTATTACCCAAGTATAAGAAGACAAAAATGTCGTTTCGGCTCAATTTCAAGTGCACCAACAATCAGGCCGAATACGAAGCGCTTATTATTGGATTAGAAATACTCCTTGAAATGGGGGCATCATCCGTGCACATAAAGGGAGACTCAGGGCTGGTGATCGGACAAATATTTGGGGAATTCCATATAAGAAGTTGGGAACTCTGCCCATTTTACTCTGTGGCCACTCAACTCATGGAGGCATTTGATAACATTAGTGTGAGTTATATTCTGAGGTCCACAAATACCGAGGTCGATAAGCTGGCAAAAATAGGATCAACCTTGTCTTCTATGAAGAACTTAGAAGACCAAGTTATCACTGTTCATGTCCGATCATTACCGTCAGTTGCAAGGAGAGGCTGGTATACTACCACTAATTCGGTCTTGATGGAGGACGACGATTGGAGAGTGCCCATCATTGAATACCTGAATCACCCGAGCGTCAGGGTAGGCCAAAAGGTTAGACTGTTCGCTGTCTGATTTGTGATGCTTGATGGAGAATTGTTCAAGAAACCCATCAATGACGACGTGATCTTGAGGTGTTTAGGTAAGAAACAGGCCATGCAGGTTATGCCTGAAGTACATGAATGGATCTGTGGGGCACATCAGGCTGGTACAAAGATGAAGTGGTTGCTGAGAAGATACAACTATTACTGGCCCGGTATGCTGAAAGATTGTATCAGCTATGCAAAGGGATGTCAAGCTTGCCAGAAGCATAGTCCGATCCAGTATGTGCTAGCTAGAGAGCTCCAACTAGTAATCAAACCATGGCCGTTCCGAGGATGGGCTATGGATTTAATTGGCAAAATCCTACCACCATCATCGGGCCAACACTGTTTCATCATAGTAGCTACGGACTACTTTACTAAGTGGGCTGAGGCCATACCCTGCAGAACAGTGACTCAGGCCATCGTAATAAAATTCATTGGAGAACATATCATCCACAAGTTCGGCCTGCCAGAGACTATTACGGCCGATCAAGGGTCTATTTTCACAAGAACGGAAACGTTAGCCTTTGCAGAAAGTAAGGGGATCAAAATTCTCAATTCTACGCCCTACTATGCACAGGCTAATGGGCAGGCCGAGTCTACAAACAAGATTCTTAAGGGGATCATTGAGAAGATGATCGATGAAAACCCCAGGGTGTGGGATAATCTATTGTCCGAAGCTCTATGGGCCTATCGGACATTTAAAAGGTCAAGTACCGGGGTCACACTATTTATGCTGACCTATGGGCATGATGCTATGTTACCTATGGAAGTCACAGTCCGATTGGCCAGAAGGGCTTTACAGAATCAACTTGAGCCTACAGAGTATACAGAGGCCATGATAGCTGAGTTAGAGGCGCTTGATGAAGCGCGACTTACGGCCTTGGATTCGTTGAAGGTTCAAAAAGAACGGGCAGCCCGAGCATACAATAAAAGGGTGAGAGAGAATTCTTTTTGTATGGAGGACTTGGTCTGGAAGGCCGTTTTACTTATCAGAGAAAAAGATAACCGGTACGGTAAATGGTCGGTCAATTGGGAAGGCCCTTTTATCGTTCATCAAGTCAAGAAGGGTGGTGCATACAGGCTAAGAGACGTTGATGGGATGGTTCATGCTAGGTTAATTAATGGTCAGTATTTAAAGTCCTATTATCCTACGTTGTGGGAAACCATCGATCTTGAATACAAACCAAATCCAAGGATGGAATACGAGCAACTTATCAATTATGAGCCTAAGCCCGAATGATTAAAGAAAACATCATTTACATTAATGAAGCTAAGCACAACTTACTTACAAAAAAAAAATAATAAGAAATAAATAACATTTACGACATACAAAAGATAGAAGTCGGCCTCGAGGCCGACCCAAAATTCCTAAGTTTGGCCCTTAAATCATCCTAAGCCTTGTTAACTCCGGCCCAATCTCGCTTTGCCTTCTCGAGTTTTTGGGCCCATGCTCAGGATATCGGGATGCTGGTCTGCAATGATCACTGCGCTTCTGGGCGTCACCACCAAGTTGGCCCAGCAGTTCATCAATTTTCACTAAGGCTGCATTATTGGTGACGACCTTGGCCTCGCATTGTGCGAGCTGAGCTTTAAGTGCATCAATGCGATTGTACAGCCAAGCGTCTCTGGCTATCACCTGAGCCCGAGAGGACTTGCTCGTTTTGAATTTAGGTTTGGCGCCCTCAAGAAATTTCACTGCTTTTTGCCGAGAGCCAAAGTGAAGTTTCGCATCAGCTTGAACCTTAAAGGCCGATTGGTCCAACAGACGGTAGCTTGGGAGTCTTTCTTGTGCCTCTCGGAGTAGAGATAGCTGCCCGTCAGATAAAG
Source organism: Hydrangea macrophylla (assembly GCA_033977485.1). Classification (NCBI taxonomy): domain Eukaryota; kingdom Viridiplantae; phylum Streptophyta; class Magnoliopsida; order Cornales; family Hydrangeaceae; genus Hydrangea; species Hydrangea macrophylla. Next base: position 162,296 of record CM066992.1, read on the forward strand.
AGGGGTCGGCCAGGAGTGTGTTCAGAGCTGCTTCAATATCAGCAGCAGGTGGAAGATTGGACAGGTCTTGATCAGCCAGCTGAAGGAGAAGGTGTAGACACCCCATTTTGTCGGCTATCAGATTTAGGAGACCCATAGCTTGGTGGTTCACAATGATCGTAAAAGACTCAAAAGGATTCTCGGAAGTCAGCTCTGTCTCTCAGAATGCTCAGATTGACCAAAATGCCCCTGAAAGCCCGAAGACTCCCAGATTTGGTCCCGAAGTTCTGAAAACATGCTATGTCATAAGAAAAATGATAAAATGAGTTTTTAAGTAAAAATGGATGAAATCGTCAGCTCCCAGAGACCCCCGGAAGTCCCGGAAATTCCCCGAAAGTCCCCGTTGACTGGTTTGACCAAGATTTGACCACATTTGACCAGAGTTTGACCAAGTTTGACCAAAATCGTCCGAATTCACCGGAATCATTAGAAAAGTATTAAAATGATTTTTAAAAGAAGATCGCACGAAAACGTCAACTCCTGGGAGCTCCCAGAGGTTCCCAGAACTTCCCAGGGAATCCCAGGTTTGACCGGTTTGACCAGTTTGACCAGAATTTGACTTTAGAACCGGGGCACCATAACAATTTTCAAATATTTTTCATGGATACTAAAGGTCAACAGCTTTCCGACGGTATATCGCACATAATTTTCGGATTTAAAACGAGTTTATTATGAATTTCCAAAGGCGAAAAAGGCGATCAAATCGGCTTTTATCGCGAATACCGCAAACCTTTTCAAAGTGACCTATCCCCGAACTATTTTTTATGTAAAGTAGGCTCCATTACCTTTCCAACGGTATATCACAACCTCAATTTGGAGTTCGTATGCATTTTTTGTGAATTTCGGACGAAATAGGGCCTTTTCGCGAATATCGGAACCTCTGGGGGCCTAAACGTAATTTTCTGGGCTTCTGAGGACCAGTGCCGCCGCAGCACTGGCCCAGTGCCGCCGCGGCACTCAACCCTCGCAGAGTCCATTTTTGTAATTTTTTTGGGGGTCCAATTTGATTAATTGAAAGCCAAAACGACGTAGTTTTATGTTCACAGATGTTTGGGACCAATGGGAACACTTCTAAAATCTCAAAACCACCCCAAATTGGCCTATTTAAACCCTCCATTGCTCTTCATTTTGGGGGGGCCAAGTGCAAAGCTTGAAAAGTTGTAGAGAAGAAGAGAGATAGAGATAGGTTTAGAAGAGAGAAAGGGAGCTTCTCCCATTGATTTTCCATAAGAAAGTGAGTTTTATTCTTGTTTTCTTCCATCATCCTTCTATATACTTCACATTCAAAGTCCACTCCAACCCTCATTCTTGAGCATTCATGAGATAGGAAGCTACTTCCATGTCCAAATGTCAAAATCTATGAGTGAAACACCAAGCCACAAGTCCAAAATCACATTGATTATCATCTATTGATTGCTATTTACTTGCTTTGATTATATATATATGTTCATCTCTCCTTATCTCATTTCTTTTTCTTTTCTTTATTTACTTACTAGTTCATCATCATCTAAGTGATGACATGAAGTTTGGGGTGAGTGAATCCTTATGGATAGTAGCTCTTGACCTCAAAAACATGTTTGATAGATGATGATCATACCCTCAATACTTCCAAGGTATTCTTGAAATGTATTGAAGTTATGTTCAAAAAATAAAAAATAAATCTCTCCAACAATCTTGGAGGTTCTTGATGATGAGTTTAATGTTGACATTTTAAGTGGCTATAATCCTTATTGAGTATTGAAAATGTGCTTACCCCTCTCAATCCCTCTCATTTGGTTTCAAGAAACAAAACTTTGTTTTCTCCAAAAATCTTCAAAACAACGAGTCAAAACAGTGAGTGAGTTGAGTTCAAAGATTTCTCTAGAACTCAATACTCAACATATGGATGCAAGGTCACTTGGAAAGTCTTCCTAACTCATTGGAGAACACCCATGATTTTTGGTTTGACTTGGAAGTACTTGGAAATGGTCCATTTGGATCCCAATTTTCCTTCCAAACATTCTGATTTTGCTGTCACAGCAGCTAGGTCCACTTCCAACCTCTTTTACAGAAACCTTTTCCAAAAAGGGTGGTCCTAACTTATTTTTACCTTAAAATTCAATGTCTTAGGGAACTCTTTGTATAAAATGGGCCTCTAGATCATTATTTTTCAGTTTCTAAGATTTTTCAACATTTCGGTCGACGGTACGGACTCTGTTTCTGAGTGACCTTTATTGTTTATATGATTTATCTCAATCTGTGATAGATATTCAAGATTGGCCTTTTGGGTTGTGTTCTAGACACAATAAGGAACATCTCCATAAAAAATCATGTATTGAAAACATTCCTAACCCCTCTTTTCAAATTCCAAAAGATCATGCTACTGTTCTGTCCACTATTCACAGCAAGCACCTTTTAACTTTCATTCTTTGATTTGATGCTTATATGCCTTCCAAATTAGTTCATATCTTAGGAAGTAGTTTATACCACATTTGTACATATCCCATGATGATTTCATTCATTTATTCATACACATTATAGACTTCTAAGTCATTCTAGGAATCCATGAACACAAAGCACACTACAACCTTTACACATTCTAGATACATACATTGCATCCATGCAAAGATTTGGGGTTTTTGTAACTCCTAATCTAAGAAGATTATAAGGAATGATCATGATCACACGTTCATGCTTCCCCCGATCTAATCATCCTTTCTCATCTGTCCCGGGGATTGAGAGATCTTCTTTTCCCAAAGAATAACATGCATCATACTAGCTTGTTAAGCATATTTTGATTTCTTTGTTTATTTGTTTCAAGAACAATTCATGTCCCCCTTTAGATTAGGAAAACTTGATTAATTGATATATGATTAGACGATTTTTCCTAGGTTTATTTGTGTGATCTTTCACTTCGTATTGTGTGATATTTGGCTTAGATCTTATGAATGATATCTTATCTTTAGATCTTTCATTTCAAGTTTCTTATGTGATGTAATATACTATCGTAGTATTATTTGTCGAACCATACCTAGTATAAGATGATTATTTGGATGCTAATTGACGCCCGTCGAAAGACGGGGAGAGTTGAGGGTGTTTTAGTCGCGACAAAGGCTCCTTCCTCTCTCGTACCAAAACCCCGAACCAAGTTCTTTGGTTATGAAGGGCCGGTGCCCTTATCCGCTTGGGTGAGTCAAAATTAGGTTTCTTGGTTCCTTAAAGACCAAGTGGCGACTCTGTATCTGTTTTCAACAGACCTTTCATTTTCTTTCCTTGAGTCAAATTCCTTTTCAAAACAATCTCAAACAAGAGGAGTGGTCCACTTCCGGTGTCCACAGAAGGTCTTTTGATCGCTGGATACGTAAGGGAGAGACTGTCTCGGCCTCGAGAGGACCAAGTTCAAAACTCCCAGGTCCAAGCCGGAGAAGAAGTCGTCAAATGGGATATACGGCTCTGGACCTATGGGAACGGCCTGTTTAAAAGAATAGGGGTCAAAAGATGTTTCAGGTATTCATGAATAAAACAAGAGAGGTTACAATACCTGGTTATGAGAAAGTAGTGAGGCCGAAATATCCTGACGAACATCGGCCTCACTTGGCTGAGAAGTCGATGGTTGAGAGGGCTGCTGACCGAGTTTGGAAGAGGGAGTAGTACTGGTTTCCACCCCTGGCTAATAGCAGTCTCTGCAGTCAGTAAAATTTGAACGCCCAGGGTAGAGCCCGAGTCGTTAGCTGGGTCCTCAACCCTTGGAGCTGTAGGATCTTTGAGAGTTTGGGCGGGATTGGCCTAAACAGGTTCTCTTGTTGCTTGAGAGGATGATCCTGTGACAGCACTGGTGTCATCCTGGCCAAAGGGGGCTCCAACTATAATCGGAGCAGTCTGCTCAATTTTGTTCTCCAGCCATCTCCATACTAATACCGGCATCTTGCACGTCCTCGCTGCTGGAGGAAAGAACCACTTGTTTAGGAATGTTGCCTCCAGAGGGATCACCATCTTCATCATCATCAGAGGGGGTTAGAGGTGGCACAATGTGTAGTGGCATCATTCTCACGGCGACTCGTTCCAGGTAGGCCGCTGTGGAGGTAGGGGAGACTGGGAAATCAGCCGGAAGAGCTTGAGGCTGGATTGGTGGTGGTTGGGGAACTACTCCGGTCAATGGTATGTCTTCCCCGGAGTCTTCATAAACAAGCTAAAGTGAGAAGGGAAAGATTAAAATTCAACGACATAGTCAGGCTTAACAGGTTAGAAATAAAGTAAATGTAACCTGAGTTGTTGAGGCCGGTGTTTGTTTCTTCTTCTTTTGAGTACGACCTTTGCCCGGAGCTGGCTTGCGAGCTGGCCTCTTGCTATTTGTTTGCGTCGGGCTGGAGTTGCTGTTGGAATAGAAGCATCGGCCTCAGTTGCTGATGACACAACAAATCGTACAAGGGCTTCGGCAGCCGTATCCTGGAATATTTTGTTCGCCCGATCGGTCCACCACTTGGTAAAGTCTTCTGATACCACAGGCCGGGCAGAGAAGGGGGTAAAGTTGAATGCGGCCTTGAGTTTGTCTGACCTTTCTTTAATTTTCTTCACCTGCCTGTCATTGACGATTAGGCCGCGCTCCACCCAGTCAACATTCACAGTGATGCCTGGGGGACAGGCACAAGTTGAGTAAGCCCGAACTGACGGGCATAGAGGGGAGCAAAGTAATACTCTTCTCCACATTTATTGTTGGCTGAAGGAATGCTTGGGCTAAAAATTATATCTCTAGCTACCAAGTAGCTAGAGAAGATTTCGTTGTACGTAGACTGGGTGCTCGGTCCCCAGTTAGCAGGGTTGTGAGGAAGTTGAAGAAATGAAGGAAAGTCAAGAGAAGAGAAGGGTTGGAAGAGAGGGACGGCCCGATTGGCACATCCATCATAGAAGAATGAAAAGCACTCCTCAAAGGAGTGGGAAGACAAAGTAACATCTACAAATTGGACGGCAAAAAACGGGAACGGTCGATAGTTGGCGATCGGCCGGCCTGAATTGTTGGAAATAAGAGTAGAGCCAGACCTATAAAATCCAGATCGGGCTGCCTTCAGCACTGAAGCCCGAATGCACGAAGTCCGTTACGCCTCGGACAAGGTGAGCCTAAACTAGGGTGGCCAGAGACAATGGCTTCCCAGTAGTAAGGGCTAAGGCTAGAGTAGTGTACTCCTTGGTGATGGCTTGACTGGTTGAGCAGAAGAGGAATTTGTTTAGCCAGTATAGCAAGAAGGCCGTATGTTCAGCATCGGACACTTCAGTCTCGTCAGCACATATGCAGGCTATTAAGAAGCCGTCAAAGGCCGTGATCGGTCGGTAGAAACGACCCCGGCTCTTACGGATTCTTGTTGGGAGTAAAAAAAGCTGGCTGATCCAACATCCACTAAACCCGGCATGACTTCTTGCCCGTGTGGATGCAGCCCGAGTAGGTAACTGATGTCCTTGATGGTAGGTGCCATGGGGCCACAACGAAAGAGGAACCCGTTGCAAGAGGCCGACCAGAAGAGGAGAGCAGCGAAAAAGAGTGGATTTTGTGGTGGTGGAGCGTCGACAACGGTTTTCTTGCCTTTGGAAGTGGTTGCCGATTCTGTTTTAGGAGCCATTTGAATGAAGGTAAACTGTCGGAAAAAAATGGAGGATAGAGAGAGAAGCTCTGGATGCTTAGGATTTTAGAGAGAGAGAGAGAGAGAGAGAGGGAGAGAGAGAGAGAGAGAAGATGTAAGTGAGGAAGATGCAAAGATTTTTTGAAAATCTTGCCGCTTTATACCACGCCGCATTAAATGTGGAGTGACTGGTGGGATGCTCTAGATCTAAAAAATCTCTGTATGGCTAACACGTGGCAATTTTAAAATTCAAAACGACACATCAATCAAGGCGGGACGTTTGATATGACCTTTTGGGGGGCAATTGTTTGCACCCAAAAACCGCCAAAGGTTTTTGAGCCCGAGTGGCATGAAATTGGATAGGGGGAGGCCGGCCCAAGGGTTGCAATAGTTTATCGGGCTCAGGAGGACAATTTTACATGGTCTCTAAAGATCCATAGTTGTTGGTTAAATATGATGAAGTCCAGAGGAATGATGAGCAGTCTAATCGGGCTATAGCCATGATAGGAGCCCGATTGGAAGGGTGGGCATGAATGAGAACTATTGGGCATAGTAGTAACATAACCTAATGTAGTGTAAGTGTAACACCCGTACCCGGAAAAGAAGATTAATGTGATAATAATATGTGTTAATTAAAGATAATTAATGCATAAAATGGTTTAAGGTGGGGTTATGAACCCACATGTGAAAAGGTGCTCAAATGCGGGCATAGATGAAAGTCCTGTGAAAGGCGGGACTGGTATAGAAGTGGGGCCCAATGAGGGTCTAATTAAATAATTTGCATTTTTATGTCATTATATGTTTATATGATTACTAAAAGTTTAAAGATATTATTATGTCTTATGATAGGTAAGGGGACCATTATGGGTACCCATGTGAGGGCGTAATTGAAAATAATTCATAATTGGTAGGTTTAATAGCAACCTCATAATTTATGTGGGACCACGTTTGCGACCCACGCGGGACTTGGATTAAATACTTTTAGAAAAGGTGTGTAGCGAATGTAATTAACAAGGGGGGTTTATAATAAAGCTTAAAGAAAGTTGGGGAGGTAAATGGGAATAAGCGAAAAAGGTGACAACACATATGCATGACTTACATATGTGTCTCACAAGTGTGGCATAAGCTGGAATTTACAGCATTGGAGAGAACGAAGAGCTCTCGAGTAGGCGACGGAAAATTCTCGACGACATTTCTTGCCGTTCCTTCGCCGTTCGGCGTTGGATTCACGAACCGAGACCAGATTTGGACTCATGGAGGTAAGGGGATCACATGCACGTCCTTTAATTTCATTTTCGGCAATGTTTTTACAGCGGCCGTTTATAATAGACGATGTCCTTGGTACCAAACTTATGTAAGAATTACACCGGTGGAATTTGGGTTGAAAATTAGCAAGAGATTGGGAAAAATCTAGGCTTAATCGCTAGTAAATCGAGGAGGTGAGTGTTCTAACCTCTCAATTGGAAGTTTGGCTATGTTAATGTTATAATTGTTGCTCATAGTTGCTAAACTCATGCTCATGCATATATATGTTGTTGAATTTGGATAAAAGCATGTCAAAAATTATGAAATTGGTATGCTATTGTGTTGAAGTTGTTTATGTGCTTATATGGATCAATGGGAAGTTAAGTAGTGGTCACCATTTATAGGTCCCATATGTAAGGGATAGGAATTCCTCAATGAGTAGGACGTGGTGACGACCACAATGAAATGCCGGTGACGCCTTTGGGGTCACAAGAGAGTGTGTGTTGCGCTATATGCGCCAAAAGTGAGAAAGATCCGGGGTGAGAAGGACCCGGGGGTGGTGGCTGGAATGACTTGACTTTTCGGAGATCAATTTGTTGTCGTTTATCATGATTGTTGCATTGGCATATTAAACATTCCGATAGCATGATTAGTTCCCTCACTAAGCGAAAGCTTAAACGAAAATATATTTTTTCTATTGTGGTTATTGAATAACCATCGTAGGTACGGCACGGGAAGAGGAGAGAAAGTGATCCACGTGACGGAGTGGGTGTGGGAGTTGTGTCCTTGTGAATATGTTCATATGACTAATTAGTTTATGTCTAAAATGTACCTTCTTGTTGGCAATGTATAAATACTTGGAGTTTTGGAAGTCTTGTAATATATTAAGTTGGGTGATAATGTTAATTTTGCACCAAAGTGTAAGTCGTATTTACATGTCATGAGTCATGTGTAAGGGTGGGGGAAGGAGCTTGAACTTGTGGAGGAAATTTTGAGTTGTAAACCTTAATTTGGTTCCTTATGTTGGATACTCATGTATATGTTAGGAGAAATAGGATTTTGATTCAAATTACATTCCATGTGAGAAGGTTGTGTGTTTTAATTGTTGTAACATACTTGATTTAACTTGTGTTGATGATTGGGAACACTTAGAAATGGTTTTGGAATCATCTTTAATGTTTTCACAAAGTTTTGGGATGTTAGGAAAGGTTTTGGACATGAAAAACTGATGTTTTTAGCAGCAGGGAGGTGTTCTGCTAAGGCTGGATCGATCCGGCCTTCCCGCGGATCATCCACCCCTTTTCAGGGACATTCTGCTAGAACTTTTGGAAAATGGATCGATCCGCCCCTATAAATTTTGACTGTCCACTTTTACGGAAACAAGTATAACTCTTTCTAGAAAAATCGGATTCGCGCGCCATTTTTCGCGTTAGAACCTGGACTCAAAGACCTATCTTTTGGCATAAAATTTACTATACCTTAGTAATGACCATTTTGCCCTAGGGTCTGATTTGTGCCAAGAAAGCTCTTTTATGGAGTCTAAAACATGTTTTTCTTTATGATTAGTGTATGGTTTGGTGTGTGGGCTTTGTTACACGTGTCCTAATCTGCGTGGGGCAGGTTGGGGTGTGACAGTAAGCTCGATGGTAGATCAAAGAAGCATGGAGGCCAATCAGACACTGTATAGTTAAGGATGACTGTGTGAGTCCGATCGGTCATAGGCATTCGCAAAAAGGTGATCGGGCATGAAAGACAGTATTGAAATTGGTTAAGCCCGATTCAGCTGAAAGAAAGTAGTTAAAAAGGCCGATGGACTGAAAGGGGAAGGCGGTGCTATTCACAACTGTCAAGAGTTTGGTTTGGGAAGGTATTTAATCACGTGCAGCTGGATTGGAAGGTTGATCCCTAGAATGTAGGGATTGGTTCAATCAAGATAGAGATAAGTAAAGAGTTAGAGATTAAGAAGGTTTCTTCCACTATCAGCCAATCAGTCACGCAGCTTAGGGCGCAAGCTAAGGAGTTTTTTACTTATCAGGATTCCTAGAGGCCGCTATAAATATGGAAGCAGGCCAACCAAGCAAAGGGACTCCGTGTCATCTCGAAACACATCATACACACTACATTCAAAGCATTCAAAGTGTTCAAACCTTTATGTTTTTCAGCATTCATAGCAAATAGGTCTGTTCCTTTTTGTTAATTTCTTTTGTTCTTTTGGACAATCAGAGTCTGTTATGGTTTGTTCTTTGGATTTTTTTAATTTTCCAAACACTTAATAAAATCTACGTTTTATTAAATCGTTTGTGATTTGTTTACTCGGTAAACTCCCCTATTTAGCTTGTGCGCTTCAGTACTGCTAAGGAATTTATGGTGAGGGTACTTTTCTACTCACTACACATAATCACTCTGTTTAGAAGTCAGATTCATAAAGCCTTGTGTATCACTCACACAAGCGTTTAGGAAATTAGTTTGCACACACACACACACACACCAAGCCCATTTGGCTCTGGCACGCCTGCTCAAATTACAAGCAAACACATTCACAATTGCCACATGGTCAACTTTCAAAATTCATGATTTGCAATACATCCTCATCCTTACGGTTCATAGATTTTGTGAGAGAAAATTAATTAAAAAAAATGCGCAAGGATGATAGTGATCGGAAAACGAAAATATATTGACTAATATTCAATATGTTGACAAGACCTGACGTGGTTCTACATGTATATTTTGTCGACTCATTATTTCTTACTTTCACAGAGCCGTTTTTTTTAAAATAAAAATTAATGAATAAAATCCTCCTTGGTGTTAGATCAAGAGTTGATTTTCTTGGCTTTATATGAATGTTCACCCTCATTTATAGTTAAATTCACGGTTAATAAATCACTTCGGCTACGCTAAGATACCTTTTTTCTTTTTCTTTATCACTAAAATTTGTATTGGTTTATTGATATTTGAGTCTTCTATTATTTTTTAAGTGTAATTTGGTTTACAAGCATGAGCACCAGGAGTGTGTACTTTGGTTAGGGTGGGTGGGTGGGTGGGTGGGGGCTACAGCTCGAGCAAAACTTTTGGATCTTTTATCCATAGTTTTGGGACAATTTTCTGTATCAGAAAAATTACAGTTTCGCTCAATGAAATATTTGGTTGTCCATAGAGTTGAAATGTTTGGTGTTTGTATTTCTCATTGCATATAATGGATTTTCATCTTCTTAAAATCCATGGCTCAATTGATGATTTTGTAATACCCTGTATTTTCATTGTACTTTTATACCCTTGATATAAATAAGATTCAATTTGCTTGTTGTGGATATCGCAATTTTCTTGCCTACAGCTTTTCTTTTAAAGTTCTTTCAAATTCAAAACAAATGAGTCGCCACTTAATTTTTAAAAGGAAAATTAAGAAACCATTTTTAAAGCAACTGATCTTTTGCGAAACCAAAGTTAACTAGGTCCGGGGATTATGGAATGAGAAGGGAAGGAGCCCATCGGACTAAAATACCCCTTCTCATCCTATCTCACGATAGGCCTCTACTTAACATCCTTTTAATTAAATTACTAATCTAAGCGTGCCCTCAACTAATACATAGGTATATGTATACATTACACAAACATGTCAAAAATGGTGTAAAATTACCAATTTACAAAATATCATTCAAAAAGCCATGTAATTCAAGTAGCAAGCAATATAATATGCAATAAAGAACGAGAGAACTTACCCGGGATCCAGCCGCGAATATGAAACGTGCAATGCATGCGATTAAATAAAACCTAGGAAAAGAGTCTCTAATCCACATATATACATTTAAGGAAAAATCTTAATTCTAATGTGTCGCGCATAAAGGTCAAGAAAATCGATAAAATTAAGAAATAGTTCAAGAAATCATACCTTAACAACACTGCAAAACAAAGGGTTAGTCCACATGCTATACAAGATACGGAGTTAGAAATAACAACCCTGAATTTCGAGCTTAAATCTATCAAATGTAATTAAATCTAAAGCAACCAAGTCCTAATTATAAGTGTCAAGCCATATGGATGAATATGTACATGAAAAGAATAAATTATTGAAGTACTCAATAATTTAGATCACTTAAACTTTGAATTCAAGCTTAACTAATCATTATTGAAACATGGTTTGGACCTTAACTCATGAAAATATCATCTAAGCCACTACTCATAAGATTGGTTAAAACTTGCAGAATTCTGGAAATTGCTGAGAGCAGATCATAACTTTAAAGAAATAAAAAGCATGGTTCCCGTGGCTTGATCTTGATGAATTTTGGACACATGATGCCTCTGTGTGTCTAGTTCTTAACCCAAAAAAGAAATCAAGGTTTCAACGGTTGGATCTCCAGGAATTGGACAAACCAAGACATCACTCAGCATTCTACAACCTTCTGTCCAGAGTTCTTGCACGATTTTCTAAAAATAGTAAAAAGATCAGAAATGCTTTGTTCTTTTTTGGGTGACTTCCTAACACATTAATCTACTTAGAAAAAATTATTTTGGATCACAAATACTTTATTAAGGTTCTGATTTACTTATTTCAAAAGAGTGTTACTGTTCTGAAACTCTGGACAGATTGTAGTGACTTCACAAAACTCATGACCAAACCACTTTAAACATGAAATCTCCTTAAAACAAAAATTATAGTGGTAAAACATTGTGTTATTGGCACTTTCCCGTTGGTTTCATTCAGTTTCAACGGTCTGATTTTGAACTAAAAATCTTTGATCAAAACCGGTTTATGAACCCACTGTTTCATTGTCAAGTTCAACTTTTATTTTTTAACCCCAACTATTAAACCATGAAGTTGGACTTAAACTAAACCATTTTCTCCTACCATTTGATGGTCATTGGAGGCTAAAGACCTTCATATTTGTTGATTTCAAATGAAGTATGAATAGACTTTATGAAATCTTAAGATAATGAATCTAAACCATGGAGATGGGCTTAGACTCAAACTACTTCCTCCTACCACTTGATGGTCATTGGAGATGAAGACATGGCTAATACTCATGAGCCTTCAAGAATCTTAAGAGAGAAGTACAAACAAACATAGCTAATACTCATAGGTTTTCAAGGAATATGGAAAGGGACTCCATGAAACCTTAAGTTAAAGAGTCATAAACCATGGTAGGGGTTTAAATTCATTTACTTGTTCTTATATGAAGGATGATCAATCTTGACTCTCATGGGGGAGCACAAGCTCACATGGAATCAAGGGATCCAACTCATGAGACTCAAGTGAAGTATGGAAGACTTCCAAGAATCTCAAGAGGGAAGTATAAACAAAGAGGAAGAAAAGGAGGAACTAAAAGAAAAAGGCAATTAAAGTTTACAAGTTCCCTAATAATACTTCTAAAAAGGGGTTAATCAAAAGACCAAGTAGTGTTAAGAAGTTCAAAAGAATGAAGAAAAAAAAAAACAACTTATGGTTAGAGGATCACCTCCAAACTATCCTCAAAGCTTCTCTCTTTTGAAGATCTTCCAAGCCCTTCTCCCTAGTTTTTTTTTAAAACTCTCTCTCAAATATATGTTAGTGTAATGGTATCCACTTCTTGTATATCCTCACATGGAAGATCCTCCCTCTTTTATAGACAAAATTACCAAGTATTCTCAGTGAATTCGGAGTAAAAGACAGGTGTAAATGTCTCATTTGGTGGTACAATACGTACTTCCTGAAAATAGACAGACTGTTGCAGAAGGCGGCAGTCAAAAATCTTTTGCGGTAGTCAGTGGATGCCGCTGTGGCACTCCGTGAAAGATATTCTAAGAGAAAGGATAGAGATAATACACGATACATGGGCACTAAGCCACATGTAGACGAGGCAAATCCACAAATTGATGTCCGGATCAACGACATTCAGTTCTCTACGCTAATACACTAAGGAATACCCAAGCATTGCAAAAATACAAGCAAACAAATGATATGCATGAAAAACAAGAGAATATATCATCAATCAAATTTCCAGATTCAATAACCTCGAATGAATCCTATCAAAAGTGGTCTTAAACATGAGCTGGATTAAAACCCTATTACAGAAAGTTAGATACATGTCTTAGGGAGCTTTTTCAAAAAGTAGGACCTCATTAACATTTTTGATGCTTGATAAATAAGAGTTTTCGGAATAGTGGATCAAGACTGTCCACTGTTCTTGTAAAAATCATAATTAATTCTACAAAAATCATGTAAAGCTCTATTTGGTGTCAAAAGAAAGCTATTTCATTTTAGTTTATGAAAACAATAATCCCATAGACATTTCATGAACCTATGATCTCTGAAAATTTGTTTTAACCAGGCTCTACTATTCTGGAAATTTGGTATCATTTGACAAAGGAATGCATAACATTATAGAAATTCATGAATCATGTTAATCAACTTGATCTAAGCCTTTAATCTCTCATCCATTTATCCTAGATGATTTCTAAACCAAATTTTATTCATCAATTATTGTTGAGTGATCAAGGTATGACCATTTTGTATGCATAATCATGATTGTAGTTAAACTTAGAAAATTCCAAAATAGTTGTATCAACTTCAAACGCTTAGAAAACGATCTTAACACGATCGTATGCTCACGATTTTACATTGGTATATAGATACATGAGTTAGGAATCATCCACAAAAAGCAGATCATTGATAACTATCATCAATTTTCTGAAATTCGAATACAAAGAGACTATGTTCAAATCTATCAACTGATTTCTCAAAAATATCTAAAAATAGCATATGGGTCTTAATGATTCTCAAAACAGATCGAATGAAAGCTAATTCATCAAAGTTTACCCAAAAAATTTGAAATCCATCAAACTCTGGGTTTTGATGGACCAAATCTTATGGACAATACCAATCTATTTTGCATAATTTTGACTAGTTCATTTTAGAGTGTGAGAAAAACATCGCACGTGATGGTTTAAGTTTATTAGAGAGATCAAACACATGGATCAACTTGATTATCATGATTACCAATCAATTTAGCCCCCAAGTTCTATGAAGAACTTTAAATCATGGATCAAAGGGATTTACAAGTATCCTCTTGGAGATGAAATTTAAAAGGAAAGAGAAAAGTATGAACATAAGAATCATCCTTCTCATAGATCATACTTCCAAACCATCATAGAATTCAAAATAGATACATATATATATATATACATAATCATGTATGCATGGATCAAAACTAAAATCGAAAAATGAAATCAAAAATTGAGAATCAAAGTGAAAATCAATCTCTAATTAAGAATTGTAAACAAAATCAAAGAGGATTTGGATCTAACCATGTGAGTGTATGAAGAACAAGAGAGGAAGAAGATGAGTGTCTTAACATAGAAAATAGAACAAAACTAAACTAGATCCAAACTTTATAGATCTATATACAAAAGTAAGATTTAGAGATGAATTGTGATGTCTACCTCTTGGAGGATTCTCAATTATGCAATCAAAGTTGATTTGAAGGGTCTTCTTCTTCAAGTGTTCTTCCAGTTCTTCAAGCACTCATCCATGGAAGTTGAGGGAGGCAATTGATGTCAAATTGTGATCTAATTAGCCTACAATTAGTTTAGAAAATTTTAATTCATAATTCTCTCTCTAGAAATGTCTCAAATTGAAAGCATATGTGATTGTATCTTCAAGTATATCCAAAGTGTACTTAAGGATATTCTAAGCTTCTTCAAGATGATCTAAGTTCTCTCTAGATGAGTTCTAGATTAGATGATCTCATTTGAGATGTATGGGATCTATGTATAGAGTTTGAAAAACTTAACTCTTAAGTTTCAAGTTTAAAACAGAGATTTTAGAGGTCAGAAAAAGGTTAAAATGGCCATTTCAGTGCCTAAATGCAGTTTCCAGGCAATTTCCACCCCATCTAGGTGGCGGTTAAGGGTCTAGAACCAGAAAAATGTAGTGGAGAACACCACATCTAGGTGGCGGTTAAGGGGGTAACTTCCATCCCATAAGTGGAACCCGCCATCAACTATTCCTCACCCTCTAGTTGCGTATAAGCCATGTTTCAAGTTTCATGTGAACTGCTTTTCCAGATTTTCGTAAAAATGCTTTTTGGTGTCAAAAATTGTCTATTTACATACCATTTGAAAGCTGTCGAGTTGAATTTTAGTATAAAAATATTTTAGGAGGATTTGAAATGAGAATTGTAGTCCAATTGAAGTCCGAAAGTCGTCCGAAACTTTCGTCGTCTTTTTGAATTCAAACGACTTCTTTTCCAAAATTGCTTTTCAATGTGAATCAATTTTTGATTTTTTCTTTAATATTGAATCTCTGGATACCTAGAATATTGCATTTAGAACACTTCATGTTCTATAACCCTAAGTGAATATGAATTCTGAGAGATGATTTTGACAAAACCGGGATTTATCCGTGGAAAAGGGCTTTTCTGAATTTGAAGTCACTTTCCGGAGTTTGATCTTTCGATTGTGTGGAATCCAGTGCCTTCCACGGGGTACTTTTAATCATCGAATCCTATTAATGAAGGAACCTTTGACCATGTGGTGTGTCAGAGCGCTTGCACTATGATATAAAAGTCGTCGGGGGTCTTTGGTGAACCAACAATGGCTTGGAGCTACCAGAAATTGGCCGTGTAAAATATAAGTGCAGTGTAAAACTACGACTTTATTAGGCTAAAATCCTATCCCCTTGAAGGGGGTGAGTGATCTCTTCTAAATATGCAAGAGACCACTCATATAAGGTAAGTGGCCTGGTTAGGCAGCACAATCTAACTGCAATTGATTAGCACAAATCATGGGAGTCTCCTAACAAGATTAGGGAACTCTCTACCCTTTCTATAAGTCTTCTAACTGAGATAGGAAACTATCTAGGATGTTCTAGGGCACACCATGAAGAGCTCCTGGACAACCTCTGCAACGGGGCAGACCCGGGCAAAATCCCTAATCCGTTGGATGGGGATCGGCTGATGTCGAGCAGTTTTGGATACATGACTCGAGATAGCATGCATCGGACGCAATTAACGGGTGACCTTGCGCTCCTTGCTAAAGTGACGGAGATTAACCCTCGATGAATATTTTTGTACGTATCAAGAGTTATAGTAACTCATTCTTTTTATCGCTTCAGGATATCATGCTTCAAAGGGATGGACTGGGAGAGTTAACTCCCTATCACAGTAATAGCATGATTCTACTCATATCACTTCATGACTTGTTATTACCCTTTGAAAATATTTCTTGGGATCTCCAGTCTATAGGTTGGGTTACCATCATAAGTGACTCAATTGTCTATGGGCTTTAGTCCCATCCCTTTTAAGTCATACAAACCTTCTTTTGAGTTAGTTCTTTTGTCAAAGGATTAGCTATATTATCCTCAGACTATACATTATCCACTCTTACAACTCTAGTAGAGACAAACTCTCAAATAGTGTTGTGCCTGCAACATATATGTTGCCTTTTACAATTATAACGGTTCTAATCTTTTTGCAATAGTTGCGGTACTATCGCAGTGGATAAACAGCTGGTATCGATCTCTCCCATAAAGGAGTATCTGTTAGCAGGCTTTTTATCCAAGCTTCTTCCTCACTAGCTAAGGCTAATGGTATCATCTCCGACTCCTTCGCGGACTTAGACAAAATAGTGTGTTTCATAGACTTCCATAAAAACTATGCCCCCAGTAATACAAAAAAGTGTATCTACTGTGGCCTTGGAGTCATCTGAAAGGGTATTCCAATCAACATCGCTATATCCTTTAAGGATAGCGGAAAACTCAATGTTATAAGAAGCTCATGGTCCTTTTCAAGTAACACTTAACTTTCTCAACAATTCTCCAATACTGAAAATATAGCTACTTGTGGCCCTAGAGCCTTCCATTATGGGATAGCAATTGGCATCACTGTAACCTTCAAGTACGGCGAGAAACCTTTTATAGAAAATACCTAAATTAATAAATTTCTTTAAAACATCATAATTTTTCCAATTGCATTCCTAACTTCGAAATTGCATATTGATTTCCCCAAAAACCAATTTCGTTAAAAACCAGCCTTGAAAAAACCAAAAATTAGATTCTTTCAGATTTTGAAATATGCAATGCATTTTTAAAAAGTAATTTATTCTTATCTCCGGGGTATACAATACATTTTTCAAAATTTAATTTCTTCCGGAGGCGAAATTCAATTTCACATTGCCAATTTCAAAACCTTGGTATTATGTAAATCACCATGTAAAACGTTTTCATTCTCCCTTGGAGAGTATCTCTTGTAACAATTGTGATTGTTACACATATGCCTAGAGGCAGCCATATCAAAATTAAGTGACGATAAAAATATTGGTTTCTAGTACAATCTCTAAAATAGAACCAAAACATTAATGAAACAATTTCTATGTAAACATACCATAATCGGGTGCCGATTTGGAACCATATAAAGAGTCTATAAGTATACACATTTTATTCTTGTCTATAAACCCTCCAGTTTATCTCAACAAAATCCTCCTCTAAATCTCCATTTAAAAAAATTTAAACATCCACTTGATAAATAAATTATAAATACCAACAACTAATAAAATTATATAGATGTAAAATAGGAGAATAGGTATCCAAATCAATTTTTTATTTTAACTTAATTAAAACTCTTAGCTACTAAGGTAGCTTCACATATATTTCAATAAAACCCTCGGGGTTTAAAAATCTTTAAAAGTTTCTATTGACTTTCTATCATTTCATATCCAGGAAGCAAGTCCACAAGTCCTGTTGGACATAATAAAATCCATCTCAACTTGAATGGCTTCTTTTCAAGAATCAGCCTTGAAGATGTAAGAGCACCCTTTACATAAGTAAGATCTTTTTCTAGAGAAAATATTAAAAAATCACTCCCAAAGTCTTTTTAGCAGTTAGTTTACTTACTCTTTCACGGTCCAAATTATGTGCAAAGATCTCTATTATGTACTCTAAACTCAATATAATAGATTGGAAAAAAATAGGAGGTCGAAAACCCCTACTATTCCTCAATTTTAAAAGTAACACATACTCATAAAAATTGGCATCAGCAGACTCAAAAGTCGTCATATCAATTTTTATATCTAAAATTCTATTAATAGACTTAACAGTCGAATAGAATTTTATGCCCAAAAAATCTACTAATTTTACTGTAAAATGTATCTCCCAAAAAGGCATGGTCTACGCCTTTACTAGCAAATTCCTTAAGATTAAAAGTCATATCATAAACCAAATAACACAATATTAAAAAATAATAACATTAGATGTTTTTTTCCAACATTCAAAAGAGTAATTTTTTTTTTCTGGTTTTAGAGTGGGGTAGTCTATTAAAACAAAACATACATAGTTCAGAAAAGCTTGTCCTCAAAATATCATAAGTCAGAGTTATTGGGTCAAAAGGAGTATACAAATTCATGCTAAATCCATCACACCCAATAAAATCTCTTAAATATTTGTTTTCTCATCCCCACCTCAAGATGCTACCTTCTACGTATAATATAAATAATATATCATATGATATATATGTTAGGGATATATACTAAAACCCATGCTTTATGTAGTTGATTTATTATTCATTTAATAAAATCAGTTAATCCATTTTTTTTATGAGAATCTGTGTGGGCAATATTTGTATTATATTGTTTATTTAATATTATGCATGTGTGTCTTTCACTCTACATAGTAGGTGGTTTGGTGTGTAGAGTTCAGCTTGCACAGGGAAGTTCAGACCATCGGATCTTGTAGAATGTAAGATTTTGGTTTACAGTCTTAGATGGATTGGACACACCATCGGTAGGACTGCAGCATGGTGTTGTAGTAGGTTTGTCTTGACTGCGGGAAACGGTATAGTTTCAACTCACCATGCTGGTACATTTTGTGTATTAAACGGGACCGACTTGGGGTAATTATCTTTATACTGACTTATAAGATAATTAATACCTCATGACTATTATGAGTGCTTATACTCTAAATCCTAAGTTATTTTATGGACTTGTACATTTGATATTTACACTTTGATCCCTAAAAGGGTGAGATCCTTAAATGGGTCAATATCTCATTGGATTGGGTGACAATATTAATTGTGTGGTGGATATTAATTAATGATGGAATCCATGTCTCAATTTTGGGATTGATGATATCCCCTTGAGAAAGCTTATAAGTTTTGATTATGTCAAACCCTGTAGGTGGATTTTGTATCCGACATATCAGATAAGTTAAGCAGAGGATCTCAAGGAATTTTAAGAGATTAATTAAATATGATTGTCAGTAATTATATTTAATTAATGGATATCTGTAATCTTAACATAGGGAGATAATAAGCATTTAATAACATGGAGCTCGAAATATATTTTTGAGATAAGGGTAGGAGTGCAATTATAATTCTTTAGTGGTATGAATTTTAATTTATGGAAATAGGAATCTGATTCAATTCGAATTAGGGTTTCCTAATTCCATAAGGAAGCCTATTCCTTATTGACTTCTTATGGTCCCTATCGTAGCCTATATATATGCTACTTTGGCTCTCTCCTCAATTTGCGTTTTTTCGATCAAGAGTATTATAACTCGGAATAGAAAAGAGAGCGTAAAAAGAGAGAGCAGAAACATAAAGGATTTGGAAGGAGCCCACACTCAGTTCAATATTTTGGCAGCAAAGGAATATGGTAGAAGATCGTGAGCTGTTATCGAGCCCGTGTTCTCGATTCGTCTACTACAGCAATCCGTTTTAGCAGTTTAAGGTAACCCTAGTTCCGCCCTTGTAGGGTTATTGTAGTTTTCACGTAATTTTTTTGCAGTACCAACTTATACGCGCTGTCAATGGATTCTGGGAACGCAGTTTCCTAATAATACACACACGCATAAATGATTTTAAAACTCTGTATGTAGAAGATAAAGTCCCCAAAGCTTCCATAAGATTCAAAGACTTCAACATAACAACTTTTTATATGAAATATTAATAAAATGTGGGGGTGGCTCTGCACTAATGCATTCATTCATAATATATCAAATCAGTATCGGAGAAAGTGGTGACTAATTTTTGAATTATCCAAATATAGACTACTAAAATTTTGGGTACAACTTAGAAAGTAGTGTACCAACACAAGGCATTAGCACCCCCATAAAAGTGTGGGTGTGAATCACTCAAATAATTTCCTCACAAGAACTCCAATATCTGAGCATTATGGTACTGCCAGCATATAGCTTAATTCTCTCTCTCTCTCTCTCTCTCTCTCTCTCTCTCTCTCTCTCTCTCTCTCTCTCTCTCTCTTCTTTTCGTTCTCTTATTCTCTTTCCCATAGCTTCTCTCTATATTCCTCCAATATGAAGGACTAAATCAAAAGTCTAAAAAAAAATTGTAACTATGAAGGAGGTAGATCGTGACGAGAGGAGACTTATACAGGGGTGGTGTCGGATTGGCAAGGAGTTCATAAGACTTGTTGGAATTTACTCAGAACCACTTGTGCAATAATACATTTAACACCATGGCTAGCACCACTATTGTGCTTTTTCCATATCTCATGGGTAAGTATTGTATTTCGCATTTACCAGAACATGTACATACATACAAACCCATAAACATATGAAAAAATGCAGATACAGAAAACATAATATAAATCATGAGTATACATACATTAAATTTAATCAAGAAATTTGGGATTAGAAAACCAATAAGAAAATCCATTTCTTTTTAATAAAAAAAAATAACATTTTCTGTCTCTAACTCGTAAATTGAAGATTCTCAAATTAAAATGGCATATTGAAGTCTGGGGACTAAGAGGATGCTACAAAAAATTTTACCAGAATGAAACATCTTAAAATTGTTGTAACAGTAAATAGAAGTAGAACAAAATTGCCGGATTGAAGACCGGATCGGTAGCCTCTAGGTTTCAAAACATCTTGGACCGATTTGCGGATCTCACTCTTTTTAAGACGTTTCGTGGCTCTACCCAAAGTGTAGAAAGAGTTCGTAAACACCACGCCGTCCCCAAGATAAAACAGCCCAGAACCTGCTCTGTCTCAGTTTCTCCTTGCACTAAGAAAAACTAGAATACTAAATACCCTTCAGACTAAGTTGCTCGGTTACTACAAACTGAAAATATGTATAACTTTTTTTTAAAGCAGAAACCCAAATATTTTACACCCTTTCAGAAACACGAAGGTCACTTAGATCAAAAATTCATTTCTTATAATGGGAATTTTTTTGGTCGGAGAAAAGATCAGCTTGTGAGGAAAATTGCTCTCATCTAAATTATGACTCATAGCTAAGCCAATAAAAAACCAAGAAAATGCCCATTGTTGACACTCTTAAGATCAAGGTTAATGGCCATAATTATCCATCTTCAAGAATCAGTCATTGCAAAGGAATCATTAATATTGTAACAGTTATTCCAAGAGCTATATTCTTAACTTATCTAACACGTGATATATATATATTAGACACTTAATGAATTCAACCATGGAGACAAAGTTTCCAACAACTTACATCCCAATAGTTTAAAAATAATTGATATTTAAGTACCACAATAACATACCCTAAGTCACTATAATAGAAGCAACAAATTACAGTGTGTGTACAGTAATAAAAGCTATTAATTTGTATTTTAAGATATCATTAAAACAAATTTTTATAAAAAATGTTTTTCCTCCTTTTTTTCAATTACACATTCATAGCTCCAACAGATCATGGTCCGTCAATGCACTATAAGCACTAGTGTATTAACTAAGAGTCTCACACTTTAATGATTGAGATTCATCATTCCATCCAATGGAAGTAAATCATGCTACAATGTATACTTGATGAGTTATCCAGTCTCATCATCCGCTATGACAAGTTCTAAGAATCAAAGAATAGTAACTCGTATTTCCTGCGTATGCATCTCACACATGCATAAATCCATTATATATACATAAAAGATAAGGCCAAAAGTCTTCCCAGAAGTATCCACATGGCGCCTACATGGCCGCCTCCTCCCCTTGATTTCTTTTTCCCACTTAGCACATCCTTTTTTTTTTCATTGCAAGTTTCTTCTCTTCTTCAATCTTTCTTACATGTTTTTTTTGGGGGTTAAACTCTTCAACTTCTGACAAACCCCAAAACCAAACAAAATCAAACCAAGCATTGTGTCCTAATCAATTGGGGTCGGCTGTATGAATCCTTTTTCTCCATTCTGCATGATCAAGAGCTATATGCTCATCTAAATTATATATATTCATATCTTGTTGCAATACATATTCCCAAGTCAGTCTAGGTCTGGCTCTCCCTCTAACAATTTCAGGCACTATGATCTTATCACTCTTTCGCACAGGTGCATCTACAGGTTTTCGTTGCACATGGCCGAACCATCTAAGTCTATTCTCCCTCAACTTATCCTCAATAATATGTGTCACTTCAACTTCCCTATCACTCCCATCGATTTTTTTTTGGATAAGATCTCGCCACAAATTGGAACACATTATTCACTATGTACCAAACTTTGCTTCTACCTCTCCCCCTTGAAATTGTTAGCAGATTTCATTGGATTGGATTTGTCACCAACCTCAGTGGTAAAAATTAGTTCAAAGTTTGTTAGAAATTAATTAAAAATAATCTAGAATTTATGTTATGGCTTTTATACTTCCCAGGTTGCTTTTTTTTTTTGAAGAACTCTTTTGTTTAGTTATGAAGAGATGCCAACTACCTAGAGTTATTACTTTGTTCGCTCTAGAGTTTTCCATATGTATCTATATAAGAGAAGCTATGTAGTAGCTCATAATATATAAGGAAAAGCCGGAGTTGTTCCCTCTATTTTTAACCTTCTTTCTAATCTTTCCTCCACAAGTATAGCATTATAAATTAGCTTTTGCTACTATACTCTTACAATGGTATCAGAGCTTCGGTTTCCAAAAAGAAGATGGCAATGACTTCAAACATTAACTCATTGTTCCAGTACTCACCCAGTCAGGTTCCCATCTTTGATGGTGAACATTTTGACTATTGGAGTAACCAAATGATGATCTTCTTTATTTCTCAAGACTTGTGGGAAGTAGTTTATGAAGGATATGAAGAACCGGCACAACCAGCCTCTTTGACAGGAGCAAATCAAAATCAGTATAAGGACAGTGTGAAGAAGAATGCAAATGCCCTTCGCTATATTCAGCAAGGCATGGGTAAATCCATATTTCCTAGGTTTGTGGAGTGAACAAGGGAAAGGCTGCTTGGGAGATCCTTTAAATGAATTTCAAGGATCAGAAAAAGTTGTTTCTCTCAAGCTATAGACCTTGTGGAGAGACTTCAACAATTTGGCAATGAAAGAAAGTGAGAGATTCCATGAGTTTTTCACAAAGGTTGCTAAAATTGTAAATCAAATTAGAAGCTATGGTGATACCATACAAGAAAAGAAGATTGTTGAGAAAATACTTCGAAGTTTACCCCAGAAATTTGAGCATATTGTCGCAGCCATAGAACAATCCAAAAACTTGTCCAAACTTACTATGTATGAACTAATGGGTTCCCTTAGGCCCATGAGAAGAGAATGATTAGATTTCTTAAGCAGCCAGTGGAGCAAGCTTTTCAATCAAAGATGAATGTTTACAAGAACAAAGATGGTGAAAGAAAATGGCAGATGTGGACCAGTGCTCTGGGGGGGCGTTCTGGCGTTCTCCCTCAATAGTGTCCTGGGCCGGATCCCAAGGTGCACACTTCAGGGAAAACTAGAACTTCCATACACAATCCTAGAGACAAAGAGTCGCCACCTATTTTTTTATCTGGAATTAGGAAACCCAAGTTTGACTCGCCCAAAATTGAATAAAGTTACTCACCCTTCATTACTAGAAATTAGGTTCGGGGGTCTTGCTACGAGAGGGGAAGAAGCCCAAGTAGGACTAAAGCACCCCCTCCTCGCCCTACCAAATGGTAAGCCTTAATTCAAATATCCTTGTTCTTAATTCATAATTGGTGTTGTTTCCCCAAACATAATAGATAGTATATACATGTCAAAAGGGGAACATCTAGAAAAATCATGTCAAGTAGAAGTCGGATGCATATGCAATACAAGGGAGAGGTATACTTACAATGGTTAGTCCTGCCTAGGACCGATGCAGGTAAAGGAAACATGTCATGATATGCAAAAAGGAACGAGAAGACTTAAATTGAGTTGACTCAAGCAGAGTCATAAATAGCAAAAAGAAAGGAAACGTGCAATGCAATCATGTAACAATCCTAGATAAGATGTCTCTAACACATAAGCATATAAATGGAGACTATCCTAAAGGAAATGTGTCGTTGAAAATAAAGTTGTAAACCTAGAAAAATTCTAAGAGAAGGGATAGAGATAGTACACGATACATGGGTACTAAGCCACATGTAAAAGAGGCAAACCCACAAATCGAAGTATGGATCCACGGCATTCAATTCTCTGCACTAAGACGCCAAGAAATACCCAAGCATTGCAAAAACACAAGCAAACAAATAATATGCATGAAAGACAAGAAGAAGATGTCATCAATCAAATTTTCAGATTTAGCAACCTCTAATGAATCCTATCAAAAGTGGTCTTAAATATGAGCTGGGTTAAAACCCTTTTACATAAAGTTAGATATATGGCTTAGGGAACTTCTCCAAAAAGTAAAACCTCTTTACCATTTTTGAATTTTAAGAAATAAGAGTTTTGGGAACAGTGGACCAGGACTATCCACTGTTCTTGTAAAAATCATAACTAATTCCACAAAAATCATGTGAATCTCTATTTGGTGTCAAAAGAAAGCTATTTCATTTTAGTTTATGAAAACAATAATGCCATAGACATGTCAGATCTTAAAGTTTCTGAAAAGTTGTTTTAACCAGACTCTGTTATTCTGGAAATTTGACATCACTTGACAAATGAATGTAAAACATAATAGAAGTATAATAGAAGTTCACAAATCATGTTAATCAAGTTAATATAAGCTTTTGATCTCTCATCTATTTATCCTAGATGATTTCTAAACTAAGTTTTATTCATCAATTGTTGTTGAGTGATCAAGGTTTGACCATTTTGTATACATAATCATAATTGTAGTTAAATCTAGAAAATTCATGAATAGTTGTATCAACTTCAAACTCTTAAAAAATGATCATATCTTGATAACATACTCACGATTTTACATCGGCATATAGATACATGATTTAGGAATCATTCTCATTAAGCGGAACATCGATAACTATTATAGATTTTCCAAAATTCAAGCACAAAGAGACTATGTTCAAATCTATCAACCGATTTCTCAATAATTTCTAAAAATAGCATATAGATCCTAGAGGTTCTCAAAATGGATCGAATGAAAGATAATTTATCAAAGTTTACGAGAAAATTTGAAATCCATCAAACTATGGGTTTTGATGGACCAAATCTTATGGACAAAACCAATCTGTTTTGCTGAATTTTAACTAGTTTATTTTAAAGTGTAAGGAAAACATCTTAGGTGTTGGTTGAAGTTTATTTGAGAGATCAAATTCATAGATCTACTTGACTCTCATGATTTCCAATCAATTTAGCCCTCAAGTTCTATGAAGAACTTTGGATTGTGGATCAAAGGGACTTATAAATATCCTATTTGAGATGAATTTCAATAGGAATTCTAAGTAATAGAAATAATCAAGATATAGGTATGAACATAGGAATCATCCTTCTCATAGACCATACTTCTAAACCATCACAGAATTCAAAATAAATCCATATATATAATCATGTATGCATGGATCTAAATTAAAAAATAAAATTGAAAACTATAGTGAAAATCAATCTCTAAGCATGAATATCCACCAAATCAAAAGAGACTTGGATCTAACTATGTGAGTGTGTGAAGAACAACAGATGAAGAAGATGAGTGTTCTAGCAAAGAAAATAAAACTAAACTAGATCCAAGTCTTATAAATCTATATAAAAATAAGGATTAGAGATAAATATTGATGTCTACCTCTTGGAGGATTCTCAATTGTATAATCAAAGTTGATTTGAATATCTTCTTCTTCAAGTGGTCTTCAAGCTTTTCAAGCATTCATCCATGGATGTTAATGGAGGCAATTGATGTCTAATTCCTCTAATATAATTATCTAGAGATTAGTTTAGAATTCTCTTAATCATAATTCACTTCATCTCTCTATAAATCTCTCTTGAATTCTAGGTATATTCTTATATCTTGATAGTATATGAACTAGTACTCTAGTATATTCCAAGATTACTCAAGATGATCTCATATGGATCTATATATAGAGTTTTGAAAACTTAACTCTTAAGTTTCACGGTTTAAACAGTGATTTTAGAGAGCAAAAAAAAGGCTAGAATGGCCATTTCGATGCTTAAACGCAATTTCCAGGCAATTTTCTCGCAGTGGGAGGCTTCTAAAAGGGTCTGGAACTCGAAAAGCTCAATGTAGGGGGTGTACTTCATGGGTGGTGGCTTAGGTGGGACCTTCCACCCCCTTGTGGGACTTGCCACCTTCTTTTCTTCCTCCTCTAGTTGCCCTTAAGCTCTGTTTAAAATAATACGTTCACTGCTTTTTTGGATTAGTGTAAAAATGCTTTTTGGTGTCCGAAATTGTCCGTTTACGTATCGTTGGAAAGCTGTCGAGTTGAATTTTAGTATTAAAAATATTCCAAGAAGTTTTATAATGAATAGTGAAGTCCAATTGAAGTCCGGAAGTCTTCCAGAACTTTTGTCGTCTTTTTGAAATCAAACGACGTCTTTTCCAAAATTACTTTTAAATGCACGTCGATTTCAAACTTTTCTCTGAAATTGAATCTTTAGATACCTAGAATACTGCATTTAGAACACTTCATGTTCATATAACCCTGAGTGAATATGAATTATGAAAGACAATTTTTGACAAAACCGGGATTCATGCATGGAAAAGGGCTTTTCTGAGCTTGAAGTCACTTTTCGAAGTTTGATCTTTCGATTGTGTGGAATCCAGTACCTTCCATGGTGTACTTTTCATCATCAAATCCTCTAAGACATTGTCCACCCTAAATCCTACTAGTGTGGTCAAAATTGGGTGTCTACAATTTGCCCCTCTTTGGCAGAGCTTGTTGTGAACAACGTGAACTGCAAGTGAGTGCCAAAGCTTGAAGGCACCAAATAACTATACTGAGAGGTTTCAAGAAAAACAAAAATTCACAAAAATAAAAAAATTCAACTTCAGAGAAAATCAAGAATTCACGAATGCAAGAATGCAATGCAATGCTGGGTAGAGGCTGCTACATCTAAGCTGCTATTGGTCGTGTCCCGCTGGAGCTGCCTACGTATCCTTTCCAGGAATCAGACCAGAGCGTAGTTCAAGTGCACGAGGAGACAAAGAACACACAAACAATAATGTAGATGAGATGCTCCTATCCAAGGATGCTGATGCAGTAAAAAAATGTGAATGTGAAAGTGCTAGAGGAATCATCCTCAAGGGTTCTAGATGCAAAATCTAATGCAAGGGATGCGACGGCCCTCTTTTACATATGGATACTTTTGACACAATCTCTCCTATTTGATTCAGGTTTCTTAATGAAGAGGGATCTAGATAAGTCTTATTCTGAACAGGTCATAACTTAATCCTAGACATGATTTGATCTTAAACTCACATTAATCTTATACTTTGACATGATTTTAAACTCGACAAAATCTTAAACTCGATACAATCTTAAACTCGGTCTAAATCTCCACATGATCTTAAACTCGATCTAAATCTCGATATGATCTTAAACTTAACACGATCTTAAACTCGATCTAATGATAAACTCGATTCTATCTTAAACTTGATGTAATCGTAAACTCGATTCTGTCTTAAACTTGACATGATCTTAAACTCGATCTAATCTTAAACTTGATTCTATCTTAAACTGGACCTAATCTTAAACTTGATCTAAAACTCGACATGATCTTAAACTCGATCTAATCGTAAACTCAATTTTGTCTTAAACTTGACTTGATCTTAAACTCGATCTAATCTTAAACTCGATTCTGTCTTAAGCTTGACCTAATCTTAAACTCGATTCTATCTTAAACTCGACCTAATCTGAAACTCGATCTAATTTTAGTCTTGGACGATTGATGAAAGTCCTCTACTGGGGAGATTTCTGATGTAAAGTCCTGTGCTGGGGAGATTGCTGATGTAGAGGCCTTCTGCTGGGCTGATTGCTGATGTAGATTCCTTCTACTGGGGATAAATGTTCTAAAATAGGTCACTCTGCCTAAGGCAAATCTTCTATTCTTCTAAAACAGGTCCTTGTTTGGGGGACAAAATCTTCTAAAACAGGTCTAGAGACACACCCTCTGAAACAGGTCTCTCTGTCTGAGACAAATCTTCTGTTCTTCTAAAACAGATCCTTCTTCTAGATAAATCTTCTATTCTTCTAAAATAGGTCCTTTTGCTGGGGACAAATCTTCTGTTCTGACGCATGGATTCTGAGAGATACACAGATTCTAAGAGATTCCCTTCATCTGGAGGCAACCTTGATACACAATTCTGAGATGCACATAATTCTGGCAATTCTGGTATACAAATTTCTGAGAGATACCCTATATTTGGAGACAACACAAATTCTGAAAGTTCTCTGCTTGGGGAGGTATCTGAGATTTTTGAGAGGTGAGCACATATTCTGGAGGCCCTGCTGATTCAATCTGAGACTCACACCGGTGCTTCGACCAGCTCATGTACGTTGGGTTCATTCTGACCTTTTCTGAATTACTTGATCCTAGTTTGAAAATCATGCCTTCTGATTCATCTTCTTCAAATCCTTTCTGGATGTAATTCTCAAGCAATAGTAGACCCAAATGTCCATTTTCCAAGACAACACATAATCAACCCAAATCTATGGGAGTTCGCTATAAATCAATAATTCTTGGCTATTTCAAGCTGCGGTGCCCTCGATTCTTAATGTCTGGGGACTTTTCTTCAACTCTAAATGGTTTTTAACCAAGATTTAAATCCTTCAAGGTCCTTTAGACCAATTCCAACAAGTTTCAAGAATTCTTAAGGCTTATATATCAAGGTCGGACCAATCCGGGGTCAAAATAAAGTTCCCAATATCATAATTCTAATTCATAATTGATAGGTATTCAAAAGACCTGATGATTTTTGGCATGACATTGAAGTGCTTCATAAATCTTTAATCAACTTTAGCAGATATTCATGCAAGGCATATTGATCTTATTTCAACAACGGCTCAACTCATCATCCAAGGCTGGTATTCTGATTAGGATTTTTCCATTAACCACTCGACACCTTATCTTGACTAGGATTAACTGATGCAATAACAGTGTTTGGAACTTCTGCTTGTTTTCACCTTTGGATGCTCTAAGATTTTTTGAAATTTTTTTATTGTAGATCACTCTAGACCCACACACTCGAGATCACGACAGACTAGACGATGACAGACTGACGTTGACACAGGAGGATAACACTCTTGACACTGAAATAGAAGTTTGGAGGAGACAACTCAATTTTTCATAATTTAATGCGCATTTGTCATGTTTGATGTATCTCTTTGCATTTCATGTGAACTTCTCATCTTAGTGCGATAATACTCAGTTGGTAAAGTAATGCTTCGAAAATATTCCATATGGATCTCAATCAATCCTTTGCTTTCTCTGAAATGTGCTTCAAATTAGTGCCTTAGCTTATAGAATAAGAGACAATTCGTTTCAAATATTTTCAAGGATATACTTGATGATTCATGATTCACTTTTCAGGTGATAGGGGGTACAGGCGAACGATGTTTGGCCCTAGTTGACGAGGATAAATGGAAGTTTGAGCAAACAAAGTTTGCCCCTAGTGTGGCAGTGGTATCTTAAGGCTCTGGGCAAACTTGAAAGCTTTGCCTGTAGTTTGCAAGGTTCAGGGACCGAGAGCCAGGAAAGCTCGCCTACTTATCCCCAAGTAGGAATCAGGTCCAAAGTAGTTCGGTCGAGGTTTGAAGGAAGGTATTCGAGATGTGGCTGAGTGTTTTAGGAGCAAAGACCGAACCGAGTATGTTGCCTACGTATCCCCGAGTGGGAATCAGGTCAAGCGTAGTTCCTCAAAGGCTGGAGGTTTTGAAAGAGCAAGGATTCAAGAAATGGGGGGCTTTTCAAGCCATGTCGACATTTAGATTTTCTGAAGCAGGGTCACTTTTGGTAGCATTGAAAGAAATTAGACTACCTCTCCTTTTTCGTTTCTTTTCTTTTCTTTTCTCTTTGTGTTTTTGACGGTTGATTCTTTTCACCTTTTCACTAGCCAGCCAGTTTTTACATTTCTCATCATACAAGATTAGCCCTTCAAATCTTTTGAGCTTATTCAAAGAGAATATAAATCAAAGCTTTAGGACAACTTATGTTCCCAATTTCTCGATCTTCTTCATTCTTCTTCCTCTTCTTTCTTTTATTATTTTTTTTTCTCTAAAGTTTTGACTGGCTAGGATCAAGTTCATGAAAACAACACGCAAATTTTTTTTTCTTTCATGCTCTAACTTTTGCCTAGATGCCCTTTTGGGTTTTCATCCTAGCGAGCTTCTTCTCTTTTTTTTAGAGAGAGAAGTACTTTATTTGAAATGTTCAGCTACTATCAAGGACAAAGTGTACATGGCTTGCAGGTTAGACAAGTTTGAATGGCTCATTTTTCTGGGCTCAAGATTTTGAAATGGGAAGATCAGGGATTTAAGCTAGTCCCGAGTCACTATCAAGTATATCTTTTCAAGATTTAAGCAAAAGCATCTCAAGATTCTTAAAGTAAGACTAATCAATTCTTAGCTTTCTTCGGCGTCAGTGCAAAATTAACTTTTATCCTTTTAGAATTCTTTTCAATCTTTTCAATGCACAAAATTATCAGCATTGTATTTTTTACAATAATCAGAGAAATGATATTTTCAGCTTAGAGATTCATTCATTCATGACAAGGCGCATTTAATCAAGAAAATGAAGACTTTATTTCATCACTAGAAAGACAAGGATTACAGTACTCGACATTGACTCAAAATACAATTTGACAATAGACAGACCCGACAATAAGACTTTAAACTGACTTGACTGGACTCGACTTGATCTTAAGTGGAATGTCACTGCGATCTACTTATTCCTTCTTAAAACATCCATTCGGCTTCAACAAGCAGCTATTCGAAACATCATCACTTCATCACTTTCTTGGGCTTTCCATTCTCCACCAAAGGCTCAAGCTCCTCGGTTAACCCTTCAGGCCTATACTCATAGTCTTTGAGGTATCAATAATCTTCCTTGGTAGATTGCATCCAGTTCATCTTCACAAGCAGTTCACTGATTTGGTTGACAATAGATTCCATAGCAATCATCCTAGCATCCATATCGGCTTTATGTGTCATCTTTCCAACCCTGACTGATTCAGCTGATATTACCCCAAACTCTAATCTGATAAAACAACATCTTGAAACTCTGGCCTAGGAGCGAGCAAAACTTTTTGATCCTTTCTTCACTTCTCTCTCTTATTAGGGATTTTCAAATAATCAGGTATCTTTATTGCAAAAGAATTTTTCAAAGAATAATATTTACAAAAGTGGATGGAAAATCAAGGATGGAAAATCATTTCTTTTTCAAAAATATTTTCTAAAATAGAAGAAATCTTTTTCAAAAGTCTGAGGCGTCGCACTCATGAGTCGTATACGCGATGCTCGTGTAGTGTATGCAATGCAGATGAAATGATATCTAATCTAAATGCAATGCACCTTAATCTAGCTTAGACCTAGCATATCAATAGACAAACACATAAGATTCCTTGAGTATGCTAATTACCCTAATAATCCAATCATTATCCAAGGACTTGAAATTCTTGTTTATAAAATTGAATTTTTCATGAAAATCTTGAAAGAGAGGGGGAGATTTGTAAATTTCAAAAACATTTTTGAACTAACAATGCTTGTGGTGTGAAATCATGATTCTTAAAAATCGAGGTAGGAAACTCTGAAATTCTAAAATCTGGAATAGAATAATCAAAGTTTGAATCATGATTTCTTGTTGAAAACCAAGGTAGGAATTTTGAAATTTTCTAAAATCTGAGAGGAGGTTTTTAAAATTGAATCATCAAAGTAGGAATTATGAAATACTCTATAATCTAGGGAGAATTTTGGAAGGATTTTGTAAAAGGAATTTCAAAGCAAATTTTCAAAAGGGATATTCCTGGAATTTTCAAAAGACTCGGGTTTTTCAAAAAAGTGCTTGTATTTTAAAAATTTTAAAAAATTGTCCTCAAATATTGATTAGATGTTTGGATAAAGATCATACTACTCTAGAGGAATCCATCATACAAGGTTTGATGATGCCTTCGCATACACATCCTCATCATCCACAGAATCACTTACGGGCAAACGCAAATAATTCATCACATTGTCCTAATCAAAGATGATAATCAAAATCCTAATTGAAGGGTTCTATAGAAACTATATGCAAAGGCCGAGTTTTAGTCTCATAAAGGGTCCATTAGCAAACTCAGCGGTGTGGGTGACCGCCTCCCCGAGGGCGTGTCGTTCACACATGGGCTCTATATACCGCACGCGGTACAAGGCTAACAATGACTACATGATACCAAAGTCTCTTGACAAATAAAGGAAAGAGGGCCCTCCACCCACAAGGCAATGGTCTCAAGCAGTCGTAGTGAAAGAACAATGCAAGTGCAAATACAGGCAAAAAAAACACGATCATCGAATTAATAACAAGGATATTCTTTGGCTGAAGTCAAACACTTGAAGAACAAGAAACTGTCAGTTTCATGTTCAAATCCCCAACAGAGTCACCAGATTGTGAACCAGTGCGCTCGAGGGCGTTCTGGTGTTCTCCGACGATAGTGTCCCAGGACGGATCCTAAGGAGCACACTTCAGGAAAAACTAGAACTTCCTTACACGATCCTAGAGACAAAGTGTCGCCACCT
Source organism: Hydrangea macrophylla (assembly GCA_033977485.1). Classification (NCBI taxonomy): domain Eukaryota; kingdom Viridiplantae; phylum Streptophyta; class Magnoliopsida; order Cornales; family Hydrangeaceae; genus Hydrangea; species Hydrangea macrophylla. Next base: position 194,997 of record CM066992.1, read on the forward strand.
AATTTTTATCGGGAATTGGGAAACCCTAGTTTTACTCGCCTAAAATTGAATAAGGTTACTCGCCCTTCATTACCAGAAATTAGATTCAGGGGTCTTAGTACGAGAGAGGAAAGAGCCCATGCAGGAACAAAGCACCCCTCCTCGCCCTACCGAATAGTAGGCCTTGATTCAAATATCCTTGTTCTTAATTTATAATTAGTGTTGTTTCCTCAAACATAATAGATAGTATATACATGTCAAAAGGGGAACATCTAGGAAAATCATATCAAGAGGTTAAAAATCAAGTAGAAGTCGGATACACATGCAATACAAGTGAGAGGTATACTTACAGTGGTTAGTCCCGTCCAGGACCAATGCAAGTAAAGGAAACATGTCATGACATGCAAAAGGGAACTAGAAGACTTACATTGAGTTGACTCAAGCGGAGTCACAAAAAGTAAAAAGAAAGGAAACATGCAATGCAATCATTCAACGATCCTAGATAAGATGTCTCTAACACATAAGCATATAAACGGAGACTATCCTAAAGGAAATGTGTCACTGAAAATAAAGTTGTAAACCTAGAAAAATTCTAAGAGAAGGGATAGAGATATACACTATACATGGGCACTAAGCCACATGTAGACGATGCAAACCCACGAATTGAAGTCTGGATCCATGGCATGGCATTCAATTCTCTACACTAAGACACCGAGAAATACCCAAGCATTGCAAAAACACAAGCAAACAAATAACATGCATGAAAGACAAGTAGAAGATGTCATCAATCAAATTTCTAAATTCAGCAACCTCTAATGAATCCTATCAAAAGTGGTCTTAAACATGAGCTGGGTTAAAACCCTTTTACATAAAGTTAGATACATGTCTTTGGGAACTTCTCCAAAAAGTAGAACCACTTTACCATTTTTGAAGTTTAAGAAATAAGAGCTTTGAGAATAGTGGATCAGGACTGTCCACAGTTCTTGTAAAAATCATAACTAATTCTATAAAAATCATGTGATGCTCTATTTGGTGGCAAAGAAAAGCTATTTCATTATGGTTTATGCAAAAAATAATCCCATAGACATCTCATGATCTTAAAGTTTCTGATAAGTTGTTTTAACCAGACTCTGTTATTCTGGAAATTTGGCATCACTTGACAAATGAATGTAAAACATAATAGAAGTATAATAAAAGTTCATGAATCATGTTAATCAAGTTAATCGAACCTTTTGATCTCTCATCTATTTATCCTAGATGATTTCTAAACAAAGTTCTATTCATCAATTGTTGTTGAGTGATCAAGGTATGTCCATTTTGTATACATAATCATAATTGTAGTAAAATCTAGAAAATTCCAGAATAGTTATATCAACTTCAAACGCTTAGAAAACGATCTTAACTCGATCGTATGCTCACGATTTTACATCGACTTATAGATATATGAGTAAGGAATCATCCCTAAAAAGCAGAACATCGAAAACTATTATAGATTTTCTAAAATCAAGCACAAAGAGACTATGTTCAAATTTGTCAACCGATTTCTCAACAATTTCTAAAAATAGCTTATAGATCCTAGAGGTTCTCAAAATGGATCGAATGAAAGCTAATTCATCAAAGTCTACCAAAAAATTTGAAATCCATCAAATTATGGGTTTTGATGGACCATATCTTATGGACAAAACCAATCTGTTTTGCTCAATTTTAACTAGTTTGTTTTTAATATTGAGGAAAACATCTTAGGTGTTGGTTGAAGTTTATTTGAGAGATCAAATTCATAGATCTACTTGGCTATCATGATTTCCAATCAATTTAGCCCTCAAGTTCTATGAAGAACTTTGGATCATGGATCAAAGGGACTTATAAATATCCTATTGGAGATGAATTTCAATAGGAATTCTAAGTAATAGAAATAATCAAGAGATTGATATGAACATAGGAATCATTGTTCTCATAAACCACACTTCTAAACCATCATAGAATTCAAAATAAATACATATATATAATCATGTATGCATGGATCTAAATTGAAGATTAAAATTGAAAACTATAGCGAAAATTAATCTCTAAGCATGAATATCAACAAAATCAAAAGCGACTTGGATCTAGCTATGTGAGTGTGTGAAGAACAAGAGAGAAAGAAGATGAGTGTTCTAGCAAAGAAAATAAAACTAAACTAGATCCACGCCTTATAAATCTATATAAAAATAGGGATTAGAGATGAATATTGATGTCTACCTCTTGGAGGATTCTCAATTGTATAATCAAAGTTGATTTGAAGATCTTCTTCTTCAAGTGTTCTTCAAGCTTTTCAAGCATTCGTCCATGGAAGTTAATGGAGGCAATTGATGTCTAATTCCTCTAATCTAATTATCTAGGGATTAGTTTAGAAATCTCTTAATCATAATTCACTTCATCTCTCTAGAAATCACTCTTGAATTTTAAGTAAATTCTTATATCATGTAAGTATATGAACTAGTACTCTAGTATATTCCAAGATTACTCAAGGTGATCTCATATGGATCTATATATAGAGTTTTAAAAACTTAACTCTTAAGTTTCAGGGTTAAAACAGTGATTTTAGAGAGCAAAAAAGGGCTGAAATGGCTATTTCGGTGCTTAAACGCAGTTTTCAGGCAATTTCCTCATAGTGGGAGGCTTCTAGAAGGGTCTGGAACTTGAAAAGCTCGATGGAGGGGGAACTTAATGGGTGGTGGCTTTGGTAGGACCTGCCACCCACTTGTGGGACCCGCCACCTGCTTTTCCTCCTCCTCTGGTTGCCCTTAAGCTCTATTTAAAATATTAAGGTTCACTGCTTTTCTGGATTATTATAAAAATGCTTTTTGGTGTCCAAAATCGTCCATTTATGTATCGTTGGAAAGCTGACGAGTTGAATTTCAGTAAACAAATATTCCAGGAAGTTTTATAATGAAAAGTGAAGTCCAATTGATGTCCGAAAGTGTTCTAAAACTTTAAACGTCTTTTTGAAATCAAGCAACGTCTTTTCCAAAATTACTTTTAAATGCATGACGATTTCAAACTTTTCTCTAAAATTAAATTTCTGGATACCTAGAATACTGTATTTAGAACACTTCAGGTTCATATGACTCTGCGTGAATATGAATTATGAGAGACAATTTTGACAAAACCGGTATTAGCATGGAAAAGGGCTTTTCTGAGCTTGAAGTCACTTTTTGAAGTTCGATCTTTCGATTGTGTGGAATCCAGTACCTTCCACGGGGTACTTTTGATCATCGAATCCTCTAAGACATTGTCCATCCTAAATCTTTTCAGTGTGGTCAAAATTGGGTGTCTACATCAGACTCAAGGTCAAAGACAAAGTGGCAGATCATGTAATGGCAGGTGGAATAATAGTCGAGGCCGTGGGAGAGTAAGAACAAATCTAGGCAGACCAAGAAGTAATGACATGTCTTCTCCTCATTGCAATATCTGCAAGAAGGATAATCATGACAGCAAAGATTGCTGGTTCGGACAATGTACTAACTGTAAAAATTATGATCACAAAGTGATAGATTGCCGACAAAGACACAAGGATGAAGCCAGCTTCTCTGAAAGCAAGGAAGGCCTATCAGAACAACTATTTTATACCATCATAAATTCTCAAGACAAAGGTGATGTTTGGTATGTCAATAGTGGCTGTAGTAATCATATGACAAGAATGAAGACCAATTTCATTAGCTTGGATGAGACTTTCAAGTCTGAAGTGAAGCTTCGAGATGGAAAGAGCGTTAAGGTTGAAGGAAAATGGGAAATCACGGTTCAATCTAAGGAAGGTAACTCTAAAATTATCAAGGAAGTGCATTATGTACTTTCTTTATCTCAAAGTCTATTGAGTGTGGGCCAATTAATTCAAAAAGGCTATGTGTTAAAGTTTGATGAAGATGGTTGCACCATAATTGACAAGAAATTGAATCAAGTAGTCACCAAAGTTCAAATGACCCTTAATAAAGTGTTTCCATTATTCATGTCACACACTGGAGACTCTGCTTTTAAAATTGAAAGTATGGATGAATCTGTGTTGTGACATTGGAGATATGGTCATTTGAATTATCAAAGTTTGAAGTTATTAAGGAAAAATGACATGGTGGTTGGGCTGCCATCAATTGACTCGGGTAAAAGAATTTGTGAAGGATGCCTTTTTGGCAAAATGCATAGATTTCCTTTTCCGAAGACTTCATGGAGGAAAAAGGCACCGCTTGATGTAGTGCATGCTGATATTTAGGGTCCAACTAGGACACCATCTCTCAACAATAGACGGTATTTTCTTTTCTTTCTTGATGATTGTTTAAGAATGATGTGGATTTATTTTCTTGAACATAAATCAGAAGCCTTCACCAAGTTTCTTGAATTTATGGCCTATGTTGAAAGAGAAAGTAGAATGAAGATTAAGTATTTAAGGACAGATCGTGGAGGTGAGTTCATTTACAAGCCATTTTGGAATTATTGCAAAGAGAAAGGCATTAAGAGAAAGCTAATAGTCCGAAGAAGTCCCCAATAGAACAGTGTTGTGGAGAGAAATAACTGTAGCATTGCCGAAATAGATAGAAGTATGCTGAAAGGAAAAGGCTTGCCAAATATTTTCTGGGCAGAAGCTATTAATACTACTATCTATCTTCTTAACAGGTCTCCATCAAATGCTGTCCAGAATGCAACGCAATATGAAGCTTGGTTCAAGAGGAAACCCAAGGTTAATCATTTAAAAGTCTTTGGCTGCTTAGCATATCACCTAATTCTGTCTCAAGACAGAGAAAACCTTGATGAAAAAGGAGAAACATGTATTTTTATTGGGTATAGAGAAGAATCCAAAGGCTATCACTTATACCAACCAGAAACCAAAAAATTAATTATCTCAAGGGACGTGATTTTTGATGAAGTAAAAGCATGGGAATGGAGTGTGGAGAAAGTGCAGGCTCAAGAAAGATTTCAGGAACAAGGAGATATAAGTCCAGGAGAAGAAGACCAACAAATGCCTTTAAATTCCTCAAGTCCCCAAAATTCAAATTCTTCTCAATCATCTTCCCAAAGATTCTCAGGGTCATCCACTACAAATTATCCTCCTCAAAAATTTCAATCGTTGGAAGAAATTTATGAGTCCAATCTTGTTGCTTTTAATGCTTGTGAACTGCAAAATTATCAAGAATCAGCAAAAGAAGAAATTTGGCAAAAGGCTATGGATGAAGAGATGTAGATGATTAAAAAGAATGATACTTGGCATCTTGTGGAAAGGCCAAAAGACAAGGAGAACGTTGGTTTGAAATGGGTATTCAAAACCAAGTTCCATGAGGATGGTTCTATTCAGAAACACAAGGAAAGACTTGTTGCCAAGGGATACTTGCAGCAACCAGGAATTGATTTCAATGAGACTTTTGTACCTGTTGTAAGCATGGAAACCATAAGAATAGTCCTGGCACTAGCAGCCCAAATGAAGCTTCAGATTTTTCAGCTAGATGTAAAATCTGCCTTCTTGAATTGAGAGATCGAGGAAGAGGTTCATGTGGAGCAACCCTAAGGTTATGTTATTAAAGATAAAGAAGAAATGGTATATTATCTCCAAAAGGCTCTTTATGGTTTGAAGCAAGCACCTCATGCTTGGAACAGGAAGATTGACAAATACTTTCAGAAGCATGGATTTACAAGAAGCCCAAATGAGTCATCTCTCTATGTGAAGACTCAAGGCATGAATAACTTCTTAGTGGTGTGTTCATATGTGGATGATTTAATTTACAAATGATGGAAGAATTTAAAAAGGCCATGATAAATCAATTTGAAATGAAAGACCTAGGCCTTATGAAATATTTTTTGGGAATGCAAGTGAAGCAAGACCAAGGCCAAATTTTTCTGTCTCAAGAAAAAGTATGCTGCAGACTTGTTCAAAAATTTAACATGTCCCAATGCAAACCTGTGCCTACACCCATAGGAGTTAATGAAAAGCTTTCCAAGAATGAAGGAAAAGAAAAGGTTGATGAGACTTTATATAGAAAGCTAATTGGATCCCTCATTTATCTTACAAATACAAGACCGGATATTGTGTATACTATAAGCATTGTCTTAAGATTTGTGAGTGAACCCAACAACGATCATCTTGCAGCAATGAAGTGTATCCTGATATATGTTTAAGGAACCAAGAATTATGGGATTTTATATCAGGCAGAAGAAGATGACAGATTGATTGGTTATACTAATAGTGACTGGGCAGGTCCTATTGATGATAGAAAAAGTACATCAGGCTATGTTTTTTGCCTTGGATCGAAGGTCATTTCTTGGTCATCTAAGAAGAAAAAGATTGTGGCTTTATCATCAGCAGAGGCAGAATATATATCAGCCACAAGTGCAGCAAGTGAAGCAATGTGGCTTAGGAGGATTCTCAAAGATATGAAACATGAACAGGGATTTCCAACTTCCATTTATTGTGATAACATGTCTGCCAAAGCCATGACCAAGAACCTTGTTTTTCATAGTTGCACAAAGCACATTGAAATTCGTCATCACTTTATCAGAGTTCTTGTTAATAATAGTGAGATCGAGCTGCATTTCTGCAAGACGGGGGAGTAAGTGGCAGATGTTTTCACCAAACCAGTTGCTATTGATAAATTTCTTTTTTTTTTTTTTGAGATAAGCTTGGAGTTCTAGATTTTTCAAAACTAATAGGGAGTGTTAGAAATTAATTAACAATAATCTAGAATTTATGTTATGGCTTTTAGACTTTCCATGTTGTTTTTTTGAAGAACTCTTTTGTTTAGTTATGAAGAGCTACCAACTACCTAGAGTTATTGCTTTGTTTGCTCTAAAGTTTTCCATATGTATCTAAGAGAAGCTATGTAGTAGCTCATAATATATAAGGAAAAGCCAGAATTGTTCCCTCTGTTTTTAACCTTCTTTCTGATCTTTCCTCCACAAGTATTACATTATAAATCAGCTTTTGCTGCTATACTCTTACAAAGTTACCAATCTGTACAATATCTCTCTTTCATTTCATACCTCTATATCATCTCCCTCCGAAAGGGATTGATGATGTAGAGGCTTTGATATTTTATAGCACCATTAGATTCACGATGCACAAAAACACATTGGTTTCTTGTGCCAACCAGCAACATATTAGTCATACTTTAATTGTATTCCAACAACTGTTGGCACTACAAAGACTTTTAAACACACACAAACACATACACACACACAAATATATATATATTTATATAAAGGATGTAACTCGTGTAATCCTGTTAATTTTGGCAATAAAAAAGTTTGATTGTCATCATTGTAATAATTGGCTTTGTAAAGGTGAAGTTAGTGAATTTAAGTCATTATGGGATTAGACAAGAGTAGAATCCTTCTTTTTCTTCTTCTTCTTCTTTTTTTTTGTCATACAAAATGTTGGACCAGCAAGCATTCGTGGTCTCCGATCAGTAAAGAGAGCTAGTACAACACAGAGAAAGGGAGCTTGTTTTCGAGCAAGGTAGCGCATAATTGATGAGTTGTTTTTGTAATAGAGTGCCTAACTTTATTCTTTCAAGTGTCAGTGCAGAGGGCTTGATGGGGATTGGATTGGTTCTATTTTTTTTTTCTGCAATCATTTGCAATGTGTATTGCTGGCAAATTTGTCGCAGATTTACCATTAAAGGCAAGAGAAGGTAAGTCAATAACTATTGTTATTTAATTAAATTGATATGCATTCTATTTTTTCTAAATTCCCGTGCATTTGCACGAGTTGTCAACTAGTTACTTACTATGATACTTAAGGATTAAATCAATTATCTTATGACACATACATCATAAAATGTAAAACTGATATCAATATATAAAATGTCAACCTCTCATACATACAGAACTGACTTGAGGGCATAATCCCAACATTGCGTACATGAAGTTCTCTCAAATCTATCTACCTATCAAGATTTGTTTATATAAAGTTCAAGCCTAAAACTCATTCCACACTGTTCCACATGGCGTGTCGTGGAATGAACTTATTTTAGACTTATAAATATATTTTTCCTCCATTTTTTCTGCTTGAAATATCTTTATTTCTTTAAAAAATAGTGTCATACCTTTCATGTAGTTTTTCTCTTTCTTTTATTCTTTCTAAAAGTTTTCTAAGAGACTTGATCTGAAAAAATGAATTTTAGTTTTTTTAGAAAGAATAAAAATGTTTTTTCGACATCCATTTTTACGCTGCAAAATTTTGTATTTTTTTCTTTTTAGAATTAATTTGTCAATATGCATCTTGTTTAATAGATCACGGAAATATTTATAAAAAAAAAAACTTATCAAAATTACACAAGTTTGTATTTTGAAAATTATGGCATTTTAAAGATTGAAAAACTAGAAAAGAAACTATTTTGCGAAGTGTATTGATTAGTTGGTTGAAAATGGGGGGAAGAGGCACGTAAATAGAATTTGAAATAACTCAAGAACTTTTGGGTTTTAAAAGAAAAAAAAACACAGGGACCAACAGCTAGAGAGTGTTTGTTATAGGGACCTATGGCCATAAACTAATTTTGGACTTTTGTATTACCTCTAATTTCTGCTATTTTTGTATTGCTCTATGTATCCATTTTTTTTCCTTTCCAAAAAAGACTAATATATCGAGTAATTATTGGTTGAGTTTCTTTTAAAAGTACTGTGTAAACCCAACAATTTGAGAAAATATCGTGAAGCATAATTGTGCTGACGTTGAATCATAAACCAATAAGACCCCATTTGAGTCACCTGGAATGTGAGGAAAGAATTTCGTTCTTTGGTAACACTTTTATAAAAAATTAGCGAAAAGTCCCTCGTTTTAGTCCTTTTTAGTGAAAACTCCAACCCGTTTTTTATTTTTGTCAAAACTCCATGACTAGTGTAACTTTTTAGTGAAAACTCCATATGTAATAAAGTTATGTGAAATTTCACATAACTTTTATAACATATGGAGTTTTCACTCAAATAAAACATGGGTTAGATGTGTCACTAAAAAAGTCTAGTTTTTTGACCATTTAACTATATCTCTTACTATTTATTTATTTATTTTTGTGTTTGGTGTGTTTACTGGACCTCCAAGAAACAACCATATCTCATTCATTTAACAATTCAATAGTGTTTAAATTTCAATTCTAATGGTTTGAATTTAAATCAACTAATCAAATGATTGGATGGTTGTGTGGATATAGCAATTCTCTCTTATCCACAGCATTTTCAAAATTTCTTTTTCAATTCAAAATACAAACCATGAGTCACCACTTAATTTTCTTTAAAAGAAAAATTAAGAAACCATTTTAAAAGTAATACGATCTTTTGCGAAACCAAAGATAAACTGGGTTCGGGGATCATGGAATGAAAGGGGAAGGAGCCCGACAGACTAAAACACCCCCTCTCATCCTATCTCGCGATAGGCCTTTACTCAACATTCTTTTTAATCAAATTATTAATCTAAGCATGCCCTCAACTAATACATATATATAAGTATACATAGCACAAGCATATCAAAAGGGTGCAAAATTGCTAACGATAAAAGGCATACAAAATCACATAGTTCAATTAGCAAGCAAAATGATATGCAAATAGGGAACTAGGAAACATACCCGGGATCCAGCTGCGAATGTTTAAACGTGTAATGCATACAAAAGAATAAATCCTAATAAAAGGGTCTCTAATCACATATATACATAAGAAAAATCTTAATTCTAAGGTGTCGCACATGAGGTCGAAAATTAATAAAATTAAGAAATAATTAAGCTAGAGAAGAGTCAAGAGATCATACCTCTTCGGCGCTACAAAACAAGGGTTATTCCACATGCTTTACAAAGATATACAATATCAAATAACCATCTCTAAATGTCTAGCTTAATTCTATCAAGTAGAAGAAATGACATACCAAGAATTCTAAGTATAAGTATCAATCAACATGGACGAGTGTACATGAATACATGAATATAAACAAGAGTAAGCTACGAACTACTCATTGATTTGGATCTTTTAACCTCTAGATTTAAGCTTAACTAATCATTATTAAAGCATGGTTTAAGCCCTGGGTCATAGAAAAGTCTTTTGGACCATTATTTACTAGATTGGTCAAAATTGTGACAAAATTCTGAAAATTGTTGAGAGCAGATCAGAACTAAAAAAATAAAATGGGAAATTAAATCCAAGGTATGTTGGTTTTATCTTGATGATTTTTGGACTCAAGGTGCCTCTGTGAGTCTAGTTTCTAACCCAAAAAGAAAAGGCGAAGATCAACGGTCCAATCTCGGGAAAAAAAGGTAAAAATCATACGTCACTCGAAGATTTGCAAATCTCTGTCCAAAGATTTTGTGCTATTTTTTAAAAATAGTAAAAATTTAGAATCACTTTGATCTTTTTAGGGGATCTTAGTAACACATTAAACTTATATAAAAAATTATTTGGGGTCAAAAATGTTTGATTAAGGTTCTGATTTACGTATTTTGAAACTGACTTGCTATTCTGAAACTCTGGACAGATTATGATTGTTTCACAAAACTCATGATTAAACCATGTTAACCACAAGATCTCACTAAAACAAAAATTACAGTCATAGAACTTTGTGTTATGAACACATTCCAAGTGGTCTCATTCAATTCCAAAGGATCAAGATTTAATTAAAAATCCTTGATCTAAATGGGATCATGAATTCACTGCACCTTTATTGAACTTATCATCTTTATGTTGCATCTATCCATCAAGCCATGGATATTGGCTCATCCTAAACCTAACCCTCCTTTCCATTGAGGGCCATTGAAGGTCAAAACATGATTAATACTCATGAGTTTTTAAGGAATATGAAAGAGATTCCATGAAAACTCCAAGTTAAAGAACCCAAACCATGGTGGGGGTTTGGATTCATCTACTTGCTCTTGATAAAATGATGGTTAACTTTAAATATCATGTGCATCATAAGCTTACATGAGACTAAAAGATCAAACTCATAAGATTCAAGTGAGGTATGGAAGACCTCCAAATATCTCAAGAGAAAAGTACAAGCAAGCATGACTATTACTCATGAGTTTTCAAGGAATATAAGAGAGATTCCATGAAACTCCAAGTTAGAGAACCCAAACCATGGTTGGGGTTTGGATTCATCTACTTGTTCTTTCATAAAAGATGATCAACTTTGACCCCTATGTGAAGCATAAGATTACATAAGACTAAGAGATCAAGCTCATGAGATTCAAGTGAGGTATGGAGGACCTCCAAAAATCTCAAGAGAGAAGTACAAACAAAAAAGAAGAAGAACAAAAATAAGTAGGACGCTAAAACTTTAAAAAACTTAATCAAGAAGAACTAAATGACTTAAAGATTAGAGGTTTAAGATAAAGAAAACACAACTTAAGATTAGAGGATCACCTCCAAACTATCCTCAAACTTCTATGTTTTGAAGGTCTTCCAAGCTCTTCTAGCTCTCAAAACTCTCTTTATCCCAAAAATCTCTTTGTTTTCTCCTTGAAATTTCCCTTCTTCCAAAAATGTGTAGTTGTTCCCCTTTTTTTTTTTCTCTTCTAGTCCTCTTTTCCAATGAAGATCCCTCTTCTTTTATAGATAAGACACCTAGGTAATTTCAATAAATTCGGAGTAAAAACCAGCTATGGAGACAACATTTGGTGGTACAATGTGTACTTCCTAAAAAAGCAAACTGTTAAAGCAAACGGCAATTAGAAAACTTTCTATGGCACTCAGAGAAAGCCGAAATGGCACTCCGTGATAGCCACCACAGCAATCAATAAATGTCGTGCGACACTTAATGAGAGTCGCGCCAGAATATTGACTGTCGCGTTATTCTCAAGCTTACTTTATCAGTTTTTTGTTTTATTTGCATACATATACGTATTGTACCACAAAATATGGACTTTTAAAGCGAACGGCAGTCAGGAAATGTCGGTGTCATTCAATGAATGCCGCTACGGCACTTTGGGAGTGCCGCACGACACTTATTGAGTGCCGTACAAACTTCCATGTGCCGCATTTTGTTAAACTTCTTCTTCTAGATCTTTTCTTTTCTTCTTTTTCCTCTCAAAAGTTTATTTTGATGATTTTTTTCCAAAAGCGGTGTTCTATACCTGAATTTTCCTGAATACCTGGTATTCCTTTTTTTTGTGAAAATTTATCACGATTGGAGAACTTTATGAAGAGCTTGGAATACATCAAATCATTCGGTCCTTATCATCATCGAACGTGGAGGCGACGCTCTCCTAAATTCGACAGTTGGTCAAAGTCGGGGTGTCTGTAGTTTTCCCCTCTTCGACAGAGCTTGTGGAGCAACGCTTGTGTCAAGGTCAGTTTCTCTCGATCCGGATCTCAATATTCTTTTTATTTTTGTTGTTTTCTTGAATTCTTTTGAATGTATAACTCTCTGTCTACTCTCCTTTTAACATGTCATGGCTAGCGGTTCAGGCAGTAGAAAGAAGGCCAAGTATGTGGCCACTCCTCATCCTGAACCTACTTTCTTGCTCCGGGATCCGGACAAGCATTTATCCGCACGGGCATTCGGACGAGAGGTATACATACCGCCCCATCTCTTCATTCTTTTCAAAATTTCCAATGAATAATAATGCAGAATGATAAGCTGTGCTTTTGGATGCATGAGTTATGCTTTTCAAGACTTTGAATTCTTTAAACTGCATTGCTCATTCTTTTTCATTTTCTGTATTCTTTACTCCGTTCCTTATTAACCTCATGAACGGGCATGTGACAAACAAACTTTACATGCTAAACTTTACAAGGATAAGAATGTCATGCTCATGGAATTTCCTGGGCATCTCAATTGCCCTTTTTATTCATTCACAACTCGAGTTCATTATTTCTTGCCATTGCTTGTCAGCCAGCCTCATCATTTATTCATTTTTTGATTTTCTTAACAAAACCTTCATGGATATGAATGCTATGCTTGCAATTTCTTCCAAATATTTCAACCGCTCTTTTATTCATTCGTGTTTGATTTAATGCTCCTAAGCCTACTTTACACATTTTCCCTAGTTTCTTCATGCAAAACTCATATGTACGATGAAAAAACTTCATATGTTTTCTCAAGAATGCGAATATTAAATTTGTTAAATCTTCTCAAGTACTTTAAATGCTCTCCTCTTTACCCATTCATTATTCATTCATCCTTTATTATCACTTCTTCTTTATTATTTTCTTTTTCTTTCATCCGCTTATATACTGACACCATGTCTTGTGATTCTTGCAGCTCTAGCCCATGGCTTTGCATGGTACGAGTACCTAAATTAGATTGTGAAGGGCTTTATCGACGCTGCGGGTTTCAGGGACTTCATCAAGCTTTTGACGAAAAGCTCCAACGACCTATGACAGATTCATGCTCTCTCGAAGTGATGTTGGGACACCACTAACTTGTTCCACCTCGAGTTCAGGGAGATGATGATGACCCCGCTGGACTTCAGTATGATCATAAGGATCCTTTTCGGGGAGGAGTGCCTCCGCTATCTTTATTTTTCATTTTCTAATTAAAGCTTACATTTTTCTGTCGACTTCTTTATTTTGTTAATCCGGGGGCTTATGCTTTTTTTTCTTTCTTGTAGATCTGGTCTCATGAGTATCTATAGATGATGTTACCTAAGACGCGGCCAGTGAACGCCCTCATTATTCCCCAGGGGTTGGAATGGCAGAAAGAGCGGGTCGGGCGGAAGACCGGGGCCCATGATATGATTTTGTTTAGGAACTTCCTGACGAATCTACGAGAGCTGTACGTCCACTGGAAGCCTTCACTCAATGTGCTTCCTACTGCTTTTCTGGGGATTCAGCAGTCGACTAGGTATGACCCACAGAGGATATTACTGGACAGGCCGGATGCTCAGGAGTGGTACCTGGGGAAGAGGGTGACCAGGCAATTGCTGGTGGCTCCTGTATTCTTTGTGCCGCATCCTCCATCTGAGTCGATGAGAGTTACAGAGACCCTCCAGGGTTCCGCACTTACGGTCTCCTTAGCTGGGCTCTCCATTCAGGATTTTCTAGAGCCCACTGACGGGTATCAGTGTTCTGCACTGCCAAGCTAATGCCGAACTTGCCTCGGATAGAAGTGACTCGAGTAAGTGTCTTTTGGCTTTTTGATCCTTCTTTCAATTCTTATCACATATATATGTTTTTCTTACTGAATTCATTTTTCCTTTGCAGCCCATTCCTACCGCCGCTCGTGGTCGGGCTCTACTGCCTTGGGATTCAAGCCTCCAGACCATTTCCTATGGTGAGTAGGTCATGACTACGATCCCCAGATACCAGGCGGGTGCTCCCACCATTCCACTCCAGTATGATCATGCCCCATGGGACTATGCGGAGGAGGGCTTGCTCTATGCCCATAGCGTGAGAGAGTGGATCTATGGTCAAGAGTGGAGGGTAAACTTCGAAACATGACTTTAGTTTAAAATTTTCATTCCCATTATGATATTCTAACCCCTTTTTGTGTATTGATTTTCTTATTCAGCCTGACGGTGTGCGGGTATCTGCTAAAGCTCACACGAGAGCTCTGGTAAAACTTCTACTGACTCTTTTCACTTATTTTAACATTTTTTTATCTTTAAATAACACATGGCTATGAAATCTATTTCTCCATTCAGGAGGAGTAAAATAGAGCCTTGGTCCTACAAGTGAGAGAACTTCAACAGCGGCTTCAGCAATTCGGCATTGATTTTAGCAGAGCTCCTGGAAGTAGAAGTGTCGGACGAGGTAGAGGTAGTGGTGGAGGTAGTAGTGGCAGTAGAGGTAGAGGCAGAGGCAGAGGCGAAGGTGGAGCGAGTGGGACAGAGTTAGAGGAGGAGCCCCTCAGACGCGTCACGCGTCAGACTCGAGGCCGGGGTCGGGGTTGACCTTACTTTTTTTATTTTTGTCATTTCTGAGAGCTCTGGGGAGGATAGACATTTATTTGGATGATTGTATTTATTTTGCTGATGGCTCTTGGATAGCCGAGATAGGATAGGCATTCGTGTCACTTTTATCATGAAAGTTTTTACCTTTTCTCTTTTTATTACTGCTCATCGTATGTGTGACCATGGCTTGGTCCTTTTAATTTTCTATGATAAGCGAAATCTTTTTATTTTCATTACTTTTTCTTTTGCATGAATGAATGAATGATTTAAATGAATGTGGTCATAGCTTGGTCTTGCTGTACGTGATGCATGATGCACACATTTTTTGTTTTTATTCAATTTTCTATTTGCAGGTGGACTGAAAACATTACAAACAAACCCTGGCCAAAATAAAACTCCAAGCAGCACTTGGTTAGCCCTCGTGACACTCAATGAGTGCCGCAATGGCAGTCGGTGAATGTCATGCAGCATATATGGATTGCCGCTCGGCACTTCCTCGAGTGCCATTTTAATTTACCGAGTGTCGCCCATTGTTCTAGGCAGATCTACTCCTATATATAGCCTCCTTTCTTCACAACTCCGTAAATCACTCTTTCCCCCATTCATCGTTTTCTCAAATGGCCCTCATTAGCTCCCAAATCCTCTTCCTATGGATGGATACTCTCTTCGGCATTGACAGACTCAACTTTGAGTGCTTCAGACTAAACGACCTCTTTTCTTTCCAACGGATGATTTTAAACAAAGGTTTGCTTTAAGCTACTATTCGGTGTTGGGATCCCTCTCTCCACGTCTTACGCTTTGGCTCCCAGGAGATCTGCCCTTTATTTCAGGAGTTTAGTGCCATTCTGCACACTGATCTCTCTGCAGATCTGATAGTTCCTCTAGTGCAGGCCGAGTATGTCTGGGACCTTGCTGCTCTCCTTTACACATCTCGAAATGTAGCAGGCTCTTTTGTCCAAGACCGACAAATGAACTTTGAACGCCTTTCCTCCATCTACTCTCCGATGAGGGGATCCCTATGACGGTGGGTACCAAGTCATTCGGCGTAGTGCTTTATCAATGGCCATGCTCTCTAGCATCCTCTTCCAGCCATCTTCTGACATTCTCATACCCATTGTCTGTGGTTTGAGGGAGATGAAAAGTGTCGTCATGTTGATCCTTGGCGAGACCTTGATTGGCTTGCATTGTGCTCATACGGCCAAGGTCATGTTATCTATGAGGGCACCTTTCATTTTACAGATTTGGCTCGTGGAGCGCCTTGATCTCTTCATACACCCGTCACACCTTCGTGGGCTATTTCCCTATGACCACATAGAGGTCCACTGCTTATTCCATTCTACCAATGCTTGGCTTGGTTGGCTCCGAGGCCTTTCTACTGGTAAAATATGTTGGGTCTGCCGCATTGGTCTTACCTTTCTGTTGATGTACGACTTCTGGGATGACCTAGTATCTGGTTACCTGGCTTGCATGCTACTACTTTCTATGTTCCCACTTGAGTGGTTCATCAGTGTGGGCTTCTCCAAGATGTTACTGACGATATTACTGCCGATTTCACGAGGAGTTAGGTCATGCGTCCTTCCACCATGAAAGTTTTTGCTGAGGCTTGGCATGACAGGGTGGCCGCTCCCTTTCATCAGTTGTCCCCACTACTAAGTATCTTTTGTAGATCCAGGTCCTGGTCGACAGATAGACTCCATAAACAACATAAATGAGAGTAGGAGCAGGATATAGCCTTATTTTACAAAAATATCTGACAAATCCTGTCTACTTTCCTGCGCTTTCGAATGTGATTTTCTAATTTTCCAAAGAATGTTTATGTTTAGAAAATGTTCTGTTATGTCAAATCAATGTATTCACTCTTTTGATCTATCCTTAGGTTATGACAACCCTCCTTTTAAAATCTTTTCTTGGCTTTTCGTTACTTTGCCTCGAAACTTGCATAGGGCTTTAATCATTAAATATCATAAATTCTTGTTTGTTTCTTTATAGTACTTATTTTGACAGCCAGGGGATCCATAGGTTGGCTTAAGGTATTATCTGGGTTCCTCGGCTCAGGAAACGAAGTTTGCCCCTGATTTTGGGGCTTCGATGCAATTCTGGGCAGACGCAAGTTTGCTCCTAGTTTGGCATAGGGATTTTTTTGGTTTTCTCAAGGACCGAAGGCTTTTGAGAGCCCGCCTACTTATCCCCGAGTGGGTATCATGTCAGCAATAGTTCGGTTTAAGGTTTGATGGAAGCACCACTCGGGCAATTTATTAATGACCGAACCGAGCAGGTTGCCTACTGACGACATCCTATTGACGCGCTTTCTTATCACACCTAAGTGTAGGTGATCGTACAAGTAATAATGTTCTGGAAGTCCAGGTCGAACCCACAGGGAACTGGAAACAAAAATAGGCAATAACTATTTTGTCACTAAAAAGAAAATAAAAGATGATGAATTTTTTTGGGGTTTTACTAAACTACTAGTTTATATATTTTTGCATTAAAACTAATTAAAAGCCATTTTTTTCTAAGTAGTTTACGGTAAAGAATTTAACAGTGCAAAATAATTTAACTAAGATACTAGTAAGAAAAGGAAGAAAAATGAATAAACGCTAAATTTTTGTGAGATAAACTTTTTGGATTTCATAATAGCGAAAGATAGAAATAATACAGGTATATAAGCAAAGTTATTAAAAATAGAAAATATTAATTAACTAGGAGGGAATGATTTAAAGGAATTGGGAATATACAAAACCAACACTAGATCCCACAACTTTTGTGCATTTGAAAAGGATTTAGCATTTAAGACCGCAGAGTCATTCTTTATTTGAAAATAAACTTTCACTAGTCAGGGTCGTATCAAGTGTGTCAGATTTGATATGAAACGACGTCGTTTGGTTTAAGAAAAAATAAAAAGGCAATTGGGCAGTAGCCAAGTTCGAACCGTGCCCGGCGCGCACGTGGGTTATTCGGCGCCCAGTCTCCACCACTCTGCCACTACACAATTGCCTGTCCATTAGTGGATAAAAAAATATATAAACACATATTTGAAATATAAATTTTGTCATATGAATTGTTTGAGTATGCTAGGTGTTTTTTATGACAAAAGGCATAGTTTGACAATTCACATAATTATATTCTTATTTCAAATATGTAATCTCTTGAGCCCAATATAGACATAGTATATAAACATGTTAAATGGTCATAAACTATAGATACATAGATAATTTTGGCCATAAATGGAAAAACAACCCATCTAGATAAATTTTCCCATTTAAGATTAGTGCACAGAAGCTGTGGTTTCTAAGTTTTTATTACATATCCCGAATTAAAGTTTCAGCCTACCATTTTGGAATTGAAACTGTCTTCCAAATAATCTTTTAAAAAAAGATTAAACATATATGCACAGTGACTACCTAAAATTAAAGTTATAAAATTAAGTTAAGGTGAAATAAAATGTTAATATTTTTTTTTCCTCACTTAACATGAGTTAGGGTTGAATTTGTGAAATCAGCAAAATAACTAAGTTTAGTACAACTAGGCTAATAAAACATAAACCAAATGGAAATACTGAATTAATAATAAAATACTAAACCTTTGACTTTGGATTCTTGAAACCAAATCCTAATCTAATTTGGGAATGAGATATGGGTATGGTGTGCTTTGGACTTTAGTAGGTAATTACAACAACTATGTGGCTAAGAAATTTGGCATTTACTTGCAAAATATGTCTTCTAGTGAATGGAAATATTGCTTTAGAGACTGAAAATTTGGGGTTTCAAACTATTTTAGGGGACAACTACAAGTACTACTAGACTAAAAATATTAAATCTAAATTTTACTAGAAATATTTTACTACTACAAATTGTCAAAGGTCGTAGAAAAAAATAAATTTTTTATTTTGAGAAATACATTACACAAATTTTTTCTACATATTTTTTAATATGAAATCATCAATTACATAAAAGTAAATTTTTACAACTACTAGAACTAGAAAAGGCAAAGAAAAACTAAAGTTTCCTATTTCTAGGGACAATTTGAAATACTCACATGATAACCTCCCTAAACTATTCTCTCCCTAATAGTGTGTTGTTGTGATGCTTCTTTTGGTTCCTTTTTTTGGCTTGCCTTATGCTCCCTTTTATAGACGAAAGGAGATGAAAAATTCATCACTGCGTTCGTTAGCAACCAAATGCGTTGGCCCAATTTTCTTCAGTTCTTGTCTAATTTTATTCTTGCCTCTAACACTTCGTTTGAAAAACATGCATGATGAATGAGAGAGAGAGAGAGAGTGAGAGTGAGAGTGAGAGAGAGACAAAAAGAGAGAGAGAGAGAGGAGAAAGAACAAAAATAATAATAATAATGATATATATGTATACAAAAGTTGTCAGTTTGACAACTTTTGTCCCTTTTTTTTCTTCGTTTCGTTTTGGATTCTTCAAAATCTTTAACATAATTTTACTATTCATTACTATTCATATTTGACTAACAATATGGGAGATACTACAGTGTAGTTGCTACTTCTTTCCTTCCCTTTATTTTACTTTATTTTTTTGATAAACATATAAAATATGTAAAAACACATATTTACACGCATTTGAGTGACATCACCAATAAATAATATTAATTCAAATATGCATGTAAAACTAGGGATTTGGAGAATTAAATGAGCACTATGTCTATTATATTGGCATATGAATGTGCAATATTCACTGTTTGTCACCTTCGTATCCCCGAGTGGGAATCAGGTCAAGCGTAGTTCATCAATGTAGGAGGTTTCGAAAGAAGTGGTTTCAAGCAAATATTTCTTGAGGCGATCGAGGTTTATCGGTGCTTAAATTCAACCCTGTCTAGATCCATAAGATAGGCAGCTCCCCCAGAGAGGAGAGTCTTAATGATGTATGGCCCGACCCAGTTGGGTTTGAATTTCCTCTGGGGTCATAAACAGGAACTTTCAGTTCTTTGAGGACCAGGTCACCCTCAGCAAGCTTCCTCGGGCGGACCTTTTTGTTGAAAGCGTGAGCTATCCTCTCTTGTATGCCCGAGTATGGCTTATTGCAGCCAACCTCTTCTCATTGACCAACATTAACTCTTCATACCTTCCTCGGATCCACTCTAGTTCGGTTATTTCATACTCTGCTAAAACCCGTAAAGATGGTATTTTTGTTGGGTTTGTGCCCTCAAACCATTACTTTATGTATAAGACATTGACACTTTAATATATGGATATCAACTTTACATTTCATTGTGTATGTTTCTTTCATGAGATGATTGTTAATCCTTAAGTATCATAGTAGGTAATTCGTGTGTGTTGAGATACATACAAGTGAGATACGAATTACTATTCTTAGATACTTTAGAACTTGTCACAGTGGATGATGAGACTGGATATCTCATCAGGTATACACTGTAGCATGATTAACTACCATTGGATGAAGTGATTATTCTCAATAACTAGAGTGTAACTCTTAGTTAATATGCTAGTGCTTAGAGTGCATTGACGGACCTGAGCTTTTCTATTGACACTCAAGACTGTCAATAGTCGATAGGAATTCATAACTTGTATAAAGTACGTGTTCTCAATCTTGAGACAATTATGAACACAGACTATGGATGTGCCTGCTTTGACTTACCAATCAGTGAGGTCTATAGAAGATCAACACCTGGGTATCTTGGGTATGTGATGTTCATAGGGTTGTGAACATATATTTTCAACATAGAATCTACCCTCTCATAAAGAGTAAGCAATCTCTTAAGAATGTCACCAAGTTGATTACTGAGAACTGCAGTCTTGTTGATAAGTAGTTATCAACATGTTTGGTAATCATGAGAGGTGAATGGGACTCAAGGAATATAAGAAGTAATCATGATTCAGGTTGACAGTAACAATTATTCGACTACCTAAATATGATTATGAATGCTGACGGTAAAGGGACATTAGTACACCATACAAGTCTAGTTATCACTTCAAATATGTTCTTTTGCGTTGGAGTTCAGCCATCGGTCTGTAGTGGAGTAAACGACAACTGACCTGTTGGTTAGTTTTCTTATCAAAGAGTTTGATCATGGTAATTAACTACTGCTCTGGGCCATCAATAAAGAGCCTAGGAGGTCCCACTCTTAGCTCCATTAGGATAATTGGAAAGGTACATGAGGATCTTGTCAAGGCAGCTTGATTGATCGAAGTTGGTTCTATCGATCGAAGTCATGGCAGGTTCGATCGCTTGAACGTGGTTCGATCGATCGAACTCGATCAATGACACTTTGATCGGTCGAACATTAGGTCAGTTCTGGGAATCTATAAATAGGGCAGCTGCGTTCTAGAAAAGGAGTTCGTCGTTTTTATTAACCAGAAGCTGCAGATACTGTTTTAGAGTCCCAAACCTTCTCCTTCCTCTCTATTAGAGATCCCACCATCTCTAGTCTCCCCGGGAAGCATCAGCAGGAGACATAAGGGTAAAGACAACCTAGTGGAGGCTGCTGCATCACCAAGGCAGAGGAAAATCAGAATTAGGTTCAAGACCTGCGGTATACTTCTTTTCCCCGCTGGTTAGTACGTATCTATAGAATTGCAAGAAGTAGATCCAGGGCTACCAATAAGTTTTTGCAACTTCATATTTTCCGCTGCACGTTTAACTATTAATTTTAAACAGGTTTTTCCTTCAATTGGTATCAGAGCCACGCTTGTTTGGATGTATAGATGCATTTTGGAACACTAGTTTTGATTTACATGCTGATTTTAGAACTGTTTTCAAAACTGCATCGTCATAGATCTATTTCTGCAGTGTTTACGCAGCAGTACAAAATTTGTGGTTGCATTAGATGCATGATGGATTTGATCGATCGAAGAAGTCTCGATCGATCGATCTTCGTTTGTTCTCAAGCGATCGAACTAGTTTTGATAGATCGAACTTTGGTTTTGTTCGATCAATCGAATGGTGTTCAATCGATCGAGAGTGGTTCTCTGTCCAGGTGTTCAATTTATAGTTTTAAAGATTTTAAAATATGTACTTTAATTTTTTAATTATTCTGTAAAGATTTTTAAACCTTTCTTTGAAACTGAAAGTTCAATCGATTGAACTATGTTCAATCAATTGAAGGTTCGATCAATCGAACCTTTGTCGATCGATCGAAGTGTGATAGAGAAGTGAGATGCTTTTTTGAGTTCCAATTTAGAGTATAAAGAGTTTATGCACTGTGTGAATCAATTAGGGGTTCCAATAGTTACACATATTTGTTATATATGCATAGATGTGCGTATGACTAACCCTTTTATAGCAAAGTTAGTCCCCTATCTCCTATGGCACCAAGATCAATGTTTTAATTATGTATTAGGATGTTTGTGATTGGTGGATGATTGTAAATTTTATTTATTGTTGGTTTTGTTTTAAGGCATGTGTAAAGGGCGCTGTGACTTCAATCCTACGAAAAGGAAAGTCACACCGGTTTCCCTAGCCTTCTTTATTTTCTTGTTCTTAATTTATATTTCTAGATAAATTGTAATCTTCGAAAGAAGCATAGGAGCAATGTAATAGAATTAGAATATACATGAAGATGGAGGAGCAAGCCGTTGTCCATGAAGATGGAGCTGGAGATGATCAAACCAAGGAGGAGGTTCTATGGAGTAGAGCCATGGGAGATAGAGGCATATGAATGCCTTTGTTTCATTTTTAGTTTTTTGTTTTATGTGCTTGGTTGTGATTGGCATTTAATTATATTTTTACTACTTGCATGCACGTAAAACAAGTTTTCAATAATAAAATTCAAAAACCGTTTTCAATGCATTAGTAAACATTGGATGTTTATGGGTAATGTGTAGAAATAATTTTTCCTAAAAAGCAAAATCCTTATTTACTAAAACTAGTGGGAGAGGGTCTTATTATAACACCCACGATCTTCCATTAACGGTTCATTGTAAGATGAGTAGTTCATTCTGTGTCACCTCGCTAGGCGTGATCATTCCATACGGAGGGTACACTACTCATTGGTTACTAGATGTGAACTTCCTATGGATAGGATCAATCAGACGTGTTAGAGGGTGACCACCACACGGAGGTGCTAATTGAGGCGGTTGTGATTGGATCCTAGTTAATGGTATACACTAGCTAAGCTATGGATAAGGGATCTCACATGGGGCATTATTCATAAACTTAGAGATCAAATAGGTTCAGGAGACATAACTTGTTTTGCAAGAGTTGCATAGCGGAGGATAAGTCATGATTAATAGAAAGATCAAATATTGACTGCCACATGGAGGCTTTATTCTTTCGTTTCGATATTCTGGTGGCTTTGTTTTAAAATAAGAGTTTTAAGGATTCTTTTATTTCAAACTGTCAAAATCTGATATCCATATTTATTTTGTCTTTTGATTTTTTTAGTAAATCATAATGTTTGGATCTACATTTAGTCCACTTGCCACCATACTCACTACAAACAAATTAACTGGAAATAACTACACATAATGGAAACAAAACCTTGACATCGTTTTAACTGCAGAGGATCACATATATATCCTCACCATCCCATGCCCCGAAGAACCCGTAGCAAATACTTTGGCAGCTACCAAACGCGAGTTCGATAAATGGAAGAAATTGAATGGAATGGCTCGTTGCTACATTCTGGCCTCAATGGCTAGTGTGTTGCAACACCAATTCCAGTCGAATAATCCTGCCAGTGACATTATCAAATCCCTAAAAAAAGATGTTTGGGGAGCATGGCAGGCCTGCCAAACAGGTAGCTATGCAGAAGATAATGAGTGCAAAGATGTCGAAAGGGACTTCAGTCAAAGAACATATTTTAAAAATGATTGGTTATTAAAACGAGCTAGAGACCCTAGGTGCCAACATCGATGCACAAACCCAAGTTGATATGATCCTCAATAAGCTGTCGCCATCATTCGCTCAATTTAAACTGAATTACAACATGAATAAAATGGATTTTTAATGAGCGAATTAATGAGTTCTTTACTGGCAGTGGAAGGGGTGATGAAACCTAGGGGCAATGTTCTGAACATTGAGAAAAGTTCTTCTTCATCCCAATCTACGAAAGGTAAGAAAGGAAAGAAGAAGGCTGGCACTGGTGGTCCAAGTGTTGGACTGGTCTCTAAGATTGCAAAATCTAAGGTAAAAGGTAAGGGCAGGGAAGGTGGGTGGCTAAGGCAAAGGAAAGTGTTTCTAATGCGGTGAGAAGGGCCACTGGAAGAAGAACTATCCAAAATTCTTAGCTACAAGAGTTCAAGGTATGATTGAATCACATGTGATTGAAGTAATTAAGTTTTATAACGGATACTTCAAACACTTGGTGCATTGATTCTGGTGCGACTAACCATATCTATAAGGAAATGCAGTTATGGGAAGATCGTGCTGACTCTGGGTTCTAGCGCAGCCGTTTTTGCGGTTGCTATAGGAGTAGTAGTTTTAGAGTTTTTGGACAATAAGACAATAGTTTTATCAGATGTACTTTACGTCCCTTTAATGAGACATAATTTAATTTGAGTTTTAAATTTATCGAATAATGGTTATTCGTTTCTTTTTGGAACAAAAGTTGTTAATAAAATAAATTGTTCTTTTATATGTTCAGGTGTTAAAACTAATGGCTTGTAAGTGATTAGTCCCAATATTTCTAAAGATTCTTGTATGAAACTTAATAACTCAGTGGTAACTGTACCATCTAAAAGAAAAGAACCTTCCACTAATCCAACAAGGCTTTTGCATATGAGGCTTGGGAATATCAATCTAAATAAGATTGGCAGACTAGTCAAAGAAGTGGTCTTAGGCAATTTGGTTCTAGAACCAATGGAAGTCTGCAAGTCTTGTTTGGAGGGTAAGATGACCAAAAGGCCCATTCCCGTAAAGGGCATTAGGGCCAACGCTTTGTTGGAATTAGTTCATACTGATGTGTGTGGACCAATAAATATTAGAGTAAGGGGTGGTTATGAGTATTTCATTACATTTACTGATGGCCACTCTAGGTATGGATATGTGTAGCTAATGCAGCATAAGTCTGAGGCCTTTAAAAACTTCAAAGAATTTAGTGTTGAAGTGGAGAAGCAATTGGGCACACATATCAAGACCATTCGTTCTGATCAAGGTGGCGAGTACCTCTCTAATGAGTTTATTGATCACCTCGTATAGAATGGGATTCTGTCACAATTGACTGTACCTGGTACGCGTCAACAGAATGATGTAGTGGAGAGAAGGAACCGAACTCTATTAGACATGACTAGGTCGATGATGAGTTATTCAGAGTTACATTTATTTCTTTGGGGTTATGCTTTGGAAACCACTGCGTATATACTAAATCTAGTACCAAGCAAATCTATTCCCAAGACGCCACAGGAGATGTCGATTGGGCGCAAGCCTTCTTTGCAACATCTCCGGATATGGGGGTGTTTGGCACATGTGCTGAAAGGAAAGATGAGCAAGTTGGATTATGGATTGGAAGTATGTTACTTTGTAGGTTATCCAAAGGGTACTTATCGAAGGAATTTTTATGATCCAAGAGAACAGAAAGTGTTTGATAGTACGAATGTTTTTTTCTTGGAGGATGATTATATAATGAACCATAAACCTAAGGGAAGGATAGATCTGAGAGAGATAGAAGGAGAGCCCACAGTCCAACTCGCAGTTGATAACGATGTAAATCAAGAAAATACCACTTCTTCACCCATTTCCGCACCGGCACCTCGTTGTAGTGGGAGGATTATCAACCAGCCTGATAGATACATGTTCTTAGGAGAAGTTTTTGAAGCTATCTCTATAGAATCTGAATATGATCCTGCCATGTATGAAGAGGCAATGGCTGATGTAGCCTCAGCTCATTGGGTTAAAGCTATGACGGTTGAGTTGGAATCTATGGGCTCAAATCAGGTCTAGGATCTTGTAGAGCTTCCAGCCAATATTAAACCCATTGGCTATAAGTGGGTCTACAAGAGGAAAAGAGGATCTGATGGAAAGGGACTTTAAGGCGAGGCTTGTAGCGAAAGGTTATACTCAGAGGGAGGGCATTGACTATGAGGAAACCTTCTCACCGGTAGCCATGCTCAAGTCCATCAGGATACTCTTATCCATTGCTGCATGCCTAGATTATGAGATCTGGCAGATGGACGTCAAGACTGCATTCTTGAATGGCAATTTTGAGGAGGACATCTATATTCAGCAACCAGAATGGTTCATGGCTGGTCGGAAAGGTAACTTGATATGCAAGTTGCAAAAGTCTATTTATGGGCTTAAGCTAGCATCCGGGAGTTGGAATATCCAATTTGACCAAGCGGTCAAGTCGTTTGGTTTCATACAGAATCTAGATGAACCTTGTGTATATATGAAGTGTGAAGGGAAAGTGGTAGCCTTTCTTGTGCTTTACGTTGACGACATTCTACTCATTGGAAATGACGTAGCGGCATTGTCAATAGTTAAGGTTTGGCTAGCTTATACTTTTGATATAAAGGATCTAGGAGAGGTGAGATATATTCTTGGGATAAAGCTCTTTCAGGATCGTAAGCGAAAGATAATGGGATTATCTCAAGCTGGTTATATCGAGAAAGTGCTAACTAGGTTTTCTATGGATAATTCGAAGAAAGGTTTGTTACCTTTTAGGTATGGTTTAGCGTTCTCTAAGAACCAGTGTCCAAAGACACAGGAGGAGAAAAATTGCATGGCAAGAACTCCCTATGTTTTAACAGTAGGAAGACTCATGTATGCGATGTTATGCACTAAACCAGATATTTGTCTTGCCTTTGGCATGGTTAGTAGATATCAATCGAATCCAGGTCCAGAGCACTGGACAGCCGTTAAGCATATTCTTAAGTACTTGAGAAGGACTAATGATTACATACTTATGTACGGTGGTAGTGTGTTAATTCCAGTGGGATACACAGACTCGGACTTTATGTCAGATAAAGATTCGAGGAAGTCGACGTCCGGTCATCTCTTTACCTTGCGAGGTGGTGCTGTTATTTGGAGGAGCATTAAGAAGAAATGCATTGCAGACTCAACTACAGAAGCTGAGTATGTGGCTGCTTGTGAAGTCATAAAGGAAGCTCTTTGGCTCAAGAAGTTCCTTATGGAGCTCGAGGTAGTACTAGCATCGTTGTCACCTATTACACTTTATTGTGATAATAGTGGGGCAGTGGCTCAGTCCAAGGAGCCAAGGAACCAAGAAAAAGGAAAGCACGTAGAGCGGAAATATCATCTAATCCGAGATATTGTCCAACGTAGAGATGTGACAGTCAGCAAGATTGCCACCTCTGACAATCTTGCGGGTCCGTTTACAAAGGCCTTGCCACAGAAGGTCTTTGATCGTCATTTAGATAGTCCATGTCTCAGATGTAATCCTATATGGTTATAAGTGCAAGTGGGAGTTTGTTGGGTTTGTGCCCTCAAATCATTACTTTATGTATAAGACATTGACATTTTAACATATGGATATCAGTGACAAACACTGAATATTACACATTCATGTGCTAATATAATAGACAAAGTGCTCATTTAATCCCGCAAATTCCTACTTTTACATACATATTTGAATGAATATAATTTAATGGTGATGTCACTCAAATGCGTGTAATTATGTGTTTTTACATATTTTATATGTTTAGGTAAAAATGAAGTGAATTAAAGGGATTGAAAGAAGTAGCAACCACACCGAAGCATTCCTCGTAAAATGTTAGTTACAACTTGCATAGTGGAAGTTCTGAACCAAATGCAAAAAAAAAAAGAATGAAACAAAAAAGGAAGAATCCAAAACAACAACACAAAAAAAAAAGGAAAACATTGGCAAGCACTTAATGCTTGGACAATGACAACCTGACAATTTACGTAGAAAATTTAGGGAATTTGTCTCTCTTTCTCTCTCTTTGTGCGTGCGTGTGTGTGCAGGTTAAAATTCAAAGGGCTGTTAGAGAGCTGAAGAAATTAGGTACAAAGCGAAAGAAAAATTGCCAACGTGATGAACGCAATGATGAAATCATCACAGAATTTCATCTATAAAATGGAGAAGGCTCACAATGAAAGCAAATAACCAACAACAATCACAAGCACAACAACACTGTTAGGGAGAGAATAGTTTAGGGAGGTTATCATGTGAGCACTTCATATTGTCCCTTGAAATAGGAAACTTTCGTTTTTCTTTGCTTTTTCTAGTTCTAGTAGTTTTAAAAATTTACTTTTATGTAATTGATGATTTGATGTTCCAAAAATATGTAACAAAACTTTGTGTACAATATTTCTTAAATTAAAACATTTTTTTTCTTGTAGTTCCTTTGTCAATTTGTAGCAGTAAAATATTCCTAGTAAAATTTAGATTTAATATTTTTAGTCTCGTAGTACTTGTAGTTGTCCCCTAAAATAGTTTGAAACCCCAAATTTTCAGTTTTTATAGCAATATTTTTATTCACTAGAAGACAGATTTTGCAAGAAAATACCATATTTCTTAGCCACGTAGTTGTTATAATCACCTACTAAAGTCCCAAGCATGCCATATCCATATCTCACTCCATAATTAGATTAGGATTTGGTTTGGCCTTATTTGTGTTCTTGGAGTTCAACCACTATGACCCCACAAGAATCCAAAGTCAAAGGCTTAGTACTTTATCATTAATTCAGTATTTTCATTTATGCATATTTTATTATCCTAGTTGTACTAAACTTTGTTATTTTGCAGATTCCACAAATTCAAACCCAACTCATGTTAAGTAAAGAAACAATATATTAATATTAGTTTTCATCATTACCTTGATTTTACAACTTTAATTTTAATTGGACGGTGATTGTGTGTATCTATTTAATTTATCTTTAAATTAAATTTGGAAGACAGTTTCAATTCCAAATTGGTAAGCTAAAACTTTAATTGGGGATATGCAATAAAAACTTAGAAACCACAGCTTCTGTGCACTAATCTTAAATGGGCAAATTTATCTGGATGGGTTGTTTTTTCCATTTATGGCCAAAAATATCTTTGTATCTATAGTTTATGACCATTTAACATGTTTATACTATGACTATATTGGACGTCAGAAGATTACATATTTGAAATAAGAATCTAATTACGTGGTTTGTCAAACTATGCCATTTGTCATAAAAAACACCTAGCATACTCAAACAATTCATATGACAGAATATATATTTCAAATATGTGTTTATATATATTTCTATCCACTAAATAGACAGGCAATTGTGTAGTGGCAGAGTGGTGGGGACTGGGAACCGAATAACCCACGTCTGCGGCTGGCACGGTTCGAACATGGCTACTGCCCGATTGCCTTTTTATTTTTTCTTTAAACCAAACGACGTCGTTTCATATCAAACCTGACACACTTTGATATGACCCTGACTAGTGAAAGTTTATTTTCAAATAAAGAATGACTCTGCGGTCTTAAATGCCAAATTCTTTTCAACTGCACATAAGTTATGGGATCTAGTATTGGTTTTGCATATTCCCAATTCCTTTAAATCATTTCTCTCAAGTGAATTAATATTTCCTGTTTTTAATAGCTTTGCTTAAATATTTGTATTATTTCTATCTTTCGCTATAAAAATATCCAAAAAATCATTTGATGTAAATTTAACTTTTATTTATTTTCCTTCCTTTTCTTACTAGTATCTTAGTTAATTTATTTTGCACTGTTAAAATCTTTACCGTAAACTACTTAGGAAAAAATAACTTTTAAATAGTTTTATTGCAAAAATATAAAAATTAGTAATTTAGTAAAACCCCACAAAAATCCATCATTTTTTATTTTCTTCTTAGTGACAAAATAGTTATTGATACACCCAAAATCAGCCCATGCCCGAGCGGTTCTATTCTGCAACTACTGACAAACATCATCCCGAGCGGTTTGGTCCACCTGATGCCTCCTGAACGGTTCATCCACGACCTGGTCAACAGGTCGGGAAGACCTCGCAGGCACAGCTCGTCGCAGGGCCAGCTCACCCGGGCCCACAGGCATGATTCCAATCATTCCGGGCAGTTTCCTACTCAAGATAGAAGACTTATGGAAAGTGGATATTGTTTCCTAATCCAATTAGGAAACCCCCACAATTAATGCCAATCAAGCTCAATTGGATTATATTTCCTTATCCATGTATGAGTAGCTCTCTTGCAACTATAAAAGAGACCACTCACCCCTCTTCAAAGGGACCAAATTTTCAGTCTCTACACCACCTCTATAGTAGTCACCACCACGTCCGGCCGAACTACGGTAGCTCCAAACTATTGTTGGTTCACCACAAGTCCCCGACTTTTTACAGTATAGTGAACGTGCTCAGACACACACGTGGACGTAGGTACCTTCATTAACAGGACCGAACCACATACAAAAAACCAGTCTCTCACTCTCTCTATCCTTAAATAGCTTTTATTTACTTTAACCAAATTTTGGCATCATCAGCTTGGCTGAGTCTGTGGGAACGACAAGTTCTTCATTAACAAATCTCTTGGCTGATAGTCATGCCTCCGAAGAAGGGTGAAAAGACTGCATAGTAGGCCAACCGGGATGTTCCGCCAGCCCCGGCGCCAGCTACGGCAGTCATGACATCTGAACAGATCACCGCGACCCTTGCACAAATTTTGGAGGGCCAGCGTCAAATCCATTAATAGATCGAAGCCCTGCTGGCCCAGCAAAGCACTCCTCCAGCAGTCGGGAAACGACCCGGGAACGCTGCGTACGGTCGGGAACCGATCTTGACCAGACAACGTGCCCGAGCAAACCTTTCCCGCATTGAGGATGCCAGAGATTTCAACAGCAGGCGAGCTGCCCGAGAGGAAAGGCAGGAGCATATGGCCCGAGAATCAGTCCAGGGTCACTCGGTCAAGAGGCGAGGTTTCCTTGGGCACACGATACACCAGAGTCATAGCCGAGCCCGATCCCAGATGAAAGCACACCACCGTGAAGAAGAAGCCTCTTCCACTGACCCGACTAACCCCTCGGATACCGGTCGGGAAGGAATGCAAGAGCAAATCAAGGACTTGTAGAAGCAGATTGACGGAGTGGCTAAAAAGCTTGGTCAAAACCGTGCTTAGAATCAAGCCAATACCGAGATAGAGTCACCGTTCTCTAGCCAGATCACGAGATTCTCCATCCCGTGCAAATTCAAGCAGTCTCGCCTGGATTCATACAATGGTTCAGGGAGTCCGATCGACCATATCCGGACCTACAAGGCTCGGATGGCCCTGGCCACCCAAGCCAATGAGCTGTGCTGCCTGGCCTTCCCCAGCACTTTGAAAGGCCTGGCCGCCCAATGGTTCTACTCCTTGAAACCCCGATTGGTACGTAGTTTTAGGCAACTCAACAAGTAGTTCATCAACCAGTTCGCCGGTATGCATGAATGGCCAAAGCCTGATATGCTACTAATGACGATCAGACAATGGAATAATGAGTCCCTGAAGGAGTTCACCAACCGGTTCAACCAATAGAAGCTTCAAATCCGCAATCTGAACAAGACAGTCGCCATTATAGCCTTCTGCTCAGGAGTTCAACACACCAAGTGCACCGCGTCATTTCACAGAAACCGACCGGTAACCTTGGTTGAACTTGCAGAGAGGGTTGGAAAATACATTGACACTGAAGAGTTTCTTAAAACCAAAGACCCCGGGCAACAAAGCTACGAGCCTTCCGGAAGTAAGCAGATGTGGGAACAGCCCGAGAAGAGTAATGTGGAGAAGCCTAGTAGTTCCAGCAGTTCCTCCCACTCACAGCGGTCTGAGTCTGGCAGTCTCAACCCGACATCTAGTTCACAGCATTCAGAGTCCAGCAGTCCCAACCCGACCTCCAGTTCGCAGCGGTCTAGCAGGCAGGGTTTGACAGTCCCGACCCGACCTCCAGTTCACATCGGCCAGGATCAAGCAGTTCTGACTTTGCCTCCAGCACAGAGAAATTAGGAGCCCGACAATCCTAATCCGACCCCCTATCTCCATCATTCTAGATGAGCCCGACTACAGTGGTACTTGCTTGATCACCACATGAGGCTCCACCGATTATCAGAGAGCTCTTACAAAGACCTCGAGGCATACAAAGACCTCGGGCATCCAAAGACCTCAGGCCTAACCTTGTGGCAACCAAAGACCATTGTTACGTAGTTGGCAAAAGACCTCGGGTTTACCCCCGGGGCACCGGCTTTGCTTAGGTCCAATCGACGATGGGGGCAAATCCCCTAGGTGGCTGATGATGGCAAGCTTCAAAAGACCATGCAACCACCATGTTCCAGGTCGGTTACCTACAGTCATAGCCTCTGTAAGAACCTTGTCTTAGAGAAAGCTTAGGGGGCAAGATGGCGCAATAAACTAAGCAGGCAATCATACCGGGTATTTACAGGCCTCGCGGATAACCAAGTCAAAATCTCTTAGGTTGGCCCACGATAGAGGAGTAAAAAGGACCCTACAGCGACACGCTCTAGGTCAGCTCCACAAGCATGGTCAAGCTCTTCTCCCAATAGTCTTGACGAAGGTTGGCTGGGCGGAAGACAACCATCCTGGGGAGTTAACATAAAAGGACCCTTAAGCAATATGCTTTAGGTCAGCTTTTCCAACATGGTAAAATTCTTCTACCCATAACCTTGACGAAGGTTCACGGGCAGAAGATAATTATCCTGGAAGCTAACTCAAGCAAAAAGACTCTGAATTAGGCTGGGTCTTAACTCCTGGTCAGTTCCCGAGCACTTAAAGGTTCCGAGCCAGGCTGGGTCATAACTCTCAGCCAGTTCATGAGGACTTACCAGGCTCAGAAGCCCCGAGGCAGCTTCCCCGAGCACTCAGACTGGTATCAGGCAAATTTCCAAACTTGCCCCGATATAGCATCCAGCCAACCTTAAAAATGGGGGGCAACTAATACACCCAAAATTAGCCCATGCCCGAGCGGTTCTATTTTGCAACTACTGACAAACATCATCTTGAGCGGTTTAGTCCACCTAATGCCTCCCGAACGGTTCATCCATGACCCGGTCAACAGGTCAGGAAGACCGCGCAGGCATAGCTCATCGCAAGGCCAGCTCACTCGGGCCCACAAGCATGATTCCAAGCATTCCGGGCAGTTTCCTACTCAAGATAGAAGGCTTATGGAAAGTGGACATTGTTTCCTAATCCACTTAGGAAACCCCCACAATTAATGCCAATCAAGCTCAATTGGATTATATTTCCTTATCCAAGTATTAGTAGGTCTCTTGCATCTATAAAAGAGACTACTCACCCCTATTCAAAGGGACCAACTTTTCAGTCTCTACAACACCTCTATAGCAGTCACCAACACGCCCGGCCGACCTACGATAGCTCCAAACTATTGGTGGTTCACCATAGGTCCTTGACTTTTTATAGTATAGTGAATGTGCTCAGACACACACGTGGACGTAGGTACCTTCATTAACAGGGCCAAACCATATACAAAAAACCAGTCCCTCACTCTCTCTCTCCTTAAATTACTTTAATTTACTTTATCCAAATTTTGGCATCATCAGTTATTGCCTATCTTTGTTTCACATTCCCTGTGGGTTTGACCTAGACTTTCAGAACATTATTACCTGTACGATTACCTACACTTGGGTGTGATAAGAAAATGCATCATTAGTATGTCGTCAATCAACTTTACATTTCATTGTGTATGTTTCTTTCATAAGATGATTGTTAATCCTTAAGTATCATAGTAGGTAATTCGTGTGTGTATAAGATACATACAAGTGAGATACGAATTACTATTCTTTGATACTTTAGAACTTGTCACACTGGATGATGAGACTAGATATCTCATCAGGTATACACTGTAGCATGATTAATTACCATTGGATGGAGTGATTATTCTCAATCACTAGAGTGTAACTCTTAGTTGATATGCTAGTGCTTAGAGTGCATTGACGGACCTGAGCTTTCCTATTGACACTCAAGACTGTCAACAATCGATAGGAACTCATAACTTGTATAAATACGTGTTCTAAATCTTGAGACGATTATGAACATAGATTTTGGATATGGCTGCTTTGACTTACCAATCAGTGAGGTCTATAGAAGATTAACACCTGGGTATCTTGGGTATGCCATGTTCGTAGGGTTGTGAACATATATTGTCAAGGTAGAATCTACCCTCTGTAGATACCCCATTTTGTCGGCTATCAGATTTAGGAGACCCATAGCTTGGTGGTTCACAATGATCGAAAAAGACTCAAAAAGGACTCCTAGAAGTTAGTCCTATCTCCCAAAACGCTCAGAATGACAAAAATGCCCCCAAAAGCCCAAAAACTCCCAGATTTGGACCAAAAGCTCTGAAAACATACTACGTCATAAGAAAAGTACTAAAAACAAGTTTTCAAGCAAAATCAAAAGAAATCGTTGGCTCCCAAAGATCCCCAGAAGTCCTGGAAGTTCCCAGAAAGTCCCCGTTGACCGATTTGACCAAGGTTTGACTAAGTTTGACCAAGGTTTGACCAAAATCATCTAAATTCTTTGAAAAGATTCAGAATCATTCTAGATCATATGGAAAGTACTTAAATATGTTTTAAAAGAAAATCAGACGAAAACGTCAGCTCTAGGGAGCTCCCAGAGGTTCCTGGAACATCCCGGGAATCCCAAGTTTGATCGATTTGACCTAAAAGTTGACTTTGAAACCGGAGCACCGTATCATTTTTCAAATATTTTTCATAAATACTAGAGGTCAATATCTTTCCAATGGTATATCGCACATAATTCCTGGATTTAAAACGAATTTAATATGAATTTCTGAAGGTGAAAAAGTCGACCAAATCGGCTTTTATCGCGAATACTGCAAAACTTTTCAAAGTGACCTATCTCCAAACTATTTTTTTTATGTAAATTAGACTCCATTAAATTTCCAATGGTATATCACAACCTCAATTTGGAGTTCATACACATTTTCTGTGAATTTTGGACAAAATATGGCCTTTTCGTGAATACCGGAACCTCTGGGGGCCTAAATAGAATTATCCAGACATCAGATGAATAGTACTACCGCGGCACTAGTCCACTGCCGTCGCGGCACAGGCCCAGTGCCGCCTCGGCACTCTCCCCCAGAATGGTCCATTTTTGCAATTTATTTTGGGGGTCCATTTTGATTAATTAGGAACCAAAATGATGTAGTTTTATGTTGACAGATGTTTGGAACCAATGGGGACACTTCTTAAACCCCAAAACCACCCCAAATTGTCCTATATAAACCTGTAGACACCTCGATTTTGACCAAACGTCAAATCCAGGGTTGGTTACCTCTTAAGACCGATGATGACGATGACCGGTGAAATTCGGAGATTTTCCAGAAAATTCAAATCCTTTAAAGATTCTTCAAATAAAATTATGAAATTCAAAATAAAACAAGGAAAAATTGGGTATTCAGGAGAAACCTGAACGTTAAAGAACATATGAGAAAAATCAGTCTTGGGATTTATCTTAAAAAAAGAAAGAGAGAGAGAGAGAGAGAGAGAGAGAGAGAGAGAGAGAGAGAGAGAGAGAGAGAGAAATGATAAGAAGTTTGAAAAGAAGTTTGAAAAAGAAAAGAAAAGAAAAAGAAAAAAGAAGTAAAATGATATATTAGAATATATACCATACATATGGGTATATTCTAATAAAGTACATTACAAATATAAGTACATTAGTATATACTTTACTAAATAATTATGTTTTGTTAACATATATTTTGAAAATTAAAAAGAGGGCAAAATTCTATTAACCGCGGAACGGGGTGAATCTGGCGGCACTCACCGAGTGCCGCGCCGACATTTACTGAGAGCCGCCCGGCAGTCAGTGAGTGCCGCCCGGCACTCAGCGAGTGCAGCAAGCAAGTCATCGAGTGCCATGCACTGTAACAAACTGCTTTTCTCACCTGCTGTAGAAGAAAACTTTGCACATGGGTTTTCACCCAAATTTACCCATTTAACCTTGTCATGTTAGTCTATATAAACAGACCTTCATCTCCATTATTGGGACTTTTGACTTGACTTTTGAACTTTTCACTTAAATCTTAGAGAGATACAAGAGTTTTATATATAATAGAGAGAGAATTAAGAGAAGAAGAAGAGAGTTTTCTTGAAGAATTTGAAGAATTTGAGAAGAACTTGAAGATTTTTGGAAGTGCTTCCCAAGAAATAGAAGAAATCCGTGCGGTCATAGAGGTAGCCTCTCAATCCTTGGTAGAAATTAGGCAACTTCAATCACAAGTTCATAGCTCTAGGAACTTTACAAATTTTCAAAACCTCTCTTCCTACCTCATTTCATCACACACCACTTAGAGCTTGTGATTGAATCTCATAACATCTCATTAATTTGGATCCCATTGATGCCTTGGGTTTAAGATAAGTTTGATTTTGAAGAATTTGTGTTCCAATTTCTCTAAGAAAACTTTGATTCTTTATTTCGATGTTTCTCTTAAGATTCATGAGATTTTATATATATCTTATTGAGTCTCTTTGAGTTTGATTCTTTAGTTTCTTATGATCCTATGATCTATATGGAGATTAAAGTGAATCATGGTCATATCTATACATAGTTTGTTGAATTCAAGTCTTAGCTCATGACTTGGATCTCCCTACTAGGAATCTTATGGAATCCATACTATATTCCATAGAGATTTGAGTAGATTTGGATCTCATTGAGTCTCCAAGGACCACTAATTTGAGAGGAGAATAGTATATCATAGTTCTAATTTCCTCAAGGATCATATGTTTGAAAGAGGATTTAGATGAATGTTTACATCGTTTTTTTTTTAAATCTAGGGAACTTGAATATTCAAGAGTTCATAAGATTGAGTAAGACCTTAGGATTCTCTTGCTATGAGATCTATGATGGAGATCCATTAAGGCTAAATCTATGAATCTCTTCATGTTTCATTATTTACTCCAATGATCATAATCATACTTCATCCTAGTTCTCTCTAGAATCATGGATCAAGTTTGATTCGAAATATGAACATCAATTTAATAAAGGTGCAGTGAATCCATAAACCAACTGTGATCAAAGATTTTTATAAAATCGTGGTTCATTGGAAATTAGATGAGACCAATTGGAGGGTGTTCGTAACCCATTTAAGTACCTCTGTGATTTTTGTTTTGATGAAATTCCATGTCTAAGATGGTTTGGTCTTGTGATTTCAAAACAAGCAATTCTTTGTCCAAAATTCCAGAACAGTAAGCCCGTTCTAAATTAATAAATCAGAACCTTAATTGATCTTTCTTGACCCAAAATAATTTTTTCTCAATATTTCAATGTGTTAGGAAGATACCCTAAAAATATCTAAGTGTTTCTCATTTGTTTACTATTTTTAGAAAATCGTACAAGATCTCTGGAGAGAGAGTTGCAGATTCCTGAGTGATGTCTAGTGTTTTCCACATTCCCAGAGATCTATCCGTTCAAACCTTGATTTTATTTTTGGGTTAGAAACTAGACTCACAGAGGAATATCATATCCAAAAGTCATTAAGATCCAACCGTTGGAAGTATGGTTTCTCTACCTTTTAAAATCTGGTATGCTCTCTGTAATTTAGGAAAAACAGTCACTGTTTTTGTCTAGTCTCATTGATTTTAACTTGAATGATTTCCTAATGTCTTGGGACCCAAATCATGTTTTGAATAATGATAATTTAACTTAAATCTAGGAGCTAAGTGATCCAAAATAGTGAATAAATTCATATAACTCAATTTTGTTCATGTTCATTCATTCATCTATGTTCATTGATGCTTATGATTAAGACTAGCTATTGGATAAAGTTGGACTTAGTTGAACCAAATTGAACATAACCATGGATTCCTTATGATCATGTCGGGATTATAGCACCCCTATATGGACATCACATTGGCTCTTAGTTGAGACTTGTATATCTATAGAGATGCTATGGCTCCAACTAATCAAAAGGAATTCATAGTTTTGTCAATTATTTCCATGCTTGATAGATCTGTGCTAGAGATTTAGGATTGATTATTTGATGTCATATTATTATGTGAAGCATGTGGACTAACCCTTGTTTTGTAGCGCTTTGGAGGTATGACTTCTCATCTCTTCTATAGTTTATTTCATTTGTTGATTTTATTGATTTTCGACTCCATGTGCGACACCTTAGGTTAGGTCTTGCCTTATATGTATGTGTGATTAGAGACATTTTTCCTAGGATTTCTATTCTTTGTATGCATTGCACGTTTCCCATTTTGCGGCTGGATCCTGGGTAAGTTCTCTAGTTCCCTACTTGCACATCATTTTGCTTGCTTATTGAATTATGTGGCTTATGAATGATATTTTATCGTTAGCGATATTGCACCCTTTTTGACATCCTTGTGATATGTATACTTATATCTATGTATTAGTTGA
This sequence comes from Hydrangea macrophylla, assembly GCA_033977485.1. NCBI lineage: Eukaryota > Viridiplantae > Streptophyta > Magnoliopsida > Cornales > Hydrangeaceae > Hydrangea > Hydrangea macrophylla. Next base: position 233,072 of record CM066992.1, read on the forward strand.
GGGCATGCTTAGATTATTAATTTGATTAAATAGGATGATGAGTAGAGGCCTATCATGAGATAGGATGAAAGGGGGTGTTTTAATCCATCGGGCTCCTTCCCCTTTCATTCCATAATTCCTGGACCCAGATTATCTTTGGTTTCACAAAAGATCGGTTCCATAATTTCTTAATTTTCCTAAAAAAAATTAAGTGGCGACTCATATTTGAAATTCAAATTTGACTAAGAAATTGTTTTAAAATTAAAAGTGGGCCCAAATGCCGGTATCCACAATCTGGCGACTCCACTAGGGATCGAACCCAGAATCTCTGGTTTCGCAGACCAGAATTTCTGATTTTGGGTTCACTCGAGGATTAGACTTGAAAGCATCCTTTTAATCGAATTAATTAATTTTTGTGTGCCCGTTACATTGCACTTGCATGTCTCGCCAGTCGATTGCACGGAACTATGACCTTGGAGGCTCGGGGCAACCCGGTTAGTCAAGCCATCATGGGACTGTGTGATCACCCTTGATCTTGTACCATGTGTTGGTATATGAAGCATCCTATCGGGTGTGTGTCAAGGGTCCCTTATTTGACCAAAACCCGACCTTTGCATGATAACTTCTATAGAACCTTTCAATCTAGGAAATCGAATTCTTGACTAAGATTATGTGCTAGGGATATTTGTATGCTCGGAAGGGGTTACTTGAGATGATGATGATGCTTATAGCATTTCCTTCTTATGTCCCACGACATTTGGGATTATGCTAGATTACTTTGATTACAAGGTTATATTTCTTATGTCTTGTTTAGCTAAGCATCATTGACCTTGTATGCATCCGAATTCATGAAGAGTACGACAACAATCCGATTATGTGATCCTCCTACCCAAAGAATTTTAAATACGTCTTTAGAAGTAGATAGATTTTTGCTATCTTTATTCCAAGGTATTCAATCCCTCTTTCAAAAAAGAAAAAAAACCTTTGGAGTTTACTTTTGATCAAAATTTCGAGTCAACCCTTGTTGAGGCGTATTTTAAGGAAGAAACCCAAAAATCTTGGGAATAATTTTATTTTATTATTTAAAATAATCTTCAAATGGATTTCAAATCAAAGTTTCGACCCAATCACCTTTTGATTAAGGAATATGATCCAAAATTTTGAGAATTATATTTGAGAAATCTCTGCAATCAAATAAATGCTTTTCAAATGAATTTCAAAGCAAAACTTCAACCCAATCATAATCTTTTGTTGAGAAATATTGTTGCCTTCAAGGGAAAGCTTCCTAAGAATTTGAAAGATCCCATCATCTAGGGAAATGCTTGTCAAATGAATTTCGCAAGTTCTAAAATTTTCAAACTTTGAAGGGGTGAAGAGGATCACAATGAAAGGAGAAATTAGCGCACTCGACATGGGTGAGGATTTTATGTGCTTACGTGTTTATGTGTTAGGATTAGAATTTTCTTTCTTTGACATATAGAGTAGGCACACACACACACATGCATTGCAACTGCATGATATATGGGCCATTCATGGAAATTTCTTTCGCAAACAAAATGATAAAATAAAGAAAGTTTCTTTGCATCCGCATGACATATGGGCCATTCATGAAAATTTCTTTCGAAAACAAAAATGACAAAATAAAGAAAATTTATTTGATTTTTTTTAAAATTTAAAATAAAAGAGTAAAATGTGGTTGTAGGCAAAAGATAGAATCATCTACGAGCACAGTCTGGTACAGAGATTCATCTGCAAGGTTAGTAAGAAGAGAGATGGCACAAGAAGCAAATGCAAGAGAAATAGCAGAATTGAGGGCCATAGTGGAGCAGCTGGCAGGTCAAATGGCTAGAATGTTGACCATGGTAGAAACACTAGCCCGACAACCACCAGTTGTTGATCTTCCCCCACCTGGTAGGGAGGATGGTTGGTTCAATGATCAAGAAAGGGCTGAAGTGCCGAGGGCAGAAAAGGAAAAATGGAAAAAGAAAAGGCTGAGAGAGAGAAGCTGATAACCAAAAAAGTAGAGAAACTGGAGAGGGTAGTCCGAAAGGCCCAAGGAGTGGACACCTGCTTGCTGGAACTAGAGGGATTATATGAAGGGGTTTGTGATGTACTACCTGCAGGATTCAAAATGCCTATATTCGATAAATTCGATGGGACAGGAAACCTTCGTAGCCATATCAGGATATGTATAGGGGCGTTTCAGCCAGGCGGCTTGAGTACGACTATGATGGCTGTTGTGTTTCAACAGACATTAACTGGAGCTGCCTTATCTTGATACCTTACATTGGAGCCTGGAAAGACCAGAATTTGGGAGGAGGTTGTCAAGTTATTCGTAGCCCAGTACAACCGTCAGAGATTTAGAGACTAGCCAGCAGGGAAATAAGGAATCGTTTGCTGAATATCTGAGCCGTTGGAGGGGAAAAGGAGCCAAGATGGTACAGAGGCCAACCGAGAAGGAACAAATTCGGATGTTAACGAAAAATCTCCAGCCTGTCTATCAAGAGAAGATGAGGTTTCAATCTATCAACACCTTTGCTGAAGTATTCGATGTTGAAACTAGGATCGAGGATGTGATACAAGAAGGATTGATTAAGAGGGAAGAGTCGGTGAACAGGTATAGGTGTCCGAATTACGGGGCAGGAGGAGGACATTCAAGAAGTCATTCAAGTCCTACAGATGTGAATTCACTAAACGAACCAGAGAAGAAGTTTGATACAGTCAGAAGTTACCCGAAGAGAGGAAGAGATAAGCCTTTGAGGAGGTTCTCAGACTTGGGAGTGTCATTGTCCACCGCTCTAGATAGGCTACGAGCAAAGGGGCACCTCCACCTATTGGAGCCACGACCGAGACCAAATCCACCACCCCTAAATTTTAAAGTTCATCTATACTGCAAATTCCATCAAGAACAGGGACACTCAACCGATCGATGCTTGAGGTTGAGACATGAAATCCAGGATCTGATAGATAAGAAGGCAATATCTTAACCACCCACCAACCCACCAAGAATCCACTACCAAATCACCATGTAGTACCGTCACCCAGGGTTTACTATTTGGAAAGTGGAAGGAGCTCTTTTGATCCATCAACATTGATCACCAAGTTGGGGTGCCCGAGGAAGTTTTATCAGAAACTGGGAGATTTGAACATCTGTACTTTGGGCGAACTGACAGATAAAAATAAGGGAAAAGTGATAAAAAAAAAGGCTCTCGCTGTGGATTGGTGGGCACCTGAAGATGACATCTCTATTTTGTATAAAGAGGATGACAGTCAAGACATCAATAAAGTCAAGGAGGATCTTTGGTATGAAAGTGAGAAAGAAGAAGAAAATTCAGAAGTCACTAAAGCACATGATGATCTTTGGTTTAAAGAAGAGGTCAGTCATTTAACGCAATTAGGAAGGCATTTCAAACCACACGAACTTGAGGAAGATCACTCAGGCCAAGAATTAGATAAGGGAAAAGGAAAACTGAATGAGGAAGAAGAGGAAGATAGGGCCCTAAGACAGATGAAGAAGACACACGAAAATATCACTATTTGGGGATTGTTAATTACCTCCAAATGTCATAGACAAGCGGTCCTCGATGCTCTTAATCAATCTGATGTCTCCATCAATATCACCCTAGAAGATCTCGTCGGCATGATCAACAAGAGCTTGACTCTCGCTATCTCCTTTATTGAAGCTGACTTACCTCCTGGAGGACCCGCTCATAATACATTACCGTCAAGTGTCTAGGAAATTCTTTGCCCGCTTGTCTCATTGACAACGGGTCTGCATTGAACGTATGCCCATTTCGAAAGCCAAAAGGATGTGGCTTGATGAATCCATTTTATACCATCAGAGCAGAAGGTAAGGGCCTATGACAATACTCACCGAGCAGTTATGGGGATCATTTTTTTGAATCTCTCTATTGGGACCGGGGAAAAGGAGGCAGAGTTCTAGATTATCGATATTCATGCATCTTTCAATCTACTTCTGGGAAGGCCATGGTTGGACAGTTTGGGTGCCATCCCATCAACCATCCATCAGAAAGTCAAGTACATTTGGAAGGGTAAAGTTTATGATGTTCTAGGGGATAGTTGGATACATGCATCTAGGGCTTCATCTAGTGCCCCAGTTTTGGAAGTACAAATGCAAGAGGAAGAGACAAGCTTGGCCGGGTTCGAATTCATCAATGTGATAGAAGACAGCAAGCCAAAAGAGTTTTTACCGCTTTACTTTAATCAGTATGCAAGTCCATTGGTGGTCAAAATTATGAGAAAGATGGGATTCTTCCCGGGGATGGGTCTAGGTAAGAAGCATTAAGGATCGTCCGAGTTTCCAAACATTGTCACGCAAAAGCATACTCGTGGGTTGGGATATCAGCCGACAAGGGAGGAAATGAAGAAAAAGTAGAAATTGGCCGATGCGCCAATAGAACCATACTCAAAGACTCTCAATGGATACTTCGTCAAAGAATGAGAGGAGTTTCCATTTTGCAGTTGCCCAGAGCCATGGTTGGACAAAGTGGAAAAATGCATGAAGCCAGGATTTGAGATTTTCATTGGACACGACTTCTCTGACTATAAGGTCCCTTACATGGAAGTACCCACGAAATCCACCACTATTCAGGATTGGGTGTGCACTTTGGATGGCTTGGTGATGAAGGACCTACTGGAAGAGGAGCACAGAGGGATTGGAAAAGGTAGTACCGGGGAGAGTGTGAATAAAGATGGGTAAAGCAGAGGTGAAGAAGAAATCAAGGAAAAGGCAGGAAGGGAGAAATCAGAACTTGGAAAAGAACCAGAGGAAGAAGAAATGGGGGAAATTACTTAGACAGGGGACCTGGAAGAATGCTTCATCACTGATCTTGGAGGAGAAAGGAAGAAGGAATGGGTTTTTGAGTCTAGTGATAGGTATCCCCCTTACCCAGAGTCTGTATTGGCCCAAATGAGGCGTCTTTCAATTTCTATGTCTGTTCTAATTGCTCCCAAGAAAGTTAATGAGAATTTGACTAATTCTGCTTACTCGATTGCGCATAATAATTGTGATGCATGTGATGAATGTAGTGAAATACCAGATGAATTGCAAAAATTAATTGTAAAGGAAAATGAATCTACATGTAAAATCATTGAAGGCACTTTAACGATTAATTTGGAAAATGAAGCTAATCCACAAAATGTTTCTATTGGCTCCACACTTAGTAATGAGGAAAGCAAAGAGTTAATCAATTTATTAAATGAATTCAAAGATGTCTTTGCATGGTCCTATGATGATATGCTAGGGATTGATCCAGAAATAGTCCAACATCATATTCCCCTCTTCCCAAACTAAAAAGCCGTAAAACAAAAATTGAGGCAAATGAGGCCTGAATGGGCACTAAAAGTGAAAGAGGAAGTTGAAAAGCAGTTAGGAGTTGGATTCTTGATTGTCACCGAGTATCCAGAATGGGTCGCCAATATTGTACCATTCCCGAAAAAGATGGGCGCGTTAGGGTTTGTGTGGATTTCTGAGATTTGAAAAGAGTCAGCCCTAAAGACGATTTCTCTTTACCTCACATAGATGTGTTAGTAGAAAATAATGCAGGGCATGAACTCTTATTGAAACGACTAAAAAGTTGTGCGCTCTTGTGCAACACCCAAGTGTAGGTGATCGTGCAAGTAATATAGTACTGGAAGTCCAGGTCGATCCCACAGGGAAGGAATAGGAAGAATACCTACGAAGTTACAACCTAAAGCAAAAGAAAAGAAAATAAGAATATAGAAGTGGAGGTTCTATGAATCCTAATTAATTAACTTAAACTGAATAATAAACTAAGCATATAGAAACATAACCAATTAAATAAATAAACTAAAGGTGTTGGAAACACGTGAATCCACATTGATCCTAACCATCTACCATGCATACTCATTATTGTTCTATGGAGTTCATTCCTCTTCAATATTCCGTATTTTTCTTAAGATATAGAATCAATAGCCCTTTCATGACCGGGACTACATCATCACAGTTGATTTAAAATACTTGGAAGATGGTTTAAAACAATGGTTATTACTTGCACTCTAAATGGTGTTAGCATTCAAAGTGGTTTTTAAAAGTCATTGAAGAAAATAGCCTTAAGGCTTTAAGTTCTAAAAACTGTTGTGACAAACTAAGCTTATAGGGACAATTTGATGACAAATTTCTAAAACAGAAAGTCATGGAATACTTAAAAGAATCTTCTCAGGAATTAACATGTTCGATCGATCGAAGTGCTCTCGATCGATCGGACATCGTCATCCTTCAATCGATCGCAATGCCTTCGATCGCTTGACTATGGCTCTGGTTCGATTGATCGAAATACCTTCGATCGATCGAGCCCAGATTTCTAAAGATTGCATGGCAGAGGTTGGAAATCAATATTTCATCACATATTACAAAAGTCTAAACTACGGAAATATAATAAAACTAGTGCAGAAACAGTAACCTAAAGTAATCATGGCATATAAACTAATAACAATCAAATAACAAGGATTGAAAAGAAAAACATGGATATAATCTGAAATAAACTTGAAATAAACATGAAATCCACTTGAATCTTCAATAATCTTCAATATATTAATGAAAAAGAGGAAGAAAAAGATGAATCCAACCTAATCTACTCCTAATCTAACCCTAAAACTACCCTAAATAGCTGTTTTCTGCGTTCTGGAGCGTCCTCCCTTCGTCTGGCACCAAAATGACTTATATATAAGGTTCCTGCAGAGTTTACAAAACTTTTGGATGAAAATAAAGTTCGATCGATCGAGCTTAGTTCAATCGATCGAACTCTCAATCGATTGAACTCTGCTCAAGCCCTTGAACATCTCTGATTTTAACAACTCTGCGCACCGATGGGAGAATGGCCATAACATTTCAATCGAACCTCGGATTGACCTCCCGTTTGCGGCCACGCGACCGTAACTCAAAGATCTATATTTTGTATTTCTGGAAAAATCTTCCAAATCTGATCGTCGTCATTGTCAAAATTGGTATTTTCTCAGCTGCTTCCGTTGTTCTATCTACCAGAATCACTTTTCTTTAGCTCCACTTCATCGAATTACATCCTAATACCTATAAAAACAATGCAAAAACTTATGGTTTAGCATTAACACAATAAAAACAACATTGTTATTAGAATGCACCTAAATGTAGGGACTTGGGGATAAAAGTATGCATAAAGGACCATATAATACACTATGAATATGCACTTTTCACCACGAATCACACCCCCCAACTAGCTCGTTGCTAGCCCCTAGCAATGAAGCGAACTACAGTAATGTTTATTTACACTCTAAGAATTGAAAACAAAAAAAGTAAAAATCCTAAATCACTTTCGCAGGAATCGCGATTACATTTAGCGTATGCAACAAGCCTTTAAACCCCTAGGTTCCCCCTAGTGGACGAGTGTTGTCTCGTGAAGGTTTGCAGTGAATCTACCAACAAAATTCATGTTTATGGTAATGGTTCTCATTTAAATGTTTTCAAGAAATTTTTCCTCTCATTTCGCAATATAGTTAAGCTCAACAATTTCATGAACTCTCTAGTAAGCCATAGCAATGCAACACACACATTACAGTTAATCTACTATCAAAGTCATTAGAATATTCCATACCTATTAATCTTCAAGTGTGTGTGTGAATGGACAACCAAAATACAAACCTTTAATTTCAAAGATCGCATAACATAAGATTCTGTCAAGACGTTCATTTTGACTCAACTCTCACCGGGATTACACTCTCAGGATGAAATCACTCCGAATTAGGTGTAATAATTATCACTCATGATATGGAAGCTATAAAGAGTAAATGTAAATGGAATCTAATGCTTCTCATATCTAAATAGAAAAACGGACATTTTAGTGCACAAAGTCTCATGAATGGATACTTTTCACTAGAAGAGCGAGATACCGTGGCGAACTCTCTCATTACCTTAACTTCAAATCCAATTTACTTAAAAATCATCAGAACTTTGAAAAAGAGGTGTTCAATTAAGAAAAAAGAGGTTCTTGATATTCAACTGGGTTAAAGGATGTATTGGAATGTCTACTATAACTTTTCAAACATCCCACATCTCCAATCTCTCTCTTGTCTTTTCTTTTATTTTATTCTTATTTTCACACTCTTCTTTCCATTATTATTATTTCTTTCTTTTGTCACAACCATTAGCATTTTATTTTTCTTTTCATGGTTTTTTTTTTCTCTTTTTCTTTTTTTTTTCTTTTTTTCTTTTCATCAATTTTCTTTCTTTTCCAACTTTCCCTTACTCACACAACCAAACTTCTTGTCAAGATAGCACATCCCAATCATTCCTAGGTAGAGAAAAGAAGCTCAAACTTGTATTTTGGAGTTAGGCTTAGATTTAAGGAATTGTAATGACAATGCAATTATGATAAGGCTCAAGAGGTGAAGTAAAGGAATAGTATAGAGGTAGGCTAAGGCTGTATTATGCATATATGGTAAAAAGATGGCCTAAATCATCTTCTAAGTTCATGGGATTATTCATTTTAGTAAATTCAAAAGCTCTAAATTTTGGTAAATCCTGAACATTCTCTTCTAGTGATCGATCAAAATGAAGAAAATGAGACTTTCAACGAATTAATACGCTTTTCAAAAAGTAAGAGTAATTTATAAAACCCTCAAGATAAAAGAATGGCACAAAAGCTAACTTGGGTTATTAGTCTCCACTACGGTCTCTCAAAACACCTAAGCTATGCTTACTAATCCATTTTAGCTATGTACAAGGTTGTCACAACGTGCCCAAAGTTGTTTGAAGATTAAAAAGTATAAAATATACTATAACTAAGATAGTAAAGAAACTACCATAGTATATCACATAGTAATAATATACAGAAAATAACATTAATGCATCATAACTGCCTACATTAACTAAGAGAGAAATACAAGAACCATTTTATTATCTTTATAAATAAAATTAAAATTTTTGAAATTTTTGACAATTTTAATTTACTGAGTCATGTTGCTAAGCAGGTATATGACACTAAAGCATAAAAAGAAAGAAACGAGGCATGCAATGACTCACTCCCCCCAACTAAAACTAAACATTGCCCTCAATGTTCTAAACTAAGCACATGGACATGTAAAGTAAAGCGAGAGAAGGAAGGATGTTACCTCAAGGCGTTAATATCCAATTTTTTTTTAAGTTACCTGCAAAATCATTAGTAGCAACAAGGAAAAATAGAGAATATAATAGAATTACTCAGTAAATAAATTCGGTTAATCAAGATTTTTATCATAAAGTAATAACCAAAATTTTTTAGGATCTTCCCAATGAAATAATTTAATAGTGAAAAGAATGTAGGGATCCTCATAAATATGCAACTCCCCCAACTAATGTCAGGCTCAAGGTCAGAGGAGATGATGCAAAAGCCATGGCCCCTAAATTTGTTGGAGACAATTATAAGAGGTATACCACACTTTTTAGCAATTATATGCAAGAAACGATCTTTGGTGTTGGTATTTCCTATAACGGCCTCTATTTTAATACTAAAAATAGGGGGAGGCCATGGTTCGATAAAAGGGGTAGGGTCTAAGAGGTATTCTAATTTAGCTTCATTACCCTCCTCTTGTATTAGAATAGAATCTATGGTTATATGATCATAGGAATTTAATTTCTGTTCTATGTAACTAGTTTTGGACTGGATTTGGATAAAGCTATCTATTTGGGCCTCAATGTTAGTATTACTCAAGAATGTCAAGCAATCTAGAAGATTACTAGCTTCTTGTTGAAGTTTAAGATCATCAAATGTAGGCCCAAAAGTTTCTAAGTCCTCTCTCAAAGAATTTTGAAAGTTAAAATTCTGTGAAGAACATGTTCTAGAATCCTTACCATTCTCTTCCACAACACATTCATTTTGTTCAATATTGGGGTACACATGACTTTCACACTCGGGATGAGAGCTTTGATTAATAGATAGGATAGGTGATGGGAAACTTGGTGACACCACCTCTTCTCCTAAAAGAGGCGAGGGTTCATGAATATCACATGAATCTAAACAGGATTTAGATTTTTCAATTATGTCTTCCCTAGGGTCACTATCAAAGGTAGGGGTAGAGTCAATAGGGAACTCATCCTTTCCTAATTGCGTGCAACCACCTAAACTCGCATTATCTTTTAAATCCTCATTCTCATCCTTTTAACTCTCCCCACTATATATATCATCTATTGAGGTGCTTTGGACAAATAGACTGTGCAAATTTATCCAGGCAGTGAAGGAGTTGATATCTGGGGTTGTGTATTGAGGAGAAGATGATTCTACAACTTCATGCTCAACTGTTTGGTTTTGGAGATCTTGTTGGGTTGTCACTTTCTCGAGTGAGTTGTTAACCTCATTCGATATAAACCCGTCATTGTTCTCCAATTCCATTCCATTGTTAATGTCTTGAAATTGAGGTTGTCGTGTTGAAGGACTGATATAGTCTTCTAAAGGTTGGCTAGCATATGCTTGTTGATATCTAGTTTCTAATTTATCAAGTGCACTATCTAGCCTTTTCATTTCACTAAGCAGTAATTTTAACATACCATTATCCTCAACTTGGATATTCTCCTCATTGTTACTATGTGAAGTTTCGCCCCATTGTTGTTGGTAGTAATTCTCATCCCAATGTGTTTGTGGACAAGACTTGCCAAAGGGAAAGTCTTAGTGCATTTGGTAATCGTGGGAACTACTACTATATCCTACATTATTATTTTGGTTATATCCCCGTTGCGATTGATAAAACTCTCCATGTGGAGGTTCTTGATACGTTTAATAATACTAGGGACTACCACTATCATTTTCCCATTGTGGTGGTTGGTAGCACTCAGGTTGATAATGCGCTTCATAAGTGGGTGCTTGCCAACTTGTGGAATAACTATTTTGATTGTCAAGTGTGTACCTATATTGGTGCTTGTGTTGTATGGAGGGTAATATGGATAAGACATGTTTATCCAAAATTTTTAAACAATCGGAATTTTATTTATATATTTTTTTTTGTACTTGTGAGAGAAAAGTCCAAAGGTTTTTTTTTTGTTTTTTTTTTAAAAGTAAGAAAAGAAATTGGAAATAACTTAGTAAAATCCTAACCTAGTTGCCTTCTCCGGCAACGGCACCAAAAACTTGACACGACTAAAAAGTTGTGCCCTCTTGTGCCACACCCAAGTGTAGGTGATCGTGCAAGTAATATAGTACTCGAAGTCCAGGTCGATCCCACAGGGAAGGAATAAGAAGAATATATACTAAGTTACAACCTAAAGCAAAAGAAAAGAAAATAAGAATATAGAAGTGGAGGTTCTAAGAATCCTAATTAATTAACTTAAACTAAATAATAAACTTAGCATATAGAAACATAACTAATTAAATAAATAAACTAAAGGTGTTGGAAACACGCGAATCCACATTGATCCTAACCATCTACCATGCATACTCATTAATATTCTATGGAGTTTATTCCTCTTCAGTATTTCGTATTTTTCTAAAGATATAGAATCAATAGCCCTTTCATGACCGGGACTACATCATCACATTTGATTTAAAATGCTTGGAAGACGATTTAAAACAATGGTTATTACTTGCACTCTACATGGTGTTAGCATTCAAAGTGGTTTTCAAAAGTCATTGAAGAAAACAGCCTTAAGGCTTTAAGTTCTAAAAACTGTTGTGACAAACTGAGCTTATAGGGACAATTTGATAACAGATTTCTAAAATAGAAAGTCATGGAATACTTAAAAGAATCATCTCAAGAATTAACATGTTCGATCGATCGAAGCGCTCTCGATCGATCGGACATCGTCATCCTTCAATCGATCGCAATGCATTCGATCGCTTGACTATGGCCCTGGTTCGATCGATCGAAATAACTTCGATCTATCGAGCCCAGATATCTAAAGATTCCATGGCAGAGGTTGGGAATCAATATTTCATCACATATTCCCAAAGTCTAAACTACGGAAATATAATAAAACTAGTGCAGAAACAGTAACCTAAAGTAATCATAGCATATAAACTAATAACAATCAAATAACAAGGATTGAAAAGAAAAACCTGGATATAATCCGAAATAAACTTGAAATAAACATGAAATCCACTTGAATCTTCAATAATCTTCAATATATTAATGAAAAAGAGAAAGAAAAAGATGAATCTAACCTAATCTACTCCTAATCTAACCCTAAAACTACCCTAAACAGCTATTTTCTGAGTTCTGGAGCGTCCTCCCTTCGTCTGGCGTCAAAATGACTTATATATAAGGTTCCTGCAGAGTTTATGCAACTTTTGAATGAAAATAAAGTTCGATCGATCGACCTTAGTTCAATCGATCGAACTCTCAATCGATTGAACTCTGCTCAAGCCCTTTAACATCTCTGATTTTGATAATTCTACGCACCGATGGGAGAATGGCCATAACTTTTCACTCGGACCTCGTATTGACCTCCCGTTTGCTGCCACGCGACCGTAACTCAAAGATATACATTTTGTATTTCTGGGACAATCTTCCAAATCAGAAGTCTTTATTGTCAAAATTGGTGTTTCTCAGCTACTTCTGTTATTCTATCCACCAGAATCACTTATCTTTAGCTCCACTTCATCGAATTACATCCTAATACGTATAAAACAATGCAAAAACATATGGTTTAGCATTAACACAATAAAAAGAACATTGTTCGTAGAATGCACCTAAATGTAGGGACTTGGGGATAAAAGTATGCATAAAGGACCATATAATACACTATGAATATGCACTTTTCACCACGAATCACTTATCTTTCATGGATGGGTTCTCAGGGTACAACCAGATATTAATGGCACCTAAGGATAGGAAAAAGACTACCTTTATCACACCTTGGGGGACTTATTGTTATAGAGTTATGCCATTTGAGCTTAAGAACGCGGGGGCAACTTATCAAAGAGCCGCCACTACATTACTACATGACATGATCCATAAAGAAGTAGAGGTGTGCGTGGATGACATGATAGAAAAGTCCAAAGAGAGGGAAGGGCACTTAAAGGCTTTAAGGAAATTCTTTGAGAGGTTAAGGAAATTCAAAATGAGATTAAACCCGCAGAAATGTACTTTTGGGGTCACCATGGGGAAATTATTGGGATTTTTAATTGCACAAAGAGGGATTGAGGTGGATCCAACCAAAATTCAAGCCATAACCGAAATGTCGTCACCCCAAAATGAGAAGGAGTTGAGGGGATTCTTAGGGAGAATACAGTTTATCAGTCGTTTCATATCCAAACTCACCATAACCTGTGACCCGTTATTTAAGTTGTTGAGAAAATGGAAAAAGTTTGAATGGGATGACCAATGCCAGAAAGCCTTCGAGAAGATCAAAACCTACCTTCAAAACCCACCTGTCCTATCACCTCCCAAACTTGGGAAGCCTTTATTGCTATATCTATCTATTACCGAGAATTCCATGGGGTGCATGTTAGCCCAAGATGAGGAAGAGGGGCGTGTAGAGAAAGCCATATATTACCTAAGCAAAAGAATGACCAGGTACGAGTTGAATTATTTGCCGTTGGAGAAAGCATGTTGAGCTTTGGTATGGTGTACACGTCGCCTTAGGCATTACATGTTAGCCTTCACTGTCACCCTAATATCCCAAATGGACCCACTCAAATACCTCTTTGAAAAACCTGCCTTAACTAGTAGGATCTCCCACTGGACCATGATGCTGGCTGAATTTGATATTAAACATATTACTTCCAAATCTGTCAAAGGAAGAGCCATCGCCGAATACTTAGCTGACCATCCCATAGAATCTGAAGAAAAAGGAGAATAAAAGTTTCCTGATAAAGGGGTGATGAAAGTAGAGGAAGACCGATGGAGAATGTATTTTGATAGAACAGCCAATCAGGTAGGATATGGGGTTGGAATCATCCTCATATCACCTAATGGTGCCCCCACCCCGTTGGCCGTTACACTTAAGTATAATTCAACCAACAACACGGCAGAATATGAAGCATGCATAATTGGGATGGAAGCAGCCTTGGCCTTAAAAATTGAGAAGATTGATGTTTTTGGGGACTCAAACCTAATAATATCGCAAGTGAGGAGTAATTGGAGAATAAAGCCTGAGAAATTAAGACCTTATCATGAATACCTGGAGAGCCTAAAAGTACAGTTTAGCAAAATCTCATTCTATTACCTTCCTCATGAGGAAAATCAGCTTGCTGATTCTTTAGTAACCTTGGCCTCAATGATCCAAATCCCTGTAGGAATTTCCATGATTCCCTTGTCCATAGAAGAGAGAACCCGGCCCTCATTCGAAATAATCACAGCCATCAAAGGAGGAAAAGAGATAGAAGTACCGTGGTATATCGATGTTTGGAATTTTATTGAGAAAGAAAAGTACCCTGAAGGGGCATCAGAAAAAGATAAGAAGGCGATCCGGAGGTTTTCAGCTCAGTTTGTGATCTATGCGGGAAAGTTATGGAAAAAGTCCTATACCGGTTATAACCTGGAATGTCTACATGGAAGGGATGCGAGAGAAATGAGAGAAGAAATACAAGAAGGAGTCTGCGGGCCCCACATGAATGGACACATGTTGGCCAACAAGATAATTTGGCAGGGATATTATTAGACAACTCTAGATAAAGATTGTTGTGAGTATGTTAGGAAATGCCATAAATGTTAGATCCATGCGAATCTAATGCATACCCCACCTTCCCAACTTTACAACATGATCACCCCTGGCCGTTCTCTATGTGGGGTATTGACATTATTCGGGAAGTACTCCCGAAAGCTTCGAATGGACACCGATACATAACTGTGGCAATAGATTATTTCACCAAATGGGTGGAGGCGGCATCATATGCAACTCTAAAAGCCAAGGATGTGGCAAATTTTATCGAGAAGAACATAGTCTGCAGATACGGGGTGCCAAATGAGCTTATTTCTGACCATAGGAGCCACTTTCAGTGAGAATTTATCCCACTCTTAGAGAAGTATAGAATTACCTACCACCAATCCTCACCTTACAGACCCCAGACGAATGGAGCAGTAGAAGCCGCAAACAAGAATGTAAAGGCGATCCTGGGGAAGATGACAGATACATACAGGGATTGGCATGAGAAGTTACCATTTGCTTTATGGGGATACGGAACTTCTGTAAGAACTTTAACAGGGGCTACGCAGTATTCATTAGTCTATGGGATGGAAGCTGTTCTACCGGTTGAGGTCAAAATACCATCTTTGAGAGTTTTGGCAGAGTGCGAGGTAATCGAACTTGAGTGGCAGCGGGGGAGATATGAGGAATTGATGCTATTAGATGAGAAAAGATTGGCTGCTATAAATCACAATCAGGGATATCAGAAAAGGATAGCTCGTGCTTTCAACAAAAAAGTTCGCCCAAGGAAGCTTGCTGAGGGTGACTTAGTCATCAAAGAACTTAAAGCGCCCGTTTATGACCCCTAAGGAAAATTCAAACCCAACTGGGTCGGACCATATATCATTAAGACATTCCTCTCCGGAGGAACTGCCTATCTCATTGACCTAGATAAAGTTGAATTTAAACAACCAGTCAACCTCGATCGCCTCAAGAAATATTTTGCTTAAGACCTTGTCATTTCAAAACCTCCAGAGTTGATGAACTACACTTGACCTGATTCCCGCTAGGGGATACGTAGGCAACCTGCTCGGTTCGGTCACATAAATAAACTTGCCTTAAAGGCACTTCCCTTCTGACCTTAGGTGAACTACTACGGACCTAATACCCGCTAAGGGATAAGTAGGCGGCCCACAAAGGCCCTCGGTCCAAATAAAACCCAACTCTTGATGTAACCCAATATCCTGAGTTTCCTTATGCCGAACTAGGGGCAAACTTACGTTTGCCTAGAACTAGACTCAAAGCTCCAATACTAGGGGCAAACTTCGTTTACAAAACTAAAGAACCCAGAAAATACCTAAACCCATTTCTGGATCTACTGGCTATCAAATGAGGATTCATAGTATAGAATGATTAAAACTCTAAAGCAAAACTCAAAGCAAAGTAATAAAAGCTAAGAGAGACATTAAAAGGAAAATTTTCATAATATGAAAATATGGGAGAAGTGCAAACTATGATTTGACATGATTAGAACATTTTCCCGATGCAATGAAAAGTCTTTATAAAAATTGAAATACATCACAAAAGCGCAGTAAGAGTCAAGCAGGATTTTTCAGAAGTTTTGAGAATCTTTGTTTTTCCCTTTTTGTTTGTCTAGAAGCTATTTCCCGACCAAAGTGTGAATCTCAAGAAGGTACTCGGCAGTGGGGACAACTGAAGAAGGAACCCTCCGGAAAGGAGCCGACACTCTGCCATGCCAAGCCTCGGCAAATAATCTCATGGTAGAAGGACGTAGAGCGCAGCTCCTCGAAAAATCAATCGTAATAGTATTCGGGACATCCTGAAGCAATCCAAACTGGCGAACCACCCGTCCGGGGATGTAAAAAGTGGTGGCATGAAGACCAGGTAACTAAACTCCCGAGCGTCCGGGAAGTTGCACAGTGACAGAGCAGTAAGTCCATCGAGGGCACACCCAGCAAATGTCCCCACGATATAGGTTCTGAAGCCAAGTAAGTCAGCCCTCAACCGTGTAATAGA
Organism: Hydrangea macrophylla; assembly: GCA_033977485.1. Classification (NCBI taxonomy): domain Eukaryota; kingdom Viridiplantae; phylum Streptophyta; class Magnoliopsida; order Cornales; family Hydrangeaceae; genus Hydrangea; species Hydrangea macrophylla. The sequence goes on from CM066992.1 coordinate 249,636, forward strand.
GGAAATGAACATCCAGGCGACCATAAGGAAGCAGTCTTCCAGCAGGAGGATGAGTGAAGAGACCTAAACGCTCGAGAAGCCAGATCTGTAAATCATGAGGTGACCGTGAAAGCAACATCGATCCGGTGCTTTGTGCATGATCCAAACTCAGTAAGGTTTCTCCTAGAACAAGCATGATAGCACTCCGCATCTCTCAAAGACCACAAACGATAGGGATAAGGATGTCGGAGGAAGACTGGAATAGGAAATGGGAGAGCATAGCCAAAGAAAGGGCATTGCGTTTGATAATCTGATATCCTCCATCATCAGGATCACCAACAGGAGCATAAATAGAAGAAAAGCGGTCGAAATCAATACGTCGATCGCAAACAAAAGAGCTGGCGGTACCTCGGGAAATACAAAGAAGAGACGCTGGATCTTGGATATACCCTGCCTGTATCTGGGGGATGATCAAATCAGCATAATGGTCGGCATGGGGAATAGCGCTAAATTCCTCAAAGAGCGGGCAAACCTCCTCATGACCAAACCGAAAGACATGTAAAGAGGGATCCCAACATGAGATAGCAGCTCGAAGTAAGCTCTCGTCTAGAGCCATACAGCGGAATGCAAAGAGGCCTGTCAATTTGTGACACTCGAAGTTGAGTCGGTCAATACTGGAAAGAGAATCCATCCACGGGTATAGAATGTCAGAACTTATGGGAGCCATGAAGAATAAGAGTGAATATAGAAGAAGAGTGTGAATGATGAAGAGAAAAAGGGTCTTAGGAGTTTCAAATGGGGAAATGGCACTTTATATAAGGAAATGGCACAAACTGACACTCGATGAAAAGCGGCGGCACTCACTGAGTGCCGGCTGGCAGTCACTGAATGTCGTGCGGCAGTCAGTGAGTGTCGGTCAGCCTCTCTGAGTGCCACCCAGGTTTTAAAATGTTTATGGGTTAATTTGCAACTTGAATCAGCCCAAACCTGCATAGAAATTTGAACAAAAGTATCACCATTCCATCATTCAAGCACCATTCATCAATAAGTAAATAAAGTTATTCATGTTTTGAGTTAATAAGGGGAATAAAGTCTAAAGCTAAAAAAAGATAATCAAGCATGAGTATAAACAGAATTCAAAATTAGCACATAGGCCACCATGCATGAATACTGTCAAGCCGCCGAAGTAAATCCGCTAAAGAGAGAAAAGTTTGGAGTTCTCGTCCTCACAAGGACGTAATATAAAAGAAAGAAGGGGTTGGCTATCCTCGTCGGCGATGAGGATTTCTTCTAGGTGCCGGAGGAGCTGTCTGACTTCCCCCAACTTCGCCATCTTTGCCATCTCCACCGTCACCATCATCCCCAGCGTCACCGCCTTGGACGCAGCCGCCAGCGCCTCCTTGATAGCCGCCGCCTTGACCCAACTGAAACTCTTGAATTTGCCTCCTTAAGGCAGCAAGCTCGGCCTCCTGAAAAGATAAAATAAAAGTAAGTAAAATAAAGAAAGTTAAAGAAAAAGAGAGAAGGAGAAGAAAATGAATAAAATGGTGATACCATAGCTCTGGCCTGAAGATCAGCAGCGGCCCTTACTCCATCAGCCTGAAAAAGGGTTTGGACACAGTCGTCAGTACAAGGATAAAAATTGGAATCGTAAAGAAAAAAGAGAGAGAAGAAAGCAATAAGAAGGTTGTTTCCAGAAAGAGATTTACCCTCCATTCACGTCTGTGAACCCAATGCTGGACAATGTGCGCATATGATAGACCCTCCTCTGCATAATCTCTGGGAACTGTATCATATTACAGAGGGATGGACAGAACATTCTTGGTATAAGGGGCCAGTTGGTACATGGTCTCCTGACCTATATGTACCATGGGAATGTTCCAGTTCCACTGTGGGAGAGCTGGAGTGTCGGCAACCCCAGGGACAGGCTGTAAAAGGGGCTTCAAGTCTATGTGAGTATTATTGCAAAATAAAAGGAAAGTTTTAAAAGAAAATGAAAAGAATGAAATATCTGTTACCCGGGTAACATCTATAAGAGGAAAGTTGTGCATGAGGGAATTCAATCTAAAAATTGGGTAGCCGTCTGGATCGTCCAAATAATTTGCAATGTTCTCCCCACCTAGAGCAGCGATGAGGTCCTCATGATCCAAGGTCTCAGTGCTCCTCATAGTAGCAGGAGGAGCCCTAGGCACATAAAAGGCAGGGGCAACAAGTGACTGCCTAGTTACCCTCTCGCCGAGGTACCACCCTCGACACGCCTCCCCAACCATCAGGATCCTCATCCTGGAAAAACCCACAGCAGCTTGGATTTCTTCACTAGCCTCTGGAAAGGGCCGCCTCCCAAGGATTCCACACCACATGAACCTCACATAAGTGGATAAGGAGGTTTCTGTAGCCTACAAAGTCATGAGCCACGACCTTTCAACCTATCACTTCCTTCCTCCATTTCAAACCTTGAGGCATGATCGCAACCTGGCCTTCCAGAGTACTGGGATCCCTAATACGAAGGTATTCATGAGACCATATCTGCAAAACAAAAAAAAAAAAAAAGAAAAAGAAAAAAATAAGAGAAAATAAGAGAAAATGGATTCAGTCGGCAAGATGAAATTTGTGGGGGACCATGGGAACCTGAACCACAAGCCATTGAAGAGACTACAAGCAAAAGAGGAAGAAAGTTAATGTTTTATATGGAATTTGTGGGGGAAATATGAAGATGATCATGATTTCAAGCATACAATCAAGTAAAGTGGTGATCTTGATGATTGGTGAAGTAGACATACCTTGTTTACTTGATGAATCTTGAGCAAAGAATCAAGACGAAGAGAGTTTTGGAGAGAAAACCCGAAATAGGTAGAAGAAGATAATGAAAAGGAAGAAGGAAAATCAAGTTTTAAACAAACTGCTAGACAGGCCGGCACTCGACAAAAAGGTGCCGGCACTCAGCAATTGATGAAATGCCGGCCGGCACTCAGGTTGATTCTATCACCCTTGGTGCTCATCAGTGAGCAACCCAGCACATGCATGATAAAGGCCCTAGCCATCTGGTCGTCGATGAAGACCTGACCCTTAAAGGTATCCAGAAACCGTTTTCCGGGCACTATGATCTCTCCTGGGTGAGCCCCGAGCAAATCAATAATCTCTTCATAACAATTTTGGATATCGTCATAGCGAGCAACCGGGAGGCCGCCAAAGGGAATGCCATTAATCATAGCAAAATCAAAGGGAGTCATCGGCATCTCCCCAAATGGCATGTGGAATGTATTTGTTGTATCCCACCATTTTTCTGCTAAAGCCTGAATATGGGTCCAATCGTTCGAGCTCTTCTCTAAAAGTAATTCAAAAAGCCCAAACCCAGTATTGTTGACCATGGTTCTAACCTCATTAGAAAGCTCCTCGTACCATCTTCGGCCGTGAGCCATGCTCCCATGGCCTTTGAGGACAAATTCCGGGATCTTCAAAAAAAAAAAAAAAAAAAAAAGGACAGAAGAAAAACAAAATAAGAGGAAGAAAGAAAATAAATGATTTTTAGAATCTAAACAACTCAATTTTTTGTAAAAGAAAAAATAAGTGGTGATCTCTGAGTTTAAGCAACTCAAACAAAATTTTGATTTTCGGGTCTAAAGCGACTCGATTATTCGAAAAGAAAGAAAGAAAAAGTGAGTGATGATTTTCTTGAGTATAAGCGACTCCTTGTTTTGAAAACAAGAAAGTTCTTTCGAGTCTAAGCGACTTGTTGTTTGAAAATAAAAAAAATTCGTTTGAGTCTAAGTGACTCATTGTTTGAAACTAAGAAAAAAAATCTTTTGAGTCTAAGCGACTCGTTGATTTGAAAACGAAAAAAGGTTCTTGAGTCTAAGCGACTCGTTGATTTGAAAATAAGGAAATTCTTTCGAGTCTAAGCAACTAGTTGTTTGAAAATAAGAAAAAAGTTCTTTTAAGTCTAAGCGACTCGTTGTTTTGAAAACCAGAAAGTTCTTTCGAGTCTAAGCGACTCGTTGTTTGAAAATAAAAAAATTCGTTTGATTCCAAGCGACTCGTTTGAAAATAAGAAAAAAAATCTTTTGAGTCTAAGTGACTCGTTGATTTGAAAAAAAAAAGGGTTTCTTTCGAGTCTAAGCGACTGGTTGACAATAGGTTTTTTAGTACAGTAAAAGCATGGGGTCGGTGCAACCCTCATTAGCAGTGGACAAATGGAATAATGGAATTTATGAGCATGGAAAATTAATGAATCCAAATAAGGGCGATAAGAAAAAAGCACAGCACCAAGCATTGAACCCCAAATTTAGACTAGAAAATCAATTCAAGAAGAGGGGATATCGTAAATAAGTTTTAATACATTCAAACACACAAAGTCATGGGGGCACTCATACATGCATTGTTCATCATGGATTGCATGGGATTACATTATTTTATCATAAGCGTAAAAAAGGGGGTATGGGAGTATAACAATTGGTTGAAGGCTCGTGCCGAGATATGCGCCCCGGGGTCAGCAAGTAAAACTGACGAGTTATGGCCAGGGTAGGGCTTCTTGGGGGGACCATGGGAACCTGAACCACAAGCGATTGAAGAGACTACAAGCAAAAGACGAAGAAAGTTAATGTTTATATGGAATTTGTGGGGGAAATATGAAGATGATCATGATTTCAAGCATACAATCAAGTAAAGTGGTGATCTTGATGATTGGTGAATGAGACATACCTTGTTTACTTGATGAATCTTGAGCAAAGAATAAAGACGAAGAGAGTTTTGGAGAGAAAACCCGAAATAGGTAGAAGAAGATAATGAAAAGGAAGAAGGAAAATCAAGTTTTAAACAAACTGCTAGACAGGCCGGCACTCGACAAAAAGGTGCCGGCACTCAGCAATTGATGAAATGCTGGCCGGCACTCAGGTTGATTCTATCACCCTTGGTGCTCATCAGTGAGCAACCCAGCACATGTATGATAAAGGCCCTAGCCATCTGGTCGTCGATGAAGACCTGACCCTTAAAGGTATCCAGAAACCATTTTCCGGGCACTATGATCTCTCCTGGGTGAGCCCCGAGCAAATCAATAATCTCTTCATAACAATTTTGGATATCGTCATAGCGAGCAACCGGGAGGCCGCCAAAGGGAATGCCAGTAATCATAGCAAAATCCAAGGGAGTCATCGGCATCTCCCCAAATGGCATGTGGAATGTATTTGTTGTATCCCACCATTTTTCTGCTAAAGCCTGAATATGGGTCCAATCGTTCGAGCTCTTCTCTAAAAGTAATTCAAAAAGCCCAAACCCAGTATTGTTGACCATGGTTCTAACCTCATTAGAAAGCTCCTCGTACCACCTTCTGCCGTGAGCCATGCTCCCATGGCCTTTGAGGACAAATTCCGGGATCTTCAAAAAAAAAAAAAAAAAAAGGACAGAAGAAAAACAAAATAAGAGGAAGAAAGAAAATAAATGATTTTTAGAATCTAAACAACTCGATTTTTTGTAAAAGAAAAAATAAGTGGTGATCTCTGAGTTTAAGCAACTCAAACAAAATTTTGATTTTCGGGTCTAAAGCGACTCGATTATTCGAAAAGAAAGAAAGAAAAAGTGAGTGATGATTTTCTTGAGTATAAGCGACTCCTTGTTTTGAAAACAAGAAAGTTCTTTCGAGTCTAAGCGACTTGTTGTTTGAAAATAAAAAAAATTCGTTTGAGTCTAAGTGACTCATTGTTTGAAACTAAGAAAAAAAATCTTTTGAGTCTAAGCGACTCGTTGATTTGAAAACGAAAAAAGGTTCTTGAGTCTAAGCGACTCGTTGATTTGAAAATAAGGAAATTCTTTCGAGTCTAAGCAACTAGTTGTTTGAAAATAAGAAAAAAGTTCTTTTAAGTCTAAGCGACTCGTTGTTTTGAAAACCAGAAAGTTCTTTCGAGTCTAAGCGACTCGTTGTTTGAAAATAAAAAAATTCGTTTGATTCCAAGCGACTCGTTTGAAAATAAGAAAAAAAATCTTTTGAGTCTAAGTGACTCGTTGATTTGAAAAAAAAAAGGGTTTCTTTCGAGTCTAAGCTACTGGTTGACAATAGGTTTTTTAGTACAGTAAAAGCATGGGGTCGGTGCAACCCTCATTAGCAGTGGACAAATGGAATAATGGAATTTATGAGCATGGAAAATTAATGAATCCAAATAAGGGCGATAAGAAAAAAGCACAGCACCAAGCATTGAACCCCAAATTTAGACTAGAAAATCAATTCAAGAAGAGGGGATATCGTAAATAAGTTTTAATACATTCAAACACACAAAGTCATGGGGGCACTCATACATGCATTGTTCATCATGGATTGCATGGGATTACATTATTTTATCATAAGCGTAAAAAAGGGGGCATGGGAGTATAACAATTGGTTGAAGGCTCGTGCCGAGATATGCGCCCCGGGGTCAGCAAGTAAAACTGACGAGTTATGGCCTGGGTAGGGCTTCTTGGGGGGACCATGGGAACCTGAACCACAAGCGATTGAAGAGACTACAAGCAAAAGACGAAGAAAGTTAATGTTTTATATGGAATTTGTTGGGGAAATATGAAGATGATCATGATTTCAAGCATACAATCAAGTAAAGTGGTGATCTTGATGATTGGTGAAGTAGACATACCTTGTTTAGTTGATGAATCTTGAGCAAAGAATCAAGACGAAGAGAGTTTTGGAGAGAAAACCCGAAATAGGTAGAAGAAGATAATGAAAAGGAAGAAGGAAAATCAAGTTTTAAACAAACTGCTAGACAGGCCGGCACTCGACAAAAAGGTGCCGGCACTCAGCAATTGATGAAATGCCGACCGGCACTCAGGTTGATTCTATCACCCTTGGTGCTCATCAGTGAGCAACCCAGCACATGCATGATAAAGGCCCTAGCCATCTGGTCGTCGATGAAGACCTGACCCTTAAAGGTATCCAGAAACCATTTTCCGGGCACTATGATCTCTCCTGGGTGAGCCCCGAGCAAATCAATAATCTCTTCATAACAATTTTGGATATCGTCATAGCGAGCAACCGGGAGGCCGCCAAAGGGAATGCCAGTAATCAAAGCAAAATCCAAGGGAGTCATCGGCATCTCCCCAAATGGCATGTGGAATGTATTTGTTGTATCCCACCATTTTTCTGCTAAAGCCTGAATATGGGTCCAATCGTTCGAGCTCTTCTCTAAAAGTAATTCAAAAAGCCCAAACCCAGTATTGTTGACCATGGTTCTAACCTCATTAGAAAGCTCCTCGTACCACCTTCTGCCGTGAGCCATGCTCCCATGGCCTTTGAGGACAAATTCCGGGATCTTCAAAAAAAAAAAAAAAAAAAAGGACAGAAGAAAAACAAAATAAGAGGAAGAAAGAAAATAAATGATTTTTAGAATCTAAACAACTCGATTTTTTGTAAAAGAAAAAATAAGTGGTGATCTCTGAGTTTAAGCAACTCAAACAAAATTTTGATTTTCGGGTCTAAAGCGACTCGATTATTCGAAAAGAAAGAAAGAAAAAGTGAGTGATGATTTTCTTGAGTATAAGCGACTCCTTGTTTTGAAAACAAGAAAGTTCTTTCGAGTCTAAGCGACTTGTTGTTTGAAAATAAAAAAAATTCGTTTGAGTCTAAGTGACTCATTGTTTGAAACTAAGAAAAAAAATCTTTTGAGTCTAAGCGACTCGTTGATTTGAAAACGAAAAAAGGTTCTTGAGTCTAAGCGACTCGTTGATTTGAAAATAAGGAAATTCTTTCGAGTCTAAGCAACTAGTTGTTTGAAAATAAGAAAAAAGTTCTTTTAAGTCTAAGCGACTCGTTGTTTTGAAAACCAGAAAGTTCTTTCGAGTCTAAGCGACTCGTTGTTTGAAAATAAAAAAATTCGTTTGATTCCAAGCGACTCGTTTGAAAATAAGAAAAAAAATCTTTTGAGTCTAAGTGACTCGTTGATTTGAAAAAAAAAAGGGTTTCTTTCGAGTCTAAGCTACTGGTTGACAATAGGTTTTTTAGTACAGTAAAAGCATGGGGTCGGTGCAACCCTCATTAGCAGTGGACAAATGGAATAATGGAATTTATGAGCATGGAAAATTAATGAATCCAAATAAGGGCGATAAGAAAAAAGCACAGCACCAAGCATTGAACCCCAAATTTAGACTAGAAAATCAATTCAAGAAGAGGGGATATCGTAAATAAGTTTTAATACATTCAAACACACAAAGTCATGGGGGCACTCATACATGCATTGTTCATCATGGATTGCATGGGATTACATTGTTTTATCATAAGCGTAAAAAAGGGGGCATGGGAGTATAACAATTGGTTGAAGGCTCGTGCCGAGATATGCGCCCCGGGGTCAGCAAGTAAAACTGACGAGTTATGGCCTGGGTAGGGCTTCTTGGGGGGACCATGGGAACCTGAACCACAAGCGATTGAAGAGACTACAAGCAAAAGACGAAGAAAGTTAATGTTTTATATGGAATTTGTTGGGGAAATATGAAGATGATCATGATTTCAAGCATACAATCAAGTAAAGTGGTGATCTTGATGATTGGTGAAGTAGACATACCTTGTTTAGTTGATGAATCTTGAGCAAAGAATCAAGACGAAGAGAGTTTTGGAGAGAAAACCCGAAATAGGTAGAAGAAGATAATGAAAAGGAAGAAGGAAAATCAAGTTTTAAACAAACTGCTAGACAGGCCGGCACTCGACAAAAAGGTGCCGGCACTCAGCAATTGATGAAATGCCGACCGGCACTCAGGTTGATTCTATCACCCTTGGTGCTCATCAGTGAGCAACCCAGCACATGCATGATAAAGGCCCTAGCCATCTGGTCGTCGATGAAGACCTGACCCTTAAAGGTATCCAGAAACCATTTTCCGAGCACTATGATCTCTCCTGGGTGAGCCCCGAGCAAATCAATAATCTCTTCATAACAATTTTGGATATCGTCATAGCGAGCAACCGGGAGGCCGCCAAAGGGAATGCCAGTAATCATAGCAAAATCCAAGGGAGTCATCGGCATCTCCCCAAATGGCATGTGGAATGTATTTGTTGTATCCCACCATTTTTCTGCTAAAGCCTGAATATGGGTCCAATCGTTCGAGCTCTTCTCTAAAAGTAATTCAAAAAGCCCAAACCCAGTATTGTTGACCATGGTTCTAACCTCATTAGAAAGCTCCTCGTACCACCTTCTGCCGTGAGCCATGCTCCCATGGCCTTTGAGGACAAATTCCGGGATCTTCAAAAAAAAAAAAAAAAAAAAGGACAGAAGAAAAACAAAATAAGAGGAAGAAAGAAAATAAATGATTTTTAGAATCTAAACAACTCGATTTTTTGTAAAAGAAAAAATAAGTGGTGATCTCTGAGTTTAAGCAACTCAAACAAAATTTTGATTTTCGGGTCTAAAGCGACTCGATTATTCGAAAAGAAAGAAAGAAAAAGTGAGTGATGATTTTCTTGAGTATAAGCGACTCCTTGTTTTGAAAACAAGAAAGTTCTTTCGAGTCTAAGCGACTTGTTGTTTGAAAATAAAAAAAATTCGTTTGAGTCTAAGTGACTCATTGTTTGAAACTAAGAAAAAAAATCTTTCGAGTCTAAGCGACTCGTTGATTTGAAAACGAAAAAAGGTTCTTGAGTCTAAGCGACTCGTTGATTTGAAAATAAGGAAATTCTTTCGAGTCTAAGCAACTAGTTGTTTGAAAATAAGAAAAAAGTTCTTTTAAGTCTAAGCGACTCGTTGTTTTGAAAACCAGAAAGTTCTTTCGAGTCTAAGCGACTCGTTGTTTGAAAACAAAAAAATTCGTTTGATTCCAAGCGACTCGTTTGAAAATAAGAAAAAAAATATTTTGAGTCTAAGTGACTCGTTGATTTGAAAAAAAAAAAGGGTTTCTTTCGAGTCTAAGCGACTGGTTGACAATAGTTTTTTTAGTACAGTAAAAGCATGGGGTCGGTGCAACCCTTATTAGCAGTGGACAAATGGAATAATGGAATTTATGAGCATGGAAATTTAATGAATCCAAATAAGTGCGATAAGCAAAAAGCACAACACCAAGCATTGAACCCCAAATTTAGACTAGAAAATCAATTCAAGAAGAGGGGATATCATAAATAAGTTTTAATACATTCAAACACACAAAGTCATGGGGGCACTCATACATGCATTGTTCATCATGGATTGCATGGGATTACATTATTTTATCATAAGCGTAAAAAAAGGGGTATGGGAGTATAACAATCGGTTGAAGGCTCTTGCCGAGATATGCGCCCCGGGGTCAGCAAGTAAAACTGACGAGTTATGGCCAGGGTAGGGCTTATACTTCTTCTTGGGGGGACCATGGGAACCTGAACCACAAGCCATTGAAGAGACTACAAGCAAAAGAGGAAGAAAGTTAATGTTTTATATGGAATTTGTGGGGGAAATATGAAGATGATCATGATTTCAAGCATACAATCAAGTAAAGTGATGATCTTGATGATTGGTGAAGTAGACATACCTTGTTTACTTGATGAATCTTGAGCAAAGAATCAAGACGAAGAGAGTTTTGGAGAGAAAACCCAAAATAGGTAGAAGAAGATAATGAAAAGGAAGAAGGAAAATCAAGTTTTAAACAAACTGCTAGACAGGCCGGCACTCGACAAAAAGGTGCCGGCACTCAGCAATTGATGAAATGCCGGCCGGCACTCAGGTTGATTCTATCACCCTTGGTGCTCATCAGTGAGCAACCCAGCACATGCATGATAAAGGCCCTAGCCATCTGGTCGTCGATGAAGACCTGACCCTTAAAGGTATCCAGAAACCATTTTCCGGGCACTATGATCTCTCCTGGGTGAGCCCCGAGCAAATCAATAATCTCTTCATAACAATTTTGGATATCGTCATAGCGAGCAACCGGGAGGCCGCCAAAGGGAATGCCAGTAATCATAGCAAAATCCAAGGGAGTCATCGGCATCTCCCCAAATGGCATGTGGAATGTATTTGTTGTATCCCACCATTTTTCTGCTAAAGCCTGAATATGGGTCCAATCGTTCGAGCTCTTCTCTAAAAGTAATTCAAAAAGCCCAAACCCAGTATTGTTGACCATGGTTCTAACCTCATTAGAAAGCTCCTCGTACCACCTTCGGCCGTGAGCCATGCTCCCATGGCCTTTGAGGACAAATTCCGGGATCTTCAAAAAAAAAAAAAAAAAAAAGGACAGAAGAAAAACAAAATAAGAGGAAGAAAGAAAATAAATGATTTTTAGAATCTAAACAACTTGATTTTTTGTAAAAGAAAAAATTAGTGGTGATCTCTGAGTTTAAGCAACTCAAACAAAATTTTGATTTTCGGGTCTAAAGCGACTCGATTATTCGAAAAGAAAGAAAGAAAAAGTGAGTGATGATTTTCTTGAGTATAAGCGACTCCTTGTTTTGAAAACAAGAAAGTTCTTTCGAGTCTAAGCGACTTGTTGTTTGAAAATAAAAAAAATTCGTTTGAGTCTAAGTGACTCATTGTTTGAAAATAAGAAAAAAAATCTTTTGAGTCTAAGCGACTCGTTGATTTGAAAACGAAAAAAGGTTCTTGAGTCTAAGCGACTCGTTGATTTGAAAATAAGGAAATTCTTTCGAGTCTAAGCAACTAGTTGTTTGAAAATAAGAAAAAAGTTCTTTTAAGTCTAAGCGACTCGTTGTTTTGAAAACCAGAAAGTTCTTTCGAGTCTAAGCGACTCGTTGTTTGAAAACAAAAAAATTCGTTTGATTCCAAGCGACTCGTTTGAAAATAAGAAAAAAAATATTTTGAGTCTAAGTGACTCGTTGATTTGAAAAAAAAAAGGGTTTCTTTCGAGTCTAAGCGACTGGTTGACAATAGGTTTTTTAGTACAGTAAAAGCATGGGGTCGGTGCAACCCTCATTAGCAGTGGACAAATGGAATAATGGAATTTATGAGCATGGAAAATTAATGAATCCAAATAAGGGCGATAAGCAAAAAGCACAACACCAAGCATTGAACTCCAAATTTAGACTAGAAAATCAATTCAAGAAGAGGGGATATCGTAAATAAGTTTTAATACATTCAAACACACAAAGTCATGAGGGCACTCATACATGCATTGTTCATCATGGATTGCATGGGATTACATTATTTTATCATAAGCGTAAAAAAAGGGGTATGGGAGTATAACAATTGGTTGAAGGCTCTTGCCGAGATATGCGCCACGGGGTCAGCAAGTAAAACTGACGAGTTATGGCCAGGGTAGGGCTTATACTTCTTCTTGGGGGGACCATGGGAACCTGAACCACAAGCCATTGAAGAGACTACAAGCAAAAGAGGAAGAAAGTTAATGTTTTATATGGAATTTGTGGGGGAAATATGAAGATGATCATGATTTAAAGCATACAATCAAGTAAAGTGGTGATCTTGATGATTGGTGAAGTAGACATACCTTGTTTACTTGATGAATCTTGAGCAAAGAATCAAGACGAAGAGAGTTTTGGAGAGAAAACCCAAAATAGGTAGAAGAAGATAATGAAAAGGAAGAAGGAAAATCAAGTTTTAAACAAACTGCTAGACAGGCCGGCACTCGACAAAAAGGTGCCGGCACTCAGCAATTGATGAAATGCCGGCCGGCACTCAGGTTGATTCTATCACCCTTGGTGCTCATCAGTGAGCAACCCAGCACATTCATGATAAAGGCCCTAGCCATCTGGTCGTCGATGAAGACCTGACCCTTAAAGGTATCCAGAAACCATTTTCCGGGCACTATGATCTCTCCTGGGTGAGCCCCGAGCAAATCAATAATCTCTTCATAACAATTTTGGATATCGTCATAGCGAGCAACCGGGAGGCCGCCAAAGGGAATGCCAGTAATCATAGCAAAATCCAAGGGAGTCATCGGCATCTCCCCAAATGGCATGTGGAATGTATTTGTTGTATCCCACCACTTTTCTGCTAAAGCTTGAATATGGGTCCAATCGTTCGAGCTCTTCTCTAAAAGTAATTCAAAAAGCCCAAACCCAGTATTGTTGACCATGGTTCTAACCTCATTAGAAAGCTCCTCGTACCACCTTCGGCCGTGAGCCATGCTCCCATGGCCTTTGAGGACAAATTCTGGGATCTTCAATAAAAAAAAAAAAAAAAAAAAAGGACAGAAGAAAAACAAAATAAGAGGAAGAAAGAAAATAAATGATTTTTAGAATCTAAACAACTCGATTTTTTGTAAAAGAAAAAATAAGTGGTGATCTCTGAGTTTAAGCAACTCAAACAAAATTTTGATTTTCGGGTCTAAAGCGACTCGATTATTCGAAAAGAAAGAAATAAAAAGTGAGTGATAATTTTCTTGAGTATAAGCGACTCCTTGTTTTAAAAACAATAAAGTTCTTTCGAGTCTAAGCGACTTGTTGTTTGAAAATAAAAAAAATTCGTTTGAGTCTAAGTGACTCATTGTTTGAAAATAAGAAAAAAAATCTTTTGAGTCTAAGCGACTCGTTGATTTGAAAACGAAAAAAGGTTCTTGAGTCTAAGCGACTCGTTGATTTGAAAATAAGGAAATTCTTTCGAGCCTAAGCAACTAGTTGTTTGAAAATAAGAAAAAAGTTCTTTTAAGTCTAAGTGACTCGTTGTTTTGAAAACCAGAAAGTTCTTTCGAGTCTAAGCGACTCGTTGTTTGAAAATAAAAAAATTCGTTTGATTCCAAGCGACTCGTTTGAAAATAAGAAAAAAAATCTTTTGAGTCTAAGTGACTCGTTGATTTGAAAAATAAAAGGGTTTCTTTCGAGTCTAAGCGACTCGTTGACAATAGGTTTTTTAGTACAGTAAAAGCATGGGGTCGGTGCAACCCTCATTTGCAGTGGACAAATGGAATAATGGAATTTATGAGCATGGAAAATTAATGAATCCAAATAAGGGCGATAAGCAAAAAGCAGAACACCAAGCATTGAACCCCAAATTTAGACTAGAAAATCAATTCAAAAAGAGGGGATATCATAAATAAGTTTTAATACATTCAAACACACAAAGTCATGGGGGTACTCGTACATGCATTGTTCATCATGGATTGCATGGGATTACATTATTTTATCATAAGCGTAAAAAAGGGGGTATGGGAGTATACCAATTGGTTGAAGGCTCGTGCCGAGATATGCGCCCCGGGGTCAGCAAGTAAAACTGACAAGTTATGGCCAGGGTAGGGCTTATACTTCTTCTTGGGGGGACCATGGGAACCTGAACCACAAGCCATTGAAGAGACTACAAGCAAAAGAGGAAGAAAGTTAATGTTTTATATGGAATTTGTGGGGGAAATATGAAGATGATCATGATTTCAAGCATACAATCAAGTAAAGTGGTGATCTTGATGATTGGTGAAGTAGACATACCTTGTTTACTTGATGAATCTTGAGCAAAGAATCAAGACGAAGAGAGTTTTGGAGAGAAAACCCGAAATAGGTAGAAGAAGATAATGAAAAGGAAGAAGGAAAATCAAGTTTTAAACAAACTGCTAGACAGGCCGGCACTCGACAAAAAGGTGCCGGCACTCAGCAATTGATGAAATGCCGGCCGGCACTCAAGTTGATTCTATCACCCTTGGTGCTCATCAGTGAGCAACCCAGCACATGCATGATAAAGGCCCTAGCCATCTGGTCGTCGATGAAGACCTGACCCTTAAAGGTATCCAGAAACCATTTTTCGGGCACTATGATCTCTCCTGGGTGAGCCCCGAGCAAATCAATAATCTCTTCATAACAATTTTGGATATCGTCATAGCGAGCAACCGGGAAGCCGCCAAAGGGAATGCCAGTAATCATAGCAAAATCCAAGGGAGTCATCGGCATCTCCCAAAATGGCATGTGGAATGTATTTGTTGTATCCCACCATTTTTCTGCTAAAGCCTGAATATGGGTCCAATCATTCGAGCTCTTCTCTAAAAGTAATTCAAAAAGCCCAAACCCAGTATTGTTGACCATGGTTCTAACCTCATTAGAAAGCTCCTCGTACCACCTTCGGCCGTGAGCCATGCTCCCATGGCCTTTGAGGACAAATTCCGGGATCTTCAAAAAAAAAAAAAGGACAGAAGAAAAACAAAATAAGAAGAAAGAAAATAAATGATTTTTAGAATCTAAACAACTCGATTTTTTGTAAAAGAAAAAATAAGTGGTGATCTCTGAGTTTAAGCAACTCAAACAAAATTTTGATTTTTGGGTCTAAAGCGACTCGATTATTCGAAAAGAAAGAAAGAAAAAGTGAGTGATGATTTTCTTGAGTATACGCGACTCCTTGTTTTGAAAACAAGAAAGTTCTTTCGAGTCTAAGCGACTTGTTGTTTGAAAATAAAAAAAATTCGTTTGAGTCTAAGTGACTCATTGTTTGAAAATAAGAAAAAAAATCTTTTGAGTCTAAGCGACTCATTGATTTGAAAACGAAAAAAGGTTCTTGAGTCTAAGCGACTCGTTGATTTGAAAATAAGGAAATTTTTTCGAGTCTAAGCAACTAGTTGTTTGAAAATAAGAAAAAAGTTCTTTTAAGTCTAAGCGACTCGTTGTTTTGAAAACCAGAAAGTTCTTTCGAGTCTAAGCGACTCGTTGTTTGAAAATAAAAAATTCGTTTGATTCCAAGCGACTCGTTTGAAAATAAGAAAAAAAATCTTTTGAGTCTAAGTGACTCGTTGATTTGAAAAAAAAAAGGTTTCTTTCGAGTCTAAGCGACTCGTTGACAATAGGTTTTTTAGTACAGTAAAAGCATGGGGTCGGTGCAACCCTCATTAGCAGTGGACAAATGGAATAATGGAATTTATGAGCATGGAAAATTAATGAATCCAAATAAGGGCGATAAGCAAAAAGCACAACACCAAGCATTGAACCCCAAATTTAGACTAGAAAATCAATTCAAGAAGAGGGGATATCGTAAATAAGTTTTAATACATTCAAACACACAAAGTCATGGGGGCACTCATACATGCATTGTTCATCATGGATTGCATGGGATTACATTATTTTATCATAAGCGTAAAAAAGGGGGTATGGGAGTATACCAATTGGTTGAAGGCTCGTGCCGAGATATGCGCCCCGGGGTCAGCAAGTAAAACTGACGAGTTATGGCCAGGGTAGGGCTTATACTTCTTCTTGGGGGGACCATGGGAACCTGAACCACAAGCCATTGAAGAGACTACAAGCAAAAGAGGAAGAAAGTTAATGTTTTATATGGAATTTGTGGGGGAAATATGAAGATGATCATGATTTAAAGCATACAATCAAGTAAAGTGGTGATCTTGATGATTGGTGAATGAGACATACCTTGTTTACTTGATGAATCTTGAACAAAGAATCAAGACAAAGAGAGTTTTGGAGAGAAAACCCAAAATAGGTAGAAGAAGATAATGAAAAGGAAGAAGGAAAATCAAGTTTTAAACAAAGTGCTAGACAGGCCGGTACTCGACAAAAAGGCGCCGGCACTCAGTAATTGATGAAATGTCGGCCGACACTCAGGTTGATTCTATCACCCTTGGTGCTCATCAGTAAGCAACCCAGCACATGCATGATAAAGGCCCTAGCCATCTGGTCGTCGATGAAGACCTGACCCTTAAAGGTATCCAGAAACCATTTTCCGGGCACTATGATCTCTCCTGGGTGAGCCCCGAGCAAATCAATAATCTCTTCATAACAATTTTGGATATCGTCATAGCGAACAACTGGGAGGCCGCCAAAGGGAATGCCAGTAATCATAGCAAAATCCAAGGGAGTCATCGGCATCTCCCCAAATGGCATGTGGAATGTATTTGTTGTATCCCACCATTTTTCTGCTAAAGCCTGAATATGGGTCCAATCGTTCGAGCTCTTCTCTAAAAGTAATTCAAAAAGCCCAAACCCAGTATCGTTGACCATGGTTCTAACCTCATTAGAAAGCTCCTCGTACCACCTTCGGCCGTTAGCCATGCTCCCATGGCCTTTGAGGACAAATTCCGGGATCTTCAAAAAAAAAAAAAAAAAAAAAAGGACAGAAGAAAAACAAAATAAGAGGAAGAAAGAAAATAAATGATTTTTAGAATCTAAACAACTCGATTTTTTGTAAAAGAAAAAATAAGTGGTGATCTCTGAGTTTAAGCAACTCAAACAAAATTTTGATTTTCGGGTCTAAAGCGACTCGATTATTCGAAAAGAAAGAAAGAAAAAGTGAGTGATGATTTTCTTGAGTATAAGCGACTCCTTGTTTTGAAAACAAGAAAGTTCTTTCGAGTCTAAGCGACTTGTTGTTTGAAAATAAAAAAAATTCGTTTGTGTCTAAGTGACTCATTGTTTGAAAATAAGAAAAAAAATCTTTTGAGTCTAAGCGACTCGTTGATTTGAAAACGAAAAAAGGTTCTTGAGTCTAAGCGACTCGTTGATTTGAAAATAAGGAAATTCTTTCGAGTCTAAGCAACTAGTTGTTTGAAAATAAGAAAAAAGTTCTTTTAAGTCTAAGCGACTCGTTGTTTTGAAAACCAGAAAGTTCTTTCGCGTCTAAGAGACTCGTTGTTTGAAAATAAAAAAATTCGTTTGATTCCAAGCGACTCGTTTGAAAATAAGAAAAAAAATCTTTTGAGTCTAAGTGACTCGTTGATTTGAAAAAAAAAAGGGTTTCTTTCGAGTCTAAGCGACTGGTTGACAATAGGTTTTTTAGTACAGTAAAAGCATGGGGTCGGTGCAACCCTCATTAGCAGTGGACAAATGGAATAATGGAATTTATAAGCATGGAAAATTAATGAATCCAAATAAGGGCGATAAGCAAAAAGCACAACACCAAGCATTGAACCCCAAATTTAGACTAGAAAATCAATTCAAGAAGAGGGGATATCGTAAATAAGTTTTAATACATTCAAACACACAAAGTCATGGGGGCACTCATACATGCATTGTTCATCATGGATTGCATGGGATTACATTATTTTATCATAAGCGTAAAAAAGGGGGTATGGGAGTATACCAATTGGTTGATGGCTCGTGCCGAGATATGCGCCCCGGGGTCAGCAAGTAAAACTGACGAGTTATGGCCAGGGTAGGGCTTATACTTCTTCTTGGGGGGACCATGGGAACCTGAACCACAAGCCATTGAAGAGACTACAAGCAAAAGAGGAAGAAAGTTAATGTTTTATATGGAATTTGTGGGGGAAATATGAAGATGATCATGATTTCAAGCATACAATCAAGTAAAGTGGTGATCTTGATGATTGGTGAATGAGACATACCTTGTTTACTTGATGAATCTTGAACAAAGAATCAAGACAAAGAGAGTTTTGGAGAGAAAACCCAAAATAGGTAGAAGAAGATAATGAAAATGAAGAAGGAAAATCAAGTTTTAAACAAAGTGCTAGACAGGCCGGCACTCGACAAAAAGGCGCCGGCACTCAGTAATTGATGAAATGTCGGCCGACACTCAGGTTGATTCTATCACCCTTGGTGCTCATCAGTAAGCAACCCAACACATGCATGATAAAGGCCCTAGCCATCTGGTCGTCGATGAAGACCTGACCCTTATAGGTATCCAGAAACCATTTTCCGGGCACTATGATCTCTCCTGGGTGAGCCCCGAGCAAATCAATAATCTCTTCATAACAATTTTGGATATCGTCATAGCGAACAACTGGGAGGCCGCCAAAGGGAATGCCAGTAATCATAGCAAAATCCAAGGGAGTCATCGGCATCTCCCCAAATGGCATGTGGAATGTATTTGTTGTATCCCACCATTTTTCTGCTAAAGCCTGAATATGGGTCCAATCGTTCGAGCTCTTCTCTAAAAGTAATTCAAAAAGCCCAAACCCAGTATTGTTGACCATGGTTCTAACCTCATTAGAAAGCTCCTCGTACCACCTTCGGCCGTTAGCCATGCTCCCATTGCCTTTGAGGACAAATTCCGGGATCTTCAAAAAAAAAAAAAAAAAAAAAAGGACAGAAGAAGAAAAACAAAATAAGAGGAAGAAAGAAAATAAATGATTTTTAGAATCTAAACAACTCGATTTTTTGTAAAAGAAAAAATAAGTGGTGATCTCTGAGTTTAAGCAACTCAAACAAAATTTTGATTTTCGGGTCTAAAGCGACTCGATTATTCGAAAAGAAAGAAAGAAAAAGTGAGTGATGATTTTCTTGAGTATAAGCGACTCCTTGTTTTGAAAACAAGAAAGTTCTTTCGAGTCTAAGCGACTTGTTGTTTGAAAATAAAAAAAATTCGTTTGTGTCTAAGTGACTCATTGTTTGAAAATAAGAAAAAAAATCTTTTGAGTCTAAGCGACTCGTTGATTTGAAAACGAAAAAAGGTTCTTGAGTCTAAGCGACTCGTTGATTTGAAAATAAGGAAATTCTTTCGAGTCTAAGCAACTAGTTGTTTGAAAATAAGAAAAAAGTTCTTTTAAGTCTAAGCGACTCGTTGTTTTGAAAACCAGAAAGTTCTTTCGCGTCTAAGAGACTCGTTGTTTGAAAATAAAAAAATTCGTTTGATTCCAAGCGACTCGTTTGAAAATAAGAAAAAAAAATCTTTTGAGTCTAAGTGACTCGTTGATTTGAAAAAAAAAAGGGTTTCTTTCGAGTCTAAGCGACTCGTTGACAATAGGTTTTTTAGTACAGTAAAAGCATGGGGTCGGTGCAACCCTCATTAGCAGTGGACAAATGGAATAATGGAATTTATGAGCATGGAAAATTAATGAATCCAAATAAGGGCGATAAGCAAAAAGCACAACACCAAGCATTGAACCCCAAATTTAGACTAGAAAATCAATTCAAGAAGAGGGGATATCGTAAATAAGTTTTAATACATTCAAACACACAAAGTCATGGGGGCACTCATACATGCATTGTTCATCATGGATTGCATGGGATTACATTATTTTATCATAAGCGTAAAAAAGGGGGTATGGGTGTATACCAATTGGTTGAAGGCTCGTGCCGAGATATGCGCCCCGGGGTCAGCAAGTAAAACTGACGAGTTATGGCCAGGGTAGGGCTTATACTTCTTCTTGGGGGGACCATGGGAACCTGAACCACAAGCCATTGAAGAGACTACAAGCAAAAGAGGAAGAAAGTTAATGTTTTATATGGAATTTGTGGGGGAAATATGAAGATGATCATGATTTCAAGCATACAATCAAGTAAAGTGGTGATCTTGATGATTGGTGAATGAGACATACCTTGTTTACTTGATGAATCTTGAGCAAAGAATCACGACGAAGAGAGTTTTGGAGAGAAAACCCAAAATAGGTAGAAGAAGATAATGAAAAGGAAGAAGGAAAATCAAGTTTTAAACAAAGTGCTAGACAGGCAGGCACTCGACAAAAAGGCGCCGGCACTCAGCAATTGATGAAATGTCGGCCGACACTCAGGTTGATTCTATCACCCTTGGTGCTCATCAGTGAGCAACCCAGCACATGCATGATAAAGGCCCTAGCCATCTGGTCGTCGATGAAGACCTGACCCTTAAAGGTATCCAGAAACCATTTTCCGGGCACTATGATCTCTCCTGGGTGAGCCCCGAGCAAATCAATAATCTCTTCATAACAATTTTGGATATCGTCATAGCGAACAACTGGGAGGCCGCCAAAGGGAATGCCAGTAATCATAGCAAAATCCAAGGGAGTCATCGGCATCTCCCCAAATGGCATGTGGAATGTATTTGTTGCATCCCACCATTTTTCTGCTAAAGCCTGAATATGGGTCCAATCGTTCGAGCTCTTCTCTAAAAGTAATTCAAAAAGCCCAAACCCAGTATTGTTGACCATGGTTCTGACCTCATTAGAAAGCTCCTCGTACCACCTTCGGCCGTGAGCCATGCTCCCATGGCCTTTGAGGACAAATTCCGGGATCTTCAAAAAAAAAAAAAAAAAAAAGGACAGAAGAAAAACAAAATAAGAGGAAGAAAGAAAATAAATGATTTTTAGAATCTAAACAACTCGATTTTTTGTAAAAGAAAAAATAAGTGGTGATCTCTGAGTTTAAGCAACTCAAACAAAATTTTGATTTTCGGGTCTAAAGCGACTCGATTATTCGAAAAGAAAGAAAGAAAAAGTGAGTGATGATTTTCTTGAGTATAAGTGACTCATTGATTTGAAAAAAAAAAGGGTTTCTTTCGAGTCTAAGCGACTCGTTGACAATAGGTTTTTTAGTACAGTAAAAGCATGGGGTCGGTGCAACCCTCATTAGCAGTGGACAAATGGAATAATGGAATTTATGAGCATGGAAAATTAATGAATCCAAATAAGGGCGATAAGCAAAAAGCACAACACCAAGCATTGAACCCCAAATTTAGACTAGAAAATCAATTCAAGAAGAGGGGATATCGTAAATAAGTTTTAATACATTCAAACACACAAAGTCATGGGGGCACTCATACATGCATTGTTCATCATGGATTACATGGGATTACATTATTTTATCATAAGCGTAAAAAAGGGGGTATGGGAGTATACCAATTGGTTGATGGCTCGTGCCGAGATATGCGCCCCGGGGTCGGCAAGTAAAACTGACGAGTTATGGCCAGGGTAGGGCTTATACTTCTTCTTGGGGGGACCATGGGAACCTGAACCACAAGCCATTGAAGAGACTATAAGCAAAAGAGGAAGAAAGTTAATGTTTCATATGGAATTTGTGGGGGAAATATGAAGATGATCATGATTTCAAGCATACAATCAAGTAAAGTGGTGATCTTGACGATTGGTGAAGTAGACATACCTTGTTTACTTGATGAATCTTGAGCAAAGAATCAAGACGAAGAGAGTTTTGGAGAGAAAACCCGAAATAGGTAGAAGAAGATAATGAAAAGGAAGAAGGAAAATCAAGTTTCAAACAAACTGCTAGACAGGCCGGCACTCGACAAAAAGGCGCCGGCACTCAGCAATTGATGAAATGCCGGCCGGCACTCAGGTTGAATCTATTTCCCTTGGTGCTCATCAGTGAGCAACCCAGCACATACATGATAAAGGCCCTAGCCATCTGGTCGTCGATGAAGACCTGACCCTTAAAGGTATCCAGAAACCATTTTTCGGGCACTATGATCTCTCCTGGGTGAGCCCCGAGCAAATCAATAATCTCTTCATAACAATTTTAGAGATCGTCATAGCGAGCAACCGGGAGGCCGCCAAAGGGAATGCCAGTAATCATAGCAAAATCCAAGGGAGTCATCGTCATCTCCCCAAATGGCATGTGGAATGTATTTGTTGTATCCCACCATTTTTCTGCTAAAGCCTGAATATGGGTCCAATCGTTCGAGCTCTTCTCTAAAAGTAATTCAAAAAGCCCAAACCCAGTATTGTTGACCATGGTTCTAACCTCATTAGAAAGCTCCTCGTACCACCTTCGGCCGTGAGCCATGCTCCCATGGCCTTTGAGGACAAATTCCGGGATCTTCAAAAAAAAAAAAAAAAAAAAAAGGACAGAAGAAAAACAAAATAAGAGGAAGAAAGAAAATAAATGATTTTTAGAATCTAAACAACTCGTTTTTTTGTAAAAGAAAAAATAAGCGGTGATCTCTGAGTTTAAGCAACTCAAACAAAATTTTGATTTTCGGGTCTAAAGCGACTCGATTATTCGAAAAGAAAGAAAGAAAAACTGAGTGATGATTTTCTTGAGTATAAGCGACTCCTTGTTTTGAAAACAAGAAAGTTCTTTCGAGTCTAAGCGACTTGTTTGAAAATAAAAAAAATTCGTTTGAGTCTAAGTGACTCATTGTTTGAAAATAAGAAAAAAAATCTTTTGAGTCTAAGCGACTCGTTGATTTGAAAAAGAAAAAAGGTTCTTGAGTCTAAGCGACTCGTTGATTTGAAAATAAGGAAATTCTTTCGAGTCTAAGCAACTAGTTATTTGAAAATAAGAAAAAAATTGTTTTGAGTCTAAGTGACTCGTTGTTTTGAAAACAAGAAATTTCTTTCGAGTCTAAGCAGCTCGTTGTTTGAAAATAAAAAATTTCGTTTGAGTCTAAGCGACTCGTTGTTTGAAAATAAGAAAAAAAAATTTTGAGTCTAAGTGACTCGTTGATTTGAAAAAATAAAAATAAAAAAAAGGTTTCTTTTGAGTCTAAGCGACTCGTTGACAATAGGATTTTTAGTTCAGTAAAAGCATGGGGTCGGGGCAACCCTCATTAGCAATGGACAAATGGAATAATGCAATTTATGAGCATGGAAAATTAGTGAATCCAAATAAGGGCGATAAGCAAAAAAGTACAACACCAAGCATTGAACCCCAAATTATGTCGCGCACTGTAACAGACTGTTTTTCTCACATGTTCTAGAAGAAAACTTTGCACATGGGTTTTCACCCGAATTTACCCATTTAACCTTGCCATGTTGGTCTATATAAACAGACCTTCATCTCCATTATTGGGACTTTATACTTGACTTTTGAACTTTTCACTTAAATCTTAGAGAGATACAAGAGTTTTATATATACTAGAGAGAGAATTGAGAGAAGAAGAAGAGAGTTTTCTTGAAGCATTTGAAGAATTTGAGAAGAACTTGAAGATTTTTGGAAGAGCTTCCCAAGAAATAGAAGAAATCTTTGAAGTCATAGAGGTAACCTCTCAATCCTTGGTAAAATTAGGCAAATTCAATCACAAGTTCATAGCTCTAGGAACTTTACACATTTTCAAAACCTCTCTTCCTACCTCATTTCATCACACACCACTTAGAGCTTGTGATTGAATCTCATAACATCTCATTAATTTGGATCCCATTGATGCCTTGGGTTTAAGATAAGTTTGATTTTGAAGAATTTGTGTTCCAATTTTTCTAAGAAAACTTTGATTCTTTATTTCTATTTTTCTCTTAAGATTCATGAGATTTTATATATATCATATTTAGTGTCTTTGTGTTTGATTCTTTAGTTTCTTATGATCATATGATCCATATGGAGATTAATGTGAATCATGGTCATATCTACACATAGTTGGTTAAATTCAAGTCCTAGCTCATGACTTGGATCTCCCTACTAGGAATCTTATGGAATCCATACTATATTCCATAGAGATTTGAGTAGATTTGGGTCTCATTGAGTTTCCAAGGACCACTAATTTGAGAGGAGAATAGTATATCATAGTTTTAATTTCCTCAAGGATCATATTTTTTAGAGAGGATTTAGATGTAAGTTTTCATAGTTTGTTTGTTGAAATATAGGGAACTTGAATATTCAAGAGTTCATAAGATTGAGTAAGACCTTAGGATTCTCTTGCTATGAGATCTATGATGGAAATCCATTAAGGTTAAATCTATGAATCTCTTTATGTTTCATTATTTACTCCAATGATCATAATCATACTTCATCCTAGTTCTCTCTAGAATCATGGATCAAGTTTGATTCGAAATATGAACATCAATTTAACAAAGGTGCAGTGAATCCATAAACCAACTGTGATCAAAGATTTTTATAAAATCATGGTTCATTGGAAATTGGATGAGACCAATTGGAGGGTGTTCATAACCCATTCAAGTACCTCTGTGATTTTTGTTTTGATGAAATTCCATGTCTAAGATGGTTTGGTCTTATGATTTCAAAACAAGCAATTCTCTGTCCAAAATTCCATAATAGTAAGCCCGTTTTAAATTAATAAATCAGAACCTTAATTGATCTTTCTTGACCCAAAATAATTGTTTCTCACTATTTCAATGTGTTAGGAAGATACCCTAAAAAGATCTAAGTGTTTCTCATTTTTTTTGCTATTTTTAGAAAATCGTACAAGATCTCTGGAGAGAGAGTTGCAGATTCCTGAGTGATGTTTAGTGTTTTCCACATTCCCAGAGATCTAACCGTTCAAACCTTGATTTTATTTTTGGGTTAGAAACTAGACTCACAGAGGAATATCATAACCAAAATTCGTTAAGATCCAACCGTTGGAAGTATGGTTTCTCTACCTTTTAAAATCTGGTCTGCTCTCTGTAATTTAGGAAAAACAGTCACTGTTTTTGTCTAGTCTCATTGATTTTAACTTAAATGGTTTCCTAATGTCTTGGGACCCAAATCATGTTTTGAATAATGATAATTTAGCTTAAATCCAGGAGCTAAGTGATCCAAAATAGTGAATAAATTCATATCTCATTCTTGTTCATGTTCATTCATTCATCCATGTACATTGATGCTTATGATTAGGACTAGTTATTGGATAAAGTTGGACTTAGTTGAACCAAATTGAACATAACCATGGATTCCTTATGATCATGTCGGGATTATAGCACCCCTATATGGGCATCACATTGACTCTTAGTTGAGACTTGTATATCTATAGAAATGCTATGGCTCCAACTAATCAAAAGGAATTCATAGTTTTGTCAATTCTTTCCATGCTTGATAGATCTAAGCTAGAGATTTATGATTGATTATTTGATGTCATATTATTATGTGAAGCATGTGGAATAACCCTTGTTTTGTAGCGCTTTGGAGGTATGACTTCTCATCTCTTCTCTAGTTTATTTCATTTGTTGATTTTATTGATTTTCGACTCCATGTCCGACACCTTAGCTTAGGTCTTGTCTTATGTGTATATGTGATTAGAGATATTTTTCCTAGGATTTCTATTCTTTGTATGCATTGCACGTTTCCCATTTCGCGGCTGGATCCCGGGTAAGTTCTCTAATTCCCTACTTGCACATCATTTTGCTTGATACTTGAATTATGTGGCTTATGAATGATATTTTATCGTTAGCAATTTTGCACCCTTTTTGAAATCTTTGTGATATATATACTTATATCTATGTATTAGTTGAGGGCATGCTTAGATTATTAATTCGATTAAATAGGGTGATGAGTAAAGGCCTATCACGAGATAGGATGAAAGGGGGTGTTTTAGTCCATCGGGCTCTGTAGACACCCCATTTTGTCGGCTATCAGATTTAGGCGACCCATAGCTTGGTGGTTCACAATGATCGTAAAAGACTCAAAAGGACTCCTGGAAATCAGTTCTATCTCTCAGAATGCTCAAAATGACCAAAATACCCCTGCAAGCCCGAAAACTCCCAGATTTGGACTAAAACTCCTGGAAACAAGCTACAACGCAAGAAAAATGATAAAATGAATTTTTGAGTAAAATCAGATGAAATCGTCAGCTCCCAGAGACCCCCGGAAGACCCGAAAGTTACCGGAAAGTCCCCGTTGACCGGTTTGACCAGGTTTGACCAAGTTTGACCGAAATCATCCAAATTCTCCGGGGCCATTCTAGATCATGTGGAAAGTATTAAAATGAGTTTTGAAAGAAAATCGAGCGAAAACGTCAGCTCCAGGGAGCTCCCAGAGGTTGCCAGAACTTTCCGGGAATCCCAGGTTTGACCAGTTTGACTAGAATTTGACTTTGAAACCGGAACACCGTATCATTTTTCAAATATTTTTAATGGATACTAGAGGTCAATAGCTTTCTAACGGTATATCGCACATAATTTATGGATTTAAAATGAATTTATTATGAATTTTCGAAGGTGGAAAAGGCGATCAAATCGGCTTTTATCGCAAATACCGCAAAACTTTTCAATGTGATCTGACTCCGAAACATTTTTTTTTATAGGAAATAGACTCCAATACCTATCCAGCGGTATATCACAACCTCAGTTTGGAGTTCATACGCATTTTCTGTGAATTTCGGACGAAATAGGGCCTTTTCAAGAATATCGGAACCTCAGGGGGCCTAAACAGCATTATCTGGACAATGGAGGAGCAGTGTCGCCGCGGCACTCTCCCCCAGAACAATCCACTTTTGTAATTTATTTTGGGGGTCCAATTTGATATATTAGAAATCAAAACGACGTAGTTTTGGTTCCCAGCTTATTTTGGACCAATGGGAGACCATTTTAAACTTTTTAAAACCCCATTTACCACCCCTCATTTTCCTATAAAAGAAGCCATTTACTTCCATTTAGGGGAGAGACATGGAAGCTTAGAGAGAGCTTAGGAAGAAACTCTAGAGAAATATAGAGAGAGAAAAAGAAGTAGTCTTCTTCTTCCATTTTTTCCAATCAAAGTGAGTTTTAATCTTATTTTCTTCTATTACCTCTCATATACTCCACATTCAAATCATCTCCAACCACCATTCTTGAGTATCTATGAGATAGGAAGCTACTTCCATGTCCAAATGTCACCACATATGAGTGAAACACCAAGCTACAAGTCCAATATCTCAATGATTATCAACTATTGATTGCTATTTGAATGTTTGTTTACTTTGATGTTCATCTCTCTCTTAACCTCATTTCTTTTGACTTTTCTTTGGTTATTTAGTTGTTCATCATCATCTAGATGACATGTTGTTTGAGGAGAGTGAATCCTTATGGATAGTAGCTCTTGACCTCAAAGACATGTTTGATGGATGATGATTCTACCTTCAATACATTCATATGTATTCTTGAAGTCATATTCTCAAACAAAACTATGTTTGTGCAAATAATATTGGGAGTTCTTCGATGATTAAAGGTTGGATGAGGTTCTAAGTGGTCACATGGTCATCTCAAGAGTTTAAGTTCATGCTTTGAACATCTATTTCAAAACCCAAATCCATTTTCTTCAAGAATGATCCAAAACAGTGAGCTGTTCAGATTCAAAGATTTGTTTTGAATTAAATACTTGAGTTATGATAATGAAACCACTTGGAAAATCTTCCTAAGACATCATAGTTTGTCTCCAATATTTCCCATCAATTATAGAGATGTGAAAGTATTATTTTTGGATGTGAGAAGTTCATATTCATAATCTGCCTTTGTTCTCACAGAATGTTCACCAGACTTCTTGCACTTATTCTGGATGTTTTCATCACTGTACATATATCTTTTCTATTTTTTTATGACACTTGGGTGTCTTAGGAAACCTTTGGTATATAATGTATCATCATAAACCCTTTCTTTGATTTATGAAAAATCATAAAAAACCAGTCAACAGTGCAACTTTTGTTTCTGAATCATGTGTACATTCTAATTTATTTCTTTTAATCTGTGATAGTTATTGAGGTTTGGCTTTTTGGGTTATTTTCTAGACACAATAAGGATGATCTCTGATGATTCTCACATTTTCCTCGGCACGTTTGACCTCCCATTATGATGTTACAAAGTAATGCATACAGTCTTTCCACTATTCACAGCATGTTATTTTTTGACTTTCACACATTGATGCAACACTCTCTTGTATCTAGATGAACCCATATCCCATGAACATGTTCTTTACCACTTTTACAATGCTATATCATATCATGTATCATCTATCCTCTCATGTATCATACTCCCATAGATTCTTGAGTTTGGTTTCCAAATAAAACCATGTTTTGCAAATACTTGGGATGTTCTTGAAATGAGTTAGGAATTGATATTCCAAGTGGTTAGAATATTCATCCAAGTTTTGGAAGTATACTTTCAAAAACCCCATTTCAAAACCCCCCTCTTAAACCCCTCATTTTGATTTCAAGAAATAAACCTTGTTTTTCTCAAAACCCTCAAAACAGTGAGTCATTTAACTTCAAGGAATTATTTTGAGCTCAATACTCAATGTATGAATGTAAGACCACTTGGAAAGTCTTCCTAACTCATTAGAGAACACCCACGATTTTTGGTTTAACTTGGAGATGCATAGAAATACCCCATTTTGGTCCAAACATTCTCTCCAGATATTCTGCCTTTGCTGTCACAGCATCTAGGCTGACTTTCAACTTATTTCATGGAAAACCTTTCCAAACAGGGTGGTCCTAACTTATTTTTTCCTTTAACTTCCATGTCTTAGGGAACATTCTGTATAATATGGGCCTCTAGATCTTTTGATTTCATTTTCGAAGATTTTCTAACATTTCAGTCGACAGTACGAACTCTGTTTCTGAGTAACCTCCATTGGTTATATTATTTCTCTCAATCTGTGATAGTTATTAAAGATTGGATTTTTGGGTTGTGTTCTAAACACAATAAGGAAGATCCCCATAAAATATCATGCATTGAAAACATTTGCAACCCCTCTTTTCAATTTCCAAAAGATCATGTTACTGTTCTGTCCACTATTCACAGCAAGCACACTTTTACTTCCCCCCTTTTGATTTGATGCTTACATGCACTCCAAATTAGCTTATGTCTTAGGAAGTGGTTCATACT
The DNA here is from genome assembly GCA_033977485.1 of Hydrangea macrophylla. Classification (NCBI taxonomy): domain Eukaryota; kingdom Viridiplantae; phylum Streptophyta; class Magnoliopsida; order Cornales; family Hydrangeaceae; genus Hydrangea; species Hydrangea macrophylla. Next base: position 278,604 of record CM066992.1, read on the forward strand.
ACACTTGTAAATATCCCATGATGATTTCCTTCATTAATTTATACACATTCTAGACTTCTAAGTCATTCTAGGAATCCATGAACACAAAGCACACTACTACCTTTACACATTCTAGATACATACATTGCATCCATGCAAAGATTTGGGGCTTTTGTGAGTCCTAATCTAATAAGATTATAAGGAATGAACTCGATCAATAAGTTCATGTTTCTCTCGATCTAGTCTTCCTTTCTCATCCGTCCCGGGGATTGAGAAATCTTCTTTCCTCAAAGATAAACATGCATCATAATAGCTTGCTAAGCATATTTTGACTTCTTTGATTATTCGTTTCAATAACAATTCATGTCCCCTTTAGATTAGGGAAACTTAATTACTTGATACATGATTAGGCGATTTTTCCTAGGTTTATTTGTGTGACTTTTCACTTTACATTGTATGATATTTGACTTAGATCTTATGAATGATATTTTAACTTTTGATTTTCCATTTCAAATTTTCTTATGGGATGTAATACACCTATCATAAGTATTAATTGTTGAACCATGCATAGTATAAGATGATTATTTGGATGCTAATTGAGGCCCGTCGAGAGACGGGGCGAGTTGAGGGTGTTTTAGTCGCGACAAAGGCTCCTTCCTCTCTCGTACCAAAACCCCGAACCAAGTTCTTTGGTTATGAAGGGCCGGTGCCCTTTATCCATTTGGGTGAGTCAAATTAGGTTTCTTGGTTCCTTAAAGACCAAGTGGCGATTCCGTATCTGTTTTCAACAGACATTTTCTCTCTCTCTCTTTTCAAATCAATTTCAAACAAAAACAAACAAAGTGGTGGAATTCCGCGTGTCCACAGTCTGGCGACTGTGCTGGGGATTTTTTGTTTAAAACAAAATAATACAGAGGTTTGACTCATAAGAAGTATCCTTAAAATCATATTTTTACTGTGTCTGGTTCACCGCATTGCACTTCTGCATTTTCACCCTCCGACTGTGTCTGAAACGCGGCACTGACATTGTTAAGGTCTTGCTGTGCCAGGGCACAAGTCACCGTTGATACTGTACCTTCCAAGGTATATCAAACAGAGTAAAAACCTCCGTACTGTCTCTCTGACGGTATATTGGAACTCTCGTCAATGGACCCTCTTTGACTAAACCCAGCCTTTGCATATAGATTCCTGTAGAACCTTTCATAGAACTGTTCATTTATCTTTTCAGATAGGACAATGTGATATAACTGATGTATGCCCTGACAGGATTACCTGTGCAGTGTAGACGCTTATGTGGCATGAGGCAGAACCTCTTTCTTATGATTCCCAAGGCAATCACTCACATGTGATCACATTGAGTTGACCTGCCTAGGCACCATGACAAAGATGTTTGCTCCATGCTCACAAAGATATACACTGCAAACCTTGTTTGTCGGTCCTAAGAGATAGGAGTATGAAAACCTACTAGACAGTATGATCACCATCATCACTTGCTCCTGTCATACATCCCAGTTTCCCTCAGAAACTTCATCCAATTTACCCGATCTCCCAGAGGTCCCTGTTTTTCCCCAATCTCAGTTTCTCCTAGGAACTCCGATATACCTATTTCTCCTGAAAATTCTGTCTAACTCACCCATATATACCAGTTTTACCCAAAAAACTCTGTCTAAATTTCCCAAATATAACCATATTAACCAGTTTTTCCCAAAAACTCTGCCCAAATCACCCAGAAATGCCCAGATATACTTGTTTCTCCTAGAAACTCTATCCATATTCCTCAGAAATACCCAAAATACCAGTTTATCATAGAAGCTAAGTCCAAATCAACTAGAAATCCCTATTTCTCCTAGAAACTCAAATGACTTCTAGAAATTTCTCCGAATCTTCCAAATCCTGTTTCTCCCAGAAACTCTATTCCCGAAGTATCCCTAAAATCCCTGTTATCCCTCGGTGATCATACTGGAAAGTAAGGTTATCACACTCTGTAAGGCTAGGACCTTATTTGTTTAACTGCTATCTGTTAGAAGTAGGGGCATCATATCGATTAGGGCTTGCATCCGCATACTTGTCTCATATGCATACATGATTCGTGCACGCACATATTGTCAGTCACACATATGTCAGTCTCTATACATCAAGCACGTACATGTCATCATCCTCACCCATCTCAATCATTGTATAGAAGTCGTATACATACTGCAACCATCATCAGTTCACATCGATAAATTCTTTGAGACTCTGATCAGCTCTCCCCAGTAGGAGTCCATAAGAAGTATTTCGTGCCTCTGCTAATTTGGGCTTTTACTTCTATTTGTAGAAAACATAGCCCCGGGTAAGGACACCTCTTTACCTTCCCAAATTCATTGTCTTAATCGTGGGCTAGCCCAGGCTATCATAAACCCGCCAATGGCCAACCTAGCTCTGGAGGAGAAGGTGAACAAACTACAAACCACTGTTGAACAACTAAGTTTAAGGATAAGCCGATTCGAGAAAATGGTGCAGAGCATCAATAAAGGAAAGTATGGGTTGCCTGACGCAGTCTAAGTCCATTTCCACATCCGAATCTCTACTTGTATCCAAGCCCGCACCCTAGCCTTGGTAATCCTAGACCATATCCAAATCCAAGAGCCACTCCAAGGACACACTTGAACCCAAAGTTTAACAAAGCCCGCAACCCAAGAACCTTTACCAACCTGGGTATGCCGTTGTCTGTTATCCTTGATAACCTCATCAAAAAGGGGCACCTCCAACTCCTTCAACCTCGTGTCGATCCCCCACCACCTAACTGTAACCTGTCCAAATGTTGTGCCTATCACCAAGGCCCAGGCCATGACACCGACAGTTGCATGCGCCTTCGCCATGATATCCAGGACCTCATCGATCAGAAAATCATCGAGCCATCGCCCATCTAACCCTATGTCAACTAAAGTGTCAGCTTCATCGAACCTAAAGCCCCTGGCTTATCTGTTCAAATGATCCCCTTTGCTGAGGCCAATGGTTGTTGAAGCTACACGGTGAACTAATAGTGTTTGGAACTTCTGCTGAAAAAAAAAATAATAAATGGGTCACAAAGACACTCCATTTGAGACCAAGATGAGTCTGTCCTATGTTTTGAATCTATTTCAATTTTAGTCTTGTGGTCGAGTCTGTCTACCATCGAGTAGTTATGGGTCTGTGTCAAGTCATGTAATCCCTCTCTCTTGCTAATAGAATGAAATCTCATTTTGCTTAATCTGATGTGCCTAGTCATAGATGCATGAATCGCTGAACTGAAGTGTCACTTTTGAAATTACTATGGATATTACTGTGGTAAAAAAAAATATTTTTTACTCAAACAAAAAATCCTGAAAGGTCAAAGTCGATTTCATGCTGACACCGATGAAGAGCTGAGAATTGAATAGTCTTACTTTAAGAATTTAAAGATGCTTTTGCTCAAATCTCGAAAAGACATACTTGAGACTGATTTGGGGCTTGTCCAACACCCTTTCCACCATTTCAAAGCCTTGGGCCCAACCCAATTGTTAGCCATGCGAATCTGTGTGGACTTGGTCCTTGATGGTAGCCAAACACTTCATTGAGTTTCATCTCCACTTTCAAAAAGAAAAGCTCGCTAGGTTGAAAACCCGAAAGGGCACCTAGGCAAAAGTTAGAGCTGAAAAAGGTGTTGATTTCCAATATCTGACCTTAGCCAGTCAAAATGATGGAGAAAAAGAAAGGAAGAAAATTTTGGTGATACAGAGAATTGTACACTTCAAGGTACATCATGAGAACGTGCCTAGATCACATTTCAAAAGGCTCGAAACGACCACAAATAAATCCCGAGAGCTGACGTGCATATTCTGGAATTTCGAGATTATGATCGGAAGATCTCACATGAATCAACTATGTGAAAAGGAAAATTGACTGGCTAGGCGAAAGTGAAAAGGATCAATCCTCAAAAGAAAAAGAAGAAGAAAAAGAAAAAGAAAAAGAAAAAGAAAAGAAAAGAAAGGGAGATGGAAACTGAATCCTCCTCTTTAAGGCTACCACAAGTGGCTCAAGTTTGAACTTATTTGACTATTGGTTTGAAAAACCCTCATACCTCAAACCCCTTCTTTCAAGCCTTGCCTTGAACTATGCTCGACCTGATTCCCACTCGGGGATACATAGGCAACCGCATCGGTTCGGTCGACACCATCATAATCAAACCAATTTCTTTCAAGGCCTTGCCTTGAACTACGCTCGACCTGATTCCCACTCGAGGATACGTAGGCAACCACATCGGTTCGGTCGCTCCACCCACAAAAATAGCCCAATTTCTTTCAAGCTTCGGCCCGAACTAAGTTGGACCTGATCCCCGTTCGGGGTTATGTAGGCAGACTTTCAAAAAAGAAAAGAAGGATGGCTCGCTAGGTTGAAAATCCGAAAGAACATCTAGGCAAAAGTTAGAGCTGAATCCAAGGTGAGCAATAACAAAAGAGAGAAAAAAAAAAAAGCTCGCTAGGTCACCTCACTAGTGCCTTGGAAAAAGTTATGAGCATTAGAGAGAAAAGTCACGATCCTTGCCTCAAGCCCGAAATCACCTTCCACACTAGGGGCAAACGTCGGCTACCCGCCTCGTTTGCCTGAATTTTACTCTCAACCCTTCATACAAGGGGTAAACTTCGGTCACCTACCTCGTTTGCCCAAAACCTCCAATAAACCATTGTCCAAACTAGGGGCAAACTTCGGTCACCCACCTCGTTTGCCTATGAATTCTACTTTCTACAACTCAAACTAGGGGCAAACTATGTTTGTCTAACACGATCCCTTCACACCAAAGGGTGAGTTTTTAAGTCACCAAGTTTTTTTGAAAATTTTGAAATAGAGCATCTTTTATTCTAAAAGCTAAGGCACTAATCCAAAGCACATCTCGGGAGAAGCAAAGAATTGATTAGATCAATTGGGAAGAACTTTCAAAATGAGATTTATCATCAAAATTATGCGGAGTGAACACAGAAGAGAAATGGTACATCATTTATGATGAAAGCACATTAAGTTTTGGCAAGTCTAGCTTGTTTCATTTTGGTGTCAAATATGTCACCCTCGCGTGTCGGTATCTGTCAGTTTTGAGTCTGTCATAGTCTTTTTCAGGAAAAGAGTCGGTCGTAGTCTCAAATGTCTAAGTCAACAGTGACGAATAATGAATTTTTCAAGTCAAGTTATAAAGAGCATTACAATGACAATACAAGCAGGAGTACAAAACATCATTACTGCACCAGTCAAGGCGTCAGCATGAGAAGTGTCCAAGCTTGGGGAAAAATGCAAATTTCATCCCTTTCCAAACCGATAAAGGTTAACCATCTTCGTTCATGCAACATAAGTCCATGAGTGGCTGTTGATGATCTTCCTTTCTCCTAGCAACATAAGTCCATAAGTAGCTGTTGTTCATCTTCGTTCATGCAACATAAGTCCATGAGTGGATGTTAATGATCTTCCTTTCTCCTAGCAACATAAGTCCATGAGTGGCTGTTGATCTTTCATCTTTCTTCTTGCAACATAAGTCCATGAGTGGCTGTTGATGATCTTCCTTTCTCCTAGCAACATAAGTCCATAAGTGGCTGCTGCTCATCTTAGTTCATGCAACATAAGTCCATGAGAGCCTGTTGATGATCTTCCTTTCTCCTAGCAACATAAGTCAATGAGTGGCTGTTGATGATCTTCCTTTCTTCTAGCAGCATTAGTCCATGAGTGGCTGTTGATGATCTTCTCTCATCTGTGCAACATAAGTCCATAAGTGGCTGTTGATCATCTTTTTTCATGCAACATAAGTACATGAGTGGCCGTTGATGACCTTCTTTCATCCTAAAGCAACATAAGTCCAAGAGTGATTGTTGATCACCCTTCTCTTTCAGAATCAAAACCTTAACTGCCGTATACCATCTCCGTATCCCTCATCACAAATAGAATGATACCTTGACTCCCATTCAATGGGCGTATTTCCTTCTTCCTAGCAGAGTGCATTATCCATTCCAATGGCCCATTTCAGTCAAGATTGACAAGGTTTCGTACCCAGCAGGCATATCAATTCGTCAGTTCTTTTGATCGCAGTTAGTCCAACCATTGGTCCAATCCTGACAGTCACAGTAGTTCACAGTCGACTTGTCATCTCGATTCGTACATCGTCAGTTCAATCCTGACAGTCACAGTAGTTAACTGTCGAATCGTCATCTCGATTCATACATCGGCAGTTCAATCCTGACAGTCACAGTAGTTCACTGTCGACTCATCATCTCGATTCATACATCGTCAATTCAATCCTGACAGTCACAGTAGTTCACTATCGACTCGTCATCTCATTCGTACATCATCATTTTTTTTTATCACGGTTAGTCCATCTGTTGGTCCAATCTATGACAGTCACAGTAGTTCACTGTCGACTCATCATCTCGATTCGTACATCACTAGCCCTCTAGATTTCTGCTAATCCTTCATCGCCAAATCCTTCATCATCAGCCCTCTAAATTGAGGCAAATCCTTCATTGTTAGCCCTCTAGATTGAGGCAAATCCTTCATCACCAACCCTCTAGATTGAGGCAAATCCTTCATCACCAGCTCTCTAGATTGAGGCAAATCCTTCATCATCAGCCCTCTAGATTGAGGCAAATCCTTCACCATCAGCCCTCTAGATGGAGGCAAATCCTTCATCACCAGCCCTCTAGATTGAGGCAAATCCTTCATCACCAGCCCTCTAGATTGAGACAAATCTTTCATCGCCAGCCCTCTAGATTGAGGCAAATCCTTCATCGGAAGCCCTTTAGATTGAGGAAAATCCTTCATCATCAGCCCTCTAGATTGAGGCAAATCCTTCACCATCAGCCCTCTAGATTGAGGCAAATCCTTCATCATCAGCCCTCTAGATTGAGGCAAATCCTTCACCATCACCCCTCTAGATTGAGGCAAATACTTCATCACCAGCCCTCTAGATTGAGGCAAATCCTTCATCATCAGCCATCTAGATTGAGGCAAATCCTTCACCATCAGCCCTCAAGATTGAGGCAAATCCTTCATTGTTAGCCCTCTAGATTAAGGAAAATCCTTCATCACCAGCCCTCTAGATTGAGGCAAATCCTTCATCACCAGCCCTCTAGATTGAGGCAAATCCTTCATCAATAGCCCTCTAGATTGAGGCAAATCCCTCATCGCTAGCCCTCAAGATTGAGGCAAATCCATCATCATCAGCCCTCTAGATTGAGGCAAATCCTTCCCCATCAGCCCTCTAGATTGTGGCAAATCCTTCAGCATCAGCCCTCTAGATTGAGGCAAATCCTTCATCATCAGCCCTCTAGATTGAGGCAAATCCTTCACCATTAGCCCTCTAGATTGAGGCAAATCCTTCATCATCAGCCATCTAGATTGAGGCAAATCCTTCACCATCAGCCCTCAAGGTTGAGGAAAATCCTTCATTGTTAGCCCTCTAGATTGAGGAAAATCCTTCATCACCAGCTCTCTAAATTGAGACAAATCCATCATCACCAGCCCTCTAGATTGAGGCAAATCCTTCATTGACAGCCCTCTAGATTGAGGCAAATCCCTCATCGCTAGCCCTCTAGATTCAGGCAAATCCATCATCATCAGCCCTCTAGATTCAGGCAAATCCTTCACCATCAGCCCTCTAGATTGTTGCAAATCCTTCAGCATCAGCCCTCTAGATTGAGGGAAATCCTTCACTATCAGCCCTCTAGATTGAGGCAAATCCTTCATCATCAGCCCTCTAGATTGAGGCAAATCCTTCACCATTAGCCCTCTAGATTGAGGCAAATCCTTCATCACCAGCCCTCTAGATTGAGGCAAATCCTTCATCATCAGCCCTCTAGATTGAGGCAAATCCTTCACCATCAGCCCTCAAGATTAAAGAAAATCCTTCATTGTTAGCCCTCTAGATTGAGGCAAATCCTTCATCGCCAGCCCTCTAGATTGAGGCAAATCCTTCATCGCTAGCCCTCTAGATTGAGGCAAATCCTTCATCACCAGCCCTCTAGATTGAGGCAAATCCTTCATCATCAGCCCTCTAGATTGAGGCAAATCCTTCACCATCAACCCTCAAGATTAAAGAAAATCCTTTATTGTTACCCCTCTAGATTGAGGCAAATCCTTCATCGCCAGCCCTCTAGATTGAGGCAAATCCTTCATCGCTAGCCCTCTAGATTGAGGCAAATCCTTCATCATCAGCCCTCTAGATTGAGGCAAATCCTTCACCATCAGCCCTCAGAATTTCAGCCCTCTATATTGAGGCAAATCCTTCACCATCAGCCTTCTAGATTGAGGCAAATCCTTCATTTTTAGCCCTCTAGATTGAGGCAAATCCTTCATCACCATCCCTCTAGATTGAGGCAAATCCTTCATCATCAGCCCTCTAGATTGAGACAAATCCTTCATCATCAGCCCTCTATATTGAGGTAAATCCTTCATTGTTATCCCTCTAGATTGAGGCAAATCATTCGTCATCAGCCCTCTAGATTGAGGCAAATCCTTCATTGTTAGCCCACTAGATTGAGGCAAATCCTTCATTGTTAGCCCTCTAGATTGAGGCAAATCCTTCATCATCAGCCCTCTAGATTGAGGCAAATCCTTCATCATCAGCCCTCTAGATTGAGGCAAATCCTTCACCATCAGCCCTCAAGATTAAAGAAAATCCTTCATTGTTAGCCCTCTTGATTGAGGCAAATACTTCATCGCCAGCCCTCTAGATTGAGGAAAATCCTTCATCGCTAGCCCTCTAGATTGAGGCAAATCCTTCATCATCAGCCCTCTAGATTGAGGCAAATCCTTCACCATCAGCCCTCAAGATTTCAGCCCTCTCTATTGAGGCAAATCCTTCACCATCAGCCCTCTAGATTGTTGCAAATCCTTCAGCATCAGCCCTCTAGATTGAGGCAAATCCTTCACCATCAGCCCTCTAGATTGAGGCAAATCCTTCATCATCAGCCCTCTAGATTGAGGCAAATCCTTCACCATCACCCCTCTAGATTGAGGCAAATACTTCATCACCAGCCCTCTAGATTGAGGCAAATCCTTCATCATCAGCCATCTAGATTGAGGCAAATCCTTCACCATCAGCCCTCAAGATTGAGGCAAATCCTTCATTGTTAGCCCTCTAGATTAAGGAAAATCCTTCATCACCAGCCCTCTAGATTGAGGCAAATCCTTCATCACCAGCCCTCTAGATTGAGGCAAATCCTTCATCGACAGCCCTCTAGATTGAGGCAAATCCCTCATCGCTAGCCCTCAAGATTGAGGCAAATCCATCATCATCAGCCCTCTAGATTGAGGCAAATCCTTCCCCATCAGCCCTCTAGATTGTGGCAAATCCTTCAGCATCAGCCCTCTAGATTGAGGCAAATCCTTCATCATCAGCCCTCTAGATTGAGGCAAATCCTTCACCATTAGCCCTCTAGATTGAGGCAAATCCTTCATCATCAGCCATCTAGATTGAGGCAAATCCTTCACCATCAGCCCTCAAGGTTGAGGAAAATCCTTCATTGTTAGCCCTCTAGATTGAGGAAAATCCTTCATCACCAGCTCTCTAGATTGAGACAAATCCATCATCACCAGCCCTCTAGATTGGGGCAAATCCTTCATCGACAGCCCTCTAGATTGAGGCAAATCCCTCATCGCTAGCCCTCTAGATTCAGGCAAATCCATCATCATCAGCCCTCTAGATTCAGGCAAATCCTTCACCATCAGCCCTCTAGATTGTTGCAAATCCTTCAGCATCAGCCCTCTAGATTGAGGGAAATCCTTCACTATCAGCCCTCTAGATTGAGGCAAATCCTTCATCATCAGCCCTCTAGATTGAGGCAAATCCTTCACCATTAGCCCTCTAGATTGAGGCAAATCCTTCATCACCAGCCCTCTAGATTGAGGCAAATCCTTCATCATCAGCCCTCTAGATTGAGGCAAATCCTTCACCATCAGCCCTCAAGATTAAAGAAAATCCTTCATTGTTAGCCCTCTAGATTGAGGCAAATCCTTCATCGCCAGCCCTCTAGATTGAGGCAAATCCTTCATCGCTAGCCCTCTAGATTGAGGCAAATCCTTCATCACCAGCCCTCTAGATTGAGGCAAATCCTTCATCATCAGCCCTCTAGATTGAGGCAAATCCTTCACCATCAGCCCTCAAGATTAAAGAAAATCCTTTATTGTTAGCCCTCTAGATTGAGGCAAATCCTTCATCGCCAGCCCTCTAGATTGAGGCAAATCCTTCATCGCTAGCCCTCTAGATTGAGGCAAATCCTTCATCATCAGCCCTCTAGATTGAGGCAAATCCTTCACCATCAGCCCTCAGAATTTCAGCCCTCTATATTGAGGCAAATCCTTCACCATCAGCCTTCTAGATTGAGGCAAATCCTTCATTTTTAGCCCTCTAGATTGAGGCAAATCCTTCATCACCATCCCTCTAGATTGAGGCAAATCCTTCATCGCCAGCCCTCTAGATTGAGGCAAATCCTTCATCGCTAGCCCTCTAGATTGAGGCAAATCCTTCATCATCAGCCCTCTAGATTGAGGCAAATCCTTCACCATCAGCCCTCAGAATTTCAGCCCTCTATATTGAGGCAAATCCTTCACCATCAGCCTTCTAGATTGAGGCAAATCCTTCATTTTTAGCCCTCTAGATTGAGGCAAATCCTTCATCACCATCCCTCTAGATTGAGGCAAATCCTTCATCATCAGCCCTCTAGATTGAGACAAATCCTTCATCATCAGCCCTCTATATTGAGGTAAATCCTTCATTGTTATCCCTCTAGATTGAGGCAAATCATTCGTCATCAGCCCTCTAGATTGAGGCAAATCCTTCATTGTTAGCCCACTAGATTGAGGCAAATCCTTCATCGCTAGCCCTCTAGATTGAGGCAAATCCTTCATCATCAGCCCTCTAGATTGAGGCAAATCCTTCACCATCAGCCCTCAGAATTTCAGCCCTCTATATTGAGGCAAATCCTTCACCATCAGCCTTCTAGATTGAGGCAAATCCTTCATTTTTAGCCCTCTAGATTGAGGCAAATCCTTCATCACCATCCCTCTAGATTGAGGCAAATCCTTCATCGCCAGCCCTCTAGATTGAGGCAAATCCTTCATCGCTAGCCCTCTAGATTGAGGCAAATCCTTCATCATCAGCCCTCTAGATTGAGGCAAATCCTTCACCATCAGCCCTCAGAATTTCAGCCCTCTATATTGAGGCAAATCCTTCACCATCAGCCTTCTAGATTGAGGCAAATCCTTCATTTTTAGCCCTCTAGATTGAGGCAAATCCTTCATCACCATCCCTCTAGATTGAGGCAAATCCTTCATCATCAGCCCTCTAGATTGAGACAAATCCTTCATCATCAGCCCTCTATATTGAGGTAAATCCTTCATTGTTATCCCTCTAGATTGAGGCAAATCATTCGTCATCAGCCCTCTAGATTGAGGCAAATCCTTCATTGTTAGCCCACTAGATTGAGGCAAATCCTTCATTGTTAGCCCTCTAGATTGAGGCAAATCCTTCATCATCAGCCCTCTAGATTGAGGCAAATCCTTCATCATCAGCCCTCTAGATTGAGGCAAATCCTTCACCATCAGCCCTCAAGATTAAAGAAAATCCTTCATTGTTAGCCCTCTAGATTGAGGCAAATCCTTCATCGCCAGCCCTCTAGATTGAGGAAAATCCTTCATCGCTAGCCCTCTAGATTGAGGCAAATCCTTCATCATCAGCCCTCTAGATTGAGGCAAATCCTTCACCATCAGCCGTCAAGATTTCAGCCCTCTCTATTGAGGCAAATCCTTCACCATCAGCCCTCTAGATTGAGGCAAATCCTTCATTGTTAACCCTCTAGATTGAGGCAAATCCTTCATCACCAGCCCTCTAGATTGAGGCAAATCCTTCATCATCAGCCCTCTAGATTGAGGCAAATCCTTCATCATCAGCCCTCTAGATTGAGGTAAATCCTTCATTGTTAGCCCTCTAGATTGAGGCAAATCATTCGTCATCTGCCCTCTAGATTGAGGCAAATCCTTCATTGTTAACCCTCTAGATTGAGGCAAATCCTTCATCACCAGCCCTCTAGATTGAGGCAAATCCTTCATCATCAGCCCTCTAGATTGATGCAAATCCTCATCATCAGCCCTCTAGATTGAGGGAAATCCTTCATTGCTAGCCCTCTAGATTGAGGCAAATCATTCATCATCAGCCCTCTAGATTGAGGCAAATCCTTCATTGTTAGCCCTCTAGATTGAGGCAAATCCTTCATTGTTAGCCCTCTAGATTGAGGCAAATCCTTCATCACCAGCCCTCTAGATTGAGGCAAATCCTTCATCATTAGCCCTCTAGATTGAGGCAAATCCTTCATCACCAGCCCTCTAGATTGAGGCAAATCATTCATCATTAGCCCTCTAGATTGAGGCAAACCCTTCATCATCAGCCCTCTAGATTGAGGCAAATCCTTCATCACCAGCCGTCTAGATTGAGGGAAATCCTTCATCATCAGCCCTCTAGATTGAGGCAAATCCTTCATCATCAGCCCTCTAGATTGAGGCAAATCCTTCATTGTTAGCCCTCTAGATTGAGGTAAATCATTCATTATCAGCCCTCTAGATTGAGGCAAATCCTTCATCGCCGGCCCTCTAGATTGAGGCAAATCATTCATCATTAGCCCTCTAGATTGAGGCAAATCCTTCATCATCAGCCCTCTAGATTGAGGCAAATCCTTCATTATCAGCCCTCCAGATTGAGGCAAATCCTTCATCGCCAAATCCTTCATCGCCAAATCCTTCAGATTGAGGCAAATCTTTCATTGTAAACCCTTTAGGTTAGGGTAGAACTTCCACATCTATCAATTATTTTAAAGAGATTCTCAGAGAGTCCATCAGCTCCCGAAGGCCCTAATCGGTTCTTTTGGATTGAGCATTATAAAATTTGATCAACCATGAGAGATTCAGAGATGGATCCTAGTTCTCGGTCATTCTGATCAACCGTGAGAGGTTTGGAGATGAATCCTGGTTCTAGTGCCAAAGTTAAGAGAGATTCCCGAAGAATTCCCTACTATGCCCAGCAGAAGATAACGACAATCAGAACTAATTCTCCGGATTAGTCATCCTAAAACACTGCCTGTAGTCAAAAGAACCCCCAACCCCCGGGGCAAGCATTATCTATTCACAGTCAAAGGCTCCGTGTCTGCCGATAATCGTGAGCTTCCTCACACCTTTGTCCAAAATCATGAGCTTGTTTACTTATCGTAAGCTTCCTTACTCCTTTGTCCAAAATTGTGAGCTTTCTCACTTATTATGAGCTTCCTCACACCTTTATCCAAATCGTGAGCTTTCTCATCGTGAGCTTCCTCACTCCCTCATCCAAAAATTATGAGCTTCCTCACACCTTTGACCAAATCATGAGCCTTCTCACTTATTATGAGCTTCCTCACACCTTCGTCCAAAATTATGAGCTTTCCCACTTATCGTGAGCTTCTTCACTCCTTTGTCTGAATTCGTGAGCTTCTTCACTTTTCATGAGCTTCCTTACTCCTTCATCCAAAATTGTGAGCTTTCTCACTTTTTGTGAGCTTGCTCACTCCTTCATCCAAAATCGTGAGCTTTCTCAGTTATCGTGAGCTTCCTCACTAGGAAAAAAGTCTCTTTAAAAGCTATCCAGAGTCACTCCTTTGTCCAAACTCGTGAGCTTTCTCATTAATCGTGAGCTTTCTCACTTATCATGAGCTTTTTCACTTATCATGAGCTTCCTCACTCCTTTGTCTAAAATTTTGAGCCCCCTCACCTACCCATCAGCTATTTGAGCTTTCTCGCTTGACAGTTATCGCGAAACCCTTCTCCGATTGGCTATCTTGAACTTCCTCATCCATCGTTTGGTATACAGGACTTCTGTGTCTGTCGATTATCTTTAATTATTGTCCTGTGGAACCCCACATTCGATTACATTTATTTGCAAAGCACACTTTCTAAATTCCAGAAGTTTGCCCCTAGACCTAGAGTTTTCTAAACCTTGATGTCATCCACCACATCACAGTCGCAAACACTAGCACAACACCAGTCCACTCGGGGTGGTACACACCCCACAATACTAGCTCACGCTAGGATCAGAACACTAAACATGATAGGACTCATGACACAATTCATATCACATCCATGCATTGCATATCACTCTTATAGCATAGCATCTGCCTGATTGTTGTGTATGTGCATGTGTGATTGCATCTTTTGCAATGCTTTTTATCCTAAATTTATAGCCTCCAAAAGACCTGTCTCTTCAAAGCTTTGGCACTCGCTTGCGACATGTTTTGCCTCGCAAGTTCATGCCAAAGAGGGGCAAACTGTAGACACCCCATTTTGTCGACTATCAGATTTAGGAGACCCATAGCTTGGTGGTTCACAATGATCGTAAAAGACTCAAAAGGACTCCTGGAAGTCAGTTCTATCTCTCAGAATGCTCAGAATGACCAAAATGCCCCTAAAAGCCCGAAAACTCCCAGATTTGGACTAAAACTCCTGGAAACATGCTACATCGTAAGAAAAATGATAAAAAGAATTTTTGAGTAAAATCAGATGAAATCGTCAGCTCCCAGAGACCCCCGGAAGACCCGAAAGTTCCCGGAAGTCCCCGTTGACCGGTTTGACCAAGGTTTGACCAGGTTTGACCAAGGTTTGACCAAGTTTGACCAAAATCATCCAAATTTTCCGGGGCCATTTTAGATCATGTGGAAAGTATTAAAATGAGTTTTGAAAGAAAATCGAGCGAAAACGTAAACTCTAGGGAGCTCCTAGAGGTTTCCAAAACTTTCCGGGAATCCCAGGTTTGACCAGTTTGACTAGAATTTGACTTTGAAACCGGAACACCGTATCATTTTTCAAAATTTTTTTTATGGATACTAGAGGTCAACAGCTTTCCAACGGTATATCGCACATAATTTCTGGATTTAAAATGAATTTATTATGAATTTCCGAAGGTGGAAAAGGCGATCAAATCAGCTTTTATCGCAAATACCGCAAAACTTTTCAAAGTGACCTGACTCCGAAATATTTTTTTATAGGAAATAGACTCCAATACCTTTCCAACGGTATATCGCAAACTCAGTTTGAAGTTCATACGCATTTTTTGTGAATTTCGGACGAAATAGGGCCTTTTCGCGAATATCAGAACCTCAGGGGGCCTAAACAGCATTATATGGACAACGGAGGAGCAGTGCCGCCGCGGCACTGGCCCACAACCACCGCGGCACTCTCCCCCAGAACAGTCCACTTTTGTAATTTATTTTGGGGGTCCAATTTGATATTATTAGAAATCAAAACGATGTAGTTTTGGTTCCCAACTTATTTTGGACCAATGGGAGACTATTTTAAACTTTTTAAAACCCCATTTACCACCCCTCATTTGCCTATAAAAGAAGCCATTTACTTCCATTTAGGGGAGAGACATGAAAGCTTAGAGAGAGCTTAGGAAGAAACTCTAGAGAAATATAGAGAGAGAAAGAGAAGTAGTCTTCTTCTTCCATTTTTTCCAATCAAAGTGAGTTTTAATCTTATTTTCTTCCATTACCTCTCATATACTCCACATTCAAATCATCTCCAACCACCATTCTTGAGTATCTATGAGATAGGAAGCTACTTCCATGTCCAAATGTCACCACATATGAGTGAAACACCAAGCTACAAGTCCAATATCTCAATGAATATCAACTATTGATTGCTATTTGAATGTTTGTTTACTTTGATGTTCATCTCTCTCTTAACCTCATTTCTTTTGACTTTTCTTTGGTTATTTAGTTGTTCATCATCATCTAGATGACATGTTTTTTGAGGAGAGTGAATCCTTATGGATAGTAGCTCTTGACCTCAAAGACATGTTTGATGGATGATGATTCTACCTTCAATACATTCATATGTATTCTTGAAGTCATATTCTCAAACAAAACTATGTTTGTGTAAATAATATTGGGAGTTCTTTGATGATTCAAGGTTGGATGAGGTTCTAAGTGGTCACATGGTCATCTCAAGATTTTAAGTTCATGCTTTGCACATCTATCTCAAAACCCCCAATCAAGAACTCAAACTCTATTTCAAAACCCAAATCCATTTTCTTCAAGAATGATCCAAAACAGTGAGCTGTTCAGATTCAAAGATTTGCTTTGAATTAAATACTTGAGTTATGATGATGAAATCACTTAGAAAATCTTCCTAAGACATCATAGTTTGTCTCCAATTTTTCCCATCAATTATAGAGATGTGAAAGTATTATATTTTGATGTGAGAAATTCATATTCATAATCTGCCTCTGTTCTCATAGAATGTTCACCCAACTTCTTGCACTTATTCTGGATGTTTTCATCACTGTACATATATCTTTTCTATTAATCTTGATAGCTATTGAGGTTTGGATTTTTATTTTCTAGACACAATAAGGATGATCTCTGATTTTTCTCACATTTTCCTAGGCATGTTTGACCTCCCATTATGATGTTATAAAGTAATGCATACAGTCTGTCCACTATTCACACCATGTCATTTTTTGACTTTCACACTTTGATGCAACACTCTCTTGTATCTAGATGAACCCATATCCCATGAACATGTTCTTTACCACTTTTATCATGCTCTATCATATCATGTATCATCTATCCTCTCATGTATCATACTCCCATAGATTCTTGAGTTTGGTTTTCAAATAAAACCATGTTTTGTAAATACTTGGGAAGTTCTTGAAATGAGTTAGGAATTGATATTCCAAGTGGTTAGAATATTCATCCAAGTTCTGGAAGTATACTTTCAAAACCCCCATTTCAAAACCCCCCACTTAAATCCCTCATTTTGATTTCAAGAAATAAACCTTGTTTTTCTCAAAACCCTCAAAATAGTGAGTTGTTTAACCTCAAGGAATTATTTTGAGTTCAATACTCAATGTATGAATGTAAGACAACTTAGAAAGTCTTCCTAACTCATTAGAGAACACCCATAATTTTTGGTTTAACATGGAGATGCATAGAAAGACCCCATTTTGGTCCAAACATTCTCTCCAGATATTCTGCCTTTGCTGTCACAGCATCTAGGATGACTTTCAACTTATTTCACAGAAACCCTTTCCACAAGGGGTGGTCCTAACTTATTTTTTCCTTTAACTTCAATGTCTTAGGGAACCTTCTATATAATATAGGCCTCTAGATCTTTTGTTTTCATTTTGTAAGATTTTCTAACATTTCAGTCGACAGTACGAACTCTGTTTCTGAGTAACCTCCATTTGTTATATGATTTCTATTAATCTATGATAGTTATTAAAGATTGACTTTTTGGGTTGTGTTCTAGACACAATAATGAAGATCCCCATAAAAAAGCATGCATTGAAAACATTCCTAACGCCTCTTTTCAATTTCCAAAAGATCATGTTACTGTTCTGTCCACTATTCACAGCAAGCACACTTTTACTTCCCCCCTTTGATTTGATGCTTACATGCACTCCAAATTAGCTCATGTCTTAGGAAGTGGTTCATACTACACTTGTAAATATCCCATGATGATTTCCTTCATTCATTCATACACATTCTAGACTTTTAAGTCATTCTAGGAATCCATGAACACAAAGCACACTACAACCTTTACACATTCTAGATACATACATTGCATCCATGCAAAGAGTTGGGGCTTTTGTGAGTCCTAATCTAAGAAGATTATAAGGAATGAACTCGATCAATACGTTCATGTTTCCCTCAATCTAGTCTTCCTTTCTCATCCGTCCCGGGGATTGAGAAATCTTCTTTCCTCAAAGATAAACATGCATCATAATAGCTTGCTAAGCATATTTTGACTTCTTTGATTATTCGTTTCAATAACAATTCATGTCCCCTTTAGATTAGGGAAACTTAATTACTTGATACATGATTAGATGATTTTTCCTAGGTTTATTTGTGTGATTTTTCACTTTACATTGTATGATATTTGACTTAGATCTTATGAATGATATTTTATCTTTTGATTTTCCATTTCAAATTTTCTTATGGGATGTAATACACCTATCATAAGTATTAATTGTCGAACCATGCATAATATAAGATGATTATTTAGATGCTAATTGAGGCCCGTCGAGAAATGGGGCGAGTTGAGGGTGTTTTAGTCGCGACAAAGGCTCCTTCCTCTCTCGTACCAAAATCCTGAACCAAGTTCTTTGGTTATGAAGGGCCGGTGCCCTTTATCCATTTGGGTGAGTCAAATTAGGTTTCTTGGTTCCTTAAAGACCAGGTGGCGACTCTGTATCTATTTTCAACAGACCTTTTCTCTCTCTTTTCAAATCAATTTCAAACCAAAACAAACAAAGTGGTAGAATTCCGCGTGTCCACAGGCTCCTTCCCCTTTCATTCCATAATCCCCGGACCCAGATTATCTTTGGTTTCGCAAAAGATCGGTTGCTTTTAAAAATGGTTTCTTAATTTTTCTAAAAAAATTAAGTGGCGACTCATATTTGAAATTGAAATTTGACTAAGAAATTGTTTTAAAATTAAAAGTGGGCCCAAATGCCGGTATCCACAAAACCCCCCTTAACTTCTTATTTAGGGGTGGCAAATACAAAGCTTAGAGAAGTTATAGAGAGAAAAGTTGTAGAAGATAAGGTTAAGAGAGTGAAAGTGAGTTTCTTCCTTTGATTTTCAACTAAAAAGTGAGTTCTAAACTTTGTTTCCTACTTCATTACTTCCATTTACTTCACATTCAATACACCCAACCACCATTTTAGTGAGCATTTGTGAGATAGGAAGCTTCTTCCATGTCTAATGTCATCACATATGAGTGAAACACCAAGCTACAAGTCCAATACATCATTTAATATCATCTTTTGATTGTTTATTTGCTTGTCTATATAAATGTTCCTCTCTCCCTACCCCATTTCTTTTTGATTTCTTTTTATTTGCTTACTAGTTCATCATCATCTAGATGATGACATGGTGTTTGAGGTGAGTGAATCCTTATGAATAGTTGCTCTTGACCTCAAAAACATGTATGATAGATGATGATTTCAACTTCAATACATTCCTATGTATTCTTGAAGTTGTCTTCAAATATGAAAACAATGTCTCCAACAATCTTGGAGCTTCTTGATATGGATTCAAATGTTGATATTTCAAGTGGTCATAATCTTCATTTAAGTGCTGAAAATATACTTTTAAAACCTCCATTCCAAAACCCCTCTTAAAGCCCTCATTTTGATTTCAAAGAATAAAACCCTAGTTCTTCCCAAAATCTTCAAAACAGTGAACAATCTGAGTTCAAAGATTTCTCTAGGACTCAATACTCAAGGTATTAACATGAGACCACGTGAAAAGTCTTCTTAACTTATTAGAGAACACCCATGATTTTTGGTTTGACTTGGAAATTCTTGGAAGTGGTCCATTTAGATCTAAACATTCTCTCTAGATATTCTGTTTTTACTGTTACAGCTGCTTGGTTGACTTTCAACTTGTCTTTTAAAAACCTTTTCCAAAACGTGTGGTACCAAATCATTTTTTCCTTGAACGTCAGTGTCATAGGAAACTTTATGTTTAATATGGGCCTGTAGATATTTTTTTTCCATTTTCTAAGATTCTTTAACATTTCAATCGACAGTACGAACTCTGTTTCTGAGTGACCTCTATTGTTTACGTGATTTCTCTCAATATGTAATAGTTATTGAGGATCGGCTTTTTGATTTGTGTTCTAGACACAATAAGGATGATCTCCATAAAAAATCATGCATTGAAAACATTCCTAACCCTAGTTTTCATTTTCCACAATATCATGTCACTATTCTGTCCACTATACACAACAAGTATACTTTTACTTCCATCTTTTAATTTGATGCTTACATGCACTCCAAATTTGTTCACATCTTAGGAAGTAGTCCATACTACATTTGTACATATCCCATGATGATTTCCTCCATAAATTTATTCATATTGTAGATTTCTAAGTCACTTTAGAAAGTTCATGTACATAAACCACCACAACCTTTGCACATTTTTTTAGGATCATACATTACATCCATGCAAGATTTGGGGTTTTTGTGACTCCCAATCTAAGAAGATTATAAGGATTGAACTTGATCATACGTCCATGCTTCCCCTTGATCTAATCTTCCTTTCTCATCCATCCCAGGGATTGAGAAATATTCTTTCCACAAAGATTAACATGCATCATACTAGCTTTCTAAGCATATTTTGATATCTTTGATTATTTATTTCAAGAACAATCCATGTCCCCTCCTATATTAGGAAAACTTGATTACTTGATATATGATTAGATGATTTTTCCTAGGTTTGTTTGTGTGATCATTCACCTTTGCATTGTGTGATATTTGGCTTAGATCTTATGAATGATATCTTATCTTTTGATCTTCGATTTCAAAATTCTTGTGTGATGTAATATAATATCATAGTATTAATTATCGAACCATGTATAGTATAAGATGATTATTTGGATGCTAATTGAGGACCGTCGAAAGACCGGGCGAGTTGAAGGTGTTTTAGTCGTGACAAAGGCTCCTTCCTCTCTCGTACCAAAACTCCGAGCCAAGTTCTTTGGTTATGAAAGGTCGATGCCCTTTATCCATTTGGGTGAGTCAAAATTAGGTTTCTTGGTTCCTTAAAGACCAAGTGGCGACCCTGTATCTATTTTCAACAGACCTTTCCTTTCCTTTTCAAAACAATTTCAAATCAAAACAAAGAGGTGGAATCCTACGTGCCTATAATCTGGCGACTTTGCTGGGGATTTTTGTTTTCAAAACAAAATAATACAGAGGTTTGACTCATAAGAAGAACCCTTAAAATCATCTTTTTATTGTGTCTGGTTCACTGCATTGCACTCTGCATTCCCCCCCCCCCCCGACTGTGTCTGAAACGTGATGCTGACATTGTTCAGGTCTTGCTGTGCTAGGCACAAGTCGTCATTGATACTGTACCTTCCAAGGTATATCAAAAAGAGTAAAAACCTTCCATACTGTCTCTCTGACGGTATATTGGAACTCTCGTCAATGGACCCTCTTTGACTAAACCCAGCCTTTGCATATAGATTCCTGTAGAACCTTTCATAGGACTGTTCATTTATCTTTTCAAATAGGACAATATGATATAACTACTGTATGCCCTGATGAGATTACTTGCGCAGTGTAGATGCTTATGTGGCATAAGGCAGAACCTCTTTCTTATGATTTCCAAGGCAATCACTCACATGTGATCACATTGAGTTGACCTGCCTAGGCACCATGACAAGAATGTCTGCTCCATGCTCACAAAGATATACATCGTAAACCTTGTTTGTCGGTTCTAAAACATAGGAGTATGAAAACCTGCTAGATAGTATGATCATCATCATCACATGCTCCTGTCATATGCACCTGTTTCTCCCAGAAACTCTGTCCGGATATCCCAGATATAACTTGTTTCTCCCAGAAACTCTGTCCAGATATCCAAGATAAAACCTGTTTATCCTAGAAACTCTGTCCGGATATCCCAGATATAACCTATTTCTCCCAGAAACTCTGTCCGGATATCGCAGGTATAACTTGTTTCTCCCAAAAACTCTGTCCAGATATCCCAGATATAACCTGTTTCTCCCAGAAACTCTGTTCGGATATCCCAGATATAACCTATTTCTCCCAAAAACTCTGTCCGCATATCCTAGATATAACCTGTTTCTCCCATAAACTCTGTCCAGATATCCCAGATATAACCTGTTTCTTCCAGAAACTCTGTCTAGATATCCCAGATATAACCTGTTTCTCCCAGAAACTCTGTCCAGACATCCCAGATATAACCAATTTCCCCGGAAACTCTGTCCAGGTATCCCAGATATAACCTGTTTCTCCCATAAACTCTGTCCAGATGTATCCCAGATATAACCAGTTTTCCCATAAACTCTATCCAGATGTATCCCAGATATAACCAGTTTCCCCGAAAACTCTGTCCAAACTTCCCAAAATGACTTGGAAACCCCTGTTAACCCCTGGTGATCATACTGAAAGGAATGGTTAGCACACTCTATATGGCTAGGATCTTACTTGTTTAACTGCTATCTGTTAGAAATAGGGACATCATATAGATTAGGGCTTACATTCGCATGCTTGTCTCATCTGCATGCACTGTTCCCATCGGTCCACATGCATTGTTTCAGTCAGTCTGTACACAAGTCAATCCACGTTTATTAACACCACTATTTGTCTATCTAAATTCATTATTGTTAGAACCTGATACTATCCTCTCAAATCTGTAGGGTCACTATAGATTTTCAAAGTCAACAGTTGGGATCTTTGTCCTGGGTCAGAAATTCAGATAATCGTTTGGTCAGAATCAGCCCAACAAGTTATTTCAACATGAATCAGGAAGAGTTGGAAAACAAGGTCACCGAATTAGGAGTCACCATAAGCCAGCAGTCCGACAGCCTGGCCCAAGTCTAGAGGACTATGGAAGAATTTAAACAGCAGCAGCCGCAATATCCACCTAGGTTCCCGCCTCCACCAGGTTTTGTGCCACCTCCACCACCAGGGTTTGTACCACCTCCTGAGAATAATGGGGAAGAAGACTGGTTTCAAGGGACCCTATTGCCCGCATATGAGAAAAGGTTTCAAGAGAAAATGGACAAAGTCGACAAGCTGGAAAGCGTATTAAGGAATAGTAAAGGGGTTGATGATTACATGCTAGACTTGGAAGGACTTTTCGAGCCTGTTAAGCTGAAGCTACCAGAAAACTTCAAGATGCATGCCATTGACCGTTTTGATGGAACCGAAAATCCGAAAAGCCATGTAAAGCTGTATATGAACATTTTTCAATCAATGGGCTGCACTCACGAGCACATTGCAATGCTGTTCCCACAAACTCTCGCGAAGTCTGCACTGTCATGGTTCCTTACCTTGGAAGCTTCTAAAACTCGGGCATAGGAAAATGTAGTCCGGGTTTTCGTCGATCATTATTCCTATAACCAAGAACTTGATGTCACTATCAGGGATTTGGAAACAACTCGATAGAACAACAATGAATCCTTCGCCGCGTTTCTGAGCAGATGGAGGAATAAAGTAGCCAAAATGACCCACCGGCCGATTGAGAAGGAATAGGTGAGGATGTTAATCCGAAATTTGTAGCCGCTCTATCATGAGAAACTATTCTATCAATCCATCTCCACCTTTGAGGAGTTGTTTGAAGTTGGGACTCGAATCGAAGACGCTATAAGGGAATGAAAGATCAAAAAAAGAAGAGCCTCTGAGTCAGTCAAAAAGGCCCAACTACTCCCACAACCCTCTGGATGTCAATGCCCTTAGCATTCAACCTATGGCTTACCCTCGTAGGCCATACCAACCTCCCAACCAAGTAAACTCCCCTAGTTATCCTTTCCCGAGGAAGCCTCCTCGCAACTTTTCCGAATTAGAAATCCTCCTCTCCTCAGTCTTAGATCGCCTCCTCAAAAAGGGCCACCTCCAACTACTCCAGCCTCGAAATACCCCGCTCCCGCCGAACTGCGATATGTCTAAATGGTGTACCTAGCACCAAGCCCTTGGCCACAACACCGACGATTACATGCGCCTCCGCCATGATATCCAAAACCTCATTGACCAGAATATCAGTGAGCCACCTCCAAAGCAGCCCTATATCACTCAAAATCCTCTACCAAACCACCAAAATATTAGCCTCATTGAGTCTAACCCTGTATCCATCAACCCTTCTACCTATATCACCCCCTTAGGTCAACCTTTACCCCTCATTGACATCCCTGATTCTGTGGGAATTCATCTTATTGAAGAAGGGGATGATGAGTGGCAGCAACAGTTGGCTGATGAACAAGATCTACTCTTCTTGGAAGAACACGATCTAGGGGCAGTGTTCCTCAAATGGTACATTCCCAATAATGAAAGTGATGCTTCTATCTGGAATGAGCCAGAGAAACCATCTGTGGGAATAGATTGTGACTGGTTCAAAGAAGATGGGACTATAGAAGGGCCTACTCCTACCGAGATTGATCTTCTAACTAGGTTAGGCCGTCATTATCAGCCTTTGTAGCCTACCACTGAAGCGATCGAAAAAAGTCTGGTTAAAGACAAGGGGAAGGGAAAAATGGATGAGATCATCGAAGAAGACAATGAGTTGATAAAGCAGTTGAAGAAAACCCAAGCACATCTCTTGATGTGGGACATCATGGTAATATCCTACAAGCATAGGCAAGCCATGTTGAATGCCTTGGCTGGAATTGAGGTCCCCATCGACGCCTCACCAAAAGATATGGTGGCTTTCTTGGGCGCACTAACCCCTGACCCAATCATTACCTTTTTTGATGAAGACCTGCCGCCAGAAGGGTATGCACATAACAAAGCTTTGTACATCACTGTTGGATGCAAGGGGCAGCAAGTGCCATTCTGTTTGGTCGATACAAGCTCCACCCTAAATGTTTGTGCTCCTAGGACCGCCACCGCCTTGGGGGTCAACATCCAAGACATCACTCCGTCTATGCAATCTGTGAGGGCTTATGATAACACCAAGAGAAATGTGATGGGACCTTTTCTCTCCAGATTCAAGTAGGGTCTTTGCTTGTACTGAAATCTTTCAAGTTATGGACATACCTGCTCTTTCAATTTGTTGATTGGGAGGCCCTGTCTATATGTCAACAAAGCTGTATCATCCACTGTACACCAAATGATTAAGTGTATTCATGAGAAGGAGGTGAAAATCATCCTCAACAACAGTTGGGGTAATGAAGCCTTTCCAAGCTATGCTCCCATCTTTGAAATCCAAATACCTAAGCTAGAAGAAGGAGAAATTGGAGGATTCTTCATGGAAGAGGTCCACATGATTAGTGATGGAGACAGTCCCGAAATCCACTATGCAGTCATCAACATCGTCCGCAAGATGAACCATTTCCCTGGAATGGGATTAGGCCAACGCTAGCACGGGATTCGTGAGTTCCCTCAAATCAAAGGGCAACAAGGCACTTTTGGGTTGGGGTACAAGCCCACTGAAAAAGACGTTGAGCTACATAAGCCATGGAATAAGAGAGTGAGGAGTCTCCCACCATACCGCAAGACCTTGAATGGGAAATTCATCAAAGAAGGGGATGATTTCCCCTATCTTAGGTTCCCTGAACCTTGGATCCATCAGGCCACTGGAAAAAGGCACCCCAGGCTTAAAATTTTCACTAACTGCGAAAGGCCCCCCTATCAAGATCCGTTATATCAAGAAAAAGCTATCAAAACCCCAGATGAAGACTAGTTGAAGTACCTGGACACTGAAGCCATCGAGAAAATGTGGGAAGAATTTGTTGAGGAAAAGGAAGGAAAGAGGGCCAAGAGCCAAGATGATCAGACCATGCCAACTGAGGAGGGTCTGAGCAACCAGGCTGTAGAGTCATCTGTCTGTGTCTCCCAATTCCTTGTTCCCCCGGAGTCTATACTTCTAATTATTGAGTCTGTACCAGAGTCGGCTGCTGTGAGCCCACCAATGTCTGATGTAATCACTTCACCTGTTATGAATGAAATGAAAAACGGTTCTGCTTACTCCTCTGTGTCTAATACTTTTGAATGTACAAATCCCTCCGAGGATCTCCCAATTGAACTAAAATAACTAATTGAAAAGCCACCTGCTTATGAAATAATCAAAGATACTCTATCGATTAATCTAGGTGAAACAGATAATCCACAAACTGTGCAAATTGGCTCAACACTTAATAAAGAAGAAAAAGAAAAACTGACTCTCTTGCTAAAAGAATTCAAAGATGTTTTCGCTTGGTCTTACGAGGATATGCCTGGGTCGATCCCGACATTGTCCAACATCGCATTCCCCTCCTCCCCAATTCTAAACCTGTCAAGCAGAAACTGAGGCGCATGAGGCCGGAACGGGCACTGAAGGTCAAAGAAGAGGTAGAAAAACAGTTCAAGGTAGGGTTCATCATTGTTATAGAGTATCCGGAATGGGTTGCCAACATCGTGCCAGTCCCTAAGAAAAACGAAAATATTTGTGTGTACGTCGACTTCCGTGATCTAAACAAGGCCAGTCCTAAGGACAACTTGTCACGCCCCGAAACAACGAAAATAGAGAAAAATAAATTTCCTTTTTGGGTCCAAAGGCAGCGACAGGTGAAGTCACATGATTGTCCACACCATGCAGTACTAAGCAACAAGAAGTAATAGTGTAATAAGAATGAAGTCTAGGTTATGATCACAACGTAACATAAAGTCAACAGAAGTTACTAACTATTACACATCAGAGTCTCGAATCAAAAATATAAGACAGCAGAAGTACAAATGTCAAGGCAACATATGCCTGACTACAAAAAGGGTTCTAAAACGGTAAGGACAATTAACTACAATTCTAGTCTAGTCTTCAGTTGGCATAAAGGTAGTCCTCGGCGTAGTAGTCTTCTTCGGTCTGACCTCCGTCGGGGAAATTCTCCACGGGGACATCGTCACTAGCATGGTAGTCTTCTCCTGCGGGCCCTTCACTTGTATAGTCATAACCAAGGTGCGCAGGAACATAGAAATGTCCAGCGGCATAAACGCCGTCAGCTTAATGAAAGCTGAGTGAGTTAGATACTAACAAGATATCAACTATTGAAGTTATTACAAGTTATAAACAGTAACCAAGTTAGAGTTTAGTGAGGGTAACTCCTTTACATCAAACCGATTATCCGATTACTAACGTCTTACTCATTTTAAGACTGATAACACGTCTTGATGGGGGAAACAGACTCGACAATAATTCAACTCTATAAATACACCATTGCTCATCCATCGCTTTTAAGAACATATGCACAGTTCACCGCATGTCATGGATACCACGTTAGTCCATCCCCCGCTTTTAAGAACATATGCACAGTTCACCGCATGTCAGGGATATAACGCTTTATACAACAGTTCATCATTCTATGCCATGACTTAGCGACGTCTACCAGTGATCACAGTCCACCGCATGTCATAGACACCTTCGTCTGTATACCGCTTTTAAGAACATATGATTAGATCATCTGGCTATCTTAGGTAAAATGGTCTGGTTCACCGCAAGTCATAGACACCTTCGTCTGTTTACCGCTTTTAAGAACATATGATCGACCAAAGCCCGCCCACGCAAGGTTCCCGAATCTTAGCAAACCTACTTAAGTTTAACTCTATCACTGATACATGACAATCCCAATGTGGCCCGACTACTCTGAATGAAATGAACGTTAACTCCAAAGGATTCACGACTATTCTGTTATCTAACATCATAAACATTATCTGTTAATCTTGTTGTTACTACGATCCTGTGCCGTATTAACTCATTATCATGTCTATATTATAATAATAAAGCATGCTGGGAAATACTGAACAGTAAATAAATAACTAAACAGTTATTATAAGAAAATAGTATTCTGAAACTTCCTATCGATTGGTATAGAGGTCAATCGATTGGTATAAAAGTGGCATCAATCGATTAAAAAAAGGTTCAATCGATTGGTAAGATATTCAATCGATTGGATCATAATCCATGCCAATCGATTGCATAAAGTGTCAATCGATTGGGACCTGAAAGATGTCAATCGATTGGTAAGAGTACCAATCGATTGGTACTTCGTCTTCTTCACAGTGAAGACTGTCCAGTAACATATAAACGGGAATACATGGTTTACACTCCATTTCTTCGTTCAAAACACGTTCTAACACCAATATAAAGCTACCAAGTGAGTTTAAAACTCACCTTAGGTGTCTAGGGTGTGTTTGGGAATGTGTAATGAAGCTTGGAGCTTCAATGGTGGCTCCTCTCGCTCTCCTCTGCTCTGTCTTCTTCTTTCTTCTTCTCTTCTTTCTTCTTTTTGATCTTCTTCTCTTCTTCCTTCTTGTCTCATTCCATGGATTTGTGTGTGTGAGTGTATGAATATATGTATATATGTATGTATATATATGAGTGTATATATATAAACACACACATAAGCACTCCCTCTCACTCTCTAGTTTCTGCAAACAGAAAATGGGCGAGATTGGGTCGCATATATATAGATGGGGAAGTGTTCACGTGGACAAACCTCAGCCAGAGCAAAAGAATCTGCCCTGCTGCCTCCAATCGATTGGTATTAGTGTCAATCGATTGATATAAGCAATCAATTGGTATACTTGCCAATCGATTGGTACCTAAAATAAGGCAATCGATTGGAAAACTTGTCAATCGAGTGGTATCCAAATTATACCAAGGGTAAGGCCAAGCTCACACAAGTATTAAAAAGAAACGTACAAGGTCTTATTCACATAATTAATTACAAAAAAATAGGGTATTACACGACTTCTCGCTTCCCCACATCAAAGTCTTGGTAGATAACACCGTAGGACATGAGCTACTGTCATTCATGGATGACTTTTCAAGGTATAATAAGATTCTAATGGCGCCAGAAGATCGGGAAAAGACGACATTTACCACACCTTGGGGGACCTACTATTATAGGGTAATGCCTTTCGGACTCAAGAACGCTGGAGCAACCTACCAAAGAGCTGTCACTACTTTGTTGCATGACATGATTCACAAGGAAGTAGAAGTGTACGCTGATGACATGATCGTGAAATCCAAGGATAGAGAAGGGCACTTGGTGGCACTAGAAAAGTTTTTCGAAAGGTTGCGCAAGTACAAGATGAGATTGAATCCAAAGAAGTGCACTTTCGGTGTAACCTCTGGAAAGCTCCTGCGTTTCCTCATCACACAAAGGGGGATAGAGGTGGACCCCTCCAAAATCAAGGCAATTCTAGAAATGGCGCCGCCACAGAATGAGAAAAAAGTACGAGGGTTCCTCGGGAGAATCCAATTCATCAGTCGTTTCATCTCCAAGCTCACAACCACATGTGATCCCTTATTCCGACTGCTAAAAAAAGGAGAAAAGTTCAAATGGGATGACCAATGCCAAGTCGCCTTCGACAAAATAAAAACCTACCTTAAAAAACCACCCATCCTTTCACTACCTACCCCCCATAAACCCTTGCTTCTTTACCTGTCTGTCTCCGAGAATGCCATAGGATGCATGCTAGCCCAAGAAGGAGAAGAAAGCCACTCCGAAAAAGCCATATATTATCTTAGCAAGAGGATGACTGGGTATGAGCTCAACTACTCTACCCTCAAAAAAACATGTTGGGCCTTGGTTTAGTGCACTCGTCGACTGAGGCACTACATGCTAGCCTTCCTAGTTGGGCTCATTTCCTGCATGGATCCTCTAAAGTACCTCCTAAAAAAACCCGCCATGACAGGTCGTATATCCTATTGGTTACTTCTACTGTCCAAATTCGATATCAAGTATGTGATAAGCAAATCGGTAAAAGAAAGAATTATAGCTAAGCATCTTGCGGAACACGCCATTGATTCCAAAGAAAATGGAGACTTCCCGTTCCCAGACGAGAATATCATAGAAATCAAAGAAGAGCAGTAGAAGTTGTACTTTGATGGGGCAGCCAACATGAAAGGATATGGAGTAGGTATGATCCTAGTGTCGCCAAATGGGGACTACACCCCATTGGCAGTGAAGCGCAATTATAACGCCACCAACAACACCGCTGAATATGAGGCATGCATTCTGGGGATAGAAGCGACCATAGAATTGAGAGTTCAAAAGTTAGATGTCTTCGGAGATTCAAATCTCATTGTGTCACAAGCCAGAGGGGAATGGAAGGTGAAAGAAGAGAGGTTGAAGCCCTACCATGACCATCTCGATGGACTTAAGAAACATTTCAAGAGCATAACATTCTTTTACCTACCCAGGGAAGAGAATCAGTTAGCAGATTCATTAACTACCCTAGCCTCTATGATCAAAATCCCTATAGGGGTAAAAATGATGCCTCTGGTAATCGCAAAGATATGAACCGTCGTTTAGCATGATCGCTGCAATTGAAGAAGAAGAGAATGAAACACCATGGTATCAAGATGTCTGGAACTTTATAGAAAAGGGAAAATACCCCCAAGAGTCTACTGAGAAAGATTAAAGAGCAATTCGAAGGTTTGCAGCGCAGTTCATGTGGACCGTCGCGAATGGAGGAGGAGGTCCTGGCGCTCTCCCTCGATAGTGTCCCGGGACGGATCCCAAGGAGCACACTTCAGGGAAAACTAGGACTTCCTCACGCGATCCTAGAGACAAAGAGTCGCCACCTAATTTTTATCGGGAATTAGGAAACCCAAGCTTGACTCGCCCAAAATTGAATAAGGTTACTCGCCCTTCATTACCAGAAACAAGGTTCGGGGGTCTTGGTACGAGAGGGGAAGGAGCCCAAGCAGGACTAAAGCACCCCCTCCTCGCCCTACCGAATGGTAGGCCTTGATTCAAATATCCTTGTTATTAATTCATAATAGATGTTGTTTCCTCAAACATACTAGATAGATATATACATGGCAAAAAGAAACATCTAATGAAAATCATTTCAAGAGACTAAATCAAGTAGAAAGCGGATGCTCATGCAATACAAGGGAGAAGTATACTCACAGTGGCTAGTCCCGCCCGGGACCGATGCAAATAAAGTAAACATGTCATGATATGCAAAGGGAACGAGAAGACTTACATTGGTTGACTCAAGCGGAGTCGCGAAAGCAAAAAGAATGTGAACGTGCAATGCAATCATGCAACAATCCTAGATAAGATGTCTCTAACAAATAATCATATAAACGGAGACTTATCCTAAAGGAAATGTGTCGTTGAAATCAAAGTTGTAAACCTAGAAAAATTCTAAGAGAAAGGATAGAGATAGTACATGATACATGGGCACTAAGCCACATGTAGACGAGGCAAACCACAAATCGAAGTCCGGGTCCGAGGCACTTAATTCTCTGCACTAAGACACCAAAGAATACCCAAAGCATTGCAAAAATACAAGCAAACAAATGATATGCATGATAAACAAAGAAAACATGTCATCAATCAAATTTCCAGATTCAGCAACCTCTAATGAATCCTATCAAAAGAGGTCTTAAACATGAGCTGGATAAAAACCCTTTTACAGAAAGTTAGATACATGTCTTAGGGAACTTCTCCAAAAAGTGGGACCTCAATATCAATTTTATTGTTTGAGAAATAAATGTTTTGGGAACAGTGGATCAGGACTATCCACTGTTCTTGAAAAAATCATAATTAAATCTACAAAAATCATATGAAGCTCTATTTGGTGTCAAAAGAAAGCTATTTCATTGTAGTATATGATAAAAATAAACCCATGGACATTCTGTAATCACAAGGTTTCTGAAAAAGTGTTTTTAAACAGACTCTGTTATTCTGGAAATTTGGTATCATTTGACAAATGAATGCAAAACATAATAGAAGTATAATAGAAGTTCATGAATCATGTTAACCAAGTTGATTTAAGCTTTTGATCTCTCATCCATTTATCCTAGGTGATTTCTAAACCAAGTTTTATTCATCAATTGTTGTTGAGTGATCAAGGTGTGACCATTTTGTATACATAATCATATTTGTAATTAAACTTAGAAAATTCCAGAATAGTTGTATCAACTTTAAACGCTTAGAAAACGATCCTAACTCGATCGTATGCTCACGATTTTACATCGGCATATAGATATATGAGTTAGGAATCATCCCCAAAAAGCGGAACGTCGATAACTATTATAGATTTTCTGAAATTCAAGCACAAAGAGACGATGTTCAAATCTGTCAACCGATTTCTCAACAATTTCTAAAAATAGTATATGAATCCTAAAAGCTCTCAAAACGGACCGGATGAAAGCTAATTCATCAAAGTTTACCCAGAAAATTTGAAATCCATCAAACTATGGGTTTTGATGGACCAAATCTAATGGACAAAACCAATCTGCTTTGCTGAATTTTTATCTAGTTCATTTTAAAGTGTGAGGAAAACATTTTAGTGATAGTTGAAGCTTATTAGAGAGATCAAACTCATAGATCAACTTAATTATCATGATTCCCAATCAATTTAGCCCTCAAGTTCTATGAAGAACTTTTAGATCAAGGATCAAAGGGACTTATAAATATCATGTTGGAGATGAAATTCAATAGGAATTCTAGGTAATAGGAATAATCAAGAGATAGGTATGAACATAGAAATCATCCTTCTCATAGATCATATTTCCAAACCATCATGGAATTCAAAATAGATATATGTATATATATAATCATGTATGCATGAATCTAAACTAAAATTGAAGAATGAAACCAAAATTGAAAATCAAAGTGAAAAACAATCTCTAATTGTAAATTATCAATAAAAATCAAAGAGATTTGGATCTAACTATGTGAGTGTGTGAAGAACATGAGAGGAAGAAGATGAGTGTTCTAATAAGTAGAAATAGAACTAAGTTAGATCCAAATCTTATAGATCTATATATACAAAGTAGGAATTAGAGATGAACTATAGTGTTTACCTCTTGGAGGATTCTCAATTACAAGACCAAAATTGATTTGAAGATCTTCTTCTTCAAGTGTTATTCAAGTGTTCTTCAAGCACTCATCCATGGAAGTTGAGGGAGGCAATTGTTGTTCAAATTGTGGTCTAATTAGCCTAAGTTAATCTAAATTCAATTCATAATTTTCTCTCTCTAGAATTCACCTAAATTGAAAGTATATTCAAAGTATACTTATCTCTCTTGTATGTGCTTCTATGTGTGTTTGTATCTCCAAGTATATTCAAGTGTATCTCTTCCAAGTGTCTAGTGTGTTAAGATGTGATCTCATATGAGATGTATGAGATCTTATATAGAGTTTTGAAGACTTAGCTCTTAAGTTTCAGGGTTAAAACAGGATTTTTAGAGCTTAAAAGAGGGTTAAAATGGCCATTTCGGAGCTTAAACGCAATTTCCAGGCAATTTCCTCGCAGTGGGAAGCTTCTAGAAGGGTCTGGAACTCAAAAAGCTCCGTGGAGGACACAAATGGAAGTGGCGGTTATGGTGGGACCCGCCACCCCCATACCCAAAACCGCCACTTACTATTTGGGTCCCTCTGGTCACCCACAAGCTCTGTTTCAAATTTCATGCGCACTGCTTTTCCAGATTTTTGTAAAAATGCTTTTTGGTGTCCGAAATCGTCCGTTTACGTACCGTTGGAAAGCTGTCAGGTTGAATTTCAGTATAAAAATATTTCCAGAGGTTTTATAATGAGAATTGAAGTCCAATTGAAGTCCGGAAGTCCTCCGGAACTTTCGTCGTCTTTTTGAAATCAAATGACGTCTTTTCCAAAATTGCTTTCAAATGTGCGTCGATTTCGAACTTTTCTTTAAAATTGAATCTCTGGATACCTAGAATACTGCGTTTAGAACACTTAATGTTCATATAACCCTGAGAGAATATGAATTCTGAGAGATGATTTTGACAAAACCGGGATTTATCCATGGAAAAGGGCTTTTCTGAGCTTGAAGTCACTTTCCGAAGTCCGATCTTCTGATTGTGTGGAATCCAGTACCTTCCACGGGGTACTTTTCATCATCGAATCCTCCAAGACGTTGTCCACCCTAAATCCTATCAGTGTGGTCAAAATTGGGTGTCTACAGTTTGCCCCTCTTTGGCAGAACTTGTTGTGAACAACGTGAACTGTAAGTGAGTGCCAAAGCCTTGAAGGCACCCAAATAACCATACTGAGAGGTTTTAGGAAAAACAAAAAAATTCGCAAAATCAAGAAATTCAAAATCAGAGAAAATCAAGAAATTACGAATGCAAGAATGCAATGCAATGCTGGGTAGAGGCGGCTAAGTCGAAGCTGATGCTGGTCGTGCTCCGCTGGAGCTGCCTACGTATCCTTTCCAGGAATCAGACCAGGGCGTAGTTCAAGCGCGCGAGAAGACGGAAAACAAACAAACAACAACAATGCGGATGAAATGCTCCTATCCTAGGATGCTGGTGCAATATGAAAACATGAAATGTGAAAGTGCTGGAGGAATCATCCTCAAGGGTTCCCTAGATGCAAAATCTAATGCAAAGGATGCAACGACTCTCTCTCACAGTCGAATATGCTAAAGGTATCTTGGATGATTCTCGAGGTTTTTGTCAAAGTTATTCTCCTGATCTTAAGGCTCGTAGGCGTCATCTGTATCCTGGACGACTCTTGAAATAGCGAAGTATCTTGGATGAATTCTGAGTCATGTCAAACAACTGGACGATTGCTGGTGTAGAGTCCTTCTGCTTGGGACGATTACTGATGTAGAGTCCTTCTGCTGGGGACGATTGTTGATGTAGAGTCCTTCTGCTGGGGACGATTGCTGAAATAGGTCCTTCTTCTGTGGACGATTGCTGATGTAGAGTCCTTCTGCTGGGGACGATTGCTGATGTAGAGTCCTTTTGCTGGGGACGATTGCTGGTGTAGAGTCCTTCTGCTGGGGACGATCGCTGATGTAGAGTCCTTCTGCTGGGGACGATTGCTGAAACAGGTCCTTCTTCTGTGGACGATTGCTGATGTAGAGTCCTTTTGCTGGGGACGATTGCTGATGTAGAGTCCTTCTGCTGGGGACGATTGCTGATGTAGAGTCCTTTTGCTGGGGACGATTGCTGATGTAGAGTCCTTTTGCTGGGGACAAATCTTCTGAAACAGGTCTCTCTGCCGGAGACAAATCTTCTGCTCTTCTGAAACAGGTCTTTCTTCTAGACAAATCTTCTGTAACAGGTCTGGAAACAAGTCTTCTGAAACAGGTCTCTCTGCCGGAGACAAATCTTCTGTTCTTCTGAAACAGGCCCTTTTTCCGAGGACAAATCTTCTGTGGCAGGTCTAGAAACAAATCTTCTGAAACAGGTCTCTCTGCCGGAGACAAATCCTCTGTTCTTCTGAAACAGGCCCTTCTTCTGAGGACAAATCTTCTGTTCTGATGCACGGATTCTGAGAGATACACAAATTCTGAGAGATGACCCTTCTTCTGAGAGCAACCCACGGATACACGATTCTGATTTTGAGAGAAACCCTACATTCTGGAGGCAACCCTGATATGCGATGCTGAGAAATACATGATTCTGAGAGAAACCCTACATTCTGGAGGCAACCCTGGATACACGATTCTGATTCTGAGAGAAACCCTACATTCTGGAGGCAACCCACGATTCTGAGAGAAACCCTACATTCTGAGAGCAACCCACGGATACACGATTCTTGGCATAAACCTTGTATTCTGGAGGCAACCCTGGATACATGATGCTTGGCATAAACCTTGTATTCTGGAGGCGATTTTGATGCTCAAATTCTGAGAGATACCCTTTATCTGGAGGCAACCCGTGGATACATGATGCTTGTGAGAAACTTAATTCTGAAAGTTCTCTACTGGGGAGATCCTATGATTCTGAGAGATGCACGAATTCTGTATACCTTGACAATATCTGGAAATTCTCTGCTTGAGGAGATATCTGAGGTTTCTGGGACGCGAGCACATTTTCTGGAGGCCCTGCTGATTCTTTCTGAGACTCATATTGGTGCTTCGACCAATGCAATCATTCTTGCAACACGTCAGGCTTACTCTAACCCTTTCTGAACATCTCGCATTCTGACCCATCTTCTGAAAGTCCTTTCTGGATGTAATTCTCAAGCGACAGTAGACTCAAATGTCCATTTTCTAAGACAACTCATAATCAATCCCAAAACGACGGGAGTTTGCCGTTTCTCGGCCACTTTCAGGCTGCGGTGCCTTTGATTCTTCTCATCTGGGGGACTTTTTTTCAATTCTTGAATGGATTTTTACCAAGATTCAAATCTCCAGAGGTCCTCTAGACCAATTCCAACAAGTTTTAAGCACTCTCAAGGCTTATATATCAAAAATGGACCAATCCGGGATCAAATCAAGAGTTCCGGGGGTCAAAATGCGAATATAGAGCAAAATGGGGAAATGGCAGGAAGTGAATAGTAAATGGCGGTTCCCCACACCCCCTTGGGAACCGCCAGCCGCAACTTTGGGGTTTTAAACCCATTTTCTTCTTTGTTCTTCATTCATTTCTTCTTCAATGCATCACCTCTTCCTTCTAAGGTGCTCAAATCTTGCAATTTCTTGATGTTTTGAGTGATTTCTTGCATTAAAACCTCCAAAAACTTTGTTGATTTCATCAACTCCTCCCTATTCTAGGGGATTCAAGTACCAAGGTTTTTACTATTCATCATCTTCAACCTCTTATCTTCAAGCTTCAAGCATCAACAACCATAAGTTCCCATGGACAAGGTGAAAGTTCTAGAACACGTAGAAGCCAATTTCAAGCTAGTGGAGCTTCATCAACTCAAACCATGGAGTATGCAACCATGAAAAATCCACTAAATCATATCTCTAGGAGGGCCTTTCGTCAAGAGGTAACCCATTCTTTAATTACTCCTTTGTTTCACATCTTCATACGTGTCTCTTTATTCTTGCGATTCCTTAGAAATCATCCTTTTTCTTTTTAGAATGTGGTTGGTCATCTTAGAGGTCATGGTAGCCATGGAAAATGCCTTGAATGGTTTAATGAATTGTCGGAGTCGCGTCCCCAAGTAGTAGCCAATATCAAGCAAGCGGGCTTTGGGTCGTTTGTAACCTTATTGGAGAGATCGACTAATGATTTGGCCATGATTCAAGCTCTTGCTGAAAGGTGGTGGGTTTCCACAAATACTTTTCACATGCCTTTTGGGGAGATAACCATGACCCCTCTTGATTTTGCAATGATAACCGGCATCTCATTTGGCGGGCATCGTCTTGCCTTTGCAAAGAACATCCATAGACATCCTACTATCATTGAGCGTCTCCTAGGCATCATCCCATCCCAGAGAGATCTTCACGGATCGAGCGTAGGCATCACATGGTTCATCAACAACTTCAGGCCTTCTGAAAGAGCGGCTCAATTTACCGATATGCAGCTTACCCGTGCTTTCATCTTGTATTTGCTTGGTTGCTCTCTTCTTTCTACTCGAGCTGAGCGGATTACATTGAATATGCTTGATAGTCTTCGAAATCTTGAGGAGATTGCAGATTTTGATTGGGGCTCTGCTGGTTTAGCCATTCTGTATAGTCATATGGGGGAGCATTCTCGAGGCAAATCCCCTGGATTCGGCGGATTCTGGAGAGCTTGGGAGGTACTGAAAATATTTTCATTTCCAGTTTTTATCATTTGATGTTCTGCTGTTTTGACCACTGCTTTATTTTCTCTTGTAGGTGTGGGCCTTTGAGTATTTCTCCATGACGGCTCCATCATTCCGGGAGGAAGAGATTCATATTTTTCCACGGGCTCTGAAGTGGCGTCGCCAAGCCGTAGGTACCAAGAATGATGCTCATAATGTTATTTCTTGCCGGGATTTTCTTACCCGTCTCAGATTCACCCAAGTTAACTGGCATCCTTGGGTGACAAATGGAGATGTGACTGAGATTGGCTTAGCTAGACAGATGACTGGAGAGAGGATTCTTCTTGAGGGTCCCTCTGTTCTTGAGTGGTATCTTGGAGAGAGAGTAGCTCCTCAGACTGATTTGGAGGATCGTCTCTTAGTGCCACAGGATCCGCCTTCTTGTATGAGGTCGGCGCAGAATTTGGAAGATGAAGATCTTATTAATGCTTTGAACGGAATTCCTTCAGCCTCTTTTACTCTGTTTGAGGAGAACTATGACGTCTTCAGGGTTACTCATCTGATGCCTAATTTCCCGCTCTCGGATGACCCGCAGGTATTTCACGACTTCTTCATTTCTGATCGAATGCTTGCTTTATCTTATTTCTCATCATCATTTGCAGGGGAGTTCTTTCGTGGATGGCCCTGGTCGACCTCTACCTCTCATTCCTCCTTGTGATTGGCGAGCCTCGACCATGCTGCGCGGAGTTATATCTTCTGTAGAGATCCCCCGTGATCTTGTAGAGCCTCAGCTAGTTTCAGAACAACATGAGTCCGTTCCCCGAGCCGTTTTCAATGAAGAGCGAGCTTATGCACAGAATCTGAGGGCTTGGAGCCTTGCTCGTGAGGGACATGTAAGTAATTTCTGAACTCATTACCTCTGATTC
The DNA here is from genome assembly GCA_033977485.1 of Hydrangea macrophylla. Lineage (NCBI taxonomy): Eukaryota > Viridiplantae > Streptophyta > Magnoliopsida > Cornales > Hydrangeaceae > Hydrangea > Hydrangea macrophylla. The sequence continues at coordinate 316,463 of CM066992.1, forward strand.
TTCTGATCTTTCTGACCATATCTTCCTTCTCTTTGCAGTGGGATGGCATGTGCCAGACTTACATAGACCGTGATGCGGCCCTGGTAAATTTCTTGACCTTTTCTTCTTATCTCATTGCTTTTTCAAACCCCTATACTGATTCTTTTCTTCCACAGGTGGCTCAAGTTAGGCAGCTTCAATCACAGTTGGAGCGGATGAATGCAGGCCCTTCTGGTGGGGCTGGTGGGTCTAGGCGAAGGCGCCAAATTGAAGATGATGATAGCTCTACGGCCTCAGATATGCCTGCTCGGTACCCACGGGCTACTCGTCGTCGCTGATGATGATCATATGCACCCATGACTATCTTTCTGTTTTTCTGGCTTTCTGTGCTGAGACTGATGTTGATGTATTCTGTCTGAGACTTGATGGGCTTGTACTCTTGACTTTGCTTGATGCTGCTTTATGCTATCCTTCTGTTTCGCTTTGCATCCCTCGTCACGAGACTGATTTGATTGACACTTTGCACACTGACACACAGGACTCGATTTTACAGGGAAAGGAAATTTCTGACGATTCCTCTTTCTCGACAATGTCTTTTGACTTGGATATTTGAATTTTCTAAGGATTTGCATGTTTTGAAAATGAGATTTTATCTTGTAGCAGGATATTGTGTTGGCTTTGCATGTAATCTTGAAGCTTTCGAAAATTTTCCACATAATGTTTCAGTCTTGACATTAGATTCACATCTTTAGATTGCTAAAAAACTTTTCAACTTAATATCAAGAATTACCAGATTTTTCACTTAGGTGCTTTAATTCTGATAGCCAAGTGATCCAGAGAGGACAGGTAGCGAGGTATGGGCAAACGACAGTTTGCCCCTAGTTGATAGAGATAAATGGAAGTTTGGGCAAACGCAGTTTGCCCCTAGTGTGGCAGTGATATCTTGAGGCTTTGGGCAAACTTGAAAGTTTGCCCCTAGTTTGCAAGGTTCAGGGATCGAGAGCCAGGAAAGCTCGCCTACTTATCCCCAAGTGGGAATCAGATCCAAAGTAGTTCGGCCAGGTCTTGAAAGAAAGTATGGTTGAGGGTTTCAGGAGCAGTGACCGAACCGAGCAGGTTGCCTACATATCCCCAAGTGGGAATCAGGTCAAGTGTAGTTCCTCGAATGCTGGAGGTTTTGAAAGAACAGGTTTTGAAAGAAAAGGCTTTTAAGCATAGTATCTCTTGAGACGGTCAATGTTGATTGGCTGATTGAACTCAACTCCATCTAGATCCATCAGGTATGCCGCTCCTCCAGAGAGAAGCTTCTTGATGACGTATGGGCCAACCCAATTTGGCTTGAATTTCCCTCTAGGATCGAAAACGGGTGCTTTTAAGGCTTTAAGCACAAGGTCGCCTTCCTCAAGTTTTCTTGGACGGACCTTCTTGTTGAATGCTCGAGCTATTCTTCTCTGATACACATGCACATGATCAATTGCGGCCAACCTTTTCTCATCAAGTAACATTAGCTCCTCATATCTATCTCTTAGCCAATCAAATTCTGGAATCTCGGATTCTGCCACAACTCTCAAAGATGGTAGTTCTATTTCAACTGGGAGTACTGCTTCCATTCCGTAAGCCAATGAATAAGGAGTGGCTCCTGTAGATGTTCGGATAGATGTTCTGTATCCCCACAGTGCATACGGTAACTTCTCATGCCAATCTCGGTATGTATCAGTCATCTTTCTTAGGATCGTCTTCAAATTCTTATTAGCTGCTTCAACTGCCCCATTTGTTTGTGGCCTATACGGCGCTGACATGTGGTGCATGATCTTGTATTCTTCTAGTAGATCCAAAACCTCTTTCTGGAAGTGACTGCCATGATCGGATATCAACTCATGAGGGACCCCGTATCGGCAGATTATATTTCTTCTGATAAATCTGGCCACATCTTTAGCCTTCAATGTCGCATAAGACTCTGCTTCCACCCATTTTGTGAAATAATCAATTGCTACCAGGATGTATTGATGCCCGTTAGACGCCTTCGGGGTTACTTCTCCAATAACATCTATTCCCCAAACTGAGAATGGCCAAGGGGTAGTCATGTTGTATAGCAGTGACGGCGGCACATGCTTCATATTGGCATGGATCTGACATTTATGACATTTTCTGACATATTCATAGCAGTCCTTGTCCATAGTAGTCCAATAATATCCTTGTCGGATGATCTTCTTAGCTAACATGTGTCCACTCATATGAGGACCACACACCCCTTCGTGAATTTGCTCCATCATCTTTCTCGCACTGTTTCCATATAGACATGTCAAGTTGAATCCATTGTAAGATCTCTTCAATAGACTTCCACCACAAATCATGAACTGAGCCGAGAATCTTCTTATGGCTCTCTTGTCTTTCTCGGAGGCGCTTTCCGGATATTCCCCATTTTCAATGAAGTTCCACACGTCGGTGTACCACGGAAGTTCTTCTGCTTCTTCTATTTCCCCAATCATCTCATAAGACGGCTTTTCCCTTTGTTCAATCATCAAAGGAGTTAGCTTTATCCCCACAGGAATCTCAATCATTGACGCTAAAGTAGCCAAAGAGTCTGCTAGCTGATTTTCTTCTCGAGGCAGGTAGAAGAACGTGATATGCAAGAAACGAGTTCGTAAAGAATCAAGATACTCATGATAGGGTTTTAACTTCTCTTCCTTGACTTTCCAATCTCCTCGAACTTGGGATATGATCAAATTGGAATCCCCGAATACATCAAGTTTCCTTACCTCCAAAGTCAATGCGGCTTCTAGCCCCAAGATACAAGCTTCATACTCAGCAGTGTTGTTGGTGGAAGTGTACTTCAGCTTAATAGAGAACGGGGTATGTGCTCCTTCAGGGGATACAAGGATGATCCCCACTCCATATCCTTTCTGGTTTGCAGCTCCATCAAAATACATTTTCCACACATCTTCTTTTAATTCCATCAATCCTTCGTCAGGGAACATGAACTCTCCTTCGTTTTCCAGATTTATCGGATGTTCTGCTAAATGTTCTGCGACAGCCCTTCCTTTAACAGATTTACTCGTAGCATGTATCAAGTCAAACTCAGATAGCATCAATGTCCATCGGGAGATTCTTCCGGTCAATGCTGGTTTTTCAAATAGGTACTTCAAAGGATCCATTCGGGAGATTAAAACAACAGGGAAGGCCAACATATAATGCCTCAGACGACGAGTGGCCCAAACCAAAGCCCAACATGTCTTTTCTAACGGAGAATACTTCAATTCGTATCCAGTCATCCTTTTACTTAAGTAGTAAATGGCTTTCTCTGTACGCCCTTCATCTCCTTCTTGGGCTAACATGCATCCCATAGCATTCTCTGACACGGATAAGTACAACAGCAAAGGCTTCCCTGATTTCGGGGGTGAAAGAACCGGTGGGTTTGATAAATAAGCCTTGATCTTGTCAAAAGCTTCTTGACATTGATTGTCCCATTCGAATTTCTTCCCTTTTCTCAACAAGCTGAAAAGCGGATCGCAAGTAGCAGTGAGCTTAGATATGAAGCGGCTGATGAATTGGATTCTTCCCAGAAATCCTCTTACTTCCTTTTCATTTGTCGGAGGCGGCATATCCATAATAGCCTTGATCTTTGTGGGGTCAACCTCAATTCCTCTCTGTGTGATGAGAAATCCCAGCAGCTTTCCGGTGGTAACTCCAAAAGTACACTTCTGTGGATTCAATCTCATTCTGTATTTCCTTAATCTTTCAAAGAACTTGGCGAGTGCTGTTAAATGCCCACTTCTTTCTTTGGACTTAACAATCATATCATCCACATAAACTTCTACCTCTTTATGGATCATGTCATGTAACAAAGTAGTAGCAGCTCTCTGATAGGTCGCTCCGGCATTCTTTAACCCAAATGGCATTACTCGGTAGCAATACGTCCCCCAGTGAGTTGTGAATGTAGTCTTTTCTCTGTCTTCGGGTGCCATTAAAATCTGATTGTACCCTGAGAAACCATCCATGAATGATAACAACTCATGCCCCGCGGTGCTATCTACCAGAACATCTATGTGTGGAAGCGGAAAATCATCCTTAGGACTAGCCTTGTTTAGATCTCTGAAGTCAACACATACACGGATCCTTCCATCCTTCTTTGGCACAGGAACTATATTGGCTATCCATTCCGGATATTGGGTTACCATCAGGAATCCAGCTTTCAATTGTTTCTCAACTTCTTCTTTGATCTTCAAAGTCCATTCGGGTCTCATGCGTCTCAACTTTTGCTTAACAGGTTTTGAATTTGGAAAGAGAGGGATGTGGTGTTGGACAATCTCTGGATCGATGCCTGGCATATCTTGGTAGGACCAAGCGAAAACATCTTTAAATTCTTTTAATAAGTTGATTAGTTCATTGCTTTCTTGTGAAGTGAGCGTGGTGCCAATATGAACATTTTGTGGATTATCTTCATTATCCAAGTTTATTAGCAAAGTTTCTTCAATAATCTTGCATGCAGATTCATTTTCATTTTCAATTAATCTTTGCAAATCCTCAGAAATTTCAAAATCAAGATCATCAGACACAGAAGAGTAAGCAAAATCCTCGTTCATTTCATTAACATTTTTGGGTACATCAAAAGCAAAAGCAGACTCAACATCATGGCTCATATTGGCCTTTACAGACTTCCGGGGAAATGGGGGAGGGGATTTGTTGACTTCCGATTCTATCACCCAATTGTTCAGAGCTCCCTCTATTGGCTTGATTTCTTTCACATTTCCCAGTGCTTCTTCGGCATCCATCAGCATGTTCAGCTCTTCATCCATTAGCATGTTCAAATCATCACTTGTCATCAGCTCAGCCCAGTCCTTCCTTTCTTTCTTGATAGGCGGAGTATACAAGAACGGATCCTCATAGTCGGAGAACTCATGTTTGAAGAAAATCTCAAATCCAGGCTTAATGTTCTTGGTAGCCGGATCATACCATGGTTCAGGGAACCCACAGAAGGGAAAGTCATCGCCTTCTTTCACGAAGTATCCATTCAGGATTCTTGGCCCAGAAACAACCATCGGCCCTTTTCCTTTTGTCATCTTCTTCTTATCTTCTTCAGTCAATTGATACCCAAGCCCAGATTTATCTTTCTGTTCGTGGAAGTTCGGTGGTTCAGTTATTCCTTGTTGACGACGACCTAGTCCCATTCCAGGAAAATAGTTCATCTTCCGCACCATATGAGCCACTTTAGGATTGGCATACTGGTCAAAGTACAATGGCATGACTTCAGGGATCCAATTCTGTCCCACTTCTTCTTGTAGATCTTTGGCAACCGGGTTTCCCTTCTCGAACATCTTTCTATATTCGCGTCCGGTGATGAACGGCTTCTTTTTCTTGATCGGAGTGATTTCTTCGCCCCAGACAGATGCATCAGGAAGTTTCTTCTCATAGCTGAGTCGATCCCAAACGGATTTCTTTTTCTTAGCTCCTTCATTTATCATTCCCACAAAGTTGAATCCTCCCAATTCATTTTCTTCTTCCGGTGTTTGGACTTCTAGCACAGGACCATGGCTTGTCCCTTCTTCTTTGATCCAGCTATCCCCAAAGATTGTTACCACATCCTCTTTCCAGATGAACTTGACTTTCTGGTGGAGAGTGGAGGCGACTGCATCATTCACATGTAACCACGGACGTCCCAATAGCAGATTAAAGCTAGCTGGAATATCAATCACTTGGAAATCAGCTTCTTTGTTTAATGGCCCGACTTCAATTTTCAACTTAATCATTCCCACAATGGCCCTTTTGGTGTTATCATAGGCCCTCACAGTTTGTGTTGATGGCAAGAGTTCTGAAATAGACAACCCCATTCTGAGAGCTGTTTGGAGAGGACATACATTCAAGGCTGACCCATTATCTACCAAGCAGACCGGTACTCTATTCCCCAGGCAATGTACAGTGATGTAGAGAGCTCTGTTGTGGTGTGCTCCTTCCGGCGGTAAATCTTCATCTGTGAATGTGATTACAGGCTTACAAGGCTTTGAAGAGATCATGTTTACTAGATCTTCGGGAGTAGTATTGACAGAAACATCCAAACGATTGAGAGTATCGAGCATGGCCTGCCTGTGTTTGTGAGAGGTCATAAGTAATCCCCATACTGAGATCCAAGCTTGTGTTTTCTTCAATTGCTTTAGGATTTCATCTTCTTCTTCGCTCACGGCTCCTTTACCAGCCTCTTTTGTTTTGACGACTTCTTTCTCATTCCATGTTTCTTTTCCACGATTTTCTAACTCATGAGGCTTGAAATGACGTCCGGAACGGGTCAAGTGGTTTGCTTCATTGGTGATCCAGATAGACTCAAGTTCTTTGGCTAACTTTTCGGTGCCAACAGTGATTTTCCAAACAGAATCATCGGGGATTATGGTATTATTAACGGAATTATCCTCATCATCATACCACCAATCTTCTTCTTCTTCCATCATTGCAATAAGATCGTCATCTTTGATTTCAAGGTTCTCGACAGGCTTTAGCAATTCTTCTATCGGCTCAGTGCTTTGTTTCTCGGTGACTGCTTCTATGGGCTTTTCTTCCTCATACCAGATCGAGTCGTCGGTGATGGCATTGGGATCCCACCATTCAATTGTAAGATTTCCGTTGGCTATTTCTTCTTCAAAAGCCAGTGCTTCTTCGACCCATTCTTCCTCTTCCATATTCCTCAAGATGCAAATTGCAGCGTCTTCCGGAAGTTGAACATCCATAGCTGGTTGATTCGAGGATGTGATGTAGATCTTTGGGTTATAAATCTGAGATCCTTCTTCTACAAAGTTAACATTTGGCATGTTCCCCTTATGATTAGGGAGAGGATTCTTCTGAACATTTGGCTGAGAGGGAGGAGGGGAGATGACCCCTTTTTCAATCAAGTCTTCAATTTCATGGCGAAGTCTCCAGCATCTATCTGTGCTATGTCCACGGCCTTGATGAAAGTCACAAAAGAACTCTGTTTTGAAACCCGGTGGAAGTGGATTTGGCTCTGGTTTAGGTTCCAATTTCTGCAAGTACCCTTTTTCTATCATTCTTTCAAGTGCGGTGCTTAGTGGCATCCCCAAGTCGGAAAATTCTCTTTTCTCTCTCGACTGTTTCTGATTTTGACTTCCTCTTGCATTAGCCATACTTCGACGCTCTTTCTGAAAAGGCTGAGGAGATAGTGTGTTGACGTCAGCAGACTGATGATAGACTGGCCTTTCTGTTTTTCTGTATCGATTGCTCGTGCTTTCTTTCTTGATCTTTCCATCTCTAATGGCATCTTCTATCAAAGTTCCCACATCAAACAGCTGTTCGAAACTCACAATGGACTGAAATTCTAGCCTTTCCAAGTATTCGGGCTGTAGATTCTTGATGATCATTCGGACCTGATCTTTTTCCGCTGGCCTGCTAGTCATTTGAGCAGCTTTAGCTCTCCAACGAGTAAGGAAACCTGCGAAGGATTCCCTATACTCTTGTCGGGTGGTTTCTAGATCTCTTGCAGTTACATCAAACAACTGGTTATATGAATATTGAGCCACGAAAGCTTTGGCCAATGCCTCCCAATCTCTGGTTATGGCTGGTTCCAACGTCAAGTACCATGAAAGTGCTGCTCCACTCAAAACTCTTGGAAACAATAGAGCGAAGAGGTCAGATTCAATGCCCATAGGCTGCAAAGTTCCTACATAAAGCCTCAGATAGCTCTTCGGATTTCCAGTTCCATTGAAAAATTCAATATGCGGCATCTTAAACTTCTCTGGGAGTTTGGTTTTTGGAGCGTCACACAACCCTTCAACATCGAACAAATACTCATCCACCCCTTTGCTCTTTCTGATCACACTCTCTAGTTTGTCGATCTTGGCCAACTTGTCCTGAATTTCCTGATCTAGCTGAACCTTTGGTTGAACTGTCTCCCCAAAATCTTCTTCTTCATGATGCTCTGGAGGTGGTGGTGGTGGATTAGTTAGCTGCTCAATCATTCTCATCATAGTGGCAAGTTGTTCTCGATTCTGCTCCCTGCTCTGATCCAAGGCAGCTTGCATTGCGGCCAATCTGGCTTCTATATCCGCTTCGTATGTCATATCTTCAACCCTAGTCGACTCGGCTGTTCCTTCTTCTAACCCTGATCTGATCAAACGGCTGTTCGGAGCTCTGACCCAGAAAGGAGTACAACTTTTCGGTCCTATCTTTTCTTATCTGGTTTATTTAGGGATTTTCAAATAATCAGGTATCTTTATTGCAAAAGAATTTTTCAAAGAATGATATAAGAAGGTGGATTTACAAAGATGGAAATCATAAATGGAAAATCATTTCCTTTTTCAAAAACATTTTTCTTAAAATCAAAGAAATCTTTTCAAGCTTTCAAAATTCTGAGGAAAACAAAACTTTTCTTTTTTAAAAGTATATTAGAGGCGTCGCACTCGTGAGTCGTATATGCAATGCTCGTGTAGTGCATGCAATGCAGATGAAATGCAATCTAATCTAAATGCAATGCACCTTAATCTAGCTTAGACCTAGCATATCAACACATAAGCACATAAGATTCCTTGAGTATGCTAATCACCCTACTAATCCAATCATTATCCAAGGATTTTGAGTTTTGAAATTCTTGATGGTTCAGGTTTTCAAAATTGAAATTTTTCATGAAAATCTTTGAAAGAGATGGGGAGATTTGTAATTTTCAAAAGAATTTTTGAACCATCAATGCTTGTGGTGAGAAATCATGATTCTTAAAAATTGAGGTGGGAATTTTGAAATTCTAAGATCTGAGAGGAAGATTTTGAAATTGAATCATCATGATTTCTTGAAGACCAAAGTAAAATTTTTTTTTTTTTTTTGAAATTCTCTAAAATCTAGGAGAATTTGAAATTGAATCATCAAAGTGTGATCATGATTTCTGGAAATAGGAATTTTGAAATTCTCTAAAATCTAAGGAGAATTTTGGAAAGATTTTGTGAAAGTGAATCTCAAAGCAAATTTTCAAAAGGGATATTCTTGGAATTTTCGAAAGACTTGGGGTTTTTCAAAGAAGTGCTTATAATTTCAAAAATTTTCAAAATTGTCCTCAAATAGTGATTGGATGTTCGGATAAAGACCATACTATCCTAGAGGAATCCACCATACAAGGTTTGATGATGCCTTCGCATACACGTCCTCATCATCCACATAATCCCTTACGGGCAAGCGCAAATAATTCATCACATTGTCCTAATCAAAGATGATAATCAAGATCCTAATTGAAGGGTTCTATAGAAACTATATGCAAAGGCCGGGTTTTAGTCTCATAAAGGGTCCATTAGCAAGCTCAGCGGTGTGGTTGACCGCCTCCCCGAGGGCGTGCCGTTCACACATGGGCTCTATATACCGCACGCGGTACAAGGCTAACGGTGACTACATGCTACCAAAACTCTTGACAAATAGAGGAAAGAGGGCCCTCTATCTTCAAGGCAATGATCTCAAGCAGTCGTGGTGAAAGAACAATGCAAGTGCAAATGCAGGCAGAAACAACATGATTATTGAATTAATAACAAGGATATTCTTTGGCTCAAGTCAAACCCTCGAAGAACAAGAAACCATCGGTTTCATGTTCAAATCCCCAGCAGAGTCGCCAGATTGTGGACCGTCGCGAATGGAGGAGGAGGTCCTGGCGCTCTCCCTCGATAGTGTCCCGGGACGGATCCCAAGGAGCACACTTCAGGGAAAACTAGGACTTCCTCACGCGATCCTAGAGACAAAGAGTCGCCACCTAATTTTTATCGGGAATTAGGAAACCCAAGCTTGACTCGCCCAAAATTGAATAAGGTTACTCGCCCTTCATTACCAGAAACAAGGTTCGGGGGTCTTGGTACGAGAGGGGAAGGAGCCCAAGCAGGACTAAAGCACCCCCTCCTCGCCCTACCGAATGGTAGGCCTTGATTCAAATATCCTTGTTATTAATTCATAATAGATGTTGTTTCCTCAAACATACTAGATAGATATATACATGGCAAAAAGAAACATCTAATGAAAATCATTTCAAGAGACTAAATCAAGTAGAAAGCGGATGCTCATGCAATACAAGGGAGAAGTATACTCACAGTGGCTAGTCCCGCCCGGGACCGATGCAAATAAAGTAAACATGTCATGATATGCAAAGGGAACGAGAAGACTTACATTGGTTGACTCAAGCGGAGTCGCGAAAGCAAAAAGAATGTGAACGTGCAATGCAATCATGCAACAATCCTAGATAAGATGTCTCTAACAAATAATCATATAAACGGAGACTTATCCTAAAGGAAATGTGTCGTTGAAATCAAAGTTGTAAACCTAGAAAAATTCTAAGAGAAAGGATAGAGATAGTACATGATACATGGGCACTAAGCCACATGTAGACGAGGCAAACCACAAATCGAAGTCCGGGTCCGAGGCACTTAATTCTCTGCACTAAGACACCAAAGAATACCCAAAGCATTGCAAAAATACAAGCAAACAAATGATATGCATGATAAACAAAGAAAACATGTCATCAATCAAATTTCCAGATTCAGCAACCTCTAATGAATCCTATCAAAAGAGGTCTTAAACATGAGCTGGATAAAAACCCTTTTACAGAAAGTTAGATACATGTCTTAGGGAACTTCTCCAAAAAGTGGGACCTCAATATCAATTTTATTGTTTGAGAAATAAATGTTTTGGGAACAGTGGATCAGGACTGTCCACTGTTCTTGAAAAAATCATAATTAAATCTACAAAAATCATATGAAGCTCTATTTGGTGTCAAAAGAAAGCTATTTCATTGTAGTATATGATAAAAATAAACCCATGGACATTCTGTAATCACAAGGTTTCTGAAAAAGTGTTTTTAAACAGACTCTGTTATTCTGGAAATTTGGTATCATTTGACAAATGAATGCAAAACATAATAGAAGTATAATAGAAGTTCATGAATCATGTTAACCAAGTTGATTTAAGCTTTTGATCTCTCATCCATTTATCCTAGGTGATTTCTAAACCAAGTTTTATTCATCAATTGTTGTTGAGTGATCAAGGTGTGACCATTTTGTATACATAATCATATTTGTAATTAAACTTAGAAAATTCCAGAATAGTTGTATCAACTTTAAACGCTTAGAAAACGATCCTAACTCGATCGTATGCTCACGATTTTACATCGGCATATAGATATATGAGTTAGGAATCATCCCCAAAAAGCGGAACGTCGATAACTATTATAGATTTTCTGAAATTCAAGCACAAAGAGACGATGTTCAAATCTGTCAACCGATTTCTCAACAATTTCTAAAAATAGTATATGAATCCTAAAAGCTCTCAAAACGGACCGGATGAAAGCTAATTCATCAAAGTTTACCCAGAAAATTTGAAATCCATCAAACTATGGGTTTTGATGGACCAAATCTAATGGACAAAACCAATCTGCTTTGCTGAATTTTTATCTAGTTCATTTTAAAGTGTGAGGAAAACATTTTAGTGATAGTTGAAGCTTATTAGAGAGATCAAACTCATAGATCAACTTAATTATCATGATTCCCAATCAATTTAGCCCTCAAGTTCTATGAAGAACTTTTAGATCAAGGATCAAAGGGACTTATAAATATCATGTTGGAGATGAAATTCAATAGGAATTCTAGGTAATAGGAATAATCAAGAGATAGGTATGAACATAGAAATCATCCTTCTCATAGATCATATTTCCAAACCATCATGGAATTCAAAATAGATATATGTATATATATATAATCATGTATGCATGAATCTAAACTAAAATTGAAGAATGAAACCAAAATTGAAAATCAAAGTGAAAAACAATCTCTAATTGTAAATTATCAATAAAAATCAAAGAGATTTGGATCTAACTATGTGAGTGTGTGAAGAACATGAGAGGAAGAAGATGAGTGTTCTAATAAGTAGAAATAGAACTAAGTTAGATCCAAATCTTATAGATCTATATATACAAAGTAGGAATTAGAGATGAACTATAGTGTTTACCTCTTGGAGGATTCTCAATTACAAGACCAAAATTGATTTGAAGATCTTCTTCTTCAAGTGTTATTCAAGTGTTCTTCAAGCACTCATCCATGGAAGTTGAGGGAGGCAATTGTTGTTCAAATTGTGGTCTAATTAGCCTAAGTTAATCTAAATTCAATTCATAATTTTCTCTCTCTAGAATTCACCTAAATTGAAAGTATATTCAAAGTATACTTATCTCTCTTGTATGTGCTTCTATGTGTGTTTGTATCTCCAAGTATATTCAAGTGTATCTCTTCCAAGTGTCTAGTGTGTTAAGATGTGATCTCATATGAGATGTATGAGATCTTATATAGAGTTTTGAAGACTTAGCTCTTAAGTTTCAGGGTTAAAACAGGATTTTTAGAGCTTAAAAGAGGGTTAAAATGGCCATTTCGGAGCTTAAACGCAATTTCCAGGCAATTTCCTCGCAGTGGGAAGCTTCTAGAAGGGTCTGGAACTCAAAAAGCTCCGTGGAGGACACAAATGGAAGTGGCGGTTATGGTGGGACCCGCCACCCCCATACCCAAAACCGCCACTTACTATTTGGGTCCCTCTGGTCACCCACAAGCTCTGTTTCAAATTTCATGCGCACTGCTTTTCCAGATTTTTGTAAAAATGCTTTTTGGTGTCCGAAATCGTCCGTTTACGTACCGTTGGAAAGCTGTCAGGTTGAATTTCAGTATAAAAATATTTCCAGAGGTTTTATAATGAGAATTGAAGTCCAATTGAAGTCCGGAAGTCCTCCGGAACTTTCGTCGTCTTTTTGAAATCAAATGACGTCTTTTCCAAAATTGCTTTCAAATGTGCGTCGATTTCGAACTTTTCTTTAAAATTGAATCTCTGGATACCTAGAATACTGCGTTTAGAACACTTAATGTTCATATAACCCTGAGAGAATATGAATTCTGAGAGATGATTTTGACAAAACCGGGATTTATCCATGGAAAAGGGCTTTTCTGAGCTTGAAGTCACTTTCCGAAGTCCGATCTTCTGATTGTGTGGAATCCAGTACCTTCCACGGGGTACTTTTCATCATCGAATCCTCCAAGACGTTGTCCACCCTAAATCCTATCAGGGTATAATGGTCACAACCTAACTTGCTTGTTCGGGAAGAGCGCCAGAAGGATGATAGAAGAAATACATAAAGTGGTATGCGGTCCACACATGAACCGTCACATGTTGGCCAAAAAGATTGTAAGACAAGGGTACTACTAGACGACATTGGAGAAAGATTGTTGTGAATATGTAAGAAGGTGTCACAAGTGCCAGATCCATGTAAATATGATACACGTACCACCATCTCTTCTCTATAGTATGACCTCCCCGAGGCCATTCTCGACTTGGGGAATCGATATCATTGGCAAAATTGTTCCAAATGCCTCAAATGGGAATCGATACATTTTGGTGGGCATCGACTACTTCACAAAATGGGTGGAAGCTGCATCTTACACCAAGTTTGGAGCCAAGGAAGTGGCCAAATTCATCAAGAGGAATCTCATCTACCGCTATGGAGTCCCCCATGAGATCATTTTGGACAAAGGAAGTCATTTCAAAGCAGAGGTCAAGGATTTATTCGAGGAATACAAAATCACTTATCACAAGTCGTCACCATACAGGCCGTAAACTAATGGGGCAGTCGAAGCCGCAAACAAGAATGTCAAGGCCATACTGCAAAAGTCGGCCAATACTTACAAAGACTGGCATAAGAAACTACCATTTACACTTTGGGGATACAGAACATCGATAAGGACATCTACAGGAGCCACTCCTTATTCATTGGTATATGGCATGGAAGCGGTACTTCAAGTTGAGACAAACTACCATCCTTGCGTGTGATGGCGGAATGTGAAACTTCATAATCTGACTGGTTAAGGGAAAGGTACGACGAATTAGCTTTTATAGATGAAAAGCACCTAGCGGCAGTTGATCACGTCCGAATCTATCAAAGGAGGATAGCCCGTGCTTTTAACAAGAAAGTTCGTCCGAGGAAAATTGTCTAGAGTAACCTTGTCCTGAAGGAACTATGAGCTCCGATCTTTGACCCACATGGAAAGTTCAAACCTAAATGGGTTGGCCCTTACATCGTCAAAACTATCCTATCCGGAGGAGTGACCTATCTCATGGACCTCAATGGTGTCAAATTCAAAGAACCAATCAACATGGATAGCCTCAAAAAGTACTATGCTTGACATTTTTTACTAAATTCCTTTTAAAGCCTTGCCCTGAACTACGCTCGACCTGATTCCCACTCGGGGATACGTAGGAAACCACATCGGTTCGGTCGCTCCACCCACAAAAATAGCCCATCTCCTTCAAACCTTGCCCTGAACTACTCTCGACCTGATTCCTACTCGGGGATACGTAGGCAACCACATCGGTTCGGTCGCTCCACCCACAAAAATAGCCCATCTCTTTCAAACCTTGCCTTGAACTATGCTCGACCTGATTCCCACTCGGGGATACGTAGGAAACCGCATCGGATCGGTCGTCCTACCCATCAGGAAACAAACAACTTCTTTTCTACCTTGGTCCGAACTACGTTGGACCTGATCCCCAATCCGGGTTACGTAGGCAAACTTTTAGAAGAGAAAAGAAGGATGGCTCGCTAAGTTGAAAATCTGAAAGGATGCCTAGGCAAAAATTAAAGTTAAATCCAAAGTGAGTAAAAACAAAAGAGAGAAAAAGAGCTCGCTAGGTCACCTAACTGGTGCCTAGGCAAAATTATGAGCGTATAAGATAAATAAAGTCACGGTACTTACCATAACCCAGAAATCACCCTTCACACTAGGGGCAAACTTCGGTCACCCGCCTAATTTGCCTGAACCTCTTCTAAACTAAGGGCAAACGTTGGTCATCTACCTCATTTACCTCACAACCTTCCATATCCCAAACTAGGGGCAAACTTCGGCCACCTGCCTCGTTCGCCTCTAATCACCCCAGCATGCCCAAACATGTACCAAAAGCAAACATCTGATCAAAAATCGTACTAAAAATGTTTTCAGAAAGCCAAATGCATAAAATAAGGTTCTCCAAGTAACCATGGTTCACCAATAAACAAACTTTGAATATTACATAAGCAGGGATAAATGAAAACACAAAAAGTTTTTTCAAGCAATCACAAATATCAAAGACACTTAGAGGAAAGAAGCAGAATTAGTAAGGTCTAGTTTTATTTTATATCTTTTATTTCTTCAAAGGTCTTTAGAAGTAGGCTTTTACTCGGCAGGCCCATCCACTGATGAAAGCAGCAATAGTAACAGCTCTGACTCTGGAAGCAAAGACCCTCTCACTAAACCCCCGGGGGACCTCTTGAACTCGCCCGTACTGTCTGGCCAATCGACGAGGTTGATAGAAAGAAGTCTCTCTCAGGCCCACCAACCACACTCTCTGGTAATCCCCGAGGCTAAGTCACAGCATGGAGGCCCCAACGCCCCACAATCCTGTAAATGTCGGCCTCAGATAAAGCAACCATCATGCCAACCCAATCGACAGAAATGTAATGGGAATAAAGCACAGCCCTGCGAAAGTAAACTGGAGGCACACTACCTATCCATAACTGAAGACGCTCGTATAGCCAAGCCTGTAAAACCAAAGGCGCCCCTGAATGAAGAAGAGTTCCTTAGTTGAAAACGTTATCCAAACATTTAGGGTTTCGGTTAGAATCATGGCCATGGGGTTCTTACTCAATTTCAGCCCAAGGCACACATGTACCAAGTCACTGGAAGTACTCAAGAACATGAAGTGTAAAGTCATGCATAATATTAGAGCAGCCCCGCGGGTAGCATCATACATGCTAGGATTCCCAGGACTAACATACCGGGCAATGATAAAAGCAATGTCAAGAACCTCACCATGAATTAGTCGGCGGGAGATTATGGTGGAACAGTTCAAGTATTCAGCCAAGCCTCGCGTAGGACTGGGAGTATCAGCAGAAGGAAGAATCAGGTCAGAGTCTGGATTGAAGCCAAGGATAGCACAAAACTCCTCAAATAGGGGGCACATCTCCAGGCCGTTAAAATTGAAGACATGATTTACCGGGTCCCAATGGGCAATGGGAGCACTGAACTCAGCATTCAAAGCCATCTGGCAAAGAGATAACAGCTCGGTCAAGCCATAGCTAAAAAGTTTAATCTGTTCCACACCATCCGTGATGTTCAGCCAAGTCGTGAGTTAACCGGGATCATACAATGCCATGTTTTCTATCGCGGCTTTAGCAAAATTCAAAATTTCGGTAGCACCTCCCTGTTTCACGGACTATCCCACCTGCAAGGCAAAAACACTCATTATCACAAAGCTGCTCATTGCAGTAATATCAACAATCACAGAATCACAATGCACATATATCGTCACACGATCACCAACTCAAACAAGCATATAACTGCGCCTTCAAATTGGAAGATACCCCACCGAAAAGGCAAAGCATCATAATACTCTGTCAAAAGGTGACAAAACATCCTACACTTTGTCCATTGGGTCACAAAATTCACTAGTACAACCTAATTAAAGACATAAAATAGAGATAAAACAAAAATCCTCGCTTAGGAGGGCTCAGTCCTCCTCTTCTTCATCCTCTGTCGGACCACCCCGGAGTGTACGACGGCGATGGCCTCCTCCCGCCACCCTGCACCTTGGCCTAGTTCTCGATGAGTCGGTACCACCTCCACGACACTGCACACACAGAATCAAGACAATAAGTCGGGAAGCAACAAAAAAATACAAAAATCAAGTCGAGTTAGAAACTTACCAAGGATGCCATTTGACTGGTGGCAAACTGCCGCATATCGTCCATCTGCCGAGGATAAAATCTAGGTTTAGAACCTCATAACCTTAAGGAGCGCAAAATTAGAGACATAACCGGTGGTCTCGCGTAAGGACCAACGACCATAAGCTAGCTGCCAGGGCGTGGCCCTCCTCAGCATAACCCCAGGGAACGTTGAGGACGCCTATTGGCTGGGTGGGGTACCCGCACGTGACTCGTGGAACCTCCATGACCTACGAAGAGCCATCTGTACCCAAAACATTGACCGTCCAATCCCAAGGGGGAATAGGATCTGAAGCTGGGGGAGCCTGTCTCCTATACATCTCGCGGAACTATAGGCACAAAACAAATTAGGGAAAAGATGAGTCCAAAAACATAACGAATAGAGGCAAAAACGTACAAAGAAACTCACATCCAGAAGTGGGAAGTTGGACATCAGAAAGCGGCCATGGAATGTCTCATATCCTGTCTTAGAGCAAAAATGATCCCAGGCATCAGTACAAACCAAAGCTGCCAGCAAAGCAGCACCAGAGAGGCCATCAGCATCCATCACAGGAGGGGTATGAGGAACGCGGTACTTCAGACCACCAACCACCTGCCGAGATACACGCTCACCAAGCTACCACTGCATATGATTGATACTCTCCATCAGAAGTCGGCAAGAAGCAAGAGGTCTCACCGCCTGTATCTCCTCTGGGGCAGCATAGGAAACATGCTCCCAGGGTGTCTAATCAATGCTAGCGACCGTCAACTCAAATAAGAAATTTCTTAGTAGGACGATCCGGTGGGCTCCGCTCTTGACCCCAACAACATCTCTTCTCCATCTCAAGCCTCGAGGGAACAACGGCATAGGAGCCATGCCATCCTCATCTTCACCCGACTCATCGGCCGGGGTAGGAGCCAACATTGTCAGGTACTTGAAGCTCCAGAGCTGCACAAAGAAAAATGAAAGTCAGAAAACAAAAATAAGAAAGGAACAAAAGAAAAGGAAAAGTCACGAGTCATACCTACGAAGCTCGATAGAATCCTCTAGTTGATTTAGTGCCACCACGGGAAACCTCTCCCATATGCTTGTAAAGATGGGCCAGGGCAACACTGCCCCAGTCATAAGAAGGAATCTCGTCAATGGTCGCCAAGCAAGAAATAAACTACAAGCTCACCAGGTCATTCCATGTCGCAAAAATTGAACAGCGGAGAACATACAGGAGAAAGACCCGTAGCAGTTGCTGGTCGGTCAGAGTGTGTCCCCCCTACCATAAGCCCGATAAAGCTAGCCGCAAGGGAATCAAGGCCCCTCCAGATTCAGAGGAACAGCCCCAATCAACATCTCAACGGCCTCAGGATCAATCTCGTAGAAATAATCCAGGATCAAGCGCTTGCCGCCAACTCTCAAGTCGGTGATCATGGAAAAATCGAAGGGCGTCATCGTCATTTCACCGAACGGCAGGTGGAAAGTATTCGTCATATCCCACTATCTCTCCGCAAGAGCATAAAAGTGGGTTAGGTCATTAGTACTCTTTGAAACCAGGCAGTCAAACCCGCCAAACCCGGCCTCATCTACCATTTCTTGACAATAGGCAAAAGTTGGGTGTACCACAGAAAAGCGTAAGCGAGACTACCGTGGCCCTTCAAGACCACCTCTGGCACCTACATACATCAAAGACAACAAAAAATGAGCACAAAATCACTATTCACAACCCGAAGTTCGACTTCGCAAAATCAATAAACAAGCACCAAATGGGCTTCCTAACAACCTCTAGGCGCACATTACAGTTCACTAAACTAGCACAATGCACATAACCACCAAAAGTTTGACATACCTGACTCGCTAGAGCCGCAGCTGAAAGATGACGTTGAGGGTCGCGTAAAATCAACTCCGAGGGTTCACTCTCGGCTCTCACTCGGTCCTTGGCCTTCTTGGAGAGCCTCCTCAAGCTTGAAGCCATGGATCTACAAAGAAAATGAAAGTGAAAACCAAACTTTCTTCTTGAAAATTAGAGGAAACTAAAACATCAATCAAAATTCCAATCATGGGGAAAGATTAGTCACCTGAGCATGCTCAAGCTGCGTTTTGATGGATTTTGGCTCCAAAACACCCCAAAAATGGCCAAAAATGAGCATTTGGAGCTCAAAAACTCAAGATATACAAACATGGAGCCCGGCCACCTAGTGCCACTGCGGCACTGGCCAACTGCCACCATGGCAGTGGCCCAGTGCCACTGCGACACTGCTCCCCGCGGACCCCGCTTTGCTCCGTTTTGCTCCGTTTCAGCCTATTTTGGCCCGTTTTGGGTTTTTTTCAACCCATTTTTGCCCCCGATCAACCCAGTGATCCATTTCTGTCAAGGTTTACAAGGTTTTATCCCTAATAGATCTAACTTATCCCTAGAGGATAGTTATAGAGAAAAAATAGCTCCCAGAGGCCCGAACAGGTTTTTTTCAAAATAACCGACGCAAAAGTTGATCAACTATGAGAGATACAGATCTGAGTCCTTGTTTTTGATCGACAATCAAGAAAGACTCTCAAAAAAGCCCCCCATTATCCCCAGAGGACAATTATAGAATGAAATCAGCTCCCGAAGGCCATAACCGGCCCTTTCGGATTGAGCCCTGGAAGATTCGATCAACCGTAAGAGATTCAGAGATGGGTCCTGGTCCCCAGTCGAGAAGCAGTCGAAGAGAGGTTCTTAGAGAATCCAACACTATCCCCCGAGGATAAAATCAAAAACATATTAGCTCCCAGAGGCCCTAACTGGCTCTTTTGGATTGAGCATTACAAGATTTGATCAATCGTGAGAGATCCGGTTATGGATTCTGGTTATCGGTCAAAGAAATCGATCAACCGTGAGAGATTCAGAGATGGATCCTGGTTCTCGGTCAATAGTCAAAGAAAGATTCTCAGAGAGTCCAAAACCACCCCAGCGGACAGATACAGACAGGAATTGACTCCCGAAGGCTCTAACCAGATCTTTTTAGCAGAATTTGATCAACCATGAGAGATTAGAGATGGAACCTGGTTCTCGGTTAGAAGTCATGAGGGGTTCTCAGAAAGAATTCCCCAATATCCCCAGCAGAAAATGAACAGAAAACCAAAACCAACTTTTATGGCCCTGCGCCCATTGATGAGCTTCATCATCTATCATACTACCGTGAGCTTCCTCACCTATCGGTTATTGTGAGCTTCCTCACTTATCGAGAACTTTCTTACTCCATTTATCTCACCTGTCAGTGAGCCTCCTCACTTACCATAAACTTTCTCACCAAATCGGTCACCGAGAGCTTTCTCATTTGTTGTGAACATCCTCACTTCGGTTATTATAAATTCCCTAGTTATCGATCTTTGTGAGCCCTCTCACCTCTCAATTATTATCCTCAAAGGGCCCTTTTTCTGATCCACTTGCAAGCACACTTTTCGAAATCACTACACCATATGGCCTCATTACTAACGAATATTTTCGTTGGAAAAACTATTATTAACGGATATATCCGTTAGTATTTTGGCGTTACACTACACCATTTTGGCCGATTTGTCACGGTTCTGGACAGTGACAAAGGGCCTTTGTCACGGTTAGAATCCGTGACATTTTTGGGTGTGACACAAAAACTTGTCACTGTCCAAAACCATGACAAATAGCCTTTGTAACGGTTCCTTTTGTTACACTTTAAAAGTGGCATCTCACTTTCACTTGTCATGGCGTTGTCACGGTTTTTAACAGTGACATTTTTTGGAATTAGTCACATTCTTTGTCACATTCATAGACCATGACGATACCGTGACGAGTTGATCTTAGTCACAATTTTTGTCACACTTCGTGACCGTGACATGATATGGTAGTTAGTCACATAATGTTGTCACGGTTATGGACAGTGACAAGTTTTAAATTGTCTTCTCTATTATTGTCACCGTTTATAACAGTGACCAATCTATTTTTTTTTTATAAAAATAATTCTTGTTTTTTCAAGAATCCACCCTATTATTTTTGTTACCTGAAACAGTAATTCCAATTCAATACAAACTAGATCACCACAAATAACATAAAGTATTTAGATAATCACAAAACATAGTATTTAGATCATCACAAAATACAATTGCAATCCTTCAACGCCTTTATTCCATCACTGTCTAGGCCTTCAAAATATTTGGAACGCAAGTTCTTCCTCCACGTCCTTAACTGTATCCCCATCTCTTTAAATATCTCCTCTTTTCGGTCAGTCGATATCTTGAATTTTGAAAAGAGGGTACACCAAACATCATCTTTTTTGGCTTGCTCAACTAGCCTCCAATCATCATAATTAAGACCGATTTGAGTTTTCAATAGAGCCAATCATCATGCATTGAGCTAACATTAACACTTATAATAAACCAAACAACCATAAGAGAACGAAAGAAAAACACAATAAACTATGTATAATGAATTTATGAGAGAAACTACATATGATGAAGTAAGTTTGAAGTATGCATAAGATGTATAAGCAAGCGAGAGAGAGAGAGAGAGAGAGAGAGAGAGAGAGAGAGAGAGAGAGAGTAACAAAACAATAGGTTACTTTCCATGTGGAAATAGTAACAAAACAACAAGGAAAAACGATCTCACACTTTCCATGGTAACATATAATAAAAAGTGGAGTAGGCAAGAAAGTAAGGAAAAAAAACAAGAGATAAAAAATCCACTTATTTGCATATCCACTTATTTGCATCACAAATAGGACCACAAGAAAGGAAGGAAAAAAAAAAGAGATAAAAAATCACAAGTGATTCCAATTTCCAATAGCTTTAACACAGAGAAATTTAAGATACCAAAATACGGTGGCCGAAAAACGTTGTGGGAGTAGGCATTAGACCCATCAGTTTCTAACCAACTTGCGAGAAACTTGGATTGTGTAATATTGTGATGTGTATGATAATTAATAACATAGTAAAGGTTTCCTCGAGAACTTTTAGCAAAGTAGGAACCTGTAGCTGTGAAAAAAGACATCTTCTACCAAATGCCCAAGTAATACTGTGTCCATTGGTACTTCACACATAATGGGATGAGATCAAACAAGCAAAAATTGGGGGAAAAAAGCACATGGATGAGAGAGACAACTCTCAATAGCTTGACATGGGAAAAAAGATAGGGAAAATTTGCCTCAGCTAATTTTTTAGGGCTAAAAAAAGAGGACTGTGACCTTATTTTTTTGTACTTGACTAATTTATAACACACGGTTAGGCTTCTATACTAACAAAATGTGTATACTTCAAAAAATCTGTATAGCCCAATATTTTTTTCGAATACATTTTTGCCCACCTTAAAATTGCTCACTCTTTGCTTACCCTCCTCTTCCATTGACTAATATATGAAGTAATTAAAAGAATAGTAAAACATCCAAGCCAATTTACTACAAAAGCTATCAATTTTACCTTCTAGAGAATGAAGACCACTTGTCATTCCTTCACCATTCTCTTGAGCAACTACTGCATTGGCAATTTGGCACTAGCATCTATGGCTTCGCAAATTGTTGTTATACTCTTCTGATAGGTTCGGTTGGCTTTCTGGCACAAATTTTGAAAGCAAAATAAGCTCAACGGTTGAGTAATGTAAATAAACTAGTACTTACCCGTGCCCGCGGGCACTGCGCCAAAAAAAAAAAAATTATACATAAAAAAGGAAGATTAATGAAGCTATATGATCATTTTGCATAAGTAATTCCTGTTATTGAAATGGCCAAAAAAATAATTTAAACTTAGTTGCCCGTGTCATTTAAGGACAATCCAACAACCGATTATGCAACTTAAACAGATCATTGTCCAATCCCGCTAAACAAACATAGCCATAAGGTTCACTTCCTATAATTATATTATAAAAAAAAGTAACCAAAAGGGTTCCAATTAATAAAAAACCTTTTTTTTAGAATGGCTTTAAGATAATTAGGTTGATGTGTCCTAAAAAAGAAGATAATTAGTAAAGGAAAATTTTATTTTTGACTGCAACATTGATTAGAACATTGGACAAAAGCAAATGGAACTATAAGAAGTAAGAACTAAAGATGAATACTAAAGCAACAAAGAGCACCTTCAAGTCGATGCTTTTTAAAGCCTGTAAGGACCTGCAAGTGAAGGTCCAAAAAAAAAAAAATTCAATAATCAATGTAATTGCATGTGCGTTAAAAATTAGTAGGAAAATGGAAGACCATAAAAGAAATTTGGAGAGAGAAGCAAATATACCTTTCTATGCTATATCTAAATTGTTCACTCCAAATGAAGCTTCAATACCAAAATCATAGTTGTTAAGGATCAGTGCACTCTTTAGCTCATAGCAAATATTGCACATCAATTGATTTGCGAAAATAGTGAGTGAGTCTAACTACAAAAACCATATTATTTATTACTTATATTGAATTTTATCTTGTACTACTTTTAGCCTCACTGAGAGTATAAAAGATAACACAAAAACCCATAATGGTAATCAAAAAACGCAAAAGCTACGGATTATAAGAAACCAAACGGGTATTTATTCTACTTTTAAAGTTGCTATTGTTTCAAATTTGTATCACAAAATTTGTTCCCAAATGCTTTGATAATTGTACCAGCTAAAATAACTTCTAATGAATATTCAGTGGTTCCCAATCATTTGGTGAATGAGTTATTGCTCTTCTTTATATACATATTTTTTAAAATGGTATCCTAAGCACTGAAAGTTTAATTTCCACTTAAATTACGAACTTAAAGTAACAAATTCAAAACCAACAGCCACAAAGAACACCGTGGAAATGGTACAAACATTCAAATACACCCAATTCAAACTTCCAAAAAGCACACATTCAAACTTCCAAGCACTTCCACCATTCAAAATATTTGGGAAAAAAAATTCCAAGAAAATACTTACCCAAAGATGGGCCAATTTCAAAATGGGGAGTTTATCCAAGGGTCGTGATTGGTTTGAATGTTAGGAAGCAATGAATAGAATTGGTCTCAATCTGTTAAGGGGAGAATCTAATTCCTTCCTTGGCAACTCCTACTAATTCATTCCCTGACGAATAAGCCTAAAAAGTGCAAATAGGTACAAAAACTAATCAAAAATAAGAAGAAGAAAAAATAAATTGATGGTGGAAGTGGTAGAACAGCAACAAAATCAATAGTCAGAAACTTAGGCAATAATGCCCCAATTTTAATAACCCAATAATTCCTACTTATTTTTTTTTGTTTTCTGTCTTTTCTTCCTAGAGACCCTGTTACATAGAAAGTACTACCATTGAAACAGGAAATAATCAACATCTAAAAATACAGATTTGTATATATATAGATATTTAGAGAGAGAGAGCATGGTTTAGAACTTGGAGGGAAGATAGGTAGATTTGCAAGATTCAATTAAAACTGAAAGTGAAAGAGATGGGGGAAAGGGAAGAAGAAACGTTGTGGGGGAGAGGGAGGGACGGTAGAGAAGAATCCAACACCATTGATATACTTTCCAAGCCCATAGTGGAGTGTGTGTTTGTGTGTGTGTGTGTGTATGTGTGTGTGTGTGTGTGTGTGTGTGAGAGAGAGAGAGAGAGAGAGAGAGAGAAATACCGTGGAGGGGGTTTCAGATGGGGGCGACGACGACGACGGGGTGGCCGTGGGTTGGTGATGGCGGCGGCGAGATGATGGCGGGCTGGTGAGGGTCGCGAGTTCACTGTCTCTCTCTGAGATAGAGATGAAACCCCCAAAATGAGATAGAGATAGAGATGAAACCCCCAAAATGCGAGGGTAAAATGTTCGGCTCTTTTTTAGGGCTAAAAAATTCTGGTCATAAAGGCACCTTCATTCTTTAATTAGGGCACATAAATTTAAGTTAAAAAATTAATTTTTTTTTATCTTTTACTTTAATTAGTAAGGGCATCTCACTTATTCTACTATACATTATAGGTTTAATTGTATTTTACACCCTCTTAGTTTGCCCTTTATCTCAATTTGGTCATTGTAGTTTAGAAAGTGTCATTCTAGTCCATGTAGTTCCATAAGTGTGTCATTTTAGCTCCTCAAAAACTTTTTGTGACAAATTTTTTACTTTCAGTAACAAAATATTTCATCACTAAGGGACTTATTGGACTTATTTGACACACTTATGAACCTACAGGGACTAAAGTGACACTTTCTAAATTACATGGACCAAACTATAGGGACAATTACAACACAAATAATTAGGTATTGTATATTTTCATAAATATTATAAATTAAAAGATATTCAAAGAATAATAATAATAATAATAATAAGTGAGGTGCCCTTACTAATTAAAGTAAAAAGTAAAAAATTATTTTTTTAACTTAAATTTAGGTGCCCTAATTAAAAAATGAAGGTGCCTTTATCACCAGCCCTAAAAAAGGACTGTGACAATTTTCGTTTGTTAATGTTTGTAACAGTGACAAAATAAACAAATCGTGAAAAACTTCGTCACTGTTCCGAACAGTGACAAATTGTCCGAAACTAAGTGTTATAATTCGGGTAATTTAGATATATATTCTTTTGTCACTGTCCGGAACAGTGACAACATTTGTCAGTGTCACGAACAGTGACAAAATTAGTTTTTGTCACGGTCCTAAACCGTCACAAAATTGGTCACTGTTAGTAGCAGTGACAATTATACTTGTCACAGTTTGCAACCGTGACAATTATTGTCACTGTCAAGAACCGTGACAAACGACGCGAAAATAAGTGTGACAAATCGGCCATTCTGGTGTAGTGTTAGTAATATTACTAACGGATTTACTAACGGATATATCCGTTAGTAAATCAAATGATTTCTAACGGATATATTCGTTAGAAAACTACTTACTAACGGTTTTTTTTCAACTAATGTATAACGAATACTAACGGTTTGTCAACAATTTCCAACGGATATATCCGTTAGTAATTTTCAAAAAAAATTTAAAAAAATACTAACAAATTTACTAACAGATATATCCGTTAGAAATATGCATAAATCTAAAAAAAAATTTATTTATATGCTTCCCATATATATATATTTGCACCTAATTAACAAGCATATTAATCTATACCAAACACAAAAAATAACTAAATTAATCCATATCCAACAAAACAAAAAATAATCTGTAATAATCATTACAAGTAAAGCACTTATCCATGTCTGACCAGCATTGCTATACCCAACATAACAAAATAATCCATTATAATCATAAGAAGTGATGATGCCAAAAATTGGTAAGAGCAATTTTAGGAAGAAAACAAGATCACAGAGGGTTTGTATGTGGTTCGGCCCCGTTAATGAGGTGACCTACGTCCACGGTTGCGTTTGTGCGCGTTCACTAGCAGGTCACCGGCAGGCCTGGTGAGCCAATAAAATAAGGCGGCACTACCAGTAATACCGGCCGGGTGTGTGCGTGTATATATTGATAAGCTCTCTAATACGTGCAGAAGTACTTAGAGAATTGATGTTTTTCGATCCCCTTTGAGAGGACAGGTGAGCTCTTTTATAGATGCAAGAGTCCACCCTTACAGGGTAAGTTGATTAGATTAGGAAGCCCAATCTAATCACAATAGATTTGCACCACCTTTGGGGGAGTTTCCTAAATGATTTAGGGAACCCTTGATTCTCTTGATAGAATGACAGCTGTATAACGAATTGATGGGAAGCGTGATTCATGCCGCACCTCATGGAGCCTCACCACGCCGGACACCCGAGCTGCGAGCATCTCGGATAATGACAGCCGGACTCCTCAGGACCATGGGCTCCACACTCCCCGCCCGGATTTCCCAGGCTATTGGATGGCCACGTGGTGGTTAGACTGCTATAGGATGTTTATTGACATATCAGCTGCCCCCCATTTTCAAAGCTGAGATGACGCCCTGTCAGATGAGGTTGGAAAATTAAGAACGTCTTTCACATACCGTCCGGGGATGGGTCAGGTTCCCCACCGGACCAAGGCTGGCATGGAATGACCCGGCAGTACAAGGACCGGGCGGTATTGACACAGGCCCGGGACCCTCGACGCCACGTGCCTATTGGTTACAGGTATAGTTCTCCTTTTTACAGAAATAAAAAGGTCCTTGAGGCCAACTTTTTCCTTCATCAAGCACCTTTGAAGTGCAAATCAATTCTGTATGACTCTGTGCGATTAATGCCCGACCAGCTCGCAAATGTGCCTGGGCTATGGCTCGGGCGTGGACCGCTGCCACCACGTGTCAACCAATCATTGGTTAGGTTAGATCCTAACGAATGGAGACGTGGGCGTAACCGAACCGTTCGCAAACTAACGGAACCGTCTTTTCGTGTATTTAATGCAGGCGACTCCTCACGTGACCGAAGCGACGGTTTGGGCGGGAAATCTTCTGAACCGCTGGATCTGCTCTGATCTGGGCCGTTCAGAGTCTTTATATAAGGAGCACTCGCCCCACCTCATGCGCACCTTCCTGATTTTCTTCCTTCTGATCTTTCTTTCCTCTCTCCCCCATTCCTTTTTCATTTCGAAGCGAAGCTGGAGAGAACGAACCTTGTGAGGTTTGAGCGGGAGTGGGATTTCTTCCTTCTTAGATTCGGTGCGTTTATCGAGTCCGGTGGAACCCTAACTCACCTGAACCGAACGGGTGTTCCTTGTATTGTTCTGAGAGAGTGCTACCTGGTGCTGAGGAGCATTTACTCGCTACCATTCAGGTTTGTAACTCTGCCCCCCCTGTACATCAGGCTTGGGGTTTCCGATCCCTTCGCTAGTCGTCGTTTGTGTCAGTTCCTTCCTGCCGGAGGGCCAGAGATGGAACACTCCGGCTTTAATTCATCGTCTAGATCGGAGAGTGAGCAGTATCGGTCAGGGTCCCCTGGCGCCAGCCTAGGCCAGCCCCTCGAGTCCCAGTCCGACCACCAAAGTGGGGCCAGGTTCCCCATTCGTCTGTCTAGTAGTGAGTCTTCTGAGGAGGCCCCCGTTGCCTCCGTTTCGAGGGGGTTGGGCGACGAGTCGCCTGAGGGGACCGACCGCATGGTCTTCGTTTGTGAGTCTACTTCTTCTGTTCTACGCTCTGGAGACCTTCTCCGGATCAGGAAGAGGTATTCCCTCCCTGATGGTTGCGCCCTAGCCGTAAATACCGGCGGCGCGAATCTATATCAGTCGGGGTTCGTCACCCTGTTTGAGGACGCTATGATGGCGGGCCTCCGACTTCCGCTTCACCCTGTAGCTCGGGACATGTTGATCTTTCTCCACATCGCTCCTGGTCAGTTGGCTCCCAACGGGTGGAGGTTCTTGATGGGGTGTATATCGTTGTGGCCCCAAGCGTTCGGGTATGAGCTTACCCTACAGGAGTTCCTCTGGGCTCACCGACCATTCCCCGTGCATAATGAATTGGGGTTTTTCTCGTTTTCGGCCCGTCCGGGCAAGAAAATCATTGACAGCTGCCCCAGCAGTAATAAAGGGTGGAAGGGCAAATTTTTCCAGGCGTCTACCCTTCGCCTCTGTGACATGGCTCCGGGGATCCAGTTGAGGACATCCTGGGCCAGGGAGTTGAGGGGTAAGACCGCCCTTCCGACCTTGTCTGCTACTTTGGCCTATTCGGAACATAGTGGATTACTGATTATTTTTCTTTCTTGTTTACAGCGGGCTCAACTAAACCCCCAAAGATTCCTGAGGTGTGCCAGGCCAGGATCTTGAAGCTAGCAAGGCTGCCCATCAGCATCTGGAACGTGTTGTCCCGGACGGGAGAGTTTATCGTTACCTATTCTCCTGAGCCGCCTGTTCCTGCCCCCAGTCTCACGCCCATCATCCCGGGTGAGTATTACGCATTAAACATGTACTTGCACTATTTCTGCCCCTTGCTCCTTTGACCGTACGATTTTGTTTTTACAGAAATGGCTCCCAAGCGCAATTTGGACCAGCTGCGGGAGAGACAAGCTGCCACCGCCGCCACCGCCACTATTGCCACTCGGGTGGCCATCGCCCAAGGAAAAAGACCAGCCACCGAGGGTTCTGGCGGCGAGCGCCCGCTTAGGCGCATTCGTCACGGGACGACTACCCGTCCAAGTATCGTAGGGACTTCGGCTCCCCCCAGGCCAGCTGTTGAAGAGCCCGTGCCCAGGGCTGACGATCCATCAGGTTTGCCCTCGGGCGGGCATGGCGAGGCCCGGGAGAGGCTAAAGCCCTGCCTTGCGCCGAACCAGGTGTCAGCATGTGCCGAGCTATCTCCCCAAGGGCTTGAAGGATGGCTATATAGCATTTCCCACCTGGTGAGTGTTCTGCTTTTCTTCAAACGTGGACTTGCCCTATACTCATTACTTGTTTAACCGATTTGCATCCTCCTGCTGTAGGTTGGCTGCATAGCCGCGGGATCTGAATCCGTCCATTCTTCCTTGGCCGGGAAAGTGAGTGCCGCCAAAGCCGCCCTTTCGAAGGAGCGGAAAGAGCTAAACGTAGCGAGAGCTGCCCTGGCCGTGGAGACAAATAAGACGAAGTCGCTGGCTTTGAGCTTAGGGGCGGCTCAGGCGGACCTGGCAGCAGCTTTGGCCGAATTGGAAGCTGCCCGGGCCCTCATCGCGGCAGCCGAAGCCCAGGCTAAGGCGGTGACTGAGGCACCTTCCGCAGCAGCCTTGGAAGGAGCTTTTGATGACGGCTTCTTCCAAGGTTATGATGATCTGAAACGGCGGGTAGCCCGGGACCATCCCGAATGGGTCCTTTCGGCCTACGAGGGGGTTGACTCGGACTACTGGGACATTGGAGAGGATCCTATTGCTGGTGAAGCTCCTGCTGCGGGCGATGATCTGGCGGCTGCTGGAGATCCTATGGTCATCGCCGAGGCCACTGAGCTCGCCCCGGAGGGGGTTCTAGCGGAGGAAAGACTTGCCGCTCCTGGGGAGCAGACCGGGGAGACCGATATTGCGGTCAATGTGGAAAACTGACTCCCCGGTCCCTCCTTCCTGCTGTTCTTTGTAGTTTTTTTTTTTTTTTTTCGGGGAGGCTACTACAATTGCCCCCCCGGGCTTGTACATTTGTTTACTTTAATGCAAAGGCCTCTGAGGTCATCCTTCCATTAATTTTGTTGTACTGTGCTTTGACTTTTACTAGTACCCGTGTGGCTTTGGCCGACCTAACATCTGCTTTAACAAATGCTTTAGGACCGTAACCCACAGAGCATCTAATTTTTGCTAGTATCCGTGTGGCTTTGGCCAACCTGACATCTGCCTTAACAAATGCTTTAGGACCATAACCCACAGAGCATCTAATTTTTGCTAGTATCCGTGTGGCTTTGGCCAACCTGACATCTGCCTTAGGACCGTAGCCCACAGAACACCTAGTCGAGTGTTGTAATTCCCTGTCTTAGGCCTTAGTACATTTGTCCCCTGTCCCCCAAGCATTTTGCTAAGGCGGGTGTGCGGGTGCTCTGAAAAACCTGGCCGTAGGGAATTGACCTGGAACATGGGTGGTTGCAGGAGCGTTTGAAGCTTGCCATCGCTGGCCACCTAGGGGTTTGGCCCCATCGTCGGCTGGACCTAAGCAGAGCTTTAGTTGATTTCCTGTTTAGGTATAGAACCCTCTTGCCCCCGGGGCTCCTGTTAAGGCGGGGGTGTGATGGGGATCAACCATAGGAAACCGACCTGGAACATGGGTGGTTGCATGGTCCTTTAGTGCCTGGGTTCGGAGCCCGAGGTCTTTTTGTGCCTCGGGGTTAGGCCCGAGGTCTTTTTGTGCGTTGTCCTATGTACTGAAGGGAGTAATGTTTCAAACCAAACTTTTCGATTTTATTTAAAAGATAACAATCTGTAACAATTGTCCTAGCAAAAACAGAATTTTCCTTATAATACTAAACTCCCGTAGCTAGGTGCTACTGATAATACTTGCGGAGGTGTTGCACGTTCCAAGGGTGACTGAGGTCGTGCCCGTCCATGCTTTGTAGCCAGTAGGTTCCTGGTCGGTTAACCCGAGTAACCATATACGGTCCTTCCCAGTTTGCTCCCAATTTCCCATGGCTTGGGACTCGGGTGGACTGGTTTACTGCCTTAAGGATAAGGTCCCCGACCTGGAAACTACGATGCTTCACCTTACTATTGTAGTATCGCGAGACCCTTTGCTTGTAAGCTGCCACCTTGAGATAAGCTTGGTCTCTTTTCTCTTCCACCAGGTCTAGCTCCGTCCTGAGGGCCTCTCCATTATCTGGGTCCTTGAAGGTGGCCACGCGGTATGTGGGTAGCCCGAGCTCTGTGGGGACTACTGCCTCGAAACCATAAGTCAAGGAAAAGGGGGTTTCGCCTGTTGCCGCCCGGGGTGTGGTGCGGTAGGCCCACAGGAGGGCTGGGAGCTCGTCGGCCCACAGGCCTTTGGCACCTTCGAGCCTCGTCTTAATCGACTGCAAGATCGTACGGTTGGTCACCTCGGCCTGACCATTAGCTTGTGGGTGCTCGGGAGAAGAGTAATGGTTCAATATTCCGTAGTCCGAGCAGAACTGTCTAAAGATGGGTGTATCAAACTGTCTTCCATTGTCGCTAACCAGGACTCGTGGAATACCGAACCTGCTAAGGATATTTCTTTCCACAAAATGTTCCATCTTCCTCTCGGTTATTGTTGCCAGGGACTCGGCCTCCGCCCACTTTGTGAAGTAGTCAACGGCTATCACAGCGAACTTAACCTGCCCCTTCCCTGTTGGCAAGGGACCAACGATGTCGATTCCCCATTGGGCGAATGGCCAAGGGCTTTGGACCGGCGTCTGAAGTTCTCCTGGTTGGTTTATCATGGGAGAGTACCGTTGACACTTGTCACACCTTCGAACGTACTCCTGCAAATCCCGGGCCATGGTTGGCCAGTAGTATCCCTGTAGTAGGGCCTTTCTTGAGAGTACCCGACCCCCTACGTGGTTCCCGCACACGCCTTCATGAATCTCGTACAGTATTGCTTGAACTTGCGTAGGGTGGACACAGCGAAGGTACGGGATGGTGAAACCCCTTCTATAAAGAACACCGTCGAGGACATGGTATCGTGCCGCTTGGTACTTGACCCGCCTTGCCTCCTCTTTCTCGTCCGGCAACCTTCTTGTCGTCAAGAAGGTCGTGATTGGATCCATCCAGCTGGGTCCCAGATTGACCGGGTCGACCTCCATGCCTTCTGAGTTGATCACACTCGGCTCGGGTAGGAACTGTATCCTTATCCCGGGCAAGTCCGACTCAGCCGACGATGCGAGGCGGGCGAGCCGGTCAGCCCTGGTGTTTTCTTCTCTAGGTATTCGAGTGATGGAAAATCCTCGGAGTTGTTTGGATGCTGTTCGGACGAATGCTAAGTAGGCCATCATGCTATCTTCCCGTGCTTCGTATTCTTGGTTTACCTGATTGACCACGAGCTGGGAGTCGCTGTAGCTTTCGACCTGTTGTGCACTCATCGAAACGGCTAATTGCAGCCCAACTAGGAGGGCTTCGTACTCGGCCTCGTTGTTGGAGGCACGAAACCCGAATCTCAAAGCATATTCAAGCTGGATGCCCTCGGGGGTGGTCAGGATAATTCCGGCTTCGCTGCCCTGTCGGTTGGAAGAGCCATCGACATGCAGTATCCATGTGGGGATGCCGGCGAGCAATCCGGGCGGTAAGGCCGGAGGCTCGAGCTCTTCTATCGGGTCTTCAGGATACGTAAACTCGACCAAATTCTGTGACGGCTTGTCCCTTGATGGCCGTCCGGGGTCTGTAAGTTACCTCAAACTCCTCCAGTTCCAAAGCCCATTTGACGAGCCTTCCGGATGTATCCGGCCGAGAGAGAATTTTGCGGAGAGGTTGGTCTGTCAGCACTACGATGGCATGGGCCTGGAAGTACGGGCGGAGCCTTCGGGCCGAGGTAATGAGGGCGAAGGCCAGTTTCTCGATGCGGGAGTACCGGCTTTCTGCGCCTTGCAGCGCTCGGCTGGTGTAATACACTGGGAACTGTATCCCGTGCTCTTCCCGAACAAGTGCTGAGCTGACTGCCGATGGTGACACTGCCAGGTAAAGGAATAGTTCCTCTCCGGTCGTAGGTGTCGTGAGTAGAGGTGGAGAGGCCAGGTATTTCTTAAGTTCCTGGAACGCCTCCTCGCACTCCTCCGACCATTGAAAAGCTTTACGGAGGATTTTAAAGAATGGTAGGCAACGGTCAGTTGCTCTGGAGACGAATCTATTCAGTGCGGCCACCCGTCCGGCTAAGCTTTGAACTTCTTTTGTTGACTTAGGTGACCGCATGTTGATGATGGCCTGGATTTTGTCGGGGTTTGCCTCTATTCCCCGTCTGCTGACCAGATGACCGAGGAACTTCCCGGATGAGACCCCAAAGGTGCACTTGGCCGGGTTCAACCTCATCCTGAATTTTCTCAAAATGCTGAAGGCCCCGGCCAGATGCTCCAGGTGATCGGGTTCATCTCGGCTCTTGACCAGGAGATCGTCCACGTATACCTCCATGGACTTTCCGATGAGGTCTTTGAACATGAAGTTGACCAGGCGCTGGTATGTAGCCCCGGTGTTCTTAAGGCAGAAGGGCATAACCCTGTAACAGTACGTGCCTTGGTCGGTGATGAACGCTGTCTTCTCTTCATCCCCGGGTACATGCTGATCTGATTGTACCTCGAGTAGGCATCCATGAACGAGAGGAGTGAGTGGCCTGCCGTTGAATCAACAAGGAGGTCTATCCTGGGTAACGGATAACAGTCCTTGGGACAGGCCTTGTTGAGGTCGGTGAAGTCCACACACATCCTCCACTTGCCATTGCTCTTCTTGACCAGAACAACGTTGGCTAACCAGTCGGGGTAGTGGACCTCCCGGATGGAGCTAGCTTTTAGTAGCTTCTCTACCTCCTCACTTATAGCTTTTTGCCTCTCGGACGCCATGCCCCTTCTCTTCTGCTTTACCGGACGGCAGTCTGGGCTAACATTGAGGTGATGGGACATCACTCGGGGATCAATCCCGGGCATGTCCTCATGACTCCAAGCAAAGACATCCTGGTTTTGCTTCAGGAACTGGACCAATTTTCCTTTCAAGGCGGGCTCCAGCAATGCGCCTACGTTGATCGTCCGATCCGGGTGCTCCGGATCCAGCACAACTTGCTCCAATTCTTCCATCGGCCCTATCATGTCCCTCGAGTCCCGGGGATCCATTTCTTGGACATTCAGAGTCTCGGTGATTGCCCCCCGTCGCAACGAGCTAACATAACAACTCCGAGCCGTGGTTTGGTCTCCTCGCAAGCATCCCGGTCCCTGAGGAGTCGGGAATTTTACGGTTAGGCTGTATGTGGAGACAACTGCTCGTGCTCTGTTGAGGGTCGGCCTCCTAAGGATAACGTTGTAGGCCGATGGGGCATCCACTATCACGAAATTGGTGAGCAGGGAAACCTGTTGTGGATAGGTCCCCATGAGTACCGGGAGTTCGATCGTGCCGAGTGGTTGAGTGCTAGAGCCGTTGAATCCAACCAGGGGAGTAGCGACTGGTCGGAGCCGATCTCGATCGATCCCGAGTTGGTCGAATGCCGCTGCGAACATTATATCCGACGAGCTGCCCGTGTCAACTAGTACCCTTTGGACCATGTAGTTTGCTATAGACAGTGTCACTACCAGCGGGTCGTCGTGGGGGCAGTGGAGGCCCTGTACATCATCGGATGAGAACGTCAGAACGTCAGTTGGTGAGGGGCCGGTGGATTGGACCTGCCATACATCCGCTCGGGATGCTCGTGCGTGCCTCTTCCGTGCCGACTGTGAATCACCTCCGCCAGATGTTCCTCCGGAGATCACGTTGATGTGGCCGAGCAGTGGAGGGGGCTGACCGGGAGCCCGGGCATCCTGTCGGGGCTGTCTGTCCGCTGTGACAAACTCGGCAAGATGGCCCTGCTCGATCAGCTTTTCGATTGCTATTTTCAATTTGAAGCAATCCTCCGTTTCATGGCCGTGATCCTTGTGATAAAGGCAAAACTTCTCCCGATTCCTCTTGCCGGGAGGGGCTCTGAGCTTGGTAGGCTGCGGAAGCAACCTCTGCGCCTCTGCGGCGGCCATCACCTCATGTATGGGTCGGGAAAGAGGTGTAAAAGCTGTTGGGGGCTGACCCCTAGCCTCTCTTTGATCTTGCTTTGGCTTCTTTCCCGGACCTTTCTCAAATCCCTCGCGTTTGCGCTTTGCTTTTGGGGATTCGTCTCCTGTCTGGCTGGCGCGCTTTGCCTTCAGGAACTCTTCGGTGTCTATGTACTTCCCTACTCTTTCCGAGAGTTCCACCAGGGTTGCCGGTCGATTGCGATGAAAAGACGTGGCCACCTTGGTGTGCTGAACTCCCGAGCAGAAAGCCATGATAGCGGCGGTCTCATTGAGGTTGCGAATCAAGAGCCTCTGCTGGTTGAAACGATCTACGTATTCCCTTAAAGATTCCCCCCTTTGCTGCTTGACGGCTAGCAGCTGGGTGTCTGGCTGCGACCGGTCCAGCATCCCAACAAACTGACTGATGAAGAGTTTGCCGAGGGTCTTGAAGTCGTCAACCGTCCGCGGCTTCAGAGCATGGAACCATTGTGCGGCTGATCCCTTTAGAGTACTGGGGAATGCTAAGCATAGCAGCTCGTCCGTGGTAGTGACCAGTGCCATCTGCGCCTTATAAGTGCGGATGTGGTCCACTGGACTCCCCTTGCCGTCGTAGGAGCTGAGATGAGGGGGCTTGAACTTCCGCAGAATTGGGAACTGTGTCACTCGGGCCGTATAGGGCGACTCTGTTTCTGTATTAGTGAGGTCGTGGCGGAATTTGCGGTTCAGCCTCTCAATCTGCTGCTGCAGCTCCTCGACCTGGGCCTTGACGTCAGTACGCCCGGTCCTCCTCTCTGCATCTGAGTAGTAAGTAGGGTCAGACGATGACGCCTCATCCTCGAAGCGCGTCGATCTTGGGGATAGTACTCGGCTACGAGTTCGGGATAGCCTGTGCCTAAGATCATCCCGGCTTAGGGCGGGTGGATCGTCGACTGGTTTCCTGACTCTTCGTCCGGATGCTTCTCCCCTTACGGCCCGTCGCCGTTCGATGAGGATTCGGGCGTCCTCCACTCGGCGCGCTCGGCGTGGAACGTACCGAGGTCCTTCCTGTGGGCGCTTGGTGGGCTGGCTACGCTCTCCCTCCGCCTGGCTTTCCCGATTTAGTTGGGACCCTGGAGCGGATCTGGTTTTTCCGCGTTTCCGGGCAGGCCTCTTACTGGAAGTGCTCTTTTCAGGCCGCTTTTCCGACGAAGGGCCTTTCTTGGGGTCCTCGACCACTTTCTCATGCTGGGCTATGAGCGCCTCTATTTGCTGTTGCGTCCGGATCTGGCCCTCCAAGAGCCGCTCCAGGGCGGCTGTGACCTGGTCGGAGGTCATGGAGGTCGCCCGTGTCTCGATCTATTGGTCCTCCTGACCGGTTGAATTGGCGGTCTTCTTACCCTTCTTGGGACGCATGTCAATCAGTAAAAGATTTTTTTTTTTGTTGATGAGAAAACTGTGTTTCTTCCCACAGACGGCGCCAAACTGATGATGCCAAAAATTGGTAAGAGCAATTTTAGGAAGAAAACAAGATCACAGAGGGTTTGTATGTGGTTCGGCCCCGTTAATGAGGTGACCTACGTCCACGGTTGCGTCTGTGCGCGTTCACTAGCAGGTCACCGGCAGGCCTGGTGAGCCAATAAAATAAGGCGGCACTACCAGTAATACCGGCCGGGTGTGTGCGTGTATATATTGATAAGCTCTCTAATACGTGCAGAAGTACTTAGAGAATTGATGTTTTTCGATCCCCTTTGAGAGGACAGGTGAGCTCTTTTATAGATGCAAGAGTCCACCCTTACAGGGTAAGTTGATTAGATTAGGAAGCCCAATCTAATCACAATAGATTTGCACCACCTTTGGGGGAGTTTCCTAAATGATTTAGGGAACCCTTGATTCTCTTGATAGAATGACAGCTGTATAACGAATTGATGGGAAGCGTGATTCATGCCGCACCTCATGGAGCCTCACCACGCCGGACACCCGAGCTGCGAGCATCTCGGATAATGACAGCCGGACTCCTCAGGACCATGGGCTCCACACTCCCCGCCCGGATTTCCCAGGCTATTGGATGGCCACGTGGCGGTTAGACTGCTATAGGATGTTTATTGACATATCAAGAAGTAAAGAATTCATACATATCTAACCAATAAGCTCAATCTAACAATGTCTGAAATTTAAAGAGTTATTCCATTCAAACTTGAACTAAAAAAAAAGCATGTTATGGGCATCTCCATGGTAGAGAGCTTGCCTTTCTTCACTTCCCTCAAAATTCTTGCAGTATATGCATTTACAATTTTCGGAGCATTCATATTACTTTTTGAGGCAGTCTGATTTCTTACAATGACATCCTTTGTTGTGCTTTTCCAACGCCACATCTTCGCCAGTCTCCTCCTACATAGGTTTCAAGTCAGCCAACATGATTGTCAATAGCAACACAAAACAAAAAAATGAAACAACTAGAATACCAGAACCCAACAAAAATATAGTATAATGGCTAATCACTTTGTACCTTCGTAGTCTGCACTCGGTGTCAATTTGATGCGCACGCGTGCACACATACAACCACAACCACACCCAACCCATGTTGGAAAAACAGGTTTAAAAATAAATCTAAACGCGCAGCGGAAAACAAAGTTCAAAACTTTTATTGGTAGCCTTGGATCTACTACTTATTAACTCCATAGATGCGCATAACAAGATGGAGAAGATTCTATACCTTAGGTCTTGAACCCAATTCTGATTTTTGTCCTTCTCCTTGTGTGTGCAGCAGCAACCTCTAGGAAATCTTCACCCTTATGTCTCCTCGAATGCTCCCAGAGTGGCTAGGGTTGGTGGGAACCCTAATAGTGAGAATAGGGAAGGTTTGGGAACTCTAAACAAGTTCTGCAGCAACTGGCACGTTAAAAACGATCATCCTCTTTTTCTGGACGAAGCTGCCCTATTTATAGATTCCCAGAACCGACCTTACTTTCAATCGATCGAAGTGACTTCGATCGATCGAACTGTCGATCGATCGAACCTCTTTCGATCGATCGAACCTGTCTAGACTTCAATCGATCGAAACAACTTCGATCGATCGAACCAGTCTTGACAGCATTCTCATTTGCCTTTCCAAGCATTCTGGCGGAGCTAAGAGTGGGACCTCCTAGGTTCTTAATTACTGGCTCCGATTAATTATTATTCCATCTAGTCAGTACTCTTGACTAAGAAATCAATAATTAATCAATTATCATTAATGCCACTATAAAATGATAATTGCACTCCAGTGCATAAGAACATAATCACACATACATAAGTGATTGCTAGACTTGTATAATATGATACGCATGTCCCTCTACCAGGCAGTATTCGTATCTATCATTGGGATGTATGTCTTAAGATACTGTCGACCCAATAGATAGTACATCTTATATTCCTCAAGTATCATTCACTACTCTTGGATTACTAAACATGTCAACAATAACACTTTGTTGACAAGGCTGGCCAGCTCTCAGTAATCACTCCTAGTGACATTCTCGAGGGAATACTTACTCTTCGTTTTATT
Source organism: Hydrangea macrophylla (assembly GCA_033977485.1). NCBI lineage: Eukaryota > Viridiplantae > Streptophyta > Magnoliopsida > Cornales > Hydrangeaceae > Hydrangea > Hydrangea macrophylla. The sequence goes on from CM066992.1 coordinate 354,660, forward strand.
GAAGAGGGTAGAATTCCATCTTGACAATATATGTTCCCAACGTTGCATACTTGATTTACCCAAGATACCCAGGTGTTGATCTTGCAAGACCTCACTGATTGGTAAGTCAAAGCAACCAAGCATACAACTTGCGTCCATAACTGTCTCAGGATTAAGGACATGTATCCCTATACAAGTTTTGAGTTCCTATTGACGGTGACAGCGTTTAGGTGTCAATAGGTTTAACTCAGGTCCGTCAATGCACCGAGTGCACTAGCACATTAACCAAGAGTCAAAGACTCTTATGAATGAGATTCATCATTCTACCCCGTAGACGTTAATCATGCTACAGTGTATACCTGATAAGTTATCCAGACTTATCATCCACTGTGACTTATTTGAAATAACAAGGATTTGTGATTCATATCTCACATGTGTAATCACATACACAAATGAACCACATACAATGTTGTTTAAGGATTCCAGTCTAATATTCATCTCATGAACTAACATGCATAAATACATTATGATTTTCCATTGTCCAACTAACTGGTTTGAGGGCATATTCCCAACAAACTCCCACTTGCACTCATAACCATATAGCGTTAGTACTAACACTAGCATAGTCTCTGTGACTTGTCAAAATCCTTAACCCGTAAGGTTTTGCATAGGGACTGATGATCATCGACTGAAACAATCCATAGTAAAACATCTTCATGTTATACTATATCCCTAGACAAAAGACGTCACATGACATGTATCCAGTAAAGCTAATTTGAACATTGTCCAAAACACCATCACCCTGCATATATCCGCTAGTTCTTTCTCAAGCCCTAGAGAATATATACTTTATGATAGTTCAGAAAACTGAACATTCATTTGGACTGATATCTGTGAACAACCTCAACGGTATAACTGATATCCATACCTAACATCACATACAAAGTTTATCAATAGCGAAGGCTTATGATATACCTTTCATGTGATCTCTTTCATCTTGTATCCCAAGATACAAATCTTGAAAGAGCAATAGGTTATGTTCAAAGGTGAAAAACCTTTATCGAAACGTTCCACGTTGAATCTAGCCAGCAACTTTCTGATATAGAAGTTTGAGACAATCTCATTATCTTAACTTTCTGATCTTGAATGAGCAAAAATCATAAGATTATAGCTCGCCTCACCGAGATCATAAATATCAAGTATACTGTAGAAACTCAACCTTAATCATTGATGATACTACTTTAACATATCGCAATGATAAAGATGTCATCAATATATGGAACCATAATCACCACCACACTTCCTTTGCGCAAGGATCCTTTCATCCACTTAAGCTACATCCACACTTTAGATGAATCCAAAGTATTTTGACCAATATGTCAAAACAGATGTCCTTATCTCTGGATGATTGCTTTAGTCCATAGACTTATGCAAATCACATACCAGAGCTTCCTTATCACAAAACTTCAATGCACCAGGGAATTTCAACAATGTTGAGAATTCTCCCACTGCAATGAAGTACCAATGTAGGAATGGATGAAGAGGTAGTAGATTTTAGTTCTAGATGATTTATAGATTGCTTTAAGATATAAATTACTTTACTCTTTTATATTATCTTTCCTTTGCAAAATTTGGTCTCCAACCAACTTTTGTTTTCTCTGGAAACACTACAAAAGTATTATACTTCTAATCTAGATTCAAAAGGCTCATCATTTCTTTACACCAAAGTGCTAGACATCCTTATCCAAAGTTACCATGAGAAAGAAGTCGCATTCTTTTCACAACTTTGGGGATGTCTATCGAAAAGATTTGCTTTTGAATAAGATCCAGTATATACATTGTAGTTCCATCGAGAAAAACAAGGAATAGTAGTAACTCTAAATAACTCATCCCATGACCTAGTCATATCTAAAAGAAGATAGTTCCTTCTACCTGCTACACCATCCCGTGGAGGCGCACTAGGTGTAGACTGTCGAGAAAGAATCTCATTCTTATCTCCTTTGGACAATAAATACATTAGATAGATACTCACCATTTTGATCAAATCAAAAGGCAACGATATTCTTTTACCAATTACTCTTCATTCCAAAACTTTTGAATTTCTTCAAAATTGAGGATGAAGATGCAATAAGTAAATGTATATCAGTATCCAAAGTAGCCGAAACTACTTTTCAACTCTAATGTTTATTGCCCTACATACATGAGTATGTCCTAATTCTAATAAGTCCTTGGTCGTGTGATTTTCAAAAGAAAAGTCACCTGATCATATTAGCCTCTAAATAGGATTGACAAACAGGTAGTGGTTTCAACAACCAAAAGAGTTTTAGGATCCAATCCTTTACTCCCCATTTATCCTAATTTAGATTAATATGATCTGATCACATTTACTCTCTAAATAGGATTGACAAATAGGCAATGGTCTTAGCAACCGAAAGAGTTTAGGATCCTATCCTTTACTCCCCATTTATCCTATTTAGATTAAATATGATCTAACCTCAAAACCAAAAGTCATAGAATTAGTTGAGGGTGCTATCCTTTTAGATGGTAAAATACCCACGAGTCATTTAAATACTACATTAGATAATATATGTGAAACAAGAGTAAATTGGTGAGATACTTGCTTGACAAGTTATTTAGATCACATAAAAGAACGCTTTCTTTTAATCAAGAATTTCAGTACCAAAATCAAAAGAATAAATATTATTCATTAATTCAAAACTGAAATCCATCTAATAACTCCAAAGTTTTATTACAATATAAAACTATTAATCTAATAGCAACTCTTGCATCAGATCCCAAAAGGCAATCAAGATCTTCTAATCACTGCACATTCTTATTTTCCAATTCCCTGCAACAATTACAGATATAATTTAGAAAATATAGAATTAGTGCTCATAGTAGTTGAAGTATCAGTTTTTCAACTTACTTCAAAAACTAGTGAAAGGATCGTACCTTGCCTTTTGGCAGTCAAGTATTCCACACAGTTCCTTTTCCAATGCCCTCTCATGCCACAATGGAAACACTTTCCTTTTGGCACGGCACCAGCCTTTCCCTTTCCAAGTCTTGCCTTCTTCTTCTCTGAACTTATGCTCTTAGGCTTAGTTCCAGAAGATGAAGCCATTCCAATGTTCTGAACATTTGACTCCTCTTTGACTATATCCATCGTTGCCTCAAGAGAGCTCATCAACTCACTTGTTGAAAAAACTGTTTTACTCATTTTAAAAACCTTTTTAAATTGAGTGAATGATGAAGGCAACGAATGCAAGATTATGTCAACTTGAGTCTCACCATCAATGTCGGAACCAAGAACTTCCATTACTTTGAAATAAGTAATCATTTTAAAAACATGCTCTCTTATTGAAGTTCCTTCCAACATTCTGGTGTCCATGACTAACTCCAAGGCTCTAAGCCTTGCAGTACGTCTCAGTTCCCCAAACATCTCCTCGAGGTTCAATATTATAGCACGGGCAGTGTTCAAAGGTTGATGTTGCTGCTTCAACACATCAGACAAAGAGTCTAAGATGCTAGAGCGAGCTATACCATCAAATCTTATCCACTGCCAATATTGATCCGCAAGATCAGTTGGGGTGTCATGGTATGGAATAGGTGGACAGGGAATGGTAAGAACGTATTTACATCCATTAGCAGTTAATAATTCATCCAGTTCCAGTTTCCATTCAACGTAGTTATTTCCAATTAGCTTATTCTGGATCATGGTTATAGCAAGTGGGCTAGACATTATGAATCTGAAATACAAATAATGTAACAGAATTACAATATGGAAATCATGAATATGACAATTTATATGATACATTGGAATTCCCTTAACCAACTCATTAATTGTCTTCAGGATGTCAAGCCTATGAAATTAAGTCTCCGTGTGGTGATCATAACCTCATAGCCTGATTGGGAAACCCATCATGAATGTCATGCAACTCTTACAAAACAATTCATGACTCCTGAACTTTTGGTCTCTAAGTTTCTGGATAATGCTCCGTGTGGAATCCCTTACCCATAGCTTAGCTAGTGTTTACCATTAACTAGAATCCAATGACAACCGCCTCAAGTAGTGCCTCAGTGTAGTGGTCACCCTCTAACGCGTCTCATTGATTCTATCCAAAGGAAGTTCATATCTAGTAACCAATGAATAGTCTATCCTCCGTATGGAATGATCACCCATGGCTGGGTGACACAGAATATACTACCCACCTTACAATGAACCGTTTATGGAAGACCGTGGGAGTTATAAAATAAGTCCCTCTCCCACTAGATTTTTATTAGAAGTTCATATCTAGTAATCAATAAGAAATACCCTCCGTATGGAATGATCACCCATGGCTGGGTGACTCAGAGTAATTCTCATACTTACAATGAACTAATAGGAATTTTTCAATTTGAAAAAAAAATTTCTTCACATTGCCCATAAACATCAAGTGTTTGCTAATGTGTTGGAAAAAGGTTTTTGAATTTCATTTTAGAAAACCTGTTTTACGTGCATGCAAGTAGTAACAATATATAAAATTCCAATCACAACTAAGCACATAAAACAAAAACTAAAATGAAATAAAAACATTCAACAATGCCTCTATCTCCCATGACTCTATCTCCATAGAACCTTCTTCTTGGTTTGATTGCCTCCAACTCCATCTTCATGGACAACGGCTTGCTCCTCCATCTTCATGGATTTTCTAATTCTATTACATTGGTCCTATACTTCTCTGGAAGCTTACAATTTATCTAGAAATAGAAATAACAACAATAAAATAAAAGGCTAGGGAAACCGGTGCGACTTTCCTTTTCATAGGATTGAAGTCGCAGCGCCCTTTACATAAGCCTTAAAACCAAACCAACAATTAAATACAAAATTTAAAAGTCTTGGTGCCATGGGAGATAGCGGACTAAGCTTGCTGCAAAAGGGTTAGTCACACGCACAACCACGCATATATATAACAAATATATGTACCATTGGAACCCCTAATTGATTCACACAGTATATAAACTCTTTATATACTGAATTAGAACTTAAAACAGCATCACTGCTCTGTCACACTTCGATCGATCGAAAAGGTTCGATCGATTGAACCTTCGATCGATTGAACATAGTTCAATCGATTGAACTTTCAGTTTCACAGAATGTTTTGAAAAACTTATAGAATAAATAAAAATTTAAAGTAAATGTTTTAAAACCTTTAAATCTGTAAACTGAACACCTGGACAAAAGAGCAGTCTCGATCGATCGACCAACATTCGATCGATCGAACAGAACCAAAGTTCAATCGATCGAAACTAGTTCGAACGCTTGAGAACAGATGATGTTCGATCGATCGAGACTACTTCGATCGATCGAACCCACCTTACATCCAATGCAATCACAGATTTGTATTCTGCTGCATAAACACTGCAGAAACGGATCTGTGACGATGCAGTTTTGAAAACAGTCCTAAATTTAACATGCAAATCAAAACTAGTGTTCCAAAACGCATCTATAGATCCAAACAAGCGAGGCTCTGATACCAATTGTTGGAAAAACAGGTTTAAAAATAAATCTAAACGCGCAGCGGAAAACAAAGTTCAAAACTTTTATTGGTAGCCTTGGATCTACTACTTATTAACTCCATAGATGCGCATAACAAGATGGAGAAGATTCTATACCTTAGGTCTTGAACCCAATTCTGATTTTTGTCCTTCTCCTTGTGTGTGCAGCAGCAACCTCTAGGAAATCTTCACCCTTATGTCTCCTCGAATGCTCCCAGAGTGGCTAGGGTTGGTGGGAACCCTAATAGTGAGAATAGGGAAGGTTTGGGAACTCTAAACAGGTTCTGCAGCAACTGGCACGTTAAAAACGATCATCCTCTTTTTCTGGACGAAGCTGCCCTATTTATAGATTCCCAGAACCGACCTTACTTTCAATCGATCGAAGTGACTTCGATCGATCGAACTGTCGATCGATCGAACCTCTTTCGATCGATCGAACCTGTCTAGACTTCAATCGATCGAAACAACTTCGATCGATCGAACCAGTCTTGACAGCATTCTCATTTGCCTTTCCAAGCATTCTGGCGGAGCTAAGAGTGGGACCTCCTAGGTTCTTAATTACTGGCTCCGATTAATTATTATTCCATCTAGTCAGTACTCTTGACTAAGAAATCAATAATTAATCAATTATCATTAATGCCACTATAAAATGATAATTGCACTCCAGTGCATAAGAACATAATCACACATACATAAGTGATTGCTAGACTTGTATAATATGATACGCATGTCCCTCTACCAGGAAGTATTCGTATCTATCATTGGGATGTATGTCTTAAGATACTGTCGACCCAATAGATAGTACATCTTATATTCCTCAAGTATCATTCACTACTCTTGGATTACTAAACATGTCAACAATAACACTTTGTTGACAAGGCTGGCCAGCTCTCAGTAATCACTCCTAGTGACATTCTCGAGGGAATACTTACTCTTCGTTTTATTGAAGAGGGTAGAATTCCATCTTGACAATATATGTTCCCAACGTTGCATACTTGATTTACCCAAGATACCCAGGTGTTGATCTTGCAAGACCTCACTGATTGGTAAGTCAAAGCAACCAAGCATACAACTTGCGTCCATAACTGTCTCAGGATTAAGGACATGTATCCCTATACAAGTTTTGAGTTCCTATTGACGGTGACAGCGTTTAGGTGTCAATAGGTTTAACTCAGGTCCGTCAATGCACCGAGTGCACTAGCACATTAACCAAGAGTCAAAGACTCTTATGAATGAGATTCATCATTCTACCCCGTAGACGTTAATCATGCTACAGTGTATACCTGATAAGTTATCCAGACTTATCATCCACTGTGACTTATTTGAAATAACAAGGATTTGTGATTCATATCTCACATGTGTAATCACATACACAAATGAACCACATACAATGTTGTTTAAGGATTCCAGTCTAATATTCATCTCATGAACTAACATGCATAAATACATTATGATTTTCCATTGTCCAACTAACTGGTTTGAGGGCATATTCCCAACAACCCACACACCCCCCCCCCCCCCCCCCCCCCCCCCCCCCAAAAAAAAATAAAAATAAAAAAATAAAAATAAAAATAATAATAATAATTTTATGACATAATTTTTTATTAGAATTTCCTTGGTCTAGTGTGTCAACTTTCAAATTATGGAGGGCAGAGTGACACGGGGTATAATATTTCCATTGGAAAATCCATACCATTTTTTGGGTAAGAATAATTTCCCTCCCATCTAGGATTTACCTTCCATTTATATCTCTAAGACTCTTAACATTCTCTGACCCTTAGCCGAAAGTTCAAAAAAAGGAAAGAAAAATAGTAAAAACTCCATCTTGCACATCCCACTAGATGTTCTTCTACCAGGGTCTGTCTCGAGTATTTGGAGGCCCGGGACAAAATACTAAAAAGGAGGCCCTTCGGGGGTTTGGGGACAGCGCACTCGAGGCGTTTTTTGGGATCTACTTATACATAATTAGCAATTTTTTTAGGTTTACTTCTACATAATTGGCAATTTTTGGTGGTCTACTTATAATATAAGTCTATTTGTGAAACTTAAACATTGTATGGTGTCTTTCAAAATTCTAGAGGAGTCTATTTCTAAAACTCAAAAAAATCTTATACTAAAAGTGTAATTTTCAAAATTCCAGGGGCCTTTGTTTTTGAGTTTTATATGTATTTATATGTATATCAATGTATATGTAGTTGATGACACTAAAGATTGGGTCTTGGGGAGGCTAAATGTAAAATACCAAAAAATTTCATGGTAAAAATATAATTATGAAAATTTCACGGGGATCTCAAAATTTTATGAACTTTGGTGGCTCGGGGTGATTGCCCCTTTTGACCCCCTATTGGACCGGCCCTGTCTTCTACTATCCTTTTTCTTGGTGGTGGAGGCTAAAACTTTACGCTAAATCAGCCACAACACTAGTAAAGTTTTAAGCCTAATAGCCTGATGGATGTAAAACAAATCCGAATTATTCATTTTAATAACTAAAATTTGCTATGAAATATTACGAATATATGTGCACATATGTGTATCTAATATACGCCTTTTGAACTAGACATAAAATTTGTGGTAGAAAGGCCTCGGCAACTCCAGGTTAAATAACAAACAACAAAATGTAATCACAGGCTCACAGTCCCTTTTAAATGAGCAATAGCTATCAGACACCAAATATTTACATAATATTTCAGAACAATTCTAAAGAAAAAGAATGTTATAACTCTCCAGAGAATGGCTACTCATAAGAAAGCAAAACAAAGAGGCATCTACTTACAACTTCAAGCATCTTGAGCGTTTGTAGTTGCACTGTTTTTGCCTCTTTGGAGTCCCATCTTTTGCTTCGACATTCTGTCTTGGCCGTGCACTCGGGAATTCTGGTTTTCTAAATAAAGAAAGAACACTTTATAATATATTCAACTATTACATTATTCAGTTTATTTCAAACTCTGGCACAGTACTATATTCCCAAAGTAAAGATAAGTGTGCATTTGTAAGACTGCAGTTTTGGAGTGGTATATCCTTCGCCTCCCAACGGGAGGTTGAGACCTTTAACCATTTGAGTCACGATTGCAAGTCATTTGTGGCTTATTTGTTGGTGCCTCAACTACAATGTGGAAAAATAGATGCCCTGCTACAAAGACTAATCAAAAGAGATAATTAAAATAATGAAATGGATTAAAATATTGAAATGCAATAATGGGCTCTATATGCTTTCACATATGCTGCTTGGTCAATGCATAAAATAAGGATAGTAAATACGTAACCTATAAATCAATTAATTCTAGAAGCTTTCCTAAGATTCTCGTAACAGAAGTAATTTTCTCTTACTCCATTCATCATAAGAAATTAGCATTCCATGCATGACAAAAGTAAGAAATTGAGCTGCCCACAGTTTGATAAAACTCCAGGACATACACTGAATTATGAATTGTTCCCCAGCTTATGGACTCAAAGAAGTTGTGAATAAGTTATAATATTGACAAAGTAAACTCCAGGACATACAATGTTTTTGGTAACCCCATGTACCAAGCATGAGTTATAATATTGACAAAGTAAAGCAAGTTTATAATTCATATAAGTAGCCCTATGCTTCCCAAAGTTTAGTCCCAACTTTGATTTCCAAATGGTTTACCAAATTTCAAAAGATGCATCAATTCAAATATATCAAACTCAGAAAAATGGCCTTCATCATTACAACTCTTCAAATCAGAGAGGCCAAGTTCATTATAAAGGTCAACATACTGAAATACATTGATTAATGGATAGCTCCTATATTAGAACACAAGTCCGCTCTCACCGTTGGATAGCTCCTCTGCAAAACTGTGGTTGACATAAAATGGTCTTACTAATTGTAGAGTCAAAGTTTTCGGGTAGAGTCATTATCCTAGTAAGGACCACGATATCAAGACCTTATTAATATTCAGGTAGTTTATTTATAGATACACATCCGTGTGAATCAAACTGAATCAAATATTCTAAGACCCATGTGAATCATTCATTGGTCCAACCATTATTGAATGGACAAAAATCAGTTTGTGGCAAAGCATAAAATTCTATTTCCTACCAAGTCTGAATATAATTAATATGGACTCATAGATAGAACTGCAAATAATGGGCATTTAACTAACAGGTGATCAATATATAGAACTGCAGTACCAGCTCATAGCCTTCCCAAGCAGCCCCATTAGCTTGTTTCCATGATAAATCTGAAGAGGCAAAAGGGAAACATATATGTATTAATGAAACTTTGGACAATCTTTTGGGTGATAGACCAAAAAGGTTATACCCTTCAAGTTATAACTCAAGATCATCGGTATCACCCACACAAGGACCCAAATAGAAATGCAATATTCTCAATGATACAATAATTGTTGTGAGAATATGTCACTTGAACATAGGATTAAAGTTATTAAAAAGAAAGATCTTTAATGTTGAAATCATATGGTAAGTGAACAATGGAACAAAAATTCAAAATCTTCAACTTGTAAGTCATCCACGCCATAATCTTAAATCAATCTAACCAAAGGCAGAAGCAAAGAAGACTGAAATTAATCAATCCCAAAAGACTTCCATTGAAACTCTCCTATAGCAATTTACGAGCAACACATGGCAAGAGAGTGTTTCACACACTATTCCTAAGCCATTCACACTTTATTAAGGCTCTATTTGGTTCATTGATTCATAGACGGAGAAAAAAGGTTAAATAACATAGGTAGAAAAATTACCTCCCTAGTGTTTTTTCCGATTGTTTTTGTCTATGCTCAAACAACATGAGGGTTAAAATTTTCTCAAAAATTAGAAGAAACTCAAGAAAAGTGACTTTTTTATTATTTTCATCCATGCTCAAATTACGTCCTGTTTACTTTTTCTTTTTTTCTTTTCTTTTTGGGTTACAAGGGGAAGGGATGGGGTTCGAATACTTGACCAATGCAATAGAAGAAACCTAAACGAGCTATGCTCACTTTGCAAATTGCATTCTATTTTCTTTTCTTTCTATTTTGTATTATTTTCTATATTAACCAAACTAAGAAAAGTATTTTCCTCTATGTTTTATCTTCTTCCGCTCACAAACACTCGTGACGCAAAGTAAGCCTAATTAAAACAAAAAACTCACGACACGAGGGAACAAGCATATACATTCATCAAGACCCATTTTACACGCACATGGAATGTATTAGAGAAAATCACTTCATATGGGGGGAAAGTAGATACATTCAAGAACTCTTCAAGATCCAATGTCGCACACAGGATACATTAGAAAAAGTAAATTGGGTTCGGGTTGGTTGCTACGAAAACTACAAAAATGAATTTAACTGAAGTTTCAAATGGTAAATCTTTTTTAATTGGGACCCCTAAATTTAAAATCCCTTTCACACTAGAATAGCTTCAAATGAAGTTGGACAAATATGGTATTAGAATAGCATCCAAACAGTTGAGTCATAGAGAGGGACAGAGAGAAGTAACTAGGGAAGAAACCTTTTTTTTTTTTCCTTTTTTGGAAACGCAAAGCATGAGTAGTACAGAGCAATGTTAGTGTTACCTCATAAATTCAGTGCAGAAACTCAAATCACTATACTATAACTAAAAGTAGAAGGTTCAAGCATAGTTTTACCTGGTGATGACACGTGGCAGTGTCATTCATTGTTCCAGAAGTTTAAACGCCTCTCTCTTAAATGTGAAAATTGTTGAAACGTTTCTCTCTCTCTCTGTCTCTCTCTCTCTCTCTTAAATGCAAATTGAAAGTTTTAACATTTCTTTAAATGAATAATTCATCTTCCAAAGAACACAATCCTCTCATCCTCTCTTTCTTCTATGTATCTATCTCCTACAGTGGTTAAGGTTTCATTTTTGGGTTTTGGTGTATCAATTTTTCAAATTTCTGTCGCATTTTATAGTAATATCTTTTTATTTTCCTATACATGCATTTTGTATGCAGTGACAGGGTTCTACATTCAAAGTTGTGTTTGGTCGGTGTGGATTTGAATTCCTTGGATGGATCAAGCAAGCAAAGAAGGGAGTGAATTTATTATGGCTTTTGATGATTCAAACCCATTGGCTTATTGGTAATATGTACATAGTCATTTTGGTTTTGGAATCTGAATACGTTTCTAAACATGGGTTCTGAAACTTCTCTTAAACAGAAATGTCAGAGTGATTAATGTCTTTATGAACCAAGTGATTAGGACCAGGTGGAAATAATTAGTGGTGCCAAGTGTGTGAGTTCTATTGTTTTTCATTTTTTTTAGTACTGTAATTCTTGCTTCTTAAGCCCCGCTTTGAATCTTGGATTTTGTGAGGAAAAGGAAAGGAAAAGCCAAAAAAAAATGCTTTTTTTTTGGTTGATACGTGTATAATAGGAAGGAACAGAAAACAAAGTTAAAAATAAATTAAATCTCTTTTCTATCAAAATTACAAATTTTGATTATTACTATTGTTAATTTTTATTTTTTTAACATTTTAGTTTTATTTAAGCATGAAGAAAAGCATATTTGTTCATTTTGCTGGGATTCATTGGTATTCTATCTTTCAGTTTGATTCTTGCTAATGGTTGGCCTTTCTGAAACATCCAAATAAGTATGGTACTGTCTTATGAATCGATCGAAATATTTTTGCTCACAATCATCGGGAATTGAACTCACCAAGTATGAATTATGTTCTTTCATTAGAGAGCCTATGTTCCTCTAATTTTTTTATGGGGTTTTGTCAACATGTGCCCTTAGGCCATATGTTAAGTTCCAAAAGTGGAAATAAACAAGGAAGACAAACACTGAACCCCACACTGGACATTGAAACCAACACTGTACCCCTTATTTATTTCCACTTTTAGAGCCTTAACATGTGCCATTAAGGCACATTTTAACAAAACCCTTTTTTTAATGCTAAATTTATTTATTGCTTAATTAGCTTTTTAGTGAATTCTTTGAGATTTTGTTAATTCTTGGATAGATTCTTTGCTCTCCTCTGGGTTTTGGTAGTAGACATTTGCTTTGCTTTTACTAATAGAGAAAATCAACCGCAGTTTCCAAATTATGGGTTGTAATTTGGCATGGTACAAGATTTCATGCTATTTGAAGTTTTCCCATTTTTTGGCTTTCTTGGGTCTGTTTGAGAAAAATTGAAAATTAAGTGCTGAATTTTAAGTATTGAAAATTTTAAATGATTGAATTTGCAATACTGAAAATAGTTTTCAAGTATTGAAATAGACCGCATTCAGTGATTATTTTTAGTTAAAAATTTTCACTTAAAGTTTTTAGTGATTTTTTGGCTACTTTTTCAATTAAGTGGTGCGTTATCAAATGCACTGAAAAAAAGAAAGTGCTGAAAATATTCATTTTCATCACTTAATTAGGTTATCAAACACACCCTTACACTTCATCAATACCCACCTTTTTTTTTTTATAATGACAAAAAAGCAAATTTTCGTTACCTCATAAATTCAGTGCAGAAACTCAAATAACACCCAGAAAACCAAAGGAACAGCAGGGAAAAAAGCACAGATGACAAGGATTAAGTTGCTGCAAACATAGTTTTACATACCAATAATCCATTTTTAATTGGAATTTTAAAGTTATGTTCAGATTCCACCATAAGGAGGCCCTAAATCATCATGAATAGACTAAGAAATCAGTATGATTTTAGTGAGGTCTGTGAATTCATGATAAACCTTCTGCCATGTAATCAAAATATTGCCCTAATTGAACAAGATTGGTAGAGTATAAACAATACAAAAAATTAGCGAACCTGAGAAAACACCATATCAAAAAGGAAAAGACTTATCTACCACACAAAAGTGCCTAAAAACTAAAAGCCACAAAATCGTAGGAAGACAGATCGAGATCTAGAAAGGATAAGATACTGTCTCCATGTAGTTTTGTTGAGACAGAGAATGGTTGCAAAGTTTGTGCTGCCGTTGCCGAGCACACCTATTCATTGTCTCCATATCAGATCTAGATGTGTACAATCAATATACGATTGTAAAACCCCTAGATCTGATATGTATATGTATGTATATAGCATACATATATAGAAAAAAAATTAACCTAGAGAGAGAGATGACCTGAGAAAGGGACTCGACGTCTCTTTGAGGCCTGTAATGGAAGGGTGGCTGGTGGTCTCCATGTAGTTTTGTGCGTGTTTGGATCTTTCTGTGGGCGTTATTGTTTGATCTGGGGGTTGCTACGGTTTACTTGGGGAGAGAAAAAGGAGATAGAGGGGAAGGAGATGGTGTTTGGATCTTTGTTTGGATCTTGACTCTTGGAGTGGAGAGAGTCAGAGAGGAGATGAATGTTTAGGGGGAAAATATGGGGGGGAAATCTTTGGCAAAACTCATTTAGGCGGGTTCTTTAGGCAAAATTCATCTGGACCCCTAATTTTCATTATTAGAAATCTTAGCCATCAATTTTGACTGAATCACATAGTCAAAATCATGTAATGGTATACAACTGCATTGCAATAAATAAATAATCAGATAATTGATAATAGCATACAATCAATAATCACAAAAAAAAAAGAACATTAATTAATTGATAATTATCAGCCATGCATATGTCCCCAGCCACTCTTCACTTTAACAAATAAACAAACACTTGGTGAGGATTAGAAGCGCAAAAAAAAACCAACACATTCATCGTCTACCTGTATGAACAAGAAGCGCAGAAGTTGATGTTTGGTGTAGTTAAATCCATACTTTGTGTTCAAGGAAATTCAAATTGTATACTAAAATAAACTAGTCCTGCAGGTAGCTGGATATAAAGTGGTTTATGATGGTCTGACTTTCGCAACAATTAGAGGTGTTCATCATGAAGTTCCACAGTTTAAACCACGCAGAGCTTTGGCTCCATTAAAGATGTTTATCGCAGATACTTAGTACTTTTAAGCTACATTGAAATTGAGAATGAGTAACAGTTTGTTGAGTTTCTATTACATTTCAGTCAAGTAAGATTAAGATAAATTGTATTCAACCAAGTGAAATATACACATTTTCTACCATGGATGCTAGTGAAAACTAAGAACTACATATCTTTCAAACACGACTCTCTAGAAGTTAACACATCCACCATTGTAACACTTCGATTTAATTTTGTATATCATAAAATTTTGAGCCTTAGTGCACATCATTTTCGTACCACAAAAATGTTCACAGAATCTGATTAAATGGTAAAAGCAGAAGAATAGAGAAGAACTGTGTACCATTTACTCCGTATACCCAGTTAAAAACAATCCTTCACTTTCTTCTACCTTTCATGGTGGTAGCTTCATAGACTTTCTCTTCCGAAATGACTGTGGCAGAGCTATTAATGGAGACAATAGAAATTCACAAGTCAAAAATTTAAGTCTATCCTACTAATAAAAGCAGTGATAGAAAAAGGTTAAATAAAATTACGTAGAACATAACAAAAATTTATTAACTTTTCATTTCCATGAATATCATTTGTGCATGTAAGAAAAAAATCACAGATAGTGTTTTTGCTTTTGCTTTTGCTTTGCCCACTAAATCACAAAACAAAAATATAAATAAGCACGTATCCATGGAATTGAAAATCTTATGGCCTCTATATTTTGTTTAGAACACAAATTTGATTCCGCGAGTCTAGTTATATTCTGCACAGTATCAAGAGGGACCAACAATTAGTAATAGACAAGAAGGAAAAAGAAAGAACCCTGTTCACATTACAGAAAATAAGAAAGGCAAAAAAAAAAAAAAAAAAAAAAAAGGACTATGGATTCCTAAACAACATCATTCAAGACAAAGAAGAGGAACAAAATCTGAATGCAACTTCGTTCAAAAAATTAATTCATAGCAGAGACAACTTAAAAGAGATTATATAAGAGAGAAAATGCTGACCTGTATTGTAGGAGAGACAAAGATGTTCTCACTCTAGTGACCTCCACGAAACTAAATAGAAAGTAGAAACCAATGTCAATTGGCCACAACAATTTCAAAATAAACCAAATTCAATTATCAGAAACCAAAGTTCATCCTATCAATAGGAAAAAACAAAAAAAGGAAATCAAACAAATGAATAGTTATAAATTGATACATGGAGATGCATGCGGCATTGGAGAAGATCGGAGAAGCGGGAGACACCGGCGGTTACAGTGGTGTCGATCGTGCAGGCGGCAAAGGTGGAAGCCGTGAGTGGTGGTGAGGTGTCGGGAGTGGTGGTCATAGGAGTACCGGAGTGGTGGTGAGGCACCGATTGAGAGAGGAGAAAGAGAGACTTAGAGGGGAAGGGGGGCGCAGTTGCGCAGTGAGGAGAAAGAGAGACTGGGAGAGATAGGTTAGATCATTTAGGGTTAAGACGAAGATTGGGGGGAATTTTGGGGAAAAGTGGGCTAAGCGGGAATTTAAGGCTCCAAGGCAAAATTTGGTCCCTTTCCCCCTTTTCTCTTTTCTCTTTCGGTGTGTTTGATAACCAATTAAGTGGTGGAAATAAAATTTTTTAGCACTTATTTTTTAGTACGTTTAGTAGTATACCACTTGAAATAAAAAAATTTAGCACTTATTTTTTTAGTACGTTTAGTACTACTGATAATAATCACTGAATGTGGACAATTTTAGTACTTGAAATTGTTTTCTGTATTGAAAATTCAATCGCTTAAAATTTTCAATACTTAAAATTTAGCACTTAGCGTCCAATTGATAAAACTGAAAAATTAAGTACTGAAAATTAAGTGTTGAATTTTAAGCATTGAAAATTTTAAGCGATTGAATTTCCAATGCTGAAAATAGTTTTTCAAATATTGAAATAGACTGCATTCAGTGATTATTTTCAGTAAAAAAATTTCACTTAAAGTTTTCAGTGGTTTTTTGGCTGCTTTTTCAAATAAATGGTACGTTATCAAACGGACTGAAAAAAATAAGTGCTGAAAGTTTTCATTTTCACCACTTAATTGGGTTATCAAACACACCCTTAATTTTCAGTACTTAATTTTTAGTTTTATCAAACGGACCCTTTCTCTTTTTCTTTTGAGAGTCCTTGTATTTGAGAGCCAACCCACTATTTTAGTTTGTGGAGCAAAATTCTTTATTATTTTTTTTTTCAAATACAAATTTCTAACGGATATAACCGTTACAAATATAAATAAGTCCGTTACAAAATTTAAGTTACCAAACTAATGCACATTACTAACGGATTATCTTGATTTCTAACGGATATATCCGTTAGTAATTACTAACGGATATATCCGTTAGAAAGCATAAAATCTGTCCGTTAGAAATTGGTCCATATGGTGTAGTGAATTCAAGAAGTTTACCCTGAGACCCAGAGTCTTCCTAACCTTGATGTCCTTATCCGAGTCAGCCACCACATCACAGTCGTGAACACTAGCATAACATAAAGTCTACTCGGAGTGGCACACACCCCACATCATTAGCTCATGCTAGGATCAGAGCACTAGACGTGTACACATCCATGCATTGCATCCTCATAGCATAGCATCCGCATGTCTTGTTATGATTTGTTCTTTTGTGTCCTGAACTATGTCTTGGTCTGATTCCCCTCGGGATACATAGGCAGCTCTCATAGAGCACGACCAGCACTAGGCATAGCATCATCCTTGCATCTTTTGCAATGCTTTTATCCTAAATCTATAGCCTCCAAAAAGACCTGTCTTTTCAAAACTTTGGCACTTGCTTGTGACATGCGTTGCCTCGCAAGTTCATGCCAAAGAGGGGCAAACTATAGACACCCTATTTTTTCGGCTATTAGATTTAGGAGACCCATAGCTTGGTGGTTCATAATGATTGAAAAAGACTCAAAAAGGACTCCTGAAAGTTAGTCCTATCTCCCAAAATGCTCAGAATGACCAAAATGCCCCCGAAAGCCCAAAAACTCCCAGATTTGGACCAAAAGTTCTGGAAACATACTAGGTCATAAGAAAAGTACTAAAAATAAGTTTTCAAGCAAAATCATAAGAAATCATCGGCTCCCAGAGACCCCCAGAAGTCCCAAAAGTTCCTAGAAAGTCCCCGTTGACCGATTTGACCAAGTTTGGCCAAGGTTTGACCAAAATCATTCGAATTCTCCAAAAAGTTCCAGAATCATTCTAGATCATGTGGAAAGTACTAAAATGAGTTTTAAAAGAAAATCGGACGAAAACGTCAGCTCCTAGGAGCTCTCGGAGGTTCTCGAAACTTCCCAGGAATCCTAGGTTTGACCGATTTGACCTAAAAGTTGACTTTGAAACCAGAGCACCATATCATTTTTCAAACATTTTTTATAAAGACTAGAGGTCAATATCTTTCCAACGGTATATCGCACATAAATTCTGGATTTAAAACAAATTTATTATGAATTTCTAAAGGTGAAAAAGGCGACCAAATCGGCTTTTATCTCGAATACTGCAAAAGTTTTCAAAGTGACCTATCTCCAAACTATTTTTTATGTAAAGTAGACTCCATTACCTTTCCAACAGTATATCACAACCTCAGTTTGGAGTTCATACGCATTTTTGCGAATTTTGGATGAAATATGGCCTTTTCGCGAATACCGGAACCTCTGGGGGCCTAATTGGAATTATCCGGACATCAGAGGAGCAGTGCTACCGCGGCACTGGCCCACTACTGTTGGGGTATTCTCCCCCAGAATGGTCCATTTTTTAAATTTATTTTGGGGGTCCATTTTGATTAATTAGAAACCAAAACGACGTAGTTCTATGTTGACAGATGTTTGGAACCAATGGGGACACTTCTTAAACCCCAAAACCACCCCCAAATTGGCCTATATAAACCCCCCTTGACTTCTCATTTAGGGGTGACAAATACAAAGCTTAGAGAAGTTATAGAGAGAAAAGTTGTAGAAGATAAGGTTAGGAGAGTGAAAGTGAGCTTCTTCCTTTGATTTTCAACTAAAAAGTGAGTTCTAAACTTTGTTTTCTACTTCATTACTCCCATTTACTTCACAGTCAATACACCCAACCACCATTTTAGTGAGCATTTGTGAGATAGGAAGTTTCTTCCATGTCCAATGTCACCACATATGAGTGAAACACCAAGCTACAAGTCCAATACATCATTGAATATCATCTATTGATTGTTTATTTGCTTGTCTATATAAATGTTCCTCTCTCCTTACCCCATTTCTTTTTAATTTCTTTTTATTTTCTTACTAGTTCATCATCATCTAGATGATGACATGGTGTTTGAGGTGAGTGAATCCTTATGGATACTAGCTCTTGACCTCAAAAACATGCTTGATAGATTATGATTTCAACTTCAATACGTTCCTATGTATTCTTGAAGTTGTCTTCAAATATGAAAACAATGTCTCCAATAATCTTGGAGGTTCTTGATATGGGTTCAAATGTTGATATTTCAAGTGGTCATAATCTCCATTTAAGTGCTGAAAATATACTTTTAAAACCTCCATTTCAAAACCCCTCTTAAACCCCTCATTTTGATTTCAAAGAATAAAACCCTAGTTCTTTCCAAAATCTTCAAAATAGTGAACAATCTAAGTTCAAAATTTCTCTAGGACTCAATACTCAAGGTATTAACATGAGACCACTTGGAATTCTTCTTAACTTATTAGAGAACACCCATGATTTTTGGTTTCGCTTGGAAATTCTTGGAAGTGGTCCATTAAGATCCAAACATTCTCTCAAGATATTCCGTTTTTACTGTCACAGCAGCTTAGTTGACTTTCAACTTGTCTTTTAGAAATATTTTCCAACACGCGTGGTTCCAAATCATTTTTCCCTTGAACGTTAGTGTCTTAGGAAAATTTCTATATAATATGGGCCTTTAGATCTTTTGTTTCCATTTTCTAAGATTTCTTAACATTTCAGTCGATAGTATGAACTCTGTTTCTGAGTGACCACTATTGTTTACGTGATTTCTCTCAATCTGTAATAGTTATTGAGGATTGGCTTTTTGATTTGTGTTCTAGACACAATAAGGATGATTTCTATAAAAAAATTCATGCATCAAAAACATTCCTATCCCTACTTTTCATTTTCCACAATATAATGTCACTGTTCTGTCGACTATTCACAACAAGTATACTCTTACTTCCAACTTTTGATTTGATACTTACATGCACTCCAAATTTGTTCACATCTTAGGAAGTAGTCCATACTACCTTTGTACATGTCCCATGATGATTTACTCTATACATTCATTCATATTGTAGATTTCTAAGTCACTTTAGAAAGTCCATGCACACAAACCACCACAACCTTTGCATATTTTTTAGGATTATACAATACATCCATGCAAGATTTGGGGTTTTTGTGACTCCCAATCTAAGAAGATTATAAGGATTGAACTTGATCATACGTCCATGCTTCCCCTCGATCTAATCTTCCTTTCTCATCCATCCCGGGGATTGAGAAATCTTCTTTCCATAAAGATTAACATGCATCATACTAGCTTGCTAAGCATATTTTGATATCTTTGATTATTTCTTTCAAGAACAATCCATGTCCCCTCGTAGTTTAGGAAAACTTGATTACTTGATATGTGATTAGATGATATTTCTTAGGTTTGAAAACTTGATTACTTGATATGTGATTAGATGTTTTTTCCTAGGTTTGTTTGTGTGATCTTTCACCTTTGCATTGTGTGATATTTGGCTTAGATCTTATGAATGATATCTTATCTTTTGATCTTCCATTTCAAAATTCTTGTGTGATGTAATATACTATCATAGTATAAATTGTCAAACCATGTATAGTATAAGATGATTATTTGGATGCTAATTGAGGCCCGTCGAAAGACGGGGCGAGTTGAGGGCGTTTTAGTCGTGACAAAGGCTCCTTCCTCTCTCGTACCAAAACCCCGAGCCAAGTTCTTTGGTTATGAAAGGCCGGTGCCCTTTATCCATTTGGGTGAGTCAAAATTAGGTTTCTTGGTTCCTTAAAGACCAAGTGGCGACTCTGTATCTGTTTTCAACAGACCTTTTTCTTTCCTATTCAAAACAATTTCAAATCAAAACAAAGAGGTGGAATTCTGCGTGCCCACACCCTCTAATAAAGAGTAAGCAATCCCTTGAGAATGTCACCAAGTTGATTACCTAGAACTGCAGTCTTGTTGATAATTAGTTATCAACATGCTTGGTAATTATGAGAGGTGAATGGGACTCAAGGAGTACAAGAAGTAATCATGATTCAGGTTGACAGTAACAGTTATCCGACTACCTGAATATGATTATGAATGCTGACGGTAGAGGGACATTAGTACACCATACAAGTCTAGTTATCGCTTCGAATATGTTCTTTTGCGTTGGAGTTCAGTTATCGTTTTATAGTGGAGTAAACGATAACTGACCTGTTGGTTAGTTTGCTGATCAAAGAGTTTGATCATGGTAATTAACTACTAGTCTGAGCCAACAATAAAGAGCCTAGGAGGTCCCACTCTTATCTCCGCTAGGATACTTAGAAAGCCACATGAGGATCTTGTCATGGCAGGTTTGATCGATCGAAGTCATGGCAGGTTCGATCGCTTGAACGTGGTTCGATCAATCGAAGGTTTGATCGATCGATGACACTTCGATCGATCAAACGTTAGGTCGGTTCTGGGAATCTATAAATAGGGCAGCTGCGTTCTAGAAAAGGAGTTCGTTGTTTTTATTAACCAAAAGCTACAGATACTATTTTAGAGTCCTGAACCTTCTCCTTCCTCTCTATTAGAAATCCCACCATCTCTAGTCTCTCCAAGAAGCATCCGCTAGAGACATAAGGGTGAAAACAACCTAGTGGATGCTGCTGCATCACCAAGGAAGAAGAAAATCATAATTGGGCTCAAGACCTGAGGTATACTTCTTGTCCCCGCTGGTTAGTACGCATCTATAGAACTGACAAGAAGTAGATCCAGAGCTACCAATAAGTTTTTGTAACTTCATGTTTTCTGCTGCACTTTTAACTATTAACTTTAAACTGGTTTTTCCTTCAATTTCTACTTCAACTGGAAGGACAGCCTCCATCCCATAAACCAAAGAATATGGCGTGGCTCCCGTAGAGGTTCTTACGGAGGTCCGGTATCCCTACAGTGCGAATGATAGTTTCTCGTGCCAATCCTTGTATGTATCCGTTATTTTTCCCAAGATTGCTTTGACATTTTTGTTTGCCGCTTCCACTGCCCCATTTGTCTCTGGTCTGTATGGAGATGACTGGTGCCGGGTTATCTTGTACTTTTCTAGAAGTGGGATGACCTCTCCTTGGAAATGAATGCCATGATCTGAAATAAACTCGTTAGGGACCCCATATCTGCAGATTGTGTTCTTCTCTATGTAGCTCACCACATCCTTAGCCTTCAGGGTTGCGTATGACGCAGCCTCTACTCACTTGGTAAAATCATCAATTACCACAATTATGTATCGGTGTCCATTAGAGGCTTTTGGAACTATTTCACCGATAATATCAATGCCCCACATGGAAAATTGCCAAGGCGTGGTCATGCTATAGAGTTGGGAAGGCGAGGTATGCATTAGATTAGCATGGATCTGGCACTTGTGACACCTTCTGACGTATTCTCAACAGTCTCTATAAAGGGTTCTCTAATAATATCCTTGGCAGATTATTTTCTTAGCCAACATATGCATATTCATGTGGGCTCCACAAACTCCCTCGTGAATTTTCTCCATCATTCTCTTAGCCTCCTTTCCGTATAAAGACTCTAGATTATACTCGGTGTATGACTTCTTCCATAGCTTATCGGCATAAATCACAAATTGGGCTGAGAATCTTCTGACAGCCTTCCTATCTTTCTCTGAGGCGCCTTCAGGGTACTCACCTTCTTTGATAAAATTCTAAACGTCCATGTACCAAGGTACCTCCCCTTCATCTTCTAAGGTCGCGATCATCTCAAATGACTGTTGGTCCCTTATTTCTATGGATAGCGGGATCATGGAGACTCCTAGAGGGATTCGTATCATTGAGGCTAAGGTTGCTAAGGAATCAGCCAATTGGTTCTCTTCTTGGGGAAGGTAATAGAATGATATCATCTTGAACTGTACTTTCAAACTCTCCAGATAATCGTGGTAGGGACTCAATTTCTCATGCTTCACCCTCCAATCACCCCGAACTTGAGATATGATCAAATTAGAGTCCCCGAAAACATCGATCGTCTCAACTTTTAAGGCCAGCGCAGCTTCCATTCGAATTGCACGCCTCATACTCTGCCATGTTGTTGGTTGAGTTATACTTAAGCTTAACGGCTAAAGGGGTTGGGGTCCCGTCTGGTGCTACAAGGATGATTCAAACCCCATAGCCCAGTTGATTGGCTGCTTCATCGAAGTTCATTTTCCATTAGTTCTCCTCTATCTCCATTACTCCTTCATCTGGGAATCGGATCTCGCCCTTTTCTTCGGATTCTATTATAAGATCGACCAGGTATTCGACGACTGTTCTTCCTTTCACGGATTTGGCAGTGACATACTTGATATCAAATTCATCTAGCATCATGGTCCACCGAGAAATCCTACTGGTCAACATAGGTTTTTCAAACAGGTATTTAAGTGGGTCCATTTGGGATATTAGGGTTACGGGGAAGGCTATAATGTAGTGCCTAAGGCGACGGGTGCACCAAACTAAAGCCCAGCATGCTTTCTTAAAGCAAATACTTTAATTCATACCCGGTCATTCTTTTGCTCAAGTAATAAATGGTCTTTTCCACGTGCCCTTCATCTCCTTCTTGGGCCAGCATACACCCATCGAATCTTTGGACACAGAAGGTATAGTAGTAAATGTTTTTCGGGTGAGGCTGGTGATAAGATAGACGGGTTTTGGAGATAGGTTTTGATCTTATCGAAGGCTAGTTGGCATTGGGAATCCCACTCGTACTTCTCCCCTTTTCTAAGCAGCTTAAACAAAGGTCGCAGGTGTGGACACGTGGCCTTCGTGAGCCCACCCTCGATTTTTGTTTCTAGGGTTTCAGAATTGATTTTCCTTTATTTTGAAATTGATTTGAAAGAAAACAAGAGGTCTATTGAAAACAGATATAGAGTCGCCACTTGGTCTTTAGGGAACTAAAAAACCCAATTTGACTCACTCAAACGGATAAAGGGCACCGGTCCTTCATAACCAAAGAACTTGGTTCGGAGTTTTGGTACAAGAGAGGAAGGAGCCTTTATCACAAATAAAACACCCTCAACTCGCCCCGTCTCTCGACAGGCCTCAATTAGCATCCAAATAATCATCTTATACTATGTTTGGTTCGACAATTAATACTATGATAGTATGCTACATTACATAAGAATCTTGAAATGGAAGATCAAAAGATAAGATATCATTCATAAGATCTAAGTCAAATATCACACAATGCAAAGGTGAAAGATCACTCAAAAGAACCAAGGAAAAATCATCTAATCACAAATCAAGTAATCAAGTTCTCCTAATCTAAAGGGGGACATGAGTTGTTCTTGAAAAAAAAATCAAAGAAATTAAAATATGCTTAGCAAGCTAGTATGATGCATGTTAATCTTTGAGGAAAGAAGATTTCTCAATCCCCGGGATGGATGAGAAAGGAAGATTGGATCAGGGAAAAGAATGAAAGTGTTATCAAATTCATTCCTTATAATCTTCTTATATTAGAAGTCACAAAAACCCCAAATCTTGCATGGATGCAATGTATGATCCTAAAATATGCAAAGGTTGTAGTGTGTTTGTGTACATGGACTTTCTAAAGTGAGTTAGAAGTCTAAATTATGCATGAATGCATGAAGGAAATCATCATGGGATATGTATAAATGTAGTATGAACTACTTCCTAAGAGATGAACTAATTTGGAGTGCATATGAGCATCAAATCAAAGAATGAAAGTAAAAGTATGCTTGCTGTGAAAAGTGGACAGAACAGTGAGTTGATCTTGGGGAAATTAAAAAGTAGGGTTAGGAATGTTTTTAATGCATATTTTTTATGGAGATAATCCTTATTGTGTCTAGAACACATATCAAAAAGCCAATCTTCAATAACTATTACATATTGAGAGAAATCATATAAACAATAAAGGTTACTCAGAAACAGAGTCCGTACTGTTGACTGAAATGTTAAAAAATCTTAGAAAATGAAAACAAAACATCTAGATGCCCATATTATACAAAACGATCTCTAAGACACTAAAGTTCAAGGGAAAAATGAGTTCGGACTACCCCTTTCGGAAAAGTTTTCTGAAAAATAAGTTGAAAGTTAACCAAGCTGCTATGACAGCAAAAACAGAATGTCTGGAAGGAATGTTTGGGTCAAAATGGAACCCTTCCAGGTGTTTTTAGATCAAACCAAAAATCATGAATGCTCTCTAATGAGTTACGAAGACTGTCCAAGTGGTCTGGCATCCATATATTGAGTATTGAGTTCTAGAGAAATCTTTGAACTCAGATCTTTCACTGTTTTGAAGATTTTTGGTAAAAACAAAGCTTATTTCTTGGAATCCAAATGTTGGGGGTTTTAAAGGGGTTTTGAAATCGGGGTTTTGAAAGCACATTTCTAGCACAAAAAGGGAATTAAGACCACTTGGAACATCATCATCCAACTCATATCAAGAACTCCCAATATTACTTGCACAAACATAGTTTTGTTTGAGAATATGACTTCAAGAATATATATGAATTTATTGAAGTTAGAATCATCATCCATTAAACATGTTTTTGAGGTCAAGAGCTACTATCTATAAGGATTCACTCTCCTCAAACAACATGCCATCTAGATGATGACAAGCATGTAAGTAATCAAAGAAAAATAAAAAAGGAAATGAGGTAAGAAGAGATGAACATTAATGTAAGCAAGCATGTAATAGCAATCAATAGATAATAATCAATTTGACTTTGGACTTGTAGCTTGGTGTTTCACTCATAGATATTGACATTTGGACATGGAAGTAGCTTCCTAACTCAAGAATGCTCAAAAATGGTGGTTGGAAAAGACTTGAATGTGAGATATAAGAGGGGTAATGGGAGAACACAAGATTGAAACTCACTTTCTTATAGAAAATCAGTGGGAGAAGCTCCCTTTCCTTCTTCTAAACCTATCTCTATCTGTCTTTCTCTCTACAACTTCTATGAACTTTGCACTTGACCCCCCCAAAATGAAGACCAATGGAAGGTTTATATAGGCTAATTTGGGGTGGTTTGGGGGTATTAGAAGTACTCCCATCGGTCCCAAACATCTGTGAACATAAAACTACATCGTTTTGGTTTTTAATTAATCAAATTGGACCCCCAAATAAATTACAAAAATAGACTCTGCGAGGGTTGAGTGCCGCTGCAGCACTGGCCATGTGCCGCCGCAACAGTAGCCCAGTGCCGCCGTGGCACTACTCCTCAGATGCCCAAAAATTTGCATTTAGGCCCCCAGAAGGTCCAGTATTCGCAAAAAAGCCCTATTTCGTTCGAAATTCACAAAAAATGCGTATGAACTCCAAACTAAGGTTGTGATATACCGTTGGAAAGGTAATGAAGTCTACTTTACATAAAAAAAAATATTTCAGAGATAGGCCACTTTGAAACGTTATGCGGTATTCGCGATAAAAGCTGATTTGATCGCCTTTTTCACCTTCAGAAATTCATAATAAATTCGTTTTAAATCCAGGAATTATGTGAGATATACTGTTGGAAAGCTATTGACCTCTAGTATTCATGAAAAATGTTTGAAAAATGATACGGTGCTCCATTTTTAAAGTCAGCTTTTGGTCAAACTGGTCAAACCAGGGACCTCTAGGGAGTTCTAGGAACCTCTGGGAGCTCCCGGGAGCTGACGTTTTTGTTCAATTTTCTTTTAAAATTTTTTTAATACTTTTCTCATGATCTAGAATGATCTTAGAACTTTTTGGCAAATTTGGATGATTTCGGTCAAACCTTGGTCAAACCTGGTCAATCCTTGGTTAAATCGGTCAACGGGGATTTTCTGAGAACTTCCGGTACTTTCGGGGGTCTCTGGGAGCTGACGATTTCATCTGATTTTTCTTCAAAACTTATTTTTAGTATTTTTTATAACATATCATGTTTCCAGAACTTTCGGTCCAAATCTGTGAGTGTTTGGGCTTTTAGGGGCTTTTTGGTCATTTTGAGCATTTTGAGAGATAGAACTAACTTCCAGGAGTCCTTTTTGTGTCTTTTTCGATCATTGTGAACCATCAAGCTATGGGTCTCCTAAGTCTGATAGCCGAAAAAATGGGGTGTCTACAGCAGGTTAGGGTGAGTTTTAAGATGAAGCGGCTTATGAATTGTATCTTGCCTAGAAACCCCCTCAATTCTTTCTCATTCTTTGGCGGCTGCATTTTGACTGTGGCCTTTATTTTGGTTGGATCCACCTCTATTCCCCTCTGAGTGATAAGGAATCCTAACAACTTTCTCGTGGTGACTCCGAAGGTGCACTTTTACGGGTTTAGCCTCATTCTAAATTCTCTTAACCTTCCAAAGAACTTTCTCAACGCCCCTAAGTGTCCTTTCATCTCCTTAGATTTCACAATCATATCGTCCACATACACCTCTACTTCCTTATTGATCATATCGTGTAGTAACGTAGTGGCGGCCCACTGGTAAGTTGAGCCCACATTTTTGAGTCCAAACGGCATCATCCTTTTGCAATATGTCCCCCACGGTGTGATGAAGGTGGTTTTCTCCCTATCTTCTGGTGCCATGAGAATCTGGTTATAACCTGAGAACCCATCCATGAAAGATAGGAGTTCATGCCCTGCAGTGTTGTCCATTAATACATCAATGTGGGGGTAAAGGGAAGTCGTCCTTAAGGCTGGCTTTGTTCAGATCCGGGAAGTTGACACAAGCCCTAACACTTCCATCCTTTTTCGGGATAGGCACAATATTGGCGACCCACTCCGAATACTCGGTGACCGTTAAGAATCCGGCTCTCAATTACTTTTCAACTTCCTCTTTAACTTCGAGTGCCCATTCAGGCCTCATTCGCCTCAGTTTTTGTTTCACGTGTTTGGAATTGGGGAAGAGGAGGATATGGTGTTGAACTATTTCTGGATCGATACCTGGCATATCGCTGTAAGACCATGCAAAAACATCTTTGAATTTATTTAATAGATTGATTAATTCTTTACTTTCTTCTTTCCTAAGTGTAGAGCCATTAAAAACATTTTGAGGATTATCTTCATTTCCTAGATTAATCGCTAGAGTGTCCTCAATGATTTTACATGCAGGTTCTTTTTCCTTTTCAATTAATTTTTGCAATTCATTTGGTATTTCATGACCATCACATTCATCACATTCATTAAGCACATTCGAGTAGGCACAATTAGTCTTACTTTCATTGATTTTCTTTGGAGCGATTAAAACAAACATGGAAATTGAAAGGCGCTTCATTTAGGCCATTACAAACTCTGGGTGTGGGGGATACCTATCACTAGACTCGAAAACCCATTCTTTCTTGCTTTCTCCTCCCAGATCAGAAATGAAGCATTCTTCCTGATCCCCTGTCTTGGTAATCTCTTCCATCTCTTCTTTTTTCGGCTCTTTTTCCTGTACCAAACCCTCAGCATGCTCTTTTCTGGCCTTGTCCTCCAAGACCCCTTCTTGGCCCATTCCTTCAATTTTTGTGCTTTCCTCGCCCAACAAATTCTTCAAAAGCCATCTAGTGCACCAACCCAATCTTTAGCAATAACTGACTTCACGGGAACCTGTAGATATGGACCCTGATACTCAGAGAATTCGTGGGTAAAGAAGATCTCAAACCCTGGCTTCAAACAATTATCTTTCTGATCCATCCATGGTTTTGGGAAGCCACAAAAGGGAAAATCCTCACCTTCCTTAAAAAAGTATCCATTGAGCATCTTCTAGTACGGGTCCAATGGTGCATCAATTGCCTTCTTCTTTTCTCTCAGTTCTTTCTTGGATGGTTGATAGCCTAGAGCATGAGTGTGAGTCTGAGTGGGGATTCTCATAAATTCTGGCAAGCCTTGATGATTCTTACCTAATCCCATGCCCGGAAAGAAACCCATCTTCTTCATGATACCAGTGACCAACGGGCTCGCATACTGATCAAAATACAGTGGTAGGAACTCCCTCAGCTTCTCTTCCTCCAACATGTTGATAAACTCGAAACCTCCCAAACTTGTTTCCTCTTTCTGAAATTGCACCTCTAGAATCGGCGCGCTTGATGAAGCTTCAGACGAACGGACCCAACTGTCCCCAAGAATGTCACAGACCTTGTCTTTCCAAACACATTTGACTTTCTGATGAACTGTAGTTGGTATGGCACCAGACTGTCTAACCACGGCCTTCCCAGCAACAAATTAAAAGAGGCGGGGATGTCAATGACCTGAAATTCGGCTTCCTTTTCCACCGGTCTGAAAGCGAGATGAAGGTGAATTATTCCCATGACTCTCCTCCGAATGTTGTCATACGCTCTCACCTTCTGCTCAGATGGTATGAACGTTGATTCATCCAAACCCATACGCTTAGCTGCTCGAAATGGGCATATGTTTAGAGCAGACCTATTATCAACAAGACAAGCAGGCACAGTGTTTCCCAAGCATTCAACAGTGACTTATAGCGGTTTATTGTGAATAGGTCCCCCCAGAGGTAGGTCATCGGACGAGAAGATAATAGCCAGAGTCTAAATTCTGCCAATCATTCCCATGAGGTATTCTTGTGTTGTGTTGATAGAAACATCAGATTAGTGTAAAGCATCCAGAACTGGCACCGGTTACGTTTGGAAGCAATCAACAAACCCCAAATGGTAATGTTAGCTTGAGTTTTCCTCATTTTCTTCAAAACCCTATCTTATTCTTCTTCTTCATTCATTTTCCCTTTCTCTTTGTTCAATTCCCTCCCTATGTGATCCTCCTCCAGCTCATGAGGTTTGAAATGTCTCCCTGACCGGGTTAGGTGGCAGACTTCTTCTTCTGCCCACAGACTGTCGGTTTCGAAAACAACTTTCAAGCCCCCTTTTGTCACACCCCGAATTTTTGAGACAACCAAATACCCATTCAATAATATCCCAACCAGTATTTAATTGCCCAAAAATCTGATAGTGAAAAAAACAATCAACTTGTCACACATTTGAAATAGTAAACTTTGCTGAAAAATGTTCCTCTTTAAAATAATTCACAAACTTTAAGTAACAAAAAAAAATAATCATTTTCATTGAGATCTCCATGATAAAATTCTAAACTACAATTTACAATAATAAAGAGAATTCAGTTGCCATAACAAACTAAGAAATCCACATTTTTACAAAACTTGAATCAGAGCTGCTACAATCGTCCCATAACCCCAAAATAATAAAATACAACATGGTCCACAATGCCAAGAAATAAATAAATCAAGATCATGAAGCAAAATAAATAACAATTAAAATCCACTCGTAGATCTCTGAATCACAAAATTTACTCCAACCGCTAACACGAACTATTTCTGAAAATAAGAACCCGGCTACGCTCCACGAAGAACGCACCTGGTGATAAAATCACACGGGTCAGTACACACGGTACTGGTGTGAGTTAAATAAATAACATAATAACGAAGTCTTAGGGATAACACACAGTTCCTTGGAATACCACACCGCAAAATAAGAAATTTATCGGGCAAGAGAGTAGTTCCACTCACACTTCAGGACAAGCGGTAGTTTCCTTCAATGTGGTGGCAGTGGCTCCAACCCCGAATAAACACAACTGAATACTTACCGGTCGGGTATCTATGGTGAGTCAGCCCTGCATAAAAGTTAGTTGACCCACCATCCTGTAATATATAGTTATCACAAACCAAGCAAATAAGTCAGTAAACAACATTTCCACATTCTAACTTAAACGTCGCATTCATTATTCCAAACTTATCAGTCTTATGAAATACTCCATTGTCATTATTTATTAGCCTTTAATTATCTTTGTGTTCCCTAGGTTCACCACTTGGCCACCCTCCATGGTACAGCCCACACATATATCCCATGTGTGCCCGGACATACTACCAACACCCACTCCGGTGCCAGTTTGGTTGGGGTATCAACCAAACCAGGTATACACAACGGACGGCTGGTCAATATGTCAAGACGTCTATACAATATAAGCCGAGCATAAGGCTTAGGCCAGCTTGATCACGAAGCCACTGGCAAAAAGTACACTCCACAAGTCTTAAGCCAGCTTAATCACGAAGCCACTGGCAAAAGAGTGCAAGCTACCAAAAACAAATAACACAACAACGGGGAGCGGTGAACACTAAAGAACTATGTTGCAATTATCACTTATCGTTCGTATTATCCCCAATAATTGTGAATTTCACGTTTATCAAATAGTTCCGTCTTATCATCCAATCACATTTCTAACTATTAGATGTATTCCAATTTCTTACAATAAAGGGTTTTATCAATTAACCCATAACAATTCTTCCCTCAATAATTTCCAATCAAATTACAGGATTCCCAATAGACTATTCAATGTATCTAATTTACTCATTTTTATCAAAATGACCACACAATAAGGTCAGTTATTTCAGGTACAATAATCTCAACCCAACATTCAAAATTAGCCTACATGAAACCCATAATAAAAATTCAAATTCTCATATCGTAAAGTATTATAACAGTCGTTCCACAATATTTTCATCGGACTCAATGTTAATGACTATTACCCTTTATTTTTTATCAACATTATATGAGAATTCATGTATCTCTGAGTAATTTTCGTTAAGTCAAACGAATGAATAAAAAAATAACACAACGAATCATATTTCTCCAATTTCGTACATTTTAATATACTAAAAACTGCTACTGAAATCTTCAATTTCTGCCTAAACGGTGCAGAATCATGAAAAGTACCATTAGATGAAAAACGTGCAGAATCACGTTTTTCATGAGACACGCGGACAGAATGTTCAAATTCAAAGCCACGATTTTCTAATAATTTTCTAAAGTTTCTGCAACTGTGTGAATTACAAATAAAACGAATTTCACATATATTTCCTAACAAACATGAATATTTCACATATGGTTTTTATCAAACTAACGATTCACCTAACCCTTTCGAATACCCTAATGTCATGATCGCAAAGTCACACGAAGGGGAAAGAAACTATCTAAATTACTTCAACAATAGCGTGTATCCATTACAAAGATTTAACCCTACCAATTAAATTAAACATGTACTACTTTAATTTACTCTCATATACATATATACATACGTGTATTTATATACTCGGATACACAAAATTCAAATCACCTCGTTGATCAAAATTCAACCACCACGAATGCTTCGCGATTCCCCACGTGCCCACGAACCCTAGACCCTTCTCCTTTCTTCTCCCTTTTCTTCTCTTCTTTCTCTTCTCTCTCTTTCTCTTTGTCTCTCTCAATTGCGGTTGTGTAAAGGAAAGGGATTCGTAACCCTATTATTTTATTATGTAAGTATACAAGATGCATACCTAACCTATTAGTATATTAACACACACACCCGTACATACTAACACACATACCCGCACACATCTACACACACATGTAAATCCCGTTTTTCTTTTTATGGGCTCACAAAAGAGACTCATATGAGCCCAGAATGTAACTCAAACCACTAAAATGGCTAACTCAATGGGTACTTATGCCCCGGGTACTTAATTTTAATATCAGATACACTATTTGACACATTCGCGGGCCTGTTATTCTATATAAAAAAAATACATATCAACCCTTCATTTTTTTTTTAATAAATTTAAATTAATAAAATGTAGCATTCAAACTAAAGGGCTCACTAATGATTTAATTTATATGTCCACCAAACACTTAAAATTTTCAAACACATTTCTTACATAGCCACACTCATATAATATTGCTAACTGAAAGTAATAATTAAAATAATTATTTATACACTTAGAAATTTTAGGGTTGTTACATTCTACCATCCTTAAAGAAATTTCGTCCCGAAATTTGAAGCAACGATAAATACACACGGTAGTCATCAATAAAGTTAAACACGTAATTTTAAACAAAGCATTGATTAAGTTTAACTCTCAACTATACGAGACCAAGTACGTTGAGCGACTAATCCAAACAAGGAAACCCTCATATATATACTTTATTCTCGTATAATTAATCGTCAAAATGTAATCAACAACATAAAGTTTGATGCAAAGATTGTGAATATAAACTATTCATGTAACATGCTCACATTTAATCAATGATTTAACTACATGCTCATGTTTACCTCTTACCATGTCCCGAACTCCTACTACTCGGGATACCCAATACTTACAACTCAAATGTATATCTTCAAGATCATTCAGAACCTTTCACTATGAATAAGAATACCCGTCCAAATTAATAAGCTGTGGTAGATATAAGAAAACCTCTGGCTCAATATACACTCCCGAAAAATAATAAGGCATAGAAATTCCATGTTGAGAGATACGATAGATGCAGCAGTAGAATATCAGCCGATAATACCAGCTTCATAATAAGAAATCCAAAATACCCGTTGACAGATAAGAAATCCCAGAATACCAACAGTAATAGAATCCGCTTCAGAAAACCATAATAATCAATAGAGATGAGAAGGCTAGAAAACCAGTTGATAACATAAGAAATCCAGAAATCCAATCCTTGCCTCCAATTGCCGTACAAAATTTCTCAAGTCCATCGTATTCACCCACATAACTATTCCATAAACGAAAATAGAACTCCCCTCAATACAACCCCAATATACCAATACAAGATACATACACTAACATGCAAATTTAACCATTATCCTATATGCTCATACTTGGTCTCAAAAATAACATACAGTTAATACCAACCAAGGAAGCAAATCAATATGTACGAGCATACGGTTCACAAACTACTACTAAGATATAAAGACATTATTCACATTACAAAGCACATAGCAACAAGAAGCACGTAGTAGCACATACTCCCAATCCCAAAGAAATTCGCAAACCTAAAGCTCTGACAAGCCCATAAACCACGATCTGAGAATCACTTAGACTCGCTAAGCTAACCTTAAGCTCTGATACCAAACTGTCACACCCCGAATTTTTTAGACAACCAAATACCCATTCAATAATATCCCAACCAGTATTTAATTGCCCAAAAATCTAAGAGTGAAAAAAACAATCAACTTGTCACATTTGAAATAGTAAACTTTGCTGAAAAATGTTCCTCTTTAAAATAATTCACAAACTTTAAGTAACAAAAAAAAATAATCATTTTCATTGAGATCTCCATGATAAAATTCTAAACTACAATTTACAATAATAAAGAGAATTCTGTTGCCATAACAAAATAAGAAATCCACATTTTTACAAAACTTGAATCAGAGATACTACAATCGTCTCATAACCCCAAAATAATAAAATACAACATGGCCCACAATGCCAAGAAATAAATAAATCAAGATCACGAAGCAAAATAAATAACAATTAAAATCCACTCGTAGATCTCTGAATCACAAAATTTACTCCAACCGCTAACACGAACTATTCCTGAAAATAAGAACCCGGCTACGCTCCATGAAGAATGCACCCGGTGATAAAATCACACGGGTCAGTACACATGGTACTGGTGTGAGTTAAATAAATAACATAATAACGAAGTCTTAGGGATAACACACAGTCCCTTAGAATACCACACCGCAAAATAAGAAATTTATCGGGCAAGAGAGTAGTTCCACTCACACTTCAGGACAAGCGGTAGTTTCCTTCAATGTGGTGGTAGTGGCTCCAACCCCGAATAAACACAACTGAATACTTACCGGTCGGGTATCTATGGTGAGTCAGCCCTGCATAAAAGTTAGTGGACCCACCATCCTGTAATATATAGTTATCACAAACCAAGCAAATAAGTCAGTAAACAACATTTCCAAATTCTAACTTAAACGTCGCATTCATTATTCCAAACTTATCAGTCTTATGAAATACTCCATTGTCATTATTTATTAGCCTTCAATTATCTTTGTGTTCCCTAGGTTCACCACTTGGTCACCCTCCATGGTACAGCCCACACATATATCCCATGTGTGCCCGGACATACTACCAACACCCACTCCGGTGCCAGTTTGGTTGGGGTATCAACCAAACCAGGTATACACAATGGACGGCTGGTCAATATGTCAATACGTCTATACAATATAAGCCGAGCATAAGGCTTAGGCCAGCTTAATCACGAAGCCACTGGCAAAAAGTACACTCCACAAGTCTTAAGCCAGTTTGATCACGAAGCCACTGGCAAAAGAATGCGAGCTACCAAAAACAATAACACAACAATGGGGAGCGGTGTACACTAAAGAACTATGTTGCAATTATCACTTATCATTCGTATTATCCCCAATAATTGTGAATTTCACGTTTATCAAATAGTTCCGTCTTATCTTCCAATCACATTTCTAACTTTTAGATGTATTTCAATTTCTTACAATAAAAGGGTTTTATCAATTAACCCATAACAATTCTTCCCTCAATAATTTCCAATCAAATTACAAGATTCCCAATATACTATTCAACGTATCTAATTTTCTCCTTTTTATCAAAATGACCACACAATAAGGTCAGTTATTTCAGGTACAATAATCTCAACCCAACATTCAAAATTATCCTACATGAAACCCATAATAAAAATTCAAATTCTCATATCGTAAAGTATTATAATAGTCGTTCCACAATATTTTCATCGGACTCAACGTTAATGACTATTACCCTTTATTTTTTATCAACATTATATGAGAATTCATGTATCTCTGAGTAATTTTCGTTAAGTCAAACGAATGAATAAAAAAATAACACAACGAATCATATTTCTCCAATTTCGTACATTTTAATATACTAAAAACTGCTACTGAAATCATCAATTTCTACGCAAACGGTGCAGAATCATGAAAAATACCATTAGACGAAAAACGTGAAGAATCACGTTTTACATGAGTCTCGCGGACAGAATGTTCAAATTCGAAGCCATGATTTTCTAATAATTTTCTAAAGTTTCTGCAACTGTGTGAATTACAAATAAAACGAATTTCACATATATTTCCTAACAAACATGAATATTTCACATATGGTTTTTATCAAACTAACGATTCACCTAACCCTTTCGAATACCCTAATGTCATGATCGCAAAGTCACACGAAGGGGAAAGAAACTATCTAAATTACTTCAACAATAGCGTGTATCCATTACAAAGATTTAACCCTAACAATTAAATTAAACATGTACTACTTTAATTTACTCTCATATACATATATACATACGTGTATATATATATACTCGGATACAAAAAATTTAACTCACCTCGTTGATCAAAAATCAACCACCACGAATGCTTCGCGATTCCCCACGTGCCCATGAACCCTAGACCCTTCTCCTCTCTTCTCCCTTTTCTTCTCTTCTTTCTCTTCTCTCTCTTTCTCTCTGTCTCTCTCAATTGCAGCTGTGTAAAGGAAAGGGATTCCTAACCCTATTATTTTATTATGTAAGTATACAAGATGCACACCTAACCTATTAGTATATTAACACACACACCCGTACATACTAACACACATACCCGCACACATCTACACACACATGTAAATCCCGTTTTTCTTTTTATGGGCTCACAAAAAAGACTCATATGAGCCCAGAATGTAACTCAAACCACTAAAATGGCTAACCCAAAGGGTACTTATGCCCCGAGTACTTAATTTTAATATCAGATACACTATTTGACACATTCGCGGGCCTGTTATTCTATATAAAAAAAATACATATCAACCCTTCATTTTTTTTTTTAAATTTAAATTAATAAAATGTAGCATTCAAACTAAAGGGCTCACTAATGATTTAATTTATATGTCCACCAAACACTTAAAGTTTTCAAACACATTTCTTACATAGCCACACTCATATAATATTGCTAACTGAAAGTAATAATTAAAATAATTATTTATACACTTAGAAATTTTAGGGTTGTTACACCTTTCCCCGTTTCTTCTTCATTGCTCTCTTACCATAGGTTATCTCCTACCTGATCTACATCAGTGTTGCTAGTTTCTTGAACCCACCAGTCCAATTGTTTTGTCGTTCCCTTTTCACATATTCTGAATTGATTCCCCAGAGTACAGATTATTAGATCTCTCGGCATCTGATAAGGCTTCCTTGGTGTCTCGACATTAGTGATTAGCCTAGACAGATCGAAGGTCATCTCTTCTATCCCCCAAGAAGCAAAGGCCATGTGGCGGAGGTACAGCATGATGATTCGGCAGTGGATTCCTAGTAACGTTCGGAGTTTTGACGGGCGGCTCGGATATCACCTTGTTATCAATGAGGTCCTGAATTTCATGCCACAACCTTGTGCATCAATCCGTAGAATGGCCCTTTTGCTGATGAAACTTGCAATAAAGATCCTCTTGGAAGGTCGGTAGAAGCGGACTTGGCAAAGGCCAAGGTTACAACAGGCGAAGATGCCCTTTCGTCGTTAGCCTATCGAGAGTGGTCGACAGTGACACCCCTAAATCTGAAAACTTTCTTGGTTGTTTGTCCATTCTTCTCCTCGGCGTTATGTCGAACTTTCTCTCTGGTCCACTTAATGCGTTGACATCAATGGGGCCAAAGTGACCCCCCGAATGTCCCCCATTCGACCCATAATTCAGCCTTCTATACAGATTTGGTTGCTCTTCTTTCTTGATTACCCTTTCTTGGATTGCATCTTCTATCCTTGTTCCTACATCAAAGACTTCAACAAAGGTGTTGATCGACTGGAATCTCATTTTCTCTTGATAGATGGGCTGAAGGTTCTTCATCAACATTTGAATATGATCTTTCTCGGACGGCCTCTGCACCATCTTAGCTGCCTTTTCCCTCCACCTGCTCAAATACTCACTCCTTGTTTCCCTACCTAGTGGTCTCCAAATCTCAGACTGTGACTTCCAAAACTTGGTTGTACTCATACTGTGCCACAAATTTTTTGATCACCTCTTCCCAAATCTGGGTTTTGTTTGGTTCAAGTGTGAGATACCAAGACAGAGTAGCCCGGTTAAAGTCTGCTGAAATAAGACAGTCATCATGGTAGTGCTCAGCCCACTCGATTGGAAAGCCCCGATACACATTCTCACATGACTGCGAGGATTCCCTGTCCCATCGAATTTGTCAAAGACCGGTATTTTAAATCCGGCAGGCAGTGTTTCACGGACTCCATCGTATAGCCCTTCTAGTTCCATAAGATAAGTGTCGACCCCTTGAGCCTTACACATCACCCTTTCTAGCTTCTCGATCTTTTCGATCATTATCCTCTCTTTGTCAGTCTTTTCCCTTTCCACGCTTTCCATCTTTGCTCTAGGAACCTCGACTCTCGGCATCTCTGGGTCATCGTACCAACCTTCTTCCCTGACAGGCAGGTCGTTGATTGGTGGATTTACAACTGGTGGTGGGCATGTTATTGCTTCTACCATGACCATCATTCGGTTCATATTCTCAGCATGTCGCCTCATTTGTTCCGCTTGTTGTTCTACCAGTGTCCTTAATTCTGCTACTTCCCCATCGTTCCTTTCATCTGCCATTTCTTCGTCGCTCCTTCTTACTAACCTTGCTGTGGGACCTCTAAACCAAATCGTGCCTGAACAGGATGCTATTTTTGCCCTACAAAAGAATTTTAATAATTTTCAAAACTTTTTTCTCCTTTTTACTTTCATCTTGGTAAAAGGTTTCACGAATGGTTCATATGTCACACGGATGCATATGCATATGTGCGTATGTGCCTACTCGATCTATATGCAAAAGAATGGAAAAATTCTAATCCTAGCAAATAGACACATAAGCATATAAAATCCTCATTCATGTCAAATGCGCTAATTTCACCTCTCTTTGTGTTCCTTATTGCCCCCTTCATAAATCATTTGGAAATATAAAATGTTTTGAAAACAATTCTCGAGAATTTCTTTTGAGGATGTCAAACATTCCTTAACAAAGGTGGTTGGATTGTAATTTTGCTTCAAAATTCATTTTGAAAAACATTTCTTCAAAAACAATTACCAAGATTTTATTTTTTTGAAGATAGTCATGTGAGGAAACAAAGATTAGCTTGGGGCTTTAATTTATAAAGTGTGATTTTCTGAAAAACCTTGTGGT
Source organism: Hydrangea macrophylla (assembly GCA_033977485.1). Taxonomy (NCBI): domain Eukaryota; kingdom Viridiplantae; phylum Streptophyta; class Magnoliopsida; order Cornales; family Hydrangeaceae; genus Hydrangea; species Hydrangea macrophylla. The sequence continues at coordinate 393,141 of CM066992.1, forward strand.
AAAGATGGCAAAATATCTCGTTTGCTTACAAAGTTGGATTTAAAATTCTTTGAGTAGAAGGGTCACATGATCGGATCATCACCGTATCATTCATGAATTCGGATACATACAAGGTCAATAATGCATTAGCTAAACATAATATAAGAGGTGTAATCTTATAATCAAAATCCCACATATTCCCAAATGTCGTGGGACATTGAGAAGGAATTTGCTAAAAGATGATTAAAAGATTATACATCCTATATCAAGCAAGTATCGTCATCATCTCAAGTAATCCCTTCCGGAGATACAAAACTTCCTAACACATAACCTTAATCAAAGATTGATTTCCTAAGATTTGAAAGGTTCTATAGAAGTTATCATGCAAAGGCCGGATTTTGGTCAAATAAGGGACCCTTGACACACACCCGATAGGATGCTTTATATACCAACACATGGTACAAGATCAAGGGTGATCACACAGTCCCATGATGGCTTGACCGACCGGGTCGTCCCGAGCCTCCAAGGTCATAGTTCCATGCAATCGACTGGCGAGATATACAAGTGAAATGCAGCGGGCACAAAAAAATTAATAATTTGATTAAAAGGATGCTTTCAAGTCTAATCCTTGAGTGAACCCAAAATCAGATTTCTGGTCTACGAAATCAGAGATTCTGGGTTCGATCCCCAACAGAGTCGCCAAATTGTGGATATCACAATTCTCTCTTATCCAGAGCTTTTTCAAAATTTCTTTTTCAATTCAAAATACAAAACACGAGTCGCAACTTATTTTTTTAAAAAAAAAAAATTAAGAAACCATTTTACAAGTAAACCGATCTTATGCGAAACTAAAGATAAACTGGGTCCGGGGATCATGAAATGAAAGGGGAAGGAGCCCGGCAGACTAAAACACCTCCTCTCATCCTATCTCGCGATAGGCCTCTACTCAACATCCTTTTTAATCGAATTATTAATCTAAGCATGCCCTCAACTAATACATATATATAAGTATACATAGCACAAGCATGTCAAAAGGGTGCAAAATTGCTAACGATAAAATGCATACAAAATCACATAGTTAAATTAGCAAGCAAAATGATATGTAAATAGGGAACTAGGAAACTAACCCGGGATCCAGCCGCAAATGTTTAAACGTGTAATGCATACAAAAGGTTAGTCTCTAATCACATATATATACACATAAGGCAAAACTTAATTCTAAGGTGTCGCACATGAGGTCAAAAAGTCAATAAAATTAAGAAATAATTAAGCTAGAGAAGCGTCAAGAGATCATACCTCATCGGCACCACAAAACAAAGGTTAGTCCACATGCTTTAGATAGAATATACAATATAAAATGACCATCTCTAAATCTAGCTTAATTCTATCAAGTAGAAGAAATGACATACCAAGAATTCTAAGTATAAGTATCAATCTACATGGACGAGTGTACATGAATACATGAATATGAACAAGAGTAAGCTACGAACTACTCACTGATTTGGATCTTTTAACCTCTGGATTTAAGCTTAAATAATCATTATTAAAGCATGGTTTAAGCCCTGGGTCATAGAAAAATCATTTGGACCATTATTTACAAGATTGGACAAAATTGTGACAAAATTTTGAAAATTGCTGAAAGCTGATCAGAACTAAACAAAATAAAAGGCATGGCTCCCATGGTTTGATCTTGATAATTTTTGGACACAAGGTGCCTTTGTGAGTCTAGTTTCTAACCCAAAAAGAAAAAACGAAGATCAACGGTCCAATCTGTGGGAAAGAGGTAAACACTAGACGTCACTCAGAGATTTGCAAATCTCTGTCCAGAGATTTTGTACGATTTTTTAAAAATAGTAAAACATTCAGAATCGCTTTGATCTTTTTAGGGGATCTTAGTAACACATCAAACTTCATATAAAAAATTATTTGGGGTCAAAAATGTTTGAATAAGGTTCTGATTTACTTATTTTGAAACTGACTTACTATTCTGAAATTCTGGACAGAATGTGATTGTTGCACAAAACACATGATCAAACCATGTTAACCACAAGATCTCACTAAAACAAAAATTACAGTGGTAGAACTTTGTTTTATGAACACATTCCAAGTGGTCTCATTCAATACCAACGGATCAAGATTTAATCAAAAATCCTTTATCAAAACGGGATCATGAATTCACTGCACCATTATTGAACTTATCATCTTTATGTTGCATCTATCCATCAAGAAATGGATATTGGCTCATCCTAAACCTAACCCTCCTGTCTTTTGATGGTCATTGGAGGTCAAAACATGACTAATACTCATGAGTTTTTAAGGAATATAAAAGAGATTCAATGAAAACTCCAAGTTAAAGAACCCAAACCATGGTGGGGGTTTGGATTCATCTACTTGTTCTTGATAAAATGATGGTTAACTTTAAATCAAATGTGAAGCATAAGCTTACATGAGACTAAAAGATCAAACTCATGAGATTCAAGTAAGGTATGGAAGACCTCCAAATATCTCAAGAGAGAAGTACAAACAAGCATGACTATTACTCATGAGTTTTTAAGGAATATAAGAGAGATTCCATGAAACTCCAAGCTAGAGAACCCAAACCATGGTGGGGGTTTGGATTCATCTACTTGTTCTTTCATAAAAGATGATCAACTTTGACCCCCATGTGAAGCATAGGATTACATGAGACTTAGAGATCAAGCATGAGATTCAAGTGAGGTATGGAAGACCTCCAAGAATCTCAAGAGAGAAGTACAAACAAAAAAGAAGAAGAATAAAAATAACTAGGAAGCTAAGACTTCCAAGTTTACTAACAAAACTTTAAAAAAACATAGTCAAGAAGAACTAAATGACTTAAAGATTAGAGGTTTAAGAGAAAGAAAATGCAACTTAAGATTAGAGTATCACCTCCAAACTATCCTCAAACTTCTATGTTTTGAAGGTCTTCCAAGCTCTTCTAGCTCTCAAAACTCTCTATATCCCAAAATTCTCTTTGTTTTCTCCTTGAAATTCCCCTTCTTCCAAAAATGTGTAGTTGTTCCCCCACCCCCCCCCCCCCCCCCCCCCCCCCCCCCCTTTTTTTTTTCTCTCTTCTAGTCCACTTTTCCAATTAAGATCCCCCTTCTTTTATAGAAAAGATATTTAGGTAATTTCAGTAAATTCGGAGTAAAAATCAGTTGTGGAGAGAGCATTTGGTGGTACAATACGTACTTCCTAAAAAAGCAAACTGTTAAAGAAAGCGGCAGTTAGAAAACTTTCTACGGCACTCAGAGAAAGCCGAAACGGCACTCCGTAGTAGCCGCCAAGGCATTCAATAAATGTCGTGCGACACTTAATAAGATGCGCGGCAGAATATTGACTGCCGCATTATTCTCAACCTTACTTTATCAGTTTTTTTTTATCTGCATACATATACGTATTGTACCACAAAATACGAACTTTTAAAGCGAATGTCAGTTAAGAAATGTCGGCGGCATTCAACGGCACTCTGGGAATGCCATGCGACACTTATTGAGTGCCGCACAAACTTCCGTGTGCCAAGTTTTGTTAAACTTCTTTTTCTAGATCTTTTCTTTTCTTCTTTTTCTTCTCAAAAGTTTATTTTGATGATTTTTTTTCCAAAAGCGGTATTCTATATCTAAATTTTCTTGAATACCTGGTATTCCATTTCTGTGAAAATTTTATCGCGATTGGAGAACTTTCTGAAGAGCTTTGAATACTTCAAATCTTCCGGTCCTTATCATCATCGGACGTGGAGGCGACGCTCTCCTAAATTCGACGATTGGTCAAAATCGGGGTGTCTACAAGTTGTTGAATTTTCTGTTTTTGTCTTGCAAATCATAGAATAATATATAAAATATATATACAAACAAATGTTTTGCAAATAAAATCTTATAATGCTTCCAACTAGTATAAAATAAATTTAACATTTAAAGAAGACAAATGTTGATTTCAAGATTATTTGTAGGTTTAGCCAAACATCATAATGGAACTAATTTGACATCATTTTTCTTGAAATTGGATTACTTAGTATTAATTTTTTTTTTTCTTAATTTTTTCTGGTGAATCAAACAGGGCCCAAAATAGAATTCACTATTCAAACACGTGTCAATCCTTATACCATGTATAGCATAGTGTGTTAATTCATGTGGTAAATGATTGTTAAAACTGTATCAAAAACCCAAAGTCAAAAGATGAACTTTATTTTATTTTTTTCTTCGGCATATAGTTTATACAAGTCGAAAGAAAAGTAACACTCGGAAATATAGAAATTACGCATACCCCTTTCGGTTCATTAAAAAGACATACAAAAATGTAAGTTTATTTGTCAATTACAGATGGTGTGACATACACAGCAACACAATGGCCTACCAGTGGCCAAACATTACTATTTCAATATAATAAAATCCAAGTAGTGTAATGTAATGTAATTAGATAGTAGGATGATGATCGGTAGCAGTGGTGGAAGTGGAATAGTGAGCAGCAGTATTGTTGAGAAGCACAACCAGTGGAGTCCTAACAAAATGAAACCCATCTGACCAAACTATCTCACCAAAATCATACCTCCCTTGAGATTTCTTCAAAGGACACAGAGTCACATAATACGACACTTCTTCTCTGAATATTGAGAAAATTAGAATTCTTGGCCATATCACCACCTCCACGCCATCAGGATTCACCACGTTTGCAAAATAAATTGCGGTCCTTGTTTTACCAACGTTACGAACAGTCCTTTTCACAGTCATGGTGGACTGAAGATTTGAAACTGTGATTGATGGGTAGTTTAAGTTGGAATTGGTTATGAATGCATTTTTAGGACAGTTTATGTCGGTAGCAGGAGAAAGAATAACCATTTTTTTTATCATATCTTTGGTGTAACCAATGTTACAAAGGAAGAGAATGTAATCCCCGGTTTTCATGTCATAAACAAGCCCTGGATCCATTGCTTTCAGGGGATTAATGTGACCAGCACCAATGTCAAAGGGATCCGCAACTTTCATTGATCCACCGGCTAAAATTTTGTCATGGGTTGTGTCCGTGGTGTACGCTGGTAAATGGAAGACCATTAATTAACAAAAAACAATTTCAAGCCTTAATATCCGCATTGTATAGGTTGATAATAAGATGGATTCAAATCTATCAGTTCTTAATTTGCTAGTTTAATTAATTTAGTTTCTTGCAATGATTGCAAAATTGTAGAAAGAACCACGTGCCACAAGAAACTTCATATATAGAGGATATATGGTAATTATTGTGACGGGAGTTGCACATTATAATTTTACTACTAGTTTAATTTTGAGTGTCAGTTATTTATGAATATGTATTATGTATACCTGTAGTCATGAGAGCAGATTTGATGGCTGCAGGAGACCAGTTAGAATGTGTGGATTTGATAAGGGCAACTACTCCAGAAACATGAGGGCATGACATTGATGTCCCTGACTGAAATATCCAACTAAGTGAATCTGAATTGTATGCGGCTAATATACTCACTCCTGGAGCACTTACGTCCGGCTATAGATATACATAATTTAACACATATATTAGAGAGAGAGAGAGAGAGAGAGAGAGAGACAGATTATTCAAAAAGCAGTGTAAATTACAGAAACACGTACTCGTCATGCTACTCAAACTAGCCGAAAAGAAAAGCAAGCTTCTTCTTCTTCTTTTATTTTTTATTTTTTATTTTTTTAACTAAAAAAGTATTTCAACATATATATATTGACGGTTGACATGGAATACATACATATACAAATTAATACCTTGAGAATATCCGGTGAAAGCGAGCTTGGCCCTCTTGAAGAATAATACGCAACAGTAGGAGCTGGTGACTTTTTGGTGACAGTCCTACTTGGGAACATCTGCACTGTGGGAAGCTTTCGTCTATCGCATAATTATAATGCTAATGTTAGTCCCATTATGCATATGTATATGTGTAATCAGTTGTTATGGTCATGTAACTAATCTTTCTTTCCACTGCTTAAGTAATTAGTGATAGTCTCTTGTGGATTACTAGTTTCTTAATAAAATAGCTCAAGTAATAACAATGCCCTTGGCTCGAAGAAATTGTACGCTGATTAAGTATTGGTATGACAATGAATAAAAATAAAAAGGCAAAAAAATAAAAAAAAAATCAAACAAACAAAAAGACGAATCTAAAGCAAAAGAAGGAAACCAAAAAAAAAACGAAAGAAAAAAACTTAGAGAGGCTAAAAAAGGCAGTTCTGTAGGACTCTAACAATACTTATCCCGGCCTATTAGTCTCATTCTCTAAAAAGCTTAAGCCTTTGGAGGAACTGGGTAACATAATATATTAGGGGTGTTCTTTTTCCAAATTTCATTTGCAAGGCATTACAAAAAATTAAATTAAATTAAATTAAAAAAAATGAGATATATACGACACTCACGCATAATATAGCCAAAAGAAGATATATATATATATATATATAGATCGAGGAGAAATAATTGCACAACTAACTAACTATCTAACCTGGGATAGTGAGAAAGATATTGATCGAGTAACGTCCCTTGGGAGATGTCAACATGAACTATGGGAAGGTTATCAAGTTCAGGAAGCTGTTGAGTTAAAGGCGCCACAAATATCAAGCCAGAAGCGTCCGCATGCAGTGCTGCTTCTAGTGCCTCTTCAAAACTTACCTTTCCTATCATTGAGAAGCATACTATTATTACCTTCATTTTTGCCGATGTCCCGTTTATTCGATTCTCCAACTTGCAAATACTGCACGCACCCATATATCACTCAATCAACAATACCAAATTTTTTTTTTATGTATTGGATCACTCATGTATATATAAATATATATTTATATTAACAGAGAGAGAGAGAGGAAGATGTGACACACCCGTCGGCAAAAAAATTGCTTGCGTTCGACAATTTTCCCTTTACAAGATCGACATTGAAGCTTTCCCCCTGGGCAAAAACCATATATATATCAGAACACTTCTAGTAAGAACACCTTTACTTTATTAAGTTAAGGACTTCTGTCCCGTTAGATCGAGTTTTCAATCATTAAGGGTACTTACTGTTGTCATTTCATTTATTAAACTGATATCTACGGCTGAAAACAGAAGTTCTTAACTTAATAAAGTTAGGACGTCCTTACTAGATGTGTTCTATATATATATTGACACGGAAAAAAATTTGGGGGTGCAAGGAATTAATTGTTCTTTCAGAATTTTGTTTACTGTGTCTGACCCTTCATTGGATCTTAAACTCACAGAGTGAGTGAGCAGCCGTATCCAAATAAATTTCAAAGGGTAATAAGATTGATCCAATCAAATCGAAAGGTTAATTGACGCTTCGTTTTACTTTCTTGGTCATTAAATTAAATTTTATTTAAATTTTCAAACTTACTAATATGGGTTCATGTAAAATTGTGGACATAGAAACGAAATGCTATGACACAATCAAGTGGATTCCAAGGCAATGAAACAATAGAATTTCACTTATCCACAGCATGCATGGGTAACTTTTTCAACTAATTTGTTAAGGATAATAATAATAATAATAATAATAATAATAATAATAATAGAAATATTTATTTTAAAAAAAAAAGTATTACCGTTATAGAAAGTTTGTTATCTACTAGAATCTGTGTTGGAAATGTTCTATCAACAGTAGAAGCAGCAACACAAAGGCTCCAAGGTGCAACATTGGTTACAAGAGAAGGATCTGGTCCATCATTACCTGCAGAGAACACAACACTCACACCCATCTGCATTGCATGAAATGAACCTATATCCGCAGAAGATTCAAAGTAGTTCCTCAAAGGGGGAGCTATCCCGATTGAGGCCGATATAACATCAACTCCATCGTTCAATGCTTCGTCGAAAGCTGCAAGTATATCAGCTTCTGTACACGTTCCACCACTCCAACATATTTTGTAAACTGCCAAACGAGCCCTCGGTGCTCCTCCTCTAGCAATCCCATGTCCCAGACCATAAAAGCTCGCGTTTTTAACTATGGATCCAACTGCTGTAGAAGCTGTGTGTGTCCCGTGACCTAGGAAGTCTCGTGGTGATCTATACTCAAATGTACCATCGCTAGTGTTTAATTTCCCGAATTGTTTCTCAAAACCTTTGATGTAGTAACGAGCACCTATTAGCTTGCGGTTACATGATGTTGAACTATCGAACATTTCTCCTCCCTCACATATTCCTTTCCAAGATGACGGGACAGGCCCCATGCCTTCCTCTCCCTTGAAACTCTTGGATTCTGGCCATATACCTTCTTGCATGCATTACACAAATAGATACAAAGTCATTGAATATAATTTAAAATTGACCAAGGGAATTGAAAATTCAAAATATATTATTTTTGGTTATGTAATCATAGAAATCTCTTTCTAATTAGACTCTTGTATAACATGTGTATGGAAAATCTCAGAGCAATATCATGTATCATGGATAGGCAGATCTAGGATAAATCATACCAAGGATATATATATATATATATATATATTCCACCAAGGCAATATACGAGTATGATAGACCAAGTAAGGAATGTACATGCATAAAAAAAATAAATTGAGTTACAAAGACCTGAATCAAGAACTCCGACAATAATGTCATCCCCACAAGCTAGTTCTGGTGGAGTTTCTCCACTGTTATCCAGTGTAAGACCCATGAAATCCCAGCTTCTTGTTGTGTGTAACTTTACTCTCTTGCTCTCAAACACGGATATCACTCCTTTCATTCCTGCATCCATCAAGTATCTTTAATTTCTTACTCCCTCCGTCTCATAATAAGTGTCCACTTCCATTTTGCACATTGTTTAAGAAAGTTGTATTATATTAGTTTTTTTGGTTCATTAAAGGGTCACTTTCCAATTTTACCCTTAGATGTGATAAGTGTTTGACTTTTTGTTTATTTTGAGACCACAAATAAATGCTACTTTGTCTTTATTACAAGGGTAGCTTTGGAAAGTAAGTAAAAGTTAGATGCCAATTTAGGAAAGTGGACACTTATTGTGGGACATCCAAAAAAGAAAATGTGGACACTTATTATGAGACGGAGGGAATGCAAGTTTTCCTTGTTAATATTAAAAACTTTCCAAATTAATTAAGGTGACTGATTCTATTTCCAAATGTGGAAAAGCATTTTAAGAAAAGAAGTAAAGAGATCGATGGTGATAGATAGCTCGTTACTAGCTAAGGTGGTTGCTTGGCTTGAATTGAGCATTGCGGAGAACCCTGAGAAGCTATGCTTGTAGCTATAGATCATGGACTTCTTCGCTTCTTCTTTACTATAACAAGGAATATAGAAAGACAAACGAAAAGGAGATTATTTGAATAATAGTGGTTTAAATTAACATATGAATAAATTTCAGTGCAAGGAATATTTGGATAAACGCGCATAATTAAAGCAAATACTAGTTTATATATGTATACCCTGCAAAAACATTTGATAGGAGTTGTAGATGTTGATTAGTAGTGAGGAGAGGATCGCGGATTCGGTTGAGTCCTAAATAGACTATGTAAACCTGTGATTAACAAAAAAGATGAGATAACTATGTTATAATTATTAAGAGATGGGACCAAGAAAGATGAAGCACTACTTTAGGGGTGATAAAGGTACTACAAATATGTACATGAGAAGTGGATGTTGAATGAATAAAATAAAGTGAAAGTGAGAAGGATAGGCCCCAAAGACACTTAAAATGAGTGGCCATATTGTCTCCCATGAAAAAACCATATGGTGGGTTGGGATTATATACTGAAGGTAAGGTGGTCATGGAGAGGAACTGCTTTGAAGTGCGTGCATTTGAAGGCTTCCAAAGCTGCAAGAACGCTGACATACCTCTCTATACAACCATGATGAAAATCTCCCTTCCAAGATATATAGTCCATTTATACTTTTCTGGATATATGCTAATTGTGCAGTATTATACCAGCCTATATGCATATACATATCTATTGTTTTTCCATATCTTTTTTGGTGATTACACCCAAAGACCACCTTCATAAAACTCAATCATAGTTATACCATGAAGTACACTACAAAGAGAATGTCATGTGAGGCCTTCATCATTCTTTCAAAAGAAAAACACAAGTGATCAGACTAGTGATCAATCAAGTGCATTACCTTAGTAGCTTAGCTCCATAGACTTGCTTAATGAATGAAAAATAAAGCATATGAAGTCAATGTATAGCTTTATTAGATCATTAAATTTACTATCTTTCACTAAATTGAATTGTGCAACCTTAAGTTTTGCTAGCTAATACATGCAGCATTGAACTTTAAAAAAGTTGCATGTATGAAGAACAAAAAAAACATGTAAATTTATATTTCCTTGTGAAGTAAACAAATATTAATTAATGACTCTAATATTAGAGGATATGTTTTGTATCACAATAAACAATTGCTTAATTTAGGGTGGCAAGCATGAGATTGATGAGAACCTGCTGTAGGTGTAGACTGTATTAGCGGGAACTACACTTCATTAATTACCCAACATAAACACATCTATCAAGCATTGATTACCTAGTGCTGCTCCAAGCTAAATAGCTGGAAATGCATTTTCAATTAGTAGAGTAATGAGGGATTGCATAGGTTCCAATTATTCCTAATTGGTAATCACATTATTTCTTTTCAGATATCAAACTGGTACTCCATCATATGGCACCATATATATATATATATAGATATATAAGAGAATCAACATATCTATACAAGCAATAAGTTGCTTAAATATTATTATTGTACAGAAATAAATATATAAACAGTGATTAGACTGAGAAAGATTCATACATATGTTCAACCAATAGAATCATTGCTTATCTAGATTTTTACGCAAGATGTTGCGTGAATTAAGCTCAATTCTGTTGTGTAAATCCCAGAATTATAACCAAAGTTTTTAGACTTCCGAATTACGTTTTACTTTCCTAGCTAGATGAACTTCACATCATTAAATTACCTTCCATATGAACACTTAAGGACATGCTTGTCAATAGGCATCTGATTTCTGACTTAGCAACCTATCATTGCATATTCATATGCATCATAAGTTTGACTGAACTAAAGCATATAGTTTGCTTTCACAAGCAGGGATTTCAAGTGCAACACTAGGATTTTTCTCTCTTTCTTGGCCACAGAAAAAAAAAAAAGCTTTTTTGGATTGTATGATCAAAATTTTATCCACCTAGCTACTATAATTTACAATTTAAGAACAGAAGGCAGGCTGCAGCAAGAAATTATCCCATATATATAACAAATTAAACATATGCTTGTTTTACCACTCCTGTAAGTAATTATCAAAGAATATTAAAGATAGCGCATGTTAATTACTAAATAAAACTTGTAAGAGTCCTTGAGAAGTAGGATGTGATATACTTCTCTCCTACTTGTGTACATTTAATATGCATTTTATTTTTGGTTATAAGATTTAGAAGAGCTCGATCACTGTGCAATATCTGCTTAATGAAGTCATTCAACCAAGCGATATATAAATACGACAATTTGATTGACAATATGACCACCACAATACTATCTAGTTTCCAATGATCGGTCGTTCCTTCAAAAAATTAAGTTGGTTCTGAAAACAGCTACACTGTTAAAGGCTTTTCCATGGTTTACACTTTAAGGAGCTTTTCAACCTTTATATATATATATATATATATATATAGTCTTACAGCGGAGTTGAACTACGGAGCTTAGCAAGTTTTAGTCTCTTGGCTAGCTTTTAATTAGGTGTTGAAGAATGTGCTTGAAACCATATATACTTTGATTCTTCAAATAAATGAAATGGAAATTTGCAAATCCAAACAAGGAGTAAATTCATTGAGTTTTGGCTTCCATAGTTTTGTATGTTGTTGGCCGTGAGGGTTGGTTTTTGTTTTTCTGTTTGGGATTGGTTTGGTATACTATAATTATCTTGCTGGGCTTTAATTCAGTGATTGAATTTGATTGGATTGGATTGGATTAGATTGGATGTTTGTTATTATTGTTGTTGTAGCCTTGTAGGGGATTGTTTTCCTTTTTTGTAAGCTGCTTTTTTTGGAATTAATTGGTTTCCACTTGCACGTTTATCAATGAATAACATTTACTTTTTTTCCGAAAAAAAAATAGAATTTACCATTACTGTTCAAAAAACAACCATATATAACCATGTATATATATATGCATTGATGATGTCGAAAATTGGTAAAAGAGAGATATGGAGACACAAGCAATTGTATGTGGTTCGGCCCCGTTAATAAGGTCACCTACGTCCACGGGTGCGTCAGTGCGCTTTACTAGCGGATCACCGGCAGGCCTGGTGAGCCAACAATTGGGCGACACTACCAGTAATATCGGTCGGGTGTATGCGTACGAAATTAATGTGTATAGCTATTCACTAGGTTAAAAATGTGATCCCCTCTAATGGGGGTGAGTGGCCCATTTTATAGATACAAGAGGCCACCCGTACAAGGTAACTAATTAGATAAGGAAGCCCCTGTGGATATCGCAGGTTGACTTTACCCACAGCTTTTCAAGATTCCAAATCTTTTTCCAAATTTCAAATTCAAAACAAATGAGTCGCCACTTAATTTTTAAAAGGAAAAATTAAGAAACCATTTTAAAAGCAAACTGATCTTTTGCGAAACCAAAGATTAACTAGGTCCGGGGATTATGGAATGAGAGAGGAAGGAGCCCGTCGGACTAAAACACCCTCTCTCATCCTATCTTGCGATAGGCCTCTACTCAACATCCTTTTAATCAAATTTATTAATCTAAGCATGCCCTCAACTAATACATATATACATATACATCACAAAAGCATGTCCAAAGGGTGTAAAATTGCAATTGACAAAATACCATTCAAAAGCCACATAATTCAGGTAACAAGCGATATGATATGCAATAGAGGACAAGTGAACTTACCCGAGATCCAGCAGCGATAATAAACGTGCAATGCATGCGAATAAAAGAAAATCCTAAAAAGAGTCTCTAATCATATATACACATAAGGCAAAACCTAATTCTAAGGTGTCGCGCATTAAGTCGAAAAATCAATAAAAACAAGAAATTAAGATAAACTAAAGAGGAGTTCTAGAAATCGTACCTTGATAGCTGTAACACCCGTACCCGAAAAATAATATTAATGCGATATCAATGTGTGTTAATTAAAGATAATTAATGCATGAGATGAATTAAGGTGGGGTTATGAACCCACATGTGAAAAGGTGTTCAAATGCGGACACAGATGAAAGTCCTGTGAAAGGCGGGACTGGTATAAATGTGGGGCCCAACGAGGGTCTAATTAAAATAATTTTCATTTTTATATCATTATGTGCTTATATGATTACTTGTTTAAATGTTTATTGATATTATAATGTCTTATGATAGGTAAGGGGACCAATTTGGGTACCCATGTGAGGGCATATTTGAATAAAATTAATAATTGGTAGGTTTAATAGCAACCTCATGAATTATGTGGGACCACGTTTGGGACCCACGTGGGACTTAGATTAAATCCTTTTAGAAAAGATGGGTAGTTAACGTAATTAACAAGGGGGTTTCATAATAAAGCTTAAGAAAGATTGGGGGGTGTAAATGGAAATATGGACAAGAGGTGTCAACACACATGCAAGTATAGCATATGTGTTGCACTCTCACAATTCACAGCTGGGAATTAGAAGCTTGGAGAGAACGAGAGCTTCCCGAGTCGGCGACGGAAATTCTCGACGACGTTTCTTGCCGTTTCTTCGCCGTCCGGCGTCGGATTCACGAACCGAGACCGGATTTGGATTCGTGGAGGTAAGAGGATCACATGCACGTCTTTTATTTTCAGTTTCGGCAACGTTTTACGGCGGCCGTTCTTAATAGATGATGTTCTTGACACCAACCTTATGTAGGAATTACACCGGTGGAATTTGGGTTGGAAATTTGCTAGAGGTTGGGATTTCTAAGCTTAATTCGCTAGTAAATCAAAGAGGTGAGTGTTCTAGTCCCAAAATTGGGTGTTTAGATATGTTGGTGTGATAATTGTTGACTTAGAATGCTTAATCCATGATTATATTTATATGTGTTGTTGAAATTGAGTAAAAGCATGTCAAAGTTATGAAATTGATATGCTTATATGCTTATATACTAAGTTGCTTAAATGCTTATGTGGATCAAAGGGAGGTCAAGTAGTGAGCACCATTTATAGGTCCCATATGTAAGGGATAGGAAGTCCTCAATGAGTAGGACGTGGTGACGACCACAATGAAATGCCGGTGACGCCTTCGGGGTCACAAGAGAGCGTGTGTTGTGCTATATGCGCCAAAAGAGTGAGAAATTCCGGGGTGAGAAGGACCCGAGGGTGGTGGCTTGTGTTACTTGACTTTCCGGAGATCAATTGGTTGATGTTCATAGTGATTGTTGCATTTGCATATTAAACATTCCAATAGCATGATTAGTTCTCTCACTAAGCGAAAGCTTAAACGAAAATATATTTTCTGTTGTGGTTATTGAATAACCATCGCAGGTACGGCACGGGAAGATGAGAGGAAATGATCCGCACGACGGGTTGGGCGTGGGGTTGTGAGATGTGTTTCATGTTCATATGTATAGATGTTTTGGCTTGGTTGTAATCCTTACGCTTCAAGTGTTGTAAACAACTTATGCTTTGAAAGTTCTTGTAATATGTTAATTCAAGTTGAGTAGTAAGGGTGTTTTGGTATAAATTGCATTTGCAAGTCACAAATTATGTATATGGGAAAGGCAACTTGGAGTAGTAAGTAACTTTGGTTGTAAATTGAGCTTAGTTTTTCTTTGGTTGAGAAATTATGCAAGCATTGGGTTAAAATGTGAATTTTGATGTTGAGTTATGATTCATAGGAAGAATTTGGGTGTTTTGATTGTCATTTCATATATGGAAATCTTATGTCAATGTTTAGAAACACTTAGAATTGAATTTGGAGGGTTCTTGGATGTTTACACAAAGTTTGATTATGTTAGGAAAGGTTTTGGATATGAAAAACTGATGTTTTTAGCAGCAGGGAGGTGTTCTGCCAAGGCCGGATCGATCCGGCCTTCCCGCGGATCGATCCGCCCATTTCCGGGGACATTTTGCGTGATAATTAGTGAGATGGATCGATCCGCCGTTTTCGCGGATCGATCCGCCCCTATGAAAACTGACTGTCAGCTTTTACGGAAACAAGCATAACTCTCTCTACAAAACTCGGATTCGCGCACCGTTTTTTGCGTTGGAACCGGGACTCAAAGAGCTATCTTTACATATAAAATTTGCTATACTTTATTAATGACCATTTTGTCCTTGGGTCTGTTTTGTGTCAACGGAGCTGTTTTAGTAAGTCTAATTCATGTGTTTATTAATGAATTAAGGGTGTTTTGAACGTGTGGGCTTGTTACACGTGTCCCAACTTGCCCGAGGCGGGTTGGGGTGTGACAATAGCGCTACAAAACAAAGGGTTAGTCCATATGATATGCATAGCAAAATGACAATCCTAAATTTCTAGCTTAAATCTATCTAATGTAATCAAATCCAAAGCAAATAAGTCTTAATTACAAATGTCGAATCATATAGATGAATATGTACATGGACAAGGATAAACTATGAAATACTCTTAAACCTTGAATTCAAGCTCAACTAATCATTATTAAAGCATGGTTTAAGCCTTAGATCATAGAAAAGTCATTTAGACCCTTATTTACAAAGTAAGTCAAATGTGTCATAAAACTCTGAAAATTGCAGAGAGCAGACCAGAACTTAAAAGAAATAAAAAGCATATCTCCCATGGTTTGATCTTGATGAGTTTTGGACTCAATATGCCTCTGTGAGTCTAGATTTTAAATCAAAAAGAAAATCAAAGTTCCAACGGTCGGATCTCCGGGAATATACAAAATACTAGACGTCACTCAGCACTTTACAACCTTCTGTCCAGAATTCTTGCACGATTTATTAAAAATAGCAAACAAATCCCAATTGCTTTGTTCTTTTTAGGGTGACTTCCTAACACATTAATCTTCATAGAAAAAATTATTTGGAGCCACAAACACTTTATTAGAACTCTGATTTAATTGTTTCAAAAGAGTGTCACTATTCTGAAACTATTCTGAAATTCTGGACAGATTGTATTTGTGTCACAAAACTCATGATCAAACCATGCTAAAGGTGAAACCACCTTAAAACAAAAATTACAGCGGTAGAATATTGTGTTATTGACACTTTCCCGTTGGTTTCACTTGATTTCAACGGTTAGATTTCGAACTAAAAATCTTTGATCAAAAACGGTTTGTGGATTCACTGTTTTTTTTACTTTGCTAGTTCAAATTTTATTTGGTAACTCCAACTATTAAACCATGAAGTTGAGTTGAACCAAACCACTTCTCTTACCATTTGATGGCCATTAGAGACTATAAACCTTTATTCTTCATAGATTTCAAATGAAATATGGATAGACTTCATGAAATCTACAAGATAAGGAATCTAAACCATGGAGATGAGTTTAGACTCAAAACTACCTTTTCCTACCATTTGATGGTCATTGGAGAAGGAGACATGACTATGACTCATGAGTCCTAAAGGAATATAGGAGGGATTCCTCAAGACATCAAATTTAGAAGATCCAAGTCATGAGTATGGACTTGGATCCTCTTATGAAGTGGTGATCAAACTTTGACTCCTATGTGAAGCACAAGCCTACATGGGATTCAAAAGATCATGCTCAAAAGATCAAAAGAGATATTGAAGATCTCCAAGACCTTCAAGAGAAAAAATATAAGCAAAGAAAGTGGAATAGAGTAATATGGAGACAAAAGAAACTCCTAAGTTACTTGATAAACAAAAAAAAGTGAAAGATTCTAGGATTAGAGATTTTAAAAGAAGAAAGAATAAGCCAATATTCTATGGTTAGAGGATCACCTCCAAATTATCCTCAAAGTTTTCTTTTCTTTGAAGATCTTCCAAGCTCTTCTCTCTAATTCTCTAAACACTCTCTTTTCTCTCAAAAAATGTTGGTGTAATGGAAGTATTTTTTTGTATATGACTTCTCTCCCAATGTGTTTTTTTTTTGGTGTTCTTCTTGGTCTCCCTTTTAGGAAGATCCCTTCTCTTTTATAAGCAAAATTACCAGGTATTTTTGGTGAATTTCGGAGCAAAAAACAGGTGTAATTCCCTCATTAGTTGGTACAATGTGTACTTTCTGAAATTATGCAGACTGCTGTCCAGCGCGGCAGTCCAGATACTGACGCGGCAGTCCGTGACTGCCGCTGCGGCATTCATCAAATGCCGTTGCGGCACTTCATGACTGCCGCGCGACATTCACCAAATGCCGCGGCAATTAATGGATTGCCGCATTTTTGTCAGTCTTACTTTATCAGTTTTTTGTTCTTATTCGCATGCGCATACGTATTGCTCTGCAAAATACAGACTTTAAAAGCAAACGGCAGTCAGAAACCTGTAGCGGCACTTGGTGAGTGCCGGCACGGCACTCTATGACTGTCGTGCGGCAGTCACCGAGTGCCGCGGAAGCCTGCCGTGTGCCGGGTTTGGCGAAAATTCCCCTTTTAGGTCTTTTCTCTTTTTGAAACAAATTATTTTTGAATATCTTTTCCAAAAGTTGTGTTTTATATCTGAATTTTCCTAAATACCTGGTATTTCCCTCTTTCTGTGAAATTTTATCGCGTTTTGGAGAATTTTCTGAAGAGCTTGGAATACTTCGAATTTTTCGGTCATTGTCATCATTGGACGTGGAGGTGACGCTCTCCTAAATTCGACGGCCGGTCAAAATTGGGGTGTCTACAGTTTGCCCCTCTTTGACAGAGCTTGTGGAGTAACGCGTCCCATAAGCGAATGTCAAAGCCTGTGTGAAGACAAGCCTTTGACCTGACTGTCGAATTTAGGCAAAAACAAAATGCGTTGCAAAACGGGTGTGCAGCGGAATCCTAATTGGTCGGGCTCCATGATGAGCTGCCTACGTATCCCTGTCAGGAATCAGACCAAAGCGTAGTTCAGGCATGGGTTGATCATTCACAGACGCAAATAGTCACACGGATGGATGCACCTATCCTGTCGTGATGCACGTGCTATGCAACGGTGTTGTCTGAATTAACCTGGTTATGTAAGTGTCATGCTTATCACATTTTCCCTATGTATGACGCGCATTTCGTGGCGTGTTTGGTCAGGGAAGATTATCTACGCGAGAATCTGCCGCAGGAGTCAGGAGAGTGCTTTTGATTTGATCACGAAGGTCAACGCAAGTCCGTTCTGAAAACCGGGAATATAAGTCCGTTATATTCTCAAAAACGCGGGTTGACGCAAGTCCGTTGCGAAAACCGGGAATATAAGTCCGTTATATTCTCAAAAACGCGGGTTGACGCAAGTCCGTTGCGAAAACCGGGAATATAAGTCCGTTATATTCTCAAAAACGCGGGTTGACGCAAGTTCGTTGCGAAAATCGGGAATATAAGTCCGTTATATTCTCAAAAACGCGGGTTGACGCAAGTCCGTTGCGAAAACCGGGAATATAAGTCCGTTATATTCTCAAAAACGCGGGTTGACGCAAGTCCGTTGCGAAAACCGGGAATATAAGTCCGTTATATTCTCAAAAACGCGGGTTGACGCAAGTCCGTTGAGAAAACCGGGAATATAAGTCCGTTATATTCTCCAAACGAGGGTTAATCGACGCAAATTTGTCACGCGGATGGGGGATATAAATCTGTTATATCCTCCAGATTTCAAATTTTTCAAGCTTTGGGAGCCCACGGGCTCTAAATCTACTGTACATTTTTAAAAAAACGGGAATATAAGTCCGTTATATTCTCAAAAACGAGGGTTGACGCAAGTCTGTTGCGAAAACCGGGAATATAAGTCTGGGCCCACGGGCTCAAATATTGCGATTTTCAAAATAGGGAACCCAACGGGCCCAAATATTTTAATTTTCATAAATTGGGAGCCCACGAGCTCAAACATCTCCAATTTTCAAAAATGGGGGCCCACGGGCTCGAATATTTTTGAATTCCAAAATTTGTAGTCAAAGTGTACCTATGAAACGACCCTGAGGGCCAAAAGCGCAATGAGGGCAATTTTTGGGGCCTCAAATTCAAATTTCGGGACTTGATTTGAATTTTCGGGGGGGGGAAATAAATATCTTTGAACCGCCTTAATCGCGGCACACACGATTTTCCGCGGCAGTCAGTGACTGCCGCGCGGCACTCACGGAGTGCCGTTGCGGCACTCGGCGAGTGCCGCGCGGCAGTTGACTGACTGCCGAGCACGGAAAAATGAGTGCCGCGTTTGAGCGGCAGTGGTTAAAACCGCCGGGATTCAAACATTTCATTCATTCTCTCAACTCTCTTCATCTCGGAATCTCTCTGGAGAAATTTTTCTCTCGTCCTTTCTTTGCTTCTATATTGATCTACGACGTCCACAGGTTAGTTCTGTTAGATCAGATCTTGATTAATCTCGTTTATTTCCTTGTTTTTTCAAAATTTTCATGAATCTAACGCTCGAATTCTCTCTTTTCTTTGACAGATTATGGCGAGTGGTTCAGGATGCAAGAAGAGGGCCAAGTATACTGCTACGCATCACCCAGACGCTACGCTTCTACTGAGGGATCCTGATGAGCATCTGTCGGCCCGAGCGTTCAAGCGCGAGGTAAACACTCTTTCTCTTTCTTTTTCGATTCTTTTTTGAAATTCATGAATTGCTCGCTTATTTAATTTGGTCGTCCCTTGACCTTATCTTTTTATTATTATTATTAAAGTTCATGAACACAAACCTGCTTTATTCGAAATTTCACATTTCCTTATAAATACAATCACCGTGGTTACGAACTCCCGGGTGTTTCACCTGTACCTGTGCATATTTAATTTTCACTATCTTTTCTTCCTCAAAGGATTTCTGGGCGCGACTTATGTTAATCAAGATCTTGCACATGCCCCTAATGCATAGCGACAATTCGTTTTTCGGGCGCCATTGCTGCTTTTTTAATTTTAATTTTAGACATCTTTTGAATCCGAATTTCTTTTGAAACTGAATTTCTTTTGAAACTCCACGGAAGTGAACCATCTCTTCTTTTCCTTGTCTAAAAAAATCTCTTCAGTATTGTAAATGCTTTTATTGTGTGAACGGCTGCTGAACTTAGTTTGAATGCAAACGAGTAGTATGCTTGTGAATTTTCCTACGAGTATTTCCAAATTTTTCCTTTTCTCTTTTCCCTTTTTTTTCTTTTTTTCTTCTTTTCTTCTTTATTGAATGCAAACAAATGCCTTGATATTCCTTTATTTATTATTTATTTACTGTTGTTGCTCTCTTCTTTATCCATTCCCTAACAACAAAATTTTCTATTCTTTTCTTGCAGTTGCAGCCGAAGGTGCTGAAGGGGCATGGCAGCCTCGCCCACGGCCACGAGTGGTACACAGAGCTGAGCCCGACTGTGAGGGCTTTGGTGGATGCCGCAGGGTTTGGAGACTTCGTCAAGCTTTTGACGAAGAGCTCCAACGACCTTCAGCAGATACACGCGCTGGCGGAGCGGTGGTGGGATACTACGAGTACCTTCCACTTCGATTTCGGGGAGATGACGATGACCCCCCTAGACTTCAGCATGATTACGGGGATCCCATTCGGAGGAGAGCCCCTGCGGCACCTTACAGACCAGGAGTGGGATCAGATGGAGCCCTTGCTAGGGGTGGTCCCGGAGGAGGCCTTGGTCACTGCTCGATGGTTCATGGATACTTTCCGGGGGAAACCCGGCTTTACAGACGAGCAGATGGCCCGTGGTTTCTTGATGTATGTGCTGGGGTGCTCCTTGTTGAGCACCAAGGGGGACCGGATTTCCGCTTCCTTGGTAGCGTCGTTGGAGCGCCTGGACCAGGTTGCTGGGTACGACTGGGTTGGTACAGGGTTGGCCATCCTGTATAGGCATAGGAGCGTCATTTCCCGGGACAAGTCGGCTGGTACTGGCGGGTATTGGAGAGCGTGGGAGGTATACTTTTTCTATATTGCTCATTATCATATTGCTTTCTTCTTCCCTTTTTTCCTTTTTTTTAAAAAATGTGAGACTAATCTCCTTTCTTTTCTCTTTGTATCACAGATTTGGTCCCACGAGTATCTTCGCATGATGTCTCCTCAGACACGCGAAGCCGACGCCCTTATCATGCCCCAGGGGCTGAAATGGGCGAAGGACAGAGTTGGGAGGAAGACCGGGGCTCATGATTTTGTTTCGTTCAGGAACTTCCTGACGAACCTGAGGGAGGGGCACGTGCACTGGCAGCCGTGGCTCAGGGTCTTGCCTGAGGCTAGGGTGGGGTTGCGAGAGTCGGCCGGGTATGACCCGACGAGGCGACTCCTCGATGGTGGGTCGGAGGGTATGGCATGGTATTTGGGAGAGAGAGTGACCCGGCAGTCGATAGCACCCCCTGGGTTCTATGTGTCGTTTCCTCCTCCCGTCTCTATGAGGGCCACAGACACGCTCCAGGGCGACGATCTTACGGCTGCTCGAGCTGGCTTCGGTATTCATGGCTTTTTGGACGACCCGTCAGGTTATGCGGCTTTCCGTGCCGCCAAGCTGATGCCGAACTTCCCTTTGATGGAAGTGACTCGGGTGAGTAAACGATTCCTCTATTATTTCTGTGATTTTTCTTTTTATTCTTTACCCATGCTTCATTTCTTTTGCTTGCAGCCTGTTCCTGCCGCGGTTCGAGCTCCTGCCTTGCCCGAGTGGGACTGGACTATGTCGACCGTCTCATTCGGGGAGCCCCACTCGACGACGATTCCTCGACTATCACATGGTGCTCCCACCATACCTCTACATTATGACGTCGTCCCGCGTGCTTACGCGGAGGAGGGCCTAGCGTATGCCCACAGCGTGCGACAGTGGGTTCTCGGGCGAGAGTGGATGGTAAGAAATTTATCCCCACTCCTACTTTTGACTGGGATTGTACCTCTTTTTTACTAATCTTTATTCCTGGTTCTTGTTTTCAGGCTGAGGGAGCTCGGGCGACTGCTGTGGTTCAGTTGAGGGCCCAGGTATGATCTCCTACCCTTTCCATATTCTCAGTATTCCAAATGTCCTTTCAACACTTTTCTGGACTCATCCCCTCTCTTCCAGATGGAGGAGAATAGAGTCCTATCTCAGCAGGTGGGACAGCTTCAGCAGCGGCTTCAGCAGTTTGGCATTTCTCTCAGCGATGCCCCCTGAGGTAGCGGTGCTGGGCGCGGCGGAGGCGTCGGCGAGGGCACTAGCGGTGGTAGAGGCCGAGGCAGCGGGCGCGGAGAGAGTGGTGGAGGCAGCGGGACTGAGTCAGAGGAGGAGCCTCTTAGGCGTACGACCCGTCAGGCTCGCGGCCGGGGTCGGGGTCGGAGCTGATCCCGCTTATATATATATTTTTTGTTTTCTTTTGAGTGGTTTTTTTTTTTTTATATTTTGGTGGATGACTGTATATACATACACATATGCTTTATTTTGATGGTTGCTTCCTTATAGTTGGTAGGATAGATGCTTTGCACATTTATGTTTCCTTTGCTTACTCACCGTATGTGTGACCATAGCTTGGTCCAACTCTTGCCGTATGTGGGACCATGGCTTGGTCCCTGACTTTATTTTGAATGCTCTTGCTTCTTTTATCTTTTGAAAATAAATGAAATGAATGAATGAATGAATGAATGCATTTGTACGTGCTGCATGATGCGCACGTTTTTTTTTTTTTTTTTTTTTTTTTTTATTGCTTCCCAATTAGTTTTCTGTTTGCAGGTGGGCTGATCGTGTTACAAACAGATTCTGGCCAATGAAAAACTCAGAACGGCACTCGGTTAATCCTCCGCGGCACTCAGTGAGAGCCGCTACGGCAGTCTGTAAATGCCGCAACGGCATTCGCTGACTGCCGCGCGGCACTTCATCGAGTGCCGCTGCACTTTATCGAGTGCCGCGGGTAGGTAGACAGCCTTATTCTTCTATTTATATCCCTTTATTCTCAAAGTTCCGCAAAACACATCTCATTTCTCCTCATTTTCCCTTCAAATGGCCCCCATTAGTTCTCAAATCCTCTTCCCATGGATGGATACTCTATCTGGTATTGACAAGCTCAATTTTGAGTGCTTCAGACTAAACGATCTCTTCTCTTTCCAACAAATGAATCTAAATGAGGGTCTACTTCGGGCTGCCATTCAATGTTGGGATCCCACTTTCAACGTCTTCCGCTTTGGTTCTCAGGAGATCTGTCCCCTATTTGAGGAGTTTAGCGCCATTCTCCACACGGATCCTTCTGCTGAATTGATGGTTCCTCAGATTCAGGTCGGGTATGTTCGGGACTTAGCCAGCCTTCTTCACATGTCTCGGAATGCGACGGGCTCTTTTGTTCATGACAGGCAAATCGACTTTGAGCGCCTTTCTTCTGTTTACGCTCCCATAGGGGACCCTTATAATGGTGAGTATCAGATCATTCGACGTAGTGCCTTGTCGATTGCTATGCTCTCTTACTTCCTCTTTCGGTCATCCTCGGACATTCTCATACCCATCGCCTGCGGTTTGCGGGAGATGAAGAGTGCCGTCATGCTAGTCCTTGGTGAAACTCTGATTGGATTGGGCCATGCTCATGCCACTGGGGTTATGTTATCTGCTGGAGCACCTTTTGTCTTGCAGGTTTGGCTCATGGAGCGTTTGGACCTCTTCATTCATGCTTCCCATCTCCGTGGGTCACTTCCTTATGATCGCATGGAGATTCACAGCTTGTTTCAGTCCGCCGACGCGTGGCTTGATTGGCTTCGGGGTCTTTCTCTTAGTGACATCTGCTGGGTTTGTCCGTCGTGGATCCATCGCTCTGTTGCTGTACGCCTCCCAGGGCGACCTGGCATCTGGCTACCGGGTTTGCATGCTACGACTTTCTACATTCCTGACCGAGTCGTCCGTCAGTTCGGACTTTTACAACATACCACTGAATCTGTGACCGCTGATTTCACCAGGGGATTCCCTTTGTGTCCTTCTATCGTGAAGGCTTTCATGGAGGCTTGGCCTAATAGAATGGCTGCTCCGTTCCCAAGGATTCCTGCTCTGACTGTGCCGACTGCTGAGTATCTTCTAGAGATCCAAACCTCGGCTGCGAGGCGAGCTTGACAGACACATGCATAATAAAGTAGACGAAAACAGGGAAAATGCCTGACATTTTACGAAACTCTTCTGACAGACCCTGCCTACCCTCTGTTTGCGCTTTTGAATGTGATTTTTCTTATTTTTCCTTTTCAAGAAGTGTTGTCATGCTTAAATCTAAAGTGTCCACCCTTTTGATTAATCTCTTATGAAGAATTATCCTTTTATTGTCTTAACTTGGCTCTTTACTTTGCTTCTTTGCTTTAAACTTTAATCCTTCTACGAATTCTCATTTGCCCTTTTTATAGTACTTATCTTGACAGCCAGACGATCCAAGGGAGGGTTTTGTATCTGGGTTCTTCGGCTTAGCAAACGAAGTTTGCCCCTGGTTTATGGCTTTGAAGCGGCTCTGGGCAAACGCTAGTTTGCCCCTAGTTTAGCACCGTTTTTTTTTTTTTTTTTTTTTTTTCTCTCTTTGAAATGACCGAACCAAGTTGGTTGCCTACGTATCCCCTAGCGGGAATCAGGTCAAGCGTAGTTCATCAAGGTAGGAGGCTTCGGGAGAAAAAGGTTTCAAGCAAAGTATTTCTTGAGGCGATCGAGGTTAATTGGCTGTTTAAATTCAACCCCGTCCAGGTCCATGAGATAGGCCGCTGTAGACACCCCATTTAGTCGGCTATCATATTTAGGAGACCCATAGCTTGGTGGTTCACAATGATCGTAAAAGACTCAAAAGGACTCCTGGAAGTCAGCTCTATCTCTCAGAATACTCAGATTGACCAAAATGCCCCTGAAAGCCCGAAGACTCCCAGATTTGGTCTCGAAGTTCTGAAAACATGCTATATCGTAAGAAAAATGATAAAATGAGTTTTTAAGTAAAACTGGATGAAATCGTCAGCTCCCAGAGACCCCCGGAAGTCCCGAAAGTCCCCGTTGACCGGTTTGACCAAGGTTTGACCAGGTTTGACCAGAGTTTGACCAAGTTTGACCAAGTTTGACCAAAATCTTCCGAATTCACCGGAATCATTAGAAAAACATTAAAATGAGTTTTAAAAGAGAATCGAGCGAAAACGTCGGCTCCTGGGAGCTCCCGGAGGTTCCCAGAACTTCCCGGGAATCCCAAGTTTGACCAGTTTGACCAAGATTTGACTTTGGAATCGGGGCACCGAAACAATTTTCAAATATTTTTCATGGATACTAGAGGTCAATAGCTTTCCAACGGTATATCGCACATAATTCCTGGATTTAAAACGAATTTATTTTGAATTTCCGAAGGCGAAAAAGGCGATCAAATCAGCATTTATCGCGAATACCGCAAAACTTTTCAAAGTGACCTATCCCCGAACTTTTTTTTATGTAAAGTAGACTCCATTACCTTTCCAACGGTATATCACAACCTCAATTTGGAGTTCGTATGCATTTCCTGTGAATTTCGGACAAAATAGGGCCTTTTCGCGAATACTGGAACCTCTGGGGGCCTAAACGTAATTTTCTGGGCTTCAGAGGAGCACTGCCGCCGCGGCACTGGCCCAGTGCCGCCGCAGCACTCAACCCTCGCAGAGTCCATTTTTGTAATTTTTTGGGGGGTCCAAATTGATTAATTGAAAGCCAAAACGACATAGTTTTATGTTCACAGTTGTTTGGGACCAATGGGAGTACTTCTAAAACCCCAAAACCACCCCAAATTGGCCTATTTAAACCCTCCATTGCTCTTCATTTTGGGGGGGCCAAGTGCAAAGCTTGAAAAGTTGTAGAGAAGAAGAGAGATAGAGATAGGTTTAGAAGAGAGAAAAGGAGCTTCCTCCTACTATTTTGCTATAGAAAGTGAGTTTTAATCTTGTTTTCTTCCATTACCTCTCTTATACTTCACATTCCAAACACCCCCAATCACCATTCTTGAGCATTCTTGAGTTAGGAAGCTACTTCCATGTCCAAATGTCAAAATCTATGAGTGAAACACCAAGCTACAAGTTCAAAATCACATTGATTATCATCTATTGATTGCTATTTACTTGCTTATTCATATTATGTTCATCTCTTCTTACCTCATTTCTTTTTTATTTTTCTCTATTTACTTACTAGTTCATCATCATCTAAGTGATGACACGAAGTTTGGGGTGAGTGAATCCTTATGGATAGTAGCTCTTGACCTCAAAAACATGTTTGATAGATGATGATCATAACCTCAATACTTCCAAGGTATTCTTGAAATGTATTGAAGTTATGTTGAAAAATAAAAATAAATCTCTCCAACAATCTCGGAGGTTCTTGATGATGAGTTTAATGTTGACATTTTAAGTGGCTATAATCCTTATTGAGTATTGAAAATGTGCTTTCAAAACATCTATTTCAAAACCCCTCTCAATCCCTCTCATTTGGTTTCAAGAAACAAAACTTTGTTTTCTCCAAAATCTTCAAAACAATGAGTCAAAACAGTGAGTGAGTTGAGTTCAAAGATTTCTCTAGAACTCAATACTCAACATATGGATGCAAGGCCACTTGGAAAGTCTTCCTAACTCATTGGAGAACACCCATGATTTTTGGTTTGACTTGGAAGTACTTGGAAATAGTCCATTTGGATCCCAATATTCCTTCCAAACATTCTGATTTTGCTGTCACAGCAGCTAGGTCCACTTCCAACCTCTTTTACAGAAAACTTTTCCACAAGGGGTGGTCCTAACTTATTTTGTCCCTTAAAATTAAATGTCTTAGGAAACTTTCTGTATAAAATGGGCCCTTAGATCATTCTGTTTCATTTTCTAATATTTTCTAACATTTCAGTCGACAGTACGGACTCTGTTTCTGAGTGACCTGTGTTGTTTATATGATTTCTCTCAATCTGTGATAGCTATTCAAGATTGGCCTTTTGGGTTGTGTTCTAGACACAATAAGGAACATCTCCATAACAAATCATGCATTGAAAACATTCCTAACCCCTCTTTTCAAATTCCAAAAGATCATGCTACTATTCTGTCCACTATTCACAGCAAGCACATAGAAACTTTTATTCTTTGATTTGATGCTTATATGTATTCCAAATTAGTTCATATCTTAGGAAGTAGTTGATACTACATTTGTACATATCCCATATTGATTTCATCCATCCATTCATGCACATTTTAGACTTCTAAGTCATTCTAGGAATCCATGAACACAAAGCACACTACAACCTTTACACATTCTAGGTACATACATTGCATCCATGCAAAGATTTGGGGTTTTTGTAACCCTTAATCTAAGAAGATTATAAGGAATGAACTTGATCACACGTTCATGCTTCCCCTCGATCTAATCATCCTTTCTCATCCGTCTCGGGGATTGAGAAGTCTTCTTTTCTCAAAATTAACATGCATCATTCTAGCTTGCTAAGCATACTTTGATTCTTTGATCATTTGTTTCAAGAACAATTCATGCCCCCTTTAAATTAGGAAGTCTTGATTACTTGATACATGATTAGACGATTTTTCCTAGGTTTATTTGTATGATCTTTCACTTTACATTGCATGATATTTGGCTTAGATCTTATGAATGATATCTTATCTTTTGATCTTCAAATTTCAAGATTCTTATGCAATGTAATATACTTATCATAAATATTAATTGCCGAACCATACATAGTATAAGATGATTATTTGGATGCTAATTGAGGCTCGTCGAAAGACGGGGCGAGTTGAGGGTGTTTTAGTCGTGACAAAGGCTCCTTCCTCTCTCGTACCAAAACCCCGAACCAAGTTCTTTGGTTATGAAGGGCCGGTGCCCTTATCCGCTTGGGTGAGTCAAATTAGGTTTCTTGGTTCCTTAAAGACCAAGTGGCGACTCTGTATCTGTTTTCAACAGACATATTTTCTTTCTTTGATTCAAATCAATTTCAAAACAATCTCAAACAAGAGAAGTGGTCCGATTCCGCGTGTCCACAATCTGGCGACTCTGCTGGGGATTTTTCTTTTAAAACAAAATAATACAGAGGTTTGACTCATAAGAAGCATCCTTAAAATCATCTTTTTACTGTGTTTGGTTCACCGCATTGCACTCTTGCATTTCCCCCCTCCGACTGTGTCTGAAACGCGGCGCTGACATTGTTCAGGTCTTGCTGTGCCAGGGCACAAGTCACCGTTGATACTGTACCTTCCAAGGTATATCAAAAAGAGTAAAAACCTCCGTACTATCTCCCTGACGGTATATTGGAACTCTCGTCAACGGACCCTCTTTGACTAAACCCAGCCTTTGCATATAGATTCTTGTAGAACCTTTCATAGGACTGTTCATTTATCTTTTCAGATAGGACAATGTGATATAACTGTTGTATGCCCTGACGGGATTACCTGCGCGGTGTAGACGCTTATGTGGCATGAGGCAGAACTTCTTTCTTATGATCCCCAAGGCAATCACTTACATGTGACCACATTGAGTGACCTGCCTAGGCACCATGGTAAGGAAGTCTGCTCCATGTTCACAAAGATATACACCGCAAGCCTTGTTTGTTGGTCCTAGGACATAGGAGTATGAAAACTTGCTAGACAGTATGATCACCATCATAACCTGTTTCTCCCAGAAACTCTGTCCAGATATCCCAGATATAACCATATTGTCCAGTTTCTCCTAGAAACTCTGTCCAGATATCCCAGATATAACCATATTATCCAGTTCTCCTAGAAACTCTGTCCAGATATCCCAGATACACCCATATTAACCAATTTTTCCCAGAAACTCTGTCCAGATATCCCAGATATAACCATATTAACCAGTTTTTCCCAAAAAAAAAAACTCTGTCTAAATCTCCCTGATTTCCCAGATATACCAGTTTCTCCCAAAAACTCTGTCCTATCTCCTAGAAACTCTATCCAAATTTCCTAGAAATATCCAAAGTACCTGTTTTCCCAGAAGCTCTGCCCAAATCTCCCAGATTCTCCAAAAATCCAACATCTCTGCCCAAATCACCCAGAAATGCCCAGATATACTTGTTTCCCCTGGAAACTCTATCCATATTTCTCAGAAATACCCAAAATACCAGTTTCTCCTAGAAGCTCAGTCCAAATCAACCAGAAATCCTTTTTTCTCCTAGAAACTCAAATGACTTCTAGAAATTTCTCCGAATCTTCCAAACCCATGTTTCTCCCAGAAACTCTATCCGAAATTCCCAAAGTATCCCGGAAATCCCTGTTATCCCTTGGTGATCATACTGGAAAGTAAGGTTAGCACACTCTGTATGGCTAGGACCTTATTTGTTTAACTTCTATCTGTTAGAAGTAGGGGCATCATATAGATTAGGGCTTGCATCTGTATGCTTGTCTCATGTGCATGCACCATTCTCATCAGTCTGCGCACACTATCTCAGTCAGTCTGTACATAAGTCAGTCCATCTTCCTTAACCTCACTGTCATTGTCTCTCTAGTCATCACTATCAGAATCTGATACACTCCTCTCGAATCTATAGGTCATTGTAGATTCCCAAAATCAGCCACAGAGATCCCCATCCTGGGTCAGAAGTTCGAGCAGTCATTTGGTTAGAATCAGTCCGCCGAGAAAATTCAACATGAATCAGGAAACTTTGGAAGCCAAGGTCACTGAATTAATAAATCAACAGTCAGATCGGCTGACTCAAGTCCTGAAATTTATGGAAGAGTTCCGACAACAGCAACCACAGTACCCACCTAGGTTCCCACCACCACAAGGGTTCATGCCACCACCACCGCCTAGATTTGGACCGCCTCCCGAGAACAATGGGGAAGAAGAACGGTTTCAAGAGGTCCCGCCGCCTGTATATGAGAAAAAGCTCCAAGAGAAAATGGACTAGGTCGACAAGCTTGAGAACATACTAAGGAAGAGTAAGGGAGTCGACGATTACATGTTAGATCTGGAAGGATTGTTTGAGCCCAACAAGGTGAGGCTACCCGAGAACTTCAAGATGCCTGAAATCGACCGTTTTGATGGAACTGGAAATCCGAAGAGCCACGTGAAGTTTTGTATGAGCATTTTCCAGTCAATGGGCTGCACCCATGAGCACATAGCTATGCTGTTCCATCAAACCCTCCAGAAAGCCGCACTATCCTGGTTCCTAACCCTTGAAACTTCCAAGACCCGAGTTTGGGAAGATGTTGCTAGAACTTTCATTGATCATTACTCCTACAACCAAGAGCTTGATGTCACCATCCGAGATCTGGAAACTACCAGGCAGAATTTCAATGAGTCCTTCGCTGCATTCTTGAGCAGATGGAGGAATAAAGTAGCCCAAATGATCCACAGGCCTGCTGAGAAAGAGCAAGTACGTATGCTGGTCAAGAACCTGCAACCGGTATACCATGAAAAACTATTCTACCAATCCATCTCAACATTTGAAGAGTTGTTTGAGGTTGGGACTAGAATCGAGGATGCTATCTGTGAAGGCAAGATCAATGGAGCTGGGTCACTGAAAAAGGAGAAGAGACCCCATACCTTTGGTGAAGATCAAGAGAGCCTAGATGTCAATGCCTTAAGCCCATCATCAAGCCAAAATGACTGTAGTAAGAGGCACAAGAAAGGAAACCAAAGAGTCTTCACACCACTTGACATGAGCTTATCCTCCGCTCTCAATCAGCTTGTTCAAAAGGGCCACCTTGTACCTTTGGAGCCCAGTAAGCCTCCTAATCACCCACCTCCTGGGTACAATGAATCCAAGTATTGTGATTACCACCAAGACCAAGGCCATGAGACCGACAACTGTAAGAGGCTCCGTCACTCAATTCAGGATCTCTTAGATGATGCGCCGCACCCTAATCCAATCCACTACCTCGGTCTGGACCAACCCTTGACCTATCCGTTCGAATGATCCTCTTCGCTGAGGCCCTTGAATGTTAAACCTGTGTTGGTGAAGTGATGGTGTTTGGGACTCTTGCTAGAAAACCAAATGAAGATGCTCTTTAGAAAAAAAAGAAATAAAAAGAATAAATGGGTCACAAAGACACTACATTTGAGACCGGGTCGAATCAAGTTGAGTCTGTTCTATGTTCCGAGTCCGTTTCAATTCTAGTCTTGTGATCGAGTCTGTCTGTCATCGAGTTGTTAATAAGTCTGTAAACCTTCTCTATTGATGGAATGAAATCTCATTTTGCTTGATCTGATGTGCCTAGTCATAAATGCATGAATCACTAAACTGAAGTGTCACTTTTCAAATTACCATGGATATTACTCTGCTAATAATTTTTCTACAACAAAACAAAAAAGAATTCTAAAAGGTTAAAGTCGATTTCACGCTAACACTGATGAAGAGCTAAGAATTGATAGTCTTACTTTAAGAATTTAAAGATGCTCTTACCTCAATCTTGAAAAGACATACTTGAAACTGACTTGGGGCTTGCCCAACATCCTTTCCACCATTTCTACCATTTCAAAGCCTTGGGCCCAACCCAATTGATAGCCATGCGAACCTGTGCAGACTTGGTCCTTGATGGTAGCCAAACATTTCAATGAGTTTCATCTCCACTTTAAAAAAAAAAAAAAAAAAAAAAAAAGCTCGCTAGGTTGAAAACCCGAAAGGGCACCCAGGCAAAAGTTAGAGCTGAAAAAGGTGTTGATTTCCAAAATTTGACCCTAGCCAGTCGAAATGTTGGAGAAAATTTTGATGAAACAAATAAGAGAATCATACGCTTCAAGATACATCTTAAGAACGTGCCAAGATCACATTTCAAAAGGCACGGAATGACCACAAATAAATTCCGAGAGCTGACATGCACATTCTGGAATTCTGAGATTGCGATTGAAGGATCTTGCAAGAATCAACTACATGAAAAGCAAGAATTGACTGGCTAGGCAAAAGTAAAAAGGATCAATCCTCAAAACAAAAGAAAAAGAAAAAGAAAAAGAAAAAGAAAAGAAAGGGAGATTGAAACTGAATCTTTTTTATTCAAGGCTACCACAAGTGGCTCAAGTTTGAACTTCTTTGACGATTGGCTTGAAAAACCCTCATACCTCAAACCCCTTATTTCAAGCCTTGCCTTGAACTACGCTCGACCTGATTCCCACTCGGGGATACGTAGGCAACCACATCGGTTCGGTCAACACCATCATAATCAAACCAATTCCTTTCAAAGCCTTGCCTTGAACTACGCTCGACCTGATTCCCGCTCGGGGATACGTAGGCAACCACAACGGTTCGGTCACCCCACCTACCTAAAAATCAACCCGCTTCTTTCCAACCATGGCCCGAACTACATTGGACCTGATCCCCACTTCGGGGTACGTAGGCAGACTTTCAAAAAAAAAAAAAATAAATAAATAAAATAAAATAAAAATAAAAAGAGATGGCTCGCTAGGACGAAAATCCGAAAGGACGCCTAGGCAAAAATTAGAGCTAAATCCAAAGTGAGCAATAACAAAAGAGAGAAAATAGCTCGCCAGGCCGCCTCCTTGGTGCCTGGGCAAAAATTATGAGCATTTGAGAGATTAAAGTCACGGTCCATGCCTCAAGCCAGAAAATCACCTTCCACACTAGGGGCAAACTTCGGGCTACCCGCCTCGTTTGCCTGACTTTTACTATCTACCCTTCACACAAGGGGCAAACTTCGGTCACCTACCTCGTTTGCCCAAAACCTCCAATGAACCTTCCTCCAAACTAGGGGCAAACTTCGG
Source organism: Hydrangea macrophylla (assembly GCA_033977485.1). NCBI lineage: Eukaryota > Viridiplantae > Streptophyta > Magnoliopsida > Cornales > Hydrangeaceae > Hydrangea > Hydrangea macrophylla. The sequence continues at coordinate 425,756 of CM066992.1, forward strand.
TCATTTGCCTCGTTTGCCTACCGATCCCACTTCATGCCCTTCAAACTAGGGGCAAACTTTATTTGCCACCTGATCCCTATACACCAATGGTAAGCCTTCAAGAACATTGTCTTGAACAGATGGAAATGGAGCGTCTTTCATTCCATAAGCTAAGGCACTAATTCAAAGCACATCTTGAGAGAAGCAAAGAAATTGATTAGATCAGCAGGGAGGAATTTTCAAAAATAAGATTCACCATCAAAGTGATGCCACGTTAAGGAGAGAAGTAAACACAAAAGAGAAATGGTACATCATTTATGACAAAAGCACATTAAGTTTTGGCAAGTCAACCTTGTTTCATTTTGGTGTCAAATGTGTCGTCCTCGTGCGTCAATGTCTGTCAAGTTTTTGAGTCTGTTGTAGTCTCAAATGTGTAAGTGAATAGTGACTAATAAAATTTTCAAATCAAGTTATAAAGAGCATGCCAATACAAGCAGGAGTACCAAACACCATTACTACACCGGTCAAGGCGTCAGCATGAGAAGCGTCCAAACTTGGGGAAAATTTCATCCCTTTCCAAACCGTCGAAAGTTGACCATCATCTTTCTTCGTTCATGCAACATAAGTCCATGAGTGGCTGTTGATGATCTTCATTTCTCCTAGCAACATAAGTCCATGAGTGGCTGTTGATTCATCATCTTTCCTCGTTCATGCAACATAAGTCCATGAGTGGCTGTTGATGATCTTCTTTCATCTGTGCAACATAAGTCCATGAGTGGCTGTTGATCCATCATCTTTCTTCGTTCATGCGACATAAGTCCATGAGTGGCTGTTGATGATCTTCATTTCTCCTAGCAACATAAGTCCATGAGTGACTGTTGATTCATCATCTTTCCTCGTTCATGCAACATAAGTCCATGAGTGGCTGTTGATGATCTTCTTTCATCTGTGCAACATAAGTCCTTGAGTGGCTGTTGATCCATCATCTTTCTTCGTTCATGCAACATAAGTCCATGAGTGGCTGTTGATGATCTTCATTTCTCCTAGCAACATAAGTCCATGAGTGGCTGTTGATCTTTCATCTTTCTTCATGCAACATAAGTCCACGAATGGCTGTTGATGATCTTCCTTTCTCCTAGAAACATAAGTCCATGAGTGGCTGTTGGTCATCCTCCTTCATTCATGCAACATAAGTCCACGAATGGCTGTTGATGATCTTCTTTTCTCCTAGCAACATAAGTCCATGAGTGGCTGTTGATCTTTCATCTTTCTTCATGCAAACATAAGTCCATGAGTGGCTGTTAATGATCTTCCTTTCTCCTAGCATCATAAGTCCACGAGTGGCAGTTGATGATCTTCTTTCATCCTTGCAACATAAGTCCATAAGTTGCTATTGATTATCACCCTCCATCAGTGTCAAACTGCCGCAGACCATCTCTATATCCCTCATCATAATTAGAATGATACCTTTACTCTAGCAGAGTACATTATCCTTTAGCTCCTGAAGGCCCTAACCAGCTCTTTTGGATTGAGCATTACAAAATCTGACCAACTACGAGAGATTCAAAGATGGATCCTGGGTCTAGGTCAAGAATTGAAGAGAGATTCTCAGAGAGTCCCCTACATCATCCTCCGAGGACAGAAACAGAAAGATAGCAGCTCCCGGAGGCCCCGACCGACCCTCTTGGATTGAGCGCCGAAAGATTTGATCAGCCGTGAGAGATTCAGAGATGGGTCCTGGTTCCCCGATCAAGAGATTCTCCGAGAACCCTACATCATCCTCCGAGGACAGAAACAGAAAGATACCAGCTCCCGGAGGCCCCGACCGGCCCTCTTGGATTGAGCGCTGAAAGATTTGATCAGCCGTGAGAGATTCAGAGATGGGTCCCGGTTCTCCGAGAACCCTACATCATCCTTTGAGGACAGAAACAGAAAGATACCAGCTCCCGGAGGCCCCGACCGGCCCTCTTGGATTGAGCGCTGAAAGATTTGATCAGCCGTGAGTGATTCAGAGATGGGTCCCGGTTCTCCGAGAACCCTACATCATCCTCCGAGGACAGAAATAGAAAGATACCAGCTCCCGGAGGCCCCGACCGGCCCTCTTGGATTGAGCGCCGAAAGATTTGATCAGCCGTGAGAGATTCAGAGATGGGTCTTGGTTCCCCGATCAAGAGATTCTCCGAGAACCCTACATCATCCTCCGAGGACAGAAACAGAAAGATACCAGCTCCCGAAGGCCCAGACCGGCCCTCTTGGATTGAGCGCCGAAAGATTTGATCAGCCGTGAGAGATTCAGAGATGGGTCCTGGTTCCCCGATCAAGAGATTCTCCGAGAACCCTACATCATCCTCCAAGGACAGAAACAGAAAAATACCAGCTCCCGGAGGCCCCGACCGGCCCTCTTGGATTGAGCGCCGAAAGATTTGATCAGCCGTGAGAGATTCAGAGATGGGTCCTGGTTCCCCGATCAAGGAAAAAGAGATTCTCCGAGAACCCCGTGTCACCCCCCGAGGACAGGAACCGAAAGATACTAATTCCCACTACCCCATGTAGAAAGTAGCAGAAGAGGAACCAACTCCCGAAAGTCAGCCATCAGGAACAATCAGGGCATCGTCCACATGAAGCACAGTCCTTCCATGGCTCCGTGTCTCCCGTCTATCATGAGTTTCCTCATCTATCCCTTTTCATCACAAAATCCCTCGGTCACCTTTAGCTGTTGTCTTTTTTTTTTAGACAACGCGCACCTAATCCATCTCACTCGTTTGCAACACACACTTCCCAAGTTCCAGAAGTTTGCCCCTAGACCCAGAGTCTTCTAAACCTTGATGTCCTCATCCGAGTCATCCACTACATCACAGTCACGAACACTAGCACAACACCAGCCCACTCGGAGTGGCACACCCCATGGCACCTGCTCATTCTAGGATCAGAAAGCTAGGCATGATAGGACTCATGTACGAAATCATATCACATCCACACATTGCATATCATCCTCATATAGCATAGCATCCGCCTGATTGTTGTGTATGTGCATGTGTGATTTATTCCTTTGTGCTCTGAACTACGTCCTGGTCTGATTCCCCTTGGGATACGTAGGCAGCTCACGCAGAGCGCGACCAGCACTAGCCTCAGCATCATTGCATCTTTTGCAACGCTTTTTATCCTAAATATATAGCCTCCAAAAGACATGTCTCTTCAAAACTTTGGCACTCGCTTGTGACATGCGTTGCCTCACAAGTTCATGCCAAAGAGGGGCAAACTGTAGACACCCCATTTAGTCGGCTATCATATTTAGGTGACCCATAGCTTGGTGGTTCACAATGATCGTAAAAGACTCAAAAGGACTCCTGGAAGTCATCTCTATCTCTCAGAATGCTCAGATTGACCAAAATGCCCCTGAAAGCCCGAAGACTCCCAGATTTGGTCTCGAAGTTCTGAAAACATGCTATATCGTAAGAAAAATGATAAAATGAGTTTTTAAGTAAAACTGGATGAAATCGTCAGCTCCCAGAGACCCCCGGAAGTCCCGGAAGTTCCCCGAAAGTCCCCGTTGACCGGTTTGACCAAGGTTTGACCAGGTTTGACCAGAGTTTGACCAAGTTTGACCAAGTTTGACCAAAATCTTCCGAATTCACCGGAATCATTAGAAAAACATTAAAATGAGTTTTAAAAGAGAATCGAGCGAAAACGTCGGCTCCTGGGAGCTCCCGGAGGTTCCCAGAACTTCCCGAGAATCCCAGGTTTGACCAGTTTGACCAAGATTTGACTTTGGAATCGGGGCACCGAAACAATTTTCAAATATTTTCCATGGATACTAGAGGTCAATAGCTTTCCAACGGTATATCGCACATAATTACTGGATTTAAAACGAATTTATTTTGAATTTCCGAAGGCAAAAAAGGCGATCAAATCAGCATTTATCGCGAATACCGCAAAACTTTCCAAAGTGACCTATCCCCGAACTTTTTTTTATGTAAAGTAGACTCCATTACCTTTCCAACGGTATATCACAACCTCAATTTGGAGTTCGTATGCATTTCCTGTGAATTTCGGACAAAATAGGGCCTTTTCGCGAATACTGGAACCTCTGGGGGCCTAAACGTAATTTTCTGGGCTTCAGAGGAGCACTGCCACCGCGGCACTGGTCCAGTGCCGCCGCGGCACTCAACCCTCGCAGAGTCCATTTTTGTAATTTTTTTGGGGGTCCAAATTGATTAATTGAAAGCCAAAACGACATAGTTTTATGTTCACAGTTGTTTGGGACCAATGGGAGTACTTCTAAAACCCCAAAACCACCCCAAATTGGCCTATTTAAACCCTCCATTGCTCTTCATTTTGGGGGGGCCAAGTGCAAAGCTTGAAAAGTTGTAGAGAAGAAGAGAGATAGAGATAGGTTTAGAAGAGAGAAAAGGAGCTTCCTCCTACTATTTTGCTATAGAAAGTGAGTTTTAATCTTGTTTTCTTCCATTACCTCTCTTATACTTCACATTCCAAACACCCCCAATCACCATTCTTGAGCATTCTTGAGTTAGGAAGCTACTTCCATGTCCAAATGTCAAAATCTATGAGTGAAACACCAAGCTACAAGTCCAAAATCACATTGATTATCATCTATTGATTGCTATTTACTTGCTTATTCATATTATGTTCATCTCTTCTTACCTCATTTCTTTTTTATTTTTCTCTATTTACTTACTAGTTCATCATCATCTAAGTGATGACATGAAGTTTGGGGTGAGTGAATCCTTATGGATAGTAGCTCTTGACCTCAAAAACATGTTTGATAGATGATGATCATAACCTCAATACTTCCAAGGTATTCTTGAAATGTATTGAAGTTATGTTGAACAATAAAAATAAATCTCTCCAACAATCTTGGAGGTTCTTGATGATGAGTTTAATGTTGACATTTTAAGTGGCTATAATCCTTATTGAGTATTGAAAATGTGCTTTCAAAACATCTATTTCAAAACCCCTCTCAATCCCTCTCATTTGGTTTCAAGAAACAAAACTTTGTTTTCTCCAAAATCTTCAAAACAATGAGTCAAAACAGTGAGTGAGTTGAGTTCAAAGATTTCTCTAGAACTCAATACTCAACATATGGATGCAAGGCCACTTGGAAAGTCTTCCTAACTCATTGGAGAACACCCATGATTTTTGGTTTGACTTGGAAGTACTTGGAAATGGTCCATTTGGATCCCAATATTCCTTCCAAACATTCTGATTTTGCTGTCACAGCAGCTAGGTCCACTTCCAACCTCTTTTACAGAAAACTTTTCCAACAGGGGTGGTCCTAACTTATTTTTCCCTTAAAATTCAATGTCTTAGGAAACATTCTGTATAAAATGGGCGCTTAGATCATTCTGTTTCATTTTCTAATATTTTCTAACATTTCAGTCGACAGTACGGACTCTGTTTCTGAGTGACCTGTGTTGTTTATATGATTTCTCTCAATCTGTGATAGCTATTCAAGATTGGCCTTTTGAGTTGTGTTCTAGACACAATAAGGAACATCTCCATAAAAAATCATGCATTGAAAACATTCCTAACCCCTCTTTTCAAATTCCAAAAGATCATGCTACTATTCTGTCCACTATTCACAGCAAGCACATAGAAACTTTTATTCTTTGATTTGATGCTTATATGTATTCCAAATTAGTTCATATCTTAGGAAGTAGTTCATACTACATTTGTACATATCCCATATTGATTTCATCCATCCATTCATGCACATTTTAGACTTCTAAGTCATTCTAGGAATCCATGAACACAAAGCACACTACAACCTTTACACATTCTAGGTACATACATTGCATCCATGCAAAGATTTGGGGTTTTTGTAACCCTTAATCTAAGAAGATTATAAGGAATGAACTTGATCACACGTTCATGCTTCCCCTCGATCTAATCATCCTTTCTCATCCGTCTCGGGGATTGAGAAGTCTTCTTTTCTCAAAATTAACATGCATCATTCTAGCTTGCTAAGCATACTTTGATTCTTTGATTATTTGTTTCAAGAACAATTCATGCCCCCTTTAAATTAGGAAGTCTTGATTACTTGATACATGATTAGACGATTTTTCCTAGGTTTATTTGTATGATCTTTCACTTTACATTGCATGATATTTGGCTTAGATCTTATGAATGATATCTTATCTTTTGATCTTCAAATTTCAAGATTCTTATGCAATGTAATATACTTATCATAAATATTAATTGCCGAACCATACATAGTATAAGATGATTATTTGGATGCTAATTGAGGCTCGTCGAAAGACGGGGCGAGTTGAGGGTGTTTTAGTCGTGACAAAGGCTCCTTCCTCTCTCGTACCAAAACCCCGAACCAAGTTCTTTGGTTATGAAGGGCCGGTGCCCTTATCCGCTTGGGTGAGTCAAATTAGGTTTCTTGGTTCCTTAAAGACCAAGTGGCGACTCTGTATCTGTTTTCAACAGACCTATTTTCTTTCTTTGATTCAAATCAATTTCAAAACAATCTCAAACAAGAGAAGTGGTCCGATTCCGCGTGTCCACAATCTGGCGACTCTGCTGGGGATTTTTCTTTTAAAACAAAATAATACAGAGGTTTGACTCATAAGAAGCATCCTTAAAATCATCTTTTTACTGTGTTTGGTTCACCGCATTACACTCTTGCATTTCCCCCCTCCGACTGTGTCTGAAACGCGGCGCTGACATTGTTCAGGTCTTGCTGTGCCAGGGCACAAGTCACCGTTGATACTGTACCTTCCAAGGTATATCAAAAAGAGTAAAAACCTCCGTACTATCTCCCTGACGGTTTATTGGAACTCTCGTCAACGGACCCTCTTTGACTAAACCCAGCCTTTGCATATAGATTCTTGTAGAACCTTTCATAGGACTGTTCATTTATCTTTTCAGATAGGACAATGTGATATAACTGTTGTATGCCCTGACGGGATTACCTGCGCGGTGTAGACGCTTATGTGGCATGAGGCAGAACTTCTTTCTTATGATCCCCAAGGCAATCACTTACATGTGACCACATTGAGTGACCTGCCTAGGCACCATGGTAAGGAAGTCTGCTCCATGTTCACAAAGATATACACCGCAAGCCTTGTTTGTTGGTCCTAGGACATAGGAGTATGAAAACTTGCTAGACAGTATGATCACCATCATAACCTGTTTCTCCCAGAAACTCTGTCCAGATATCCCAGATATAACCATATTGTCCAGTTTCTCCTAGAAACTCTGTCCAGATATCCTAGATATAACCATATTATCCAATTCTCCTAGAAACTCTGTCCAGATATCCCAGATACACCCATATTAACCAATTTTTCCCAGAAACTCTGTCCAGATATCCCAGATATAACCATATTAACCAGTTTTTCCCAAAAAAAAAAACTCTGTCTAAATCTCCCTGATTTCCCAGATATACCAGTTTCTCCCAAAAACTCTGTCCTATCTCCTAGAAACTCTATCCAAATTTCCTAGAAATATCCAAAGTACCTGTTTTCCCAGAAGCTCTGCCCAAATCTCCCAGATTCTCCAAAAATCCAACATCTCTGCCCAAATCACCCAGAAATGCCCAGATATACTTGTTTCCCCTGGAAACTCTATCCATATTTCTCAGAAATACCCAAAATACCAGTTTCTCCTAGAAGCTCAGTCCAAATCAACCAGAAATCCTTTTTTCTCCTAGAAACTCAAATGACTTCTAGAAATTTCTCCGAATCTTCCAAACCCATGTTTCTCCCAGAAACTCTATCCGAAATTCCCAAAGTATCCCGGAAATCCCTGTTATCCCTTGGTGATCATACTGGAAAGTAAGGTTAGCACACTCTGTATGGCTAGGACCTTATTTGTTTAACTTCTATCTGTTAGAAGTAGGGGCATCATATAGATTAGGGCTTGCATCTGCATGCTTGTCTCATGTGCATGCACCATTCTCATCAGTCTGCGCACACTATCTCAGTCAGTCTGTACATAAGTCAGTCCATCTTCCTTAACCTCACTGTCATTGTCTCTCTAGTCATCACTATCAGAATCTGATACACTCCTCTCGAATCTATAGGTCATTGTAGATTCCCAAAATCAGCCACTGTGATCCCCATCCTGGGTCAGAAGTTCGAGCAGTCATTTGGTTAGAATCAGTCCGCCGAGAAAATTCAACATGAATCAGGAAACTTTGGAAGCCAAGGTCACTGAATTAATAAATCAACAGTCAGATCGGCTGACTCAAGTCCTGAAATTTATGGAAGAGTTCCGACAACAGCAACCACAGTACCCACCTAGGTTCCCACCACCACAAGGGTTCATGCCACCACCACCGCCTAGATTTGGACCGCCTCCCGAGAACAATGGGGAAGAAGAACGGTTTTAAGAGGTCCCGCCGCCTGTATATGAGAAAAAGCTCCAAGAGAAAATGGACTAGGTCGACAAGCTTGAGAACATACTAAGGAAGAGTAAGGGAGTCGACGATTACATGTTAGATCTGGAAGGATTGTTTGAGCCCAACAAGGTGAGGCTACCCGAGAACTTCAAGATGCCTGAAATCGACCGTTTTGATGGAACTGGAAATCCGAAGAGCCACGTGAAGTTTTGTATGAGCATTTTCCAGTCAATGGGCTGCACCCATGAGCACATAGCTATGCTGTTCCATCAAACCCTCCAGAAAGCCGCACTATCCTGGTTCCTAACCCTTGAAACTTCCAAGACCCGAGTTTGGGAAGATGTTGCTAGAACTTTCATTGATCATTACTCCTACAACCAAGAGCTTGATGTCACCATCCGAGATCTGGAAACTACCAGGCAGAATTTCAATGAGTCCTTCGCTGCATTCTTGAGCAGATGGAGGAATAAAGTAGCCTAAATGATCCACAGGCCTGCTGAGAAAGAGCAAGTACGTATGCTGGTCAAGAACCTGCAACCGGTATACCATGAAAAACTATTCTACCAATCCATCTCAACATTTGAAGAGTTGTTTGAGGTTGGGACTAGAATCGAGGATGCTATCTGTGAAGGCAAGATCAATGGAGCTGGGTCACTGAAAAAGGAGAAGAGACCCCATACCTTTGGTGAAGATCAAGAGAGCCTAGATGTCAATGCCTTAAGCCCATCATCAAGCCAAAATGACTGTAGTAAGAGGCACAAGAAAGGAAACCAAAGAGTCTTCACACCACTTGACATGAGCTTATCCTCCGCTCTCAATCAGCTTGTTCAAAAGGGCCACCTTGTACCTTTGGAGCCCAGTAAGCCTCCTAATCACCCACCTCCTGGGTACAATGAATCCAAGTATTGTGATTACCACCAAGACCAAGGCCATGAGACCGACAACTGTAAGAGGCTCCGTCACTCAATTCAGGATCTCTTAGATGATGCGCCGCACCCTAATCCAATCCACTACCTCGGTCTGGACCAACCCTTGACCTATCCGTTCGAATGATCCTCTTCGCTGAGGCCCTTGAATGTTAAACCTGTGCTGGTGAAGTGATGGTGTTTGGGACTCTTGCTAGAAAACCAAATGAAGATGCTCTTTAGAAAAAAAAGAAATAAAAAGAATAAATGGGTCACAAAGACACTACATTTGAGACCGGGTCGAATCAAGTTGAGTCTGTTCTATGTTCCGAGTCCGTTTCAATTCTAGTCTTGTGATCGAGTCTGTCTGTCATCGAGTTGTTAATAAGTCTGTAAACCGTCTCTATTGATGGAATGAAATCTCATTTTGCTTGATCTGATGTGCCTAGTCATAAATGCATGAATCACTAAACTGAAGTGTCACTTTTCAAATTACCATGGATATTACTCTGCTAATAATTTTTCTACAACAAAACAAAAAAGAATTCTAAAAGGTTAAAGTCGATTTCACGCTAACACTGATGAAGAGCTAAGAATTGATAGTCTTACTTTAAGAATTTAAAGATGCTCTTACCTCAATCTTGAAAAGACATACTTGAAACTGACTTGGGGCTTGCCCAACATCCTTTCCACCATTTCTACCATTTCAAAGCCTTGGGCCCAACCCAATTGATAGCCATGCGAACCTGTGCAGACTTGGTCCTTGATGGTAGCCAAACATTTCAATGAGTTTCATCTCCACTTTAAAAAAAAAAAAAAAAAAAAGCTCGCTAGGTTGAAAACCCGAAAGGGCACCCAGGCAAAAGTTAGAGCTGAAAAAGGTGTTGATTTCCAAAATTTGACCCTAGCCAGTCGAAATGTTGGAGAAAATTTTGATGAAACAAATAAGAGAATCATACGCTTCAAGATACATCTGAAGAACGTGCCAAGATCACATTTCAAAAGGCACGGAATGACCACAAATAAATTCCGAGAGCTGACATGCACATTCTGGAATTCTGAGATTGCGATTGAAGGATCTTGCAAGAATCAACTACATGAAAAGCAAGAATTGACTGGCTAGGCAAAAGTAAAAAGGATCAATCCTCAAAACAAAAGAAAAAGAAAAAGAAAAGAAAGGGAGATTGAAACTGAATCTTTTTTATTCAAGGCTACCACAAGTGGCTCAAGTTTGAACTTCTTTGACGATTGGCTTGAAAAACCCTCATACCTCAAACCCCTTATTTCAAGCCTTGCCTTGAACTACGCTCGACCTGATTCCCACTCGGGGATACGTAGGCAACCACATCGGTTCGGTCAACACCATCATAATCAAACCAATTCCTTTCAAAGCCTTGCCTTGAACTACGCTCGACCTGATTCCCGCTCGGGGATACGTAGGCAACCACAACGGTTCGGTCACCCCACCTACCTAAAAATCAACCCGCTTCTTTCCAACCATGGCCCGAACTACGCTGGACCTGATCCCCACTTGGGGGTACGTAGGCAGACTTTCAAAAAAAAATAAATAAATAAATAAATAAAATAAAATAAAAATAAAAAGGGATGGCTCGCTAGGACGAAAATCCGAAAGGACGCCTAGGCAAAAATTAGAGCTAAATCCAAAGTGAGCAATAACAAAAGAGAGAAAATAGCTTGCCAGGCCGCCTCCTTGGTGCCTGGGCAAAAATTATGAGCATTTGAGAGATTAAAGTCACGGTCCATGCCTCAAGCCAGAAAATCACCTTCCACACTAGGGGCAAACTTCGGGCTACCCGCCTCGTTTGCCTGACTTTTACTATCTACCCTTCACACAAGGGGCAAACTTCGGTCACCTACCTCGTTTGCCCAAAACCTCCAATGAACCTTCCTCCAAACTAGGGGCAAACTTCGGTCATTTGCCTCGTTTGCCTACCGATCCCACTTCATGCCCTTCAAACTAGGGGCAAACTTCGTTTGCCACCTGATCCCTATACACCAATGGTAAGCCTTCAAGAACATTGTCTTGAACAGATGGAAATGGAGCGTCTTTCATTCCATAAGCTAAGGCACTAATTCAAAGCACATCTTGAGAGAAGTAAAGAAATTGATTAGATCAGCAGGGAGGAATTTTCAAAAATAAGATTCACCATCAAAGTGATGCCACGTTAAGGAGAGAAGTAAACACAAAAGAGAAATGGTACATCATTTATGACAAAAGCACATTAAGTTTTGGCAAGTCGACCTTGTTTCATTTTGGTGTCAAATGTGTCGTCCTCGTGCGTCAATGTCTGTCAAGTTTTTGAGTCTGTTGTAGTCTCAAATGTGTAAGTCAATAGTGACTAATAAAATTTTCAAATCAAGTTATAAAGAGCATGCCAATACAAGCAGGAGTACCAAACACCATTACTACACCGGTCAAGGCGTCAGCATGAGAAGCGTCCAAACTTGGGGAAAATTTCATCCCTTTCCAAACCGTCGAAAGTTGACCATCATCTTTCTTCGTTCATGCAACATAAGTCCATGAGTGGCTGTTGATGATCTTCATTTCTCCTAGCAACATAAGTCCATGAGTGGCTGTTGATTCATCATCTTTCCTCGTTCATGCAACATAAGTCCATGAGTGGCTGTTGATGATCTTCTTTCATCTGTGCAACATAAGTCCATGAGTGGCTGTTGATCCATCATCTTTCTTCGTTCATGCAACATAAGTCCATGAGTGGCTGTTGATGATCTTCTTTCATCTGTGCAACATAAGTCCATGAGTGGCTGTTGATCCATCATCTTTCTTCGTTCATGCAACATAAGTCCATGAGTGGCTGTTGATGATCTTCATTTCTCCTAGCAACATAAGTCCATGAGTGGCTGTTGATTCATCATCTTTCCTCGTTCATGCAACATAAGTCCATGAGTGGCTGTTGATGATCTTCTTTCATCTGTGCAACATAAGTCCATGAGTGGCTGTTGATCCATCATCTTTCTTCGTTCATGCGACATAAGTCCATGAGTGGCTGTTGATGATCTTCATTTCTCCTAGCAACATAAGTCCATGACTGACTGTTGATTCATCATCTTTCCTCGTTCATGCAACATAAGTCCATGAGTGGCTGTTGATGATCTTCTTTCATCTGTGCAACATAAGTCCTTGAGTGGCTGTTGATCCATCATCTTTCTTCGTTCATGCAACATAAGTCCATGAGTGGCTGTTGATGATCTTCATTTCTCCTAGCAACATAAGTCCATGAGTGGCTGTTGATCTTTCATCTTTCTTCATGCAACATAAGTCCACGAATGGCTGTTGATGATCTTCCTTTCTCCTAGCAACATAAGTCCATGAGTGGCTGTTGGTCATCCTCCTTCATTCATGCAACATAAGTCCACGAATGGCTGTTGATGATCTTCTTTTCTCCTAGCAACATAAGTCCATGAGTGGCTGTTGATCTTTCATCTTTCTTCATGCAAACATAAGTCCATGAGTGGCTGTTGATGATCTTCCTATCTCCTAGCATCATAAGTCCACGAGTGGCAGTTGATGATCTTCTTTCATCCTAGCAACATAAGTCCATAAGTTGCTATTGATTATCACCCTCCATCAGTGTCAAACTGCCGCAGACCATCTCTATATCCCTCATCACAATTAGAATGATACCTTTACTCTAGCAGAGTACATTATCCTTTAGCTCCTGAAGGCCCTAACCAGCTCTTTTGGATTGAGCATTACAAAATCTGACCAACTACGAGAGATTCAAAGATGGATCCTGGGTCTAGGTCAAGAATTGAAGAGAGATTCTCAGAGAGTCCCCTATATCATCCTCCGAGGACAGAAACAGAAAGATAGCAGCTCCCGGAGGCCCCGACCGACCCTCTTGGATTGAGCGCCGAAAGATTTGATCAGCCGTGAGAGATTCAGAGATGGGTCCTGGTTCCCCGATCAAGAGATTCTCCGAGAACCCTACATCATCCTCCGAGGACAGAAACAGAAAGATACCAGCTCCCGGAGGCCCCGACCGGCCCTCTTGGATTAAGCGCTGAAAGATTTGATCAGCCGTGAGAGATTCAGAGATGGGTCCCGGTTCTCCGAGAACCCTACATCATCCTCCGAGGACAGAAACAGAAAGATACCAGCTCCCGGAGGCCCCGACCGGCCCTCTTGGATTGAGCGCTGAAAGATTTGATCAGCCGTGAGTGATTCAGAGATGGGTCCCGGTTCTCCGAGAACCCTACATCATCCTCCGAGGACAGAAATAGAAAGATACCAGCTCCCGGAGGCCCCGACCGACCCTCTTGGATTGAGCGCCGAAAGATTTGATCAGCCGTGAGAGATTCAGAGATGGGTCCTGGTTCCCCGATCAAGAGATTCTCCGAGAACCCTACATCATCCTCCGAGGACAGAAACAGAAAGATACCAGCTCCCGGAGGCCCCGACCGGCCCTCTTGGATTGAGCGCCGAAAGATTTGATCAGCCGTGAGAGATTCAGAGATGGGTCCTGGTTCCCCGATCAAGAGATTCTCCGAGAACCCTACATCATCCTCCAAGGACAGAAACAGAAAGATACCAGCTCCCGGAGGCCCCGACCGGCCCTCTTGGATTGAGCGCCGAAAGATTTGATCAGCCGTGAGAGATTCAGAGATGGGTCCTGGTTCCCCGATCAAGGAAAAAGAGATTCTCCGAGAACCCCGCGTCACCCCCCGAGGACAGGAACCGAAAGATACTAATTCCCACTACCCCCAGCAGAAAGTAGCAGAAGAGGAACCAACTCCCGAAAGTCAGCCATCAGGAACAATCAGGGCATCGTCCACATGAAGCACAGTCCTTCCATGGCTCCGTGTCTCCCGTCTATCATGAGTTTCCTCATCTATCCCTTTTCATCACAAAATCCCTCGGTCACCTTTTGCTGTTGTCTTTTTTTTTTAGACAACGCGCACCTAATCCATCTCACTCGTTTGCAACACACACTTCCCAAGTTCCAGAAGTTTGCCCCTAGACCCAGAGTCTTCTAAACCTTGATGTCCTCATCCGAGTCATCCACTACATCACAGTCACGAACACTAGCACAACACCAGCCCACTCGGAGTGGCACACCCCATGGCACCTGCTCATTCTAGGATCAGAAAGCTAGGCATGATAGGACTCATGTACGAAATCATATCACATCCACACATTGCATATCATCCTCATATAGCATAGCATCCGCCTGATTGTTGTGTATGTGCATGTGTGATTTATTCCTTTGTGCCCTGAACTACGTCCTGGTCTGATTCCCCTTGGGATACGTAGGCAGCTCACGCGGAGCGCGACCAGCACTAGCCTCAGCATCATTGCATCTTTTGCAACGCTTTTTATCCTAAATCTATAGCCTCCAAAAGACATGTCTCTTCAAAACTTTGGCACTCGCTTGTGACATGCGTTGCCTCACAAGTTCATGCCAAAGAGGGGCAAACTGTAGACACCCCATTTAGTCGGCTATCATATTTAGGAGACCCATAGCTTGGTGGTTCACAATGATCGTAAAAGACTCAAAAGGACTCCTGGAAGTCAGCTCTATCTCTCAGAATGCTCAGATTGACCAAAATGCCCCTGAAAGCCCGAAGACTCCCAGATTTGGTCTCGAAGTTCTGAAAACATGCTATATCATAAGAAAAATGATAAAATGAGTTTTTAAGTAAAACTGGATGAAATCGTCAGCTCCCAGAGACCCCCGGAAGTCCCGGAAGTTCCCCGAAAGTCCCCGTTGACCGGTTTGACCAAGGTTTGACCAGGTTTGACCAGAGTTTGACCAAGTTTGACCAAGTTTGACCAAAATCTTCCGAATTCACCGGAATCATTAGAAAAACATTAAAATGAGTTTTAAAAGAGAATCGAGCGAAAACGTCGGCTCCTGGGAGCTCCCGGAGGTTCCCAGAACTTCCCGAGAATCCCAGGTTTGACCAGTTTGACCAAGATTTGACTTTGGAATCGGGGCACCGAAACAATTTTCAAATAATTTTCATGGATACTAGAGGTCAATAGCTTTCCAACGGTATATCGCACATAATTACTGGATTTAAAACGAATTTATTTTGAATTTCCGAAGGCAAAAAAGGCGATCAAATCAGCATTTACTTCGAATACCGCAAAACTTTTCAAAGTGACCTATTCCCAAACTTTTTTTTATGTAAAGTAGACTCCATTACCTTTCCAACGGTATATCACAACCTCAATTTGGAGTTCGTATGCATTTCCTGTGAATTTCGGACAAAATAGGGCCTTTTCGCGAATACTGGAACCTCTGGGGGCCTAAACGTAATTTTCTGGGCTTCAGAGGAGCACTGCCGCCGCGGCACTGGCCCAGTGCCGCCGCGGCACTCAACCCTCGCAGAGTCCATTTTTGTAATTTTTTTGGGGGTCCAAATTGATTAATTGAAAGCCAAAACGACATAGTTTTATGTTCACAGTTGTTTGGGACCAATGGGAGTACTTCTAAAACCCCAAAACCACCCCAAATTGGCCTATTTAAACCCTCCATTGCTCTTCATTTTGGGGGGGCCAAGTGCAAAGCTTGAAAAGTTGTAGAGAAGAAGAGAGATAGAGATAGGTTTAGAAGAGAGAAAAGGAGCTTCCTCCTACTATTTTGCTATAGAAAGTGAGTTTTAATCTTGTTTTCTTCCATTACCTCTCTTATACTTCACATTCCAAATACCCCCAATCACCATTCTTGAGCATTCTTGAGTTAGGAAGCTACTTCCATGTCCAAATGTCAAAATCTATGAGTGAAACACCAAGCTACAAGTCCAAAATCACATTGATTATCATCTATTGATTCCTATTTACTTGCTTATTCATATTATGTTCATCTCTTCTTACCTCATTTCTTTTTTATTTTTCTCTATTTACTTACTAGTTCATCATCATCTAAGTGATGACATGAAGTTTGGAGTGAGTGAATCCTTATGGATAGTAGCTCTTGACCTCAAAAACATGTTTGATAGATGATGATCATAACCTCAATACTTCCAAGGTATTCTTGAAATGTATTGAAGTTATGTTGAAAAATAAAAATAAATCTCTCCAACAATCTTGGAGGTTCTTGATGATGAGTTTAATGTTGACATTTTAAGTGGCTATAATCCTTATTGAGTATTGAAAATGTGCTTTCAAAACATCTATTTCAAAACCCCTCTCAATCCCTCTCATTTGGTTTCAAGAAACAAAACTTTGTTTTCTCCAAAATCTTCAAAACAATGAGTCAAAACAGTGAGTGAGTTGAGTTCAAAGATTTCTCTAGAACTCAATACTCAACATATGGATGCAAGGCCACTTGGAAAGTCTTCCTAACTCATTGGAGAACACCCATGATTTTTGGTTTGACTTGGAAGTACTTGGAAATGGTCCATTTGGATCCCAATATTCCTTCCAAACATTCTGATTTTGCTGTCACAGCAGCTAGGTCCACTTCCAACCTCTTTTACAGAAAACTTTTCCAACAGGGGTGGTCCTAACTTATTTTTCCCTTAATATTCAATGTCTTAGGAAACTTTCTGTATAAAATGGGCGCTTAGATCATTCTTTTTCATTTTCTAATATTTTCTAACATTTCAGTCGACAGTACGGACTCTGTTTCTGAGTGACCTGTGTTGTTTATATGATTTCTCTCAATCTGTGATAGCTATTCAAGATTGGCCTTTTGAGTTGTGTTCTAGACACAATAAGGAACATCTCCATAAAAAATCATGCATTGAAAACATTCCTAACCCCTCTTTTCAAATTCCAAAAGATCATGCTACTATTCTGTCCACTATTCACAGCAAGCACATAGAAACTTTTATTCTTTGATTTGATGCTTATATGTATTCCAAATTAGTTCATATCTTAGGAAGTAGTTCATACTACATTTGTACATATCCCATATTGATTTCATCCATCCATTCATGCACATTTTAGACTTCTAAGTCATTCTAGGAATCCATGAACACAAAGCACACTACAACCTTTACACATTCTAGGTACATACATTGCATCCATGCAAAGATTTGGGGTTTTTGTAACCCTTAATCTAAGAAGATTATAAGGAATGAACTTGATCACACGTTCATGCTTCCCCTCGATCTAATCATCCTTTCTCATCCGTCTCGGGGATTGAGAAGTCTTCTTTTCTCAAAATTAACATGCATCATTCTAGCTTGCTAAGCATACTTTGATTCTTTGATTATTTGTTTCAAGAACAATTCATGCCCCCTTTAAATTAGGAAGTCTTGATTACTTGATACATGATTAGACGATTTTTCCTAGGTTTATTTGTATGATCTTTCACTTTACATTGCATGATATTTGGCTCAGATCTTATGAATGATATCTTATCTTTTGATCTTCAAATTTCAAGATTCTTATGCAATGTAATATACTTATCATAAATATTAATTGCCGAACCATACATAGTATAAGATGATTATTTGGATGCTAATTGAGGCTCGTCGAAAGACGGGGCGAGTTGAGGGTGTTTTAGTCGTGACAAAGGCTCCTTCCTCTCTCGTACCAAAACCCCGAACCAAGTTCTTTGGTTATGAAGGGCCGGTGC
Organism: Hydrangea macrophylla; assembly: GCA_033977485.1. Classification (NCBI taxonomy): domain Eukaryota; kingdom Viridiplantae; phylum Streptophyta; class Magnoliopsida; order Cornales; family Hydrangeaceae; genus Hydrangea; species Hydrangea macrophylla. The sequence goes on from CM066992.1 coordinate 443,581, forward strand.
CCTTATCCGCTTGGGTGAGTCAAATTAGGTTTCTTGGTTCCTTAAAAACCAAGTGGCGACTCTGTATCTGTTTTCAACAGACCTATTTTCTTTCTTTGATTCAAATCAATTTCAAAACAATCACAAACAAGAGAAGTGGTCCGATTCCACGTGTCCACAATCTGGCGACTCTGCTGGGGATTTTTCTTTTAAAACAAAATAATACAGAGGTTTGACTCATAAGAAGCATCCTTAAAATCATCTTTTTACTGTGTTTGGTTCACCGCATTGCACTCTTGCATTTCCCCCCTCCGACTGTGTCTGAAACGCGGCGCTGACATTGTTCAGGTCTTGCTGTGCCAGGGCACAAGTCACCGTTGATACTGTACCTTCCAAGGTATATCAAAAAGAGTAAAAACCTCCGTACTGTCTCCCTGACGGTATATTGGAACTCTCGTCAACGGACCCTCTTTGACTAAACCCAGCCTTTGCATATAGATTCTTGTAGAACCTTTCATAGGACTGTTCATTTATCTTTTCAGATAGGACAATGTGATATAACTGTTGTATGCCCTGACTGGATTACCTGCGCGGTGTAGACGCTTATGTGGCATGAGGCAGAACTTCTTTCTTATGATCCCCAAGGCAATCACTTACATGTGACCACATTGAGTGACCTGCCTAGGCACCATGGTAAGGAAGTCTGCTCCATGTTCACAAAGATATACACCGCAAGCCTTGTTTGTTGGTCCTAGGACATAGGAGTATGAAAACTTGCTAGACAGTATGATCACCATCATAACCTGTTTCTCCCAGAAACTCTGTCCAGATATCCCAGATATAACCATATTGTCCAGTTTCTCCTAGAAACTCTGTCCAGATATCCCAGATATAACCATATTATCCAGTTCTCCTAGAAACTCTGTCCAGATATCCCAGATACACCCATATTAACCAATTTTTCCCAGAAACTCTGTCCAGATATCCCAGATATAACCATATTAACCAGTTTTTCCCAAAAAAAAAACTCTGTCTAAATCTCCCTGATTTCCCAGATATACCAGTTTCTCCCAAAAACTCTGTCCTATCTCCTAGAAACTCTATCCAAATTTCCTAGAAATATCCAAAGTACCTGTTTTCCCAGAAGCTCTGCCCAAATCTCCCAGATTCTCAAAAAATCCAACATCTCTGCCCAAATCACCCAGAAATGCCCAGATATACTTGTTTCCCCTGGAAACTCTATCCATATTTCTCAGAAATACCCAAAATACCAGTTTCTCCTAGAAGCTCAGTCCAAATCAACCAGAAATCCTTTTTTCTCCTAGAAACTCAAATGACTTCTAGAAATTTCTCCGAATCTTCCAAACCCATGTTTCTCCCAGAAACTCTATCCGAAATTCCCAAAGTATCCCGGAAATCCCTGTTATCCCTTGGTGATCATACTGGAAAGTAAGGTTAGCACACTCTGTATGGCTAGGACCTTATTTGTTTAACTTCTATCTGTTAGAAGTAGGGGCATCATATAGATTAGGGCTTGCATCTGCATGCTTGTCTCATGTGCATGCACCATTCTCATCAGTCTGCGCACACTATCTCAGTCAGTCTGTACATAAGTCAGTCCATCTTCCTTAACCTCACTGTCATTGTCTCTCTAGTCATCACTATCAGAATCTGATACACTCCTCTCGAATCTATAGGTCATTGTAGATTCCCAAAATCAGCCACTGAGATCCCCATCCTGGGTCAGAAGTTCGAGCAGTCATTTGGTTAGAATCAGTCCGCCGAGAAAATTCAACATGAATCAGGAAACTTTGGAAGCCAAGGTCACTGAATTAATAAATCAACAGTCAGATCGGCTGACTCAAGTCCTGAAATTTATGGAAGAGTTCCGACAACAGCAACCACAGTACCCACCTAGGTTCCCACCACCACAAGGGTTCATGCCACCACCACCGCCTAGATTTGGACCGCCTCCCGAGAACAATGGGGAAGAAGAACGGTTTCAAGAGGTCCCGCCGCCTGTATATGAGAAAAAGCTCCAAGAGAAAATGGACTAGGTCGACAAGCTTGAGAACATACTAAGGAAGAGTAAGGGAGTCGACGATTACATGTTAGATCTGGAAGGATTGTTTGAGCCCAACAAGGTGAGGCTACCCGAGAACTTCAAGATGCCTGAAATCGACCGTTTTGATGGAACTGGAAATCCGAAGAGCCACGTGAAGTTTTGTATGAGCATTTTCCAGTCAATGGGATGCACCCATGAGCACATAGCTATGCTGTTCCCTCAAACCCTCCAGAAAGCCGCACTATCCTGGTTCCTAACCCTTGAAACTTCCAAGACCCGAGTTTGGGAAGATGTTGCTAGAACTTTCATTGATCATTACTCCTACAACCAAGAGCTTGATGTCACCATCCGAGATCTGGAAACTACCAGGCAGAATTTCAATGAGTCCTTCGCTGCATTCTTGAGCAGATGGAGGAATAAAGTAGCCCAAATGATCCACAGGCCTGCTGAGAAAGAGCAAGTACGTATGCTGGTCAAGAACCTGCAACCGGTATACCATGAAAAACTATTCTACCAATCCATCTCAACATTTGAAGAGTTGTTTGAGGTTGGGACTAGAATCGAGGATGCTATCTGTGAAGGCAAGATCAATGGAGCTGGGTCACTGAAAAAGGAGAAGAGACCCCATACCTTTGGTGAAGATCAAGAGAGCCTAGATGTCAATGCCTTAAGCCCATCATCAAGCCAAAATGACTGTAGTAAGAGGCACAAGAAAGGAAACCAAAGAGTCTTCACACCACTTGACATGAGCTTATCCTCCGCTCTCAATCAGCTTGTTCAAAAGGGCGACCTTGTACCTTTGGAGCCCAGTAAGCCTCCTAATCACCCACCTCCTGGGTACAATGAATCCAAGTATTGTGATTACCACCAAGACCAAGGCCATGAGACCGACAACTGTAAGAGGCTCCGTCACTCAATTCAGGATCTCTTAGATGATGCGCCGCACCCTAATCCAATCCACTACCTCGGTCTGGACCAACCCTTGACCTATCCGTTCGAATGATCCTCTTCGCTGAGGCCCTTGAATGTTAAACCTGTGCTGGTGAAGTGATGGTGTTTGGGACTCTTGCTAGAAAACCAAATGAAGATGATCTTTAGAAAAAAAAGAAATAAAAAGAATAAATGGGTCACAAAGACACTACATTTGAGACCGGGTCGAATCAAGTTGAGTCTGTTCTATGTTCCGAGTCCGTTTCAATTCTAGTCTTGTGATCGAGTCTGTCTGTCATCGAGTTGTTAATAAGTCTGTAAACCTTCTCTATTGATGGAATGAAATCTCATTTTGCTTGATCTGATGTGCCTAGTCATAAATGCATGAATCACTAAACTGAAGTGTCACTTTTCAAATTACCATGGATATTACTCTGCTAATAATTTTTCTACAACAAAACAAAAAAGAATTCTAAAAGGTTAAAGTCGATTTCACGCTAACACTGATGAAGAGCTAAGAATTGATAGTCTTACTTTAAGAATTTAAAGATGCTCTTACCTCAATCTTGAAAAGACATACTTGAAACTGACTTGGGGCTTGCCCAACATCCTTTCCACCATTTCTACCATTTCAAAGCCTTGGGCCCAACCCAATTGATAGCCATGCGAACCTGTGCAGACTTGGTCCTTGATGGTAGCCAAACATTTCAATGAGTTTCATCTCCACTTTAAAAAAAAAAAAAAAAAAAAAAAAAAGCTCGCTAGGTTGAAAACCCGAAAGGGCACCCAGGCAAAAGTTAGAGCTGAAAAAGGTGTTGATTTCCAAAATTTGACCCTAGCCAGTCGAAATATTGGAGAAAATTTTGATGAAACAAATAAGAGAATCATAAGCTTCAAGATACATCTTAAGAACGTGCCAAGATCACATTTTAAAAGGCACGGAATGACCACAAATAAATTCCGAGAGCTGACATGCACATTCTGGAATTCTGAGATTGCGATTGAAGGATCTTGCAAGAATCAACTACATGAAAAGCAAGAATTGACTGGCTAGGCAAAAGTAAAAAGGATCAATCCTCAAAACAAAAGAAAAAGAAAAAGAAAAAGAAAAAGAAAAGAAAGGGAGATTGAAACTGAATCTTTTTTATTCAAGGCTACCACAAGTGGCTCAAGTTTGAACTTCTTTGACGATTGGCTTGAAAAACCCTCATACCTCAAACCCCTTATTTCAAGCCTTGCCTTGAACTACGCTCGACCTGATTCCCACTCGGGGATACGTAGGCAACCACATCGGTTCGGTCAACACCATCATAATCAAACCAATTCCTTTCAAAGCCTTGCCTTGAACTACGCTCGACCTGATTCCCGCTCGGGGATACGTAGGCAACCACAACGGTTCGGTCACCCTACCTACCTAAAAATCAACCCGCTTCTTTCCAACCATGGCCCGAACTACGTTGGACCTGATCCCCACTTGGGGGTACGTAGGCAGACTTTCAAAAAAAAAAAAAATAAATAAATAAAATAAAATAAAAATAAAAAGAGATGGCTCGCTAGGACAAAAATCCGAAAGGACGCCTAGGCAAAAATTAGAGCTAAATCCAAAGTGAGCAATAACAAAAGAGAGAAAATAGCTCGCCAGGCCGCCTCCTTGGTGCCTGGGCAAAAATTATGAGCATTTGAGAGATTAAAGTCACGGTCCATGCCTCAAGCCAGAAAATCACCTTCCACACTAGGGGCAAACTTCGGGCTACCCGCCTCGTTTGCCTGACTTTTACTATCTACCCTTCACACAAGGGGCAAACTTCGGTCACCTACCTCGTTTTCCCAAAACCTCCAATGAACCTTCCTCCGAACTAGGGGCAAACTTCGGTCATTTGCCTCGTTTGCCTACCGATCCCACTTCATGCCCTTCAAACTAGGGGCAAACTTCATTTGCCACCTGATCCCTATACACCAATGGTAAGCCTTCAAGAACATTGTCTTGAACAGATGGAAATGGAGCGTCTTTCATTCCATAAGCTAAGGCACTAATTCAAAGCACATCTTGAGAGAAGCAAAGAAATTGATTAGATCAGCAGGGAGGAATTTTCAAAAATAAGATTCACCATCAAAGTGATGCCACGTTAAGGAGAGAAGTAAACACAAAAGAGAAATGGTACATCATTTATGACAAAAGCACATTAAGTTTTGGCAAGTCAACCTTGTTTCATTTTGGTGTCAAATGTGTCGTCCTCGTGCGTCAATGTCTGTCAAGTTTTTGAGTCTGTTGTAGTCTCAAATGTGTAAGTCAATAGTGACTAATAAAATTTTCAAATCAAGTTATAAAGAGCATGCCAATACAAGCAGGAGTACCAAACACCATTACTACACCGGTCAAGGCGTCAGCATGAGAAGCGTCCAAACTTGGGGAAAATTTCATCCCTTTCCAAACCGTCGAAAGTTGACCATCATCTTTCTTCGTTCATGCAACATAAGTCCATGAGTGGCTGTTGATGATCTTCATTTCTCCTAGCAACATAAGTCCATGAGTGGCTGTTGATCCATCATCTTTCCTCGTTCATGCAACATAAGTCCATGAGTGGCTGTTGATGATCTTCTTTCATCTGTGCAACATAAGTCCATGAGTGGCTGTTGATTCATCATCTTTCCTCGTTCATGCAACATAAGTCCATGAGTGGCTGTTGATGATCTTCTTTCATCTGTGCAACATAAGTCCATGAGTGGCTGTTGATCCATCATCTTTCTTCGTTCATGCGACATAAGTCCATGAGTGGCTGTTGATGATCTTCATTTCTCCTAGCAACATAAGTCCATGAGTGACTGTTGATTCATCATCTTTCCTCGTTCATGCAACATAAGTCCATGAGTGGCTGTTGATGATCTTCTTTCATCTGTGCAACATAAGTCCTTGAGTGGCTGTTGATCCATCATCTTTCTTCGTTCATGCAACATAAGTCCATGAGTGGCTGTTGATGATCTTCATTTCTCCTAGCAACATAAGTCCATGAGTGGCTGTTGATCTTTCATCTTTCTTCATGCAACTTAAGTCCACGAATGGCTGTTGATGATCTTCCTTTCTCCTAGCAACATAAGTCCATGAGTGGCTGTTGGTCATCCTCCTTCATTCATGCAACATAAGTCCACGAATGGCTGTTGATGATCTTCTTTTCTCCTAGCAACATAAGTCCATGAGTGGCTGTTGATCTTTCATCTTTCTTCATGCAAACATAAGTCCATGAGTGGCTGTTGATGATCTTCCTTTCTCCTAGCATCATAAGTCCACGAGTGGCAGTTGATGATCTTCTTTCATCCTAGCAACATAAGTCCATAAGTTGCTATTGATTATCACCCTCCATCAGTGTCAAACTGTCGCAGACCATCTCTATATCCCTCATCACAATTAGAATGATACCTTTACTCTAGCAGAGTACATTATCCTTTAGCTCCTGAAGGCCCTAACCAGCTCTTTTGGATTAAGCATTACAAAATCTGACCAACTACGAGAGATTCAAAGATGGATCCTGGGTCTAGGTCAAGAATTGAAGAGAGATTCTCAGAGAGTCCTCTACATCATCCTCCGAGGACAGAAACAGAAAGATAGCAGCTCCCGGAGGCCCCGACCGACCCTCTTGGATTGAGCGCCGAAAGATTTGATCAGCCGTGAGAGATTCAGAGATGGGTCCTGGTTCCCCGATCAAGAGATTCTCCGAGAACCCTACATCATCCTCCGAGGACAGAAACAGAAAGATACCAGCTCCCGGAGGCCCCGACCGGCCCTCTTGGATTGAGCGCTGAAAGATTTGATCAGCCGTGAGAGATTCAGAGATGGGTCCCGGTTCTCCGAGAACCCTACATCATCCTCCGAGGACAGAAACAGAAAGATACCAGCTCCCGGAGGCCCCGACCGGCCCTCTTGGATTGAGCGCTGAAAGATTTGATCAGCCGTGAGTGATTCAGAGATGGGTCCCGGTTCTCCGAGAACCCTACATCATCCTCCGAGGACAGAAATAGAAAGATACCAGCTCCCGGAGGCCCCGACCGGCCCTCTTGGATTGAGCGCTGAAAGATTTGATCAGCCGTGAGAGATTCAGAGATGGGTCCTGGTTCCCCGCTCAAGAGATTCTCCGAGAACCCTACATCATCCTCCGAGGACAGAAACAGAAATATACCAGCTCCCGGAGGCCCCGACCGGCCCTCTTGGATTGAGCGTTGAAAGATTTGATCAGCCGTGAGAGATTCAGAGATGGGTCCCGGTTCTCCGAGAACCCTACATCATCCTTCGAGGACAGAAACAGAAAGATACCAGCTCCCGGAGGCCCCGACCGGCCCTCTTGGATTGAGCGCTGAAAGATTTGATCAGCCGTGAGTGATTCAGAGATGGGTCCCGGTTCTCCGAGAACCCTACATCATCCTCCGAGGACAGAAATAGAAAGATACCAGCTCCCGGAGGCCCCGACCGGCCCTCTTGGATTGAGCGCCGAAAGATTTGATCAGCCGTGAGTGATTCAGAGATGGGTCCCGGTTCTCCGAGAACCCTACATCATCCTCCGAGGACAGAAATAGAAAGATACCAGCTCCCGGAGGCCCCGACCGGCCCTCTTGGATTGAGCGCCGAAAGATTTGATCAGCCGTGAGAGATTCAGAGATGGGTCCTGGTTCCCCGATCAAGAGATTCTCCGAGAACCCTACATCATCCTCCGAGGACAGAAACAGAAAGATACCAGCTCCCGGAGGCCCCGACCGGCCCTCTTGGATTGAGCGCCGAAAGATTTGATCAGCCGTGAGAGATTCAGAGATTGGTCCTGGTTCCCCGATCAAGAGATTCTCCGAGAACCCCGTGTCACCCCCCGAGGACAGGAACCGAAAGATACTAATTCCCACTACCCCCAGCAGAAAGTAGCAGAAGAGGAACCAACTCCCGAAAGTCAGCCATCAGGAACAATCAGGGTATCGTCCACATGAAGCACAGTCCTTCCATGGCTCCGTGTCTCCCGTCTATCATGAGTTTCCTCATCTATCCCTTTTCATCACAAAATCCCTAGGTCACCTTTAGCTGTTGTCTTTTTTTTTTAGACAACGCGCACCTAATCCATCTCACTCGTTTGCAACACACACTTCCCAAGTTCCAGAAGTTTGCCCCTAGACCCAGAGTCTTCTAAACCTTGATGTCCTCATCCGAGTCATCCACTACATCACAGTCACGAACACTAGCACAACACCAGCCCACTCGGAGTGGCACACCCCATGGCACCTGCTCATTCTAGGATCAGAAAGCTAGGCATGATAGGACTCATGTACGAAATCATATCACATCCACACATTGCATATCATCCTCATATAGCATAGCATCCGCCTGATTGTTGTGTATGTGCATGTGTGATTTATTCCTTTGTGCCCTGAACTACGTCCTGGTCAGATTCCCCTTGGGATACGTAGGCAGCTCACGCAGAGCGCGACCAGCACTAGCCTCAGCATCATTGCATCTTTTGCAACGCTTTTTATCCTAAATCTATAGCCTCCAAAAGACATGTCTCTTCAAAACTTTGGCACTCGCTTGTGACATGCGTTGCCGCACAAGTTCATGCCAAAGAGGGGCAAACTGTAGACACCCCATTTAGTCGGCTATCATATTTAGGAGACCCATAGCTTGGTGGTTCACAATGATCGTAAAAGACTCAAAAGGACTCCTGGAAGTCAGCTCTATCTCTCAGAATGCTCAGATTGACCAAAATGCCCCTGAAAGCCCGAAGACTCCCAGATTTGGTCTCGAAGTTCTGAAAACATGCTATATCGTAAGAAAAATGATAAAATGAGTTTTTAAGTAAAACTGGATGAAATCGTCAGCTCCCAGAGACCCCCGGAAGTCCCGGAAGTTCCCCGAAAGTCCCCGTTGACCGGTTTGACCAAGGTTTGACCAGGTTTGACCAGAGTTTGACCAAGTTTGACCAAGTTTGACCAAAATCTTCCAAATTCACCGGAATCATTAGAAAAACATTAAAATGAGTTTTAAAAGAGAATCGAGCGAAAACGTCGGCTCCTGGGAGCTCCCGGAGGTTCCTAGAACTTCCCGAGAATCCCAAGTTTGACCAGTTTGACCAAGATTTGACTTTGGAATCGGGGCACCGAAACAATTTTCAAATATTTTTCATGGATACTAGAGGTCAATAGCTTTCCAACGGTATATCGCACATAATTACTGGATTTAAAACGAATTTATTTTGAATTTCCGAAGGCGAAAAAGGCGATCAAATCAGCATTTATCGCGAATACCGCAAAACTTTTCAAAGTGACCTATCCCCGAACTTTTTTATATGTAAAGTAGACTCCATTACCTTTCCAACGGTATATCACACCCTCAATTTGGAGTTCGTATGCATTTCCTGTGAATTTCGGACAAAATAGGGCCTTTTCGCGAATACTGGAACCTCTGGGGGCCTAAACGTAATTTTCTGGGCTTCAGAGGAGCACTGCCGCCGCGGCACTGGCCCAGTGCCGCCGCGGCACTCAACCCTCGCAGAGTCCATTTTTGTAATTTTTTTGGGGGTCCAAATTGATTAATTGAAAGCTAAAACGACATAGTTTTATGTTCACAGTTGTTTGGGACCAATGGGAGTACTTCTAAAACCCCAAAACCACCCCAAATTGGCCTATTTAAACCCTCCATTGCTCTTCATTTTGGGGGGGCCAAGTGCAAAGCTTGAAAAGTTGTAGAGAAGAAGAGAGATAGAGATAGGTTTAGAAGAGAGAAAAGGAGCTTCCTCCTACTATTTTGCTATAGAAAGTGAGTTTTAATCTTGTTTTCTTCCATTACCTCTCTTATACTTCACATTCCAAACACCCCCAATCACCATTCTTGAGCATTCTTGAGTTAGGAAGCTACTTCCATGTCCAAATGTCAAAATCTATGAGTGAAACACCAAGCTACAAGTCCAAAATCACATTGATTATCATCTATTGATTCCTATTTACTTGCTTATTCATATTATGTTCATCTCTTCTTACCTCATTTCTTTTTTATTTTTCTCTATTTACTTACTAGTTCATCATCATCTAAGTGATGACATGAAGTTTTGGGTGAGTGAATCCTTATGGATAGTAGCTCTTGACCTCAAAAACATGTTTGATAGATGATGATCATAACCTCAATACTTCCAAGGTATTCTTGAAATGTATTGAAGTTATGTTGAAAAATAAAAATAAATCTCTCCAACAATCTTGGAGGTTCTTGATGATGAGTTTAATGTTGACATTTTAAGTGGCTATAATCCTTATTGAGTATTGAAAATGTGCTTTCAAAACATCTATTTCAAAACCCCTCTCAATCCCTCTCATTTGGTTTCAAGAAATAAAACTTTATTTTCTCCAAAATCTTCAAAACAATGAGTCAAAACAGTGAGTGAGTTGAGTTCAAAGATTTCTCTAGAACTCAATACTCAACATATGGATGCAAGGCCACTTGGAAAGTCTTCCTAACTCATTGGAGAACACCCATGATTTTTGGTTTGACTTGGAAGTACTTGGAAATGGTCCATTTGGATCCCAATATTCCTTCCAAACATTCTGATTTTGCTGTCACAGCAGCTAGGTCCACTTCCAACCTCTTTTACAGAAAACTTTTCCAAAAGGGGTGGTCCTAACTTATTTTTCCCTTAAAATTCAATGTCTTAGGAAACGTTCTGTATAAAATGGGCCCTTAGATCATTCTGTTTCATTTTCTAATATTTTCTAACATTTCAGTCGACAGTACGGACTCTGTTTCTGAGTGACCTGTGTTGTTTATATGATTTCTCTCAATCTGTGATAGATATTCAAGATTGGCCTTTTGGGTTGTGTTCTAGACACAATAAGGAACATCTCCATAAAAAATGATGCATTGAAAACATTCCTAACCCCTCTTTTCAAATTCCAAAAGATCATGCTACTATTCTGTCCACTATTCACAGCAAGCACATAGAAACTTTTATTCTTTGATTTGATGCTTATATGTATTCCAAATTAGTTCATATCTTAGGAAGTAGTTGATACTACATTTGTACATATCCCATATTGATTTCATCCATCCATTCATGCACATTTTAGACTTCTAAGTCATTCTAGGAATCCATGAACACAAAGCACACTACAACCTTTACACATTCTAGGTACATACATTGCATCCATGCAAAGATTTGGGGTTTTTGTAACCCTTAATCTAAGAAGATTATAAGGAATGAACTTGATCACACGTTCATGCTTCCCCTCGATCTAATCATCCTTTCTCATCCGTCTCGGGGATTGAGAAGTCTTCTTTTCTCAAAATTAACATGCATCATTCTAGCTTGCTAAGCATACTTTGATTCTTTGATTATTTGTTTCAAGAACAATTCATGCCCCCTTTAAATTAGGAAGTCTTGATTACTTGATACATGATTAGACAATTTTTCCTAGGTTTATTTGTATGATCTTTCACTTTACGTTGCATGATATTTGGCTTAGATCTTATGAATGATATCTTATCTTTTGATCTTCAAATTTCAAGATTCTTATGCAATGTAATATACTTATCATAAATATTAATTGCCGAACCATACATAGTATAAGATGATTATTTGGATGCTAATTGAGGCTCGTCGAAAGACGGGGCGAGTTGAGGGTGTTTTAGTCGTGACAAAGGCTCCTTCCTCTCTCGTACCAAAACCCCGAACCAAGTTCTTTGGTTATGAAGGGTCGGTGCCCTTATCCACTTGGGTGAGTCAAATTAGGTTTCTTGGTTCCTTAAAGACCAAGTGGCGACTCTGTATCTGTTTTCAACAGACCTATTTTCTTTCTTTGATTCAAATCAATTTCAAAACAATCTCAAACAAGAGAAGTGGTCCGATTCCGCGTGTCCACAATCTGGCGACTCTGCTGGGGATTTTTCTTTTAAAACAAAATAATACAGAGGTTTGACTCATAAGAAGCATCCTTAAAATCATCTTTTTACTGTGTTTGGTTCACCGCATTGCACTCTTGCATTTCCCCCCTCCGACTGTGTCTGAAACGCGGCGCTGACATTGTTCAGGTCTTGCTGTGCCAGGGCACAAGTCACCGTTGATACTGTACCTTCCAAGGTATATCAAAAAGAGTAAAAACCTCCGTACTGTCTCCCTGACGGTATATTGGAACTCTCGTCAACGGACCATCTTTGATTAAACCCAGCCTTTGCATATAGATTCTTGTAGAACCTTTCATAGGACTGTTCATTTATCTTTTCAGATAGGACAATGTGATATAACTGTTGTATGCCCTGACGGGATTACCTGCGCGGTGTAGACGCTTATGTGGCATGAGGCAGAACTTCTTTCTTATGATCCCCAAGGCAATCACTTACATGTGACCACATTGAGTGACCTGCCTAGGCACCATGGTAAGGAAGTCTGCTCCATGTTCACAAAGATATACACCGCAAGCCTTGTTTGTTGGTCCTAGGACATAGGAGTATGAAAACTTGCTAGACAGTATGATCACCATCATAACCTCCTTCCTCTCTCGTACCAAAACCCCGAACCAAGTTCTTTGGTTATGAAGGGCCGGTGCCCTTATCCTCTTGGGTGAGTCAAATTAGGTTTCTTGGTTCCTTAAAGACCAAGTGGCGACTCTGTATCTGTTTTCAACAGACCTATTTTCTTTCTTTGATTCAAATCAATTTCAAAACAATCTCAAACAAGAGAAGTGGTCCGATTCCGCGTGTCCACAGCCGCCCCTCCGGAAAGGAGGGTCTTAATGATGTACGGCCCGACCCAGTTGGGTTTGAACTTTCCTCTAGGGTCGTAAACAGGCACCTTCAGTTCTTTGAGGACCAGGTCACCCTCAGCAAGCTTCCTTGGGCGGACCTTTTTGTTGAAAGCACGAGCTATTCTCTTTTGGTACCCCCGAGTATGGTTTATCGCGGTCAGCCTCTTTTCATCGAGCAGCATCAATTCCTCATACCTTCCCTGTATCCATTCTGATTCTGTCACTTCACATTCTGCTAAGACTCTGAGAGAGGGTATTTCCACCTCGACTGGAAGGACTGCTTCCATTCCGTAGACCAACGAGTATGGCGTAGCACCCGTTGAAGTCCTTACTGACGTCCGATACCCCCATAAAGCAAATGGCAGCTTCTCATGCCAATCCTTATATGTATCTGTCGTCTTCCCCAAGATTGCTTTAACATTCTTATTCGCTGCCTCTACTGCTCCATTCGTCTGGGGCCTATACGGGGATGACTGATGGCGAGTGATCTTATACTTTTCTAAGAGCGGGATGACTTCCCCCTGGAAATGGCTGCCATGATCGGAGATAAACTCGTTCGGGACTCCATATCTGCAGATTATGTTCTTCTCAATGAAACTCACCACATCTTTGGCTTTCAAAGTCGCATATGAGGCTGCTTCTACCCATTTTGTAAAATAATCGATTGCCACGATTATATACCGGTGCCCATTGGAAGCCTTTGGAACTATCTCACCGATGATATCAATCCCCCATACGGAAAATGGCCAAGGGGTGGTCATGCTATAGAGCTGCGACGGTGGGGTGTGCATCAAATTTGCATGAATCTGACACTTGTGACACCTTCTAACATATTCACAGCAGTCTTTGTCCAAGGTCGTCCAATAGTACCCTTGTCGAATGATCTTCTTCGCCAGCATGTGCCCGTTCATGTGGGGCCCGCATACTCCCTCATGTATTTCCTCCATCATTCTCTTAGCTTTCCTCCCATATAAACACTCCAAATTATACCCGGTGTAGGACTTCTTCCATAGTTTATCTGCGTAGATCACGAATTGAGCAGCAAATCGTCGTATCGCCTTCTTGTCCTTTTCTGAGGCTCCTTCGGGGTATTCTCCTTCCTTAATGAACTTCCACACGTCCACATACCAAGGTGCTTCATCTTCTCTCTCTATGGCTGCGATCATTTCGAATGACGGTTGATTCCTTACTTCTATGGACAGCGGGATCATGGCAATCTTGGAAGGGATTTGGATCATCGAGGCTAAGGTAGCCAAAGAGTCGGCTAGTTGGTTTTCTTCACGAGGGAGATAGTAGAAGGAAATCTTTCGGAATTGCGCTTTCAGGCTTTCTAGATAGTCGTGGTAAGGTCTCAATTTCTCATGCTTTACCCTCCAATCTCCTCGGACCTGGGATATGATTAAGTTGGAATCTCCGAAGACATCAATCCGTCCGACTTTCAAAGCCAAGGCAGCTTCCATCCCAATTATGCAGGCTTCGTACTCCGCGGTATTATTGGTTGAGTCGTATTTGAGTTTGACAGCTAATGGGGTAGGGACTCCGTCGGGTGCTATGAGAATGATTCCGACCCCGTAACCTAACTGGTTGGCTGCTCCATCAAAGTACATTCTCCACAACTCCTCCTTGACTTCCATTATTCCTTCATCTGGGAACTTGAAGTCTCCCTTGTCCTCAGATTCTACAGCGAGGTCAGCTAAAAACTCGGCGACAGCCCTTCCTTTTACGGACTTGGCGGTAACATATCTGATGTCGAACTCAGCTAGCATCATGGTTCAACGGGAAATCCTACTGGTCAAGACGGGTTTTTCGAACAGGTATTTTAATGGGTCCATTCGGGATATCAGGATTACAGGGAAGGCTAGCATATAGTGGCGGAGGCGACGGGTACACCAAACCAAGGCCCAACAGGCCTTCTCCAAGGGCGAATACTTTAACTCATATCCTACCATTCTCTTGCTTAAGTAGTAAGTGGCCTTCTCCACGCGCCCCTCTTCTCCTTCTTGGGCCAGCATACATCCCATCGAATCTTCGGATACAGAGAGATAAAGTAACAAAGGTCTCCCGGGCGAAGGTGGTGACAAGACAGGTGGATTCTGGAGATAGGTTTTGATTTTGTCGAAGGCTTGTTGACACGGGGTGTCCCAATTGAATCTCTCTCCCTTTCTGAGTAGCTTGAACAGCGGGTCGCAGGACATGGTGAGCTTTGAAATGAAACGACTTATAAATTGTATTCTACCCAGGAACCCTCTCAGTTCTTTCTCATTTTTCGGTGGGTTCATCTCGGTTAAGGCCTTTATTTTGGTAGGGTCCACTTCTATTCCCCTTTGGATAATGAGAAATCCTAGCAGCTTGCCAGTAGTGACTCCGAACGTGCATTTCTGCGGATTCAGCCTCATCTTGAACTCCCTCAATCTCCCAAAGAACTTTCTCAAAGCCTCTAGGTGCCCTCCCCTCTCCTTGGATTTCACAATCATATCGTCCACATACACCTCTACCTCTTTGTGGATCATGTCATGCAGTAAAGTGGTGGCAGCCCTTTGATAGGTTGCGCCTGCATTCTTGAGTCCGAATGGCATGACCCTATAGCAATATGTCCCCCACGGAGTGATGAACGTGGTTTTCTCTCTATCCTCGGGAGCCATGAGGATTTGATTATACCCAGAGAACCCATCCATGAAAGATAGAAGTTCATGTCCCGCAGTGTTATCGACCAACACGTCGATGTGGGGTAATGGGAAATCGTCTTTAGGGCTTGCTTTGTTCAAATCCCGAAAATCCACGCAAACCCTAACACGACCATCCTTCTTTGGGACAGGCACAATGTTGGCAATCCATTCGGGATACTCGGTGACCATCAAGAATCCAGCTCTTAATTGCTTTTCAACCTCCTCTTTTACCTTGAGTGCCCATTCTGGCCTCATTCGCCTCAATTTTTGTTTTATGGGTTTTGAATTGGGAAAGAGGGGGATGTGGTGTTGGACTATTTTTGGATCGATACCTGGCATATCATTGTAAGACCATGCAAAAACATCTTTGAATTCATTTAATAGACTGATTAGTTCTTTACTTTCTTAATTGCTAAGTGTAGAGCCGATGAAGACATTTTGAGGATTGTTCTCATTTCTAAGATTAATTGTCAGGGTGTCCTCAATGATTTTACATGCAGATTCTTTTTCTTTTTCAATTAGTTTTTGCAGTTCAATAGGTATTTCATGATCATCACATTCATCACATTCATTAAGCGCGTTCGAGTAGGCAGAATCAGTCATACTTTCATTGATTTTCTTTGGAGTGATTACAACAGACATAGAAATTGAAAGACGCCTCATTTGGGCCATTACAGACTCTGGGTGTGGGGGGAACCTATCACTAGACTCAAAGACCCACTCCTTCTTGTGCTCTCCTCCCAGGCCAGTAATAAAGCACTCTTCCGGACCTCCTGTCTTGGTGATTTTCTCCATCTCTTCTTCCTCAGCCTTCCCTTCCTCACTTTCTTCGCTCTCGTCAGCTTCCTCCACTATGCCCTCGACGTATTCACCTTTGGTCTTTTCGGGATCCTCCTTCACGACCTCTGCGTTCCCTTCGCCTAGTAGATCTTTCATGGCAGAACCGTCTAGCGTACCAATCCAGTCCTTGGCAGCAACAGACTTTTCAGGCATTTGCAAAAATGGGTCTTTGTACCCAGAAAATTCATGGGAGAAGAAGATCTCGAACCCCGGCTTCATGCATTTGTCTTTTTGGTCCATCCATGGTTCTGGGAAACCACAGAATGGGAAATCCTCTCCTTCCTTCACGAAGTATCCATTGAGAGTCTTTAAGTAAGGGTCTAGTGGCGCATCGAAAGCCTTCTTCTTTGCCCTTAGTTCCTTCTTTGTTGGCTGATACCCCAAGCCGTGAGTGTGAGTCTGAGTGGGAATTTTTGGAAGCTCCGGCAGGCCCTGAAGGTTCTTTCCCAGTCCTAATCCTGGAAAGAAGCCCATTTTCTTCATGATTCCTGCGACCACTGGACTAGCATACTGATCGAAATGGGGTGGTAGGGACTCTCCCGACTTTCCTTCTTCTATCACGCTGATGAACTCAAATCCTCCCATTTTCGCTTCTTCTTCTTGTAGCTGTAATTCTAGGACCGGTGCACTTGACGATGCTTCGGACGAACGAACCCAACTGTCTCCGAGGATATCACAGACTTTGTTTTCCCAGACATACTTGACTTTTTGATGGATCGTCGATGGTATAGCGCCCAAACTGTCCAACCAAGGTCTTCCCAGCAGCAGATTGAAAGAAGCGGGGATATCGATGATTTGGAACTCAGCTTCTTTATCCATCGGCCCGATAGCGAGATTAAGAAATATAATGCCCATGACTGCTCTTTGGGTGTTGTCATATGCCCGGACTTTTTGTTGAGACGGCACAAAGGAAGATTCATCTAGGCCCATTCGCTTGGCTGTGCGGAAAGGACATACATTAAGAGCAGACCCGTTGTCAACGAGACAAGCGGGCACGGTGTTCCCCAAACATTCAACGGTGATATACAGTGGTTTGTTGAGCGTGGGTCCTCCCGGAGGTAAGTCATTTGATGTAAAGGTGATAGCCGAAGTCGGAATCCTGCCGATCAATCCTATGAGGTCTTCCGGGGTGGTGTCGACAGACACATCAGCCTGATTTAGAGCGTCTAGGACCGCCTGCCTATGGCGTTTGGAGGCAATCAGTAACCCCCAGACAGTGATGTTAGCCTGAGTCTTCTTCATTTGCTTTAGGACCCGATCCTCTTCTTCTTCCTCGTTCATTTTTCCCTTTCCTTTCTCCAACTCTCTCCCCGGGTGATCTTCCTCTAATTCATGCAGCTTGAAGTGCCTACCAGATCGAGTCAAGTGGTCGATCTCTTCTTTTGCCCAAATGTTGTCGATTTTTGAAAAGGTCTTTGAGCCTTCTTTTGCCTCTTCGTCGCTTTGATACCATAGATCATCCTCCCCTACTCGGCCTATGTTCCGGTCATTGCTTTCTTGGACCCACCAATCTGACGGCCTTGTCACTTCGTTTTCCCATATCCCTGGCTGGCTTCCAAGCATGTAGATTCCCGAATTTTCTGGCAACTGATAGAACTTCTTTGGTTCTCCGACCTTTGTGATTAGCTTGGATGGATCGAATGCCGCTTCCTCTTCCCCTAAGAAATAAAGACCCCGCGGCGGTGGCACAACACGATGGTTTGGCAGAGGATTCTTGGTGACGTTGGGGGCTTTGACAGGTGGCTCTGATATCACTTTGTTGTCAATGAGGTCCTGGATTTCGTGCCTTAATCTCATGTACCGATCCGTTGAGTGGCCCTTTTGTTGATGATACTTGCAGTAGAGATCTCCCTTGAAATGTGGTGGGAGTGGACTCGGCGGGGGTCGAGGTTCTAACTGACGGAGATGCCCTTTTGCCAATAGCCTGTCGAGGGCGGTTGATAATGATACTCCCAAGTCTGAAAACTTCCTCAGTGGCTTATCCTCCCCTCCTCTTGGATGGTTTCTGGTGATATCGAATTTTTTCTCTGGCTCGCTAAGTGCATTGACATCGGTGAGGCCAGAGTGACCCCCCGAGTGCCCTCCATTTGATCCATAACTGGGCCTTCGATATCGGTTCTGTGGCTCCTCCTTCTTGATTGTTCCTTCTTGAATTGCATCTTCGATTCTCGTCCCTACATCGAATACCTCGGCAAAGGTGTTGATTGACTGAAATCTCATCTTTTCTTGATAACTGGTTGCAGATTTTTCATCAGCATTCGGATCTGGTCTTTCTCAGGCGGCCTTTGTACCATTTTAGCTGCCTTTCCCCTCCATCGACTCAAATACTCGGCGAACGATTCTTTGTTCCCCTGCCTGGTCGTTTCCAAATCTCGGACAGTAACATCCAAATCCTGATTGTACTCGTATTGTGCCACAAACGCCTTGATCACTTCTTCCCATACTCTGGTTTTGCTTGGCTCAAGTGTAAGGTACCATGACAGAGCAGCTCCTGTTAAGGTTTGTTGAAATAGGACAGCCATCATGGTAGTGCTCAGTCCACTAGGCTGAAAAGCTCCTATGCACATTCGGACATGGCTGCGGGGATTGCCTGTGCCATCAAACTTATCGAAAACTGGCATTTTGAAACCAGCTGGCAGCGTTTCGTGGACTCCGTCATACAATCCTTCTAGTTCCATCAGATAGGTATCCACTCCCTGAGCCTTGCGCATTACCCTTTCCAACTTTTCTATCTTCTCGGTCAACAGTTTCTCCTTCTCATCTTTCTCTCTGTCCCTATTGGCTCTTAGTGCATCGTTCCAATGTGCCTCTTGATCGTCAAACCAATCTCCGTCTCCTCCTCCCAAAGGCGGGTCTATAATGGGTGGAATTACATGCGGCGGCGGTCGGCGATTCAGCTCCTCTATCATTCCCATCATGCGGTTCATGTTCTCGGCCTGTCTCCTCATTTGTTCCGCTTGCTGTTCGACTAGTACCCTTAATCCGGTCATCTCTTCGTTGTTCCTTTCTTCGGCCATGTTAGCGTATCCTCTCCTTACAAGTCTTGCCGTAGGATCCCTGAACCACGCTTGATTGGCTATTTTTGCTCCTACAGCAGATTTTAAGCTTTATTATTTTTAGAATACCTTTTTACCTTTATTTTAGCAAAACTTTTATTTTGTATGTCATGCGGATGCAATGCATGTGTGTGTGTGTGCCTACTCTATATGCCAAAGAAAAAGAAAATCCTAGTCCTAACACATAAGCACATAAAACCCTTACCCATGTCAAGTACGATGATTTCTCCATTCATTGTGACCCTCTTTACCCTTCGATGTCTGGAAATTTTAAGGTTTTCGTTTGACAAAAAAACATTTCTGATGAAATCTTTAGAAAACAATTTTCAAGAATTTTGGATCACGCTTTTCAAAAAGTGATTGGGTTGAAACTCCTGTTTTGAAAAGTGTCTTAGCTGATGAATAACCTTGGTTTGGCTCTGAAGTTTTAATCAAAAATGAACTGCCAAAATTTTTTTTGGAAAAGTGATTAAAAACTTTGGAATAAAGACGGCAAAATCTGTTTGCTTTCAAAGATGGATTTAAAATTCTTTGGGCAGAAGGATCACATGATTGGATTATCACCGTACTTTTCACGAATTTGGATACATACAAGGTCAATGATGCTTAGCTAGACATGATATAAGAAGTATAATCTTATAATCAAGGTTCGGCATGTTCTCCAAATGTCGTGGAACATGAGGAGAAATTGCTAAAAGGTGATTACAAGATTATACATCTTTTATTAAGCAAGTATCGTCATCATCTCAAATAATCCCTTCCGGGCATACAAAACTTCCTAGCACATAAACCTAATCAAGAACTGATTTCCTAAATTTTGAAAGGTTCTATAGAAACTATTATGCACAGGCTGGGTTTTGGTCAAATAAGGGACCCTTGACACACACCCGATAGGATGCTTCATATACCAAATCATGGTACGAGATCAAGGGTGATCACACAGTCCCATGATAACTTGACCGACCGGGTTGCCCCGAGCCTCCAAGGTCATAGTTCCGTGCAATCGACTGGCTGGACATGCAAGTGAAATGCAGCAGGCACACAAAGATTGATTAAATTCGATTAAAAGGATGTTTTTCAAGTCTAATCCTCAAGTGAACCCAAAATCAGAATTCTGGTCTGCGAAACCAGAGATTCTGGGTTCGATCCCCAGCAGAGTCGCCAGATTGTGGATATCGCAGGTTGACTTTACCCACAGCTTTTCAAGATTCCAAATCTTTTTCCAAATTTCAAATTCAAAACAAATGAGTCGCCACTTAATTTTTAAAAGGAAAAATTAAGAAACCATTTTAAAAGCAAACTGATCTTTTGCGAAACCAAAGATTAACTAGGTCCGGGGATTATGGAATGAGAGAGGAAGGAGCCCGTCGGACTAAAACACCCTCTCTCATCCTATCTTGCGATAGGCCTCTACTCAACATCCTTTTAATCAAATGTATTAATCTAAGCATGCCCTCAACTAATACATATATACATATACATCACAAAAGCATGTCCAAAGGGTGTAAAATTGCAATTGACAAAATACCATTCAAAAGCCACATAATTCAGGTAACAAGCGATGTGATATGCAATAGAGGACAAGTGAACTTACCCGAGATCCAGCAGCGATAATAAACGTGCAATGCATGCGAATAAAAGAAAATCCTAAAAAGAGTCTCTAATCATATATACACATAAGGCAAAACCTAATTCTAAGGTGTCGCGCATTAAGTCGAAAAATTAATAAAAACAAGAAATTAAGATAAACTAAAGAGGAGTTCTAGAAATCGTACCTTGATAGCGCTACAAAACAAAGGGTTAGTCCATATGATATGCATAGCAAAATGACAATCCTAAATTTCTAGCTTAAATCTATCTAATGTAATCAAATCCAAAGCAAATAAGTCTTAATTACAAATGTCGAATCATATAGATGAATATGTACATGGACAAGGATAAACTATGAAATACTCTTAAACCTTGAATTCAAGCTCAATTAATCATTATTAAAGCATGGTTTAAGCCTTAGATCATAGAAAAGTCATTTAGACCCTTATTTACAAAGTAAGTCAAATGTGTCATAAAACTCTGAAAATTGCAGAGAGCAGACCAGAACTTAAAAGAAATAAAAAGCATATCTCCCATGGTTTGATCTTGATGATATTTGGACTCAATATGCCTCTGTGAGTCTAGATTTCAAATCAAAAAGAAAATCAAAGTTCCAACGGTCGGATCTCCGGGAATATGCAAAATACTAGACGTCACTCAGCACTTTACAACCTTCTGTCCAGAATTCTTGCACGATTTATTAAAAATAGCAAAAAAATCCCAATTGCTTTGTTCTTTTTAGGGTGACTTACTAACACATTAATCTTCATAGAAACAATTATTTGGAGCCACAAACACTTTATTAGAACTCTGATTTAATTGTTTCAAAAGAGTGTCACTATTCTGAAACTATTCTGAAATTCTGGACAGATTGTATTTGTGTCACAAAACTCATGATCAAACCATGCTAAACGTGAAACCACCTTAAAACAAAAATTACAGCGGTAGAATATTGTGTTATTGACACCTTCCCGTTGGTTTCACTTGATTTCAACGGTTAGATTTCGAACTAAAAATCTTTGATCAAAAACAGTTTGTGGATTCACTGTTTTTTTTACTTTGCTAGTTCAATTTTATTTGGTAACTCCAACTATTAAACCATGAAGTTGAGTTGAACCAAACCACTTCTCTTACCATTTGATGGCCATTAGAGACTATAAACCTTTATTCTTCATAGATTTCAAATGAAATATGGATAGACTTCATGAAATCTACAAGATAAGGAATCTAAACCATGGAGATGAGTTTAGACTCAAAACTACCTTTTCCTACCATTTGATGGTCATTGGAGAAGGAGACATGACTATGACTCATGAGTCCTAAAGGAATATAGGAGGGATTCCTCAAGACATCAAATTTAGAAGATCCAAGTCATGAGTATGGACTTGGATCCTCTTATGAAGTGGTGATCAAACTTTGACTCCTATGTGAAGCACAAGCCTACATGGGATTCAAAAGATCATGCTCAAAAGATCAAAAGAGATATTGAAGATCTCCAAGACCTTCAAGAGAAAAAATATAAGCAAAGAAAGTGGAATAGAGTAATATGGAGACAAAAGAAACTCCTAAGTTACTTGATAAACAAAAAAAAGTGAAAGATTCTAGGATTAGATATTTTAAAAGAAGAAAGAATAAGCCAATAATCTATGGTTAGAGGATCACCTCCAAATTATCCTCAAAGTTTTCTTTTCTTTGAAGATCTTCCAAGCTCTTCTCTCTAATTCTCTAAACACTCTCTTTTCTCTCAAAAAATGTTGGTGTAATGGAAGTATTTTTTTGTATATGACTTCTCTCCCAATGTGTTTTTTTTTTGGTATTCTTCTTGGTCTCCCTTTTGGGAAGATCCCTTCTCTTTTATAAGCAAAATTACCAGGTATTTTTGGTGAATTTCGGAGCAAAAAACAGGTGTAATTCCCTCATTAGTTGGTACAATGTGTACTTTCTGAAATTATGCAGACTGCTGTCCAGCGCGGCAGTCTGTGACTGCCGCTGCGGCATTCATCAAATGCCGTTGCGGCACTTCATGACTGCCGCGCGGCATTCACCAAATGCCGCGACAATTAATGGATTGCCGCATTTTTGTCAGTCTTACTTTATCAGTTTTTTGTTCTTATTCGCATGCGCATACGTATTGCTCTGCAAAATACAGACTTTAAAAGCAAACGGCAGTCAGAAACCTGTAGCGGCACTTGGTGAGTGCCGGCACGGCACTCTATGACTGCCGTGCGGCAGTCACCGAGTGCCGCAGAAGCCTGCCGTGTGCCGGGTTTGGCTAAAATTCCCCTTTTAGGTCTTTTCTCTTTTTGAAACAAATTATTTTTGAATATCTTTTCCAAAAGTTGTGTTTTATATCTGAATTTTCCTAAATACCTGGTATTTCCCTCTTTCTGTGAAATTTTATCGCGTTTTGGAGAATTTTCTGAATAGCTTGGAATACTTCGAATTTTTCGGTCATTGTCATCATTGGACGTGGAGGTGACGCTCTCCTAAATTCGACGGCCGGTCAAAATTGGGGTGTCTACAGCCCCATCTAATTACAAATTGATGAGCATAAATCATGGGTGGTTTCTTAAGTGGCTTAGGAAACTATTTACACTTTCCATTAGTCTTCTGATTGATTTAGGAAACTGCTCAGTGGCTTAGTTGTCAACTGCACGTCGTGGAAATCTGCTACACCGCATGCTCGGGCTGGGTGAGCATCCAAAGCGGTACAATCGAAAGGCCTCGGGATCGGTGGGCCACCATCTCCCTTTCCGAATAATCCGGGTCCTTTGCCGTTGACGTGGAGGTTTGACTGTAACAGAATATTTCTGGGCGTATCAGCTGCCCCCCATTTTTGAAGTTGATGTGATGTCCCATCGGATGAAGTTTGAAAATTAAGACTGCTTCCGAGGAACCGTCCAGTAAGAGGTCGGGACTCTACTCGATGTGAGACCGGTCGTGATGGTCAGCCGGGATATGGACCAAGCGGTGTCCCTGTGGGCCCGAGTCCTACCTATGCCACGTGTCAGCTTGTGAATGGCCTAGTTAGGATCAAACAAGGCCAGCGCGGATGTAACCGGAACGTTTACGTGGTAACCGAACCGTCTCGTCGTGCATTTAATGCGCGCGCCTTTTGAGGCAATCGAAGGTGACAACTGTCAACCACTTTGGGCGGGAAAATGTATGAGCCGTTGGATTTGTTTTGATCTGAACCATTCGTGGTTCCTATATAAAGGAACACTTGTTCATTTCTTCAACTCTTTGCTGCAAAGACATATATTCCCGAGCGGTTTGAGAGCGAGCAAGATTCCCGAGCCCTTTTCTGCGCTAAACTTTGTAAGTCTTTCCCTTCCAGCTTCAATTCTTCCCTCTTTTCCTTCTCTTCTTTTCTGAGCAAGGCTGGAGAGAGCGAACCGACTTAGGTTAGAACGGGAGTGGGATTTTTTCTTCCTTAGGTTCTGTTCTTTTTTCAAGTCAGGAGGTTCGTTAGATAAGCTGAACCGAGCGGGTGTCCCCGGGGTAGTCCTGAGAGAGTGTCATCTTAAGTTAAGTACCATTCACTCTTTTCCTTTTAGGTTAGTGACCTTTCCCCCTTTGTATACCAGGCTCGGGGTTCCTAACCCATACTTAGGCTGTAACTTGCTTCCCCCTCCTACCATAAGAGTACCAGAAATGGAGCATTCCGGCTTCGATTCTATTTCCCGGTTAGAGGATGAGGTGTACCGATCGGGAAGTCCTGACACTAGCCTAGATCCACCGTCCACTTCCCCATCTGACCACCAGAGTGAAGGCAGGATCCCGATCCGTCTCTCTGATGATGAGTCGGACCAGGAAGCCCATGTTGCTTCCGTTTCTCGGGGTTCAGGTGACGAGACACCAGGGGAACCTGACCCCGAGGTAGCCTTCTCCAGCGAATTCATCCTGTACACCTTGCGCACTGAAGATCTCGGGCGCATTAGGGATAGGTACGGCCTTCCTGACCACTGTTCCTTGGCCGTGAACGTCGGGGTGGCCCAAATCTACCAGCGTGGTTTCACCACCCTATATGAGGACATCCTCATGGCTGGGTTTCGCATCCCCCTCCATCCAATCGCTCGGGATGTCCTAATATACATGGGGATTGCCCCAGGCCAGTTGGCCCCGAACGGTTGGAGGTTCCTCATCGGGTCCATCTCCCTATGGCCCCAAATTTTTGGATATGAACTCTCCGTCCAGGAGTTCCTCTGGACACACCGACCGTTCCCCGTATATGGAGAGACCGGGTTATTTTCTCTCGGGGTTCATCAGGGGGGGAAGATCTTAGTCAACTGCCCGAGCAACAACAAAGGGTGGAAGAACAGGTTCTTCCAGGTGTCCACCCTCGGGCTCTGCAAACCGGCCCCAGGGTCCAGATGAGGACTTCGTGGGCGGGAGAGTTGAGGGGTAAGCCCGTTCGGTTTCACTTTTTTGCTTTCTTATTTGTTTTACTCCAGTTTCTGAGACTAACCACTTTGCACTTTGCTTTGCAGCGGGATCAACTAGCCCTCCGAGCATTCCCGACGTGTGCCAGGCCAGGATTAGGAGTTTGGCAGACCGACCGGTTAACATCTGGAACGTGTTGACTCGGACCGGTGACCTCCGAGCTACTGACGACCCAACTCAGCCCGCTGAAGCTCCCATAGTTCCCCCAGTTCTCCCTGGTAACTGTTCAGACTCCACCGTCTTCCACGGTCGTTATTCCCTGTCTCCTTTATTGGTAAATGACTGACCAATTTTCTTCTTTTGTAGAGATGGCTCCAAAGAGAAACATGGAGCAATTTAGGGAGAGGCAGGCTGCCATTGCTGTTGCTGCCGCCGCCCGGATGGCGGTAGAACAAGGGAAAAGACCCGCTGCCGAGTCCCCGGGTGGCGAGCTCCCGTTGAGGCGGATTCGACACGGGGTAGCAAACCGTCCGAAGCTAGTGGGGACCTCAACGCCCCACGTGGTGGTGGTTGAAGAGACCGCCCCCAGGCGGGGGTGCCGGTCGAGCCACCAATGGCCGCCTCGGCCGAAATCAGGGAGCGGGTGAAACCCGGTCTGCTCCCCAGCCAAGTGGAGGCATGTGAAAACATGTTTCCCGAGGTATTCCAGAGCTGGTTATACAACCTCTCTCATATGGTGAGTTCTCCTGCCTCTGTTTCTTTCTTTTCAATTATTTTATCAACAGTGTCTGCTTATTGATTGATCGGTTTTCTCTTCTCGCAGGTTGGATGCATGGCCGCTGGGGCTGAGTCCTTCCTACCTTCTTTGGCCAGGAGGGCCACTGCTGCTGAAGCCGCTCTGTCTGAGTAGCAAGAAATCTCAGAGGCTAGGAAGACTGCTCTGGCCATGGAAAAAGGACGAGGTGAAAGGCTTGGCCTTGAGCCTTGGAGCTGCTCAGGCCGAGCTGGCTACAGTTCTGGCCGACTTAGAAGCCGCTCGGGCCAGCGCAGCCGCGGCGGCGAAGGCAGGGGAGAAGGCGCTGGCAGAGGAGATAGCGGCGGGGGCCCGGGAGGAAGCTTTTGACGACGGCTTCTTCCAGGGCTACGAGGATCTGAAACGGCGGGTAGGTCGGGATCACCCCAAGTGGGACATCTCGTCCTACGAGGGCAATGACTCAGACTACTGGGACGTCGGTCCCCCTGCTGATGAGGGTCCTGCTGCTGGTGATGAAGCTGCTGTACCTGCCCTGGGCGGGGGCTCGGGACCTAGAAGCGGAGCTGCCCCCGAAGAGGAGGCTGGAGAGACCGACGACGTGGTCGAGGTGGACGACTGAGGTCCCCGACCTGTTTTCTTTTGTGTTGTAGTTTTTTTTTTTTGGGAGGCTACTACAACTGCCCCCCAGGCAATGTAAACAATTTTTTTGCTAATTAATGAGAAGGTCCGTGAGGCCACTTTTCTTTCTATTAACTATTTACATATTCTGCCTGTTTGTGATTGCCAGTAATCGCCGAGTTTTAACCGACCTAAATCCCTGCCTTAGCAAATGGTTTAGGACCGTAACCGGTAGGATAGCTGGTCTTACCGACCTGTTTTAAAGGTAATCGGCTGGTGTATCATAGGAACTTGTCCTGTTTACCGTCCGGGATGGCCCGGTGTATTATAGGAAAATCCTGTTTTACCGTCCGGGATGTTTATCTCTGATCATTGTAAGTTCTTAGGAATGTCCGGATTCCAAGTCCTTTTAATGACCGGGGGAGGAGTAATGATTAAGTATACCATAGCCCGAACAGAACTGCTTGAACAGTGTGGTGTCAAATTGCCTGCCGTTGTCGTTGACTAGAACCCGGGGAATTCCGAACCTACTGAGGATATTCTTTTCCATGAAACTTTCCATTTTTCGCTCGGCTATTGTTGCCAAGGGCTCGACCTCCGCCCACTTGGTAAAGTAGTCAACGGCGATGACTGCGAACTTGACCTATCCTTTTCCCATCGGTAGGGGTCCGACAATGTCGATACCCCACTGGGCAAAGGGCCAGGGGCTTTGGATTGGTATCTGCAGCTCTCCCGGTCGGTTGATCATGGGAGAGTATCTCTGACATTTGTCGCATCTTTTGACATACTCTTGAGAATCCCGGGCCATTGTCGGCCA
Source organism: Hydrangea macrophylla (assembly GCA_033977485.1). NCBI lineage: Eukaryota > Viridiplantae > Streptophyta > Magnoliopsida > Cornales > Hydrangeaceae > Hydrangea > Hydrangea macrophylla. The sequence goes on from CM066992.1 coordinate 471,035, forward strand.
GTAATATCCTTGCAGCAAAGCCTTTCTAGATAGTGCCCGACCGCCAATGTAATTCCCGCACACTCCTTCATGGATTTCATTCAACACTAATTGAACCTGTGCGGGATGGACGCAGAGGAGGTATGGTACAGAGAATCCCCTTTTGTAGAGGATGTCATCTATAAGATGATATCAGGCCGCCCGGTACCTGACCCGGCGGGCCTCCTCTTTCTCGTTCGGTAACACGCCAGTTGTCAGGAATGCCACAATCGGGTCCATCCAGCTGGGTCCTAAGGCGTCTGGTTCCACCTCCATGCATTCTGAGTTGATCACACTTGGCTCGGGTAGGTATTCTATCCTTATCCCGGGCATGTCTGACTTAGAAGACGAAGCGAGGCGGGCTAACTAGTCAGCCCTGGTATTTTCCTCTCTGGGTATCTGCGTGATGGAAAGATCCTGAAGCTTCTTCAAAACCGCTCGGACAAGGGCAACATAGGCTACCATGTTGTCTCCCCGGACTTTATACTCTTGGTTGACTTGATTGACCACGAGCTAAGAGTCGTTGTAACCTTGAACCTGTTGCGCACCCACGGAAGTGGCCAACTGCAATCCGACCAATAGGCCTTCATACTCAGCCTCGTTGTTGGAGGCGCGGAACCCAAACCTTTGGGCATACTCGAGCTGGATGCCATCAGGAGTAGTCAGGATGATTCCTACCTCGCTGCCTTGTTGGTTTGAGGATCCGTCCATATACAGCACCCAGGTGGGGATGTCAGCCTGTAACCCGGGCGGTAGGACCGGTGGGTCGGGCTCTTCAGCCGGGTCTTCTGGATACGTAAACTCAACTAGAAAGTCTGCTACTGCTTGTCCTTTGATTGCCGTCCGGGGGCAGTAGGCCACCTCAAATTCCTCTAACACCACGGCCCACTTGACGAGCCTCCCGAATGTGTCAGGCCTGCTTAAGATCCTGCGGAGAGGTTGGTCAGTAAGGACCACAATGACATGGGCCTGAAAGTACGGACGGAGTCTCCGGGCGGAGGTAATGAGAGCGAATGCAAGTTTTTCGATGCAAGAGTATCTACTCTCCGCGCCTTGGAGCGCCCGGCTGGTATAGTACACTGGGAGCTGTATCCCGTGCTCTTCCCTAACAAGTGCCGAGCTGACCGCTGAAGGTGACACTGCCAGGTATAGGAACAATTCTTCTCCCGGTACGGGTGTTGAGAGTAGAAGGGGAGATGCTAAGTACTTCTTGAGTTCTTGGAACGCCTCCTCACACTCCTCAGACCACTGAAATGCCTTGCGGAAGATCTTGAAGAATGGCAGGCACCTGGTCGGTAGCTCTGAAGACAAATTTGTTTAGCGCGGTAACCCATCCGGCCAGACTCTGTACTTCTTTGGTCGACCTGGGCGACAACATGTTGATGATGGCCTGGATTTTCTCGTGGTTTGCTTCGATTCCCCGCCTACTGACCAGGTGCCCTAAGAACTTTTCAGATGAGATGCCAAATGTGCACTTGGCTGGGTTCAACCTCATCCCGAACTTACTCAAAATGCTGAAGGCCCCGGCCAAATGTTCCAGATGGTCAGACTCGTCCCGACTTTTGACCAGTAGATCATCGACGTATACCTCCATTGATGTCCCGATCAGGTCTTTGAACATGTGATTGACTAGGCGTTGATAATTTGTCTTAGCATTTTTGAGGTCGAAGGGCATGACTTTGTAGTAGCAGGTCCCCTGATCCGTGATGAACGAGGTCTTCTCTTCGTCCCCGGGGTACATGTTGATCTGATTGTACCAGGAGTAGGCGTCCATAAACGAGAGAAGTAAATGGCCGGCCGTGGAATCCACAAGCAGGTCTATCCTGGGCAGCGGATAGCAGTCCTTGGGGCAGACTTTGTTCAGGTCAGTAAAGTTCACGCACATCCTCCACTTCCCGTTACTTTTCTTGACAAGTACTACATTGACTAGCCAGTCAGGATAGTGAACCTCTCGTATGGATTGGGCTTTAAGGAGATTCTCGACCTCCTCACACACTGCTTTTTGTCTTTCGAGAGCCATGCCCCATCAATTTTGCTTCACCGGTCGGGAGTCTGGGACCACGTTGAGCCGATGAGACATTACCCAGGAATCAATCCCATGCATATCTTCATGGCACCAGGCAAACACATCTTGACTCTGTTGTAGGAATTGAATCAGCTTCTCCCTGAGGTGGGGCTCCAGTAGGGTGTCGATGCTAACCGTTCGGTCTGGGAGTTGTGGGTCCAACGTCACTTGTTCCAATTCTTCGATCAGGCCCACTCTATCATTCTGGTCCCTCGGGTCCATCTCCTGGACATTCAAGGTCTCGGTGATGACTCCCCGCCAAAGGGAACTGACATAGCAACTCCGGACGGTCGGCTGATCTCCACGTAGGCTCCCAGGTCCATGAGGGGTCGGGAACTTAACTGTTAAACTATGAGTAGAGACAACGGCCCTGGCTTTGTTAAGCGTAGGCCTCCCGAGGATGACATTGTAGGAAGATGGGGCCTCCACGATCATAAATTTGCCAACAGGGAGGTATGTTGAGGGTAAGTCCCCATAAATACGGGGAGTTCCATGGTACCAAGCGGTTGGGTGCTTAATCCGTTAAAACCCACCAGGAGAGTAGCAACCGGGCGGAGCCGATCCCTGGACATCCCAAGCTGATTGAACACTGGCACGAACATGATGTCGGTCGAGCTGCCTGTGTCTACCAACACCCTTTTGACCACGTAATTGGCTATGGAGAGCGTCACAACTAACGGGTCGTCATGGGGGCAGTGGACGCCCTGCAAATCGTCAGAGGTGAACGTCAATACATCAGCTGGCGGAGAGCCGGTGGATTGGACCTGCCAAACATCCGGTCGGAATGCCCGACCATGCCTCTTCTTTGCCGATTGTGAGTCCCCGCCGCCCGACGTTCCTCCGGAGATCACGTTGATTTGACCAAGAGGCGGTATCTGACTAGGAGCTCGGGCACCTTGCGTAGGCCGTCCTCTGTGTCATGACCGTGGTCTCTATAGAAGCGGCAAAACTTATCCCGATTCCTTTTTCGGGGGCGGGCTTTGAGTTTTACCGGCTGTTGAAGTAACCTCTGCGCCTCGGCGGAGGCCATGACTTCGTGGATTGGTCGAGACAGAGGCATAAAAGCGATCTGGGGCTGATCCCAACCTCCTTTCTGCTGGTCTTGCCTGGGCTTTTTTACCGGGCGCTTCTCAGAGCCCTCACGCCTCCGCTTGGCTTTCGGGGACTCATCTCCCGCGAAGCTGGCGCGTTTGGACTTGAGGAGTTCTTCCCTGTCTATATACTTTCTGACCCTCTTCGAGAGCTCCACCAGGCTTGCCGGTCGGTCTCGGTGGAATGACGTAGCAATTTTGCTGTGCTGAACTCTCGAGCAGAAGGCCATGATGGCTGCTGTTTCATTTAAATTGCGGATCTGGAGCCTCTGTTGATTGAAGAGATCTACATACTCCCTTAGGGATTCGCCCTTGCGCTGCTTGACAGTCAACGGCTGAGTGTTCGGTTGCGACCGGTCGAGCATCCCGACGAACTGGCTAATGAACAGCTTGCTTAGCATCTTGAAGTCATCAACCATTCGGGGCTTGAGGGCGTGGAGCCACTGCACAAATGGCCCCTTGAGAGTGCTGAGGAAGGCCAGGCACAGCAACTCGTTGACGGTGGTGACCAACGCCATCTGGGCATTGTGCTAGTTTTGTGAACAGTAGTGTGCACCAAGAAGCAGTTGGAAGTTAGTTTTGTGCTCATTTGTTGATTTTGTGAAGTTAGACTTCGGGGTTGTGTCACGCCCCGGCGTAGCCAAAATATGGAAAAATTTAAAATTTTCATCTTGGACCCTGAGGCACGTGACTGGTTGCACTATCGATTTGTCCGTGACCAAATAATAATATTAAACAACGTAACCAAAAGGATAAAACCAACATCTGCTCACATTGATATATTACAAAGAAAGGCCACAGTACTAGTTAACTATTACATCATGGTAGATACATCAGAGTCTTATGGCTCTAGGGCCTTACAAAAGCTATAATAAGTCTTCTGATAGAGCTTTCCACCAAAGACATTTACAAAAGACAGCCACTAGTCTTCTCTCTAACAAGTATATCCATAGCCATCTTCGGTGTACTCTTCCTCCACGTTCTCCGCTTGCGTAGCATCATAACCCGTGTACTCGTTACCTGAATAAGCTGGACATGGGAATGTCCAGCGACATGAACGTCGTCAGCTTATGAAAGCTGAGTGAGTAAGCTAAATCAAATGGAACGTATATAGTAAAGCACAACAAAGATACCCTTATTATTTTTTTAACATATCTTTTAAGATCTTTGCGTTCTCACCATTGGGCCATAACTACCAATATACCTAACCACGTATTCGAAAAGAAAACGTCCAACTGAGAAAACTCGTCTCGATATTCTTAACGCCACTATCATTCATTTTTAACATCCGACGTCATTTACAAACCCAAAGTATCTCTTGCTAACCAAACCATCTTTCATCAACCAAAACATCCTTCGTCAACCGAAACATCTTTCATCAACCAAAAACATCTTTCATCAACCACTTCGTCACGAAGAACCGAAGTGTTACGGAGTTCAAGAACATCCAATTCGTCACGAAGAACCGAAAGGAGTCTTCACTCAAGGAATCACCGCTTCGTCACGAAGAGCCGAAAGCGTTACGGAGTACAAGAACATCCATTTCGTCATGAAGAACCGAAAGGAGTCTTTACTCAAAGAATTACCGCTTCTCCATCACGAAGAACCGAAGCGTTTACGGAGTGCAAGAACATCCATCCCATCACTAAGAACCGGAAGGAGTCTTTACTCAAAGAATCACCGCTTCTCCATCACGAAGAACTGAAGCGTTTACGGAGTGCAAGAACATCCATTCCATCACGAAGAACCGAAAGGAGTCTTCACTCAAAGAATCACCGCTTCGTCAAGAAGAACCGAAAGCGTTACGGAGTATAAGAACATCCATTTCGTCAAGAAGAACCGAAAGGAGTCTTTACTCAAAGAATCACCGCTTCTCCATCACGAAGAACCGAAGCGTTTACGGAGTGCAAGAACATCCATTCCATCACGAAGAACCGAAAGGAGTCTTCACTCAAAGAATCACCGCTTCGTCACGAAGAACCGAAAGCGTTACGGAGTACAAGAACATCCATTTCGTCACGAAGAACCGAAAGGAGTCTTTACTCAAAGAATCACCGCTTCTCCATCACGAAGAACTGAAGCATTTACGGAGTACAAGAACATCCATTCCATCACGAAGAACCGAAAGGAGTCTTCACTCAAAGAATCACCGCTTCGTCACGAAGAACCAAAAGCGTTACGGAGTACAAGAACATCCATTTCGTCACGAAGAACCGAAAGGAGTCTTTACTCAAAGAATCACCGCTTCTCCATCACGAAGAACTGAAGCGTTTACGGAGTACAAGAACATCCATTCCATCACGAAGAACCGAAAGGAGTCTTCACTCAAAGAATCACCGCTTCGTCACGAAGAACCAAAAGCGTTACGGAGTACAAGAACATCCATTTCGTCACGAAGAACCGAAAGGAGTCTTTACTCAAAGAATCACCGCTTCTCCATCATGAAGAACCGAAGCGTTTATGGAGTGCAAGAACATCCATTCCATCACGAAGAACCGAAAGAAGTCTTCACTCAAAGAATCACCGTGTCACAACTCAACAACACATCCCTTTTTTTTACTATCCTGATCTCCGCTGCCCAGATTACCTATCCGACAATTATCCTTACCATAATCTGCTTCTAACATAGCACAACCGACCCTTACATTTTCCCCACCGCGCATTCATCACTCTTTTCGGAATGTAGTTCATTAAAGGACTTCCAAATATACTTTCGAAGTTACGTTTATACATCCGTCATCCTGTTTTATGTCGTAATATACTTACAATGGAAACTTATCCAATCACTATCAACGCAATAATCATGCCGTACAACATACTTATAGCTTGGGTATGAACTCTCTATGGTCATCACATTATATTCATAACAACAGAAACCTAGCGTGTAGCTCGTGGATCTATAACATGGATTTGATATCAATAACCATATAGATGAAACCCTTAACATACTCATATACGCGATAGCATTACCATAACACAAGATATCCATAACCACATAGGTACCGGAAAGCAAGCATCAATAATAAACACATCATACAAGTAGTTATACAATCTGCCAGGAATTAATTTTACTATATCGACTGAATTGATATGATTTATTTGGGCATGATAAGTTGATTTGTAGATCAAACTCAAAACTAGAACATTGTAGATAATTAGATTAGATTTATGTACAAAAAAATCTAGCTTCAATTACATTTTTGAGCTACTCAAAATATTTATTTTACTTAGACATTTCTGTATTTTCGGACTGCTCTGTCCCAGATTTATAGTATTGCGTTACATATGCATTTCACCTATTAAGGAGTCCTTTTTAGACCAGGCTATAAAAGAGTTATTTGTAGATAAATGAGTTAGCTTTCTCCACAAAAAACCTAGCTTAATTCATATTTCGGAGCTGCTTGAAACACTCATTTTACTAAACTACATTCTGCTGGAGGTTTCTGTTTCTCAGATTTAAAGTACTTTGTTGCATGTACATTTCACCTATGAAGAATTGATTTTCAGACTGAGCTATAGAAGAGTTATTTGTAGATAAATGCATTAGCTTTCTCCACAAAAAAACCTAGCTTCATTCCCATTTATTAACTGCTCAAAATATTTGTTTTACTAAACAATAGTCTGCTGGATGTTTCTGCTTCCCAGATTTGAAAATTTATCTTGCATGGCATGGATCTCTCAAACTATCAACATCATGCACTTAATAAACATTACTACATACTACATAGGTTCTAAAGTGAATTAGAATACTCACTTAAACATGAAATTGAGCTTGGGCTTTGGATTTGAGCTTAGGAAGCTTGAACACAACCTCAATGGTGGACACTTCTTCCTAGTTCTTCTTCTCCATCTCCATGTATCTCTTATCTCTCCATGGAGTTCATCTCCTAGCTCTCTCTAACTCTATATGCAGATTGTAAATGGCCAAGGGTGTAATGCATGAATATAGGCATGTTTATATAGAGATGGTGGTGGGATATGTGTCATCATGCATGTGCTAGAGTGTACATGCATGGACAAGTGTCCTAGAGGTGGACAAGTGGCAAGGGAGGTGGTGCCATGTGGTGCATGGGCTGCCATGTGGTCGACCATGTGGGGTCCACCTCAAGTTTTGTGCCACTACCTCAGTTTGTGTGTAAATATTCTTGATATGCATGTCAGTCTCGATTTACGTGCAATCGGGTATTATTTCTAATGTCCGGGTCCGGGTCCGGTTACGGGACTAAGTTAATTCTAATTACGGTCGAGTCAGTGCAGTGATTATAGTCTAATTAGTAATTACATTACACTGATACAGTCACACAAATAAAATAATAATGTAATAATAGACCAGATATAGAAATTCATAAAACTCGTATTATTGCACGTAGAGAAATTACAGGTATTACATCTTCTACCACCTATTACAGGATTTCGTCCTCGAAATCTGAGCTATCTAGGTACTAAAAAGAAAAGGAAATTTCTCTCTCATTTCCGATTCTAGCTCCCAAGAGGCTTCTCCTTCGTCATGGTGTTTCCACTGAATCTTTACCAGCGGAATCTCTTTGTTTCTCAACTTCTTGATTCCATGATCCAGAATCTTTACAGGTCCTTCAATGAATGTAGCATTGTCATTTACTTCGATATCTTTGAAGTCAATCTCGTGAGCCGGGTTATGAAGACACTTCCTCAACATACTTATATGGAAAATATTATGAACTCCCGACATCTTCGGTGGTAACGCCAATCTATAGACGACTTTCCTTATATGCTCTAGAATTTTAAATAGTCCGATGTAGCATGGTGATAGCTTTCCCTTCTTCTGTCCAAACCTTACCACGCCTCGAACCGGGGAAACTTTCAGGTAAACATGATCTCCCACTTCAAATTCTAGGTCTCGGCGTCGTTTATCCGCGTAGCTCTTGTATCTACTTTGTGCTGCCATCATTCTTTCCTTTACTGTATTGATTCCTTTATTGGTCTCCTGGACTAAGTCTGGTCCCAATAGTTTGCCATCCCCAATTTCAGCCCAACACAAAGGTGATCGGCACGGCCTTCCGTATAGTGCTTCAAATGGTGCCATCCCTATGCTCGAATGAAAACTGTTGTTATAAGCAAACTCAACCAACGGTAAGTGAGTTTCCCACGAACTTTCAAAATCGATTACACAGTCTCGAAGCATGTCCTCCATTACTTGATTCGTCCTTTCTGTTTGTCCGTCAGTTTGTGGATGAAATGCAGAACTTAACTTCAGAGATGTTCCCATCGCTTTCTGAAGACTCTCCCAAAATCCGGCGGTGAATCTCGAATCTCGATCTGATACTATTGACACCGGTACCCCATGTAACCGCACAACCTGTTGCAGATAAAGTGGACTCATCTTCTCAATAGGATAGGTCATATTATATGCAATAAAATGGGCTGATTTGGTCAGTCGATCAACAACTACCCAAATGGCATCATGGTTCTGCTGGGATCTTGGCAATCCCATAACAAAATCCATGGTGATATGCTCCCATTTCCATTCTGGGACTGGTAGAGGTTGTAGTAATCCTGGAGGTCGTTGATGTTCCGCCTTGACTTGCTGGCAAGTAGGGCATTTTGCTACATATTCCGCGACTTCTCTCTTCATGCCTTCCCACCAAAAGTTCCTTTTTAAGTCTTTGTACATCTTGGTTCCGCCGGGGTGTATAGTTATCCTTGACTTGTGGGCTTCATTCAGAATGTCTTTCCTCAAATTATTCGTGTTGGGTACACATAACCTATCCTTACATCTGAATGCCCTGTCTGTTCCAATATTCCATTCAGTTGGATCCTTTGCTTTCGCCTTGTCAAACCATTTCCTCAATCCTTCGTCCTTCTTTTGAGCTTCGAGTATTCGGTTAATGAGGGTTGGCTGCACCATAAGACATCCAAAAGGTCGTCCAATACCTGGTCTTGTAGTCTGGAAGTCAAATTCTGTTAAAGCTTCTAAGGCTTTCCATTCCCTGATTAAAAATGAGGCGATTAACCTTTGGGATTTTCTGCTTAGAGCATCTGCGACTACATTTGCCTTACCGGGGTGGTATTGCAAATTAAAGTCGTAGTCCTTAAGTAGCTCCATCCAACATCGTTGTCTCATGTTTAAATCCTTTTGAGAGAACAGGTATTTCAAGCTTTTGTGATCGCTAAACAAGTCGAACTTCTCTCCGTAGATATAGTGCCTCCAAATTTTGAGTGCAAAGACAATTGCAGCCAATTCCAAATCGTACGTAGGGTAGTTTAATTCATGTGGCTTTAATTGCCTAGATCTGTAAGCGATCACCTGACCATTCTGCATGAGTACACATCCTAGTCCTTGATATGAAGCGTCACTGTAGATAGTGTACTGTTCACCACTCTTGGGTATGGCTAGCACTGGCGCTGAGGTCAACCTCTCCTTTAATTCCTGAAAGGCGCGTTTGTGCTTGTCCTTCCACTCAAACTTTGAATCCTTCTTTGTTAGTCCGGTTAAAGGAGACGCGATCCTTGAGAAACCTTCCACGAATCTCCTATAGTATCCAGCCAATCCAAGGAAACTTCGTACTTCTGATGCGTTGGTTGGTCTATTCCAACTAGAAACTGAGTCCGTCTTGGTTGAGTCCACCGAAATTCCATTCTGTGAGACTACATGTCCCAAGAATTTGACCTCTTTCAGCCAAAACTCACACTTACTGAACTTAGCAAAGAGACGATTTTTTCTAAGTGACTGAAGTGCAATCTTACATGCTTCTCGTGTTCTTCATCACTCTTTGAATAAATAAGGATGTCGTCGATAAACTCGATGATGAATTGATCCAAGAAGGGTCTGAACACCCGATTCATCAAATCCATGAATACCGCCGGGGCATTAGTTAATCCAAAAGGCATAACTAAGAACTCGTAGTGCCCATATCTTATTCTGAAAGCTGTTTTCGGTATATCTTCCGGCCTGACAAGTAACTGATGGTACCCAGATCGTAAGTCAATCTTCGAAAAGGTCGCCGCTCCTTGTAGTTGATCGAACAAATCATCTATCCTGGGAAGCGAGTACTTATTCTTAATAGTAACCTTATTCAACTCTCTGTAGTCGATACAGAGTCGAAGATTTCCATCCTTCTTTCTAACAAATAGAACCGGGGCTCCCCAAGGTGACGTGCTTGGTCTAATAAATCCAAGATCTTCTAACTCTTGTACTTGCTTCTTCAACTCCAGCATTTCTGTTGGGGCCATACGATAAGGAGCCTTGGATATCGGTGTCGTTTCGGGTACTAACTCAATACAAAAGTTGATCTCGCGCTTTGGTGGTAATCCAGAAATGTCCTGAAAGACATCCTCATAGTCTCAGACTATCGGAATCTGAGCGATCGTCAAATCTGAGCCTGTAGTTTCCATAGCGGCTAAACGACTTGTAAGAAAAGCGTCACTAGTAGGGTTGCATTGAAAACTAAAGGGTGCACTTCCAGGTACTGAAAATGTGATCGACCTACCAGCACAATCTAACTTTGCATGATACTTAGTAAGCCAGTCAAATCCTAAGATTACGTCGAATTCCTTCATTGACAGAACAATTAAGCCTGCATGTAGGTTCCTATCCTCTAATGTCAAAGTGCAATCCTTGCACACCTTTCCTAGCTTCACGGTCACTCCCAAAGGTGATACCGCGTTCAGGGCTACCTCAAGTGCTTGGGGTACTAAACCCAATCGTCGTACAATCTCAAAGGCAATAAACGAATTCGTAGCACTTGTATCAAAAAGTACTTTAACTCGACTAGCATATAATGAGAGCGTACCTTCCAAGTTCTGCTGTTCCTTTTCATCATAGCTGGCCGCCTCGGGTATGATAGGATTGAGTCGACCTTTGCTAGTTTGACCTTGAGTAGTAGGCCCATGATAGTTTTCTCTTGGTACATTGTAATCCATGCTCATGCGTCCTCTTTTGCGTCAGTTGTAGCATATAACATTAGCTCGGTTGTTGGTTCTGGGGGCTGTATAGTCTGGGGATCCCACAATTGAAACATCCATCCTTGCTGTTCCCGGTAGTAATGGTTGGTACTTGTGGTGTAGTTGGTTTTGCATGCTTATTCCGGGGAAAGGTGTGTCCTGGTTTCTTACCACTATTCCACGGGTGTTTGTTTCCTTGGAAACGGGTTGGAGGTCTTCCCCTTGGTCCATTCCTAAGCTGAGGTGGCTGACTTGTCATCTGTTTGTGTGTTATGAACCTAACTGAATAACTACCGGTTACCCTCCAGTCCTAACTATGGTTACGAGATATGTAAACGATATAAGGTATAGTTAACAATTCTAATATGAGTACATATCACATCAATACATTTCATCAAGTAGAGGAAACAAATCTTTATAGATAACTTCAAATATTTACATAGAAAGGCATACACGCTACCACTAGTTTGTGTTATATGCCTGGGTACATACTATATGCACAAAAAGATGGGCTACTAGTCCTAATACAAGTAAAGCTCTAGACCCTGGGAGTCCTATCCCAAAAGTCCTTCATATCTGACTTATATGGTATAACATCATCCAAGATTGGAATCTCCATAGGTGGAACCTAGTCCAAGTACGGGTCAAACTTATCAACTATCTCATCTTCATCCTTATCCAAAGGCTCTATATCTGCATCCTTAGAGTCATCCTCAAAGTCATCCTCAACCTCTGGCTCTCCAGCCTCCATGACTATCATTGCTTCCCCCTCACCAGCACCCTCTGCTAGGTCAATACCCACTGCTGGGTCAATCTCCTCATCAACCCCATCCTCCATATCCATCCGGGATGTAATAAGGAGCCATGCTAATCACAAAGCTACCATAAGGTTTATGTATTTATGGATGGAAAAAGGTCTAACAGTTCATAACTTAAGTGCGTAGGACAATCGGTGTACACGTCTTAACCTAAAGCTCTGATACCAAAAATACCTGTCACGCCCCGGCGTAGCCAAAATATGGAAAAATTTAAAATTTTCATCTTGGACCCTGAGGCACAAGACTGGTTGCAGTACCGATTTGTCCGTGACCAAATACTAATATTAAACAACGTAACCAAAAGGATAAAACCAACATCTGCTCACATTGATATATTACAAAGAAAGGCCACAATACTAGTTAACTATTACATCATGGTAGATACATCAGAGTCTTATGGCTCTAGGGCCTTACAAAAGCTATAATAAGTCTTCTGATAGAGCTTTCCACCAAAGACATTTACAAAAGACAGCCACTAGTCTTCTCTCTAACAAGTATATCCATAGCCATCTTCGGTGTACTCGTCCTCCACGTTCTCCGCTTGCGTAGCATCATAACCCGTGTACTCGTTACCTGGATAAGCTGGACATGGGAATGTCCAGCGACATGAACGTCGTCAGCTTATGAAAGTTGAGTGAGTAAGCTAAATCAAATGGAACGTATATAGTAAAGCACAACAAAGATACCCTTATTATTTTTTTAACATATCTTTTAAGATCTTTGCGTTCTCACCATTGGGCCATAACTACCAATATACCTAACCACGTATTCGAAAAGAAAACGTCCAACTGAGAAAACTCGTCTCGATATTCTTAACGCCACTATCATTCATTTCTAACATCCGACGTCATTTACAAACCCAAAGTATCTCTTGCTAACCAAACCATCTTTCATCAACCAAAACATCCTTCGTCAACCGAAACATCTTTCATCAACCAAAAACATCTTTCATCAACCACTTCGTCACGAAGAACCGAAGTGTTACGGAGTTCAAGAACATCCAATTCGTCACGAAGAACCGAAAGGAGTCTTCACTCAAGGAATCACCGCTTCGTCACGAAGAGCCGAAAGCGTTACGGAGTACAAGAACATCCATTTCGTCATGAAGAACCGAAAGGAGTCTTTACTCAAAGAATTACCGCTTCTCCATCACGAAGAACCGAAGCGTTTACGGAGTGCAAGAACATCCATCCCATCACTAAGAACCGGAAGGAGTCTTTACTCAAAGAATCACCGCTTCTCCATCACTAAGAACTGAAGCGTTTACGGAGTGCAAGAACATCCATTCCATCACGAAGAACCGAAAGGAGTCTTCACTCAAAGAATCACCGCTTCGTCACGAAGAACCGAAAGCGTTACGGAGTACAAGAACATCCATTTCGTCAAGAAGAACCGAAAGGAGTCTTTACTCAAAGAATCACCGCTTCTCCATCACGAAGAACCGAAGCGTTTACGGAGTGCAAGAACATCCATTCCATCACGAAGAACCGAAAGGAGTCTTCACTCAAAGAATCACCGCTTCGTCACGAAGAACCGAAAGCGTTACGGAGTACAAGAACATCCATTTCGTCACGAAGAACCGAAAGGAGTCTTCACTCAAAGAATCACCGCTTCTCCATCACGAAGAACTGAAGCGTTTACGGAGTGCAAGAACATCCATTCCATCACGAAGAACCGAAAGGAGTCTTCACTAAAAGAATCACCGCTTCGTCACGAAGAACCGAAAGCGTTATGGAGTACAAGAACATCCATTTCGTCACGAAGAACCGAAAGGAGTCTTTACTCAAAGAATCACCGCTTCTCCATCACGAAGAACCGAAGCGTTTACGGAGTGCAAGAACATCCATTCCATCACGAAGAACCGAAAGGAGTCTTCACTCAAAGAATCACCGCGTCACAACTCAACAACACATCCCTTTTTCTTACTATCCTGATCTCCGCTGCCCAGATTACCTATCCGACAATTATCCTTACCATAATCTGCTTCTAACATAGCACAACCGACCCTTACGTTTTCCCCACCGCGCATTCGTCACTCTTTTTGGAATGTTGTTCATTAAAGGACTTCCAAATATACTTTCGAAGTTACGTTTATACATCCGTCGTCCTGTTTTATGTCGTAATATACTTACAATGGAAACTTATCCAATCACTATCAACGCAATAATCATGCCGTACAACATACTTATAGCTTGGGTATGAACTCTCTATGGTCATCACATTATATTCATAACAACAGAAACCTAGCGTGTAGCTCGTGGATCTATAACATGGATTTGATATCAATAACCATATAGATGAAACCCTTAACATACTCATATACGCGATAGCACTACCATAACACAAGATATCCATAACCACATAGGTACCGGAAAGCAAGCATCAATAATAAACACATCATACAAGTAGTTATACAATCTGCCAGGAATTAATTTTACTATATCGACTGAATTGATATGATTTATTTGGGCATGATAAATTGATTTGTAGATCAAACTCAAAACTAGAACATTGTAGATAATTAGATTAGCTTCATGTACAAAAAAATCTAGCTTCAATTACATTTTTGAGCTACTCAAAATATTTATTTTACTTAGACATTTCTGTATTTTCGGACTGCTCTATCCCAGATTTATAGTACTGCGTTACATGTGCATTTCACCTATTAAGGATTCATTTTTAGACCAGGCTATAAAAGAGTTATTTGTAGATAAATAAGTTAGCTTAAAACCCAGCTTAATTCAGATTTCGGAGCTGCTTGAAACACTCATTTTACTAAACTACATTCTGCTGGAGGTTTCTGTTTCTCAGATTTAAAGTACTTCGTTGCATGTACATTTCACCTATGAAGAATTTATTTTTAGACTGATCTATACAGTAGTTATTTGTAGATAAATGAGTTAGCTTTCTCCACAAAAAAAACTAGCCTCATTCCCATTTTGTAACTGCACGAAATGTTTGTTTTACTAAACAATAGTCTGCTGGATGTTTCTGCTTCCCAGATTTGAAAATTTATCTTGCATGGCATGGATCTCTCAAAGTATCAACATCATGCACATAATAAACATTACTACATACTACATAGGTTCTAAAGTAAGTTAGAATACTCACTTAAACTTGAAATTGAGCTTGGGCTTTGGATTTGAGCTTAGGAAGCTTGAACACAACCTCAATGGTGGAGACTTCTTCCTAGTTCTTCTTCTCCATCTCCATGTATCTCTTATCTCTCCATGGAGTTCATCTCCTAGCTCTCTCTAACTCTATATGTAGATTGTAAATGGCCAAGGGTGTAATGCATGAATATAGGCATGTTTATATAGAGATGGTGGTGGGATATGTGTCACCATGCATGTGCTAGAGTGTACATGCATGGACAAGTGTCCTAGAGGTGGACAAGTGGCAAGGGAGGTGGTGCCATGTGGTGCATGGGCTGCCATGTGGGGTCCACCTCGAGTTTTGTGCCACTACCTCAGTTTGCGTGCAAATATTCTTGATATGCATGTCAGTCTCGATTTACGTGCAATCGGGTATTATTTCTAATGTCCGGGTCCGATTACGGGACTAAGTTAATTCTAATTACGGTCGAGTCAGTGCAGTGATTATAGTCTAATTAGTAATTACATTACACTGATACAGTCACACAAATAAAATAATAATGTAATAATAGACCAGATATAGAAATTCATAAAACTCGTATTATTGCACGTAGAGAAATTACAGGTATTACAGGTTGTGAATGTGATTTTGTGCCTGTTATTGCTATTTTTGATGCATGCAGGTGCTGGATGTGGTCTTGAAGGGTCACGATAGTCTTGTTCACGCTTTTATATGATGCACCCAATTATTGCCCATCGTTCAGCTGATGGTGGATAATGCGGGCTTTAGCATCTTCGTTCGCGTAGTTTCAAAGAGTACTAATGATTTGGCGCATCTTTATGCTCTTGCCAAGAGGTGGTGGGACACCACCAATACATTCCATCTTCCGCTCGGTGAGATGACGATGACACCTTTTGATTTTTTGATGATTACTGGCTTGAGGGTTAGCTGGAAGCGCCTGTCTTTGGATTATTTGTACGAGACTGATCTAGAGATCGTTGAGACTTTGATTGGGGCCTTTCCTCCAAATCTGGAGGGGCATCGATTCACTTGTGGCTGGCTCTATCGGGCTAATGGGAGGCACAACCTGAATGACCATTAACTTTTACGGGTCTTTCTTCTATATGTCCTTGGCTATTCGATCTTTGCGACGCGAAACGACCGATTGAGTCTAAGGTTCCTTGCCTGCTTTGCAGACATCGATGAGATTCCTACTCATGACTGGGATGGTGCCACTGTAGTTCACTTAGCTCATCTCTACAAACACATCAAAAACTATTTTATATTCACCCATATTCTTTGAGGAATTTACTTAATTCTAGGTTTAAGTAAGGCTAATGTTTTTATTATTTTATTTTTTGATTTATTTTTTTCAATATAGATGTTACAAGACACTTGGTATTTAAGAGATTTTAGAACTTTTTCTATTCTTGTAGAAGTCATTACCCCTGATCCTCTTCCATATCAAGAGCTTGTATTGTTTTAAAATTGTTCTATTGTTTTGTTCTTTTTTTTTTTTTGGTTTTTTTCCCCGTCCATTAGTTCTAATGAGTCAATTTATAAAACAGAAGACCTATAATTTTATTCTTTTTATTGTTCCTTTTTTTTTCTTGGGTCTGTTAGTTCTATTTAATAGATTATAATAAAATTTGACCTATTGTAATACCCTATATTTTTAGTATTTTATAATACAAGGAGATTCTGTATACTTGCCTTGACTATACTGAAAATTTTACTTTCAATAGATCGAGCATTCTTCAAGTGATCGAGGATTTCTTTCTTCAATCGATAGAACCCTTTTAAGTGATCGAAACTCTACCGACCTGAATTTATGACGTGGTCCCCACTTCAATCGATTGAATCGATCTTCAATCGATCAAACATGGCCGAATCACTTTCAAGCGATCGAACCTACTTCGATCGATCGAACATAGCAGAATATCTTATCTTCAGTTCACACAAACATTGCCACATGTCCCTTCCTTTTCCCTATATACTTGTATTTTCATGTGTGGGGGTTTTTAAGAACCAGAGATTTAGAGAGAGGAGAGATATACATATCTACATACACACCCATGTATATATCTTTACATACACACACACACCTATATATATAATCAGTCCGGGAAAGAGAGACGAATAGGGACAGAAGAAGAAGAATAAAAGAAGGAGAGCAGATAAAGAAAGAGAGACCGAGATAGAAGCAGAGAGAGGGATAAGAATAGGCCATTGGACCCCGAAGCTTAAAGCTTGCCCCAAACGCGCCTTAACTATGTATGATGATTGGGCACCTAAACTAGTGTTTTGATGGACTAGTAAGACTTGTTGTGAGTCTAGAAAAGGAAGCCTATCCAGCACAGTGACAACAGATGGGTAGACCCCAGCCATCGAGAAATTTTCAACAACAAAGGAATTTCTAGAACCCGTTGCCGAGGAATACCCATGGTCGGAGACCTCAGGGTAACTTTCAAGGGAACAAGCGCACCTGGGACGGATCCAGGAAGTCTCATCAGCATTATGCCTAACCCCAACAATATCGCCAGCAGGGACCACAGCCTTAGGCACTACTTACAGCACTATAATCAAGTAACGGGTGATGTTTTAATTGTGGAATGCCAGGGCACATTGCAAGGAACTGCACTGTTCCCAGAGTTAATCGCAAGCCGGATATCACTTGCCAAAACTACAATAAGCTGGGTCATGTGAGTAGAGATTGTCTTGCACCACGCAGAGGATACTATGGCACACCAATTCAAGGCATACGATGACCCCCAGATCAGACAAGGATGAATGCCATCATTCCCACAGAGGCAGGCTTTAATGCTGATGAGCAGCAGCATTTGAAAGGTATGTTTATGCTCCTTCATAGTCAAGTTAAAGCTTTATATGATACTGGTACTATACGTTCTTTTATTGCTGTTAAGATTGTACGTTAGTTGGGTTCTAGACACTTGAGCCAATACTCAATGTTGTGTCACTATTGGGAGTGACTGTTAAGTTGCAAAGATTATCCACTGACTTTAGAAGACATGAATCTTCTGGCAAACTTGGTAGTTCTGTCAATATCTGAGTTTGACATTATCCTAGGAATGGATTGGCTTACCAAGTACGGTTCCAACTTGGACAGCACTACTAGGACTATCGTGTTTCCAATACTAGGATGACCGACGATTAGATTTCAATGTCAACTGGCGAGCGACCTATTTTTTACAAGTTGTTTGGCTATAATTGGGAGTGTGAGTACGGAACCAATGATGGACCAGATTCCTACCGTACAGGATTTTGAGGATGTATTCCAGGATATTAAAGGACTTTTAGTGAAATGGGATAGACTTTTGCATGGAACTAGTACCTAGAATGTTGCCAATATCTAAGACTCCATATCGAATGGCGCCAATGGAGATGCTAGAATTGAAAATCAAGTTTAGGAGAAGATTTAGGCTTTGTTCGCCCAAGTACGTTACCTTGGTGCGCACCGGTGCTATTTGTAAAGAAGAAGGATGAAACGCTTCGACTCTGTATAGACTATAGGGAGTTGAACAAAGTTACGATCAACTACCTCAGATAGATGATCTATTCGACCAGTTGTAAGAATCAAGGATCTTTTCGAAGATCGATTTGTGTTTAGGATATCATCAGTTGTTAGTTCGACCAGAGGATGTGTTGAAAATTACTTTCAGAATGTGATATGGGCATTACGAGTTTCTGGTTATGTCATTCGGATTGACGAATGCTCCGGTAGTATTTATGGACTTAATGAATAGAGTATTTAGACCTTTTCTCGATCAATTCATTATAGTGTTCAACGATGACATCTTGATCTACTCAAAGACGAAGGAGGATCACAAAGAACACTTATAAATTGCCTTGTAGATGCTCAGAGATGGCCAGTTGTACGCGAAGTTTAGTAAGTGTGAATTCTGGCTACAGGAGGTAAAATTCTTGGGACATTTTATATCTCGGGATGGTATCTTTGTTGACTCATCTAAAATCGATGTAGTCTTAAGCTGGAATAGACTGATCAATGCTACATAAGTTAGAATTTTTCTCGGTCTAGCAGGATATTATCAGAGATTTGTCGAGGGATTCTCCAAGATATCGGGACCTTTGACGAATCTGATAAGGAAGGAAATGAAGTATGAATGGACGGACAAGCATAAGGATGCATTCCATGAGTTGAAGGAAAGATTTACTTCTGCACCGGTATTGGCAATACCCAGGAGTGGAGAAAGATTTATCATCTATAGTGATGCATCACAACAAGGACTTGGTTGTGTGCTGAAGTAAGGCGGGAAAGTCAATGTGTATAGATCCAAACAATTCAACCTGCATGATAAGAACTATCCTATGCATGATCTAGAATTAGCAGCGATAGTGTTCGCATTAAAGATATGGAGACACTATCTCTATGGAGAGAAGTTTGATCTATTTTTCGATCATAAGAGCTTAAAGCATATGTTCTCTCAGAAGGAGTTGAACATGCGATAATGAAGATGGATGGAGCTACTCAAGGATTATGACTTTTCATTGCAATACCATCCGGGTAAAGTGAATATGGTAGTCGATGATTTGAGCCGTCGACCTCGATTAATAATCGCTGCATTACTGATTGAATGGAAAGCATTGGAAGTTTTAGCTGAATTCGATCTTCAGTCAGTGGAATTGATGGAAGGAATGAATAATCGCAAACAACGGAGGATTTGAAGCTATGGTTCGCGAAGATGTCAGCAAAGGAACTAGAGGTCTGGAATGTCAGTTTAGATGGAGCCTTACGATGTAAAGGTAGACTCTATGTACCTAACGAAGAAAATCTCTGAAAAAAAATATTGGACGAAGCACCTAAGTCACGAATGACTGTTCATCCTGGAAGTACGAAGATGTACAAGAATTTGAAGAGGAATTTCTGGTGGGAAGGAATGAAGAGAGAAGTAGCTGAGTCTGTAGCTCAATGTCTTACTTCTAAACAAGTAAAAGCGGAACATTAGAAAACACCTGGATTTCTATAACTGCTACCGATTCTCCAATGGAAGTGGGAGTATATAACCATGGATTTCATGGTAGGTTTACCGAGATCTCAGCAAAACCACGACACTATTTGCGTAATCATAGATCGACTTACGCATACTGCACATTTAATTGCCTATAACACAACGTATGCAGTAGAACGCTTGTGCCAGATGTATCTACAGCAAGTGGTAGGACTACATGGCGTACCTATATCTATCATGTCAGATCGAGATTCGCACTTTACAGTAGAATTCTGGATGAGTCTCCAAATAGCAATGGGAACAACACTGAACTGGAGTGTAGCTTTTCATCTGCAGACTGACGGGCAGACCGAACGAGTCAATCAAGTGATGGAAGATATGCTACGTGCTTACATCATTGATTTTGAGAGTTCATGGGAGATGCACCTGCTATTAATCGAGTTCACTTACAATAACAATTACCATACGAGCATAGCAATTGCGCCGTTCGAACCTTTATACGGAAGACCCTGTCGATCACCGCTTTGTTGGGCAGAAGTCGGAGATACTCAACTTCTTGGGCCATAAATGGTACAAGAAACCAGCGAGAAGATTTAGATCGTACATGAGAAGATGAAGACAACTCAGACCCGTCACAAGAGTTATGCATACAAGCGACGCAAAGACTTGGAATTCGCCGTTGGAGATCACGTGCTACTTAAAGTTTCACCTGTTCGAGGTATCGTCCAATTTGGTCAGTAGAGAGGTAAGCTATTGTCACAATTCATTGGACCGTTCAAGATTCTGGAGCGTGTTGGAAAAGTTGCTTATAGACTCGCGTTGCCACCGAAGGTGTCTGGAGTGCACAACGTCTTCCACATTAGTATGCTGAGGAAGTTTGCCCATTACCCGGTGCATGAGATCAACTTCGAAGACATTGAAGTAAAAAATAACGTTACATTCAATGACGAACTAGTATGGATACTAGATAATGGAATAAAGAAGCTCAAAAACAAGAAGATTCCCTTGGTAAAGATTCAGTGGAAGCATCATGATAAAGGCGAAGCTTCGTGGGAGCTAGAGTCAGAGATGCAAGAGAAATTGCCATTTTTATTTTAACTCTACTACTTCTGATTTTGAGGACAAAGTCTTTTAATAAATGGTGGATGATGTAATACCTTGTATTTTCAGTATTTTACAATACAAAGAGATTCTATATACTTGCCTTGACTATACTGGAAATTTTACTTTCAATCAATCGAACATTCTTCAAGCGATCGAGGATTTCTTTCTTCAATCGATCGAACCCTTTCAAGCGATCGAAACTCTACCGACCTGAATTTATGACATGGTCCTCAATTCAATCGATCGAATCGGTCTTCAATCGATCAAATCTTGCCAAATCACTTTTAACCGATCGAACTAACTTCGATCAATCGAACATAGCAGAATATCTTATCCTCACTTTACCCAAACATTGCCACTTGTCCCTTCCCTTTCCCTATATATACTTGTATTTTCATGTGTGTGTGTTTGGGAGGGGGGGGGGGAGGGGGGGTTTGAGAACCAGAGCATTAGAGAGAGGAGAGAAATATTCATGTCTATATACATACCTACATATATATATATATCTTTATATACACACACCTATATATATGCTCAATCGGGACAGAGAGATGGACAGAGACAGAAGAGGCCATTGGAGCCCGAAGCTTAAAACTCGCCCCAAACGCGCCTTAACGATGTTTGGTGAGTCTCAAACTCACTCGGTAGCTTAGATATATTGTTTTACATATTTTGGACATTTGAAAATGACTCAAATACGCCCCAACAGATTCTAGATGTTCACTGCCAGAATCTGGGGAATACGATTTGCGATCGGTCGAACTATGTTCAATAGATTGTAAACACAGAGTCTCAATCGATCGAAATGACTTTAATCGATCGAGACCACCTTCACCTCAATCGATCGAGAGCACTTCGATCGATCGAACTTTACTTTTCTCAATCGATTGTAATGGGTTTAATCGATCGAACTTAACAGAATATGATTATTTTCCTTTGAGATTATAATTCATAATGCATAGTCGTTTAATTGATGTTCCTTACTTCTATTATGCTGTATTATAGATTAAGGGATAATGGGATGCAATAATGAGATTGAGATAATACGGTGACTAACGTATTCGCAGTTCAAAACGTTAGTAATACTACGACACGATATTGAGATAATGTCTATAGTACGAGGTATAGTGGTGGATAACGTTAGACAACATGTTAGTGATTGAGTCAGTTGGGTATCGGTGCCTCTCAAGGCTAGTATGTCAGTTTTAGGGATTAGTCGTGAGCACATCTGCGTGGGAAGTGGGAGTTATGCATTGTACTCGCAAGAGTTCTTAAAAGCTTTGATGTGGTGAACAAGAGTCCCAAAACATATTGATTATGGACAGACAATACTCGCGAGTGTTCTTAAAAGTGGTGAATAGTAAGAGTTCTTAACAGCAGTGAACTGGGGTATTGGTGTGTCCATAAACCAGCGGTAATATTGGAATGATGCATGGTGCTTGCAAGAGTTCTTAAAAGCTTTGATACGGTGAACAAGAGCGCTCGTATGTTGTAATGATATACTTGCATCATTGTAGTAACCAGTTCGGAATAAAGAAAGAAAGGATACTATTAGTAGCACTATGATATATCTGATAGAAAAACCGGTTTAAGTTAAAAGTATAAACGCGCAGCGGAAAAGTCAAGTTATAAAAACTTAATGGTAGCCCAGGATCTACTACTCGTTAATTCCATAGATGCGCACAAGAGGAGACAAGAGTTATACCTTAGTGTCTTGAACCCAATTCTGATTTTCTTGAACTTCCAGCAGCTTCCACTAGATGGCCTTCACTCTTATGACTCCTATGGATGCTCGCAGGAAGGACTAGGGTTGGTGGGAACCCTAATGGAGAGGAAGGAGAAGGTTTGGTGCTCTAAAACAGTTTCTGCAGCTTTTGACGTTCAAAACAACGAACTTCTTTTCCAGAACGCAGCTGCCCTATTTATAGATTCCCATAACCGACCTAGACTTCGAGCGATCGAAGACCTTCGATCGATCGAACGTTCGATCGATCAAACCATTCTCGATCGATCGAGACTGGCAAAACTTCAATCGATCGAACATACTTCAATCGATCAAACTTGTCTTGACAACTTCCTCATGTGTCTTTCCAAGTATCCTGGCGGAGCTAAGAGTGGGACCTTCTAGGCTCTTTATTGTTGGCTCAGACCAGTTTGTTAATTACCGTGACCAAACTCTTTGATCAACAAACTAACTAACTGGTCAGTTAACGTTTACTCCACTATAAAACGATAACTGAACTCCAACGCAAAAGAACATATCCGAAGCGATAACTAGACTTGTATGTTGTACTAATGTCCCTCTACCTTCAGCATTCGTAATCATATTCAGGTAGTCGGATAACTGTTACTGTCAACCTGAAACATGATTACTTCTTGAATTCCTTGAGTCCCATTCACCTCTCATGATTACCAAACATGTTGATAACTCTTATCAACAAGACTGCAGTACTCAGTAATCGACTTGGTGACATTCTCAAGGGAATGCTTACTCTGAAACAGAGGGTAGATTCTGTCTTGACAATATGTGTTCACAACCCTATGAATATGACATACCCAAGATACCCAGGTGTTGATCTTCTATAGACCTCACTGATTGGTAAGTCAAAGCAGTCATATCCACAGTCTATGTTCATAATCGTCTCAAGATTGAGAACACGTACCTTACACAAGTTATGAGTTCCTATCGACTGATTGACAGCCTTGAGTGTCAATAGGAAAGCTCAGGTCCGTCAATGCACTATAAGCACTAGCATATTAACTAAGAGTTACACTTTAGTGATTGAGATTAATCACTCCATCCAATGGTAGTTAATCATGCTACAGTGTAAACCTGATGAGATATCCAATCTCATCATCCACTGTGACACGTTCTAAGTAACAAAGAATAGTAATTCGTATCTCAATAGTATGTATCTCATACATACACGCATTACTTACAATGATACTTAAGGATAACAATCATCTCATGAAAGAAACATACATAACTAAATGTAAAGCTGATATCCATATATTAAAATGTCAATGTCTCCTATATAAAGTAATGGTTTGAGGGCACAAACCCAACAAACTCCCACTTGCACTCACAACCATACAGGATTACATCTGAGACCTAGATTATCTAGATGACGATCAAAGACCTTCTGTGGCAAAGCCTTTGTAAACGGATCAGCAAGATTGTCAACGGTGGCAATCTTGGTGACAGTCACATCTCCACGTTGAACAATATCTCGGATAAGATGATATTTCCGCTCTATGTGCTTCCCTTTTTCGTGGTTCCTTGGCTCCTTGGACTGAGCCACTGCCCCACTATTATCACAATAAAGCGTAATAGGTGACAATGACGCTGGTACCACCTCGAGCTCCATAAGGAACTTCTTGAGCCAAACAGCTTCCTTTGCGGCTTCACAAGCAGCTACATACTCAGCTTCTGTAGTTGAGTCTGCAATGCATTTCTGCTTAATGCTCCTCCAACTAACAGCACCACCTCCCAAGGTAAAGAGATGTCCGGATGTTGATTTCCTCGAATCTTTATCTGACATAAAGTCCGAGTTAGTATATCCAACTGGAATTAACTCATTACCGCCGTACATAAGCATGTAATCTTTAGTCCTTCTCAAGTACTTAAGAATGTGCTTAACGGCTGTCCAGTGCTCTGGACCTGGATTCGATTGATATCTGCTAACCATGCCAACGGAAAAACAGATATCTGGTCTAGTGCACAACATCGCATACATGAGACTTCCAACTGCCGAAGCATATGGAATTCCTGCCATGCGATTCCTCTCCTCCTGTGTCTTGGGACACTGGTCCTTGGAGAATGCTAAACCATGCCTGAAAGGTAACAAACCTTTCTTTGAATTATCCATTGAAAACTTAGTTAGCACCTTATCGATATAACCAGCTTGAGACAATCCCATTATCTTTCGCTTGCGATCCCGAAAGAGCTTTATCCCAAGAATATAGCTCGCCTCTCCTAGATCCTTCATATCGAAAGTACTAGCTAGCCAAACCTTGACCGTTGACAATGCCGCTACATCATTCCCAATGAGTAGAATATCGTCAACGTAAAGCACAAGAAAGGCCACCACTTTCCCTTCACACTTCTTGTATACACAAGGTTCATCCAGATTCTGTATGAAACCAAACGACTTGACCGCTTGGTCAAATTGGATGTTCCAACTCCTGGATGCCTGCTTAAGCCCATAAATGGACTTTTGCAGCTTGTATACCAAGTTAACTTTCCGACCAGCTATGAACCCTTCTGGTTGTTGCATATAGATGTCCTCCTCAAGATTGCCATTTAAGAATGCAGTCTTGACGTCCATCTGCCAGATCTCATAATCTAGGCATGCAGCAATGGATAAGAGTATTCTGATGGACTTGAGCATGGCTACCAGCGAGAAGGTTTCCTCATAGTCAATGCCCTCCCTCTGAGTATAACCTTTCGCTACAAGCCTAGCCTTAAAGGTCTCAACCTTTCCATCAGATCCTCTTTTCCTCTTGTAGACCCACTTACAACCAATGGGTTTAATATTGGCTGAAGTTCTACAAGATCCCAGACCTGATTAGAATCGATAGATTCTAATTCAGCCTTCATAGCTTTAACCCAATGTTCTGAATCAACATCAGCCATTGCCTCTTTGTATGTGGCAGGATCAGATTCAGATTCTATGGAGACAGCTTCAAAAACTTCTCCTAAGAACATGTATCTATCAGGCTGGCAGATAATCCTCCCACTACGACGAGGTACCGGTGCAGAAATGGGTGAAGAAGTGGTATTTTCTTGATTTACATCGTTATCAACTGCGGGTTGGACTGAGGGCTCTCCTTCTATTTCTCTCAGATCTATCCTTCCCTTAGGTTTATGGTTCATGATATAATCATCCTCTAAGAAAACAGCATTTGTACTAACAAACACTTTCTGTTCTCTTGGATCATAAAAATACCATCCATAAGTACCCTTTGGATACCCTACAAAATAACATACTTCTGATCTAGAATCCAACTTGCTCATCTTTCCTTTCAGCACATGTGCCGGACACCCCCATATCCGGAGATGTTGCAAAGAAGGCTTGCGCCCAATCCACATCTACCGTGGTGTCCTGGGAACAGATTTGCTTGGCACTAGATTTAGTATGTATGCAGCGGTTTCCAAAGCATAACCCCAAAGGAATAATGGCAACTCTGAATAACTCATCATTGACCTAGTCATGTCTAAAAGAGTCTGGTTCCGTCTCTCAGCTACACCATTCTGTTGAGGTGTGCCAGGTGCAGTCAACTGTGACAGAATCCCATTCTGTACGAGGTGATCAATAAACTCATTAGAGAGGTACTCACCACCTCGATCAGATCGAATGGCTTTGATATGTGAGCCCAATTGTTTTTCCACTTCAGCCCTAAACTCTTTGAACTTTTCAAAGGCTTCAGACTTGTGCTGCATTAGGTACACATATCCATACCTAGAGTGGTCATCGGTAAATGTTATGAAATACTCATAACCACCCCTTGCTCTAATATTTATTGGTCCACACACATCAGTATGAACTAATTCCAACAATGCATTGGTCCTATTGCCCTTTGCGGGAAAAGGGCCTTTTGGTCATCTTACCCTCTAAACAAGACTCACAGACTTCCATTGGTTCGATAACCAAATCGCCTAAGATCCCTTCTTTGACTAGTCTGCCAATCCTATTTAGATTGATATGGCCAAGCCTTATGTGCCAAAGCCTTGTTGGATTAGTGGAAGGTTCTTTTCTTTTAGATGGTATAGTTACCATTGAGTTATTAAGTTCCAAGCAAGAATCTTTAGAAATATTGGGAGTAATCACATACAAACCATTTGATTTAACACCAGAACATATAAAAGAACTATTTCTTTTAATCACAACTTCAGTTCCAAAATGAAAAGAATAACCATTATTCGATAAATTAGAAACTGAAATTAAATTACGTCTCATTGAAGGGACGTAAAGTACATCTGATAAAATCAAAACTTTATTGTCTAGAAATTCTAAAACTACGACTCCTATAGCAACCGCAGAAACGGTTGCGCTAGAACCTAGAGTAAGAACGATTTTCCCATCACTGCACCTCCTGGTTGATCTGAACCCCTGCAATGAATTACGGATATGGTTAATCGCACCAGAATCAATGCACCAAGTGTTTGAAGTATCCGTAATAAAACTTACTTCAATCACATGTGATTCAATCATACCTTGAACTCTTGTAGCTAAGAATTCTGGACAGTTCCTCTTCCAGTGGCCCTTCTCTCCGCATTGGAAACACATTCCTTTGCCTTGGCCACCCACCTTCCCTTTGCCCTTACCTATTCCCTTAGATTTTGCAATCTTAGGGACCGGTCCAACACTTGGACCACCAGTACCAGTCTTCTTCTTCCCTTTCTTTCCTTTCGGTGTAGATCGGGAAGAGGAAGCGCTTTTCTCAACGTTCAAAACGTTGACCCCAGGTTTGATCACCCCTTCCGCTGCCAAAAGAGAACTCATCAATTCGCTCATTGAAAAATTCATTTGATTCATATTATAGTTAAGTTTAAATTGAGTGAATGAAGGTGATAGCGAATTGAGGATCATATCAACTTGGGTCTGTGCATCGATGTTGGCACCTAGGGTCTCCAGCTCGTTTAAATAACCAATCATTTTTAAAACATGTTCCTTGACTGGAGTCCCTTCCGACATCTTTGCACTCATTATCTTTTGCATGGCTACCTGTCTGGCAGGCCTGCCATGCTCCCCAAACATCTTTTTCAGGGATGTGATAATGTCACTGGCAGAATCATTCGATTGGAATTGGTGTTGCAACACACCAGCCATTGAGACCAGAATATAGCAACGAGCCATTCCATTCGACTTCTTCCATTTTTCGAACTCGCGTCTGGCAGCTGCCGAAGCATTTGCCCCGGGTTCTTCAGGGCATGGGGTGGTGAGGACATATATGTGATCCTCCGCAGTTAACACGATGTCAAGGTTACGTTTCCATTCAGTGTAGTTGTTTCTAGTTAACTTGTTTTGAGTGAGTATGGTGGCAAGTGGACTAAATGCAGATCCAGACATTATGATTACTGAAAATCAAACAAACAAAATAAATACGGATATCAGGATTTGACAGTTTGAAATAAAAGAATCCTTAAAACTCTTATTTTAAGACAAAGTCGCCGGAATATCAAAACAAAATAATAAAGCCTCCGTGTGGAGGTCAATTTTCTATTTTTCGATTAATCAAGACTTGTCCGCTATGCAACTCTTGCAAAACAAGTTATGACTCCCGATCCCTTTTGATCTCTAAGTTTCTGAACAATGCCCCGTGTGGGATCCCTTATCCATAGCTTAGCTAGTGTGTACCATTAACTAAGATCCAATCACAACCGTCTCAAGTAGCGCCTCCGTGTGGTGGTCACCCTCTAACACGTCTGATTGATCCTATCAAAAGAAGTTCACATCTAGTAACCAATAAGTAATGCACCCTCCGTATGGAATGATCACTCCTGACGAGGTGACACAGAATGCACTACTCATCTTACAGTGTACCGTTAATGGAAGATCGTGGGTGTCAATAAATAAGACCCTCTCCCACTAGATTTGGTAAATTCAGGATTTTGCTTTTTAGAAAAATTTGTTTTTATACATTACCCATAAACATCCAATGTTTACTAATGCGTTAAAAAACAGTTTTTGAATCTTATTTTAGAAAACTTGTTTTACGTGCATGCAAGTAGTAACAATATAATTAAATGCCAATCATAACCAAGCACATAAAACAAAAACTAAAATAGAAAATAAAGACATCCAAACGATGCCTCTATCTCCCATGGCTCTATCTCCATAGAACCTCCTTTTTGGTTTGATCGCCTCCAGCTCCATCTTCATGGACAATGGCTCCTTGCTCCATCTTCATGGATTTTCTAATTCTATTACATTTGTCCTATGCTTCTTTCGAAGCTTACAATTTATCTAGAAATAGAAATAGCAACAACAAAATAAAAGGGTAGGGAAACCGGTGCGACTTTCCTTTTCGTAGGATTGAAGTCGCAGCGCCCTTTACATATGCCTTAAAACCAAACCAAACCAAACTTAAATTACAACAGGCACCAATCTCAAGCAGTTTAAATACAAAATTTAAAAGTCTTGGTGCCATGGGAGATAGTGACTAAACTAGCTGCAAAAGGGTTAGTCGTACACGCATCCACACATACATAACAAATATATGTAACTATTGGAATACTTAATTGATTCACATAGTATATAAACTCTTTACATACTAAATTAGAACTTAAAACAACATCTTACTTCTCTGTCACAGTTCGATCGATCGAAGACCATTCGATCGCTCGAACCTTCGATCGATTGAACTCTATTCAATCGCTTGAACT
Source organism: Hydrangea macrophylla (assembly GCA_033977485.1). Taxonomy (NCBI): domain Eukaryota; kingdom Viridiplantae; phylum Streptophyta; class Magnoliopsida; order Cornales; family Hydrangeaceae; genus Hydrangea; species Hydrangea macrophylla. The sequence continues at coordinate 500,524 of CM066992.1, forward strand.
TTCCATTTCACAGAATGATTTAAAAAATTACAGAATACTTTAAAATTAAAGCTTTTCATTTCAAAACACTTTAAAACTGTGAAACAGAGAACCTGACAAAGAATCTGTCTCGATCGATCGAATGTCATTCGATCGATCGAACATATCAATGTTCGATCGCTCAAAACATGTTCGATCGCTCGAGTACAGACGATGTTCGATCGATCGAAACATGTTCGATCGATCGAACCGGCCTTGCATCCCATGCATTCACAGATTTTTACTCTGCTGCGATAACACTGCAGAAATAGATTTGTGACAATGTCGTTTCGAAAACAGTTCTAAAATCAACATGCAAATCAATATAGTGCTCCAAAAATGCATATATAGATCCAAACGAGCGTGGCTTTGATACCAATTGATGCAAAAACCGGTTTAAGTTAAAAGTTTAAACGCGCAGCGGAAAAGTCAAGTTATAAAAACTTAATGGTAGCCCAGGATCTACTACTCGTTAATTCCATAGATGCGCACAAGAGGAGACAAGAGTTATACCTTAGTGTCTTGAACCCAATTCTGATTTTCTTGAACTTCTAGCAGCTTCCACTAGATGGCCTTCACTCTTATGACTCCTATGGATGCTCGCAGGAAGGACTAGGGTTGGTGGGAACCCTAATGGAGAGGAAGGAGAAGGTTTGGTGCTCTAAAACAGTTTCTGCAGCTTTTGACGTTCAAAACGACGAACTTCTTTTCCAGAACGCAGATGCCCTATTTATAGATTCCCAGAACCGACCTAGACTTCGAGCGATCGAAGACCTTCGATCGATCGAACGTTCGATCGATCGAACCATTCTCGATCGATCGAGACTGGAAAAACTTCAATCGATCGAACATACTTCAATCGATCGAACTTGTCTTGACAACTTCCTCATGTGTCTTTCCAAGTATCCTGGCAGAGCTAAGAGTGGGACCTCCTAGGCTCTTTATTGTTGGCTCAGACCAGTTTGTTAATTACCGTGACCAAACTCTTTGATCAGCAAACTAACTAGCTGGTCAGTTAACGTTTACTCCACTATAAAACGATAACTGAACTCCAACGTAAAAGAACATATCCGAAGCGATAACTAGACTTGTATGTTGTACTAATGTCCCTCTACCTTCAGCATTCATAATCATATTCAGGTAGTCGGATAACTGTTACTGTCAACCTGAATCATGATTACTTCTTAAATTTCTTGAGTCCCATTCACCTCTCATGATTACCAAACATGTTGATAACTCTTATCAACAAGACTGCAGTACTCAGTAATCGACTTGGTGACATTCTCAAGGGAATGCTTACTCTGAAACAGAGGGTAGATTCTGTCTTGACAATATGTGTTCACAACCCTATGAATATGACATACCCAAGATACCCAGGTGTTGATCTTCTATAGACCTCACTGATTGGTAAGTCAAAGCAGTCATATCCACAGTCTGTGTTCATAATCGTCTCAAGATTGAGAACACGTACCTTACACAAGTTATGAGTTCTTATCGACTGATTGACAGCCTTGAGTGTCAATAGGAAAGCTCAGGTCCGTCAATGCACTATAAGCAATAGCATATTAACTAAGAGTTACACTCTAGTGATTGAGATTAATCACTCCATCCAATGGTAGTTAATCATGCTACAGAGTAAACCTGATGAGATATCCAGTCTCATCATCCACTGTGACACGTTCTAAGTAACAAAGAATAGTAATTCGCATCTCAATAGTATGTATCTCATACATACACGCATTACTTACAATGATACTTAAGGATAACAATCATCTCATGAAAGAAACATACATAACTAAATGTAAAGCTGATATCCATATATTAAAATGTCAATGTCTCCTATATAAAGTAATGGTTTGAGGGCACAAACCCAACAATATCCTTCATAGCTGGTAACTACTTTATATCTATCAGACCATTTTAGTTTATTCTCACTTAGCTTTTAATAAGTTGATGGCCTTCATTGCCTGGACATTCCCCATCCAGCCTATCATGTCTATGCTATTGTAGGTAACGAACCCGACGTCGATGGCTATTACCTGGAGAAGGGCTATGCCGAGGGTGAACCTGCTGAGGTTGAACAAGCCGGGGGAGACTACTACGCGGACGATTACGTTTACTCGAGCATAAGAAGAAGACATAATTTTAACTTAAATTTTTGTTAACTTTATTATAATTGGTACTTGGGCATCTGTTGCTTAAAAACCATTTATAATTCCTATAGCGTACTCTGATGATGTTGTAATAGTTAGAACTTTTGTAATATACTCAATTTTATATTATTACTGTTCTTGTTACTAGTACTGTGTGGTATGGACCAATTAGTGACATTCACCCCGTCATTCCCTAAGGACCCAAAAAGAAAATTTATTTTTCTCTATTTTTGCTGTTCCGAGTTGTGACACCTATTGTTTTATTCTTTTATTGTTACGGTTTTTGTACAAGTCAAGTGTTTAGTCAGTTTGATCCTTCAATTGGTTAATTCTACTCTCTTGTGCACCAACCACGAGTAATGCACGTGATGTAACTGTAGTGTATATATGTACGGAACGCTTCTTGTGCGGACGTCCGCAACTTATCAAGTTACGGACTTCTGTTTTCAACCATTGGATCATGTCAAAATTGGATTCAATGGTTGAAACAGAAGTCTGCAACTTATTAAGTTGCAGACGTCCGCACAAGAAGCGGAGTGTATATATATGTCTGAAGAATTTTTATTGTATGAAATTACGTCGGCGATTCTATTCTAGAGTTGGAATTTGGGAAGCTATAAAGATAGATAAATCCATAGGTTGTTGATTTGCGGTAAGTAATCTTGTGAGATTAATTTATGGGATTGGAGGCTTAAATTTGAGCATTGTTCCTTGTCTGCTATTGTGAAATAAGGACTTGCAATTTGGAGTTGGGTCTGGTTTATGTAAAGATTATGTTTTCTACCATACAATGCTTTTCTTTTCAAAGTTATGAGGTGTGCTCTATTTAGTTCCTTTGCAGTTTTATGAAGTTCTTGTAATTTAATTTCTTCTAAATGAATTATAATGTTATTATGATATTTTGCTCATGGGCAAGCATACTATTCATGACATTGTGCGTACATGAACATAAGCACGAAAATTGAGTACGAAAAGGATTTGGAAGGAAGACCTCTATATGTGAGGCTTTTTGAAAAGGAAAACCTCCATGTGTTGATCTCTTGAGATATGAACATATGAAACCCTCCATGAGAGGATTTGATTCAATCATTAGATAATCCCAGTTGTGGGTGTGAGTGAGGTGGATCCCTAGGAACTCAAATCTTAGTCTTGCAAACCAGGGATTTGTATGCTAAACGCCCATATGAGGTGGCTCATAGACCGGGTGTTGCATGAGAGTACATGTGATGAAAAAACTCATTGCATAGTTGCTTCTACAACATTGGCATGTGCATTGATCTCCGTTTGAGAATCATTCATTTGGATTGCCTCGGTGGCGTACTCATGGCATGGATCATGGCATAAACAGTTGCACTCTTGTTTACCTGTCATGGTATAAATACTTTGTTTGTTAATTTAGTATTTTTTCCAACGAGCCATCGTGCTTATCCCATTCCCTTCCCACTACCCGAGTTTTGCAGGGAACGACAATCGTGCCTTATGGGTTGAGAACTTGATTGGGAGTTATGTATTGACACAAGGTTGTGATTTGACCATGTATAATATACGAGATTATATACACAGAATTGCATATTTTTTAGGAGTATGTAGTATGTTTCAAGGACATTTTTTATTCACTTTGATTGCCATGGCTTGTCAATTGTGGTTTTGGCTTTACATACCTATTGTTAATAGTACTTGATTTCAATGTGGCCATGGATAGACCGTTGGAGTACTATTATTATCTTGTACAAATTTCAATTTCTAGTAAGGATTGAGATCACTCTTTGCTCTTTTCTTGTATCTTTAAGTTCCGTAGGATCCTTTTGGCTTCCGCTTTGTTTTGCTTGGTGCATGTATAGGACTATTTTCGCTTTGTCGGTGTCACAGGATTAGGGCACAACAAGATAGATATAAATTTTGTTGTCTTAATTATCACACTTTGGAGAAACAGGCATCAATTAAAATTCAAGTTTTTCGTTGAAAGGCTGGCAAAGTTGTGGCACAAACAGGGGGTTTAGCTTGGAAGCACAAACAAGCTATATATAGCTAGTAACAACCGATCTTTTATTTATTAACAACACAGAAATATCATATCGAAGTACAACAGGATAACTATATGCCATGTACATACGTACTACTTCGGCTACTAATAATGGATATGATCATAACTGATTGAAGACTAGGTCACCCTTCACTCGGATGACTTTATTTAGTACTTAATTACCTAAAGCAGTAGCAACACAAGGACGCAGTACATGGCGGACATCTAGTTACTAGGTATAAAAGTGACTGTGACAGCGATCTCCCCAGATTCTCCCTTTATAGTTTTAGTCTGGGTTCCCGGTTTAGGATCGAAAGTAGCAGTACCATGGACGATAATCGAGAAATCTATTGCGTCTCTTAGATTTGCATTAACAATGAAGGGTAAATTGTTCGCAGCAACATCGGATTTTGACAGAGGAATTTTTTCCCCAGGCTTTACATCTATGGCCTCGTCAGGCGTCTTTTGGAAGATTGGTTCACTACAAGTGTTACCAGCATAAATGACGCCAAAAACTTTGGCTGGATTGTGCTCTGCTTTTTGAAGTTTAATAGCAATATGGGCCATATAAATTGGGAGCGGCGGCTGCGGCAGGCTGCCCATTGTAGTAGTGGAATTTGAGGAGGGAAGAACAGTAGCAACTTGGGTTGTAGTGCTGAATGGAGAGAGGAGTTACCCTTTTATAGGCTCCCGAGTCCAAGGGCGGAAGCAGTCATCAGTCTATGTAACACAAAGAAAGATATCTCACTGTACACTATTAAGTAACTCTTTCATTTTGGAATCAAGATGTTCTTACCTTATCCACGTAAGGTTAGAGTATTTTTCAAAAAATATTTTACATCAAAATAAATAGATTAGTCAAGAATTGGGACCCATGCATGTGATGGTTCGTGAAGTACTGGGTTTATATTAACACCGAGTCATGTTATGCTCCGTTTGGTATGGAAATAACTTTTTTTTTTCGCACGATATATATAATTTTGTATGTACTTTAGATATAGAGAGTGAAAAAAGATGAAAGAAGGGTAGAGATCGTTAGCGAAGTCTATCCCCACATCTTCTGGACACAAAGGCAAAGAGCTGTATATATGATCTTAGAAAACCTTCACCTTGTAAACCGGTTTTCAGGTTTGAGTTAGGCCTATGGGGTTTAACAGAGATAAAGATGGAAATATAATGAGTAATACTTGGGACACACCCAAAGACACAACTTTTGGGACACAACTTTTGGGACACAACCCAAGAGATGTGTCTTTCTCTCTCTCTCCTGTGTCACTGTGGGGTCCAGTGACATCACAGGAGAGATATAGACACATCTTTTGGGTTGTGTCTCAAAAGTTGTGTCTTTAGGTGTGTCCCAATCTTTACTCAAATATAATAGAGTGAGAGTTCTTTATTATAAATGGAAGGAGTATTGGGTTCATCAACCCCCAACCCATGTCCTTATATTTGAGACACCTCCTTCAACTTAAAAGCGGAAGTAAAAAAAGCAAAAATTATATCAAAATGCATTTAAATAAGTTGAAAATAAAGATGATAATGTAATTGTAATTGGTTGTAATCCATTTTGTAAATGTCATTCCAAACGGATATGTTCGGATTCCCAACTTTTTCTCAACTTGTGATTGGATATAGTCAAGAATGGGGCCCAGCAAGGTGGAAGAGAGATGTGTTCCTACTCCTTATGCCACATTATATGTGTACAACCACCACTTAATTGAAAGGTTGCCAGCAGTACTAGCATAGGAATAATTTGTACAACCACCACTTTATGTGTACAACCACTTTATAGATTAGGAAGTGAAGCTTTATAAATTAGGAATAATTTGAAACTTTGCTACCACCCCCTTCTATGAAAACAACCACCACTTGAAAGGTTGCCAGCAGTACTAGCGTAGAGTAACCACCAACTTCTATGAAACCACTTGTACGTAGGCACGTAAACGGATCAGATTTATGACATTCAAATCTGAATCTGATAAGAAATCCGTTAACTAAATCCAAATCCGGTCCGATAAAAAATCCGTAAACCAATGTTCGAATCCTGTTAGGATTCGGATATCCATTAAGCACTAAAAAAACCCCTTAAGCAAATCAAGTTATTTGTTATTTTATTTATTTATTAATTGGATATCCGTTAAGCACCAAAGGAAATTTTTAATCGGATATCCGTTAAGCACCAAATTTATTTATTTTTTTTCCCTAATCGGATATCCGTTAAGCACCAAAAGAATTTTATAGTGTAGGGTCATTATGTAATTTTCACAAAACAAGGGGAGCCAAACTATAAATTAAATTCTATTAGTTTCGGGTTATCGGGTCAGATCTACCAAATCCGAATCCAATCCGTTTGCTAACAAAATATTTGGATTCTGATTCGGATTCGTATGTTATTATCAGATATTTTCTGCCGGATTTGGATCGGATCGGATCCAAATCCAATCTGTTTACAGGCCTACTTGTACGTTTGTAACTTATCAATAACTACCCATGTACATATAACCACTCATATATAGAAACTCAACCTTTAAAATCTAATCAGTAGTTGTTAGCTATAGTTTATGTCCGAGCATGCTCGAGCCAAGCGGACTCAATTTTGCAAACTAACTTCCTAAATCACTCAAGCAAGTGGTGCATGTGACTCTTAGATCTAACTTCTAAAGAGCGATTGAGATGCACAAGTAGGAAAATACCCTTGCCCAAAGATCATACGACAATGTTGAAGCACACAAGCTGTCGAGTATAGTATTTACCACAGTAAATAATCACAAACACAATAATAAAATATCTATGAGAAAGACACTTTATTGAACTATGTTTGGAAAATAAAACAAAGAACTAGACCAGAACAAACTCTGTTTGTTCAAAATCTTGAAAAGAAAAGAATAACAAAATGACAGATCTAATGCTACGAATGTTGAAAGAAAAGAACACTGGGTTTGAATGCTTTGATTGATGTGTGAATGTTGTTTTCGAGAGTGATGCAAAGTGCGTCAAAGCTTGGCCTGCCTGCTATACGTATTTATAACGGCCTTAAAGTATTAGAATATGGCAAGGACTCCTTCCATCACACAATCAGTGGGAAAAGGACAATCAGACACCTTCCCTAATCCCACTTCTTTCCATCCTTATTAAGATTGTTTCAATACCGAAGTCTTTGGGGTTTGGGCTAGCTATATAAGACCAAGCCCTTTTCCTTTCTAGAATCGTGTTTGAAAATCAAGCGATCTACTACCTAAACTAACAAAGAATAAACATCTTATTGGTTGTTCGTTCTTAAAAACTACTCAAACTCTCCATCGGACTGCCCTTCTGTCACCTTCCAGGCCGAACAATCTGCCAATCCTTGACTACCTTTGAACATTGAGCCCGATGCATCTAATGAATCCAACCCTAAGCTCATGGTCTGCCTTGCCAAGCCCGAATCCCTCGGTAAGTTTATCCATGGTTGCTTTCCTCCTGATGATGCCGGCTATTATACCCGATGTCCTTACCATTCCACCTTTCATAATGTCGGGCTCTCTTCCTGATGAAGGGCAATATTCGACAATCAATTTCAAGATTTTGATGAATTTTTATTTTAATGTAATTTTCGTTTTTTAGTTTCTTAGAATTTTATTTCATGTTTTAAGCTATTTTTAGGATTCTAAATGCTGAAATTAAGTCCCAATAGGTTACCATATAAGTTAGGATCATTTTTAGAATGTTATTCTTTGTTTTAGAACTCTTTTAGGGTCTTTAATTAGGGAGCCAATAAGGAAAACAAAATTAGTGTTTTATTATACAAATAGGTTTTATTTTTTTAGTTTTAATGTTATTATATAAGGACTTGTATGCATTATGGCAAAAGGAGTTGAATTTTGAATTAATAAAAAGTGATTGTGAGTTTTCTCTTTCTTGTTGGTATTCTAAGGAATCAACAAGACCTTTGATGCCCTTGTTTTCTGGCATTCTTTTCTAATAATCAACAGAAGTTGAGGAAGCCTATTCTCGGTATTCTTGGAGAATCAACGAGGGTAGAGTCTTGTTCCTGGTACTGCTGCGACAATCAACAAGTAAAAGAAGGTTGCTATAACACCCATATTAGTGTTATTGCATTTCAATACATTGTCATGCATGATAATGTGATGTGGCGTGTCTTATGACACATGTTTGAGTGAGTTTGGACTAACGAGTTGATTTGGGTGTATGTGTTAGAGAACCCTTTGAGACTGTGTTGAATGAGTGTTTGGATGTTGTGACATCTCTCCGACTATGAGACGGTCACTGTGGAATACCTTAAATGTTTATCTGCAAATAAATATTTACCTGTGTATTTCACTATCTGTAATATTTTCTAGTTTAGAATTTATTTTTGTTGTTAGTTTTAGCATCCTTGTGAGGACGAATTAACAAGCTATTAATTTGGTAGGCTAATTAGCAACTTCGAAAATGTTATGTAGAAATTTACGTTTTAGCAGTGATCTTGTCAGAATCAAGATATAAAATGTGTTCTTTACTTTTCAAAAGATTTGCAGTGTGGAAGTAAAGGTCGAACCCACAGAGATTGATTAACTACAGCGACTTAATTTTAAAACCTAACTTTAGTTAATTATGAAAACGGATTTTGATTTGATTTCTAATTAAACTAAGAACAATAAAAATAAATCTAAACTAGGAAAGCAATTAAAGTTGTTTTAAATAATGTTTAAGGAAACCTAGGATTGCAAATCCACCACTAGCTTCATAATAGGAATATTTATGAATTACTTTAGCTTATTATGTTGGATGATAATGGGGAATTGTAGCTACAAGCCCAATTCCTCCGACAAGAAGATATTCATGGTTCAAGCACCAACATAATCCATCTTCGGTTAGCACGAATTATCCCACACTAAACTAGGGTTGTGATCTAATCCGTCTGACCTAGGCATGGACTATTCGGATACTTGATAGCACAAATCAATAAAGCACCATCACATGTAAACAATCTAAACAAGCACAGCAAGCATAGATCGTTGAGCACATCGCAGTCAAAATAGATCTAAGACAAGAATAAATTCTGAAAGTAATGATTTAATCACTAGAAGTACGATTTATTTATAAAAATCCTCTAAACATGTGACTGTCATCCATACACAATAAACTTAAAATAAAAACATAAATAAAACCCTATTACTTGTCTAGGGCTTCATTGAAACCCTAGATCTATGATCTAGCCGTCCATGGAAGTGATGGATGGCAAGTAGTTGATGGAGGAGGCCATGGAAACCCTTGGTCTTCTTCTTCTTCTCCTTGATTCCCTCCCTTCAATGGCTAGAAGTATAGTTGTAGAATGTGTGTATATTAATTGCCAATAATGTCTCACCCTCTAATTGTAATAAAATAGGGTATATATAGATTTACAACAAGTTTTGGAAGCCTTCCTAACCCGAAACGAACTGAAACTGATGTAATTTACAGTCTAGACATCGTTCAGCAGTTTCGTTTGCACAGGAGTCTTCAGTATACTGAAATACGCAACTTTGCTTTTTGCACATATCGCGCGAGCGGACCGCGCGAGCGCGACATTTGGTACCTCGCGCGCGCGGATCGCGCGAGCGATTCTGGGATTCTCGCGCGAGCGGATCGCGCGAGCGATTCTCGGTTTCTCGCGCACGCGACTTGGCTTTTTCAGCTTCTTTCTTTGTGCTTTTTCACCCTGTTTAGCCTGGTTTAGGTGATTTCTTCCAAATCCTGTCAAAAACTAGAAAACGAAGTAAAAATATACAAAAACAGGATAAATAGTACTAACAAATGTGAATTAAGGCGTATAATTAGGATTAGTTCTCTCCCGATCACACCCCCAAACCTACATTTTGCTAGTCCTCGAGCAAAACTAAAATAAAAACTACTACTAATAAACTACTACTCCATTTTCGTATGGATCACGATTGCATTTAGCGTATGCAACAAGCCTTTTAAACCTCTAGGTGTCCCTAGTCGGACGAGTGAAGTCTCGTGAGGGTTCTCATCAACAAGTCTCCCACAACCATCTTTATTAACTTGTAAATTTTAAAACAAATTTTATTAAGAACCAAAAAACTAATAGTCAATACTCCTTATTATAAAACAAAGATTTGAAATAGAATAACGAACAAGAAAAAACAGAATCAAACGTTCACCTATATCATGAAAAACAATCTCAAGCACATGCATCATATAAATCAATAGAGTTCCTCATACAATTGCACGTGTGTTATGTGGTAGTCAAATGAACACGCGTATGTCATGAACATGGAATATAACTCGGATAACCATCCAACTATGCTTCGACTTCGAATCTCACAATGAATTACACTCTCAAATGAAACACTCAGAAACAGGTGTAATTTATCTAAAATATGTGAGTAAAGGAAATATGTTTTCAAAACGAGAAATGCTCACATATGACTCGAACAAGACGCGTGACACGAAAGAACAGTAGTCTCATGGATAGGATGCCAATAATCAAGAAAAATTAATTATTACCATGTTTTAATCCTCTCCCACCGTTTTCATATCCGAACCATGTTTCCTAAGATCAAATAGGACTTTTCAAAGGTTGTATTGTGGCTCAGGTAATGAAAGAGGATAGAAAGGATTAATCAAGTAGTTTCAGAATGGCATTGCAAGGCATGCTCGATTTCTTTCATTCTTCTTCTCTACCAACTTTCTCTTCTTTCATTCTCTTTTCTCATTCATTTTTTTTCAACCTTCTTCTTTTTATTTTGTTTTCTTTTCCTTTTTCTTTTCTCGCTTCTCAAACGACTATGCATTGAATACCAAGCAACTACCCCAATAGCATCTTATTTTCTTATTCTCAATCATCACATCGCCTTAATACTACTAAAAGTTGATCACTCTTCCAGTGGTATACTCCAAGTTGATCAAGTTGGAGCTTTTAAAGAGGATAATGGTGAACAAAGAAAAAGAGGCATTATAATGGCTCAAAGGGCGAACTAAGGAAATTTTATAATTTATCGGTCGGCAGTAACAAAGAGGGCCTACCATCATCTCCTATAGTCGTATGGTTCTTTAATGTTTATAACGGAAGATTATTTAGCATGGTAACAAATATTTTAACTTGACTATCAACCAAAACAAGAATAATGAGACTAAACAACAAGTTAATGCGCTATTTCAATGAAATTCGACAAACACAATGTATTTATAACCCTCTAAAAAGAAAAGATAGGCTCAAAAGCTCACCGGGTCTAGTCTCCACCTTGTGTTATCTAGAAATCCGAATCATATTATAGCTCACAACAAACATGTATTCAAGCGACTACGTGCAGTGCATAAGTTTGTGTGCAAATTTATGATATAAAACTACGATTCGAACGATACATAACTTAAAACGTTTCATCATGACATTAGCAAATGTTTAATCACATCTTCTCTTGTTTACCATTCTATAACAATCAAAATTCTCTAACAAAGAGTATCAAATTGTTGCAAAAACGTCGGTAATCATCGTTTATTTAAACACACTTATTGAAAAATTTTAAAATTTTGCATAAAATAATGTACTGATGTTCATGTGTGTGCATACCCCCAAACCTAAACCTTTCATTGTCCCCAATGAAACAATAAAATGAAAGAAAGGAGAGTACGTAATGAAGGAACGATAGTACCTCGATCTCGGCAATTACAAACAGGTAAATGTAGAAGAATATGGCGATAAAGTTCAATTGCTCCAAATGGAACCACCTGTTTATACTAGATAAAAAAAAACTAACAAAAGAATATTAAAAGTAAATGAAACCTAAATATGGAATATAAATCGAAAAACTAAGCTAAACTAAACTAAACTAGCAAATGGAAAAGAAATAAAACGAAAAAGTATAAATGTAACGAGAAAAACAACAACTAACTCAATCTAAAAGTATGTAAGAAACAAAAACAGAAAAGTAAAAAATATGGGAACAGGTGTGGAGGACTGATAGAGAAAACAAAAGAAAATATCAGAAAAATGGGTTATCGCGCGAGCGGTCCGCGCGCGCGAATTTCCAATTTTTTTTTCTCTCTCTCTCGCACGAGCGAGCTACCTCGCGCCCGCGACACCAGGCGCGAGGAGAAGCAGAGGCATCATATAAGGAAAACAAAGAAAAACCACTAAGGGGCAAACTCGCGCCAGCGGGCCGCGCGCGCGATTTGGGTTATTTCCATGTTTTAGCTAAAATTATATATGTAATATTAAAATAAATTAATTCCAACCCCCAAACATGTCCAGAAAAACTCCAAAACTAACAAAAATGACTCAAAAACGACCAAAAACAAAGAAAATAGACGAAATTAAGCTTGGGTTGCCTCCCGAGAAGCGCTAACTTTTACGTCTTCAGCTAGACCGTTCTAGCTCAAGACTTACGGAGGCTGAAAATCAGACTTTGTACCCCTAAGGATGTCAGGTAGAGCTCGGTGGTATGCAGAAATCACGTCGCTTTGAATTAATTCAATCGACGGTTTGTCAGTATGTTCAAATTGATTTCTTACATTCCGAGAAGATTCAGCATTAGGGTCCGAGGTATTAGGGTTCATCCAGTCATCATCCCCTATATCTTTGTCGTTACTCACATTTATTACTTTGTTAGGCTCAATATTCCGTCTTACCTCACCTTCCACCTCACATAGGTAATCGTCATCTTTAGGAGGTTGATCCATAGCATTAAAAACGTTTAATTTTAAGTTCATGTTCCCGAACGACACTTTCATCACCCCTGTTCTACAATTGACACGTGCGTTGGCCGTGGCTAAGAATGGACGACCAAGAATAACAGGAGTGTATTTTCTAGCATCTAGCACCGGTTCGGTGTCAAGGACCATGAAGTCGACAAGATAATAGCATTTATCAACTTTAACCAAGACGTCCTCGACGATTCCTCTAGGTATTTTAATTGAACGATCCGCTAATTGTATTGTAGCGGCCGTAGGTTTCAGTTCACCTAAACCTAATTGTTTATAGACGTGATAAGGTATGAGATTAACACTAGCTCCTAAGTCAAGGAGAGCCCGATGAATGATAGTGTCACCTATGACACATGAAATCGTTGGCGTACCAGGATCCTTATACTTTGGAGGTGAGTGTTGAAAAATAGAACTTACTTTTTCCGTGAGGAAGACCTTTTTAGGAGTATGACTACGTATTTTATGCTTTTGTGTACAAAGGTCTTTTAAACCTTTAGCATAAGCGGGAATTTATTTTATAGCATCGAGGAATGGAATATTTATTTTAACTTGTTTAAACACCTCGAGTATATCTTCCATTTTTGACCCTTTCTTGGGCAAATGTAACGGTCCCTCAACATTAGGTGGATATGGTAACTTTGGAACACTGTTAGTTGGGACCGGTTCTTTTTCTTTTCTACTTTGATTCGCGTCCTCACCCCTCTCTATATTATAGTTGATGTTCATATCTATCACATTCTCATTCTTATTAGGGGTTTCTATCACCTCTTCTCGTGTAGTCATCCTAGTTGAGACGGCGTTTACTTGTTCATTCGACCCCTTAACCTCATATTGTCCCTTAGGGTTTTGAATTGTTTGACTAGGCAACGTCTCCTCGTTTCTACGACTCACTACAGTAGCTAGTTATCCCATTTGGGATTCAAGCTTCGCAATGGATTGTGTATGAGAGTGCACTATTTGTGCTTGTGCATGTACTTGCGTTTCAATTTTATTAAGGGATGCCAACACCTTTTCCTCAAAAATGTTACCCCTTTGAGGGTTCGGATTAGGATGCGGTTGTTGGTATTGATTAGGTTGAAACTGAGGTCGATATGCATTAGGAAAATTAGTCGCCTCATTAGGATTATTATTATTATTTTTCCAAGAGAAGTTAGGATGGTTTCTCCATGGCGCATCCGGATTATTAGTAGTCGAATTATAATTATTTCGTGGGTATTGTTGAATAGAGTTAATGTGTTGCTCCACGAATTCCGGAAATTGACTCGCCGATGGACATGCAAGTATCGAATGTGAAGGATCAGAACATAATGCACAAATTTCATGAGTGGGTGGGGCTGTCGTTTGGTTCATTGTTAAAAGTCAGTCAATTTTGTTAGATAGTTCTTTTATTTCAATTGATTGACTTGACTCGAACTTTACCTCCCTCTTAGGTTGTGGGTATCCCTCAGAACGGACAGACACCGCTTGGTGCATCGAATTCTCGCTCAAAGTTTCAAAAATTTTCCAGGCCTCGTCGGCGCTTTTGTGTAGGAAAGTTCCCGCACAAACGGCATCGACGGTATTCCTAACAGAGGGAATAAGCCCCTCGTAGAAGACTTGAACCAATTGCCACTTGGGAACCTGATGGTGTGGGCATGAACGTAATAATTCTTTAAATTTTTCCCACGTGTCATAAAGAGTCTCCCCATCTTGCATCACAAAATTAGTTATATCTTTTCTTATCTTATTTGTACGCATAATAGGGAAAAACTTTTGTAAAAAGGCGGTGTGTAAGGCTTCCCATGTTTTAATTGTGTTTGGTTCAAGTGATTGAAGCCAATACTTCGCTTTGTCTCTTAAGGAGAATGGGAAGAGCCGCAATTTTAATTCATCATTATTTAGGTTTTGTATTATCAAAGTAGAGCATATACCCTGAAAATCTCCTAAGTGTTGGTAAGGGTCTTCATTTAGACGGCCATGGAATGATGGAAGTAGCGAGATGGTAGACGACTTTATCTCAAAGTGAGATGTCGTCGCCTCCGGTAATTCGATACCGGCTTGTGGCGTGTATGTCGTAGGAATAAAATAGTTTATAAGTGGAGGAGGTGGCGGTATATTAAGATTATTCATATTAGCTCCGTTGTTGTTTTGGTTGTTTTCGTTATTATTTCCAATGTCTTCCATTTTAATTGGTTCTATGTTATTAAAACGTGGTTTCTTTAGTCTTGTAAGAGTACTACGTATTTCGGACTCAAATAAAGACGTTGGTTTCGGTGTCAAATCGTCGTCTATTAAAAACCTTGTTCTAGAAGTTAAGTTTGAAGACTTGTTAAGTCTTAATGTACGTTCAAGTTCAGAGTCAAAAGGTTTTAATTCCGGTTTATTTGAACGTGTACCTAACATAAACTAAAAGAAAGTAAACTAAAAACAAAAACTGACTCAACTAAAAAAAAACAAATAGCAATCACGCAAGTAAGATAACAAGCACTCAACTACTGTGATGCATGAATATTATCCTGTAATGCAATGACCGCGTCAAGCCCAGCGCCCCGGGTTTCCTAGCTAATGCAGTGCAATTAACCCTAAACTAATGCAAATAGTGCGTCACAGCGCCCTGACTTACAGTGGTTTAAAGCGAATTTCACAAGAAGCAATTTATTTTATTTTATTTATATTTTTATTTGCGTAAGCTCCTTTGATGTAATTAGCTGCTCCACTCGGAAACGTTGACTACAAAATAACAGAACAAGTTAGTACTAAAAACAAAACGGAAAATAAATAAAAATAAAATAAAAACTAACCTAATATTTACGAATCAACTAAACTAAGATTATAAAACTAAAGGTAGTAATGCAATCCCCGGCAACGGCGCCAAAAATTGATCTTGTCAGAATCAAGATATAAAAAGTGTTCTTTACTTTTCAAAAGATTTGCAGTGTGGAAGTAAAGGTCGAACCCACAGAGATTGATTAACTACAGCGACTTAATTTTAAAACCTAACTTTAGTTAATTATGAAAACGGATTTTGATTTGATTTCTAATTAAACTAAGAACAATAAAAATAAATCTAAACTAGGAAAGCAATTAAAGTTGTTTTAAATAATGTTTAAGGAAACCTAGGATTGCAAATCCACCACTATCTTCTTAATAGGAATATTTATGAATTACTTTAGCTTATTATGTTGGATGATAATGGGGAATTGTAGCTACAAGCCCAATTCCTCCGACAAGAAGATATTCATGGTTCAAGTACCAACATAATCCATCTTCGGTTAGCACGAATTATCCCACACTAAACTAGGGTTGTGATCTAATCCTTCTAACCTAGGCATGGACTATTCAGATACTTGATAGCACAAATCAATAAAGCACCATCACATGTAAACAATCTAAACAAGCACAGCAAGCATAGATCGTTGAGCACATCGCAATCAAAATAGATCTGAGACAAGAAAAAATTCTGAAAGTAATGATTTAATCACTAGAAGTACGATTTATTTATAAAAATCCTCTAAACATGTGACTGTCATCCATACACAATAAACTTAAAATAAAAACATAAATAAAACCCTATTACTTGTCTAGGGCTTCATTGAAACCCTAGATCTATGATCTAGCCGTCCATGGAAGTGATGGATGGCAAGTAGTTGATGGAGGAGGCCATGGAAACCCTTGGTCTTCTTCTTCTTCTCCTTGCTTCCCTCCCTTCAATGGCTGGAAGTATGGTTGTAGAATGTGTGTATATTAATTGCCAATAATGTCTCACCCTCTAATTATAATAAAATAGGGTATATATAGATTTACAACAAGTTTTGGAAGCCTTCCTAACCCGAAACGAACTGAAACTGATGTAATTTACAGTCTAGACGTCGTTCAGCAGTTTCGTTTGCACAGGAGTCTTCAGTATACTGAAATACGCAACTTTTCTTTTTGTACATATCGCGCGAGCGCGACATTTGGTACCTCGCGCGCGCGGATCGCGCGAGCGATTCTGGGATTCTCGCGCGAGCGGATCGCGCGAGCGATTCTCGGTTTCTCGCGCGCGCGACTTGGCTTTTTCAGCTTCTTTCTTTGTGCTTTTTCACCCTGTTTAGCCTGGTTTAGGTGATTTCTTCCAAATCCTGTCAAAAACTAGAAAACGAAGTAAAAATACGTAAAAACAGGATAAATAGTACTAACAAATGTGAATTAAGGCGTATAATTAGGATTAGTTCTCTCCCGATCAAGCAGCCAAACGGAACATAGTCAGAAACTTTTATACTTTTGAGGTTTCACTCGTGAAGCTATGAATTAGCTCCGTAGAAAGTTTCAGAGACTAATTAGGAGTTTTGAAAACTCGTGGGGAGGTAAACATAATTTCAAAAAGTGTTGCCTATATATAGATAGAGATGACTTGAGATATTTTATAAAGTTTCAACCTAAAACTCAAGAAGGAGGTTATAGGGGGATTTAGGAGCTTAGAGCTTTCTGACGCCAAACGACAACCTTCTGCCCATCTAATTTCTTCTAGATTTCATATTCAAGCTCCTTGAGGTAAGAGCTTCGTTTTGATACCTATTAGGCCTTGTTTGGCTAAGTTTTCTGAAAAGTTATTTTCTATAATTTTTTATAAAAGTTGATATTTGGAAATCTGATCGATAGGAATTGTACTAGACAGATTTCTGCACGTTCTTTGTGCACGGGTTTACTTTGAATCGAATTATAGGAGCATTATTCGGAGGTGAGTGATTCAACTATGCTTGTGGAATGATTGCTTGACATGTATTCATGTTTTATGTGAATAGCATGTGTTAATTCCTAAAGATATATTATGTAGTTCATATTGGGCAATTATATTGATAAGTAGACCCAATAGCATGGTGAAATATTTTGGTTATTGCGAGTATGATGATATGTATTTGAGCATGTTGAGTTGCTTATTTAGGTCAAAGGAGAACATAGTTACTGAGCCATTTTTGTAGAGCCAATATAGGCATTAAGGTCACACGATTGAAGAGAAGAATCGTGGGTCTTATCCTTTCGCGTGGACTTATGGCGAGGAGTCGCGGATTGGGAATGTAGGATGTACACGTGAGGCTCCAGAGACTAGTATAAAATGTAGAGAATTGAATGCGAGTATGTTTATCATTCATGTGCATATGTTGTTTTATTCAGTAAGCGTTAGCTTAAACAAATCGAAGTATGTGTAGTTATTCAAATAATCATTGCATGTATTAATGCCGGCGAGGAATTGCAGAAGTGAGTACGTGCGTTTGTGAGTTTTTGTATAAGGTGACTTATCACGCCCATCTCATAGTTTTGGTAATAGAGTTGTTGTAATAAAGAATTTCATGACTTTTAGTTATGTTTAACTTAGTATTGTAGAACGGATTTATGATGTTGTAATAGGTTGTAATCTTTTGTAATTCTGCTTTAGTACTGTTATAATATAGTTAAGATCACCTTGGAGTGCTTTTGGAAGTGTATGTTTGGTCCCTAGTTGAATGGGAAAGCTTTTAAACATAGAATTGCTGCAGAGTGTTCTGCTGTAGGGGATCAGTCGACTGGCCTTTTGGGTTATTTAGACACTGTATGTGAATAGTGACAATCCAGTCGACTGGTTCCCCGACATAGTCGACTGGGATAGTCGACTGGGTCATGATCTCAATTAGATAATTTTTTAGCTAGACTGGACTTCAGTCGACTAGACGTATCAGTCGTTTGATAATTTCCACCCCGGCCAGTCAACTGAGCTTAGAAAACAGTCGACTGGATAGGGTTTCCAAAATTAGATTTTTTGTTGGACCAGATCCAGTCGACTGGGCACAAGGTGCAATTGACTGGACTGTTGATTTTCAAAAATGGTTTGTTTTGTTCCGCTGGGTGTGTTCTTAAAACTAAGTTTTGGGAACGTTAATGAATTAGTTTAGCCTCGGTAGCGTACCACGGGCTCCGGTTCTGCTATTGTGGGACCGGGCTGTGACAGTTGCCCATCTCGCCCTTCTTGTCTTTCGCTTCCGTGCTGCATCAGTTGGTATCAGAGCGCAAGTCGCTTCCTGGATTCAAGACTTCTAATGAAGTTTATGAGTGGGACGTCGCTGCTGATCAACAATAGTTGGATTGCTTAGAGGAAGGGTTGGAAGAACGATTTGTTCGACAACACAAATTGCATCAGGCAGTTCATACTTAACTACAAAATCAACATAATGCATCCTACAGATTTTAATAATATTTTAGAGGGTGAGCGAAATACCCCTTTTGGTTACTATTCATCTGGGGCTCAAGGAAGAAAAATCAAACTCCAAAATATCGAATCTATTAATTGGGAGGAAGGATCATTTGTGTATGGCAAGGAGATTGAAGAGGATCGCCTTATTGATTATAATACAGATCCTATTTATGACACAGACGAAGAATATGAATTTCTTGAAAAATGAATGATTGAGAAAGAAATAGAAGGTGTTCACAATGACATTCCAGAACATAAAGACCCATTGGATGGTGCTCCACGTAAACTCAATTACTTTACCAAGAATGATATATTCCCTCTTATCGATTCATTTCCTCTTTTCAAGCCATTGATTGATGAAGAATTTGTGTTATCTATTGGACCAACTTTAATACACAACCGAAGACATCAAGAAAGTTTTGCTTTTTTTGGAGTTGATAAATGTCATAATTTTTTCAATACATGTTTGATCAACTTCATCATTCAAGAAGGGGAGACAAAGAATAAACATGAGAAGAGACTGAAGCAAAAATTACATTCCATATATTTATTTACGTACGTGGAAGTTTTGGGTCACAGGCAAATTTCAAAATTCAAGGACGAATTTTCTTCAAGTGGGAGAGAATGATGTAGGGCAATATTCTACAATCAGTTTCAAGATTTTGATGAATTTTTATTTTAATGTAAATTTCGTTTTCTTGTTTCTTAGAATTTTATTTCATGTTTTAAGCTATTCTAAGGATTCTAAATGTTGAAATTAAGTCCGAATAGGTTACAATATAAGTTAGGATTATTTTTAGAATGTTATTCTTTGTTTTAGAACTCTTTTAGGGTCTTTAATTAGGGAGCCAATAAGGAAACAAAATTAGTGTTTTATTTTACAAATAGGTTTTATTTTTTTAGTTTTATCGTTAGTATATAAGGACTTGTATGCCTTATAGCAAAGAGAGTTGAATTTTTAATTAATAAAAAGAGATTGAGAGTTTTCTCTTTCTTGTCTAATTGTTCTTGGTATTCTAAGGAATCAATAAGACCTTTGATGCCCTTATTTTCTGGCATTTTATCTAAGAATCAACAGAATTTGAGGAAGCTTATTTTCGGTATTCTTGGTGAATCAACATGGGTAGAGTCTTGTTCCTGGTACATTATTCAACAGGTTCAAGAAGGTTGCCCATCTCGTCATTCTCGTATTTCACTTCCGTGTTGCATCACTTCCCGCCTTCAAGGCCTGTTGCATGCCTTGGCATCTCTTCAATGAACGCACTAGCCTGCCACTTGAGCCCGAACCACATTACTAAAGCTGGGCGTGTACTACGCTAACAAGTGAAGACAAACACGTTTTGGGCCGAAACGGGTTTATCTCATCCCCTCTCTCTCTTTATTCGGCCTTGAAAACCTTTAACGATTTTTGGGTGCAAACAGTAGTCGATCTTCTATGTTGGACTGATTTGTTCACAAGCCAATTAATTAATCGGCCTATTAACTATTTGGGTACAAACATTAATCGGACCAGGCCAAATTTATTTTTGTCAAAATGTGAGTAAACAAAATGATAGATTTAGAGTTAAGACTACTTTTATGGCATTAGATCCAACAATGAAAAAAGTTTTTTAAGTCCTTGGATATATGGATGGATAGAAGTAAGAAACGTGACTTTCCTGCATCGTGTTACGTGACTTTCCTGCACATTGTTCTACAAACTTTCTAAAAACCTTTTTTAAACTTTAAAAAAGCATAACTTTCAATCGATAAATTGATTTTTCATAAAATTTATATTTTTAGAACCTGCTCGAGATCTATCAAAGAAATACAATTGTTGATATAATGATCTGAAAAAAAAAAAAAAAAAAAAAAAAAGATGTTTTGTGAAATTTCACCAAAAAGTTTTGAAAAATTTCATAAAAAGTTTTGAGAAATTGTCAAAAATAGTTTGGTGAAATTTAGATATGACTTATACCATAAATGAATCAAAGAAGCTCTTTCTGGGAATATTTAGGAAAAAATTGTGAAAATGTGTAGGAAAAAACTGTGTAAAAAAGTTTCATTGTGTAATTGTTTGTGAAATTTCACACACTTTTGATGGTGAAATTTCACAAACAATAACAACCAAAAGCCCAAAAAAAAAAAAAACCTCCTAGAAACAAGGGTAGGCTCTTCCTTTCTGCCACATTGTGTTAGTGACATGACAAAAAATGCTAGGCATACAATACATTCCATGACATATTTCACACCAGACCTTTAAATGTGTTGTACCATGTACTGTTTGAACTTTTCACAATTTTCTATGCACCACTTACACAACACAGGTTACATGCATTTAAAGCCTTGTTGTTGAATGTGTTGTATTCTTAGCATTTCTCATGACATAATTGATGCCACATTTTATCTTTCGAACTTTTCATATATATATATATATATATATATATTCAATTTATGTTACAAATAACACATTTTATCTTCCACTTCTTTCAGCTTCTCCGATTTCTAAAATTTAACAACTATCATTATTTTGGTACTTTCATCTATTTCCTTATTGATCGTGTAATATTCTTTTGATCTCATTCATTCATTTGAAGTTGTTTTGATTTTCTTTGGGAATTTAACGCACTTAAATTTTTAATAAATTCATTGTATTGCATGTGTTTAGGAGTAGTATTTATATAATTTTATGAAGTCCAAACTTGCAAGCCTAGGAGTTTTGGGCTCCTACCAAGGGCAAGGTAGCAAATCTCTATGTCATATTTGATAACTTCTTTTGAGGTGACAAATTTGACAAATGTTATTCAAGATAGCCGTGTCACATGTGGCTTCTTATTAAATTATATATATTTTTTCCTTACAAAAATACATAATAATAAATTACAAAAATAAAAGAAAAAAACCCAAAAATAAGCTAAACAAAATGGACTCTCAATCAACTGATTTTGAGTATAGTCCCTTGACTCCCTTTCATGGCCCAAAGCAATCAAGTCTCACTAAAAAAATTCCCAAAGTCCGAACCATTACCATAATTAACATTACGATGAAAAAAACTGTATATGCATGTACAAGTGTATATGTAAATATATGTCTATACAACAACTTCTTGGAATCTTTTCAACTAACTTCTTGCTTTTTTAGTGGACATCTCAAGATAAGTTAAGTGGAGATGGTATCAATCTAAAGGTCTCTTTTTTTAACGGTTTCTTCGATGAATTCAAAGTAATAATGGGTGAGAATCGAATTCATTTTCTGAAGTATCTTCTCATCTTTTAAAACATTTTGATGTAATTGCTGCAACATCTTAAGTCCAAAAAAAATAGTGCTGGGTGAGAATCAAATTCATTTTCTGAGGTAACTGCTCATCTTTTAAAACATTTTTATGTACTTGCCGCCACATCTTATCAGTCTAAAGATAGTGCTGCAAGTCCTTACAGTGTCCACATTTTGTAAACACATGTAAAGCTGTATATTAAATATTATGTTGTGAATGTCATCCTAACAAAGCTTGCCTGAGAAAGAATCAAATATGTAATATTCAGAAGAGTAATGTGTGGGCCACACTCGTTCATACTCAAAAAGTATCCACACTTTGAGGTGGACAGTTTCATTGATCCTTCTCAAGGTGTGGATGCTTTTTGGGTGTCGATGGGTGTGACCCTAACATTGTTGCAGAATAATGCGTTTTTGTTAATTTTAGTTATGTTGCACTCTTTCCTTTCAAGTTATTAAACATGTATTTTAATACTACTTTAAAAATAAAAAATAAATAAAATAAATAAATAAAACCCTACTGCGTTTTACTTTTAATACAAAAATACATTTTAAAAATGGAACTCAAACCCCTTCAATAAGAGCATAGAATTTGAAATAAACTTTAAACATTGAAATAATCAAGGGAAAGTTAAATCGAAGTCCCTGCTTTGGAAGAAAATAGAGGATACGTACAAATGGTTTGGATTTAAGGGGATAAGGACAATCGTTTTTGAATTATATGGCCTTTAGTCCATTTTTAAACTGAAAAAAATAAGGATTTTGGTAAATTTACCCCCATCGCACATGCAGAACATTGTTATTTCTGTTTTGCCACCTCATCACGTTCTCAATGAAGTATATTTTTTTTTTCAAACTTTAAAGTATCATAACTTTCAAACCACAACTCTATTTAGAATAAAATTTATATATTTGTAATCTAGAAGGAAAGATCTATCACACAAGATCCATAGTGACTATGAAAACATGTAAAAAATCAAAAAAATCACGTTACTATTGGACCACTATGTCACGACCCATCCCGCTAACGTGCAGAAATAGGACACGTGGCACGCCACCAAGGCTCAATTAACTATTAGATAATTATACACAGCGGAAAAAAACTTTAAACAACCTTGGGAATATAAAACTTTAGGAAACATTACCCTCCGAGTGGTAAAATCCATATAAAATTTAAAACGTAATTGTGTTTCGAGTCGGATGAATACATGATAAAAGGGGTCCCAAAGGTACCCTAAGAACCAATCAAAATATTTAAAATATTTCCGGAAGGTATAGAAAAAGATTTCTTACAGGGGGTATTTCGACCGGTCGAGCGACCCCCTTCGACCAGTCGAATGACCCTCCAGCAGAACTCTGCCTAATGCTGCAGAATTGTGCTAAGGCATCAAACAACCCACACATAACACCTCAACCCCACATGCAAACCATTTCAAACTTCACATATCACAACTTACTATCAAAACCAACGTTTAGACTTACCAATCCATGAACAAGGAAGATAAAGAAACAAGCTAAGGCTTGTTTGGATTAAAACATGAAAGTTCTATTACATTTCTCCCAAAACACGAAATTAACAAGTTAAGCATCTAACACACGAATCCATGAGTTCGGATTCATTACAACGTAGTTAAAAAGAGTTTTAAGACTTATTACAACATCATGAACACCGTACTACACCTTCCAAGTTAATTCCATAGTTCTAGTTATTTAAAGAGCTAAATATTACAAGGCTTGGAGAAGAAAACAAAAACATATACAAGAGGAGAATCCCCGTCGCTCCCGTGGTCTCACTCCTCACGTTTCTTCTTTCCTTTCTTTCTTTCACCTGCAATGGAGTAAATCTCCACTGCTCAGCTATATGCTGAGTGCACAATTCTAAACATATGCTTATATGACAATTCATGCATTAAACATCTCAAACACATCAAATAATTTCTAGGGAGGGAGACACACATTCATCCGGTATATCGGTATGCCCAAAGTCTATCAACCGCGATGCCAATGGCAAGCCCAGAGTTTATCAACTATTGCACCCAACTGCTCTGGCAGGGCCGGTTCCCAAACCAAGCAAGTAGCCGTCGCTACTATAACTCTCAAACATCGAGAGGCGTACCCCGGCATGAATTTGTATCACACTCCCCTTTGACCCACATAGACACATAGCATGCTCATATAATCATCTATACGTGCTTTCATGGCATTTTCATGTGCATAATTAACGAGCCTACTTAATACATGAATTTCGCCCGGATCCAAAATATTAGGTCCGATAATTAAAACATGAAATTTCCTATTATTCATAGGCTTAGAATTCATACCTCGTGCGATTTTCTTATAACTTTGAAGGATGAATCAGGAGACTAATTAAACGTCGGATCTCCGATTACTACAAGGGATTCCTACAAGTTTAGACATGTTTTCCCCAAAATTTCAACATTAGGACTTTTATAAAGACTATGCCAAACAAAGCCTAAGTGGTATCAAAATGAAGCTCTTACCTTAAGGAGCTCAAATATGGAATTTGGAGAAAAACTGACGATCGTAAGGTCGTCGATTTGTGTCGGAAAGCTCGTAGCAATCAAATCCCCAAATCTCCCCTCTCTTGATTTCCAATTTAGGTTTGAACTAATGAAATTAATTCATGAGTTTCTATATATAGGCACGATTCTCGGGAATTACGTTTACCTCTCCACGAGTTCTCAAAACTCCTAATTATTCCCTGAAACGTCGCACACGTCCATTTTATAACTTTACGAGTGAAAATTATCAATTTCAACAGTTTTCGACTAAGTCTCGTTTGGTTCCAAAATTACGTCCGAAAACTAAATTCTGTGAAATCTCTACACAACCTACCTTTTATATAACGTGACACTCACATTCTCACCACAGTTCTCAAAAAGATATACAACAATACCATAATTACCAGAATTTACACTACTCAGGTAAATTCACTATTCATCATAATACCAGAAAGTCAAATAACATTTAAATCATATAAATGTCATTTAATCGTGCCAATGTAAAATGAACTACCAGGTTCCTGTGTCCTCACTGACACCTTGCCGTTGACTCACGGCCAACTCCAACCCCAATTATCAATTAACATTGATAAACTCACATATTCAAATACGCATGATAAAAACTTATGAAATTTTGGAACAGGCGTGACAACTCTCCCCTCCAAAAAGGAAGTTTGTCCCCAAACTTATACCCCATACGTCAAACAGTTGCGGATACTCATTCCTCATCTCTTCCTTATGTTCCCATGTAGCTTCCTCGATTGAATGACTATGCCATAAGACTTCACCATCGTAATCGTCTTAGTTCTCAGTACTTGCTCTTTTCGATCCAAGATCGCTACTGGATGCTCTATATAAGATAAGTCCTCTTGGATTTGCAATGGTTCAGGTGTTGTGATTTTATTCGTATCCGTCATACACCGTCTCAACATCGACACGTGGAATACGTTATGCACGAATGCTAACTCCGATGATAAGGCTAATCGATAAGCCATTGGTCC
This sequence comes from Hydrangea macrophylla, assembly GCA_033977485.1. Classification (NCBI taxonomy): domain Eukaryota; kingdom Viridiplantae; phylum Streptophyta; class Magnoliopsida; order Cornales; family Hydrangeaceae; genus Hydrangea; species Hydrangea macrophylla. The sequence continues at coordinate 526,365 of CM066992.1, forward strand.
TACTCTCTCTAGGATCTCAAAAGGTCCTATAAATCTTGGGTTAAGTTTCCCCCGCTTTCCAAATCGAACAATGCTTTTTGAAAGCGATACTCGCAAGTATACGAAGTCACCTACTTCAAAAACCATCGGTCGTCGTTTAGAGTCCGCATAGCTCTTATAGCGACTCTGAGCTACCTTAAGTTGCTCATGAATTAACTTCACTTCTCAGTAGTCACCTGTATTAACTCAGGTCCTAGTAACTTCCTTTTCCCAACCTCGGTCCAACAAATTGGTGATCGATACTTGTGCCCATACAATGCCTCGTAAGGTGCCATGCCGATATTTGACTGGAACCCATTGTTGTAAGCAAATTCAATCAAAGGTAGATGTTTCTCCTAATCACTCCCAAAGTCCAAAACACAAAGTCTAAACAGATCCTCCAGTGTCTAAATCATGCGTTCCGACTGTCCATCAGTCTGAGGATGAAATGCAGTACTGAAACTCAACTTCGTACCCATGGCTTTTTGTAAAATTCCCCAAAATCTCGATGTAAAACTACTATCTCGATCTGATATAATCACTGCTGGAACTCCGTGTAGTCTCACAATCTCTTTCATATACAGCTCGGCTAACTTAGAAGGTTTAGTCGTCTTGATCGGTAGGAAATGCGCTGACTTTGTTAATCGGTCAACTATCACCCAAATCTTATCATTCTTGTTGAACGAGCGTGGAAATCCAGAAACAAAGTCCATCGTAATCTCATACCATTTCCACTCTGACACTGGTAATGGTTGCAATAAACCTGCAGGTACTTGTCTCTCTGCTTTCACTTGTTGACATGCCGAACACTCTGAAACATACTTAGCGACTTCACGCTTCATACCTTTCCACCATAAGTTTTCTCTCAAGTTTCGATACATCTTATTACTTCCCGGGTGCACTGAATATCTAGTACTATATGCTTCTTCCAGGATTCTATCTTTCAAATCTTTCACATTCGGTACACATAATCGGTTCCCAAGCATCAATACTCCTTGTTGCAAGGTGAACCCCGATCGTTTCTCTAAAGGTATCTCGTCTCTCATTTTGCACAGATAGACATCGTCAAATTGTGCCCTCTTGATCTCATCAATAATATCAGGGTGTGCTATGATCGCCATCATTAAGCCACCATTGGTTTCTGGAAGTACATCCAACTCTAACTGTTCCATTTTCCTTACTAATTCCTTCTGTGGTGTTAGCTCGTCGGCTAAGTTCCGTGTCGTCTTCCGGCTTAACGCATCGGCCACTACATTAGCCTTTCCTGGATGATATTCTATAGAAAGATCGTAATCCTTCATCAATTCCAACCATCTTCTTTGTCTCATATTCAGGTCTCGTTGAGTAAAAATATACTTCAAACTCTTGTGGTTGGTGAATATCTCACACTTTTCCCCGTATAGGTAGTGTCTCCAAATTTTTAAGGCATGAATTACGGCGGCTAATTCAAGATCGTGAGTCGGATAATTTACCTCATGAGTCTTCAACTGTCTTGAAGCATAAGCAATTACTTTTCCACCTTACATGAGCATACATCCTAAACCTTGATGTGATGCATCGCTATAAATCACAAATCCTTCGGTCCCAGATGGTATTGTCAAGATAGGTGCTCTCGTCAACCGTGATTTCAATTCTTGAAAATTGTCTTCGCATTCCGAACTCCATTCAAAGATAACATCCTTCATCATCAACTTTGTCATAGGTAGCAAAATTCTCGAGAAGTTCTCAATAAAATGGTGGTAGTACCCTACTAATCCCAAGAAACTTCGGATTTCCGATACAGATGTCGGTCTTTGCCAATTTGATATTGCTTCCACTTTGTGAGGATCAACTGAAAATCCATTCTTGTCAATCACGTGACCAAGAAAAGTAATGCTAGGTAACCAAAATTCGAATTTCTTGAATTTTCCAAACAGTTGCTTCTCTCGCAACCTCTGAAGTATAAGTCTCAGGTGGTTCTCATGTTGTATCTCACTCGCCGAGTAAATAAGGATATCATCGATAAACTGTTGGGTTTGTGCCCTCAAACCATTACTTTATATAGGAGACATTGACATTTTAATATATGGATATCAGCTTTACATTTTATGATGTACGTTTCTTTCATGAGATGATTATTTAATCCATAAGTATCATAGTAAGTATTTCGTGTGTGTATGAGATACATACAATGAGATACGAATTACTATTCTTTGATACTTAAAGCTTGTCACAGTGGATGATGAGACTGGATATCTCATCAGATATACACTGTAGCATCATTAACTACCATTGGATGGAGTGATAAATCTCAATCACTAGAGTGTGACTCTTGGTTAGTATGCTAGTGCTTATAGTGCATTGACGGACCTGAGTTTCCTATAGACGCTCAAGGCTGTCAATCTGTTGATAGGAACTCATAACTTGTGTAAGGTACGTGTTCTCAATCTTGAGATGATTATGAACACAGACTGTGGATATGACTGCTTTGACTTACCAATCAGTGAGGTCTATAGAAGATCAACACCTGGGTATCTTGGGTATGTCATATTCATAGGGTTGTGAACATATATTGTCAAGACAGAATCTACCCTCTGTTTCAGAGTAAGCATTCCCTTGAGAATGTCACCAAGTCGATTACTGAGTACTACAGTCTTGTTGATAAGAGTTATCAACATGTTTGGTAATCATGAGAGGTGAATGGGACTCAAGGATTATAAGAAGTAATCATGATTCAGGTTGACAGTAATTGTTTATCCGACTACCTGAATATGATTGCGAATGCTGACGGTAGAGGGACATTAGTACAACATACAAGTCTAGTTATCGCTTCGGATATGTTCTTTTGCATTGGAGTTCAGTTATCGTTTTATAGTGGAGTAAACGTTAACTGATCAGTCGATTAATTTGCTGATCAAAGAGTTTGGTCATGGGAGTTAATCAACTGATCTGAGCCAACAATAAAGAGCCTAGGAGGTCCCACTCTTAACTCCGCTAGGATGCTTGGAAAGGCAAATGAGGATGATGTCAAGACAGGTTTGATCGATCGAAGTTGTCTCGATCGATTGAAGTCTAGACAGGTTCGATCGATTGAAGATGATTCGATCGATCGAATGTTTGATCGATCGAAACCACTTCGATCGCTCGAGAGCTAGGTCGGTTCTGGGAATCTATAAATAGGGCAGCTGCGTTCTAGAAAGGTTGTTCGTCGTTTTGAACGTCAGAAGCTGCAGAAACTGTTTTGGAGCCCCAAAACCTTCTGGATCCTCTCCATTAGGGTTCCCACCAACCCTAGCCCTTCCTGCGAGCATCTATAGGAGTCATAAGAGTGAAGACCATCTAGTGGAGGCTGCTGGAAGTCAGAGATTTCAGAACTGGGTTCAAGACAGTAAGGTATAATTCTTGTCCCCTCTTGTGCGCATCTATAGAGTTGATGGGTAGTAGATTCGGGCATGCCAATTAAGTTTTATAACTTGATTTTTCCGCTGCGCATTTAAACTTAGAACTTAAACCGGTTTTTCCAACAATTGGTATCAGAGCCACGCTCGTTTGGATCTATAGATGCATTTTTGGAACACTATTTTGATTTGCATGTTGATTTTAGAACTATTTTCGAAACTGCAACGTCACAGATCTGTTTCTGTAGTGTTATCGCAGCAGTATACAAATCTGTGATTGCATAGGATGCAAGGAGGATTCGATCGATCGAACATATTTCGATCGATCGAACATCTGTTCTCAAGCGATCGAACAGGCTTCGATCGATCGAATCCTTCTGGTATTCGAGTGATCGAATGAAGTTAGATCGATCGAGACAGATTCTTTGTCAGGTTCTCTGTTTCTCAGTTTTAAAGTATTTTGAAATTAAAAATTTTAATTTTAAAATATTCTGTAAAATTTTCAAATCATTCTGTGAAACAGAATGTTCAAGCGATTGAACAATGTTCAATCGATCGAAGGTTCGAGCGATCGAATGGTCTTCGATCGATCGAACTGTGACAGAGAAGTAAGATGCTGTTTTAAATTCTAATTCAGTATGTAAAGAGTTTATATACTGTGTGAATCAATTAAGTGTTTCAACAGTTACATATATTTGTTATGTATGTATGGATGCGTGTACGACTAACCCTTTTGCAGCTAGATTAGTCGCTATCTCCCATGGAACCAAATCATTTGAATATTTGTATTTACATTGTTTGAGATTGGTGCATGTTGTAATTTAAGTTTGGTTTTGTTTTAAGGCATATGTAAAGGGCGCTGCGACTTCAATCCTACGAAAAGGAAAGTCGCACCGGTTTCCCTAGCCTTTTATTTTGTTGTTATTTCTATTTCTAGATAAATTGTAAACTTCGAAAGAAGCATAGGACAAATGTAATAGAATTAGAAAATCCATGAAGATGGAGCAAGGAGCCGTTATCCATGAAGATGGAGCTAGAGGCGATCAAACCAAAAGGAGGTTCTATAGAGATAGAGCCATGGGAGATAGAGGCATTGTTTGAATGCCTATATTTCATTTTAGTTTTTTGTTTTATGTGCTTGGTTTGTGATTGGCGTATAATACATTGTTGCATGCACGCAAAACAAGTTTTCTAAAATAAAATTCAAAAACCGTTTTCAACACATTAGTAAACATTAGATGTTTATGGGAAGTGTGTAGAAACAGATTTTCTCAAAAAGCAAAATCCTTTTACTAAAACTAGTGGGAGAGGGTCTTATTAATTACACCCACGATCTTCCATTAACAGTTCACTGTAAGATGAGTGGTGCATTCTGTGTCACCTCGTCAGGGGTGATCATTCCATACGGAGGGTGCATTACTCATTGGTTACTAGATGTGAACTTCTTATGATAGGATCAATCAGACGTGTTAGAGGGTGACCACCACACGGAAGCGCTACTTGAGACGGTTGTGATTGGATCCTAGTTAATGGTACACACTAGCTAAGCTATGGATAAGGGATCCCACACGGGGCATTGTTCAGAAACTTAGAGATCAAAAGGGATCGGGAGTCATAACTTGTTTTGCAAGAGTTGCATAGCGGACAAGTCTTGATTAATTGAAAAATAGAAAATTGACCTCCACACGGAGGCTTTATTCTTTTGTTTCGATATTCCGGCGAGTTTGTTTTAAAATAAGAGTTTTAAGGATTCTTTTATTTCAAACTGTCAAATCCTGATATCCAAATTTATTTTGTTTGTTTGATTTTCAGTAATCATAATGTCTGGATCTGCATTTAGTCCACTTGCCACCATACTCACTCAAAACAAGTTAACTGGAAACAACTACACTGAATGGAAACGTAACCTTGACATCGTCTTAACTGCGGAGGATCACATATATGTCCTCACCACCCCATGCCCCGAAGAACCCGCGGCAAATGCTTCGGCAGCTGCCAGACGCGAGTTCGACAAATGGAAGAAGTCTAATGGAATGGCTCGTTGCTATATTCTGGCCTCAATGGCTGGTGTATTGCAACACCAATTCCAATCGAATGATTCTGCCAGTGACATTATCACATCCCTGAAAAAGATGTTTGGGGAGCATGGCAGGCTTGCCAGACAGGTAGCCATGCAAAAGATAATGAGTGCAAAGATGTCGGAAGGGACTCCAGTCAAGGAACATGTTTTAAAAATGATTGGTTATTTAAACGAGCTGGAGACCCTAGGTGCCAACATCGATGCACAGACCCAAGTTGATATGATCCTTAATTCGCTGTCGCGTTCATTCGCTCAATTTAAACTTAACTATAATATGAATCAAATGAATTTTTCAATGAGCGAATTGATGAGTTCTCTTTTGGCAGCGGAAGGGGTGATCAAACCTGGGGTCAACGTTTTGAACGTTGAGAAAAGCGCTTCCTCCTCCCGATCTCTGCCGAAAGGAAAGAAAGGGAAGAAGAAAGCTAGCACTGGTGGTTCAAGTGTTGGACCAATCCCTAAGATTGCAAAATCTAAGGGAAAAGGTAAGGGCAAAGGGAAGGTGGGTGGCCAAGGCAAAGGAAAGTGTTTCCAATGCGGTGAGAAGGGCCACTGGAAGAGGAACTGTCCAGAATTCTTAGCTACAAGAGTTCAAGGTATGATTGAATCACATGTGATTGAAGTAAGTTTTATAACGGATACTTCAAACACTTGGTGCATTGATTCTGGTGCGACTAACCATATCTGTAATTCATTGCAGGGGTTCAGATCAACCAGGAGGTGCAGTGATGGGGAAATCGTACTTACTCTAGGTTCTAGTGCAACCGTTTCTGCGGTTGCTATAGGAGTCGTAGTTTTAGAATTTCTAGACAATAAAGTTTTGATTTTATCAGATGTACTTTACGTCCCTTTAATGAGACGTAATTTAATTTCAGTTTCTAATTTATCGAATAATGGTTATTCTTTTCATTTTGGAACTGAAGTTGTGATTAAAAGAAATAGTTCTTTTATATGTTCTGGTGTTAAATCAAATGGTTTGTATGTGATTACTCCCAATATTTCTAAAGACTCTTGCATGGAACTTAATAACTCAGTGGTTAATGTACCATCTAAAAGAAAGAGACCTTCCACTAATCCAACAAGGCTTTGGCATATGAGGCTTGGCCATATAATTCTAAATAGGATTGGCAGACTAGTCAAAGAAGGGATCTTAGGCAATTTGGTTTTAGAACCAATGGAAGTATGCGAGTCTTGTTTAGAGGGTAAGATGACCAAAAGGCCCTTTCCTACAAAGGGAAATAGAACCGATGTATTGTTGGAATTAGTTCATACTGATGTGTGTGGACCAATAAATATTAGAGCAAGGAGTGGTTATGAGTATTTCATAACATTTACTGATGACCACTCCAGGTATGGATATGTGTACCTAATGCAGCACAAGTCTGAATCCTTTGAAAAGTTCAAAGAGTTTAGGGCTGAAGTGGAGAAGCAATTGGGCACACATATCAAGGCCATTCGATCTGATCGAGGTGGCGAGTACCTCTCTAATGAGTTTATTGATCACCTCGTACAGAATGGGATTCTGTCACAGTTGACTGCACCTGGTACGCCTCAGCAGAACGGTGTAGCGGAGAGAAGGAATCGGACTCTTTTAGACATGACTAGGTCAATGATGAGTTACTCGGAGTTGCCATTATTCCTTTGGGGTTATGCTTTGGAAACCGCTGCATATATACTAAATCTAGTACCAAGCAAATCTGTTCCCAGGACACCACGAGAGATGTGGATTGGGCGCAAGCCTTCTTTGCAACATCTCCGGATATGGGGTATCCGGCACATGTGCTGAAAGGAAAGATGAGCAAGTTGGATTCTAGATCGGAAGTATGTTACTTCGTAGGGTATCCAAAGGGTACTTATGGATGGTATTTTTATGATCCAAGAGAGCAGAAAGTGTTTGTTAGTACGAATGCTATTTTCTTGGAGGATGACTATATCATGAACCATAAACCTAAGGGAAGGATAGATCTTAGAGAGATAGAAGGAGAACCCTCAGTCCAACCCATAGTTGATAACAATATAAATCAAGAAAATACCACTTCTTCACCCATTTCCGCACCGGTACCTCGTCGTAGTGGGAGGATTATCAGCCAGCCTGATAGATATATGTTCTTAGGAGAAGTTTTTGAAGCTGTCTCCATAGAATCTGAATCTGATCCTGCCACATACGAAGAGGCAATGGCTGATGTTGATTCAGAACATTAGGTTAAAGCTATGAAGGCTGAATTAGAATCTATGGATTCTAATCAGGTCTGGGATCTTGTAGAACTTCCAGCCAATATTAAACCCATTGGTTGTAAGTGGGTCTACAAGAGGAAAAGAGCATCTGATGGAAAGGTTGAGACCTTTAAGGCTAGGCTTGTAGCGAAAGGTTATACTCAGAGGGAGGGCATTGACTATGAGGAAACCTTCTCGCCGGTAGCAATGCTCAAGTCCATCAGAATACTCTTATCCATTGCTGCATGCCTAGATTATGAGATCTAGCAGATGGACGTCAAGACTGCATTCTTGAATGGCAATCTTGAGGAGGACATCTATATGCAACAACCAGAAGGGTTCATAGCTGGTCAGAAAGGTAACTTGGTATGCAAGCTGCAAAAGTCCATTTATGGGCTTAAGCAGGCATCCAGGAGTTGGAACATCCGATTTGACCAAGTGGTCAAGTCGTTTGGTTTCATACAGAATCTGGATGAACCGTGTGTATACAAGAAGTGTGAAGGGAAAGTGATGGCCTTTCTTGTGCTTTACGTTGACGATATTCTACTCATTGGGAATGATGTAGCGGCATTGTCAACGGTCAAGGTTTGGCTAGCTAGTACTTTTGATATGAAGGATCTAGGAGAGGCGAGCTATATTCTTGGGATAAAGCTTTTTCAGGATCGCAAGCGAAAGATAATGGGATTGTCTCAAGCTGGTTATATCAATAAGGTGCTAACTAAGTTTTCAATGGATAATTCGAAGAAAGGATTGTTACCTTTCAGGCATGGTTTAGCGTTCTCCAAGGACCAGTGTCCAAAGACACAAGAGGAGAGGAATCGCATGATAGGAGTTCCCTATGCTTCAGCAGTGGGAAGTCTTATGTATGCGATGTTATGCACTAGACCAGATATTTGCTTTGCCGTCGGCATGGTTAGCAGATATCAATCGAATCCAGGTCCAAAGCACTGGACAGGCGTCAAGCACATTCTTAAGTACTTGAGAAGGACTAAAGATTACATGCTTATGTACGGTGGTAGTGAGTTAATTCCAGTAGGATACACTGACTCAGACTTTATGTCAGATAAAGATTCGAGGAAGTCGACATCCGATCATCTCTTTACCTTGGGAGGTGGTGCTGTCAGTTGGAGGAGCATTAAGTAGAAATGCATTGCAGACTCAACTACAGAAACTGAGTATGTGGCTGCTTGTGAAGCCGCAAAGGAAGCTGTTTGGCTCAAGAAGTTCCTTATGGAGCTCGAGGTGGTACCAGCGTCGCTGTCACCTATTACGCTTTATTGTGATAATAGTGGGGCAGTGGCTCAGTCCAAGGAGCCAAGGAACCACGGAAAGGGAAAGCACGTAGAGCGGAAATATCATCTTATCCGAAATATTGTTCAACGTGGAGATGTGACTGTCACCAAGATTGCCACCGCTGACAATCTTGCTGATCCGTTTACAAAGGCCTTGCCACAGAAGGTCTTTGATCGTCATCTAGATAGTCTAGGTCTCAGATGTAATCCTGTATGGTTATGAGTGCAAGTGGGAGTTTGTTGGGTTTGTGCCCTCAAACCATTACTTTATATAGGAGACATTGACATTTTAATATATGGATATCAGCTTTACATTTTATGATGTATGTTTCTTTCATGAGATGATTGTTTAATCCATAAGCATCATAGTAATTATTTCGTGTGTGTATGAGATACATACAATGAGATACGAATTACTATTCTTTGATACTTAAAGCTTGTCACAGTGGATGATGAGACTGGATATCTCATCAGATATACACTGTAGCATCATTAACTACCATTGGATGGAGTGATAAATTTCAATCACTAGAGTGTGACTCTTGGTTAGTATGCTAGTGCTTATAGTGCATTGACGGACCTGAGTTTCCTATAGACGCTCAAGGCTGTCAATCTGTCGATAGGAACTCATAACTTGTGTAAGGTACGTGTTCTCAATCTTGAGATGATTATGAACACAGACTGTGGATATGACTGCTTTGACTTACCAATCAGTGAGGTCTATAGAAGATCAACACCTGGGTATCTTGGGTATGTCATATTCATAGGGTTGTGAACATATATTGTCAAGACAGAATCTACCCTCTGTTTCAGAGTAAGCATTCCCTTGAGAATGTCACCAAGTCGATTACTGAGTACTGCAGTCTTGTTGATAAGAGTTATCAACATGTTTGGTAATCATGAGAGGTGAATGGGACTCAAGGATTATAAGAAGTAATCATGATTCAGGTTGACAGTAACTGTTTATCCGACTACCTGAATATGATTGCGAATGCTGACGGTAGAGGGACATTAGTACAACATACAAGTCTAGTTATCGCTTCGGATATGTTCTTTTGTGTTGGAGTTCAGTTATCGTTTTATAGTGGAGTAAACGTTAACTGATCAGTCGATTAATTTGCTGATCAAAGAGTTTGGTCATGGGAGTTAATCAACTGATCTGAGCCAACAATAAAGAGCCTAGGAGGTCCCACTCTTAACTCCGCTAGGATGCTTGGAAAGGCAAATGAGGATGATGTCAAGACAGGTTCGATCGATCGAAGTTGTCTCGATCGATTGAAGTCTAGACAGGTTCGATCGATTGAAGATGATTCGATCGATCGAATGTTCGATCGATCGAAACCACTTCGATCGCTCGAGAGCTAAGTCGGTTCTGGGAATCTATAAATAGGGCAGCTGCGTTCTGGAAAGGTTGTTCGTCGTTTTGAACGTCAGAAGCTGCAGAAACTGTTTTGGAGCCCCAAAACCTTCTGTATCCTCTCCATTAGGGTTCCCACCAACCCTAGCCCTTCCTGCCAGCATCTATAGGAGTCATAAGAGTGAAGACCATCTAGTGGAGGCTGCTGGAAGTCAGAGATTTCAGAACTGGGTTCAAGACAGTAAGGTATAATTCTTGTCCCCTCTTGTGCGCATCTATAGAGTTGATGGGTAGTAGATTCGGGCATGCCAATTAAGTTTTATAACTTGATTTTTCCGCTGCGCGTTTAAACTTAGAACTTAAACTGGTTTTTCCAACAATTGGTATCAGAGCCACGCTCGTTTGGATCTATAGATGCGTTTTTGGAACACTATTTTGATTTGCATGTTGATTTTAGAACTGTTTTCGAAACTGCATCGTCACAGATCTGTTTCTGCAGTGTTATCGCAGCAGTATACAAATCTGTGATTACATAGGATGCAAGGAGGATTCGATCGATCGAACATATTTCGATCGATCGACCATCTGTTCTCAAGCGATCGAACATGCTTCGATCGATCGAAACCTTCTGGTATTCGAGTGATAGAATGAAGTTAGATCGATCGAGACAGATTCTTTGTCAGGTTCTCTGTTTCTCAGTTTTAAAGTGTTTTGAAATTAAAAATTTTAATTTTAAAATATTCTGTAAAATTTTCAAATCATTCTGTGAAACAGAATGTTCAAGCGATTGAACAGTGTTCAATCGATCGAAGGTTCGAGCGATCGAATGGTCTTCGATCGATCGAGACAACTTCGATCCAAGTAAACACTATCACAAAATCGTCCAAGTAGTCCTTGAAGACTCGGTTCATAAGATCCATGAACACGGCTGGTGCATTTGTAACTCCGAATGGCATGACTAAGAACTCGTAGTGTCTGTAGCGCGTTTTGAAAGCTATCTTCTCTACATCCTCGGCCTTTACTTTCAACTGATGGTAGCCCGATCTTAAGTCTATCTTGGAGAAAACTTGTGCCCCACGAAGTTGATCAAATAAATCATCAATCCTTGGTAATGGGTACTTGTTCTTGATTGTCAACTTGTTTAGTTCCCGATAGTCCACATACATTCTCATTGAACCATCCTTCTTTTTCACAAACAATACTGGAGCTCCCCACAGTGATATGCTAGGTCGAATGAAACCTTTGTCAAGCAACTCTTGTAGTTGAATTTTCAATTCTTTCAACTCCATGGGTGCCATTCTATATGGTGCCTTTGATATGGGTCTTGAGTTTGGCATTACTTCAATGGTGAACTCAATTTCCCTCTTAATCAGAACGTCTGGCAAGTCATCAGGAAATACATCTGGATATTCTCGCACTATTGGAATATCTTCTACCTTCAGTTCGGTCGCTGCCGTGTCAGTCACTGAACACAGAAATCCCTGACACCCTTTTCTCAACAACATACCCGCTCGAATGGCTGAAATCAAATACGATGGCGGTGAAACCCCACCCCCTTGGAAACAAAAGTTCCCATGCACCAGCGATCGAAAGTTAACCTCTTTCCGTTCACAGTTTATCGTGGCTTGGTTAAGGGCTAACCAATCCATTCCTAGTATCACGTCAAAGTGGTTCACGACGATTGGTATAATGTCTACGGTCATCAACTTCTCGCCTAGTTGGATTTCACAGTTCTTGTATATCGTAGACGTCATGATCGACTTACTAAGTGGTACGGCAATAGATAATTCATATCCTAACGGTGCTGATTTAACATTCAAATGTTCAACAAAGGCATGCGATACAAATGAATGCGTGGATCCTGAGTCAACAAGTATGCTTGCTAAGTGTGAACATATAGGCACCATACCTGAGACCACTGTCTCCGAAGCAGCCATATCTCCCGGGTTCATCTGAAATGATCTCCCCTGGCGTTGCTCTATCCTCTGTCTGCCATCGTTGGTCTGTCTAGGCTTTGAATCGCTAGAAGCCATAGAACTAGTTCCTTGTGGAGGACGTTTCCTCGGGCAATCCCTAGATCGATGTCCAAGCATCCCACAATCAAAGCACTTACCCCTCATATCAGGTGTAGAATTGGTACTACCCGTTCCCTGGTTCTTATTCTGGAAGTTAGTCATGAAACAGCGGCCGGTGTGTGGTCGATTACAAAGCGGACAGATTGGTATGTTGCTCATTGTTCTTCCTTGTCCGCCGAAATTAGAACTAGTACCAGGACCCCTGGCAAAAGGCCTCTTAAAATATCCGCCTTGGTTCCGATTGCTACCCTCATAATTTCTCTTCCCCTGTTGGCCTGGCTGATATTGCCTCGATCTCTCCGTCCCACTTTCAGCTACAAGTGTCGTTTGTTGTACTGCGGCAACTGTTGAATGTACATAGGTTTCAACCCTTAAACGGATATTCTCTCTTAACCCCTCCTCGTACTTCCTTGCTCTATCAACACAGACCCCTTTCCAAATCTCAACAAGGCGTTGTACTTCGAAGTGTACTCAGTGACAGTCATATTTCCCTGTCTAAGATTATTAAATTCTCTCTTCTTTGCATTGAGAGCAGCCCTTGGAAAGAATCGGTGATTGAACTCTGCCTTGAATCCCTCCCAAGTTATTGGTGCCCCTTGGTCTAGCACATTTACCCACCAGTTCTGGGTTTCACCCTTCAGTATATCGCTGGCATTCTCAATTTTTTCCTTATCGGTCATCGGAATTGATCAAAAAATTCTCTCCATATCCATGACCCAATGCTCTGCTAGCGTTGTGTCAGATGTCCCATGAAATTCTGTCGGCTTCTTCCTAGTGAATTACTCTGACACATATCTCATACCTCTATTCTCGGGCGGATGTACAATAGCTATTGGTTCTGGCTCGAATGGAGGTGTTGGAGGTAACCGTTCTACTATATTTCGTATCATGTCGCCCATATTCCCAATCATTTCTGCCATTTCATTCATATGTCGGGTATGCGGCGATAGTTCCCGGCCGTCACTCATGGTTACAATCCTGTTAATCTCAATGCATAAATACTATGCATGTACAACAATATTTATAACATGTATGCACAACATACATATGCATCAAACATCTCTACCAGGTATGGATGCAATCTATAACACGTGTCAATTCGCTCAACACTCCACTCGTCGCCGAACGTTCCCAAAGTTTTGTTACCTATAGCTCTGATACCAATAAATGTCACGACCCATCCTGCTAACGTACGGAAATCGGTCACGTGGCATGCCACCAAGGCTCAATTAACTATTAGATAATTATACACAGCGGAAAAGAACTTAAACAACCTTGGAAATATAAAACTTTAGGAAACATTACCCTCCGAGTGGTAAAATCCATATAAAATTTAAAACGTAATTATTTTTCGAGTCGGATGAATACATGATAAAAGGGGTCCCAAAGGTACCCTAAGAACCAATCAAAACATTTAAAATATTTCTGGAAGGTATAGAAAAAGATTTCTTACAGGGGGTATTTCGACCGGTCGAGCGACCCCCTTCGACCGGTCGAATGACCCTCCAGCAGAACTCTGCCTAATGCTGCAGAATTGTGCTAAGGCATCAAACAACCCACACATAACACCTTAACCCCACATGCAAACCATTTCGAAATTCACAAGTCACAACTTACTATCAAAACCAACGTTTAGACTTACTAATCCATGAACAAGGACGATAAAGAAACAAGCTAAGGCTTGTGTGGATTAAAACATGAAAGTTCTATTACATTCCTCCCAAAACACGAAATTAACAAGTTAAGCATTTAACACACGAATCCATGAGTTCGGATTCATTACAACGTAGTTAAAAAGAGTTTTAAGACTTATTACAACATCATGAACACCGTACTACACCTTCCAAGTTAATTCCATAGTTCTAGTTATTTAAAGAGCTAAATAGTACAAGGCTTGGAGAAGAAAACAAAAACATATGCAAGAGGAGAATCCCCGTGGCTCCCGCGGTCTCAGTCCTCACGTTTCTTCTTTCCTTTCTTCCTTTCACCTGCAATGGAGTAAATCTCCACTGCTCAGCTATATGCTGAGTGCACAATTCTAAACATATGCTTATATGACAATTCATGCATTAAACATCTCAAACACATCAAATAGTCTCTAGGGAGGGAGACACGCATTAATCCAATATGTCGGCATGCCCAAAGTCTATCAACCGCGATACCAATGGTAAGCCCAGAGTCTATCAACCATTGCACCCAACTGCTCTGGCAGGACCGGTTCCCAAACCAAGCAAGTAGCCGTCGCTACTATAACTCTCAAACATCGAGAGAAGTACCCCGGCATGAATTTGTATCACACTCCCCTTTGACCCACATAGACACATACCATGCTCATATAATCATCTATACGTGGTTTCATGGCATTTTCATGTGCATAATTAACAGGCCTACTTAATACATGAATTTCGCCCGGATCCAATGTCACGCCCCGACGTAGCATAATTCAGGAAAGCATTTAATTTCCTTTATGGACTCGTAGGTCGTGACAAGTGAGTATGACCAATTGTCCCTGCAACAAATAACTTAACAAACAATTCTAGAGCAAAGGATACTAACAAAAACATAAGCTCCAAAATAAAAACTTACTAAACTATTACAATAGTCATAGTCTTAGGCACAAAATGCCTTATTCAAAAGTCTAAACTAGTTTATTACAAACCCCAAATTAAAATACATAGGAAATATAAAGCAGCCTCCTGGAAAGTCTCCTGACTCTAAGTAGCATAGTCAAAATACCCTGGCTTCTCCTGACCCTGAAAATCTGGACATACAGTCCAGGACGCATCAACGCCGTCAGCTTATGAAAGCTGGTGAGTAAAATAAACAAGTGCTCGCAATGTATATATAAGCAAATAAACAGCGGTGCAATTTAACTTTAACAGTAATATATTCAAGTTTCCAATTCAACACAATCACGAGGGAATATAGTAATAAATAAATACGAAATTGTACGTAAATTGAGAAACATCTTATTTTGCCAATTCTTTCCTTTAGAACAATCCAATTAAATCAATACGTCATTTAAGCTACCAGAAGTAATAAGTATTCAGTCTTCCAATTCATACGCTACACTATCGCCTCCAATACCAGGAATACTATCCGATTCGGTATTGAAGTCACACGCCACACTACTGCCTCAGATACCAGGAAAACTATCCGATCGATATCTAGACCAAACACAACCAACCATCGCTCCGGATATCAGGAATACTATCCGATCAATATCCGAAACGCGCGTCTTAGATACCAGGAATACTATCCGATCAATATCTAAGTCGTACACAACACTATCACCATCGTACCGGATATCAGGAATACTATCCGATCAATATCCGAAACGCGCGCCTTAGATACCAGGAATACTATCCGATCGATATCTAAGTCGTACACAACACTACACAATTGCCTCAGATACCAGGAATATTATCCGATCAGTATCTAAACCGAACACCACATCGCCACCTCCAATACCAGGAATACTATCCGATCGATATTGAGGTTGAAAACCAAAACGCCACCCTTTATTCTGTTCACGCTTTCTCACACACATGCATGTCAACACAACCTTGACCCAAATATATATGTTAATGTTCATAGTTTTGCAGTATCGGTTAATAATTTCAACGCTGAATATACGTTCAACATAAATCTCGATCTTAATTGTTCTTACAAGTCCAAGGTCTAACAGTGAGCCTTTAAAACAGTGTATTTGTCAAACAGTTCTTTAAAATTTCCCAAAACATTTTCCAAACAGTCCCTTAACAAAAATAACACCAACTGTCAAAACTGCCATCTCGCGCGAGCGGGTCGCGCGAGCGAGGGGGAGGGCAGATCGCGCGAGCGGATCGCGCGCGCGAAGGGAAGGCCAGATCGCGCGAGCGGATCGCGCGCGCGAGGGGGCTGGACAGGTCGCGCGAGCGGATCGCGCGCGCGAAGGGGGAAATGGTCCGCGCGAGCGGGCCGCGCGAGCGAGCCTCGCGCGAGCGGGTCGCGCGCGCGAGTTCTTGCAGAATGTTGTCTTCTTCGTCTTCTCCCCTGTTTTCTGGTTTTGGACTGAAATTTACCCATTTCTGTTTTCTGTTTCAATTATGTCATATGATATACGGTTTTCTTCGGTTTTCCGCGTAGATTACGAATACGCGATCAATTTTAACTAATACGGATTGTATCTCTTGATTTTCGTGATTAAAGTTAAAGTGACAAAACTTAAAATCATCAATACGTCGCCATACGGATGAATTACTCCGTAGGATTCGAACCGTAGCCTATTGGGATCAATATCTTCCATTCCCAATTTACAGAATCGATTTTGGTTACGATTTTTAAAACTCCAATTCTCAAGCTTTAATGGTGTTTTGATATATATACACATATACACACATATATATACTGAAATTTACATATATAGACATTGAGAGTGAGTTTAAATTACTCACAGAGACGATTATACAGAAATTTAAAGGCCGAGAACTTCCGCCGTAATAATCCGTAGTTGAGAATTTCCTCCTCCGTTCTTGATTTTGGTAACCCAATATGTGTATATATATATATGTGTATACTGTATGTGTGTTATGTGTGTTATCTGTGTGTGTGTGTTATCTGCCGAGAGAGAGAGAAAGAGCTGCAGAGAGAGATAAATGAGAGATAGAGAGTCTGAGAGATTGAGTGATTGAGGGGAGGTTAGGTGTATAAATAATAAGTTAGTAACACTCCACTCACAAAACACTCCACACACATTCCACTAAACACAGCACACACTGCACTAATTCCTTGGGTGTTTTTCCATGTGTACACAAGATACCCTTGTGTGTGTTGAGCTCACGCAATGATACACACACACAGGTAAAATTATACTGCCCATTCCCAAAACTGGTATTTTACGGTTGAAATAAAAATACAGAAAATTATATTAATGTAGGAATTCAATTCCCGGTTATACAAAAATATAGATATCGATTTTGAAACCATAGAAAATGTTTTGAAAATTACAGTTTGACCCCAGATAATTATTACAAAGAGAAATTCAATTAAAATACTCATGGAAATAAAATGCAATATTTATTTATTAATGATAATAAAATACAGGGCGTTACACCCTACCCACCTTAACAGAGATTTCGCCCCGAAATCTGAGCTAACTAATCCTGAAACAACTCGGGGTATCTAGTCCTCATGTCTGACTCTAACTCCCACGACGCCTCTCCTTCGTCATGATGCCTCCACTGAACCTTAACCAAAGGAACGTCTCTTCTTCGCAGCCTCTTGATACTCTGGTCAAGAATCCTCACAGGTCTATCCTTGTAGACAACATTCTGACTCGTCTCAATATCATCAAAATTAACCACATGTGAAGGGTCCCGTATGTATTTCCTTAACATACTAACATGGAACACATTATGAACACCAGACATCTTTGGTGGCAACGCGAGCCGATAAGCCACTTTCCCAACACGCTCCAAAATCTCGAACGGTCCGATGAAACGAGGTGCCAACTTCCCTCTCTTCTGACCAAAACGTATTATTCCACGAACGGGTGAAACCTTAAGGAGTACGTGATCTCCAATACTGAACTCCAAGTCCTTTCGACGTCGATCCGCATAACTCTTGTGTCTACTCTGTGCAGTTTTCATCCTTTCCTTGACCAGTGAAATCTTCTCATTGGTCTCTCTCACCAAATCTGGTCCTAAAAGTTCTGTATCTCCCACTTCAGCCCAACACAATGGAGATCGACATGGCCGTCCGTACAAAGCTTCGAACGGCGCCATTCCAATACTCGAGTGATAGCTGTTGTTATACGCAAATTCAACCAAAGGTAAGTGCGTCTCCCAAGACTCTTCAAAGTCAATTGCACAAGCTCTGAGCATATCTTCCATAATCTGATTAACACGCTCGGTCTGCCCATCGGTCTGAGGATGGAATGCAGTACTCATCTTGAGCGAAGTTCCCATAGCCTTCTGCAGACTTTCCCAAAATCCCGAGGTAAAACGTGCATCGCGGTCTGATACAATTGACACAGGCACACCGTGCAGTCGCACCACTTGCTGAAGATACATTCGACTCATCCTTTCTACTGGGTAAGTCGTATTGTACGCGATAAAGTGTGCAGACTTCGTCAAACGATCCACAATTACCCAAATCGCGTCATGATTCTGTTGTGACCGGGGTAATCCAACCACGAAATCCATAGTTATGTGCTCCCACTTCCATCCTGGGACAGGTAAGGGTTGTAACAATCCCGAGGGTCTCTGATGTTCGGCCTTCACTTGTTGACAAGTCAAACATTTAGACACAAACTCGGCTACTTCTCGTTTCATCCCTTCCCACCAGAAGTTTCTCTTCAGGTCTTTATACATCTTTGTTCCTCCTGGGTGTACTGTCAGTCTCGATTTATGTGCTTCTTCGAGAATTTCTTTTCTCAAACCTCCTGAATCTGGCACACACAATCTGTCTCGACATCGGTGTCCTCCATCGGCCCCAACCTTCCATTCTGTCGGGTCCTTCTCTAACATCTTGGCGAACCATGCTTGAAACTTCTCATTTTCCTTCTGGGCTTCGATGACTCGACTCACAAGTGTTGGTTGTACTACCAAGCATCCAAAGTGTTGCCCGATACTTCCCTCAGAAATCTGCACATCAAATTCTGCGATTGTCTCCAAGGCTTTCCATTCCCTCAACATCAATGAAGCAATCATTCCTTGAGGTTTCCGGCTTAGGGCGTCAGCGACTACGTTAGCCTTACCGGGGTGGTACTCTAATGTGAAGTCGTAGTCCTTGATCAGTTCCATCCACCGACGTTGCCTCATGTTCAACTCCTTCTGAGTAAACAAATACTTAAGGCTTTTGTGGTCTGAGAACAAATCAAATTTCTCCCCATAGAGGTAGTGTCTCCAGATCTTAAGCGCGAACACTACTGCTGCCAGTTCTAAATCATGAGTTGGGTAGTTCAATTCATTCGGCTTCAACTGTCTTGAACCATAGGCGATAACCTTTCCGTCTTGCATAAGGACACATCCCAATCCTTGATACGAGGCGTCACTAAAAATAGTGAACTTCTCACCATCCCTTGGTATCGCAAGCACTGGCGCTGTTGTCAATTTCTCTTTTAATTTCAGAAAAGCGTGTTCATGCTTATCAGTCCATTCAAACTTCAAATCTTTCTTAGTCAAACCAGTTAACGGGGCTGCTATCTTTGAGAAACCTTCTACAAATCTCCGATAGTAACCAGCTAGTCCCAGAAAACTTCTGACTTCTGTAGCATTGGTCGGCCGAGTCCAATTTGCCACTGCATCGGTCTTTGATGAGTCAACCGCGATTCCTTGTTGAGAGATCACATGCCCGAGAAACTTAACTTCCTGAAGCCAGAAATCACACTTGCTGAATTTAGCATACAGGCGGTGATCCTTGAGAGTCTGCAACACGATCCTCAGGTGTTGTTCATGCTCTTCCTCTGTCTTGGAATAGATCAAAATATCATCAATAAAGACAATAACGAACTGATCTAAGTATGGCTTGAATACTCTGTTCATCAAGTCCATAAACACAGCTGGAGCATTTGTCATCCCAAACGGCATCACTAAGAACTCATAGTGTCCGTATCTCGTCCTGAAAGCAGTCTTAGGTATGTCTTCCTTCCGCACCCTCAACTGGTGATACCCTGACCGTAGATCAATCTTAGAAAAGGTCGTGGCTCCTTGCAACTGATCAAACAGATCGTCTATCCGAGGTAAGGGATACTTATTCTTGATTGTTACCTTATTCAGTTCTCGGTAGTCAATACACAGCCGCATTGACCCATCCTTCTTCTTCACAAACAACACTGGTGCTCCCCAGGGTGAAGTACTTGGACGAACAAAACCCAACTTCTCAAGTTCTTGAACTTGTTCCTTCAGCTCCAACAACTCTGTAGGGGCCATCCTGTAGGGAACCTTGGTTATAGGTCGAGTACCTGGCACTAATTCCACACAGAATTCTATGTCCCTTTCCGGCGGTAATCCTGAAATATCTCGGAATACTTTCCCGAACTCTTTGATTACCGGTATAGATGATACTGTCACCTCTGCACTGACAACCTCAATGTTTGCTAGGCATCTAGTGAGGAACATATCACCCGAATGGTTACATTGGAAATCGAAGAGTTGATTCCCCTTGTCCGCAAATGTGATCTTTTTCTTTGCACAATCCAACTTCGCATGATTCTTCTCGAGCCAATCCATTCCCAGGATTATATCGAACTCCTTCATCGACAGAACCACCAATCTCGCCAAAAGTTCGCGGTCTCCAAACCGAAGAGGACAATCCTTACACACATGTAATAACTTGACTGTGGTCCCTAAGGGTGAGACAGCACTCAAAGCTTCCTCTAAACGATGCGGTATGATACCCAACTTCTGAACGATCTTAACAGATATAAAAGAATGTGTAGCACCCGTGTCGAATAAAACTTTAACATGAGAGTTAAACAAAGTTAGAGTACCTTCCACTGCTCGTTGCTCGGGCGGTCCCTCCTCATTGGTACCTTCTTCATACCCTGCCTCCTCATAACCAGCAGCCTCGGGAATAACAGCATTCAGACGGGCTTGTCCTTGCTGACCATAGTTACCTTTCCTAGGAGCCTTGCATTCTGGACTTATGTGACCTGGCATGCCACAATTATAGCACACAACTCCTGGACGATCCGTACGCCTAGGTGCTCTGCAATCTTTAGCTCGATGACCGGGAACTCCACAATTGAAGCAGTTGTTGTTTTTGGCCCCTTCTATTGCTAGAGGCTGATACTGCTGAACTGCTTGTGTCTGTTGAGGTTTCTTCTCTCCATCCCAGGTCCTCTTCTGTCCTTGAGGGTACCCTGGTTTCTGTCCGGGATAACCCTTCTGCGGAGGTCGATTTCCAAGCGGCTTCGAATTCTGACACCCATCATTCTCTAACCCCGTAGCCAATCTCACCAGAGCTTCAAATGACTGGCCCAGATGCCCCATAGTCAAATGTCTGAGAGACAGGTTGAGACCTCGGTGATACTTCTTGATTTTCCGCTGGGGTGTGTCCACCATATGTGGAGCAAAGCGAGACAGACGCTCAAATCGAGTAGTGTACTCTCGGACAGTCAGATTCCCTTGAGTCAACTCCATAAACTCTTTTTCCCTCTTGTCCTTCTCTTCTTCGGGGAAATACTTCTCGAGAAACCTTTCCTTGAACACCACCCACGGCATTCTCCTTGCAGCTTCTTCCCCTATGGTCGCCTTTTCAGCATCCCACCAATCAGCCGCTGCATAAGACAACTGAAAGATAGCCAGACGCTTCTTCTCCAGATCAGTGCACTCTATGGTCTCAAAGATACGCTCCATCTGGCGTAGCCACTGTTCCGCTTGCCAGGGTTCATCAGTCCCCGCAAAATACTCAGGTCGCAGGGCGCGAAACTCCTTGAGAAGCTTGTCTCCAGTCTGGTGGGCTTGCCTCCCATTCCCGTTGTAATCCCCATTCTGATTATTGTTCCTTGCGTTCTGATCACTAACCCTCTCCAACCTCCTTACAAAAGCTTCGAACATCCCGGTTGGATCTATTACTGGCGGTGCATCTTCAATAGCGGGACGATTCCTGAGATTTCTTCTAGCCATCTGATCGAGAGAACGGTACCTATCCATCAATCAACAGAATTCGGTCAACCTCTCGAGAAGAAAGAAAATTCTAAACGATAGAAAACGACTAGACACGGAATAAAGTCGAACTATCTTATCTCAATTCTATCTTAACGGGAGATCCTATGTGTTTTGGACAATTGGTCGAGCCATAACCTGGCTCTGATACCAAAAAGCCTGTCACGCCCCGACGTAGCATAATTCAGGAAAGCATTTAATTTCCTTTATGGACTCGTAGGTCGTGACAAGTGAGTATGACCAATTGTCCCTGCAACAAATAACTTAACAAACAATTCTAGAGCAAAGGATACTAACAAAAACATAAGCTCCAAAATAAAAACTTACTAAACTATTACAATAGTCATAGTCTTAGGCACAAAACGCCTTATTCAAAAGTCTAAACTAGTTTATTACAAACCCCAAATTAAAATACATAGGAAATATAAAGCAGCCTCCTGGAAAGTCTCCTGACTCTAAGTAGCATAGTCAAAATACCCTGGCTTCTCCTGACCCTGAAAATCTGGACATACAGTCCAGGACGCATCAACGCCGTCAGCTTATGAAAGCTGGTGAGTAAAATAAACAAGTGCTCGCAATGTATATATAAGCAAATAAACAGCGGTGCAATTTAACTTTAACAGTAATATATTCAAGTTTCCAATTCAACACAATCACGAGGGAATATAGTAATAAATAAATACGAAATTGTACGTAAATTGAGAAACATCTTATTTTGCCAATTCTTTCCTTTAGAACAATCCAATTAAATCAATACGTCATTTAAGCTACCAGAAGTAATAAGTATTCAGTCTTCCAATTCATACGCTACACTATCGCCTCCAATACCAGGAATACTATTCGATTCGGTATTGAAGTCACACGCCACACTACTGCCTCAGATACCAGGAAAACTATCCGATCGATATCTAGACCAAACACAACCAACCATCGCTCCGGATATCAGGAATACTATCCGATCAATATCCGAAACGCGCGTCTTAGATACCAGGAATACTATCCGATCAATATCTAAGTCGTACACAACACTATCACCATCGTACCGGATATCAGGAATACTATCCGATCAATATCCGAAACGCGCGCCTTAGATACCAGGAATACTATCCGATCGATATCTAAGTCGTACACAACACTACACAATTGCCTCAGATACCAGGAATATTATCCGATCAGTATCTAAACCGAACACCACATCGCCACCTCCAATACCAGGAATACTATCCGATCGATATTGAGGTTGAAAACCAAAACGCCACCCTTTATTCTGTTCACGCTTTCTCACACACATGCATGTCAACACAACCTTGACCCAAATATATATGTTAATGTTCATAGTTTTGCAGTATCGGTTAATAATTTCAACGCTGAATATACGTTCAACATAAATCTCGATCTTAATTGTTCTTACAAGTCCAAGGTCTAACAGTGAGCCTTTAAAACAGTGTATTTGTCAAACAGTTCTTTAAAATTTCCCAAAACATTTTCCAAACAGTCCCTTAACAAAAATAACACCAACTGTCAAAACTGCCATCTCGCGCGAGCGGGTCGCGCGAGCGAGGGGGAGGGCAGATCGCGCGAGCGGATCGCGCGCGCGAAGGGAAGGCCAGATCGCGCGAGCGGATCGCGCGCGCGAGGGGGCTGGACAGGTCGCGCGAGCGGATCGCGCGCGCGAAGGGGGAAATGGTCCGCGCGAGCGGGCCGCGCGAGCGAGCCTCGCGCGAGCGGGTCGCGCGCGCGAGTTCTTGCAGAATGTTGTCTTCTTCGTCTTCTCCCCTGTTTTCTGGTTTTGGACTGAAATTTACCCATTTCTGTTTTCTGTTTCAATTATGTCATATGATATACGGTTTTCTTCGGTTTTCCGCGTAGATTACGAATACGCGATCAATTTTAACTAATACGGATTGTATCTCTTGATTTTCGTGATTAAAGTTAAAGTGACAAAACTTAAAATCATCAATACGTCGCCATACGGATGAATTACTCCGTAGGATTCGAACCGTAGCCTATTGGGATCAATATCTTCCATTCCCAATTTACAGAATCGATTTTGGTTACGATTTTTAAAACTCCAATTCTCAAGCTTTAATGGTGTTTTGATATATATACACATATACACACATATATATACTGAAATTTACATATATAGACATTGAGAGTGAGTTTAAATTACTCACAGAGACGATTATACAGAAATTTAAAGGCCGAGAACTTCCGCCGTAATAATCCGTAGTTGAGAATTTCCTCCTCCGTTCTTGATTTTGGTAACCCAATATGTGTATATATATATATGTGTATACTGTATGTGTGTTATGTGTGTTATCTGTGTGTGTGTGTTATCTGCCGAGAGAGAGAGAAAGAGCTGCAGAGAGAGATAAATGAGAGATAGAGAGTCTGAGAGATTGAGTGATTGAGGGGAGGTTAGGTGTATAAATAATAAGTTAGTAACACTCCACTCACAAAACACTCCACACACATTCCACTAAACACAGCACACACTGCACTAATTCCTTGGGTGTTTTTCCATGTGTACACAAGATACCCTTGTGTGTGTTGAGCTCACGCAATGATACACACACACAGGTAAAATTATACTGCCCATTCCCAAAACTGGTATTTTACGGTTGAAATAAAAATACAGAAAATTATATTAATGTAGGAATTCAATTCCCGGTTATACAAAAATATAGATATCGATTTTGAAACCATAGAAAATGTTTTGAAAATTACAGTTTGACCCCAGATAATTATTACAAAGAGAAATTAAATTAAAATACTCATGGAAATAAAATGCAATATTTTTTTATTAATGATAATAAAATACAGGGCGTTACATCCAAAATATTAGGTCCGATAATTAAAACATGAAATTTCCTATTATTCATAGTGATCTTGTCAGAATCAAGATATAAAAGTATTATTTACTTTTCAAAAGATTTGCAGTGTGGAAGTAAAGGTCGAACCCACAGAGATTGATTAACTACCGTGTTTTAATCTTAAAACCTAAATCTAATTAATTATAAAAATGGATTTTGATTTGAATTTAATTAAACTAATAACAATAAAAATAAATCTAAACTATGAAAGCAATTAAAGTTGTTTAAATGATGTTTAAGGGAACCTAGGATTGCAAATCCACCACTAGCTTCATAATAGGAATATTTATGAATTACTTTAGCTTACTAAGTTGGATGATTATGGGGAATTGTAGCTACAAGCCCAGTTCCTCCGACAAGAAGATATTCATGGTTCAAGCACCAACATAATCCATCTTCGGTTAGCACGAATTATCCCACACTAAACTAGGGTTGTGATCTAATTCGTCTAATCTAGGCATGGACTATTCGGATACTTGATAGCACAAATCAATAAAGCACCATCACATGTAAACAATCTAAACAAGCACAGCAAGAATAGATCGTTGAGCACATCACAGTCAAAATAGATCTAAGACAAGAATAAATTCTGAAAGCAATGATTTAATCAATAGAAGTATGATTTATTTATAAAAATCCTCTAAACATGTGACTGTCATCCATACATAATAAAACTAAAATAAAAACATAAATAAAACCCTATTACTCGTCTAGGGCTTCATTGAAACCCTAGATCTATGATCTAGCCGTCCATGGAAGTGATAGATGGCAAGAGGTTGATGGAGGAGGCCATGGAAACCCTTGGTCTTCTTCTTCTTCTCCTTGCTTCCCTCCCTTCAATGGCTGGAAGTATGTGTGTATAATAGTTGCTAATAATGTCTAACCCTTTAATTGTAATAAAATAGGGTATATATAGATTTACAACAAGTTTTGGAAGCCTTCCTAACCCGAAACGAACTGAAACTGATGTAATTTACAGTCTAGACGTCGTCCAGCAGTTTCGTTTGCACAGGAGTCTTCAGTATACTGAAATACGCAACTTTGGTTTTTACACATATCGCGCGAGCGGGTCGCGCGAGCGCGACATTTGGGACTTCGCGCGCGCGGATCGCGCAAGCGATTCTGAGATTCTCGCGCGAGCGGATCGCGCGAGCGACTTTCTGGTTTTCGCGCCCGCGGCTCGCGCGTGCGACTTGGTTTTTTCAGCTTCTTTCTTTGTGCTTTTTCACCCTGTTTAGCCTGGTTTAGGTGATTTCTTCCAAAACCTGTCAGAAAATAGAAAACGAAGTAAAAATATACAAAAACAGGATAAAAAGGTACTAACAAATGCTCGTTAAGGCGTATTATTAGGATTAGTTCTCTCCCGATCACACCCCCAAACCTACATTTTGCTAGTCCTCGAGCAAAACTAAAACAAAAACTACTAATAAAAATCTATTCCATTTTCGCATGGATAGCGATTGCATTTAGCGTATGCAACAAGCCTTTTAAACCTCTAGGTGTCCCTAGTCGGACGAGTAAAGTCTCGTGAGGGTTCTCATCAACAAGTCTCCCACAACCATATTTATTAACTTGTAAATTTAAAAAGTTTTATTAAAACTAAAGAGCATAATATTCAATACTCCTTATTATAACACAATGATTTGAAATAGAATAACGAACAAGAAGAAACGGAATCAAACGTTCACTTACGTCCTGAAAAAAACAATCCCAAGTACATGAATCGTATAAATCAATAGAATTTCTCATAAAATTGCACGTGTGTGGTATGGTAGTCAAATGAACACGCGCATGTCATGAACTTGGAATATAACTCGGATAACCATCCAACTATGTCTCGACTACGAATCTCACAATGAATTACACTCTCAAATGAAACACTCAGAAACAGGTGTAATTTCTCTAAAATATGTGAGTAAAGGAAATATCTTTTCAAAACAAAAAATGCTCACATATGACTCGAAAAAGACGCATGACACGAAAGAACAGTAGTCTCATGGATAAGATGCCAACAATCAAGAAAAATTAATCATTACTATGTTTTAATCCCCTCTCCCATCGTTTTCATATCCAAACCATGTTTTCCAGGATCAAATAGGACTTTTCAAAGGTTGTAATGTGGCTCAGACAATGGAAAATGATAGAAAGAATTCATTAGGTAGTTTTAGAATGGCATTGTAAGGCATGTTCGATTTCTTTCATTCTTCTTCTCCACCAACTTTCATCTTTTCTTTCTCTTCATTCATTTTCATTCATTTTTTTCAACCTTCTTCTTTTTATTTTTCAATATATTTCTCTTCTCCTTTTCCTTTTCTTGCTTCTCAAATGATTATTCATCGAATACCAAGCAACTACCCCAATAGCATCTTATTTTCTTCTTCCTTTTCAACACATCACCTTAACACTACTAAAAGGTGACAAATCTCTCAGTGGTGAACTCCGAGTTTGTCAAGTCGGAGCAAAAACAAGGATAATGGTAATCAAAGAAAGAAATGGCATTTTAACGGCTCAAAGGGCGAACTAAGGAAATTTATAATTCTTCGGTCAGTGATAAACAAAGAGGGCCTAAAATCATTTCCTAGGGTAATACGGTTCTTCAATATCTACGACGGAAGATTATTTAGCATGGTAACAAATATTTTAACTTGATTATCAACCAAAACAAGAATAATGAGACTAAACAACAAATAGATGCGCTATTTCAATGAAATTCGACAAACACAAGATGTATTTATAACCCTCTAAAAAGAAGAGATAGGCTCAAAAGCTCACTGGGCTTAGTCTCCACCATGTGTTATCTAGAAATCCGAATCATATTATAGTTCACAACCAACATGTATTCAAATGACTACGTGCAGTGCATAGGTTTATGTGCAAATCTATGATATAAAACTACGATTCAAACGATACATAACTTAAAACGTTACATCATAACTTCAGCAAATGTTTAATTACATCTTCTTTTGTTTATCATTCTATAACAATCAATAGTTATTGAACAAGAAGTATCAAATTGATATTGCAAAAACCGTAGGTAACATCGTTTATTTAAACATACTTATTGAAAAATTTTTGAAAAAAATTTTAAAATTTTGCATAACTAATTTTGCATAACTAATGTGCATGTGTGCATACCCCCAAACCTAAACCTTTCATTGTCCCCAATGAAACAATAAAATGAAAGAAAGGAGAGTACGTAAGAAAGGAACGATAGTACCTCGATCTCGACAAGCATAGAACAGGTGAACACAAAGGAATATGGCTATAAAGTGCAATGTTACCTGTTACTTCTTAACAAAAAAAAATTAAACAAACAAAATAATAAAAACAGCTAAAAGAATTATAACTAAGCTAAATGAAACTAAATAAACTATAAGAAGAAACAAAACTATGAAGACAACACAAAAATAAGCTATAAAAGGAAATAAAACATAACCAGAATTATGAAAACAATCAAAGACTCGATCTAAAAGTACCTAAGAAACAAAAACAGAAAAATAAAAACTGTGGGACAGGTGTGGGAGGAAGATATAGAAGACAAAAGAAAATGTCAGAAAAATGAGGGATCGCGTGAACGGTCCGCGCGAGCGGCCGTCGCGCGCGCGAATCCCAATATATATATATATATATTTTTTTTTTAATGAAATCGCGCCAGCGGGACCCCCTCGCGCACGCGAGCTACCTCGCGCCCGCGAGGCTAGGCGCGAGTAAATGCTGAGAGCTCATATAAGGAAAAAGAAAGAAAAAACACTAAGGCACATTCTTGCACGAGCGACGTCTCACGCGAGCAGGCCGCGCGCGAGATTTGGGTGTTTTCCATTTTTTAGCTAAAATTATGTATATAATATTAAAATAAATTAATTCCAACCCCCAAACCTGTCCAGAATGTCCAAAACAGACTCAAAAACGACCAAAAATAAGAAAAACGAACGAAATAAAGCTTGGGTTGCCTCCCAAGAAGCGCTAACTTTTACGTCTTCAGCTAGACCGTTCTAGCTCAAGGCTTTATGGAGGCCGTAAATCGAACTGTGTACCCCTAAGGATGTCAGGTAGAGCTCGGTGGTATGCAGAAATCACGTCGCTTTGAATTAATTCAATCGACGGTTTGTCAGTATGTTCAAATTGATTTCTTACATTCCGAGAAGATTCAGCATTAGGGTCCGAGGTATTAGGATTCATCCAGTCATCATCCCCTATATCTTTGTCGTTACTCACATTTATTGCTTTGTTAGGCTCAATATTCCGTCTTACCTCACCTTCCGCCTCACATAGGTAATCGTCATCTTTAGGAGGTTGATCAATAGCGTTAAAAACGTTTAATTTTAAGTTCATGTTCCCAAACGACACTTTCATTACCCCCGTCCGGCAGTTAACACGTGCGTTAGCGGTTGCTAAGAATGGACGGCCTAAAATGACAGGAGTATGTTTCCTAGCATCTAGCACGGGTTCAGTGTCAAGGACCATGAAGTCGACAGGATAATAGCATTTATCAACCTTAACCAAGACGTCCTCGACGATTCCTCTAGGTACTTTGACGGAACGATCCGCTAATTGAATAGTAGCGGCCGTAGGTTTAAGTTCACCTAAACCTAATTGTTTATAGACGTGATAAGGTATGAGATTAACACTAGCTCCTAAGTCAAGGAGAGCTCTATGGATGATAGTGTCACCTATGACACATGAAATCGTAGGCGTACCAGGATCCTTATACTTTGGAGGTGAGTGTTGAAAAATAGAACTTACTTTTTCCGTGAGGAAGACCTTTTTAGGAGTATGACTGCGTATTTTGCATTTTTGCGTACATAGGTCTTTTAAACATTTAGCATAAGCGGGAATTTGTTTTATAGCATCGAGGAAAGGAATATTAATTTTAACTTGTTTAAATACCTCGAGTATATCTTCAGTTTTTGATTTTTTCTTTGAAAAATTAGACGGTTCCTCAACATTAGGTGGCTATGGCATTCTCGGAATATAATTTGTTGGGACCGGTTCTTTATCTTTTTGAATTCTACTCGTTCCCTCACCCTCCTTATTCAAATTTAAGTTAATTTTCCCATCTTTCTCACTCTTATTTGGAATCTCAACAACTTCTTCATCTCGAATAGTCATCCTAGTCGAAACAGCGTTCACGCTCTCACTCGCACTACCCACTGCATATTGCCCCTTAGGTTGCTGAGTAGGTTGACTGGGCAACTTACTCTCAGTTAAGCGGTTTAGCGTATTAGCAATTTGCCCTACTTGGGACTCCAGTTTTGCGATGGATTGTGTGTGAGAGTGTACTAACTGGACCACCGAACCAAAGTTTTCAAGTGAGGCCAACACCTTCTCCTCAAATGCATTATTGCGTGGAGGTGGAGGAGGTAGTTGGTATTGACCTTGTTGATATTGGGGTCGGTACATATTAGGAAAATTAGTCAACCTAGGATAATAATTATTTTGTGGGAATTGTTGCATAGAATTAACATGTTGTTCAACAAATTCCGGATATTGAGATGCAGAAGGACATGCAAAGATATTATGGGACGGTTCAGAACATAATGCCCATACTTCTGAAGAGGGTGGATTAGACGTTTTGTTCATTTGCATAAGTCGGTCAAGTTTTCTATTTAATTCTTGTATTTGAACTGATTGACTTGACTCAACTGTCACCTCTCGCTTAGGTTGAAGATGATATCCCTCGAAACGTACCGACACAGCTTGATGCATCGAATTCTCGCTTAGTGTTTCAAAAATCTTCCAAGCCTCGTCGGCGCTTTTGTGTAGGAAAGTTCCCGCACAAACTGCATCGACGGTATTCCTAACAGAGGGAATAAGCCCCTCGTAGAAGACCTGAACAAGTTGCCACTTAGGAACCTGATGATGTGGGCAAGAGCGTAATAATTCTTTGAATTTCTCCCAAGTATCATAAAGTGTTTCCCCATCTTGCATTACAAAGTTTGTTATGGATTTCCTTATCTGATTTATACGCATAATAGGGAAAAACTTTTGTAAAAATGCGGTGTGTAAGGCTTCCCATGTTTTAATTGTGTTTGGCTCAAGTGATTGAAGCCAATACTTAGCTTTGTCTCTTAACGAAAATGGAAAGAGCCGCAATTTTAATTCATCATCAGTAAGATTTTGAATTTTTAAAGTAGAACATATATCCTGAAAATCTCCTAAGTGTTGGTATAGATCTTCATTTAGACGGCTATGGAAGGATGGAAGTAACGAGATCGTAGACGACTTTATCTCAAAGTGAGATGCTATCGCCTCCGGTAATTCAATACATGTTTGTGGCGTGTAAGTCGTCGGAATAAAATAATCTTTAAGTGGAGGAGGTGGTGGTATATTAGGATTATTCAAATTATTTCCGTTGTTATTTTGATTGTTATCGTTATTATTTCCAATGTCTGCCATTTTAATCGGTTCTATGTTATGAAAGCGTGGTTTCTTTAGTCTTGTAAGAGTACTACGTATTTCAGATTCAAATAAAGACGTTGGTTTTGGTGTCAAATCAGCGTCTATTGCCGTTCGGCCTCAAGAATGCCGAGGCTACCTATCAGCGCCTGGTCAATTTCATGTTCAAAGACCTTATCGGGAAATCCATGGAAGTATATGTGGACGATCTCCTGGTCAAGAGCCGGGACGAATCCGATCACCTTGAGAATCTGGCCGGGGCCTTCAGCATTTTGAGAAAGTTTAAGATGAGGTTGAACCCGGCCAAATGCACCTTCGGTGTCTCGTCCGGAAAGTTCCTCGGCCATCTAGTCAGCAGACGGGGAATCGAAGCAAACCCCAAGAAAATCAGAGCTATCATCAACATGCGGTCATCCAAATCAACGAAGGAAGTTCAGAGCTTAGCCGGACGGGTGGCCGCACTGAACAGATTCGTATCCCGAGCTACCGACCGATGCTTGCCATTCTTCAAGATCCTCCGCAAATCGTTTCAGTGGTCAGAAGAGTGTGAAGAGGCATTCCAGGAACTCAAGAAATATCTGGCCTCTCCCCCTCTACTATCAACACCCACACCCAGTGAGGAATTGTTCCTGTACTTGGCGGTGTCGCCGTCGGCAGTTAGCTCGGCACTAGTTCGGGAAGAGCACGGGATACAGTTCCCAGTGTATTACACCAGCTGGGCATTGCAGGGCGCGGAAAGCCGATACTCCCGCTTCGAGAAGCTGGCCTTTGCCCTCATTACCTCAGCCCGAAGGCTCCGCCCGTACTTCCAAGATCCTCCGCAAAGCGTTTCAATGGTCAGAAGAGTGTGAAGAGGCATTCCAGGAACTCAAGAAATATCTGGCCTCTCCCCCTCTACTATCAACACCCACACCCCGTGAGGAATTGTTCCTGTACTTGGCGGTGTTGCCGTCGGCAGTTAGCTCGGCACTAGTTCGGGAAGAGCACGGGATACAGTTCCCAGTGTATTACACCAGCTGGGCATTGCAGGGCGCGGAAAGCCGATACTCCCGCATCGAGAAGCTGGCCTTTGCCCTCATTACCTCAGTCCGAAGGATCCGCCCGTACTTCCAAGATCCTCCGCAAAGCGTTTCAATGGTCAGAAGAGTGTGAAGAGGCATTCCAGGAACTCAAGAAATATCTGGCCTCTCCCCCTCTACTATCAACACCCACACCCCGTGAGGAATTGTTCCTGTACTTGGCGGTGTCGCCGTCGGCAGTTAGCTCAGCACTAGTTCGGGAAGAGCACGGGATACAGTTCCCAGTGTATTACACCAACTGGGCATTGCAGGGCGCGGAAAGCCGATACTCCCGCATCGAGAAGCTGGCCTTCGCCCTCATTACCTCAGCCCAAAGGCTCTGCCCGTACTTCCAGGACCATGTTATTGTAGTCCTGACCGACCAGCCTCTCCGAAGAATTCTCTCTCGGCCAGACACATCTGGGAGGCTCGTCAAGTGGGCCTTGGAACTGGAAGAATTCGAAGTAATCTATCGACCCCGGACAGCAATCAAGGGTTAGGCTGTAGCGGACTTTCTGGTTGAGTTTACATACCCTGAAGATCCAATCGAAGAGCCCGAGCCTTCGGCCTTATCGCCCGGGTTAAACTCCGATATCCCGACCTGGGTACTGCACGTGGATGGTTCCTCCAATCAGCAAGGTAGTGGAGCTGGAATTATCTTGACTACCCTGGACGGTATCCAGCTCGAGTATGCTCTAAGGTTTGGGTTTCGCGTTTCCAACAACGAGGCCGAGTACGAAGCTCTCTTGGTTGGGTTGCAGTTAGCCATCTCAATGAGTGCGCTGTAGGTCCAGGGCTACAGTGACTCCCAGCTTGTGGTCAACCAAGTAAATCAAGAATATGAAGCACGGGAAGACAACATGGTAGCCTACTTGGCCCTTGTCCAAGCGGCTTCCAAGAAGCTCCAAGGGTTCTCCATCACCCAGATACCAAGAGAAGAGAATACCAGAGCGGACCGGCTTGCCCGCCTCGCCTCGTCCTCTGAGTCAGACTTGCCCGGGATAAGGATACAGTTCCTACCCGAGCCGAGTGTGATCAACTCAGAAGGCATGGAAGTCGACCCGGTCACTCTGGGACCTAGTTGGATGGACCCGCTCGTGACGTTCTTAACGACAGGAAGGCTACCAGATGACAAGGATGAGGCTCGCCGGGTCAAGTATCGGGCAGCAAAATATCACCATCTTGACGGTATTCTCTATAAAAGGGGATTCACTATCCCGTACCTCCGCTGCGTTCATCCTGCGCAAGTGCAAGCAATATTATTTGAAATCCATGAAGGTGTGTGTGGAAACCACATAGGAGGTCGGGCGCTTTCCAGAAAGGCCCTACTACAGGGTTACTATTGGCCAACCATGGCCCGAGATTCGCAGGAGTATGTTTGAAGGTGTGACAAGTGCCAGCGGTATTCTCCCATGATTAACCAACCGGGAGAGCTCCAAACACCGGTCCATAGTCCCTGGCCATTTGCCCAGTGGGGAATCGACATTGTTGGTCCCTTACCGACAGGGAAAGGGCAAGTTAGATTTGCCGTGATAGCTGTTGACTACTTCACCAAATGGGCAGAGGCCGAGCCCTTGGCAATAATAGCCGAGTGGAAAATGGAGAGCTTCGTGGAAAGAAATATACTCAGCCGGTTCGGCATCCCGCGAGTCCTGATCAGCGATAATGGCCGACAATTCGACACACCAGTCTTCAGACAGTTCTGCTCGGGCTACGGGATATTAAATCACTATTCCTCCCCCGAACACCCGCTAGCTAATGGTCAGGCCGAGGTAACCAACCATACGATTTTGCAGTCGATTAAGACAAGACTTGAAGGCGCCAAAGCCCTGTGGGCTGAAGAACTACCGACCCTCCTGTGGGCCTACCGCACCACACCCCGAGCGGCTACAGGCGAAACCCCATTTTCCTTAACTTATGGTTTTGAGACAGTGGTCCCCACAGAGCTCGGGTTGCCCATATACCGGGTGGCAACCTTCAATGACCCAGACAACGGAGAAGCCCTCAGGACAGAGCTCGACCTGGTGGAAGAAAAAAGAGACCAGGCATATCTCAAGGTGGCCGCTTACAAGCAAAGAGTCTCGCGGTATTACAATAGCAAGGTGAAGCACCGTAGCTTTCAAGTGGGAGACCTCGTCCTCAAGGCGGTCAACCAGTCAACCCGAATCCCAAGCCATGGAAAACTGGGGGCAAACTGGGAAGGTCCTTACAAAGTGACTCGAATTAACCGACCGGAAACCTACTAGTTACAGAGTATGGACGGGCGTGATCTCACTCATCCTTGGAATGTGTAACACCTCCGCAAGTACTATCAGTAGCATTGGACCATGGGAGTTTAGTATTATAGGCAAAATTCTTTCTTGTAGCTCTGATTGGATAATCGACGTAGTTTATTGTTTTTTAATAAAGTTACATGGTTCTACTTCAAAAATTTACTCCTGTCAGTACACCGTCCAAGGCAGAAAAGACCTCGGGCCTAACCCTGAGGCAACAAAGACCTTGGGACTAACCCCAAGGCAGAAAAGGCCTCGGGCTCCGAACCCAGGCACAAAAGGACCCTGCAACCACCCATGTTCCAAGTCGGTTTCCTATGGTCACTCCCCAGCACGCCCTCGCCTTAGCAGGGCGCCAAGGGTAAGGGGATTGTCGACCTAAACAGGAAATTACTTCAAGCTTCGCCTAGGCCCAGCCAACGACGGGGCCAAACCCCTAGGTGGCCGACAAGGGCGAGCTTCAAATGCCCCTGCGACCACCCATGTCCCAGGTCGGTTCCTTACGGTCACCGGTTCCCGAACTCCCGCCTTAGCAAAATGCTTGGGGGGCAGGGAACCATTAGGCCAAAACAGGGAATCACACCGGTCATTACAAGAGCTTGGGAGATCTTCCTAAGTGCTTACAGTGATCAGAGATACGTCACGGGTCGTAAAACAGGATACACCTA
Organism: Hydrangea macrophylla; assembly: GCA_033977485.1. NCBI lineage: Eukaryota > Viridiplantae > Streptophyta > Magnoliopsida > Cornales > Hydrangeaceae > Hydrangea > Hydrangea macrophylla. The sequence goes on from CM066992.1 coordinate 561,699, forward strand.
TGATACGTTGGGACAACCCGGATGGTAATACAGGGTACTCCTATAATACACCGGACGATCCCAGATGCTAGGTAGAGCTAGTCCTTACAATGCTCCGGGCGATTACCTTTCTAAAAAGGTTAATAAGACTAGGCGTTTCTATTGGTTACGGTCCTAAAGTATTTGCTAAGGCAGGTGTTAGGTCGGTCAAAATCGAGCGGATACTAGCAACTATAAACAGGCATAGTACAAAAAGAAAAAAGACAGTTAATAAAAAGGAAATTTGACCAGAAGGGCCTTTTTATTAACACAAAATTGTACAGAGCCTAGGGGGCAGTTGTAGTAGCCCCCCCCATAAAAAAAAACTACAACAAAAATAAAAAAAAGAGGGGAGAAAAATAGCAACAGTCCGGGAGCAGGGAGCCTAGGCGTCATCTACATTAACAATGTCAACAGCCTCTTCGACTTCTTCCCCGGGCTGCCCTTCCTGGACGACAGCTCCCTCTTGGCCAACTGGAGTAATGGCACCCTCATCAGCAGCAGCTTCGGCGTTAGCATCCTCGGTAGCTTCGGGCGCTATGTCCCAGTAGTCAGAGTCAACCCCCTGGTAAGGAGTGGTGTCCCACTCCGGGTGGTCCCGGGTCAGCCTCCTCTTCAAATCCTCGTACCCAAGGAAGAAGCCGTCGTCAAAAGTTTCCCCCGGAGAGTGTCCTCGCCTGAGCTTCTACGACCGCGCGGCCAGCCCGCTCAGCCTCAAGCTCCGCCAGTACCACCGCTAGGTCTTCCTGGGCTGCCCCGAGGCTTGAAACCAGGCCTTTGACCCTGTTTTTCTCCACGTTCAAAGCCCTCTCTTTGGTCTCCAGTGCAACCTCTTTCGCAGAGAGGGCGGCCTCGGCGGCAGTGGCTCTCCCGGCAAGGGCTGGCATGAAGGACTCAGCTCCGGCCGCCATGCAGCCAACCTACAATCAAGGCAAAAGAGGAAATGGTTAGCCACTGTTGTCAACAGAGCAGAAAATGCAAAGAAATCGGCCGATGCAGAACAGTTACTTACCAGATGAGAGATACTGTATAGCCAAGCCTGAAAGACTTGGGGAGATATGCCGGCGCACCTATCCACTTGACTGGGAAGTAGGCACGGTCTAACCCGGTCCCGGGTCTCCCTGGTCTCGTCCAGGGGTATCCCGGAGGGAATCTCGGCTCGGGGGACAGATGTTTCGCCCGTTGTGACAGCCCGGGGGCTTGGCGCCTCCCCGAGAGCTCGGGCCGTTGAAGGGCCATGCCTGAGTCGCCTAAGCGGGCGTACGTTGCCAGAAGCCTCCACGGCCGGCCTCTTCCCGGTCACCGCCATCCGCTCGGCAGCAGCCGCCTGAAGAGCCCTCAAGCGCTCGGGATCTTTCCTAGGGGCCATCTCTGTAAAGGGAAAATAGTCACGGGGTCAGCAACTAAGATAACAAGGACATGCGGCAAGGATAGCCCGGGCTGATACAAGTGAACCAACTCTTACCCGGAGGGATGTTAATGAAGGCCGGAGCCTTAGCAGGATGACGAGGTCGGCGGTCGCCTTTCTGATCTCCCGATCGCGTCAGCACGTCCCAGATATTAACGGGCTGTTCAATCAAGCCCCTGATTCTCTCCTCGCACTCTGCCGGAACACGTGGGAGGTTGACTGACCCCGCTGCAAAGTAAACCAAAGCGATCAGTTCAAAACCGTAAAGCAAGGCTCGAAGAGGGGGCATACGGAGTATGGGATGGACTTACCCCTCAACTCCTCTGCCCAAGAGGTCCTCAGTTGACTCCCAGGGGCTGGCTCGTAGAACCCAGGGGTGGACACTTGGAGGAACTTTTTCTTCCACCCCTTGTTGTTGCTCGGGCAGTTGACGATAACTCTCTTCCCCTGCCAAGCCCCTAGAGAAAAGAATCCGGCCTCCCCGTGAATGGGGAAGGGCCGGTGGATCCAGAAGAACTCTTGAAGGGTGAGTTCATACCCGAAGACCTGGGGCTACAAGGAGATGGACCCCATAAGATACCTCCACCCGTTCGGGGCTAACTGACCGGGGGCTATTCCCAGAAAAATCAAAACGTCCCGGGCGACCAGATGGAGGGGGACACGAAGGCCAGCTAAGAAGGCGTCCTCGTATAGGGTAACCAAACCCGTATGGTGGATATGTACCCCACCGGGGCGGACGGACAAGGAGCTGCCATTGGGGACGGCGTACTTACCTTTGATCCGATCGAGGTCCCCGGAATGCAAGGCTGAGGAAATAAACTCGCAAGCGAATGCAACTTCAGGATTGGGTTCCCTAGGCACTTCGTTACCTGAGCCCCGTGACAGCGATGCAGTGGGGGTCTCCTGGTTGGACTCGTCGGTCGACGTTCGGGCCGGGATACGGCCCTCACTATAACGATCTGAGGGGGAAGCTGACGGTAGGTCTATACTGGGGTCAGGCGTGCCCGACCTGGACATCTCACTCTCTGATCAGGAGGCACAGTTGAACCCGGAGTGGTCCATCCCTGATATTCCTACGGTATGGTACGGGAGCAGGCTGCGATCTGTGTAAGGGTCGGAAACCCCAAACCTAGTATACAGCGGGGACAACATCACTAACCTGAACGGCAATGAATATATGCTTCTTAACGATAGGTAACACTCCCTTAAAACAACCCACGGGATGCCCACTCGATTCAACTGAGCTAAGGTTCCCCCCGATTTAAAATATGTGCAGAATCTGAGAAGGAAGAAATCCCACTCCCGCTCGAACCCTACCAGACTCGTCCTCTCCAGCCTCACTCCGACAAGAAGAGAGATGGGGGGAAGAAGGAGAAATCAGTAAATAGAAGTTCGGGATAGAAGGAGACTTACAAAGCTTAAAGCGCAGGAGTTTGGTCCGGGAATACTCGTCTCGGTGAAAGTGGTTCAAGAAGCGGCTAAACATTCCTTATATAGGAGCTATGGACGGCCAAGATCAAAAGCGGATCCGACGGCCCATATGACTTCCCGCCCCAAACTGTCGCTTCGGGTACATGACGCGTCACCTCAAAAGGCGCGCGCATTAAATGCGTGACACGACGGCTCGGTTAGCCCATCAATGATTCAGTTACGATCGTTCCGCCATCGTTAGATCCTAACCTGGCCACTCACCGTTTGCCACGTGGCAGCAATTGATCCGGGCCCACGATACCGCCACCCTAGCCTTTTTCTACACCAACCGGATCCCTGGGAGTTACCTGGACGGTTTTTAGAGCAATATTGATTTTTGATCCTTGCCCGATGACATGTCTAGTCAGTTCCGAAAATGGGGGGCAGTGCCGATAAAGTCAAACGGAGTTCCAAATATCAGTCGCTAAGGGGCAGAAAGCCAAAGTCAGGTCGGTCAACGAAAACCGATCGGGTATCTGGAAGACATTCTTAATTTTCAAAATTCATCCGACAAGATATCACATCAACTTTGAAAATGGGGGGCAGCTGATATGTCCAGAAATATCCTGCTAAAGTCCAACAGCCACGTGGCAGAAGGACCCGGGCTATCCGGAAAGAGATCTTGGGGTCCTCGCCCAGCGCTAGACGCTACCGCTCGGGGAGATCATCCGGCCCGGGCGTGATTTACGGCGGCCTTCCAGCATGGGCAGCTTGGAGGGACATTCCAGGTCGTTTCCTTGTATAATCCGGACTCTGTCAAGGAAAGATGATTAGTTTCCTAAACCGCTTAGGAAACTCTCCTAAAAATTGTGTAAATCTATCATGATTAGATTAGGCTTCCTAATCCTATTGACTTACCATGTAAGGGTGGACTCTTGCATCTATAAAAGAGCCCACCTATCCTCTCTAGAGGGATCCGAAAATAATCTCTCGAAGTACGTAAGCACTTACGAAGAGAACTCACCACTTACACGCGTACACCCGGCCAGTATTACTGGTAGTGCCGCCCATCCTTGTTGGCTCACCAGGCCTGCCGGTGATCTGCTAGTAAGAAGCGCATAGACGCACACGTGGACGTAGGTCACCTCATTAACGGGGCCGAACCACATACAAACATGTTTCTACTCCATCTTCCCGCATAAATCTCGCTTACCAATTTTCGGCATCATCACAGTGTTTTGTTACACCTGGTACAATATTTGTTATTTAAGCAAAACTTCTACAAAAATCACCTGAGTACAATATTTTGTGATACCGCGCGAGTACAATATTTTATGACGGTTTTCATAGTTATTTGGCTTAGTACAATGTGCTGTACCCAGAATAATAAAATAGGTCAATTAGATTTAAGAGTATTTTATATTATACCAGATAGTTCTATAGTAGTTTTGTTTAGGTAACAAAATATTGTACCAAGGGTCACAAAACATTGTACCCAAGCTAACAAAACATTATTCCAAGGATTGGTAGCATGGTATGACCAAACCACTTGGTCGTTTTATAGAATTTTCCCTCCGTAATATATTCCGCTTCAACTACTCTATAAAGTTGGTTTTTTTTCCCTGAAAAATTACACCAACACGCCTCAACTATGACCATTTTTTAAATATCCCTAAAATGCTAACACCCTGGCCTCCTCAACTACTACACGCTTTTTATTACACACCTTTAGTGAGGATGTCGATGCTTCTGAATTTTGTGACCACCATTTGATATAGAAGTATTAACAATATTACTTTTTTGCCCCTCCTTTGAGTCGTCGAAAAATAAAAAAAAAAAAAAAAATTGTGAACAACAATGGATAATTGCTTAAGCAACAAAGGATTATTTTATCTAAAAATTTGCAATGGCTAAAAGATGAAAATAATTATGACAAATATTGGTAAGGGTAAATTGGTTGTAATCAAAAAATTAAATTTCAAAAAAATATTTTATTTCAACGAAATTCGTGTGCCCCTTGATTGTTTAGATGGAAGAATAAAAGTAACCTTAAGCTCATTGGCAGAAAAGAAAACGTTGATGAGACTTCAAACTTAAAGAATTTAGTTCAATTCATATAGTGTAACTCTCATTATTGATGAGACTTTCACCACTGTTTGATAAGTTATGAATTATTTTAAAAAGTTCTAAAATTACTAAACTAAAATAAAATACTTGAAATTTCTTAAAATTCAATTTTCAAATTTCAAATGGGGTACACAATGTGCTCAGGTTGTATATGAGCATATATAGGAAGATTATCATTTACAAATGATTTCAAGTTATAAACGTTTTCAAATGTTGGAGTTAGGAAGTATTTTGATTGTAGTTGACGGAGACTAAATCGCATATCCATCAAATTATCATCATGACCTCTTGCACTGACAATATTGCGCAGAAGAGGAAAAAACAGCATCATTTATGGCGATATTCTTCACTACGTAGTCAAATCATTTTGTGATTCAAAAAGTTTGAATGAGCCGAAATTAAGTGTGTAGAAGTCATTTGAAGGAGAGATTTAGAATCATTTTTGTATGAAATACGTGAAAAAACTACGAATTTTGTAAACAAATTTTTAGGCAAAGATAATGATTTGCAACAAGCTAATGAAATCTAAATTGGTAATTTATACATCATAGATCATGCATGATATTTAATTACTCTGTGATAGTTATTCTTTGTTTATGTTTTCAGCTATTTTAAGAATATATTGAATAAGGTACGATCTTTGTTAAAGACAATGATATAATTGAGTGATTGGATACGAAAACATCCACATAATCGTATCGTTCTTAAAGATTATCCTTAAATGATAAGTGTTGGTGAACTGGGGGCCTTAAGTGTTTTAATTAATAATACAAGGTCCAAAATAAAATTTTAGTATAATTTATGAGTACTTGTAGGCTTACAATTAGATGACTCTTTGTGTTTTCTTTTTTAATGGTAACAATTAGAAGACTCGAATTATACTAAAACTAAAACATAGAAAGATTATAGATAAAAAAACTCTCTTATTTTACCAAATTAACCAATATCTTATATTATTTCTTTTGTGAGGATAATATATTAATTAAAACACCACGTTTGTTTTGTTTTTAATATGCATTAATTACTTCTACATTTCCTGTGTCCTATATATACTTCCTGAATCTTAGCTCATTGGATTAGTTTTCCACTGTTTTACCAAATAATCAACACTTTCCTCTGTCATATTACTTGTTGCTACTTCATATTTTTACGACTATTTAGAAAACTTGATAGGAATTGTGAACATTAAGTTTTCAAAAGTCTAACTATTTTATAATACTAGAATCTATTAGTTTAACTTCCATTAATTTAGGAAACCTTTTGTTTTCATGATTTTTGAGTCATGTGAACAATACGGTCATTTATATGTGTGTGTATGCGTCAGTATCAGTATATTACAGGGAAAATCTGTAGATAAAAAGATTTGTAGTAAAAATGAACTTTAGACGAACTTAATTTATCTCTATTGTCCTTCGTAGGCTAATGAAGTAGATTTAGTTTTTTTATTTTTCAAAGTAGAAACTATAAAAAACAATTTCCATCATTTTCTGATCAATACGGTCATTTATATGTGTGTGTATGCGTCAGTATCAGTATATTACAAGAAAATTCTATAAATAAAAAGATTTGTAGTTAAAAAATGAACTTTAGACAAACTTAATTTATCTCTATTGTCCTTTGTGGGCTAATGAAAGTGGATTTAGTTTTTTTTTTTTTTTTTTCAAAGTACACTACAACAAAAATGAGTTTTTGCAACGAAACTTGGCAAGGAACGATAAATTTTCTTGCTAAAAGTATAATATTAGCAAGGAAATTGTACTTTGTTGCTAAAGGGCTGAAAGACATACCCATTTGGCAACGAAAATCATATTTCCTTGCTAAAAGTAAAGTCTTTTGCAACGAAATATCAAAATCCTTGCTAAAAGGATTGTTTTGGCAAGAAAACTTAATTTCCTTGCTAAAAGTATGTTCTTGCAAGGAAATAGTTTCCTTGCTAAAATTTACTTTTAGCTAGAAAACTATTGTTCCTTGCTAAAGATAGGTTTTAGCAAGGAAACATTTTGTCCTTGCCTAAAGTTATGTGTAAAATATTAAAAAATTGAGAAAAATACCTTCTGCAAGGAAATAGTTTCCTTGCTAAACCCTGCTTTGGGCAACCAAAAAAAAACCAATGCTAAAACAAAGAATCAGTTAAGGCCCTCGTCCAAAATTTTCTCAAAATTTAAATTTTCCTCAAAAGTACTTTTTGTAACGTATATTTGCTATGGTCTTTTATGTCAATTTTTTAATAGAGTGCAGATTTGCTCACCCCAAAATTACTCACCCAACTTTTCCATTGACTAATGCAGTGGGATCCATAAATTTTTATCGTTAATTAATCATTATTTAACCCTGAATCCTATTGCATTAACCAATAGAAGAATTTGATTAGCAATGAGCGAGCAATTTTTTAGTGAGCAAAAATATATTCTTTTTTATAGTTGTGACATAAAAAATGTAGTGCTTATGTCGGGTTCTTAAAAATTGTCATAAATATAATACTCCCTCTGTCCCTTTTTTTGAGTCCTATATTCCATTTTGGGATGTCCCGAAATTAGTGTCCACTTTCCTAAATCAGTATACAATTTTTACTTACTTTCCAAAACTATCCCTCCTTGAAATCTACACCAAGACAAAAATAAAAAAGTTATTGTAATGATTAGGGGCAAATATGAAAAGTAGGTGTAGATTCTTTTTGTCCCTTAATAAGTTGAGTTCCCAAAGGTGGACTCAAAAAAAAGATTGGAGGGAGTAATAATTATGTCACTCATTAAAAAACTAACATATGTATTTGTGCATTTTTGTATCAGTTCCACAAAGTCTGGCGCGCAGTGATTAAAAAAAAAAAAAAGCAAGTCTGGCGCGTGATTTTGGAATAAACTAAACTCTCAAAACCCCCCTCACAAAATAGAGTGCAGATTTGCTCACCCAAAAAAAGCGCGCGCGCGATTTGTTTGATACACTAAACTTCCCCCCAAAATACTGGAATAGCGCGCCAAAAGGAAAAAAATGGGCTGAAAGCCTCTTTCTCTCCATAGTTGTCTAAGAATATGATTTTCCCCCAAATCAAGAGCTAGGGCTAGAAGCTAGAAGAGGAGCAGATAGACCATCACTCCACGCCGACGACACCACCAGTCCACACCGGCGACGCCAACCAGCAGACCACGCCGGCGACGCCACCAGTCCACGCCGGCGACGCCAACCACCACTCCATGCCTCCACTGCCGCACACAGGTTAGAGCCTCTCTCTCTCTCTCTCTCTCTCTCTCTCTCTCTCTCTCTCTCTCTCTCGCATGTTTACATATGGTAGATTATTTTGGACTCAATGTTTTTGACGTCCTGCATAAGCCAAGTTTCTGTTTTATTTGGGTTTTGTGAAATAGGTATTGTGTTGGTTTGAGAAAACCAATTCTTAGATTATTTTGGACTCAAGCATGGACCCCTACATAACCAAAGAGCACAACCAAGTTTCTGTTTTATTTGGGTTTTGTGAAATAGGTATTGTGTTGGTTTGAGAAAACCAATTCGTATTCCACATCTGAACCCCATCGTTAACATATACATATAATGCATTTATACATTTAATATCTGAACCCCATCCACATGATATTGGGCCATTTGAAGCAGTTTAGATTTGTTAAAGAACAAAATAAACTTAATAAGTAATTTGGGTGTTAATTAAATACCCAACTTACAACCAAAACAAAGAAACCATGGAAGTCCCTAAATATTACCTGTAAGAAACTCCAATTGCACATGTAACAATGTCATCAAAGTGGTTATCTTCAACAAATAAAACGTACTCGTAAGACAGAGACCTAAATCACAGAAGGTTTGATTCGTTTGAACACTCCCTCAACTGCAGCCATTGGAATATAAGGATTTAGCTTTAGAGCATATAAAATAAATACCAAAGAGAGCTTACCGAGCATTGTTTGATGGATCTTTCAGTCTTTATAATAAATAGATGCACGGGACTTCATCAGAAACGACGACTAAAATTTAATAAAAGCAAAATCTTATGCATTTGGGGAATTGACATTATGCATTTGCGAGAAATAAATAGAAAATCTTAAAGGAAGAAACGCATGGAATGGTTACAAAAGCAATATACAATGTGAAGATAACAAAATTAGACAAAGATACATAAATGGTCACATACCTGCGGGGAATATTTCTGAGCCTCGTCCATCAACATCGAAAAACATAGGAAAGCTACCTTCCAAAACAAACACAAAGACTCGATTTGGGAGCATTGCAATAGCTATCTCCACCTACAATACAACACAATTAGTTGTGATATAAAAATAGAGTAATGGGTCACTTGAGTTGATATCAAAAGGGAAAAAAAAAACATTTTAATAATAAAAATTAATAGATTTTTCTTATAAAACTAAAGGAGTTTAATTGTGGGAATTCAAAATGTTTCATTGTTAGGTATATAAATATAAATATGAACCAGTTAATTTTTATCTAATTTTTTTTATGTACAAATTATTTATTCTGCCATAAGTTACTAATATAATTTTGATACCTCCTCAGTAAAATGAATATTTACACACAATAGAACAGATGGAAAAATAAATCACTTTCGAACTGTAACCATGACATTTAGTTCATTTATGTATAGCTATATATACATTTATGTGTAAATAGTTATATACATAGAGAGCAACCAGGCAGACTTTCAATGGATTCCAAACTAAACCCAACATATATATCCAAGTGAACCTTTGGTTTGGAAATAAACAATAACTACTTTTACAGAAATTAATACCAAATTCTTATAAAAATTGAACAAATTTAATTGTGGGAGTTCAACATGTTTCACTATTAGGTATATAGATATACGGTCAGGCTCTTAAGTGAACAAGGTTGGAGTGAACATACCCAGTGAACTTTTTTTTTTTTTTTTTTGCCTTAAAAAATCCGTGGACTGCACTGCTGACCCGCGCGCGCGGCGCGCCCCACTGACCCGCGGGTTTTTTTGGACATAAAATAATGTTCACCGGATATGTTCACTCAATCCTGTTCACTTAAGAGCCTGACCACATAGATATAAACATGTTATAATTCAAAAACAATAAATCAGGCGGAATGTATCTAACATTATTATGTACATTATATTTATTATGCCCTAAGTTACTACTATCATTTTGATACCTTTTAGGTTCTCAATATCAGTTGGAAGTCCAACATTATGCTTTCCATGTGCCTAACAGAGGAAGTAAAGCATCTACAAACATCACAATTCATGAATGAACAAATACCAAAAGGAAAAATTGAATCTGGTAAATGCTAAGTTGAAAAAAATTGGATAACAGATTTACTAACTGCCACAAACTGGTTTTCTAAGAGAGAATGAATAAAATAAAATATCAATAAATAGGAAAACTAAGTTATTGAAACATATATAAAAAAAAAATCTAAAGAAATTTGGCACACACTCAAGTCTGTGGTCCTAGGTATTTTAGATCAAGCAAATGAAGGAACCAAATGAATGAACCAAAAAGATGTTCAATAAGCCATGCTCTTCTTAGTTAAGATGCAGTAATTAAAATACAGAGCACTACACTCAATAATGGCCTTAAAAATTGTGTCATTGAAATCCTAAATATTCAACTAACCAATAGGTATTGGTAGCACTAAGCAGACCACAAAACATCCCCACATGAAGCTGTCGGCATTACACTATACACACCCCACTTAGGCCAAAACACAAGCATATGGTATGCACAATACCAATGGCGGCAACGGCCAGCCACACCTACCCCAAAAATAGATCAACAAACCATTCAGACCAATCCGACTAAAGTTTGATAGACCAAAACTGTGTTAACAGTGGTCATTCCAATAATACCAAACTCAAAAGAAACAGGGAAAAAGGAAACAATCAATAAAAGTGTGGAAATTTTACATGGAAGACGCTTCAATTGATGTTATTGGATGTTTTTTTTCTGCTGGGTGATTGAAATTGCAAGTATAGAATTGAGTCCCTGCACGAATTCAATTGTTGGAGTTGATATCAAACGAAAAACATAAGGTGCTTATAATTTCATTTTTCGAATCAAAAACTACAATCATGAAGACCAGTACAGCATCAAGAAATATAGCCTCCTGCACAGTTTCCAAATCCTAACAGTGAACAAAAATTCAAACAATAAACATTAAAAAAGAATAATAAATCAATGGCAAACACATCCTTAGATTTCACGTCTACATAATTGAATTGAATTTAAAAGGTTGAACAATAACAAAGTGGAGGAAAAAAAATCACCTTCAGAGGTAGCAAGGCATTGATATATATATATGTATGTATACAAAATTGGAGCTTAACTAGAGTCAACAATCACCAGTTGTTCCCCAATAAAGAAATTTCCTATAGAGTTCTCATAGATAGTGAGTAGTACTGTGGAGTTTCAACTAGATAATATTTAAATTCAGGGTTAAATACATTTTACACTCTTGTAGTTTATCACTTGTGTCAGTTTGGTCCCTATAATTTAAAAAGTGTCATTTTGTCTCTGTAGTTTCATAAGTGTGTCAAATAAGTCCAATAAATCATTTTGTGACTAATAAATTTGTCACTGAAAGTAAAAAAATTGTCACAAAATGTGTTTTAAGGGACTAAAATGACACACTTATGAAGCTACACTACATGGACTAAAATGACACTTTTTAAACTATAGGTACCAAATTGACACAAAGGATAAACTAAGAGGGTGTAAAATATAAGTAAGCCTTAAATTCAACATATGTTCTTCTCTCTCTAGTCTAGTAAATTAATGTGAACTTAAAAGTGAATTCAACTTTTTTTTTTTTCTTCTGTTTGTGAGGCTTTACCGGTCGCCTATTTTTGTCAATGCGTTTGGAAAAAACAATAAATTCCAGTATATATCCACTATAAGTTCAAGAGTTCGATTGAACCAAAAAAAGTTTATGTACCCAACACACAGAGAATAGGTGGCTCCGTCCATAATTCCATATGCCACAATTTAATTGTAAAGACGATTGGGTATGTGTATTTGTTTGATTATTTATTTATTTTTATTGTTCATTATGGTTTTCTTCTTCCTTTTTTATATTTTTTTATTTTATTTTATTTTATTTTATTTTACCTTCTAATCCATGTTGTGTTCATGCAGACACACATACTTTTTGTGTTGACCACATGCGCCGTCGAGAACTTGGGAGATTTTAGCGCGTCCACTCTGTTAAAATCAATTTTATTTATTTATTGTCTAATACTACAAATTCAAACAATTTTACTAAACCATTCACTTGCTAAATCATTTCCATAGAACTTGTATGTGTTATTAGATATGGACAAGAGTTGGATACCATTGACTGGCACAAAAATAGGAAGATTGAGTGAGCAATATGCAAATGGGGTAAAATCATTCCTCAAGTTTGCAGTTGCGGTTAAGGACGATGAAGGTACTATTCGGTGTCCTTGTACAAGATGTGTGAACTTTCTCCTGCAACCGCTTCCAACTGTCCACGTTCATTTGATCACAAATGGGATTATGAAATCATATGTTCAGTGGGTGGAACATGGGGAACCTCAAGTCTCGCCTAGCAGTGTCGAGGATCAGGGTAATGATTATCAAATGGCAGATGACGATAGTGGGGGTCCGGATGGTATGGATGAAATGATAGAGGATCGACTAAGAGGTGAGATGACCGATACGACTAACTGGGAGGAAGTGAGGAATTTTGATAGACTAATAGATGACGCAAAACGTGAGATTTACCCGGGTTGCAAGGACTTCACTCTATTGAAGTTCGTCATTAGTATACTTGATGTGAAGGTAGTGAACAATTGGAGTAATAAGTCGCTTGACATGCTTCTTGAGTTACTAATGAAACTTTTACCACAGGGTAATTTGGTTCCAAAATCGACATATGAAGCGAAGAAGATACTACGTGACCTGGGCATGTCATACGAGCACATTGATGCATGCAAAAATGACTGTGCCCTCTTTTGGAAGGAGAATAAAGGCCTCGATAAGTGTCCGGAATGTGAAGAGTCGAGATACAAGATCAATCGCGGCAAGGGTAAGAAGATCCCCCATAAGGTTCTTCGTTACTTCCCTTTAACACCGAGGTTGCAGAGATTGTACATGTCTAGAAAGAGAGCATCAGATATGAGATGGCACAAAGATAAACGTGTGGATGATGGGGTATTGAGACATCCGGCCGATAGTGCTGAGTGGAAGGAGTTAGATCGGCAGTATCCAGAGTTCGCCCGGGAGCCGAGGAATGTGAGGCTAGCGCTAGCCACAGATGGGTTCAACCCTTTCGGGAATATGAGTACCTCTTACAGTATGTGGCCTGTAATACTCACACCCTACAACCTACCACCCTGGATGTGTATGAAAGAGCCATTTTTTATGATGTCATTACTTATTCCTGGGCCCTCGCAACCAGGGAAAGCGATCGACGTTTACATGAGGCCGTTGGTGGATGAATTAAAGGAATTGTGGGAAAATGGTGCATTGACTTACGATGCCCTGACTAGTCAGACTTTTAAGATGCGTGCATCTTTGTTGTGGACAATACATGATTTTCCTGCATATGGTAACATATCTGGCTGGAGTACGAAGGGTTATATGGCTTGTCCCATTTGTAATGACGAACCATATTCAGAACGCTTAAGAAATAAGATTGGGTACACTAACCATCGCTGCTACTTGCCTGAGAATCACTCTTGGAGAAAGAGTAAGGCCTACAATGGCAAGTGTGAGACAAGGACTAGATCTCTCGAGTTACCGATTGAAAAGGTACAAAATCAGTTGGACCGGATGCCGGTTGCCAACTTAGGGAAGTTTTCAAGCAATCATAAAGAAGTAAACTGGACCAAGGTAAGCATCTTATTTGAGCTTCCGTACTGGAAGGAGCGGAAGCTCCGACATAACATCGATGTGATGCACGTGGAGAAGAATATTAGTGAAAGTATCTCTGGAACTATGTTGGGCATTGATGGGAAGAACAAGGACACAGACAAGGCACGGTTGGACTTGCAAGATTGGGGCATTAGGGAAGAGTTGCACTTGGAACAACGCCCCAATGGATCTTATGTCAAGCCTCGTGCAATATTTTCGCTGACCCCAAATGACAAAGAAGGTTTTTTGTGAATTTTTGAAATCTGTCAAGTATCCAGATGGTTATGCGGCAAATATATCAAGGTCAGTGAGCACAAGAAATGGTAGATTATCGGGCCTTAAAAGTCATGACTACCATGTACTCTTGCAGCGTATTCTACCCATCGGAATGCGCGGTTATATCGACAATAATATTGGTACAACACTATTTGAGTTAGGCAACTTCTTCCAAGACATGTGCGCTAAAACATTGAGGATGGGAGATTTGGAGAAGCTTGAGGAAAGGATAGTACTTATACTCTGCAAGCTTGAGAAAGTTTTTCCTCCAGCTTTTTTTGATGTGATGGTCCATTTGGCTGTTCACCTACCTCGAGAGGCCAAGCTTGCAGGACCTGTGCATTATCGATGGATGTACGCGATCGAAAGGTATATTTTATTGTGATATACATGTAGTTTCAACTCTATTTTAATAATGGTCTTAATTAGCACTTTTATTGCGAAGGTATCTCGGAACTTTGAAAGGATATGTTACCAACCGAGCTCGTCCAGAAGGTTCGATCGCGGAGGCTTATATTGTCAAAGAATGTATTACTTTTTGCTCAATGTATTTAGATGAGATCGAAACTGTGTTTGATAGACCAGAACGAAACGTAGATCGTGGTGAACGTGGCCCGGGCATGATGGTATTCACAGACCCAGCACGTCCTTTTGGTCTGAAGTCAAGATCTGGCAATATCACACAAGAATTTCGAGACAATGTTCAGTGGTTCTTGCTCTTCAATAGCCCCGAGGTGGAGCCGTATTTGGAGTAAGTGGCTAATAGAGTGTAGTTGTTATTATTGTCAGCTATGCACATGGTAACTATTGTTAATAAATTCCACATGTTGTCTTGAGTAGGGAACACAAGAATCTATTACAGATCCCAAATGGACACGATATCATACAGATACAACGACGAGAATTTCCCAATTGGTTTCGTGATCGTGTAAGACATTAATAATTACCATTTGATAGTTTCACAAAATGCCCAAGGACGTGAAAAAATGGGTCAAACCAGGTTTCTTAGCTGCAAACCTTGCATATGAGAAGCAAAGGGAAAAAAATATCAATGAGAACAAACAGAGATTAGAGGCCTTAGGGTTGACGCGTTTTCCAGCATCTTTTAATGGGTCAGACCATCCAAAATGCAATAATAAGAAGGGGAAGACAATTTTGGGGGATACTCATTCTGATGATGACTATATACCGTCGGACAATGGAGATGAAGAGTCATTTGACTCTTTAGAACATGAGGTATTACATGTGTGTTTGCTTTATGGGTTGCAACTAATTTTTATTTATAGAAATTAAATTTTATAATATGTCATTTATCTCAATTTAATGGAATTAAAGTCTCTACATGTTTATTTCCATTGTATCATTTTTTAGGTAAGTGAGATGCCGCCAGCACGCCGCCTCAAATTTTCTGAGCCTTCGGTCTCCCAACCGGTTCAAGAGAGGGATGCCCCACTTGAGGGGAATAATGTGCCTATTGATATGAGTGTTCACGACGATGTTGGGGTGTCTATCCTTCACATCGAGGAGATGGTGGATTCGGTCAGTGAGCCACGAGCTAACAGTGAGCCACGGGTTAGCAGCGATGGTAATTCATCAAAATTACTCAAATTTATCACTTAGCAATATATTTTACTTGATCTTTTCATTAACTAGTCGAATCAATATTATGTGTTAATTGTTAAATAGGATCATCAACCAATAGACGGGGGCCTAGCCGAGGCCTTCGAGCTGACCTCCGAATTGAGAAAGAAGGCAAGCTTCCGGTGCTCATCCCTACAGAGTTTAGGCAGCCGGTGGGGCCGTATGCTACTACTTTTGCTGCCGCCACAGGCGTACAAATTAGACGGAATTTACAGCACCCGGGTGTCCGAAGATGGTCTAAAGTACCAGAAACCTCAGTCCTCCCGATAGTTCAACGCCTCAACGTAGTTAAAACAACTCTATATTTATTCATATACTTGGTCCAGATGCGCTTTATAGTTAATCATCTATAATATTGTTCATTGCAGGATAAGTTTAACGTGCAAAGCGACGAGGTGGTTGTCCAAAAAGTGACGAAAGCGAAATGCGGTTCACTGCTTAGTGGTTGGAGTCATAGATTGTACAAGCATTATAAAAAACTGAGAGAAACTAAGAGCGAAGAATATGCCAGGAACCACCATCCGAAATCTTGCAACCGTGATCAATGGATTGATTTAATTGATAATAAATGGAATGACCCAAAATTTCTGGTAACAAATTCATTTCCATACAAAATCAATAGATAAGGTTGAAGATTGTGAACAAATTACCTTATGTTTATATATTGTTTAATTTTCCATGCAGCACCAATCAGCCGTGAACTCGGCCAATCGAGCGCATTCAAAGACCAATCACTCATGTGGCTCGAGATCGTTTGCAATTAGGGCTCATAAGCTGGTGCACATTCTTTATTTTTTAAAATTATTTTACTACTATCCATTATTAATTACTAACTTTGTACTTTGACAACCTAATGAATCAGTTAGAAGAGAATCGTGGAGTTATCGATATGCCAGAATTTTACCACTCTTGTCACTTCAGTAAAGCAAAGAACAATTGGGTGAATTCGAACTGCGGGACTGTACATGTAAATATAATCTCTTTATTATTGATAAATAGTTAGAAGTCTTCAAATTTATGTATTAGAATTGATTGAATGTCAACTTGTTGTAAACATGACAGGAGAATATGATAAAGTTTAAGGAAGATCATATATTGCAGCCCAATGCAAAACCGCTAAGTGCTGAGGATATATCTGTTCAATGTTTGGGTGCACGATCTGGCATAGTGAAGGGACTCGGCATGAGACCTTCTTCCTCATCTCGTTCCACGGCCACATCTGATCAGGATAGCGTGCATGTCAAATCTCTTGAGAAAAAGATGGAGGAGACAATTGCTCAGATACAATCTGAGAGCCAGAGTCGAATTCAGGAGATGGCTGCGCAGATGACAAGCTTATATCAGTGGGCTTAGAGACATGGTTTTGATGGGCCTGAGGACTCATCTGGTGTCGATGGAGCTTCTTGGTAAGTAGAAATTTATAATTAATTAATTGATGTACGTGTTTTGAAGTTGTCAAAAGAAACGAAACGAATAACGGGCTTTCAGGGTGAATTCTGTAGCTTAAAACGTTGAAAAACACTCCAAAACACCCAAAAATTGGGGTTTTATGAGTCAAGCGAGATAACAACTATCTGGATGCCACCAAACCCACACTCCCACCTCGAGTACAACTAAATAGACTTGTAGGAATAAATGGAAAAAATAACAGACTCCTGGGGTGGATTCCGTAGCTTAAAATGTCAAAAAATACCCCAAAACACCCAAAATCAAGGTTTTAAGGGTTGAGTCGAATAATCGACAATTCGGCTGCCACAAACCCCACACTCCCACCTCAGGTGCAACTAAATAGACTTATAGGAAGAAATAGAATGAATAAAGGACTTTCAGGGTGGATTCCGTAGCTTAAAATGTCGAAAAATCCCCCCAAAACACCCAAAATCGAGGTTTTGAGGGTCGACTCAAATAACCGACTATCCGGATGCCACCAAACCCAAACTCATACCTTGGGTACAACTAAATAGACTTGTAGGAAAAAAAGCAACGAATAACAGACTCCTAGGGGTTTATTAGCATAAAACGTCGAGGTTTTAGAGGGTAAAATAACTACCGTGTATTGTTTTTCTCTTTTTTTTTAAAAAAAAATTATAAGATACTGATGTTATTCTTATATTGTTGATGCAGATGAATAGCAGAAGTTGTAGATTGGTAGCTCGAGTTTGTGCAGCAATTCGCTCTTTAGGTTATGTAGTGAAACTTTTTTATTGTCATGTTGGATGGTTTTTCTTTGTTGATACTATGTCTTTTTTTTTTTTTTTCCTTTTTTATACTATGTTGGATGGTTGATTATGTGGATTGGTGGATTTTTTTATTTAATATTATGGTATGTTGGATATCTTTTTGATTATTCTATTATTCGTACGTTGGATAGGTTTTTGAAATATTACAGGATTAATAATAAATATTGGATTGAGCAGGTATTGGTGGGGTTACTTTTTAGTGAGGAAACTAATTAGCAAGGAAATAATTTTTTCGTTGCTAAATACCACTTTTAGCGAGGAAATTATTTCCTTGCCTTAGATCAATATAATTGCCAATGAACAATATTTTGTTGCTAAAAATCTCTTTTAGCAAGGAAATTAATTTGTTGCCTTAGGTCAATACTATTGGCAAGGAATTATTTTCCTTGCTAAAAGTCAAAATATTTCCTTGCCTTAGAGTTACATATTTAGCAACGAAAAATTTTCCTCGCCAAATGTCAACATTGAACACAAAAATCTTAACTTTTAGCAAGGAATCAAACATTTTAGCAACGAAAATATTGAGCATTAGCAAGGAAAAAAATTCCTCGCTAAAAGTTAAGAATTGGCAAGGAAAATATTTTTCCTTGCTAGAGGCTTTAGAGACGAACCTTTAGCAAGGAATCTGGCAACGAAAAACTTTCCTTGCTAAAGGCTTTAGCCACGAAATTGTGACCTTTAGCAAGGAATTTTTTCCTTGCAAAAACCATTTTTTGTTGTAGTGGTAGAAACTATAAAACAATTTCCATCATTTTCTAAAACAAGTATTTAACAAATCCCTTCTTCATGTTAACGCAACTAAAATTATGCTCATCAAAAAGTATTTACTATATATTTATTCATCTCTAGAACCTAATTAAGAATGGAAAAAAACATTACTTTTCCCTCAACATATCATCTATAAAAGTATAAACATGTAGCGCGGATTTTCGAGTGGATCAAATTAGAATTGATGTATTTAAAAATATTTCATAATTTTCGGAATAGAGAAACTCATTCTCATTCTAAAACTTCAAAATTTCAATCGGATTCCAAAATTTTGGAATTTTACTGCAAAGATGTGGAAATCAGATTTTTTTTATTGGAATTTTAAATTAAAACCTTTCGTGAAATAAGTATTGAAAATAATATATATATATATATATACACACACACACACACATATATATATAGTCATATATTTAATTTATACCAGAATTCTCTGATTGGAAGTTGTTCATAATATTTTGGAATTTAAATTTAAAAGTTTCCATCACCATTTTGATTAGAATATATACGTTGATTATTATTAATTATATTTTTTATATTTATTTTGTAAATTTTCAAGTTTTTGATTAGTACACTTCAGAATTAATTTTGCAATTCCATAATCGTAGTCTTTTGAATTGATTTCAGAATTTCGGCTCCACCTTCACATCCATATGACCACATAATTAGCAATAACGGAATATAGTTAAAATTGTTAGAATTTTTTAAAACAAAAAACAAAAAATAACATAAATTAAAGCAAACAATTAGAAGTGTTTTAGTACTTCACTTCAGTACTTGAAGTATATTGTATAATCTAAATAATTTAATATTAGGCGTATGATTTGATTCTCCTAGCTTTTATTACTTTTCAAAATTCAAAAAGATGTTAAGAAATTGCTTGTACAAGTCAAGTGTTTAACCAGTTTACTCCTTCTATTTGTCATTATCTACCTTTTTGTGCACCAATCACGTGCAAAGCATATGCTTTAAAACTAGTATATATAAATGTATATATAGTTAGATGTGTGTGTGTATATATGGGTAATACTTGGGGCACAACCAAAACCACAACTTTTTTTGCACAACCTCCATTTTGTGTCTATCTCTCTCCTAGTGGGCACTGTGGGGTCACTGGCACTGTGGGACCCATCAAGAGAGAGATAGACACAAAATGAAGGTTGTGCAAATAAGGTTGTGGCTTTGGTTGTGCCCCAAGTATTACTCGTGTATATATATAGTTATATACATTTACCCAACTCTTCCACCACTAATGTTCACTGCCATCCGGCTTCCCTCGTGATGAAGCTCGGTAATTCTAGCATATTATGTGGTTGCTCTGTAGGTTTCACTTATAATTAGTTGAGGATTAAAACAAATTTATTCAAAGACAATGAGTCACTCCAATACTATTTATAAAAAAAAAAAAGTGGTTTGTCCATATGATTTATTTCCTAATTTTTATCTTCTAGTTTCACTTACGAAATAAGGAGTTTTTAATATGTTCAAAATGATTATTTACATGACCTTAAAATGCTGGGGCTACTTGAGTGCATAAAATAATTAATTTGGGTAAACTTAGAAAAAAATTAGGACTAAACTGAAAGAAAAAAAAAGGAGTTTAGAAGAGGTACATTAAGAATTGAGGGGGTACAAAAGCATAAATTATAAAACTTATGGGGTAAAATGATAATTTTAAAAAGTTGAGGTGGAGAATTTCAGTTAATGAAATAAAATTAAAAGGGCAATGATATTATGAGCAACTTCTCATATGCACAAGTACTCTATAACCATTGGATGAAAAATAATTGTTATTTAATAATATTTTTACGTATTATCTTGAAATCAAGTCTTCATCCAACGGTTAAAAACTGTTTTATCACATCAGGAGTTGCTTAGTACATCATTACCCAAATTAAAAAGGTTGAGGGATATATTTATTTCTAAAATTATAAGTTTGGCTTTATAAACATTTTAAATTGAACTCGCGGGAGTAGACGGATAATGACTAAAATTTGATTCTTTATTTGGTTAATTAAAAAGAAAATTCAATCCCAAGTTCTGTAAAATAGCCCCTCGAAAAAAAAAAGATTTTTTTTTTCTTTTTTTGGATTAGGTCCAATTCGTTTTTAATTTTAATAAAGAGTCAACATATTATAAAAGTTATGTGAATAAAAGTTAGGTGAAATTCACATTTTTGGAAAAAAAAAATTGAACTAGTTATATAAAACTTCACATAAAAAAGTTATGTGAAATTTCACCAAACTTTTAAAACATAGGGACTTGATTCGATTGAGTTTCACCAGACATGGAGTTTTGACCAAAAAAAAAACCGGATTGTCCTTTAAACGCAATTAATTTAAAATGGAGGACTTTTGACTAAACTTCTAAAGAAAGAAAAGAAGAGTTAATTACATTTTACGCCCTTGTGGTTAGGCCCATTTTTACTTACCCTGTGGTTTAAAAGTGAACACTTAACCTCCTTGTGGTTTCTGACTAAAGTGAAACTACTAAGATTTCTCTCAAAATACACGCACATGAGGTTAAGTGTTAAAATTAGCCCTACATAGGAGAGTTTATGTTTCAAAATTAACCCCCACAGAGGCAGTTAACCCCAAAATTAGCCCCCAAAAGTGGTTAAGTGTTAAAAACTTAGCCCACCTAGTGAGTTAAACGGCAGAATTATCTCCACATAGTGGAATAACCCCCAAAATTAACCTCACAAAGGGGGTTCAGTGTTAATATTTTTTGGCCAATTTTAGAATTATCATCAGTTTTGGGAAAAATTTTAACAGTTTCACCTTAGTCCAAAACAACAAGGAGGGTTAAGCGTCCACTTTTAAATGTATTTAATCCTTAAAAAAATGAGAAAAATTACGAAAAAGAAAATTGGATAAAATAAATAAACTTAAATTGTTGAATTTATCATCCCTTCCCTTCCTTTTATTCTGTAGTTTTTTTTTTAAAGCATTCAATTTTATTAGAGTTAATTACAAATACACCTCTGTACTTAGCCCATTTTTTACTTTGTCCCCAATACTTCAAATCGTGCACTAATACTCCATGTACTTTAGACTAAAGTGAAACAGTTAGAAATTCCGTTATAATTGACAGGCATAAATCATGTTTGGTAACAACTTTTGGAGTTCATCAATAATTATGAACTCCAAAGCTAAAATAAATTATTTAGCGAAATAGCTAATATAATTGCAATGGGCCAAAAGCTAGCTTGGATAACTTATACCAATCTCATTTTTTTTTTTTGTGATTTTATTGTATAAGAAAAAGAAACTACTAAACAGTCCACAAGGGGTGTTAGTGAAGTGTTTGGAACTACATGTGGTTAAATTGAAAAATGTGCTCACCATAGGGGGTCAAAGTGGCAAATACTCTATTAACCAAGCTTCTATTCTATTAATTTTAGTAGAATTGCTAACCGTTTCACTTTGGTCCAAAGTAAAGAGAAATGTTTGGCACACACTTTTTGACACACTATGCTTTAAACGCGCGCATATACCTTGTGCTGTTTGAATTTTTCATACTTTTCTGTGCACTACTTACACAGTTCAAAGTATGGGGTATTAGTAACTATGATTTGAAGTATATGAATAAAGTGAAAAACAGACTAAGTACAAGAGGAAGTGTATATGTAATTAACCCACTTTTTTAAGAAGGGGGATATGACAACTTTACAAACCTGAGCAATAAACTTACAACCCCCAAGAAATTTGACCTCTAACTAAGACAGTAGAGCAAACATATGGAGTGCCTAACACCCAACACAAATTTATTTTTTTTATAATGACAGCCTACACATTTAATCATGGAAGAAACCTTTTATTCTTTCGTTCTTATTACATTTTCAAATTTTGATTTCTGATGGTATTTAATCACAGAAGAAAGTATTAAAAAAATATCTTTTTATTATTTTTATGTCACTTTTCTTCTCTAAATTCACAAATCATTTGGAAATTTATAGAAGGAAAACAAAAGAGATTAACAATAGCATAAGAGAGAAAACTATTTTTCTATTATTTTGTAGCATAAAAAATTTTAGTACCTTGTAATTTTGGTGGAGTTTCACTTTGTACCCAAATTAATTGCTCAATGCATCGCTTTTTTCCCTTAAGTTTCAGAATTTTGTCAATTTGGAACCTTTGACATGATTTTTCAAGTTGAATGTTTTTTTACCCTATTTTCTATTGTGTGTTTATCAATGTAGAAACAACATTAAAAATTTAAACATTCAGAATATAGTAGGAACTCAAAAAAAAAAAAAAAAAAAAAAGAGGAAGGAAAATGACTCTCAAAATTGAAAATATGTTCCTTATTAAACAAACAAGAACAAGTTTTTTTCTCAGTGTTTTCTTCTCTTTTTCCACACAATCCATGAAGCAAATTGAGTATTACAAAAATTATAAGGGAACAATTTGCTAGGATATAACACCAATTGCCAGATCTAAAGGTGTAATACCCTGTATTTTGATATATAATAAGACCTGGTATTTCATTTTTTTTTATACTTATATAATATTTCCTTTCTTTTTGGTGATATTTGGTTACCAATCGATTGCTTTGTTTCCCAATCGATTGCTACTTTTTGGTCACCAATCGATTGACATGTTTCCAATCGATTGATTTCCATCATACTGACTTTAATTCATTTCGTGGCAACATACCAATCGATTGCCATCTATTCCTATAGATTGCCTTCAAATGTCTGTAACCAATCGATTGCTATCTTTACCAATCGATTGGCATAAGCTGAGACAAGTTTTCTTCTCTGCTTGAGCTTTGGACGTGTGACACCTTTTCCCCTCTATATATATTCACTCATTCTTGGCCTTGGGCCAGTTTCCACAACTTTGAGAGAGAGACACACATCTTGTGAGAGATTTTTATATATCTATACATTTATCTAAATCTATATACATTCACACACATACTCTGCCTGGGCACAAGAGAAGAAGGAAAGCAGAAGAAGAACAAGGAAGAAGAAAGGAGAAGAGGCAAAGAGGAAAGAGCTGGACAGAGAAGAGAGCAAGAGAAGGAGGAGAGATAGAGACTTGAGGTTTTCAAGCTCACATACCCAAACACACCTTTGGTGAGTTCTAACTCACTTGGTCCCTCTATTTGATGTTCTTACAAGTTATGGTGAAGTTTAGATATGTTTAATGCATGGTTTTGACGTTTATATATGTTGTTTTATTAATCTGCTGGTGAAGACGAAGTGCCAATCGAATGGCAAAATTTTCAATCGATTGCCATTAGTCTGGACCCAATCGATTGAACAAAATCCCAATCGATTGACATCCCAATCGATTGACATCGATTGCCAATGTTAGCAATCGATTGACACTGTTTTAGACCCAATCGATTGCCAGTTTCCTCAATCGATTGTTATGATTTTTGTCCCAATCGATTGGACACTTATCCCAATCGATTAATATTGGAAGAACATGGATTCATTTGCCTATTTATATTATTAAGGGTTCGAATGTTCAATTCTCGATTCGGACTTCCGTTATGTGATTTCGGGTTGATCAGGGATAATGTGACAACACAGTTAAATATGATTTAGAATAATGGATTAAAGTAATGACGTTAGATAATATGCGGTTTTGGTATGAGTTTGATTTTCGTTTCTTTTAATCAGAGTAGTCAGGCCACATTGGAAAGTCATGTATCAATGTTAGTACGAAACATAAGTAGGTTTGATAATTTTTGGAAATGGTATGTGGGTGGACGCCTGGTCATAATATGCTTTCACATGCGGTGGATGAGTTATATCCTTAACGAGCAGTGGGCAGAACCATGTAGTCCTAAGGTAACCAGATGATCCATGTTATATCCTTAACGAGCAGTGGATGGTTTATATTCTTAACGAGCGATGGATAGGAATCACTGGTATACAGCGATAAGTCGTGGTAATAGATTTGATGCACTGTTGTTCTAAGCGTTGTATCTCTAACATGCGGTGGATGGTTTATATCCTTAACGAGCAGGGGATGGACTGACGTGGTGTCCATAATTACGGTGGATGGTTTATATCCTTAACGAGCAATGGACAGAATGATGGTATGTCTATATGTGTAAAACGATTGAGTCTGTTCTTTCTAGTCAGAGTATGTCGATTATCGGTCCCAGGATAACAAGACGATAAGGATTGGTTAACGAGGTTGAATAAGGAAGCAAGATATTATTATAGTAGAACTTAACTCGTGTCTTCATAAGCTTATTTTTACTATAGATAACTGGTACCTTGTTAGTTTATACTCACTCAGCTCTCAGTAAGGTGACAACCTTTATTGCCTGGATTTTCCCCGTCTAGACTATCTTATACCTCATTCTGCAGGTGATGGAACCTACGACAATGACTACTATCCGGTAGGAGAATATGCAGAGGTTGGCCCCACCAATGATGTCTATGCTGGGGAGGACTACTACGTTGATGTTTACGCCAGCTGAAGATCTGAAGATAGTTAGTAGTTTATTTTTCTATTTAGACTATTTTGTTATATTTGGTACATGGGCATATGTTGCTTCCAAACCTTATATACTTCCGCTGTAGCTTTACTGTTGTAATAACTCTGATATTTGTAATAGAAGCAATGGCTAATTATATCCAGTTAGTTTTTATTACTATTCTTGTTGTGGACTAGTACCGTGTGGTGTGGATCGTTAGTGACATTCACCAGTCATTCCCTATGGACCCAAAAAGGAAATTTATTTTTCTCTATTTTTGCTGTTCCGGGGCATGACAGGATTTTTGGTATCAGAGCTCTAGGTTGTGATACTGTCGTTCACTATTCATTCTGCACCATCTGGTCCTAGTATTTTAAGATTTCCTGAGATGAGATATGAGTTTAAGATAAGTTTGTCTCCCTGACGATAGATAGTTTCCTTTACAGGCTAATTTCACCTGTTCGTAGATGACTCTTTTGGTGGACATGTTATTCATGGCGACACTGTGGTGCCAGCCATACTGAAGATTTATCAGAGTCATATTCGCCAGACCGCTAGTCGTTATTTGGAGGAGAGGATGTGGACTTCTCTCTATGTTTTGGGCACGACACACCCCGACTGAGATACGTATGGACGCATATCATTATGCCATGACCCGAGCCGCCATATACCAAGAGATTTAGATGCCAGAGGTAGATGTGATTGAGATGCGAGCTATTTTAGCCAGGCCTGTTCCACCAGAGCCTGCAGCTGCACCAGCACCTGTAGCTCCACCATCACCGGTACCCAAGGTACCCATTCCAGAGCCACAGGAACAGCCCGAGGAGCTAGAGTCACCAGAGGTCGAGCCAATAGTAGAGCCTGGCCCCAAAGAGGATCTTGTAGAGGACATCGAGCCAGTTGAGGATGACGAGGAGCTAGAGGATGATCCAGAGGAGGACCTGGAGGTTGTGGTTGAGGAGGACATAGGAGTAGTGGGAGATGAGGTTTTGGAGGATATTGCAGTTGAGCCTGAGGTAGAGGAGGTAGTCATACCAGAGATACATGTGGTGTTTGATTTACCAGCAAGACCTGTGCTTCATATAGAAGCTATTGCCAATATGGAAGCCAAGTGGGTAGCAGCAATGGTTGCACAGCCAGCCAGACTTTCGATAGGACAGGTTGCATTAGCAGACGCTATGGCTATTGCTGGGGATTTTACTGAGTTGATCGCCGATGTTGCTGAGCCAACATTTGATATCGAGGAGATGGAGGTTGACGACATGATTATCGAGGACTAGGATATTGGGGTGGTAGTAAGAGGAGCACCAGCACCAGCCAAGGATGACCACCAGTAGAGATGGATGTTGTACATGAGGATGATGCACCTATAGCAGGATCAAATGTTGACAACTTTTGAGTTAGGATCTGTAGGGGGTTTAGTTTTGATTTATTTTATAGCAGGACATGTTGTCCACATAATTTTTAGGATCTTGAGAGCTAGCTATTTGACCATAGCTTTGTATAGGTGTTGTTAGTAGTAGTAGTGTTGTATTTTGACTAGTGTGTACTATGCGGCACATCTTTTGATATATACGAGTAGTACTTTTGTTATTGATTGTATGGTTACATTGATGTGTTGTTTAGTAGAACCGTTAGTTCTCATCATTGTTTATCGCCCTATCTTGATTTTGTTTCTCCAAGAAGATTGTCAGCTAATCAATAGGTCTCTTGTAGGTGTGCAACTCACCTCATCGTTATGGTAGGACCCTTAAGAAATCACCAAGTGCGTAATGGAGCAACTATTCCGGAAGGAATGGACCCATCTAGAGTTTTTGAAGCATTTATGCAGAGGATGGAACATGTAGGTGATACCTATAGCCATGCTATCAATCAGCAACCGGTTTAACCCCCAGTTACACCATTCCAGCAAAGACAAACTGGAGATAAGATGTTAGCAAATTTTTATGGTTTACATCCTGAGAAGTTCGACGGATTAGTAGAACCATGGAGATCTGAACAATGGATAAGGGAAATGGAATTGATCTTTGAAGCATTGGAATGCAGTGAGCAAGAGAAACGTTGTCTTGCCACATTCCAACTCACTTATGCCACCGCAGATTGGTGGGAGACTCAGCGAGCCACTATAGGGGTGAACGCTTCGAGAGCAATGCCTTGGGAGACGTTCAAGGGAAGATTTCTGGAGAAGTACTCTCCGAAAGATGAAAAGGATCAACAGGAGAAGAATTTCATGAGCTTAGTTCAAGGAGATTGGACGGTAAGAGAATATACCACACAGTTTGAGCAACTGTCTCGATTCGCCCAACATATGATTGATACGTCGCAGAAGAAGATTAAGCAGTTTCACCAAGGATTGAACCCCCATCTTCGCCATATGATGATTGGTCACCTGAACCAGAGTTTTAAAGGGCTGGTCAGACTTCCTGTAAGTCTAGAAAAGGATGCATATCCAGTACAACGACCACAAACGAATCCACCACAGCCATCAAGGAACTTCGAACAGAGGAATTTCCAGACACAGCCGCCGAGGAATACCCAAGGGTGGAGACCTCAGGGTAAATTTTAAGGGAACAAGAGAACTTGAGAGGGAACCAGAAAGCCTCAGTCGAGCTATCCTTGACCCCAGCAATATCAATAGCAGGGATAACAACCTTAAGCGCTGCTAACAGCCCCGCCAAGCAATAATAGAGGATGTTTTAATTGTGGAAAGCCAGGGCATATCGCAAAATTTTGTACAGCTTCCAGGATTAACCACCGGATGGGTGCTAACTGTCGAAATTGTAACAAACAAGGGCACTTGAGCAGGGATTGTCGTGCACCACAGGGAGGATACTACAGAGCACCAGTTCAAAGGATTCAAGGACCTCCAGATCAGATAAGGATGAATGCTATCATCCCAGCAGAAGCAGACTTTAATGTTGATGAGCAGCAACATTTGGAAGATACGCTTATACTCTTTTATAGTCCAGTTAAAGCTTTATTTGATACTGGAGCTGCACGTTCTTTTATTGCTATTAAGATTGTACGTCAGTTGGGTTTAGAACCCCAGGCACTTGAGTCAACACTCTATGTTGTGTCACCGTTAGGAGTGACTGTTAATTTGGGTAAAGTGTGCAAAGATTGCCCATTAACTTTGGGAGATAGGAATCTTCCAGTAGACTTGGTAGTTCTGTCGATGTCAGAGTTCGACATTATCCTAGGGATGGATTGGTTGACGAAGTATGAAGCCAACTTGGACTGCCCTACCAGAACTATTGTATTTTCAATACCAGGAGGTCCGACGATCAGATTTCAGTGTCAGCCGACGAGCGACATGTTTCTTACGAGTAGTTTGGCTACAATCGGGAGTATGAGTATGGAACTAAAGATGGATCAGATCCCTATTGTACGAGATTTCGTAGATGTATTCTAGGATATTAAAGAACTTCCACCAAAAAGAGAAATAGACTTCGGTGTGGAGTTAGTACCTGGCACATTACCAATATCTAAGACTCCATATAGGATGGCACCAACTAAGATGTTAGAACTGAAGAAGCAAGTTAAGGAACTTGAAGATCTAGGTTTTGTACGTCTAAGTACGTCACCTTAGGGAGCACCAATTCTATTTGTGAAGAAGAAGGAAGGGACACTTCGACTCTGTATGGATTACAGGGAGTTGAACAAGGTAACGATTAAGAATAGATATCCACTTCCTCGGATAGATGACCTATTCGACTAGTTACAAGGATCTAGGATCTTTTCCAAGATCGATCTGCGTTCAGGATATCACCAGTTGTTAGTTCGACCGGAAGATGTGTCAAAGACTGCTTTCAGGATGAGATACGGGCATTGTGAGTTTCTAGTTATGCCTTGGATTGACAAACGCGACAGCAGTATTTATGAACTTGATGAATAGAGTATTCAGACAATATCTGGATAAATTCATTATAGTATTCATCGACGATATTTTGATCTACTCAAAGACAGAAGAGGATCACAAATCCCACTTACGGATTGCTTTACAGACGCTTCGAGATAATAAGTTGTATGCAAAGTTCAGCAAGTGTGAATTTTGGCTAAATGAAGCCAAATTCTTGGGATATGTTATATCTCAAGACTGTATCTCTGTGGACTCATCTAAGATTGATGCAGTCTTAAGTTGGAGCAGTCCGACCAGTACGACAGAGGTCAGAAGTTTTCTAGGCTTAGCGAGATATTACAGAAGATTTGTAGAAGGATTCGCCAAGATAGCAGGACCTTTGACGAATCTGACAAGGAAAGAGATGAAGTATGAATGGACAGAAAAGCATGAAGGTGCAATTCAGGAGTTAAAAGAAAGATTGACTTCTGTACCAGTACTCGCAATACCTAGGAGTGGAGAAAGGTATATAATCTACAGTGATGCATCGCACCAAGGACTTGGTTGTGTGCTTATGTAAGACGGGAATGTCATTGCATATGGATCCAAACAATTAAAGGTACATAAGAAAAATTATCCTACACATAATCTGGAATTAGCAGTAATAGTATTTGCATTGAAGATCTGGAGACACTATCTCTATGAAGAGAAGTTTGATCTATTTTCCGATCATAAGAGCTTGAAGTATTTGTTTTCTCAGAAGGAGTTGAACATGTGACAACGACGATGGATGGAGTTACGCAAGGACTACGACTTTTCATTGTAATACCATCCCGGTAAAGCAAATGTGGTAGCATACGCTTTGAGTCGTAAACCTCGATTAGTAATCGCTGCATTGTTAAATCAAGAATTGGAAGCATTGGGAATTTTAGCTGAATTCGATCTTCAGCTAGTAGAACCAATGGAAGGACGGCATTTTGGATATCTTATGATACAACCAACTTTAATCAGTCGTATTATAGAAGTTCAACAAACAACAGAGGATTTAAAGTTATGGTTCGCCAAGATGTCAGCCAAGGAACCAGAAGTTTGGAGTATTAGTACAAATAGAGCCTTACGATGTAAAGGTAAACTCTGTGTACCTGATGAAGAAAATCTCCGGAAAGAACTATTGGATGAAGCTCATAAATCACAGATGACTATTCATCCTAGAGGTACAAAGATGTACAAGGACTTGAAGAGGAATTTCTGGTGGGAAGGGATGAAGCGAGAAGTAGCTGAGTATGTATCTCAATGTCTTACTTGTAAACAGGTCAAGGCAGAACATCAGAAACCACCTGGATTATTGCAATTGTTATCGATTCCCTAGCGAAAATGGGAACACATCACCATGGATTTCGTGGTAGGATTGCCAAAGTCACAGCAAAACCACGATGCTATTTGGGTAACCGTGGATCGACTTACGAAGACGGCACATTTTATCGCCTATAGTATGACGTATCCAGTGGAATGTTTGAGTCGAATGTGTCTGCAACACGTAGTATGGTTACACGGAGTACCAGTGTCTATTGTGTCATATCGAGATTCACACTTCACTACAGAGTTTTGGAAGAGTCTCCAAACAACAATGGGAACAACATTGAACTTGAGTTCAGCCTTTCATCCGCAAACCGATGGACAGACTGAACGAGTAAATCAAGTGATGGAGGACATGTTACGCGCTTACGTTATTAATTTTGAGAGTTCTTGGGAGACGCACTTACCTTTGATTGAGTTCGCCTACAATAATAGTTATCATTCGAGCATAGGAATGGCACCGTTTGAAGCTTTGTACGGGAGACCTTGTCGATCGCCACTGTGTTGGACCGAAGTCGGAGATACTCAACTTCTTGGTCCAGAGATGGTACGAGAAACCAGTGAGAAGATCCAAATTGTACGTGAGAAGATGATGACATCTCAGACCCGACACAAGAGTTATGCTGACAAGTGACGTAAAGACTTGGTGTTTGCCGTTGGAGATCACGTGCTACTCAAAGTTTCACCTGTTCGAGGCATCGTCAGATTTAGTCAAAAGAGAGGCAAGCTATCGCCACGATTCATCGGACCATTCGAGATTCTAGAACAAGTTGGGAAAGTTGCTTATCGTCTTACATTGCCGCCAAAGATGTCAGGAGTGCACAACATTTTTCACATCAGTATGCTGAGGAAGTGCACCCACAACCCAGTGCACGAGATCAACTTTGAAGATAATGAAGTCAACGACAATGTCACATTCAACGAAGGACCGGTTCGTATTTTAGATCGAGGAATCAAAAAACTCAGAAACAAAAAAATTCCATTGTTGAAGGTTCAGTGGAAGCATCATGATGAAGGAGAAGCTTCGTGGGAGCTAGAGTCAGAGATGCGAGAGAAGTTTCCATTTTTTTTTTTAGACCTTGTTTGTTTTCGATTTCGAGGACGAAATCCTTAATGAGTGATGGATGATGTAATACCCTGTATTTTGATATATAATAAGACCTGGTATTTCATTTTTATACTTATATAACCTTTCCTTTCTTTTTGGTGATATTTGGCTACCAATCGATGGCTTTGTTTCACAATCGATTGCCACTTTTTGGTTACCAATCGATTGACATGTTTCCAATCGAATGCCATCATACTGACTTTAATTCATTTCGTGGCAACATACCAATTGATTGCCATCTATTCCAATCGATTGCCTTCAAATATCTGTAACCAATCGATTTCCATCTTTACCAATCGATTGGCATAAGCTGAGACAAGTTTTCTTCTTTGCTTGAGCTTTGGATGTGTGGCACCTTTTCCCCTCTATATATATGCATTCATTCTTGGCTTTGGGCCAGTTTCCATAACTTTGAGATAGAGAGAGACACATCTTGTGAGAGATTTTTATATATCTATACATATATCTATTTCTATATACATTCACACACACCCGCTACCTTGGCACAAGAGAAGAAGGAAAGTAGAAGAAGAACAAGGAAGAAGAAAGGAGAAGAGGCTGAGAGGAAAGAGCTGGACAGAGAAGAGAGTAAGAGAAGGAGGAGAGAGAGAGAGACTTGAGGTTTTCAAGCTCACACACCCAAACACACCTTTGGTGAGTTTTAACTCACTTGGTCCCTTTATTTGATGTCCTTACAAGTTATGGTGAAGTTTAGATATGTTTAATGCATGGTTTTGACGTTTATATATGTTGTTTTATTAATCTACTGGTGAAGACGAAGTGCCAATCGATTAGCAAAAATTTCTAATCGATTGCCATTAGTCTGGACCCAATCGATTGGATAGAATCCCAATCGATTGCCAATGTTAGCAATTGATTGACACTATTTTAGACCCAATTGATTGCCAGTTTCCTTAATCTATTGTTATGATTTTTGTCCCAATCGATTGGAACCTTATCCCAATCGATTGATATTGGCAGAACATGGATTCCTTTGCCTATTTATATTATTAAGGGTTCGAATGTTCAATTCTCGATTCGGACTTCCGTTATGTGATTTCGAGTTGATCAGGGATAATGTGACAACATAGATAAATATGATTTAGAATAATGGATTAAAGTAATGACGTTAGATAATATTCGATTCTGGTATGAGTTTGATTTCCGTTTCTTTTAATCAAAGTAGTCAGGCCACATTGGGAAGTCTTGTATCAATGTTAGTACGAAACATAAGTAGGTTTGATAAGTTCTGGAAATTGTACGTGGGCGGACGCTTGGTCATGATATGCTTTCACATGCGGTGGATGGGTTAGATCCTTAACGAGCAGTGGGAAAGACCATGTAGTCCTAAGGTAACCAGATGATCCATGTTATATCCTTAACGAGTGGTGGATGGTTTATATCCTTAACGAGCGGTGGATGGGGATCACTGGTATATAGCGATAAGTCGTGGCAATAGATTTGATGTGCTATTGTTCAAAGCGTTGTATCCCTGACATGCGGTGGATGGTTTATATCCTTAACAAGCGGGGGATGGACTGAAGTGGTATATCCATAATTGCAGTGGATGGTTTGTATCCTTAATGAGCAATGGACAAAATGATGGTATGTCTATATGTGTGAAACGATTGAGTCTGTTCTTTCTAGTCAAAGTATGTCAATTATCGGTCCCAGGATAACAAGACGATAAGGATTGGTTAATGAGGTTGAATAAGGAAGCAAGATATTATTATAGTAGAACTTAACTCATGTCTTCATAAGCTTATTTTTACTACAGATAACTGGTACCTTGTTAGTTTATACTCACTCAGCTCTCAGTAAGCTGACGGCCTTTATTGTCTAGATTTTTCCAGTCCAGACTATCCTGTACCTTATTCTGCAGGTGATGGAACCTACGACAACGACTACTATCCGAGAGGAAAATACGCGGAGGTTAGCCCCACCGATGATGTCTATGCTGGGGAGGACTACTACACTGATGTTTATGCTAGCTGAAGATCTAAAGATAGTTAGTAGTTTATTTTTCTGTTTAGACTATTTTTTTATATTTGGTACTTAGGCATATGTTGCTTCCAAACCTTATATACTTCCGTTGTAGCTTTATTATTGTAATAACTCTGATGTTTGTAATAGAAGCAACGGCAAAATATATCCAGTTGGATTTTATTACTATTCTTGTTGTGGACTAGTACTGTGTGGTGTGGATCATTAGTGACATTCACCAGTCATTCCCTATGGACCCAAAAAGAAAATTTATTTTTCTCTATTTTTGCTGTTCCGGGGGGTGACAAAAGGCATATGTGAAACAAACTCAGATACCCAAAGAAAATCCAGTGAACACAAGAAACACACAAGAAGCATTTCTTTTGCTCTGCAAACCCTGGAGACGACGAAACACCATGTTTGCCCAAGTGAGCCATTACCTTACTTGAGTGATATCTCTATGCTTTGGCAAATAGCTTTGATACCAGTTTATTGTGACAAAGATCTAAGAAAAGTTTTGAATGGTACAAATAAACGAATCCAAAAGTGGAACCAATAATAATATATTAAGATCAATCACAAGCGACTAAAGAAAACGACACAATGATGGGCCATAACCATCAAGAGGAAATGTTCCACTCTACGAATTCAAAGATTACTTGCTCACAACTCTCTTAGAAACCCCCCAACAATACTCTCACACCACTTTAGAATACCCTACAACATATTAGGGCTGCCAAAAAATGGCTAGACTAAATAAACCCCCTTTCATAGATAAAGATAGGTTGACCGTCTGGACCTCTATAATTTCTGCATATATACCAAAATTTAAGCCATTTTGGTCCAAACGTGCTTCCAGGTCTCAAAAAAGCAAATGATTGCATGTTTAGAAATACAAGAGTGCATTCTAGTAGTATATATTAAGCTGAACATTGAAATCAAAACAGCATATAACTGAAGAAATATAGGAGTTTAACATGTACACACATTGAATGATAGCATATTGGAGCCATTGAGCTCTTTCTAGTGGATGTTAGTGATTTTTCAGTCACATACTGAGCAATACAGAAGAAGTGATTGGTCATCTCCAGAGCCTATTAGTATTAGCTCTTCTTGGACTTCTTCTCTCTACATTGGAAAAGAAGCAGCCTGATATGAACCAAATGGTAACAGTGAGAACAAAACCTACGAAAGCTCCGAATCCAAATGGAAGTCCTACAATTGGCTCATTTTTGCCTACTTCTTGTGATTCAAGTGAAGAAGTAGTTTCTTCTTGGCCGCCTTGTGTAGGTGGAGATGACAAACTACGAATTCCCTTGCTTCCCTCGAAACTTGACTATGGAAATGTAAGAAATTGACCTCCTAAAGGAATAATCCTAGAAAGTTGATTGAAAGCAACACTAACACCCCGTATTTTTCTGATATTAATATTCATGTTTAAATATGTTAAGGAAGTAACCTGAATTTTTACGTGCTATTAATTGGCTGTGTGCATTTTTATTTTTATGGTTATTTATTTATTTGTGGGTAATTATTTTTATTGTTATTAATTATTGTATGAAGTTTTGTAAAGTTAAGTGGTGGGGTTAAAGTGGTAAAAGTTAAATTGGTCAAGTTATTGAAGTGTGATGTGTTAATTTTTTAAGCAGTATTTATAGGCTCGTAAATGTGTTAAATGATGTAATTAACATTCAGATTAAGTATCGGGGTCATGGGTACCCATTGGGCTACTCATTTTAGTACTTTGTACTGTATTTTGGACCCATATGATGTCTTTTTGTGAGCTCATAAGATAAAAATAGGATTTTTAGTATTTGTGTATTAATAATATACATGGGTGTGTTTATATTTTTCTACCTACATATATCTAGGTGCCCTAGGGTTAGAAGAGAAAAAAAAAAGAAGAGGAAAAAGAAAATAGAGAACAGACGTGAGAGAGAGAGAGAGAGAGAGAGAGAGGGGGAGTAGAAGAAGAAGAAGAAGAAGAAGAAGAAGAAGAAGAAGAAGAAGAGAAGGATTTTGGATCCGTCGTCACATGTGAAATCGCGGAGCGTGTTGTTCGTCATTAGATTCGTACTCGCATCTATTCAACAATTCAAACAAGGTGAGTTAAATATGTGTATTCGGGTATATATATACATGTATGTATAAATGTATAGAATGAATTTCTTACATGTCTAATTTAAGTGTTGGTGTTTAATTTTTTTGCGTTAGAATGCACAATATTGTTGTTGAATTAATTTATGACCTTTGTGTCACTTTATGAATTTGATCCTCGGATAATGATCGTAGGGTATTGTAGACACCCCAATTTTGACCGACCGTCGAATTTAGGAGAGCGTCACCTCCACGTCCGATGATGATAAAGACCGAAAGAATCGAAGTATTCCAAGCTCTTCAGAAAATTCTCCAAACGCGATAACATTTCACAGAAAGAAGAAAATACCAGGTATTTAGGAGAATTCAGGTATAAAACACCATTTTTGGAGAAAATCTTTGAAAATATTTTTTTTGGAAGAAAAAGGAGAAAAGAAAAGACCTAAAAGAGGAAATTCAACAAATAACGGCACACGGCAGTATTCCGCGGCACTCGGTGAGTGCCGAACGTCATTTAGTGAGTGCCTGGCCGGCATTCAGTGAGTGCCGCCGACATTTTTTGACTGCCGTTTGCTTTTAAAGTCCGTATTTTGTGGTACAATACGTATGTATAGGCGGATAAAAATAAAAGTCTGATAAAGTAAGGTTGACGAAAACCCGGCAATCAACAATCTGCCGCGGCACTCACGGAAAGCCGTGCGGCAGTCACGGAATGCCGTCGTGGCAGTCACTGAGTGCCGCAGCAGCACCCACGAACTGCCGCAGATGAATTTGGACTGCCGCCCTGGGCAGCAGTCTGTCTAATTTCAGGAAGTACGTATTGTACCACCAAATGGGATGATTACACCTGTCTTTCACTCCGAATTCACTGAAAATACTTGATAATTTTTCCTATAAAAGAGGAGGAACACATGCAAAGGATCATACACAAGAGATACACCAAAAAAATACAAAAAATTACTACCATTACACTAACATATTTTGAGAGAAAAAGAGAGAGTTTAGAGAACTAGAGAGAAGAGCTTGGAAGATCTTCAAAGAAAGACTTTTGAGGATAGTTTGGAGGTGACCCTCTAATCTTGGTTGTGTTCTCTTTCTTTTTGAGCTTCTAATCTTCAAGTCATTTTTAGTTTTTCTTGATTAAATCTTAGAGTTTGTCTAGTAAGCTTAGGAGTTCTTGTTTCTAATTCTTTAATCTTTCTTATATTTCTTTTGTTTATATTCCTCTCTTGAGATTCTTGGAGATCTTCAATATCTCTCTTGAAATCTCTTGAGTATGATCCTTTGAATCCCATGTAAGCTTATACTTTACATGAGAGTCAAAATTTGATCATCACTTTATTTCATAAGCAAATAGATGAATCCAAGTCCATACTCATGACTTGGATCCTCTAAACTTGGTACTTCATGAAATCATTTCCATATTCTCTTTGAAACTTATGAGTATTAGTCATGTCTTCATCTCCAATGACCATCAAATGGTAGGAGAAAATGGTTTTGAGTCTAAGCCCATCTCCATGGTTTAGAGTCCTCATCTTGAGATTTCATGAAGTCTATTCATACGTCCTTTGAAATCCACAAATATGAAGATCTTTAGTCTCCAATGACCATCAAATGGTAGGAAAAAATGGTTTAGTTTAAGTCCAACTACATGGTTTAATAGTTGGGGTTAACAAATAAAGTTGAACTTGACAAATGAAAACAGTGAGTTCACAAACTGATTTTGATCAAAGATTTTTAGTTCGAAATCTAACCGTTGAAATCAAGTGAAATCAACGGGAAAGTGTCAATAGCACAATACTCTACCACTGTAATTTTTGTTTTAAGGTGATCTCATGTCTAAGATGGTTTGGTCTTGTGATTTTTAATACATGCAACTCTCTGTCCAACATTTCAGAACAGTAAATCCATTTTGAAACTAATAAATCAGAATTTTAACGGAGTTTCCGAGGTCTCTAATAATTTTTTCTGGGTACCTTAATGTGTTAGGGAGATCCCCTAAAAAGATCTAAGTGTTTCTCATCTTTTTGATATTTTTAAAAAATCGTATAAGATCTCTGGACAGAGAGTTGCAGATTCCTGAGTGATGCCTAGTGTTTTCCATATTCCCGGAGATCTAACCGTTCAAACCTTGATTTTCTTTTTGGGTTATAAACTAGACTCACAGAGGCATATCGCATCCAAAAATCATTAAGATCCAACCGTTGGAAGCATGGCTTTTCTATTTTTTAAGATCTGGTCTGCTCTCTGTAATCCATGAAAAACTGCTACTGTTTTTGTCTAATCTTGTTTATCTCAACTCAAATTGACTCCTAATGTCTTAGGACACAAATCATACTTTGAATAAGGGTAATTTAGCTTAAATCCAGAGGCTAAGTGACCCAAATTAGTGAATAAATCCATGCCCTATTCTTGTTTACATTCATTCATCCATGTACATTTATTTGCTCATGATTAGAACTAGCTATCGAACACAGTTGGATTTCATGCTAGATGGACTTAAGTTAGAAAATTAGGATTGATTGTTTGATACCATATTATTATATGAAACATGTGGACTAATCTTTGTTTTGTAGCGCATTTGAGGTACAATTCCTCATATCCCTTCTAGCTTATTTCATTCCTTGATTTTATTTTCAACCTCATGCGCGACACCTTAGAATTAGGAGCTTGTCTTATATGTATATGTGATTAGAGACTCTTTTTAGGATTTTCTTTTGTTTGTGTGCATTGCACGTTTAATATCGCTACTGGATCCCGGGTAAGCCCTCTTGTTTCCTATTGCATATCATATTGCTTGCTACTTGGAATATGTGGCTTATGAATGATATTTTGTCATTAGCAATTTTACACCCTTTTGCACATGCTTTTTGTGGTGTATATGTATATAAGTATTAGTTGAGGGCATGCTTAGATTAATAAATTTGATTAAAAGGATGTTAAGTAGAGGCCTATCGCAAGATAGGATGAGAGAGGGTGTTTTAGTCCGACGGGCTCCTTCCTCTCTCATTCTATAATCCCCAGACCTAGTTAATCTCTGGTTTTTAAAAGATCGGTTTGCTTTTAAAATGGTTTCTTAATTTTTCCTTTTAAATTAAGTGGCGACTCATTTATTTTTGAAATTGATTTTGAAAAGTTGTGGGTAAGAAATCTGCGATATCCACAATCTGGCGACTCTGCTGGGGATCGAACCCATAATCTCTGGTTTCACAGACCAGAATTTCTGATTTTGGGTTCACTTGAGGATTAGACTTGAAAAATGTTCTTTTAATCAAATTAATTAATCTTTGTGGGCCTGTTGCATTTCACTTGCATGTCCAGCCAGTCGATTGCACGGAATTATGACCTTGGAGGCTCGGGGCAACCCAGTCGGTCAAGTCATCATGGGACTGTGTGATCACCCTTGATATC
Source organism: Hydrangea macrophylla (assembly GCA_033977485.1). Classification (NCBI taxonomy): domain Eukaryota; kingdom Viridiplantae; phylum Streptophyta; class Magnoliopsida; order Cornales; family Hydrangeaceae; genus Hydrangea; species Hydrangea macrophylla. Next base: position 600,688 of record CM066992.1, read on the forward strand.
GTACCATGATTTGGTATACGAAGCATCCTATCGGATGTGTGTCAAGGGTCCCTTATTTGACCAAAACCCAGCCTGTGCATGATAGTTTCTGTAGAGAGCAATGCTACGTGTACACAAATTTGCACACACTTTTGCACACAAATGCTTTAAATGCATGTACCCTGTGCTGTGTAAGTGGTGTACAGAAAAGTGTGAAAAATTCAAACAACACAAAGTACATGCATTTAAAGCATTTGTGTGCAACAGTGTGTACAAAATTTGTGTACACCTAACATTACTCTTCTGTAGAACCTTTCAATCTTAGGAAATCAATTCTTGATTAGGATTATGTGCTAGGAAGTTTCGTATGCCCAGACAGGATTACTTGAGATGATGACGATACTTACTTTATGAAAGATGTATAATCTTTTAATCACCTTTCAGCAAATTCTCCTCATGTTCTGCGACATTTGGAGAACATGCCGAACCTTGATTATAGGATTATATTTCTTATATCATGTCTAGCTAAGCATCATTGACCTTGTATATATCCAAATTCATGGAAAGTACGGTGATAATCCGGTCATGTGATCCCCCTACCCGAAGAATTTCTTTTCTCTTGATCATCTTGGGAGCTAAGGTTTTCATTTACCATTCCAAAAAAAATAAAATCTTTCTTTCCCCTTTCAAATTAGAGTTCCCAAAATAACCTTTGTTAAGGCATATTTTCAATTGATCATCTTCAACAATAAATTCAAAAAACCTTGAAAGTTATCTTGGGAAGAATGAGTTTCAAAATAAAAGCCCAATCATTTTTATAAAAGAGCGTTTAACGCTCTCAAAAGCATTCTCAAGAACCTTTTTAGCATCCAAAATGCTTTTCAAATAAACTTCGAAAATTTTGAAATGACCAACCTCTAAGAAGGTAGTGGGGATCACAATGAGAGGAGAAATCAGCACACTTGACATGGGCGAGGATTTTATGTGTTTATGTGTTAGGATTAGGATTTTCTCTTTTCTTTTGGCATACAGAGTAGCACGCACGCACACATGCATTGCATCCGCATTACATACAAAAGGAAAGTTTTGGTTTAAATGACTTTGTGTGATAAAATGAAGATAAAAAGGGTTTTAAAAAGGCATTTCAAATTTATTTGTAGGAGCAAAAATAGCAAATCAAGCGTGGTTTAGGGATCCCACGGCGAGATTAGTAAGGAGAGAATACGCTGACATGGCCGAAGAGAGAAACAATGAAGAGATGGCCGGGTTAAGGATACTTGAAGAGCAACAAGCGGAACAGATGAGGCGTCAGGTGGAAAACATGAACCGCATGATGGGGATGATAGAAGAGCTGAATCGTCGACCACCACATGTAATGGACCCACCTTTGGGAGAAGGAGATTGGTTTGGTGATCAGGAGGCATAATGGACTGACGCACTGTGGGCCAACAGAGACAGAGAGAAAGCTGAGAAAGAGAGGCAACTGACCGAGAAAATAGAGAAGCTAGAAAGGGTGATGCGCAAGGCTCAGGGGGTTGATACATATCTGATGGAGTTAGAAGGCCTGTATGACGGGGTCCACGAGACGCTGCCTGTCGGGTTCAAAATGCCAGTCTTTGATAAGTTTGATGGCACCGGAAATCCTCGCAGTCATATAAGAATATGTATTGGGGCTTTTCAACCAAGCGGCTTGAGCACAACCATGATGGCGGTCCTATTCCAACAAACTTTGACTGGGGCTGCTCTGTCCTGGTACCTTACTCTAGAGCCAAGCAAAACCAGGGTGTGGGAAGAAGTGATTAAGGCATTTGTGGCACAATACGAATACAATCAGGATTTGGATGTCACTGTCCGAGATTTGGAGACCACTAGGCAAGGGAACAAAGAATCATTCACCGAATACCTGAGCAGATGGAGGGGGAAGGCAGCTAAAATCGTACAAAGGCCGTCTGAGAAGGACCAGATCCGGATGCTGATGAAGAATCTACAGCCAGTGTATCAAGAAAAGATGAGATTCCAGTCGATCAACACCTTTGCTGAGGTTTTCGATGTCGCGACAAGGATAGAGGATGCAATCCAAGAAGGGTTAATCAAGAAGGAGGAGCAGCCAAACCGGTACAGGAGACCAAACTATGGGTCCAACGGAGGACAAACAGGGGGTCACTCTGGCCCCACCGATGTCAATGCACTGAATGGACTAGAAAAGAAATTCGACATAGCACCAAGAAGAGGAGGGAATAAAGCACCAAGGAAGTTCTCAGATTTGGGAGTGTCACTGTCAACCGCCCTCGATAGGCTGTTAGCCAAGGGGCATCTCCGTCAGTTGGAACCCCGACACCTACCAAGTCCGCTTCCGCTAAATTTTCAAGGGGACCTCTTTTGCAAATTCCATCAGCAGAAGGGTCACTCGACGGATAGGTGTATGAGATTAAGGCATGAGATTCAGGACCTCATTGAGAACAAGGTAATTTCGGAACCTCCCATCAAAGCTCCGAACGTTACAAAGAATCTGCTTCCGAATCATCGAGCTGTGCCACCACCGCAAGGCCTTTACCTCTTGGGGATGGAAGAAGCAACCTTCGATTCGTCTAGGCTAATCACTAAGGCCGAGACACCAAGAAATCCATATCAGCTGCCCAAGGATTTGACAATCTGTGCTTTGGGGGATCAGTCGAAGGAAAATGAAATGAGACAGTCAGACTGGTGGGTTAAAGGGAGGGATGATCGAGATGAAAGCCAGGTAGAAGATGATCTTTTGGTACGAGAACGACAAAGAAACGGAGATGGTAAAGGGTACTTTAAAAGTTGATTCAGAAGTTGACAACTTGTGGGCAAGGGAAGAAGTCAGTCATTTAACACGGTCAGGCAGACACTTTAAGCCACATGAGCTAGAGGAGGATCATCCGGGGAGAGAATTGGATAAAGGAAAAGGGAAGATGAATGAAGAAGAGGAAGAAGACAGGGTTCTGAAACAGATGAAGAAGACTCAGGCCAATATCACCATTTGGGGGTTGCTGATTGCCTCCAAAAGCCATAGGCAGGCGGTCCTGGATGCTCTGAACCAATCTGACGTGTCTATCGACACCACCCCGGAGGACCTCATAGGACTGATCGGCAAAATTCTGACTTTGACTATTACCTTCTCGTCAAATGACTTGCCTCCGGGAGGACCCGTCCGTAACAAACCGTTGTATGTCACTGTCGAATGCTTAGGGAACATCGTGCCTGCTTGCTTGGTTGACAATGGATCGGCTCTCAACGTGTGTCCCTTCCGAACGGCTAAGCGAATGGGCCTAGATGAGTCAACATTTACGCCATCGGAGCAAAAGGTAAGAGCCTACGACAACACCCAGAGAACAGTCATGGGGATAGTCCTTCTTCGTCTCGTTATCGGCCCTTTTGGAAAAGAAGCTGAATTCCAGGTCATCGACATCCCCGCTTCCTTCAACTTGTTGCTGGGTAGGCCTTGGTTGGACAGTTTGGGTGCTATACCGTCAACGATCCATCAAAAGGTTAAGTATGTCTGGGAGGATAAAGTCTGTGATATCCTCGGGGACAGCTGGGTTCGTTCGTCCGAGGCATCATCAAGTGCACCAGTTCTGGAATTACAGCTGCAAGAAAAAGAAACAAAAGTGGGAGGGTTCGAGTTCATCAGCATGTTGGAAGAAGAAAAGCTGAGAGAGTTTCTACCGCTCCATTTCGATCAGTATGCCAGTCCAGTGGTCGCAGGGATCATAAAGAAGATGGGTTTCTTTCCAGGATTAGGATTGGGGAAGAACCTTTAGGGCCTACCTGAGTTTCCAAGAATCCCTACTCAGACTCACACTCACGGCCTGGGGTATCAGCCAACAAAGAAGGAATTGAGGGCGAAGAGGAAGGTCGTCGATGCGCCGCTAGACCCTTACCAAAAGACGCTCAATGGATATTTTATGAAGGAAGGAGAAGATTTCCCCTTCTGTGGCTTCCCAGAGCCATGGATGGACCAGAAGGACAAATGTTTAAAGCCGGGGTTCGAGATCTTTTTCTCCCATGAATTCTCTGAGTACAAAGACCCATTTTTGCAAATGCCTGAAAAGTCTGCTACCGTCAACGATTGGATTGGTGTACTGGATGGACCGGTCATGCAGGACCTGTTAAGCGAAGAAGGGGCGAAAGTCGAAGAAAAAGGAAAAGAAGACGAGGGCCTGGAAGTCGAGGTTGAAGAGGGGAATGATGAGGATGCGTCGGAAGAAGAGCCGAAGCCAGAAAAGGAAGAAAAGACGGAATCCGGGGGACCGCCAGGTTGTAACACTGTGGAGCTCAAGCAGGGAGTCAACAAGGAGTTGGTCTTTGAGTCTAGTGATAAGTATCCCCCTCACCCAGAGTCTGTAATGGCCCAAATGAGGCGTCTTACTATTGCTATGTCTGTTGTAATCACTCCTAACAAAATCAATGAAAGTATGACTGATTCTGCCTACTCGAACGCGCTTAATGAATGTGATGAATGTGATGATCATGAAATACCTAATGAATTGCAAAAATTAATCGAAAAAGAAAAAGAATCTGCATGCAAAATCATTGAGGACACTCTAACAATTAATCTGGGAAATGAAAATAATCCTCAAAATGTCTTTATCGGCTCCACACTTAGCAATAAAGAAAGCAAAGAACTAATCAATCTATTAAATGAATTCAAAGATGTTTTTGCATGGTCATATAATGATATGCCAGGTATTGATCCAAAGATAGTCCAGCACCACATCCCTCTCTTTCCCAATTCAAAACCCATAAAACAAAAATTGAGGCGAATGAGGCCAGAATGGGCACTTAAAGTAAAAGAGGAGGTTGAAAAGCAATTAAAGGCTGGATTCTTGATGGTCACCAAGTACCCTGAGTGGATTGCCAACATTGTACCTGTCCTAAAGAAGGACGGTCGTGTTAGGGTTTGCGTTGATTTTCGAGATTTAAACAGGGCAAGCCCTAAAGACGATTTCCCGCTACCCCACATCGACGTGTTGGTCGATAACACTGCGGGACACGAGCTTCTATCTTTTATGGATGGATTCTCTGGGTACAATCAAATCCTCATGGCACCCGAGGATAGGGAGAAAACCACGTTCATCACTCCATGGGGGACATATTGCTATAGGGTTATGCCGTTCGGGCTTAAGAATGCATGTGCGACCTATCAAAGGGCTGCCACCACTTTACTACACGACATGATCCACAAAGAAGTGGAGGTGTATGTGGATGATATGATTGTGAAAACCACGTTCATCACTCCATGGGGGACATATTTCTATAGGGTTATGCCTTTCGGGCTTAAGAATGCAGGTGCGACCTATCAAAGGGCTGCCACTACTTTACTACACGACATGATCCACAAAGAAGTGGAGGTGTATGTGGATGATATGATTGTGAAATCCAAAGAAAGGGGAGGGCACCTAGAAGCTTTGAGAAAGTTCTTTGAGAGATTGAGGGAGTTCAAAATGAGGCTAAATCCGCAGAAATGCACATTCGGAGTCACTACCGGGAAATTATTGGGATTTCTTATCACTCAGAGGGGAATAGAGGTGGACCCCACCAAAATAAAGGCCATAACCAAAATGAACCCACTGAAAAATAAGAAAGAACTGAGAGGATTCTTGGGGAGAATACAGTTCATCAGCCGCTTCATTTCCAAACTCACTTTAACCTGCGACCCATTGTTCAAACTGCTTAGAAAAGGAGAGAAATTCAAATGGGACGCCCCTTGCTAACAAGCCTTCAACAAAATCAAAACCTAACTCCAAAACCCACCTGTCCTATCGCCACCTTTACCTGGGAAACCCTGCTACTTTATCTCTCCGTATCCAAAGATTCGATGGGGTGTATGTTGGCCCAAGAAGGAGAAGAGGGGCACGTGGAGAAGGCCATTTATTACTTGAGCAAAAGAATGGTCGGATATGAGTTAAAGTACTCGCCCTTGGAAAAGGCCTGTTGGGCCTTGGTTTGGTGTACCCGTCGCCTTCGCCATTACATGCTAGCCTTCCCTGTAATTCTGATATCCCGAATGGACCCGTTAAAATACCTATTTGAAAAACCCGTCTTGACCAGTAGGATTTCCCGTTGGACCATGATGCTAGCCGAATTTGACATCAAGTATGTCACTGCCAAGTCTGTGAAGGGAAGGGCTGTCGCTGAGTTTTTAGCCGACCTCACCATAGAATCCGAGGACGAAGGAGAATTCAAGTTCCCAGATGAGGGAATAATGGAGGTAAAGGAGGATTTGTGGAAAATGTTCTTCGATGGAGCAGCCAACCAATTAGGTTGCGGAGTTGGAATCATTCTCATAGCACCCGATAGGGCCCCTACCCCATTAGCCGTCAAGCTCAAGTATAACTCAACCAACAACACCGCGGAGTACGAAGCATGCATAATTGGGATGGAAGCAGCCTTGGCTTTGAAAGTCGGACGGATTGATGTCTTCGGAGATTCCAATTTGATCATATCCCAAGTCCGAGGAGATTGGAAGGTAAAGCATGAGAAACTGAGACCTTACCATGACTATCTGGAAAGTCTGAAAGCACAGTTCCAAAAGATTTCTTTTTACTACCTCCCTCGTGAAGAAAACCAACTAGCCGACTCTTTGGCTACCTTAGCCTCGATGATCCAAATCCCCTCCAAAACTATCATGATCCCGCTATCCATAGAAGTGAAAAATCAACCGTCATTTGAAATGATCGCGGCCATAGAAAGCAAAGATGAAGTGCCTTGGTATGAAGATGTGTGGAAGTTCATCAGAGAAGGAGAATACCCTGAAGGAGCCTCAGAAAAGGATAGAAAGGCAATTCGACGATTCGCCGCCCAATTTGTGATTTATGCAGATAAGCTATGGAAGAAATCCTACACTGGGTATAATATGGAGTGCCTATATGGGAAAGAAGCTAAAAGAATGATGGAGGAAATACATGAGGGAGTATGCGGGCCCCATATGAACGGGCACATGCTGGCAAAGAAGATCATCCGGCAGGGGTACTATTGGACAACCTTGGATAAAGACTGTTGCGAATATGTTAGAAGGTGTCACAAATGTCAGATTCATGCGAATTTGATGCATACCCCGCCGTCACAGCTCTATAGCATGACCACCCCTTGGCCATTTTCCGTGTGGGGGATCGATATCATTGGTGAGATAGTTCCAAAGGCTTCTAATGGGCACCGGTACATAATAGTGGCGATTGATTATTTTACGAAGTGGGTAGAGGCAGCCTCGTATGCAACTTTGAAAGCCAAAGACGTGGTGAGTTTCATCGAGAAAAATATAATCTGCAGGTATGGGATCCCGAATGAGTTTATCTCCGATCATGGCAGTCATTTCCAGGGAGAGGTTATCCCGCTCTTGGAAAAGTATAAGATCACTCGCCATCAATCATCCCCGTATAGGCCTCAGACGAATGGAGCAGTAAAAGCAGCAAATAAGAATGTTAAAGCAATCTTGAAAAAAACGACGGATACATATAAGGATTGGCATGAGAAGCTGCCGTTTGCTTTGTGGGGATACCGAACCTCGGTGAGAACTTCAACGGGTGCTACGCCGTACTCATTGGTCTACGGGATGGAAGCCGTTCTCCCGGCCGAAGTGGAAATACCCTCCCTTAGGGTTTTGGCAGAGTGCGAAGTCACTGAATCGGAATGGGTACGAGGAAGGTATGAGGAGTTGATGTTACTCGATGAGAAGAGGCTGGCCGCAGTAAACCATACTCGGGGGTACCAGAAGAGGATAGCTCGTGCTTTCAACAAAAAGGTCCGCCCAAGGAAGCTTGCTGAGGGCGACCTGGTCCTCAAAGAACTGAAAGTGCATGTTTATGACCCCAGAGGAAAATTCAAACCCAACTGGGTCGGGCCATACATTATTAAGACCCTCCTTTCCGGAGGGGCGGCCTATCTCATGGACCTGGACGGGGTTGAATTTAAGCAACCAATTAACCTCGATCACCTTAAGAAATACTTTGCTTGAAACCGTCACTTTCAAAACCTCCTACCTCGATGAACTACGCTCGACCTGATTCCCGTTAGGGGATACGTAGGCAACCTACTCGGTTCGGTCAGTAAATAATTGCCTGATTGGCGCCTTTTCTTTGCATCCTTAAGCCGAACTACTTGGGACCTGACGCCCGCTTGGGCATAAGTAGGCGGGCTCTCCAAAGTCCTCGGTCCACTCAAAAAAGGACTGTGCTAAACTAGGGGCAAATTGGCATTTGCCCAGAACCACTTCGAAGCCCTAAAACCAGGGGCAAACTTCATTTGCTAGCTGAAGAACCCAGATACAAGACCCTCCTTTGGATCACCTGGCTATCAAGATAAGTATTATAAAGAAACAAATGAGAATTCATGGTATAGAAGAAATAAAGCTTTAAGCAAAAAGCAAAGTAAAGAGCTAAGTAAAGACATTGAAAGGAGAATTCTTCATAAAAGATTAATCGAAGGAGTGAGCACTTTGATTAAGCATGTTAGAACTTTCCTAAAGATAACAGCACTTCTAAAATAAAAATAAAAAACCACATTCAAAAGCGTAAAAAAGGAGTAGGCAGGGTCTGTCAGAAAGTTTTGTAAGATGGCAAGTTTTTTCCTATTTTCGTCTACTTTATTATGCATGTGTCTGTCAAGCTCGTCTCGCAATCAAGGTCTGAATCTCTAGAAGATACCTAGCAGTAGGCACAGTCGGAGCAGAAATCCCCGGGCACGGAGCAGCCATCCTACTGTTCCAAGCCTTGATGAAAGCCTTCACGATAGAAGGGCGCAAAGTGGACCCCCTGGTGAAATCAGCAGTCACAGATTCAGTAGTATCTTGCAAAAGTCCAAACTGACGAACAACCCGATCGGGAATGTAGAAAGTAGTAGTACGCAAACCCGGCAGCCAGATGCCAGGTCGCCCAGGAAGGGCAATAGAGTGATGGGTCCACTGCGGACAAACCCAGCAGATATCACTAGAAGAGAGGCCCTGGAGCCAACCAAGCCATGCATCGGCAGATTGAAACAAGCTGTGAATCTCCATACGATCGTAAGGAAGTGACCCGCGGAGATGGGAAGGATGTATAAAGAGATCCAAACGCTCCATGAGCCAAATCTGCAAAACAAAAGGTGCCCTGGCAGGTAACGTGGCCCCAGTAGCATGAGCATGGCCCAATCCAATCAGAGTTTCACCAAGGACCAGCATAACAGCAATTTTCATCTCCCGCAAACCGCAGGCAATGGGTATAAGAGTGTCAAAAAATGACTGAAAGAGGAAGTAAGAGAGCATAGCAATTGACAGGGCACTACGTCGGATGATCTGATACTCACCATCGTAAGGGTCCCCTATGGGAGCATAAACGGAATAAAGGCGCTCGAAATCAATCTGCATGTCACAAATAAAGGAGCCCGCCGCATTCCGAGATGTGTGGAGAAGAGTAGCTAAATCCCGGACATACCCGGCCTGAACTGGAGGACCCGTCGATTCAGCAGAAGGATCGGTGTGAAGAATGGCGCTGAATTCCTCAAACAAGGGGCAAATCTCCTGAGAGCCAAAACGAAAGACGTTGAAAGAAAGATCCCAACATTGGATGGCAGCTCGAAGTAGACCCTCATTCAAATTCATCCGGCGGAAAGAGAAAAGATCATTCAGCCTGAAGCACTCAAAGTTGAGCCTGTCAACGCCGGAAAGGGTATCCATCCATGGGAAAAGGATTTGGGAGCTGATGGGGGCCATTTTGGAAAAAAGTAAAGAAGAAAAGAGAAGTGTTTTTCGGAGCCTTGGGAAAGAAGGGGTATAAATAGGGGAATAAAGCTGCCTACCTACCCGCGGCACTCGATAAAGTGCCGCGGCACTCAAAGAAATGCCACGCGGCAGTTCGTGAATGCCGTTGCGGCATTCACTGACTGCCATCGTGGCACTCACTGAGTGCCGCGGAGACCTCACCGAGTGCCGTTCTGGGTTTGTCATTTGCCAGGGTCTGTTTGTAACACGTTTAGCCCACCTACAAACAAAAAATACATAGAGGACAATAAAACGTGCGCTTCATGCAGCACGTGCAACAAGGACCAATACATTCATTCATTCATTCATTCACTTTCATTTCGCAATAAGAAAAGGAGAAATCAAAGCATTCAAAATTTAAATAAGGACGGGACCAAGCCATAGTCCCACATACGGCAAAGGAAGGACCAAGCTATGGTCACACATACGGTGAATAAACAGAATCAAAATAAAGTGTATATATATACAATCATCCGAATAAAAGTGTAAATCCTCCCAAAACACTTAGAAGAAATAAAAAAAAAAAAAAAAAAAAACAAAGAAGAAAAAGTAGGATCAGCCTCGGCCTCCGACTGCGAGTCTGGCAGGTCGTACGCCTGAGGGGCTCCTCCTCCGACTCTGTCCCGCTACCGCTCCCTCCACATCCGCCGCCCCTGCCTCTGCCGCTACTGGTGCCCTCACCGCCGCCTCCGCCGCGTCCAGCGCCGCTACCACCGCCTCGCCCCATGCCTCGTCCAGCACCGCCATCCCCAGGAATGTCGCTGAGGGGAATTCCGAACTGCTGGAGCCGCTGCTGAAGCTGACCCACCTGCTGGGACAGGGCTCTGATCTCCACCGCCTGAAATAAGAAAGGATAAGTCCAGAAAGTGTTGAAAGGATGAATAAATACTGAGAATAAAAGGATAAAGATCATACCTGGGCCCTCAACTGAGTCGCAGCAGTCGCCTGAGCTCCCTCAGCCTGAAAAACAAAAAATAGGAATAAAGGTTCATAAAAGAAGAGCCAATCAAAGTCAAAGTGAAAGGCGGGGGTAAGCTTCTTACCATCCACTCTCGCTCGAGAACCCACTGCCGCACGCTGTGGGCATACGCCAAGCCCTCCTCTGCGTAAGCACGCGGGACAACATCGTAATGAAGAGGAATAGTGGGGGTGCCCTGTGTGAGTCGGGGGATCATCGTCGAGTAGGGCTCGCCGAACGACACGGCCGATATAGTCCAATCCCACTCAGGCAAGGCGGGAGGACGGGTAGCAGCAGGAACATGCTGCAAACGAAAAATAATAAAGCATGAATAGAGAATAAAAGGAAATTCATAAAGTACTAATAGAGGAATCATATACTCACCCGAGTCACTTCCATCAAAGGGAAGTTCGTCATCAGCTTAGCGGCGCGGAACGCCGCATATCCTGTAGGGGGATCCAGGAAGCCGTGAATACCCAAGCCCATCAGAGCAGTCGTCAGCTCGCTACCGTGAAGTGTGTCCGTGGCCCTCATAGAGTCAGGAGGAGGGAATGGCACGAAAAATCCAGGGGCCGCCAGTGGCTGCCTAGTCACCCTCTCTCCTAAATACCACGCCTGGCCCTCGGGCCCACTAAGGAGTCGCCTCGTCGGGTCATATCCAGCCGACTCTCGGATCTCCGCACGAGCCTCGGGAAGCACCCTAAGCCAAGGCTGCCAATGAACGTGCTGCTCCCTCAGATTCGTCAGGAAGTTCCTGAATGAAACAAAATTGTGGGCCCCGGTCTTCCGCCCAACCCTATCCTTCGCCCATTTCAGCCCCTGGGGCATGATAAAGGGCGTCTGCCTCACGCGTCTCAGGGGACATCATGCGAAGATACTCGTGGGACCAAATCTGCAATAATAAAAGGGGGGGTTAGTCTCACAATTTAAATAAATTTCTGCAAAAGCAATAAGCAATGAAATATAGAAAAGGGATACCTCCCACGCTCTCCAATATCCGCTGGTGGAGGCCGGCCTGTCTCGGGAGATGTCACCCATGTGCCGGTATAAGATAGATAACCCTGTACCAGCCCAGTCGTACTCGTCGACCCGGTCCAGGTACTCCAACGATGCCACCAGGGACACAGAGACCCGATCGCCCTTGGTGCTCAACAAGGAGCACCCCAGCATGTACATAAGAAAACCTCTGGCCATCTGCTCGTCCATAAATCAGGTTGGCCCCTAAATGTGTCCATGAACCATCGGGGTGTGACCAGAGACTCCTCCGGGACCACTCCCAGCAAAGGCTCCACCTGGTCCCACTCCTGATCCGTCAAATACCTCAGAGGCTCTCCGCCGAACGGGATCCCGGTGATCATCGAGAAATCCAAGGGAGTCATCGTCATCCCCCCAAAGTCGAAATGGAAGGTACTAGTGGTATCCCACCACCGCTCGGCCAATGCGTGTATCTGCCGTAAGTCGTTGGAGCTCTTCGTCAAGAGTTTGACGAAGTCTCCAAAGCCGGCAGCCCTAATAAATCCCTACACGGTCTCACTAAGCTCCCCGTACCACTCAAACCCGTGGGCGATGCTGCCGTGCCCCTTTAGCACCTTGGGCTGCACCTGCAAAAAGGAATCACAAGTTTTGATATTAGTAATTGGATAAAAGAAAAACATATATAAAAATAATAAATAAACAGATGACAGTAAATAAACATCTATAAAAATAATAAATCACAAGTTTTAAAATTTCACAAGCATGGCACTCGTTTGCATTCAGTCTAACAGATGTTCGCAAGATAATAAGAGGAAATAAGAGAAAGCACTCGATGTCCTAGAGGGATTTCAAGAAAAAGAAAAAGAGAGAAAGGAGTTTGTTCGCATTTTCAAAGTATATGTATATAAATTTGTTCAAATTCAGGAGGCATTAGTTCCAAGTACGGATTCACGGACATTCAAAATTAGGTTGGAACAATAAGAGGACGCTTGGAACATTCATAAGTAACGCTTTCAATTAAAACGCGTTGTGTTCGTGAAACTTAAAAATGAAAAACTCACTTTATTCACAATAGGTGTTTTGAAATTCTGATTAATACAAACGGCTTCCAAAAGCCCTTGGAAAAGTCAAAAAATAGTGGCATATCACTCATTTTTGTAAGGAGTCTTTTGGAGAAAGAAATATGTACGAAATTTCCCTAAGAAGAAGAAGGGGCATGAAATAAAACGTTCAAGACACTCGAAAGCACTACAAGCATAGCATTTGTAATAAGAAATAAAACATTTGAAGTTGTATCAAATATACATTGCATCCACCAGAGTTCCTACGGCTTGCAAATTAAAAGAGAAGCAAAGAAAGGAGCGTTTACCTCGCGCTTGAATGCGTGGGCGGAAAAATGCTCGTCCGGATCCCGGAGAAGGAGTGTAGCATCAGGATGATGAGTGGCCGTGTACTTGGCCTTCCTCTTCCTCCCCGAACCGCTCTCCATGATCTGTAAAGAAAAAAGAAGATTCGCGTGTTAGATTCATAAAAATTTCAGAATAACAAGGAAATAAGATAGATTAATCGAGTCTTGATTGAGTAAAACTAACCTGTGAGTACTGTAGATCAATACAGAAAGGAAGAGAGGATGAGAGAAAAATTTCTCCATAGAGATTCCGAGATGAAGAAGATTGAGAGAATGAAAGAAATGAATTGAACCCGGCGGTATAAGCCACTGCCGCTCAATCGCGGCACTCAATTTTCCGTGCGCGGCAGTTGATGGACTGCCCCACGGCACCGTTGACTGCCTTAATAGCACGCCGTGAGTGCCGCGCGGCACTCACGGACTGCCGCAGAAATCCGCGTGTGTCGCATTTAAGTCGGTTCAAAGATCCTTTATTTCCCCCCAAAAATACAAATCAAGTCCCGAAAATTGAATTTGAGGCCCCCAAAATTTGCCCTCATTACACTCTTGGCCCTCGGGGTCATTTTTAGGTTTAAAATGGCTATAAATTTCAGAATTTAAGAATATATTTGAGCCCGTGGGCTCCCGATTTTGAAAAATTGAAAAAGATTTGAGCCCGTGGGCTCCCGATATTTGAAATTAGAAAAAATTTGGGAAGGTGGGCTCCCGGTTTTGAAAATTTGAAAAAGATTTGAGCCCGTGAGCTCCCGATTCCTGAAAGTTCAAAAAGATTTCAGGAATATAATGGATTTATATTCTCGGTTCTCGCAACAGATTTGCGTTTACCCTCGTTTTTGGAATATAACAGATTTATATTCCCGGTTCTCGCAACAGATTTGCATTTACCCTCGTTTTTGGCATATAACAGATTTATATTCCCGGTTCTCGCAATAGATTTGCGCTTACCCTCGTTTCAGGAATATAACAGATTTATATTCTCGGTTCTCGCAACAGATTTGCGTTTACCCTCGTTTTGGAATATAACAGATTTATATTCCCGGTTCTCGCAACAGATTTGCGTTTACCCTCGTTTCAGGAATATAACGGATTTACATTCTCGGTTCTCGCAACAGATTTGCGTTTACCCTCGTTTTTGGAATATAATAGATTTACATTCCCGGTTCTCGCAACAGATTTGCGTTTACCCTCGTTTTTGGAATATAACAGATTTATATTCCTGGTTCTCGCAACAGATTTGCGTATACCCTCGTTTTTGGAATATAACAGATTTATATTCTCGGTTCTCGCAACAGATTTGCGTTTACCCTCGTTTCAGGAATATAATGGATTTATATTCTCGGTTCTCGCAACAGATTTGCGTTTACCCTCGTTTTTGAAATATAACAGATTTATATTCCCGATTCTCGCAACAGATTTGCGTTTACCCTCGTTTCAGGAATATAACGGATTTATATTCTCGGTTCTCGCAACAGATTTGCGTTTACCCTCGTTTTTAGAATATAACAGATTTCTATTCCCGGTTCTCACAACAGATTTGCGTTTACCCTCATTTTTGGAATATAACAGATTTATATTCCCGGTTCTCGCAACAGATTTGCGTTTACCCTCGTTTTGGAATATAACAGATTTATATTCCTGGTTCTCGCAACAGATTTGCGTTTAACCTCATTTTTGGAATATAACATATTTATATTTCCGGTTCTCGCAACAGATTTGCGTTTACCCTCGTTTTTGGAATGTAACAGATTTATATTCCCGGTTCTCGCAACAGATTTGCGTTTACCCTCATTTTTGGAATATAACAGATTTATATTCCCGCTTTTCCCAACAGATTTGCGTTTACCCTCGTTTTGGAATATAACAGATTTATATTCCCGGTTCTCGCAACAGATTTGCGTTTACCCTCGTTTCAGGAATATAACGGATTTATATTCTCGGTTCTCGCAACAGATTTGCGTTTCCCCTCGTTTTTGGAATATAACAGATTTTTATTTCCAGTTCTCGCAACAGATTTGCGTTTACCCTCGTTTTTGGAATATAATAGATTTATATTCCCGGTTCTTGCAACAGATTTGCGTTTACCCTCGTTTCAGGAATATAACGAATTTATATTCTCTGTTCTCGCAACAGATTTCCGTTTACCCTCGTTTTTGGAATATAACAGATTTACATTCCCGATTCTCGCAACAGATTTGCGTTTACCCTCGTTTCAAGAATATAACGGATTTATATTCTCGGTTCTCGCAACAGATTTGCGTTTACCCTCGTTTTTGGAATATAACAGATTTCTATTCCCGGTTCTCGCAACTGATTTGCGTTTACCCTCGTTTTTGGAATATGACAGATTTATATTCCCGGTTCTCGCAACAGATTTGCGTTTACCCTCGTTTCAGGAATATAACGAATTTACATTCTCTGTTCTCGCAACAGATTTCCGTTTACCCTCGTTTTTGGAATATAACAGATTTACATACCCGGTTCTTGCAACAGAATTGCGTTTACCCTCGTTTCAGGAATATAACGGATTTATATTCTCGGTTCTCGCAACAGATTTGCGTTTACCCTCGTTTTTGGAATATAACAGATTTCTATTCCCGGTTCTCGCAACAGATTTGCGTTTACCCTCGTTTTTGGAATATAACAGATTTATATTCCCGGTTCTCGCAACAGATTTGCGTTTACCCTCGTTTTTGGCATATAACAGATTTATATTCCCGGTTCTCGCAAGAGATTTGCGTTTACCCTCGTTTCAGGAATATAACAGATTTATATTCTCGGTTCTCGCAACAGATTTGCGTTTACCCTCGTTTTGGAATATAACAGATTTATATTCCCGGTTCTCGCAACAGATTTGCGTTTACCCTCGTTTCAGGAATATAACGGATTTACATTCTCGGTTCTCGCAACAGATTTGCGTTTACCCTCGTTTTTGGAATATAATAGATTTACATTCCCGGTTCTCGCAACAGATTTGCGTTTACCCTCGTTTTTGGAATATAACAGATTTATATTCCTGGTTCTCGCAACAGATTTGCGTTTACCCTCGTTTTTGGAATATAACAGATTTATATTCTCGGTTCTCGCAACAGATTTGTGTTTACCCTCGTTTCAGGAATATAATGGATTTATATTCTCGGTTCTCGCAACAGATTTGCGTTTACCCTCGTTTTTGAAATATAACAGATTTATATTCCCGGTTCTCGCAACAGATTTGCGTTTACCCTCGTTTCAGGAATATAACGGATTTATATTCTCGGTTCTCGCAACAGATTTGCGTTTACCCTCGTTTTTGGAATATAACAGATTTCTATTCCCGGTTCTCACAACAGATTTGCGTTTACCCTCATTTTTGGAATATAACAGATTTATATTCCCGGTTCTCGCAACAGATTTGCGTTTACCCTCGTTTTGGAATATAACAGATTTATATTCCTGGTTCTCGCAACAGATTTGCGTTTAACCTTGTTTTTGGAATATAACATATTTATATTTCCTGTTCTCGCAACAGATTTGCGTTTACCCTCGTTTTTGGAATGTAACAGATTTATATTCCCGGTTCTCGCAACAGATTTGCGTTTACCCTCATTTTTGGAATATAACAGATTTATATTCCTGCTTTTCGCAACAGATTTGCGTTTACCCTCGTTTTGGAATATAACAGATTTATATTCCCGGTTCTCGCAACAGATTTGCGTTTACCCTCGTTTCAGGAATATAACGGATTTATATTCTCGGTTCTCGCAACAGATTTGCGTTTCCCCTCGTTTTTGGAATATAACAGATTTTTATTTCCAGTTCTCGCAACAGATTTGCGTTTACCCTCGTTTTTGGAATATAATAGATTTATATTCCCGGTTCTCGCAACAGATTTGCGTTTACCCTCGTTTCAGGAATATAACGAATTTATATTCTCTGTTCTCGCAACAGATTTCCGTTTACCCTCGTTTTTGGAATATAACAGATTTACATTCCCGATTCTCGCAACAGATTTGCGTTTACCCTCGTTTCAAGAATATAACGGATTTATATTCTCGGTTCTCGCAACAGATTTGCGTTTACCCTCGTTTTTGGAATATAACAGATTTCTATTCCCGGTTCTCGCAACTGATTTGCGTTTACCCTCGTTTTTGGAATATGACAGATTTATATTCCCGGTTCTCGCAACAGATTTGCGTTTACCCTCGTTTCAGGAATATAACGAATTTACATTCTCTGTTCTCGCAACAGATTTCCGTTTACCCTCGTTTTTGGAATATAACAGATTTACATACCCGGTTCTTGCAACAGAATTGCGTTTACCCTCGTTTCAGGAATATAACGGATTTATATTCTCGGTTCTCGCAACAGATTTGCGTTTACCCTCGTTTTTGGAATATAACAGATTTCTATTCCCGGTTCTCGCAACAGATTTGCGTTTACCCTCGTTTTTGGAATATAACAGATTTATATTCCCGGTTCTCGCAACAGATTTGCGTTTACCCTCGTTTTTGGCATATAACAGATTTATATTCCCGGTTCTCGCAAGAGATTTGCGTTTACCCTCGTTTCAGGAATATAACAGATTTATATTCTCGGTTCTCGCAACAGATTTGCGTTTACCCTCGTTTTGGAATATAACAGATTTATATTCCCGGTTCTCGCAACAGATTTGCGTTTACCCTCGTTTCAGGAATATAACGGATTTACATTCTCGGTTCTCGCAACAGATTTGCGTTTACCCTCGTTTTTGGAATATAATAGATTTACATTCCCGGTTCTCGCAACAGATTTGCGTTTACCCTCGTTTTTGGAATATAACAGATTTATATTCCTGGTTCTCGCAACAGATTTGCGTTTACCCTCGTTTTTGGAATATAACAGATTTATATTCTCGGTTCTCGCAACAGATTTGTGTTTACCCTCGTTTCAGGAATATAATGGATTTATATTCTCGGTTCTCGCAACAGATTTGCGTTTACCCTCGTTTTTGAAATATAACAGATTTATATTCCCGGTTCTCGCAACAGATTTGCGTTTACCCTCGTTTCAGGAATATAACGGATTTATATTCTCGGTTCTCGCAACAGATTTGCGTTTACCCTCGTTTTTGGAATATAACAGATTTCTATTCCCGGTTCTCACAACAGATTTGCGTTTACCCTCATTTTTGGAATATAACAGATTTATATTCCCGGTTCTCGCAACAGATTTGCGTTTACCCTCGTTTTGGAATATAACAGATTTATATTCCTGGTTCTCGCAACAGATTTGCGTTTAACCTCGTTTTTGGAATATAACATATTATATTTCCTGTTCTCGCAACAGATTTGTGTTTACCCTCGTTTTTGGAATGTAACAGATTTATATTCCCGGTTCTCGCAACAGATTTGCGTTTACCCTCATTTTTGGAATATAACAGATTTATATTCCTGCTTTTCGCAACAGATTTGCGTTTACCCTCGTTTTGGAATATAACAGATTTATATTCCCGGTTCTCGCAACAGATTTGCGTTTACCCTCGTTTCAGGAATATAACTGATTTATATTCTCGGTTCTCGCAACAGATTTGCGTTTCCCCTCGTTTTTGGAATATAACAGATTTTTATTTCCAGTTCTCGCAACAGATTTGCGTTTACCCTCGTTTTTGGAATATAATAGATTTATATTCCCGGTTCTCGCAACAGATTTGCGTTTACCCTCGTTTCAGGAAATAACGAATTTATATTCTCTGTTCTCGCAACAGATTTCCGTTTACCCTCGTTTTTGGAATATAACAGATTTACATTCCCGATTCTCGCAACAGATTTGCGTTTACCCTCGTTTCAAGAATATAACGGATTTATATTCTCGGTTCTCGCAACAGATTTGCGTTTACCCTCGTTTTTGGAATATAACAGATTTCTATTCCCGGTTCTCGCAACTTATTTGCGTTTACCCTCGTTTTTGGAATATGACAGATTTATATTCCCGGTTCTCGCAACAGATTTGCGTTTACCCTCGTTTCAGGAATATAACGAATTTACATTCTCTGTTCTCGCAACTGATTTCCGTTTACCCTCGTTTTTGGAATATAACAGATTTACATACCCGGTTCTTGCAACAGAATTGCGTTTACCCTCGTTTCAGGAATATAACGGATTTATATTCTCGGTTCTCGCAACAGATTTGCGTTTACCCTCGTTTTTGGAATATAACAGATTTCTATTCCCGGTTCTCGCAACAGATTTGCGTTTACCCTCGTTTTTGGAATATAACAGATTTATATTCCCGGTTCTCGCAACAGATTTGCGTTTACACTCGTTTTTGGCATATAACAGATTTATATTCCCGGTTCTCGCAATAGATTTGCGTTTACCCTCGTTTCAGGAATATAACAGATTTATATTCTCGGTTCTCGCAACAGATTTGCGTTTACCCTCGTTTTGGAATATAACAGATTTATATTCCCGGTTCTCGCAACAGATTTGCGTTTACCCTCGTTTCAGGAATATAACGGATTTACATTCTCGGTTCTCGCAACAGATTTGCGTTTACCCTCATTTTTGGAATATAATAGATTTACATTCCCGGTTCTCGCAACAGATTTGCGTTTACCCTCGTTTTTGGAATATAACAGATTTATATTCCTGGTTCTCGCAACAGATTGGCGTTTACCCTCGTTTTTGGAATATAACAGATTTATATTCTCGGTTCTCGCAACAGATTTGTGTTTACACTCGTTTCAGGAATATAATGGATTTATATTCTCGGTTCTCGCAACAGATTTGCGTTTACCCTCGTTTTTGAAATATAACAGATTTATATTCCCGGTTCTCGCAACAGATTTGCGTTTACCCTCGTTTCAGGAATATAACGGATTTATATTCTCGGTTCTCGCAACAGATTTGCGTTTACCCTCGTTTTTGGAATATAACAGATTTCTATTCCCGATTCTCACAACAGATTTGCGTTTACCCTCATTTTTGGAATATAACAGATTTATATTCCCGGTTCTCGCAACAGATTTGCGTTTACCCTCGTTTTGGATTATAACAGATTTATATTCCTGGTTCTCGCAACAGATTTGCGTTTAACCTCGTTTTTGGAATATAACATATTTATATTTCCGGTTCTCGCAACAGATTTGCGTTTACCCTCGTTTTTGGAATGTAACAGATTTATATTCCCGGTTCTCGCAACAGATTTGCGTTTACCCTCATTTTTGGAATATAACAGATTTATATTCCCGCTTTTCACAACAGATTTGCGTTTACCCTCGTTTTGGAATATAACAGATTTATATTCCCGGTTCTCGCAACAGATTTACGTTTACCCTCGTTTCAGGAATATAACGGATTTATATTCTCGGTTCTCGCAACAGATTTGCGTTTCCCCTCGTTTTTGAAATATAACAGATTTTTATTTCCAGTTCTCGCAACAGATTTGCGTTTACCCTCGTTTTTGGAATATAATAGATTTATATTCCCGGTTCTCGCAACAGATTTGCGTTTACCCTCGTTTCAGGAATATAACAAATTTATATTCTCTGTTCTCGCAACAGATTTCCGTTTACCCTCGTTTTTGGAATATAACAGATTTACATTCCCGATTCTCGCAACAGATTTGCGTTTACCCTCGTTTCAAGAATATAACGGATTTATATTCTCGGTTCTCGCAACAGATTTGCGTTTACCCTCGTTTTTGGAATATAACAGATTTCTATTCCCGGTTCTCGCAACTGATTTGCGTTTACCCTCGTTTTTGGAATATGACAGATTTATATTCCCGGTTCTCGCAACAGATTTGCGTTTACCCTCGTTTCAGGAATATAACGAATTTACATTCTCTGTTCTCGCAACAGATTTCTGTTTACCCTCGTTTTTGGAATATAACAGATTTATATTCCCGGTTCTTGCAACAGAATTGCGTTTACCCTCGTTTCAGGAATATAACGGATTTATATTCTCGGTTCTCGCAACAGATTTGCGTTTACCCTCGTTTTTGGAATATAACAGATTTCTATTCCCGGTTCTCGAAACAGATTTGCGTTTACCCTCGTTTTTGGAATATAACATATTTATATTCCCGGTTCTCGCAATAGATTTGCGTTTGCCCTCGTTTTAGAATATAACAGATTTATATTCCTCGTTCTCGCGACAGATTTGCGTTTACCCTCGTTTTTGGAATATAACAGATTTATATTTCCGGTTCTCGCAACAGATTTGCGTTTACCCTCGTTTTTGGAATATAACAGATTTATATTCCCGATTCTCGCAACAGATTTGCGTTTACCCTCGTTTTGGAATATAACAGATTTATATTCCCGGTTCTCGCAACAGATTTGCGTTTACCCTCGTTTCAGGAATATAACGGATTTATATTCTCGATTCTCGCAACAGATTTGCGTTTACCCTCGTTTTTGGAATATAATAGATTTACATTCCCGGTTCTCGCAACAGATTTGCGTTTACCCTCGTTTTTGGAATATAACAGATTTATATTCCTGGTTCTCGCAACAGATTTGCGTTTACCCTCGTTTTTGGAATATAACAGATTTATATTCTCGGTTCTCGGAACAGATTTGCGTTTACCCTCGTTTCAGGAATATAACAGATTTATATTCTCGGTTCTCGCAACAGATTTGCGTTTACCCTCGTTTTTGGAATATAACAGATTTATATTCCTGGTTCTCGCAACAGATTTGCGTTTACCCTCGTTTCAGAAATATAACGGATTTATATTCTCGGTTCTCGCAACAGATTTGCATTTACCCTCGTTTTTGGAATATAACAGATTTCTATTCCCGGTTCTCGCAACAGATTTGCGTTTACCCTCGTTTTTGGAATATAACTGATGAGAACATGGCGGCTAGCACAAGGTGGAATGCGGACCCGAACCACGTGCCAATTGGTCCGGTTACAAGGACGCGAGCAAAGCGGTTCAAGGACAATCTCAATGGGCTGGTTCAACAAATTTGGGTTGAGACTAATCTGAGTGGCCCAAAGGAGGATACTAGTGATCCACAAGGCTGGGTGTCCATGATTCAAGCTATAGAATAAATTATAGGCTTGCATGCCAACTTAGGGACTTTTTATATTCATTAATTTCCTTTTATTTTAGTTTGGGATGAATTATATTGGGCTATAATATTCCGTAGGCTTAAAAGGGCCCAACTTTAAGGCTCAGCTATTTTAACAGTTTTAGGGTTGGTAATATTCAGTTTTGATCATTAATAATATTGTGAGAGTTTTCTCTTTGGTTCTTTGAAGAACTATTCGAACTTATCAGATTTACTCTGTGGCGTTCATACCTTGATTTATCAATCGAGTTTTCCATCCTTGATTGTGGCGTCTTCATCCTTTATACCAAGGTTCGCATCTGTTATAGGTGTTGGGTCGCGGTTTCCATTGAATCTGATAGTAGAACAGTCCGAGACATTAATCGTGTTACAGGTTTCGTCACATTATTGGCGGGGTTCGTATCAATAACAGATTTATATTCCCGGTTCTCGCAACAGATTTGCGTTTACCCTCATTTTGGAATATAACAGATTTATATTCCTGGTTCTCGCAACAGATTTTCGTTTACCCTCGTTTTTGGAATATAACAGATTTATATTTCCGGTTCTCGCAACAGATTTGTGTTTACCCTCGTTTTTGGAATGTAACAGATTTATATTCCCGGTTCTCGCAACAGATTTGCGTTTAACCTCGTTTTTGGAATATAACAGATTTAAATTCCCGGTTCTCGCAACAGATTTGCGTTTACCCTCGTTTTGGAATATAACAGATTTATATTCCCAGTTCTCGCAACAGATTTGCGTTTACCCTCGTTTCAGGAATATAACGGATTTATATTCTCGGTTCTCACAACAGATTTGCGTTTCCCCTCGTTTTTGGAATATAACAGATTTATATTTCCGGTTCTCGCAACAGATTTGCGTTTACCCTCGTTTTTGGAATATCATAGATTTATATTCCCGGTTCTCGCAACAGATTTGCGTTTACCCTCGTTTCAGGAATATAACGAATTTATATTCTTTGTTCTCGCAACAGATTTCCGTTTACCCTCGTTTTTGGAATATAACAGATTTATATTCCCGATTCTCGCAACTGATTTGCGTTTACCCTCGTTTTTGGAATATAATAGATTTACATTCCCGGTTCTCGCAACAGATTTGCGTTTACCCTCATTTTTGGAATATAACAGATTTATATTCCTGGTTCTCGCAACAGATTTGCGTTTACCCTCGTTTTTGGAATATAACAGATTTATATTCTCGGTTCTCGCAACAGATTTGTGTTTACCCTCGTTTCAGGAATACAATGGATTTATATTCTCGGTTCTCGCAACAGATTTGCGTTTACCCTCGTTTTTAAAATATAACAGATTTATATTCCCGGTTCTCGCAATAGATTTGCGTTTGCCCTCGTTTTAGAATATAACAGATTTATATTCCTGGTTCTCGCGACAGATTTGCGTTTACCCTCGTTTTTGGAATATAACAGATTTATATTTCCGGTTCTCGCAACAGATTTGCGTTTACCCTCGTTTTTGGAATATAACAGATTTATATTCCCGATTCTCGCAACAAATTTGCGTTTACCCTCGTTTTGGAATATAACAGATTTATATTCCCGGTTCTCGCAACAGATTTGCGTTTACCCTCGTTTCAGGAATATAACGGATTTATATTCTCGATTCTCGCAACAGATTTGCGTTTACCCTCGTTTTTGGAATATAATAGATTTACATTCCCGGTTCTCGCAACAGATTTGCGTTTACCCTCGTTTTTGGAATATAACAGATTTATATTCCTGGTTCTCGCAACAGATTTGCGTTTACCCTCGTTTTTGGAATATAACAGATTTATATTCTCGGTTCTCGGAACAGATTTGCGTTTACCCTCGTTTCAGGAATATAACAGATTTATATTCTCGGTTCTCGCAATAGATTTGCGTTTACCCTCGTTTTTGGAATATAACAGATTTATATTCCTGGTTCTCGCAACAGATTTGCGTTTACCCTCGTTTCAGAAATATAACGGATTTATATTCTCGGTTCTCGCAACAGATTTGCATTTACCCTCGTTTTTGGAATATAACAGATTTCTATTCCCGGTTCTCGCAACAGATTTGCGTTTACCCTCGTTTTTGGAATATAACTGATGAGAACATGGCGGCTAGCACAAGGTGGAATGCGGACCCGAACCACGTGCCAATTGGTCCGGTTACAAGGGCGCGAGCAAAGCGGTTCAAGGACAATCTCAATGGGCTGGTTCAACAAATTTGGGTTGAGACTAATCTGAGTGGCCCAAAGGAGGATACTAGTGATCCACAAGGCTGGGTGTCCATGATTCAAGCTATAGAATAAATTATAGGCTTGCATGCCAACTTAGGGACTTTTTATATTCATTAATTTCCTTTTATTTTAGTTTGGGGTGAATTACATTGGGCTATAATATTCCGTAGGCTTAAAACGGCCCAACTTTAAGGCTCAGCTATTTTAACAGTTTTAGGGTTGGTAATATTCAGTTTTGATCATTAATAATATTGTGAGAGTTTTCTCTTTGGTTCTTTGAAGAACTATTCGAACTTATCAGATTTACTCTGTGGCATTCATACCTTGACTTATCAATCGAGTTTTCCATCCTTGATTGTGGCGTCTTCATCCTTTATACCAAGGTTCGCATCTGTTATAGGTGTTGGGTCGCGGTTTCCATTGAATCTGATAGTAGAACGGTCCGAGACATTAATCGTGTTACGGGTTTCGTCACATTATTGGCGGGGTTCGTATCAATAACAGATTTATATTCCCGGTTCTCGCAACAGATTTGCGTTTACCCTCATTTTGGAATATAACAGATTTATATTCCTGGTTCTCGCAACAGATTTGCGTTTACCCTCGTTTTTGGAATATAACAGATTTATATTTCCGGTTCTCGTAACAGATTTGTGTTTACCCTCGTTTTTGGAATGTAACAGATTTATATTCCCGGTTCTTGCAACAGATTTGCGTTTAACCTCGTTTTTGGAATATAACAGATTTAAATTCCCGGTTCTCGCAACAGATTTGCGTTTACCCTCGTTTTGGAATATAACAGATTTATATTCCCAGTTCTCGCAACAGATTTGCGTTTACCCTCGTTTCAGGAATATAACGGATTTATATTCTCGGTTCTCGCAACAGATTTGCGTTTCCCCTCATTTTTAGAATATAACAGATTTATATTTCCGGTTCTCGCAACAGATTTGCGTTTACCCTCGTTTTTGGAATATCATAGATTTATATTCCCGGTTCTCGCAACAGATTTGCGTTTACCCTCGTTTCAGGAATATAACGGATTTATATTCTCGGTTCTCGCAACAGATTTGCGTTTACCCTTGTTTTGGAATATAACAGATTTATATTCCCGGTTCTCGCAACTGATTTGCGTTTACCCTCGTTTCAGGAATATAACAGATTTATATTCTCGGTTCTCGCAACAGATTTGCGTTTACCCTCGTTTTTGGAATATAACATATTTATATTCCCGGTTCTCGCAACAGATTTGCGTTTACCCTCGTTTTTGGAATATAACAGATTTATATTCTCGGCAAACGGATTTATATTCTCGGTTCTCGTAACAGATTTGTGTTTACCCTCGAAATCAAATCAAAAGCGTCATGACCCCTGTAACAGATCTTCACATCAGTCACGAAATTAGGTGATCTTCCCTGACTAACACGTCACGTAAAATGTGTCGTACGTGGGGAAGATATGATGAGCATGGCGCTTGTATGACCAGGTCAATTCGGAAAATACCATTACATGGCACTTGTATCACGATAAGATAGGTGCATTCATCCGTATGATTACTTGTGTCTGTGTGTGTTTGGTTCCTGCTCGAACTACGTTTTGGTCTGATTCCTGATGGGATACGTAGGCAGCTCACCGTTGAGCACGACCAAACATGAACCGTTTGTGAGGCCGTTTTTGCAACGCGTTTTGTTTTACCTAAATTCGAAAGTCTGGTCAAAGGCTTGTCTTCACACAGGCTTTGACATTCACTTATGGGACGCGTTGCCCCACCAGCTCTGTCAAAGAGGGGCAAACTGTAGACACCCCAATTTTGACCGACCGTCGAATTTAGGAGAGCGTCACCTCCACGTCCGATGATGATAAAGACCGAAAGAATCGAAGTATTCCAAGCTCTTCAGAAAGTTCTCCAAACGCAATAAAATTTCATAGAAAGAAGAAAATACCAGGTATTTAGGAGAATTCAGATATAAAACACCATTTTTGGAGAAAATCTTCGAAATTTTTTTTTTGGAAGAAAAAGGAGAAAAGAAAAGACCTAAAAGAGGAAGTTCAAAAAATAACGGCACACGGCAGTATTCCGCGGCACTCGGTGAGTGCCGAACGGCTTTCAGTGAGTGCCGGGCCGGCATTCACTGAGTGCCGCCGACATTTTTTGACTGTCGTTTTCTTTAAAAGTCCGTATTTTATGGTACAATACGTATGTGTAGGCGGATAAAAACAAAAACCTGATAAAGTAAGGTTTACGAAAACCCGGCAATCAACAATCTGCCGCGGCACTCACGGAGAGCCGTGCGCCAGTCACGGAATGCCGTCGCGGCAGTCACTGAGTGCCGCAGCGGCACCCACGGATTGCCGCAGATGAATTTGGACTGCCGCCCTGGGCAGCAGTCTGTCTAATTTCAGGAAGTACGTATTGTACCACCAAATGGGATGATTACACCTGTCTTTCACTCCGAATTCACTAAAAATACTTGGTAATTTTGCCTATAAAAGAGGAAGAACACATGCAAAGGATCATACACAAGAGATACACCAAAAAAATACAAAAAATCACTACCATTACACTAACATATTTTGAGAGAAAAAGAGAGAGTTTAGAGAACTAGAGAGAAGAGCTTGGAAGATCTTCAAAGAAAGACTTTTGAGGATAGTTTGGAGGTGACCCTCTAATCTTGGTTGTGTTCTCTTTCTTTTTGAGCTTCTAATCTTCAAGTCATTTTTAGTTTTTCTTGATTAAATCTTAGAGTTTGTCTAGTAAGCTTAGGAGTTCTTGTTTTTAATTCTTTAATCTTTCTTATATTTCTTTTGTTTATGTTCCTCTCTTGAGATTCTTGGAGATCTTCAATATCTCTCTTGAAATCTCTTGAGTATGATCCTTTGAATCCCATGTAAGCTTATACTTTACATGAGAGTCAAAATTTGATCATCACTTCATTTCATAAGCAAATAGATGAATCCAAGTCCTTACTCATGACTTGGATCCTCTAAACTTGGGTACTTCATGAAATCATTTCCATATTCTCTTTGAAACTTATGAGTATTAGTCATGTCTTCATCTCCAATGACCATCAAATGGTAGGAGAAAATGGTTTTGAGTCTAAGCCCATCTCCATGGTTTAGAGTCCTCATCTTGAAATTTCATGAAGTCTATTCATACTTCCTTTGAAATCCATAAATATGAAGGTCTTTAGTCTCCAATGACCATCAAACGGTAGGAAAAAAATAGTTTAGTTTAAGTCCAACTACATGGTTTAATAGTTGGGGTTAACAAATAAAGTTGAACTTGACAAATGAAAACAATGAGTTCACAAACTGATTTTGATCAAAGATTTTTAGTTCGAAATCTAACCGTTGAAATCAAGTGAAATCAACGGGAAAGTGTCAATAGCACAATACTCTACCACTGTATTTTTTTTTTTAAGGTGATCTCATGTCTAAGATGGTTTGGTCTTGTGATTTTTAATACATGCAACTCTCTGTCCAACATTTCAGAACAGTAAATCCATTTTGAAACTAATAAATCAGAATTTTAACGGAGATTTCGAGGTCTCTAATAATTTTTTCTGGGTACCTTAATGTGTTAGGGAGATCCCCTAAAACGATCTAAGTGTTTCTCATCTTTTTGCTATTTTTAAAAAATCGTATAAGATCTCTGGACAGAGAGTTGCAGATTCCTGAGTGATGCCTACTGTTTTCCATATTCCCGGAGATCTAACCGTTCAAACCTTGATTTTCTTTTTGGGTTATAAACTAGACTCACAGAGGCATATCGTATCCAAAAATCATTAAGATCCAACCGTTGGAAGCATGGCTTTTCTATTTTTTAAGATCTGGTCTGCTCTCTGTAATTCATGAAAAACTGCTACTGTTTTTGTCTAATCTTGTTCATCTCAACTCAAATGGACTCCTAATGTCTTAGGACCCAAATCATACTTTGAATAAGGGTAATTTAGCTTAAATCCAGAGGCTAAGTGACCCAAATTAGTGAATAAATCCATGCCCTATTCTTGTTTACATTCATTCATCCATGTACATTTATTTGCTCATGATTAGAACTAGCTATCGAACACAGTTGGATTTCATGCTAGATGGACTTAAGTTAGAAAATTAGGATTGATTGTTTGATACCATATTATTATATGAAACATGTGGACTAATCTTTGTTTTGTAGCGCATTTGAGGTACAATTCCTCATCTCCCTTCTAGCTTATTTCATTCCTTGATTTTATTTTCAACCTCATGCGCGACACCTTAGAATTAGGAACTTGCCTTATATGTATATGTGATTAGAGACTCTTTTTAGGATTTTCTTTTGTTTGTGTGCATTGCACGTTTAATATCGCTGTTGGATCCCGGGTAAGCCCTCTTGTTCCCTATTGCATATCATATTGCTTGCTACTTGGAATATGTGACTTATGAATGATATTTTTTCATTAGTAATTTTACACCCTTTTGGACATGCTTTTTGTGGTGTATATGTATATAAGAATTAGTTGAGGGCATGCTTAGATTAATAAATTTGATTAAAAGGATGTTGAGTAGAGGCCTATCGCAAGATAGGATGAGAGAGGGTGTTTTAGTCCGACGGGCTCCTTCCTCTCCCATTCCATAATCCCCGGACCTAGTTAATCTCTGGTTTCTAAAAGATCGGTTTGCTTTTAAAATGGTTTCTTAATTTTTCCTTTTAAATTAAGTGGCGACTCATTTATTTTTGAAATTGATTTTGAAAAGCTGTGGGTAAGAAACCTGCGATATCCACAGGTTTTCGTAAATGGTATGTGGATAGCTAGATGTATAAACACTTGTGTGAAATACTCATGATAATTAGAAAGTTTTGTGAAATTCTTTTTTTTTTTTTGTAATTCTAACAGTTTCTGAAACTTCAGAAAAATATTAGAAAATCGTGGCTTAGAATTTATAATTCTGTCTACGTGTCTTACGTAAAACGTGATTCTGCACACTTTTCATGTTTAAAGTTTTTCCTGATTCTGCACCGTTTGGGCAGAAATTTAAGATTACAGTATCAGTTTTTAGTGTGGTTAAACGTACAAAATTTGGAAAATCTGATTTCTTTGTGGAATTTCTATTCGTTAATATGACTTAACGAAAAATTACTTGGAGATACATGAATTCTTATATAATGTTGAGCTATGAAAAATGGGTGATATTTATTGACTTTTAGTCCGATGAAATTTTATAATTCCGAGAATGCAGAAATGGTTTCAAGTTCCTTAGTGTTCACCGGTCTCCGTTGTGTTATTTTTTTTGGTAGCTCGACTTGCTAAGTGTACCTTTATGCCAGTGGCTTCGTGATCAAGCTGGCCTAACCCGTATGCTCGGCTTAATTTATAGACTTCTAGGCATGCTAACCGACCTTCTGTTATGTATACCTAGTTTGGTTGATACTCCAACTAAACTGGCACCAGAGTGGATGTTGGTAGTATGTCCAGGCACACATGGGATATATGTGTGGGTGTACTGTGGAGGGTGGCCAAGTGGTGAACTTAGAAAATTGAATAATGAATCGTTCATAAAAGTAAGAGTGTGATTGTAAATAAATTCTCGAAGAGTTAATCGTTCAAATAAATTGCTTCTTTGATTGCTGTTAGTTTAACTTCAATTGTTTTTAACATGTAGCTTAGGACTAAGATTTCCATTTTGGTGATATTTTAATAAAAAGGTGCTCCGCACATCTTCGTAGTATTTTTGTGGTTACTAACTTTTATATTGCAGGATGGTAGGCCCATTAACGTTTTACAGGTTTGGCTCACCATAAGTAGATTGGTAAGTATGAAATTCATAGTAGTTTTGGGTTTCGAGCAAGAAACTACTTGCCACCACATAAATGGAAACTACTCTATTGTCCAGATATGTGTGTGGATCTACTTGTCTTGGCCCAAGAGTGTTGCAGTATGGTTTGTAGTATACGGGTTCAAGTTAGATCCCTAAGACTTGTTGTTTTGTTTAACTCATACTAGTATTTTATGTACTAACCCGGGTGCGTAATGCATTTGGGGTGTTTCTATACGAAGCTCAGTCGAGTGTATGTGCAGGTTTAGTAATGGGGGAGATTTTCTATGGAGTTTCTGTCTGTGTGAAGAGATTGCTGATGTGTTGTTTCTTGTCAGAGTTGTATTTATTTTCTTACATTACTTGATTTTTATTTCTGGTAATGTGAGCCATATTTATGATGTAGTATGAATTGTATTATTGAGAATGGGAATGGTGCAGTGGCTCTTGACCAAAGGATGTCTAGAATTTATTTTATTTCCGAACTCTGTATGGAGATTTTATAAATTAAAATAATGTTTTTTTTAAAAAAAAAATTGAAAAGGGAATAATAATTGCAATGGAACTTTATTTACTTTATAATGAAATGGATGTTTGGGAATACATATTTAATACTAAAGAGTTTTTCTTTAAAAACAAGATCACATGTCCTTATTTAATGAGTATTAAATATTATTTTCAATAAATTATCTATTAGCCTGTGTGAGGGTGTCACTCTCGGGGTTGAATATTAGTCTGGATACATGCTCTGGATTGAATATTTGGTTGTGCAAAAATCGGGGTGTGACAGTTTGGTATCAGAGCTTTAGGTTAACCTAGACTGTGTGTGACTAAATGATTCTTAGATCATGGTTAGGGGTTGGTCAGAGCTTTAGGTTTATGAATTTCTTTGGACTTGGGGCTACGTGGTCCTTATGTGTTTTCTTTGTGTCACTTATGTATTATTTATGTGTTGCTTATGTGATATGTATGTGCTTTTAATATAGTAGTTAATTTGTATAGCTCTATGACAACAGACGATGTGGAACAATTTCGTTCACAACAGTTCAGTCAAGACACAGATGACGAAAGCAACCACGACTTTGATGACACTAAATACCAAAACTTGGTAAATGCAATAGAAATATAGTGGGACCCAGCATAGAGTGAATTATTGTAGAAGACTGCGGAATGACTCCAACCTTATCCATGACACGAGATATCAGCAATAAAAAGAAAAAGTAATCCAAAACGAATCACTTTAAAACGTGGAGAAGAGGACATATGGAGAATCCCTCACCACATCTCTAAAAGGCTATTGACTAAAGTAATCTTCTGAAATAAATAGTCTTTGTAACATTTATTAGGAGATACATGTGTCGGACTTGTATATAAAATTTTGAAGTCAAAAATAGTAAACTAAGAAGTCTATTTAAGAATACTTAGCCAAGGGTCTTCTTCGTGAACTATTAACTACCACTTTACCATTTGGCTGTTCATATTGTCAGAGCTGTTTTCGTTAATGCCAGAGCAATCTATAGTTTTTCTAACGGATTTTTAATATTATTAACGGATTTTTTCCGTTACAAATAAAAAAGTGTTAGAATTTGCTCTGACATTAAAAAAAACTACTCTGGCATTCTTTCCCTATCATTTACTACTTTAATAATATATATATATATATATATATATACACTTTCCTACTTTTCCTCTTTTTCGTTGTGTTGTGTAATCGTACATGTTCTAACAGCTTGCTAGTTGCTATGCCTTGTATGTAAATTGCACTGGTTTTTTTTAAGTTAAGAATAACTCGTTCTGATAATTGACAAAACTGGAACGATCAATTTTTCTTATGAAATTGCTACTTTACCCGTGTTGATAAATAAAGAGTAATACTTGGGACACAACTTTCATACAACCTCCTTAAAACTTGTGTCTATCTCTCTCCTGTGTCACTGTCCAGTGACACAGGAGGAGTAATATTTGGGACACAGGAGAGAGATAGACACAAGTTTTGAGGAGATTGTATGAAAGTTGTATGAAAGTTGTATCACAAATATTACTCATAAATTAAACCAAAAAAAAGTTTAAAATTTACTCTTCCTCTTCTTCCCTCTCTAAGAAAGGAGCATCTTCTTCTCTCTTTTTTTCTAATTTCCCACTTTCAAGTGTGCCAATTTTTTTTATTTTTTTTTTATTTTAAAAAAAATATACATTTTATTTGGTGGTATAATTAGTATTTCTGCATTTTTCCCTAAAACTGTGCAGTTTCTTGTCTGGCAGTGTAATTTTCAGTCAAAGGAGATCCCTGTATTTGTGACATCATTGGAGGTCAGTGTTATCGGAAATGCTAGATGCACAATAAAAGTGCACAACGAAATGCACAACCAACTTAAAATTGTTAGACTTCGTGCTGAAAAGTCTGTACACAAAAAAAGACAAAAAAAGAAGTGTACAGCTTTTTCAGCACGAGGTCCAATAAATTAAAGCAGATTGTGCATTTCGTTGTACACTTTTGTTGTGCATTTAGCATTACTCCAGTGTTATATACCCTTATAATTATAAACTTTCTTTTGGATCCACTAAACCTATTCCACTATAGAGCAAATACCTTTGTTGTTTTGTATTGTTTTCGCATGAAAATTAATGGTGAAGCTCAAATTTGCTTTTTAAAATCTTTGAGACTTTATGATCATATTTTGTTACATAAATACAACCGCATAGTCCTTTCATGACACTTTGTAGGACACAAATAGTACATGTTTTAGTGAGGTATGGCATCCAACTGACAACCTGGTGATTAAAGCAAAATCACAAAAAGAACGAGAAAAAAAACAGAAAAAAAATTATGCAATATATTTCTTTAAAAAAAATGTTGACTTTGCATATCCCCTCTTTTTTTTTTTAGGTTGGGGGGGGGGGGGGGGGGGGGGGGGAGGAGCGGGTTGGGTATGCAGGACGTCCTGTAGAGATTTATACCTCCACCAACTTGCCATTAGTACTCCCCTCTAAATAGAACTACAGAATCCTTGTATCTAAGTTTAATCACTCCAGCTACTACTAGTTACTAAACACCATTAAACCAAAATTCATTACGTTACAGAATTCTTTTTAAAGAGCATATTTACCTGCCAACGCCATGCCTCAATGCGTCCCAAATATATACTTGCAATAGAAAACAAAGTGAAAACCGACATTTTTTTCTTATCTGTCATTTAAACAACTTGGCAGACATTGATGTTTTGATGTTACATGAGCTACACTAATTGCCAACATTATAGAAAGAGAGGGGAAGTTAAAAAGCCACCAAAAACAAAAACTAGGGAAGATCAAACAAATCTTCATTTTCATCTTAAACAAGCACAATAGCCGATGTGCACTGCCTTTCCACAAATTTAGGGTTAGACGTCTTCAAAACTTCTGTAGTCAAACACCCACGTTGAAACTTCAGGCACACACATTCAATGTGGCTAAAAATCTGCCATAAAAATGAAACGATTTTAAGATTTCACAGAGACAAAGTTAAAAGTCTTCTACACAATTTTATCCGTATACTACATCCTTGGATAGTCGGAAGAAACCACAACCAAAGACTATTTTTCTTGACATGTCCTTGCTTTCTCATAAACTAAAAAGGGTAAGTTAGGATTTGGTCCTCTATAGTAGGCTTTTCTAGAAATAGGTCCCATTCCAAAACTCAATGTATGAATTAGTCCCTCACTTATTTTGAAAATACACCCATCCTTTTTTTTGGAGGCGCATACTGTGCATTCCCTATATTATAGCATTTTTGAAAACATTTCATTAAAATCCCATTAATCACAACCCATCCTACTATCAAGCATTTGAAAAAAAAAAATTTGAGAAACTTCTCACAAAGATCGTCGACGAGAGGCGATAGAAGGTGATTCATAGGCGATTCAAGAAGATCGTCGACACAAGAGGGCGATTCACTACCGACTACGCAATCCGAGAATTTTGGTACAAATATCTCACAATCTTGGAACAAATCTCATGTTGCTTCGATTCAACATTGGGGTTTTATGAGAAAATTGGTTCTTGTTTCGATTAGGGCTTGGCTTCACACTAGAGGTTTTCGATTCGACGACGGTGACTAGAAGACTATACGACGGCGATGGCTAGAAGTAATAATAGCGCTAACTCGAGGCTTTTGTTTAACCTCCATAATCTTTTCAATTTTTCTAAATTGTATTTGTTTTGTTCATAGTTGTTTGGTGATGTGAGAAATTTCACGATCGCCAATAGAAGTGAGAAATTTGTAAGTGTAGATATTTGAACAGAAGTTAGAAATTTCTTATCAAATTCTCATCAATTCGACTTATTAGGATTTTTTGTTTTTGAACAGAAGTGAGAAATTTGTCATCAAATTTGTGGTTATTTAGTAAGAAATTTAGAATTTTTTGTTTTTGAACAGAAATGAGAAATTTTTCATCAAATTTGTGGTTATTTAGTGAGAAATTTCTCATAAATATTGTCTGTGTGTATATATTTTAACAGAATTGAGAAATTTCTCATCAAATTTTTAATTTAGGTATTGTATCGAAATAGAGCAATAAAGAATAATTTTATTTTTATTTTTTTCAAAAAAAAAAACGTTAAAGTGAGAAATTTCTCACTAGTTTCTCACCTTCAAACAAACAATGATTATATTCACACTGTAAGAATGCAAACAAGACGATGCAAATTTTATCTGCAAAAACCATTCAAACGAGACAGAATATCAACCAAAAAGGGAGTTGAAGGAAAATAAGATCAATATCTCCTTATCCATTAATACCTCTAATTCAGTTACCATAATCAGTATTATAGAAATATAAACGCCTCAGATTCTGTGTTGCGGTTATTTCGTTCTCACTTTCTCATTAACAAAAGTGAAGAATTCTCATTAACAAAGAGAGAAATTCTCACTTAATAATGAGAAATTCTGACCTTCCAGATGAACTCAAAAAATAGATCTGATAACTCCAATGATGCATTTTCGATGTTGCATACACAAACAATGATTGTACTCGATCTATGGGTCAGCCAAAAATTGAAATCTTTTTCCGCAGATAACATCTCAAAACTTGATAAGATTTAATGGAAGTTGAGTAAAATAAGGAAACTCCTTAATTTTAGGGCCCATTATTGCGATATCCTTAAATACCTCAATTTCAGCAAACATAATCTGTATTAAACAGTAATACACATGCCTATCAGTTTCATTTTAGGGGTATTTTCGTCTATATATTGTTTAGCAATTTGGGGGATTAGACTAATTTCT
The DNA here is from genome assembly GCA_033977485.1 of Hydrangea macrophylla. Taxonomy (NCBI): domain Eukaryota; kingdom Viridiplantae; phylum Streptophyta; class Magnoliopsida; order Cornales; family Hydrangeaceae; genus Hydrangea; species Hydrangea macrophylla. The sequence continues at coordinate 636,077 of CM066992.1, forward strand.
AATTTATACTAGAGATAAGGATCAATTTCTACACTAGTAATTTCAGTTGGATTAATCTATCTATTATATGTATAAATGCTGAAGCAAGCCAAGTCTCCACAGCTTGCCACATCAGCATTGTATTCTTTCCTACATGGCAAACTCTCTCTCTCTCTCAGCAACCTCTAAAGTATTCTTATCTACGTGGAGTCCTAACCTACCTCTCTCTCTCTCTCTCTCTCATACACAGACCCATTAATTTCTTGCGCCTCTGCCACTTCCCCCCCCCCCCCCCACCCCTCATTAGCTTCAGAAAACGGAGAGACCCTTTTTTTTTTTAATCGTCTTCTCATCTACCGTCTTCAAACCACAAACAACGCCTCCTCTCCCAAACCATTGAATTTGTCTTCTCCTCTCCCAGGATCAAAACAATAGGGCATGTATTCCTCTCTTTTTGTATCATCTCTGCCCCCCAATCTCCCTATCGTACGATTGCTGCCCACATGGTAAGTTTTTGGTCCCTATCTCTCTCAGCTTTTACTCCCTAATAAATACATACACATATATAGTGGTATATTATCTCAGTTTTCTGGATTTCGGGAGTATGTGATATCTGCCCTGTTTGTTGCATTTTTTTTCTTCTTTTCCTTCGATTCACACCTCACTTGGCAAATATGGATATACAGGTGTGTGCTTCAGGTGTGAGAAATTTAATATCTTTTCATTTGGTTAAATCTTCAGTTCATTGATGGTGGCAACTTACTAGAGCGCACTTTCAAGATCAATTTCACACTTCAGCCACTATATGTGATGTAACTGCAATTAACCAAAAAAAAAAAAAAACACACACACACACACACACACGCACATGATGGTATACATACACTCCTACCATTTTGTTAAGCCATTTTGTTAAGCCAATGAAGAGGCTGAGACATATTACCTATGGATCTGTTAATCATGTCTGTTTTGGAATTTTGGTTGATTGATCATGATTAATTTATTCTTTTATCAGTTGGATTATGCAATGATTATTATTCCTATAATCGGTCGATTAGAAAATTGATCATGATCATGTCTGTTGCTTATTAAAATATATCCGCAACAGAGCCCAACTGTGCTGAGAATCTGAGAATTAGAACATAGTGGATTTTGCCTTTTGTTTTGAATAATCCACTCATAATCAGATCTCTACAAGTTGCTGGAGTTTTATTTATTTATTATTTTTCCTTCTTGGGTGGGGGAGGATGCTTGTTGCCCCATCTCTGTTTGTTGAGTGTTTTTGGATTTTGAATTTTTCATTTCTCAGGCTCTTAGGTTAGAAAGGATTTAGGGATAATAGATTTAACATTCTCTTATTTGGGACTGTGGTCTCTTGAGAGGTATTACAAAGTGCATTTGGCTAGCAGATGATATGTATTGAGTTCATTCTATAGGGCTAAATATGAATATTAGCATTGAGCCCATTTTAGGGGGGCTCAACAGGAAAAACTCTCATGATCGCATTTAGCCCCTTCCAAAAATCACTGAGGTAGTTGAAGTTGGAATGGTTTGTTAATGTCTCTAACTCTCCTTTTTTTTTAATGATTGTCTATTATTTTTCACATTCAAGTACCTATCTCGCTATCTTCAATCCATTAATTTGGCTCTATCCAATTATGATTACAAAGTCCTTTTTTGTCAGTTGGGGTTGGCTTTATGAAGCAGTTTTCTCCATTCTGCCGGATCAAGAGCTATGCTCATTGAAATTATATATTTGCATATCCTGTTGCACTGCATACTCCCAGGTCAGTCTAGGTCTATCATGTTCTATTTGAACCATTTCTTGATACCTTCATATTTCCTGTGAAAATCACAGTTTCTTCATTTCTTTCCGGAAGGTATTACCAATTTTCTCTTCAGGGTTTGGACGATCTACACACTAGGATGTAGATGTAGTAGCCGATGTACTAGACTATTTCAAACTCTTAAAGAATTTTTTTTCCAAGATCTAAAATATTTGTGGATTCGAAGACTGGCTAGGAACACTGCAAGTGTTTTGGATGTTCAGTAAACATATTCAGAAAAAAAAAAATAGGGAGCAACTAATTAAATTTGAAAACGTAAGAAAATTCAGATGTTTTTATCCGTTAAGAACAATAACATTTAAAAAAAAAACTGAAAACAGTTGCACAATATGCTTTTAAAAACTAAAGAAACATAGCCTTGTTTTAGAGCACAAGTTTATGTTTTAATTATCTGTTTTGTAAAAGTTCGTACATAGAGACCACTTGAGTAGTGTGCTTTTTTGGGTAGAGATTGCATACCAGCAGCAAGAGAGGCAACATGCGGATACTTTGCCATATTTGAACTTATGATGAATGAGTTTACTTTAGGGGTGTAATCCAAACATGATAAAAGCACATGACATGACAGCCTTTGTTATATTTTGAACACTGTTGCTAGCTGCACAAATAGGGGCCTACAATTGCAAATTTCTTTAGGTTCAACTGCTTTATAAAGTTCTAACAAGGCGGTTTCTTCCTGTAATCTCAGTTTGTGTCCGACATTAGATGATGTACAAGTTCTTTCCCATATAATTTATTGTGCATAATTTTGTTTGCCATATACTTGCTTGGTGTATCACAGTTGGCCTAAAGCACCTCTGGCCCTCTTTCAGCCAAAACAGATTTTTGGGGTTCTAAAAAGCTTCATAGATGGATTTTTGTTTCTTGTAAAACATGTTTTTTGGGAATATTTTTCCATTAGAGAAACCTCACTTCAAATTAATTGATCTTCTCTCTTTGTATTTTCCTATTTCTTTATCATTCCTGAATCAATATTTGTCCATTTGTGCTTCTTTGACGGATTTCCATCAACTTCTAAATTACGCAGGCCAAATTAAGCTCGAATTCTATGAATAGGGATTCCACATGATTACACAATGCGCCAAGCAAACTAAGAATCTGCATAAACACATTTTCTGAGCTGGAGCCGGGAAAACTAGCAATTATGATATTGAACAAAATTTGTGACTGGGTTTGTGTATAATATATTGTCGGGAATATATTAAATTGTATATGTTCATTACATTTTAATATTCATTCGCATTGTTGTAATGTAGCATAATTCGATGTGTATTTTAACATTTTTGGGTAGGTACTTGATTTATATGCAGTTTCCTGTTGTGATGTGTTTGTTAGTGCACTTGGTGTTTAAGGGTCTAAATTCATGCGTTTTGAATTTAACCCAGAATCGAGTAAGTATTTTCTTCTCAATGTCGATATACAAACATTGCTTTATCTAGGATTGACTCATTTGATTTGCTTTGCTTGGTCATTGATAGAGTCTAAATAGACTCAAAAATAGAAAGACACAACTATAGGAGTATTGTAGTAGCTACACGAGATGTGTAAACTATTTTGTTTTAGGGAATCGTATTTTGAATTTCAAGCTTCAAAATTCTCTGTTATACTTTAAAAACTCACTTGTGTAGTTTGGACTTTAAATTGATAAAAGCAAGGGTGGGGTTATGTCGGTGCGTCTGTATGTGTCTAACCAATGCAAAGAACATTTCTTAACTTGTGATTTTATTTGTGTGACATGGTTAAAGTACTTGTGAGGATGAACTGTGAGCTTTCTTCTTCTTGAAGCACTATTCATTGGCCCTAACAATTTTTGGTATTTTACTCCCCACAACCTCACCACATACATTCACAACCACTCATACAATTAGCTTCATGAACTTTAAATCTTAAGTTAAGACTTCAACTATGTAGCAATGGACACATTAAGTGTACAGTCCGTGCATAGCACGGGCTATCGACTAGTTCCTAATAAAAATCAAGGAGAGGGAGTAAAACTTATATTTCTAAACTAAAAAATACCCCAGATGTATGTAATGGAGGATGACCATGATCAATGACGAATTTTAGGATTTAAAAGTCACAAGTCACAGGATCAGAAGAACAGTTTATGCCTGCTTACCAAACATCTCTCATATTCCAAAACCTTCCATCTCCTCTAATTGTGCATGTTTCTCCAGCAGTAATGAAAGAACTAACTACTGAACATTCCTATACCACAACAACAAAGGAGGAGAAGGGAAGCCTACTTCCTCATCAATGTTTTCATCTTTTGGTATTTCCAGTTAACCTTCTGCCAACTAAGCAACTAGTTTCGGGCTATAAGCATATGATCACAGTGCATTAGAACAAATACATAGATACATAATGCGCACAAGGAGATGGTCACAAATTCTATGCTTACCATTGCTGATTTTTCCTGAACTCCGTCAACACCGGGTATATATTCTCAAAAGCTGTATAGGTTTCATCTCTCACCTGAAAAATGGGAAACAAGGTAGTTAAAATTTGACAAGTAACCAGAACAGGAGAATTCTGGATTTCAAAAATCATGTAACCACCTTAGCTCCCGTGAGAACAATTTTCCCAGAAACAAATATAAGCAGCACAATCTTCGGCTGTTTCATCCGATAGATCAATCCAGGGAACAATTCTGGTTCATACTGTACCAAAAAGGCGAGTCACGACCAAGTTAAAGAAAGACCAACCATACATTATGTAACATATTTGCCTAAATTTCAAAAGTTTTTGAAATTATAAACAGGCACCCAAACCAGTAATATCTTTCTTGGACTCTGACAAATTTCCAAATCAAGTTGATAACTTATCTAAAGCTATCGTAAGTATTGCCAGAATCATTAATACAAGTCAAAAGAATCAGCATAGCATTAGAATGATTAGCACATCCTTTTTTCTATAGAAAAACTAATTCTGAATGGTACCTGGTAAGAATGACTTTAAACTTGGGCTCCATTTGTTTTGATGTAAAATATTTTCCGGAAAATACTCTTACCTTATCCGGAAAAGGTGAAAAGCATTTTCCGGAAAACATTTTACATCAAAACAAACGGAGCGTTGCAGAACCTAGAACAAAATCCAAAAGAACTGCCTCATTCTAATCGAAAGTAAAGTAAAAACAGTCAACCAGGGAAGCGTTTTTCCTTGAATAATAACCACTCATTTAATTGTCAGAAATTTGCAAAGCTTCTGGATAGATTGAAACTCCCAGTAAGACATAGATTAAACAAACTGTGTTAGAAAAGGGTGAGTATCAAGACTTACACTTGAAAAGGCCCCATGAGAGTAGGCTAGGCCTTCGAGTCTGATGGGAAATTTAACATCACAAGAGCCAACTATGTTTTGGATCTTGAAATCCTAAAAGTTTAAAAAAAGTGAGAAAGAAATTAAATTGCAGAAGGGATCCATGAATGCGAGAAACTAGCTGCTTATAATGTAAAGTGGGGTTGCACAGACAGAGTGGTACAGGAAGGAAGGAATGAATGAATACCTTAAACTTAGCTGGAAAACCAAGCTTCTGAATAATACGAGCATACTGAAAACCAGCAAAAAAGGAAGATTAGAAAGGATAAAAAAAAATCATTATAACACCAATTCTAGCTACTATTTATGCTAAACAAGGTTGCAATCATCAAATGGTGAACATATGATGGGAGTTCATTATGCAATTCCTCATCTGGTCAATTAAAACAAAGAGTTCAAGGCAATTAACAGGATAAAAATATTTTGCAAAAATCACCAAATACCTTCCTTGCTGCGAGTTTAGACTGTTGCTCACTCTTGGCTCCAGTACAAACCTGAAGCAGCATAATACAATCAAAATTCGAGAAGCATCATCAAGAGAAGAACATACAAAAGATGGCTAGTCTACAAGTTAGCATTTAAAAAGAGGTGCTCCAACTTTTCATCGGACCGAACCTAACAACTAATGAAGAGATTTGGAGTAAATGTCTGACATAGTATGATATCACAAAGATATAATAAAGCCTTCTAAATCAAACATATCTATTCCTAAAATTCAAAATTATAAGATAGTGCTCGTACACGGGGTAATACTATCCCACGCGAGAATGTAATTACACACACTAGCTACGTATACTGCAGTGTTAGCAACTAAGATGGTAACTGTCTAGCTTCATTCCCAAGGTTAACTTTTGGACTTTGCATTCCTATTCTTGTCCACTCATTGCAGCATATATCATACTTCCAACCTTGCTAAATCCACATATGTACGTAGCAGAGACAGGGATTTCTCCACATCCAACATTAAGATTTGCTTGAGAAAAGACAGGAAACCATAGTTAATCAGTAAGGTGTATAGGGTTATATGGAAGTTGTTTACCTAATTGATTTAAAAAGGAAAAACATTAACAACTCCTACAACTTAAAATAATGTATAAAAAGTCCTTGAGTTAAATTGAGAAATTGGGTTTTTTTTCCCCCCTTGCAAAAACCTCATACATCATCCTCGCAGCAGCCAACGAAATTCCTTGACCTCAATCACATTAAAATGTGCACTAGAATCTACAGTGGAGAAAAAAATAGCTACTTCATATTACACACAATGGCATAGATTTTTTTCGAACTAGTGACCCACATCAATGTTTAGAGATGGAAATATCAGATAGCATAGAGAGGCAATTTCTAGTTGCACCATGCATTTACAAATGGTACAAGCATGCATATTTTCCTCAGGTACATAAAATAGGCTGCAAATAAAATGAGCAGTCCATAAACATAATAATTCACAGTATAAACAAGTGAAACCCCCTTTTCAATTCAAAAGCTCAAAGACTCTGAATAGTCCCATGCTTAGGAGAGTTTACAATCATGGACATGTATTTATCATTAGTAGTGTTATAACTTATGAGAGAGAGAGAGAGAGAGAGAGAGAGTGAAGGCATAACCTAAACAACTTAGCCAACACATATATATATATATATATATATATTAACCACAATATATAATTACAAAAGTACCCTTGTCCTCTAACACTCCTCCTCAAGCTGGAGCATAGATATCTATCACGCCCAGCTTGTCACAAAGATCATTGAAAGGACTCTTATTTAACGCTTTAGTGAGAATATCTCCTAATTGAGCATTAGACCTAACAAAAGAAGTAACAATTTGTTTCCTCATGACCATCTCTGATAAAATAACAATCAACTTCAATGTGCTTGGTCCTCTCATGAAACATCGGATTACTGGCAATGTACATGGCAGTCTCACAATACATCTTCATAGGTTTATCACTTGACAACCCCATCTCTTGCAAAATAGACTTCACCCATAACATCTCACAAGCACCATAAGCCATAACCCTATACTCAGTTTCCGCACTCGATCTTGCTACTACATTTTGCCTTTTACTTTTTCAAGTGACAAAATTGCCACCAGCAAAAACACAGAACCCTGACACCGAACGTGTAATATCTCAATATTTTGACATGTAATACAATTATCTTAATGTGCATTATACGGTAATGACATGAATATATATATGATTTGCATACCTAATCTTATTATACATGGCAATCTATTTGGCATTTGCATATTTTGAAAAACATGGAATTATTTAATGCCTTGTATTGGATATATATTTGATGTAAAATGTTGAATTGCTAGACAAGGGCATAAATGATAGGAGTAAAAAGAATACATTTTTCTAACTAGTAGGTGAATTAGCATTTCACGAGAACTAGAGGAGCTATTGTGTAATTAGTAAGAAATATGGTAGGTGAAAGTGTAATTTCGGAAATTTGGTAGAATTTTCCTAATCAAGATTAATTAGTCTAATTGAGATTAATTAGCTTAATGATGATTAGTTAGCCTAATCAAGGTGCTAGCTTACATTACCTAAGCTAGTAGGTGGCCTAGTAGGTGGGCAAGTAGGAGGTGTTGGGCTATATTTGGCTAAGTCCATGTGTATTCAAGTGGGCAAGAGAGAGAAATGGAAGAATAACTAGTTAAATAAGATGTACATCTTTTTGAGGTGCTTGTCTCTATACAAGCAAGTAGGTGCATAGAAGAAAGGGAAAAACAAGAGAGAAAAGAAGGAAAAACAAAGGGAAAAGGGTGCTAGGGAGATTTCTATCTCAAATTGAAGCTAGACTTGAGAAGCTAAGGGTAAGAGTATTCTTTGTATGTGATTTAATTTCATTTCCATAGAGTTTTGATGGATGAATTAGAGGAATTCATATTGATTTGCTATCAAATGTTATATGACTTGTAGGAGTTTGAAAGTGAGCATTATATCTTGTCAATACTATATCCAGAGCAAGGTGAGTAACCTCTATCTTTGAGGAAACTTTTCAAGTAATGAAATTGTGGCATATAAATGATTTACTTTCAATTCATGAATTATGAGCACGTGTGTATATCATGATTGACTATATGTGCAAGAGATAGAAAGGATTATGTGTTGGAAACATGTTTATGTGATTATGTGGTTGAAGAAGCAATTGTTCTATCACTACAAAGAGAAAGCTCCAAAAGGGAGTGTAGAAAAGCCTTCTAAGGCTTGAGTGTTCAATACGCCTTGTGTAGGGTATTGGATAGCTCGGAACAAGGCTAAAGGGTGCCATTACGGGCACGGGGTAGTGAGAAGAACAAGAAGCTTTGGAGATAAATACTTACTTGGTTGTGATTCATTATGTTACATTGAATTGCATATCACGTGTTTAAATGATATACACAAATTTATGTCAAAGAGCATGTTATTCATTGAGCTTCAGCTCATGTGGTTATTGAATAACCATTTCAGGTGAAAGGAAAGAGCCTTAAGGAGAAAGAGAAATAGAGGACGAAAGAGGAGAGCAAGTGTTTAATGTGCATATTGTATATGGCGTAGTTGTACTTTGGAACTAAAGGACCTGTAAATTATGTTGTTAGGTGAGCATGTGTAGAACTTGATGTATAAAACTCCTATGTTCGTGTATGAAAGGTTTTGGCAAGTGCTTTTGCTATTCAAGCATGTTTGATTGCTTAGATGCTCATGGCTAGAATTGTGGATAGAAGCTGTTTCGATCGATCGAAATACACACTGTTTTAATTGGTTCAAAACGACGACTTTTACGAAAACAGACAACTTTTTCTGAAATTTTGAAATCGTGCACCGTTTTCAACGTTGGCACCTAGACTCAAACGGCTATATTTTGGTATAAAATCTAACTCAAATTTTCAAATTCCTATTATACCCTTGGGGCTAATCACTTGCAAATGTGGTTTAATTGGGAGCCTAAAAACCCATTTTGTACGTTATTAACATAGAGTCAGGCCTCGGTGGCATGTCACGTACCCTCGTGCCATACTTAGTGGATTTGGGTCGTGACAGAACGTCTATCTAAATGATCTCCTGCCCAACTAGCATCAGAGTAACCTGTTATCTCCAAGTTGTCAAAAGGTTGCAAAACTAAACCTTAACCAGGAGCACCCTTCAAATATCTCAATATACGACACACTGCCTCCCAGTATTGTTGCTTGGGATTCTGCATAAACTGTTCTACCACAAAGGTGATGTCTGGGCATGTCACGGTCAGATAAATCAACTTACCTACAAGTCTTCTATATTGTCCAGCATCAACAAGATCTTCTCCTTAATCTTTACCAAACTATATATTTGAATCCATTGGAGTGTCAACCAGCCTTGAACCCATCATACATGTTTCTTCTAGTAGGTCAAGAACATACTTCCTCTGAGACAAACATATTCCTTCCTTAGATCGGGCAACCTCAATGCCCAAGAAATAACGCAATAGGCCCAAATCTTTCATATGGAAATGCTTGCTCAAGTGAGACTTCAACAACTGTATACACTCATTATCACTGCCAGTAATCACTATGTCATCTACGTAGACTGCTAGAATAACAGTGCCTTTCACACAATGTCTCACAAACACCGAGTAATCAGAACTCGTCCTTTGTAACCTCTACAAACTAGCTACCTGACTAAACTTCAAACCAGGCCCATGGAGATTGTTTAAACCCACAAATGGCTTTCTTCAACTTATACACCTTATGTGACTCCCCCTGGGCAACATCCCCAGGAGGTTGCTCCATGTACACTTCCTCTTTAAGATCACCATGAAGAAAAGCATTTTTGATATCAAGTTGATAAAGAGGACATCGCTGAGTAACAACAAACAACAATAATCGAACCGAACTGAGATGAGCCACAAGAGAGAAAGTCTCAAAGTAATCAACGCCAAAGGTTTGAGTATATACCCTTTTGCAACTAACCGAGCTTTCAACCTTTTAACAGTACCATCAGGATGATACTTAACCACATACACCTAACGACAATCCACAACTTGTTTTCCAAAAGAAAGATCAGATAACTCCCACGCACCATTTTTGAACGACGTCGCCATCTTTTCATCCGTAGCACTCTTCTATCCCGGAGAAGCCAATGCCGAGTATGATATCTAGGAACAGAAACAGAAGACAAAGCACTAACAAAGGAACAAAGTGGAGGAGATAAGTGAGAAAATGAAACAACTTGATCAATAGGATGTTGACGGCAAGAACGAGTACCTTTTCGAAGTGCAATAGGAAGATCAGGAGTGGGAACCTCAGCCGAAGTTGATGATGAAGGAGGTTGAGTAGGTGGGTCTGTAGTCCTTGGTGGCTTTTCACGGCGACGATACACTTGCAATGGTTGACAATCAGAAGGACGACGGATGTGCAAGGGACAGGAGAAGGCGGGTCAAGAACATCAACATCTAACGAAGTACCTAACGACAAAAGAAACGACGTACCTTCAAAGAAGGTAACATCAGCACTAACCACATAACGACGACGCTAGGGATTCCAGCATTTATATCTTTTCTGAGTGCGAGAATATCCCACAAAGACACATTTACTAGCACGATAATCCAATTTATCCCGACCTGGAGTAAGAACATGAACAAATGCAACACAACCAAACACACATGGTAGCAAAGCAAAAATGGACTTATTAGGATATAAAACAGAGTAAGGAATGCCACCGCATAGAACAGAAGAGGGCATACGATTAATAAGATGACATGCAGTAAGAACAACATCCCCCCAAAATTGTTTAGGAATATTCATATGAAGCATATGAGTTCTCGCCACCTCCAGAAGGTTTCGATTTTTACATACAACACCATTCTGTTGAGGTGTATAACCACAAAAAGATTGATGAATGATTCCTTGAGAATCACAATACGACTGAAGAGGTCCTTTAACATATTCCAATGCATTATCAAATTGTAAACTACGAACAGCACAACCAAATTGGCGCCTCTTTATGAAATAATTGGAAAACAGAAGCAATTTCAGAAAGATCTTTCATAAAAAAATATCCATGACATCCTTAAACAATCATCCACAAAAGACAAAGTAAGAAAATCCTACAGACTCTTATGTCTAGACGGACCCCAAACGTCAAAGAGAACCAGCTCAAATGGAGGGACCCGACAATTATTTTGACATAAAGGAAAAGACACTCTATGGTGTGCTTACTTAGCTGGCAAGCCTCACATTCTAAATTAGACATAGACTTAAAAAACGAAAAAATCAGCTTCAAGGACTGCAATGATGGATGACCAAGACGACAGTGCCATTGATGCGGTGAGACAGTTGCTTGTAAAGTCACAGAATTATTAGCTGCAAAATGTTGTTCAAGGTAATAAAGACCGTCCCGCTCACGACCTCCACCAATCATCTTCTTCGAGTTAAGATCCTGTCAAACACGACGAGATAGATAAAAGGTTACAGAACAATTAAGAGATTTAGTAAGTTGACTGACCAACAATAGACTAAAGGGAAATTGAAGAATACAATTTACACACAATAATTGAAAAGACGAAAACGGAAAGACAGGACTATGACCAACAATAAGACAAGACCGACCATAAGCTAAAACAACTAAGGTTTGTGTGGATGGACTAATCAGCTGTGAAAACATATTGAACTAACCAGTCATATGAGCAAAGGCTCCTGAGTCGATAACCTATGCAAAAGGAGCCGAAGAAGAAAAACATGCAATGTTACCTGAATAAGCAAAACCGGCTAAATCAAAGAAGGACATCTGTTGGTGTTGCTGGATTAAGGCATTGTAACTCACTAGAAGATGCCACGGCCAGTGGAGTGGGAGCACTAATTTCCTAGTGAGGCCCAGAAGTATTATCAGAGGAGAACAAAGCTGGATTTGAAGGATTCTCCCAAGGTTTACCATGAAGGTCATAACATCAATCAACTATGTGAGTGTCACCCCCCACAATGGGTGCAATGAAGAAAACCAGTTCTCCCACGTCCTCTACCAAGACCATGACCACGACCTGGATAACCTCCTCGGCCGCGATTACCATTAAACCCGGAATTGTAATTACCGAAACCACGACCACCAAGACCTCGATTATTATTAGAAAATTTTCCATGTCCACGACAGCATCACCCCCCCCCCCCCCCCCCCCCCCCGATTTCCTGTGTATGTGACTAGTGCAGAATTATCTTTGCCCGGGGGCTCAGAAAAGGAGGAAGACTCAGTAGTAACGCGAAGTATGCGAGAATGCACATTACTCAATGAGGGTGTATGCTACCATCACCTACTAAAATTTGTGACTTAACGGACTGAAGATTAGGATGTAACCCAGAAGTGTTTAGGGATAAAAAATTCCTCACGCTGCTTCTTCATAACTTCGACATCATTTGTAACCAGATGGTAATGTACTCATCCAATAAACCCCTGAATGTACTACAATACTCACTAACTGACTTCTCATTCTGTTGAAGAATAAACAAATTCTGATCAAGATAGTAAACTAGAAACATTCTTTTCCATGGAAAACATCTCATGAGTAGACTCCCAAATCTCCTTGGCTGAGGATAAAAACATCATATTTGAGCAAATAGACGGTTCCATACTATTCCACAACCAAGACATAACAACATAATTTTCATAAACCCAATCGTTATACTCTTTACTATCCTGAGAGGGGGATCTAGACAAAACATACTTTAACTTCTTTCGAGCACCTAGAGCAACTTTCATAGCTTGAGCCCACAAGAAGTAATTGGACCCATTCAATTTGGTTGTGGTAATTTGTATACTCACAACATCAGATGAAGTGACAGCCTTTGTGGAACCTGAATTAGCCATAACTATACCAACTACGAATAGCAGTCAACAAACACGAACAACGAACATAAAACATTAACACTGAAACATAATAACTAACCAACTAGGTCCATACAAGGACCTAAACACCACAATCGGAGTTACCACTAATCAAAATTGCCCAATCGTTAACCGTGAATAGTGTCGATGAACAGTGCCGTGAACAGTAACAATGAATAGTGCTCAGGTCATATTGGTGATGGTGGGTGGTTGATGATGGCGCAGGGTTTATAGGGAGGAGCAAGTGGTGGCGCAAAGAACCCTAGTAGGGTGGCTCTAATACCATGTTCAGAGAGAGAGAGAGAGAGAGAGAGCGAAGGCTTAACCTAAACAGGTTAGCCGACACCTAAATGTATATAAATATATATTAACCAGAATATATAATTACAAAAGTACCATTGTACTCTAACAAGTAGTTCACCAAATACGCAATCCTCTCCATCCATCCTTTCAAAATCATTAGAGAGAAGAAAAACATGTGGGCTCCAATCAATTCAACTTGTACGCTGCTCTCACTCCTAGATTCTCCATCCCAGTCGGATATAAGCACTAGACTCCACTCCTTGCATAAAAAGGCCCACATTACTAGTCATCCACCACATCATTCCAGTTAGCTTCAAGGAAGTTAGCCTTAGTAGGCCAAGTTTAGAGGTAGGGGTGTAAACGATCGGTTTGCTCGTTTTTACCTCAAAATGCTCACAAACCGAATGAATCGGTTTTATGCTACACAAAACCGATTTCGGCCTACTACCGAAACAGTCGGTCCATTCCGACCGGTCCTCATGGCGATCGATTTTCGGTTATTTCGATCGGAAAAGAGGGGAAAAAAAGCAAATGAAATACGAAGTACAAACAGATAAAAGGAGGAAAAACAATTCTGAAATAGAGAAATTAATAAGAAATGCAAATAGAAATACAACAAATAAAAATCTAACAGACAAATGATAAAGGGGAAAAGCCAGATCATCTTTTCTCATTTAGGAAAAAATCAAAAATAAAACAAACAAATTAATTCTTGTATTTCACCCTAAACAATCCTACTTCTAACCATTACATTAAATTGACCTCAATAAGTTTAGATACTTTAACTTCATAAAGATGGAGAAAACTAGGAAAACAATCTCAAAATGAAATCTTTTTAAGTTTATACATATATATATAGAGAGAGAGAGAGAGAAAGAGACAGAGAAAGGAGTTCAAAACCTGAGAGAGATTCGGAAGTTGGAAAAGAGAAGAGGGTGAGGTTGTGTCTTCGCCAGAGGTGAGGATGGTGAGGTAGTGGCGGCTGTTGCGGCTGCTGCCAAAGTCGGCGGAGGAGGAGGGTGAGGTGGTGGCAGGAAGAGGAGGAGGAGGAGGAGGAGATTGGAGAAGGGTAAGGGCTTGGAGGCTAGGGTTTCATATCTCTCAGTCAAATGTGCAATGTGGGCTAGGGTTCCAAAAGACAGAGAGTATCTATGTGTAATATTATATATATATATATATACATATAATATATTCCAAGTATTATAAGGTTGCTCGGTTGGTAACAGTCCGTTACTGATGAAAACCGCGAACCGACTATAAATTTCAGTTTTTTAAAATTTAGAATTGCAGACCGACCACAAGAAGAATAGACTGACCAAAACATTTCACTTCATTTCATATCATCCATCATACTCTTTTCAGATGCGTACAAAATACAAAGCATCCCTTTTATAATGGATGGTATTACAAAAGACAATAGGTAATTAATAACTAAGTGTTCCTAAAAGACACATTAATGGTGCTAGTCAAGCACCATGTACTAATAATGTCCCATGCGAATAAAAGACGAACATGCATTCTTGAAACCTAAAATACCATGAACCTAAATCCTTGATATTAAACACATGATGCCAAATGGGACTTAATTGGCTAAAGATATGAATGCCTAGGTACTTTGAATCCTTAATTACACACTAGAGCTTAGATTCCTACTTGATCACATTTTCATTTGGGAACAAAGATATATGAGTGAGTGGTAAAACATTTGAATAAAAAGTTGTTCTCAAATGATTTTCTGCTATTTTGGTTGTTTTAAAGAAATTTGATATTATAATGTGCTTCCCGTGCATTGGGCAGGGTGGTCAAGGCTAGTAGTACCTAGAAAACACATGAAGCAGTTTTAGCAGAAATCTTAGTACAGAATATAAAAAAGTATTTCAAAGCTGTCACTCACAAATGCATGAGATGTCATGAAGCTTACCATTTTCCCAGAAGCAAATATAAGCGCCGTGGTTTTTGGATCTCTTATCCTCATAATTACAGCAGCAAAACGCTGAAGGAACAGCATGAAATAAAGCTACGTAAACAATCCTCGCAAATTGCAATGTTAGAGGAAAAAGAAATACAAATTGCTCCTAGTGAAAAGATTTAGACTTCTACGGGTCAACCATGCTCTCCATGCTTATATCAGTTCTTTTCCTTGGTCAAGGATATAATATCTGGTAAAGACTTACAGGCAACCACAACTGCTTAACTATTGATAGCTCACACAACCCACTCTTCACAAGAATACGCCAGGTGAAATGCCCACATTATAAAAGTTTAATGGACTCGGCGAAATCTTTTATACTAAAATTTATACAATGAACATCAAGTTTACTCTGAGATTGTGTGAACATCAAATTTATACAGTGAACATCATAGTTGAAACAAATAAGGGAGAATAAAAAAAATGTTCGACATAAATAGATAGATTGCATACCTTGGGATTGTATTCTGCATTACGAGCTTGTAGTGCAATTGCCTTAAGATCCAACTTGCAGTCCAAGTTGACGGTGGAAACAATGTTCCTAGATGTGCAACATTACCTCATCTATTAGAACCATCCATAATTAACGAACTGACAACAGGTATACATCAAATCCTTTCTTAACATCAAATTTTAGGGTATGCATACAAGGAGTGAAGTCATGAGTGGCTCACAAGCTTTTACACTGTCCAAACTGTTTCATCTTAAGTTGTTGGTACAATTAAAGATGTAGGAAGATATGCTTGGGGGGAAAATTCTTGTATCTATTTTGAACCATGGCACATTGGGAGGTTGCAGTGGCAGATTTCATCACATTCTACTAGAGGCACAGTATGGAACCCTATTTTAAGGACAGCATTTCAGAATTCAGAATTTTAAATATGTATGTGAAATAATACATCCCTTCAAGCAATTAGACCTACAACAAAAACACCATGGTGAGGTGCCAAGAGAATTACACATAGTTGTCAAATTGGGATTCGTATCGTGAATCAAAATGAGACAAGTGAATCGAATCGGGATTTGTGAATCGTGAATCGTAAGATTCGGTAACTAACTAAAAAAACTACAGAAATGACAAAAAAACTGCGTAGAATAAAAAGTAAAAGAAAATAAGGTCTATTCGTTTATAATAAATCATACAATACAACTTCTAAGGTTTGGGACCACTATTTCTTAAAAATAAAAAATAAAAATCACAATTTGAGCTTTGAAAGCTCTTGGCAGTCACAATGGGCTAAGAACGTATACTATTAGGGTCATAAACCCATAGGTAATATAATATAGTATTTGTTTTAATATTACATTAGGGTTAGACCATATATATAATATTATATTAGGCTTGGACTACTCTTTAGTCTTCTCTGTCGGCAGCCTCTGTTATGGTAAGTATAACATATGTTTGCATTATTATTATATTATATGTGATAAGTCAGATAGCCAACAAATGTCATTTGAATATAAAATGTTTATACTTTATAATATTATTGTATTAGGGTTTACACTTCTCTGTCGGCAGCCCATATTTTTATAATTAAAAAAAAACAAATAAAAACCCTAGAATCTACATGATGTCTGCAACATCACAGGCGAGAGAGAGAGTCGATCTCTCTTTTGTTGAGTTTTTCTTTTTGTTTCTCTTTCTTTTTACTAGTATATTAGTATATGTAAATATACATATATATATATATAATATATATGCTGTCCAGTTCAGAAAAGAAAAAAACAATATCAATCGATCGAGAGAGAGAGAGAGAGAGAGAGTCGATCTCTGTTTTGGCTGTTTTTCTTTTTGTTCTCTTTCTTTTTAGTATATTAGTATATGTACATATATATAATACATGCTGTCCAGCTGGCGATAGGTTCAGAAAAGGAAAAAAAAAAATCGCTTCGATTCGATATCGCGAATCGAATCGCAAGGAAGACAAGGAATCGCAATTCGAATTTGTGATTAGTAGCATACTTCAATTCGTAAATACGATGCGAATCGTTTTATGTGTATCATATCGAATCTTACGATACGTATCGCATATAGTACGATTTTGACAACAGAGGAATTACATGCAGTGAGCAAGCAGAAAAGGCAGGGATTTTCACTGAGGAGCATTTGGTGCACCAAGCCCCCATCAAAGCATCCATCTTTTGCTAGGACATCATCCTTTGGGGCTATTCTAACAGTAGACAACTTGGATCATAGGAATTTCTCATTGGTAAATTGATACTGTTTATGCAAACAAGAGGAAGAGACAACTGAACTTTTCTTTGGTACTGCAGGGAAAGAAAGGATCTTTAATTTTCTCTTTTTGATTTTTGGGTGATGCCATGAACAGTTGTAAATATGCGAGAGAGTGGACGGCCAACAAGAATACATGGAGGAAGGTGCAAAAATTTGAGGAATATGAGAATTTTTAAGGGGGAGGAGATGCTAGTATTTAGAGTCGCATACAGTTTTTTGAGAACTTTCGTACTTATATAGCATGCGGGTGAGCCTCGACGCAACAGTAAAGTTGCTCTATTGTGACCAGAGGTCACGGGTTCATATCCCAGAATAGCACTCTCTGCATGCATGCAGAGGTAAGGCTACCTACATCTAACCCTCTCAAAGGAGCCTCGTGCACTGGGTTTGTCCTTTATACATATGGAGAATAGGTTCATTTTATTAGCAATGTTGATTCCTTCGTAGATAATTGGACAATATGAGATTGCCATTCTTTTGGATTGCATGCTTCGTGTGTACATCGGGTTATACCCTTGTTTTTAGGCGCACTCTAAAGAATTTCATTTATAAAAATGTTGGCATATTGATTGGAAAAAGCCAAGCCACCAAGCACATTGTACATGCACACAAGCATACAAGCATAATTTTCATCAGGGGTCATTATAATTGTAATTATCACTTTCATTAAGGACATCGTTTTCAATAATTATGCGCCCTATTTGAAATATCCCAACATTTTGACATGTGATAATATTATCTTAATGTGCATTATACGGTAATGACATGAATATATATATATATATATATGTGATTTGCATAGCTAATCTTATTATTAAGTAATGGAAGGAATTTAAGAGTTGATAAACTCTTGTTATGTGTTATACATGACAATCTATTTGGCATTTGCATATTTTGAAAGACATGGAATTATTTAATACCTTGTATTGGATATATATCTGATGTAAAATGTTGAATTGCTAGACAATGGCATAAATGATAGGAGTAAAAAGAATACATTTTCCTAACTAGTAGGTGAATTAGCATTTCACGAGAACTAGAGGGGCTATTGTGTAATTAGTAAGAAATATGGTAGGTGAAAGTGTAATTTCGGAAATTGGTAGAATTTTCCTAATCAAAATTAATTAGTCTAATTGAGATTAATTAGCTTAATGATGATTAGTTAGCCTAATCAAGGTGCTAGCTTACATTACCTCAGCTAGTAGGTTGGCAAGTAGGAGGTGTTGGGCTATATTTGGCTAAGTCCATGTGTATTCAAGTGGGCAAGAGAGAGAAATGGAAGAATAACTAGTTAAATAAGATGTACATCTTTTTGAGGTGCTTGTCTCTATACAAGCAAGTAGGTGCAAAGAAGAAAGGGAAAAACAAGAGAGAAAAGAAGGAACACCAAAGGGAAAAGGGTGCTAGGGAGATTTCTATCTCAAATTGAAGCTAGACTTGAGAAGCTAAGGGTAAGAGTATTCTTTGTATGTGATTTAATTTCATTTCCATAGAGTTTTGATGGATGAATTAGAGGAATTCATATTGATTTGCTATCAAATCTTATATGACTTGAAGGAGTTTGAAAATGAGTATTACATCTTGTCAATTCTATATCTAGAGCAAGGTGAGTAACCTCTATCTTTGAGGAAACTTTTCAAGTAATGAAATTGTGGCATATAAATGATTTACTTTCAATTCATGAATTATGAGCACGTGTGTATATCATGATTGACTATATGTGCAAGAGAGAGAAAGGATTATGTGTTGGAAACATGTTTATGTGATTATGTGGTTGAAGAAGCAATTGTTCTATCACTACAAAGAGAAAGCTCCAAAAGGGAGTGTAGAAAAGCCTTCTAAGGCTTGAGTGTTCAATACGCCTTATGTAGGGTATTGGATAGCTCGGAACAAGGATAAAGGGTGCCATTACAGGCACGGGGTAATGAGAAGAACAAGAAGCATTGGTGATAAATACTTACTTGGTTGTGATTCATTATGTTACATTGAATTGCATATCACGTGTTTAAATGATATACACAAATTTATGTCAAAGAGCATGTTATTCACTGAGCTTCAGCTCATGTGGTTATTGAATAACCATTTCAGGTGGAAAGGAGAGAGAAGGAGAAAGAGAAGTAGAGGACGAAACAGGAAAGCAAGTGTTTAATGTGCATATGGTATATGGCGTAGTTGTTGTAGTTGGAACTAAAGGACTTGTAAATTATGTTGTTAGGTGAGCATGTGTAGAACTTGATGTATAAGACTCCTATGTTCATGTATGAAAGGTTTGGCAAGTGCTTTTGCTATTCAAGCATGTTTGATTGCTTAGATGCTTATGGCTAGAATTGTGGATAGAAGCTGTTCGATCGATCGAAATACACACTGTTTTAATTGGTTCAAAACGACGACTTTTACGAAAACAGACAACTTTTTTTCTGAAATTTTGAAATCGTGCACCGTTTTCAACGTTGGAACCTAGACTCAACGGCTATCTTTTGGTATAACATCTAACTCAAATTTTCAAATTCCTATTATACCCTTGAGGCTAATCACTTGCAAATGTGGTTTAAATGGGAGCCTAAAAACCCATTTTGTACGTTATTAACATAGGTGTCATGTCACGTACCCTCGTGCCATACTTAGTGGATTTGGGTCGTGACAGAATTGGCATCAAAGCTAAAGGGTTAAACTTGCATATATTGCATGATTAAGGTGCGTTGAATGAATATGTGCATGTATACGTGATACTTGATATGTTATGTGGCATGATTTATGTGACACGATTAGTAGAGCATGTTTATCATATGATACATGACAAGGGATGAATTACATAATGTTGATTATATGAATTGATCCTATTTATGTTTATAAGATGGCACAAGGGCAAGGTTCTCTAAGTAAGAGGATGGACAGAATCGAGGAACTAATTGAAAGATTTGCACAAACTGTGGAGCAACGATTTCAGGATAATAAAACAGGAGCACAGAATCAGGAAAATTGCGAAGCAAGCGAAGCAAGAACTACTCAAACTGCTATGGAAGGTTTCAAAAAGTTAAAACCTTTGGCTTATGATGGGCGTCCTGATCCACATATTGCAGAGACATGGGTAGCGGAGATGGAAAGACTTTCACTGTGTTCCAATGTACTGAAGAGGAAAAAGTTACCTATGCTGCTTTTATGTTACGAGGTGAAGTTGATAAATGGTGGCGTATGGTGAAAAAGGTGGAACCTAACATGAATTGGCGACTATTTTTGGAAGTGTTCTATGGTACATATTTTCCTAAGTCTGCTCAAGAGCAAAGAGCCTAAGACTTTTCCAATTTGACTCTGGGAAACATGACTGTATTACAATATGCTGCAAAATTTTCAGAGTTGTCCAACTTTGCTCCATCCGAAGTGGCTACCGATGCTATAAAAGCAAGGAAGTTTGAAAATGGCTTACGTTGGGGTATTCGTAGTCGGGTGGATGTCTTTCGATTCCAAACATATTTGGAGGTATTGGACACAGCACTCATAGTGGAGCGAGATGAGGAAGAATTCCAAAAGAATAGAGATCAACAAACAAAGAGGCAAGGAGAGGGGCCAACAAGAGGACAAGGTTATTTTAAGAAGCCAAGAGTTTCTAGTATGGGATTTGGATCATCACGTTATGGAAGCAATTTCCAAGGGGAGAGTAAACCCGTTTGTCCAACTTGTGGGAAACAACATAATGGACCTTGCTATTGGAACAAAGGTTTATGTTATAGATGCAAACAACATGGGCATGTTTCTAAGGATTGTCCTCAATCCTATTCACGGGGTTCCGGTTCGGGAAGTGTTTGCTTTGAATGTGGAGAAAGGGGACATTTTGCTAAAGAATGCCCACAGCGTCGTTCAAGGGGTCCAAGCTCATCTATACCAAGCATAGCTACTCATAAATCAGTCCAGAAGTCTGAAGGAGAAAAGAAACAACAGAGGCAAGGTCGGATGTTTGAACTTATACCGGGAGATACGTTTACAGCTGATATAGTTGCGTCAGGTACACTCCTTATTTGCGCGTACCCTGCACAAGTACTTATTGATTCTGGATCCACACATTCATATGTATCTTGTTGTTCTGCTAAGAATCTGGATAGATCTTCCGAATCTTTGGGATATGTTTTATCTATTGCTATTCCTTCGGGAGTATCTTTGAATAGTGCTTCTGTCTATAAAGCTTGTTGAATAGAAGTGGATGGCAGAATGTTAATGGTAGACTTGATACCTTTGAACATCCAATACTTTGATGTTATTTTAGGGATGGATTGGTTATCTACTTATCATGCTTCGATTGACTGTCAAAAGAATAGAGTTTTATTTCGAATTCATGAGCAAACTGAATTATATTTTCAAGGGACAGGGGTGGTGTCGCCACAATATGTTGTTTCGGCAATGAAAGCATGTTGCCTGTTAAAGAAGGGATGTTAGGGTTTCTTATGTAGTGTTGTAGACACTAAAACCTCAAATCTTGCTTTAGAAGATATTTCAATCGTACGGGAATTTCCTGATGTGTTTCCAAATGATCTATCTGACACTCTAATAGATAGAGAGATTGAATTTTCAATTGATGTAATACCAGAGACTCAACCAATATTCAAAACTCCTTATAGAATGGCACCGGTTGAATTGAAAGAACTGAAAACACAGTTACAAGAATTGTTGGATAAAGGATTATACATCCTAGTGTGTCGCCTTGGGGTGCACCAGTATTATTTGTAAAGAAGAAAGATGGTACAATGCGGTTATGTATTGATTATCGAGAACTCAATAAGGTAACTATTAAGAATAAATATCCTTTGCCGCGAATCGATGACTTATTCGATCAATTACAAGGTGCTCAAGTGTTTTAAAAAATTGACTTAAGGTCGGGATATCATCAATTAAAAGTAAAAACAGAAGATGTAGAAAAGACGGCATTTAGAACTAGATACGAGCATTATGAATTTCTTGTGATGCCATTTGGTGTGACTAATGCTCCTGCTGCTTTTATGGATTTAATGAATCGAGTGTTCAAGGCATATTTGGATGATTTTGTTATTGTTTTTATTGATGATATTTTGGTTTATTCAAAGAGTTCTGAAGAACATGAAAATCACTTGAGAATGGTATTACAAACTTTGAGGAAGAACAAGCTTTATGCTAAATTAAAGAAATGTGAGTTTTGGTTGCCTAGCATTACTTTCTTTGGGCATGTGATATCTGAAAAAGGTGTTTGAGTTGGGAATGTCTCACTGTTTGGCCATCCGGCTAGCTGCATCGCCACGGCGGCAAAGCATTGCACCGCATGTCATAGCATGATTTTAGAAGTAGTAGTACATTTCTACAATGTTTTCTACTAAGCCGTCGTGCTTAATGAATCTATAAACCCCTTTTTTCAGGAAATGTTGATTAGGGTAAGGCCCCCAAAGTTTTCGATGCGTGGCATCCCATTTGAAGATTCCTGACGAGGAAGTCTTAGATTTTGAAAAGAAAACACTTATTTGTCACAGCTCATGGTAGGAGCATTGTACTAGTTGTAATTCATTATCTTATTCGTAGAATGAATTACAAGGATTTATATTTATTCCATAGTAGTTGTAATTGGGCACATGTTTAGCCCATGCTTTATAACTCTTTCTATTAGACTTAATGATCTTGTATATTTGGGGATCCTAGTTATCCCCCTCTTAATCTTAATCTTGATAGTTAGATCCTCTAGAATCCTTGTTAAATTATGTTTTTAATACTTGTTAGCAATTCTTAGCCCATGGTTACCCTATTATGGGAAAATTACTACTTTCAACTTCCTAAGGACCGTTTGGTCGTATTCCTTCAAAAACCGCTTTAGTGATAAACTTTTAAAGCAAACTTCATTACTTGTTACTTTTAAACACCTTTCAAAACCAAACTATGTTGACTGATCCTATTTGACCCGTTTGGTCCTCGAGGGTCAATCCTTGACTTATTGACTTTTCTTGGGAATCCACGTAGGATTCCTCTATGCTTCCGCGTTGTTAGATTGGTCCACGTAGGACTATTCCTTGCTCTTCTTGGTATTGTTTGACTCGTTGACCTTGGTCATGTGGCTTGGTTCTCGGGGCGTTACAAGAGAAGAGGAAAATTTCCTTTCAGTACTTATCTACAGTATCTTTTAAGTCTAAACTTCATGACAAGTACTCCCCTTTACGTGGTTTCCTAACTTCGTGATATTTTTAGAACTTTAAATATGGGTATGCCAAAGTCCCCTACAATGGGGTAACAGTCATCACCTTATCATGGTTATGTGCACTCTCACGTATGTTCACTCTCTCTCACATCTATGTTGGTTGATTTCATACTCTAAAACTGAGTTTACAAACAGATAGAGAGTCAGTTTAGGGGAATTGTAGGAAAGGAAATTTATGTGTGCTTCCTCATAAACGGAACGCCAAAAATAAATAAAGCAAGCCCCTCTCCTGCCAATTATAAATGGGGTCACACAATGTCTTCCGCAACTAAACAAGCTAATTAATAAAAAAAAAAAAAAATTAAAATAATAAAATAAAATACTCCCTCCGTTCCAAGTGTCCACTACCAATTAACATGTTGTTTAAGAAATGTGTATTATATTTATTTCTTTGTCCTTCATTTTTCCACTTTACCATTTTACCCTTGATGTGACATTGACTTTCTTACTCATTCCCCTTTTCCCACTGTCCAAGAAAATGATGCTTGAATTTATTGTGAGGGTACTATAGGTAGTTTATACAAAAATGTAGTTGGCTTCAAAGTGGGACACTTATTTTGGAACATACAAAAAAGGAAAGGTGGACACTTATTTTGGAACAGAGGGAGTTAAAAAAGGGTAAAAATCATTTACCTCCCCTGAGGTTTGGCCATATCACACTCGCTACCTCTCACGTTTTAATAATCACTGACCTCCGGTGTTAACATAAGCAGTTAGTTTACCATTTTACCCTCAGCTTCTTAGTAACTTTCAATTATAAAAAGTTCGGATATTTTAAGTTTAGGAAAAAAGGTAAAACACTTAATTACCCCCAATATTATCATTTTCTCCTTTTTATTTCCCTTTCTCTTCTCCTTCCCTCACAACATGCAATCGCCCTCCATCACCAATCCTCCCCCACCACCACTAAATCAGTCACAATACCTCCACATATTAAAAAAGTGCTACTCAAAAATAAATTCAAAAATCTGAGGAAACTGACATTTATAGTCCAATTCAATTGGGGGAAGCTTCCTCTCTCTTTCTTTCTTTTTTCCTTTTTTCTTTTTTTTTTCCCTCCTCTGCTCCGTTCCACATCCGTTTCAATCCGTCACTACCACTCAAGCCCCTTAGACCCAAGCACAACTCATCATGAATGTTTTTGATGTAGGACAAGTGGGGGGTTATGATTAAACCAAGGGAAAGGGGAAAAGGCGGCTGCTCAAGGCACCGTGAACAGTACTTAGGGGCTGATTTGTGTATTTGGTGGTTTCTAGGGTTAGGGTTGGAAGATAAGAATTTTAATGGCTAAGAGTAATTTTGAAAATTTGGAAGAAAAGAAAGAAGAAAACTATGCATCACACATAGAAGAAGAAGACAGAGCTAGGCATCACACCTAGAATCCTTAGGCATCACACCTAGGGTTTGAATTGCATCACACAATTCTAAAAGAAGCTTCAAAGGCTCTCAAATTTGTGTATTATTATTCTCCATCTTTATTGAAAACCTTACATAGCTTTATATAGACTCTAGAAGACTAGATTTCTAATTGATTTAGTTTCCTATTTGGAAATTGGAAACTTTGCCCGATAAGACTCGTTCAAACCTTTCCATAACCTATAATTAAGACCCAAAATCATAAACTTAACCTAAAAGTTACTTATGGGTCACAAACACAGCCCATCTCTAGAAATTCTGGAAATTACAGAAATACCCTTGACTTAAAGAAATAAAAGAAAGTATATAGAAATTACCCAACAGTAAATTAACTTTCTTAAATCCTAAATTACGACTCAAACTCAATTATGCAAGCTCCTATGTCCAATATTAAGCATATCTGAAGATCGGGTGGTCTTTGATTCTAAGCTTTCTAGTGTTTCTTGTCCGCATCAGTTTTCATCTATGAACTAGATCTTGATATTTTTTGGGAGTTAATTTCCATTATTTTCCATTTTATGTGAACAAATTGAGAACATAGTTTAAAAGATTGAGAACGGTGAAAGAAATCAGATTTGGTAAAGGCTGTAAATAAGAGAAGTGTATTAATGTGAGAATTAAAAGAGACATTGGCACGAACTACGACAGCGACACTGTGATTTTGTGACTGGGCCTGGATGTCGGCGGAGAAGTCTGTAAATTGTGATTTCTAGGTTAGGGCACCGCGGATGGGGGCTTCAGTAAGGGGTTGGAGAGGGCAGAGAGAAGAGATATATATATACACACACACATATACATAATATGTATTTTGAGAGAGAGAGAGAGAGAGGGAGAGAGAGGGAGAGCGATTTGAAGGGTACTTGATGAGGAAGGAGAGAAGACATATGTATGACCCAATCTCCTTTGTAAAAATATATTTACTATTAAACTGAACTGTTAAAATACTAGTAGTAATAAAACTAGTTTGTTTAATTAACCTAGCTCCAGCCACTTTAACCCATAACTTTTCGTTTGGGTAAATTATTTTTTTGACCATAGTTCAGGTTAGTTCAAATTGTCAATTTTAGTCTTGCACATTTTAGACCTTTTATCACAAGGGTAATTTGGACATTTTAAAATTTATTTCAACCATACCATTAGATAACCTTAACGGCACTCTAACAATAGGGGAAATCTGATACTAACAAACCCTGTTAAGTGAGGTCAGTGTGATTCCTAAAACGTGAGGGGTAGCGAGTGTGATTGGGCCAAACCTCAGGAGAGGTAGGTAATATTTACCCAAAACAAGAAGATTGAGAACTGGCGGAAGTGACAAAGTTGTAATCCACATGTACTTATAGCGGAAAGTGTCTGAAGCTAATACTCTCATTTAAGACATCAATACCTTACTGTCATAGAATCTAGATACACATACGAAAAGTATTTACGCATGTTTTAGGCTTTAGCTCTCCGAGTTGAGAATATCATCCCATCAGATTACTATAATTCAATGATGATGATAAAAAATAAAAATAAAAACAGAAAAACCGTAAGACTTGAAAATTTGAGTGCATTCCATCATATTTTGTTTCATTTACATATTGGATGCTAACCGGGTATCTTTTATTCTTAATACAAGAGGTTCTTGTGGAAAAAACATACAAAATAATTATGGTAATAAACATAAACGAGTACACATTTCCAACAAATCAACAAAATAGATCCAGCTTGGTTGTTTTACATGATTAACAATCTGCTTCCATCATTTACACTAGGGGAACCGACAGACCAAAAATGATTGGATTAACCTATTTTGGTCGGTTTTTTATTACTGTCAGTCGGTGTGCGGCTCCATTTTCCACAAAACCTAAGGTTCAGTAAAGTCTTCATTTTCAGGAAAAAGTGACCCGAGGTGAACAGTAACTAACCGATTTTAGGTATAAAAAATAATGTGTATGTTAACAGTGTCAGTGTTTAACCCAAATTCCTTTCAATTCTTCTCACTTCTCAAACTCTCACTCTCTAACACACAGAGACGCACAAGATGCAACCCCAATACTCGTCGTCACTAGTTTGCCACGGCCCTCGCTGTAGTCACTGTCTTACTGGAGTCAATGCATGATCTGGTAATTAACAACATGGGTGATGTTAGTTTTGAACATTTGATGTTCTGATTCATGTTCGGTTTTCTTTCCCGATGTTGGGTTTTTAGATGTTCTCTCCATGTTCTCATTTTCTTTTCCTTTAAGCTGAGTTTGTTCTGTTTAAGAAAACGGTTGCCAGACCGAAAACCGAACAATTTACACTCCTAATTTAGAGGCAGACTAGTAAAGGTTTTGGGTTCAAAAGCATTTAAAGTTGTAGGAATAATCAAACAGCAGGAGACAACTGGAGAGAGAGAGAGAGAGAACTTATACTTACTGGAGAGTAGGGACTATGCCAGAAGGGTGCTTGGAGAGATCTACTGGTTGGGTCCCTTCCAAGACCTGCTCAGCCATCGGCTTCTTTCCCCTCTCTCTCTCTCTCTCTCTCTCTCTCTCTCTCTCTCTCTCTCTCTCTCTCTCTCTCTCTCTCTCTCTCTCGGAAGAATTCGTTCCCACCTCTTCTTCTACACAAAAACAAAATGAAAAATCCAAATCAACAGTAACAATATAATATATCCCAGTTCAGGGTTACCCTTTCTTTCTTTCTTTTTTATTCATTATTTTCATGATATCATAGTGATGATCATAATAATTGAAAAAGAGTCAGCTCCTGGTTTGCCCAGCAGTTTTCTATAGAAAATCAAGAAAGTGGTATTTATACAATGGAAGGGAACAAAGTAATAACATATATGGGAATAAATAATAATAATAATAATAATAAGAGAAGAAGAAGAATATAATTATTCTTAAATAGAACTAACTCCAGCAGCATCGTCGGAATACAAAAGGGAAAAAAAAATTCCCTCCCAGCAATTTGATTATTTTGGGTGGGGGGCCATACTAAGTAGAATCGGCCCAGCTAGTGCTGGCGATTGATTCTCTATGCCTAAATCGCTACAAACGGCTCAAAATCCAACGGAATGAAAACTAAACCTGGAGTTGCCGGGCCTTTCCGGAGTGGCTGCCGATTTGGATCTTTCAAGCTGAATCTCCAACCCCCCACCACCTCCCCGTCTCTCTCTCTCTCTCTCTCTCCGATCTCTATATATCTGTCTCTCTTTTAGGGCTTGGTCTTCGAGGAAGACTGAAATAATTGGGGGCTCCAATTTATACTGTTTTTATTTGGGTAAATTACATCAGCACCCCCTTAATTATAATCTCTTTTTACTTAACTCCCTAAACGAAAACAATTGAACAAGGGAAAATTCTTAGGTACGCACGGTGGTTTTGCGCGCACGTGGAGAAAGAGAGGTGACTGGTGTGATTGTAACTTGCATGAGGAGATTTGTAACTCTATGACAAGAGATAATAACATAGAGATTATAATATCGTGAGGAATTTTGTAATTATATGACAAAAGATTGTAACATTGTGCCAAGAATTGTAACTGCATGACAAAGGATTATACCTTGAAGGTAGAACCATCTTAAAGATTATAGCTATTGTCACAATATATTGTAATTCTATGAGAAAAAATTTTAACTCTACGACAAATGATTGTAACTTAAAGATAGAACCATCACAAAGATTGTAACTATTGTCACAATATATTATAACTCCATGGCAAATGATTGTAACTTGAATGTAGAACCATCATAGAGATTGTAACCCTGTGAGAAAAAATTGTAACTAATATGTGCATTTAAAGCACACTCTCTCCTCATTTTCCAAACCAATGTTAGAAGATTCATAAACGACTTAGTATTTCATGTGCGGGAAGTATAATGGGTCGACTTCTACTGTAAGTATTTCATATTCAGGAAGCATGCGGAAAGTATAATGGGTCGACTTCCATTGTAAGTATTTCATATGCGGGAAGCATAATGGGTCGACCTCCAACTCTCTAGTAATTGCACATTCACATGCCGGAAAGAAGAAAATGTCATTGATTCTAACTATTTTTAGTTTTTTACACTCGTAAATATAAAATTAATTTAAAGTATTGATAAGAAATTATGTAAAGAAAGAATAGGGGTTCAAGCATACATTTAAGTTACAATATTTCGTGACCAAGTTATAATAATTGATGGATAATGTTACAATCTTCTTTGTCCGTGTGACAATATTTTGGGGTACAGTTGTAATATTTTGTCACCAAAGTTACAAAATGTTTGACTTATGCAATTAATTACTAAGATTGTAACCTTGATGACAAAATATTGTAACCTGTTGACAAAATATTACAATTTCGATGACAAAAAATTGTAACCTAGTTCCTTTGGATTGTAACTC
The DNA here is from genome assembly GCA_033977485.1 of Hydrangea macrophylla. Lineage (NCBI taxonomy): Eukaryota > Viridiplantae > Streptophyta > Magnoliopsida > Cornales > Hydrangeaceae > Hydrangea > Hydrangea macrophylla. The sequence goes on from CM066992.1 coordinate 665,545, forward strand.
CGTCACAGAATATTGTAACGCATTTACAAAATGTTGTATGTAATGTAAAAGTGTTAGTAATAGGTATGGTAATTGACATGTAAGTGTTAGTAATCAGTGTTTAAAAAGCTCTTCTGCAACATATAGAATGGAGGAGATCATTGTTTAAATGTTGTTATAAAGGGTCTATACTATATCTGATGTACATAGTAACAAAGTAGTATAAAACCAAACAGTAACACAGTACTGTCTAAGTCTCTACATTGTTAAATGAAGATGTCCAAGTTCTATTTTCTAATGCGTAAGATGTAACAGTCAATCTCATGTCTTCCGCTGTAAAAATTGCAAGGACCGAAAGTACACTAGGTTGACCCTATTTCTTCCAGCAAAGGCATATGCATATGTCAAAAGCAGTATAGGTCAACCTATTCTTTTTCCACCAAGGAACCTTCACATGCTGGAAGAAGAAGAGGTCATTGATTATAACTTTTTTAGTCTCTATTACTTGTAATTATATACTTATTATAAAGTATTGATAAGAAAAGAGCCAAAGAAAGAATTAAGGTTCAAGCATACACAAAAGTTACAATATGTTGTGACCAAGTTACAACATTTGGTAGATAATGTTATAATTTTTTTGTCCATGTTACAGTATTTTGTTGTCACCAATGTTACAAAATGTTTGAACCACCCAATTAAAGTTGATAACAAAGTATTGTAACTTATTGACAAAATATTGCAATTTCGATGACAAAAAGTTATAACCTAGTCTCTTTGGATTGTAACTCCGTCATAGAATATTGTAACGCATTCACAAAATATTGCATGTAAAAAGTGCTACTGATAGTTATACGTATAATTTGATATGTAAGTGTTAGTAATAGGTGATTAAGAAGCTATTACAACATGGACGCACTGTAGACCATTATCATAGTGGGTCTCTACTTAAAGAAATATATCCAATCTAAATAGTAACATAGCATATGAGTTTATATGTTTAAATGACATGTAAGTGTTAGTAATCACACAACAGTATTTTATGAAGCTCTTGTACAACATCTAGAATTGAGGAGACTATTGCTCAACGTTTATCATTGTGGGTCTCTAATTGAATAAACATGTTTGATCTAATATATAGTAACACAGTATATGAGTATGTATGTTTGATTGACATGCAAGTGTTAGTAATCACATAATAAGTGTTTATAACGCTCTTCTACAATACATAGAATTGAGGAGACCATTGCTTCATTATCATCATGGGTCTCTACTTTGGGTCATGACTGATCTAAATAGTAACACAGTGTATAAGTCTATATGTTTAATTGACATGTAAGTGTTCGTAATTAAGGAATATGTGTTTACGGAGCTCTTGTACAACACCCAAACTTGAGGAGACCATTGCTCAACTGTTATCATAGTGGGTCTCTCCTTGAAGAAACATATCCGATCTAAATAGTGAAATAGTACTATGGAAATCATATAGTAACACTTTGTTATATGAGTCTCTACGGTGATAAATGAAGATATCAATGTTGGATGTGAATGTACATGGTCTCTACTCCTATTAACAACAGTATGTTTGTAAATAAAACATATGACTTTTGATTTTTTGAGAGAATAACTTCGAGGTGGTGTTAAAAGTATCCATTTGATGTATGATTCCATACTAGATCACATCAAGGGAACGTGCTCTTGGTGCTAATATTCTATGCCAACGTGTAAACACCCAATTTGGACCACACTCTTAGGATTTAGGGAGAACAACCTCTTGAAGATCTCAATGATAGAAAATACCTCGATGAAGGTATCTCGGTTTCGCGCAACAAAAGTTTGAACTCTGAAAAGTATTCTTAGAGCCCAAAGTTCACATTTTTGAGCCTAGATTTGTCTTTTTCTCAAAATTGACTTTCGAAATGTGCATATGATATTGGGAAATGGTTATTAAGGTTTCAGGCATGAAATTTCTGGGGAATGCTTGAAACACACACACAAAAAAAAGTAAAATAAAATAAAACTTCAAGTGGTGGACCCCACAAGGAGGTGGTGGCTCCCTTGAGCCCTCCACCCTCCAATGAATGCCACCACTTGATATTTTCCCCTATACATGTATATACACATGTGTTTTAAAAGTGAGCTTCCTAGAAGTTTTACCACTTGATATTTTCCCCTATATATGTATATAAACATGTGTGGTAAACGGGAGCTTCCTAGTATTTTCCTACACTCCATCTAATTACCATTCTACCCACTTGATATTTTATCTTATATATATATATATACAAACAAGTGTGTTAAAAGTGAGCTTCCTAAAAGTTTCCTATACCCCCTCTAACGACCATTTTACCCGTTCAAAAGCTTGAAAACCCCACCCATCAAAATCCTTCGATCTTTGCCTATAAATTGGACCCTTGGGTTCACTCTTTTACACACTTGAAAGCATATGAAGAAAACCTTTTAGGATCCATTTTAGAAGTATACTTGAGAGATAGGCTAGCATACTTGAGATTTGAGAGGAAAAAGTAGCAGAAAAACAAAAGTTGTTCTTGAATAGAAAATGAAAAAGTAAGAAAAACACTCCCTTTATTTTCTTAAAAAGTTAAAAAGAAGTAGTATTTTAAGAAATCTAAGTTGACATTTTTGCACCCTTTGCTTGGAGCTTCAAGAACACTTAAAGGAAGAACAACTTTCTTCCAACATCTTTGTTTTTTGAGAGATCTTCAAGAGGCAAACTCCAAACTACCTCTTTTATTCTAGTTATATATATATATATATATATGTATTTCTAGAACTTTGATCTTTTTGTTGTTTTCTTCACACTTTTGTTTTGATTTCTCACACAACTCACGCGAAGATTCAAGTTGTAGTTGTTTTTGTTGATAAAAATGGATTAGAGGTGCTATTTTCTTATTTTTCTTACTTTGAAGATAATTGGTGCACACACTTGAACATGCATTATACTTTGCCTTTTCTTTGAGTCCGTGATGAAGATGTATAGTTCCTTCTATGATGCTATATATGTATATGTACTTTTATTTCCTTTTTTGGACACACCAAGATGATAATTGTAAGTCCTTCATCAAACTAGTTTGGTGTTCTTTACCAAGAAAGGTATATTTGATTGGAAGCCATCTTGAACATCTTCATTCTTGATTTTTATCTTTCTAAAGGATCATTCTGTAGTAACCCGTGTTTTCATGTTTAAATTGACGATTTAGACTTCGTGTGCGATTTTAGCGAAAATTGGTCACAGGGGTATTTTGGTCATTTTTTCAATTTTATAAGTCATGAACTAAAAAAATATTTTTTGGGAAAAGTTGCGTGAGATTAAATGATTTGGTATTCGTGTTGGAAGTTAAGATTTTTCGAGTCATATTTAAAATTAAATTTAATATTTTCTCTTTTAATTTTAACAGTAGCAGAATTTTGTTTTCAGATTTTTGTTAAGAAAACGAATGAAATTTAAGGTTCTGCCCGCGTTGTTCCAAGCAAAACTCGATTCTGCACACTTCTCGTCTAATGCAATTTTCTCAGATTCTGCACCGTTTGGGCAGAAAACGAGGATTACAGTAGCAGTTTTAGTATATCAGAAATTAAATCTAATATTTTCTCTTTTAATAATTAGATTGTTAGGCCATTATGTTTGGTTATTTATAATATTAGTGGAGTTATATGTGCATTAGTGTATGTTTACATCATCTTGCATATTCCTTATAAACTACCAATTAATTAGAAGTTAGTGGGTTGTTAGGCCATTATGCTTGGTTATTTATACACTAATATTAGTGGAGTTATAGGTGCATTAGTGTATGTTTACATCATCTTGCATATTCATTATAAACTACCAATTAATTAGAAGTTAGTGGTTAATAATTAGATTGTTAGGCCATTATGCTTGGTTATTTATACACTAATATTAGTGGAGTTATAGGTGCATTAGTGTATGTTTACATCATCTTGCATATTCCTTATAAACTACCAATTAATTAGAAGTTAGTGGTTAATAAGTGGATTGTTAGGCCATTGTCTCCAAGTGGAAGCTTGGCTATTTATACACTCAAATACTCTCTCAAACACACACATTCTACACTTCTAGCATAGAGAGCTTGAGAGAGTCACATAGAGAGAGATTTATATATATATATATATACACAATTATAGATATACATACACCTCGAGTTAGAAGAAGAAGAAGAAGAAGAGAAGTGTTTGGGAGTTGCTCAACATCATTTATAGGTACCGGGTTGTGTACAATATGCTTTCTAAATTCTCCGGAGTATTTCTTTGTTATCTCTACTTGTACTCTTTTTGCAGTTATGTTGTGTTTTCATTTGGAATCAATGAGTATGTGTTTATTGCTAAGTGCTATGGGACTAAAGGGTCATGAGCAAGGAGCACCTACCAACAGTCCAACAGGCCTCAGGGACCGACGTACTGGAGACGGGTGAGGTGAGGTGAGGTGTCTCTTGCTATGTGATCAAGAGGAACCTGGTATGATGCTATTGGTATGAGCGTTTGGGTAGTGTGAGCAGTTGGGTTGTGAGACTGGTCAATTGATTTGATGTCATTCTATGTATTTGATTGTCATTATCCTTTTGAGCCTTTATTATTCATGTCATATTGTATACTTCCCGGTATGGTTTTTAGATGCAGGCAGTGCCGGTAACCGAAGCCTAGAAGGGAGATAAGGTTAAGGATGATATAGGAGATCCGTGGAGAATATGGACCTGCTGGGAGTTTTAAAGAAATTTTGTATTTTTATTTTAAAGAATCAAGTGTGATTTATTTAATTTTTCAATGGAAATACGCTTATTTTTTTGCGGGGCGTCACACATTCATCTTACTAAAAGTGTTTTTACCACAAAATAAAATAAATGGACTAGAAATTGTTCATTAAAAGTAAATAAGACTTTTATCCATGGGATTAGAACTCATTATGCACCCTTGAGACTTGACTTCAAAACTCATGGATGAATAAAGATGAAATAACCTTCATCCGGTTTGCCTTGATGAATTTCATTTACTAATTTCCAAAGATCATCGGAAAGACGGTTGATATACTTGAACATGATTTATTTAGGTTGAAGTTTGGAAGAGGGTTGAGGATGCGATCAACACTCTTTTCTTGGAAATAATTCTTAGCTTGATAAGATATACACTGGCAAAAAGTCAAGATGATCAAGCTAAGGTTGTCTTCCAAGAGAGTGAAGAAAGTAAGACTATGCTAGTAAGAAATACAATTCATATTAGCATCCCTCTGATTCTACAACATTGTATCCCTCTGATTTTGCAGCAAAAATAGCCAGCAACAAACACAAGGAAAACATGCATAAAGGAAGAGTCAAAGATCAATCACCAGGCAATTCAAGGAACTATTGAGAGTGGAATAAAAGATTGCACAAGATCAGCCTCATCTGGCATGTTCTTCCATTTATAGTTCCTGCAATCTTGTATTTTCCATATAGATAGCTTTTGTCTATTTGTATAGAGTAATAAAAATTTAGTGCTCCGATTCTCAAATTCTTCTAAGTTTTTACATGGTATCAGAGCTAATACCTGCAAGCCTAGAAATCATGTCTTCATCTTCTTCCTTCCAAAAAGAAGAATGAACTCAATATCCAAGCTTTCCACCAATGCTCTAGTTTGATATCAGTCAAACTGAGTACCACAAACTTCCTTCTTTAACGCTCACAAATCATCCCATTAGTCCGTAATCTTGGTATCTATCATCATCTCACAAATGGTGATAAACCAGTGAAGGAGATTGAGGATGATAAGGGCAATGATAGTCCAAATCCATGTTTCTAGACATAGATGACCAACGACAGATTGCTAACCTCTTGGCTTCTTGAAAGCATGAAAGAAGACGTCCTCAGTATGATCATTGAAGAGACCACACTGCATTTGAAGTCTGGACATCACTCGAGCAACAGCTTCTTCCTGTCACTGTGGAGAAAGACTGAAACTTGAAAAGCATGCTCATGGGTGTAACAACCTGCATTTCATTTAATTTCAAATTTGCATTTCATATTTAATTAATGTTCCTGATGTAATCTCAAATTTGCAATTCTCATGTGTTAAAATCTTGTGACTTGCTTTATTTCATATTAAAATTCTTTTGGGGTCAAACTGCAATTTTATAAAATTTAGCAATACCTGTGTTGGATTTTAAAACTGTATTTCAAAAATGGTGGAAATATTTACCTTGCACACAATCAGTATTTTAATAAAACCAGAAAATCATTCCTTATGTTAAAATGAATTTTCTGTATTTTTGAGGTGATCACCGCACCGCAGAAATACCAGTTTATGTTCAAAACAGTCCGCGTCGCATCGAACTTCCACAGATTTTGGAAGTGACGTAAAGTTGGATTTTATATTTGCTTATTTTCCATTTATGGCAAGTAATGATTGAATAAGCTTTGTTTGGGTATGCTCCTATTTGGTGTGTTAATTTAGTACTATAAGTTGTTTTGCCAAACATGAGAAGTGCTTCCTAGGCTAGTTGTGCATGCCTTGTTTGCCAATGCCTAACTTGTGTGAGTTATTGTTGTGCCATAAGCTTGATTTCCCAAACAACCCCAAGTTTGACCCCTACTAATCTATGTTGCCCCTTCAAAATCTGGAGAGTTGATACGTATATGTTTGTATATATGTGCTGTGTATAATTGCATATATGTATTTAACTAATTCAAAATCAATATATTGAGTTTATGAGAATATGCTTGGGCTCCAAGCTCTTCAATCTTGGTTCTATATAAAACACACACAGAGCTCACATTTCACACTTCACAATCTGCACACTGTAGAAACACAGAGAGAAAAGAGAGAGCTGGAGAGTTTAATTTCTGAAATTTCTAGAGAGAGGAAGCTCAATCCCCATAGCCAAAGCTTGGGTTTGAATTTCTTAGCTTGGTATTCTTTCTCAACAATCTCTCTGCTCTTAATCTCTGTGAGTATTTTAAACTCACTCCAAATGTAATTTGTGCTCAATTACTATTTGTATGTATGTATATGTTGATCACCATGGTTAATTTCTTCAAGAACTCCATAGCTCAAAAACATGGATTTTTCAACTTAACCAAAATTCATTTTCTGAATGAAATATGAAAGATTATGGTATGTAGAATATACGATTGTAATATTAGAGCTTAATTTGTTCGTATCACAACGTATGATTAAAACGAAGTTTTCGTCAACTCTCGGTTTTTTGTAAAATCCAAGAGCTACGGATTGATTCATGTAAAATTGATTATAGATTCTTTATCCTTATTGAAAAACGAAGAGATTCATATATAATAAGGACTGATTTCGTTCAGTTTTCAAAATGGGTCTAAAATTTGAAAACAGGGGAAGTTTCAGTGAAGAAGACGAAGATACTGCACAAACTCGCACGCGTGATCGCGTGAGTAGCCTGCGTGCGCGAGCTGTGTGTTTTCAGGCAGATATAAAAGGTTTTAATAATAAAAACGAAAATTAGGCAGATAACACGAGCGGCCCGCGCGAGCTTCATGTTTTCTGGCAGATAGAAATTTTTATAATAAAAAAAGGAAAAAGGGGCATATTGAATGAGCGGCCCGTGCGAGCGACTTTGGACAGTTTTTGGTTTTTGCTTATTTTATGTTCAGGAACTGTTTGGGTGATGTTTCATGGACTTTTAAAGCTCTGTTTGGGATATTTACTAAAACAGAATCCTTGGTTATGTTTGGACGATTAAAACGATGTACTACGACTTATCAATCCCCGTATGCACGTTGTTTCTATATTTCAGTGATTTACTTTATGTTTAAAGTTTTATGACATACATGTGAAGTCAGTTGTACATGCAGGGTGAGTGTGAATATTGGTCAGTGTGGAAAAGAGTAATGGTCAGTGTGGTATAGAGTGTGTGGTTGAGATTGTGTTGTGGACACTCCCTGGTAAGTGAGTACCAAAGTGTGTTGTGGTTGAGATTGCAGCTAGAGTGTCTTTGAAATGCGACGGTGGCAAAACTGGACACTCCCTGACGACCATGGTAGCGTCAAAGTGTGTGACGTCGAACGTGGATATTCCCTGGCACCCATGGTAGTGCTAAAGTGTGGCCTACGGACACTCCTTGGTACCCGAGTCTGGATACTGTGTGATGTATTTGCGAGGCGGATTAGGTACTAAAGTGTGAGGCATTAGACATTCCCTGGCACCCCGAGCTAAAGTGTGAGACAAGCTGGACATTCCCTGGCACCCCTGTGCTAAAGTGTGGCTATCAGAGTATTTCAAAGATACTGGTGAGAGATGGTGGGTTGTTATGTTTGTCGATAGAAAAGAGTCGGTAAGATGAGATGGTGCATTGTTTTCATACACAGTCACATATATGTGAATTATAGCTTTCAAATGATATTATGGTTGTTTTCTAAAATGAAATCTTTACTCTAATGTAAACTTGTTGAATTAAATGGGAAATTGAAAATGGTAAATGAGTATATTTTACATTCAAAGTTATGTTTTTAATACTCACCAGCTTCTTGAAGCTGACAGTGTTGATGCGCCCTGGACATTCATGTTCAGGCTTTTTAGGTTTTGATCAAGCGGAACATTATGATTATGCAAACTGAGAACGGCTACTTTGGAAGATAGAACTGTTATCAATATCCTATGCTTTAGTTTATGAACTATTTTTGTAATAAGGATGACTGTAATAGATGTCAACTTATTATTTTGATTTAAGGCGGTTTGTGCCTTTAGAGACCCCGTGCTGTAATAACTATTAAGTTAGAAAAATATTGTAAGCCTTGATTGTTTTGCTCTGATTATTATGTTTTTGTTGTTGACATTTGGGACGGAATCGATCCTTCAAACTGTCACAATCTACGGGTCCATAAAGGAAATTAAATGCTTTCCTTATTTATGCTACGTCGGGGCATGACAGGATTTAGTGGTATCAGAGCCAGGTTATATTTTTCTATCTCAGAATAGTTTAGCTAGGTTAGGGTTTACCAGTATAGACCCGATTCCACATTCTGTTAACTTAAGCTTTGCACCCCGATGATATGAAAGGGAGGATAGACTCAGTTACCCAAACGCCTAAGATTATCTCTATCCTGATTTAAGTTAGTACCTTTTTTCAGGTATGGATCCAGCTCATCCCCTTTTTGTACCCAATGCTTTTGGAGGGCATTGGATTACCTTGGGAGCGATAGTACCAACTTCGACAATACTTTATTTCACCGCTATCGAGCAGCGGGCGGCTGCGACAGTCGAGTTAGATCTCTAGCACCAGATCCACGTGTTAGGGCTGGTTGACTTATCCCGTGCTCGCCTCGAGATCCTATACTTTGTTGAGATTTAGCGCTTAGTACTCGTAGAGATGGTTCGCTTGGTTAATAATGATGCCTTCTATTTACCTCTTGAGGTTCAGGTTGTGCAGGCTCACCTTGCACAGCTGGATATGCCTCCACCAGTTGTCCCCGCTAATGAGGACGATGCTGAGGTGGTTCATTTGGTTCCTATAGGTGGAGAGGGTGTTGATGAGGAGGATGGTATAGGTTGGGACGACTTCACAATCGACCTTGAGGAGGCACTAGCAATTGAGCTAGCCTTGCCTAAGCCAGATGCCCCTAGACCTGCTTCGTTGTTGATCTCATATAGTTGTAATTTTGGGGCGAGCCCCTCTCATGTTCAGCGACTTAATCAGGCCGACTCGCTTGACCTTTTGATGGCTACGTACGGCGATGACTGACCTTTTAGATATCGCCTTGTATATATTGACTATTTTTGACTAGTAGCTCTATTCTCTTTTTGCATACTGTATTTACATGTATTCGAGTATAGGACAATGGCCCCATTTTTGTAACTCTAACTCTTGTATGGATGATGTACGTCCTAACCCACACAGATAGGGTAGGCACAAATCTGATCATACACGCTTTTTGTATCAACTTGATAAGAAGTTATATAGAGAAATACTTTTTTGATGTTGTTGACATTTAAACTGCTTTATACTTCTGCTGCATGCATTTTCCTCATTCTACTATCACTATCATGCATAAAATGGCTGGAGGACTAAGGAGGAATTAAAATTTGATCGAAGATGCACCTTTAGCTGCTGACCCCACGGGAATGTTTGAAGCTTTCGTCAGATGTCTCGAAAGGGTTAGTAATCAGAATAAAAATCGACAAGACCGCCAAACTGGAGATAAGCTGCTGGAGAGATTCCGTGCGCTAAGGCCCGAGCAGTTTGCGGGTACTGCGGAACCATGGAAAGCAGAATAGTGGTTAAGACAGATAGACCGCATGTTCGAGGGTGTCCAGTGCAATGAGATGGACAAAAGGAGGTTAGCTACCTTTCAATTAACCGATGCCGCCGCAGATTGGTAGGATTCCATCACAGCTACTATCGGGAATGGAGCTGCGATGGGAATGATGTGGACTGCGTTCCAGGGGAGATTTTTGGAGAAATATTTTCTGGCTACAGAGAGGCACAGAAGAGAGAAGGAGTTCATGGATCTAATACAAGGAACCAAGTCGGTGCAAGAGTACACCACTCAGTTCGAGAGACTGTCTCAGTTCGCCCCTCATATGGTTGATATTTAGGAGAAGAGGATCCGTAAGTATAACCAAGTGTTGACACCGCAAATTTGCCGCATGACCCTCGGTCACCTAGATAAGTCTTTCGAGGGACTAGTTAGCTTGGCTACTAATCTAGAAGAGGACGCTCGAGTGAACCGAAAGCAGTTCGAATTCCGACTGCCTCAAAGGGGTAACTTTGGAAATAAGCCACCAATGTATCGTACCCAAGGGCAGAAGATGAATCTCGATGGGAGCAAGAGAACCCAAGTTATCACCTATCCGACTCAACCCCGAGTGGGAGAAGGAAGTAGTGCTGGGAAATGTTTCAACTGTGGCAACCCCGGCCATCTGGCTCAAGATTGCAAGGCACCAAGGCGTGCTGTTCAGCAAGACATAGTCTGCTACAACTGTGGTGAACCAGGTCACATCAGCAAGTTGTGTACTACCCCTAAGCAAGTGACTTATGGTCAGCAAGGTCAGACTCGCGTGAATGCTGTTATTCCTGATGCTGCTGGATATGATGGGACTGTGTACAAAGAAGGAGGTTATGAAGAAGCTCAACTAGAGCAACAAACAATGGAAGGTATATTAACTCTGTTTAACTCCCATGTTAAAGTGTTATTTGATACGGGTGCTGCTCTTTCGTTCATATCTGTTAATATTATTCGGAGACTGGGTATCTTACCTCATCGCTTAGAGAAAGCTTTGAGGGCTACCTCACCATTAGGAGCCGCAGTCAAGTTAGGACACGTGTGCAAGGATTGTCCCTTATGGCTAGGAGATCGTGAAATACCTGCAAGGCTGATTGTCCTATCGATGAAGGAGTTTGAGATAATCCTAGGAATAGATTGGCTCTCTCAGAATCAAGCAAAGTTGGATTGTGCGAGGAAGAGAATTACATTCCCCGACAATGAGAATCAACCCTTTGATTTTCAATGTAACCCGTTGGGAGATATGTTCCTCACAAGGTGTTTGGCTAACATCGAAGTCGTCAGTACAGAGATGACAGCATCGTCTATACCTGTAGTCAAGGACTTGGAAGAAGTATTTCAAGATGTTTCTGGTTTACCGCCCGAGAGAAGTATAGAGTTCTGTATTGAGCTTATATCGGGTACCGTACCAATCACCAATGTCCCCTACAGAATGGCCCCTATCGAACTATTGGAGTTAAAGGGACAAGTTCAAGAGCTCGAGAACTTGGGTTTTGTACGTCCTAGTACATCGCCTTGGGGAGCACCAGTGTTATTTGTGAAGAAGAAGGATGGGTCCTCAGGCTATGTATCGACTACCGAGAACTGAACTGTGTGACTATCAAGAACAAGTATCCCTTGCCTCAAATCGACGACTTGTTTGATCAACTACAATGAGCTACAACGTTTTCCAAAATAGACCTAAGGTCGGGATATCATCAGTTGAGGGTACGGAAGGAAGACATACCTAAGACTGCATTCAGAACCCGATATGGTCACTATGAGCTTTTGGTAATGCCGTTTGGAATGATGAATGCCCCGATAGTGTTTATGGATCTGATGAACAGAGTGTTCAAGCCTTATTTGGATCAGTTTGTCATCGTCTTCATTGATGATATTTTAATCTATTCTAAGTCAAAGTAAGAACACGAGCAATATCTACGGATTGCAATACAGACGCTTAAGGACCACTACTTGTATGCCAAGTTCAGTAAATGTGAGTTCTGGTTACAAGAAGTGAAATTTTTGGGACACAAGATGTCATCTCAAGGAATTTCTGTGGATTCATCCAAGACCGATGCTGTGTCAAACTGGGTCAGACCAAGCAACCCTACGGAGGTTAGGAGTTTTCTGGGACTCGCAGGCTATTACCGGAGATTTGTTGAAGGGTTTTCTAAAATAGCTGCACCATTAACCGGATTGACGAAGAAGAATTTGAAGTTCGACTAGACAGAGAAGCATGAACGTGCCTTTCTAGAGTTGAAAGAGAGACTCACTACCACACCGGTACTAACTATACCCAAGCCTGATGAGAAGTTCACTATCTTTAGTGACGCGTCATATCAAGGACTAGGGTGTGTACTTATGCAAGATGGCAGAGTTATCGCTTATGGATCTAGACAGTTGAAGCCGAATGAGTTGAACTACCCCATTCATGATTTGGAATTGGCGGTAGTGGTATTCGCACTCAAGATTTGGAGACACTATCTCTTCGGTGAGAAGTTTGACTTATTCTCCGATCACAAGAGTCTGAAATATTTGTTCACACAGAATGAGTTGAACATGTGACAATGCAGATGGATGGAGCTAATCAAAGATTACGACTTCACGTTAGAATACCACCTTGGTAAAGCTAACGTAGTCGCTGATGCTCTGAGTCGACAGACTCGTGAGACGATCGCCTCCTTAATGGTTAGAGAATGGCGAGCATTGGAGACGTTGGCAGAGTTCGATGTACAGAGTGCTGAAGAAGGAAAAGGACAACTTTTCGGATATCTTATCCTACAGCCTGTTCTTATTGACCGCATTATTGGAGTTCAGAAAGAAGATGAGAAGATTCAAACATGGTTCATGAAAATGTCAGAAAAAGACCCGACGGAATGGAAGGTGGGAAGTGACGGAGGGTATCGGTGCAGAGACAGATTATGTGTACCAGACTTTGGGGATTTGAGAAATAATATTCTGGCAGAAGCACATAAGTCAAGATATACAGTTCAACCGGGAGGAACGAAAATGTACAAGGATTTGAAAAGAAATTTCTGGAGGGAAGGTATAAAGAAGGATGTGGCCGAAACAAGTCAAGGCTGAACATCAGAGACCCTCGGGATTGTTACAACCACTACCTATTCCTAGTTGGAAGTGGGAGCACATCACGATGGATTTTGTAGTAGGATTACCTCGATCGCAACAGAATCATGACGCCATTTGGGTGATCGTGGATCGACTGACTAAGTCGGCACATTTCATCGCTTATAGTATGGCATACCCGGTAGAAAAGATGAGCCGGATGTACATACAACAAGTTGTGTGACTTCACGGCGCACCTGTGTTGATTGTGTCAGACCGTGACGCACGTTTTACTTCTGGATTTTGGGAAAGTCTCCAAGAAGCTATGGGAACCTCACTCAAGATGATTACTGATTTTCACCCTCAGACAGATGGGTAGACTGAGCGTGTCAATCAGATTATGGAGGATATGCTTAGGGCTTGTGTTATTGATTTAAAAGAATCTAGGTAGACGCACTTGCCTTTGGTGGAATTTGCCTATAACAATAGTTATCACACGAGTATCGGAATGGCTCCATTCGAAGCATTGTACGGACAACCATGTCGTTCTCTGTTATGTTGGGCAGAGGTGGGAGATACAGAATTGTTGGGACCAAATTTGGTTAGAGAAACCAACGAAAAGATTTCCTTGGTCAAGGAAAGGATGAGAACCGCTCAGAGCAGGTATAAGAGTTATGCCGATCGACGCCAGAAATATTTGGAGTTTAGTGTTGGAGATCACGTACTTCTGAAGGTTTCATCGACTTGAGGAGTAGTACATTTGGTCTCAAAAGAGGAAAGTTAGCCCCGCGTTTCATTGGACTGTTCGAGATTTTGGAACGTGTCAGGAAAGTGGCATATCGACTAGCGCTACCACCGAAGATGTCTGGGGTACTCAATGTATTTCATGTGAGTATGTTGAGAAAGTACATACGAGACCCCTCACATGTGGTTAGTTATGACGATATTGAGGCGAGTCATAATGCATCCTACAAGGAGAGACCCGTGAAGATTCTAGATCAGAGTATGAAGAAGTTGAGAAACAAGGACATTCCGTTGGTGAAGGTTCACTGGAATCACCATGACGAGAATGAAGCCTCGTGGGAAATTGAAGCTGAGATGAGGAAGAAGTACCCGGAGTTGTTTCAGGACTAGTTAGTCTTGATTACAGGGACGAAATCCTATATAAGGGAGGAAGGATGTAACAACCTGCATTTCATTTAATTTCAAATTTGCATTTCATATTTAATTAATGTTTCTGATGTAATCTCAAATTTGCAAGTCTCATGTGTTAAAATCTTGTGACTTGCTTTATTTCATATTAAAATTCTTTTGGGGTCAAACTGCAATTTTATAAAATTTAGCAATACCTTTGTTGGATTTTAAAACTGTATTTCAAAAACGGTGGAAATATTTACCTTGGACACAATCAGTATTTTTATAAAACCAGAAAATCATTCTTTACGTTAAAATGAATTTTCTGTATTTTTGAGGTGATCACCGCACCGCAGAAATACCAGTTTATGTTCAAAACAGTCCGCGCCGCATCGAACTTCCACAGATTTTGGAAGTGACGTAAAGTTGGATTTGATATTTGCTTATTTTTCATTTATGGCAAGTAATGATTGAATAAGCTTTGTTTGGGTATGCTCCTATTTGGTGTGTTAGTTTAGTACTATAAGTTGTTTTGCCAAACATGAGAAGTGCTTCCTAGGCTAGTTGTGCATGCCTTGTTTACCAATGCCTAACTTGTGTGAGTTATTGTTGTGCCATAAGCTTGATTTCCCAAACAACCCCAAGTTTGACCCCTACTAATCTATGTTGCCCCTTCAAAATCCGGTGAGTTTATACGTATATGTTTGTATATATGTGCTGTGTATAATTGCATATATGTATTTAACTAATTCAAAATCAATATATTGAGTTTATGAGAATATGCTTGGGCTCCAAGCTCTTCAATCTTGGTTCTATATAAAACACACACAGAGCTCACATTTCACACTTCACAATCTGCACACTGTAGAAACACAGAGAGAAAAGAGAGAGCTGGAGAGTTTAATTTCTGAAATTTCTAGAGAGAGGAAGCTCAATCCCCATAGCCAAAGCTTGGGTTTGAATTTCTTAGCTTGGTATTCTTTCTCAACAATTTCTGTACTCTTAATCTATGTGAGTATTTTAAACTCACTCCAAATGTAATTTGTGCTCAATTACTGTTTGTATGTATGTATGTATATGTTGATCACCATGGTTAATTTCTTCAAGAACTCCATAGCTCAAAAACATGGATTTTCCAAACTTAACCAAAATTCTTTTTCTGAATGAAATATGAAAGATTATGGTATGTAGAGTATACGATTGTAATATTAGAGCTTAATTTGTTCGTATCGCGACGTATGATTAAAACGAAGTTTCCGTCAACTCTCGATTTTTCGTAAAATCCAGGAGCTACGGATTTGTCACGCCCCGAAGTACCAAAAATAGGGAAAAATAAATTTCCTTTATGGGTTCGAAGGCACGTGACTGGTTGTGAATGTCACCAGATTGTCCAAAAATGCTTAAAACAATAATATGATACGGGAAAGTGACTAAGTTCAGTGGAAGCAAGAATTTAAACATTCAAGTCTTACATGATTAGTATATTATAGACTAAAAGATATCCAAAAGATAGATATTACAAGTTCAACTAAGCTATTACATCATTAAACATTGTAATAACAGAACTATGATAAAAGAAAAACTCCAAGATCTTCAGCTGGCGATACCATAGCCTTCATCGTAGTAATCTTCACCAACATAGTCTTTAGCAGTAAAATCTGTATCTTGATCATAGCCAGCTCTGTCTGGACCTGCAAAGGCTAAACGTGGAAGGTCCAGCGGCATGAAAAACCGTTAGCGGTTAAGCTAAGTGAGGGTCCCCTTAAGGTTACCACCACCAAGGTAAGTTCTTCATCATCTCTTCTTATTTCTCGAAACCATATCTTGTTCATCATTTCTTATTCTCGATACTATATCTCGTTCATCTTTTCTTATTCTCAAAACCATGTCTTATTTAAACCCAATCATTTCCTTTGAAACTTAACCCAGAACTGAACTGACCAATGACATTGACTGAAGGAAAACTTAACTCCAAACGCATTTACTGGTCAAGAAAGAACAACACTCAACAATGAATAGTTAACTGTCGCCCAACTGGCGCTCAAACTGTCGCCCAAATGACATTCAAACTATCGCCCAACTGGCATTCAAACTGTTGCCTAAATGGCATAAGAGTGCGGGACATTAACAATCTCTTGGTCGAACACGTCATGCCGATCCTCAGGTCGCCCGCACGTTACCGAACACGTCATGCCGATCCTCAGACCAAGGGTACGGGAAATTAATAATCACTTGGACAAACATGTCATGCCGATCCTCAGGTCACCCGTACATAACCGAACACGTCATGCCGATCCTCAGTCCAAGGGTACAAAACATAACTCCAGCGGGATATTCACATTCACTTGGTCAAACACGTCATGCCGATCCTCATGTCACCCGTACGACCGAACACGTCATGCCGATCCTTAAACCAAGGGTGCGAAAAACTAATCAACTACTTGATCGAACACGTCATGACGATCCTCAGGTTATCCGCACTTGACCGAACACGTCATGTCGATCCTCAGATCAAGGAACAAAATATAACTCACATATTGACTCCATGGAATAATCGAGAGACCAACTTTGCAAGAATTATCCAAACACAACACGAAAGTTTACGAATCAACTTTGACCGGTAGTCACACGACCAGAAACGAAACCCAACGTCCCTTATTTGCATTAAATCTGTTATTGAAGGTTTTATCGTTATTTTTCACGTTCGTACGTTTCGTAGTTTAATTCATTAATATCATCCATTTATAACCATTAATATTTCGCTATAAGTCTGACATTCCGATTTACCTCTCAATATACTTACGATGGAAACTTTTCCGATCACTTATTAAAGCAATAATCGTGCCATATAACATACTTATAGTTTGGGTATGAACTTTCAACGGTCATTAGACTATATTCATAACAATGGAAAACATAGCACGTAGCTCATGGATTTATAACATGAATTTAATACCAATAAACATATAGATGAAACCCTTAACATACTCATCTATGTGATAGCACTACCATAGCACAAGATTTTCATAACCACACAGGTACCAGAAGAACTAGCATCAACAATCAACACCATGCATAAACAAAACATTATACAAAAAAGCTACACAATCTGCCATGATACATTTTCACTGTGTTGGGCATGATAAATTGCTTTGTAGATCAAACTCAAAACTAAAACATTATAGGTATTTGGATCATCTTCATGTACAAAAAAAATCTAGCTTCAATTACATTTTTGAGCTGCTCAAAATATTTATTTTACTTAGACATTTCTATATTTTTGGACTGCTCTGTCCCAGATTTATAGTATTGCATTGTACGTGACTTTCACCTATGAAGGAGTCATTTTTAGACGAGACTATAGAAGAGTTATTTGTAGATAAATGAGTTAGATTTCTCCACAAAACAACCTAGCTTAATTCTCATTTTTGAGCTACTCCAAACGTTGATTTTACTAAACTACATTTTGCTGAAAGTTTCTGTTTCCCAGATTCATAACACTGCATTGTACATGCATTTCACCCATGAAGGATTGATTTCTAGACTGAGATATAGAAGAGTTATTTGTAGATAAATGAGTTATCTTTCACCACAAAAAAACCTAGCTTAATTCCAATTTTTGAGCTCCTCAAAACATTCATTTAACTAAACCACATTCTGCTGGAAGTTCAGTTTCTCAGATTTAAACCACTTGTCTTGCATGTCATGAAAACTTCAACACAACAACATCAAACTCCTACTAAACATTAATACATACAATATATGTTCTAAATTGAGTTATATTACTCACAATTTACTCACTATTTACTCAGAATTTACTCACTATTTACTCACCAAAGCTTGAAATTATGCTTGATGGGGATTGAACTTCAACTTCAAGGATGACTTCTTCTCTTCTTTCTCTCAAGAATTAAAACTCTAGTTCTCTCTCATAGATTTTAAGTGCTGGTCATAGAGACAAAGTATGTATAATGCATGCTATATGCATGCTTATATAGAAATCCTAGGAGCTAGGTGTCCTATAGCATGTGTATATGCCATGACATGTGTCCTACTAGTGGACATGTGTCCAAGAGGGTGGCATGTGACTGCCACATGGCTGGCCATGTGGGCCCACCTCGGGTTGTGTGCCACTTCCTCAGTTTACTTATCGATCTTAATTTACGTACAACCGGGTATTATTTCTAATGTCCGGGTCCGGGTACGGGACTAAGTTAAATCTTATTATGGTCGAGTTGGTATGGTTACAAAAGTCTAATCAGTAATCCTAAGATACGTCAAAATCATCACCCAACTAAAATAATAATATAATAATATAGCCGGTCCAATCAGAAATTCGAAAAGCTGATCTTATTAATGAAAAAAAATTACAGGTGTTACATCTTCCACCACCTATTAAAGGATTTCATCCTCGAAATCAGAATTTATCTAGGTACAAAATAGAAAAGTATATTTCTCTCACATCTCTGACTCTATTTCCCACGAAGCTTCTCTTTCATCATGATGATTCGATTGAACTTTCACCAATGGGATCTCCTTGTTTATCAGCTTCTTGGTTTCTTGACCCAAAATCTTGATGGGTCTTTCTGTGTAAGACACCTTGTTATTCGCCTCAATGTCCTTGAAGTCGATTACATGTGGCGTCGTGCCCTGATGATACTCCTTCAACATACTGATGTGAAAAACATTGTGAATACCTGACAACCTTGGTGGCAACATCACTAATTTCTAATATCCTACGTGGAATTTCTAGAGAAATTCAGGTGCTACAACTCTACCCACCTTATCAGAGGATTTCATCCTCGAAATCTAGAGTTTGCTAGGTCTTAGAAAGTACAAGGTACTAATCATATCTCAGATTTTAAGGTTGTGAGGTTCCCACTAGCTAACTAATCAGACCTTCTCACAAATTCTTTTAAACGTCCAAACTTCTTTGCTAAAACAATGCCAAGTGAAATTCAAAGTTCTGACATTGAATATGGCACCTTCGGTCTTTCGTCTTGTTCAATGCTGGGATTAATTTGGTGATCTGCGAGTTCTCGTTCGGGATCTTCTTTGTGGTGGAACCTTGTTTTGAGTTCCTCGTTCTGGACACTCTTTGCGCACACCTCCAGTCTTTCCATAATTGAAGCACTGCGCCTATCAACTTGTGAGCTATTTCAGTGCTTTGTATTCTTTGAAGTGATGTCTAGATATTGCGCAACTATCGCAGATATCACATTGCTTTGGATGTGTCTGAACGATAGTCTGATTAACTTTCCTTTCATTGTTTCTTTGCCTCTTGTGATATTTCTTGATATATCTAAAGTTTTCCTCAATGATTGTGGACTACATTCGAGTAGTTGTTCATGATACTGGTTTGTTTCTTCTGCGTCTTTAATCGGGCAAGATTCTTACCTCTCAGCTTCTTGATGCGATGGTTGAGAAGTCTAGTTGGTTTCACGATTGTCTTCTATAAATTGTAGGGGTCATTGCGTCCTTTTAAGCGTATTATTGTGATTGAGTTCCTTTGTGTATCGACATGAAATCGTCATGGAGTTTCGACATCGTAGGTGATGACACAAGTCGTTAAGCAATTTTTCCATGCATTAATTAATACCAAGCATATAAGTTGTTACTGGTAATTGGAGTAGGGTTGAATTCACTTGCAAGGAGTTGAATTCATAACAAAATGAATACTCATTATGTACTGAGTTAGAAATGAAGAGGTACGTGATCAATCACTTGTAGGATCACAATGTATAGAATGAGTATCTGAGAATAACTATTAGATGATTACTATAGGACAATCATAGTAATGCAATGACTATAGGCGCAAGGCCTCCCAGGTAGGACATAAGAATTCCTTGTCTCATGAGCCAATAATTTAGGTGAAGCCTTAATGATAAAAGTCAAGGTTACCAATAAGAAGAATTTGTGAAATGAAAGGAAATGAAGACTAATTTACAAAGGGGTACAATATGCTTGAGTTCCTTAGGTGAATAAATACAAAGAGATCCTTTGCAATAATGTCAAGGGATACGCACTTGCGAAAGTTGGTCAAACGGTTGACAGTCCAAACGATTTACAAAGATTAATTTAATAGATCATAAGTCCAAATGACTTACAATGATTGGTTTATAAATGAATTATTGGAATCGATTTTCATGGTGATAAGTCCAAAGAGGTGACTTATAGCATTAGAAAGTAAATGAATTCACAATTGGATTTATCACTGATCAGAATGATCAAAAATCTTGTTAAATGAAATCAGAGAGGACAACGAATAACTGTCAATTAGTGAAACAATTAAGGACATCCCAAGGTTCATCATAAGGATAATTGATCTAACGCAACCAATGGTAGAAAATAGTGGGTCTACTCAAAAGGAGTTAAATCAGAAAGATGAATATAATTACTCAGCCTTATATGGTTTTAATTTATAACGTGCGCAAGGTCAGAGATGCATTTCTTTAGCGTGTTGATGGAACATCGATGTTGTAAACCCGAAACGTGTCTTCTCTTGGTAGGCCCTATGCGATCTGATCATTGGCTTGAAGGTGGAATGCAGTACTCATCTTCACTAATGTTCGCGGTGCAAGTCGTTCATTGTGATTAAACGTAGTTGATGTCAGCAGTCTATGATGTCGTTCGATCTGTTGAAGGTATGTTCTTTTCTTACGTCTTCCATCGCCTCGGGTTAAGTCAATATCTCATGTGCTCCTTGTAGTAGGGTTGACCTTGGTAGTGTAGCAGGTTGTGGCTTGAGTGCTCTCAAAAGCGATTCTGAATGGGCGATATGGAGGTGTCTAAATAACTTGTTTCCATAGCCACTTGCGCTAGTGCCGTCAGCGGTCTTCCATAAGCCTTGTATCAGTCTTCCAAATACACCGGTGGGATCGATCTCCTTAGGTATTATGTTGCTTAGCCTTATGGACTGGTCCTCAGTTGTTTGAGATGATTCATCCATTTGTTCAAGGAATAATAAGTCAAAAAGAATGACTTTGCAGTACTAGTGATCGAACTTGTTCTCAAAAGAATTTGTCAAGAATCGTATGATCAAGGTATATACTCAAGAATTGTTGACTGGGGAATTTCTAAAAATTCAAGGAAATGAATTACTTATCAAGGAGTGTATCACAATAGTTATTGATGGCAATCAGAGCCACTTTACAAAATATATAGATACCATTTTCAGAAGAAATGGCCATTAGAATAGAAGGCATTGATTTACTCAAAAGGAGTGGAATGAGTAGAAAGGATATGACTGCTTACTATGGTACTCGCCTACCATATCTAAGGTAAAGTTTGCCTCTCTTATTATGTATTATGGGTCCTCTAAGAACTCCTCCTCAGGGTCCTCCTCCTCCCCCTCGATGTCAGTTGGATCTGCTTCATGGTTCTGGTTAGGCATTGGTATCATCTTGTCCTCGTCAACTGGTGGTGTTGGATGGTAGTGTACATCATCCCCTTCTCTCTGAAGATCGTCCGTTGGGTCAACCTCCTTGATCGGCTCGTCGTCGCTACTCACCGGATCGTCCTCAATTGTCAGGTCATCGTCGTCATCTGTGTCATCACCATTAGATGGGCCGTCTGCTGAGTGGTCACTGCCTGCAGAATCCTCTCCACTCGCTATGTCGTCGTCGCTATCTGTATCCATGGGATCTGAATCGACATCTGGCTCTGGTATGGGCTCGGGTGAGAATGTTGGTACTGGTGCGGCCATGATAATTGGGAAGAGTATATCGTCATATAGTGCTTCATCTTGAGTCATGTTGATAAGCTCCTGGTGAATAAGTATGGTAGTCTTTAAAGCATAGATCGACTCGAGCTGAACTCGATCTGGATACTACAATGCATCGGTAAGCACAACTTTTTGCATATCCTCCTCCAAGATATGCCTCGCCCTCTGGCACATCCACTATCGATATAGTACAGGGTCGGCAGGCTGGATACGATCGTTGCGATTATAGTGACCTCCGAAATCATCATGAACGAGGCTTGACTCCGTAGTTATGCAAGAGGGGCTAACTTAGTGTCAGTACCAATACGAGGTAAATCTTAGGCTCATAACTTAAGGTGTAGGACAATCAGTGAGGGCGTCTAAACCTAAAGCTCTGATACCAAAAATCTCTATCACGCCTCGAAGTACCAAAAATAGGGAAAAATAAATTTCCTTTATGGGTTCGTAGACACGTGACTGGTTGAGAATGTCACCAGATTGTCCAAAAATACTTAAAACAATAATATAATACGGGAAAGTGACTAAGTTTAGCGGAAGCAAGAATCTGAACATTTAAGTCTTACATGATTAGTATATCACAGACTAAAAGATATCCAAAAGATAGATATTACAAGTTCAACTAAGCTATTACATCATTAAACATATTAATAACAGAACTATGATAAAAGAAAAACTCCAAGATCTTCAGCTGGCGAAACCATAGCCTTCCTCGTAGTAATCTTCACCAGCATAGTCTTTAGTAGTAAAATCTATATCTTGATCATAGCCAGCTCCGTCTGGACCTGTAAAGGCTAGACGTGGAAGGTCCAGCGACATGAAAAGCCGTTAGTGGTTAAGCTAAGTAAGGGTCCCCTTAAGGTTACCACCACCAAGGTAAGTTATTCATCATCTCTTCTTATTTCTCAAAATCATATCTCGTTTATCATTTCTTATTCTCGATACTGTGTCACGTTCGTCTTTTCTTATTCTCAAAACCATGTCTTATTTAAACCCAATCATTCCTTTTGAAACTTAACCCAGAATTGAACTGACCAATGACATTGACTGAAAGAAGACTTAACTCCAAACGCATTTACTGGTCAAGAAAAAACAACACTCAACAATGAATAGTTAACTATCGCCCAACTAGCACTCAAACTGTCGCCCAGATGGCATTCAAACTATCGCCTAACTGGCATTCAAACTATCGCCCAAATGGCATAAGTGTGCGAGACATTAACAATCTCTTGGTCGAACACGTCATGCCGATCCTCAGGTCGTCTGCACGTTACCGAACACGTCATGCCGATCCTCAGACCAAGGGTATGGGAAATTAATAATCACTTGGACGAACACGTCATGCCGATTCTCAGGTCACCCGTACATAATCAAACACATCATGCTGATCCTCAGTCCAAGGGTACAAAACATTTCATAACTCTTGCGGGATATTCACATTCACTTGGTCGAACACGTCATGCCGATCCTCAGGTCACTCGCACGACCGAACACGTCCTGCCGATCTTGAGACCAAGGGTGCGGAAAACTAATCAACTACTTGATCGAACACGTCATGACGATCCTCAGGTCATCCGCACTTAATTGAACACATCATGCTGATCCTCAGATCAAGGAACAAAACATAACTCACCAATCGACTCAATGGAATAATCGAGAGACCAACTTTGCAAGAATTATCCAAACACGACACAAAAGTTCACGAATCAACTTTGACCGATAGTTACACGGCTAGAAATGAAACCCAACATGCCTTATTCACAATAAAATATGTTATTGAAGGTTTTATCGTTATTTTTCACATTCGTACGTTTCGTAGTTTAGTTCATTAATATCATTCATTTATAACCGTTAATATTTTGCTATACGTCCGACAATTCATTTTACCTCTCAATATACTTACTATGGAAACTTTTCCGATCACTTATTAACACAATAATTGTGCCATACAACATGCTTATAGTTTGGGTATAAACTTTCAACGGTCATTAGACTATATTCATAACAATGGAAAACATAGCACGTAGCTCATGGATTTATAACATGAATTTAATACCAATAAACATATAGATGAAACCCTTAACATACTCATCTACGCGATAGCACTACCATAGCACAAGATTTTCATAACCACACAGGTACCAGAAGAACTAGCATCAACAATTAACACCATGCATAAACAAAACATTATACAAAAAGCTACACAATCTGCCAGGATACATTTTCACTGTGTTGGGCATGATAAATTGCTTTGTAGATCAAACTCAAAACTAAAAGATTATAGGTATTTGGATCATATTCATGTACAAATAAAATTCTTGCTTCAATTACATTTTTGAGCTGCTCAAAAATATTTATTTTACTTAGACATTTCTATATTTTTTGGACAGCTCTGTCCTAGATTTATAGTATTGCATTGTACATGAATTTCACCTATGAAGGATTCATTTTTAGACCAGGCTATAGAAGAGTTATTTGTAGATAAATGAGTTAGCTTTCTCCACAAAAAACCTAGCTTAATTCTCATTTTAGAGCTACTCCAAACGTTGATTTTACTAAACTACATTGTGCTAAAAGTTTCTGTTTCCCAGATTCATAACACTGCGTTGTACATGCATTTCACCCATGAAGGATTGATTTCTAGACTGAGCTATAGATGAGCTATAATGCATGCTTATATAGAAATCCTAGGAGCTAGGTGTCATGTGGCATTTGTATATGGCATGACATGTGTCCTACTAGTGGACATGTGTCCAAGTGGGTGGCATGTGGCTGCCACATGGCCGGCCATGTGGGCTCACCTTGGGTTGTGTGCCACTTCTGTAGTTTACATATCGGTCTTGATTTACGTACAACCGGGTATTATTTCTAATGTTCGGGTCCGGGTACGAGACTAAGTTAAATCTTATTATGGTCGAGTTGGTATGGTTACTACAGTCTAATCAGTAATCCTAAGATACGTCAAAATTGTCACCCAACTAAAATAATAATATAATAATATAGCCGGTCCAATCAGAAATTCAAAAAGCTGATATTATTAATGAAAAAAAATTACAGGTGTTACATCTTCCACCACCTATTAAAGGATTTCGTCCTCGAAATCAGAACTTATCTAGGTACAAAACAGAAAAGGATATTTCTCTCACATCTCTGACTCTATTTCCCACGAAGCTTCTCTTTCATCATGATGATTCCATTGAACTTTCACCAATGGGATCTCCTTGTTCCTCAGCTTCTTGGTTTCTCGACCCAAAATCTTGATGGGTCTCTCTGTGTAAGACACGTTGTTATTCGCCTCAATGCCCTTGAAGTCGATTACATGTGGCGTCGTGCCCTGATGATATTCCTTCAACATACTAATGTGAAAAACATTGTGAATACCTGATAACCCTGGTGGCAACATCACTAATTTCTAATATCCTACGTGGAATTTCTAAAGAAATTCAGGTGCTACATCTCTACCCACCTTATTAGAGGATTTCGTCCTCGAAATCTAGAGTTTGCTAGGTCTTAGAAAGTACAAGGTACTAATCATATCTCAGATTTTAAGGTTGTGAGGTTCCCACTAGCTAACTAATCAGACCTTCTCACAAATTCTTTTAAACGTCCAAACTTCTTTGCTAAAACAATGCCAAGTGAAATTCAAAGTTCTGACATTGAATATGGCACCTTCGGTCTTTCGTCTTGTTCAATGCTGGGATTAATTTGGTGATCTGCGAGTTCTCGTTCGGGATCTTCTTTGTGGTGGAACCTTGATTTGAGTTCCTCGTTCTCGCGCGAGTAGCCTATCGCGCGAGCGGCCCGCTCGCGCGAGCTGTGTGTTTTCAGGCAGATATAAAAGGTTTTAATAAGAAAAACCAAAATTAGGCAGATCGCGCGAGCGGCCCGCGTCACCACGCTACGCGAGCTTCATGTTTTCTGACAGATAGAAATTTTTACAATAAAAAAGGAAAAAGGGGCATATCGCGCGAGCGACCTATCGCGCGAGCGACTTTGGGCAGTTTCTGGCTTTTGCTTGTTTTATGTTCAGGAATTGTGTGGGTGATATTTCATGGACTTTTAAAGCTCTGTTTGGGAAATTTACTAAAACAGAATCCTGTTTGGTTATGTTTGGATGATTAAAACGATGTACTACGACTTATCAATCCCCGTACGCACGCTGTTTCTATATTTCAATGATTTACTTTATGTTTAATGTTTCATGACATATATGTGAAGTCAGTTGTACATGCAGGGTGATTGTGAATGTTGGTCAGTGTGCAAAAGAGTAATGGTCAGTGTGGTATAGAGTGTGTGGTTGAGATTATGTTGTGGACACTCCCTGGTAAGTGAGTACCGAAGTGTGTTGTGGTTGAGATTGCGGCTAGAGTGTCTTTGAAATACGACGGTGGCAAAATTGGACACTCCCTGACGACCATGGTAGCGTCAAAGTGTGTGATGCCGAACTTGGACATTCCCTGGCACCCATGGTAGTACTAAAGTGTGGCCTACGGACACTCTCTGGTACCCGAGTCTGGATATTGTGTGATGTATTTGCGAGGTGGATTATGTACTAAAGTGTGAGGCATTGGACATTCCCTGGCACCCCGTGCTAAAGTATGAGGCAAACTAGACATTCCATGGCACCCCTGTGCTAGAGTATGGCTATCGGAGTATTTCAAAGATATTGGTGAGAGATGGTGGGTTATTGTGTTTGTCGAGAGAAAAGAGTCGGTAAGATGAGATGGTGCATTGTTTTCATACACGGTCACATATATGTTAATTATATCTTTCAAATGATATTATGGTTGTTTTTTTAAAATGAACTCTTTACTCTAATGTAAACTCGTTGAATTAAATGGGAATTTAAAAAATGGTAAATGAGTATGTTTTTCATTCAAAGTTATGTTTTTAATACTCACCAGCTTCTTGAAGCTGATGGCGTTGATGCGTCCTGGACATTCGTGTTCAGGCTTTTCAGGTTTTGATCAAGCGGAACATTATGATTATGCAAACTGAGAACGGCTGCTTTGGAAGATAGAACTGTTATCAATATCCTATGCTTTAGTCTATGAACTGTTTTGTAATAAGGATGACTGTAATAGATGTTAAGTTATTATTTTGATTTAAGGCAGTTTGTGCCTTTAGAGACCCCGTGTTGTAATAACTATTAAGTTAGAAAAATATTGTAAGCCTTGATTGCTCTGCTCTGATTATTATGTTTTTGTTGTTGACGTTTGGTACGGAATCGATCCTTCAAACTATCACGACCTACGGATCCATAAAGGAAATTAAACGCTTTCCTTATTTATGCTACGTCGGGGTGTGACAATGGGACCTACTCTTGCGGCATCAAATCAACATTTTCAATATTTATGCTTTGTTTATTGATGATTTCTCTCAATTTTTGTGGTTGTATCTATTAAAAAGAAAATCTAAATTCTTTGATAATTTTGTTAAATTTCAAAGATTCGTCGAGAATCAGTTTGATCGCAAAATCAAAATATTTCAATGCGATGGCGGCGGAGAGTTTGGTTCTACTCTCTTTCTTGATCATATTAAAGGTTGTGGAATCGAGTTACATGTTTCTTGTCCAGGAACTCTGGAACAGAATGTAGTAGTGGAGAGAAAACATCAACATATAGTCGAGACAGGCCTTACCATGTTATTTCATGCCACTCTACCACTATCTCTTTGGGTTGAAGCTTTTTCTACGGCCATTTACCTTATTAATCGGCTACTCTTCTATTTTAAAGAATGAGAGCCCTTATTTCAAACTCTATAAACGACATCCAGACTATAGTGGCTTGCTGGTGTTAGGGTGTCAATGTTTTCCTTCTCTAAGGCATCAAGGTGGCTCAAAATTTCTCACTAAACCATATCCTTGTGTTTTTATCGGGTATAGTCCGATACACAAAGGATATTGCTATTTGGAACCCAAAACGAAGCGTGTGTACATCTCTAGGCATGTTGTTTTCGATGAAGAAAATTTTCCTTTCAAATTAAAGCAGTCAACAATTACAACTCTAGCATATATTTTTTTTAGAATTTCCTCTTATTGATTTGAAGAATACCAAAAAAGTCTCCCCCAATAGCATCACCAAATTCTGAAACTTTAAACTCTATTTCCATAAATACTTATGATAATGATTGTCTTGCAGGAACTTTCCAAAATTGTGGAAAAATTATTCCTAAAAGTAATGAGCGAAGTATTGTAAAAAATCAGGGAAGACAAATTGATATTGATGATCCTTTTGTTGAAAATTCGGATGCAGAATCTCCACCACAACTAGTAACTTTTGAAGGATCAACAGGTTTAAAATTAATTCAAACGCACAGCGGAAGTATTTAGTTACAAAAATAAAACTGGTAGCCCAGGATCTACTACTTGTCAATTCTATAGATGCGTACTAACTAGCGGGGACAAGAAATATGCCTTAGGTCTTGAACCTAATTATGATTTTCTTCTTCCTTGGTGATGCAGCAGCCTCCACTAGGTTGTCTTCACCCTTATGTCTCCTGCAGATGCATCCCGAAGAGACTAGAGATGGTGGGATCTCTAATAGAGAAGAAGGAGAAGGTTTGGGACTCTAAAATAGTATCTGCAGCTTCTGGTTAATAAAAATGATGAACTTCTTTTCCAGGATGCAGCTGCCCTATTTATAGATTCCCAAAACCAACCTAATGTTCGACCGATCGAAGTGTCGTTGATCGATTGAACATTCGATCGATCGAACCACGTTCAAGCGATGGAACCTTCCATGACTTCGAGCAATCGAACCAACTTTGATCGATCGAACCTGCATTGACAAGATCCTTATGTGCCTTTCCAAGTATCCTAGCGGAGCTAAGAGTGGGACCTTCTTGGCTCTTTATTGTTGGCTCAGACCAGTAGTTAATTATCATGATCAAACTCTTTGATCAATAAACTAACCAACAGGTATGTTATCGTTTACTCTACTATAAAACGATAACTGAACTCCAACGCAAAAGAACATATCCGAAGCGATAACTAGACTTGTATGGTGTACTAATGTCCCTCTATCGTCAGCATTCATAATCATATTCAGGTAGTCAGATAATTGTTACTGTCAACCTGAATCATGATTACTTCTTGTATTCCTTGAGTCCCATTCACCTCTCATGATTACCAAACATGTTGATAGCTACTTATCAACAAGACTGTAGTTCTCAGTAATCAACTTGGTGACATTCTCAAGGGACTGCTTACTCTTTATCAGAGGTAGATTCTATCTTGACAATATATGTTCACAACCCTATGAACATGACATACCCAGGTGTTGATCTTCTATAGACCTCACTGATTGGTAAGTCAAAGCAGCCATATCCACAGTTGTGTTCATAATCGTCTCAAGATTGAGAACACGAACACGTACCTTATACAAGTTATGAGTTCCTATCGACTGTTGACAGTCTTGAGTATCAATAGGAAAGCTCAGGTTCGTCAATGCACTCTAAGCACTAGCATATTAACTAGGAGTTACACTCTAGTGATTGAGAATAATGACTACTAAGACTTGACTTATTTCCTTCGCAGTCTGTCCATGGAGCAGTTGATCCTCCATCCCTCACCTAATGGAATTGGAATGTACCCTTGGTACATATGGGCTGGGAGACCCTATAATAGCTTCCTTTGTATACTCAGGGTGTACTGACCATCCCTCTGCAATATGAAAATGTTCCCAGAGATTATGCTGAGGAGGGGTTTCTGTATTCTCATAGTATTTGGCACTGGGTGCATGGCTGTGAATGGAGGGTAAGTTTAAAACCGCTTAACTTTTGATTGTTATCCCATTTTCCACTTTTAAATATTCCAATAATGATGCTCGACACTCAATTCTTTTTTAGGCTGATAGAGCAAGAGCGATTGCGGAGCTTTAGGTCAGGGCTTAGGTATATTTCTTGATTCCATCTTCTTGTGAAAACTTGTAAGTTCAAAGAAAGAAATAAGCCAAATGAGTCCATGGACCTAATGAATTACATTTCCCTCTGCATTGTCTTTTTTCACAGAAGGAAGAGATCACTGTTCTAAGAAGACAGATTCAGGAGCTCTAGATGAGCCAAGGTGGTGGGTATAATGGAGGCGCCAGAGGTAGTGGTCAGGGCGGAGATGTTGGTAGAGATGGAGGTGATGGTGGAGTTGGGGGCAACCAGATAGCTCCACAAGTGCCCAGAAGGAATCCCCGTCGTAGACGAGGATGATCCGCCCTCTCTTTTCTTTTATTTTAGGATGTCCCTACATGGACGAAAACATTTTAACTTTTATTCAAGCCTCCCCCATCTCTTTTATGGTTTTAGATTTATTTATATGGATGGATAGATGGATGCATGGTGGCCTTTGAGCCTGATTTTGAATCTTGGACTGCTTTTTATGAGTTCAGATATTATATTAGCAACCTTTTAAGATGCAAATGCTTCTTCTTTTCATTGTTGACTTTTATTAATGGATGGTGTGAAGAATGTTGCTTAAATGCCAATTTTCTTGCTTTTTATAGTATTTTCAATTTTCTTATACAGGTTTTGGGCTTATTAAATTACAGACTGCACCCAAATCTACCTGGAACCTGACTGACACTCAGTGAAACCAGTCAGCATTCACTGAATGCCGCACGACGCTCAGCAAATTCCAATGCGGCACTTAGTGAATGCCATGAATTCTCATCGAGTGCCATTCAATCTTCCAGTTTTATTTAATTGATTCTTTTCCCTTAGTTAGTGATCATTAGAAACTTTCAAGACTTCCTATTCTCCTCCTATCTCTCATGGCTCCTATTAGCTCTCATATCCTTTTCCCATGGATGGACACCCTCTCTGGTATTGATAGACTTAATTTTGAGTCTTATAGGTTGACTGATATTTTCTCCTTTTGACGGATGGCCTCTGATAAAGATTCGCTTCGAGCCATTATTAGGTGCTAGGATCCTACACTTCATGTTTTTCGGTTCGGGTATGAAGAGATCTGCCCATTGTTTGAGGAGTTTAGTGCTATCCTCAACACCGACCCTTTTGCGAATTTGATAGTTTCCCCGGTTCAGGCAGGGTATGTGTAGGATCTGGCTGCCCTTCTTCACATTCTCGTAATGCCGCTAGTTCCTTTATCATGGATTGGCACATTGATTTTGAGCGCCTTTCTTTCGCTTATGCCTCAATTAGGGATCCTGATGACGGTGGGTTCCACATTATCCGGCATAGTGCGCTTTCTATTACCATGCTCTCCTATTTCCTTTTTCAGTCCTCTGTCGATATTCTTATTCCCATCATCTGTGGTCTTTGAGATATGAGGAGTGCTGTTATGCTCATCCTAGGAGAGACTTTGCTGGGACTAGGCCATGCTCATGATACTAGATCGATGCTACTTTCTGGGGCTCCTTATGTTCCTCGGATATGGCTATTGGAGCATCTGGGTCTCTTTGCCCGCCTTTCTAATCTTAGGAGGTAGCTCCCCTATGACCGCCTAGATATTCATTGCCTTTTCCACTCAGTTAATGATTGGTTTTCTTGGCTATAGAGTCTTTTCTATGAAGACATCCATTGGATCTACCCCTAATGGGTTTATTGCTCTGTCACAGTGGGGCTTCCTAGATGTCCCAGCATTTGGCTACCCGACTTACATGCTACCACTTTTTACATTCTGAGTTGGGTAGTCCGTCAGTTTGGACTCCCTCAGGACATCCCAGAGAGTGTCACCCTCGATTTTTTGAGGGTTAATTTAGTAAATTCAGGGTGAACACTCATGTGCCATGGCATTCAATACGTATTAAAAAATAGTCTGTTACAGCGGGCGGCACTCAGAGAGTTGTTCGCGACACTCTGAGTGCCGTTTCGGCACTCACTGACTGCCGGTGCGGCACTAGCTTCACCGCGTGCCGGCGCATTTGTAGTTATTATACATATATATGTATATATATAATTGTTTTCTTTTATCTTTTTTTCCAAATTTTTTCTTCTTTTTTTATTTTGAAATTCTTTTTTTCTTTTATTCTTTTTTTTTTTTCATTTTCTTTTCAAATAGTTTTCTATGCTTATATTAAAATCAAATTTTCCAAACTATTTTTCTTATACGTATTTTATACCCGAATTTCCCTAAACACCCGGTCTTTCTCTTGGAAATTTTATCAAGACTGAAGAACCTTCCAAAGAGCTTGAATCACTTAAAAAGAAATCTTCAAATTCTGTCGGACATTGTTGTCATCGGCTTAGGGGTAATCATCCCCTGAATTCTATGTTCGGTCGAAATTGGGGTGTCTATCGTCCCATGGGTACGTGACAAGTTGATTATCGCATGATTGTCCACAACAAGATAGAACTGAATCAAAAATAACAAAAGAAAGCAGTAATATTAAACATGGTAGTCTAGGCATATTACATATTAAACATCAACATCAGAGTTATAAATCCCATTATTACATACCATAGAAGGGGAAAGAAACGAGAAGCTAATAATATCCCGAACGTAGGCCCTACATCATATTCTAAACAAGATCAGCATTTAGTGCCTCCAAAATTTAACAAAAGATAGATAACAAAAGTTTTTAGCTTCCATTCTCTAGCTCGCGAAGCCATAACCTTCTTCAGCATACTCCTCTTTTGGGTATTCAGACTCTGCAAGGTCTGGACGTTTGATTGTCCAGGAAAATGAAAGTCGTCAGCTTGCATACAAGTTGAGTAAATAAACCTACTACGCTTGAACAGGCTCAGAAAACATTGAGTTAATCTTGTTGATAAGTAAAACCATTCCTTTTGTACTTTTGAAAAAATGTTAGTTAAGTCTTATAAATCCCGATCTCAGCGTACTTGGTATGTTAAGAAACACTCAACGACAATATCGCACCTAAAAATACAACTAACATCAATCGATTGATCACTTTAGACTATCTGTCCAATCTGTACCCAGTTGATGCTACATTTTGAACCACTGGTTCAATTCCTTGCAACTCGACTTACTTTGGATCACCAATCCAATCCTTCATCGACTTGACTCTTTGCATGCAATCTGACATAAATGTCGTTGGGTCTAGAATATCATCACCTTATGGCCGTTAGGTTACCTTTTATTATCACTTGCCCAACTTGGCCTTTTATCTATGGCCAATTTGGCCTTTAATCTGTGGCCGACTTGGTCTTTTTATCTGTACCCAACTTGGCCTTTTATCTGTACCCAACTTGGCCTTTTATCTGTACCCAACATGGCCTCTGGTATCCCTATCTTATTCCATTCAGCTCTGGTCAAATGGCCAAAAGACTCAACCCTACTGCCCAAATGGCCTAGTATCCTTTTTACGATAGTACCGACAAGGTACTACCACACTTACTACCATTGCCCAACTTGGCCTGAGTAGCACTTGAATAACAACATGACACCCATTAGTCTTGTGTGAATGAAACACAAGAACCAGACCGAAGGATATAATCATCCCGTTATAGCTTTCGCTATGCCTTTTTCATTATCAATCTCATTAGAGTTAAGTAGCTTTCATAATGTCAACTAACGCGCGTGGTACAAGTCATTAATGTGCATCATTATATATATTAGTATTCTCAAATCAATCACACCGTCACTCTCAAAACTCATGTATCTTGCATGTATAAGGTTTATAGACTCGTCTCGTTTATACTTATAGAACACATTCTTTCTCTTCTCATTATAGTAGAATTCTATATTACTATAGTACTATATCAACATCACAAGGTACCACTTACCATACAGCATATGCAAGCATATATGTAAAGTACAACTTAAAATACAACTATCGCAGCTTGTGGTTCTACCAGACATATCATGGATCATCATAAATATAACATTCAACAAGCTAATCTTTTAAATACTGCTGAACTCGAGCGCTCAAGCCTCTCGAGCGCTAAGGCATGGCTTGTTCGTTGGGCTCGAGCGCTCGGGTTTGACAGTTTCCCAACAGATTGTAAGTTTTTAAACATAACTTCGTATTTATACAACTTTCATGTGCCATGTAGGGCCATGGATCATAATTTGACTTAACAAAACATAATTCTAAAGTGAGTAAGAGTACTCACGAGATCTAGATGATCAAATAGATGTTTGATGATGAGAATGATGAGATAGAAGTGATGATCATGCCTCAATACTACTTCGTTCAAGCTCTAAGAGCGTTGGATCTTCCTTCTCCTCTTGATTCCTCAGTACTTACTCCTAGAACTTCATGGTAGTTGTAATGTGTATGTATGCATATGAGGGTGGTTGGATCATGAATTTGGAGACATGCAAGCATGGATATGTGTATATATGTGTATAAGCTCTCAAGGTAGCTATCTGTATATCAGAGTTATAAATGAAGTAAATGCTGGATCATGCTGGGTATTTATAGAGTTTCAAGCCCATGGAAAATAGTCTTTTCACTCTTTTTAAAGCTCGAGCGCTCCTGGCTCGAGCGTTTTGAAGGATCGAGTGCTCGGGGCTCCTACTTCAGCAATCCTTATAATGTTTCCTGGATCCAAAGGTTCCAGAAATAAACATTCATGTAAACTATCATCAACGCTCATTCATAAATGATCGTTATGTACATATACGGTCACAGAAATACGGGATTACATCCATTTAGATAATTACAAATAAAAGGGCTGGTATTACACATTCTTACACATTATCAAAGTATTGCATTATTGTGTCTCATTATCTCTTCTTAAACAGTATTGCATTCTGAAAACGTTAAGACAGTGTTTGAGCAACTCAACAATTTATGTCATAAACAACAGTGAATATCAATACTCTGTAAATACCAATTGATTGAGACAAGGGTTCAATCGATTGGGGTAAAATATAGTTTCAATCAATTGAAATCAATTTCAATCGATTGGGAAAAATAAAGTTTCAAGTGATTGAAACATTTTAAATCGATTGAATGAATAGTGGTATCAATCGATTGAAATCAATTTCAATCGTTTGCTATAAAGTTCAATCAAGCTTCAATCGATTGAAAGGTCTTCTTCAGAAAATGGGGTAGTGACGTCCAAAATTTTTGGGCTGTCTTGTCTTGGTTTCTTCACGTTCGAAACTTATAAAAACAATAACTAGGCTATTGAGTGAGTTTAGAACTCATCTAAATCAAGGGGGTACTTGTGGTGAGCTTCAAAGCTTTAATGGCCACCTCTCTTTCTCTCTCCTCTTCTCTTCTGTCTCCTTTTCCTCTCTCTGTCTCTTCTGCTTCTCTTCTTCTTCTTCTTCTTCTTAACAGTATATATAAATAGTGTATGTGTGTATATAGATATATAATATCTCTCTCTCCCTCTCTTTCTCTCTCTCTCTCTCTCTCTCACTCTCTCTGGTTTTCCACACATACACACACATGAATATAACACATATATAGGGAGAAAAAAGGCCAGGTGGAAGTTTCTACATAAAATGGGGAATACAGGTCATAACACTTTCAATCGATTGAGACGGTTTCAATCGATTGATAACAGGTGGTACTATTTTAATCAATTGAACTAGGATGCAATTATTGCATTTATGTTGACAGAGTTTCAATCGATTGAAAAGACCATCATGGCAATCGATTGGGAGAGAAATTACAAGTATGGTAAAGACACTTATACAGAATCTCACTGTATTAATATACATAGGAAAATATAGGGTATTACATAATTGTAAGTCCTTCATCAAACTAGTTTGGTATTCTGTACCAAGAAAGGCATATTGTATTGGAAGTCATCTTGAACATCGTCATTCTTGACTTTGATCTTTCTAAAGGATTATTCATCTCACTAAAAGTGTTTTTTCCACAAAACAAAATAAATGGACTAGAAATTGTTCATTAAAGTAAATGAGACTTTTATCCATGGGATTAGAACTCATTATATACCCTTGAGGCTTGACTTCAAAACTCATGGATGAATAAAGATGAAATAACCTTCATCCGGTTTGATTTGATGAATTTGACTTACTAATTTTCAAAGATAATCGAAAAGACGGTTGGTATACTTGAGCATGATTTATTTATGGTTAAAGTTTGGAAAAGTCTAGAGAACTTGATCAATGCTCTTGTCTTGGAAATAATTCTTAGCTTGATAAGATATACACTGGGAAAAGTCACGATGATCAAGCTAAGGTTGTCTTTCAACAGAGTGAATTGAAAGTAAGACTATGCTAAAAGTTTTCAAATCTCTATTGTATATCAATTATGCATACAAGATGGTCATACTTTGTTTTCTCGATAATTATGCATAAAAGATGGTCATTTTAGGGTAATTGGAAGAAAGATCAAAGCTTGAAAGAACATATTTGAGTGATTTTTCATGCCTACTTTGCAAAATTTTCATTTATCATAGGATATCAAAATTTTAGAATAATAGAGTCTGATTCAACTTAGTTTTTAGAGACTTTAAGTTCAATCTGGGCTTATGGAAGTATTTTTCCTATAAACATCCATGAAATACCTTTCTTTTGACATAAGATAGGCCTTCTTAGGTGTTTGTGAATTCAGTTATGATTTTTGCAAGATTAGTCGATGAGTCTGGGCAGAAATCATTTATATCAAAATTCCAGAATAATGAAGTTTGGACAGGGACTTTTAAAATGAATAGAACGAATACTTCACTTATGAAAATAAGGTCCTACTTTTTGAAAAATCTTCTTAATTTATTAAGCTTATGATCTAGTAAAGGAATTGAATTGATTCATTATTTAGACCTACTTTTGGAGTGATTTTTGTAAAGTCTTCAAATCTGGAATTTTGATTGATGACTATTTCTCTCATATTTTATGCATTTCACTTGTATGCTTGGTTGTTTTGTGGTGTTTTGATGCAGTGATTCAAAAGACTCGGACTCAACTCCTTAGATTGATCTTGCCTCTTCTGCATGTGACTTGGTGTCCATGCGTCATGTACATTCTTCTATCCTTCTCTTTAGAGATTCTGCTAGGTTTATAACTTTTTCATTAATGACAAAAATCCTGTAGGATAGTCTTCATCATATGCTTATTTGTTAGAGACAAACTATATAGTATTGTTAGATGTTGCATAGCACGTTTACCTTTAATTGCCATTGTGACTCCGCATGAGTCACCCCAATGAAAGTTCTCTTATTCCCTTTGCATTCCAGGTATGTTTCCTTTCTTTGTATTTGAACTCGAGCAAGATCGAACCACTATAAGTACTTCTGTCCTTCCTCTAGTATCGCATGTACATCTGCTTGCTTCTTGAACTTAATCTCTTGATTGATTCTGGTTAGATGCTCTTTATGCCATGTATATATTATCTAGTATGTTTGAGGAAAGAACACCAATTTTGAGTTAAGAACAAATATCTTGACAATGTCTATTGACACGACTAAAAAGTTGTGCGCTCTTGTGCAACACCCAAGTGTAGGTGATCGTGCAAGTAATACTGGAGAGGTCCAGGTCGATCCCATAGGGAAGGTGTTAAACTAATTACTTAGATTATTCTCAAAAAAATAAAATAAAATTCAATATTTTAAGGGAAAGCAAACTAATTTAACAACTACTACAAGTAAAGCAATTAAACTAGATTACCTAATTACTGACTAATTAACTAAAGCTATAATTTAAAATGTGTTTGTTTCTTAATTAAAAGGAATGTTGGGATTACACGAATCCACCGCATCCTAGCCATCTACCATGCAATTACATTGAAGCTCGATGGAGCACACTTTCTACAGTATTCCGTATTCCTCTTAAGATAAAGAATCTATAATCCTTTCATGGCCGGGACTATATCATCACATTTACGTTTGAAATACATAAAAGCGGTTTAAATCAATAGTTTAGACTCTCACCTACAATGGTATTAGCATTGAGGGTGGTTTGCAAAATATATTGAAGAAAAATGCCTCAAGACTTTAGGTTTAAAGACTGTTTTGACAAACTGAGCATTTGGGGACAGTTTGATAACGAATCAGTAAAGCAGAAAGTCCAGGAATACTGCATAGAATGTTCTCAAGAATCAGAATGTTCGATCGATCGACGCGCTTTTGATCGATCGAATATCTTTATCTCTTGATCGATCGAACTGACTTCGATCGCTCGATAATGTCTCTATTTCGATCATGAAAGAAATGCACATGTTCCTCATGTCACCAAGATAAAAATAACATACGCGTCACATCCATGTATCCGTGTGTATGTGAAATTAACAGCTATACATCAACTTTATTTAGAGTTGTTTAAACTATCATACTCTCAGAACTCGTAGTTTCAACTCAATCCTCACATAGTTATTACACTCACAAATGAACATCTCACAGAAACTTGGTGAATAATAGTCGCACACGGTACAAAAGCTTTGATAGGAGTGATTTTTCGGATACTAATGCTTTCATACTCGACTCTATAAAAGACGAACATTTTAGAGTGTATAGTCTCATGAAAGGAATACTACTTATTAGAGGAGCGAAATACCGTGGATAACTCAACTTACACTTTCATGTTTAAACTAAGTTATAGAGAATCATTAAGGCTTTGACTTTTCGGATTTTTTATTTAGTGGGATAGAAATGAAAAGGGTAAGAACTTGCACATCTTTATCATGTGACTGTATTTAGTAATTTCTTTACTTTCCTCCAACCATCCTCTCCATACATATCATCATTCATTTCATTTTTTTTAACATATATATATGCAGTCCTTCTCACCACTATTCCCTCCTTATACTTCAACAATTTAATTACATTGGGTGTGCAATGGGGTGTATTTAGGTCAAGGTATAAAGTTAGGAATTTAGAATTTCATATGGTTTCGGCATGATTTGTTAGGCGAGGGGTTAAGAAAAGCACATATTCAGAGATGTCAACATAGGTAAATGGACAGGTAAGGAGTAAACAACGATGGCTTAAATCATTTTCTGAACTTCTTAATTTTTAACACTTAAATGTTCATTGAGTCTAATTGGTAAAACCTGAACGTTCTCCTCTAATAAGCAGCCAAAATGAATAAATAGAGACTAGTCAACGAATTTTAATCGGCATTTTCAATGTAAACAATTCGAACTTGATGTGATAATTCCCTAAGAATTGAAGATTGGATTCAAAATCTCACTAAGGGTAACAAGTTTTCACTACTTCATTCTTTAAAGCACAAAAGTCGTATTAACTATTGTTTAAAGTTTTCTGCATAGCTATTAATAAGTGCAACTGATTTGGATATAGGAATGGTCAACATATTCATTTATCCTAGAGAACTTAGAAAAACGCATGAACTTAATTCATAAAAGGATGAGAATAAAATGGTTGTGTCATTTCTTGACAACAGCTAAATAGAAGTGAAAATTCAAAATTATTCTACCCATTTAATTCAAAGACTTGGTTAATAGTTTGAAAATTTTGAAATTTTGTATTTTAAATTTGTTTTGAAGTTGAAATTTTAATAATAATGGAGATTGTATGATGTTTGCCAATAGATAAAGTGGTCCAGATTGCTACGTAGAAAATATGCACAGGTGATTATCTATCTATATCCCACCCCCAACTGAAAATCGCAATGACCTCAGCAAGTGATTTCAAAATAGATAGAGAGATAGCACCTGAAATATCATCATAAGCATCGTAACAGTAACAACCTGTACAGAAAGAATACATACTCCAAGTAGCCAAGATCAAATAGATAGGAAATATATTGCATCAGATCCAAACATAAAATAGAATACATCACTAAAAATATAGGAAAGTAAACGAACAGAACAACGATAATAATATATCTCTATATGCCATACAAACAGAAATCCAAACTATCCAAACCAACCAACAACATAAACAATAACCCAACAGTGTCCAAAAATGCCCAACAAACAACCCAGAATATACTAAACCAACCAAAAATACATAAAACAAAACCAACAGACTACCCATCATCGGGAACATCAGATAAAATGTCAATCAATAGATCCGGAGCATCCATAACTCCACCCTCGACACCCGTAGTAGCGGTAGCCGGAGCACTCGCAATCGTGGCAGCTGGAGTAGAAACTGATGTGTCGGCCACGACAGGAGGAGGTGGAAATGGTAGCTTTGAAGTAGGTGGTCTCGCTGATGATGATGGTGCAGTAGGTGGTACAGCAGATGTAGAAGGAGCGGAAAGATCAACCGAGGGATCGGAGGATGAAGGACCAGTAGGGGCAAAGGAGGATGGGGCAGTGGTGGGTGGTGGAGGTGCAGATGGAGGGAAAGATGGGGGCACGATCGGATCGAACCCTAGCTGGACTAACAGGGTCGTCAGCATGGCGGATATGTGATCTATCTTGCCCTCGAGTCTAATCCGGGCCTCTCTTTCCTCTAATAGAAACTCGGGAATAGTAGGGAGAGGCGCGGAAGAAGACTCTCCCTGGGCAGGAGCCTGAGACCACTGTCTCAACTCAAAACGAGCAACCTCCTCCACCGGGTCACCCTCCTTATCAGAATCCTGCTCCCCAGCCTCTATGGGCGTCCCAGAAGCAACTCCCTCAGTATCAGTCCCGCCTCCACGTCTGCTCTTCTCTTCCATCTTCGCCTTGCCTTTTCCTTTTCGCTTCCTCTTCTGCGCATCGGACCGGCGGGAAGCTGTCTCTCCAAGCCGACTGCGAGACTGGGCAGTCGCGTCCCCCACCAAAGGAATGATACCCGCATGCTCGATCACCCTATGAATAGCC
The DNA here is from genome assembly GCA_033977485.1 of Hydrangea macrophylla. Lineage (NCBI taxonomy): Eukaryota > Viridiplantae > Streptophyta > Magnoliopsida > Cornales > Hydrangeaceae > Hydrangea > Hydrangea macrophylla. The sequence continues at coordinate 706,290 of CM066992.1, forward strand.
CAAGCACCCTTCAGGTGCTTTTTAGCCTGAATGTAGCGTGTAGGGTGTCGCATGAAGTCGATGTAAAGGCAGGGTAAACAGACTGGCTGCCGTGTCCCGATCACGTATAAGACACGAGCATACCACGCCGCGATCTTCTCCCTGTATGATGTCACTAATAGGCAATTGCTCAGGGCAAGGTGGAGCATATGGTACTTATCTGTGAGGTGGAGGTCGGGAATGAGAGCCTCGCCATCCCATGTCGGAAGAGCTCCCCCGGTGTTCTCTCGAATAATGATGGTCGGTGATAGCTGAGGTGTGTCAGGACGATGGGGACATACACAATCAGGTACCTCCGGTCCCCCAAGAGCAGCAGCAATGGTGGCCGGACTGAAAATGATCTCTCATCCACGGAAAAATGAGCGAAGGGTGAACGGAGCAACAGGATCCCGGATCATCGTCGCACAGGCCTCCCGTATCCAAGATAGATTTACATGCTTAGGCTGGGAGAATAGTGTGTACCACTGGGGCATGGCACGTATCCGTGCAAGGTACCACGGAGTAGCCAGCCAGGCAGTCTCAAGGGGACGCTCGATTATGACCTTCCGTGACTGGATGTAACGGGTGAACCAAACGCGGTCTTCCTCATTTCTAAACCCGTGATCTGGAATTGGATCGGGTATAGCGAGGTCGAATGGCTTAGATTTGTGGTAGCCAGTGATCGGATTCATGATAAAGCCCTAAAATGGAAGAAGTAAGGAGAGAAAACATTAATACTGGGCAAATAATAAAGAGAAAGAAACTGCCACACTTCGATCGATCGAATCCCGTTCGATCAATCGAGACAATCTTTGGTTCGATCACTCGAAAATGTTCGATCGATCGAACGGATGCTGGGTTCGATCAATCAGAACCAGTTTGATCGATCAGAACCAGTTCGATCGATCGAGCATAGCGAAATGGCAGTAGCAACGCTCGAGAACGGGAATAGCCCGAAACAACAAATACTAATAAAAGGAGTTAAAGAATCAATGGGGGGCACCCCCATATGAATTTGAAAGAAAAAGAAATACGAGGGGTGACTCGGGGGCTCACCTCGAGAGACGCACTGGGTAGAGGGTGCCGGCGATGCCACTGATGATCCGGGGGACCCGGAGCTCCTTAATGATGTGGTTTGAAGTGGGGGAGGCCAAAATCATAGGATTCGCCCTCTATGTTCGATCGCTCGAGTAAAGGAGAGAGACGGAGAGACTGATTGAAAATTATAAAAGACGCCTCGTATAAAAATAGGTTTCGGTCGATCGAGTAGGCTCGATCGATCGAACCTCCGATCGATTGAGCCTTCCTCAATCGCTCGAGGTGATGACGCTGTCGATCGATCGAGATACGTTCGATCGATCGAGAAGAGAAATTCCACAATATCCTTGAATTGAGAAATTCCACACCCCCAACTAACCAATTTTAATCTGGACATACAAAATATGGATAAAACAGTGCATTGCCAGAACATGTAAGCCAAAAATGGCAACCTCATAGTAGAACATTGCAAATTTATATAAATAAGTCCTTAAAAAAAACATCCATGTGCAATATTAGTGCCCCCAAAGATGGCATTTAAAACCTTATTGAAAAAAAAAGAAAACTAAAAAGAAAACTGAAATTAATAACACTTCGTCCAAGAATACACTCCAATTTATTAAAGAAGATATGAAATGACATAAAACAATTGGAGTAAAACACTATTCTTCTAGCAAAAAGATATCGTCCTCCATAGCTTCTTTCACCGCCAGAACTTCAAATGTAGAGTCTAAACTGGATGGTTCCCTTTCCCAGAATAGTCGGAAAGCAGCGAGGACATCATCAAGCAAGTCTGAACTCCGTAAGGACTTGATATCACAGGCAAGAGTTGACCCGCATGGAGACAAGGATAAAGGAGTATAATTGCGCAACAGATTTTCCTCTTACGACGGAGTATTCGGGGACCGTATGTATGGCCCAAACCCATGAAAGAGTTGATGTGGAAGGTATAGCGGTGGGAATGGTAGATTCATAGTGATATTCCTGACAAAGGGAAACAAAAAAAAAAAAACGAAACGGAGAAAATAAGTTAACAAGAGCAACAGAAAAAAAAAAGAAGAGATAAATAAAGCAAAACGAAAAGAAAATGAAAGGAATGTGACCCCAAAATTAACCTCACTATTGGCCAGATATCCCCAGATGCACTAGCTGGTAGAGGGCATTGAAGCCTGAATAGCAAGTAACTGACATACTCATAGATGTAGGGAATCACATGGAAGATCATGAAGTCGTCAACATATGTGAAAACAACATTGTGGCATTCGGGCACCACATCTTGTAAGTCCTCTTCTTCCCATGGCTCCCACATTGAGTCATTTTCCCATTGTTCCAACAGTACGTCATCCACTTCTTCAACAGCATACCCTTCAAGTTCCCCTTCCTCTCCAGAAAGGTCCATATGCTCGAATGGGTTGATTTGGAGGAGAGCAGGATCATAAGGGGATGTACCCATAGGTCAGGTCCACTACATCATCCACCCCTGGTCCTTGATAGGGAGACAAGCAGAATGCTATCTCGTCGGCAGTCCAAGGTGGGTTCTGATATTTTGAATCAGCCCAAGACCCTATAGAATGAACATCGTCGTCCCTCATTTTGATGTCCTGCAAGGGAAAGACAGCACATAATAGCAGATTAAGAATCGAAGTCACATTCAAAAAGACAGACAAAAGGTAAAAAAAAAACGAAATACAGGAAAATAAACAATACAACAACATTGGGAGAACGCACTTGGGCGTTTTAGTTTGAAGTATAGTCGGGCTCATCCAGTTGGATGTGCTCGACCTCGGGTTGGAAATCTTCTAAGAACGGTTTCAACCTTTGGCCATTGACCTTGAAACTTCCGTCGTTCTTAGGATTAAATAGCTCAACTGCCCCGTGTGGAAAAATAGATTTGACTGTGAAAGGACCTGTCAACCGTGATCGGAGTTTGCCTGGGAAGAGATGAAGGCGTAAGTCATATAATAAAACTCTCTGCCCCGGCTTGAAAGATTTACGAATGAGTGTTCGATCATGGCTCGCCTTCAACCATTCCTTGTGGAGTTTGGCATTGTCATATGCATCTCGTCGGATTTCTTCCAGTTCTGCCAATCGCAGTTTTCGGAGATGTCCTCCCTCTTTAATGTCAAAATTTAATGAGCGTGTTGCCCAACAAGCTTTGTGTTCTATTTCGACAGGAAGGTGACACGCCTTACCATACACTAGCCTATATGGAGACATTCCCAGATTTATCTTAAAGGCCGTGCGGTATGCCCATAAAGCATCAGTCAGTTTGTAAGCCCAATCTTTTCTATTGAAACTAACCGTTTTTTCAAGTATATGTTTGATTTCATGGTTAGCCAACTCTGCCTGTCCGTTTGTTTGTGGGTGGTACGCTAGAGCGATTTTATGGTGTACCCTATATTTCTTGAGTAGTGCTTCCAAAGGCCTATTGCAGAAATGCTTGCCTTGGTCACTTAATAATGCTTTTGGGGTTCTGAAACGCGATAAAATGTTTTCCTTAAGAAAAGACATGACTGTTTTATGGTCATTGCGTCTTGTCGGTATTGCTTCTACCCATTTTGATACGTACTCCACAGCTAGGAGTATGTATTCGCAGTTGTTTGATTTAGGGAACGGGCCCATAAAGTCTATGCCCCAACAATCAAATATTTCAATTATGATAATAGGGGTTAAGGGCATAGAATTTTTTTTTGAAATAGTACCTAGCTTTTGACAGCGTTTGCACGATTTGCAAAAAGAATAAGCGTCCTTAAATATGGTGGGCCAATAAAATCCGCTGTGTAGGACTTTTTGTGCGGTCTTTTGGGAAGAAAAATGGCCACCACACGCTTCAGAGTGGTATGAGGCTAGAATTACGGTTATATCCTCATTAGGGACGCAACGCCTGATGACCTGATCAGCACAATACTTGAATAAATAAGGGTCATCAAAAAAGAAATGGCGTGCAAACGAGAGGAACCGCTTCCTGTCTTGATTCGACCAGTGTCTAGGAGTTTCTCCTGTGGCTAGGTAGTTTACTATGCCTGCATACCAGGGTAAACCCGAGACTGCCATAATTTGCTCGTCTGGGAATTCATCTTTGATTGGTATGGGTTCAGTATTGTCTGTGAATGTTAACCGAGATAAGTGGTCAGCAACCACATTCTCTACTCCCTTTTTATCCTTGATAGTGATATCAAATTCCTGGAGTAGAAGTATCTAACGGATAAGCCTCTGTTTCACGTCTTTCTTAGATAACAGGTACTTGAGGGCCGAGTGGTCTGTAAAATAGACTATTGGGGACCCCTATCAAATAAGACCTAAATTTGTCCAACGCGAAGACTATTGCCAGTAACTCTTTTTTAGTAGTTGTATAGTTCATTTGGGCTTCGTTGAGTCTTCGGCTGGCATAGTATATAACATAAGGCTTGTTGTCCTTCCTCTGTCCTAGGACTGCACCAATGGCGTAGTCACTAGCATCGCACATTAGTTCGAATGGCAAACCCCAGTTGGGTGCCTGTATTATCGGTGTGGAGGTAAGGTGTTCCTTTAGTGCGTCAAAAGATGTTTGACAGTTATCCGACCATACAAAAGGTGCATCTTTGACTAGGAGTTGGCACAGTGGTCTAGAGATCGCACTAAAGTTTTGGATAAAGCGTCGATAAAATCCAGCATGTCCCAAAAAAGAACGAATGTCTCGGACTGTTCGAGGGACAGGTAAATTTGAAATTATATCAATTTTTGCTTTATCAACTTGGATACCTTTGTCAGAGATAATGTGGCCGAGGACAATTCATTTGGTCACCATGAAGTGGCATTTTTCCCAGTTTAGTACTAGGTGTTTGTCCTCGCATCTCGCTAACACTTTTTCAAGGTTTTCTAGGTAGTTATCGAAACTATGGCCAAACACCGAGAAGTCGTCCATGAAAACCTCGAGTGTCTGTTCAACCATATCACTGAAAATGCTTAACATGCACCGCTGAAAAGTAGCAGGTGCATTGCATAATCCAAAAGGCATGCGGCGGTAAGCGAACGTACCGAACGGACATGTGAATGTTGTTTTCTCCTGATCTTCAGAAGCAATTTCAATTTGGTTGTACCCACTGTATCCGTCCAAGAAACAATAATACTTATGACCCGCCACTCGTTCTAGCATCTGATCCATGAATGGCAGTGGGAAGTGATCTTTCCGGGTCACAGTATTCAACTTTCGATAGTCAATACACATTCTCCATCCAGTGGGGATGCGTGTTGGTACTAACTCGCCGTCTTTATTTGGGATTACTGTTATACTGGCCTTTTTGGGCACCACTTGGGTTGGACTAACCCAAGGGCTGTCAGAGATAGGGTATATTATCCCAATGTCTAGAAGTTTTAAGACTTCTTTCTTCACTACTTTTTGCATATTTGGATTCAGACGCCTCTGCATTTGTCGCGAAGGTTTAGCGTCGTCCTCCAGATATATCTTATGGATGCAAATAGATGGGCTTATACCTTTTAGGTCGGCAATAGTCCATCCCAATGCTCCCTTATGCAGTTTGAGCATTTGAATCAACTTATCCTCTTGTTCTGGATTTAACGTAGATGAGATTATAACAGGATAAGTCTTTTCAGTTCCCAGAAAAGTGTATTTGAGCTCTTTTGGAAGCTCTTTTATTTCCAAATCAGGAAACTGAAAATTCGAAGGCATAGTTAACTTGGTTTTTGGAGGTAAGGGTTCATATGGTGTGACCCACATGCACTTATCTCTATATTCCTCCTTTATTTCCATCATGAGGCAGACATGATTTAGGGCAGCATCCAATGGGGTAGAATCATTAGGTTGCTAGGTAGTGTCGAATTGTGACACAACTACCTCCAAGGGATCTTTGTACTCTACAAGATCAGCCTCATCTTCGATGACCGTTTCGATGCAGTTAACTTCTTCGTCATCCTCGTATTCTTCAGGTCGGGGATTTGAGAATATCTTGACATTTAAAGTCATGTTCCCGAATACAATGGTCATGATACCACTTCTTATTCTGATTGTGGCATCTATGGTGTTGAGGAATGGACGTCCAAAAATTACCGGAATTTGTGCACATGGGTTAGACACAGGTTCTGTGTCCAGAATCACAAAATCTACCAGGAAGACAAAAGTGTCTATTTGCACCAGAACGTCCTCCAATATTCCTCTAGGATATTTGACTGACCTGTCTGCCAATTGCAATGCAACTCGGGTGGGTTTGAGTTCACCCAACCCTAATTGTTTATAGACATAGTATGGCAACAGGTTTACGCTTGTTCCTAAATCAAGGAGTGCGTTGTCTATCCTTTGATTCCCAATTTTGCCCGAGACAGTTGGGGTGCCAGGATCCTTAAGCTTTGGAGGCAACTCATTTTGAATGATTTCACTTGCTTGGCAAGCGACATAAGCGTGTTTCTTTACACTTTGCCTCCTCTTGACCATGCATAAGTCCTTTAGAAAAAACCCTTTTTATGACTTTTTTTTTATTTTGGGCTAATGACTATTTTAAAAAAAGAGTCATAACAAATACTTTTTTCTAACATATATGACTCTTTTTGAAAATATAGTCATAAGATTGGTAAGTGGTGTTTTATTTACGACCATTTTTTTTATTAGTCATAAATAATAAGATTGTTTATGACAGTTTTTTTTAAATGGTCATAAATAATAAGATTTTTTATGACAGTTTTTTTGAAAATGGTCATAAATAATAAGAGTTTTTATGACAGTTTTTTGAAAATGGTCATAAATAATAAGATTTTTATGACTTCATTTTTTGGTAGTCATAAATATTCTTTATTTTTATGACTCTTTTTCTTTGAATTCTAGAATCAAACGTAAGTACTGTTTTGGGAAAAATAGTGAAAAAAAGACAATATGCTAAGATTTTTAAAGTTAAGATTCTTGATTAGGGAAAGGTCCTCTGTACAAAAATATTTTGTGAAATTTTACTTGGCATACACGAATATTATGTGAAATTTCACTAAATCTTTACATGAATATTAAGTGAAATTTCATTTAAATCGACCTTTGAGAGACTAGTTTTTAAGAAATTACTTTTTGAAATTGGACTTTTAACACTTGATAGTTACTTTTAGTGTCACAAATTTAGATTTTATTAAGAATCATATTAGATCTTTTATGACAGTTTTTTGAAAATTATCATAAAAAATAAGATTTTTTATGACATGTTTGTGAAAAGTGTCATATATAATAAGTATTTAGAAAAGTGTCATAAATAACAAGACTTTTATGACTTCATTTTTGGGTAGTCATAAATATTCTTTATTTTTATGACTCTTTTTCTTTGAATTCTAGAATCAAAGTACTGTTTTTTGGGAAAAATAGTGAAAAAGACAATATTTTAAGATTTTTAAAGTTAAGATTCTTGATTAGGAAAATGTGCGCTGTATAAAAATTTTAAATGAAATTTCACTTGGTATACATGTAACACCCCGTATTTTCTTTTTATAAATATTCATTTAAAAAAACAAAATAATGAGACAACCTAAATTTTTGTGTATACAACCATGGTTATTTATTTATATGCGTGTATTTATTTTATTCATTAATTATTGTGTGAAATTTTATAGAGCTAAGTGGTGGAGTTAAGTTGTAAAAACTTAAGTTGAACAAGTCATTGAAGAATTGATGTGTTTATTTTTTTGTAGTGATTATAGGCCCGTGAATGTGTTAATTTGTGTTTTTAACATTTAAATTAAGTACCCAGGTTATGTACACCCATTGGGTCACTCATTTTAGAACTTTAGAATGTATTTCGGGCCCATACAAAGCCTTTTTGTGAGGCCCCTAGACAAAAAACGGGATTTTTAGCCTTTTGTGTGTTTGTGTTATAATATATGTAGGTGTATCATATATACATACATAATATACCTCCTAGGGTTTTGATAACAAAAAGAAAAGAAAAGAGAGACATGAGAAAAATAGAGCAGTCAAGCGAGAGAGAGAGAGAGAGAGAGAGAGAGAGAGAGAAGAAGAAGAAGAAGAAGATACTAAGAGAAGAAAAGAGGAACCCCAAATATTGTTTTGCGAATCTTCATCAACATTGAAGTCCTAAATCGGTGAGTTAACTTGTTAATTTCTTTCAATCTTGTTTAATTGAAATTTAAATGGATAGATTATTAAATTAGTATGGTTATGGGTTATGAGATTTAGGTTTTTATTTACAATGATTGAAGTTATGATTTGAGATTTATAGATGAGCCTTGGATATACATTTGAGCAATTATTCAATTTTCGGATTTGGGATTTTCATGGATCAGATTTTAGTAGATAATTCCTAATAAATCATACGTTACAGTTTTTGTGATTCTGTCTGGGAAAGCCTGTAGGAAACGCAATTCTGGACAACTTTCGTCTAATGGTATTTTTCCCAATTCTGCACCGTTTGGGCAGAAAATTCATATTACAGTAGCAGTTTTATGAATGTTAAAATAAGCATATTTGCTATATCACATTTTTGTGTGATTTCGTGTTCGTTAATATAAATTAATTTATTTGTACATAGAAAGATATGAGTTCTCATGTATAGTTGAGTTTTGTGAAATTATGACTGTGTGATTTTGTGTGGGTTATGAATCTGTGTGAACATGTAGCTGTTAATATAATTTTAATGGAAATTTGAGTTGAGATATATGAATCTCTTATGAAGTAGAGTTTTGTGAAAAACGTGGATGTATGAACGATAGAAAATCCTTAGAGTTCACCACTGCTCCTTATGATTTTAGGCGGCGACTTCGTGGATGACCCGTCCTTGTGTGATTAGACGGCGACTACGTGGATGACCCGTCTCTTCATTATTTTAAGCCTTATGCCCGGCTTGTTGGTCTATTCATGTGTATCTAGACATTGTTTTATTGACGTCAAGAACGTAAGGACTAGCCTTTCGGTGTATACTCAAATCCCAGTGATACCCCATGTGAGTTGGGACTGGAGTGGGAGTTAGTATTACGTTAGGAGACACATGAGATATATGTGTAGGCTGGACCATGGATGGGTGGCCGATGTGGTGAACATAAGGTGTAATAAAATAAAATACTTTGTGGTGTTTTATTCTTGCGTTTAGAAGTTGAATTATAATTAATTACCTCTTATTGTGGTTGCATCGTAGAAAGTTGTGGACGCTTAGTCATCGAATTTTCTAATAATTTTTCGTGTTGTAATCGTTGTGTGTGAGAATATTGTCTTGAAGTGACATTTTATTATCTAATTTTAACTTTTAATATTGTCTTGAAGTGGACTCAAGGCTTTAAATTTCAAAGGGAAAAGAAGGCCAAAACCAATTTGGCAATTCGTAAAGGTAATTAAATCTGAATAAAAACATGGTAGATATAATAGTAGATGTTTAAATTATACTTAGTATGTTATGGTTAATGTATTGATATAATGTATGTTGCGGTTATTCAAATGTTGCTGGGTATGTTTTCATTGTTTGAAATTTTTGGGAGGTTCTATTTATAGAGGAGACTCTGTCGAAAGTTTTAGAAATTCTAGGTCAACATTCATTCCAAGATAAGTTAGTTTTACCACGACTTGTGATTGCAGTAATTTATTGTTTGTCTAATATTTGTTATACATTTATTCATAGGGACCAAAGCAACCAGGAAATTATGAATGTGGATACTATATGTTACTTTTCATGAAAGTGATAATGGATAATCCATCCAAATCTATCAACATAAAGGTATTATCATAGTATTCTTTGTAAATGTGTCGTCAAATTTTCTCTTCTTCTTGTTTTACTTTGATTCATAAATTGTGGAATTTTTTTTCTTCATATGTGTTGGAGGTGGTGGTGGTGTTGTTGTGGGGAGGGAATACATCCTTAACATCCCATTCTTTCCTAAACTTTTTCAGATGAAAGAGTTGTCTCAAAAAGTGAAATATGAAAGCCACGAGCTAAATGTACTTCAACTTGAGTTCATTGAGTTCATTCAAGAATACATTTAAGTATTGAAAATTTTAACATTTTTTCCTTTTTCCAGGTAATCTATATTTTTACAATTTAAGAAAATTATATACTCATTATATAGAATCTAATACATTGATTTCATTTTTGTTTCAGTGTTACACAGTTAGACTACATGGAACAAATATTGCCAATAAGTTGATGTACTAGCGGAGATTGAAGAGTTTAAATAGACACTAATCTTGTTTTTATTTATTTATTTACTTATTTATATATTTTTTAACAATGTTACATATACATTATTGGTTTGTTGGTTTAATACATACTTAGTGGTTACTGTTACATTTTTCTTGTACATAACTAATTATTAGATTGATTATTGAAAAATTTTGGTTGGAAGGAAGATAATATCTGAATATGGTTCTTGAGTTGATTTGTAACATGCATGTTTTGATGATGTAATTGAATTGTGTAATCTTGATTGTTGGATTATCAACAAAATATTTTTTTTTCTTTAAATGTGTTTTATATTATATATGACTGTTTCATAAAAAACAATCATAAATTAGCAATAGTTCTACTAAAGTCATAAATAGTGTCATTATTTATGACTTTTAAAATGTTATTTATGACTGTTTTGAAGATTATTTATGACTATAAAAAGATTATTTATGACTTTTTGAAGGTTATTTATGACTATTTTAAATATTATTTATGACTATTTAAAGGTTATTTATGACTTTTTTGAAGATTGTTTATGACTTTTTAAATGATTATTTATGACTAATTTGAAGATTATTTACGACTTTTTAAAGGGTTATTTATGACTTTTTTGAAGATTATTTATGACTTTTTTAAAAGGCTATTTATGACTTTTTTTAAAGATTATTTATGACTTTTTTAAAAGGCTATTTATGACTTTTTTGAAGATTATTTATGACTGTATCAATTAAAAAATAGTCATAAACAATTTGAAAGCACTCATTTTTTATGACTATTTTTTTAGAACTGTTGTAAAAGTAATAATTATTTATGACTTTTTTAACAAACTCGAACTTATTTATGACTGCAATGTTATGACTTATTATAAAAGCTTAAAAAAGAGTCATAAATATACATTTATGACTTTTTTTAAAGTCATAATAAGGGTTTTTTTGTTGTAGTGGCATCAAGGAGTGGGAGATTGATTTTAACTTGTTTGAACAACTCCAAGAACTCCTGATTCTTTACCTCGTTTTGGGGTTTCTTGAGTCTTTGAGGGTACGGTGCAGGGGTAATTCGTCAATGACAGGCTCCTTTCCAGGCCTTCTCTCAACTTCTTCTACTTCTTTAGGAGCGTCCTCATTTGGTTCTAATGGTTTGTCATTAGTAGACGACTCCTCTACTAGAGTAGATGGTTTGCTCTTAGTTACCACTTCCTCCTCTTCATACTCCTCGGGAATAGAATGAGGCCTGTTTTGCCCTATGACTTTGCCGCTTCTTAGTGTAGTCACGGCTTTAGCTTGTTCATGGTTAGGGGGACCACTGTTGTATCCCTTGGGGTTTGGAAGTGGTTGAGCGGGAAATGTGCCACTCGAACCCTCTTGACGTGCATCTATCCTCTCTAATGTTGCGGAGATTTTGCTCATAATTTAAATTAATTGTTGCGTTAAATTTGCGTTGGAGAGTGGATCTTCCTCTTGCACCTTCTTGTGAGGTGGCACATAGACATTTGTTTGTTGATTATGTGAGGGTTGAGCGTTGTTGTAGTTGTTTGTTCTATTCTGATTGAATGGCTGGGACTGCCTGTTGTATTGCCCTTGATATTGATTATTGTTATTGTAGGGCTGTTGTTGTTGAAATTGGTTTTGGGTCCCAGCATTGTTTTTCCAGTCGAACCCGGGGTGATTCCATCTATTGTTATTATTTTGTGAATTATAGTTGTTGTAGGAATTCCCCATCCCCCTATACCCTTGCATGGCATTCATTTCCATGGGAGGTTGTTTTTGAAAATATGGCACATTGGGACAGTATTGAGTAGTGTGTCCCAGCATGTTGCATGTGCCACACGGTTCTTCAGGCAAAAACTGCCTAGAACTCTCTCCTCTCATCCCCAATTCTTCCACTTTCTTTGCTAGTTCTTCATACTTGTTCATAAGATGATCCTCACTTTTTAGTTGATATAAACTTTTCTCTTCTACACAGGAGATCTGTGAGCGTGGGACATCATCTGAATTTGACCATTCATGGGCGTGTTCAGCTAGCCACTGAAAATGGGCTTCAGCTTCCTCTGTGTTTTTGCGAAGAAATGGCCCTGAACTCATGGTCTCGACCAATTTCTTAGTTTCACCGTTTAATCCTTCGTAAAAGTAGCTGATTGTTCGCCATTTCTCGTACCCGTGATGTGAGCATGAGAGCAGCAAATCCTTGAAACGTTCCCAAGTTTGGGTGAATGTTTCATTGCTCTTTTGTTTATAGGAATTTATTTGCCGTTTAAGCTCGGTGGTCATACGAGGTGGGAAGAATTTCTTCAGGAAAGCAGTGTTCATCGTATGCCAGTTATAGATAGAGTTTGGCTTTAAGGTGAGTAACCACGCTTTTGCTTTATCCTTCAGAGTGAAAGGAAATAGCATCAGACGTGTTACATCTACAGGACAATTCTGTGAGAAAGTTTTACAAACGTCCTCAAAGTCCTTGACATGTAGATACGCCTTCTCGCTCTCCATTCCATGAAAGGTAGGAAGGAGTTGAATCATTCCATTACGAAATTGGAATTCGCCTGCATGAGGTGGAATGAGAATGCAAGATGGCGTAGGCGCGTGTTCGGGTGTCATGAGGTCGCACAAAGGACGCAATGAATCGTCAATTGGTACGACCACATTATCACCGTTTTCACTTTGATTATCAGCCATTGAATCGATCGGTGTAACTATGGGGTTAATCGAACTAGATGAATTGGATAAATAGAATGGGTTTCCGTAAATTCCTTCGATGGAATTATCGGACATAAAGGGAAAGATCCTAAGAAATTTTTAATCTAAAGAACAAAAGAAAAAGAAAAACAGAAAAAGATAAGGAAAGATTGAGGTAATCGAAGTGTTAGCTTGTCGCCTTCCCCGGCAACGACGCTAAAAACTTGACACGACTAAAAAGTTGTGCGCTCTTGTGCAACTCCAAGTGTAGGTGATCGTGCAAGTAATACTGGATAAGTCCAGGTCGATCCCACAGGGAATGTGTTAAACTAATTACTTAGATTATTCTCAAAAAAATAAAATAAAATTCAATATTTTAAGGGAAAGCAAACTAATTTAACAACTACTACAAGTACATCAATTAAACTAGATTACCTAATTACTGACTAATTAACTAAAGCTTTAATTTAAAATGTGTTTGTTTCTTAATTAAAAGGAATGTTGGGATTACACGAATCCACCGCAACCTAGCCATCTACCATGCAATTACATTGAAGCTCGATGGAGCACACTTTCTACAGTATTCCGTATTCCTCTTAAGATAAAGAATCTATAATCCTTTCATGGCCGGGACTATATCATCACATTTACGTTTGAAATACATAAAAGTGATTTAAATCTATAGTTTAGACTCTCACCTACAATGGTATTAGCATTGAGGGTGGTTTGCAAAATATATTGAAGAAAAATGCCTCAAGACTTTAGGTTTAAAGACTGTTTTGACAAACTGAGCATTTGGGGACAGTTTGATAACGAATCAGTAAAGTAGAAAGTCCAGGAATACTGCATAGAATGTTCTTAAGAATCAGAATGTTCGATCGATCGACGCGCTTTCGATCAATCGAATATCTTCATCTCTCGATCGATCGAACTGACTTCGATCGCTCGACAATGTCTCTGTTTCGATCGATCGAACATATTCGATCGATCGAACACAGAAATTAATCTGCTGCATGGCAGAGGCCTGAGATCACGGTTTCATCTTGATCTCCAAACCCGGGGACTACTCAGACATCGTCTGGAGTATCACAGATTTGTTCTTAACATAAATATTCATTAAGGTTGCGTTTGGTTGAGATTTAAGCATTAAAACTATGAAAAACTATGGTTTATCCACTACCAACAAGTAAAACTATGATCTATTCAGATTTAAACTATGTAAGCTACTAACAGAATGTAAACAAAACTGATATAATAAAACCTGGAACGAACGAGCTATTAATAACCTTTAAACTTCACTTGAATTCAATGTTCAATCACCAAAACCTACAAGAATCAAAGTAGAACACTCTCTCTCTATGTAAAAAAACTGATAAAATGTAAAGTAGCCTCCTCCTGGACGTACACAATACGAGTTTTTATAGTAACAACCTAATGCTAGGGCTCAACATGCATTCTGCTGCGTGCGCGTAAAAATCTGATAAAAGGCATGTTTGATCGATCGAATCAAACAATTCTCGATCGATTGAACTCTTGGGGACTTCGATCGCTTGCACTTATCGCGATCGATCGAAACTTCGATCGATCTCGATCGATCGAATGGTCTTCAATCGCTCGAACTCTATATTTCTGCTTTGACATGTCTTCTTTAGAATTCAACATTTCCCTTCATCGTTATCTTTCAATTCTTCACACAGCAACTGCAGTCTGCACAAATTACAGCTAAAACACACAACTTATCATAGTTTAATCAATATGTGCATAAACTAGCATTGTAATTCAAATTGCAGATAAATGGAGGAATTGTAAACTAAATCCATACTTTTTCTTCTTTTAGCGCAGTTGTATTTTACAAATACTCCCGCTTGTCATCTATCGTAAGGTAGGGTGAGGAGTGGGTGTTTTATCCCAAGCTTATGGCTCCTTCCCCTTTTGTACCAAGACCCCCGAGCCCACTTTCTGGCAATGAAGGGTGAGTACCCTTCCATTTTGGGCAAATTGATTCATGGTTTCCTGATACCATAAAAATCAGGTGGCCACTCTAGGCAATTAGATTAAAGCTGTAAGGCCTAGGTCTCTTTATGTAGCCTTGGATCTGCCCCGGGACATAATTGAGACCGACATGACCTAAGATATTAAGATGTGTCCATGAGAGAAAAGACAAAGAGTTGTCGATATTGTTCACTTGATTTACATATGTCAATGACAAAAAAATAGTTTTTAGAATATTTAAAACAATTAAGTTAGAAGAATGAAATTAAATATGAAATATAGTATGGTAAACATAACTTTCACATACCGGAAGCAACATTGGTCGACCTTATGCCTTCCACTGTAAGATTTTCATATTCTGGAAGAATAATGGGTTGAGCTCTAGTCTTCCACTGTAAGAATTTCAAATGCCAGAAGAATATGAGGTCGACTTTGTTATCTTCCACCAAAGGCACCTTCACATGCCGGAAGATAGAACAGTGACCTATAGTCTTCCACTGTAAGAATTATACATAGTGGGAGAATACGAGGTTGACCTCATTATCTTCCACTAAAGGTACCTTCACAAGCCGGAAGATAAAACGGTTGTCCTCTATTCTTCCATTGTAAGTATTTTATATATCAGAAGTAATAGCAGTTGACCTCCTAATCTTCCACCAATGCACCTTCACATGCCAGAAGAAGAGAATGTCATGGATTATAATTGCTTTTTTCATTGGTGATTGTACTTAATATGTCACGCCCCGGAGTAAGCCAAAAATAGGGAAAATAAAATTTCCTTTATGGGTCCATAGGTCCGTGGTAGGTTGAATATCACATGATTGTCCACAACAAAAGAACCAACAAATAAACAATAATAAGCAACATTTAAAAGCATGGTGGTCTAGGCATACATACATAATAAACATCAGAGTCTTAAGTATCTCAATATTACAAAACCAAGGAAAGAAAAGAGAAGAAAAGCGAACTAGTATCCTGGGCATAAGCCCTACAACATAATATTAAACGGGCATCTAGTGCCTTAACAACTCCAACAAATACATAAGGTAAAAGCAAGTATCTTCAACTTCTGGCGGCTTGCTCGCGAAGCCATAGCCCTCCTCGGAAAACTCCTCCTCTGGGTACTCTGCCTCTGCAAGACCTGGACATTTGATTGTCCAGGACATGAAAGTCGTCAGCTTTACTACAAGCTGAGTGAGCAATCCCATTGCACTCAAACAGGCTTCGAAAACATTATTAATAGGCTTAATTAATTAAACGTTCCATTTTGTTCTTTGTAATCATCGTGTTAATTCTTACAGTTCTCAATCTTGACGTACAACATAAGTTAGGTTACTTTCGTTGACAATACTCACTCAGAGAGACACAACTGATCTCGACCAATTGATCACAATAGACTGTCTGTCCAACCCAACTAACTAAATACAAATATTTGAACCACAGTTTCAACCACATACGACTTGACTCTTTTTAGATTACCAACTTGACTCTTGTTAAATTACTGACTTGACTCTTTGCATGTAATCCGGTATAAATGCCGTTGGGCCTAGAACATCATCGCCTTATGGCCTTTAGGTTACCCCTTTTTTAACTATGCCTAACTTGGCCTTTTAACTATGCCCAACTTGGCCTTGGGTAACTTATTCCATTCAGCCTTGGGAACATCATCATCTTACGGCCGTTAGGTTACCGTTTTAACTATGCCCAACTTGGCCTTGGGTAACCCCATCTTGTTCTGACAGACCTGACCGACTCACTCATATTGCCTAAATGGCCGAGTACTCTTTTCATGATAGTACCGACGAGGTACTAATACATCACTTGCCCAACTTGGCCTCTTTATCTGACATCCATGCCCGATTTGGCCTTTGGTAACACCCGCATAATAGCACGATACTCATTACCCTTTTACGAATGAAACATAAGAACCAGACCGACGGATACAATCATCTTGTTATTGACTCTCATTATATGTTTATTGTTTATAGATCCCGATATCAACGTTTACGCAGCTCTCTTAACGTAACAACGCATGCAGTATAAGTTGTTAATGTGCATTACGAGATATTCATATTCACATTATCATTTTTGAAGTTTACGTACCTTGCTTGTACAAGTCTTATCGGCTCAGTTTGTCGTTAACCTACTATAGAAAACATGTTCATTTGAAAATAGTGGACTCGAGCGCTCAGGTGAGCTCGAGCGCTCAACCTTGTTAATCTCAGAATCCTTCTTCTTTCATTATATAAGTCGTGCATATAAGAAGTACTACTCAATTAGCATGAAGTACAACACATGTAGACATAAAAGAAAATGAATCAGTTCAAGGGATAACTTTCTCAGTACATAACACAACCAGTATATTATAGATTAACATAAAACCAACATGCAACAACCCATTATTTAGAAACACTGCTGAACTCGAGCGCTCAGGCCTCTCGAGCGCTCAGGCTTGGCCTGTTCATTAAGCTTGAGCACTCGCGCTTAGTCCGAGCGTTCGAGTTTGATATTATACCAGCAGATTTGTTAGTTCATCAACATAACTTAAATTTTACTTCAATGTATGGGACATGTAAGCTATGAACTCACCAATTAACTTTAGAAAACATAAATTTAGAGTGAGTATGAGCACTCACAAGATCTAGATGATGAATTTGATGCAAAAGATGATGTTTATGAGATGATGATGAGGATCAAGCTCCAAGGTGACTTTGAAACATGCTTTAAGTCTTCAAACTTCTCTCATGCACTTCGATCCTTAAGAACACAGCTCCAGAACTTCCTCATAGTTGAAATGTTGGGGTAGAAAGTGAATGGATCATCAATTTGAAGCCATATAAGGTGTGGATGTGGGTATATTTGTGTATGGGCTCTCAAACTCTCTCTCTCAAGGCTCACTGTTAATAAGAAGACTTTCAAAACGTAATAAATGCATAGAAGGCTGGGTATTTATAGAGTTTTCCAAGCCTAGGGGCAAAATTATCTCTTCACATGTTTTTATCTCGAGCGCTCCCGTCGCGAGCGCTCGGGGCTCCTGGTTCAGCAATCCTTCTACTATTTTTAAGAATTGAGTATTAAGGAAATAAATATCCGTATTAACTATCATTAAAACTTAATCATAAACAACTGCGACTATCATATACGATTACAGAAATATAGAAATGTATCCATATATAGATAAATACATATAAATGGGCTAGTGTTACATCTCTTCACCACCCAACAAAAGATTTCATCCCCGAAATCAGAGCTAAGGCTCACCAAACAACTCCGGGGACTTCTCACGCATAGCAGATTCTACTTCCCACGAAGCTTCGTGCTCATCGTGATGCTTCCACTATACTTTCACTAGCTGAATCTCCTTATTCCTTAGCTTCTTGACCTCTCTCCCCAAGAATTGCACCGGTCTCTTGGTGTATGACACTCGACTATCCACTTTGATGTCCTTAAAATATATCTTGTGCGTCTATCCATGCATGTACTTCCTTAGTATGCTGATGTGGAACACATTATGTACCCCAAACATCTTTGGCGGCAGTGCTAACTTGTAGGAGATGTTACCTACGTGCTCAAAAATCTCAAAAGGTCTAATGTAGCATAACGAAAGTTTCCTTCTCTTCTGTCTGAACCTCACCACTCCTCTTACTGGGGAAACATTCAGTAGAACATGATCTCTTATGTAGAATTCCAAGTCTTTACGACATTTGTCTACATAGATTTTCTGTCGGCTCTAGGCTATTTTTTCCTCTCTAACGATGTTGATCTTTTTGTTAGTTTCTCAGACCATCTTGGGTCCCAATATCTTGGCTTCTCCAGCTTTTGCCCAATAAAGAGGCAAACGACACGGTCTTTCGTTCAATGCTTCAAACGATGCCATTCTGATGCTCGAATGATAACTATTATTGTAAGCAAACTCAATGACTGGAAAATGCGCTTCCCAACTGCTTTCAAAGTCGATTACGCATGCACGTAGCATATCTTCCAATACTTGGTTGGTCTTTTCTATTTTTCCATCAGTCTGGGGATAGAAAGTAGAACTTAACTTTAGTGAAGTCCCTATAGCTGTTTAAAGACTTTCCCAAAATTTGGCTTTAAAATGCGAATCACGGCCTGAAACAATCTAGATGGGCACTCCATGTAGCTGAACAATCTGTTGCAAGTACAGTCGACTCATCTTCTCGACTGGATACGTCATGTTATGCTTTTGGTATCGAAATCTCCAACCCAAACCCGAACAACCCAACCCGAACTTTTTGGTTGGAAACTGAACCGACTAATTGCCCACCCCTATTATGTTATATGCCACAAAAGTGTCTACATCACACAGATAATCCCATTAGGGCATATAATAGTTATATCACATTGTCCTATTTGAAAAGATAAATCAACAGTCCTATGAAAGGTTCTACAGGAATCTATATGCAAAGGGTGGGTTTTGTCAAAGAGGGTCTATTGACGAGAGTTTCGATATACCATCAGAGATAGTATAAAGTTTTTTCTCTTTTTTATATACCTTGGAAGGCAATGTATCAACGGTGACTTATGCCCTAGTATAGTAAAACCTGAGCAATGTCAGCACTGTATTTCAGACACAGTCGGAGGGGGGAATGTAGAAGTGCAATGCCATGAACCAGACACAGTAAAAAGATGATTTTAATGATGCTTCTTATGAGTTAATCCTAGGGCTGGCCATCCCAACCCGAGACCCGACCAACCCGACCCAACCCGACCGACTCGAAGGAATTTGAGTGGTTTTGGCGGATGGCCGGATGAGTCATGGTTTTCCCAAGCCACACCCGATTGCTTATGGTCCAGTTGTCGGTTTTTATAATCCAAACCCGACATCACCCGACCCGACTCGACCATCTATTGAAAACTTAAAAAACACAATATATGTGGTGGAACTATGGAAGTCATTTTCAATTTTGTTTTTTGTATGTTGTATGAATCTGATGGTGAATTGTGTAATTGTTTTTCATTTTTCTTTGCTTGTCAAGTATATGTAGGATTTTTATTTATTAATAAGTTAAATTGAATGTCTTCCTAAAAAGTTTGCAAGAAGGTGAGATGGTGAATAACAGGGTCATGCTTTGCAGTTGGGTACAATAAACTCAACACTATCAGGGTGTAAAATTGATGAAAATATGATATATTCTTTATGTCGGGTTTCACCCGAAACCAACCCGAACCAACTCGAAACCGACGGATCGGTTTCACCCGACTAAATGGATGGATGACGGATTCTAAACTCATAACCCGATGGGGTTCGGATGGATGATCGGGTGGGGGTCAAACCCGACTCACCCGAACCGTGGCCACCCCTAGTTAATCCTCTGTATTATTTTGTTTTCAAAATAAAAATCCTAACAAAGTCACCAGATTGTGGACATGCAGCCTCGGGGTCCAATCTATTTTGTTTTGAAAGAATTTGTTTCGAAATTTGTTGAGAATTCTATAAAAACATATACAGAGTCGCCACTTGGTCTTTAGAGAACCAAGAAACGCAATTTGACTCACCCAAAATGGATAAAGGGCACCGACCTTTCTGTAATACCCTGTATTTTCAATAAATATTTAATGTAGAGAGATTCTATATACTTCCTTTGACCATTCATGAAATTTAATCTTCGACCGATCGAAGCTTGTTCGATCGATCGAGCATCTTCAAGTTCAAGCGATCGAACATTGTTCAATCGATCGAAACCCTACCGACCTGAATTTAATACATGGTCCCCACTTCAATCGATCAAACCCTCTTCAATCGATCTAACTGGCCGAACCGAGTTCGAGTGATCGAGCATACTTCGATCGATCCATCAAAACTGCAATCATCAGAATTTCCAGTTTTTGCATAGAACAGGCCACCTGCACTCCCATTTCTCTATATATACAGCTTATTCGTGTGTGTGTGAGTTCAGAACACTAGAGAGTTTGAGAGGGAGAGAATGTGTATGTGTTTTTGTGTTGATATACATATTTATACACATATATCCATATTTACATATATATACACACACCTATATATATATATATATATACCCACAGCTGAGGAGAAGAAGAAGAACAAGAAGAAAGAGAGAAAGAGAGAAGGAGACAGAGAGAGATAGAGACAAGGCAGAGGAGAGAGAGAGAGGCAATTAAAGCTTGAAAGCTTTCAACTTGCCAAACGCGCCCTTAATGACTTTCGGTGAGTTCCAAACTCACTCGGTAACTTAGTTATGATGTTTTACGAGTTCTGGACGTATTAATTGTAGCCCAAACACCCCTAGCACATTCTGCACGTTCACTGGCAGAATCTGTGGAAGACAAAGTTCGACCAATTGAACTGACTTCAATCGATCAAACATCACTAAGTCTCAATCGATCGAAATGAGTTCAATCGATCGAGACCACCTTAACTTTGATCGATCGAGAATACTTCAATCGATCGAACTTCACTTTTCTTCGAGCGATCGAGAGGACCTCAATCGATCGAACCTAGCAGAACATGAATGTATTCCTTTAAGTTTATAATGCATAATGCGTAGTTGTTTAATCATCGTTTCATGTTCCTATTATGCGATATTATGGATTATGGAGGTAATGGGATACGATAATGAGATTGAGATAACATAGTGAGTAACGTAGTTGGGTTCGGAACGTTAGTAATAGTACAACGCGATAACGAGATAAGTTTGAGATGATAACACTGGGTAGTATTGGATAACTGGGAGTTAAGTCAGTAAGATGATTGGTATGTTCAAGGTTGTGTGAGTCGAGCTGATGATTCGCTCAGGTTGAATCCAATAAGTGTATGTCAAGGATTTGATCAGGACCGTGAGAATTATGGGTAAACAGTACTCGCAAGAGTTCTTAAAAGCGGTGAACAGTAAGAGTTCTTAAAAGCGGTGAACAAGAGTAGATGTGGCACGCCCATGATTTGAATTACCAGAGCTATGTATGTATAGTACTCGCAAGCGTTCTTAAAAGCGATGAACAGTAAGAGTTCTTAAAAGCGGTGAACAAGAGTATGGGTACATCCATGGACCAGTCGTTATATGAGAACGATGTATGGGTGCTCGCAAGAGTTCTTAAAAGCGGTATAGCGGTGAACAAGAGCACTGGTATGTTGTGTTGATATAACCAGATCAAGATAATCAGTTGGGAAATTGTGCAATCAGGCTTAGAGTGGGAAAATGATGGGAATCTATTAGTAATATGTCTGAATAAAAGAGGAAGAGATATATTTCGTATCACTGTCATATATTGTTTATAATTGTAATTATGTTATTTCTATGAGACTGTGTTAGTTAGTGCTCACTCAGCTTTCAACAAGCTGACGGCCTTTATTGCCTGGACATTCCCCGTCCAGACTATCCTGTCCTATACAATGCAGATGACGAAACTTATGGTGATAACAACTACCCTAAAGGGAGTTACGTAGAGAATGGCCCCACTGATGCCAGTTATGCTGACGCCTATTCGTACGCCAGCTGAAGACCTGAAGATAGATAATAGTTTATATTACTACTTTTCTTTTACTGTCGTACTTTATAGTTTAACGGGTACTTGGACATATGTTGTCTCCAGACATGTTATGATCCGGTGGACCATACTCTGATGTTTGTTATAGATAGAATCTTGTTTATATTTCAGTGGTTTACTATTCCTGTTTGTTCTTGTTTGGACTAGTACTGTGTGGTATGGATATCAGTGACTTTCACTTGTCATTCCCTATGGACCCATAAAGGAAATTTATTTTTCTCTATTTATGCTGTTCCGGGGCGTGACAGGATTTTTGGTATCAGAGCTGTAGGTTGTGATGCTTTCGTTCACTGATGGATTCCACACCATCTGGTCCTAGTATGTTAAGATTACCTTAAGATGAGATATGATAAGTTCATCTTTCTGACGATAGATAGTTTTCCTTTGCAAGATAGCATGGATCCAGAGTTCCATCAGTTTGTTACCGATGCTTATGGAGGACACGTGATCCATGGGGATACCGTGGAGCCAGCTGACCCAGAGTTTTATCATGAGCGTGTGTGCCAGATAGCTAGTAGGCATTTGGAGGAGGACATGTGGAGAGCACTCTATGAGACCGAGAGGACTCATCCGACACAGATGCGTATGGATGCTTACCATACTGCGAGGATTGGTAGAGATATTTGCCAAGAGATATTACGGTTAGTTCAAAGTAAGCCTGAGATGGATGAGATTGAATTGAGAGCCATTATAGCCGGTCCACTAGAGCCTGTAGTTGCACCAGCACCGGCAGCCCCACCATCATCGGTACCTGACGTACCAGTCCCAGAGCCTGAGCCAATTCAATAAGATGAAGACCCAGAGCTAGAGGATGAACATCCCGATGAGGACATGGACGGAGATGGAGAGGAGGAGCCTATAGATGATGAGGACCTAGTAGAGGACGATGCAGATGAGGATGACCCCGAGGAGCCAGAGGATCCAGTACAGGACCCGGAGGCTATTGAGGCAGACATGGTCGTAGACGAGGATGTGCCCGATGAGGAGGTAGTTGTGCCAGAGATAACCGTTGTGCTTCAGATACCAGCCTGACCCATTATGCATATGACAGCCATGGCCGATATGGCAGTAGGATGGATAGCAGAGATGATCATTCAGCCAGCAGGTTTTTTTATGGGAGAGGCCGCGATAGCAGGAGCTCTTGATATAGCTAATGGATTCACCGAAGTAGCAGTTGATGTCGCTAACCAGGCAATAGTAGACGTGATGGAGAACGATGATGCATAGATGATAGAGGATTGGGATATAGGGGTAGTAGTCGGAGATCTTGTCGCACCAGTTGAGGATGATCCACTCGAGGAGATGGAGATTGATTCAGAGGACGAGGCACTACCAGCAGGATCAGACGCTGACGACTTTTGAGTTAGGACCTGCAGGACTTAGTTTTTGTTAGTCTTATCAGGACATGTTGTCCACCAAATATTTTTGGGAACTTGAGAGATAGCTATTTGACCATAGCTTTGTATAGATGTTAGCAATAGTATTGTGTAGTTGACCCTAGTGCCGTTTTAACCTTGTCCCACGTGGTACATGGTATGGTTACTGTGTACTCCATGTTATATCTTTTGATATATATATATATACGAGCAGTACTTTTGATATTGATTATTGGTTGTGTGATGCGTTGTTTTGTAGAACTATTAGTTTTTGTTGTTTCTCGATTTCGTTTCTTCGAGAAGACTTCCAGCTGATCAATATGTCTCTTGTAGGCGACACTCGTTATCATAATGGTAGGACCCTTGAGAAATCACCAAGCGCGTAATGGAGCACCTATTCCGGAAGGGATGGATCCAACAGGAATTTTTGAAGCCTTTATGCAAAGGATGGAGCATGTAGGGGATACCTACAATCATGCTATAAGTCAGCGACCTGTTCAAACTCCAGTTACACCGTTCCAGCAAAGAAAGACTGGAGATAAGTTGTTAGCAAATTTCCATGGGTTACGTCCTGAGAAGTTTGATGGACTAACAGAACCATGGAAAGCGGAGCAATGGATAAGAGAAATGGAGTTGATATATGAAGCATTGGAATGTAGTGAATAAGAGAAGCGTCGTCTTGCTACATTTCAACTCACTTATGCCGCCGCAGATTGGTGGGAAGCTGAGCGAGCCACTATCTGGATAAATGCTGCTAGAGCTATGTCATGGGAGACATTCAAAGGCAGATTTTTGGAAAAAAAATTCCCAGAGGATGAGAGAGATCAACAAGAGAGGAACTTTCTCAATCTAGTTCAAGGAGGATGGACTATACGAGAATACACAACACAGTTTGAGCGTCTATCCAGATTTGCTCAACATATGATAGACACTCCACAGAAGAAGGTGAAGAGATTTCACCAAGGATTGAATCCCCACCTCAGACATATGATGGTTGGTCATCCGAATCAATCATTTGAAGGGATTATTAGATTTACTGCAGGATTAGAGAAGGATGCTTATCCAGCGCAACAACTGCAGATGAATCGACCTCAACCGTCAAGAGGGTTTCAGCAGAGGAATTTCCATAACCTGCCGCCAAGGAATACCCAAGGTTGGAGACCGCAAGGGAATTTCCAAGGAAACAAGAGAACCTGGGAGGAAACCAGAAAGCCACATCAGGGCTATACTCGACCCCAGCAATATCACCAGCAAGGATCACAGCCTCAGGCACTGCTAATAGCCCCGCCCAGCAATAGCGGAGGATGTTTTAATTGCGGGAAGCCAGGGCACGTTACCAGATTCTGTACAGCCCCTAGAGTTAACCGCAGAATGGATGTTGCTTTTCGAAATTGCAACAAGCTGGGACATCTAACTAAAGATTGTCGTGCACCTCGCTGAGGATACTATGGAGCATCAATTCAAGGGATACAAGGACCTCCAGATCAGACAAGGATGAATGCTATCATCCCCGCAGAAGCAGGCTTTAATGCTGATGAGCAGCAACACTTGGAAGGTATGCTTGTACTCTTTCATAGTCCAGTTAAAGCTTTATTTGATACTGGAGCTGCATGCTCATTTATTGCTGTTAAGATTGTGCGTCAATTGGGTTTAGAACCCCAGACACTCGAGCCAACACTAAATGCTGTGTCACCGTTAGGAGTGACTGTTAAGCTGGGTAAAGTGTGTAAAGATTGCCCATTGTCTTTGGGAGATAGGAATCTTCCAGCAGACTTGGTAGTTCTGTCAATGTCCGAGTTTGACATTATCCTAGGAATGGATTGGTTGACTAAGTATAGTGCCAATCTGGATTGCCCTACTAGGACGATTGTATTTCCGATACAAGGAAAACTGACGATCAGATTTCAGTGTCAGTCAACGAGCGACATGTTCCTTACGAGTAGTTTGGCTACAATCGGGAGTACGAATACAGAGTTCACGATGGATCAGATTCCTACTGTACAAGATTTTCAGGATGTATTTAAGGATATTAAAGGACTTCCACCGAAAAGAGGAATAGACTTTTGTGTGGAATTAATACCCGAAACATTGCCTATTTCCAAGACACCATATAGGATGGCGCCAACTGAGATGTTGGAACTGAAAAAGCAAGTTCAGGAACTTGAAGATTTAGGATTTATTCGCCCGAGTACGTCACCTTGGGGAGCACCAGTTCTGTTTGTGAAGAAGAAAGACGGAACACTTCGACTCTGTATAGACTACATGGAGTTTAACAAGGTAACGATCAAGAATAGATATCCACTTCCTCGGATAGATGACCTATTCGACCAATTACAAGGATCTAGGATCTTTTCAAAGATCGATTTACATTCGGGATATCACCAATTGTTAGTTCGACCGGAGGATGTATCAAAGACTGCGTTCAGGATGAGATACGGGCATTACAAGTTTTTGGTTATGCCTTTTGGACTGACAAATGCGCCAGCAGTATTCATGGACTTGATGAATAGAGTATTCAGACTATATCTGGATCAATTCATTATAGTGTTCATCGATGACATTTTGATCTACTCAAAGACCGAAGAGGATCACAAAGACCACTTGCAGATTGCCTTACAAACACTTCGAGATAGCAAGTTGTATGCAAAGTTTAGCAAGTGTGAGTTTTGGCTACAGGAAGTTAAATTCTTGGGACACGTTATATCTCAAGACGGTATCTCTATGGAATCATCTAAGGTTGATGCAGTCTTAAGCTGGAACCAACCGACCAATGCAACAGAGGTTAGAAGTTTTCTGGGTTTAGCAGGATACTACAGAAGATTCGTCGAAGGATTTTCCAAGATAGCAGGACCTTTAACGAATTTGACGAGGAAGGAGACGAAGTACGAATGGACGAACAAGCATGAGGGTGCATTTCAGGAGTTAAAAGAGAGATTGACTTCTGCACCGGTACTTGCGATACCTAAGAGTGGAAAAAGGTATGTGATCTACAGTGATGCATCGCACCAAGGACTTGGTTGTGTGCTTATGCAAGATGGGAATGTTATTGCATACAGATCAAGACAATTGAAGCTACATGAGAAGAATTATCCTACGCATGATTGGGAATTGGCAGCAATAGTGTTTGCATTGATGATTTGGAGACACTATCTCTATGGAGAAAAGTTTGATCTATTTTCCGATCATAAGAGTTTGAAGTATTTGTTCTCTCAGAAGGAGTTGAACATGCGACAACGAAGATGGATGGAGTTACTCAAGGACTATGACTTTTCACTACAATACCACCCAGGTAAAGCAAATGTCGTAGCAGATGCTTTGAGCCATAAACCTCGACTAGTGATCGCTGCATTACTAATTCGAGAATGGCAAGCATTGGAGGTGTTAGCTGAATTTAAGCTTCAGCCAGTGGAGCCAATGGAAGGATAGCATTTTGGATGTCTTATGGTACAACCAACTTTGATTAGCCATATCATAGCAGCTCAGCAGATAGCAGAAGATTTGAAGTTATGGTTCGCCAAGATGTCAACTAAAGAACCAGAAATCTGGAATGTTAGTACAGACGGAGCCTTACGATGTAAAGGTAGACTTTGTGTACCTAACGAAGAAAATCTCCAGAAAGATATATTGGATGAAGCTCATAAGTCACGGATGACGATTCATCCAGGAAGTACAAAGATGTACAAGGACTTGAAGAGAAATTTTTGGTGGGAAGGAATGAAGCGAGAAGTGGCTGAGTATGTTTCTCAGTGTCTTACTTGTAAACAAGTAAAGGCAGAACATCAGAAACCATCTGGACTTTTACAGTCGTTACCAATTCCCCAATGGAAATGGGAACACATCACCATGGATTTCGTGGTAGGATTGCCAAAGTCACAGCAGAACCATGATGCTATATGGGTAATCATAGATCGACTTACGAAGACGGCACATTTTGTTACCTATAGTATGACGTATCCAGTAGAACGGTTAAGCCGGATGTATCTACAACATGTAGTATGGTTACACGGAGTACCTGTTTCTATTGTGTCAGATCGAGATTCGCGTTTTACTGTAGAGTTTTGGAAGAGTCTTCAGACAGCCATGGGAATAACATTGAACTTGAGTTCAGCCTTTCATCCGCAGACCGATGGGCAGACTGAGCGAGTTAATCAAGTGATGGAGGATATGTTACGTGCTTGTGTCATTGATTTTGAGAATTCTTGGGAGATGCACTTACCGTTGATTGAGTTCGCCTATATTAACAGTTATCATTCGAGCATAGGGATGGCGCCATTCGAAGCTTTGTACGGAAGACCTTGCCGATCGCCGTTGTGTTGGACTGAAGTCGGAGATACTCAACTTCTTGGGCCAGAGATGGTACGAGAAACAAGCGAGAAGATTCAAGTTGTACGCGAGAAGATGAAGGCCGCTCAAACCCGACACAAAAGTTATGCTGACAAACGACGCAAAGATTTAGAGTTTGCCGTTGGAAATCACGTGCTACTCAAAGTTTCGCCAGTTCGAGGAATCGTCAAATTCGGTCAGAAGAGAGGCAACCTATCACCACGATTCATTAGACCGTTCGAGATCCTAGAACGTGTTGGGAAATTTTCTTATCGCCTTGCATTGCCCCCGAAGATGTCAGGAGTGCACAACGTGTTTCACATCGGTATGCTGAGGAAGTATGTTCATAACCCGGCACACGAAATCAATTTCGAGGATATTGAAGTCAACAACAACGTTACATTCAACGAAGGACCAGTTCGCATTTTAGATCATGGAATTAAGAAGCTCCGAAACAAAGAAATCCCATTAGTCAAGGTTCAGTGGAAACATCATGATGAAGGAGAAGCTTCATCGGAGCTAGAGTCAGAGATGCGTGAGAAGTTTCCGTTTTTGTTTTAGATCTGATTTGTTTCTGATTTCGAGGACGAAATCTTTTGTTGAGTGGGGGATGATGTAATACCCTGTATTTTCAATAAATATTTAATGCAGAGAGATTCTATATACTTCCTTTGACCATTCATGAAATTTAATCTTCGACCGATCGAAGCTTGTTCGATCGATCGAGCATCTTCAAGTTCAAGCGATCGAACATTGTTCAATCGATCGAAACCCTACCGATCTGAATTTAATACGTGGTCCCCACTTCAATCGATCAAACCCTCTTCAATCGATCTAACTGGCCGAACTGAGTTCGAGCGATCGAGCATACTTCGATCGATCCATCAAAACTGCAATCATCAGAATTTCCAGTTTTTGCACAGAACAGGCCACCTACACTCCCATTTCTCTATATATACAGCTTATTCGTGTGTGTGTGAGTTCAGAACACTAGAGAGTTTGAGAGGGAGAGAATGTGTGTGCATTTTTGTGTTGATATATATATACACATACATCCATATTTACATATATATACACACACCTATATATATATACCAACAGCTGAGGAGAAGAAGAAGAACAAGAAGAAGGAGAGAAAGAGAGAAGGAGACAGAGAGAGACAGAGATAAGGCAGAGGAGAGAGAGAGAGAGGCCATTAAAGCTTGAAATCTTTCAACTTGCCAAACGCGCCCTTAACGACTTTCGGTGAGTTCCGAACTCACTCGGTAACTTAGTTATGATGTTTTACGAGTTCTGGACGTATTAATTATAGCCCAAACACCCCCTAGCACATTCTGCACGTTCACTGGCAGAATCTGTGGAAGACGAAGTTCGACCAATCGAACTGACTTCAATCGATCGAACATCACTAAGTCTCAATCGATCGAAATGAGTTCAATCGATCGAGACCACCTTAACTTCAATCGATCGAGAATACTTCAATCGATCGAACTTCACTTTTCTTCGAGCGATCGAGAGGACCTCAATCGATCGAACCTAGCAGAACATGAATGTATTCCTTTCAGTTTATAATGCATAATGCGTAGTTGTTTAATCATCGTTTCATGTTCCTATTATGCGATATTATGGATTACGGAGGTAATGGGATACGATAATGAGATTGAGATAACATAGTGAGTAACGTAGTTGGGTTTGGAAAGTTAGTAATAGTACGACGCGATAACGAGATAAGTTTGAGATGATAACACTGGGTAGTATTGGATAACTGGGAGTTAAGTTAGTAAGATGATTGGTATGTTCAAGGTTGTGTGAGTCAAGCTGATGATTTGCTCAAGTTGAATCCAATAAGTGTATGTCAAGGATTTGATCAGGACCGTGAGAATTATGGGTGCACAGTACTCGCAAGAGTTCTTAAAGGCGGTGAACAGTAAGAGTTCTTAAAAACGGTGAACAAGAGTAGATGTGGCACGCCCATGATTTGAATTACCAGAGCTATGTATGTACAGTACTCGCAAGCGTTCTTAAAAGCGATGAACAGTAAGAGTTCTTAAAAGCGGTGAACAAGAGTATGGGTACATCCATGGACCAGTCGTTATATGAGAACAATGTATGGGTGCTCGCAAGAGTTCTTAAAAGCGGTATAGCGGTGAAAAAGAGCACTGGTATGTTGTGTTGATATAACCAGATCAAGATAATCAGTTGGGAAATTGTGCAATCAGGCTTAGAGTGGGAAAATGATGGGAATCTATTAGTAATATGTCTGAATAAAAGAGGAAGAGATATATTTCGTATCACTGTCATATATTGTTCATAACTGTAATTATGTTATTTCTGTGAGACTGTGTTAGTTAGTGCTCACTCAGCTTTCAACAAGCTGACGGCCTTTATTTCCTGGACATTCCCCGTCCAGACTATCCTGTCCTTTACAATGCAGATGACGGAACTTATGGCGATAATGACTACCCTGAAGGGAGTTACGTAGAGAATGGCCCCACTGATGCCAGTTATGCTGATGCCTATCCGTACGCCAGCAGAAGACCTGAAGATAGATAGTAGTTTATATTACTACTTTTCTTTTACTGTTATACTTTGTAGTTTAACGGGTACTTGGGCATATGTTGTCTCCAGACCTGTTGTGATCCGGTGGACCATACTCTGATGTTTGTAATAGATAGAATCGTGTTTATATTTCAGTGGTTTACTATTCCAGTTTGTTCCTGTTTGGACTAGTACTGTGTGGTGTGGATATCAGTGACTTTCACTTGTCATTCCCTATAGACCCATAAAGGAAATTTATTTTTCTCTATTTATGCTGTTTCGGGGCGTGACAGGATTTTTGGTATCAGAGCTGTAGATTGTGACGCTTTCGTTCACTGATGGATTCCACACCATCTGGTCCTAGTATGTTAAGATTACCTTAAGATGAGATATGATAAGTTCGTCTTTCTGACGATAGATAGTTTTCCTTTGCAGGATAGCATGGATCCAGAGTTCCATCAGTTTGTTATCGATGCTTATGGAGGACACGTGATCCATGGGGATACCGTGGAGCCAACTGACCCAGAGTTTTATCGTGAGCGTGTGTGCCAGATAGCTAGTAGGCATTTGGAGGAGGACATGTGGAGAGCACTCTATGAGACCGAGAGGACTTACTCGATGCAGATGCGTATGGATGCTTACCATACTGCGAGGATTGGTAGAGACATTTGCCAGGAGATATTACGGTTAGTTCAAAGTAAGCCTGAGATGGATGAGATTAAGTTGAGAGCCATTATAGCCGGTCCACTTGAGCCTGTAGTTGCACCCGCACCGGCTTCCCCACCATCACCGGTACCCGACGTACCAGTCCCAGAGCCTGAGCCAATTCAGGAAGATGAAGACCCAGAGCCAGAGGATGAACATCCCGATGAGGACATGGACGGAGATGGAGAGGAGGAGCCTATAGATGATGAGGACCTAGTAGAGGACGATACAGATGAGGATGACCCCGAGGAGCCAGAGTTTGAGCCAGAGGATCCAGTACAGGACCCGGAGGCTATTGAGGCAGACATGGTCGTAGACGAGGATGTGCCCGATGAGGTGGTAGTTGTGCCAGAGATAACCGTTGTGCTTCAGATACCAGCCGGACCCATTATGCATATGGAAGCCATGGCCGATATGGCAGTAGGATGGATAGCAGAGATTGTCGTTCAGCCAGCAGGTTTTGTTATGGGAGAGGCCGCGATAGCAGGAGCTCTTGATATAGCCGATGGATTCGCCGCAGTAGCAGTCGATGTCGCTAACCAGGCAATAGTAGACGTGATGGAGGACGATGATGCAGAGATGATAGAGGATTGGGATACAGGGGTAGTAGTCGGAGATCTTGTCGCACAAGTTGAGGATGATCCACTTGAGGAGATGGAGATTGATTCAGAGGACGAGGCACCACCAGCAGGATCAGACGCTGACGACTTTTGAGTCAGGACCTGCAGGACTTAGTTTTTGTTAGTCTTATCAGGACATGTTGTCCACCAAATATTTTTGGGAACTTGAGAGATAGCTATTTGACCATAGCTTTGTACAGATGTTAGCAATAGTATTGTGTAGTTGACCCTAGTGCCGTTTTAGCCTTGTCCCACGTGGTACATGGTATGGTTACTGTGTACTCCTTGGTACATCTTTTTATATATATATATATATATACGAGCAGTACTTTTGATATTGATTATTGGTTGTGTGATGCGTTGGTTTGTAGAACTGTTAGTTTTTGTTGCTTCTCAATTTCGTTTCTTTGAGAAGACTTCAAGCTGATCAATATGTCTCTTGTAGGCGACACTCGTTATCATAATGGTAGGACCCTTGAGAAATCACCAAGCGCGTAATGGAGCACCTATTCCGGAAGGGATGGATCCAACAGGAATTTTTGAAGCGTTTATGCAAAGGATGGAGCATGTAGGGGATACCTACAATCATGCTACAAGTCAGCGACCTGTTCAAACTCCAGTTACACCGTTCCAGCAAATAAAGACTGGAGATAAGTTGTTAGCAAATTTCCATGAGTTACGTCCTGAGAAGTTTGATGGACTAATAGAACCATGGAAAGCGGAGCAATGGATAAGAGAAATGGAGTTAATATTTGAAGCATTGGAATGTAGTGAAAAACAGAAGCGTCGTCTTGCTACGTTTCAACTCACTTATGCCGCCGCAGATTGGTGGGAAGCTGAGCGAGCCACTATCGGGATAAATGCTGCTAGAGCTATGTCATGGGAGACATTCAAAGGCAGATTTTTGGAAAAAAAAATTCCCAGAGGATGAGAGAGATCAACAAGAGAGGAACTTTCTCAATCTAGTTCAAGGAGGATGGACTATACGAGAATACACAACACAGTTTGAGCGTCTATCCAGATTTGCTCAACATATGATAGACACTCCACAGAAGAAGGTGAAGAGATTTCACCAAGGATTGAATCCCCACCTCAGACATATGATGGTTGGTCATCCGAATCAATCATTTGAAGGGATTGTTAGATTTACTGCAGGATTAGAGAAGGATGCTTATCCAGCGCAACAACTGCAGATGAATCGACCTCAACCGTCAAGAGGGTTTCAGCAGAGGAATTTCCATAACCTGCCGCCAAGGAATACCCAAGGTTGGAGACCGCAAGGGAATTTCCAAGGAAATAAGAGAACCTGGGAGGAAACCAGAAAGCCACATCAGGGCTATACTCGACCCCAGCAATATCACCAGCAAGGATCACAGCCTCAGGTACTGCTAATAGCCCCGCCCAACAATAGCGGAGGATGTTTTAATTGCGGGAAGCCAGGGCACGTTACCAGATTTTGTACAGCCCCTAGAGTTAACCGCAGAATGGATGTTACCAGATTTGATTGAGGGAAAGCATGAACGTGTGGTCAACTTCATTCCTTATAATCTTCTTGGATTAGGAGTCACAAAAACCCCAAATCTTGCGATGTAATGCATGATCCTAGAATATGCAAAGTAGTAGTATGTTTGAGTTCAATGGCTTTCTAAAGTGACTTATAAGTATAGAATGTGAATGAATGAATGAAGAATGTTGTTGTAGGATATATGCAAAAGTGGTATGAACAACTTCCTAAGACATGAGCTACTTTAGAATGCATGTGAACATCTAATCAAGAAGTAGAAATCAAAATTAGTATGCTGTGAATAGTGGATAGAATGTTTAATCCATCTTGTAAAAACAGAAACATGATGTTAGGAGCATGTTAAATTCATGAAATTTTATGGAGATTATCCCTACTGTGTCTAGAATACATAGGGAAAATCCAAATCAATATTGAAGTTTTATATTGAGAGAAATCATATAAACAAGAGAGGTTATTCAGAAATAGAATCTGTATTGTTGACTGAAATGTAGAAAAATCTTTCAAAATGCAAAAAACAAAATTATAGGCTCATAATAAACATAAAGTTCCCTAACACATTGAAGTGGAAGTGAAAAATGGGTTGGAACCACTTGTTTTGGAAAAGTTTTCTGGAAAACAAGTTGAAAGTCAACTAAAGCTGCTGTGACAGAAAAATAGAATATTTTGGAAGAGTGTTTGGGTTAAAATGGAACCCTTCCAAGTGTTTTAAAATTCACCCGAAAATCATGGACGTTCCCTAATGAGTTAGGAAGACTTTCCAAGTGGTATTACAATCATCCATTAAGTATTGAACTCAAAATGGAATTTTCAAGTTGAAGAACTTACTATTTTGGGGGGTTTTTGAGGAAACAAACATTGAAGGGGTTTTCAAAAGGGGGTTTGAAAGTGTATTTCTAGCGCTACATGGAGATTATAACCACTTAAAATATCAATCTCAAATCTATATCAATAACTTCCAAAGTTATTTTGAAAGGACCATGTTTTATTTAGATTGAAACTTCAAGAATACTTAGGAAAGTATTGAAGTTGAAATTATCATCCATTAAACATGTTTTTGAAGTCAAGAGTTACTATCCATGAGGATTCACTCCCTTCAAACAACATGTCATCATCTAGATGATGATGAACAAACACATAAACAAAAAAAAAAGAAAAGAAATGAGGTAAGAAGAGAAGAACATCAAAGTAAACAAGCAAGTAATAGTAATCAAAACATGATAATCATTGAGATATTGGACTTGTAGCTTGCTATTTCACTCATATGTGATAACATTTGGACATGGAAGTAGATTCCTAGCTTATAAATGCTCAATAATGGTGGTTGGGTGTATTGAATATGAAGTATAAAGAGTACTAATGAAAGAATACAAGTTTGGAACTCACTTTTTTTTATACAAAAACAGTAGGAAGAAGCTCTCTTTCTCTCTTCTAAACCTTATATATTCCTATCTCTCTCTACAACTTTCTCTAGAACTTGTATTTGCCACCCCCAAAGTGAGGAGTCAATGGGGATTTATGTAGGCTAAATTGAGGGGATTTTGTGATTTAAAAAGTTCTCCTATTAGTCCTAAACTTCTGTAAACAAGCAACTATGTCGCTTTGGCTTTTAATTATTCCAAATTGACCCCAAAACAAAATTACAAAAACGGACCCGTCAGGGGGAGAGTTCTATGGCAGCACTTACCCTGTGCCGCGGCAGCACAAGGCTAGTGCCACAGTGGCACTCCTCCTCATACGTTTTCTTATTTGTTTTTAGGCCCCCAGATGTTCCGGTATTCATGAAAAAGTCTTATTGTAGGAAAAACAGGTTTAAAGTTAAATCTAAACGCGCAGCGGAAAACAAAGTTCAAAACTTTTATTGGTAGCCTTGGATCTACTACTTATTAACTCCATAGATGCGCATAACAAGATGGAGAAGATTCTATACCTTAGGTCTTGAACCCAATTCTGATTTTTGTCCTTCTCCTTGTGTGTGCAGCAGCAACCTCTAGGAAATCTTCACCCTTATGTCTCCTCGAATGCTCCCGGAGTGGCTAGGGTTGGTGGGAACCCTAATAGTGAGAATAGGGAAGGTTTGGGAACCCTAAACAGGTTCTGCAGCAACTGGTACGTTAAAACGACGAACTCTGATTTCTGGACGTAGCTGCCCTATTTATAGATTCCCAGAACCGACCTTACTTTCGATCGCTCGAAGTGACTTCGATCGATCGAACTTTCGATCGATCGAACCACATTCGATCGATCGAACCTGTCTAGGCTTCAATCGATCGAAACAACTTCGATCGATCGAACCAGTCTTGACAGCATTCTCATTTGCCTTTCCAAGCATTCTGGCGGAGCTAAGAGTGGGACCTCCTAGGTTCTTAATTACTGGCTCCGATTAATTATTATTCCATCCAGTCAGTACTCTTGACTAAGGAATCAATAATTAATCAATTATCATTAATGCCACTATAAAATGATAATTGCACTCCAGTGCATAAGAACATAATCACACATACATAAGTGATTGCTAGACTTGTATAATATGATACGGATTTCCCTCTACCAGCCAGTATTCGTATCTATCATTGGGATGTATGTTTTAAGATACTGTCGACCCAATAGATAGTACATCTTATATTCCTCAAGTATCATTCACTACGCTTGGATTACTAAACATGTCAACAACAACACTTTGTTGACAAGGCTGGCCAGCTCTCAGTAATCACTCCTAGTGACATTCTCGAGGGAATACTTACTCTTCGTTTTATTGAAGAGGGTAGAATTCCATCTTGACAATATATGTTCCCAACGTTGCATACTTGATTTACCCAAGATACCCAGGTGTTGATCTTGCAAGACCTCACTGATTGGTAAGTCAAAGCAACCAAGCATACAACTTGCGTCCATAACTGTCTCAGGATTAAGGACATGTATCCCTATACAAGTTTTGAGTTCCTATTGACGGTGACAGCGTTTAGGTGTCAATAGGTTTAACTCAGGTCCGTCAATGCACCGAGTGCACTAGCATATTAACCAAGAGTCAAAGACTCTTATGAATGAGATTCATCATTCTACCCCGTAGACGTTAATCATGCTACAGTGTATACCTGATAAGTTATCCAGACTTATCATCCACTGTGACTTATTTGAAACAACAAGGATTTGTGATTCATATCTCACATGTGTAATCATATACACAAATGAACCACATACAATGTTGTTTAAGGATTCCAGTCTAATATTCATCTCATGAACTAACATGCATAAATGCATTATGATATTCCATTGTCCAACTAACTGGTTTGAGGGCATATTCCCAACAAACTCCCACTTGCACTCATAACCATATAGCGTTAGTACTAACACTAGCATAGTCTCTGTGACTTGTCAAAATCCTTAACCCGTAAGGTTTTGCATAGGGACTGATGATCATCGACTGAAACAATCCATAGTAAAACATCTTCATGTTATACTATATCCCTAGACAAAAGACGTCACATGACATGTATCCAGTAAAGCTAATTTGAACATTGTCCAAAACACCATCACCCTGCATATATCCGCTAGTTCTTTCTCAAGCCCTAGAGAATATATACTTTATGATAGTTCAGAAAACTGAACATTCATTTGGACTGATATCTGTGAACAACCTCAACGGTATAACTGATATCCATACCTAACATCACATACAAAGTTTATCAATAGCGAAGGCTTATGATATACCGTTCATGTGATCTCTTTCATCTTGTATCCCTAGATACAAATCTTGAAAGAGCAATAGGTTATGTTCAAAGGTGAAAAACCTTTATCGAAACGTTCCACGTTGAATCTAGCCAGCAACTTTCTGATATAGAAGTTTGAGACAATCTCATTATCTTAACTTTCTGATCTTGAATGAGCAAAAATCATAAGATTATAGCTCGCCTCACCGAGATAAAAAATATCAAGTATACTGTAGAAACTTAACCTTAATCATTGATGATACTACTTTAACATATCACAATGATAAAGATGTCATCAATATATGGAACCATAATCACCACCACACTTCCTTTGCGCAAGGATCCTTTCATCCACTTAAGCTACATCCACACTTTAGATGAATCCAAAGTATTTTGACCAATATGTCAAAACAGATGTCCTTATCTCTGGATGATTGCTTTAGTCCATAGACTTATGCAAATCACATACCAGAGCTTCCTTATCACAAAACTTCAATGCACCAGGGAATTTCAACAATGTTGAGAATTCTCCCACTGCAATGAAGTACCAATGTAGGAATGGATGAAGAGGTAGTAGATTTTAGTTCTAGATGATTTATAGATTGCTTTAAGATATAAATTACTTTACTCTTTTATATTATCTTTCCTTTGCAAAATTTGGTCTCCAACCAACTTTTGTTTTCTCTGGAAACACTACAAAAGTATTATACTTCTAATCTAGATTCAAAAAGGCTCATCATTTCTTTACACCAAAGTGCTAGACATCCTTATCCAAAGTTACCATGAGAAAGAAGTCGCATTCTTTTCACAACTTTGGGGATGTCTATCGAAAAGATTTGATTTTGAATAAGATCCAGTATATACATTGTAGTTCCATCGAGAAAAACAAGGAATAGTAGTAACTCTAAATAACTCATCCCATGACCCAGTCATATCTAAAAGAAGATAGTTCCTTCTACCTGCTACACCATCCCGTGGAGGCGCACTAGGTGTAGACTGTCGAGAAAGAATCTCATTCTTATCTCCTTTGGACAATAAATACATTAGAAAGATACTCACCATTTTGATCAAATCAAAAGGCAACGATATTCTTTTACCAATTACTCTTCATTCCAAAACTTTTGAATTTCTTCAAAATTGAGGATGAAGATGCAATAAGTAAATGTATATCAGTATCCAAAGTAGCCGAAACTACTTTTCAACTCTAATGTTTATTGCCCTACATACATGAGTATGTCCTAATTCTAATAAGTCCTTGGTCGTGTGATTTTCAAAAGAAAAGTCACCTGATCATATTAGCCTCTAAATAGGATTGACAAACAGGTAGTGGTTTCAACAACCAAAAGAGTTTTAGGATTCAATCCTTTACTCCCCATTTATCCTAATTTAGATTAATATGAT
The DNA here is from genome assembly GCA_033977485.1 of Hydrangea macrophylla. Lineage (NCBI taxonomy): Eukaryota > Viridiplantae > Streptophyta > Magnoliopsida > Cornales > Hydrangeaceae > Hydrangea > Hydrangea macrophylla. Next base: position 744,863 of record CM066992.1, read on the forward strand.
CTGATCACATTTACTCTCTAAATAGGATTGACAAATAGGCAATGGTCTTAGCAACCGAAAGAGTTTAGGATCCTATCCTTTACTCCCCATTTATCCTATTTAGATTAAATATGATCTAACCTCAAAACCAAAAAGTCATAGAATTAGTTGAGGGTGCTATCCTTTTAGATGGTAAAATACCCATGAGTCATTTAAATACTACATTAGATAATATATGAGAAACAAGAGTAAATTGGTGAGATACTTGCTTGACAAGTTATTTAGATCACATAAAAGAAAGCTTTCTTTTAATCAAGAATTTCAGTACCAAAATCAAAAGAATAAATATTATTCATTAATTCAAAACTGAAATCCATCTAATAACTCCAAAGTTTTATTACAATATAAAACTATTAATCTAATAGCAACTCTTGCATCAGATCCCAAAAGGCAATCAAGATCTTCTAATCACTGCACATTCTTATTTTCCAATTCCCTGCAACAATTACAGATATAATTTAGAAAATATAGAATTAGTGCCCATAGTAGTTGAAGTATCAGTTTTTCAACTTACTTCAAAAACTAGTGAAAGGATCGTACCTTGCCTTTTGGCAGTCAAGTATTCCATACAGTTCCTTTTCCAATGCCCTCTCATGCCACAATGGAAACACTTTCCTTTTGGCATAGCACCAGCCTTTCCCTTTCCAAGTCTTGCCTTCTTCCCAATAGTTGGGTTAGGCTCACCTATCCTTGAGTCTTGCTTCTCCTTCTCTGAACTTGTGCTCTCAGGCTTAGTTCCAGAAGATGAAGCCATTCCAATGTTCTGAACATTTGACTCTTCTTTGACTATATCCATCGTTGCCTCAAGAGAGCTCATCAATTCACTTGTTGAAAAAACTGTTTTACTCATTTTAAAAACCTTTTTAAATTGAGTGAATGATGAAGGCAACGAATGCAAGATTATGTCAACTTGAGTCTCACCATCAATGTCGGAACCCAGAACTTCCAGTACTTTGAAATAAGTAATCATTTTAAAAACATGCTCTCTTATTGAAGTTCCTTCCAACATTCTGGTGTCCATGACTAACTCCAAGGCTCTAAGCCTTGCAGTTTGACTCAGCTCCCCAAACATCTCCTCGAGGTTCAATATTATAGCACGGGCAGTGTTTAAAGGTTGATGTTGCTGCTTCAACACATCAGACAAAGAGTCTAAGATGCTAGAGCGAGCTATACCATCAAATCTTATCCACTGCCAATATTGATCCGCAAGATCAGTTGGGGTGTCATGGCATGGAATAGGTGGACAGGGAATGGTAAGAACGTATTTACATCCATTAGCAGTTAACAATTCATCCAGTTCCAGTTTCCATTCAACGTAGTTGTTTCCAATTAGCTTATTCTGGATCATGGTTATAGCAAGTGGGCTAGACATTATGAATCTGAAATATAAATAATGTAACAGAATTACAATATGGAAATCATGAATATGACAATTTATATGATACATTGGAATTCCCTTAACCAACTCATTAATTGTCTTCAGGATGTCAAGCCTATGAAATTAAGTCTCCGTGTGGCGATCATAACCTTATAGCCTGATTGGGAAACCCATCATGAATGTCATGCAACTCTTACAAAACAGTTCATGACTCCTGAACTTTTGGTCTCTAAGTTTCTGAATAATGCTCCGTGTGGAATCCCTTACCCATAGCTTAGCTAGTGTTTACCATTAACTAGAATCCAATGACAACCGCCTCAAGTAGTGCCTCAGTGTAGTGGTCACCCTCTAACGCGTCTCATTGATTCTATCCAAAGGAAGTTCATATCTAGTAACCAATGAATAGTCTATCCTCCGTATGGAATGATCACCCATGGCTGGGTGACACAGAATATACTACCCACCTTACAATGAACCGTTTATGGAAGACCGTGGGAGTTATAAAATAAGTCCCTCTCCCACTAGATTTTGATAAGAAGTTCATATCTAGTAATCAATAAGAAATACCCTCCGTATGGAAAGATCACCCATGGCTGGGTGACACAGAGTAATTCTCATACTTACAATGAACTAATAGGAATTTTTCAATTTGAAAAAAAAATTTCTTCACATTGCCCATAAACATCAAGTGTTTGCTAATGTGTTGGAAAAAGGTTTTTGAATTTCATTTTAGAAAACCTGTTTTACGTGCATGCAAGTAGTAACAATATATAAAATTCCAATCACAACTAAGCACATAAAACAAAAACTAAAATGAAATAAAAGCATTCAACAATGCCTCTATCTCCCATGACTCTATCTCCATAGAACCTTCTTCTTGGTTTGATTGCCTCCAACTCCATCTTCATGGACAACGGCTTGCTCCTCCATCTTCATGGATTTTCTAATTCTATTACATTGGTCCTATACTTCTCTGGAAGCTTACAATTTATCTAGAAATAGAAATAACAACAATAAAATAAAAGGCTAGGGAAACCGGTGCGACTTTCCTTTTCATAGGATTGAAGTTGCAGCGCCCTTTACATAAGCCTTAAATCCAAACCAACAATTAAATACAAAATTTAAAAGTCTTGGTGCCATGGGAGATAGCGGACTAAGCTTGCTGCAAAAGGGTTAGTCACACGCACAACCACGCATATATATAACAAATATATGTACCATTGGAACCCCTAATTGATTCACACAGTATATAAACTCTTTACATACTGAATTAGAACTCAAAACAGCATCACTGCTCTGTCACACTTCGATCGATCGAAAAGGTTCGATCGATTGAACCTTCGATCGATTGAACATAGTTCAATCGATTGAACTTTCAGTTTCACAGAATGTTTTGAAAAACTTATAGAATAAATAAAAATTTAAAGTAAATGTTTTAAAACCTTTAAATCTGTAAACTGAACACCTGGACAAAAGAGCAGTCTCGATCGATCGACCAACATTCGATCGATCGAACAGAACCAAAGTTCGATCGATCGAAACTAGTTCGAACGCTTGAGAACAGATGATGTTCGATCGATCGAGACTACTTCGATCGATCGAACCCACCTTGCATCCAATGCAATCACAGATTTGTATTCTGCTGCATAAACACTGCAGAAACGGATCTGTGATGATGCAGTTTTGAAAACAGTCCTAAATTAATCATGCAAATCAAAACTAGTGTTCCAAAACGCATCTATAGATCCAAATAAGCGAGGCTCTGATACCAATTTTTGGAAAAACAGGTTTAAAGTTAAATCTAAACGCGCAGCGGAAAACAAAGTTCAAAACTTTTATTGGTAGCCTTGGATCTACTACTTATTAACTCCATAGATGCGCATAACAAGATGGAGAAGATTCTATACCTTAGGTCTTGAACCCAATTCTGATTTTTGTCCTTCTCCTTGTGTGTGCAGCAGCAACCTCTAGGAAATCTTCACCCTTATGTCTCCTCGAATGCTCCCGGAGTGGCTAGGGTTGGTGGGAACCCTAATAGTGAGAATAGGGAAGGTTTGGGAACCCTAAACAGGTTCTGCAGCAACTGGTACGTTAAAACGACGAACTCTGATTTCTGGACGTAGCTGCCCTATTTATAGATTCCCAGAACCGACCTTACTTTCGATCGCTCGAAGTGACTTCGATCGATCGAACTTTCGATCGATCGAACCACATTCGATCGATCGAACCTGTCTAGGCTTCAATCGATCGAAACAACTTCGATCGATCGAACCAGTCTTGACAGCATTCTCATTTGCCTTTCCAAGCATTCTGGCGGAGCTAAGAGTGGGACCTCCTAGGTTCTTAATTACTGGCTCCGATTAATTATTATTCCATCCAGTCAGTACTCTTGACTAAGGAATCAATAATTAATCAATTATCATTAATGCCACTATAAAATGATAATTGCACTCCAGTGCATAAGAACATAATCACACATACATAAGTGATTGCTAGACTTGTATAATATGATACGGATGTCCCTCTACCAGCCAGTATTCGTATCTATCATTGGGATGTATGTTTTAAGATACTGTCGACCCAATAGATAGTACATCTTATATTCCTCAAGTATCATTCACTACGCTTGGATTACTAAACATGTCAACAACAACACTTTGTTGACAAGGCTGGCCAGCTCTCAGTAATCACTCCTAGTGACATTCTCGAGGGAATACTTACTCTTCGTTTTATTGAAGAGGGTAGAATTCCATCTTGACAATATATGTTCCCAACGTTGCATACTTGATTTACCCAAGATACCCAGGTGTTGATCTTGCAAGACCTCACTGATTGGTAAGTCAAAGCAACCAAGCATACAACTTGCGTCCATAACTGTCTCAGGATTAAGGACATGTATCCCTATACAAGTTTTGAGTTCCTATTGACGGTGACAGCGTTTAGGTGTCAATAGGTTTAACTCAGGTCCGTCAATGCACCGAGTGCACTAGCATATTAACCAAGAGTCAAAGACTCTTATGAATGAGATTCATCATTCTACCCCGTAGACGTTAATCATGCTACAGTGTATACCTGATAAGTTATCCAGACTTATCATCCACTGTGACTTATTTGAAACAACAAGGATTTGTGATTCATATCTCACATGTGTAATCACATACACAAATGAACCACATACAATGTTGTTTAAGGATTCCAGTCTAATATTCATCTCATGAACTAACATGCATAAATGCATTATGATATTCCATTGTCCAACTAACTGGTTTGAGGGCATATTCCCAACACTTATTCCGTCCAAAATTCATAGTAAATGCGTACAAACTCCAAATTGAGCTTGTGATATACCATTGGAAAGGTATTGGAGTCTAATTTCTATATAAAATAGTTTAGAGTTGGCTCACTATGAAAATATTTTCGGTATTGGCAATAAAAGCCAATGTGGTTGCCTTTTTCACCTTCGAAAATTCATAATAAATTCGTTTTAAGTACAGAAATTATTTGCGATATACTGTTGGAAATCTATTAACCTCTAGTATCCATGTAAAAGTTTTGAAAAATGATACAATGCACTGGTCTCCGAGTCAACTTTTAGGTCCAATTGGTCAAACCGGGGATGTCCAAGAAGTTCTTGAAACCTCTGGGAGCTCCCAGGACCTGACGTTTTCGTCCGATTTTCTTTTAAAACTCATTTGAATACTTTTCACATCATCCAGGGTGATCTCAAAACTTTTGGCCGAATTTGAACTATTTTGGTCAAACCTTGGTCAAATTGTCAATTGGGAACTTTCTGAGAACTTTCGGGACTTCTGGGAGCTGATGATTTTATCCGATTTTATTTAAAACTCATTTTATTACTTTTCCTATGACGTAGTGTGTTTCTAGAACTTTTAGTCCAAATCTGGGAGTGTTTGGGCTTTGAAGGGCATTTTCGTCATTTGTACTACCTTCTGAGTATTTTAAGAGAGAACAAACTTTTGGGAGTCCTTTTCGAGTCTTTTTCAATCGTTGTGAACCACCAAGCTATGGGTCTCCTAAATCCGATACCCGAAAAAATGGGATGTCTACATGCATAAATAACTATTAGGAACGGATACCCAGAAATGATAATAGGTAGAAGCATACTGCTTGTGTATATATATACAGTCAAAAACATTTACACTATGGTATGGTTAGAGGTATTTACATCAAATTTACATATACCACTACCATAAAAATCACATACATCATGTACACAAAGTGGGTTGGCTACATGCCCTGATCAATAGAAACAAAAGATCTAGAGTCTAGGAGTGCAATCCCAGAAGACCTCTACATCCGACTCGTATGGAGGCGGGTCATCAGGAGGAACATTAATCTCCTCTAGTGTCACCCAATCAAGCCACAAATCAAACTTATCAACCACCTCAAAGATCGGGTCTTCCTCTGGCTGAATGTTCAGTATCTGTCCGTTTGCAGGTATCCATCCTCCGTTACATGCATGCTGTGGTGGAACTGGTCCTACAACAAAATCTTAGGGCACTCAAACCACCTCGAACTCCTCACCATTGTCATCATCCATAGGCATGGCCTCTCCATCCTCATCATCATCCTCATCCTCGTCCTCGTCCTCGTCCTCGTCCTCGTCCTCGTCCTCGTCCTCGTCCTCGTCCTCGTCCTCGTCGGGGTCTTCCTCCGGCTCTCCCTCTTGATCATCATCATGACCTCCCTCCTGTTCCTCCTCATGATCACCCTCATGTACATCCTTGTCTCCCTTAGTCTCATCCCTCCATCATCATTACCCTCGTCTTCTATATACTCCTCTCTGTCTTCACCATCCTCCTCCCCATCATCATCTCCATTCCCCTCGACCTCCATGTGGTCATCATCCTCGTCTACCTGGTTATCTTCCTCTGACTCCATCTTTGGCTCCTTAAGATCTTCCTCATCATCATCCATGGGATCTACAACGTCCTCCTGACCGTCCTACCTTGCTGGAGCAGTTGATGGTGGAACGAGCTCCTCATGTGGAAAAATTGGTATGTCTGGCTGGATCTGGACCTCTGTCTCTAGCTCTGCGACTGGGGCTGGCACTGGAACTGGAGGCCATGATGTTGCCCATGCTTGAGTAGGATTGGCTAAGGTAGTCTATAGCTCAATAGCATAGAAGTCCTCATCATCGAATATCATCCGGCCCATCCCCATACAAATAAGCTCCACAGTACGGGCGTGACGCTTGGTCCCCATACGAATCCTATCTGGGTGTAACAGTCCCTCTATGTGCATAAGATGCCATAGGTACTCCTCCAATCACTCTCGGGCTCTCATCCGGATACACTGACGATAAGACACAGGATCAGGAGCCTCAACTCTGTCAGTGTAAATCGTATATCCTCCCATCTCATCTGCTACATGAATCGGCTCCATGATCTGAAAAGAAAACTATCTTAAGTCAGCGCAAGGAATCTTAAGGCTCAAGGCTCAAAATGTGTAGGACAATCAATGAGCATAACTAAACCTAGCACTCTGACACCAAAAATCCCTATCACATCCCAAAGTAGCCAGAATAGGAAAAATTAAAACATTTTCTCTTTTGGTCCTGAGGATACATGGCAAGTTGAGGATTACATGATTGTCCACAACAAGAAGGAATCAAGACAAAAGTAATAAACAGTAAATGGAAGCAGTAATAATAAAAATGGTGGTTCTAGGCATACATAATATTAAACATCAGAGTCTTAAATCTCATTATTAAATCTTATAGAAAGGGAAAAGAAAAAAGAAAATAATATCATGGGCATAAATCCCTACAACAGAGTAATGAGTCCGGCATCTAGTGCCTTAACATAAACAAAAGATGATAAAGCTCCGAGTCTTCAACTCTCGCTAGCTAACTTGCGAAGCCATAACTCTCCTTGGCATACTCCTCTTTTAGGTAGTCAGCTTCTGCAACATCTTGACGTTTGATTATCCAGAACATAAAAGTTGTTAGTTTGCATACAAGCTGAGTGAGTAAACTTACTGCACTTGAATAGGCTCAAAAAACTTTTGGTTAATCGTTAATTAAGCAAAACATTCCGTTTCATCTTTCTTTTGAAAAGTTATTGTTAAGCCTTGATTTGTTCACCATTATACTTGGATGTCGGAAACACAATCAACATCAATGGATTGATCACTTTGGACTACCGGTCCAGTCTTTACCAACTCGACTCTTTGCATGCATGTCACGCCCCGGAGATGCAAAAATAGAGAAAAATAAATTTCCTTTTTGGGTTCATAAGGAATGGCTGGTGAATGTCATTAATTGTCCACTCCACACATTACTAGTCAACTAGAAGCAACAAGAACAATAATAATATCAAATTGAATATATTAAAAATAGGAACATTAGAGGTCTGAAAGCAACATATGCCCAAGTGCCTATTTAACTAATAAAGTTCAATAATAATATAAAACTAATAACTATCTAATTTGTTAGCTGGCATAAACATAATCGTCAGTGTAGTAGTCTCCCCTGGCATAACCATCCCCGGTAGGGACACCTTGTACATACTCATCCTCTGGGTAATAGTTGTCGTCACCAGTTCCATCACCTACATTCATAGGAACGGGGTAGTGTGGACAGGGAATGTCCTGGAAATAACAGCTATCAGTTTACTGAGAGCTGAGTGAATAGAAACTCATAAGGTACCAGCAATATGACGTAATAACAAGTTATGAAAGTCATAAGATATAGTTGTACGAAGTAATATCTTCTCTTTATTCAACCCTGCGTTATCCGAACCCACATCTTATTATGCAAAGACCTATAGGCACTGACTCATAAGACATAGATCTGACTGTAATATTCTTGGATACACCACTACTCTATCTACCATGGTTGAGAATATAGAGTACATATTCTTAGTCCATCGCAGGTCATGGATACAATGCTTCGAACAATGGCATATCATTCTATTGCCCCAACTTAGCGACATTTTGCCAGTGGTCCTCCATCCACCGCTCATTAAGGGTATAATATAGATCACCTGGCTATCTCTTAACTACTTGGTCCCACCCACTACTCGTCAAGGACATCTCACCGTCCACTGCTTGTTAAGGGCATAATATAAGCAAGCGTCCACTTGCATACAAATTCCCAAAAACTTATCAAGACCTATCTAAGTTTTATACTAGGATTGATATATGACATCCCATTATGGCCTAACTACTTTGATTGAAATGAATGGATATTGAACTCATACATGAACCACATAGCATCTAACGTCATCACAGTAATATATTATTCTTAATCGTACTTTTCTTTATTGTCACATTATCCCTGATCCACCCATAATCGTATAATGAAAGTCTAAATTGAGAATCGAGTGATCAAACCCTTTATATAATGAACCAAAGAAACAATCCATGTTCTGCTATTGCTAATCGATTGGGACAAGGGTCCAGTCGATTGGGGGTAAAATTGTAACAATCAATTTGGGAAACATGTCAATCGATTGGATCCAAAACAATGTCATTTGGTTACTAACTTTGGTAATCGATTGGGTTACAAATAATGGAAATCGATTGGTAATCTATCCAATCGATTGGGACTTAACTGATGGCAATCAATTGGGAAAAGTCCAATCGATTGGTACTTCGTCTTCCCCAGTAGAAACATAAATCAGTATATATAAACATCTTAATGCCATATTTAATACGTCTAATCTATATCAAAGCATATAAAAACATCACATAGTGAGACCAAGTGAGTTTAGAACTCACCTAGATATTTGTGGGGTGTGTTTGGCTTAGAAAACTGCAAGCTTTCTCTCTCTTCCTTCTCTTTCTCTCTTCTCTGTCCCATCTCTCTCTCTCTCTCTCTCTGTGTGTGTCTCTCCTTCTCTATCTTCTATCTTCCTTTTTATCCTCCTCTCTGTCTCCTTGAGAGTGTGTGTATGCTTGTGTGTGTATATGTAGAGATATATGTATATGTATGGATGTGTATATATATGATATATATATCATTCCTCTCTCTCAAGACTGAACCACATAGACCTAAGGCCACAAATACACTGGTATATATAGAAAATGAGAGTGCCATGTGTCAACACATGAACCAAAGTTGGAAACAAGTGTCCGTACATGCCAATCGATTGGAAGTAGAATTAATTGATTGGTTGCAGATATTTTATGGTAATCGATTGTGAGTCAAGGGCAATCGATTGGCATATGCCACGTAATGAATTCAAGTCGGCAGGATGGCAATTAATTGGGAAACATGGGATCAATTGGAATAAGAATTAGCTAAGTAGATATAGTTGACTACCCAGTCGATTGCTTTTTATCTCAGAGCTTAAAATAATTCAACAGCCCAATTCAATTGCCTGTGTCAGTGGCCCAGTCGATTATGGTATCCAAATCCAGTCTACTGGTACCCTATTCAGGTAGAACCTCCCATTCTGAAACATAATCTAGTCGACTACTTTTTTCATAGAACGAAACTTAAATTCCTAACTTAAGGATCCAGTCGAGTGTGTCGGGTACCCATTCGTCTGGTTTTCCCCAAATCAGCACATTTTGCAGAATTTTAAACCATGGTTATCCCAATCCATTCCAAATTGATCCTCATTGTAGAATAACATATTCAAACCATAAATACAAGAGTTTTACTACCGATTATAACCAAAACATATCCATCCCGAGGTTATCAAGTTTGGACAAAAATAGTTCTAGTTGCTTAGAAATTCGTTATTACAACATTGGAATGAAAACATGGACAAGATAGCCTCATCGTCTCATTGGCCTCACTCTTCTCGTTTCTTCTTTCCTCTCTTCTTATCACCTGTAATAGAGTAAAGCTCTACTTAGGTATATACTGAGTGCACAAATTGTAACATATGTATATGATAAATCATGCTTTAATCTCATAATTCATATCAAAGTAGTCTCTAGGGAGAAAAACACGCATTCATCCGGTAGCGGCAAGTCCAAGCCTTAAACTGCGATGCCCACGGCTAGTACAAGCCTACAACCATTGCATCCTAAGTGCCCTGGCAAGTCCAAGCCTTACCATGCATAGTAGCCATTGCAAATAAAATTCTCAAACATCGAGAAGCTTACTCTGCATGAGATTGTATAAGTCCCCTCTTTGACCACATGATCACTTAACGTGCTCGCATAAAAGTTAGACATGCTTTTCATATTTAAGTGCATGCATAATTAACAGGCCTACTATTAACATATGAATTTTGCCCGAATCACAAATTCGTTGTCGAAGATTAAGGCATGTATATTTCTTATATAACATAGGTTAGAATTTCATACCTCGTGTAATTTTTCTCTAACATTGAAGGAAGTACTAGGGGACCGATTAAACGTTGGATCTCAGATGTTGACAGATTCCTATAAGTATACATGTGTTTCCCCCAAAATTTCAATATTAGGATTTTCTAAAAAGTTTGTCAAACGTGGCCTAAGAGGTATTCAAATGAAGCTCTTACCTCGAGGAGTTCAAATATGCAATTTGGTGAAAAACAAACGAGCAAAAGTTTGTTGATTTGCGTCAATAAGCTATAAGCAATAAAATCTCTCTTTTCCCACTTTTAGATTTAGGTTTAGAAACTTTGTAAATGAAAAATATCTTCACACTTTCTATATATAGGCACGACACTTGGGAATTACATTTAACTCCCCACCAGTTCTCCAAACTTCTAATTATTCCCTAAAATATCTTACACAACTAAATTATTATTTCACAAGTGAAAACTATAAATTATAAAAGTTTTCGCTTAAGTTCTGTTTTGTCGACGAAAATTATGTTCTGAAAAATTATTTTGTGGAATCTCTAGATAACCTACCTTTTATGCAACGTATTACATGGGTTATCTCTAATTCGCTCAAAATGATCTTTAATCCACATAAATGCCATTAAATCATATCAAGTTCCTCATGAATTATTGGGTTACCGTGTCCTCACTTGACACCTTCCGTTGACCCTCATTAAACCTCACCCATAATTATTAAACCACGTTAATAATTCTATTTAAATTATTTAAGCCTTTAAAACAAAAAGATTTTTAGGACGGGTGTGACAACTCTCCCCTCCAAAAAGGAAGTTTGTCCCCAAACTTATACCATCTCATCGAGTTACAAGACTTCTCACAAGTAATTTCAACATTTATTTCGTCACGAACCACACATCTCTGTTGAGAGATAACAATCTCACGAGGAAAATAAATCCTCAAGCCCTGAAGGAAATTAAATCCTCAGATTCCCAGTATCAATCCGATTGGAGATTTAAACAAACCACCAACTACACATCAAAACATCTCGACAAATAAGAACATCAATACCTAAGTAGAACACACTCAATAGTCGATCCCGACATAAATCATGTCGTGATGTCACAACGTTATCTCGCATATCCTTTTATCGTACTGGTTACATATACTTTCTGAAAGCTAAAGGTTTTATCTAAACCACCACAACAGTGGGAATAACTCATCTCCCATCCACCTATCTTTCTTGTCCACCAAAATTCATTGACAACACGTCTCAACTGGTTAATAACCATACACGATTCTTCATCCCAAAGTGAACCACAGCTGAGTATTATCATACATACATACCCTGTTGATAAGTCAATGCTTCAACCAACTGTTTCATATACTCTAGATTTAACCCCTTATCTTGTTAATCGCTTTGTAGAATGATAACACGTTTCAGTTACTCTCACTTCTTATCAAATTCCAATCCTTTTTCCCTAAGAAATTCATATAGAATGGCAACATTAACTCAAATAACCATCACTTAGTCGGTAGTGCATCACACTATTACCATCTCTCTGTCTCTAACAATTGTCATCATTCCATTTTGGTTTAACCAAACGTGTACTATACTTCAAATCATACAAGTTTCGTGAGACACATTCAGATTCTCAATTGCAAGTTTCACTCCATTCTACTCGCTCGAGACCATATAATGCCCTGAATTACCCTCGGTGAGATCAAACACATTTGTCGTTTATCTCTCCAAAGTCCATACTCAACTACTGTCAATTGACATTGAAGATTTACACCTTGCAAATTTTAATATAAAACTTTTGACAAAGTTAAATACATATTCTCCTTTATTTTTTTTTACAACAAATTACCCCAATATTCCTCATAACGAATAGCATCGTTAATCAAAATTAACGTAGTCAATCATACACGTACCACAGATTTCATCAAAATGTATTCCCATGCTCAACATACCTTGATCCTGTCCCAACTCGTTGACCATTCACAATCCATTCCATTCACATAGTGTACACATACCCTGAGTTAATTACATTTCTGTCGGGGATCTCAACTGTAATGTAAGCCATTCTCATCTCATACCCTACTTGTCTACTAACCTTAGTCTATCAGTCCAGGTAGATCCACTAACATTTACGTAGTTATACGACTCCATAAGTCTCTGGTGTTACACTATCACATAAGCCAATGCCAATCACACTCCTATGTCTCAACTCTTACTGAGTTCCTAGATACCCTTTACACTAGGTGTATACTCTCCATATAACATCTTAAGGCACCATACCTTATTCAACAATTCTATATTTCACAGCTCTAGTCAACCTAATTTAACTCCAATTCAAACTCTCTATTCCTTGATTTTTGCTATTCAGATCTTAAATCCACTATTCCCGAATAACCTGTTGCTTAAGCATTCGTACTATTCCCATAACCAACTGAAGATACTCCGGTAATTAAATCTTTCAATGATATACTATAGTCTCAATGTGTTATATAACTTCCCTATCAACTTCCAATTCATACCTCTTTTGCGACAATACTATAGGTCACCCGATTCTCACTCTGATTACCAATGTCAACCGATTCATAATTGTTGTCTTCAAGTGCTTCATACTTTATGGATCTCATCATGTCCCTGATCATTCAAACTTGCAAATCTTTATGACCTCAAGTTATTCTAGTACTTATACCAGAATCAAGTCCCCTTTGGAACAATACTAACGATAACTCCCTTTATGTCATACGTTCAGACTTACCAAATTTAGGTGCACAAATCCTCACCACCTTCTTACTTTAGAAATTCTAAGTCCATAATTCGCTCATATAGAACTCATTCATTCGACAAACACTGTTGCATCCCAAGCACTACGCATATTGTATCCTTCCACGATACCTGACTTCCAAAGTCTACTTGACACCTCATCACAAGTATTTAATGCCACTTTTCATACTCCAACAAAAGTTTTGTTTTAAAACATTTTAAACACTTTAAAATTTTCTTGGGATGAAATCCGACATTCTCAAAACATTCCAACCCCGTTGGAGTCCAGGACAACTGAGATAGCATTCCATTACATCCACCATTATCCTCTAAACAAGTTACATTCCTACTATCATATCCGATAACATACTCAACTTACTAACAAGTCGTCATCCCACTCTTGTTGTTCCTGTTCACTTACTCATCAAACTTCATCTTCCTAATTTATATTTTTACCCTTCTGACTTAACTTACCCAAAGTTGCTTTACTCTTCCATCCGTTTCCACAACTGTTCTTGTTTAGTATCATAACAATTATCGTATTCCAACTTCCCGTCGCCTACAACTTGCTTCAAATGCTCTAGGATGTTTTAAAGGCATTGAAAGATTTTCATTTTATTTGAAATGCACCAATTAGAAAAGAAAGCATGGATTAGACATCTTAAAAGAACTTTACTATGAAAAAATAGCCCAAGGGTAAAATGGTCATATAGAAAGAATGGTTAAATTTTATATCAAAAGATAGCTCTTTGAGTCCCGATTCTAATGCAAAAAATGGTGCGCCTATCCATTTTTCTAGAATGCCCATTTTCATAAAAACCGACGGATGACAACCAAAAATTGAAGGATCTGGTAGAGGGGTGTTTGACCGATCGAACTTCCCCCTTCGACCAGTCAAAAGAGACCAGAATAGCATTTCTTCCTTACAAAACTCAGATTTTTCCTAGTCCCCTATCTACCCACTCAAATTAGCAACTCTTATAAAGTATTTTAATGACATGTAAAATACATATATATAAATATTCCATTTACACAAAATAGCCTCGTCCCATGGATTACAAGTACACGAATGGTATAAGTCTCAAAACATGAACTCGAGAGTTCGAATTCATTTCAAACCGAATCCTAAAGGTTTTCAAAGGACTATGCATCAAACTAACGATGTTCTAGAGCTTTTAAGATTCAATTACCAGAGTTTACACTTTTAAATCTCTCTGATTTCAACACCAACAGTTCAAATTACAAAGTTCTACGAATTCTCATACCAAGAGCATTACATTCCACTATACAAGTTATTACCCATGATGATCCCCCAAATGATCCCAACATTTCCACTCCTATACTATCTACTGGTAGCCTCCGCTACTAATCCTTGTAACACATTTAAATCCACGATGGTACCACGACCACCCGAAGCCAAGTTCAGTTGATAGTTTCATCAACAACCATGATACTTACCATTCATTGAAATATTCCTCAACCCTCAATATGTACCGTAAAGATTCCTCAGCCCTTCAATACATATCGTAAGATAGGTTGAGAGTTCCTCAACCATCTAATCGTCTCAATACCGCACAATAAGTTGAAAGATTCTTCAACTGTCTGACATATATCGTAAAAAAAACCATAAGATAACTCGTATGACTGTACTATAGGTTAACACCGTAAGATAAGGTGAGAGATTCCTCACCTACCCCATACACGAGTAATACATGGTACTAGTCTATCTTTCTATCATAACACCCAACTGTACATCTCTAGTTTATCATGTTCTGACGTTTAACCCATGTTTGAAATAGAACTCTTATCAATAAATCCCAATCCCAAAACTCAACTATATGCTGAGTGCATAAATTCTAACATATGCACATATCATAAATTATGCTTTCATCTCATAATTCACATCAAAATAGTCTCTAGGGAGAAAACATGCATTCATCCGGTAAAGGCATGTCCAAGCCTTGAATCGCGATGCCCACGGCTAATCCAAGCCTACAACCATTGCGTCTCAAGTGCCCTGGCAAGTCCAAGACTTACCATGCATAGTAGGTGTGGCTACTAAAATTCTCAAACATCAAGAAGCTTACTCCAGCATGAAATTGTATAAGTCCCCACTTTAACCCACATAATTACTTAACGTGCTCGCGTAAAAGTTAGACATGCTTTTCATATTTAATCACATTCATAATTAATGGGCCTACTATTTAAATATGAGTTTTTCCCGGGTCTCAATTTCATCATCAAAAATCAAGGCAGAAATATTTCATATATAACATAGGTTAGAATTTCATAACTCATGTGATTTCTCTCTAACTTTGAATGAAGTACTAGGGGACCAATTAAACGTTGGATCTCAGACTTTGAAAGATTCCTACAAGTATAAATGTGTTTTTCCCCAAAATTCCAATATTAAGATTTTCTAAAACTTTACCAAACATGGCCTAAGAGGTATCAAAATGAAGCTCTTACCTCGAGGAGTTCAAATATGCAATTTGGTAAAAAAACAAACAAGTGGAAGCCCATTGATTTGCATCAAGAATCTCTAAGCAATAAAATCTCCCTTTTCCCCCTTTTGGATTTAGGTTTAGAAAATTTGTAAATGAAAAATATTTTCACACTTTCTATATATAGCCACGACTCTTTAGAATTACATTTAGCTCCCCATGAGTTCTCAAAACTTTTAATTATTCCCTGAAACGTCTTACACAGCTAAATTATTACTTCACAAGTGAAAGTATAAATTATAAAAGTTTTTGCTTAAGTTCTGTTTGTCGACGAAAATTACGTTCTAAAAACTAATTTTGTGGAGAATCTAGATAACCTACGTTTTATGCAACGTATTAGATGGGTTATCTCTAATTCGTTCAAAATGATCTTTAACAAGATCAAACTACCAGAAAAGTACACTACATAGGTATAATTACTATTCATATATACTAGATAATTCAAATAAAATGTAATCCACATAAATGCCATTCAATCATGTTGAGTTCCTCATAAATTATTGGGTTACCATGTCCTTACTTGACACCTTCTGTTGACCCATGGTCAACCTCATCCACAATTATTAAACCACGTTAATAATTTTATTTAAAACATTTATGCCCTTAAAACAAAAAGATTTTTCAGGATCGGTGTGGCAGATACGACTGATTAAAGTTGCTTGTACCATAAGACATTCCAGATGTTGTCCTTCCATCAACTCCACTAGTTGAAGGTCAAATTCAACTAACACTTCCAATGCTTGCCATTCTCGCATTAATAATGCAACGATCACTAATTGAGGTCGATGGCTCAAACCATCTGCTATGACATTTGCTTTACTCGGATAGTTTGTAATGAAAAGTCATAGTCCTTGAGAAACTCCATCCATCTTTGTCGTCGCATGTTTAATTCCTTCTGAGAGAACAAATACTTCAAGCTCTTATGATTGGAAAATAGGTCAAACTTCTCTCCATATATATATAGTGTTTCCAAATCTTCAATGCAAACACTATGCCAATTCCAGATCATGCGTAGGATAGTTCTTCTCATGTACTTTCAACTGTCTAGATCTATATGCAATAACATTTTTGTCTTGCATAAGCACATAACTAAGTCCTTGGTGTGATGCATCACTGTAGATTATGTATCGCTCTCTACTCTTAGGTATCACAAATACCGGTGTAGAGGTCAATCTTTCCTTTAACTCATGAATTGCATTCTTATGCTTGTCTGTCCATTAATACTTTATCTCTTGCCTTGTCAAATTTGTCAAATGTGTAATATTTGTAATTTTCCTCTACTTATAATAATGCTAGTTTTTTGAATTTTTCATATTTGACCGGTTAGATATCATTTTATTTATCTGACGGTATCGACATGTTACTAATTACACTATAAGCACCGCACCGGCTCGATTGTAAAAAGACTTAATTTAGTCCTGTACTTGGACCCGGATATTAGAAATAATACCCGGTTGCACGTAAATTGAGACTAACACGCATACTAAGGATATTTGCACGTAAATGGAGGTAGTGGAACATCACTCAAGGTGGGCCCCACATGGATGGCCACTTGTGGAACATACAACCCTCCTAGACATATGTCAGTACCTCATGTGACACTTGTCCACATGTGGGACACTTATCCTTGCATGTGCACATGCAAGCATGCATGGTGACACATAACCCCTCCACCACCTCTATAAAAGCATGCATACACTCTTATATATCATTTTCTTTGGTCATACAAATTACATATAGAAATTAGAGAGAGAGCTAGGAGTTGGGAGCTCCATGTAGAGATAGAAGAGAATTAGAAGAAAAACCCAAGCATTCAGTCCTCTTCTCTTGTGTAAACTTCCATGCAAACACCTATACACATCCATATACTTATATATGCCACATGGGGACTTAGAATCTGTAATAAGAAGTTTTAGAAGACCTATAAAGAAGCCCATAAGTCAAGAAGTAAAGAATTAGGAGAAGAATAAGGAGCTTTCACCATTGAAGTTGAATTCAAGCTTCCTAAGCTCAAATCCAAAGCCCAAGCTCAATTTCAAGTTTAGGTGAGTTTTCTAACTCACTTTAGAACATATATAGTATGTAGTAATATTTGGTAAGTGCTTGATGTTGTTATTTTGAAGTTTCCATGACATACAAGACAAATCTATAAATCTGGAAAACAGAAACTTCCAGTAGAATGTAGTTTAGTAAAATGAACATTTTGAGCAGCTAAAAAATTTGAATGAAGCGAGGTTTTTTTGTGAAGAAATCTAACTCATTTATCTACAAATAGCTCTTCTATAACCTGGTTTAAAAATCATTCTTGGCAGATTGTACAGTTACATGTATGATGTGTTTATTGATGATGCTTGTTTTTTTGGTACTTGTGTTGTTATGAATATTTTGTGCTATGGTAGTACTATCACATAGATGAGTATGTTAAGGGTTTCATCTTTATGTTTGTTGGTATCAAATCTATGTTATAGATCCATGAGCTACATGCTATGTTTCCATTGTTATGAATCTAGTGTGATGACCATTGAAAGTTCATACCCAAGCTAAAAGTATGTTGTATGGCACGATTATTGCGTTGATATTGATTGGGGAAGTTTTCATCGTAAGGATATTAAGTCGTAAAATAGAATGACGAACGTATAGTGAAATCTTGACGGTTACAATTAAAAGTCATAGTATGAACCAAACGCATAATGAGTGACGAGTGCACGATCGGGATACGTGAGTATCAGCTATGTAATGTGGAGAGCAGATTATACTAAGATTAAGTGTCGACTAGGTAAACCAGGCCGTAGAGGTCAGAATAGTGAGAAAAAGTTATAGTTGTAGGGTTATAAAAGTTATGTATCTTGTTTATTCTTCGTGATGAAATGGATACAGTCTTTGTGACGGAATAATAGTTGTGAAAGGTATGTACCCTTTCAATTCTTTGTGACGAAATGGATACGGTCTTCATGATGGAATAACGGTTGTGAAAGTTGTGTATCCTTTCGATTCTTCATGATGAAATGGATACGCTCTTCTTGATGAAATAATAGTTATAATTTTCGATCCTTCATTAATGAAATGGATGCGGTCTTCATGACGAGATGACGGTTGTGAAGGTTGTGTATCCTTTTGATCCTTTATTGGCAAAATAGATACGGTCTTCATGACGAGATGACGGTTATGAAAGTTGTGTATCCTTTCAATCCTTTATTGATGAAACGGATACGGTCTTCATGATGAAATAACTATTATGAAAGTTATGTATCCTTTCAATCCTTCATAGACAAAACGAATACGGTCTTTGTGACGAAGTGATGATTGTAAAAGTTGTGTATCCTTTCGATCATTCATGGATGAAATGGATACGGTCTTCGTGATGAAATTACGATTATGAAAGTTATGTATCCTTTTTATCCTTTACTGACGAAAAGGATACAGTCTTTGTGATAAAATGATGATTGTGAAAGTTGTGTATCCTTTCGACCCTTCATGGACGAAATGAATATGGTCTTTGTGACGAAATGACTATCGTGAAAGTTGTGTATTCTTTCGATCCTTCATGGATGAAACAGATACAGTCTTCACGATGAAATAACGATTGTAAAGGTTATGTATCCTTAAAATCCTTCATTAACGAAATAGATATAGTCTTTGTGATGAAGTGACGATTGTGAAAGTTATGTATCCTTTCGATTCTTCATGGACGAAACAGATACGGTCTTCATGATAAAATGACGATTGTGAAAGTTGTGCATCCTTTCGATCCTTAATGGACAAACTGGATATAGTCTTCATGACGAAATAACGATTGTGAAAGTTGTGTATCCTTTCGATCCTTCATTGATGAAACGGATACGGTCTTCGTGATGAAGTGACGGTTGTGAAAATTAAGTATCCTTTCAATTCTTCATGACTAAATGGATATAATGAGCACTTTGATTCTTCGTGACAAGGTGATGGTTCGTATAGTTAAGACTCCTTTTGATTCTTTGTGGCAAAGTGGATGTTCTTGATCTCCTCAACATTTCTATTCTTCGTGACGAGATGGTCAGTGAGAGGTATTTTTGTTAATGAATGGTGTCAGAGAATAATAATGGATAGTTGTGGCCTTAAGAATGTCGAGATGAGTCGAGTTGGTTGTTCGTATTCTTTTTGAATACTATGTTGGGCACATTAGTGGTCATAGTTCGATAGCAAGAACGCGAAGGTCCTAAAAGATGTATTAAAAGTAGTAAACGTATCTTGTTAGTTTGTAACTGTATAAGTTCTATTTAATTTAGTTCTCTCACTCAATTTTCATAAGCTGACGATGTTTATGTCGCTGGACATTCTCATATCCAGCTTATTCAGGTGATAAGTACACGGGTTGTGATGCTACATAAGCGGAGAACGTGGAGGAAGAGTACACCAAAGATGGCTATAGATATTCTAGTATGCTAGTTAGAGAGAAGACTAGTGGCTGTCTTTTGTAAATGTTTTTGGTTGTAATCTCTATCAGAAGACTTATCACATCTTTTGTACTAGCTTTTGTAAGTCCCTGGAGCCATAAGACTGTGATGTATTTACGATGATGTAATAGTTATCTAGTAAGGTGGCCTTCTATTCTAATATAACCTTGTAAGCACATGTTGGTCTTATGCTTTTTGTTATGATGTTTATTATTAGTATTTGGTCGTGGACAATTCGGTAATGCAATCAGTCACATGCCTCAGGGTCCAAGATGGAAATTTCAAATTTTCCCCTATTTTGGCTACGTCGAAGCGTGATAGGGATTTTTGGTATCAGAGCTTTAGGTTAAGACATGTACACTGATTGTCTTACACACTTAAGTTATAAACTATTAGACCTTTTTACATCCATAAAGATATAAATGTTATGATAGATTTGTGATTAGCATGGCACCTTATTACGTCCTGAATGGATATGGAGGACGGGGTTGATGAGAAGATTGACCCAGCATGTGTGTATTGACCGAGCAGAGGATGTTGACCCAACAAAGGATGCTGGTGAAGAGGGAGTGATGGTAGTCGTGGAGGATGGAGAGCGAGAGGTTAAGGATGACTTTGAGGATGACTCTAAGGATGTAGAGATTGAACCTTTGGATAAGGACGAAGGTGAGATGGTTGATAAGTTTGACTCATAGTTGGACTGGGTTCCACCTGGGAAGATTTCAATCTAGGATCATGCTCTACCATACGAGTCAGTTACAGAGGACTTTTGGGATAGGATTTCCAGAATGTAGAGATCTACTTATATTAGGGCTAGTAGCCCATCTTTTGTGTATATTGTATGTACCTAGGCATGTAACACAAACTAGTAGTAGAATGTACGCCTTTTTATGTAAATATTTAAAGTTATCTATGAAGACATGTCTCCTCTACTTTATGAAATGTATACTTGATGAGATATGTACTTATATTAGAATTGTTAGCTATACCTTATATCGTTTATATGTCTCGTAACCATGGTTAGGACTGGAGGTTAACCAATAGATATTCATTTAGGTACATAAGCAGATAAGCAGATGAAAAGTCAGCCACCCCAACTCAGGAATGGACTAAGGGGAAGACCTCCGACCCATTTCCAAGAAAACAAACGCCCATGGAATAGTGGTAAGAAAGCAGGACCCACTTTTCCTCAGGATAAGCATGCAGCACCACCCGCACCACAAGTATAAACCCTAACCACCAGGAATAACATGAATGGATGTTTCAATTGTGGGATCCCTGGACATTTAGCATGGGACTGCATAGCCCCCAGGACCAAAAACTGAGCTAATGTTATATGCTACAACTATCGCAAAAGAGGGAACATGAGCAAGGATTGTAAGGCACCAAGAGGAAACTATCATGGGCTTACTACTTAAGGTCAAACTAGCAAAGCTCGACTCAATGTTTTAATACCCGAGGCTGCCGTCTATGATGAAAAGGAACAACAAAACTTAGAAGGTACACTCTCATTATATGCAAGTCAAGTTAAAGTGCTTTTGGATACTGGTGCTACAAATTCATACACTGCCTTTAAGATCGTACAACGATTGAGTTTAGTACCCCAAACACTTGAAGTAGCTCTGAGAACGATATCGCCCTTAGGAGTGATCATAAAGCTAGGAAAAGTGTTCAAGGACTACACTTAGATATTGGACGATATGAACCTTCCCGCATACTTAATTGTTCTATCAATGAAGGAGTTTGATGTGATCCTAGGAATTGATTGGCTCGATCACTAAGTATCATGAAAAGTTAGATTGTACGAATAAGTCGATAACATTTTCAGTTCCAGGAGGTCCACCCTTTAATTTCCAATGTAACCCTTCTAGTGATGCCTTTCTTATAAGCCGCTATAGAAACCACAAGCTCAGAATCAACAATCGCTCAGATTCTGATAGTTCGAGACTATGAACATGTCTTTCAGAACATCTCCAAATTACTACCTAAGCATGAGATTGACTTTTATATTAAGTTAGTACCTGGAACGACACCATTATCCAAGACCCCTTACCGTATAGCTCCAATGGAAATGCTAGAGTTGAAGAAGCAAGTACAAGAGTTAGAAGATCTTGGATTCATTAGACCGACCACGTCACCTTGGGGAGTCCTGGTTCTGTTTGTTAGGAAGAGGGATGGAAATCTCCGACTCTGCATCGACTATAGAGAATTGAATAAATTCACTATCAAGAATAAGTACCCCCTTCCTAGGATAGACGATATATTCGATCAACTACAAGGAGCGATGACCTTTTGAAGATCGATTTACAATCCGGTTACCATTAGTTACTTGTTAGACTAGAGGATATACTGAAAATGGCTTTTAGAACCAAATATGGGCATTATGAGTTCTTAGTTATGCCTTTTGGGTTAACTAATGCCCCGACTATGTTCATGGATTTGATGAATCGAGTGTTCAGTCCCTTCTTGGACCAGTTCATTTTCGTGTTTATTGACGACATTTTTATTTATTCAAAGAGTGTAAAAGAACATGAGAAGCATGTATAGATTGCACTTAAGATACTTAGAGAAAATTATCTCTATGCTAAGTTCAGTAAGTGTGAGTTTTGGCTGAAAGAAGTTAAGTTCTTGGGGCATGTAGTATCACATAATGGGATTTCGGTAGACTCAATAAAGATGGATGCAGTTTCTAGTTGGAGTAAACCAACCAACGCATTAGAGGTACGAAGTTTCCTCGGATTGGCTAGATACTATAGGAGATTTGTGAAAGGATTCTCAAGGATTGCGTCTCCTTTAACCAGAAAAATAAAGAAGGATTCAAAGTTTGAATGGAAGGATAAGCATGAACACGCCTTTTAGGAACTAAAGGAGAGGTTGACCTCAGCGCTAGTGCTAGCTATACCCAAGAGTGGTGAATAGTACACTATCTACAGTGACGCATTGTATCAAGGATTAGGATGTGTACGCAGAATGGTTAGATGATCGCTTATGGATCCAGATAATTAAAGCCACATGAGTTGAATTACCCTACGCGTGATTTAGAATTGGCTATAATTGTCTTTACACTTAAGATTTCGAGACACTATCTCTACAGAGAGAAGTTCGACTTATTTTTTAATCACAAAAGCTTGAAATACCTGTTCTCTTAGAATGAGCTAAACATGGGACAACGATGGTGGATGGAGCTACTTAAGGACTATAACTTTAATTTGCAGTACCGCCCCGGTAAAGCAAATGTAGTCACAAATGCTCTGAGCAGGAAACCCCGAGGTTAATCGCCTCACTTTTAATCAAGGAATGGAAAGCCTTAGAAGCTTTAACAGAATTTGACATTCAGACTGTAAGGTTAGGTGATGGACAACCTTTTGGATGTCTTATGGTATAGCTAACCCTCAATAATTGAATTCTTCTAGCTCAAAAGAAGGATGAACAATTGAGGAAATGGTTCGAGAAGGAAAAAGCAAAGGATCTGACTGAATGGAATATTGGAGCAGACGAAGGACTTCGATGTAGGGATAGGTTGTGTATACCTGACATTGATGGTTTAAGGAAAGACATTCTGGATGATGCACATAAGTCAAGGATGACCATACACCCTGCGAAACCAAGATGTACTAAGACTTATAAAGGAATATTTGGTGGGAAGGCATGAAGAGAGAGGTCGCCGAATATGTAGCCAAGTGCCCTACTTGTCAAGTCAAGGTAGAGCACCAACGACCTCCGAGATTACTACAACTTCTACCAGTCCTAGAATTGAAATGGGAGCATATTACCATGAATTTTTTGGTGGGATTGTCAAGATCTCAGCAGAACCATGACGATATTTGGGAAGTTGTTGATCGACTGACCAAATCAGCTCACTTTATTGCTTATAATATGACCTATCATGACGAGAAGATGAGTCGACTATTCCTGTAATAGGTTGTATGAATAGATGGAGTACCGGTGTCGATAGTATCAGACTGAGATTCAAGGTTCACCACTGGATTTTGGGAGAGTCTTCAGAAAGCAATGGGAACATCTTTGAAGTTAAGTTTGGATTTCATCCACAGACCGACAGACAGACAGAAAGGACAAATCAAGTAATAGAGGACATTCTCCAAGCATGTGTTATCGATTTTGAAAGTTCGTCGGAACTCACTTACCGTTGATAGAGTTCGCTTACAACAACAGTTTCCATTCGAGCATAGGGATGGCACCGTTGGAAGTGCTATATGGAAGACCGTGCTGATCACCTTTGTGTTGGGCTGAAGTTGGGGTTGGCAAACTATTGGGACCGGATTTAGTTCAAGAAACCATTAAAGGACTCAATATGGTAAAAGAAAGGATGAAAGCAGCGCAAAATAGATACAAGAGCTATGCAGACAAATGGCGTCGAGATCTAGAATTCAAAGTTGGACATCATGTATATTTGGAAGTTTCCCCGGTTCATGGTATTATAAGGTTTGGACAGAAGAGGGGAAAGCTATCATTGCACTACATTGGACCAAATGAAATTCTGGAGCGCATAAGTAAAGTCGCCTATAGATTGGAGTTACCACCGAAGATGTCAGGAGTTCATCATGTTTTCCATGTGAGTATGTTGAGGGAGTGTCTTCACAACCCAACACATGAGGTTGATTTCAAAGATATTGAGGTGAACGACAATGCTACATTCGCTGAAGGACCTGTAAGAATTATGGATCATGGAATCAAAAGGAACAAAGAGATTCTACTGGTAAAGGTTCACTGGAAGCATCATGATGAAGGAGAAGCTCCTTGGGAACTAGAATGAGAGATGCGAAAGAAATTTCCATTTCTGTTTAGTACTAATTAGTTTTGATTTCGAGGATGAAATCCTATAATAGGTGGTAGAAGATGTAATATCTGTAATTTTCCTCTACTAATAATAATACTAACTTTTTGAATTGTTCGTATTTGACTGGTTATTATATTATTTTATTTGTGTCACGGTATCGATGTGTTACTAATTAGACTGTAAGCACCGCATCGGCTCGATCGTAATAAGACTTAACTTAGTCCTGTACTTGGGCCCGGATATTAGAAATAATACCCGGTTGCATGTAAATCGAGACTAATACATATACCAATAACATTTGTACGTAAATCAAGGTAGTGGCACATAACCCAAGGTGGGCCCCACATGGCTGGCCACTTGTGGCATATGCAACCCTCCTAGACACATGTTACACCCTCATGTGACACTTGTCCACATGTGGGACACTTATCCTTGCATGTGCACATGCAAGCATGCATGGTGACACCCCTCCACCACCTCTATAAAAGCATGCATACACTTTTACATATCATTTTCTTTGGCCTTACAAATTGCATATAGAGATTCGAGAGAGAGTTAGGAGTTGGGAGCTCCATGGAGAGATAGAAGAGAATTAGAAGAAAAACCCAAGCATTCACTCCTCTTTCCTTGTGTACACTTCCATGCAGACACCTATACACATCCATATACTTATATTTGGCACATGAAGACTTAGAATCTGTAATAAGAAGTCTTAGAAGACCTATAAAGAATTCCATAAGTCAAGAGTAAAGAAGAAGGAGAAGAATAAGGAGCATTCACCAAAGAAGTTGAATTCAAGCTTCCTAAGCTCAAATCCAAGCCCAAGCTGAATTTCAAGTTTAGGTGAGTTTTCTAACTCACTTTAGAACATATATAGTATGTAGTAATGTTTGGTAAATGCTTGATGTTGTTGTTTTGAGATTCCATGCCATGCAAGACAAATCTATAAATCTGGAAAATAGAAACTTCCAGCAGAATGTAGTTTAGTAAAATGAACGTTTTAAGTAGCTCAAAAATCTGAATGAAGCTATGTTTTTATGTAAAGATAGCTAATTCATTTATCTACAAATAACTCTTCAATAGTCCAGTCTAAAAATAAATCCTTCATAGGTGGATTACACATACAACGCAGTACTATAAATTTGGGAAACAGAAACTTTTAGCAGAATGTAGTTCAGTAAAATGAACATTTTGAGTAGCTCAAAAATCTGAATGAAGCTAGGTTTTTTGGTGAAGAAAGCTAACTTATTTATCTACAAATAACTCTTTTATAGCCTGGTCTAAATTTCAATTATTTATAGGTAAAAAGCACGTACAACACATTGCTAGAAATCTAGGACAAAGCAGTTCAAAAATTTAAGAAATGTCTAAGTAAAATGAACATTTTGAGCGGCTCAAAAATCTTATTGAAGCTAGATTTTTTTTGTATATGAAGATAATCCAAATACCTATAATGTTCTAGTTTTGAGTTTGATCTACAAACAATTTATCATGCCGAAATAAATCATATCAATTCAGTCGACATAGTGAAATTAATTCCTGGCAGATTGTACATCTACTTTTATGATATGTTTATTCCTGATGCTTGTTTTTCGGTACCTGTGTTGTTATGAATATTTTGTGCTATGGTAGTACTATCACATATATGACTATGTTAAGAGTTTCATCTTTATGTTTGTTGGTATTAAATCTATGTTATAGATCAATGAGCTACATGCTATATTTCCGTTGTTATGAATATAGTGTGATGATCATTGAAAGTTCATACCCAAGCTATAAGTATGTTGCATGCCATGATTATTGCATTGATAGTGATTGGGGAAGTTTCCATCATAAGGATATTAAGTCGTAAAACAAAATGACGAACGTATAGTGAAATCTTGACGGTTACAATTAAAAGTCATATTATGAACCAAACTCCATAATGAATGACGCGTGCGCGGTCGGGGATACATGAGTATCAGTTGGGTAATGTCAGGAGCAGCTTATGCTAAGATAAAGTGTCGCCTAGGTAAACCAGGCCGCAGAGGTTGGGATAGTGAGAAAAATTTTATGGTTGTGGGGTTGTGAAAGTTGTGTATCCTTTCGATTCTTCGTGACAAAACAGATATAGTCTTCGTTATGGAATAATAGTTGTGAAAGTTGAGTATCCTTTTGATTCTTCGTGATGAAATGGATACAGTCTTCATGACGGAATAATAGTTTTGAAAGTTGTGTATCTTTTCGATTCTTTGTGACGGAATAACAGTTGCAAAAGTTGTGTATCCTTTCGATTCTTCACTCACGAAACGGATACGGTCTTCGTGATGAGATGACGATTCTGAAAGTTGTGTATCCTTTCAATCCTTTATTAAAGAAATAGATACGGTCTTTGTGATGAGATGACGATTGTGAAAGTTGTGTATCCTTTCGGTCCTTTATTGACGAAATGGATACGGTCTTTGTGACGAAGTGACGATTGTGAAAATTGTGTATCCTTTCGATTCTTCATGTACGAAACATATATGGTCTTTGTGACGAAATGACGATTATGAAAGTTATGTATCCTTTCAATCCTACATGGACGAAATGGATATAGTCTTCATGACGAAATAACGATTGTGAAAGTTGTGTCCTTTCGATCCTTCATTGACGAAACGGATACGGTCTTCGTGACGAAGTGATGGTTGTGAAAGTTGTGTATCCTTTCGATTCTTCGTGATGAAATAGATATGATGAATACTTCGATTCTTTATGATGAGATGATGGTTCATAGAGTTTAGACTCCTTTCAATTCTTCGTGGCAATGTGGATGTTCTTGAACTCCTCAAAATTTTGATTCTTCGTGACGAGATGGTTAGTGAGAGGTATTTTTGTTAGTGAATGGTGTCAGAGAATAGTAATGGATAGTTGTGGCATTAAGAATGTCGAGATGAGTCGAGTTTGTTCATATTCTTTTCAAATACTAAGTCGGGCACGTTAGTGGTCATAGTTCGATAGCGAGAACGCAAAGGTCCTAAAAGACGTATTAAAAGTAGTAAATGTATCTTGTTAGTTTGTTACTATATAAGTTCTATTTGATTTAGTTCTCTTACTCAGCTTTCATAATCTGTCGACATTCATGTCGCTAGACATTCCCATGTCCAACTTATCCAGGAGACGAGTACATGGGTTATGATGCTACGCAAGCGGAGAGCGGGGATGAAGAGTACACCGAAGATGGCTATGGATATGCTAGTTAGAGAGAAGACTAGTGGCTGTCTTTTGTAAATGTTTTCGGTTGTAATCTCGATTAGAAGACTTATCACATCTTTTGTAATAGCTTTTGTAGGGCCCAGGAGCCATAAGACTTTGATGTATTTACGATGATGTAATAGTTATCTAGTATGGTGGCCTTCTATTGTAATATAACCTTGTAAGCAGATGTTGGTCTTATCCTATTAGTTATGATGTTTATTATTAGTGACAAGTGGGGTTATTTGTAAAATACAAACGCGCTAAAATGAAGAAATACACTGATTTAGTCTACAACTCTCTTGCAAATCTGCAATTTGGATTGCAATGCCAGCTTTTACATAATATGATTAATCTATGATAAGTTGTATTGTTTTAGCTATAATTTGTGCAGATCACTGCTTGTTGTGTGAAGAAATGAATAAGCAGGATAAAATGGATGCTTGATTTTAAGGAAGACAATTCAAACATGAAAAGCGAGTCTCGAGCGATCGAAGATCATTCAAGCGATCGAGGTTTCAATCGATCGAAGAAGGTTCAAGCGCTCGATGGTTCCAGAAGTTCAATCGATCGAGTGATGTTCGATCGATCGAACATGCCTTTTATCAGAATTTACGCACATGCAGCAGAGACAGAGTTTTTAACCCTAGCCTTAGGTTTATGTATATATATTCATTTCGTTCACGTTCAAAGGGACGCCCACTTTGTTTTTGAACAGTTTATAGAGAGTAGACAGCTTTGTTCTAAAATTTTTTTGTAGGTATTTCAAGGATTATCATTGTTTTTGCTTGGATTCTCTTAAGTTTAATTAAAGTTCTGCAGTCTAGGTTACATCTTATTGTTCTAGTTACTTTCTTCTTGCAGTTTGTCATAGTTTAATCTGTTAGATTATAGCTTTGCATGATAGTTAGTGTTAAATCATTAATTTTCATTTTTTATGTTTAAACCACAACCAAACAGGACTTTAATGAATGTTAACATTGAAATTGAATCTATGACACTCCAGACCATGTCTGAGTAGTCCCCAGGTTGGGAGATCACGATGAAACAGTGATCTCCAGCCTCTGTCATGCAGCAGTATAAAACCTGCATTCGATCGATCAAAGCAGACGCATAGTCAAGAGATCGAAGACATTTTGATCGCTCGAGAGATGATGATATTCGATCGATCGAAAGTGCGTCGATCGATCGAACCTTCAGATTCTTGAGTAGTCTTTTTGCAGTACTCCTAGACTTTCTGCTTTTGAGATTTGTTATCAAACTGTCCCTAAATGCTCAGTTTGTCAAAATAGTTTCATTACTTTAAGCCTTAAGGCAATTTTCTTTAATAACTTTTGCAAACCATTTTGAATGCTAACACCATTCAGAATGCGAGACTTAACTATTGTTTTAAACCACCTTCATGTGTTTTGGAAATAAATGTGATGATGTAGTCCTGGCTATGGATGGACTATTGATTCTCTATCTTTAGAAAATACAGAATACTATAGATAGACACACTCCTTAGAGCTTAAATGTAATTGCATGGTAGATGGCTAGGTCACAGTGGATTCGTGTAATCCCAACATTCCCTTTTATTAAGTAAAAACCCGTTTTAAAATATCACTCTATTTAATTAGTTAATTATTAGTTTACTTAAGTTGCTTTAGTAATAGTCACTTCGTGGAACTTTGTGTTCTACAACCTTTCGAATATTGATTTTTATTTTCCTCTTAGAGATTAATCTAGGTATTTAGTTATTAACCTTCCCTGTGGGATCGACCTGGATTTCCAGGACTATATTACTTGCACGATCACCTACACTTGGGTGTTGCACAAGAGAGCACAACTTTCTAGTCGTGTCAAGTTTTTGGCGCCGTTCCCGGGGATGCCGACGAGCTAATACTTAGATTACCTCAATCTACCATTATCTATTTCTGTTTTTTTTTAGGTTCTCTAGATTAAAATTTCCTTAAGAATCTTTCCCTTTCAGGTCCGATAATTCCATTGAAGGAATTTTCGGAAATCCATTCTACTTTGCTGATTCCTCTGATTCTATAAATCCTGTAGCCACACCTACTAATTCAATGGCTGATAATCAAAGTGAAAATGGTGAAAATGTGGTTGTACCAATTGATGATTCGCTTCATCCTTTGTGCGACCTCATGACACCCAAACACGCACCTACACCTTCTTGTATTCTCATTCCACCCCATGCAGGCGAATTTCAATTTTGCAATGGAATGATTCAACTCCTTCCAACCTTCCATGGAATGGAGAGCGAGAAGGCATATCTACACGTTAAAGACTTTGAGGATGTTTGTAAAACATTCTCACAAAATTGTCCTGTAGATGTGACATGCCTAATGCTATTTCCCTTCACCTTGAAGGATAAAGCAAAAGCGTGGCTACTCACCTTAAAGCTGAATTCAATCTACACTTGGCATGTGATGAACACTGCATTCTTAAAGAAATTCTTTCCACCTCGCATGATCACCGAGCTTAAACGACAAATAAACTCTTATAAACAAAAGAGCAATGAAACCTTCATCTAAACTTGGGAGCATTTCAAGGATTTGATTCTCTCATGCCCACATCATGGGTACAAGAAATGGCGAACCAAAAATTTGGTCGAAACCATGAGTTCAAGTCCATTTCTTCGCAAAAACACTGAAGAGGCTGAAGCTCACTTTGAGTGGCTAGCTGAATATGCTCATGAATGGTCAAATACTGAAGATGTCTCATGCTCACAGATATCCTATGTAGAGAAGAAAAGTCTGTACCAATTAAAAAGTGAGGATCATCTGATGAACAAATACGAAGAACTAGTTAAGAAAGTAGAGGAGTTAGGGATGATGAAAGGAGAAAGTTCTAGGCATATTTTAACTGAAGAACCGTGCGGCACATGCAACATGTTGGGATATACCACTCAATACTGTCCCAATGTGTTGTACTTTCAAGAACAACCCCCCATGCAAATGAATGCCATGAAAGGGTATAGGGGGCGGGGAATTCCTATAACAATCATAATTCGTAAAATAATAACAATCGATGGAATCACCCCAGTTTTGATTGAAAAAACGATGCTGGGACCCAAAATCAATACTATCAACAACAACCCTATAATAACAATCACCAATATCAAGGGCAATACAATAGGCAGTCCCAGCCATTCAATCAAAATAGATCAAATAACTACAACCAAGCTCAACCCTCTAACAACTAGCAATCAAATGTATACTTGCCACCTCACAAAAAGGTGCAAGAGGATGATCCACTCTCTAATGCGAATTTAACACAATAGTGAATTCAAATGATGAGTAAAATGTCTGCAACATTAGAAAGAATGGATGCACGACAAGAGGGATCGAGTGGAACATTTCCTGCCCAACCACTTCAAAACCCTAAGGGATACAACAATGGTCCCACTAATCATGAACAGGCAAAAGCCGTGACTACTCTGAGAAGCGGCAAGATTATAGGGTGCAATATACCCCTCTCTACCCCTGAGGAGTATGAAGAGGACGAAGTGGTAACTAAAAACAAATCGTCCACTCAAGAAGAGGAACAATTCAATAATAACGAATCATTAGATGCAAAAGATGAAGCTCCTGAGGAAGCAGAAGAAGTTGAGAGAAGGCCCGAAAAGGAACTAACTAAAGATGAATTACCTAAATGCCCTTTCCCCGCTCCTTACCCTTAAAGGCTTAAGAAACCCAAAAATGAGGCAAAGAATCAGGAGTTCTTGGAATTGTTTAAACAAGTCAAAATAAATCTTCCACTCCTCGATGCAATCAAACAA
Source organism: Hydrangea macrophylla (assembly GCA_033977485.1). NCBI lineage: Eukaryota > Viridiplantae > Streptophyta > Magnoliopsida > Cornales > Hydrangeaceae > Hydrangea > Hydrangea macrophylla. Next base: position 777,030 of record CM066992.1, read on the forward strand.
GTGTCGGCCTATGCTAAGTACCTTAAAGACTTATGCACGGTAAAAAGGAGGCAAAGTATGAAGAAACACGCGTATGTCACTTGCCAAGCAAGCACAATCATCTAAAACGAATTGCCTCTGAAACTCAAAGACCCCGGTACTCCAACTGTCTCATGCCAGATTAGAAATCAAAGGATAGACAACGCACTCCTTGATCTAGGAGCAAGCATAAACCTATTGCTATACTCAGTTTATAAATAACTAGGGTTGGGTGAACTCAAACCTACCCGAGTTGCACTACAACTGGAAGATAGGTCAGTTAAATACCCTAGAGGAATATTGGAGGACGTTCTCGTACAAGTAGACTCCTTTGTCTTCCCGGTCGATTTTGTAATTTTGGACACTGAACCTGTGTCTAATCAATGTTCACAAATTCTGGTGATTTTTGGACGCCCATTCCTCAACACCATAGATGCCACAATCAAAATAAGAAGTGGTATAATGACCATCGTATTCGGGAACATGGCTTTAAATGTCAAGATTTTTTCAAATCCCCGCCCTGAAGAATACTAGGATGAGGAAGAAATCAACTACATCGAAACGGCCATTGAAGATGAGGCTGATTTTGTAGATTACAAAGATCCTTTGGAAGTAGTTGTGTCACAATTCAACGCTATCTATCAACCTAATGATTCTACTCCATTGGATGCTTCTTTAAATCACACTTGCCTCATGATGGAAACGAAAGAGGAGGATAGAGCTGAATGCATGTGGGTAACATCATATGAACCACTACCTCCAAAAACAAAATTAGTTATGCCCTCCAATTTTTAGGTTCCCGATTTGGAGTTAAAGAAGCTTCCAACATAGCACAAATACGCCTTCCTAGGGACTGAAAAGACTTACCCCGTCATAATTTCATCTACATTAAATCCTGAACAAGAGGGTACGTTAGTCCAACTATTGAAACAACATAAGGGAGCATTAGGATGGACTCTTGCCGACCTCAAAGGCATAAGCCCGTATATGTGCACTCATAAAATATATTTGGAGGAAGACGCTAAACCTTCACGACAAATGCAAAGGCGTCTGAACCCCAACTTGTAAGAAGTCATCAAAAAGGAAGTTTTAAAACTCCTTGATGTTGGGATCATATATCCTATATCTGATGGCCCTTGGGTTAGTCTAACCCAAATAGTGCCAAAGAAGGTAGGCATAACTGTCATTCCTAATAAAGATGGTGAATTAGTACCGACACGCATCCCCACCGGATAGCGGATGTGTATTGATTACCGAAAATTGAATACTGTGACCCGGAAAGACCACTTTCCATTACCATTCATGGACCAAATGCTAGAATGAGTGGTGGGTCATAAATATTATTGCTTTTTGGATGGATATACTGGTTATAACCAAATCAAAATTGCTCTTGAAGATCAGAAGAAAATGACTTTCACGTGTCCGTTTGGTACATTCACTTACCGTCGTATGCCCTTCGGCTTATGCAACACACCTGCCACCTTTCAGCGGTGCATGTTGAGCATATTCAGTGATATGGCTGAACAAATACTCGAGGTGTTCATGGATGACTTCTCAGTGTTTGGCCATAGTTTTGACAACTGTCTGGAAAAACTTGAAAAAGTGTTAGCAAGATGCAAGGACAAACACCTAGTACTAAACTGGAAAAAGTGTCACTTCATGGTGACCAAGGGAATTGTCCTCGGCCATATTATTTCTGATAAAGGTATCCAAGTTGATAATGCAAAAATCGATATAATCTCGAACCTAACTGTCCCCCGTACAGTCAAAGACATCCATTCTTTTCTAGGACACGCGGGATTTTATCGTCGCTTTATCCAAAATTTTAGTGCAATTTCCTGACCACTGTGTTAAGTCATAGTCAAAGATGAGTGGTCGAAAAATTGTCAAACATCTTTTGATGCACTAAAGGAACACCTTACATCCGCACCGATAATATAGGCACCCGACTAGAGTTTGCCATTCGAACTAATGTGCAATGCTAGCGACTATGCCATTGGTGCAGTCCTAGGACAGAGGAAGGATAACAAGCCTTTTGTAATCTACTATGCTAGTCGAACACTTAACGAAGCTCAAATGAACTATACGACTAACGAAAAAGAGCTACTGGTAATAGTTTTTGCTTTAGATAAATTCAGGTCATATCTGATAGGGTCCCCAATTGTCTATTTCACAGACCACTCGGCCCTCAAGTACCTACTATCTAAGAAGGATGCGAAGAAAAGGCTTATTCGTTGGATACTCCTACTCTAAGAATTCGATATCACAATCAAGGATAAAAAGGGAGTAGAGAATGTGGTTGCTGACCATTTGTCTCGGTTAACGTTTACTGACAACACTGAACCTGTACCAATTAAAGATGAATTCCCAGATGAGCAACTGATGACTGTTTCCAAATTGCCTTGGTATATGGATATAGTAAATTATCTTGTTACGGGAGAGACCCCGAGTCATTGGTCAAATCAGGACAAGAAACAGTTCCTTTCGTTCGTACGTCACTTCTTTTTTGATGACCCGTACTTATTCAAGTATTGTGCTGATCAGGTCATCAGACGTTGCATCCCAAATGAGGACATAACAATAATTTTAGCCTCTTGTCATTCTGAAGCCTGCGGTGGCCATTTTGCTTCGCAAAAGACCGCACAAAAAGTCCTACACAGTGGATTCTATTGGCCCACCGTGTTTAAGGATGCCTATTCTTTTTACAAATCATGCCAATGCTGTCAAAAGCTAGGTACAATTTCAAAAAGGAACTCTATGCCCTTAACTCCCATTATCACATTTAAAATATTCGATTATTGGGGCATAGACTTCATGGGCCCGTTTTTGAAATCAAACAACAGTGAATACATACTCTTAGCTGTGGAGTATGTATCGAAATGGGTAGAAACAATTCCGACAAGACGCAATGACCACAAAATAGTTGTCCTTTCTTAAGGAACATATTCTGTCGCGTTTCGAAACCCCGAACGCACTAATAAGTGACCAAGGTAAGCATTTTTGCAATAGGCCTTTGGAATCACTTCTCAAGAAATATGGGGTCAATCATAAGATCGCTCTCACCTACCACCCACATACTAACGGGTAGGCAGAGTTGGCTAACCGAGAAATCAAGCATATACTAGAAAAGACAGTTAGTTGCAACAAAAAAGACTGGGCATATAAACTGACCGATGCTCTATGGGCGTATCACACCGCTTATAAGACAAACTTGGGGATGTCCCCGTACATGCTAGTGTACAGTAAGGCATGTCATCTCCCTATAGAAATCGAGCACAAAGCATATTGGGCAACATGCTCATTGAACTTTGACATTAAAGAGGGAGGTCATCTCCAGAAACTCCAGTTAGCTGAACTAGAAGAAATACGTGTCGAGATGCATATAACAATGCTAAATTACATAAGGAAAGGTTGAAGGCTCACCATGATAGAACAATCTTTCAAAAATCATTCAAGCCGGGGTAGAAAGTCTTACTGTACAACTCTCGCCTCCACCTTTTTCAAGGTATGCTCTGATCCCAGTGGATAGGTCCATTCATTGTTAAATCTGTTTTTCTAAATGGGGTCGTTGAGCTCATAAATCCCAAGAACGATGATTATTTCAAGGTTAACGGCCCAAGGTTAAAACCATTCTTGGAGAACTTCCTACCAGAAGCTGAGCACATCCAGCTAGATGAGCCCAGCTATTCCTCCACTTAAAACACTAAAGAGTTCACACATTTTTATTGTATTCTTTCCTTTACTGCACTTTATTTTGTTTCATTTATTTCTATCTTGTTTTGAGTGTGACTTCAATTCTAATCTGCTATTCTATGTTATCTCTCCCCTGCAGGCTATAAAAAAATATGAGGGATGACGACGTCTAATCAATCAGGTCATGGGCTGATTCAGAATATCCTAACCTTCCATGGACTACCGAGGAGATTGCATTTTTCCTTTCTCCTTATCAAGGGCCCGGAGCGGACGATTTCATTGACTTGACCCAAGGGTAAATCCCTTATAACCCTGTAGTCCTCCACATTAACCCCTTTGAGCATAAGGACTTCCCTGAAGAGGAAGGCGAACCAGAGGGGTATTTTGTTGGGGAAGTCGATGATGCCCTCTTGGCACAATGGGAGAATGATTCGATGTGGGTACCATGGGAGGAAGATGATTTACAAGATGTGGTGCCTGAACGCCATAATGCTATCTTCACTTATGTTGATGACTTCCTTGTCATCGAATTGGTTCCATACATTTATGTGCATATGAGTTATTTGTTATTTCGGCTTCAATGCCCTCTGCCTGCTAGTGCACATGGTTTTATCACGCCTATAGTGAGGTTAATTCTTTGTCACATTTCTTTCTCTTCTCATCATTCTATGTTTATTCCTTTCTGTTGGTTATTTATTTTATTTTATTAAATTCCTTCCTTTATGGGTTTCTTTTGTTTTTCCTTTGTTAGGATTTTCACTATGAATCCAATGTTACCGCCATTGTTCCTTCCGCATCAACTATTTCATGAATTTGGACCATACATAGGGTCCTCGAGTACTCCGTCACAAGAGGAAAGTCCGTTGAGAAATTACACATCTTTGTCTTTATCTCCATCCGGATCACTTCCTAATTGTGCATTCAATTCCTTAGAGATTTTAGACTCACTCGATGATATCCTTGCTACATTTCAACTATTCTAGGAAAGGGAATCATCAAGTTTGGAATCCACACTCGAAGATGTGGCACAGAAAGAAGCAATTGCGGAAGATGGAACATTCATGTTTGAAAATTAGTGCTCCACTTCAATTGCGTTTTGTCAGTTGGTCTTTCTATTATCAATTGAAGTGTAAGGCTGGACAAATGATTGTTAATTTTGCTTTTCATTTTTAGTTTTTTGTTATTAATAAGGTCTTAATTACCATGGTTGTGGGCAAAAATTTTGCAAAGAGGATGCTATTACAAAGTTAATTTTATAAATTTGCAATTTTATATTACTTTGTTGATGATGATTTCTGGCCTACATGTCTTGTGAATGAACTATTTTAATCATTTTCCTGTATGTCCAGAACAATCTTGGTTAGTTGGGGGTGCATAGATTTTCCATTCACAAAGATTTTAGAACTTTCAGGTTCAATCGATCGAACCACACTCGATCGATCAAAAATGTCCAATCATTAAGCGCTTGAGTAATGCTCAATCGATCGAGAGTTTGATCGATCGAGAGTGTTCGATCACTCGAGACTTGTTTTTAAAAGAAGCATCCAGTGTACGTTTCTTCTATCTCTTCCTCTCCCTCACTCTTGAGCGCTTTAAGACAGAGAGAGAGAGCCCGGCGATTTTCCTCCCACTTCCATTTCCATCATTTGAGGGTCGCCCCTGCTAATCACCAACTATCATCATCATCACCTCTCCCTCTCCGCTGCGCTCAAACTGAGGTAAGGATCCTCTGAACCCCCTATTCCATTTTTGGTTAAAACCTCAAGGGGGTGCTCCCCATTGATCCTAAGACCTAATTGTAATCTTAGAAATCTTAGGTTCTTGACTGTTTTCTTTTGTTTATGTTTCTGGCATTTTTCTATGCATCTCGCTGTGCTCAATCGATCAAGATGGTTTTGAGCGATCGGATGCAGCATGTTTTTGATCGATCAAAAACTGTTCGATCGATCGAATTGATGTAGAGGCAGTTTCTTCATTTGGTCTTCTACTTTTGTTTTCTTTAATCTTTTTTGTTCATTTTCAATTTCAAGGCATTCCAAATGAATCCTATTACGGGGTATCATAAATCCAAACCCCTCGACCTCACAATACCTAATCCGGTACTTGATCACAGGTTTTGAAATGACAAGGATCGGGTTTGGTTCAACCAATACTTTCAAGCGCGGAAGGTGATGTTAGAGCAGCCACTTGAAGCTGTGTGGCTTTCTGCCCCGTGGTTTCTTGCACGGATCCGTGCCATGCCAAGATCGTTCGAGATGTTGACGTAGTCAAAGAAAATCAACATCAATTGGGCGCGTGAAGCATGTGCAACCATGATTAAGGACCTTGCGGCCCCGTTCACTTACCGATCATTCTTTCGGGGTCGTGAGATCATTTTCAGCCCACCTTCTGTGGCCGCTCCTTTGGGTGTACTGGGGACTCCCGACCACTTTTATCCGCACATACCTGGTACACTATAGACTCTGCCCTCTGTCATTATCCTTGAAATTATCAGTGGTGCAGTTCAGATCTGGAACGACATCTCCCTGATTGAGGATCGATTTCTGACCAAGCATCATCTCCTCTACCTGGCGCTTACCAATTGTATTTTGATGACTTCATATCACAAAAAGGTGGGGCCGTGGTATGCTCGGGTTTTGTATGTCATTGGGATGGGGCTGTGTGTCTACCTGCCTCGACTCTATATCAACTTCCTGATCCAGCCCACGCGGTACATTACCGCCAAGCATCATCTGAAGGGCGCTTGGCCTATCCATCGGGTGATTGAGCAGGCTGGATTGATCCCATTGGCCATGGATACGATTTTATAGGCTTCCAGTCAGTTTGGAGAGACAGAAGCGCGCCGTTCTGATGCGTAGAAAAAGAGAAAGTTGAAAGGTAAGGCAAAGATCGAGAAAAAAAGGAAGAGAGGGGGAGGCATCGACACAGAGGGTGCAACTTCTAGGATGCCCACTGAGGCTGAGGAGCTAGATTCAGATGAGGAGGACCCCATTGCTGTGGTACAACAGTTCGAGCTAAGACAGAGGTCTCAAGCTCAGGCCCAGGGAGAGTCGTCTTCCGTACGTATCCCTCTAGACTCTCCACTCATTGCTTATTGAGGAGAGGGAGGCACGGATACGACTCGAGGGCAAGATGGATCATATGACGACCTTACTAGAGGCGATACTGATACAGATCGGGGTAGATCAGTCTATTCACACCGCTTCACAACCACCTACTGCCCCTTCTTCACCACCCACCACCGGTCTATCTTCTTCTGATCCTGCCGCTCCATCTACATCCACAGCTCCGCCTACTATTTCTGTTACTCCACCTCCCCTACCTGTTGATCCCTATGACCCATCATCATCATCATCTGCACCACCTCTAATCATGGCTGGCCCATCATTGTCTTCATCAACTGCCCCGATTGTGAGTGACCGGCGACGGCTACTACTGTTGCTGAGGGTGGAGATGAGGATGCTCGTGCTGCCCCGATTGTGATTTTATCCGATGTTGGTGATGAGTAGATTATGTCCAGGGAGAGTGGGGGTTTTGTTGTACTTTGTTTCTTACTATTTTCTCTCTTCTCTTGTAGTTTTCTTTTAGATATGTGGATATTTAGGACTGTGTGTTTGGATGGATATTTCGATCACTGTTCTAATTTTATCGCTTTATCATCTCAGTGATTAGTTTTATATTATGTATGGATCTCTTTTTCTTTTATTTTCATTTTTACTTTTTATTCATCTTGGCTGCTTGGAGTTTGTATGTTCTCTTTACAGATTGCTATGCTTGTAGTTATTGCTTTACTGTATTAGGTGATATTTCTCTATTTATTTTTGAAAATCAACTTCTGGGACATCGCAATTTTCAGTTGGGGGTGGAATGTAGATAGATAATCATCACCTACACATGTGTATACTTAGCAATTTGGATAACTTTATTGCACATATCATACAATCTCGATAAAAAAAAAGAAAAAAAATTTAAAAAAAGAAAAAAATTTCTGAACTTTATTGGTAGAACAACTTTGAATATTCACTTCTATTTAGCTGTTATCAAGCAATGATACATTCAGGTTAATCTTATCCTTTTATGGATTAAGTTCACACATTTTTCTAGTTCCACTAGGATGATTGCATTTGTTGACCTTTCATGTATCCAACATCCAATTGCACTAGCTGGTAGCTATGTTGAAAACCTAAAAATGAGTTAATATGACTATTGTGCTAAAAGAACGAGTAGTAAAAACTATTTAACCCTTAGTTTTTGATCCAATCTTTATTTTTGAGGTAATTTTCACATAAACTTCGAATTATCTTTCTTGATTACGCATATTACATTCGTTGCACTAATCTCAGTTAATTTTTCAATGTTTGCTGCTTATTAGAGGAGAACGTTCAGGATCTACCAACCAAACTCAATAAACATTGAAGTGCTAAAACTAAAGAATTAAGAAAATGATTTAAGCCATCGTCATCCATTTCCTACTACTATCCATATCCCTTTAATTATAGAAACCATTCTATTTCAAAAACCCCACACTGAGTGAATAATAGCCGATCCATTATGGAATATAAACCCTAATCCTTCGCCTTGACTCGAAATGACCTCATTGCGCATCCAATAATAGAAAACTATCAAAGTTGTGATTGGAGGAGAGTAGTTGTGGGAAGTTATAAAAAAAAAGAGAGAGAGAATATGAAAGGATAAAAATTGGTTGGAGATGTGAAATGAATGAAAGGAGAATAAAATGAGATGATAATCACCATCATATGCTAAGACGCACAATCTTTCCATCCATCATCTGTATCTTCTACAATAAAACCCAAAATTCTAAAGTCTTAATGATTCTTAAATGACTTAGTTTGAACACGAACGTGTAAGTTGAGTTATCCACAGTAGTTCGCTCCTCTAGTAAGTTGCATCCTTTTTATGAGACTATACACTCTAAATGTCCGTCTTTTGTGAAGTCGAGTATGAAAGCATTTAGTATCCAGAAATTCACTCTTATAAAAGCTTTCATACCACGTGCGATCATTATTAAGTCAGTTTCTGTGAGACGTTTATTTTTTAGTGTAAACCTATGTGAGAATTGAGTTGAAATTACTAGTTCTAGAGGTACGATAGTCCAAAACAACTCTAAATAAGGTTGGATGCATAACTATTAACTTCACACATACACGGATACATAATTGTGATGCATATGTTATATCTATCATGGTGACATGAGAAGTACATGAGTCTCTTTCATGGTTTACTTGAGGTTAACTATCTTTGTAGAGCTAAGTTAACAGTTGAATAGAAGAGAGTGTTTAAATGTTTTCTATGTCTTTTTGAATTTGAAATTGAGAATTTTGTGGGTATATTCACTATAAACCCTCACGAGACAACACTCGTCCACTAAGGGGAACCTAGGGGTTTAACGGCTCGTTGCATTCGCTAAATGCAATCGCGATTCCTGCGAAAGTGAGTTAGGTAGTTTCTCTTCTTATTTAGATTAGTTGCTTTAGTTTATTTTGTTTTAGTTTAGCCGTTGTAATAATAGTTTAGCTGGTTTTTATTTTTGCTTTATTGGTAGGGACTAGCAATTCGCTAGTTAGGGGTTATGACAAGCGGGGTTATTTGTAAAATATAAACGCGCTAAAATGAAGAAATGCACTGATTTAGTCTACAACTCTCTTGCAAATCTGCAATTTGGATTGCAATGCCAGCTTTTACATAATATGATTAATCTATGATAAGTTGTATTGTTTTAGCTATAATTTGTGCAGATCACTGCTTGTTATGTGAAGAAATGAATAAGCAGGATAAAAGGGATGCTTGATTTTAAGGAAGACAATTCAAACATGAAAAGCGAGTCTCGAGCGATCGAAGATCATTCAAGCGATCGAGGTTTCAATCGATCAAAGAAGGTTCAAGCGCTCGATGGTTCCAAAAGTTCAATCGATCGAGTGATGTTCGATCAATCGAACATGCCTTTTATCAGAACTTACGCACATGCAGCAGAGACAGAGTTTTTAACCCTAGCCTTAGGTTTATGTATATATATTCGTTTCGTTCACGTTCAAAGGGACGCCCACTTTGTTTTTTAACAGTTTATAGAGAGTAGAGAGCTTTGTTCTAATCTGTTTTGTAGGTATTTCAAGGATTATCATTGTTTTTGCTTGGATTCTCTTAAGTTTAATTAAATATCTGCAGTCCAGGTTACATCTTATTGTTCTAGTTACTTTCTTCTTGTAGTTTGTCATAGTTTAATCTGTTAGATTATAGCTTTGCATGATAGTTAGTGTTAAATCATTAGTTTTCATTATTTTTTTATGTTTAAACCACAGACAAACAGGACTTTAATGAATATTAACGTTGAAATTGAATCTATGACACTCCAGACCATGTCTGAGTAGTCCCCAGGTTGGGAGATCACGATGAAGTAGTGATCTTCAGCCTCTGCCATGCAGCAGTATAAAACCTACAGTCGATCGATCGAAGTAGTTCGATCGATCGAAGCAGACGCATAGTCAAGCGATCAAAGGCATTTCGATCGAGAGATGATGATGTTCGATCGATCGAAAGCGCGTCGATCGATCGAACCTTCAGATTCTTGAGTAGTCTTTTTGTAGTATTCCAAGACTTTCTGCTTTTGAGATTTGTTATCAAACTGTCCCTAAATGCTCAGTTTGTCAAAATAGTTTCATTACTTTAAGCCTTAAGGCAATTTTCTTCAATAACTTTTGCAAACCATTTTGAATGCTAACACCATTCAGAATGTGAGACTTAACTATTGTTTTAAACCACCTTCATATGTTTTGGAAATAAATGTGATGATGTAGTCCTGGCTATGGATGGACTATTGATTCTCTATCTTTAGAAAATACGGACTATAGATAGACACACTCCTTAGAGCTTAAATGTAATTGCATGGTAGATGGCTAGGTCACGGTGGATTCGTGTAATCCCAACATTCCCTTTTATTAAGTGAAAAACCGTTTTAAAATATCACTCTATTTAATTAGTTAATTATTAGTTTAATTTAGTTGCTTTAGTAATAGTCACTTCGTGGAACTTTGTATTCTACAACCTTTCGAATATTGATTTTTATTTTCTTCTTAGAGATTAATCTAGGTATTTAGTTATTAACCTTCCCTGTAGGATCGACCTGGACTTCCAGTACTATATTACTTTCACGATCACTTACACTTGGGTGTTGCACAAGAGCGCACAACTTTCTAGTCATGTCAATTAGTATTTGGTCGTGGACAATTCGGTAATGCAACCAGTTATGTGCCTCAGGGTCCAAGATGTAAATTTTAAAATTTTCCCTATTTTGGCTACGCCAGGGCGTGACAAAAGGTCTTGCTATCTTGGAAAATCCTTCGACGAATCTCCAATAATATCCTGCTTAAGACTACGGCAGGATATTATCAATAATCTCCAATAATATCCTGCTTAAGACCCAGAAAACATTTTACCTCTGTCTCATTGGTTGGTTTGTTCCAGCTTAAGACTACATCAATCTTAGATGAGTCCACAGGGATACCATCTTGATATATAACATTTTCTAGGAATTTGACCTCTTGTAGCCAAAATTCAAATTTGCTAAACTTAGCATATAGCTTACTATCTCGAAGTGTCTGCAAAGCAACCAGTAAGTGTTCTTTGTGATCTTCTTCTGTCTTAAAGTAAATCAAGATGTCGTCATTGAATACTATAATGAATTGATCCAGATATGGTCTAAATACTCTATTCATTTAGTCCATAAATACTACCAGTGCATTAGTCAACCCAAAATGCATAACCAAAAATTCATAATGCCCGTATCTCTTCCTGAATGCAGTCTTTATCACTTTCTTTGGTTGAACCAATAGTTGATGATATTTTGAACACAGATCAATCTTTGAAAAGATCCTTGATCCATGTAACTGGTCGAATAGATCATCTATCCGAGGAAGTGGATACCTATTCTTGATTGTAACCTTGTTCAACTCCCTATAGTCTATGCAGAGTCGAAGTATTCCTTCTTTCTTCTTCACAAATAGAACTAGTGCTCTCGAAGGTGACGTACTCAGGCGAACAAAACCTAAATCTTCAAGTTCCTGAACTTGCAAATTGCTTCTTTCATTTCAACATCTCAGTTGGCACCATCCGATATGGAATCTTAGTTATCGACAATGTGCCAAGTACTAGTTCCATGCAAAAGTCTATTTATCCCTTCGGTAGAAGTTCTTTAATATTCTAGAATACATCCTGAAAGTCTTGTACGGTAGGAATCTAATCCATCGTTAGTTCTGTACATGTACTCCTGATTATAGCCAAATAAGTTGTGAAAAATAGTTCCCTCGTCGGCTGACACTGAAATCTAATTGTTAGATATCCAGGTATTAGAAATACAATCATCCTGGTAGGGAACTCCAAATTAGCATCGTACTTGGTAAGCCAATCCATCCCTAGGATAATGTCGAATTATTACATCGACATAACTACTAAGTCTTCCTGAAGATTCCTATCTTCCAGAATCAATGGACAATCTTTACACATTTTACCCAACTTAACAGTCACTCCTAATGATGACACAACATTAAGTGTTGGCTCAAGTGACTGGGGGTCTAAACCCTACTGAAGCACAATCCTAACAGCAATAAATGACCATGCAGCTCTAGTATCGAATTAAGCTTTAACTGGACTATGAAAGAGTATAAGTATACCTTTCAAATATTGCTGCTCATTAGCATTAAATCCTGCTTCCAAGGGAATGATGGAATTCATCCATGTCTGATCTGAGGGTCCTTGTATTCCTTGAACTAGTGCCCTATAGTATACTTGGCGTGGTGAACAAGAATCCCTGCTCAAGTGCCCGAGCTTGTTGCAATTCTGGCAGATAGTATCTGTCCGATGGTTAACCCTGGAGGCTGTGCAGAACTTGGCAATGTGTCCTGACTTTCCGCAATTAAAACATCCTCCGTTGTTGGTTAGCGGGGCTATTAGCAGAGCCTGAGGCTATGTTCCTTACTAGCGATATTACTAAAGTTAAGGATAACCCTACTAAGGCTTCCTGGTTCCCTCCTAGGTGCGCTTGTTCCCTTGAAAATTACCCCGAGGTCTCCAACCCTAGGTATTTTTTGGTGGTTGGTTCTGGAAACTCCATTGTTGAGAACCACTTAACGAATGGGGTCAATTTATCTGTGATCATTGTGATGGATAAACATCCTTTTTCAACACTACACTAAATCTGACAATCCCTTTAAACGGCCGATTCAGATGACTAACCATCTGTGGACACGCAGAAGGGTCGCCCACTCTTTTGTTTGGTTTGAAATTAATTTGGATCAAAGAAAAGATTTATTGAAAATAGATACAGAGTTGCCACTTGGTCTTTAGGGAACCAAGAAACCCAATTTGACTCACCCAAATGGATAAAGGGCACCGGCCCTTCATAACCAAAGAACTTGGTTCGGGGTTTTGGTACGAGAGAGGAAGGAGCCTTTGGCATAACTAAAACACTCTCAACTCACCCCATCTCTTGACGGGCCTCAATTAGCATCCAAATAATCATCTTATACTATGTTTGATTCGAAAATTAATACTATGATAGTATATTACATCACATAATAAACTTGGAATGGAAGACCAAAAGATAATATATCATTCATAAGATCTAAGCCAAGTATCACATAATGCAAAGGTGAAAGATCACACAAATAAAACTAGGAAAAATCGTCTATTAACATATCAAGTAATCAAGTTTTCCTAATCTAAAGGGGCCATGAATTTTTTTTGAAACAAATAATCAAAGAAAACAAAAAATGTTTAGCAAGCTAGTATGATGCATGTTAATCTTTGAGACAAGGAGATCTCTCAATCTCCGAGATGGATGAGAAGGAAGATTAGATCGAGGGGGGGGGGGGGGGGGGGGGGGAGCATGAACATGTGATCAAGTTCATTCCTTATAATCTCCTTAGATTAGGAGTCACAAAAACTCCAAAACTTGCATGGATGCAATGTATGATCCTAGAATGTGCAAAGGTTGTAGTGTGTTTGTGTACATTGACTTTCTAAAGTGACTTAGAAGTCTAAAATATGAATGAATGTATGGAGGAAATCATCATGAGATATGAACAAATATATTATGGACCACTTCCTAAGATATGAACTAATTTGAAGTACATATATGCATCAAATCAAAGAATGAAGTAAAAGTATACTTGTTGTGAATAGTGGATAGAACAGTGAGTTGACCTTGTAGAAATTGAAAAGTGGGGTAAGAAATGTTTTCAATGCATGATTTTATGGAGATCATCCTTATTGTGTCTAGAACACATTCCAAAATTCCAATCATCAATTACTATTTTAGATTGAGAGAAATCATATGAACAATAGAGGTTACTCGGAAACAGAGTCCGTATTGTCGACTGAAATGTTGAAAAATATTATAAAATGAAAACAAAACATATATAGGCCCATATTATACAAAAAGTTCTCTTAGAAACTGAAGTTCAAGGAAAAAATGATTTGGGACCACTCCTTTTGGAAAATTTGTCTGAAAAACAAGTTGAAATTCAACTTAGCTGCTGTGACAGCAAAAGCAGAATGTATGAAAGGAATATTTGGGTCCAAATGGACCCCTTTCAAGTGTTTCCAAGTCAAACCAAAAATCAAGGGTGTTCTCCAACAAGTTAAGAAGACTTTCCAAGTGGTCTTGTATTCATATATTGAGTATTGAACTCAGAATAATTCTTTGATGTTAAGTAGCTCATTGTTTTGAAGATTTTTTTTGAGAAAACAAAGTTCATTCCTAAGAATCCAAATATTCGGGTTTTACAAGGCTTTGAAATAGGGGTTTTGAAAGTATATTTTCAACACTTAAAGAGGATTAAAACCACTTATAATATCAACCGCCAATTCATTTAGAGAATCTCCAAGATTATTGGAAAGGTTTGTTTTATTTTGGAAATAATCTCAATAATACATAGGAACGTATTGGGGTTATAATCATCATCTATCAAACATGTTTTTGAGGTCAAGAGCTACTATCCATTAGGACTCACTCACCTCAAAATTCATGTCATCATCTAGATGATGATGATGAACTAGTAAGTAAATAAGAAAAATCAAAAAGAAATGAGGTAAGGTGAGATGAACATTTATATAAACAAGCAAATAATAACAATCAATAGATGATAATCAATGTGATTTTGGACTTGTAGTTTGGTGTTTCACTCATATATGGTGACTTTGGACATGGAAGAAGCTCCTATCTCATAAATGCTCACAAAAATGGTGGGTGGATGTATTGAATGTGAAGTAAATGGGAGTAATGAAGTAGAAAACAAAGTTTAGAACTCACTTTTTAGTTGAAAATCAAATAAGGAAGCTTCTTCTCTCTCTATTCTAACCTTATCTCTACAACTTTTCTCTCTAAAACTTTTCTAAGCTTTCATTTGCCACCCCTTAAATGAGAAGTCAAGGATGTTTTATAGAGGCCAATTTGGGGTGGTTTTGGGATTTAAAGAGTGCTCTGATTAGTCCCAAACATTTGTGAACATAAAACTACATTATTTTGGTCTTTAATTATTCAATTTGGACCACTAATATAAATTACAAAAATTGGTTCTGCGGGGTTTGAGTGCCGCCGTAGCATTGGCCATGTGCCGATGCAGCAGTGGCCCAGTGCCTCCATGGCACTACTCCTCAGATGCCCAAAAAATTACGTTTAGGCCCCCAGAGGTTCTGATATTCACGAAAAGGCCCTATCTCGTCCGAAATTCACTAAAAATGCGTACGAACTCCAAATTGAGCTTGTGATATATTGTTGGAAAGCTAATGGAGTCTAATGTTCATAAAAAATAGTTCGGTATTAGGTCACTTTCAAAAGTTTTGCGGTGTTTCCGACAAAAGCCAATTTGATCATATTTTTCACCTTCGGAAATCCATAATAAATTCGTTTTGAATTCAGAAATTATGTGCGATATACCGTTGGAAAGCTATTGACCTCTGGCATCCATGAAAAATATTTGACAAATGACATGGCACTCTGTGGATATCGCATTTTTCTTACCCACAACTTTTCTTTTAAAGTTCTTTTTAAATTTCAAATTCAAAACAAATGAGTCGCCACTTAATTTTTAAAAGGAAAATTAAGAAACCATTTTAAAGCAAACTGATCTTTTTAGAAACCAGAGATTAACTAGGTCCGGGGATTATGGAATGACAGAGGAAGGAGCCCGTCAGACTAAAACACCCTCTCTCATCCTATCTTGCGATAGGCCTCTACTCAACATCCTTCTAATCGAATTATTAATTTAAATGTGCCCTCAAATAATACATATGCATAAAATATACATTACAAAAGCATGTCTAAAGGGTGTAAGATTGCAAATGATAAAATATCATTCAAAAGCCACGAAATTCAGGTAGCAAGCAATATGATATGCAAATAGGGGACTAGAGAACTTACCCGGAATCCGGTCGCGAATATTTAAAAGTGCAAATGCATGCAAACAGATAAACCTGGAAAAAAGAGTCTCTAATCCATATATACAAGTAAAGCAAGTCCTAATTCTATGGTGTCGCGCGAAGAGTCAAAAATCAAGAAAAATTAACAAATGAAATAAACTAGAGAGGAGATAAGAAATTGTACCTCAAATGCGCTACAAAACAAAGATTAGTCCACATGCTTCACATAATGATATGATATCAAACAATCAATCCTGATTCCCTAGCTTAGATTTATCAAACATGAAATCCAACTTTATTCAAGTAGCTAGTTCTAATCACAAGAATTAATGTACATGGATGAATGAATGTGAACAAGAATAAGACATGGACTTATTCACTAATTTGAGTCACTTAGCTTTTGGATTTGAGCTAAACTATCATTATTCAAAGTATGATTTGGGTCCCAAGACATTAGGAGACCATTTGAGTTGAAATGAATAAGACTAGACAAAAACAGTAGCAGTTTTTTTTATGAATTACAGAGAACATACCAGATCTTAAAAAATGGAAAAACCATACTTCCAACGGTTGGATCTTAATGATTTTTGGATATAATATGCCTCTGTGAGTCTAGTTTATAACCCAAAAAGAAAATCAAGGTTTGAGCAGTTAGATCTCCGAGAATATGGAAAACACTAGACATCACTCAGGAATCTGCAACTCTTTGTCCAGAGATCTTGTACGATTTTTTAAAAAGAGCAAAAAGATCAGAAATGCTTTGTTCTTTTTAGGGTGACTTCCTAACACATTAATCTACTTAGAAAAAATTATTTTGGGTCAAAAATACTTTATTAAGGTTCTGATTTACTTATTTCAAAAGAGTGTTACTGTTCTGAAACTCTGGACAGATTGTAGTGACTTTACAAAACTCATGACCAAACCACTTTAAACATGAAATCTCCTTAAAACAAAAATTACAGTGGTAAAACATTGTGTGGTTGACACTTTCCCGTTGGTTTCACTTGATTCCAACGGTTAGATTTCGAATCAAAAATCTTTGATCAAAACCGGTTTATGAATCCATTGTTTCATTGTCAAGTTCCACTTTTATTTGTTAACCCCAACTATTAAACCATGAAGTTGGACTTAAACTAAACCATTTTCTCCTACCATTTGATGGTCATTGGAGGCTAAAGACCTTTATGTTTGTAGATTTCAAATGAGATATGAATGGACTTCATGAAATCTCAAGATAATGAACCTAAACCATGGAGATGGGCTTAGACTCAAAATTACTTACTCCTACCATTTGATGGTCATTGGAGATAAAGATATGACTAATACTCATGAGCCTTGAGCAAACATAGCTAAACACTCATAGGTTTTCAAGGAATATGGAAGGAGATTCCATGAAATCTTAAGTTCAAGAATCCCAAACCATGGTAGAGGTTTAGATTCACTTACTTACTCTTATATAAGGGTTGATCAACCTTGACCCTCATGGGGGAGCACAAGCTCACATGGAATCAAAGGATCCAACTCATGAGACTCAAGTGAAGTATGGAAGACTTCCAAGAATCTCAAGAGAGGAGTATAAACAAAAGAAAGAAAAGAAAGAACTAAAAAGAAAAAAATGCAACTAAAGTTTGCAAGTTCCCTAATAAAAACTTCTAAAAAGAAAGTTAATCACAAGATCAAAAGTTTAAAAAGAGTGAAGAAAAACAAATTGTGGTTAGAGGATCACCTCCAAACTATCCTTAAAGCCTCTCTCCTTTAAAGATCTTCCAAGCTCTCCTCTCTAGTTTTCCAAAACTCTCTCTTTTCTCTAAAAAAAATGTCTTAGTGTAATGGTATATTCTTCTTGTATATTGTTGTTGTAGTAAATGATCTCTTGGTTGTATTGTTCATATATATTTGTCCCAAGGAAGATCCTCCTTCTTTTATAGACAAAATTACGAAGTATTTTCAGTGAATTCGGCGTGAAAAGACAGGTGTAAATGTCTCATTTGGTGGTACAATACGTACTTCCTGAAAATAGACAGCCTTCTGCACAGGGCGGCAGTCAAAAATCTTTTGCGGCAGTCAGTGGATGCCGCTGCGGCACTCCGTGAAAGCCACGACGACATTCCATGACTGTCGCGCAGCTCTTAGTAAGTGCCGCGAAAAATTATTAATGGCCGCGTTTTAGTCAGCCTTACTTTATCAGTTTTTTTTTTGTTTTTATCCGCATACATATACGTATTGTACCACAAAATACAGACTATTAAAGCAAATGGCAGTCAAAAAATTGTCGGCGGCACTCGGTAAATGCCGGGCCGGCACTCAGTGACTGCCGTTCGGCACTCACTGAATGCCGTTCGGCGCTTATTGAGTGCCGCCAAATACTGCCGTATGCCGTTTTTGTTGAACTTCCCCTTTTTAGGTCTTTTCTTTCCTCTTTTTTTCTTAAAGAAACTTATTTTCGAAGATTTTTTTCCAAAAGTGATGTTTTATACTTGAATTCTCCTAAATACCTGGTATTTCAATCTGTGAAAATTTTACCGCGTTTGGAGAACTTTCTTGAAGAGCTTGGAACACTTCGAATCTTTCGGTCCTTGTCATCATCGGATGTGGAGGTGACGCTCTCCTAAATTCAATTTTTGGTCAAAATTGGGGTGTCTACAGTTTTTCCCCTCTTCGACAGAGCTTGTGGAGAAATGCGTTTTACAAGTGAATGTCAAAGCTTATGTGAAGACAAGCCTTTGACCAAACTGTCGAATTTAGGTAAAAACAAAATGCGTTGCAAAAAGAGAACATGTGCGCGGCAATGGTTCACGCTGGTCGTGCTCTATGGTGAGCTGCCTACGTATCCATTCAGGAATCAGACCGAGATGTAGTTTGGGCACGGGGTCGAACACACACAAATGCAAGTAGTCACACAGATGGATGCACCTATCCTATCATGATGCGCATGCTATGTAATGGTATCCATGAATGGACCTGGTTATGTAAGCGTTCCGCTTATCATGTCTTCTTTACGTATGCCGCACATTATGTGACGCGTTAGTCAGAGAAGATTACCTAATTCTTTGCCTGATGCGAAGATCTGTTACGGGGGGTCATGAAGATGCCTTTGATTTGATTATGAGGGTTAACGCAAATCTGTTGCGAGAATTGAGAATATAAATCCGTTACACTCTCAAAACAAGGATCAACGCAAATCTGTTACGCGGATCGAGAATATAAATATGTTATACTCTCAAAACAAGGAACGACGTAAATCTATTACGCGGATCGAGAATATAAATCCTTTATATTCCCAAAATGAGGGTTGATGCAAATCTGTTGCAGAAACCGAGAATGTAAATCCGTTACACTCTCAAAGCAAAGGACCGACGTAAATCTGTTACATGGATCGAGAATATAAATCTGTTATATTCCCAAAATGAGGGTTGACGTAAATCTGTTGCGGAAACCGAGAACGTAAATCCGTTACACTCTTAAAGCAAAGGACCGACATAAATCTATTACGCGGATCGAGAATATAAATCCGTTATATTCCCAAAATGAGGGTTGACGCAAATCTGTTGCGGAAACCGAGAATGTAAATCCGTTACACTTTCAAAGCAAAGGATTGACGTAAATCTGTTACGCGGATCGAGAATATAAATCTGTTATATTCTCAGAATGAGGGTTAACGCAAATTTGTTGCGAGAACCGAGAATGTAATCCGTTACACTCCCAAAACAAGGATTAACGCAAATCTGTTACGCGGATCGAGAGCATAAATCTGTTATATTCTCAGAAAGAGGGGAATCACATTTAGTTGAATTTGGAGTCCACAGACTCAAATTCAAATCAATTCAAAACTTCGTAGCCCGCGGATTCGAATTTATCTTAATTTTCAAAATTTGGAGCCCGCAGGCTCGAATTTATTTCAACTTTTTGAAATTTGGAGCCCACAGGCTCAAGTGTATTTCCACGTTTGAAATCTGGAGCCCACGGGCCCAAATTTATTTCAAGTTTTCAAAATCGGGAGCCCACGGGCCAAAATTTATTTCAATTTTTGAAATTTGGAATCTGCGGGCTCAAATTCAATCTAATTTTTGAAATTTGTAGTCAATTTAAACCCAAAAATGACCCTGGGGGCCAAAAGTGCAATGAGGGCAAATTTTGGGGGGCTCAAATTCAATTTTCAGGACTTGAATTGAATTCTTGGGGGAAAAATGAAGATCCCTTGAACCGACATAACTGCGGCACACACGACTTTTTGCGGCAGGCCGTGACTGTCGTGCGGCACTCACGGAGTGCCGTTGCGGCACTTGGTGAGTGCCGCACGGCAGTTCACCAACTGCCGCGCACAGAAAAATGAGTGCCGCGTTTGAGCGGCAGTGGCTAAAACCAGCGGATTCAATTCATTTCGTTTCATTCTCTCAACTCTCTCCAACTCGAAATCTCTCTGGAGGAATTTTTCTCCCATCCTCTCTTTTCTTCTGTACTGATCTACGGTACTCACAGGTTAGTTCTACTCGATCAAAACTTGATTAATCTCTTTTATTTCCTTGTTTTTCTAAAATTTCCAAGAATCTAACGCGCGAATTCTCTCTTTTCTTTGACAGATCATGGCGAGAGGTTCAGGGCGCAAGAAGAAGGCCAAGTATACAACCACTCATCATCCCGATGCCACATTTTTGCTCCGGGACCCGGACGAGCACTTATCTGCCCGCGTGTTCAAGCGCGAGGTAAACGCTCCCCTTTTATTTATTTCTTGCATTTCTTTCTCTGTATGAATGTGACGTATAATCGACATAACTTTTAGATGCCCTGTTTCAAATGCAAATGCTATGCTTGTGGCGCTTTCGAGCGTCTTGAATGCTTTATTCCATGCCTTTTGAAGAAATTTCGTATTTCTATCTTCATTCCTAATGAACTTCAAAAACTTCTCATAAAAATGTATTCTATGCCTGAATTTTCCGAGTGTTTCACCTATCCCTTATTTTTTCTTTCGAATTTTCTCAAGGACTTTTGAAAGCCGTTTGTGTTAAATTTTCTTAAGATTTATGAACGCGACGCATTTTAATTGAAACTCCAAAACATTCCCCATGACTATTATACCTATGAATTTCCTTGAGCGTTCCAAACGCCCTTTTAATATTATAGCTTGATTCTGAATACTTGTGGACCTGTACCTCTTTCGAAACTATGCTTACTTTGAACCTGAGTTTGTTTTGAACCTTCACAAGTTTATATATATATATATTTCGAAAATGTGAACAAACTCTTCTCTCTTTTTTTTCTTTTTCTTGAAATCTCTCTAGGACATCGAGTGTTTTCTCTTATTATCTTGTGAACATCTGCTGGGCTGAATGCAAACGGGTGCCATGCTTGTGAAATTTCTGCGAGTATTTCCAGATTTTCTATTTCTTTCTCTTTTTATTCATTTTTATGTCGCTTTTCCTTATTTCCTTACTGCCGTCTATTTATTTATTATTATTTTATATTTTTCCTTTTACCCAATTACTAATATCAAAACTTGTGACTCTTTCTTGCAGCTGCAGCCAAAGGTGCTAAAGGGGCATGGCAGCCTCGCTCACGGGTATGAGTGGTACACACAGCTGAGCGAGCCAGTGAGAGCCTTGGTGGACGCGGCCGGGTTTGGAGACTTTGTCACACTCTTGACGAAGAGCTCCAATGACCTGCGGCAGATTCACGCATTGTCGGAGCGGTGGTGGGACACCACCAGCACTTTCCATTTCGACTTCGGGGAGATGACGATGACTCCCCTGGACTTCTCGATGATCACGGGGATTGCCTTCGGCGGAGAGCGCTTGCGGTATCTGACGGATCAGGAGTGGGACCAGGTGGAGCCATTGTTGGGAGTGGTTCCGGATGAGCCTTTGGTCATAGCTCGATGGTTCATGGATACATTTAGCAGCAGGGTTTGACCGATGAGCAGATGACCCGTGGTTTTCTCATGTACATGCTGGGGTGCTCTTTGTTGAGCACTAAGGGCGATCGGGTCTCCGTTTCCCTGGTAGTGTCTCTGGAGCACCTGGACCAGATTGATGAGTATGACTGGGCTGGTGCAGGGTTAGCAATCTTGTACCGGCATATGGGCGACATTTCCCGGGACTGGCCGGCTTCCACTAGTGGCTATTGGAGAGCATGGGAGGTATACCATTTTCTATATTTCACTGCTCATTACATTTTCAGAAACTTATTTAAATTGCGAGACTAACCCCCTTTTTTTTTCTTACAGAATTGGTCCCACGAGTATCTCCGTATGATGTCCCCTGAGACACGCGATGCTGATGCCCTCATCATGCCCCAGGGGCTGAAATGGGCGAAGGATAGAGTCGGGCAGAAGACCGGGGCCCACGATTTTATTTCGTTCAGGAACTTCCTGACGAACCTAAGGGAGCAGCATGTTCACTGGCAGCCATGGCTTAGGGTGCTTCCTGATGCTCGTGCGGGGATCCGAGAGTCAGCTGGATATGACCCGACGAGACGACTTCTTGATGGGCCAGAGGGCCAGGCGTGGTACTTGGTAGAGAGGGTGACTAGACAGTCATTGGCAGCCCCCGGATTCTTTGTGCCTTTCCCTCCTCTTGACTCTATGAGAGCCACAGACACCCTCCAGGGCAGTGAGCTTACGGCTGCTCTGATGGGTTTGGGTATCCATGACTTTGTGGACTTCCCCAGCGGATACCCAGCGTTCCATGCCGTTAAGCTGATGCCGAATTTCCCTCTGATGGAAGTGACTCGGGTGAGTAAATGATTCCTTCATTCTTTATGAGTTCTCTTCCATCCTTTATTTACATTTTATTTTTGTTTGCAGCCTGTTCCTACCGCGGTTCGTCCTCCTGCCTTACCTGAGTGGGATTGGACCATGTCGACCGTCTCGTTTGGTGAGCCCTTCTTGATGACGATCCCCCGGCTCTCACAGGGCGCCCCTACTATTCCTCTCCATTATGACGTCGTCCCAAGTGCCTACGCATAGGAGGGCTTGACGTATGCCCACAACGTGCGGCAGTGGGTTCTTGGGCGAGAGTGGATGGTAAGAAACTTACCCCTGCCTCTCACTTTGACTTTGACTTTGATTGCCTCTCCTTTTTATTAATCTTTATTCCTGGTTCTTGTTTTTTTCAGGCTGAGGGAGCTCGGGCGACAGCCGCGGCTCAGTTGAGGGCCCAGGTATGATTTTTATCCATTTTTTTCTTTCAACACTTTCTGGTTTTATCCTCTCTTATTTCAGACGGAGGAGATCAGAGTCCTGTCCCAGCAGGTAGGGCAGCTTCAGCAGCGGCTCCAGCAGTTCGACATTCCCCTCAGTGACACTCCTGGAGATGGCGGTGCTGGACGAGGCGTGGGGCGAGGCGGCGGTAGCGGTGGAGGCAACAACAGAGGTAGAGGCAGGGGCGCCGGTAGCGGTGGAGGCAGCGGGACAAAGTCAGAGGAGGAGCCCCTCAGGCGCGTGACCCGTCAGGCTCGAGGCCGGGGCCGAGGCTGACCTCGCTTTTTCTTATTCTATACTTTTTGAGTGTTGGGAGGATATATACTTTATTTATATGATTGTATATATACATACACTTTATTTTGATGGCGACTTTAGGATACCTGGTAGGATAGGCACTTGGATGTCTTTTATATTTTCTGCTTTTCATTATGCTCATTCACCGTATGCGCGACCATAGCTTGGTCCTTTTATCATGCTGAAAACTCTTTTTCATTTTCTCTTGCCTGCCGTATGTGGGACCATGGCTTGGTCCTATCTTTATTTTAATTTTGAATGCTTTGACCTCTTTTTCTTGTTGCAAAATGAAAGTAAATGAAATGAATTAATGAATGTATTGGTCTTTGTTGCACGTGCTGCATGATGCGCACGTTTTATTGTTCTTCATCTAGTTTTCTGTTTGCAGGTGGGCTGAAAGTGTTACAAACAGACCCTGACAAATGAAAAACCCAGAACGACACTCAGTTAAGTCTCCACGGCACTTGGTGAGTCCCGTAGCGGCAGTCAGCAAATGCCGCGACGGCACTCACGGATTGCCGCGCGGCACTTCGTTGAGTGCCGTTCTACTTTACCGAATTCCGTCCTGACTCCAGGCAGATCTACCTCCATTTATACCCTAGTTTCTTCAAAAACTTTGCAAAACACTATCTTCTTTCATTCTCTCCTATCTCAAATGGCCCCCATTAGCTCTCAAATCCTTTTCCCATGGATGGATACCCTCTCCGGTATTGATAGGCTCAACTTCGAGTGTTTCAGGCTAAACGATCTTTTCTCTTTCCGACGAATGATTCTAAACAAAAGTTTGCTTCAAGTCGCTGTCCAATGTTGGGATCCTTCGCTCCACGTCTTCCATTTCGGTCATCAAGATATTTATCCTTTGTTTGAAGAATTCAGTGCTATCCTTCATACTGACCCTTTCGCGGATCTGACTGTTCCTCTGGTGCAAGCCGGGTATGTTCAGGACCTGGCGGCTCTTTTCCATATATCCCGCGGTGCCACTGGCTCTTTCATTCATGACAGACAGGTCGACTTTGAGTGCCTCTCCTCGGTTTATGCTCTCATTGGGGATCCTTACGACATCGGGTATCAAGTTATACGGCGAGAGATCTATCGATTACTATGCTTTCGTACTTTCTCTTTCTGTCGTCCTCCGACATTCTCATACCCATTGCCCGCGGTTTGAGAGAGATGAAGAGTGCAGTCATGCTAGTTCTCGGTGAGACTCTGATAGGACTGGATTGTGCTCATGCTACTAGGGCCATGTTATCTGCCGGGGCACCTTTTGTTTTGCAGATTTGGCTCATGGAGCATTTGCACCTCTTTATACATCCTTCCCATCTTCGCGGGTCACTTACAATCGTATGGAGATTCACAGCTTATTTCAATATGCCGATGCATGGCTTGGTTGGTTCCAGGGCCTCTCTTCTAGTGATATCTGCTGGGTTTGTCCGTAGTGAATTTATCGCTCTATTGCCGTACATCTTCCGAGGCAACCTGACATCTGGCTGCCGGGCTTGCGTTCTACTGCTTTCTACATTCCCGATCGGGTTGTCCGTCAGTTTGGACTTTTGCAGGATGCTACTGAATCCGTGACTGCTGATTTCACCAGGGGGTCCACTTTGCGCCCTTCTATTGTGAAGGCTTTCGTTGAGGCTTGGCATGGCAGGATGGCTGCTCCGTGCCTGAGGATTCCTGCTCCGACTATGCCTACTACCCAGTATCTTCTAGAGATCCAGGCCTTGGTTGCGAGACGAGCTTGACAGACACATGCATAATAAAGTAGACAAAAACAGGGAAAAGCTTGCCATTTTACAAAACTTTCTGACAGACCCTGCCTATTCTTTTTACGCTTTTGAATGTGATTTCCTTTATTTTTCTTCAAGAAGTGTTGTCATCTTTTAGGAAAGTTCTAACATGTTTAATCAAAGTGCTCACCCCTTCAATTAATCTTTTATGAAGAATTCTCCTTTCAATGTCTTTACTTGCCCCCCCCCCCCCCCCCCTTTTTTTTTTATTTTTTTATTACAGCTTTACTCCTTCTATACCAAGAATTCTCGTTTGTTTCTTTATAGTACTTATTTTAATAGCCAGGTGATCCAAAGGAGGGTCTTGTATCTGGGTTCTTCGGCTAGCAAACAAAGTTTGCCCCTGGTTTTAGGGCCTCGAAGGGGTTTTGGGCAAATGCCAGTTTGCCCCTAGTTTAGCATAGGGCTTTCTTCTTTTTCGGTTTTCATAGGCCGAAGGCTTTTGAGAGCGCGCCTACTTATCCCGGAATGGGTATCAGGCCTGCAGTAGTTCGGTTTAAGGCTTGAAGGAAGACGCCGCTCGGGCGGTTTTATTTTCAATGACCGAACCAAGTAGGTTGCCTACGTATCCCCTAGCGGGAATCAGGTCGAGTGTAGTTCATTAAGGTAGGAGGTTTTGAAAGAAACGGTTTCAAGCAAAATATTTCTTGAGGCGATCGAGGTTAATTGGTTGCTTGAATTCAACCCTGTCCAGGTCCATGAGATAGGCCGCCCCTCCAGAAAGGAGAGTCTTTATGATGTACGGCCCGACCCAGTTGGGTTTGAATTTTCCTCTGGGGTTATAAACGGGCACTTTCAGTTCTTTGAGGACTAGGTCACCCTCAGCAAGCTTCCTTGGGCGGACCTTTTTGTTGAAAGCACGAGCTATTCTCTTCTGGTACCCCCGAGTATGGTTTATTGCGACCAGCCTCTTCTCATCGAGCAACATCAGCTCCTCATACCTTCCTCGTATCCATTCTGATTCGGTGATCTCACACTCTGCCAAAACCCTAAGAGAGGGTATCTCTACCTCGACTGGGAGAACGGCCTCCATGTCGTAAACCAGTGAATAAGGTGTAGCTCCTGTAGAAGTCCTTACAGAGGTCCGGTACCCCCATAGTGCGAATGGCAGCTTCTCATGCCAATCTTTGTATGTATCCGTCGTTTTCCCCAAGATTGCTTTAACATTCTTATTTGCTGCTTCTACTGCTCCATTCGTTTGAGGCCTATACGGGGATGACTGATGGCAAGTGATCTTATACTTCTCTAAGAGCGGGATAACCTCTCCTTGGAAATGACTGCCATGATCGGAGATGAACTCATTCGGGACCCCATACCTGCAGATTATGTTTTTCTCGATGAAACTCATCACGTCTTTGGCTTTCAAAGTTGCATACGAGGCTGCCTCTACCCATTTGGTAAAGTAATCGATTGCCAAGATTATGTATCGGTGCCCATTGGAAGCCTTCGGAACTATCTCACCAATGATATCGATCCCCCATACGGAAAATGGCCAAGGGGTGGTCATGCTATAGAGTTGTGACGGCGGGGTATGCATCAGATTTGCATGAATTTGACACTTGTGACACCTCCTAACATATTCGCAACAATCTTTGTCCAAGGTCGTCCAATAATACCCTTGTCGGATGATCTTCTTTGCCAGCATGTGTCCATTCATGTGGGGTCCACATACTCCCTCATGTATTTCCTCCATCATTATCTTAGCTTCTTTCCCATATTGGCACTCCAGATTGTACCCGGTGTAGGATTTCTTCCATAGCTTATCTGCGTAAATCACAAATTGAGCGGCGAATCGTCGAATCGCTTCTCTGTCCTTTTCTGAGGCTCCTTCGGGGTATTCGCCTTTTTTAATGAACTTCCACACATCTTCATACCAAGGCACTTCATCTTCTCTTTCTATGGCCGCGATCATTTCGAATGACGGTTGACTCCTCACTTCTATGGATAGCGGGATCATGCCAGTTTTGGAAGGGATTTGGATCATCGAAGCTAAGGTAGCCAAGGAGTCGGCTAGCTGGTTCTCTTCACGAGGGAGGTAGTAAAAAGAAATCTTCTTGAACTGCACTTTCAGACTTTCCAGGTAATCACGGTAAGGTCTCAATTTCTCATGCTTTACTCTCTAGTCTCCTCGGACTTGGGATATGACCAAATTGGAATCTCCAAAGACATCAATCTGTTCGACTTTCAAAGCTAAGGCTGCTTCCATTTCAATTATGCACGCTTCGTACTCCGCGGTGTTGTTGGTTGAGTTATACTTGAGTTTGACGGCTAATGGGGTAGGGGCCCCATCAGGCGCTATGAGAATGATTCCAACTCCGTAACCTAGTTGGTTGGTGTCACACCCCGATTTTTGGACAACCAAATATTTAATCCAGAGCATATATCCAGACTAACATTCAATTTCCAAAGCACCGAGAGTGACACCCGGCCTCACACAGACTGATAGATAATTATAGAAAACAATATTTTATACTCATTAAATAAGAACATGTGATTTTGTGTTTAAAAAAAAAACTCTTTTTTATTAAACTTGAAATCCCAAACATTCGTTTTCATTATAAAAGAAATTAAACTCCATTCCACATATTATATCCTTTCGATTTACCAAAGAAATATTATGTTCATTCAATAAAACCCTCTTTACAGAGTTCAGCGGAAATAAAACAATTAAGCATAAAATTCTATACATCCATAGGTCAGAGCAACTACAACATTCCCAATACCCAATATATAATCCTTATTACAATTATACACATGTGGCCCACACTGCCAGAAATAAAATAAAGTATAACAAAAAAAATACAACTCTAATAATAAACAACACTGCGACAATCTCTTCACCCAAACAGAAGCTCCAAAGAAAATCTCCAAATACTAAACTTGCACATACATTCGACTATGTTTCATATAGAAACGCACCCAAATGCATTACGCACCCGGGTCAGTATATAAAATACTGGTGTGAGTTAACAAAAAAATATAAAACGAGTCTTAGGGAACAACGGTGTCCCATAGACTCCCAAAAGTACTCACAAAGAAACAACATGACCACCTCATATCATACAATATCGTTGCACAGAAAATAAACAATGTCATCACACATAATTCATGTCGGATTAGAACAGTAGTTCCACGCACATTTCAGGATAGAACGGTAGTTTCCTTCAATGTGGTGGCAGTGGCTCCAACCCCGAATAAACACAACTGAATACTTACCGGTCGGATATCTATGGTGAGTCAGCCCTGCATAAAAGTTAGTGGACCCACCATCCTGTAACATATTTTTATCACAAACCAAGAAAATAAGTCAGTAAACAACATTTTCATATTCTAACTTAAACGTCGCATTCATTATTCCAAACTTATCAGTCTTATGTAATACTCCATTGTCATTATTTATTAGCCTTTAATTATCTTTGTGTTCCCTAGGTTCACCACTTGGCCACCCTCCATGGTACATCCCACACATATATCCCATGTGTGCCCGGGCATACTATCAACACCCACTCCGGTGCCAGTTTGGTTGGGGTATCAACCAAACCAGGTATACACAACGGACGGCTGGTCAATATGTTAAAACGTCTATACAATATAAGCCGAGCATAAGGCTTAGGCCAGCTTGACCACGAAGCCACTGGCAAAAAGTACATTCAACAAGTCTTAAGCCAGCTTGATCACGAAGCCACTCCCAAAGGGTACCCATACCCCGGGCACCTAATTCTCATGTTAAATTCACTAATTAACTTACTTATGCGCCTCGAAACAGTACTTGAAACTAAACTATTATTCTACAAAAATTATAACTTGGTCATACAAATAATCTATCATACAATTTAATTAAAGCTCGAAATCTCTAGTCATGATAATAATGAAACATTAGAAATTTGAATACAAAAACAACCGGAGAAATATTACTGGTATTACTAATAATTTAAATATGCTTACTAGCAAATTTAATTCACGGGTTCTCCAAACTTAAAATTTTTAGACACGTGTCTTACCTCGGCATACCTATATAATATTGCTAACTAAAAATAATTATTTACACACTTAGAAATTTTAGGGTTGTTACATTCTACACTCCTTAAAGAAATTTTGTCCCAAAATTTGGGACGCGACAAACACAGATAATAAATATGCATAACGTTAAACATGCGATGAAAGGAATCTAACACTAGAGTATCGCTATCGTTTAACTCCCGATCATAATGAGACCTAGTACATCGAGAAACTAATCCAAACAAGGAAAACCTCATGTATATACCCATGGTCTCATATAGTCGCTGGTTAAATTCTAACCAGCACACACGACACAACACCAGTAAGCACATAATTTCACATAAACACTAGATATTAACAATTCATAAAAAAAAACAACAATTGATCAATTACACAAAGATATGACTACGTGCATGAACATGCTCCCCTCTTACCGTTCCCCCTGCACTACTCCTTCTCGGGGTATCCAATTATCTTGTTGATCATAAATATAATCTCACTGACATATCCTTTTAGAATTCCACACCAAGAATAAGACTGAATATAATGATGCCACTGATGATACTTCAATACTCGTCCAGATTATAATAAGTCACACAGAGGAGAATACCATTAACAATAACTCTTGAAAACCATAAAGAACAGAATTGCCCGATGAAAGCATAACTCGTGAATTCAATAATAGAATAGCAGTAGAGAATAGAGACAAAATAATCATAAGAAACCCAGAATACCCGTTGATAATATCCGCATCAGGAGGTAAGAAATCCACAATACCAATAGTAATAGATTCCTCATCAGAAAAATTGCAGATAATCAATAGAGATGAGAAAACCAGTTGATCACGTAAGAAGTCCATATATCCAATCTCTGCCTTTAACTCCCAAATAAGATTTTTCACAGTCCTTCACATAGATAGTCATCCACATTGCTACTCCATGAGCCAAAACATC
Source organism: Hydrangea macrophylla (assembly GCA_033977485.1). NCBI lineage: Eukaryota > Viridiplantae > Streptophyta > Magnoliopsida > Cornales > Hydrangeaceae > Hydrangea > Hydrangea macrophylla. Next base: position 807,404 of record CM066992.1, read on the forward strand.
ACTCTCCTCGACATGACCCCCGTTGTTACAACAAAAGATGCATGCACTAACATACAAATCTAAACAGTATCATGTGTGCTCCTATAAAGTCATCTCGAAAATGACATGAATTTATGACTAACACATTACAAAGCACATAGTAGAACAAAACACCTAGTACCATGAAACACATAGCATCATAAAGCAAAAGAAGCACATTACAACACATAACCCCTTCCCCAAAAATCCGCAAACCTAAGGCTCTAACCAACCCATAAACCACATTCCGAGAATCACTTAGACTTGCTAAGCTAACCTTGAGCTCTGATACCAAACTGTCACACCCCAATTTTTGGACAACCAAATATTTAATCCAGAGCATATATCCAGACTAATATTCAATTTCCAAAGCACCGAGAGTGACACCCGGCCTCACACAGACTAATAGATAATTATAGAAAATAATATTTTAAACTCATTAAATAAGAACATGTGATTTTGTGTTTAAAAAAAAAAACTCTTTTTTATTAAACTTGAAATCCCAAACATTTGTTTTCATTATAAAAGAAATTAAACTCCATTCAACATATTATATCCTTTCGATTGACTAAAGACATATTATGTTCATTCAATAAAACCCTCTTTACAGAGTTCAGCGGAAGAAAATAATTAAGCATAAAATTCTATACATCCATAGGCCAGAGTAACTACAACGTTCCCCATACCCAATATATAATCCTTATTACAATTATACACTTGTGGCCCACACTGCCAGAAATAAAATAAAGTACAACAAAAAAATACAACTCTAATAATAAACAACACTGCGACAATCTCTTCACCCAAACAGAAGCTCCAAAGAAAATCTCCAAATACTAAACCTGCATATACATTCGACTACGTTTCATATAGAAATGCACCCGAATGAATTACGCACCCGGGTCAGTATATAAAATACTAGTGTGAGTTAACAAAAAAATATAAAACGAGTCTTAGGGAACAACGGTGTCCCATAGACTCCCAAAAGTACTCACAAAGAAACAACATGACCACCTCATATCATACAATATCGTTGCACAGAAAATAAACAATGTCATCACACATAATTCATGTCGGGTTAGAACAGTAGTTCCACGCACATTTCAGGACAGAACGGTAGTTTCCTTCAATGTGGTGGCAGTGGCTCCAACCCCGAATAAACACAACTGAATACTTACCGGTCGGATATCTATGGTGAGTCAGCCCTGCATAAAAGTTAGTGGACCCACCATCCTGTAACATATATTTATCACAAACCAAGCAAATAAGTCAGTAAACAACATTTCCACATTCTAACTTAAACGTCGCATTCATTATTCCAAACATATCAGTCTTATGTAATACTCCATTGTCATTATTTATTAGCCTTTAATTATCTTTGTGTTCCCTAGGTTCACCACTTGGCCACCCTCCATGGTACAGCCCACACATATATCCCATATGTGCCCGGGCATACTACCAATACCCACTCCGGTGCCAGTTTGGTTGGGGTATCATCCAAACCAGGTATACACAACGGACGACTGGTCAATATGTTAAGACGTCTATACAATATAAGCCGAGCATAAGGCTTAGGCCAGCTTGATCACGAAGCAACTGGCAAAAAGTACACTCAACAAGTCTTAAGCCAGCTTGATCACGAAGCCACTGGCAAAAGAGTGCGAGCTACCAAAAACAATAACACAACAACGGGGAGTAGTGAACACTAAGGTCTTTTCCCAATTTCTTACCATCTACGTTAATTCTCATAAGTACCCATTCATGAGGGTTTAATCACGTCATTAACCACTTCGGGAATTTATCATTTATTCCATGGAATATCATTATCCAATTATTCACGATAAGGCCTTTTTTTTGTTGCCAAAATTCTATTCAAGTCTCTAGCGTAGTATTTTCATAATAATTATTTAATACCACACATAGAATAAGTTGGGGTTTCTTAACATATAGCATATAAAATCGACACTCAACAATACTATTTAAAACAGTCCCAAACATACCCTTACATTAAACAGTCCCAAAACCAACATGGACTGAAATTATTCCTCATAATAATTCCGCACAAAGAAATATCTCTAACAATATTCATAAACATAAATTCGAAATTCGGAGTTAACATTTACTGCTAATGTAATATACATGTTTTGCCCAAACGGTACAGAATTGGGAAAAATGTTATTAGACAAATGTTGTGCAGCATTGCGTTTCCTACAGGCCTAGGCGAACAGAATCACGAAAACTGTAACGTATGATTTATTATGAATTTTCTACTAAAATCTGATCCGTGAAAACCCCAAATCCAAAAATTGAATAATTGCTCAAATGTATATTCAATGCTCATCTATAAATCTCAAATCATAACTTCAATCATTGTAAAAAAAAACCTAAATCTCATAATCCATAACCATACTAATTTAATAATCTATATATTTAAATTTTCAATCAAACGAGATTGAAAGAAAATTTGGAGTCCCTATTGTCCTCTCTTGTTCTCTTCTTCTTCTTCTTCTTCTTCTTCTCTCTCTCTCTCTCTCTCTCTCTCTCTCTCTCTCTCTCTCTTCCTGTTTAGAAGTGTATTGGGGGCTAGGGTTTATTTTTTTTCTTCTAAAGGTGGATACATATAACTCTTAATGATATAATTAAAGTAATTCCCGAGTTTAGGCTTGTGGGCTCCCAAAAGACACACATATGACCCCGAAATGCATTTCAAAATACTTAAACAATTAGTCCAAAGGGTACCCATACCCCGGGCACCTAATTCTCATGTTAAATTCACTAATTAACTTACTTATGGGCCTCGAAACAGTACCTGAAACTAAACTATTATTCTACAAAAATTTTAACTTGGTCATACAAATAATCTATCATACAATTTAATTAAAGCTCGAAATCTCTAGTCATGATAATAATGAAACATTAGAAATTTGAATACAAAAACAACCGGAGAAATATTACTGGTCTTACTAATAATTTAAATATGCTTACTAGAAAATTTAATTCACGAGTTATCCAAACTTAAAATTTTTAGACACGTGTCTTACCTAGGCATACCCATATAATATTGCTAACTAAAAATAATTATTTACACACTTAGAAATTTTAGGGTTGTTACAGTTGGCTGCTCCGTCGAAGTACATTTTCCACAGGTCCTCCTTTACCTCCATTATTCTTTCATCCGGGAACTTGAATTCTCCCTCGTCCTTGGATTCTATAGCGAGGTTGGCTAAAAACTCAGCGATAGCCCTTCCCTTCACAGACTTGGCAGTGACATACTTGATGTCGAACTCAGCTAGCATCATGGTCCAGCAGGAAATCCTACTGGTCAAGACAGGCTTTTCGAATAGGTATTTTAATGGGTCCATTCGGGATATCAGGATTACAAGGAAGGCTAGCATGTAGTGGCGAAGGCGACGGGTACACCAAACTAAGGCCCAACAGGCCTTTTCCAAAGGCGAATACTGTAACTCATATCCGACCATTCTTTTGCTCAAGTAGTAAATGGCCTTCTCCACGTGCCCCTCTTCTCCTTCCTGGGCCAATATACACCCCATCGAATCTTCGGATACGGAGAGATAAAGTAGCAGGGGTCTCCCAGGCGAAGGTGGTGACAGGACAAGTGGGTTTTGGAGGTAGGTTTTGATTTTGTCGAAGGCTTGTTGGCAAGGGGAGTCCCATTTAAATTTCTCTCCCTTTCTGAGCAGTTTGAAAAGTGGGTCGCAGGTTAAGGTAAGTTTGGAAATGAAGCGGCTGATGAACTGTATTCTCCCCAAGAATCCTCTCAGTTCTTTCTCACCTTTTGGTGGGTTCATTTCAGTTATGACTTTTATTGGTGGGGTCCACCTCTATTCCCCTCTGAGTAATGAGAAATCCCAGTAATTTTCCAGTAGTGACTCCGAACGTACATTTCTACGGGTTTAGCCTCATTTTGAACTCCCTCATTCTCTCAAAGAACTTTCTCAAAGCCTCTAGGTGTCCTCCACTCTCTTTGGATTTCACAATCATATCATCCACATATACCTCCACCTCTTTGTGGATCATGTTGTGTAGTAAAGTGGTGGTAGCCCTCTGATAGGTCGCACCCGCATTCTTGAGTCCGAATGGCATGACCCTATAGCAGTACGTCCCCCACGGAGTGATGAACGTGGTTTTCTCCCTATCCTCGGGTGCCATGAGGATTTGATTATACCCAGAGAATCCATCCATGAAAGATAGAAGCTCGTGTCCCGCAGTGTTATCAACTAACACGTCGATGTGGGGCAGCGGGAAATCGTCTTTAGGGCCAGCCCTGTTTAAAAATCTCGAAAATCAACACAAACCTTAACACAACCATCCTTCTTTGGGACAGGTACAATGTTGGCGATCCACTTAGGATACTCGGTGACCATCAAGAATCCGGCCTTTAATTGCTTTTCAACCTCCTCTTTTACTTTAAGTGCCCATTCTGGCCTCATTCGCCTCAATTTTTATTTTATGGGTTTTGAATTAGGAAAGAGAGGGATGTGGTGCTGGACTATTTTTGGATCAATACCTGGCATATCATTATAAGACCATGCAAAAACATCTTTGAATTCATTTAATAGATTGATTAGTCCTTTGCTTTCTTCATTGCTAAGTGTTGAGCCAATAAAAGCATTTTGAGGGTGATTTTCATTTCCCATATTAATTGTTAGGGTGTTCTCTGTGATTTTGCATGCAAATTCATTTTCTTTTTCAACTAATTTGCAATTCATCAGGTATTTCACATTCATCACATTCATTAAGCACATTCGAGTAGGCGGAATCAGTCATACTTTCATTGATTTTGTTAGGAGTGATTACAACAGACATAGCGATAGTAAGATGCCTCATTTGGGCCATTACAGACTCTGGGTGAGGGGGATACTTATCACTAAACTCAATGACCCACTCCTTGTTGGCCCCCTGCTTGAGCTCCATAGTGTTGCAACCTAGCAGCCCTCCGGTTTCCGTCTTTTCTTCCATTTTTGGCTTCGGCTCTTCTTCCAGCGCATCCTCATCATTCTCCTCCTCAATCTCGACTTCCAGGCCCTTGTCTTCTTTCCATTTTTCTTCGTCTTTCACCCCTTCTTCGCTCAACAGGTCATGCATGACCGGTCCATCCAGTACACCAATCCAATCATTGACGGTAGCAGACTTTTCAGGCATTTGCAAAAATGGGTCTTTGTACTCGGAGAATTCATGGGAGAAAAAGATCTCGAACCCCGGCTTTATACACTTGTCTTTCTGGTCCATCCATGGCTCTGGGAAGCCACAGAAAGGGAAATCTTCTCCTTCCTTCATAAAATATCCATTGAGCATCTTTAGGTAAGGGTCTAGTGGTGCATCGACGGCCTTTTTCTTTGCCCTCAGTTCCTTCTTTGTCGGCTGGTACCCCAGGCCGTGAGTGTGAGTCTGAGTCGAAATGAGTGGGAATTCAGGCATGCCCTGAAGGTTCTTCCCCAACCCTAATCCTGGAAAGAAACCCATTCTCTTCATGATCCCTGCGACCACTGGACTGGCATACTGATCAAAATGGAGCGGTAGAAACTCTCTTGGTTTTTCCTCTTCCAGCATGCTGATGAACTCGATGATGCTTCTTCTTCTTGCAGCTGTAATTCTAGAATCGGTGCACTTGATGATGCTTCGGGCGAACGAACCCAGCTGTCCCCGAGGATATCACAGACTTTATTATCCCAGATATACTTAACCTTTTGATGGATCGTTGACGGTATAGCACCCAAACTGTCCAACCAAGGCCTACCTAGCAACAGGTTGAAGGAAGCGGGGATGTCGATGACCTGGAATTCAACTTGTTTTCCAAAAGAGCCGATAATGAGACGAAGAAGGATTATCCCCATGACTGTTCTCTGAGTGTTGTCGTAGGCTCTTACCCTTTGCTTAGACGGTGTAAATGTCGACTCATCCAGGTCCATTCGCTTAGCCGTTCGGAAGGGACATAAGTTGAGGGCCGATCCATTGTCAACCAGGCAACCAGGCACGATGTTCCCCAAGCATTCGACAGTGACATATAATGGTTTGTTACAAACGGGCCCTCTCGGAGGCAAGTCATTTGATGAGAAGGTAATAGCCAAAGTCAGGATTTGGCCGATCAGCCCTATGAGGTCCTCCGGGGTGGTGTCGATAGATACGTCAGATTGGTTCAGAGTGTCTAGGACCGCCTGCCTATGGCGTTTGGAGGCAATCAGCAACCCCCAAATGGTGATGTTAGCCTGAGTCTTCTTCTTCTGCTTCAGAACCCTGTCTTCTTCCTCTTCTTCATTCATCTTCCCTTTTCCTTTGTCTAGATCTCTCCCTGGATGATCCTCCTCTAGCTCATGCGGTTTAAAGTGTCTGCCAGACCGAGTTAAATGACTGACTTCTTCCCTTACCCACAGATTGTCAACTTTTGAATCAACTCTCAAAGTACCCTCCACCACCTCTGTTTCTTTGTCGCTCTCGTACCAGAGGTCATCTTCCACCTGGCTCACGTCTCGACCGTCACTCCCTTGAATCCACCAGTCTGACTGTCCCATTTCATTCTCCTTCGGCTGATTCTCCAAAGCACAAATTGTCAAATCCTCAGGTAGCTGGTATGGCTTTCTTGGTGTCCCGGCCTTAGTGATTAGCCTAGATGGATCGAAGGTTTCTTCTTCTATCCCCAAGAGATAAAGGCCCTGCGGTGGTGGCACGGCTCGATGATTCGGAAGCGGGTTTCTAGTAACATTCGGAGCTTTGGTGGGGGGTTCCGAAATTACCTTATTATCAATGAGGTCTTGAATCTCATGCCTTAATCTTATACACCTATCCGTTGAGTGACCCTTCTGCTGATGAAATTTGCAAAAGAGGTCCCCTTGAAAATTTGGTGGAGGCGGACTTGGTAGGGGTCGAGGTTCCAACTGACGGAGATGCCCCTTGGCTAACAGTCTATCGAGGGCAGTTGATAGTGACACTCCCAAATCTGAGAACTTCCTTGGTGTTTTGTCCCCTCTTTTCCTCGGTGCTATGTCGAATTTCCTTTTTGGTCCATTCAGTGCATTGACATCGGTAGGGCCAGAGTGACCCCCCGTTTGTCCTCCGCTGTATCCATAGTTTGGCCTTTTGTACCGGTTTGGTTGCTCCTCTTTCTTGATTACTCCCTCTTGGATCGCATCCTCTATCCTTGTCCTGACATCAAAAACCTCAGCAAAGGTGTTGATCGACTGGAATCTCATCTTTTCTTGATACACTGGCTGTAGATTCTTCATCAGCATTCGGATCTGGTCCTTCTCAGACGGCCTTTGTACCATTTTAGCTGCCTTTCCCCTCCATCTGCTCAGGTATTCGGTGAATGATTCTTTGTTCCCTTGCATAGTGGTCTCCAAATCTCAGATAGTGACATCTAAATCTTGATTGTACTTGTACTGTGCCACAAATGCTTTAATCACTTCCTCCCACACCCTGGTTTTGCTTGGTTCGAGAGTAAGATACCAGGATAGAGCAGCTCCAGTCAAAGTTTGTTGGAATAGGACCGCCATCATGGTTGTGCTTAAGCCGCTTGGTTGGAAAGCCCCAATACACATTCTTATATGGCTGCGAGGATTGCCGGTCCCATCAAATTTGTCAAAAATCGGCATCTTAAACCCGACAGGCAGTGTTTCACGTACTCCATCATACAACCCCTCTAGTTCCATTAGATAGGTATCAACTCCTTGAGCCTTGCGCATCACCCTTTCCAACTTATCTATTTTCTCGGTTAGTAGCTTCTCCTTCTCAGCTTTCTCTTTATCTCTGTTGGCTTGTAGTGCATCAGTCCATTGCGCCTCTTGATTATCAAACTAACCTCCCTCCCTTCCTCCCAAAGGTGGGTCCATAACAGGCGGAACTACATGTGGTGGTCGGCGATTCAGCTCCTCTATCATCCCCATCATGCAGTTCATATTTTCGGCCTGTCGCCTCATTTGCTCTGCTTGTTGTTCTACCAGTATTCTTAACCCGGCCATTTCTTCGTTGTTTCTTTCTTCGGCCATGTCAGCATATTCTCTTCTTACCAGCCTTGCCGTGGGATCCCTAAACCACGCTTGATTTGACGTTGATGCTATTTTTGCTCCTACAACAAATTTTGAAATTTTTCCTTTTAAAATCTTTTTATCTTCCTTTTATCACGCAAAGACACTTAAAAAAAAACTTTCCTTTTATATGTCACGCGGATGCAATGCATGTGTGCGTGTGTGCCTAATTTATATGCCAAAAAGAGAAAATCCTAATCCTAACACATAAGCACATAAGCACATAAGCACATAAGATCCTCACCCATGTCAAGTGCGCTGATTTCTCCTCTCATTGTGATCCTCACTACCTTCTCAGAGGTTGGATATTTCAAAAATTTTCAAAATTTATTTGAAAAGCATTTTTGGATGGTAAAAAGGTTTTTGAAAACAATGCTTGAGAATGCTTTTGAGGGTGTTAAACATTCTTTTATAAAAATGATTGGGATTTTATTTTGAAACTCATTCTTCCCAAGATAATTTCAAGGATTTTTGAATTTATTTCTTGTGAAAGTGATCAAGTGAAAATATGCCTTAACAAAGGTTAGTTTGGGAATTTTAATTGAAAGGAGAAAAAGATTTTTTGTTTTTTTTGGAAGGGTGAATGAAAACCTTGGAAAAAAGAAATCCTTTGGGTAGGGGGACCACATGATCAGATTATCACCATACTTTTCATGAATTTGGATACATACAAGGTCAATGATGCTTAGCTAAACATGATATAAGAAGTATAATCTTATAATCAGGGTTCAGCATGTTCTCCAAATGTCATGTAACACGAGGAAAAATTGCTAAAAGGTGATTAAAAGATTATACATCTTTCATCAAGCAAGTATCGTCATCATCTCAAGTAATCCCTTCCGGGCATACAAAACTTCCTAGCACATAATCCTAATCACGAATTGATTTTCTAATATTAAAAGGTTCTATAGAAACTACTATGCAAAAGCTGGGTTTTGGTCAAATAAGGGACTCTTGACACATATCCGATAGGATGCTTAATATACCAAATCATGGTACGAGATCAAGGGTGATCACACAGTCCCATGATGACTAGACCGACCGGGTTGCCCCGAGCCTCCAAGGTCATAGTTCTGTGCAATCGACTGGCTGGACATGCAAGTGAGATGCAACAGGCATACAAAGATTAATTAATTCGATTAAAAGTATGCTTTCGAGTCTAATCCTCAAGTGAACCCAAAATTAGAATTCTGGTCTGCGAAACCAGAGATTCTGGGTTCGATCCCCAGTGGAGTCGCCAGATTGTGGATATCACATTTTTCTTACCCACAGCTTTTCTTTTAAAGTTCTTTTTAAATTTCAAATTCAAAACAAATGAGTCGCCCTTAATTTTTAAAAGGAAAATTAAGAAACCATTTTTAAAGCAAACTGATCTTTTAAGAAACCAGAGCTTAACTAGGTCCGGGGATTATGGAATGAGAGAGGAAGGAGCCCGTCGGACTAAAACACCCTCTCTCATCCTATCTTACGATAGGCCTCTACTCAACATCCTTCTAATCGAATTATTAACTTAAATGTGCCCTCAAATAATACATATGTATAAAATATACATTACAAAAGCATGTCTAAAGGGTGTAAGATTGCAAATGACAAAATATCATTCAAAAGCCACATAATTCAGGTAGCAAGCAATATGATATGCAAATAGGGGACTAGAGAACTTACCCGGGATCCGGCCGCGAATATTTAAACGTACAAATGCATGCAAACAGATAAACCTAGGAAAAAGAGTCTCTAATCCATATATACAAGTGAAACAAGTCCTAATTCTAAGGTGTCGCGCGAAGAGTCAAAAATCAAGAAAAATCAACAAATGAAATAAACTAGAGAGGAGATGAGAAATTGTACCTCGAATGCGCTACAAAACAAAGAATAGTCCACATGCTTCACATAATGATATGATATCAAACAATCAATCCTGATTCCCTAGCTTAGATCTATCAAACATGAAATCCAACTTTATTCAAGTAGCTAGTTCTAATCACAAGCATTAATGTACATGGATGAATGAATGTGAACAAGAATAAGACATGGATTTATTCACTAATTTGAGTCACTTAGCTTCTGGATTTGAGCTAAACTATCATTATTCAAAGTATGATTTGGGTCCCAAGACATTAGGAGACCATTTGAGTTGAAATGAATAAGACTAGACAAAAACAGTAGCAGTTTTTTATGAATTACAGAGAACATACCAGATCTTAAAAAATGGAAAAACCATACTTCCAACGATTTGATCTTAATGCTTTTTGGATATAATATGCCTCTGTGAGTCTAGTTTATAACCCAAAAATAAAATCAAGGTTTGAACGGTTAGATCTCCGGGAATATGGAAACCACTAGACATCACTCAGGAATTTGTAACTCTCTATCCAGAGATCTTGTACGATTTTTTAAAAATAGCAAAAAGATCAGAAATGCTTTGTTCTTTTTAGGGTGATTTTCTAACACATTAATATACTTAGAAAAAATTATTTTGGGTCACAAATACTTTATTAAGGTTCTGATTTACTTATTTCAAAAGAGTGTTACTGTTCTGAAACTCTGGACAGATTGTAGTGACTTTACAAAACTCATGACCAAACCACTTTAAACATGAAATCTCCTTAAAACAAAAATTATAGTGGTAAAACATTGTGTGGTTGACACTTTCCCGTTGGTTTCACTTGATTCCAACGGTTAGATTTTGAATCAAAAATCTTTGATCAAAATCGGTTTATGAATCCATTATTTCATTGTCAAGTTCCACTTTTATTTGTTAACCCCAACTATTAAACCATGAAGTTGGACTTAAACTAAACCATTTTCTCCTACCATTTGATGGTCATTGGAGGCTAAAGACCTTTATGTTTGTAGATTTCAAATGAGATATGAATGGACTTCATAAAATCTCAAGATAATGAACCTAAACCATGGAGATGGGCTTAGACTCAAAACTACTTACTCCTACCATTTGATGGTCATTGGAGATAAAGATATCACTAATACTCATGAGCCTTGAGCAAACATAGCTAAACACTCATAGGTTTTCAAGGAATATGGAAGGAGATTCCATGAAACCTTAAGTTAAAGAATCCCAAACCATGGTAGAGGTTTAGATTCACTTACTTACTCTTATATGAGGGATGATCAACCTTGACCCTCATGGGGGAGCACAAGCTCACATGGAATCAAAGGATCCAACTCATGAGACTCAAGTGAAGTATGGAAGACTTCCAAGAATGTCAAGAGAGGAGTATAAACAAAAGAAATAAAAGAAAGAACTAAAAAGAAAAAAATGCAACTAAAGTTTGCAAGTTCCCTAATAAAAACTTCTAAAAAAAAGTTAATCACAAGACCAAAAGTTTAAAAAGAGTGAAGAAAAACAAATTGTGGTTAGAGGATCACCTCCAAACTATCCTCAAAGCCTCTCTCCGTTGAAGATCTTCCAAGCTCTCCTCTCTAGTTTTCCAAAACTCTCTCTTTTCTCTCAAAAAAATGCCTTAGTGTAATGGTATATTCTTCTTGTATATTGTTGTTGTAGTAAATGATCTCTTGGTTGTATTGTTCATGTATATTTGTTCCAAGGAAGATCCTCCTTCTTTTATAGACAAAATTATCAAGTATTTTCAGTGAATTTGGAGTAAAAAGACAGGTGTGAATGCCTCATTTGGTGGCACAATACGTACTTCCTGAAAATAGATAGACTTCTGCACAGGATGGCAGTCAAAAATCTTTCGCGGCAGTCAGTGGATGCCGCTGCGGCACTCTGTGAAAGCTGCGGCGGCATTCCATGACTGCCACGCGGCTCTTAGTAAGTGCCGTGGAAAATTATTAATGGCCGCGTTTTAGTAAGCCTTACTTTATCAGTTTTTTGTTTTTATCCGCATATACGTATTGTACCACAAAATACGGACTGTTAAAGTAATGGCAGTCATAAATTGTCGGCGGCACTCGGTAAATGCTAGGCCGGCACTCAATGACTGCCGTTTGGCACTCACTGAATGCCGTTCGACACTCACTGAGTGCCGCCAAATACTGCCGTATGCCGTTTTTGTTGAACTTCCCCTTTTTAGGTCTTTTTTTTTCCTCTTTTGAGTGCCGCCAACTACTGCCGTATGCCGTTTTTGTTGAACTTCCCCTTTTTAGGTCTTTTTTTTCCTCTTTTTTTCTTAAAGAAACTTATTTTCGAAGATTTTTTTCCAAAAGTGATGTTTTATACCTGAATTCTTCTAAATACCTGGTATTTCAATCTGTGAAAATTTTACCGCGTTTGGAGAACTTTCTTGAAGAGCTTGGAACACTTCGAATCTTTCGGTCCTTGTCATCATCGGATGTGGAGGTGACGCTCTCCTAAATTTGATGTTTGGTCAAAATTGGGGTGTCTACACCAGTTTCAAAGTCAGCTTTTAGGTCAAATCGGTCAAACATGGGATCTCCAGGAAGTTCTGGGAACCTCTAGGAGCTGCTAGGAGCTGACGTTTTCATTCGATTTTCTTTTAAAACTCATTTTAGTACTTTTCACATGATCTAGAATGATTTTGGAACTTTTTGAATAATATGGATGATTTTGGTCAAATCGCAATCAAACTTGGTCAAACTTGGGTCAAACTGGGCAACGGGGACTTTTCGAGAACTTTCAGGACTTCCGGGAGTCTCTGTAAGCTGACGATTTCATCTGATTTTGCTTTAAAACTCATTTTATCATTTTTCTTACAATGTAGCATGTTTCTAAAACTTTTGGTCTAAATCAGAGAGTTTTTGGACTTTCAAGGGTATTTTTGTCATTCTGAGCATTTTGAGAGATTGAACTAACTTCCAGGAGTACTTTTTGAGTCTTTTTCGATCATTATGAACCATCAAGCTATGGGTCTCCTAAATATGATAGCCAAAAAAATGGGGTGTCTACAGTTTGCCCCTCTTTGGCATGAATTTGCGAGACAACACATGTCGTAAACGAGTGCCAAAGCTTTAAAGAGACTGGTCTTTTTGGAGGCTATAGATTTAGGATAAAAATCATTGCAAGAGATGCAAGGATGATGCTGAGGCTAGTGCTGGTCATGCTCTTCATGAGCTGCCTACGTATCCCAAGGGGAATCAAACCAGGACATAGTTTGGGGCACAAAGAAACAAACACATACAAAACAAGACAGGCAGATGCCATGCTATAAGGATGATATGCAATGTATGGATGTGATATGAACTGTGTATTGAGTCCTGTCATGTCTAGTGTTCTGAACCTAGCATGAGCTGGTGCTGTGTGCCACTCTGAGTGAGCTTGTGTCGTGCATGTGTTGTGTTCTAAAGTGCTTGTGGCCCTATTACGTGTGTTCTATGTATTCGCCACTCTCAGTGGGCTTGGTGATCTATGCTTCGCTACGACTAATAGAATTATAAGGGATCTCGACCCAGAGGTCTTATCCAAGGAAGTGCGTGGTGCTCAAAGTGATACTATGGTGCTCAAAAGAACGCTTGTCGTGTGTTTGCCACTCTTAGTGGGCTTTGTGTGTCGTGACCGATGGGCTATGTGTCATGTTATGTCCAATTTGTTGTGTTTGGTGAGTGAAGTGACCCTCTAGACTTGTCTCATGCTCCCCTTAATCATGATGCTATGGACTCGGTGACTTTCAGATTCTCAACAGTGCTACTCAAATTTCAATGGATGATCCTCAATTCTCAACGGCGCTTATGTTGTTCCTCAAATCTTTGACGGTGCTTCTCAATGCTTCTTGATTCTCAACGGTGTTCTTAAAATCTTAACGATGATCCTCAAATCTTTAATGATGGTCCTCGATTTTTCAATGATGCTCCTTAACAAATCTAATGCTCCTCAATACATCTGATGTTCTTCAACTCTTCAACGATGCTCCTCAACAAATCTGATGCTCCTCAACATATCTGATGTTCCTAAACTCTTCAACAATGCTCCTCAACAAATGTAATGCTCATCAACACATTTGATGCTCCTCAACTCTTCAACGATGCTCCTCAATAAATCTGATGCTCCTCAACAAATTTGATATTCCTCGATGCTCCAACAATGCTTCTCAACTCTTCTGATGTTCCTCGATGCTCCAACAATGCTTCTCAACTCTTCTGATGTTCCTCGATGCTCCAACAATGCTTCTCAACTCTTCTGATGTTCCTCAATCTCCAACAATGCTTCTCGACTCTTCTGATGTTCCTCGATGCTCCTCTAATCTCTAGGCTCTAAAGCATCCTCACAAAAACATCTCATCAGCAAACTTGGACTCTGAGCCCTAAAATACCTTAACAACACATCTTCTCAACACATCTAGACTCTGGGCCATAAAATACCTCAACAACGCATCTTATCGACACTCCTTATCAACACATCTGGACTCTAAATAGATCAGCAACAATTTATTGGTGTTGGGGATAATTTTTCTGATCAGCCACCTTGAGTAACAACTATCGATTTGTAGTTTGCAACCACTTATGAGTTTATGCCACTCGTACTTGGGACACTTCAAATGTTGCGACCTTTATTGGTGTAGTAATGATGTTTGGTACTTTTGCTTGTATCCACATTTTTATAATTGGGAATCACCTTAAACCCACACATTTGAGACCATCAGGACGAATGGACTTACCAGGAATGACGATGACAAAGAAAGTTGGGTTAGTTTGCATGAAACCTCGATCTCTGACACACTTTTGATTAGATTGCTGCTGACTCAAACAAAGAAGGATTTACTTAGATATGAAATTCTCAAATTGCCATGATACAATGTGCCTCTATCATAAATGATGTACCGCTCATCTTTTATGTTCACTCCTCATCTTAATATCATAGCACTTTGCTGATCAATCCGATTTTTGAAAATTCCTCCTATTGATCTAATCAATTCTCTATTCCTCCCAGGGAAGTGCTGTGAATTAGTGCCTTAGCTTTTAGAATAAAAGATACTCTATTTTGAAAAATTTCAAAACAAATTGGTGACTTGAGAACTTGCCCTTGGTATGAAGGGATTGCGTTAGGCAAACGGAGTTTGCCCCTAGTTTGAGGTGTAGGAAGTGGAATTCATAGGCAAACGAGGTGGGTGACCAAAGTATGCCCCTAGTTTGGATGATGGTTTATTGGAAGTTCTGGGCAAACGAGGTAGGTGACCTAAGTTTGTCCCTTGTATGAAGGGTGGATAGTTAAATTCGGGCAAACGAGGCGGGTAGCCGAAGTTTGCCCCTAGTGTGGAAGGTGATTTCTGGCTTGAGGCAAGAACTGTGACTTTAATCTCTCATATGCTCATAACTTTTGCCTAGGCACTGGTAAAGTGACCTAGCGAGCTATTTTATCTCTTTTGTTATTGCTTACTCTGGATTTAGCTCTAATATTTGCCTAGGCGTCCTTTCAGATTTTCGACCTAGCGAGCCATCCTTCTTTTCTTTTTGAAAGTCTGCCTACGTACCCCCGAGCAGGGATCAGGTCCAACGTAGCAAGGCTTTGAAAGAAGGGGGGGCTGATTATGATGGTGCCGACCAAACTGATGCGGTTGCCTACATATCCCCGAGTGGGAATCAGGTCGAGTGTAGTTCAAGATAAGGTCTTTGAAAAAGAGGGGTCTTTTAACCCAATCGTTATATAAGTTCAACTTTGGGTCACTTGTGGTAGCCTTGCATAAGAGGATTCAATTTTGGTCTCCCTTTCTTTTCTTTTCTTTTCCTATTTTTTTTGGATTGATCCTTTTCACTTTCACCTAGCCAGTCAAATTTTCTTTTCACATAGTTGATACATGTGAGATCTTCTAATTGCAATCTCAAAATTTCATAATGTGCATGTCAGCTCTCAGAATTTGTTTATGGTCGTTCTGAGCTTTTTGAAACATGATCTAGGCACGTTTTATGATGTACCTTGAAGTGTACAATTCTCTCATTTGTCTTATCAAAATTTTCTCCAATCTTTTGACTGGCTAGGGTCAGATTTTTGAAATCAACACCCTTTTTCCTCTAACTTTTGCCTAGGTGCCCTTTTCGGGTTTTCAACCTAGCGAGCTTTTCTTTTTCTTTTCTTTTTTTTTTTGAAAGTGGAAATGAAACTCACTTAAATGTTTGGCTACTATCAAGGACCAAGTCTGCACAGATTCACATGGCTATCAATTGGGTTGGGCCCAAGGCTTTGAAATAGTGAAAAAAAGGGTGTTGGGCAAGCCCCAAGTCAATTCCAGCTATGTCTTTTTGAGATTTGAGTAAAAGCATCATTAAATTCTTAAAGTAAGACTAATTAATTCTCTACTCTTCATCAGCGTTAGCACGAAATTGACTTTGACCTTTTCAGGATTCTTTTTTTTTTTTTGATGCAAAAGAATTTTTTTTAGCATAGTAATATCCTTGGTAATTTAAAAAGTGACACTTCAGTTCAGCGATTCATGCATTGATAACTAGACACATCAGATTAGGCAAACATGAGATTTAATTCCATCAAAAGAGAAGGATTACATTACTCGACACAGACTAATAACAACTTGAAGACTGACAGACTCGACAACAAGACTAAGGTTAAAATAGACTCAAAATATAGGACAGACTCGACTAGACTCGACTTGGTCTCAATGGAGTGTCACGATCACTCGCTTATTCTTTTTTTCTTTTTTGAAAGAGCACCCTCATTTTCTTTGCTATCAAAAGTCGCAAACACCACGACTTCACTTGCACAGGTTCAACATTCAAGAGCCTTAGCGAAAGGGGATCATTTGAACAGATGAGCCAGGGACTTGGGTTCAATGAAGCTGACATTTTGGGTGACATGGGGTTGGATGGGTGGTGGATCGATGATTCTTCGATCAATGAGGTCTTGGATATCATGGTGGAGACGTATGCACCGGTCGGTGTCATGGCCTGGGCCTTGGTGGTAGGAACATCATTTGGATAGGTCACAATTAGGTAGTGGGGGATCGACACGAGGCTGAAGGAGTTGGAAGTGCCCCTTTTTTAGTAGGCGGCCTAAGGCTACGGAGGGGGATACATCTAGCTTGGAAAATTCACAGGGTACCCTATTTTGGTAAGGGCGGCCAGACGAGTTAGTTTGGTTTGTGAGTTGGTATGGTTGGGGAGAATAGGCCATGGGTTGGTTCTAAGGGCATTGACATCTGAAGGGTTTCGGGAGTAGTTGGGCCTCTTGGACTGGCTTTGTGATTCTGCATTCTTGATTTTCCCTTCCCTGATTGCATCCTCAATTCTAGTCCCAATCTCAAATAGTTCTTCAAATGTTGAGATGGGCTGGTAGAATAGCTTGTCATGGAATAGCGGCTATAGATTCTTGATCAACATCCGAACTTGTTCCTTTTCGACTTGTCGGTGGATCATCTAGGCCACTTTATTTCTCCATCTGCTCAAGAACGTAGTGAAGGACTCATTAAAGTTCTGTCGGGTAGTCTCCAGATCCTGGATGGTGACATCGAGCTCTTGGTTGTAGGAGTAATGATCAATGAAGACTCGGTGTAGCACCTTGAATTTTTCCTAGAAATTCCACGTAGGAATATTAGAATTTGTGACGTCACCATGGGGACGATTATAGAAGGTCCATTAGGATGACCCTAATAAGGAACCTCTATAGAATCTTTGGTCATCATCTTAGCAACAACAATGATGTCGTTGTATTTAGTAATATTATTACCACACTAGTCGCAACCCCGACTTTTAAGCACAATTAGAATTCACAGACAACTTATACTTAAGCCGTACACAGCCCGTACGTAGGCACAATTACAATTGTGCACGCACATCGAGACTTACCTATAATCCCATATAATTGCACGTAAACTGAGACGTAGGCCCCACCACTGCCATGTGGCAACCATGCGGCCACCACCTCACCACTTGGCAAACATGCACACACCATGCATAACACTTGGCAACCCACCCCATGACACTTGTAATACCCATATTTCTCCCATATATATTTACCACATGCACATACAAGCTTATACACGCACATATTTTGCATCACACGCACACAGATTGTGTGTATAGAGAGAGAACCCGAGAGCTCTTGGTGAGAGAACCAACACACACGCACACACCTTGTTCATACACCTCCCCCCCCCCCCCCCCCCCCCCCCCCCCCCGCACTCTTGGCTAGCTTTGATACACAACACACACTCCTCCTCTGTCCATATTCCCTCTATACACTCACCCTCTCTGTATTTCTTCTCCATACACAGCAACCACACGTAGTGAAGCAGGGAGGTAGAAGAAGAGGTTGATCAGAGGGATTGAGAGGATTCAAGACCCTACTAAGGTAACCCAGCCTCCCCATTACTCTCTGGTCCTTTCCATGTCACACATACACCCATGGATCACACATGCATGCAACCAAACAGAGCCTAAAGCTCTGGACCAGCTTGAGCTGCCATTAGAGCTCCACACCGGAGCTCGATTTTCCCTAAATCACCTCTATAGCCCTAAAATCTATACCAAACTGACCCTTATGATTCCATTAGAACCCCCAATGAACAGTTTTTGAAATGGGGTTTGTTTACTAGGCCATAGGGGTATCTTTGGGTCGGAACGGATCGGAAACACCACTTTCGAAAAAAATTCCAAAATTTTTGGAAGCCAAAAATGCATTCCGAATTCCTATCCGAAATTTCAGAAATTCCAAATTTATTTCCGGTTCTGAAATTTCAGAATTTCATCAGATTCGGAATTTTTCAGAGTATTCGGAATATTTTTGAAATTTTATGGAATATTCGGAATATTCGGAATTTAAGCTTAATGGGATTTCACTTGAGACTTGTAGGCCTTTTATAAAAGCACATTACATCCCATTTTTTTTTTTTGTGTTTTTTCGATGTGGGATGAACACAATTTTCGGAATATTTCGGAATAATTTCTGAAAAGCTTCGAAAAATATAATCTCAAAATATATTCAAAAATTTTTCGATATATTTCGAAATATTTTCGAAAAAGTTTCGAAAAATACAATTTCGGAATATTTTCAGAAATTTTTTGGAGGTTTCGAAATTCTAAAAACAATCCGATTCCGATCCGATTTTTTTGAAATTTTCGGAATTCAAAAATTCGGAATTCAGAATGCATATTTAGTTGCCAAAATTAGAATTTTTTGGATCAAAATCGGTCGGAATCAGAATTTCCGTTCCAAATGACACTCCTACTAGGCCATGTAGGCCATTATTCTTGGTTTTGGCCGAAAGAATAATCCATTGGTGGGACCCTAAGATGAATGAACCCAGATTCCAGCTCATACTATGTTGTAGAGCACCAAATCCCGGTCACTTAGCTGTTGGATTCATGATTTTTCATAGAGAAACGCGAAAGTTATGGAGCTCTGAAGCTTTTTCGGCGAGCCCCGATTCTCCGGCGGCCTTCTCTCACCGGAGAAGAAAATAATTATAAGAGTTATAACACCCGGGTCTTGGGCCCGGTCTGGTTTGGGTCTGGGTGGGTTGGTGTGTGAGTGTAAATGGGTCTTGGGATGTCACACCCCGGCGTAGCCAAAATATGAAAAATTTTTAAAATTTTCATTTTGGACCCTGAGGCGCGTGACTGGTTGCAGTGCCGAATTGTCCATGACCAAATAATAATAACTAAACGATATAATAAAAGGATAACACCATCATTTTCTTACTGGAATATATTATAAAGAGAAGTCAAAGTACGTAGCTAGTTAATACATCATTATAAATACATCAGAGTCTTCTGTCTCTTGACCTTACAAAACTATTACGAAACATATGCTAAGTCTTCTGGTTATAATAAAAAACATTTACAGAGGATCAGTCTTCTCTCTAACTAGCATAACCATAGTCATCTTCAGTGTAATCTTTTTCAATGTTTTCTTCTTGCGTAGCTTCATAACCTGGGTACTCCTCACCTGGATAAGCTGGACATGGGATTGTCTAGCGACATGAACGTCGTCAGCTTATGAAAGCTGAGTGAGTAAGCTAAATCAAATGGAACGTATATAATAAAACACAATAAGAATACATTTACTACATTTCAACATGTCTTTTAGGATCTTTACATTATCTCCGTCGAATTATAACTATTAGCGTACCCGACTACGTATTTGATAGGAATACAAACAATTCAGGAGACCCATCTAGACGTTCTTAATGCCACTACCATTCATTTCTAACATCCGACGTCATTTACAAACCCAAAGTATCTCTTGCTAACCAAACCATCTTTCATCAACCAAAAAATATTTCATCAACCACTTCATCATAAAGAACCGAAGTGTTAAGGAGTGCAAGAACATCCATTTCGTCACGAAGAACCGAAAGGAGTCTTTACTCAAAGAATCACCGCTTCTTCATGTGCATTTCACCGAAAGCATTACGGAGTACAAGAACATCCATTTCGTCACGAAGAACCGAAAGGAGTCTTTACTCAAAGAATCACCGCTTCGTCACGAAGAACCAAAAGCATTACGGAGTACAACATCGTCCATTTCATCACGAAGAACTGAAAGGAGTCTTTTCTTAAAGAATCACCGCTTCGTCATGAAGAACCGAAAGCGTTACAGAGTACAAGAACATCTATTTCGTCACGAAGAACCGAAAGGAGTCTTTACTCAAAGAATCACTGCTTCGTCAGGAAGAACCGAAAGCATTACGGAGTACAAGAACATCCATTTCCTCACGAAGAACCGAAATGAGTCTTTACTCAAAGAATCACTGCTTCATCACGAAGAACTGAAAGCGTTACACGTATCCCTTTCGTCACGAAGAACCGAAAGTATACTTACAATAGTCACATTTTAACTGTATCCCTTTCGTCACGAAGAACTGAAAGAATACTCAAGAGTCACCACTTGACAACTCAATAACACATCCCTTTTCTTACCCTCCCGGCCCCCGTGGCCTAGTTTACCTATCCAACACTTATCCTTGACATACGCTGCTCCTGATCAAGTACAACTAGTCCGTACGTATCCTGGACCGCATTCGCGTCACTCATTCTCTAGTTTAGTTTGTTAATTACTTTCATTTATACTTTCGAAGTTACGTTATACATCCGTCATTCTATTTTGTTATAATATACTTATGATGGAAACTTGCCCAATCGCTATCGACGCAATAATCGTGTCGTACAACATACTAAAGCTTGGGTATGAACTTTTAATGGTCAATACACTAAATTCGCGACAACGGATAAACATAGCATGTAGCTCATAGATCTATAACATGGATTTGATATCAATAACCATATAGACGAAAGCCTTAACATACTCATCTATGCGATAGCACAAGATATCCATAATCACACAGGTACCGGAAAGTAAGCATCATCAATAAACACATCATACAAGTAGTTATACAATCTGCCAGGAATTAATTTTACTATGTCGACTGAATTGATGTGATTTATTTGGGCATAATAAATTGATTTGTAGATCAAACTCAAAACTAGAACATTGTATATAATTGGATTATCTTCATGTACAACAAAATCTAGCTTCAATTACAATTTGAACTACTCAAAATATTTATTTTACTTAGATATTTCTATATTTTCGGACTGCTCTATCCCAGATTTATAGTACTACGTTACATGTGCATTTCACCTATCAAGGATTCATTTTTAGACCAGCATATAGAAGAGTTATTTGTAGATAAATGAGTCACCTTTCTCCACAAAAAAACCTAGCCTCTTTATGATTTTTGAGCTGCTCCAAACGTTCATTTTACTAAACTATATTGTGCTGAAAGTTTCTGTTTTCCAGATTTATAACACTGCGTTGTACATGCATTTCACCCATCAATGAATGATATATAGATTAAGCTATTGGGGATTTATTTATAGATAAATGAGTTAGATTTCTCCACAAAAAACCTAGCTTAATACAGATTTCGGAGCTGCTTAAAACACTCATTTTACTAAACTACATTCTGCTGGAGGTTTCTGTTTCTCAGATTTAAAGTACTTCGTTGTATGTATATTTCACCTATGAAGAAGTGATTTTCAGACTGAGCTATAGAAGAGTTATTTGTAGATAAATGAGTTAGCGTTCTCCACAAAAAAACCTAGTCTCATTCCCAGTTTTGAACTGCTCAAAATGTTCGTTTTACTAAACAACATTCTGCTGAAAGTTTCTGCTTCCCAGATTTGAAGATTGACTTGCATGTTGCATAGAACCTCAAAATACAACATCAAACACTTGCTAAACATTACTACATACCATATAGGTTCTAAAGTGAGTTAGAATACTCACCAAATCTTGAAATTGAGCTTGGGCTTTGAATTTGAGGTTTAGGAAGCTTGAACTCAACTTCAATGGTGAAAGCTCCTTGTTCTTCTCCTTCTAACTTCTTTTATCTCACCATGGATTTCATCTCCTAGCTCTCTCTAACTCTATATGCAGATTATAGATGATAAAAAAAACATCGTGCAAGTGTATATGCATGTTTATATAGAGGTGGTGTAGTGATAGGTGTCTCCATGCATGTGCTAGTGTACACATGCATGGACAAGTGTCCTTGTACAAGACAAGTAGCTTGGGTGTGGGTGACATGTGGAGGAGGTATTGCATGGGCTACCATGTGGGGTCCACCTTGGGTTGTGTGCCACTTTTCTTGATTTACGTGAATAAGTTCCTCGATGTACGTGTCAGTCTCGATTTACGTGCAACCGGGTATTATTTTTAATGTCCGGGTACAGGTACGGAACTAGTTTAAGTCTTGTTATGATCGAGCCAGTGCGGTGCTTACAGTCTAATTACTAACACTATGACACGTCAATATCGTCATGCAATTGAAATAATATAAAGTTAGACAGTCAAATGCCAAAAATTCAGAAACTAGTATTATTAAAGAAAAGAAAATTACAGGTATTACATGCGATGGGTAGGATAAAACCCACGAATCCCCTTTAGTGGGACGACGTAATTTTGACGAGGGGTTTAAGTCGATTCGGGTTTAGTTAATAGGGTGGGTCATTTTGTGTCTGGGAATGGGTAAGGGTCCAGGAAGGGTCAGGTTTTAATATACCTGTGGGTTGGATATCAGGTATTGGGTCGAGTTCTGGTGTGACTGGGAATGGGTTGGGGTACGGTTCGGTTCGGGTCAGGGTTTGGGTTCTCGGGTTAGGTTAGTCTGTTAGTATTTTTGGGTTGCTGGTTCAAGTAAGGTTCAACCCGAATGGGTTTTTAGGGTGGGTTCGCTTGAGTGTGTTAGTGGGTAGTCCACTTAGGATAGGTTCGAGTCGGTTCGTATCTGACCCGCGGGGTCTAAGCTTATTATTATTATTCTTTTATTATTGTTAGTAGTTAGTAAATTATATTAAAAGGTTTTAATTAATTAAATTAGTTTCAAATTATATTATTAGTAATTTTGGGTTATGAAATATTATTATGAGGCATTTCACATATTCTGTAAATTATTATCATATTAGATAATATATGTATTTAATATTTTATGTTGATTATAAATAATAAATATTAGTTTTAATTAGTATTCAAAGAGTTAATAAATACTTAAACGTATTCATAAATTCCAGAAAATTTAGAATATATCCCTAGTGATGTTTATACAAAATTATTAATTAATATTTCATATACTCTGTATATTATGGTTATATAATAACCTATGTTTATTATTTATATGTATAATATAAATAATAAATATTAGTTTGATACGATATTTAAATAATTAATAAATATTGACATGAATTCGTATGTACTCTTAAGCTGAAAAATATTATTATGTAATATTCTCAAAATATTGGGCACAGATATATTATTATAATAATATAATTATTTACTATTTAGTAATTTATAAGTATAACATAAGGTTTTTAAGGGTATTTTAATAGTAATTAAATAACTATACGAGTTTATAAATTATGGAAAATTTGGGAAATGTCCCCAATGCTATTTATGATATCTCAAGATTTTATAAAGCTATAATACTATATATTAGTATTTTTAATAATTAATAAGGAGCTATTTTAAGAGTATATTAATTATTAAAAATACCAAACAAGCTCCGAAAATTATGAGATTAATACTGGCAATGTATTCTAAGGTATAGCATTTAATAAAAATACTTCTAAATACTGATTTCTCACTATAGTTATGTTTATGTATTTAAATCCCTTTTCGGGTATTTTCTAGTATATATTATCTTCAATAATTCATATTAAATAATCTGTGACTCCGGAAAATACTCGGTCAGTTCCTAGGGTCTTAGAATAATGTCTAGAACATTCCCTTAAAGTTCGGTGACCTTTCGACTCGGTCGAAAATACAACCTGTCTTTTAGGGCCCGCATTAGTGTAGTAGTAAGCCCTAGATATTACCCCGTAAAATGCGACGGACTCCGATTTTAGTCTAGTCAATGGCGTTGAACTTAGAATGACACGTAAATCACTACCTTGAGGTTTATATCCTCATTTGGTAAAATTACCATTTTGCCCCTGTAGCTAGTTCTTATGCTCTATTCTGTTTCTTCTGGTTATTATTGTAGCACTGGACGGTTAGCTGCTACCGAGGATCGGTGACTTAGGGTGAGTTTCCTAACGTCACTCTAATCGGTATTATGATCTATTCAGGATATCTACAAGCTACTTGCATGATGTATTATATATATATTGTGTTGATTAATGTTGCTACACACCTCAATATCTGTATCACTATGAATATTTGTGCTATGGTAAGTGCTATCGTTTAGATAAGCATTTTAAGGGCTTTATCTATATAATTGTTGGTATCAAATCCATGTTTATAGATCCATGGGTTATATGCTATACATCTGTTGCTATGAATTCAGTTTAATGACCGTTGAAAGTTCATACCCAAGCTTTAAGTATGTTGTACAGCACGATTATTGCGTTGATAGTGATTGGGTAAGTTCTCATCGTAAGTATATTATGATATAAAACAGAATGACAGATGCATAAACGTAACCTTGAAAGTATAAATGGATGTTATTATTGAACTAAACTATAAAATGTACGAAGGCATAAAATAACGATAAAACCTCAATAACAAATTTTATGCGAATAAGGGACATTGAGTTTTGTTTTCCTTCGTGTGACTTTCGGTCAAAGTTGATTCGTAAACTTTCGTGTCGAGTTCAGATACTTCTTGCGAAGTCAGTCTTTCGGTATTTCCATGGAGTCAATTGGGAGTTGTGAAATGTTTTGCAGTCTTGATCTGAGGATCGACATGACGTGTTCGGTCAAGTTCAGATGACCTGAGGATCGTCATGACATGTTCCATCAAGTGGTTGTTAAATTTTTTGCACCCTTGGTTCGACGATCGGCATGATGTGTTCGGTTAAGTATGGGTGACCTAAGGATCATCATGACGTGTTTGTTGGGTTTGTGCCCTCAAACCAGTACTTTATATATGAGACATTGACATTTTAATATATGGATATCAGCTTTACATTTAGTTATGTATGTTTCTTTCATGAGATGATTGTTATCCTTAAGTATCATAGT
Organism: Hydrangea macrophylla; assembly: GCA_033977485.1. Lineage (NCBI taxonomy): Eukaryota > Viridiplantae > Streptophyta > Magnoliopsida > Cornales > Hydrangeaceae > Hydrangea > Hydrangea macrophylla. Next base: position 832,867 of record CM066992.1, read on the forward strand.
AAGTAATTCGTGTATGTATGAGATACATACAAGTGAGGTACGAATTACTATTCTTTGTTACTTAGAATGTGTCACAGTGGATGATGAGACTGGATATCTCATCAGGTTTACACTGTAGCATGATTAACTACCATTGGATGGAGTGATTAATCTCAATCACTAGAGTTTAACTCTTAGTTAACATGCTAGTGCTTATAGTGCATTGACGGACCTGAGCTTTCCTATTGACACTCAAGACTGTTAATCAGTCGATAGGAACTCATAACTTGTATAAGGTACATGTTCTTAATCTTGAGATGAGTATGAACACAGACTGTGGATATGGCTGCTTTGACTTACCAATCAGTGAGGTCTATAAAAGATCACCACCTGGGTATCTTGGGTATGTCATATTCATAGGGTTGTGAACATATATTGTCAAGACAGAATCTACCCTCTATTTCAGAGTAAGCATTCCCTTGAGAATGTCACCAAGTCGATTACTGAGTACTGCAGTCTTGTTGATAAGAGTTATCAACATATTTGGTAATCATGAAAGGTGAATGGGACTCAAGGAATACAAGAAGTAATCATGATTCAGGTTGACAGTAATAGTTATCCGACTACCTGAATATGATTACGAATGTTGAAGATAGAGGGACATTAGTAAGACATACAAGTCTAGTTATCGCTTCGGATATATTCTTTTTCATTGGAGTTCAGTTATCATTTTATAGTGGAGTAAACGTTAACTGACCAGTTAGTTAGTTTGCTGATCAAAGAGTTTGGTCATGGTAATTAACAAACTGGTCTGAGCCAACAATAAAGAGCCTAGGAGGTCCCACTCTTAGCTCCGCCAGGATACTTGGAAAGACACATGAGGAAGTTGTCAAGACAAGTTCGATCGATTGAAGTATGTTCGATCGATTAAAGTCTTGGCAGTCTCGATCGATCGAGAATGGTTCGATCGATCGAAGTTTCGATCGATCGAAGATCTTCGATCGGTCGAAGTCTAGGTGGATTCTGGAAATCTATAAATAGGGCAGCTGCGTTCTGGAAAAAGAGTTCGTCGTTTTAGAACGTCAGAAGCTGCAGAAACCTTTTTTAGAGTCCCAAACCTTCTTTTTCCTCTCTATTAGAGATCCCACCATCTCTAGTCTCTCCGGCAAGCATCCGCAGGAGACATAAGGGTGAAGAAAACCTAGTGGAGGCTGCTGTATCACCAAGGAAGAAGAAGAAGAAAATCAGAATTGGGTTCAAGACACTAAGGTATAATTCTTGTCCCCTCTTGTGCGCATCTATGGAATTAACGAGTAGTAGATCCTGGGCTACCATTAAGTTTTTATAACTTGACTTTTCTGCTGCGCGTTTAAACTTTTAACTTAAACCGATTTTTCCATCAGTGTTCTATCAAGTGATTTTTAATATCCCGTACCCTTGGTCTGAGGATCGGCATGACGTGTTCAGTTAAGTGCGGGTGACCTGAGGATTGTCATGACGTGTTCGACTAAGTGATTGTTTATATCCCGCATTCTTGATCTGAGGATCGTCATGACGTGTTCGGTCTTACGGGCGACCTGAGGATCATCAGTGACGTGTTCGATCAAGCGATTCATTATCAAGTGTTGTTCTTTCTTGACCTATAAATCCGTTCGGAGTTGAGTCTTCTTTTAGTCAATGTCAATTGGTCAGTTCAGTTCTGGGCTAAGCTTCGAAGGGTATGGTTGAGTTTGAACAAGTCATGGTTCTGAGAATAACAAATGATGAATCACTGACTTTAATGGTGGTAACCCTAAGAGTACCCTTGCTCAACTTAATCATTGACAGCATTAACAAAAGGAGGATGTATTCTATAAAAGAAGTACTGAGATATGTGTACTGCCTAAATCTTTTGATAAGAAAGTTATCGTATCTCAAGATACTAAAACTATGATGCAAATAGAGAAACGCTTTGTATTATAGATTATTGCGTGGTTATGTTACTCACTCAGCTTTGTTCCAAAGCTGGTGGTATTTTTCGCCCTGGACATTCTCATGTCCAGAGTGTTGTAGGTTTTCTTAGGGCAGGAGGGTGAGCTCTGGGTGCGATACTGAGGAGCTAAGAAAGGTTAGAGCCAAGCTGGAGAACAGGAGATAGTTACTTCAGTGTTTAAGCTTATATATAAGTTTAGTATGGCCTCATGTAATAAGTTTGTAGTTATTGTATTCATTATATTCCCCGTTGCTGTAATTATGTTTCAGTTTAGATTAAGTGATGTCTATGCTTTAGTACTTCCCTTATAAAGGCATGTGTGGAGTTAAAAAGGACAGAACAGTTAATCAACCAGTCATATGTCTACGAACCCAAAAAGGAAATTTATTTTTCCCTATTTTTGGTACTTTGGGGCATGACACTCGGACTATATCTTCCCATGTCCGTATCTTAGAAACCTCTAAGGTCATAAACCAGGATAGAGCAGCCTTGGTGAGGGTCTGAGGAAACATCATTGCGATGTGTTCATGGGTGCAGCCCATTGACTGGAAAACACTCATACACAACTTTACGTGGCTCTTTGGATTCCCGGTTCCATCAAAATGGTCAATTTCAGGCATCTTGAAGTTTCCCGGTAGTTTCAGCTTAACAGGCTCAAAAAGGCCTTCTAGATCTAGCATGTAGTCATCGATCCCTTTGCTTTTCCTCAGTAAGCTTTCTAGCTTGTCAACCTTGTCCATTTTTTCTTGGAATTCCTTCTCATATGTAGGCGGTGGGACCCCTTGAAACCATTATTCTTCTCCACCATTCTCATGTAGAGGGATGGGAGATGGTATAAACCCCGGTGGAGGTGGTGGCCTGAACCTTGGCGGTGGTGGTGGGAACCCAGGTGGGTACTGTGGCTATTGCTGTTTCAGGTCATCCATGAATTTCAAGACTTGGGCAAGGCTATCAAATTGTTGATTTATGATTGCTCCCAACTCAGTGACCTTGTTTTCTGACTCTTCCTAATTCATGCTAAAATAACTTGGCGGGCTGATCCTGACCAAACGGTTGTCTGAATTTCTGACCCAAGACGAGGATCCTAGCTGCTGACTTTGGGAATCTATAGTGATATACGAATTTGAGAGAATTGTATCAAATTTTGACAGTGATGACTTTAGATAGACAATGACAGTGATGTTATCAAGTGTGAACTGACTTGTATGCAAACTAACTGAGATGGTGCATGGAGACTGATAAGGATGGTGCATATAAATGAGACAAGCATGCGAATGTGGGCCCTAATCTATCTGATGCTCCTACTTCTAACGGATAACAGTTAATCAAGTAAGGTCCTAGACATACAAAGTGTGCTAACTTTACTTTCCAGTATGATCACTATGGGAGAAAGAAGAATTTCCAGGATATTTGGGAGATTCTGGGGATTTTCTAGAATTTCTGAGAATTTGGACAGAGTTTCTAGTGGAAACAGGCATACCTAGGAAATCTGAGAGATTTGGACAGTGTTTCTGGTGCATTTAGGAAATCTAGGAGATTTGGACAGAGGTTTTGGGAGAAACTGGTCATATCTGGGTAATCCGGGGGATTTGGACAGAGTTTCTGGGAGAAACTGGTCATATCGGGTAATCTGGGGGATTTGGATAGAGTTTCTGGGAGAAACTGGTTATGTCTTGGGAGAAATTGGTGCATTTGGGAAATCTAGTTATCTCTGGGTATTTCTGGGATATCTGGACAGAGTTTTTGGGAGAAATTGGTCAATCTGGGAAATTTAGACAAAGTTTGTGGGAGAAATTAGGATATCCAAATGAGTTGGGCAGAGCTTCTAGGAGAAATATGTGTATATGACAAGAGCATATGATGATGGTGATCATATTATCTAGCAAGTTTTCATACTCCTATGTCTTAGGACCAACAAACAAGGTTTGTAGTGTATATCTTTGTGATCATGGAGCAGACATCCTTATCATGGTGCCTAGGCAGGACAACTCAATGTAATCACATGTGAGTGATTGCCTTGGGGATCATAAAAAGGATGTTTTGTTCTATGCCACATAAGCATCTACATCGCGCAGGTAATCCCATCAGGGCATATGGCAGTTATATCACATTGACCTATCTTGAAAAGATAAACGAACAGTCCTATGAATGGTTCTACATGAATCTATATGCAAAGGCGGGGTTTAGTCAAAGAGGGTCCGTTGATGAGAGTTCCAATATACCATCAGGGAGACAATACGGATGTTGTTACTCTTTTTGATATACCTTGGAATGTACAGTATCAATGGTGACTTCCACCCTGGCACAGCAAGACCTGAACAATGTCAGCGCCACATTTCAGACACAGTCGGAGGGGAAATGTAGAAGTGCAATGCGGTGAACCAAACACAGTAAAAACATGATTTTAAGGATGATTCTTATGAGTTAAACCTCTATATTATTTTGTTTTGAAAATAAAAGTCCCTAGCAGAGTTGCCAGATTGTGGACACGTGGAATCGGTTGCCCACTCTTTTGTTTGGTTTGAAATTAATTTGGATCAAAGAAAAGGTCTATTGAAAATAGATACAGAGTCGCCACTTGGTCTTTAGGGAATCAAGGACCCCAATTTGACTCACCCAAATGGATAAAAGGCACCAGCCGTTCATAACCAAAGAACTTGGTGCGAGATTTTGGTACGAGAGAGGAAGGAGCCTTTACCATGACTAAAACACCCTTAACTCGCCCCGTCTCTGAACGAGCCTCAATTAGCATCCAAATTATCATCTTATACTATGTTTGATTTGACAATTAATACTATGATAGTATATTACATCACATAAGAAACTTGAAATGGAAGATCAAAAGATAAGATATCATTCATAAGATCTAAGCCAAGTATCACACAATGCAAAGGTGAAAGATCACACAAATAGACCTAGGAATAATTGTCTATTCACATATCAAGTAATCAAGTTTTCCTAATCTAAAGGGGACATGAATTGTTTTTGAAACAAATAATCGAAGAAAATGAAAAATGCATAGCAAGCTAGTATAATGCATGTTAATCTTTGAGACAAGGAGATCTCTCAATCCCCAGGATGGATGATAAGGCAGATTAGATCCGGGGGGGGGGGGGGGGGGGGGGGGGGAGGGGGAGCATGTACGTGTGATCAAGTTCATTCCTTATAATCTCCTTAGATTATGAGTCACAAAAACTCCAAAATTTGTATGGATGCAATGTATGATCCTAGAATGTGCAAAAGTTGTAGTGTGTTTGTGTACATGGACTTTCTAAAGTGACTTAGAAGTCTAAAATATGAATGAATGTATGGAGGAAATCATCATGGGATATGCACAAATATAGTATGGACCACTTCCAAAAATATGAGCTAATTTGAAGTACATATAAGCATCAAATCAAAAAATGAAAGTAAAAGTATACTTGCTGTGAATAGTTGACAGAACAGTGAGTTGATGTAACAACCCTAAAATTTTTAAGTGTGTAAATAATTATTTTAATAATTATTTTTAGTTAGCAATATATTATGAGTGTGCCTATGTAAGACATGTGTTTGAAAAATTTAAGTGTTTGGTGGACATATCAATTAAATCATGAGTGAGCGCGTTTAGTTTGGGAGTTATATTTTATTAATTTATATTTGTTAAAAAAAAAGTGAAGGGTTGATATGTACTTTTGTTATATAGTGTTTACAGGCCCGCGAATGTGTTAAATAATGTAATTAACATTAAAACTTAGTACCGGGGTCATGGGTACCCATTGGGCTACTCATTTTAACACTTTGTACTGCATTCTGGGCTCATATGAGTCTCTTTTGTGAGCCCATAAAAAGAAAAACGGGATTTATATATTTGTGTGTTTTTTATTGGCATGTGTTGTGTGTGTAGTGTACATATATACTTATATTAAAAATCCTAGCCCCCATATTAAAACAAAAAGGGAAGAGAAGAAAAGAGAGAAGAAGAGAGAACAGACGTTTATGTGTGTGTGTGTGTGTGAGAGAGAGAGAGAGAGAGAGAGAGAGAGAGAGAGAGAGAGAGAGAGAGAGAGAGAGAGAGAGAAGAAGAAGAAGAAGAAGAAGAAGAAAGGAGAATGGTCTCGGGTTCGTGGGCACGTGGGGAATTGCGGAGCATTCGTGGGTATCGATTTTTGATCAACGAGGTGAGTTAAATTTTTGTGTATCCGAGTATATATATACACGTATGTATATATACATGTACACGGGAGTAAATTAAATTAGTATATATTTAATTTAATTATTAGGGTTACATCTTTGTAATGGATACGTTGTTATTGTTAAAGTAATCTAGATATTTTCTTTTCCCTTCGTGTGACTTTGTGATTATGACATTAGGGTATTCGAAAGGGTTAGGTAAATAGTTAGTTTGATAAAACCATATGTGAAATATTCATGGTGATTAAGAAATATATGTGAAATTAATTTTTTTGTAATTTATACAGTTGCAGAAACTTGAGAAAATTATTAGAAAATCGTAGCTTTGAATTTGAACATTCTGTCCGCCATGGTCTATAGGAAACGCGATTCTGCACACTTTTCGTCTAATGGAGTTTTTCCTGATTCTGCATCGTTTGGGCAGAAATTGAAGATTTCAGTAGCAGTTTTTAGTATATTAAAATGTACGAAATTGGAGAAATATGATTCGTTGTGTTTATTTTTATTCGTTCGTATGACTTAACGAAAATTACTTAGAGATACATGAATTCTCATATAATGTTGATTATAAAAAAAATATGAGTGATAGTCATTAACGTTGAGTCCGATGAAAATATTGTGGAATGATTGTTATAATACTTTACGATATGAGAATTTGAATTTTTATTATGGGTTTTATGTAGGCTAATATTGAATGTTGGGTTGAGGTTATTGTACCTGAAATAATTGACCTTATTGTGTGGTCATTTTGATAACAATGAGTAAATTAGATACATTGAATAGTATATTGGGGATCTTGTAATTTGATTAGAAATTATTGAGGGAAGAATTGTTACAGGTTAATTGATAAAACCCTCTATTGTAAGAAATTGGAATACATCTAAAAGTTAGAGATGTGATTGGATTTAGAGACGGAACTATGTGATAAACGTGAAATTCACAATTATTGGGATAATACGAACGATAAGTGACAATTGCAACATGGTTCTTTCGTGTTCACCCGTTGTTGTGTTATTGTTTTTGGTAGCTCGCACTCTTTTGCCAGTGGCTTCGTGATCAAGCTGGCTTAAGAGTTGTTGAGTGTACTTTTTGCCAGTGGCTTCGTGATCAAGCTGGCCTAAGCCTTATGCTTGACTTATATTGTATAGACGTCTTGACATATTGACCAGCCGTCCGTTGTGTATACCTGGTTTGGTTGATACCCCAACCAAATTGGCACCGGAGTGGGTGTTGGTAGTATGTCCGGGCACACATGGGATATATATGTGGGCTGTACCATGGAGGTTGGCCAAGTGGTGAACCTAGGGAACACAAAGATAAATTAAAGGCTAATAAATAATGACAATGGAGTATTTCATAAGACTGATAAGTTTGGAATATTGAATGTGACATTTAAGTTATAATGTGGACGGCTTATGTATGGAATTATTCGCCTGGTTTGTGATCATTCGATTTACAGGATGGTGGGCCCACTAACTTTTATGCAGGGCTGGCTCACCATAGATATCCGACTGGTAAGTATTCAGTTGTGTTTATTCGGGGTTGGAGGCACTGCCACCACATTGAAGGAAACTACCGTTCTGTCCTGAATGTGCGTGGAACTACTGTTCTAACCCGACATGAATTATGTGTGATGACATTGTTTATTTTCTGTGCAACGATATTGTATGATATGAGGTGGTTATGTTTTTCTTTGCGAGTACTTTTGGGAGTCTATGGGACACCGTTGTTCCCTAAGACTCGTTTTATATTTTTTTGTTAACTCATACCAGTATTTATATACTGACCCGGGTGCGTAATGCATTCGGGGCGTTTCTATATGAAACGTAGTCGAATGTATATGCAGGTTTAGTATTTAGAGATTTTCTTTGGAGCTTCGTTTTGGGTGAAGAGATTGTCGCGGTGTTGTTTATTATTAGAGTTGTACTTATTTTTTTTGTTGTACTTTATTTACTTCTTGGCACTGTGGGTCATGTTGTATTTTATTATTTTGGGGTTATGGGACGATTGTAGTAGCTCTGATTCAAGTTTTGTAAAAGTGTGGATTTCTTATTTTGTTATGGCAACAAAATTCTCTTTATTATTATAAATTGTAACTTAGAATTTTATCATGGAGATCTCAATGAAAATGATTATTTTTTTTGTTACTTAATGTTTGTGAATTATTTTAAAGAGGAACATTTTTCAGCAAAGTTTACTATTTCAAATGTGTGACAAGTTGATTGGTTTTCACTCTCAGATTTTTGGGCAATTAAATACTGGTTGGGATATTATTGAATGGGTATTTGGTTGTCTAAAAATCGGGGTGTGACAGTTGACCTTGAAGAAATTGAAAAGTGGGGCAAGAAATGTTTTAAATGCATGATTTTTTTTATGGAGATCATCCTTATTGTGTCTAGAACACATACCATAAATCCAATGTTCAATAACTATTACAGATTGAGAGAAATCTTATGAATAATAGAGGTTACTCAGAAACAGAGTCCGTACTATCGTCTGAAATGTTGAAAAATCTTAGAAAATGAAAACAAAATATTTAGAGGCCCATATTATACCAAAGGTTACCTAAGATACTAAAATTCATTGATTAGCTAATAGTCTTCTTGGAGAAATGAAATCAAGATAAAGATATAAGCAACAAGAACTAACAGTTCTACTAATCAGCATATATCACTCAAACATACAATTAATATATCAAATGTACTACTCGTATATATATATATATCAAAAGATGTACCGCATAGTACATCCTAATCAAACTGTGTACCACATGGGACATAGGCTAAAACAGTACTAAGGTCAGCTATTTACAATGCTACTACTACTGATAATATCTGATATGTACAAAAATATCCAGTGGAAGCTCCGCTCCTATATAACCCGAGCGGTATGCTTAGTATCATCAGGACCCGACCAACAAGTCGGGATTTCCATACAAGCTCAGCTCGTCACGGGCATAGCCGAGCCACATCCCATGACGTGATCCAAAATGTCCAGATAGTTTCCTACACGAGCTAGAAGACTAACAGAAAGAGTAGATTATTTCCTAATTCAATTAGGAAACCTCCTCAATTTATGCTACTCAATCCCAATTTGATTGTATTACCTTATCATTTTACTTGCCATGTACGAGTAGGTCTTTTATATCTATGAAAGAGACCACTCACCTCCTTTAAGGGGAGGGCATTCTTATTTTATCCACACGCATATACCCGACCAGTCTCTGGTAGTTCCGTCTCTTTTGTTGGTTCACCAAAGACCCCCGCTGATTTGATAGTGTACGTGCTCTGACACATACGTGGACATAGGTCTCTTTATTAATAGGGCCAAACCATAAAAAATTTCTCTTGTCTTCTTCTTTTATCTAATCCAAATTTAGGCATCATTAGTTTGGCGCTAGCTATGGGAAATGATAGTTTTTCCTCCAAAACAAATCTCTAGCTGATAGTCATGCCTCTGAAGAAGAATGAGAAATCGGCTCTACCAACAGGCTAGGTGAATTTTTTGATCACTCAACCGGCAGCTTCCATGACCCCAAAGCAGATCATTGCAGCTCTTGCATAGCTTCTGGAGGGTTAGTATCAAGCCTAGGTACAAATCGATGCTTTGTTGGCCAAACATAAAAAGCCCCCACAGGCTACGATACAACTCTTGAATGATGAGCATAGTCAGGTCCCTGTACGGATTTGACGACGTACCTGAACTGCATCAATATCCCCACAGGTTGTGGGACAGTCTAGGAATGATGAGCATGGTCGGGGTTCCATGCGAACCAGACAACATGGTCGGGCCAACCCGAACCGCACGGGGAATCCTAGAGAGATCATCAATGAAAGGCGCACGGCAAGAGGAGAGGGATAAGAGCGATTAACCTGGGAATCGACCTAGGATTGCCTGGCTAGGAGCCGAAGTGACCTTAGGCATATGATTATCTAGAGTCAAAGCCGAACCCTATCCCCGAGGATAGTGCACTTTGAAGAAGAATCATCTTCCTCTGACCCGACCTACCATACTGATACCAGATGAGCCACCGGTCGGGAGGACGTGGAAGCTCGCATCTATAACTTGGAAAAATAGATCAAGACATTAGGCCAGAAACCAAGTCGCTATTATGCTGATACAAAGACTGAGTTACCATTCACCAATCGAGTAATAGGATATGCCATTCCATGAAAATTTAAACAGCCTCATCTCGACTTCTACAATGGGTTGGGAAGTCTGATCGACCATTTCCAGACTTACAAGGCTCAGATGGCACTGGTGACTAACGCTGATGAACTGCTCTGCCTGGCCTTTCCCAGAACTCTCAAGGGGCTAGCCACACAGTGGTTCCACTCACTTAAGCCCCGATTAGTTGGTGACTTCAAGGAACTCAGCAAGCTTTTCGTCAGCGAGTTTGTGGGAATGCTTGGTCGACCGCAGCCAGATTTCTAGCTGCTTTTTGTCAAGCAGTGAAAGTGAGAGTCCCTAAAAGACTACGTGGACCAATTCAACTAGCAAAAAATTCGGATACACGATCTGAATGAGATGGTCACAATCATAGCCTTCTATTCGGGTTAGAATACCAAGGTTGCCACATCATTCCACCGTCAACGACCGGCAACCTTGGTTGAACTCTCGGAAAGGGTCAGGAATTACATCGACTTTGAGGAGTTCTTGAAGTCCAAACATTCAAACTTCACGGAAGATGATTCCCTAGGAATTAAATAGAAGCAGAAGACCTCTGAAAAAAGCTTAAGAAAGAAACAAAAATAAAATCAGCAACGGGGTGGTCAGGATCAGACCCTAATCACCTTCACGCCACTTTCCTGACCCGTCCAAGAGGTCATGGTAGCTGTTGAGGCTCAGAAGTTGCTTAAAAAGCCCACCAAGTTGAAGAGCTCTCCCGAGAAGAGGAATCGGGACAAGTATTGTCGGTACCATAAAGATCACGGTCACGATACTAAGAACTATTTCAAGCTCAAAATTGCCATTAAGAAGCTCATTGAGTAGGGTCATCTAGTCGAGTTCATCACCACAAATAGATGATCGTGATAAGATACCTGGGATCCCGAGCAGCAGTAACCCCTCGGTCACATCAATGTGGTTTCTAGAGGAACATTGGGTGGGTGAGACTCTCAGTCGACAAGGAAGAGGCATACTCGGGCATCCCGAGCTGATGTCTCGCATGTCCAACTAGCCAACTCCCTATCGACCAACACCCTAACTTTCTCATCTGACGATGTTTGAGAATTGCACTACCCCATGATGACTTGCTAGTGGTAACACTCTCTATAGCTAATTATATGGTAAAGAGGGTGGTCGTGGACACAAGTAGCTCCTCCGATGTACTGTTCGCCTCAGCCTTTGATCACAAACTTTGCTGTGGTGGAGGCCCCGTTCGCTTACAATGTCATCCTTGGGTGGCTAACATTCAACAAGGCTAGAGTGGTTGTGTCGACTTATAGCCTGATCGTCAAGTTCCCGACCCTGTAGGATCCGGGAAGTCTAAGGGGAGACCAGGCCATTGCCAGGAGCTGTTATGTTAGTTCCTTGCACAAAGAGTTGACCACAAAAGTGCTAAACATTCAGGAGATGGATTCAAGGGATGCTAGGGACGAAGGCAGCCTAGTTGAAAAACTCAGTCAAGTGGTGTTGGACCCCCCAGTTTCTCGACTGGTCTGTCAACATCGCTACTCTCCTAGAATCAGATCTCAGAATAAAGCTAAATCAATTCCTGGGACAAAACCAAGATGTCTTCCCCTGGAGCCATGAGGACATGCTTGGAATTGATCCCCGGGTCATGTCTTACTGACTCAATGTTGATTCGAGCTACCACCCAGTTAATCATGCTACAATGTAAACCTGATGAGATATCCAGTCTCATCATCCACTATGAGAAATTCTAAGTATTAAAGAATAGTAATTCGTATCTCACTTGTATATATCTCAAATACACACGAATTACTTACTATGATACTTAAGGATCAACAATCATCGCATGAAAAAACCATACATAATAAAATGTAAAGTTGATATCCATTTATTAAAATGCCAATGTCTCATACATAAAGTAATGGTCTGAGGGCACAAATCCAACAAAAACTCCCATTTTCACTCATAACCATTCAGGACTACATCTGAGACATAGACTATCTAGATGATGATCAAACACCTTCTATGGCAAGGCCTTTGTAAATAGATCAGCAAGAATGTCAGAGGTGGCAATCTTGCTAACAGTCACATCTCCACGTTGAACTATATCTTAGATTAGATGATATTTTCACTCTACGTGCTTTCCCTTTTCGTGGTTTTTTGGCTCCTTGGATTGAGCTACTACCCCACTATTATCGCAGTATAGCGTAATAGGTGACAGTGATGCTGTTACCACCTCGAGCTTCATAAGGAACTTCATGAGCCAAACAGCTTCCTTTGCGGCTTCATAAGTAGCCACATACTCAGCTTCTGTAGTTGAGTCTATACATTTTTACTTAATGCTCCTCCAACTAACAGCACCACCTTCCAAGGTAAAGAGATGTCCAGATGTCAAATTCCTCAAATCTTTATCTAACATAAAGTCCGAGTCAGTGTATCCCACTAGAATTAACTCATCAATGTCATACATAAGCATGCAATCTTTATTCCTTCTCAACTACTTTAAAATGTGCTTAATGGATGTCTAGTGTTCTGAACCTGGTTTGATTGATATCTACTAACCATGCTAACGGCAAAGCAGATATCTGGTCTAGTGCACAACATTGCATACATAAGACTTGCCATTGCTGAAGCATAGGGAACTCCTGCCATGCGATCCCTCTCCTCTTATGTCTTTGGACACTGGTCATTAGAGAACGCTAAACCATGCTTGAAAGGTAACATACCTTTCTTCGAATTATCCACTTAAAACCTAGTTAGCTCCTTTTTAATATAACCAGCTTAAGATAATCCCATTATCTTTCGCTTATGATCTAGAAAGAGCTTTATCCCTAGGATATAGCTCGCCTCTCCTAGATTTTTCAGATCAAAAGTACTAGCAAGACAAACCTTAATCGTTGGCAATGCTGCTACATCATTCGTAATTGTAGAATGTCGTCAACATAAAGAACAAGAAAGGCTACCAACCTTCCTTCAAACTTCTTATATACACAAGGTTCATCCAGATTCTATATGAAACAAACGGCTTGATAGCTTTGTCAAAATGATTGTTCCAACTCTTGGATGCCTGCTTAAGCCCATAAATGGACTTTTGTAATTTGCATACCAAGTTACCTTTCCCACCAGCAACGAACCCTTCTAGTTACTGCATATAGAGGCCCTCCTCAAGATTGTCATTTAAGAATGTAGTCTTGACGTCCATATACTAGATCTCAAAATCTAGGTATGCTGCAATGGATAAGAGTATTCTAATGGACTTGAGCATGGCTACCAGTGATAAGGTTACCTTATAGTCAATGCCCTCTCTTTGAGAATAACCTTTCGCTACAAGCCTTGTCTTAAAGGTCTCAACCTTTCCATCAGATCCTCTTCTAGACCCACTTGCAACCAATGGATTTAATATTGGCTGGAAGTTCTACAAGATCCCATACCTGATTAGAATTCATAGATTCTAATTCAGCCTTCATAGCTATAACCAAATGGGCTGAGTCTATATTAGCTATAGCCTCTTCGTACATGGTAGGATCAGATTAAGATTCTATGGAGATAGCTTCAAAAACTTCTCCCAATACGATGAGGTACTGGTCGATGAGGGTTGATATTTGTAGAATATTGACCCAATAAAGAGTAAAATTGGATAAACTTAACCCTATATCTCTGGTATTACCTGCATTTGTGTCTTAACTTATCTTTTCACACAATGATGTGTTTTTCGTGGTATATTGCTATATTTTGTCCTTTAAATGCAGCATCTGAAGTTGGAATGAAGTAAAAGTTCAAAGGGGATAGATCAAGAAACACGAAAAAATCTCAAAGATGAAGTTTAAATATCAATCGATTGCCATAATTCCAATCGATTGGTATCCATTCTGAACTAATCGATTGGTGTCGTTAACAATTGATTGGTATTTATACCAATCGATTGGTGAAAGCTGGGAGTCAAAGTTCTTAAATGGCGCAAGATCTCAACAATCAAGGTTAATGACGATGATCAGCCATTACACTATGAACCTGGACGCCTTCAGCTCGTGATGTTATTATATAAATAGAGGGGAGTGAGAAGAGTCAAGGGTTGGTTCATTTTTCCTTGTTTTGTAGTAATTTTCTCTCTTTTGTATTAGTTTGAACAAGTTTAAGTTGGAGGATATTACATTTTGAATTTAGTACTAAGTACTGGTTTAGTCCTTTTGTCTTACGGCTTTAGAACCTATTTGATTGTAAACTGATTTTAGTTTTAATTTAATTTGGATTTCATTTTGAAATTTCTAGTTTTAGAATTCAATCCAAGTCTACTTTTGATTACATTCTTCAGTATATTTATGTCCACGCAGTCTTAAATATGCTAGCTTAGAGTTCTAGTTGGGAATAATGTGAAGAAACATTGTTCCCAGCCACTGCTATGATTCTGTTTGAGAATCAGTCGTAATCGATTGGAAACAGTCAACCAATCGATTGCCATAGATTCCAAGCCAATTGATTGGTACTTTTACTAATCGATTGGGAGTCATTACATACCAATCGATTGCCATACATAGCAATCAATTGGAATGTTCATGACTTAGGCAGAATCCTTTTAGTATCCCAGTAACTTCTATTTCAGAAACTAAGTCTAAATTGATCTTTTAAATTCAAATTGCAAATTGATTTTGAAATATAAGCTCTCTCGATGAGTATATATGACGAACACATCAGATATCTTATATTCAATTTGTTTATCATAACTCATAGTTTTAATTAGTGTTATTTCAGTTCTCTATAGCAAGTGTGGTAGTTTAATCACTAGTTATGTGAAATTCACATACTTAGTGTCTTGGTTGCTAAATTTAATCATTTTTGAAATAAGGGATATTAGAAAGATGAAACCTCAGTTGTATGTTAATGTTAAATCATGGTAGTGGTTGGCACTTTGTGGATTCACATGTTCCCAACACTTTTTCATTTATAGTTTAATAATCACGTTACTCATTTTTGATAGCTCAGTTATCCTTTACCTTAATTTACTTAATTGTTTTTAAATTTAGTAGGATCGATAGAACCTTTTTCCTTAAAGAAATCATCTTTTGTTTTCTTTAGGACTCAATCTAGATTCTTCTACCCTTGTCCTCCGTCCTTTAGGATACGACCTGGTCTTACCAGTTATAACTCGACACGACCGCCTACACTTGGACGTACTCTTTAGGAGACCACACATTTCCAGTCGTGTCAAGTTTTTGGCGCTGTTGCCGGGGAGGGTAACAAAGGCCAGAATCTTTTGATTGATCCGATCCTTTCTTCATCCCATTTCTATCTTTCTTTTTCTTTTCATTCTTCAGAACACAAGCTGTGCTATTTATATCATTCTATGTCCTTTGACTCCACTGAAGCTTTCATCACCAATTTATTTGAAGATCCCATCGATAGTGCTGATAATCCCATTTTTACTCCGTCTACGTCTAACTCAATGTCTGACACGAAGAGTCAACAAGGAGAGAATAGGCATGACCTCGTTGATGATGGTCAACACCCTGTACGAGAACTCTTGGCTCCTGATCAAATAGCCACAACTTCTTGTATCCGCATCCCTCCACACACGGGTACATTCCATTTTCGTAATGGAATGATTCAACTATTACCCACATTTCACAGGATGGAGAAAGAGAAGGCATACTTACATATTCAGGATTTCAAAGATGTTTGTGGCACTTTCACAGATCAGACCTGCCCAAGTGATATAATCAGACTAAAGCTTTTTCCCTTCACCTTGAAGGACAAAGCGAAGTCATGGTTGTTATCGCTCAAGCCAAACTCTATTTCTACTTGGGCAGCCATTCATGAAACCTTTCTAAAAAAGTTATTCCCCAATCAGTTAATAATCGACATCTTGAGACAAATCAAGATGTACAATCAAAAAGAGGAAGAAACGTTCGCTGAGGCATGGGAGCGATTTAAGGACTTGTTGTTGCTCTGCCCGCATAATGGTTTCGAGAAGTGGCAAACAATAAGCTTCTTTTATGATGGCCTTAGTCCAAAATCAAAGAAACTCGTAGAAACTACGAGTGATGGTGAGTTCATGAGCAAGAATGCAGATCAGGCCGAAGCTCATTTTGAATGGTTGGCTGAGCATGCACCGGAATGGGAGACTCATGTGACGAGAACTCAAATAACTTTGAGTTTAAGTCAGAAGAGTATATATCAGTTGAAAGCGGAAGATGGCCTAATGGAGAAATACGATCAACTGGCTCGTAAGTTGGAGGCATTAGAGGCAAAGAAAGATCTTGTGATACAGTTTGGTTATGAGGAATCATGTTCTAGTTATCTTCAGATGGGGCATACCTCTCAACATTGCCAAATATATCATGTTTATAAAGAACAGAGCTCTGTAGAAGTACATGCCATAAATGCCCAAAATTGTTTCAACCCCAATAGTAGATGGAGCCATCCCGGTTTCGATCACAATAATAGCATTGCCACAGCAAACCCATCTCTACAGTGGTAGTCGAATCAAGGAAATTAGTACCAACCTCAAAACCAAGGGTACCAACAGAATTATTAACCTCCTTATATATATCAACAAAATCAAGGGTACCACCAGAATCAATATCAGCAAAATCATCCACCTCAAACCAATTATAATCAGGGGAGCAATAACCTATCCTCATCCAACACTTATGTGCCACCTCATAAGAAGGCACAAGAAGACCTCAATACACTCATGATGCAGTAAATGATCCACCTAATGAGTAAACTCAACATGAGTGTAGAGAGGTTGACTGCTCAATAAGGGGACAGAGAGAGAATTAGTTCCCACCACAACTAGAGCCAAACCCAAGAGGCCAACATTCAGGTACAGGTCCTTCGGGGTTAGTACCAGATGAAGAGGCAAAGGCTATAACTGTGTTGAAAAGCGAGGAAGTGATTGAGAAAGTTTCGACCCCCTCACAACCTGAGGTTGAGATGGAAGATGAGGTCGAGAAAGAGGAAGAATTGGTGGAAGAAGAAAAATAGGGCGAAATAGTTAAGCCCGAAATAACAGTTCTCGAGGATACCGAGATAAAGAGAAGGCCTGGTAAAGAACCTCTTCTTGAGGAGGTACCCAAATGCCCTTTTCTGGCAAAAATATCCTCAAAGGTTAAAGAAATCACAGGAAGAAACCAAAAGTCAGGAGTTTCTGGAGTTATTCAAACAAGTAAAAATCAACCTCCCACTCCTCGATGCAATTAAACAAGTGCCTTCCTATGGCAAGTTCCTAAAAGACTTGTGCACTGTCAAGAGGAAGCAGAGTGTTAAAAAGAGTGCTTACCTGGCCTGCCAAGTGAGTGCAATTCTTAAACACGATTTGCCTCCCAAATATAAGGACCAAGGTACACCTATGATTTCTTGCATAATAGGTCAAAAGAAAGTGAACAATGCTCTGCTCGACTTAGGATCGAGTATAAATCTCCTACCGTATACTATTTACCAACATCTAGGGTTGCTCTCCACTCGAATTACCCTCTAACTTGTAGATCGATCAATTAAGTACCCGCGAGGAGTGCAGAGAATGTCTTAGTCCAGATCGACACATTTGTCTTTCCTGTAGACTTCGTAGTGTTAGATAGCGAGCTGGTATACAATGCCAAATTGTAGATTCTGGTGATCTTTGGATGTCCTTTCCTTGCAACGATCGATGCAACAATCAAGGTAAGGAATGGAGTGATGACCGTAGTTTTTAGGAATATGACATTGAATATCAAGATCTTCTTAAACCCCAAAATTGAAGATTTTGATGATGATGAAGAGGAAGTGAATCGGGTAGAATCAATAATTCAAGATTGTTTTGATTCGACTGCCTACTCTGATCCTGTGGAGTCCATTATCACTAATTCTTGTTACGAATTAGACAAATACACTCTATAAGATGAGGAGATGAATCAATTTTGTGCAATATTAGAGGTTGTAGAAGAGGACGTCGTAAGGGCAATGTCGACGGCCCAATATGAACAATTGCCACCAAAGACCAAGTTGGTTGTGCTGTCCAACCTACAATTTCTGGAGTTGGAATTTAAAGAGCTCCCAAAAGAAATAAAATACGTGTTTCTGGGAGAAGAGAAGACCTTTCTTGTGATAATTTCATCAGTTTTGAATTGGGAATAGGAAGGTAAACTGACAAAGTTGCTCAAGCAACATAGGAGTGCATAGGGATGGACTGTCGCTGATCTAAGAGGAATAAGTCCATCCATATGCACACACAAGATTTACCTTGAGGAAGACGCCAAACCATGTTGGCAAATGCAATGGCGTCTTAACCCAAACATGCAAGAGTTTGTGAAGAAAAAAGTCTTGAAATTACTGGATGTTGGGGTGATCTATCCAATCTCGGATAGTCCTTTGGTAAGTCCGACTCAAGTAGTGCCAAAAAAGGCTGGCATTAGAGTTGTGGAAAATAAGGAAGGAGAATTAGTGCCTACACATGTGACCACAAGCAGGCTCATGTGTATTGATTACAGAAGATTAAATATGGTGACTCGAAAGGATCACTTTCCATTACTTTTTATGGACCAAATACTTGAGAGAGTGGCGGGTCACCAATTCTACTACTTCTTGGACGGTTATAGTGGTAATAACCATATTGAAATTGATCTTGCTGATCAAGAAAAAATCACTTTTACCTGTCCGTTTGGAACATTCGCATATCACCGGATACCTTTTGGCTTATGCAACACACCTGCTATGTTCAAAAGGTGCATGTTAAGAAGATTTAGCGATATGGTCAAAAAGATCCTGGACGTTTTTATGGATGATTTCTCTGTATTTGGAAGAAGCTTTAACGATTGCTTGAGAAATCTCCAAAACATTTTACAGAGATGTGAGGAGAAGAACTTAGTTCTCAATTGGAAGAAGTGTCAATTTACAGTGACGAAAGGCATAGTCTTGGGGCATATCGTGTCTATAGAGGGAATATATGTAGACAAGGCAAAGATTGACATAATTTCTAATCTCCCTGTTCCTACTACAGTTAAGGACATTCGATCATTTCTAGGTCACGCCGGTTTTTACCAGAGATTTATTAAAGACTTCAGTGCTGTGTCCAGACCGTTATGTCAACTCCTAGCAAAGGATATTCTGTTTGAATGGATGAATGAATGTCAGGAATTCTTTGATAAACTCAAACATCACCTTACTACAGCTCCGATAATGTAATCTCTAGATTCGAGTCTTCCTTTTGAGCTGATGTGTGATGCGAGTGACATAGCTATTGGAGCTGTATTAGGACAGAGGAGGGACAAGAAGCCTACTGTGATCTACTATGCTAGCAGAACTCTTGATGGAGCTCAAAGAAACTACGCTACTATCGAAAAAGAGTTATTGGCAATTGTATTCACATTAGAGAAGTTTAGGCAGTCCCTCATTGTATCCCAGATTATTTGCTTTACAGATCACGTCGCATTAAAGTATATTTTATCAAAGAAATATACAAATCAGCAATTAATATGCTGGATTCTGCTACTCCAAGAATTTGATTTGGTTATCAAGGATAAAAAGGGAGTAGAGAATGTTGTGGCTGAACATCTCTCCTGGTTCACCTTCGAGGACAACTCTTCACAATCCATTTTGATCTGTGAATCTTTCCGAGATGAACAATTGTTTGCTATAACTGCATTGCCCTAGTACGCAGATATTGTCAACTACTTGGCAACAGGAGAGACCCCATCCCATTGGTCCACCCCTGCAGAAAAATATTTTTATCTATCGCTCATTGGTTCTATTTTGATGATCCATACTTGTACGTTTAAATACTATGCAGATCAAGTAATTAGGCGATGTGTTCCTGAGGAAGAAATCTCTCAAATTCTTGCTTCATGCCACTTGGAGGCATGTGGTGGTCATTTTTCTGCCCAAAAGACTATCCAAAAAGTGTTCAGCAGTTGTTTCTACTGGCCAACAGTTTTCAAAGATTCGTATGCTTTCTGCCAAGCACGTGGTAGATGCGAAATGCTCGGAAGCATGTCCAGGAGAAATGAAATGCCAATGACCCCGATTATCACTATCAAACTTTTCGACTACTAGGGCATTGATTTCATGGGACCATTCCCGCCATCCTCTCACTATGAATATATTCTGTTAGCAGTTGAATATGTGTCCAAGTGGGTCGAGGCCATTCCGACAAGAAAAAATGACCACAGAACTATGATCTCTTTTTTAAAAGAGAATGTTCTTTCAAGATTCAGAACATCGAAGGCCATGATTAGCGATCGTGGGACCCATTTCTGCAATAAGCCTTTTGAGGCACTTATGAAAAAAATATGGGGTTAACTACAAGATTGCTCTATCATACCACCTGCAATTGAATGGACAAGCAGAGCTAGCTAATAGGTAAATTAAACATATCCTAGAGAAGACTATTAACATCAACAGGAAGGATTGGTCATCACGCTTGACTGATGCTCTGTGGGCATACAGAATGGCATATAAGACAAACCTTGGAATGTCTCCCTATCGGCTAATTTATGGAAAAGCCTATCATTTGCCAATTGAATTGAGCATAAGGACATACTGGGCCACTTGATTTCTGAACTTCGATATTCATGAGAGTGGTACCTTGAGGAAGCTATAGTTTAATGAACTGGAAGAGATCCAGAATGATGCTTACGATCGTGCTTGCACATATAAATCCAAATTAAAGGCTAAGCATGATCGTTCGATCTTGACAAAGAAGCTTGAACCAAGCCAAAAAGTGTTACTTTATGATTCAAAGCTTCATCTTTTTCCTGGGAAGCTAAGGTCGAGATGGATAGGACCATTTATTGTGAAGGAGGTTTTTCCCCACGGGGTAGTGGAAATTGTAAACCCTAAGAATGGTAATGCATTCAAGGTTAATGGGCAACGCCTAAAACCATTTTTGGAAAGGTTTGAACCGGAGTCAGAGACCATCCAACTGGATGATCTTGACTATTCTTCTTGAAAGTTGAGAATCCTGTTTGCTGTATAATAGTTTTCTTTTTCTTTGTTTCTTATTCTGTCTATTTACTAGTTATAGAATTAATCCACTGTAGTTCCTGCCACATTTACCCTACCATGGGGTCTACTCTCTAGGATCCCCAGAACAGATGGAACAGGAAAGGCCAATTCTTACTCCATTGTCCAGCTCGTGCCTAGATTCTCCCAATGCGGCAATCGCTAATATGAATACCTAGGATTCGTTGTGCACAGTTCAAGAAATTCTAGAGGGCCTTCAAATCAACTCGGATGAAGAGGTTGTGGAGTACTTCGTGGATTTTGCTGAAGGAGAAGACCTTTCTTCTCCGGAACCTGAGCTAAATTAATTTTTCATAATTCCTTGAGCTACTGAATAAGACAGAACTTTGTTTTTGGTTTTCTTTTTGTCTTTTTGTTTTTCTTTCTAATAAATCTTGTAATTTTGATGTTGAGAATTCATTTTGAGCAATAAAATTGATGATGTTCAGAATAATTTCTTTCTATTTGTTCGTTTGTTGGTGTTTTGACTTTTAGGATGCTTGAATTCTTGTCTTTTATCTTGAATAGGCACTCTTAAACTGTTGGGGATAACCACATGAAGCATATCTAGGTCCCCATGTACTTCTAACATTAATCGATTGGAATCAACTATCAATCGATTGCCTCAGGTACCCAATTGATTGACAATTCTGGTAGACGTAAATGTTTGTTCATCTCCCTCTCCCTCTTTTCATTTCAAAACTCATTGACAGAGAGAGAAGGAGGCGATTTTGTGAGAGAGTGAGAGAATCCTTCCCATTTTTACCACTCTCATCAATATCCCCCCCTCATCATCACTATCATCATCATCACCCACCATCCTTTTCATCGCAGAATCATCAGCATCACTGCCCCGGGCCAATACGAGGGGAGAGGAGGAATTTCGGGATCATTTTCGGTGCATAGGATCATCATCCCCATCATCTTTTATCATTGACCCCATCAATTACGCCATTCATAAGCCATTTCTGCCCTCATTTCGTATCGGTACAGTCACAAAGGTAATCGCCCAAACCCACTTTCCATTTTCATCCTAATATTGATCTTAATGTCAGAGGAAGTCCCTTTTGGTCTTAAAACCATTAAATTGATGAAAGGGGGACATGAGACCTTGTTATGGGTAGCCCCCTTCAGTCGCTGATGTGAATCGATTGACATCTGGGATCAATCGAGTGAGAATAGGGATCAATCGATTGGTATGGAATATCAATCGATTGACAATTTATGTTAATCGATTGGTATAAATAGAGAAGCATATTCTTCTTTCTTTCATTCTAACTCTCTGGTTTACTTTGATTTTCAGTTCTCATGGCTCCAAAGCCAAAAGAAAGTGGGCCCCACCCAAAAAAATACACTTCACTTGAGATTCCAGATCTCTTGCTCATGGTTTTAGAAATGAGAAGGAAAACACGTGGTTCACAAAGTATTTCTGAACTAGGGACGTGATGGTTAAGTGGCAATTTAAAAATCTTTGGAGTGATGACAAGCCACCGTTTTATCTCACACGATTACGCTCCTTTCCAAGCTAGCTTCCTGTCCTTATAATTCGAAAGAAAGTGTATGCTTCTTGGATTCGATCAGCGTGTGCAAGCATGGTAAAGGGCCCAAACGTTCCATTCACATATTTTTCTTGCGTTCAGGATTGCCAGATCGAGTTTAGTCCTACTACTGTGGCAAGAGCCTTGGGTATTGCTGAGGTTATAGATCACATGTATTCTATCCATGCTGATCGACCATTTTCATCTTATGATGTCATTGCCATAGAAATTTATGGTGGAAAAGTCAAAAAGTACACGGGGATTCCAGTATTTGATGATCATAATCTGACCATGGATTACCATCTTCTCCACTTGGCTCTCTACAGCTGTATCCTCCCTACGACTTACAAGTCAGACCTGGCTGGGTGGTATACACGAGTGTTATATGCTATTGGGACTGGTTTACCTATCTGCTTCGCTCGACTCTTCATCGAGTTCTTCATCGAGCCCACACGTCATCCAAGTAAGTCCCAGCACCTCAAGGGTGCTTGGGTGATTCATTGTGTGTGCGAGGAGGCCGGATTGGTAATCCCTATGGGTGAAATGTTTCAGAAATCTAAGATTGGAGTGTTTGGCGAGTCTGCTGCCAGACGATCAGCAGCTCAATTCAAAAACCTATCAAAAAGTAAGAAGAAGATGGGAGAGGGAAGTAGTAAGAGTGAGAGAAAAAAGCATAAGAAAGGAGAAAAATCATCTAAGGAAGAGGATGACGACCCAGGGACTCCGACTGCGGCTGAGGGTAAGTATAAGTTGAAGAAGCGTGAGCCACCTACCCCATCCACTGCCACTCCCGCAACTCTCTAGACCATTCATGATCTACTTATTGAGGAGAGAGAGGCGAGAGTACAGCTTCATGGGATGGTTAGGGAGCTCACTGCATAGCAATTGTTGATGGCTACTCAGATGCCTTTTGATTGTGATTTTATTCAGTCGTGACTCGAGCAGCTAGGTGGTCAGATTGAGCAGATCTTGATGCTGTTGGGGATAGAACAGTCTCTACGTTCAGCATCCACTCCACCTAAATCTACTGCTCCAGCATCTATTCCAACACCACCAAATGTCCTTTTATCCGAGATGCCACCACCACCGCCACCACCTCCAGCTGCTGCCCCTACGCCGGCTGCGAGTGACCCGGCAGCTGTCGTCTAGACTGAGATAGCTGCTGAGGGTGGTAGTGAGGTAGCCGATCCCGTTCTTAACATCACACATCCGACCTTTGGTGAACCACCTTCTTTGGAGCCCCAGGATTGAGAGTGTTGAGCGAGAGAGCATTTTGACTATCTTCTTTCTCTCTTGTGGATATCTTTTGTGTTTTTCTATTATTGGATTTGTGGATATTCTGGTCGGTTAGATATTTTGGTTGGGTGGATATTTTGGTTTCAGTTTTATTTGTACATGGACTTTTTATGACTTTTGGATATTATAATACAGATAGTTTTTGTGCTCATGGATTGTGTTTAATTGTTCATATTTCTCTCTACTATCCATTACCCTTGATCTTGGTTGGTTGTGGAAATTATTGTATTTAAACAGGTGATCCCTCATGTATGCACTGAAAAGCGTGACTCAGGTGATTTTTTCTTTTAGTTTCTTGAAATACCTCCATTGCGGACAATGTCGATTTCAGTTGGGGGTACGGAGTAGATATCTACCTTTTTTATTTTTGAATTAAAATCACACCTGTTAAATGTTTTAATTTCCATATTCTTTCTAGTTAGGTTGGTGTGTTCTCTTTCGTTACAAAAAAAAAAAATTAAATAAAAAATAAAAAAAATAAAAAATAAATAAAAAAAAACTTTTGTTAAGCTTCTGATTTTCAGGAATTTCATTTCTCCTAGCTAATATCATTATGCAATGACACATTCATTTCGTTCTTGTCATGTTATGGATTTCGATTACATGTT
The DNA here is from genome assembly GCA_033977485.1 of Hydrangea macrophylla. NCBI lineage: Eukaryota > Viridiplantae > Streptophyta > Magnoliopsida > Cornales > Hydrangeaceae > Hydrangea > Hydrangea macrophylla. The sequence continues at coordinate 857,541 of CM066992.1, forward strand.
ATTTGGTCACTAATCTGGTTTTATATCCATAGCATGAATATGTCCTGAAAATATTTGCACGAGTTGACAATTGCGATAGAATCATGTGATTAGATTAATAGTGAAAACTTTTAACCCTAGTGAGTTTTGAGCCATTCTTTTATTCTGAGGGTTGATAACAAAAACTCGTATCAATTTTTGGAATGCGCTATTATCTCGTTGAAAGTCTCATTTTTTTTTTAATTTGGCTAATGCTTCAGGAGAACGTTCAGGATCTACCAATTTAAAACTCAGGAAATACTCGAGATAAGTTAAAAATATCTAGAAGATGATTTAGGCCAACATTAGCTCACCTCATCACCCAAGTAAGCCTAAATTTCCATTCATCTATCACAAATCAATGCTTTTACCCGAAACCATATATTATAGTTCAATCATGTGATGGTTTTGTATGAATGGCTAAAGGAAGAAAAGAAGAGGTATAGTTAAAAAAAGAGAGAGTGTGAAGTGGAATACGATTTTACCCTGTTACATGCTTGAACCCATTGTCACATCTCATTTGCTTCAACCTCTCTCCTTATTTCTGTCTCAAGTCCTAAGGATTCTAGACGCTTTTAATAAAATTACGAGTATGAAATGAGTTTTCCACGATAGATCGCTCCTGTAGTAAATGGTATTCCGTTCATGAGACTTCTACACTTCAAAATATGTCTTTCAGTGTCTAGTACGAAAGCATGTTGATTGTCTCTACATTTACTCATTTGAGCTTCATACTACAAGTGAACAATTTGTACGCCAGTTTCAGAGTGATTCTATTTTGAGCGTAGACCATGTGAGAATTGAGTTGAAACTATGAAAACTTGAACATGTTCAATCTAAATAATTTTGAGATAAAGATTTCAATTGTAGTTGTTGACTCCACACACACACACACATACACATACACACATACACACACACAAGGATATATAAAGGCTATGGATGTAGTTTTGACTGGAATAGTTACTTTGTAACATATTTATTTCCATGGCACGACAAAGGAGTATAGACACCCCATTTTGTCGGTTATCAGATTTAGGAGACACATAACTTGGTAGTTCACAATGATCGAAAAGACTCAAAAAGGACTCCTGGAAGTTAGTTCTATCTCTCAAAATGCTCAGAATGACCAAAATACCCCTGAAAGCCCGAACGCTCCCGAATTCAGACCAAATGTCCTAGAAATGCACTACGTCGTAAGAAAAACAATAAATGAGTTCTAAATCAAGACCGGATGAAATCGTCGGTTCCCAGAGACCCCCGGAAGTCCCGAAAGTTCCCAAAAAGTCTCCATTGATCGTTTGACCAAGTTTGACCAGGCTTTGATCAAAATCGTCCAAATTCTGCGAAAAGTTCTAGAATCATTCTAGATCATGTGGAAAGTATTAAAATGAGTTTTAAAAGAAAATCAAACGAAAACTTCAGCTCCTGGGAGCTCGCAGAGGTTTCCAGAACTTCTCGAGAATCCTAAGTTTGACCAGTTTGATCAAAAGTTGACTTTAAAACCGAAGCACCATAACAATTTTCAAACATTTTTCATGGATACTAGAGGTCAATAGCTTTCCAACGGTATATCGCACATAATTTCTAGATTTAAAACAGATTTATTATGAATTTTCGAAGGTAAAAAAGGCGAGCAAATTGTCTTTTATCGCGAATAACGTAAAACTTTTCAAAGTGACCTGACTCCAAAACATTTTATATAGAAAGTAGACTCCGATACCTTTCCAACGATATATCAGAAGCTTAGTTTGGATTTTGTACGCATTTTGTGTGAATTTCAGACAAAATAGGGCCTTTTCGCGAATACCGAAACCTCTAAGGGCCTAAATACAATTTTGAGGCATTTGAGGAGCAGTGCCGCGGAGGCACTGGGCCACTGCCGTAACGACACATGGCCAGTGCTACGGCGGCACTCAACCCTCGCAGAGTCCATTTTTGTAATTTATTTGGGGGTCCAATTTGATTAATTAAAAACCAAAACGATGTAGTTTTATGTTCACAGATGTTTGGGACAAATGGGAGTACTTGTAAAACCCCAAAACTACCCCAAATTAGCCTATATAAACCCCCCATTGCTCTTCATTTGAGAAGAGGTCAAGTTCAAAGTCCATAGAAGTTGTACAGAGAAAGAGAGATAGAGATAGGTTTAGAAGAATGAAAGGGAGCTTCTCCCATTGATTTTCTATAAGAAAGTGAGTTTTAATCTTGTTTTCTTCCATTACCTCTCTTATACTTCTCATTCCAAATACCCCCAATCACCATTCTTGAGCATTCTTGAGTTAGAAAGCTACTTCCATGTCCAAATGTCAATATCTATGAGTGAAGCACCAAGCTACAAGTCCAATATCACATTGATTATCATCTATTGATTGCTATTTACTTCCTTGTTATATATATGTTCATCTCTTCTTACCTCAGTTCTTTTTATTTTTCTTTATTTACTTACTTGTTCTTCATCATCTAAACGATGACATAAAGTTTGAGGTGAGTGAATCCTTATGGATAGTAGCTCCTGACCTCAAAAACATGTTTAATAGATGATTATAACTTCAATACCTCCAAGGTATCCTTGAAGTTATGTTCAAAATAAAAATGAAGCTCTCCAATAATATTAGGGGTTCTTGATGATGAGCTTGATGTTGATATTTCAAGAAGTCATAATCTTTATTTGATGTTGAAAACATACTTTCAAAACCTCTATTTCAAAACCCCTCTCAAACCCTCTCATTTTGATCTCAAGAAAGAAAACTCAAGTTTTTCCCAAAATCTTTAAAACAGTGAGTTAAAACAGTGCATGATCTGAGCTCAAAGATTTCTCTAGAACTCAATACTCAATGTATTGTTGCAAGACAACTTGGAAAGTCTTCCTAACTCATTAGAGAACACCCATGAATTTTGGTTTGACTTGGAAATACTTGGAAGTGGTCAATTTGGACCCAAACATTCTCTCCATATATTCTATTTTTGCTGTCACAACAGCTTGGTTGAATTTTAACTTATTTTGCAAAAACTTTTTCCAAAAGGAGTGGTCCTAAATCATTGTTTCCTTGAACATAAGTGTCTTAGAAAACTTTCTGTATAATATGGGCCTCTAGATCTTTTGTTTTCATTTTCTAAGATTTTTCAACATTTCAGTCGACAGTACAGACTCTGTTTCTGAGTAACCTCTATTGTTTATATGATTTCTCTCAATCTGTGATAGTTATTGAGGATTTGCTTTTTGATTTGTGTTCTACACACACTAAGGATGATATCCATAAAAAGCCATCCATTGAAAACATTCCTAACCATACCTTTCATTTTCTACAAGATCAAGTCACTGTTCTATCCACTATTCACAGCAAGCATTCTTTTACTTTCATTCTTTGATTTGATGCTTATATGCACTTCAAATTAGTTCATATCTTAGGAAGTAGTCCATAATATATTTTTAGATATCCCATGATGATTTTTTTCATGCATTCATTCAGATTATAGATTTCTAAGTCACTTTAGAAAGTCCATGTACACAAACACACTACAACCTTTGCACGTTCTAGGATCATACATTGCATCCATGCAAGATTTGGGGTTTTTTGTGACTCCCAATATAAGAAGATTATAAGGATTGAATTTGATCACATGTCCATGCTTCCCCTCAATCTAATCATCATTTCTCATCCATCCCGGGGATTGAGAGGTCTTCTTTTCTCAAAGATTAACATGCATCATTCTAGCTTGCTAAGCATATTTTGATTCCTTTGATTATTTGTTTCAAGAACAATTCACGTCCCATTCCTAGATTAGGGAAACTTGATTCCTTGATATGTGATTAGACGATTTTTCCTAGGTTTGTTTTGTGTGATCTTTCACTCTACATTGTGTGATACTTGGCTTCTACATGGCAGATCTTTCAATCATTTTAAAACAGGTTATTTGACTGGAGTCCCTTCCGACATCTGGGCACTCATTAACTTCTACATGGCAACCTGTCTGGCAGGTCTGCCATGACCCCAAACATCTCTTTTAGGGATTTGATAATGGCACTGGCAGAATCATTCGACTGGTATTGGTGTTGCAACACATTAGCCATAGAGGCCAATATGTAATAACGAGCCATCCGATTCGACTTCTTCCACTTCTCGAACTCACGTCTAGCAGTAACCGAAGCATTCACAGAGGGTTCTTCAGGGCATGGGGTGGTGAGGATATATATGTGATCCTCTATATAGTTAAAATAATGTCAAGTTTACGTTTCCATTCAGTATAGTTGTTTCTAGTTGACTTGTTCTGAGTGAGTATAGTGGCAAGAGGGCTAAATGCAGATCCAGACATGATGATTTAGTGATAAAAAACAAAAGACAAAATTAATATGGATATCAGAATTTGACAGTTTGAAATAAAAGAATCCTTAAAACTCTTATTTAAAAACAAGGTCGCCAGAATATCGAAACGAAAAAACAAAGCCTCCGTGTGGCGGTCAGCACTCGATCTTTCGATTAACTATGACTTGTCCGCTATGCAACTCTTGTAAAACAAGTTATAACTCCCGAACCTATTTGATCTCTAACTTTTTGAATAATGTCCTGTATGGGACCCCTTATCCATAGCTTAGCTAGTGTGAACCATTAACTAGGATCCAATCACAACCGCCTTCAGCAGTGCCTTCGTATGGTGGTAACCCTCTAACACGTCTGATTGATCCTATTTGTAGGAAGTTCACATCTAGTAACCAATGACTAGTGTATCCTCTGTATGGAATGATCACCCTGGTGAGGTGACACTGAATGCACTACTCATCTTACAGTGAACCGTTACTAGAAGATCGTTGGAGTTATAATATTAAGTCCTTCTGCAATACCATACATTATAGTATTATATTATATGAATAAGACCTTGCAATGTTTCTTTTAATACTTGTATAAGTTTTTCCTTGCCTTTGGTATAATTTGAATACCAATCGATTGGCAAGCTACAAATCGATTGCCAATACCAATCGATTGCCACTTTTACTAATCGATTGGAGCATTTATACCTAATACCAATCGATTGCCATTTATGCCAATCGATTGGCAGCAGCTGGGCATATTCTCTTGCCTTGGCTATGGAAAGGTCACATGAACACACATCCTTTATATATACTAGCCCATTTTGGGCATATTTCTAATTACAAAAATAGAAAGAGTGAGAGGGAGTATTTGTGTGTTATTTATATACAGTCATATATATATACCCCTATACACTCACACATACACCCAGATGGATTGAGGAAGAAGAGGAAGATCATGAGAAGAAGAAGAAAGGAGAAAAAGAAGAAAGAGAGAGAAGAGAGAAGAGAAAGAAGACAGAGAGAGGAGGACCACCATTAGAGCTTCCAAGCTCAAATACACACAACCAAACACACCCTAGTCCCCTAAGGTGAGTTTAAAATTCACTTGGTAGGATTTTATTGATGTTAAGACATGTTTGAATGGATAGAAGAAGCTTAAATCATGTTTTCCCCATATTTCATATGTGGACTGTCTTCACTATGAAGAAGACAAAGTCCCAATCGATTGGGACTTTTCCCAATCGATTGCCATCATTTAGATACCAATCGATTGCCACTTTTCCTAATCGATTGCCACCATTTAGATACCAATCGATTGCCACTTTTCCTAATCGATTGCCATCAGTTAGATACCAATCGATTGCCACTTTTCCCAATCCATTGCCATCCTTGATATACCAATTGATTTCTAATTTTAGCAATTGATTTTCATTTGATCCAATCAATTGGACTCTTTACCGATCGATTGTTACCTTTTTTATACCAATCGATTGGACCCCTGTCCCAATCGATTAGCAATCATAGAATGTTGATACTCTTGTTTAGTTTATATTATAACTATTTAGTTGTTTAATTACTGTTCAGTACTCCCAGCATGCTATATTGTTGTAATACAGACGTGATAATGAGATAATGCGACATAGGATCATAGTATTGACGAGATTAATGGATAATGGTTATGACATTAGATAATGTTATAGTCGTGAATCCTTTGGAGTTATCGTTCATATTCATTCAGAGTAGTCAGGCCACATTGGGATCATCATGTATCGATGTTAGAGTTGAACTTAAGTAGGTTTGTTAAGAATCAGGAATCTTGTGTGGGTGGGCTTTGGTCGATCATATGTTCTTAAAAGAGGTAGATAGATGAAGGTGTCTACGACTGTGGTGGACTGGACCATTTGCACTAAGATAGCTAGATGATTTAATTATATGTTCTTTAAAGCAGTAGATAGATGAAGGTGTCCACGACTGCGGTGGACCGTGATCACTGGTAGACGTCGCTAAGTTGTGCCATAGAATGATGTACTGTTGCTTAAAGCGTTATATCCTTGCAGTGCGGTGATGGATTGACGTGGTATCCACGAATGCAGTGGACTGTGCATATGTTCTTAAAAGCTGGGAATGGACTGACGTGGTATCCACGACTGCGGTAGACTGTGCATATGTTCTTAAGAGCAGTGGACGGAGCAATGGTGTATCCTTAAGAGTGAACTACTATCGAGTCTGTTCTTCTATCACAATGTATTGTCGGACTTGAATTAAGTCAGACGTTAGTTATCATATCATCGGTTTTATTAAAGGAGTTACCCTTCACTAAATTAAATGGTGTTTATCTGGTAATAACTTCAATAGTTGATACCCTGTTAATATCTAATTCACTCAGCTTTCATTAAGCTAGTGGCGTTTATGCCACTAGACATTTCTATGTTCCAGCGCACCCTGGTCATGACTATACCGGTAAAGGACCTGCAGGAGAGGACTACTATGCCAGTGACAATGTCCTTGTGGAGGACTACCCTGAAGGAGGTCAGGCAGAAGAGGACTACTATGCCGAGGACTACCTCTATGCCAATTAAAGATTAGGCTAGACTATAGTTTAATTATCTTTATTGCTTTTCGTACCTTTTGTAATGAGGCATATATTGCCTTGAAAATTATACTTTCTCTGTATTTTATTTTGATTCAAGACTTTAATGTGTAATAGTTAGTAACCTCTTTTAAAATTAAGTTATGTTTTAACCAGAACTTAGATTTCATTCTTGTTATCTCTTTTACTTATAGTTGCTTAGTACTGTGTGGTGTGGACAATCATGTGACTTCACCAGTCACTGCCTTTGGACCCAAAAAAGAAATTTATTTTTCTCTATTTTTGTCGTTCTGGGGCGTGACAAAATTTTTGGTATCCGAGCCTAGGTTTTATGCCTTTTCGTTCACAAGTTGTTCTATACCATCTGGTCCTATAACCTTGAGATTCTATAGATGAGCATTAAGATTAGTTCTGACTTAAGGTAGTCTCTTTTCAAGTGGTATGTGATCGGGAGAGAACTAATCCTATTTATACGCCTTAACGAGCATTTGTTAGTACCTCTTTATCCTGTTTTTGTATATTTTTACTCTGTTTTCTAGTTTCTGACAGGTTTTGGAAGAATTCAACTAAACCAGGCTAAACAGGGTGAAAAAGCATCAAGAAAGAAGCTGAAAAAACCAAGTCGCGCGCGCGATCCGCGGGCGCGAGAATCCAGAAGTCGCGCGCGCGATCCGCTCGCGCGAGACCCCCAATAACTCGCTCGCGCGATCCGCGCGCGCGAAGGACCAAAAGTCGCGCTCGCGCGACCCGCTCGCGCGATATGTCCAAAAACCAAAGTTGCGTATTTCATTATACTGAAGACTCCTGTGCAAACGAGACTGCTAAACGACGTCCAGACTGTAAATTACATGCGTTTCAGTTCGTTTCGAGTTGTAAAGGCTTCCAAAACATGTTGTAAATCTATATAAACTCTATTTTACTTCAAATATAGGGTTGGCAACTATTATACACATCCATATACAACCATATACACACACTTCCAGCCCTTGAAGAGGGAGAAGCAAGGAGAAGAAGAAGAAGACCAAGGATTTCCATGGCCTCCTCCATCAACTACTTGCCGATCTCTACTTCTATGGCAGCTTAGATCATCGATCTAGGGTTTCAATGAAGCCCTAGATGAGTAATAGGGTTTTATTTATGCTTTTATTTTAGTTCTATTATGTATGGATGACAGTCACATGTTTAGAGGATTTTTATAAATAAATCGTACTACTATTGATTAAATCATTGCTTTCAGAATTTATTCTTGTCTTAGATCTATTTTGACTGTGATGTGCTCAACGATCTATTCTTGCTGTGCTTGTTTAGGTTGTTTACATGTGATGGTGCTTTATTGATTCGTGCTATCAAGTATCCGAATAGTCCATGCCTAGGTTAGACGGATTAGATCACAACCCTAGTTTAGTGTGATATAATTCGTGCTATCCGCAGATGGATTATGTTGGTGCTTGAACCATGATTATCTTCTTGTCGGAGGAATTGGGCTTGTAGCTACAATTCCCCATACTCATCCAACTTAATAAGCTAATTGAATGCATAAATATTCCTATTATGAATCTAGTGGTGGATTTGCAATCCTAGGTTCCCTTTAAATATCTTTTAAACAACTTTTAATTGCTTTCATAGTTTAGATTTATTTTATTTTTCTTAGTTTAATTAAATTCAAATCAAATCCGTTTTTCCTAATTAATTAGATTTAGGTTTTAAAATTAAGTTGCTGTAGTAATCAATCTCTGTGGGTTCGACCTTTACTTCCACACTGCAAATCCTTTGAAAAGTAAAGAATACTTTTATATCTTGATTCTGACAACATCAATTTTTGGCGCCGTTGCCGGGGATTGCATTACTACGCTTAGTTTTATAATCGTAGTTTAGTTAATTCGTAAATATTAGATTAGTGTTTATTTTTCTTATTTTCTGTTTTTGTTTTTAGTTACTAACTTTTTCTTTTATTTTGTAGTCAACGTTTCCGAGTGGAGCAGCTAATTACATCAAAGGAGCTTACGCAAATAAAATAAATTAAATTAAATAAATTGCTTCCTTTGGAATTCGCTTTAAACCGCTGTAAGTCAGGGCGCTGTGACGCACTATTTGCATTAGTTTAAGGTTAATTGCACTGCATTAGCTAGGAAACCCGGGGCGCTGGGCTTGACGCGGTCATTGCATTACAGGATAATTTGCATGCATCATAGTAGTTGAGTGCTTGTTATCTTATTTGCGTGATTGTATTTGTTTATTTTGTTTAGTTAGTCTTTGTTTTTAGTTTCGTTTCTTTTGTTTTAGTTTATGTTGGGTACACGTTCAAACAAACCGGATTTAAAATCTTTCGATCTTGAACTTGAACGTACCTTAAGAACTAGTAAGTCCACAACCCAAGCTTCTAGAGCTAGGTTGCAAGACGACGAATCAACTCCGATTCCGTCGTCGTTGTTTGAGGCCGAAATTCAGAGTACCCGTGAACGGATAAGGAAAACTCGAACTTTTCAAATTGAACCGATTAAAATGGCTGACGGTGGAAATGACAATAACAATCAGAATGATGGTGCTAATATGAATAATCTTAATATACCGCCACCTCCTCCACTTATAAATTATTTTATTCCCACTACTTACACGCCACAAGCCGGTATCGAATTACCGGAGGCGACGGCATCTCACTTTGAGATAAAGTCGTCTACGATCTCGCTACTACCTTCTTTCCATGGCCGTCTAAATGAAGACCCTTACCAACACTTAGGGGATTTTCAGGGTATATGCTCTACTTTGAAAATACAGAACCTAAATAATGATGAATTAAAATTGCGGCTCTTCCCATTCTCTTTAAGAGACAAAGCTAAGTTTTGGCTCCAATCACTTGAGCCAAACACAATAAAAACATGGGAAGCCTTACACACCGCCTTTTTACAAAAGTTTTTCCCTATTATGCGTACAAATAAGATAAGAAAAGACATAACTAATTTTGTGATGCAAGATGGGGAGACTCTTTATGACACGTGGGAAAAATTTAAAGAATTATTACGTTCGTGTCCACATCATCAGGTTCCCAAGTGTCAATTGGTTCAAGTCTTCTACGAAGGACTTATTCCCTCGGTCCGTAATACCGTCGATGCCGTTTGTGCGGGAACTTTCCTACACAAAAGCGCCGACGAGGCCTGGAAAATTTTTGAAACGTTAAGCGAGAATTCGATGCATCAGGCTGTGTCGGTACGTTCTGAGGGATACATTCAACCTAAGCGAGAGGTGACAGTTGAGTCAAGTCAATCAATTCAAATACAAGAATTAAATAGAAAACTTGACCGACTGATGCAAATGAACAAACCGTCTAATCCATCCTCTTTAAAAGTATGTGCATTATGTTCTGAACCGTCCCATAATATCTTTGCATGTCCTTCTGCATCTCAATATCCGGAATTTGTTGAACAACACGTTAATTCTATGCAACAATTCCCAGAAAATAATTATAATCCTAGGTCGACTAATTTTCCAAATACGTACCGACCCCAATACCAACAAGGTCAATACCAACCACCTCCTCCACCTCCACGCAATAATGCATTTGAGGAGAAGGTGTTGGCCTCACTTGAAAACTTTGGTTCAGTGGTCCAGTTAGTACACTCTCACACACAATCCATCGCAAAACTGGAGTCCCAAGTAGGGCAAATTGTTAATACATTAAACCGTTTAACTGAGAGTAAGTTGCCGAGTCAACCTACTCAGCAACCTAAAGGGCAATACGCAGTGGGTAGTACGAGTGAGAGCGTGAACGCTGTTTCGACTAGGACAACTATCCGAGATGAGGAAGTTGTTGTAATGCCGGATGAGAGTGAGAAAGATGGGAAAATTAATTTAAATGTGAATAAGGAGGGTGAGGGAACGAGTAGAATTCAAAAAGATAAAGGACCGACCCCAACAAACTATATTCCGAGAATGCCATATCCACCAAACATTGAGGGACCGTCACATGTGCCTAAGAAAGGGTCTAAGGTTGAGGATATACTCGAGGTGTTTAAACAAGTCAAAATAAATATTCCTTTCCTCGATGCTATTAAACAAATTCCCGCTTATGCTAAATGTTTAAAAGACCTATGTACTCAAAAGCGCAAAATACGCAGTCATACTCCTAAAAAGGTCTTCCTCACGGAAAAAGTAAGCTCTGTATTCCAACACGCTCCTCCAAAATATAAAGATCCAGGTACGCCTACGATTTCATGTGTCATAGGTGACACTATCATTCATAGGGCTCTCCTTGACTTAGGAGCTAGTGTTAATCTCATACCTTATCACGTCTATCAACAATTAGGACTAGGTGAACTGAAACCTATGGCCGCTACTATACAATTAGCGGATCGTTCTATTAAAATTCCTAGAGGAATCGTCGAGGACGTCTTGGTTAAAGTTGATAAATGCTATTATCCTGTCGACTTCATGGTCCTTGACACTGAACCCGTGTTAGATGCTAGGAAACATACTCCTGTCATCTTAGGCCGTCCATTCTTAGCAACCGCTAACGCACGCGTTAACTGTCGAACGGGGGTAATGAAAGTGTCATTTGGGAACATGAATTTAAAATTGAACGTTTTTAACGCTATGGATCAACCTCTTAAAAACGACGATTCCCTATGTGAGGTGGAAGGTGAGGTAACACGGAATATCGAGCCTACTAAAGAAATAAATGTGAGTGGGGAAAACAATATAGCGGAGGATGATGAGTGGATGAATCCTAATCCCGTGGACCCTAATGCGGAATCTACTCGGAAGGTAAGAAATCGATTCGAACATAATGATAAACCGTCAATTGAATTAATTCAAAGCGATGTTATTTCTGCTTACCATCGAGCTCTGCCTGACATCCTTAGGGGTACACAGTCTGATTTTCAACCTCCATGAGTCTTATGCTAGAAAGGTCTAGCTAAAGACGTAAAAGTTAGCGCTTCTTGGGAGGCAACCCAAGCTTTATTTCATTCGTATTTCTTATTTTTGGACGTCTTTGGGTCTGTTTATGTCTATTTTAGACATTCTGGATAGGTTTGGGGGTTGGAATTAATTTATTTTAATAATATATACATAATTTTAGTCAAAAAGTGAATAATACCAAACTCGCGCGCGCGGCCCGCTCGCGCGAGACGCTGGCGCGAGATGGCCCCTTAGTGGTTTTTCCTTGTTTTCTTTATTATGAGCCCTCAGCAGTTACTCGCGCCTGATCTCGCGGGCGCGAGGTACCTCGCTGGCGCGAAAAAAAAATAAAATAAAATAAAATAAAATTCGCTGGGAATTCGCGCGCGCGACGGCCGCTCGCGCGGACCGCGCGCGCGATTCCCCCATTTCTGCATATTTTCTTTTCTTTTCTGTATCCTTCCCCCGTACTTGTTCTGATAATGTTTTTGTTTCTGTTTTTGTTTTTTTTAGCCATTTTAGATCGAGTTAGTTATTGTTTTCCTTATTACATTTTTACTTTTTCGTTTATTTCTTTTCCATTTATTCGTTTAGTGTAATTTAGATTAGTTTTTCAATTTCTATTTTATATTTCTGTTTCTTTTCCTTTTAATATTCTTTTGTTAGTTCTTTTCGTGTATCTAGAAGTAACAGGTAACATTGAAATTTATAACCATATTTCTTGGTGTTAACCTGTGATATGCTTGTCAAGATCGAGGTACTATCGTTCCTTTCTTACGTACTTCCCTTTCTTTCATTTTATTGTTTCATTGGGGACAATGAAAGGTTTAGGTTTGGGGGTATGCACACACATGCACGTTATTATGCACTAAAATTTTAAAATTTAAAATTTTCAATAAGTGTGTTTAAATAAACGATAGTACTAATGTTTTTGCAAGATTAATTCGATACTTCTTGTTCAATAACTTTGAATTGTTATAGAATGATAAACAAGGGAAGATGTGATTAAACATTTGCTGAAGTTATGATGTAATGTTGTAAGTTATGTATTGTTTGAATCGTAGTTTTATATCATAGATTTGCACATAAACTTATGCACTGCACGTAGTCGCTTGAATACATGTTGGTTGTGAACTATAATATGATTCGGATTTCTAGATAACACATGGTGGAGACTAGACCCTGTGAGCTTTTGAGCCTATCTTTTCTATTTAGAGGGTTATAAATACATCTTGTGTTTGTCGAATTTCATTGAAATAGCGCATTAACTTGTTGTTTAGTCTCATTATTCTTGTTTTGGTTAATAGTCAAGTTAAAATAGTTGTTACCATGCTAAATAATCTTCCGTCGTAAACGTTGAAGAACCGTATTACTCTAGGAAATGATTTTGGGCCCTCTTTGTTTACTACCGACCGATAAAAGATAAAATTTCCTTAGTTCCCCCTTTTGAGCCATTAAAATGCCATTTCTTTCTTAAATTACCATTATCCTTGTTTTTGCTCCAATTTGGCCAACTTGGAGTTCACTTCTGAAAGATTGATCACCTTTTAGTGGTGTTAAGGCGGTGTGTGATTGAGAAGAAGAAGAAAATAAGATGATGTTTGGGGTGGTTGCCTTGTCATTTATTGAATATTCGTTTCAAAAGCAACGAGGAGGAAAAGAATAAAGAAAAAAAATAGAGAAGATGAAGGTTGAAAAAAAAAATATTGAAAGAAAAGAAGAAAAATGAATGAGAAAAAGTATGAAAAGATGAATGTGGTAGAAGAGACGAATGAAAGAAATTGAACATGCTTTACAATGCCATTCTGAAACTACTTAATATATCCCTTTCTATTCTCTTTCATTACCTGAGCCGCATTACAACCTTTGAAAAGTCCTATTTGATCCTAGGAAACATGGTTCGGATATGAAAACGATGGGAGGGGGATTAAAACATGGTAATGATTAATTTCTTTTGATTATTGGCATCTTATCCATGAGACTACTGTTCTTTCGTGTTATGCGTCTTTTTCGTGTCGTATGTGAGCGTTATTCGTCTTGAAAACATAACTCCTTCGCTCGCGTATACTAGAGAAATTACACCTGTTTCTGAGTGTTTCATTTGAGAGTGTAATTAACATTGTGAGATTCGTAGTCAAGACATAGTTAGATGGTTATCCGAGTTATATTCCAAGTTTATGACATGCGTGTGTTCATTTGACTACCATATCACACACGTGCAATTTTATGAGAAACTCTATTGATTTAGACGATGCATGTGCTTGAGATTGTTTTTCATGATGTATGTAGGTGTTTGATTCTATTTCTTTATGGTTGTTATTCTATTTCAAATCTTTGTTATATAATAAGGAGTGTTGAATATTATGTTCTTTAGTGTTAATAAAAGTTTTTAAATTAATAAGTTAATAAAGATGGTTGTGGGTAACTTGTTGATGAGAACCCTCACGAGACTTCACTCGTCCGACTAGGGACACCTAGGGGTTTAAAAGGCTTGTTGCATACGCTAAATGCAATCGTGATCCATACGAAAATGGAATAGATTTTTATTAGTAGTTTTTATTTTAGTTTTGCTCGAGGACTAGCAAAATGTAGGTTTGGGGGTGTGATCGGGAGAGAACTAATCCTATTTATACGCCTTAACGAGCATTTGTTAGTACCTCTTTATCCTGTTTTTGTATATTTTTACTCTGTTTTCTAGTTTCTGACAGGTTTTGGAAGAATTCAACTAAACCAGGCTAAACAGGGTGAAAAAGCATCAAGAAAGAAGCTGAAAAAACCAAGTCGCGCGCGCGATCCGCGGGCGCGAGAATCCAGAAGTCGCGCGTGCGACCCGCTCGCGCGATATGCCCAAAAACCAAAGTTGCGTATTTCATTATACTGAAGACTCCTGTGCAAACGAGACTGCTAAACGACGTCCAGACTGTAAATTACATGCGTTTCAGTTCGTTTCGAGTTGTAAAGGCTTCCAAAACATGTTGTAAATCTATATAAACTCTATTTTACTTCAAATATAGGGTTGGCAACTATTATACACATCCATATACAACCATATACACACACTTCCAGCCCTTGAAGAGGGAGAAGCAAGGAGAAGAAGAAGAAGACCAAGGATTTCCATGGCCTCCTCCATCAACTACTTGCCGATCTCTACTTCTATGGCAGCTTAGATCATCGATCTAGGGTTTCAATGAAGCCCTAGATGAGTAATAGGGTTTTATTTATGCTTTTATTTTAGTTCTATTATGTATGGATGACAGTCACATGTTTAGAGGATTTTTATAAATAAATCGTACTACTATTGATTAAATCATTGCTTTCAGAATTTATTCTTGTCTTAGATCTATTTTGACTGTGATGTGCTCAACGATCTATTCTTGCTGTGCTTGTTTAGGTTGTTTACATGTGATGGTGCTTTATTGATTCGTGCTATCAAGTATCCGAATAGTCCATGCCTAGGTTAGACGGATTAGATCACAACCCTAGTTTAGTGTGATATAATTCGTGCTATCCGCAGATGGATTATGTTGGTGCTTGAACCATGATTATCTTCTTGTCGGAGGAATTGGGCTTGTAGCTACAATTCCCCATACTCATCCAACTTAATAAGCTAATTGAATGCATAAATATTCCTATTATGAATCTAGTGGTGGATTTGCAATCCTAGGTTCCCTTTAAATATCTTTTAAACAACTTTTAATTGCTTTCATAGTTTAGATTTATTTTATTGTTCTTAGTTTAATTAAATTCAAATCAAATCCGTTTTTCCTAATTAATTAGATTTAGGTTTTAAAATTAAGTTGCTGTAGTAATCAATCTCTGTGGGTTCGACCTTTACTTCCACACTGCAAATCCTTTGAAAAGTAAAGAATACTTTTATATCTTGATTCTGACAACATCAGTATGGCACTGCCCCGTTTCGTTCCAGATGAGTTTGGAGGACACTATGTGTTTGAGGATAGGTTTTAAGCAAGCAGATCCACAGTACTATGCTTGGAAGGTTAGGCAGAGAGCTATTGCAGAGACATAGCTAGATATATGGATTGAGCAGCAGAGATTTGGGACCCAGTACCCTGAGATGATACGCTAAGAGATAATCTATCACAAGGAGACTTTTTGACTCATCGAGGAGGATTCACTATAGATGCTACGAGATCGCTCTTCTTATCAGGTTCTACTTTTGGAGATCAGAACAGCGTCTCCCTGACGGAGCCACCACCCCAGACACCTCCACCCCCACTAGAGGAGGACATAGTTGATGTAGCCCCACCAGAAGGCGACCCAGAGGATGATGATGAGAGCGATGATGACGATGATATGGAGGATGAGGAAACTGACGACGAGGAGCCAGAGTATGATCCAGAGAAGGACCCAGAGGACCCCAAGGACCCAGTTGGTATAGATGTGCCGGTTGGCGTAGACATTATAGTAGCAGAGGGTTATCCGATAGAGGATGAGGCTATAGAAGATGATGATGTAGGTGATGATGTTGTGGTACTAGTCTTACCAGGCATCGTGATAGCATAGCTGGCGGTAGAGTGGGTTACAGAGATGGCTGTACATCCCCATGGATTTGAGATAGGAGCAGCAGAGTTAGCACATGCTATGGCAAAGCTGAGGCACTTGTAGTTGTATTCGATGCTGCCTAGGCTGACATGGCTGCCGATGTAGGAGACTTGGGAGTTATTGTGGAGCACAATGGACCGGAGCTAGCTGAGGATGATTTGATGGAAGATGAGGACATAATGGATGACGATGATATGGATGAGGGCGATGTGTTGTTTGAAGTTGCCCCAGAGTATGAGGCTTCCATCTATGGATTTGATGTGGACAACTTTTGAGTCGAGTACCTTTAGGACTTAGATTTTTGCTTTTGACTTTAGGACATGTTGTCCAGTTACTTTTTGATGCTTACATAGACAGCTATAGATCGTAGCTTTTTTGTATAAGTAGCCACTAGTGGTGGTTTGTTTATATTTCTTTTGCTAGATCTTGTATAGGATCATGTACTATGTGGTACACAGATGATCTGTTATGTACTCCGCTGTACATCTTTTGGGTATATATATGGCAGATCGTTTCTTTTGGTTATTTCTGTTATCGTCTCGTTACCTATATTATGTTGTGATTTAGATTGGTGGTATAATTCTTGTAATTTTAATTATGTTGGTTTCCCCGAGAAGATTGTCAGCTAATCGTTAGATCTTTCATAGGTACACCTCACACGGATCACTATGGTCGGACCTGCGAGATATCAAGCATGACTAGGAGCACCTATTCATGAGGGTATGGACTCGACCAGAGTCTTCGAAGCGTTCATGCAAACGGATGGAGCACGTTGGCGATACCTACAACCATGCCACCAACAACTACAGTAACAACCACGTTGTTCCTCTGAAATAGACAGGTGATAAGTTATTAGAACAATTTCATGGCCTGTGACCTGAGAAGTTCGACGGCATGGTAGAATCATGGAAAGCTGAGCAATGGATACGAGAGTTTGAGCTAATCTTCAAGGCCCTGGAGTGTAGTGAGCTTGACAAGAGACGTCTAGCCGCATACCAATTAACTTACTCTGTCGTAGACTGGTGGGAGGCTGAGAGAGCCACAGTGGGATCGACGCTGCAAGGAGAATGCCTTGGGAAGCATTCAAGACTCGATTTCTTGAGAAGTATTTCCCTGAGGACAATAGAGACCAACAAGAGAGGAATTTCCTGAGTCTGACTCAAGGGAATTGGACGGTCAGGGAGTATACCACACAA
This sequence comes from Hydrangea macrophylla, assembly GCA_033977485.1. Lineage (NCBI taxonomy): Eukaryota > Viridiplantae > Streptophyta > Magnoliopsida > Cornales > Hydrangeaceae > Hydrangea > Hydrangea macrophylla. The sequence goes on from CM066992.1 coordinate 875,113, forward strand.
TTCGAGTGACTTTCTCGCTTCGCTCCACACATGATAGATAACCCCCGCCAAGAAGGTCAAGTGATTCTACCAAGGACTTAACCCATACCTCTGATACATGACGATATGCTATCTAGGCCAGTCGTTTGAAGAGATTGTCTGTCTCGCTTCAAGTTTGGAAAATGATGCTTATCTTGTGCAAGGACCATAAGTGAATCGACCCCCACCCAGGACCTTCCAACCAAGGAACTTTCCAGCACATCAAGGAGCAATCAGAGATGGAAACCCCAAATTAAAAACTACCAAGGAAATAAGCGCACATAAGATGGGAGAAGGAAGCCCCAAGCTAACTTTCCTCGACAGCAGAATCAATAGCAAGGACCACCTCAGGCAAAACCCGTCGCCCAACGGCAGAACACTGATGGATGTTTAAACTGTACAGTGCTCGAACATATTGCAAGGTATTGCATAGCTCCTAAGACTAATCGCCATAATGACCTCGTTAAACGTAATTGTAACAAGCCTGGTCACATGAGCAAGGATTGTCGAGCACCTCGTGGAGGCTACAATGGAGCGTCTACTCAAGGACAACAAGGAAAAGGTAGGGTGAATACCATCATCCTTGGCAATATAGGATACGAGGCTGAGGAACAACAGAACTTGGAAGGTACGCTCATTTTATTTCACAGTCAAGTTAGAGCTTTGTTTGATACCAGTGCCGCCAATTGTTTTATAGCTATTAAGATTGTTCGTGACTTGAGTTTGGTACCCCTAGCACTTGAACTGGCCCTTAATACCGTTTCACCCTTGGGAGTAACTGTTAAGCTCGGTAAGATATGCAAGAATTGTCCCTTAACCCTAGAAGGTAGAAACCTCCCGGCAGACTTGATAGTTTTGTCAATGTCTGAGTTCGATGTGATCCTAAGAATGGATTAGCTTACCAATTATGGAGCCGTTCTGGATTGTGTTAGTCAGACCATTGTCTTTTCGACACTTGGTTGCCCGCAGATCATATTTCAATGTCAACCGTTGGGCGATATTGTTCATTACGAGCTGCTTAGCAGCGATCGAGACTTCAAGCATAGAGCTTAATATCAACCAGATCCCCGTTATTTAAGACTTTGAAGATGTATTCCAAAGTATCTCTGGACTCCTGCAGAAGAGAGATATAGACTTCTGCATTGAGCTAGCACCCGGAACATTGCGGATTTCCAAGACCCCGTACCGGATGGTGCCGACGGAAATGTTAGAATTGAAGAAGCAAGTTCAGGAACTTGAAGGATTAGGTTTCGTTCGCCTGAGCACGTCACCTTGGGGAGCGCTAGTCCTATTTGTGAAGAAGAAGGACAGAAAGCTACGACTCTGTATCAACTACAGAGAGCTGAATAAGGTCACGATCAAGAATAGATATCCACTTCCCCGGATAGACGACCTGTTTGATCAGTTACAAGGATCAAGGATATTCTCGAAGATTAATTTGCGTTTAGGTTATCATCAGTGACAAGTTCGACCGAAAGATATACCAAAGACTGCCTTCATGATAAGGTATGGACACTATGAGTTCTTAGTGATGTCCTTTAGATTGACCAATGCCTCTACTGTATTTATGGACCTAATGAATAGAGTATTCAGATCTTATCTGGATCAATTCATTATAGTATTCATCAATGACATTCTAATTTACTTGAAGACAGAAGAATAGCACAAGAAGCATCTACAGATCGCTCTACAGACTCTCAGAGATAATAGCCTGTATGCAAAATTTAGCAAGTGTGAATTCTAGCTTCAGGAAGTCAAATTCTTGGGAAATGTGATATCACAGGATGGAATTTCTGTAGACTCATCCAAGATCGATGCAGTCTTGAGCTGAAGTAGATCGACTGACGCGACCAAAGTTAGGTGTTTTCTTGGATTGGCTGGATAATATTAGAGATTCATGGAGGGATTCTCCAAGATCACAGGATCATTGACAAGCCTGAATAAGGAAGGAGACAAAGTATGAATGGATTAATAAGCACGAGGATGCATTTCGAGAATTAAAAGAAAGACTAACCTCAGCACCTATGCTTGCGATACCTAAGAGTGGTGAACGATTCATAATCTACAGTGATGCCTCGCACCAAGGATATGGTTGTGTGCTAATGCAAGATGGAAAAGTTATTACGTATAGATCAAGACAATTCAAACCACATGAGAAGAATTATCCGACGCATGACTTGGAACTAGCAGGGATTGTGTTTGGCCTAAAGATTTGGAGAGACTACTTGTATGGAGAAAAGTTTGATCTGTTCTCGGATCAGAAGAGTTTGAGGTACTTGTTCTCTTAGAAGGAATTGAACATGCGACAGGGAAGATGGATGGAACTACTCAAGGATGACTTTTCTCTGTAATAACATCCAAGTAAAGCAAACATTGTAGCTGACGCTTTGAGCCAGAGACCCCGCATTTTGATCGCTTCGATTTTGATTAGAGAATGGCGAGCATTTGAGACGTTAGTCGGATTCGACCTCCAACCAGTGGGATTGGGAAAAGGACAACACTTTGGATGTTTGGTTGTACAACCAACTCTCATCAGTCGCATCTCGGAAGCCCAACAGTAAAATGAGGATTTTAAGCTATGGTTTGCTAAGATGTTAGCGAAGGAACTCGAAATATGGAGTATTAGTACGGACAGAGCATTAAGGTGCAAAGGTAGACTTTGTGTGCCAAATGACGGTAGTCTCAAAAAGGATATTTTGGACGAAGCACACAAGTCGAGGATGATTATCCACCCTGGAGGAAACTAGATGTATAAGGACTTAAAGAGGAACTTCTGGTGGGAAGGAATGAAGTAAGAAGTGGCTGAGTAAGTGTCGCAATGTCTTGTTTGCAAACAAGTGAAGGCAGAACATCAGAGACCGCCTGGACTTCTACAGTCACTACTGATTCCCCAATGGAAATGGGAACACATCACCATGGATTTCGTGGTGGGATTGCCAAAGTTACAGCAAAACCATGATGCAATTTGGGTAATAATAGATCGACTCACCAAGTCAGTGCAATTTATCGCCTACAGCATGACGTACCCAGTTGAAAGATTGAGCTGGATGTAGCTACAGCAAATTGTATGATTACACGGTGTACCTGTCTCAATAGTTTCAGATTGAGTTTTGCGCTTCATCGTAGAATTTTGGAAGAGCCTTCAAATAGCAATGGGAACTTCATTGAACTTGAGTTTAGCCTTTCATCCACAAACAGACGGCCAGATAGAATGAGTCAATTAAGTAATGGAGGATATGCTACGAGCTTGTGTCATTGAATTCAAAAGTTCATGGGAGACACATCTACCTTTGATTAAGTTCGCCTACAACAACAACTATCACATGAACACTGGGATGGCACCGTTCAAAGCTTTATATGGAAGACCTTGCCGATCGCCACTATGTTGGGCCGAAGTCGGAGATAGTCAACTGCATGGACCTGAGATGATTCGAGAAACCAGTAAGAAGATCCAAATTATACGAGAAAAGATGAAGACAGTGCAATCTAGATACAAGAACTATGCCGACAAGCGACGGAAAGATCTAGAGTTCACAGTTGGAGATCATGTACTACTTAAAGTTTTGCCAATTCGAGGTATCGTCAGATTCAGACAAAAGAAGGGCAAGCTATCGTTGTGATTCATTGAGTCATTTGAGATTCTAGAACGTGTTAGAAAGGTTGCTTATCGACTTGCGTTGCCACCGAAGTTATCAAGAGTGCACAATATTTTCCACATCAGCATGTTGAGAAAGTGTGCCCACAATCCAGTGCATGAGATTAGTTTTAAGGATATCTAGATGAACAAGAATGTGATATTCAACAATGGACCCGTGCGTATTCTAGACCGAGGAGTGAAGAATCTCAGAATTAAGGAGATCCCGCTAGTGAAGATTTAGTGGAAGCACCAAGACGAGGGAGAAGCTTCATCGGAGCTGGAGTCAGAAATGCGAGAGAAGTTTCCGTTCTTGTTTTGAACCCTACTTCGGATTTCGGGGACGAAATCTTTAATAAGTGGTGGATGATGTAATACCCTGTATTTTTTTATTATATTATATGAATAAGACCTTGTAATGTTTCTCTTAATACTTGTATAAGTTTTCCCTTACCTTTGGTATAATTTGAATACCAATCTATTGGCAAGTTACCAATCGATTTCCAATACCAATCAATTTCCACTTTTACCAATCGATTGGAGCATTTATACCTAATACCAATTGATTTCCATTTATGCCAATCGATTTGCTGCAGCTGGGCAGATTCTATTGCCTTGGCTGGGGAAAGGCCATGTTAACACACATCCTCTATATATACTAGCCCATTTTGGGCATATTTTTGTTTACAAAAATAGAGAGAGTGAGATGGAGTGTTTGTGTGTGTATGTTTTATATATAAATACTCATATATATACACCTATATATATATTCATACACTCACACACACACCCGAATGGATTGAAGAAGAAGAGGAAGATCAGGAGAAGAAGAAGAAAGGAGAAAAGAGAAGAAAGACAGAGAAGAGAGAAGAGAAAAAATAGAGAGAGAGATAGGAGGACGACCATTGGAGCTTCCAAGTTCAAATACACTCAACCAAACACACCCTAGACCCCTAAGGTGAGTTCTAAATTCACTTGGTAGCATTTTATTGATGTTAAGACATGTTTGAATGGATAGAAGAAGCTTAAATCATGTTTTTCCCGTATTTCATATATGCACTGTCTTCACTGTGTAGAAGACAAAGACCCAATCGATTGGGACATTTCCCAATTGATTGCCATCATTTAGATACCAATCGATTGCCACTTTTCCCAATCGATTGCCATCATTTAGATACCAATGGATAGCCACTTTTCCTAATCGATTGCCATCCTTGATATACCAATCAATTGCCAATTTTAGCAATCGATTGGCATGTGATCCAATCGACTCGACGTATAACCAATCGATTGTTACCTTTTTTATACTAATTGATTTGACCCCTGTCCCAATCGATTGGCAGTTGTAGAATGTTGATACTCTTGTTTAGTTTATATTATAACTATTTAGTTGTTTAATTACTGTTCACTACTCCTAGCACGCTATATTGTTGTAATACAGACGTTAGAATGAGATAATGCGACATAGGATCGTAGTAACGACGAGATTAATGGATAATGGTTGTGACATTAGATAATGTTATAGTTCTGAATCCTTTGGAGTTATTGTTCATATTCATTCAGAGTATTCAGGCAACATTGGGATCGTCATGTATCGATGTTAGAGTTGAACTTAAGTAGGTTTGTTAAGATTCAGGAATCTTGCGTGGGTGGGCTTTGGTCAATCATAAGTTCGTAAAAGCGGTAGACAGACAAAGGTGTCTACAACAACGGTGGACCGGACCATTTGCCCTAAGATAGCAAGATGATCTAATCATATGTTCTTAAAAGCGGTAGACAGACAAAGGTGTCTACAATTGCGGTGGACCGTGGTCACTGGTAGACGTCACTAAGTCGTGCCATAGAATGATGTAATATTGCTTAAAGCATTATATTCATGTAGTGCGGTGAACTGTGCATATATTCTTAAAAGCTGGGGATAGACTGACGTGGTATCCACGATTGCGGTGGACTATGCATATGTTCTTAAAAGCTGTGGATGGAGCAATGGTGTATCCTTTAGAGTGAACTATTGTCGATTCTGTTCTTCTATCACAATGTATTGTCGGACTTAAAATGAGTAAGACATTATTTATCGGGTCATCGGTTTGATTAAAAGAGTTACCCTCACTGAATTAAATGGTGTTTAACTGGTAATAACTTCAATAGTTGATACCCTGTTAGTATCTAATTCACTAAGCTTTCTTTAAGCTGACGACGTTTATGTCGCTTGACATTTCTATGTTCCAGCGCACCCTGGTCATGACTATACAGGTGAAGGACCTACAGGCGAGGACTACTATGCTAGTGACGATGTCCTTGTGGATGACTACCCAAAAGGAGGTCAGGCAGAAGAGGACTACAACACCGAGGACTACCTCTACGCCAACTGAAGATTAGGCTAGACTGTAGTTTAATTATCTTACTACTTTCCAGACCTTTTGTAATTCTGCATATGTTGCCTTCACAATTATACTTTTGTTGTGTTTTATTTTGATTCAAGACTCTAATGTGTTATAGTTAGTAACCTCTTTTGACATTAAGTTATGTTTTAACCAGAACTTCGATTTCATTCTTGTTATCTCTTTTACTTATTGTTGCTTAGTACTGCGTGGTGTGGACAATCATGTGATTTCACCAGTCACTGCCTTTGGACCCAAAAAGGAAATTTATTTTTATCTATTTTCGTCGTTCTGGGGCGTGACACCCTTTCCCACTAGATTTAATAGTAAAGGATTTTGCTATTTTCTTTTCGAAAAAAATTGTTTCTACACATTACCCATAAACATCTAATGTTTACTAATGCATAGGAACGATTTTTGAATTTTATTTTAGAAACTTGTTTTATGTGCATGCAAGTAGTAACAATATAAATGCCAATAAAAAACCAAGCACATAAAACAAAAAAATAAAATTAAAATAAAGACATCCAAACGATACCTCTATCTCCCATGGCTCTATCTCCATAGAACCTCTTTCTTGGTTTGATTGTCTCTAGTTCCATCTTCATGGACAACAACTTGCTCCTCCATCTTCATGGATTTTCTAATTCTATTACATTGGTCGTATGCTTCTTTTGAAGCTTACAATTTATCTAGAAATAGAAAACAACAATAAAATAAAAGGCTAGGGAAATCAGTGTGACCTTCCTATTCGTAGGATTGAAGTCGCAGCACCCTTTTCACATGCCTTAAACCAAACCAAAAATAAAACACACCAATCTCAAACATTTAAATACAACAATTTAAATCGTCAGAACTTGGTGCCATGGGAGATAGAAGATTTATCTTGCTGCGAGAGGGATAGTTGTATACACAACCACGCACATATATAACAAAAAATATGACCATTGGAACTACTAACTTAATTGCATACACCATAAACTCTTTAAAGAAGTAATTAGTACTCTAAAACAACATCTCTGGTTTTCTATCACAGATTGATTTAAAAATTTCAAAATAGTAAGTAAATAATTTTAAAACCTTTAAAACTGTGAAAAAGACACATGGGCAGATAACTCGTTTCGATTGATCAAACTTGTTCGATCGCTCGAAATCTGCATTGGTTCGATCGATCGAAACACGTTCGATCGATCAAAACTGCCATGCATCCAATGCTATCACAGATTTACTTTCTATTACGAAATTGCTGCAGAAACAGATCTATGACGAGACAGTTTCAAAAATAGCACTAAATACTAACATGAAAATCAAACTAGTATTCCAAAGTGCATCTATAAATCCAACCATGCGTGGCTCTGATACCAATTAAAGGAAAAATAGGTTTAAAATTTATTTAAATGCGTAGCGGAAAACAAAGTTCAAAATTTTATTGGTAGCCCGGTTCTACTACTTGTTAACTCTATAGATGCGCATATACAAGACGGAGAAGTGTTGAACCCAATTCTGAAACCTTTAACTTTCTTGATGGTGCAACAGCCTCCACTAGGAGGTCTTCACCCTTATGACTCCTATGAATGCTTACCAGAAGGACTAGGGTTAGTGGGAACCCTATTAGAGAGGATAGAGATGGTTTGGGAACCCTAAGTAGTTTTTGTAGCTTTCTGGGCGATAAAACGTCCATTAGAAATATTCTGTACGCAGCTGCCCTATTTATAGATTTCTAAACCGACTTTAAGCCTTCAATCAATCGAAGTGACCTCGATCGATCGAAATTTCAATCGATTGAAGGTTGTTCAATCGATCGAACTTATCTAGGCTTCAATCAATCGAAACATTGTCGATCGATCAAACTTGTCTTGACAAGATCCTCAAATGCCCTTCTAAGTATCCTAGCAGAGCTAAGAGTGGGACCTCTTAGGCTCTTTATTGTTGCCTCAAACCAGTTGTTAATTCCCATGACCAAACTTTTTGATCAGCAAACTAACCAGCTGGTCAGTTAATGTTTACTCTACTATAAAACGATAACTGAACTCTAATGCAAAAGAACATATCCAATGCGATAACTAGACTTGTATGGTGTACTAATGCCCCTCTACCACCAGAATTTATAATAATATTCAGGTAGTCGGATAACTATTACTATCAACCTGAATCCTGATTGCCTCTTGTATTCCTTGAGTCCCATTCACCCCGCATGATTACCAAATATGTTGATAACTACTTATCAACAAGACTGCAGTTCTTAGTAATCAACTTGGCAACATTCTCAAGGGAATTCTTACTCTTTAATAGAGGGTATATACTATCTTGACAATATATGTTACCTGTGAACATGACATACCCAAGATACCCAGGTGTTGATCTTTAAGACCTCACAGATTGGTAAGTCAAAGCAGCCATATCCATAGACTGTGTTCATAATTGTCTCAAGATTGAGAATACATACCTTATACAAGTTTTGAGTTCCTATCGACTGTTGACATCCTTAAGCATCAATAGGAAAGCTCAGGTTCGTCAATGCATTGTAAGCACTAGCATATCAACTAAGAGTTAAACTCTAGTCATTGAGATTCATCACTCCATCCTATGGTAGTTACTTATGCTACAGTGTAAACCTGATGAGATATCCAATCTCATTATCCACTATGACAAATTCTACGTATCAAAGAATAGTAATTCGTATCTCATACACACACGAATTACTTACTAGGATACTTAAGGATTATCATGAAAGAAACATAAACGATGCCTACTATCCACTACCCATGATAAACCTCCTTGTTAAAATGCTAATGTCTTATACATTAAAATGCTAATGTCTTATACATTAAGTTATGGTTTGAGGGAACAAACCCAACACTATCCACTACCTAGGATAAACCTCCTTATTATGGATGCCTACTCAAGGTAAAACCAGATCTGCATGTATCCCAGTGTTGAAAAAAAGACATCCTTCATCACTGACCAAGGAACGTACTCCTACATGATGATGCCCTTTGGCCTCAAGAATGCCAGGGTAACTTATCAGTGCTTGGTTAACTATATGTTCAGAGATCTGATTGAATAAATAATGGAGGTACATGTTAATGACCTCTTGGTCAAAAGCCAGGATGAGCCTGATCATCTTGAGCACTTAGCTGGGGCCTTCAGCATCTTAAGAAAGTTTCATATGAAGTTGAACCCAGCTAAATGCGCATTTGGAGTCTCGTCCGGGAAGTTATTGGGACACCTAGTCAGTAGGCAGGGAATTAAAATGAACCCAAAGAAAATTCAAGCAATCATCAACATGCGGTCACCAAGACAAACCCAAGAGGTTTAGAGTCTTGCAGGGTAGCTTGCAACATTGAACAGGTTAGTATCCCGAGGGACTGACCAATGCTTGCCTTTCTTCCAGATCCATTGCAAGGCCTTTGAGTGGTCAAAGGAGTGTGAAGAGGCATTTTAGGAACTCAAGAACTACTTTACATCGCCTCCTCTGCTCTCAACGCCTGTACCAAAGGAAGAGTTGTTTCTCTACTTGGCAGTATCGCCTTTGGTAGTAAGCTTAACACTGATTATAGAGGAGAACGGGATACAGTAACTGGTTTACTACACAATCGGCCACTTCATGGCACAGAAAGTCGATATTCTCACATATAAAAGCTTGCCTTTGCGCTCATCACCTGATCTTGGAGGCTCTGTCCATACTTCCAAGCCCATGTTATAGTTGTCCTCACGGATCAGGCCCTGCATAGGATTCTATCCCGGCCTGAAACATGTAGGAGACTTATGAAGTGGGCGTTGGAAAGAGTTCGAGGAAGTTTATAGACCTCGAATAGTAATCCAGGGGCAAGCAGTAGAAAATTTTGTTGTGGAGTTCACCTATCTAGACAACCCCACCGAAGAGTTCAATCAACCTGAGCTACCGACCGAGCTACAACCTGGCATCCCGACCTGGATACTTTTGTGGATGGTTCCTCTAATAAGCAGGGCAGTGGGTAGGGATCATCCTGACCACGCTCGACGGGATCCAGCTAGTGTACGCTCTAATTTGGGTTCCAAGCCTCCAATAATGAAGCCGAGTATGAAGCCCTGTTGGTGGGGCTACAATTGGCTACCTCAGTGGGTGCACAACAAGTTCAAGTGTACAATGACTCCCAGCTAGTTGTCAATCAACTCAATCAGGAGTATGAAGCTTGGGAAGCCAATATGGTGGCCTACCTAACCCTTGTCAGGAGGGTTACCAGCAAGCTCAAAGGGTTCTCCATCATACAGATCCTAAGGGAAGAAAACACTCGGGCCAATCGGTTAGCATGCCTCGCGTTATCCTCTGAGTAGGACCTTCTCGGAATAAGGTTAGAATACCTACCTGAACCCAGTGTGTCCAACTCGAAAGGTATGGAGGTAGACCTAGTCAATTTAGGCCCCAATTAGATGGACAATATCATGATGTTCCTTACAACTACAAGCCTACCGCTCGGGAAGGATGAGGCCCGATGGGTTAAATATCGAGTAGCCAGATACCACCTCATCGACGTTGTGCTATACAAGAGGGGATTTTTCACCCCTACCTCTGATGCATCCATCCTACCCAGCTATAGGAAATCTTGTACGAGATTCATGAAAGAGAATGCGAGAGACATATTAGAGGTCGGGCACTGTCCCGTAGGGCCCTGCTGTAAGGCCACTACTATCCTATAATGGCCTGGGACTCTCGAAATTATGTCAAGCGGTGTGACTAGTGCCAGAGACATGCAAACATGATCAACTACCCGGCAGAGCCCGAAACTCCAATCCTCAGTCCCTAGTCATTTGCTCAGTGGGGCATCGACATAATCAGGTCGCTTCAATTTTTTCATTATCGCAGTGGACTACTTTACAAAGTACGCAAAAGTCGGGCCCTTCGCGACAATAACCGAGAAGAAAATGGAAAGTTTTGTTGAAAAGAACATCCTTAATAGGCTCGGCATGCCCCGGGTACTGGTCAGTGACAATGGAAGACAGTTTGAGACACCAGTATTTAGGCAGTTCTGCTCGGGCTATGGGATATCCAATCATTACTCTTCTCCCGAGCATCCTCAAGCCAATGGACAAGCTGAGGTAACAAATCGGATAATTTTATAGTCCATTAAAACCAGGCTTGAATAGGCCAAGGGACTCTTGGCAGAGGAACTACCGATCTGTGGGCCTATCACACCATTCCCCTAGTGATAACAGGAGAGATTCCATTCTCAATCACCTACGGCTTTGAGGTAGTGGCCTCTACAGAACTGGGACTACCAACTTATCGAGTGGCAAACTATAGCGAGTAAAGCAATAAGGAAGCCCTTAGAGGAGAACTCGACCTGATATAAGAAAAAAGGGATCGAGCACTCCTAAAAGTAGTAGCATTCAAGCAGAGGGTCTCGCGGTACTTCAATAGTAAGGTAAAGCACTGCAATTTCCAGGTGGAAGACCTTATCCTTATGCAGTAAATCAGTCTACCAAAATCCCGAGTCTTAGGAAGCAGGGACCAAACTAGGAAGGCCCATATAAGGTTACCCGAGTCAACTGACCGAGAACCTACTAGTTGCAGACACTAGATGGACAGGACTAATCATACCCATGGAACGTGGAGCTTCTACAGAAGTACTTTCAATAAAATGAGAATCAGCATTGGTTAGGGACTTATGTTTTCTTTAAACAAGTTGTAGCTCTTCTTGAGCAATTATTGTGGTTTTTCAGATTGAATAAAGATCTTTTCTTCCAAACAGCGTTCCCTAATAGGATTTCACAACCAAAAGACCTCGGGAACACACCTGAGGCAACAGAAGACCTCAAGAACATACCCAAGGCACCAAAAGACCTCAAGAACATGCCCAAGGCACCAGAAGAGCTCAAGATTACACCCAGGGCACCAGTTCTACTTAGGTCCATAACCTACGATGGGGGAAAATCCCCTTAGGTGGCTAATAATAGCGAACTTGAAAAGATCCTGAAACTACCAACATTTTAGGTCGACTACCTATAGTGATCACCTCTATTAACACCCACCTTAGCATAAGCTTAGGTGGGGGGGGGGGGGGGGGGGAGGGGGGACAGGAACGAATAATGGACTAAATCAAAAGTCATACAAAACATTACAGGACATGGAATTAGCCAAGTATAAACTTTTAGACATCCAAGCACTCACAATGTTCTGAGTCCATGTCAGGATTGTTACAAGGAGCATGGTTAATCCTGAGCACTTACAATTCCCTGACTGGGTTCTACATGCCTGGAAAATTCTAAGTACAATAGCTCAGAAAATTTTAAGGTCATACGAATCCCTTGAAGACTAAGTATCTACTACCAGTCAGTTTTTAACCTTTTGCTAAGACAGGGTTGTAATAAAGCTAAATAACTGGTCGGGTATGGGCAAACAAAAATAAGCAAAAGTACACAAGGACAAACAGTATGCAAAAAGTGACCTCAAGGAGCCTTCTTTCATTGCTAATTATAAAAGTACATTGCCTGGGGGGCAACTATATTAGCCTCCCCACAAATATATATATAGATATATATACATGAATTCTCACTATTGGTCATCTACTATGATCACAGCATCTTTGGTCTCCCCGACCTCTCCACCAGCAGTTGTATCTCCATCAGCAGGAGCCCCCTCCTCAGTAGTAGGGATCCCCTTCTTCCAAAATTCAGATTCAACCCAGGAGTAACCCAAGAGGTCCCACTCAGGATGATGTGAAAATACCCTCTGAGACAGGTCAGCATAGCCCTAGAGAAAGCCAGTCTCAAACTCTTCCTCAGCTTCCTTAGTCGCCGCCTCCCGAGTAGCGACAGCATTAGCAGGGCCTTTTTCTCGGCTTCTGCAGCCGTCCGAGCGTCCTAATTGATTACTAACTCCTCCTGAGCTGCCCCTAAGTCTAGGGCCAATGCCTTCATTTTCTCCCTCTCCATGGCCATAGCAAAGTCCGAAGCCTCCCGCACCGCCTTCTCTGAGGAAAGGGTAGCCTTAATAGTGGCCAGCCTCTCAGCCATCCTGGGCAAGTTGAGCCACCATAAATAGAAAAATTAGAGTAAAAAAAGACGAGTTACCTACCATATAGGAGATGCTGTAGAGCCACCCGATCAGAACCTCAGAGCCCAACCTTAAACACCTCTTAACCTGGCTTGGTAGTAACCCAAGATGGACTCTCGCTCGAACGTCATTTACAGCTTCCACCCGATCAGAACCTCAGGTCAGGATGTTGTCCGCAGGTCATTCGGTTGTTACAATAACCTCAACCTGGAGGGTTGACGTCCCGACCGGTTCTAGCGAGGCTAATGCCTTATTCGCCTGAGCTGTTGGCCTCTAGCGGCAGGCTCAGTGTTGGGTTTGTGCCCTCAAACCATTACTATATGTATTAGAGATTAGCATTTTAATATATGGATATCAGCTTTACATTTTATGATGTATGTTTCTTTCATGAGATGATTATTTAATCCATAAGTATCATAGTAAGTATTTCGTGTGTGTATGAGATACATACAAAGAGATACGAATTACTATTCTTTGATACTTAAAGCTTGTCACAGTGGATGATGAGACTGGATATCTCATCAGGTATACACTGTAGCATTATTAACTACCATTGGATGGAGTGATAAATCTCAATCACTAGAGTGTGACTCTTGGTTAGTATGCTAGTGCTTATAGTGCATTGACGGACCTGAGTTTCCTATTGACGCTCAAGGCTGTCAATCAGTCGATAGGAACTCATAGCTTGTGTAAGGTATGTGTTCTCAATCTTGAGACGATTATGAACACAGACTGTGGATATGACTGCTTTGACTTACCAATCAGTGAGGTCTATAGAAGATCAACACCTGGGTATCTTGGGTATGTCATATTCATAGGGTTGTGAACATATATTGTCAAGACAGAATCTACCCTCTGTTTCAGAGTAAGCATTCCCTTGAGAATGTTACCAAGTCGATTACTGAGTACTGCAGTCTTGTTGATAAGAGTTATCAACATGTTTGGTAATCATGAGAGGTGAATGGGACTCAAGGATTATAAGAAGTAATCATGATTCAGGTTGACAGTAACTGTTTATCCGACTACCTGAATATGATTGCGAATGCTGACGGTAGAGGGACATTAGTACAACATACAAGTCTAGTTATCGCTTCGGATATGTTCTTTTGCGTTAGAGTTCAGTTATCGTTTTATAGTGGAGTAAACGTTAACTGACCAATTAGTTAGTTTGCTGATCAAAGAGTTTGGTCACGGTATTAACAAACTGGTCTGAGCCAACAATAAAGAGCCTAGGAGGTCCCACTCTTAGCTCTGTCAGGATACTTGGAAAGACACATGAGGAAGTTGTCAAGACAGGTTCGATCGATCGAAGTTGTCTCGATCGATTGAAGTCTAGGCAGGTTCGATCGATTGAAGTTGGTTCGATCGATCGAAGCCACTTCGATCGCTCGAGAGCTAGGTCGGTTCTGGGAATCTATAAATAGGGCAGCTGCGTTCTAAAAAAGTGGTTCGTCGTTTTGAACGCCAGAAGCTGCAGAAACTGTTTTGGAGCCCCAAAACCTTCTGTATCCTCTCCATTAGGGTTCCTACCAACCCTAGCCCTTCCTGCGAGCATCCATAGGAGTCATAAGAGTGAAGACCATCTAGTGGAGGCTACTGGAAGTCAGAGATTTCAGAATTGGGTTCAAGACAGTAAGGTATAATTCTTGTCCCCTCTTGTGCGCATCTATAGAGTTGATGGGTAGTAGATCCGGGCATGCCAATTAAGTTTTATAACTTGATTTTTCCGCTGCGCGTTTAAACTTAGAACTTAAACCGGTTTTTCCAACACTCAGTAGCTGGCCTCTTCTTCCTCTGGCTCGCCCGCACAACCAAGACGACCTCCTTCTCCTTCAGAGTAGTCTGTCCCTTGGAACCATCTTTGTGAGAAACCATAAAAAGACATGAGTCAAAGATTGGCCAAAATATATACAACAATAACCAGGCAGAAAGGGAATTGAGGAGAACCCGAAAACTTACCAATAATGATCAGAGGAAAGATGGGTGCTTTGAAGGGCTGGCTAGGCTCGTAATTGACTTTTCGAGCTCCCGTACGGGTCAATAGATCGGTGATGTTGGTCAGCTCCTGATCCAAGGCCCTAATCTAGTCCTGACACTCGTCAAGAATGTTCGACAGATCAGTTGACCCCACTATAACAATAACACAGATCAGTTAGTCCAATGAAAATAACAATATAAACAAAAATAGATGCAAAGCTAGAGCTTACTCCTCAGTTTCCCCGCCTAGGAGGTCCTTACTTGAATTCCTGGGGTGTTCTTACAAAGTTCGAGGGTGGACACATGAAAGAACTTCTTCTTCCACCCCTTGTTATTGCTTGAGCACTTGTCAATTATCTTCCTTCCCTGTCGGGCTGCCAAAGAGAAGAAGCCGACCTCCCTATGCAAAAGGAAGGGTCAGTGGGTCCACAATAACTCTTAAAGGGTGAGCTCATACCAGAGGACTTGGGGCCGGAGGTGTATGGCCCCCATCAAAACCTCTACCCATTAGGGTAAGTTGCCCTAGAGTAATCCTGAGGTAAATCAACATGTCCCGGGCAAGCGGGTGGAGAGGAAGGCAAAGGCCTGCCATGAAGGCGTCCTCATAGAGGGTGATAAAAATATCATACCTATCTCTAATCTATCCCAGGTTAGTAACAAGCAGATTGCTGGGAATCCACTCGCAAGAGAAGGTTATGCCAGGACTACCAGAGACCGAGGCCTCATCATCCGACCCCTGCGATACAGAGGCTGACTGGAGCCCCTGGCTCATCTCATCGTCAGACACCTGAATGGGAATCCTACCATAACTATGATGGTGTAACAGAGTCAGTGAAGGAGGGTCCAAACTTGTGTCTAGGGTCCCTGACCTGGATTGCTCATATTCTAATCGAGAAGAGGAGTTAAAATCTAAATGGCACATTTTTTAGGTTCCTACATCTGGATGAGGGAGTAGTAGGCAGCCTACGTAAGGGTTAAGAACCCCAGGAGTGGAAGGACCAAGAGCCTATATGGTAATGCTCACAAGGTCTTCACAATCAAGTAATACTCGGACAAAATGGATCTAGGACACCCCAACTGGGCCGACTGCTCTACCAAGGAAAGGGAACCACCTGACCTAAGGAAGAAGCAGAACCTAATAAAAAGAAATCCCATTCCCGTACGAGTCCTAACGGGTTCCTATTCTCTAGCCTCGTTCAGGAATGTTAACAAATGAAGAAAAGAAGAAAAACATAGTGAATTGTTAGGCTGGAGGAACGAAGACTTATGAGAATAAAGTGCACGAAAGAGCTCAGAAGTCTTGACCAGACGCTTTTTCTTTTATACCACTGGGTAGACTCTTCCTATGGGTAGTAGAAGTAGAAAGAATGTTCAAGTGTCCCTAATAAAGACAACATAGATGGTCCAGATGATCTCAGATACAACGGCCATCCATCTTCTAGCCTAAATGCCCGATAGCTAGCACCTCAGGCGAACCAAGTAGTGCCTCAAAAGGCGTGTGCATTAATGGCATAACGTGACAATTTTGTTAGGTTGTGACTCTTCGATTGTGCTTATACTAGTCTCGTTGGATCATAACCAGACCAGCCACTCCTTGACATGTGGCAAATACTAAGCCCATGCTCCCGAGGTAACGATCGGTCTAGGCCCTGAGTGACTGTGGATATCGCAGGCTAGCCATGCTTTAGCTTTTCCCAATTCAAATATGAGTCACCACTTAATTTTTAAAGAAAAACTAAGAAACCATTTTAAAAGCAAACTAGTCATTTTGGAAGCCAGAGATTTCTAGGTCCAAGGATTATAGAACGAGAAGGGAAAGAGCCCGACGGACTAAAAGACCTCCTCTCATCCTATCTCATGGTAGGCCTCTATTCTACATCCTTTTAATCAAATTAATAATCTAAGCATGCCCTTAACTATTACATAGATATATATATATATATAACAAAAGCATGTTGAAAAGGGTGCAAGATTGCTAACGATAAAATGGCATACAAAATCACATAGTTCAAATAGCAAGCAAAATGATATGCAATAATGAACAAGACAACTTACCCGAGATCCAGCCGCGAAATAGAAAACGTGCAATGCGTGCAAAAGTACAAATCCTAAGAAAAAGGTCTCTAATCACATATATACACATAAATCAAGACCTAGTCTAAGGTGTCGCACATGGAGTTGAAAATCAATAAAATAAAAAATAATTAAATAATCTAGAGAAGAGTCGAGAAATTGTACCTCCATAGCGCTACAAAACAAAGGGTTAGTCCACATGCTTTGAACATAATATAATATCAAATCCTAAACATCATGCCTAACTCCTATCTTATATCTATCAAACATTGAAGAAATTGACATAATCATGAATTCCTTCTAACTAGTTGAAATTACAACACCTCTATAGATATACAAGTCTCAACTAGGATCGAATGTAATGTCCATATAGAGATGATACAATCCCAAGATGATTACAAGGAACCCACAACTAGGTTACACTAATTATGACTTAACTTAATACAAAATATATTCCTAATTGCTAGAATCTATACATATGTGATAAATGTAAGAACATGAACAAGAATAAGCTATGAATCATTTATTGATTTGGATCATTTAGCCTCTGGATTTAAGCTTAATTAATCATAATCAAAACATAGTTTAAGCCTTAGGTCATAGAAGAGTAATTTAGATCATTATTTACAAAGTTTATTGACAAAAAAATAAATTGTGCACTCTTGTGCAACACCCAAGTGTAGGTGATCGTGCAAGCAGTAATCTGGTAAGACCAAGTCAATCCCATAGAAAAGGCTTTAGTGTACTAGCTTAGACTATTCCCGAAAAGGAAAATTAAAAATCAATGTTTTAGATGAAATGTGAAACACGAAGCTCCACAGATTACCAACTAATAAAAGTAAAGCAACTAAATTAAACTAGTAATTAACTAACTAACTAAAGCAATGTTAAACTGAGTTTTAACTTTATAAAACAAAAGTGTTGGGATCACACGAATCCACAGTGACTTAAGCATCTACCATGCACATTCATTAACGCTCTATGGAGTACATCCCTTTATAGTATTTCGTATTTTTCTAAGAGTAAAGATTCAATAGTCCTTTTATGACCGGGACTATATCGTCACAGTTGATTTCAAAAAAGTGGAAGACAGTTTAAAATAGTGGTTTAGTCTCGTACCCTCAATGGTGTTAGCATTGCAAAAGTTATTGAAGAAAGATGCCTTAAGGCTTAAAGTTAAGAAACTACTTTGACAAACTAAGCTTATATGGACAGTTTGATTATATATTTCAGAAACAGAAAGTCATGGAATACTAAAAAGGATCATCTCAAGATTTTACAGGTTCGATCGATCGAACTACATCGTCTTTCAACTGATCAAAATTTCTTCAATCGCTTGGCTGTGTCTGGGTTCGATTGACCGAAATGGCTTCGATCGATTGAATATAGAGAATTTGTTGTGTGCATGGCAGAGGTTGGAGATCACTGTTTCATCATGATCTCCTAACTCTGGGACTACTCAGACAATATTTTAGTTACGGAAAATAGGCTTTTAACGTGAGACATAGTTAAGGCTGCGTTTGGTTGGGCTTTGAACATAAAACTATTGAAAACTATGGTTTTAAGGAGAAACTAACATGCAAACCTATACTGATAATTGATTAAGACTACGAAAACTTTAGGCAGAATGTAAATAAGAATAATGCGAAACCTGGAATGAAAGAAAACTCGTATTTACTTCAAAACACCAAACCAATGCACTGTCCAAGCATTTAAAACCTATAAAACAAGTATATAATCTCTATCTGTCTATGAAACTGATAAAAAATAATGGGCGTCCCTCTGGATGAGTTTATAACACATATATATAGAGAACCTAGCTAGGGTTTATTACAAATGCGTCTCCACTGCATTCCCATAATATTTTGATAAAAAAATGTTCGAGCGATTGAACCTATCTCGATCACTTGAAATGCACATTTCTTGATCGGTTGAAATATCGTCAATCACTTGACCTCTCGAGCGCTTGAAGTCTCTTCGATTACTCGAACTTCTTATTTCAGCTTTGAAATGTCTTGCTTGTATTTGTGCTTTACCCATTTCCTGTAACTCATCCTTGGACATATGAACGCAGCATATTTGCACGAAATAACAACTAATATAACCAAACTCATCATAGATTCATCTCATTGTACATAAACTGGCATTGTAACACAATTTGTAGATAAAATGGGGAATTGTAAACTAATTCATTGTATTTTCATATTATAGCGCATCTGTATCGCAGACTCATAGTCTGCGTGGGAAGAAGACGAGTCTATGTTTTCTTAGAGATATTCTATGGTATAGCTGTTTCAATGGTTTGTACGATATGAATTTGCTATTAATCATTATTTCTCTTTTAAACTTGTTAAATTTATTCTTAGCAGTAATTCTAAAATATAACTTTAGACTTTTAATTTCTGTAAAATCTTAAAAAAAAAGGTTCCTATTTTTCAATTATTATTTTCATAATATTATGATGGAATAAATATTTAGTTTAATTAAAATTATTTTAAAATGCTTGTTTTTAGTTATGTAAAAATAGTATAAAATGCATTTGGATGTTTACTAAATACGGAATAAATTTCTAAATTTTTTTATGGATAATTGTGGACTATTTGATAATTCATTAAATTATAAAACCATTGTTTAATAGTTAAATAGAGATTTCATCACTTTATATATCTAAAATATTTCTAAATATTTGGGAAAAATACTAAAATATTCTTATGATCTCTTAAACTTATTAAAAATAGTTTCGTGTAGAAATCATTATGCTTTGGTATTTTTTTGGAAATTCTATCCGTTGGTGATTATTTTTAAAAATAGAGTTTTTAACTTCGTAAATGCGCATTAAATACTTTGTAAATCCGAAAAATACGCCATCAGCGCCTAAAATCTTAGAATAATGATGAGACTACTTTTCCAAAGTTTGGAGACGTTTTAGCACCATTAAAATTACAGCCTAATTGTAAGACTCGCATTGGATAGAAATTACTACAGACTCCGTATTGAGTCTAGTCAGTACCATTAGCCTTAGATTAATATAAGGATCATCATATTCAGGTTAGGACACATTTTTGTTGAAATTGTTGTTTTACCCTTACACGGAGAATTTAGACTTAATTGTTATCCTATCATCATGAATTGTAGGGACCGAGACCTATTTGCTTTTCTGAGAAGAATCTTTATTCTGTTAAGATATTGAGGTGAGTAAAACGTTACCCTAATTATTGTTAAAATGTGGTGTCACTTTTTTACTTTGAGATTTTGATAGAAACGTGTGTAAAAGCTTCAACCTTTGTCAATATTAAATGTGATGGTTATTCCCATAAGTTGAGAATTATGAATTTTTGATTATTCTATGGATATAGGAGTAATTTTGTGTCATTCTCTATGACAATTGTTGTGTTAATCTCATATAGATGAGGAGATGATATAAGCTTCAACCTTTGAATTTGTTGAGATGATATATAGAATTTCCATGACTTGATTTATCTCAGCATTTAATATGGAATTGGCATGAATATGTGATATGAATATACCCATATTATCAGCATTTCAATTATGTCATATTGAATCTAAAGAAAAAATCCAAAGCCACCGCCACAACCCTTGTTATTTAAATCCACTGCCTACAGAGAAACTAATGTGACTGTCTTGCGGCAAGTGGTACCCATGTCCAATTAGAGCATGACTTGAGGAATGGGGTTTGGGTCGATACCCTTTTGATATCACCAAATAGTGGTGTTTTCGTTATCCTGTCTCAATATGTGACGTGGGATCTTCTACACATTTAGCCAAATAATGGCTTCTTATTTTTCTCATATGTCGTAGCTATCCGAGAATGGGGCACCCTCGATACTCGATACGCCCAATTGGAGTAAGTTTCAAACTCGGAGAAGTTGCTAGGGTATGAGGAGGACCTATGGTTATGTAGGTTTTAGTACGATGTGAAGTGCATTTGTGGTAGTAAGTGTGGATTTGGTACAAACTAAAAATTGTATGCGCTTTTACAGTGTAATATTATAATGTGTTTCTTTATAAATCTATGAATAGGGTGGTAGGCCACATTAACACTTTTGCAGGACAAGCTTACTACATAGTGATTTACTTTATATGTTGCTTATCGTGAACAAGAAACTAACTCTCGGAGCCTCTTTTGAGAAGAGGTGATGGAACTTTTGTCTTGTAGCGATATTGTATATTTTTGTGGTTGTTCATGGATTGTTCGAGTTTCAAGTTTTACTCATACCAGTTTATACTGACCTGGATGTCTCCATGCATCTCGGATGCGTTCAATTTATGAACGTAGCCAGGGAACATTTATAGCAGAATGAGCATTGACTCAAATAACAGCATGGATCAAGTTGGCTAGCATGCTTGGAGTTTATTTTGATTGGAGACTTTGGAATTTAGAATGGTTATATCCATTTATAATTTCTGGCATATGAGCCAATTGCTTCTTTTTTTGCATTTGAGATTTGAGAGTTAGCAGCGTTTGAAATTTGGTTTAAATTTATCATGAATTTGGAGTTATATTTATTTTAGTTTTTATTGGACTATTATTTTTATAGTTTTATAGTGTTTCTGTTTGGGTTGTGTTCTGATTTTGTGTTCGAAAATTGGGGCACTACAGGTGGCCTTCTTAAGTACACTCACCCCTGATCCAGTCATCATCTTCTTCAACGAGGATCTACCGCCGGAAGGATCTGCGCATAATAAAGCTTTGTACATCACTGTTGGGTGCAAGGGCAGTAGGTGTCGTTCTGTTTGGTGGATATAGGCTCCACATTAAATGTTTGTACTCTAAGAACCGCCACTGCCTTGGGGGTTAACATCCTGGACATCAATCCATTTGTGTAATCAGTGAGGGTCTATGATAACACCAAGAGAAATGTAATGGGGACTGTTTCTCTCCAGATCTGAGTAGGATCTTTGGTTGGCACTGATCTCTTTCAAGTCATGGATATACTTGCCTCGTTCAACTTGCTGATTGGGAGGCCCTGGCTGAATGTCAAAAATGCGGTGTCATCTACTGTGCACCAAATGATCAAATACATTCATGAGAAAGAGGTGAAAATCATCCTTGGCAACAGTTGGGAAAATGAAGCCTTTCCAAGCTATGCTCCCATCTTTGAAATCCAAATACCTGAACTAGAAGAAGGAGAAATCGGAGGATTCTTCATGAAAAAGATCCATATGATTAGTGATGGAGACAGGTTCCCCGAGATCCACTCTGCGATAGTCAATATCGTTCGCAAAATGAATTACTTCCCTGGAATAGGATTAGGCCAACGTCAACAAGGGATTCGTGAGTTCCCACGGATCAAAGGACAAAGAGGCACTTTCGGATTGGGGTACAAGCCCACAGAAGAGGACATCGAGCTCCAAAAGCCATGGAAGAAGAGAGTGAGGAGTCTTCCACCATGCCACAAGACCCTGAATGACCAGTTCATCAAAGAAGGGGATAACTTCCCTTACTTTGGATTCCCTGAACTTTGGATCCATCAGACCACTGGAAAAAGGTACCCTGGGCTTGAAATCTTTACTGACTGCGAAAGGCCCCCTATCAAGATCCATTCTATCCGGAAGAATTTGTGAAAACCCCAGAGGAAGACCGGTTGAAGTATCTGGACACTAAGGCTATCGAGAGGATGTGGGAAGAGTTCCCTGAAGAAAAGGAAAGAAAAAGGGCCAAGAGGCAAGATGATCAGATCATGCCAACTGAGGAGGGTCTGAGCAACCAGGCTATAGAGTCTTCTGTCTATGTCTCCCTATCCCCTGTTCCCCCGGAGTATGTACTTCTGATTATTGAGTCTGTACCAAAGTCGGCTGTTGTGAGCCCACCAATGTCTGATGTAATCAGTCCACCTGTTATGAATGAAATGAAAGACGGTTCTGCCTACTCCTCTGTGTCTAATACTTGTGAATGCACAAATCCCTCCAAGGATCTCCCAATCAAACTTAAGCAACTAATTGAAAAACCATCTGCTTATGAAATAATCGAAGACACTTTATCAATTAACCTAAGTAAAAAAGATAATCCACAAATTGTGCAAATTGGCTCAACACTTAATGAAGAAGAAAAAATAAAAATTAACTCTCTTGCTAAAAGAATTCAAAGATGTTTTCACTTGGTGTTACGAGGATATGCCTAGGGTCGATCCCGACATTGTCCAACATCTTATTCCCCTCTTCCCCAATTCTTAACCTGTCAAGCAGAAACTGAGGCACATGAGACCGAAATGGGTGCTGAAGGTCAAGGAATAGGTAGAAAAATAGTTCAAGGCAGGGTTCATCATTGTTATAGAGTATCCGGAATGGGTTGCCAACATCGTGCCAGTCCCCAAGAAAGACGAAAAAGTTCGTGTGTGGGTCGACTTCCATGATCTAAACAAAGCCAGTCCTAAGGACGACTTCCCGCTTCCCCACATCGATGTCTTGGTAGATAACATCACAGGACATGAGCTACTATCATTCACGGATGGCTTTTCGGGATACAATAAGATTCTAATGGCACCAGAAGATCAGGAAAAGACGACATTTACCACACTTTGGGGGACCTACTGCTATAGGGTGATGCCTTTCGGACTCAAGAACATTGGAGCAACCTACCAAAGAGCCGCCACTACTTTGTTGCATGACATGATTCACAGGGAAGTATAAGTGTACGTAGATGACATGATCGTGAAATCCATGGGTAGAGAAGGGCACTTGGTGGCACTAGAGAAGTTTTTTGAAAGATTGCGCAAGTACAAGATGAGGCTGAATCCCAAGAAATGCACTTTCGGTATGACTTCGGGAGAATCCAATTCATCAACCGCTTTATTTCCAAGCTCATAACTACATATGATCCCTTATTTCGGTTGCTGAGGAAAGGAGAGAAGTGCCAATGCGATGACCAATGCCAAGCCGCATTCAACAAAATAAATGCCTACCTTCAAAATCTGCCCGGCCTTTCACCACCCATTCCTCACAAGCCCTTACTTCTTTACCTATCTGTATTAAAAAAAATTCCATGGGTTGTATGCTAGCCCAGGAAGGAGAAGAAAGCCACTCCGAAAAAGCCATATATTACCTTAGTAAGAGGTTGACTGGGTATGAGCTCAATTACTCTACCCTCGAAAAAATGTGTTGGGCCTTAGTCTGATGCACCCGCCTATTAAGGCACTATATGCTAGCCTTTCTGATTGTGCTCATATCCCGTATGGATATTCTAAAATACCTCCTTGAAAAAACTGCCCAGACCGGTCGTATATCCCATTGGCTACTTCTACTATCTGAATTCGATATCAAGTATGTAACAAGCAAGTCGGTAAAAGGGAGAACTATAGCTAAGCATCTTGCAGAACATGCCATTGACTCCGAAGAAAATGGAGACTTCCCGTTCCCAGACGAGAATATCATGGAAATCAAAGAAGAGTAGTGGAAGTTATACTTTGATAAGGCAGCCAACATGAAAGGATACAGAGTAGGAATGATTCTGGTATCACCGAATGGGGACCATACCCCGCTGGCAGTCAAGCTCAATTGTAAATCCACCAATAATACAGCTGAATACGAGGCATGCATTTTGGAGATGGAAACAACCATAGAATTGAAAGTTCAGAAGTTGGATGTCTTCGGAGATTCAAATCTCATTGTGTCACAAGCTAGAGGAGAATGGAAGGTAAAAGAAGAGAGGTTGAAGCCCTACCATCACCATCTCGATGGACTCAAGAAACAGTTCAAGAGCATAACATTCTTTTACCTACCCAGGGAAGAGAATTAGTTAGTAGAATCATTGGCTTCCCTAGCCTCCATGGTCAAAATTCTCGTAGGAGTCAAAATGATGCCTCTGGTAATTGAGCAGAGATATGAACCGTCATTTAGCTTGATCGCTACAATCGAAGAAGAAGAGAATGAAACACCATGGTATCAAGATGTCTGGAACCTTATAGAAAAGGGAACATACCCCAAGAGTCTACTGAGAAAGGTTAAAGAGCAATTCGAAGGTTCGCAGCACAATTCATCATTTGTGGTGAAAAATTGTTGAAGAAAGGGTACAATGGTCACAACCTGACTTGCTTGTTCGGGAAGAACGCTAGAAGGATGATGGAAGAAATACATGAAGGGGTATGCAGTCCACCCATAAACAGTCACATGCTGGATAAGAAGATTATAAGGCAAGGGTACTACTAGACGACATTGGAGAAAGATTATTGTGAATACATAAGAAGGTGTCACAAGTGCCAGATCTATGCAAACATGATACACAAATTGCCATCTCTTCTCCACAGTATGACCTCCTCGTGGCCATTCTCGACTTGGGGAATCGATATCATTGGCGAAATTGTTCCAAAGGCCTCAAATGGGAACTAATACATTTTAGTGGCCATCGACTACTTTACGAAGTGGGTAGAAGCTGCGTCAAATACCAAGTTGGGGGCCAAAGAAGTGGCCAAGTTCATTAAGAGGAACCTTATATGCCGCTATGGAGTCCCCCATGAGATCATTTCGGACAACGAAAGTCATTTCAAAGCAGAGGTCAGGGATCTGTTCGAGGAATACAAAATCACTTATCACAAGTCGTCACCATACAGGCCGCAAACTAATTGGGTAGTCGAAGCTGCAAACAAGAATGTCAAGGCCATACTGCAGAAGTCGGCCGATACTTACAAAGATTGGCATGAGAAACTACCATTTACACTTTGGGGATATAGAACATCGATAAGGACATCTACGGGAAGGACTCCCTATTCATTGGTATATGGCATAGAAGCAGTCTTATAGTCGAGATAGCACTATCGGCCCTGCATGTGATGGTAGAATATGAAATTTTAGAATCTGACTGGTTAAGGGAAAGGTACGAAGAATTGGCTCTCATAGATGAAAAGCGCCTAGCGGCAGTCGACCCTGTCTGAATCTATCAAAAGAGGATACCCCGTGCTTTTCACAAGAAAGTTCATCCGAGGAAAATTATCCAGGGTGACCTTGTCCTGAAGGAACTACGAGCTCCGATCTTTGACTCGTGTGTGAAGTTCAAACCCAAATAGCTTGGCCCTTACATCTTCAAAACTATCCTCTCCGGAGGAGCGACCTATCTCATGGACCTCGACGATGTTGAATTCAAAGAACCAATCAACATGTATCGCCTCAAAAAGTACTATGCTTGACCTTTTTTTTACCCAATTCCTTTTGAGCCTCGCCCTGAACTACGCTCGACCTGATTCCCACTCGGGGATACATAGGCAACCGCATAAAAATAGCCCAATTCCTCTTAAGCCTCGCCCTGAACTATGCTCGACCTGATTCCCATTCGGAGATACGTAGGCAACTGCTTTGGTTCGGTCGACACCAATATCAACCCACTTCTTTCTTACCTTGGCCCGAACTACATTGGATCTGATCCCCACTCGAGGGTACGTAGGTAGACTTTCAGAAGAAAAAAGAAGGATGGCTTGCTAGGTCGAAAATCCGAAAGGACGCCTAGGAAAAAATTAGAGTTAAATCCAAAATGAGCAATAACAAAAGAGAGAAAAGAGCTCGCTAGGTCACCTAATTGGTGCCTAGGCAAAATTATGAGCGTATGAGAGTAATAAAGTCGTGGTCCTTACCATAACCCAGAAATCACCCTTCACACTAGGGGCAAACTTCGACCACCTGCCTCGTTTGCCTAAACCTCTTCTAAACTAGGGGCAAACATCGATCAAGTACCTCGTGTGCCTCACAACCATACATATCCCAAACTAGGGGCAAACTTTGGCCACCAGCCTCATTTGCTTTAATCGTCCTAGCGTGCCCAAACAAGTACCAAAAGCAAAAATCTGATCAAAATCATACTACAAATGTTTTCAGAAAGCCAAATGCATAAATTAAGGTTCTCCAAGTAACCAAGGTTCACCGATAAACAAAACCTCGAATATTGCGTAAACAGGAATAAATAAAAGTTTTTTCTTTCAGAAAGCAATCACAAATATCAAAGACACTTGGAGGAAAGAAGCAAAATCAGTCAAGTCTAGTTTTATTTTGTGTCTTTTATTTCTTCAAAGGTCTTTAGAAGTAGGCTTTTACTCGGTAGGCCCATCCACTGATGAAAGCAGCAATAGTGACAGCTTTAACTCTAGAAGCAAAGACCCTCTCAGTAAACCCCGGGGGACCTCTTGAACTCGCCCAGACTGTCTGGCCAATCAACAAGGATGATAGAAAGAAGTCTCTCTCAGACCCATCAACCATACTCTCTGGTAATCCCTGAGGCTGGTGGTCATAGCATGGAGGCCCCAATGCCCCACAATCCAGTAAATGTTGGCCTCCGATAAAGCACCAATCATGCTAACCCAATCGGCAGAAGTGTAATGAGAATGAAGCACGGCCCTGCGGAACTAAACTGGCAGCACACTACCAGTCCATAACTGAAGGCGCTCGTAGAGCCAAGCCTGTGACACCAAAGGCGCCCTAGAAAGAAGGAGAGTTCCTAGATTAAAAGCACGATCCAAATCATTCAGGGTTTCGGCCAGAACCATGGCCATGAGGTTCTTAGTCAATTTCAGCCCAAGTCACTAAAAGTACTCGAGAACAGGAAGTGCAAAGTCATGCATAATATCAGAGCAGCCCCGTAGGTGTCATCATATATGCTGGGATTCCCAGGACTAGCGTACCAGGCAATGATGGAAGCAATATCAAGAACCTCACCATGAATTAGTCGGAAGGAGATAGTAGTGGAATAGTTCAAGTATTCAGCCAGGCCTCGTGTAGGACTGGGATATCAGCAAAAGGAAAAATCAGGTCAGAGTCCGGATCGAAGCCAAGGATAGCACAGAACTCCTTGAACAGGGGGCATATCTCCAGGCCATTAAAATTGAAGACAAGATTTACCAGGTCCCAGTGGGCTATGACAGCACGCATGAACTCAACATTCAAAGCCATTTGGCGAAGGGAGAATAGCTCAGTCAAGCTATAACTGAAAAGGTTGATCCGTTCCACACCATCCGTGATATTTAGCCAAACTGTGAGTTGAGTAGGATTGTACAATGCTATGTTTTCTGTCGCGGCTCTAGCAAAAATTCAAAATTTTGAGAGCACCTTCCCGTTTCACAGACTATCCCACCTGCAAGGCAAACTCACTCAGTATCACGAGTCTGCTCATTGCAGTAACATCAACAATCATAAAATCACAGAGCACATATTTATTGCCACACAATCACCAACTAAAACAAGCACACAACCGGGCCTACAAATCGAAAGATATCCGGCCTAAAAAGGTAAAAACATCATAATACTCTATCAAAAGTGGCACATCATCATCCTACACATTGACCATCATTCATTAGTATAACCAAATCGAAAGCATAAAATGGAGACAAAACAAAAGTCCCCGCTTAGGAGGCCTCAGTCCTCCTCCTCTTCATCCTCTGTCAGGCCACCCGGAGTGTGCAACGGCGATGGCCTCCTCCTGCCACCCATGCACCTTGGTCTGGTTCTTGATGAGCCAGCACCACCTCCATGACACTACGCACACAAAATAAAGACAATCAGCCAAGAAGCAACAAAACTACAAAAATAGAGTTGAATCAGAAATTTACCAAGGATGCCATTTGGCTGGTGGCGAACTGCCTCATACTGTCCATCTTCCAGGGGTAAAATATAGGGTTAGACCCTCACAACCTTAAGGAGCACAAAATTATAGACATACTCGATGGTCCCGCGTGAGGACCAAAGACTGTAAGCTAGCTGGCAAGGCGTAACCCTCCTCAACATAACTCCAAGGGACATTGAGGACGCCTGTTGGATGGGTAGGATAACCGCACGTGACTCGCGGTACCTCCATGACCTGCGAAGAGCCATCAGCATCCAAAACATTAATGGTCCAATCCCAAGGAGAGATAGGATTAGAAGTTGGGGGAGCCTGTTTCCTATACATCTAGCAAAGCTGTAGGCACAAGACAAGTTAGCAAAAGATAAGTCCAAAAGCATAAGTGACAAATAGAGACAAAAACGTAAAAGAAACTCACATCTAGGAGTGGGAAATTTGGCATCAGAAAGCGGCCACGGTAGGTCTCATATCCTATCTCAGAACGAAAGTGATCCCAAGCAACAGTACCAGCCAAAGCTGCCAGTAAAGCAACACCAGAGAGGTCATTATCATCCATCACAGGAGGGGTATGAGGAACGATGTACCTCGGACCACCAACCACCTACCGAGACACCCGCTCACTAGGATACCACTGCCCATGCTTAGTACTCTCCATTAGAAGTCGATAAGAAGCAAGAGGCCTCACCGCTTGTATCTCCTCTGGGGCAGCATAGGAAACATGCTCCCAAGGTGTCCAATCAATGCTAGCAATCGTCAGCTTGGATAAGAAATTTCTCAGGAGGACGATCTTGTGGGCCCCGCTCTTAACCCCAACTACATCCCATCTCCATCTCAAGCCCCGAGGGAACAGAGGCACAGGAGCCATGCCATCCTCATCTTTACCCGACTCATCGGCGAGAGTAGGAGCCAACATTTTCAGGTACTCAAAGCTCCAGAGCTGCACGGAAAGGTGAAAGTCAAAAAATAGAAACAAAAAAGGACCAAAAGGAAAAGAGAAATTCACTGAATATACCTCCCAAGCCCGCCAGAACCCTCTAGTGGATTTAATGCCGCCATGAGAAACCTCACCCATGTGCTTATAAAGATGGGCTAGGGCAGTACTGCCCCAGTGGTAAGAAGGAATCTCATCAATGGTAGCCAAGCAAGAAAGGAGCCGCAAGCACACCCGATCATTCTGTGTCACAAAAATCGAGCAGCTGAGAACATATAGGAGAAAGACACGTAGCAGCTGCTGGTTAGTCAGAGTGTGTCCCCCCTGCCATAAGCCCGATAAAGCCAGCGACAAGGGAATCGAGGCCCCTCTAGACTTAGAGGAACAACCCCAATCAGCATCTCGATAGCTTCAGGATCAATCTCATAAAAATAATTCAGAATCAGGCGCTTTCCGCCAACTCTCAAGCCAGTGATCATGGAAAAGTCGAAGGGTGTCATCTTCATTTCGCGAAATGGCAGGTGGAAAGTATTCGTCGTGTCCCACCATCTCTCCATAAGAGCATAGAAGTGGGTCAAATCATTTATACTCCTTGAAAGTAGGCGGACAAAGCCGTCAAACCCGGAATCGTCTACCATTTTCTTGACAACAGGCAAAAGTTGGGTATTGTAGACACCCCATTTTGTCAACTATTAGATTTAGGAAACCCATAGCTTGGTGGTTCACAATGATTGAAAAAGACTCAAAAGGACTCTTGGAAGTTAGTGCTTAGAATGACCAAAATGCCCTTGAAAGCCCAAAAACTCCCTGATTTGGGCCAACAGTTCTGGAAACATGCTACGTTGTAAGAAAAGTGATAAAAATGAGTTTTGAAGCAAAGTTAGATGAAATCATCACCTCCCAGAGACTCTTGAAAGTCTCAGAAGTTCCCAGAAAGTTCCCGTTGACCGGTTTGACCCAGGTTTTACCGGGGTTTGACTGAAATCATCCAAATTCTCCAGATAGTTCCAAGATCATTCTAGATCATGTGAAAGGTACTAAAATGAGTTTTAACAGAAAATCAGATAAAAATGTTAGCTCCTGGGAGCTCCCAGAGGTTCCCAGAACTTCTTGGAGATCCCAAGTTTGACCGATTTGACCTAAAAGTTGACTTTGCAACCGGAGCACCGTGTCATTTTTCAAACATTTTTCATGGATACTAGAGGTCAATAGCATTCCAACTATATATCGCACATAATTTCTGAATTCAAAACGCATTTACTATGGATTTTCGAAGGTGAAAAAGACGATCAAACCGGCTTTTATCGCCAATACCGCAAAACTTTTCAAACTGACCTGACTCCGATCAATTTTTTTTTATCAAAATTAGACTCCATTACCTTTCCAACGGTATATCACAATTTGGAGTTTGTATGCAGTTTTTGTGAATTTCGGACGAAATAGGGCCTTTTCACGAATACCAAAAACTCTAGGGGCCTAAACGTAAATTTCTAGACGTCTAAGGAGCAGTGTCGCGCGCGGCACTGGGCCACTACCACGGTGGCACGGTGGCACATGGCCAGTGCCGCGGCGGCACTCATCCCCCGCAGAACCCAATTTTGTAATTTATTTTGGGGGGGTCCGAATTGAATAATTAAAGACCAAAATGATGTAGTATTATGTTCACAGATGTTTGGGACCAATGGGAGCACTTTCTAAATCCCAAAATCACCCCAAATTGGCCTATATAAACCCCATTTTGCTCTTTGTTTTGGGGGGACCAAGTGCAAAGGTTGAGAAAGTTGTAGAGAGAAAGAGAGATAAAGATAGGTTTAGAAGAGAGAAAGGGAGCTTCTCTAACTAATTTTCTATAAGAAAGTGAGTTCTAATATTATTTTCTTCCATTATCTCTCATATACTCCACATTCAAATACCCCTCCAATCACCATTCTTGAGCATTCTTAAGTTAGGAAGTTACTTCCATGTCCGAATGTCAATATCTATGAGTGAAACGCCAAGTTACAAGTCCAAAATCACATTGATTATCATCTATTGATTGCTTATTTGATTGTTTACATACTATGTTCATCTCTTCTTATCTCATTTCTTTTTGATTTTTCTTTGATTACTTACATGCTTATCATCATCTAGATGACATGTTGTTTGAGGAGGGTGAATCCTTATTGATAGTAGCTCTTGACCTCAAAGACATGTTTGATGGATGATGATTTTATCTTCATTACATTCATATGTATTCTTGAAGATATATTCTCAAACAAATCTATGTTTTTGCAAGAAATATTGGGTGTTCTTAATATGAGTTTGTTATTCTAAGAAGTTATAATCTCCATTTGATGTTAAAAATATGCCTTCAAAACCCCTATTTCAAAACGCCTCTAAAACCCCAACATTTGGATTCCAAAAAAACAAACCTTGTTTTCTCAAGAAATCTTCAAAACAATGAATGACTTGAGTTCAAAGATTCCTCTAGATTTCAATACTCAATGTATGGATGCAAGACCACTTGGAAAGTCTTGTAACTCATTAGAGGACACCCATGATATTTGGTTTGGTTTGGAAACACTTGGAAGGTTTCGATTTTGGCCCAAACATTCATTCCAGACATTATGTTTTTACTGTCACAGCAGCTTGGTTGAATTTGAACTTGTTTTTCAGAAAACGTTTCCAAAAGAAGTGGTCCTAACTCATTTTTCCCTCGAACTTCAAAGTCTTAGGGAACGTTCTATATAATATGGGCCTCTAGATATTTTGTTTTCATTTTCTAATAGTTTTCAACATTTCAGTCAATAGTACGAACTTTGTTTCTGAGTAACCTCTATTGTTTATATGATTTCTCTCAATCTGTAATAGTTATTGAAGATTGGATTTTTGATATGTGTTCTAGACACAATAAGGATGTTCTACATAAATAAGCATGAACTAAAAACATTTCTAGCCCCAGTTTTCATTTTTCACAAGATTAACTCACTATTCTGTCCACTATTCACAGCAAGCATACTTTTAGTTTCATTCTTTGATTTGATGCTTACATACAATCTAAATTAGTTTATCTCTTAGGAAGTAATTCATACTACATTTGTACATATCCCATGATGATTCCTTTCATGCATTCATTCATATTGTAGATTTCTAAGTCACTTTAGAAAGTCCATGTACACAAACACACTACAACCTTTGCACATTTTAGGATCATACATTGCATCCATGCAAGATTTAGGGTTTTTGTGACTCCCAATCTAAGAAGATTATAAGGATTGAAATTGATCACACGCCCAGGCTTCCCCTCGATTTAATCATCCTTTCTCATCCGTCCTGGGGATTGAGACGTTTTCTTTTCTCAAAGATTAACATGCATCATTCTAGCTTGCTAAGCTTATTTTGAATCCTTTGATTATTTGTTTCAAGAACAATTCACGTCCCCTCCTAGATTAGGAAAACTTGATTACTTGATATATGACTAGATGACTTTTTGTAGGTTTATTTGTGTGATCTTTCACTTTATATTGTATGATATTTGGCTTAGATCTTATGAATGATATCTTATCTTTTGATCTTCCATTCAAGATTCTTATGAGATGTAATATACTATCATAGTATTAATTGTCGAACCAAACATAATATAAGATAATTATTTAGATGCTAATTGAGGCTTGTCGAAAGACGGGGCAAGTTGAGGGTATTTTAGTCGTGACAAAGGCTCCCTCCTCTCGTAACAAAACCCCGAGCCAAGTTCTTTGGTTATGAAAGGCCGGAGCCCTTTATTCATTTGGGTAAGTCAAATTGGGTTTCTTGGTTCCCAAAAAAACCAAGTGGCGACTCTCTATCTGTTTTAAAAAGACCTTTTCTTTTTCTCTTTCAAAACAATATCAAATCAAAACAAGAAGTGGAATTCCACGTGTCCACAATCTAGCGACTCTGCTGGGGATAAATTTTATTTTTAAAACAAAATAATACAGAGGTTTGACTCATAAGAAGCATCCTTAAAATAATGTTTTTATTGTGTCTGGTTCACCGCAATGCACTCTTGCATTTCCCCCTCCGACTCTGTCTGAAATGCGGCGCTGACATTATTCCGGTCTTGCTGTGCCAGGGCACAAGTCACCGTTGATACTGTAGTTTTGAAGGTATATCAAAAAGATTAAAAACTTCCGTACTGTATCCCTGACGGTGTATTGGAACTCCTGTCAACGGACCCTCTTTGACTAAACCTAGCCTTTGCATATAGATTCCTATAGAACATTTCGTAGAACTGTTTATTTGTCTTTTCAAAGAGGACAATGTGATTAACTACTGTTTGCCCTGACGAGATTACTTGCGTGGTGTAGATGCTTATTTGGCATAGAATAGAACCTATTTCTTATGATTCCCAAGGTAATCACTCATATGTGATCACATTGAGTTGACCT
This sequence comes from Hydrangea macrophylla, assembly GCA_033977485.1. Classification (NCBI taxonomy): domain Eukaryota; kingdom Viridiplantae; phylum Streptophyta; class Magnoliopsida; order Cornales; family Hydrangeaceae; genus Hydrangea; species Hydrangea macrophylla. Next base: position 909,126 of record CM066992.1, read on the forward strand.
GCCTAGGCACCATGATAAGGATGTTTGCTCTATGCTCACAAAGATATACACTGCAAACCTTGTTTGTTGGTCCTAAGACATAGGAGTGTGAAAACATGCTAGACAGTATGATCACCATCATCACCTGCTTCTCCCAGAAACTTTGTCTAAATTTCCCAAAAATTCCCAGATATAACAGTTTCTCCCGGAAACTCTGCCCCAGACTTCCCAAAAATTCCCAAAATACTCAAACATTTTGAGGTATCCCAATTTCTCCCAGAAACCCTGTCCAAATTTCCCAGAATTAGCCGGATACGACCAGTTTCTCCTAAAAACTCTGTCCAACTTGCCCAGATATAAACAATTTCTCCCAGAAACTCTATCCGGATATCCCGTAAATACCCAGATATAACCAATTTCTCCCAGAAACTCTATCCAACTCAACCAGTTTCTCCCAGAAACTCTTTCTATATATTCCAAAATTATCTAGATACGACCAGTTTCTCCCAAAAACTCTATCCAACTCATCTAGATATAACCAGTTTGTCCCAAAAACTCTGCCGGATATCCCAGAAATACCCATTTTCCCCCAGAAACTCTATCGAAACTTCTCGAAATAATCTGGAAACCCATGTTATCCCCTAGTGATCATACTGGAAGTTATGGTTAGCACACTCTATATGACTAGGACCTTATTTGCTTAGCTGCTATCTATTAGAAGTAGGGGCATCATGTAGATTAGGGCTTGCATCTGCAAGCTTGCTTCATCAGTCTGCAAACACTATTTCAGTCTGTCTGTACACAAGTTAGTCCTCACTTGTCAAAGTCTAACATAGTCCTTTCACATCTATATGTCAGTATAAGTTCTGAGCACCCAGGATCTACATTGTGGGTCAGAGGATCAGGGAGCTGCCTTATCCAAATCACTCCACCAAAAGTTAGGTTTATGGATCTGGAAGGTTTGGAAGCAAGAATAACAGAAATGATCAACCAACAGTCTGACCAGTTGGCCCAAGTTTTAGCCTTTATGGAAGAATTGAAACAACAGCAGTCACAGTATCCACCTAGGTTCCCACCACCACCGAGATTCATGTTGCCACCACCACCAGGGTTTGTACCACCTCCCGTTGGTATACATGAGAATAATATAGACGATGACTGGTTTAATGGGGCCCCACCACCTGCACTTAATAAGAAAATTTAAGAAAAATTGGATAAGATCGACAAGCTTGAGAACATACTGAGAAAGAGTAAAGGGGTTGACAATTACATGTTAGATCTAGAAGGATTATTTGAGCCCAACAAATTAAAGCTACCTGAGAACTTTAAGATGCCTGAAATTGACCTTTTTTATGGAACTGGGAATCTGAAGAGCCACATAAAGTTCTACATGAGTATTTTCCAATCAATGGGTTGCACACCCATGAGCACATCGCAATGTTCTTCCTCAAACCCTCGCTAAGGCTGCTTTATCCTGGTTTCTGACCTTGGAGGTTTCTAAGACGCAGACTTGGGAAGATATAGTCCAGGTCTTCATTGATCATTACTCATATAACCAAGAGCTTGATGTCACCATACGGGATCTGGAGACTACCCGGCAGAACTTCAATGAGTCCTTCGCTGTGTTCTTAAGCAGTTGGAGAAACAAAGTGGCCTAAATAACCAACCGACCAGTCGAAAAGGAACAAGTCCGGATGTTGATCAAGAATCTACAACCGCTGTACCATGAGAAACTATTCTTCCAGTCTATCTTAACATTTGAAGAACTGTTTGAGATTGGGACTAGAATTGAGGATGCAATCAGGGAAGGGAAGATCAAGAATGAAGAATCACAAAGCTAGTCCAAAAGGCCTGACTACTTCCGAAACCCTTCAGATGTCAACGCCCTTAGTAACCAACCCATGACCTATTCTCCCCAACCATACCAGCTCATAAACCAAACCAGCTCGCCTAGCCGCCCTTACCAAAATAGGGTACCCCGTGAATTTTCCAAGTTAGATATCTCCCCCTCTATAACCTTAGGCCGCCTGCTAAAAAAGTGACACCTCCAACTCCTTCAGCCTCGTGTCGATCCTCCACTACCTAACTGTGACCTGTCCAAAGGTGTGCCTACCACCAAGGCCCAGGCCATGACACCGACCAATGCATATGTCTCTGCCATGATATTTAAGACCTCATTGACCGAAGAATCATCGAGCCACCACCCATTCAACCCCATGTTACCTAAGCCCCTGGCCGGTCCTTTCAAATGATCCCCTTTGCTGAGGCCAATGGTTGTTGAGCTATGCGATGAATTGATAGTGTTTGGAACTTCTGCTAAAAATTATGATAAGAATAAGCGAGTCACTGTGACACTCCATTTGAGACCAGGTTGAGTCAAGTCGAGTCTGTTATATGTTTTGAAGTTTAGTCTTGTTGTCGAGTCTGCCTGTCATCTAGTCATTATGAGTATGTGTCGAGTAATGTAATCCTTCTCTTTTGATGGAATGAAATCTCATTTTTGCCAAATCTGATGTGGTTAGCCATAAATGCATGAACCATTGAACTGAAATGTCACTTTTCAAATTACCATGGATATTACTCTACTAATAAACTTTTGCATCAAACAAAAAAAGAATCCTGAAAATGTCGATGTTAATTTTGCACTGACCCCGAAGAAGAGCCGAGAATTAAATAGTCTTACTTTAAGAATTTAAAGATGCTTTTGCTCAAATCTCAAAAAGACATACTTGGAACTGACTTGGGGCTTGCCCAACACCTTTTTTTCACCATTTCAAAGCCTTAGGGCCAACCCAATTGATAGCCATGCGAATCAGTGTGGACTTGGTCCTTTATAGTAGTCAAACATTTCAGTGAGTTTTATCTCCACTTTAACTAAAATAAAAAGAAAAGAAAAAGAAAAGCTCGCTAGGTTGAAAAACCCGAAAAAGGGCGCCTAGGCAAAAGTTAGAGCAAAAAGGGTGTTGACTTTCAAAATCTGACCCTAAGCCAATCAAAATGATGGAAAAAATGAAAGAAAGAAAATTTTAGTGATACAGAGAATTGTACACTTCACGGTAAACCATGAGAATGTGTCTAGATCATATTTCAAAAAGTTCTGAATGACCACAAACAAATTCTGAGAGCTGACATGCACATTATGAAATTGTGAGATTGCGATCAGAAGATCTCACACGAATTTACTATATGAAAAGAAAAATTGACTAGCTAGGCGAAAGTAAAAAGGATCAATCCTCAAAATAAAAAATAAAAAAGAAAAAAAAAGAAAGGGAGATTGAAACTGAATCATCTTATTCAAGGCTACCACAAGTGACCCAAAGTTGAACTTGTATGACGATTGGTTTGAAAAACTCCCTTTTTCTTTCAAGACCTTTCCTTGAAGTACACTCGACCTGATTCCCAATCGGGGATACGTAGGCAACCGCATCACTTCGGTCGACACTATAAATATTAACCCCTTTTCTTTCAAGGTCCAGGCCTGAAATACTTTGGACCTAATCCCCGCTCGGGGGTACGTAGGTAGACTTTCAATAAACAAAAGAAGGATGGCTTGCTAGGTCGAAAATCTGAAAGGATGCCTAGGCCAAAATTAGAGCTAAATCAATGGTGAGCAATAACAAAAGAGATAAAAGAGCTCGCTAGGTCACCTTACTAGTGCCTAGGCGAAAGTTATGAGCATTTGGGGGACTAAAGCCACGGTCCTTGCCTCAAGCCAGAAATTACCTTCCACACTAGGGGCAAACTTCAGCTACCCGCCTCGTTTGCCTGAATTTACTATCTACCCTTCATACAAGGGGCAAACTTCAGTCACCTACCTCATTTGCCCAAAACCTCCAATAAACCATTGTCCAAACTAGGGGCAAACTTTGGTCACCTACGTCGTTTGTCTATAAATTCTACTTCCTACACTTTAAACTAGGGGTAAATTTTGTTTGCCTGACACGATCCCTTCACACCAAGGGGGGGTTTTCAAGTCACCAAGTTGTTTTGAAATTTTTTGAAATGGAGTATCTTTTATTCTATAAGCTATTGCACTAATTCAAAGCACTTCCGGGGAGAAGTAGAGAATTGATTAGATCAATCAGGAGGAATGTTCAAAAACCAGATTTATCAGCAAAGTGATATCATATTAAGACGAGGAATGAACATAAAAGATGAGCGGTACTTTATTAATGACAAAGGCACATTGGATCATGGCAATTTGAGAATTTCATGTCTGAGTCAATCCTTCTTTGTTGGAGTCAGTAGTAATCTAATCAAAGATGTGTTAGAGATCGAGGTTTCATACAAACTAACCTAACTTTCCTTGTCACCGTCATTCCTGTTAAGTCCATTCGTCCTGATGGTCTCAAATGTGTGGATTTAAGGTGATTCCCAATTATAAAAATTTTGGATACAATCACAAGTACTAAACATCATTACTGCACAAGTTAAGGTCGCAACATGAGAAGTGTCCCAAGAATGAGTGACATAAACTCGTAAGTGGTTGCAAATTACAAACCAATAGCTGCTTCTCAAGGTGACTGATCGGAGGAAATATCGCCAATACCAAGAAACTATTGCTGATCCAATCAGAGTCAAGATGTGTTGATGAGGTGTGTCGATGAGATGTATTTTAGGGCCCAAAGTCTAGATGTGTTGATGAGGAGTGTTGATAAAATGTGTTTTTGAGGTGTTTTAAGGCTCAGAGTCTGGATGTACTGATAAGATGTGTTGTTGAGGTATTTTCGGACTTAGAGTCCAAGTTTACTAATGATATGTTTTTTGAGGTCTTTTACGGCCCAGAGTCCAGATGGTTGATAAGATGCATTGTTGATGTGTTTTGGGGCTCGAATTCCAGGTTTGCTAATGAGATGTTTTTGTGAGGATGTTTTAGAGCCCAGAGATTAGAGGAGCATCGAGGAACATCAAGATAGTTGATAAGCATTGTTGGAGCATTGAGGAACATCAGAAGAGTTGAGAAGCATTGTTAGAGCATTGAGGAACATCAGAATAGTTGAGAAGTATTGTTGGAGCATTAAGGAACATCAGGACAGTTGAGAAGTATCGTTGAAGAGTTGAGGAACATTAGATGTGTTGAGGAGCATCAGATTTGTTGAGGAGCATCATTGAAGAGTTGAGGAACATCAGATGTGTGGAGGAGCATCAGATTTTTTGAGGAGAATCGTTGAAGAGTTGAGGAACATCAGATGTGCTGAGGAGCATCATTGAAGAGTTGAGGAACATCAGATGTGTTGAGGAGCATCAGATGTATTGCGGAGCATCGTTGAAGAGTTGAGGAGCATCAGATTTGTTGAGGAGCATCATTGAAGAGTTGAGGTGCATTAGATGTGTTGAGGAGCATCATTGAAGGAGCATCATATGCGTTCAGGAACATCATTAAAGATTTAAGAATGATCGTTAAGATTTTAAGAACACCATTGAGAATCAAGAAGCATTGAGAAGCACTGTCAAAGATTTGAGGAACAACATAAGCACTGTTGAGAATTGAGGATCATCATTGAAATTTAAGAAGCACTGTTGAGAACCTGAGAGTCACCGAGTCCATAGCATCATGATTAAGGGGAGCATGAGTCAAGTCTAGAGGGTCACTTCACTCACCAACACAACAAATTAGGCATAACATGACACATAGCCCATCGATCACGACACACAAAGCCAACTAGGAGTGGTAAACACACCACAAGCGTTTTTTGAGCACTATAGTATCTCTTTGAGCACCACGCTCTTCCTTGTATAAGACCTCCGGGTCGAGATCCCTCATAAGTCTATTAGTCGTAGCAAAGCATAGATCACCAAGCCCACTGAGAGTGGCGAATACATAGAACACATGTAATAGGACCACAAGCACTTTAGAACACAACATAGGCATGACACAAGGTCACTCGAAGTGGCATATAGCACCATCTCATGCTAGGATCAAAACACTAGACATGATAGGACTCAGGACACAATTCATATCAAATCCATGCATTGCATATCATCCTCATAGCATGGCATCCGCCTGTCTTGTTTTGCATGTGTTTGTTTCTTTGGGCCCCGAACTACGTCCTGGTCTGATTCCCCTTGGAATACATAGGCAGCTCACAAAGAGCACGACCACAACTAGCCTCAGGATCATCCTTGCATCTTTTGGAATGCTTTTATGCTAAATCTATAGCCTCCAAAAAGACCTGTCTCTTCAAAGCTTTGGCACTGGCTTGCGATATGCGTTGCCTCGCAATTTCATGCAAAAGAGGGGCACGTTGTAGACACCCCATTTTGTCAGCTATCAGATTTAGGATACCCATAGTTTGGTGGTTCACAATGATCAAAAAAGACTCAAAAAAGACTCTTGGAAGTTAGTGCTCAGAATGACCAAAATGCCCTTGAAAGCCCAAAAACTCCCTGATTTGGACCAAGAGTTTCAAAAACATGCTACGTTGTAAGAAAAGTGATAAAATGAGTTTTGAAGCAAAATCAGATGAAATCGTCAGCTCCCAAAGACTCCCGAAAGTCTCAAAAGTTCCCCGAAAGTCCCCGTTGACCGGTTTGACCCAGGATTGACCCGGATTTGACCAAAATCATCCAAATTCTCCAAATAGTTTTGAGATCATTCTAGATCATGTAAAAAGTATTAAAATGAGTTTTAAAATAAAATCAGATGAAAATGTCAGCTCCTGGGAGCTCTCAGAGGTACCCAGAACTTCTAGGAGATCCCAAGTTTGACCGATTTGACCTAAAAGTTAACTTTCAAACCGGAGCGCTGTGTCATTTTTCAAACATTTTTCATGGATACTAGAGGTCAATAGCATTCCAACTGTATATCGCACATAATTTCTGATTTCAAAACGCATTTATTATGGATTTCTGAAGGTGAAAAAGACGATCAAACCAGCTTTTATCGCAAATACTGCAAAACTTTTCAAAGTGATCAGACTCTGATCTATTTTTTTTTATCAAAAGTAGACTCCATTACTTTTCCAATGGTATATCACAAGTTCAATTTGGAGTTTGTATGCATTTTCTGTGAATTTCTGATGAAATAGGGTCTTTTTGTGAATACCAAAACTTCGGGGGGCCTAAACATAAATTTCAGGGCGTCTGAGGAGCAGTGCAGTGGTGGCACTGGGCCACTGCTGTGATGACACATGGCCAGTGCCGCGGCAGCACTCAACCCCCGCAGAACCCATTTTTGTAATTAATTTTAGGGGGTCCAAATTGAATAATTAAATACCAAAATGATGTTGTTTTATGTTCACAGATGTTTGGGACCAATGGGAGCACTTTCTAAATCCCAAAACCACCCCACATTGGCCTATATAAACCCCCTTTTGCTCTTCATTTTGGGGGGGGGGGGCAAGTGCAAAGTTTGAGAACATTTTAGAGAGAAAGAGAGATAGAGATAGGTTTAGAAGAGAGAAAGGGAGCTTCTCCCACTGATTTTCTATAAGAAAGTGAGTTCTAATATTGTTTTCTTCCATTATCTCTCATGTACTTGACATTGAAATACCCCTCCAATCACCATTCTTGATCATTCTTGAGTTAGGAAGCTACTTCCATCTCAAAATGTCAATATCTATGAGTGAAACACCAAGTTACAAGTCCAAAATCACATTGATTATCATCTATTTATTGCTTATTTGATTGTTTACATACTATGTTCATCTCTTCTTATCTCATTTCTTTTTTATTTTTCTTCAATTACTTACATGCTTATCATCATCTAGATGACATGTTGTTTGAGGAGGGTGAATCCTTATGGATAGTAACTCTTGACCTCAAAGACATGTTTGGTGGATGATGATTTTCTCTTCAATACAATCATATGTATTCTTGAAGTCATATTCTCAAACAAAGCTATGTTTGTGCAAGAAATATTGGGTGTTCTTGATATGAGTTTGATGTTGATACTCCAAGAGGTTATAATCTCCATTTGATGTTAGAAATATGCCTTAAAAATCCCTATTTCAAAACCCCTCTAAAGCCCCAACATTTGGATTCCAAAAAAACAAACCTTGTTTTGTCAAGAAATCTTCAAAACAGTGAATGACCTGAGTTCAAAGATTTCTTTAGAACTCAATACTCAATATATGGATGCAAGACCACTTGGAAAGTCTTCCTAATTCATTAGAGAACACCCATGATTTTTGGTTTGGTTTGGAAACACATGGAAGGGTTCCATTTTGGCCCAAACAGTCATTCCACACATTCTGTTTTTACTGTCATAGCAACTTGGTTGAATTTCAACTTATTTTTCAGAAAATGTTTCCAAAGGAAGTTGTACTTATTTTTCCCTAGAACTTCAGTGTCTTAGGGAACCTTCTATATAATACAGGCTTCTAGATGTTTTATTTTTAGTTTCTAATATTTTTCAACATTTCAGTCGACAGTACGGACTCTGTTTCTGAGTAACCTGTATTGTTTATATGATTTCTATCAATCTATAATAGTTATTGAAGATTGGATTTTTGATATGTGTTCTAGACACAATAAGAATGATCTCCATAAAAAAATCATGCACTAAAAATATTTCTATCCCCACTTTTCATTTTTCACAAGATTAACTCACTGTTCTGTCCACTATTCACAACAAGCATACTTTTACTTTCATTCTTTGATTTGATACTTACATACAATCTAAATTAGTTCATCTCTTAGGAAGTAATTCATACTACATTTGTACATATCCCAAGATGATTCCCTTCATGCATTCATTCATATTGTAGATTTCTAAGTGACTTTAGAAAGTCCATGTACACAAACACACTACAACCTTTGCACATTTTAGGATCATACATTGCATACATGCAAGATTTGGGGTTTTTGTGACTCCCAATCTAAGAAGATTATAAGGATTGAACTTGATCACACGTCCATGCTTCCCCTCGATCTAATCATCCTTTCTCATCCGTCCTGGGGATTGAGAGGTCTTCTTTTCTCAAATAGTAACATGCATCATTCTAGCTTACTAAGCATATTTTGATTCCTTTGATTATTTGTTTCAAGAACAATTCACATCCCCTCCTAGATTAGGAGAACTTGATTACTTGATATACGATTAGACAATTTTTCATAGGTTTATTTGTGTGATCTTTCACTTTACATTGTATGATATTTGGCTTAGATCTTATGAATGATATCTTATCTTTTGATCTTCCATTTCAAGATTCTTATGAGATGTAAAATACGGTCATAGTATTAATTGTCGAACCAAACATAATATAAGATGATTATTTGGATACTAATTGGGGCCCGTCGAAAGACGGGGCGAATTGAGGGTGTTTAATCGTGACAAAGGCTCCCCAAAACCCCGAGCCAAGTTCTTTGGTTATGAAAGGCCGGTGCCCTTTATCCGTTTGGGTGAGTCAAATTGGGTTTCTTGGTTCCCAAAAAAACTAAGTGGCGACTTTGTATCTGTTTTTAAAAGACCTTTTCTTTTTCTCTTTTAAACAATCTCAAATCAAAACAAGAAGTGGAATTCTGCGTGTCCACAGGTATACCATAGAAAAGCGTGGGCAAGACTACCGTGGCCCTTTAAGACCACCTCTGGCACCTACACACATCAAAAACAACAAAAGCAAGCACAAAATCACTATTCATGACCCAAAGTCCAACTTCACAAAATCAACAAACGATAACCAAATGGACTTCCCAACGACCTCTAGGCGCACACTATAGTTCACTAAACTAGCACAATGCACATAACCACTGAAAGTTTCACATACCTGAAGCACTAGAGCCGCGTCTGAAAGATGACGTTGAGGGTCACGTAAAATCAACTCTGGGGGTTGACTCTCAGCTCTCACTCGTTCCTTGGCCTTCTTGGAGAGCCTCCTCGAGCTTGAAGCCATGGATCTACAAAGAAAATGGAAGTGAAAATCAAACTTTCTTCTTGAAAATTAGAGAAAACTACCAATCAAAATTCCAATCATTGGGAAAGATTACTCACCTGAGCGTGCACAAGCGGCGTTTTGACGGATTTTGGCTCCAAAAATACCCCAAAATGGCAAAAAATTAGCATGTCAAGCTCAAAACTCAAGATATACAAACATGGAGTCCAGCCACCCAGTGCTGCCGCAGCACTGGACAACTCCCGCAACGACAGTAGCCCAGTGCCACCACGGTACTGCTCCCTGCTGGCCCTGCTTCGCTCCATTTCAGCCCGTTTTGGCCATTTTTAGCCCATTTTTGGTCCCGATCAGCCCCAGTGGCCCATTTTAATCAAGGTTCACAAGGTTTTATCCCCAGTAGATACAAATTATCCCCAGAGGAAAGTTATAGAGAAAAAATAGCTCCCGGAGGCCCAAACATGTTTTGTCAGAATAACCGACGCAAAAGTTGATCAACCGTGAGAGATTCAGATCTGAGTCCTGGTTTTCGATCAACAGTTATGAAAGACCCTTAGAAAAGTCCCCCATTATCCCCAGAGGAATGTTACAGAAAGAAATCATCTCCTGAAGGTCCTAACTGGCTCTTTCGGATTGAGCCATGGAAGGTTCGATCAATCGTGAGAGATTCAGAGATGGGTCCTGGTCCATGATTGAGAAGCAGTCGAAAAGAGGTTCTCAGAGAATCCAACGCTATCCCCCGAGGATAAAATCAAAAACATATCAACTCCCAGAGGCCCTAACCGACTCTCTTGGATTAAGCATTGCAAGATTTGATCAACTGTGAGAGATTCGGTGATGGATCGTGGTTCTCGGTCAAAGAAATTCGATCAACCGTGAGAGATTTAGAGATGGATCTTGGTTCTCGGTCGACAGTCAAGAAAGATTCTCGAAGAGTCTAAAACCACCTCCAGCGGAAAGATATAGACAGAAATCGGCTCCCGAAAGCTCTAACCAGCTCTTTTGGATTAAACATAGCAGAATTTGATCAACCATGAGAGATTCAGAGATGGATCCTAGTTCTCGGTCTGAAGTCATGAGGGGTTCTCAGAAAGAATTCAACAATATCCCCAGCAGAAAATAAATGGAAAACCAGAACCAACTTTTACGGCTCTGCGCCCATTGATAAGCTTCCTCATTTATCATGTCGCTGTCAGCTTCCTTACTTGTCAACCACCGTGAGCTTCCTCACCTGTCGGTTATCGTTAGCTTCCTCACTTATCGAGAGCTTCCTTACTCCGTTTATCTCACCTGTTGGTAAACCTCCTCACCTACCATAAACTTTCTCACGAAATCGGTCACCTTGAACTTTCTCATTTATTGTGAGCATCCTCACTTCGATTATCATAAATTTCCCCGGTTATCGATCTTTGTGAGCCCTCTCACCTCTCAGCTGTTATCCTCGAGGGCCCTGTGTCTAATCCACTCGCCAACATATTTCCCAAAATTTAAGATGTTTTCCCTGAGACCCAGAGTCTTCAAAACTTTGATGTCCTTATCCGAGTCAGCCACCACATCACAGTCGTAAACACTAGCACAACACCAGCCCACTCAGAGTTGCATAACTCACAGCATATGCTCATACCAGGATTAGAACACTAGACATGATAGGACCCTTGAGGCAAATCATATCACATCCAAGCATGTCATAGCATAGCATCCACTAGTTCTAACGATGCATTTGCATGTTGTTTTGTCCCTTGTTCTCCTTAAGTACGTCCTGGTCTGATTCCCCTTGGGATACGAAGGCAGCTCACTCAGAGCATGACCAGCGCTAACCACAACATCATGTTTTCATCATTGCATCCTTTGCAATGCTTTTATCCTAAATCTATAGCCTCCAAAAAGATCTATCTCTTCGAAGCTTTGGCACTCGCTTGCAACTGCGTTGCCTCGCAAGTTTATACCAAAGAGGGGCAAACTGTAGACACCCCATTTTCTCAGCGATCAGATTTAAGAGACCTATAGCTTGGTGGTTCACAATAATAAAAAAGACTCAAGAGGACTCTCGGAAGTTAGTTCTATCTCTCATAATGCTTAGAAAAGTGGTACAAATGACCGAAATGCCCCTGTAAGCCCAAACACTCCCAGATTTGGATCAAAAGTTCTGGAACCATGCTACATCATTAAAAATAAGTTTTCAAGAAAAATCAGAAGAAATCATCGGCTCCCAGAGACCCCTGGATGTCCCGGAAATTCCCGGAAAGTCCCCGTTGACCAGTTTGACCGAAATCATCCAAATTTGCCAAAACGTTTCGAGATCATTCTAGATCATGTAGAAAGTACTAAAACGAGTTTTAAAAGGAAATTGGACGATAACGTCAACTCCTTGGAGCTCCTAGAGGTTCTCAGAACTTCCCGAGAATCCCTAGTTTGATCAATTTGACCAAAAGTTGACTTAAAAATTGGAACACTGTATTATTTTTCAAACATTTTTCATAGATACTAGAGGTCAATAGCTTTCTAACGGTATATCACACATAATTCCTGGATTTAAAATGAATTTATTATGAATTTCCGAAGGTGAAAAAGCGATCAAATCGGATTTTATCGCGAATACCGCAAAACTTTTCAAAGTGACCTATCTTTGAACTATTTTGTTTATGTAAAGTAGACTCAATACCTTTCCAATGGTATATCACAACCTCAGTTTGGAGTTCATACGCATTTTCTGTGAATTTCGGACGAAATAGGGCCTTTTCGCGAATGCCGGAACCTCTGGGGGCCTAAATGGAATTATCTGGACATCAGAGGAGCAGTGCCGCCGCGACATTGGCTCACTGCCGCCGTGGCACAGGCCCAGTGCCACTGCGACACTCTCCTCCAAGACAGTCTATTTTTGCAATTTATTTTAGGGGTCTATTTTGATTAATTAGAAACTAAAACAACGTAGTTCCTTGTTAACAGACATTTGGAGCCAATGGGAGCACTCTTTTAATCCCAAAACTACCCCAAATTAGCCTATATAAACCCCCCTTGACTTCTCATTTTGGGGGTACAAATACAAAGCTTAGAGAAGTTATAGAGAGAAAAGTTGTAGAAGATAAGGTTAGGAGAGTGAAAGTGAGCTTCTTCCTTTGATTTTTAACTAAAAAGTGAGTTCTAAACTTTGTTTTCTACTTCATTACTCCCATTTACTCCACATTCAATACACCCAACCACCATTTTATTGAGAATTTGTAAGATATAAAGCTTCTTCCATGTCCAAAGTTACCATATATAAGTGAAACACCAAGCTACATGTCCAAAATCATCATGAATATCATCTATTGATAACTTATTTGATTGTTTACATATTATGCTCATCTCTCCTTAATCTCATTTCTTTTTTATTTTCTTTATTTACTTACTAGTCTATTATCATCTAGATGATGACATGAAGTTTGAGGTGAGTGAATCCTTATGGATAGTAGCTCTTGACCTCAAAAACATATTTGATAGATGATGATTTCAACGTCAATACATTCCTACGTATTCTTGAAGTTGTCTTAAAAAATGAAAGCAATGTCTCCAACAACCATGGAGGTTCTTGATATAAGTTCAATATTGATATTTCAAGTGGTCATAATCTCCATTTAAGTACTGAAAATATACAGTCAACACCTTTATTTCAAAACCCCTCTTAAACCCCTCATTTTGTTTTCAAAGAATAAAACCCTAGTTCTTTCCAAAAATCTTCAAAATAGTGAATCTGAGTTTAATGATTTCTCTAGGACTCAATATTCAAAATATTAACATGAGACCACTTGTAAAGCCTTCTTAACTCATTAGAGAGCATCCATGATTTTTGGTTTGACTTGGAAACACTTGGAAGGGGTCCATTTGGATCAAAACATTCCTTCCAGACATTCTATTTTTGCTGTCACAGGTTGATGTTCAACGTGTTTTACAGAACAATTTTTCAAAAGGAGTGGTCCCAAGTCATTTTTCCCTTGAACGTCAGTGTCTTAGGGAACCTTTAGTATAAAATGGGCCCCCAGATGTTTTGTTTTCATGTTCTAAGAATTTTTGACATTTCAGTCAATAGTATGGATTCTGTTTCTGAGCAACCTCTATTGTTTGTACGATTTCTCACTACAAGGAAAAAGGCCTTTTATGTCACTTAAAAAGTGTCATAAATAGGTATTTATGTCACTTTTTTTCTAGTAAAAAGTGACATAAATGGAAGCGACATAAATGTTTTAAAAGTGACATAAATGTTTTATAAAAGTGACATAAATGTTTCATAATACCAACACATATGTTAATAAAAAGTGACATAAATACTTAAAAGTGATATAAATACCATTTTATTTATGTCACTTTTAACCTAAAGTGACATAAAAGTAAAATGTGACATAAATACCAAACAAAATTATTACATCAAAGTCTTAAAAGTGGCATAAATACTTAAAAAGTGACAAAAACTTTAAAAGTGACATAAATACTTGGTAAAAGTGACATAAATGCTTTTTATTTATGTGGGTTTTCTTAAAAGTGACATAAATATTATTTCCAAATTTTTTTTAAAAAAATGGTGATTACATATATCAATATTACCACCCTGTACAAAACTAAATGCGGCTCAATAATCAATTCCAACAACTAAATTAATACTCAATAATCAATTAATAATATCATTACAACCAATCAATTCCATTCTATCTATTCGTCTCTACCAATCAACAAAAAATTAAAAAACATGTCTCCGAGAACTATGTGCACGTTGAACCTAAATTTAACTCCAGATGTCATCAGAACTCAATATAATTCCACAAAGAGAGCTGCTTTTATTTTTTAAGCATAAAAAACCAATACATATAAACATTGTTTAGAAGATACACATCCTTTGAGAGTATTACTAATACTAAATCCACCAAAATAACATTTTCTCCAACAAAAAAAAGTGAGAATCCTTCCCTTTAAAAAAAATGAGAATCCTCCTCTCTTACGTTCATCTGAGTTCCTCAACTGCAACAGAAAAAAAAAAGTCATTAGTCAATGGATGTGTTGTTATAAAGTCTATTCTGTTTTGAGAAATTGAACACACATTGACCACAACATTTATGTAACAAATTCCAATTTCAGGAACTTAGATTTTCTAATAGAGTAAAGATCAAAGAACTAATACTTTCAATTGATAGAGGTCAGCTCAAGACAACGCCATTGTTTGAAAAAGTAACACATCAGATCCTGAAACAAACCTTGATCTTAACTACTCTTGCAATCCTAATCACCATCAAATCTACAGAGGATGAATCTTCATTGCTAGCTTTAGTTCTTAGATGTGTCTATCTATATTTAAGCTTATCTACTTTGAACTTTACCAGCTTGGGCACCGAAAGATGTATTCATTCATTTTGTTTATATGATATTTCCTTCTTTCTACTGGATATGTTTTCATTCAATTTTTTATTTTGGGAAATAATTTTCTTTCAAATTTTTCTCGCTTCTCAAATCCATGCCTGTGCCCAAACTTGTTTCTGGAATTCAAAATGCATATACTAGTCTATTTGCATCAATTTAAGCAGCACTTTAGACATCCAAAAGCACGTTTTGGGTGAAATAGGTCCAAAGGTACTTTAGCTGCTTATGATCAAACCCACAACAAAGAATCTAGACTTCTGCTTTTAGTCTTTGGCATTCATGTAACCTGGAACATGAATCCTCTGTTCATGTAGTTGTTGTTAGACCCTGTGAGCCCAGTATATATATATAACACAAAAGGCTAGTTATAGGACCCATAGGTACATTACTCTTAATTGAACATTATGCCCTTGAATCTTTAAAAGCTCAGAACTTAATGTATATAATTCATGAGTCATGATTAAACACCGTTAGAACCTACCAGCTGAGAGTATCAAAAATAAAAAAAAATAAACAAGAAACTACCTGCTGAGGATTAATTGGAGATTGATTATAATCTTAGTAAAACTCAACACTGTAAACTGGTTATCCCCTGAACTCTAGTAGAGAGTAGAACCATCAAAGACATCATACCTAAGGTTTCCAAACATTCCAAACACAGTGGCAAGCTCAAGTTGAACTCATAAAAATTTGAAGGACACATCATGGATTGGGAGATTGGGAGTATAACACTGTTAATGTTTGGTGTATTGTTAGGTACAGATTGGGAGTACCTTATATTTAGAACCTATTAATTGTAGGACTGTTATGTACAAAGTGTCTAGCTTCCACTTACTATTTTAAGTTTGCTTATCTTATAAGTCTTAAGCAATGTTAATCTAAGTTTAAATTATTAGACTTCAACTCTTTTGCCTCTGGTTTTGAACACAATGGACAATTTGGTCAACAACCTATCATAACCATTACCTTTGAAGTCTCACACTCTAAGAACTCCAATTGTCCCTTAAACCTACATAACCATTACCTATCCATAAGCCTAGAGGAATTAAGAGAGTGGCGTAAATTGCATGAGAAAATGTTGAGTGCTAATTAGAAACTCCATGAAAATATCATAGTTGATTGTTCATATTCATACCTCACAAGCAGGACCAATCCATCATAGTAATGAGATTTGCTCTTTGAATCATCAGGCTCTTTCGACTCTGCAACTCTTTCTAGATGCACATATCCTTCTGAATTTTTCCCCTGCTACACAAAAACGGAAGGTAAAGAAAATAAAACAGTAAGATGTTGGCATTACAGAACTCAGTGAAGATATATCAGAAACAAAGCTGATCTTAAAACATATATATTATTCACCACACTTGGCTTCTATTTTTGAAATCTAAATTACAATAGAACCATTGATCATCACCTATCAGACATACGTGACACCAGCCCACTGAGATGCGACAATAAGTAGATCAATATCCTCCCCTTCCGCTAATCCTTCTTAAGTTCCAGACTATAATATCAAGTTAAAAATGCAGCAAAACCACCACTAAAAAAGTCATTCAAGTTCAGGGGAAAAAGAATGTTACCGAAGCAACGGAATTGCTCTTTCCTTGTGTCCTTTCGCTAATAGTTGGACTGAAAGCTGTTCAAAGAACCAAACATGGTGGTAAGATCGGTCAATTTCCAAGCCAATTAATACGTGTCAATTCAAGTTTCATATAACTGTATGCAATTCATGATTTGTAAGTTCGAATGTTGAATTTTGAAGTATTAAGTGGAGAAAACTTTCAACATTTTGAACCTTTATATTGCATACAACTTCGGGTTATTTTTTCACTTTAAGCACAACACATGTTTTTTTAATGACTACATTACATATGTATCAATTATTCTCGGGAAAAAAAGTGAATATTATGATCGACAATTCGATACAATTCAACATTCATCATTCTGGCAAACCAATTCATGATTTGAAAACACTAATACCAAATTTGACTGCACTAATTTTTTTCCGGCAACAAAAAATGACCCTTCACATTCACTAAACACGGGGCTCATGTTTATTGACACTCACAGCAAGTATTTCTTGACGAGACAAGTTTTTTTGCAGAGATTTTCTACTTCTTTCCTTGTCCATCGAGTAACTTGACTCCATGAGTATCCATTTCCTTGGTATGATTTGCAGCTCCTATTGGAGAGTCCTTTTGAGGTAGCCCCAACTTCTCACGAACAGCGGGATGATTAAGAAACTTTTGCTGCAAAATTGATAGAGTGGTGAAGCAGAGAGAAAAACTTGTTTAGAGAACTGTTATATATACGTAAAAGAGTGAAATCTTAACTGTGAAACAAGTGTACTTAAAGAGTATACTCAATATTACAATTCTTATCTGTAAAGGTTATTTGTTGCAAGTCTGGCGATGACTAAGTTATGTTGCCACTCTTTCAAAGTTGTAATACTAAGATAATGACAAAAACTGGACTGTCTAACAACACTATAGTCACGAACATTTATCAAAGAGAGCCCACCCATTTTCCTATATTTATCAATGGGATCTAAAAGTGTTACTATTTTCCTATATTTTTATTGTATTTTCTTTCCCTTCCCACTTCCTCACCCTTTTCTTGGAAACCATACTAGGAATAAGTCTTTTCCTTTGTATTTTTCCTTTTCTTTTCCTTCCAAAAATCCATGAACCAAACGGAGCCTAAAGGAGCAGCCAAGTGCACAAGGCCTTCGCTATTGTGGGGTTTGGGGAGGGAGTTAGATTATATGGAGCCCTCAAGCCTCTGCGAACACTAAAAATTAAAAGTAACAAATAGGGGATCCATTTGAAGAGATGGAGTACACTGGAATTTCCAACTTAAGTCAACTAAATTAATATAAAAATGCATAGCTCTATACTATTGAGTATTTGGTTGGAGTAAGGGGGAGTTAAAAGCGATTAGCTAAAATAGCTTTCTTTCTATCCATTGTAGAAAAGTAAATAAATAACTGTCGCGACACTTTCTGCTTTGGTGTTAGTAATTTCTGCTTTTGACATTAACATTAGCCGAAGAAAAAATGAAAAAGTGTTAGATAATTGCTCTTTTAGAACAATGAAATTAATATACACAAAAACGATCAGTTTGAGAGTTGATTGACTTGAAAGTGACTGATGAAACTACATAAAGAAATACAAACATGTGTATATATATACATTAGTGGGGCAGCATGTGCCCGTGGAATATACGAGTTTTTCTCTTCAATTAGGAGTAATAGGGGCCAGTTGAGTTTTGATTCGAGAGTGTTAAGTCCCTAAAATTAGTGACTACTTTACCACCCTGTGGCCAGTAGAGACAAGACGCAGCTCATCTCTCTCCCTCTCTACGTGTCACTTAGGAAAGAAAAACAAAGACAGCTCATGCTTGCCTTGACCTAAAGAAGTCTTAACTTCTTTTCTTTCTTTCCTTTTAGTCCTAGGATATGACTAATATATATATGTATACTAGTGGGGAGCACGTGCATTGCACGTGCCTGTGCCCGTGTTCGTAGAATATTTTATAAAGTACACTATTGTAATATTGTTAAGGGTGATAAGCTGTTGATTAGGAGTATGCAATTCACTCTTACCTACACAATAGACATAAGTGGTGAGAGTAAAACACTCGATTTGTTTGAACTCAACTTTCCAAGTTGAGCTTCAGCAGATTCAAAAGGAAAATAAATAGGGTAAACACTTTGAGCCAAAAAAAAAAAGTAGGATGGTCTATGAGAAAATTCTACAACCTGCACCACTATATATTACCTTAACCAGATTTTAACTTACATTTTAGGAAATCCATCAGTTGATTTGAGGCATTCAGGAGGTGGTCATAGCATTTTTTCTAAATAATAACTGATTTATAACTTGATGGCATCATAGACTGTAGAATTCCAGATAAGACAAATCAAAGTTCTAACAAAATGATCAGTTATAAACATACCTTTGTGTTTCAATTGGCTTTCCAAATACAAAATAAAATTGCCCTATCAGTCTCGATAGAATTTTGCGAAGGTTTACATCTTGGTTTGCAACCTCTCTATCAAGGTCATACCTATTATCATGGGTAATGGGAAATGCAGAAATAGTTTACAAAAAGGAAAAAAAAAACACACAAATAATAGAGAGATGGAGAGATTTATTTTCTGCACAGAAATTATCTCATATTCAACCTCCATCAATACATAATTTTAGAATCAAAACATTATCAAGTACAATTTTTGCATTAGATGTTATCAGCAGCTTTCAGAAATTTCATTGCGGATAACTACAGTGTTCTTTAATTCCTTTTCCAAACCTAGATATAAGAAGAAAATTGCGCAAATAACAGAAAATATACCTTCTTCAGTGTTCTCTAAACCTCTTTCCCATAGTAAAAGCTTCTGATTTTTCAGGTATCGATTCTTTGTGGCTCAAAGTTGAAGCGTGACCCAGAATGAAAAGTAAGCAAACATAGGTCAAAAAGGCCCATGTGAGTGTGTAGTGAGGTAATACCTTGAAAATAAAGCAAAACCACCAACCATTGTACAAAATGAGTAATGAAGTAGAAAAACAAACTCATTAGCTTTAAATAAGAAAAGAGAATTGAACAGAAATTGTTTTCATAGCATGACTTTTTAGATAGGTCGCACAAAGTGTAGTGGGAGGAAAGATGTATAGAGATGCCCTACAAAATCGAAGAAATGAATCGCACATTAAATTTAAGCCAATTGACATTCACAAATTGGTTCAATTAACACGTAATTTCAAGTAATGTTTTTTTGACCTCGATATTATGCAGTCCATTTCTTTCTCAGCAAGATTAACAAGTGACTGGAATTCTTTAAAATTTAATCCCAATTAAGAAGGAATGAATAACCAAAAGAAAGAGATGCATTGAGATTTTCCTTTGTACCTCTATTGATAGAACCTTTAATATTATTTTTTACTTGAAAATAGGTACATCCGAGTAGAAATATGATCTAGTAGAGATCAAAAGATAACAAGTTTATATATTTGGGGTTAAATACTTGCAGTGAACTGAAAGGCTTACTTGATGTTTCAGGTGGAAAATGTATTAACAGAGCTTAACTTTGAGTTGTTGATTCTCAATTGTGTATTTTCTTTTCCCAAGCTTTGCTCAGTTATCCTAGGAATTGAATACTCCTTACAAAAATTGTTATGAGTTAGTTCCAAGAACAACTAAACTCTTTGGTAATTTTTTACACTTCTAGGCTTTGTTCCCCTTACCATTTGTAGCAAAGGGGTTGTAAGAGTATTTACACAGAAATTTGAAGAAGCCTAATAAATTTTAGAAGTGTGGTCTATAAAAATACTTATTTCTTCCTTGGGAGTAGATTCCCTTTTCTTCATTTAGTTTCGACCTAGGGAAATAATTTTAAGCTCAACCTCACCTAGAATAGCTTTCTTCTCTATTTGATTATTCATTTATCTTATTCTTTTTGACAAGAGAACAAAAAATACAAATCTCAAAAACTTGATCCTATTACAAAATGAAAGCAACAAAAACCAAACATATCTCTTACAAATTCTTCATTTTCTTTCTATTGGAG
The DNA here is from genome assembly GCA_033977485.1 of Hydrangea macrophylla. Taxonomy (NCBI): domain Eukaryota; kingdom Viridiplantae; phylum Streptophyta; class Magnoliopsida; order Cornales; family Hydrangeaceae; genus Hydrangea; species Hydrangea macrophylla. The sequence continues at coordinate 929,886 of CM066992.1, forward strand.
TATATAGTGTTTACAAACTTAACAAATGTTAAACTTTAACATGTATTCCAAATACTTGTAACTGAATAGGCTGTAATCTATATCCCAGAGCTGCTGTGTTTTGGAATAGCAGCAGAACCCACAAGTCCGAAATCAAAATTTTAGCAAAATCCCATACAAAAAATTGCTGAAACCTTAAACCAACATTGAACTAATTTTTTCCTGTAAACAAAAATGAAATTCAAGATCTCAATTATATGAAAAGTTGATATGAACCCCAAACTGAAATCCAAATTCATTACAAACCCTAAATTCTGGAATTAATTCCAAACATGGACATGCAAATGGAAATATGTATTACCCCAAACTGAAACCCAAATTCATTAAACCCTAGAATTGGAATCAAAATTAAAGCAACCCTATGTATAAAAATAAATTAAAAATATTATAGAATTGGAATCAAAATTATAGCACAACTATGTATAAAAAAAGACCAAAAAAGATCCCAAAAAGCTTCTACACTATCGATAAAATCCATGCACGATATACATTTACATATAGGGAGAGAGAGAGAGAGACTAGTATAATGCACTGATTGCACGAGCTAAATCAATTCTAAAAAAAATCATAAGATTTAATCACAAATCTAGGGAGACAAAGAGAGAGAGAGAGAGAGAGAGAGAGAGAGAGAGAGAGAGAGAGACTAGCATATTTATATCTTCAAATGGCTTTTCTTACAGTGAAGTTGTTCATTATAGATCTAACTTCAAAATTTCAAAATCTAACAAGATTTGATGAAACCCTAAAAAACACAAGATTTAAACACGGGTCTGCAAGCATGAACATATGAAACCTTACCCTCAGATTCAGAGGACAGTGGCGATGGGAGCTCATCGACGATTTTGTCAGCGGCGTCCCTTCTTTCTCCTCCTCGTCGCCCTTCCTCTCTCTTCTCTTCTAGTTTCTGTTGAGTGTTTTTTTTGATAGAATCCGGCAGTGGTCGATTAGACCCACAAGACCTAATCGGTGTGGAGAGTTGTTGGGTAATAAAGAGACGGATTTCGTAGAAGACCTAAATGGTGAGGAGAGAATCAGAAGAGAAGTTTGAAGGAGGAAAAGAATGGAGGCCAGCTAGGGTTGAAATAAAACTTGTGTTTTATTTACAAAAGTGCCACCGCACTTTTATTTATGTCATTTTTGAAATAATAACATATTTATGTCGGTTGTTTTAACAGTGACATAAAAATATGCCATTATTTATGTCAGTTTATTGAAAAGTAACATAAAAAGTTTTAAAAAATGCCGTTATTTATGTCGATTTATTAAAAGTGACATAAAAACTGTAGTATTTATGTCACTTTTCTAAAAACTGACATAAATACTTAAAAAGTGACATAAAAAGCACCTGTGAGAAATAATTATGTCACTCAAAATAAAAGTGACATAAAAGTAATTTTAAAAGTGACATAAAAAGTGTTTTTCCTTGTAGTGTCTCTCATTTTATAATAGTTATTGAGGATTGGCTTTTTGACATGTGTTCTAGACACAATAAAGATGATCTCCATGAAAAATCATGAATTAAAAACATTTCTAACCTCACTTCCCAATTTCCACAAGATCAAGTCACTGTTCTGTCCACTATTCATAGCAAATGTACTTTTACTTTCATTATTTGGTTTGATGCTTACATACAATCTAAATTAGTTCATCTCTTAGGAAGTAATTCATACTACATTTGTACATATCCCATGATGATTCCCTTCATGCATTCATTCATATGTAGATTTCTAAGTCACTTTAGAAAGTCCATGTACACAAACATACTACAACCTTTGCACATTTTAGGATCATACATTTCATCCATGCATGATTTGGGGTTTTTGTGACTCCCAATCTAAGAAGATTATAAGGATTGAACCTGATCACACGTCCATCGATCTAATCATCCTTTCTCATCCGTCTCGGGGATTGAGAGTTCTTCTTTTCTTAAAGATTAACATGCATCAATCTAGCTTGCTAAGCATATTTTGATTCCTTTGATTATTTGTTTCAAGAACAATTCACGTCCCCTCCTAGATTAAGAAAACCTGATTACTTGATATATGATTAGACGATTTTTCCTAGGTTCATTAGTGTGATCTTTCAATTTACATTGTATAATATTTGGCTTAAATCTTATGAATGATATCTTATCTTTTGATCTTCCATTTGAAAATTCTTATGAGATGTAATATACTATCATAGTATTAATTATCGAACCAAACATAATATAAGATGATTATTTGGATGCTAATTGAGGCCCGTTGAAAGACGGGGTGAGTTGAGGGTGTTTTAGTCATGACAAAGGCTCCTTCCTCTCTCGTACCGAAATCCCGAGCCAAGTTCTTTGGTTATGAAAGGCCGGTGCCCTTTATCCGTTTGGGTGAGTCAAATTGGATTTCTTGGTTCCCAAAAGACCAAGTGGCGACTTTGTATCTATTTTCAAAAGACCTTTTCTTTTTCTCATTCAAAACAATCTCAAATCAAAACAAAGAAGTGGAATTCCGGGTGTCCATAGCACGGTAGAGGCTGGAGATCACTATTTTATCGTGATCTCCCAACTCTGGGACTACTCAGACATTGTTTTAGTTGTAGAAAATAGGTTTTTAATGTGAGACATAGTTAAGACTGCGTTTGGTTACGTTTTAAACATAAAGCTATTGAAAACTATGGTTTTTAGGAGAAATTAACATGTAAACCTATACTGATTGCTGATTAAGACTACGAAAACTTCAAGCAGAATGGAAATAAGAATAATACGAAACCTGGAATGAAAGAAAACTCGTATTAACTTCAAAACACCAAACCAAAGCACTATCCAAGCATTTAAAACCTACAAAACAAGTATATAATCTTCTCTCTCTCTCTCTCTATTTCTCTCTCTATGAAACTGATAAAAAAATATGGGCATCCCTCTGGACGTGTTTAGAACACATATATATAGAGAACTTAGCAAGGGTTTATTACAAATACATCTCCACTGCGTTCTCGTAATATTATGATAAAAACATGTTCGAGCTATCGAACCTATCTCGATCGCTTGAAATGCCCATTTCTCGATCACTTGAAATATCATCAATCGCTTGACCTCTCGAGCGCTTGAAGCCTCTTCGGTCGCTTGAACTTCTTATTTCAACTTTGAAATGTCTTGCTTACATTTGTACTTTACCCGTTTCCTGTAACTCATCCCTGCATATATCAACGCAGCAAATATGCCTAAAATAACAGCTAATCTAACCAAACTCATCATAAATTCATCTCATTGTACCTAAACTAGCATTATAACACAATTTGCAGATAAAATGAGGAATTGTAAACTAATTCATTGTATTTTCATGTTATAGCGCAATTGTATTTTATAAATACCCCCGCTTGTCATTTATCAAATCTATCACAGAATTTCCAAAATAACAGAGAACTAAACAGCCTTTCAAAAATAGGAAAAGCATTATTCCCATGATTTGATCTAATCAAATATAATCTGACTTACTATTCTTGAAATTTGAACAGAGAATGACTAGTTCACAAGTCCTAAGATTAAACTAACCTCACACTTAATTGAGACAAAAAACAATGCAGTGGTAGATCTTTGCGTTATGAACATATTCCAATCAGTCTCATTCAAATCCAATCGATCATGATTTAATTAAAAATCTTTGATCATAGATTGTTATTGAAATCACTGCACCATAGATGACTTGTTATTCATAAACCAAACCAAACCAAATTGCATTGAAATCAAAACATAGACTACTTCCAAGAGTTCCAAAGGATGAACCAAAATCATAAACAAGGTTTAGATCCACTCATTTATTCATAGATAAAACTTAGATCAACTCAATTCCTCATATAAATATAAATTTTACAAAAAATTAGAGGATCTAACTCAAGAAATTCACATGGAATATTGAGGATTCCATGAATTACAAGAGAAAAGTATGAGAGATAAAAGGTGAAATCAAAGCCAATAGAATGATCTAGATTTCAATTCCTCTTTGAAAACATATTTCATATGGATTAGGAAACCAATTAGATCCAAATCTACAACTATACATAAGAATTCCATCACAATTCTAAGTGGTGTGTGAAAAAAGGGATATAGAAGAGACTTTTTGAAAATGTGTAAAAGGGTCCTAGAATTCTAGGAATTATGATTAGATTTTAATAGATTGTGTTATGGATTTGAAGTTTTACCTTTGGGAATTCTCAAAACTTGATTGATTTTGAAGAGATCCAAGCCTTACAAGCAATACACTTCTTCTTCTTCCTTGAAGCTTCAAGGTCCTTCAATGGTGATTTGAAGAATTGGGTGAATTGAGTAAGGTTTCTGTGGGGTTTTTGAGTTTCTATCTCTATATTTCTCTAAGAACAACCTCAATTTCAAAAATTCAGCTTCTCTCTCTAAGATTTCAGTTTCATCCTCAAGATTCAAGTCTCTCACCCCAATAAATTAGAGAAAAATGAATTTTATAGACCTTAATTTTCTTACAGGATAAGATAATGTTAGATAGATCAATTTAGGATGGTGGGAGCATGGTTTGCATGACTTAAGAGTAGTAAAGACGCACACAAAAAATGGCATCATTTGGTGCATTCATTTGATCAAAAATTGAAAAAGAATTTTGGCTTAAAAATGCCAATTAGCCCGGGCCGGCACTCAATGAAGATGAGGCGGCCATCTGCGAGTGCCGAGCGGCACTCATTGAGTACTGCGATGGCATTCACGGACTACTGTTCGGGCACCCACAGTGTCGTTGTACAACAATTTCAGCACTAATCAGCATCTTAATTCCATTTTATGTCATTTAAGTAAATGTAGTTTAATTTATATATTTACTTACGACATTAAATGTAATTAAGTAAATACCCCCTATTTGAATTCAATAAAGATATCTACACCAAATTTCTTAAGGTAAAAAAGTCAACTCTCCCTCCGAAGGCAAAATATCAATTTTTTGCACAATTCTTCTTAAAAGCCTTTTGATTTCACCATGATTCTTTCATTTAAATATCCTTAAAAATCATTTTTAGAATAAGGGAGACCTAATGAACAATTAACGGGACTTTTCATCTTAAAATTTGAAAATTTTACGATTGACCTCCTTTTGACCCATTGACTTTTCACTGAGTCAACTATTAACTTTTGATGATTTTTTTAGGTTCCTGCTGAATTTCTCTCATTTTGAAAATTATTTTAAGATGCTCCAAGAACAATGCCATGTTTCTATATGTGTTCAAAACTCATGGAATACAAGGTAACGGGTAAATGAGAATTTTGGTCTTTTTGGCTGAAAATGATGATTTGGACCAAGATTCTTCTTGGAAGAAAATATGATTGCTTGTAAGAGTTTTGATTCCGATGAGACATATTCATCATTGATCTCTAGAGGTAAATCCCCCTAAGTTTAATAGTTCGGTCAAAATTGGGGTGTCTACAGTTTGCCCTTCTTCGGTAAAGCTTGTTTTAGCCCACTTAGCCATTGAGTCTCTCACAAAATTTTGAGACTAATTGATACTTTCAAATCTTTCTTTTCATTTCCAATTTCTTTTCTTTGTTTAGAACAACACAAAGCCTTGAGATAGTTCATATGCCAACGATCTACTTTGAAGCGCTCAAGAGTTCTCAATCTTATTTATTCTCCGCTTTTTATTTTCTCTTTCATTTCTTTTCTCTACCTCACTATCTCTTATTCTCTTCATGGTTTTGACTGGCTTGGATCCAAAATTTGAAATCAACATGCATCTTATTTTTTCTCTAACTTCTTCCTAGGTGCTCTTTCGAGTTTTTAACCTAGAGAGCTCTTTCTCTTTTTTATGTTTCTTCTCTCTTTTTTTATTTTCTCCATTTTTGTGCTCTCACTTTTGCCTAGGCGCCCTTTTGGGTTTTCATCCTAGCGAACTCTTTCTTTTCTCTTGTTCTTCTTTTTTTTTTTTTTTTGGAAGAAGAATTATATTTAAACTATTTGGCTACCATCAAGGATCAAGTTATGGCTTTGGACTGGTTGGGCTCATCTTTTAGGTTTGTTATTTGAGAAAAGGGGATGGTGAGCAAGCTTCAAGAAGTTTCAAGCTCATCTTTTCAAGATTGAGCAAGAGTATCTTTAAATTCTTAAAGTAAATCTAATCAATTCTCTACTCCTCCTTGGTTTTGGCACAAAATTTGCTTTGATCACTTGGGGATCCTTTTCAGAGTATTTTCCATGATCATTTAAAAAGGTGACTTTTCCTTTTCTTCTTTTTTTTTTGCTTAATGATCCATTCATTCACGACTTAGCACACTGAATCAAGCAAAATGAGATTTATTCAATTAGGATAGAAGGAGGATTACATCACTCAACTCGATAAAAGACTTGAAAATAAACTTGATAACAAACTGACTGGAAGACTGGACTAGACTTGACATTTGACTCCTACTTGACATGACTCGATCATGGACCATACTAGACTAGATTCGGTCTCAATTGGAGTGTCACAGATAATCTTCAATTTATTGGGTCCTCAAGAGAATCCACATTTGCTTCAACAACTATATTTCCAAACACTATCACCTCACTATCATCATTTGAACTCTCGGGTTCACCACTCCCCAACAGCATATGTCATAACCCATTTCTCAATAAGGCTTTGAATTTCATGCTTCAATCTCATACAATGGTCAGTATCATGAATTAACATTTGGTGATAAGCACAATACTGGTCAATGTTATATTCTTTTGAGATGGGGTCAGGCACGGGTTATGGACCCAACTTTTTCAAGTATCCTTTCTCTACTGCCTGTTCTAATGCAATACTCAACGGTATTCCAAATTCGGCAATCTCTCTATGTCACCCCTGATTAGACCTTGACCGATTACCTTTTGACAATGGCCCTTTCGTTGAGGTAGTTGTGCCAAAATGCTTACATCGGATCCTGGTCTCATATATTTGTTTGCCTTATACTTTTTTGATTAGCCCTTCGCGGATAGTGTCTTCAATTCTTGTCCCTACATCAAAAACCTCAGCATAAGTGTTAATTGATTGGAACCTCATCTTCTCTTGGTAAATTGGCTGTAAATTTTTCATTAGCATTATGATCTGCTATTTTTGCGGATGGCCTTTGAACCATTTTGGCCGCTTTACCCTTCCATCAGCTTAAAAACTCAGTAAATGATTCCTTATATTCCTGCTTGGTGGTCTCCAAATCTCAGACTGTCACATCTGTCTCTTGGTTGTATTCATATTGTGCCACGAACAACTTCACTACATCTTTCCAGATCCTAGTTTTACTTGGCTTGATCATGAGGTAACATTCCAGGACAGCTACAGTTAGAGTTTGTTGAAACAAAATAGCCATCATTGTAGTGCACAAACCGCAACGCACATCCGTACATAACTGCGAGGGTTGCCAGTACCATCAAACTTGTCAAAAATTGGCATCTTGAAACTGACAGACAATGTTTCCCACACCCCTTCATACAATCCCTCAAGTTCAAGTAAATAAGTGTCAACTCCCTGAGCTTTGTTAACCACTCTCTCAAACTTTTTGACCTTTTTAGCTATTTCTACCCTCTCTCTTTCAACTTTTTCTTTCCCTATCCTCTCTCTTTCAGCTCGTGGCATATCATCTCTCTGTGTCTCTAGATCATCATACCAATCCTCTTCTACCCTTACACCTGGAAGAGGGTCAATAACTTGCAGATTTATAGGTGGTGGCTGCCGACCATGGTTTCATTATAGCCATCATGCAGTTCATGTTTTTGGCCTGTCATCTTATATGCTCGGCTTGCTGTTCTACCATTAATTACTCTTAATTCTGCTACTCCTCTAGCATTCCCTTCATGTGCCATTTTGACTAAAATTAAGGTCCTCACTAGGGGATTTGGTTGTTCCATTCTTTCTACAAATTCAACAAAATTGGTTTTCAAGAGTCTCAAACAGTGCGGGATTTTGGGGAACTATTGGACTGTTTTGATTTTGATTAGGAAGAAGATGTTGTGAATTTGTATGTTACATATATGCAATGATATTTACTGATGTTATGAATGTGAAAGATCATACATGCTAAATGCATGCACCGCACATATGGCACACAAATGATGTACTTGTGTGCGCCTACTCTATATGCCAAAGAAACAAAAATCCTAATCCAAACACATAAAACACATAAGCACATAAAATCTTCACCCATATCCAATACACCAACTTATCCTTCTATTGTGATCCTTGCTACCTTTTCCAAGGTTGGATATTTTTGGAAAATTTTGAAATTCACTTAAAAAGTATTTCTTGGGCAATATGATTCTTTTGAAAACAATCCGCAAACATTCTGGATTTGTTTTTGAAAAATGGGGATGTGAAAATATATTTCAACAAAAGGTGATTGAGTTGGAATTTTGTTTTGGAATTCATTTGAAAAAAAAAAGTGTTTCTCCCAAAACAATCCCCAAGAATTTTTTATTTTGTTTTTCCTATAAAGATGATTATGTGAAAATATATCTGAACAAGGGTTGACTTGAAATTTTAATCAAAATGTGAACTCCAAAGATTTTTGAACGAGCGATTGAATACTTTGGAATAAAGACGGCAAAAATCTGTTTGCTTTCAAAGATGGATTAAAAATTCTTTGGGTAGAAGGATCACATGATCGGATTATCATCGTACTTTTCATGAATTCGGATACATACAAGGTCAATGATGCTTAGCTAACAAGATATAAGAAGTGCAATCTTTCAATCAAGATTCGGCGTGTTCCCAAATGTCATGGGACATGAAGACGAATCGCTCAAAAAGTGATTTAAGAGTTTACACAACTTTCATCAAGCAAGTATCCTCATCTTCTAAAGTAATCGCTTCCGGGCATACAAAGCTTCATAGCACATAATCCTAATCAAGAATTGATTTCCTAATATTTGAAAGATACTATATAAGCTACCATGCAAAGGCCGGATTTTGGTCAAATAAGGGACACTTGATGTAGTAACCCATAATTTTTTTTTTTTTGACATTTATTTATTATTTTTGTAACACTTGTGGGGCCGTGTGATTATTAATTGACACCCCCTTTTTGTAGCGTAAAATAATATTTGGCTTATTGAGTTAATTTAATCTCAATTGATTTGGGCACATAGTTTGGTTGACATATTGGTTTAGGGTAGTGAACCAATTGGGTATGATTGTAAGTCATTCAATGACTTGATATTAATAGTGAAACACTATTGGGTAGTTATATAACTATAGATAAATATATGTAAGTGTATTTGGGAGAGTTTGATGTGACCATATTTGGACCATATGCGAGTTGAGTATATATATATTGGTGTATTGGATGTACACACATATAGTATGAGTAACTACACACTAGAAAAGGGTGGTGGGACCCACCCTATCAAATATTTGACTAGCAAACACCCTCCCCCTCTCATTCACAGATCACTCTCTCTCTCCCTCCCCCTTTTCTGCGAAATACAAAGAGGAGCCAAAGCTCTCTCTCTCTTCCATGGCTTTCTCCTTCTTTCTTAATTTTAAGGGCCTTAGAGGCTTTGCCTCTCAAAAGTCCCAACGTGAACATTGTAGATCGCAACGAGGGCTACACACGGGTACCCTCCGATTTCAGATCGGGTCATTTCAAATGGTTAGGGTCCGTTTGGGGTCAACTTTTGAAGCAAGATTTGGACTCCTTTGGGGTGGTGTTCTTGGAATTTTGATTTGGAGGCCATACGGGTAGTGTGATTTCGTCAAATCCACTTAGGTGGGTTTTCATCCTCTCTAGTTGCCGTTATCTTTGATTATTGTCCAAATCTAAGATTTATAGACTTTATGAAAAAAAAAAATATAATAATAAATCAAAGTATGAAATATTTGTGGTTCATTGCTAAGGTTATGTTTGGAAATTTTCATGTGAGCTTATGTGCTATAGGTGGTGTTTGGCTAGGTGGAAAGTGCATTAAATTGTGTTTAAAAGACTTTTTAGTCATTGATATGTTTAATTACTTGACTGTGTTGTTAAATTTCTTTTTGGGTACACTTATTACTTGGATAATTGGAGATCTATTAATTTGAGTTTACAAGACCTTTTTATGTGTTGATGGGTTTACTTGCTTGACCGAGTGATTAGAAAGTGATATACCTTGTTTAAACACACTTGAATCTTTCATATTTATTGTCTTGAGAATTAAAAAGCTTGGTACTATTTCGGTGTCTTTTTTTCTATAAGGGATATTATGAGGATCATTATTGGATCCATTTACTTATAGATGGTTATTTGAGATTTAAGCAATCTACATTATATGGTTACTAGTAGTACCTTGAGTTGTGGATTTGGGAAAGGCAATGGGGTTGGAGGCCCGAATTATAAATATATATATAGACACACACACATATATATATAGGTTCTGAATACTTCCTTTGATATTTAAGTCGATATTTGTACTTGTCTATTTAGGCACGGATTCTTGAAGTAGTCTAGATTGTGCTCTTTTCTTGCTTAGTAAGTGATACTACTTTGTCTATTACGGATTAAAATATTGTACTTGGATGGTATTTTTTTTTTAAACGTTAACACGTTATTAGACGTGTATTGACATCTCTTTGATAAAGGTTTCTAGATTGGGATACTAGTGAGCATTGTGGTTTATATATATATATATTTATATGTATATGCTCACCCCCACACAATTTGTGCAGGATAGGTCCCCGGATCTTGGAGAAATAAAGAGTTTAGGCTTGAAGTGCTAATAGTTGAATTTGATATATCCTATCTATATTTAGGTTGCGCCTTGTTACCATGTAATTTCATTTTTAGAAATCGATAAATTTTGTATTATGGTTTTTCTTGTAAAAGAGAAATTTGTAAATTGTAATGGACTTAAATTCCTATTTTTTTGAAACCATGTTATATTGAGGCATCTTTAGTCCATTTGTTTTTGTGTAAATGTGCTTGGGTCGGCTAGACTTCTCGTACGATGTTTATGTCGAGTTTTGATATTAGTTTCAAATTTGTTCCAACACTTAGAATGTGTTGAACTTGTGAAATCAGGAATGGAAACTTGGTATCCTGGTCAGGATACACTCGACCGGTCGAAAGGGGTCCTACTAGTGAATAGTAATTTTTCAAGTATGGGTTGTTTGTCTTCTAAATATTAAATTGGATTTTTTTTTTAAAAGTGTCGTTTGTGAGAAATCTCCAAACATGTTAGTTTTACATGAAGTTCTAATAAGATTTTAATGCTTTGTTTTCAAAATGGGTGAGTACTTAAACATTTGTACTCTAAAATATTTTTGAAATTTAAATAGTGCCGATTGAACCTCATTGACCCTTTTGGTCCACGTGGGTTCAACATTTGAATTGTTGACCGTGTTGGTAATCCACATGGGATTTCCTTGTTACTTCCGCTTCGTTTGATTGGTCCACGTGAGACCTTTACTTTGTATTTGACTCTTTGACCTTGCCCTCGTGTTATTTGTTTTTGGGGCTTTACAGAATGGTATCAGAGCTAACCGGGTTAGAATACCTAGGGGCTATGGGAGTTATTTGGACCTATATGTGACATAGAGAATTGAGTAAAGGCGTATTTGATAGCATGAGAATTATTTTAAGTTATATGCCTACTCGATTACCAGTTCACACAACTATGTGCTTACTTGATCAGTGTTTAATGATATGTGTATATATGGTAGATGAGATTAAATCCCTCAAGATCATAGTGAGATGTGTGGCGTGTGAGCCCAAAAAAATTATTTTGTTGTTTAATGCATTATAAATGATATGTGTACATGAGCTATTAGAATAACAACTTGTTATTTATTAACTGATTGCTAAGTGTTACTTTTAAGCAACTAGGTTGTGGTAAGCGTTAAATAGATTGCCATACTACCTATTTGTTGTACTTGTAGTTCTTCTATGTACACTAAGAATTTTTTTTTTGTCTTGTGCAGAATATGTGGCGTTTACCCTTGTACTATGTAACTTAATTTATACACTCTGTGATAATGATTGCGTGTCAAGCACACGACGAATGTGCCTTGCGGTTGAGTGACTTATATTGAAGATAAAGTGCTATTTTTTTATTATTTTTATTATTATTATTATTATTATTATGTTCTTATGGGACGTGTGGACGATGAATGGATTTATTCTCCTGATTTATACTCTAGGCCTTAATTGCCTTGGGATTGACATAGACTTTATTGTCAATGTTGTTGAAGATTTAGAGTCAAAAATCTCTATAATTTGATTGAACGGTTGTGCCATGTAAATGGCCTCGGTTAACGATAATTATTGATGCTAAAATTTAAACCTTTGTCAGGTATCTTGTTATCTAAATTATCAGGATTCTATATGGTTTTATTTCGCAGGTGACAGGTTAACCCGAGTATTTTTGAATACCATACAACAGTATTAAGAAATTCTGTTTTGGCTATGCCATTTTAATTACGTTGATGATTATCATTTAGTTGCACGATTTAGTGCACATGCAGATTCTAAAGGAATGAGTGCTTGGTGTTGGTTATGCATTTGATAAAATGCTATTACTTGAGTTTTACTTTTCAGTAATTTGAAAGATGAGCATTCGATATGATGCCTTGACATATCCTTGGAGATGCGCATATGACGCGTTGGGATTCTAAGCATTTATGATTTACAGTCTATTACATATCATTACATCATACGCATATCATCACATGATACACATCAAGTTGCATCATATCATATACATTGCATTGCATCATTTTACATAACATGGTATCTTATTTATGTTATATTGCATCTCTCTTTCTCTCTAAACTGATCCCTGGGTTATCGCCAAGGTGGCGGGTGACCACGTTCACTGGACTAGCTGCCTACAATGGCGGGTAACTACTTAACACTGAGCGAGCTGCCTAGGCATGAGCGGGTGACAGTAGTCACTGACGAGCTACCTAGAGTGGGCGTGTGAGAGTTACCTTCCTTAGTGAGCCGCTAGATAGTGTGGGTGGGTGACGAGTTACCTTACTGTGTGAGCTACCGGTATGCGACCCAATAAAAGGGTGAGGTAAGCATGTTCATGCACCTATTTCGCTAGGGAAATAGGGATGGACAGTGCTAAAGTTATTACTACTGTTTGGATTGAAAAAAATAATAATAATAAAAAATTTGAAATTATTGGAAACCCAAAAGATTGTTTTCCAAAGTGGTTTCAAAGGATTCTCTTTAAGGGATTGTTTCAAAAAAAATAAAATAAAATAAAATTTACATATTTTCGAAAGTGAAAGATGGTTTTCAAAGGTGTTTTTAATGATTGTCTTCAGAGGATTGACCTCAAAAGGGTTCAAAAGAGTTTATCCAAAAAAAAAAAAAAAAACCAAAAACCAAGTGATTATTATTAATTTTTTTTTTTCTTCAAAGATGTTTTCTAAAGACAAAAATGATTAATGCGTTTTCGAAAGACAAAAGCGATCAATGCATTTTCAAAGCCGTTTCGAACAATGTATTTTCAAAGATGTTTTGAAAGACTAATGTGTTGCAATTTCAGGGATGACATGTCTATCCAGCTTGAGGGTTGATACAGGTTTTGTTTGAGTAGTGATGTAGCAATAGATTATCGCTTGGGCATTCGCTATAATTGTTGACTTGCGTAATTAACATGATTTCATATGTGTTCAAGTAAGCCCCATCTTACATCACAGGTAATACAGGTGAAGTGAATATGGTTGTTAATTTGCCCGAGTGATATGTGTAACTTTGGGTGAAAGACCGAGAAAACAACGAATAATGGTAGTTGTAACGATAGATAATATTATTGACATTGTACGAGGATGTATGTCCGGTTATGTGACTGAATTTCGGGACGAAATTCTTTTAAGGGGGGTAGAATGTAGTAACCCATAATTTATTTTTTTTTGACATTTATTTATTATTTTTGTAACACTTGTGGGGCCGTGTGATTATTAATTGACACCCCCTTTTTGTAGCGTAAAATAATATTTGGCTTATTGAGTTAATTTAATCTCAATTGATTTGGTCACATAGTTTGGTTGACATATTGGTTTAGGGTAGTGAACCAAATGGGTATGATTGTAAGTCATTCAATGACTTGATATTAATAGTGAAACATTATTGGGTAGTTACATAACTATAGATAAATATATGTAAGTGTATTTGGGAGAGTTTGATGTGACCATATTTGGACCATATGGGAGTTGAGTATATATATATTGGTGTATTGGATGTACACACATATAGTATGAGTAACTACACACTAGAAAAGGGTGGTGGGACCCACCCTATCAAATATTTGACTAGCAAACACCCTCCCCCTCTCATTCACAGATCACTCTCTCTCTCCCTCCCCCTTTTCTGCGAAATACAAAGAGGAGCCAAAGCTCTCTCTCTCTTCCATGGCTTTCTCCTTCTTTCTTAATTTTAAGGGCCTTAGAGGCTTTACCTCTCAAAAGTCCCAACGTGAACATTGTAGATCGCAACGAGGGCTACACGCGGGTACCCTCCGATTTCAGATCGGGTCATTTCAAATGGTTAGGGTCCGTTTGGGGTCAACTTTTGAAGCAAGATTTGGACTCCTTTGGGGTGGTGTTCTTGGAATTTTGATTTGGAGGCCATACGGGTAGTGTGATTTCGTCAAATCCACTTAGGTAGGTTTTCATCCTCTCTAGTTGCCGTTATCTTTGATTATTGTCCAAATCTAAGATTTATAGACTTTATGAAAAAAAAAATAATAATAATAAATCAAAGTATGAAATATTTGTGGTTCATTGCTAAGGTTATGTTTGGAAATTTTCATGTGAGCTTATGTGCTATAGGTGGTGTTTGGCTAGGTGGAAAGTGCATTAAATTGTGTTTAAAAGACTTTTTAGTCATTGATATGTTTAATTACTTGACTGTGTTGTTAAATTTCTTTTTGGGTACACTTATTACTTGGATAATTGGAGATCTATTAATTTGAGTTTACAAGACCTTTTTATGTGTTGATGGGTTTACTTGCTTGATCGAGTGATTAGAAAGTGATATACCTTGTTTAAACACTTGAATCTTTCATATTTATTGTCTTGAGAATTAAAAAGCTTGGTACTATTTCGGTGTCTTTCTTTCTATAAGGGATATTGTGAGGATTATTATTGGATCCATTTACTTATAGATGGTTATTTGAGATTTAAGCAATCTACATTATATGGTTACTAGTAGTACCTTGAGTTGTGGATTTGGGAAAGGCAATGGGGTTGGAGGCCCGAATTATAAATATATATATAGACACACACATATATAAATATAGGTTCCGAATACTTCCTTTGATATTTAAGTCGATATTTGTACTTGTCTATTTAGGCACGGATTCTTGAAATAGTCTAGATTGTGCTCTTTCCTTGCTTAGTAAGTGATACTACTTTGTCTATTACGGATTAAAATATTGTACTTGGATGGTATTTTTTTTTTAAACGTTAACACGTTATTAGACGTGTATTGACATCTCTTTGATAAAGGTTTCTAGATTGGGATACTAGTGAGCATTGTGGTTTATATATATATATATTTATATGTATATGCTCACCCCCACACAGTTTGTGCAGGATAGGTCCCCGGATCTTGGAGAAATAAAGAATTTAGGCTTGAAGTGCTAAGAGTTGAATTTGATATATCCTATCTATATTTAGGTTGCGCCTTGTTACCATGTAATTTCATTTTTAGAAATCGATAAATTTTGTATTATGGTTTTTCTTGTAAAAGAGAAATTTGTAAATTGTAATGGACTTAAATTCCTATTATTTTGAAACCATGTTATATTAAGGCATCTTTAGTCCATTTGTTTTTGTGTAAATGTGCTTGGGTCGGCTAGACTTCTCGTACGATGTTTATGTCGAGTTTTGATATTAGTTTCAGATTTGTTCCAACACTTAGAATGTGTTGAACTTGTGAAATCAGGAATGGAAACTTGGTATCCTGGTCAGGATACACTCGACCGGTCGAAAGGGGTCCTACTAGTGAATAGTAATTTTTCAAGTATGGGTTGTTTATGTCTTCTAAATATTAAATTGGATTTTTTTTTTTAAAAGTGTCGTTTGTGAGAAATCTCCAAACATGTTAGTTTTACATGAAGTTCTAATAAGATTTTAATGCTTTGTTTTCAAAATGGGTGAGTACTTAAACATTTGTACTCTAAAATATTTTTGAAATTTAAATAGTGCCGATTGAACCTCATTGACCCTTTTGGTCCACGTGGGTTCAACATTTGAATTGTTGACCGTGTTGGTAATCCACATGGGATTTCCTTGTTACTTCCGCTTCGTTTGATTGGTCCACGTGAGACCTTTACTTTGTATTTGACTCTTTGACCTTGCCCTCGTGTTATTTGTTTTTGGGGCGTTACACTTGATGTAGCTACACATGGTACGATATTAAGGGTGATCACACGGCTCCATGATAGCTTAGCCGGCCGGGTTGCCCCGACCCTCCAAGGTGATAGTTCCGTGCAATCGAATGGCAAGACATGTAACTGTAATGTAGCAAGCACACAAAAATTAATTAATTTGATTAAAAGGATGCTTTCAAGTCTAATCCTCGAGTGAACCCAAAATCAGAAATTCCTGGTCTGCAAAAAACCAGAGATTCTGGGTTCGATCCACTGTAAAGTTGCTAAATTGTGGATATCGCAGGCTAGCCACGCTTTAGCTTTTTTAAATTCAAATATGAGTCGCTACTTAATTTTTAAAAGAAAATTAAGAAACCACTGCAAAATCAAACTGACCTTTTTGGAAACCAGAGATTTCTAGGTCTGGGGATTATGGAATATGAGGGAAAGGAGCCTGGCAGACTAAAACACCCCCTTTCATCCTATCTTGTGGTAGGCCTCTACTCAACATCATTTTAATCGAATTAATAATCTAAGCATGCTCTCAACTAATACATAGATATATACATTACAAAAGTATGTTGAAAAGGGTGCAAGATTGCTAACGATAAAAACGGCATACAAAATCACATAGTTTAAATAACAAGCAAAATGATATGCAATAATGAAGAAGAGAACTTACCCGGGATCAAGCCATGAAATGGGAAACGTGCAATGCATACTAAAATAGAAATTCTAAGAAAAAGTTGTCTAATCACATATATACACATAAATCAAGACCTACTCTAAGGTGTCACACATGGAGTTGAAAATCAATAAAATAAAAATAAATAAATAATCTTGAGAAAGTCGATAAATTGTACCTCCATAGCACTACAATATAAATGGTTAGTCCACATGCTTTGAACATAATATAATATCAAATCCTAAACATCATGCCCAACTCCTAGCTTAAATCTATCAAACATTGAAGAAGTTGACACAATCATAAATTCCTTCTTAGTCGAAAGTACAACACCTCTATAGATATACAAGTCTCAACTAGGAACCATTGTAATGTCCATATAGAGATGATACAATCCCAACATGATTACAAGGAACCCACAACTAGGATCAACTAATTATGACTTAACTTAATACAAAATAAAGTCCTAATTGCTAGAATCTATATATATATGTGTGATGAATGTATGAACATGAATAGGAATAAGCTATGAATCATTTATTGATTTGGATCATTTAGCCTCTGGATTTAAGCTTAATTAATTATAATCAAAACATGGTTTAAGCCTTAGGTCATAGAAAAGTCATTTGGATCATTATTTACAAAGTTTATCAAATCAATAACAGAATTTCCAGAATTACAGAGAACAGACCAGACATTCAAAAATAGAAAAAACATTATATCCATGATTTGATCTTAATGATGTTTGGACACAAGGTGCCTCTATGAGTCTAGTTTCTAACCCAAAAAGAAAATCGAATATTATTAGGTCCAATCTCTGGGAATTGGACCATGACCAGACACTACTAAGAATTTATAAGCTCTCTGTCTAGAGATTTTGTATGATTTTCTAAAAATAGCAAACGAAAACTGAATTACTTCAATCTTGTTTGGAGATCTTATTAACACATTTAACTTCATAGAAAAAATTATTTGAACCTCAAATACTTGTTTAAGGATCTGATCTAATCAATTTAAAACAGCCTTACTATTCTAAAATTTTGGACAGAGAATGACTAGTTCAGAAATCCTAAGATCAAACCAACCTCACACATAATTGAGACAAAATAAAAAATGCAGTGGTAGATCTTTGTGTTATGAACATATTCCAGTTGGTCTCATTCAAATCCAATAGATCATGATTTAATTAAAAATCCTTGTCCATAGATTGTCATTGAAATCACTGCACCATAGATGAATTGTTATTCATAAACCAAACCAAACTAGATCCATGATTCTATTAAGCATCTAGACCAAGTATGGTTATGTTCTAACATGAAAATATTGTCATAGTGTAGAATTACCATGGATTTAGCCTTGAAGAAACTCCAATATAGAACTCTCAAGAGAGCTTAGACATTCTATGTACTTACTCAATCCCTTAGGTGAAATTGAACACTTAAATTCAACAATCAAATCATGAAAAAAACTAGACCTAGATCTAATTCCTCTCCTATATACATGATCCTTCTGGATTATGAACCAAATTACATAGAACTCAATGAAACATAGACTAGTTCCAAGAGTTCCAAAAGGATGAACCAAAATCATAAACAAGGTTTAGATCCACTCATTTATTCATAGATAGGATTTAGATCAACTCAATTCCTCATATAAATATAAATTTTACAGAAAATTAGAGGATCTAACCCAAGGAATTCAAATGGAATATTGAGGATTTCATAAATTCCAAGAGAAGAGTATGAGAGAGAAAAGGTGAAATCAAAGCCAATAGAATGATCCAAATTTTAATTCCTCTTTGAAAACATATTTCACATGGATTATGAAACCAATGAGATCCAAATCAACAACTATACATAAGAATTCAATCACAATTCTAAGTGGTGTGTGAAAAAAGGGATATAGAAGAGACTTTTTTGAAAATGTGTAAAAGGGTCCTGTAGACACCCCAATTTTGACCAACCGTCGAATTTAGGAGAGTGTCGCCTCCGTATCCGATGATAACAAGGACCGGAAGATTCGAAGTATTCCAAACTCTTCAGAAAGTTCTCTAAAACGCGATAAAATTTCACAGAAAAGAGGAAAATACCAGGTATTTAAAGAGAATTCAGGTATAAAACACAATTTTCGGAAAAAAATCCTCAAGAATCATTTGCTTTGAAAATAAGAAAATCTAAAAGAGGGAATCTAAGCTAAAAACGGCACATGGCGGACTACCGCGACACTCACTGAGTGCCGCACGGCATTCATAGAGTGCCGGGCCGGCATTCACCAAGTGCCGCCAGCAATTTCTGACCGCCGTTCACTTTTAAAGTCTGTATTTTGCAGAGCAGTACGTATGCGTATGTGAATAAGAACAAAAAACTGATAAAGTAAGACTGACAAAAACGCGGAAATCCATTAATTGTCGCGGCATTTGATGAATGCCGCGCGGCAGTCGCGTAGTGCCGCGACGGTAGTCATAAACTGCCGCGGCGGCATTCACGGACTGCCGCGACAGTTTCTGGACTGCCGCGCTGGGCAGCAGTCTGCCTAATTTCAGAAAGTACACATTGTACCACCAAATGAGAGAATTATACCTGTTTTTTGCTTCAAAATTCACCAAAAATACCTGATAATTTTGCCTATAAAAGAGAAGGGATATTCCTTGGAAAAAAGGGGGGGAAAAAAGAGAAAAAAGACAACAAGAGCTACCCACTACATACAACATCTATCACTTCACCAACATTTTTTTGAGAGAAAAGAGAGTTGAGAGAACTAGAAGAGCTTCGAAGATCTTCAAAGAAAAGAAAACATTGAGGATAATTTGGAGGTGATCCTCTAACCATAGATTATTTGTATACTCTCTTCTTCTTTTGGATCTCTAATCCTAAAACCTCTTGCTATTCTCTTTCTTTGTCAAGCAAGCTTAGGAGTCTCTATTTCTAATTCTTCCTTCCATTTTTTGTATGTGTTCTTCTCTTGAGAGTCTTGGAGATCTTCAATATCTCTTTTGATCTCTTGAGTATGATCCTTTGAACCTCATGTAAAGCTTATACTCTACATGAGAGTCAAAATTTGATCATCACTTTGTTTCATATAGGTGGATCCAAGTCCATGCTCATGACTTGGATCCTCTAAACTTAGTATCCAATAAAGTCATCCCCTTATTCTTTTTGAAACTTAGGAGCATTAGTCATGCCTTTATCTCCCATGACCATCAAATGGTAGGAGTAATAAGTTGAATTCAAGCTTTGGTCTATAAGGTTTGAGTTCATTGTTTGGAATTTTGAGAAGTTCATTTCATACTTCATCAAAATCCATAAGTATAAAGTGTTTTTTAGTCTTCAAGGACCATCAAATTGTAGAAAAAGTAGTTCGGTTTAATCTCAACTTCATGTTTTAATAGTTGAGGTTAACCAACAAAGTTGAACTAGCAAAATAAAAACAGTGAGTTCACGAACTGTTTTTGATCAAAGATTTTTAGTTCGAAATCTAACCGTTGAAATCAAGTGAAACCAACGGGAATGTGTCAATAACACATCGTTTTACCACTGCAATTTTTGTTTTGAGGTGGTTTTATGTTTAGAAAGGTTTGATCATGGGTTTTGCGAGACAACCACAATTTGTCAAGAATTTCAGAATAGTTTCAGAACAGCAAACCGGTTTTAAAATTGATAGATCAGAGCTCTAACCAAGTTTTCATGACCTCTAATAATTGTTTATAAGAACCTTAATGTGTTATGAAGGTTCCCTAAAAGGAATGATGCAATTCGGATTTGTTTGCTATTTTTAAAAAATCATACAAGATCTCTGGACAGAGAGTTGTAAAATGCTGAGTGATGCCTAATGTTTTCCACATTCCCAGAGATCTAACCGTTCAAACCTTGATTGGCTTTCTGGGTTAGAAACTAGACTCACAGAGGCATAACATATCCAAAAAACATTAAGATCCAACCGTTGAAAGTATTTTATTTCTATTTTTTAAGATCTGGTCTGCTCTCTACAATTCATAAAAAACTGCTACTGTTTTTGTCTAATCTTATTCATTTCAACTCAAATGATCTCCTAATGCCTTAAGGACCTAAATCATACTTTGAATAATGATAACTTAGCTTAAATCCAGAAGTTAAGTGACCCAAATTGGTGAATAAATCCATGTTTCATCCTTGTTTACATTCACTCATTCATGTACATCTAATACCCATGATTAGAACTAGGTATCAAATAAAGTTGGATTTCATGCTTGTTAGATCTAAGCTAGGGAATTAGGATTGATTATTTGACATCATATTATTATGTGAAGCATGTGGACTAATCTTTGTTTTGTAGCGCATGTGAGGTACAATTTCTCATCTCACTTCTAGTTTATTTCATTCCTTGATTTTATTGATTTTTTAACCTCATGCGCGACACCTTAGAATTAGGAGCTTGCCTTATATGTATATATGATTAGAGACTTTTTTTTAGGATTTTCTTTTGTTTGTATGCATCGCACGTTTAAATATCGCTGCTGGGTCTCGGGTAAGTTCTCTTGTTCCTTATTGCATATCATATTGCTTGCTACTTGAAATATGTGATTTATGAATGATATTTTGCCATTAGCAATTTTACACCCTTTGGACATGTTTTTGTGATGTATATGTATATATGTATTAGTTGAGGGCATGCTTAGATTAATAAATTTGATTAAAAGGATGTTGAGTAGAGGCCTATCACAAGATAGGATGAGAGAGGGTGTTTTAGTCTGGCGGGCTCCTTCCTCTCTCATTCCATAATCCCCGGACCTAGTTTAATCTTTGGTTTCGCAAACGATCAGTTTCCTTTCAAAATGGTTTCTTAATTTTTCCTTTTAAAAATTAAGTGGCGACTCGTTTGTTTTGAATTTGAATTTTAAAAGAACTTTAAAAGAAAAGCTGTGGGTAAGAAAAATGCGATATCCACAGGTCCTAGAATTCTAGAAATTATGATTAGATTGTAAAAGAAAGTGTTATGGATTTGAAGTTTTACCTCTGGGAATTCTCAAAACTTGATTGATTTTGAAGAGATCCAAGTCGTACAAGCAATACTGTTCTTCTTCTTCCTTGAAATTTCAAGGTCCTTCAATGGAGATTTGAAGAATTGGGTGAATTGAGTAAGGTTTCTGTGGGGTTTTTGAGTTTCTATCTCTATATATCTATAAGAACAAACTCAATTTCAAAAATTCAGCTTCTCTTTCTAGTATTTAAGTCTCATCCTCAAGATTCAAGTCTCTCACCCCAAAAAATGAGAGAAATATGGATTTTTATATACCTTGATTTTATTAGGGGCTAAGATAAGGGTAGATAGGTCAATTTAGGATGGTGGGAGCATGGTTTTCATGATTTAAGAGTAGTAAACACGTATACAAAAAATGGCATCATTTGGTGCATTCATTAGATCATAGATTGAAAAAGAATTTTGGCCTAAAAATGCAAATTAGCCCAGGCCAGCACTTAATGAAGATGAGGCGGCACCCAGTGAGTGCCGAGCGGCACTCGCTGAGTACTAAGTTCCACAACGGCTTTCACAGACTGCCGTTCGAACAGTCTGAGTGCCGTTGTGTAGCAATTTCATCACTGATCAGCACCTTAATTCCATTTCCTGTCATTTATGTATTTACTTAAGATATTAAATGTAATTAAGAAAATACCTCCCATTTTGATTCAATAAAAATATCTAAAAAATCAAATTCCTTAAGGAAAAAAAGTCAACCCTCCCTCCGAAGGTAAAATATCAATTTTTTTGCACAATTCTTCTTAAAAGCCTTCCGATTTCACCATGATTTCTTTTATTTAAAAATTCTTAAAATTCAGTTTTAGCACAAGGGAGACCTAATGAGCAATTACCGGGACTTTTCATCTTGAAATTCAAAAATTTTACGATTGACCCCCTTTTGACCCGTTAACTTTTCACTGGGTCAACTGTTGACTTTTGATGACTTTTTTGGGGTTCACGCTGAATAATTCTTCTTTTGAAAATGGTTTTAAGATGCTCTGAAAACAATGTCGTGTTTCTATACGTGTTCAAAACTCTTGGTTTACAAGGTGATGGGTAAATGAGAATTTGGGTCTTTTTGGCTGAAAATGGCAATTTTGGATCAAGATTATTCTTGGAAGAGAATTGGATTGCTTGTAAAAGTCTTTCTTTTGATGAGACATATTCATCATTGATCTCCAGAGGTAAATCCCCCTAAATTTAACAGTTCAGTCAAAATTGGGGTGTCTACAGTGACAAAGTGTAGACACCTCAATTTTGACCAAACGTCGAATTAAGGGGAGCACTACCTCCAGGTCCGATGATGACAATGACCGACTAATCTAGGGCTTCCAAAGGTGACTCAGGCTCTTTGAAAGGCTCTTCAACTCAAACAAAAATAGAAAGAAAGAATAAAAGGGGAAGGAAAAGGGAGAATAGTAGAAAACGGCATGTGAAGGTAATGCGGCAGTTACGCGATACCGCTGCGGCACTCACTAACTGCCGCATCGGCAGTCAGTGAGAACCGCTATGGCATTCCCTAAATGCCACTACTATCCTTAAAATTCCATAAATTTCAAAAGGTGGCTGTCCGCGGAGTTATCCACGGCATTCATTGAGTGCCGCATCAACATTCAGTGAATGCCGCGCCGGCTATCAGTGAGTGTCGTTCCTGCATTCACTGAGTTCCGCTTCCATCTCCGTGGAATACCGCATTTTTCTAGCAGTCTGCTGCAATATACTACATTTTGTACCTTCAAAAGGACATCCAAAATTATGGTTTTTACTATAAAATTACCAAAATAACCCTCTAAAGTTTTCCTATATATAGGGGATGAATATCCCATTACAAGGGATCTTTTTTTGGAGTCTTTGATTCTAGAATCTTTCTCTCTCTCTCTCATTTTTTTAAACTTGAATCTCATTTTTAATCTTCTTTATCTTTAAACTTTGATAGTTAGAGAGTCTAAAAGAAGATTTAATGAAATTAAAGGGTTGTAAGAGCTAGAAGAAGAGCTTGATTAGCCCTTGGAATATCTTAAAACACCAAGAAGTTAAGGATAGTTGGAGGTAAACTCTAGACTAATTAGTCTTAAATCAAGTTCAATCACAATATGTAGAATTCTTTAGGAGCTTTTACACATTTTCAAAAATTCCCTTCCCACCTCATTTCTCAACACACCACCAAAGTAACCTAAGGATTAAGGTTAAATAAATCATGAAGTAAAAGTTAACTTCAATTTATTTAAACTCTGCTTTTCTTTTTTGATTATGTTCATCTATTAGGATTCATGAGAACTTTAATGTCTTAATTGAATCTTTTGACTTGGAATCCTTTATTTTCCTTGTAAGCTCATGATTTGCAAGGGGATTAAGGTTGATATTAGTATGTTTGGTTAATGGGTCTAAACCTAACTCCATGTTTTAGGTTCATTCTTTTGAGATTTCATGAAGTTTTTTCATACTCCATTGAAATCTATAAGTATGAGTATCTTTATTCTCCAATGACCATCAAGTGGGAGGAGAAATAGTTTGGGTTAAGCCAAACTCCATGGCTTGGTAGTTAAAGTTAACAAATAGAAGATGAATTTGACAAATGGTGCAGTGAGTTCATAAATCACCTTTGATCAAAGATTTTTAGTTAAATAATGAACCGTTAGAATTGAATGAAACCAATTGGAAAGTGTCAATAACACAAAGTTTTACTACTGTGATTTTTGTTTTAATAAGATTTCATTTTTAAAGTGATTTGGTCATGAGTTTTGTGAAGCAGCCATAATCTGTCCAGAATTTTAGACAGTAACACCGTCTTGAAATAAGTAAATCAGAGCCTTAATCAAGCATTCTTGACTTTAAATTTTTTTTTTCTATGAAGTTAATTGTTAATGAAATCTCCTAAGAATATTAGAGTCTTTCAGATTTATTTACTATTTTTAGAAAATCATACAAAAACTCTGGACCGAGAGTTGTAAGTTTCTGATTGATGTCTAATGTTTGTCCAATTCCCAGAGATTGAACCATTGAACTTTGATTTTTCTTTTTGAGTTGGAAGCTAGACTCACAAATTAATCTTGTGTCCAAAATGCATTGACATCAATCCATGGGAAGTATGCTTTTTCTATTTTTGAAATTCTGGTTTGCTCTCTGCAATTTTCAGAATTTTGTGACAGATTTGGTAAACTTTGTAAATAATGGTTCAAAAGACTTTTCTATGACTTAGGGCTTAAACTATGTCTTGATAATGATTAGTTAAACTTAAATCCAAAGGCTAAGTGATCCTAACCTATAAATATTTCACAACTTACTATTGTTCATGTATTCTTGTGCATTCATCCATGTAGGTTAATAATTGTAATTAGGACTTGCTTTGCATTGGGACTAAATTATACTTAATTGAACCTAATTGTGATTTCCTTGTGAACATGTTGGGACTACACCACCTCTATATGGATATTACATTGGCTCCTAGTTGAGACTTGTATATCTATAAAAGTGATGCATTTCCAACTAGTTAGAAGGAATTCATAATTATGTCAATTCTTTCATACATGATAGATTTAAGTTAGCAGTTTAAGGATGTTATTTACAATATCATATTATATTATGATTAAGGCATGTGGTCTAACCCTTTGTTTTGCAGTGCTATTAAGGTATGATTTCTCAAACTCCTCTTTAGTCTATTTAATTTCTTGATTTTCGACTTCATGTGAGACACCTTAGAGTCAAGTCTTGCCTTATGTGTATATATGTGATTAGAGACCATTTCTTAGGTTTTATCTTCGTTTGTATGCATTGCATGTTTAATGTTCGAGGCTAGATCCCGGGTAAGTTCTCTTATCCCCTATTGCATATCATATTGCTTGTTAATCAAATTATGTGGTTTTGAATGATATTTTCACCATTAGCAATCTTACACACTTTTAGACATGCTTTTGCGATGTATATCTATATCTATATATTAGTTGAGGGCACATTGAGATTAATAATTCGATTAAAAGGATATCAAGTAGAGGCCTATCACGAGATAGGATGAGAGGGGGTTTTAGTCCGTCGGGCTCCTTCCCCTCTCATTCCATAATCCTCGGACCTAGAAAACTCTGGTTTCCAAAAGATCAGTTTGCTTCTAAATTGGTTTCTTCATTTTCCTTTTAAAAATTAAGTGGCGACTTGTATTTGAATTTGAAATTTGAAGAAGTTTTAAAAAAAAAAGCTGTGGGTAAGAGAAAATACGATATCCATACAAAGGCGACCGGTTAGACTCCAAGAAATTTCCCGAGCTGCATCTCAAATGGTTCGCCAAAACTATGCAAATTTCTAACCCTCATCTGATGAAGCATCACATTAGCCTAAAAAATGTGGGGTAGCTGATACGTACAAAAATATCTAGTGGAAGCTCCGCTTCTACATAACCCGAGCGATTTACTCAGTATCATCAAGACCCGACCAATAGGTCAGGATTGCCGTACAGGCTCGGCTCATCACGGGCATAGCCTAGCCATATCCTATGACGTGATCCAGAATGTTCCAGATAATTTCCTAAACGAGCTAGAAGACTAACAGAAAGAGTAGATTGTTTCCTAATCTGATTAGGGAACCTCCACAATTTGTGCTAATCAATTCCAATCAGATTATATTACCTTATTAGTTTACTTGCCATGTACGAGTAGGTCTCTTGCGACTATAAAAGAGACCACTCACCTCCTTTAAGGGGAGGGCATTCTTATTTCACACACATGCATATACCTGGTCGGTCTCAGGTAGTTCCGTCTCTTTTGTTGGTTCACCAAAGGCTCCCGATGATTTGATAGTGTACGTGCTCTAACACACACATGGACGCATGTCTCTTCATTAACAGGGCCGAACCACATACAATTCCTCTTGTCTTCTTCTTTTCTCTAATCCAAATTTAGGCATCATCAATATCTATACAAAAGCTATGGTCCAATAGCTATCTCTCAAGCTCCCAAAAATCATGGGGACAACATTTCCTGATATAAAACTAGCAAACACTAAACTCTGTAGATTCTGACTCAAAAATCATTAACATCTGATCCTGCTGGTGGTGCCTCATCCTTTGAAATGATATCCATTTCCTCAAGGGTAGCATCCTCAACAGGTGCGGCAAGATCTCCAACTACTACTCTGATATCCTAATCTTCAACTATCTCTACATCTGCGTCCTCTACTATGTCTGCCATCAGCCATCATCGCCTGATTAGCGATTGTAGACACCCCATTTTTGCTCAGTTTTAGGAAAACCAGATTGCAAGCCTCCATTGGGTCCAGCAGATGTGAAGAGCATGCCAATACAAGGTCCCTGGACTTCGAATCAGCAAAATTTGGCCACAAACAAAGAAACGATCGCATTTTGAAGTTTCAAAATTCTGCGATTAGCAAAAAGAGGGGCAGATTTACTTTGTTAGCATTCCGGAAGTCAGAGCAGACATTTTTCATGCCAGAGTTGGAGTTCATGCTAAAACTGACGAGTTTGTGAAATTTCATCGCAATCTGACACCAAATTCGGAAAAGTCACTTTATCAAGCGTTGATTTCAAATGCCAAAAATTCCGTTTCATCACTGATCAGCTCTCGGATGCTCAGAAATGGAACTAGAAATTCACATTTGTCAAGATGGAGGACTGCCAAAAATTTCATCACCATCCGATGATGAAGTTGAAAAACCGCAGTAAGAACAATCGCAATTCTGTCAATTTACACTGTTAAATCGTCGAAAAACTCTATTATTTGATTTTGAAGCGCCTGTGCTACTTTCGGACTGGACCAAAATACTTTTTATATCGAGACAGAGGGATCCCCGAAATCTCGTTTCGTTCTGACTCCAGATTCCGGAAAGAAGTACATTATCAGGCATTTTCAGCACTCAATATGCCAAATGCCTGCCGAACAGCGCTAGAAAAATTTAATTTTTACATCAAAATTCTACGTTTTACAAGGAGATCCGACAGTCCAAATCTCGACCACGTTGCATTCTAGGAATTCGGAAAGCGTAAGAGCACGTACAAAATATTTGATTTTTTTTTATTATTATTTAATTCCCTTGTTCCTACCTAAAAAAATGATGAAGTCAACACCAACCCCCCATTTCTGCCAAAAAGTAGATTGGGGGGGGGGGGGGGTTGGTTTTCTTTTTTATTTAATTTTGTTTTTTTATATATGTACATATATCTATACATATATATACATACATAGATATACACAAAGATAGATACATAGATATACATATACAGATAAAGCAAAAAAGTGGAGGCAAAACAGGTCATATGTTATTTGGAAAATGCTCAGTACACCAGTTTGGGACACCTAAATGGTTAAGTTGTTGATGGGTCAATGATGATTTTGAAATAAAATCTGACTTAAAGTGTGTTTGTTTTCTAATAAAATAAAAGGAGGATCCACCATAGCACGTAAACAGTTTAGATACCTCAAACTAGTATACCTAACATTTACTTTTTATTTTCCATTTAAAAAAAAAGTGGAGAAAAAAAGAGGCATTTCACTTTATCATTTTCTTTTTATTGCAAAAAAAAATATAAATAAATAAATAAAAGAGTGATGCTGTGTTTCCTAAATTTTCAACCCATATGATGGGGTAGTGGACTCACTGAATTTTGGTTAGAGAATTTTAAAATGACTCCACAGTTGTCAAAGAGTCTATTAAATTTTGATCGATATCATATCATTTGGGAAAGATTTTTGGAATTTAAATTCAAAAAGCATAACATCATTCTTAAAAAAAAAAGAGGGAGTGATTGACCACTCCCCCTTATTCAGCCGAAAAGGCATGGGGGGATCCTTTATTTGTTTTTTTCTTTTTTTCTTTACTCTATAGATATAAATATATATATTACATACATAGATTGGAGGGGGAGATAATAGAGATATTGTAAGAAAGAGAAGAAAGAGGGGGGGGGGATGAGATCAGATTGGAGAAAAAAAAATAGGGGAGAGAGAGAGAGGCTCGGGCAGAGAGAGAGAGAGAGGGGAGGATCTCAAACAAAAGAAAAAGGGAGAAGAAAAAAATAAAAAGAAGGGAAGAGGGAGAACAAAAAAAATAGAATAAGACCAAGAAGAAGAGGGGAGCAACCCCCTCCCTCCTCCGGCCTCCAGCCCACCACTAGCACCACCTCACTGCCGCCGGCCACCCACTCCTCCGGCCACCCTCCCCCTTTGGCCACACCTCACAGGTGGTCCTTTTCCATAAGTAAGAATCAGGTCCAAAGTAGTTCGGCCGAGGTTTAAAGGAAGGTATTTGTGATGTGGCTGAGTGTTTCAAGAGCAGTGACAGAACCTAGTAGGTTACCTACGTATCCTTAAGTGGGAATTAGGTCAAGCGTAGTTTAGCAAAGGCTAGATGTTTCGAAAGAAAATGTTTGAAAGAAAGGTTTTAAGCATAGTATTTCTTGAGACGATCAATGTTGATTGGCTGATTCAATTCAACTCCATCTAGATCCATTAGGTATGCTACTCCTCTAGAGAGAAGCTTCTTGATGATGTATGGACCAACCCAATTTGGCTTGAATTTACCTGTAGGATCATAAACTAGTGCTTCTAATTCTTTAAGCACAAGGTCGCCCTCTTCAAGTTTTCTTGGATGGACCTTCTTGTTGAATGATCGAGCTATTCTTATCTGATACACATACACATGATCGATTGTAGCTAACCACTTTTCATCAAGTAACATTAGCTCTTCATATCTGTTTCTTAGCCAATAACATTCTGGAATCTTAGATTCAGCCACAATTCTTAGCGATTATAGTTCTACTTCAACTGGGTGTACTGCTTCTATTTCGTAAGCCAAAGAAGAAGGAGTGGCTCCTGTAGATGTTCTGATTAACGTTCTATATCCCCATAGTGCATATGGTCGTTTCTCAGGCGATCTCGATATGTATCAGTCATCTTTCTTAGAATCGTCTTCAAATTCTTATTCGCTGCTTCAACCACCCGATTTGTTTGTGGCCTAAATGGTGTTGACATATGATGCATGATCTTATATTTTCTAGTATATCCAAAACATATTTCTGGAAGTGACTGCCATGATCGGATATGAACTCATGAGGGACCTCATATCAACAAATTATATTACTTCTGATAAATCTGGCCACATCTTTAGCCTTTAATGTCGTATAGGACTCTGCTTCTACCCATTTTGTAAAATAATCAATTGCTACCAGGATGTATTGATGTCCGTTAGACGCTTTTGGGGACAACATCTATACCCTAAACTGAGAATAGCCAAGGGGTAGTCATGTTGTATAGTAGTGATGGCGGCACATGCTTCATATTGGCATGGATTTGACACTTGTGACATCTTTTGACATATTCGTAGCAGTCTCTGTCCATAGTAGTCCGATAGCACCCCTGTCGGATGATCTTTTTGGATAACATATGTCCACTCATGTGAGGACAAAACACCCCTTTGTGAATTTGCT
This sequence comes from Hydrangea macrophylla, assembly GCA_033977485.1. NCBI lineage: Eukaryota > Viridiplantae > Streptophyta > Magnoliopsida > Cornales > Hydrangeaceae > Hydrangea > Hydrangea macrophylla. Next base: position 960,331 of record CM066992.1, read on the forward strand.
CCATCATCTTCTTTGCATTGTTCCCATATAAACACGTCAAGTTGAATCCATTGTAAGACTTTTTTAGGAGACTTCAGCTGCAAATCATGAACTGAGCTTAGAATCTTCTTATGGCTCTCTTGTCTTTCTCGGCTGCACCTTCTGGATATTCCCCATTTCAATGAAGTTCCATACATCAGTGTACAACATAAGTTCTTCTGCTTCTTCAATTTCCCCAATCATCTCATAAGATGGATTTTCTCTATATTCAATCATCAATAGAGTTAACTTTATCCCCATAAGAATCTCAATCATTGAGGCTAAAGTAGCCAGGATTCTACTAGCTAATTTTCTTCTCGAGTTAGGTAGAAGAACGTGATATGCAAGAAATGGGTTCGTAGAGAATCAAGGTACTCATGATAAGGCTTTAACTTTTCTTCTTTGACTTTCTATTCTCCTCGAACTTGGGATATGATCAGATTAGAATTCCCGAATACATCAAGTTTTCTTACTTCCAAAGTCAATGTGGCTTCTAACCCCAAGATACAAGCTTCGTACTCGGCAGTGTTGTTGTTGGAGGTGTACTTTAGCTTAATAGTGAATGGGGTATGTGCTCTTTCAGGGGATACATGGATGATCCCTACTCCATACCCTTTTTATTTTGCAGCTCCATCAAAGTACATTTTCTACAGATCTTCTCTTAATTCCATCAATCCTTCATCAGGGAACATGAATTCTTTTTCCTTTTCAGACTTATCAGATATTCTGCTACTTTCTTTAACAGATTTGCTCATAGCATATGTCAAGTCAAACTTAGAAAGCATCAAGGTCCATCGGGAAATTTTACCTGTCAATGATGGTTTTTGAAAGAGGTACTTTAAAGGATCCATTCGGGAGATAAAAACAATAGGGAAGGCCAACACATAATGCCTTAGACGACGAGTGGCCCAAACCAAAGCCCAATATGTCTTTTCTAGTGGAGAATACTTCAACTCGTATCCAGTCATCATCTTGCTCAAGTAGTAAATGCCTTTCGTGCATGCCCTTTATCTCCTTCTTGGGCTAACATGTATCCCATAGCATTCTCTGACACGGATAAGTATAATAGTAAAGGTTTCCCTGTCTTCGAGGGTGAAAGAACCGGTGGGTTTAATAGATAAGTCTTGATTTTATTAAAAGCTTCTTGGCACTGATCGTTCCATTTGAATTTTTTCCCTTTTCTTAACAAGCTAAAAAGCAGATCACAAGTTGCAGTGAGCTTAGATATATTGATGAATTGGATTTGTCCCAGAAATCCTCTTACTTCCTTTCCATTCGTTGGAGGCGGCATATCTATAATAGCCTTGATCTTCGTGGGGTCAACTTCAATTCCCCTCTATGTAATGAGAAATCCTAGCAGCTTCCTAGTGGTTACTCCAAAAGTACACTTCTGTGGGTTCAATCTCATCCTATATTTTCTCAATATTTCAGAGAACTTGGTGAGGACTACTAAATGCCCACTCCTTTTTTTGAAGTTGACAATCATGTCATCTACATAGACTTTTACTTCTTTATGAATCATGTCATGTAACAAAGTAGTAGCAGCTCTCTGATAGGTTGGTCCAACATTCTTTAACCTAAATGGTATCACTCGGTAGCTGTACGTCCCCAAGTGAGTTGTGAATGTGGTCTTTTCTTTGTCCTCGAGTGCCATTAAAATGTGATTGTACCCTAAGAAACCATCCGTGAACGATAACAGCACATGCCCCGCCGTGTTATCTACTAAGACATCTATGTATGGGAGCGGGAAATCATCTTTGGGACTGGCTTTGTTCAAATCTTTGAAGTCAACACATACTTGGATCCTTCCGTCCTTCTTTGGCACGGGAACTATATTGGCTACCCATTCATGGCATTAGGTTACCATTAGGAATCCGGCTTTCAACTGCTTCTAAACTTTTTTAATTTTCAAAGTCCATTCAGGTCTCATGCATCTCAATTTCTGCTTAATAGGTTTTGAAGTAGGAAAGAAAAGGATATGGTGTTTGACAATCTCTGGATCAATGCATGGCATATCTTTATAAGACCAAGCAAAAACATCTTTAAATTCTTTTAATAAATTGATTAGTTCATTGCTTTCTTGTGAAGTGATCGTGGTACCAATATAAACATTTTGTGGATTATCTTCATTACCCAAGTTTATTGGGAAAGTTTCTTCAATAATCTTGCATGCAGATTCATTTTCATGTTCAATTAAGCTTTGCAAATCCTCAGAAATTTCAAAATCAAGATCATCAGACATAGAAGAGTAAGCAAAATCTTTATTCATTTCATTAACATTTTTTAGTACATCAAAATCAAAAGCAGACTTAACATCATGCTCATATTGGCCTTTACAAACCTTCGGGGGAGTGAGAGAGGGGATCTTTTGAATCTTGATTCTCACCTAATTGTTCAGAGATCCCTATATCGGTTTTATTTCTTTCACATTTCCCGGTGCTTCTTCGGCATTCATTAGCATTTTCAGTTCTTCACCCATTAGTATGTTCAGATCATCACTCATCATCAGATCGGCCCAATCCTTCTTTTCTTCTTGGCAGGTAGAGCATAGAAGAATGCATCCTTATAGTCGGAGAACTCATGCTTGAAGAAAATCTCAAATCTAGGCTTGATGCTCTTGGTAGCCAGATCATACCACGGTTTAGGAAAATCACAGAAGGGGAATTCATCACCCTCTTTTGCGAAGTACCCATTCAGGATTCTCGGCCCAGAAACAACCATCGGCCCTTTTCCTTTTACCATCTTTTTCTTATCTTCTTCAATCAATTGATACCCAAGCCCAAATTTATATTTCTGCTCATAGAAGTCAGGCGGTTGAGTTATTCCTTGTTGATGATGACCCAGTCCCATTCTAGGGAAATAATTCATCTTTTGCACCATATGAGATACTTTAGGATTTGCATATTGGTCAAAGTACAATGGCATGACTTCAAGGATCCATTTCTGTCCCACTTCTTCTTGTAGATCTTCGACAGCTGGGTTTCCTTACTTAAACATCTTTCTATACTCGCGCCCGGTGGTTAACGACTTCTTTTTCTTGAACGAAGTGATTTCTTCACCCCAGAGAGATGCATCAGGAAGTCTCTTCTCTTTTTCATTGTTGAGTCGTTCCCAAACGTAATTCTTTTGTTTAACCCTATCCTAGGCTCTACCATACAGTTTCTTTCCTTCATCTAGCATTCCCATAAAGTTGAATCCTCCCAACTCACTTTCTACTTCAGGTGTTTGAGCTTCTGGCATAGGGCCATGGCTTGTCCCTTCTTCCTAAATCCAACTATCCCCAAGATTGTCACAACATCCTCTTCCTAGATGAACTTGACTTTCTAGTGGAGAGTGGAGGCGAATACATTGTTTACATGTAACCATAGACATCCCAATAGCATATTGAAGCTAGCTAGAATATCAATCACTTGGAATTCATCTTCTTTATTCAATGCTCCAACTTTAATTCTTAGCTTAATCATTCCCATGATAGCCCTTTTAGTATTATCATAGGCCCTCATAGTCTGTGTCGATGGCAAGAGTTATAAAATAGATAGCCCCATTCTGAGAGCTATTTGGAGAGGACGTACATTCAAAGCTGATCCATTATCTACCAAGCAAATGGGTACTCTATTCCCTAGGTAGTGTATAGTGATGTAGACAGCCCTGTTGTGGTGTGTCCCTTCTGGAAATAAATCTTCATCTGTGAATGTGATTACAGGTTTGCAAGGTTTTGAAGAGATCAGGTTCACTAGATCTTCAAGAGTAGTATTAACAAAAAGATCCAATCGGTTGAGCATATCGAGCTTAGCCTGCCTGTGTTTGTGAGAGGTCATAAGCAATCCCCATACTAAGATACAGGCTTGTGTTTTCTTCAACTACTTTAGGATTCATCTTCTTCTTCGCTCATTGTTCCCTTATCAGTTGCTTTTGCTTTGACAACTTCTTTTTCATTCCATGTTTCTTTTTTACGATTTTCTAACTCATAAGGTTTGAAATGACACTCGGAACAAGTCAAGTGGTTGGCTTTGTTGGTGATCCAGATAGACTCAAGTTCTTTGGCTAACTTTTTAGTACTAGTAGTGACTTTCCAATAGAATCATCAGGGATTATGGTATTATTAATGGAATCATCTTCATCATCATACCACCAATCTTCTTCTTCTTCCTCCATCATTGCAATGAGATCATCATCATTGAATTCAAGGCTTTTGATGGACTCCAATTCTTCTATCGGCTTAGTGATTTCTTCCTCGGTGACTGATTCTATGGGCTTTTCTTCATACCAGATTGCATCATCAGTGATGGTATTAGGATCCCATAATTTAATTGTGAGATTTCTGTTGACTATCTCTTCTTCAAAAGCCAGTTCTTCTTCAACCCACTCTTCTTCTTCCACATTTTTTAAGATACAAATTGCAGCATTTTTTGGGAGCTAAACATCCACAGTTAGCTAATCTAAAGATCTGATATAGACCATTGGGTTATAAGCCTGAGACCCTTCCTCTACAAGGTTGACATTTGGCAGGTTTTTCTTATATTAAGGAGAGGATTCTTCTGAACATATGGCTGAGCGGAAGGAGAGGAGATGATTCCTTTTTCAATCAAATCTTCAATCTCACGGAGAAGTCTCCAGGATCTATCAATGATATGTCCACGGTCTTGATGAAAGTCATAATAGAATAAAGTTTTGAAACAGGTAGAAGCGGATTAGGCTCTAGCTTGGGATCTAATTTCTGCAAATACCCCTTTTCTAGCATTCTCTCAAGTGCGGTGCTTAGCGACATTCCCAAATCGAAAAATTATCTTTTCTCTTTTGACTGCCTTTGGTTTTGATTTCCTCATACATTTGCCATGCTTTGACGCTCTTTTTGAAAAGGCTAAAGAGATAGCATATTGATGTCAGCAGATTGATGATAGACTGGCCTATTTGTCTTTCTATACTGATTCTTCGTGTTTTCTTTCTTGATCTTTCCATCCCTGATGGCATCCTCTATTAAAGTCCCCACATCAAATAGTTGTTTGAAGCTCACAATGGACTGAAACTCTAGCCTCTCTAAGTACTCGGGCTGTAGATTTCTGATGATCATTCGGACTTGATCCTATTCTATCGGCCTGCTAGTCATCTGAGTAGACTAAGCCCTCCAACAAGTAAGGAAACCTATGAAGGATTCCCTGTACTCCTGTCTAGTGGTTTCTAGATCTCTTGTAGTTACATCAAATGACTAGTTGTACGGATACTAGGCCATGAAAGCTTTGGCCAATGCCTCCCAATCCCTGGCTATAGCTGGTTCTAGCATCAGGTATTATGAAAGTGTTGCCCCACTCAAAACTCTTGGAAATAACAGAGCAAAGAAGTTAGACCCAATGCCCATAGGCTGCAAAGTTCCTACATAAAGCCTTAGATGGCTCTTCAAATTTTCGGTTCCATTGAAGAATTCAATATGCAGCATCTTAAACTTCTCTAGGAGTTTGGCTTTTGGAGCGTCACACAACCCCTCAACATCGAATAAAAACTCATCCACCCCTTTGCTTTTTCTGATTATGCTTTCTAGTTTGTAAATTTTGGCCAACTTGTCTTGGGTTTCCTGATCTAGCTGAACCTTTGGTTGAACTGTTCCCCAAAGTCTTCTTCCTCATTATTTACTAGAGGCGGTGATGGTGGAAGATAAGTCAGCTACTCAACCATTCTCATCATAGTGGTAAGTTGTTCCCGATTCTGCTCTCTACTATGATCCAACGTAGTTTGCATTGCGGCCAACCTGGCTTCGATATTAGCTTCATACGCCATATCCTCTACCCTAGTCGACTCTGTTGTTCCTTCCTCAAACCCGATCTGATCAAACGACTGTTCGGTGCTCTGACCCAGGAGGGAGTACAACTTTTTTGTCCTATCTTCTCTTCTGGTTTATTAGGGAGTTTCAAATAATCAGGTGTCTTTATTGCAAAAGAATTTTCAAAGAATGATAATTTACAAAAGTGGATATAAAATGATGGAAAATCATTTCCCTTTTTTTAAAAAAAATAAATTTCTAAAATCAAAGAAATCTTTCTAAAAAGAGGTCACTTTAAGTTTCAAAATTCTGAGGAAAACAATTTTTTTCTTTTCGAAAGTATAGTAGAGGTGTCGCACTCGTGAGTCGTATATGCAATGCTTGTATAATGTATGCAATGCAGATGAAATGCAATCTAACCTAAATGCAATGCACCTTAATCTAGCTTAGACCTAGCATATCAGCACATAAACACACAAGATTCCTTGAGAATACTAATCATCCTACTGATCCAATCATTATCCAAGGACTTTTGGCTTTGAAATTCTTGATGGCTCATGTTTACAAAATTGAATTTTTTTTTCATGGAAATCTTGAAAGAAAGGGGGAGATTTGTAGTTTTCGAAAGCACTTTTGAACCATCAATGCCCGAGGTGTGAAATCATGATTCTTGAAAACCAAGGTAGGGAATTTGAATTTCTAAAATCTGAGAGAAAAAATTGAAATTGAATCATCAAAGTGTGAAATCATGATTTTTGAATACCAAGGTAGGAAATTTGAAATTCTCTAAAATCTACGGAGAATTTTTTGGAAGGATTTTGTGAAAGTGAATTTCAAAGAGAATTTTCAAAAGGAATGTTCCTAGAATTTTCAAAAGACATGGTTTTTCAAAGAAGTGCTTGTATTTACAAAATTTTCAAAAATTGTCCTCGAATAATGATTGGATGTTCGGATAAAGACCATACCACCCTTGAGGAATCTACCATACAAGGTTTGATGACGCCTTCACTTACACGCCTTCATCATCCACATAATCCCTTGCGGGTAAATGCAAATAACTCATCACACCATCCTAATCAAAGATGATAATCAAGATCCTAATTGAAGGGTTCTACAGAAATTATATGCAAAGGCCGGGTTTTAGTCTCATAAAGGGTCCATTAGGAAGCTCATCAGTGTGAGTGACCGCCTCCCCGAGGGCATGTTATTCACACATAGGCTCTATATACTGCACGCGGTACAAGGATAATGGTGACTACATGCATGACAATCGGGGGTATTTGTAAAATGCATCCGTGCAAAAAAAAGGAAATATACTTATTTAGTTTACAATTCCTTGTTATATCTGTAATTCGTATTACAATGCAAGTTTATATTCAATGTGACGAATCTATGATAAGTTGTGTTGTATTAGCTGTTATTTGTGCAGATTGTTGGTTACTGTGTTCAGTAATGAGTAACAGGGTAAGGGCAAAGCTAAATTACAAGCAAGGCAATCCAAAGATGTAAACTGAAGTTCGAGCGATCGAAGAACCCTCAAGCGATCGAGGTTTTGATCGATCGAATCCTGTTCAAGCACTCGAGTAATTCAAAGCTGAAGTGATTGAGTGATGTTCGATCGATCGAACATGCTTTCATCAGAAACTTACGCGCACGCAACAAAAATATTGTAATCAACCCTAGCTGTAGGTTTGAGTATAAATAGTGGTTATAAACACGTCCACAAGGATGCCCAACTTTGTTATTATAGTTATATATATATATAGAGGGAGAGCTTTGTTGGTTTTGTAGGTTTTCATACATTGGATATAATGTTGGTTTGAAGATTCGGAAGATTAACATAAGTTCTGTTCACTCCAGGTTTTTATATTCATTTTGCTATTATTCCATTAGTAGTTTCGTAGTTTTAATTTGAATAGATTGCAGTGTTGCTTGTTAATTTAGTTTTAATCCATAGTTTTCATAAGTTTGCATGTTAAAATCACAAACAAACGTAGCCTTAATGAACTTTTACGTTAAAAACACATCGATGAAACTCCAGACCATGTCTGAGTAGTCCCAGAGTTGGGAGATCACGATGAAATAGTGATCTCTAGCCTATGCCATGCAGTAGTATAAAACCTGCATTCGATCGATCGAAGTTAGTTTAGTCGATCAAAATAGAGATACAGTCAAGCGATCGAATACAGTTTGATCGATTGAGATATGATGATGCTCGATCGATTGAAAGCGCGTCGATCGATCGAACCTGTAGATTCTTGGTTTGATCCTTTGTAGTATTCCTAGACTTTTTGTTTTCGAGATTTGTTATCAAATGGTCCCCATATGCTCAATTTGTCAAAACAGTTTTTAACTTCAAGCCTTAAGGCATTTTTCTACAATAACTTTTGCAAACCACTTTGAAAACTAACACCATTCAGAGTGCGAGTCCCTAATTATTGTTTTAAACCGCCTTCATGTGTTTTGAAATCAATTATGATGATGTAGTCCCGGTCATGAAAGGACTGATGAAGCTTTATCTTTAGAAAATACGGAATACTGTAGAGAGACGTAATCCATAGAGTTAAATGTATCTACATGGTAGATGGCAAGGTCACTGTGGATTTGTGTAATCCCAACGTTCCCGTTTCATAAAGAAAATCTATTTTAAAATATCAATTTAGTTAATTAGTTAATCATTAGTTTTATTTAGTTGCTTTATTTTAATAGTTGATGACTGTGGAACTTCGTGTTCTACACCCTTCTTTAAACATTGAATTTTTATTTTCTTTTGAGTTTAATCTAAGTCGCTAGTTTAGAACATTCTCTGTGGGATCGACCTAGTCTTATCTAGTACTACTTGCACATCTACCTACACTTGGGTATAGCACACAAGTGCACACAAAAGATTTTCATGTCAAGTTTTTTGGCACCGTTGCCGGGGAAGGCGACCAGCTAGCATATAGATTACCTCGCTCTATCTTCATTTATTTCTGTTTTTCTTTTTTTGTTTTCTTTAGGTTTAAAATCTTTTTAGACTTTTTCCTTTCATGTCTGATAATTCCATCAAAGGAATCTTCGGAAGTCCACTCTACTCATCTAATCCTTCTAGTTCTATCAACCCCGTTGCCACATGTACAGAATCTATGGCTGATGATCAAAGCAAAAATGGTGAGAATAGGGTTGTGCCTATTGACGATTTGCTGCGTCCATTGCTCGATCTCATGCAACCTAAACACGCACCGACTCCTTCTTGTATTCTCATGCTACTTCTTTTTGTCAAACATTCTCTCAGAACTGTCCTGTGGATGTAACACGCTTAATGTTATTTCCCTTCACTCTGAAGGATAAAGTAAAAGCGTGGTTGCTCACCCTCAAACCAAATTCAATCTTTATTTGGCATGCGATGAACACTGCATTTTTAAAGAAATTCTTCCCGCCTCGCATGACCACCGAACTTAAACGACAAATAAACTCCTACAAACAAAAGAGCAATGAAACCTTCACTCAAAATTGGGAGTGTTTCAAATGCTCCTCTCATGCCCACATCACGGGTATGAGAAATGGCGAACCATTAGCTACTTTTATGAAGGACTAAATGGTAAAATGAAAAAACTGGTTGAAACCATGAGCGAAGGTCCATTTCTTAGCAAAAATACCGAAGAGGCTAAAGCCCAATTCGAGTGGCTAGCCGAACATGCTCATGAATGGTCGAACTCTAAAGAGATTTCACGCGCACAGTTAGGAGTTATAGAGGAGAAAAGTATTTATCAGTTAAAAAGTGAAGATAACCTAATGACAAAATACGAAGAACTAGCAAGAAAGGTAGAGGAGTTAGGAATGAAAGGAGAGAGTTCTAGGCTGGTTTTTCCTGAAGAACCATGCAGCACATGCAATATGTTGGGACACACAACTCAATACTGTCCTAACGTGTCGTATATTCAAGAACAGGCCCCCATGGAATTGAACGCCATGCAAGGATATAGAGGGGCAGGGAATTCCTATAATAATAGTAACAATATTAAAAACAATAATCGATGGAATTACCTTGGTTTTGATGGGAAGAACGACGCTGGGACTCAAAACCAATATCAGCAATAGCCCTATAATAACCATTAATATCAAGGGCAAAACAATAGACAGCCCCAGTAATTCAATCAAAATAGATCCAATAACTACAACCAGGCTCAACACTCTAATAACCAACAGTCAAATGTGTACGTACCACCACATAAAAAGGTGCAAGAGGAAGATCTGCTCTCTAATGCGAATCTAACACAGCAATTAATTCAAATGATGAGTAAAATATCTGCGACATTAGAGAGAATGGATGCACGACAAGAGGGATTAGGTAGAACGTTTCCCCAACCACTTCAAAACCCTAAAGGATACAATAATGGTCCCAATAATCAAAGTTGTGACTACTCTGAGAAGCGGCAAGATAATAGGGCACAACATGCCTCTTTCTACACCTGAAGAGTATGAAGCCATCTACCCAGGAAGAGGAGCAATCTACTAATAACGAACCATTAGAAGGAAATGATGATGCTCCTAAAGAAGTCAAAGAAGTTGAAAGAAGGCTTAGAAAGGAGCCAGTTAATGACGAATTACCTAAATGTCCTTTCCCCACACCTTACCCTTAAAGGCTAAAGAAGCCTAAAAATGAGATTAATAATCAGAAGTTCTTGGAACTATTTAAAAAAGTTAAAATAAACCTTCCACTCCTTGATACTATCAAACAAGTACCGGCCTATGCTAAGTATCTTCAAGATTTATGCACGGTCAAGAGGCGATAAAGCGTGAAGAAACATACATCTATTGCTTACCAAGCAAGCAAAATCATTCAAAATGAACTGCCTCCTAAACTCAAAGACCCCGGTACTCCCACTGTCTCATGTCAAATTCGGAATCAAAGAATAAACAACGCACTTCTCGATTTAGGAGGAAGCGTAAACCTGATGCCATACTCTGTCTATAAACAACTAGGGTTAGGTGAACTTAAACCTACTCGAGTTGCTCCGTAACTGGTAGATAGGTCGGTGAAATATCCTAGAGGAATACTGGAGGATGTCCTCATTCAAATAGACTCATTTGTCTTCCCGGTTGATTTTGTAATCATAGACATTAAACTGTGTCTAATCCATGTGCACAAATCCTGGTGATATTCGGACGTCCATGACTCAACACCATCGATGCCACGATAAAAAGAAGAAGTGGTATAATGACCATAGTATTCAAGAATATGACTTTAAACGTCAAAATCTTTCCTAACCCCTGACTTGAAGAATACGAAGATGAAGAGGAAGTAAACTACATTGAAACGGTCATCGAAGATGAGGCTAATGTATTCGATTACAAAGATCCTTTGGAGGTAGTTGTGTCACAATTTGACGCTGTCTATCGACCTAACTACTTCATTAGATGCTAACCTTAATCAAATGTGCCTCATGATGGAAACGAAAGAGGAGGATAGAGCTGAATGCATGTGGGTGACACCATATGAACTGTTGCCTCTGAAAAGAAAATTGGTTATGCCCTCGAGTTTCTAGTTCCCTGACTTGGAATTAAAGGAGCTCAAATATGATTTCCTGGGAACTGAGAAAACATACCTAGTTATAATTTCATCTGCCTTAAACTTCGAACAAGAGGATAAACTAGTTCAAATGCTGAAACAACATAAGGGAGCTTTGGAATGGACGATTGCCGACCTCAAAGGCAAAAGTCCGTCCATTTGCACCCACAAAATTTATCTAAAAAACGATGCCAAACCATCACGACAAATGCAAAGGCGTCTAAATCCCAACATACAAGAAGTAGTTAAAAAAGAAGTTATAAAATTACTTGACGTTGGGATAATTTATCCAATCTCTGACAGTCCGTGGGTCAGTTTGACCCAAGCAGTCCCTAAAAAAGCGGGTATAACGGTTATTCCCAATAAAAATGGAGAGTTGTTATCGACACGCATCCCTATCGAATGGAGGATGTGTATCGATTATAGAAAGTTAAACATTGTGACCCGGAAAGACCACTTTCCTTTGCCGTTCATGAACCAAATGTTAGAATGAGTGGCGGGTCACAAATACTACTATTTTCTAGATGGATATAGTGGATACAATCAGATCAAAATTGCTCCTGAAGATCAGGAGAAAACAACTTTTACATGTCCCTTCGGTACTTTTGCCTACCGTCGTATGCCCTTCGGCTTATGCAATGCACCTGCTACTTTTCAGCGATGCATATTAAGTATCTTCAGTGACATGGTCGAACAAATACTCGAAGTCTTCATGGATGATTTCTTTGTGTTTGAACATAGTTTTGACAATTGCTTGAAAAAACCTTGAACAGGTAATAGCACAATGTGAGGACAAGCACCTGGTATTAAACTAGGAGAAATGTCACTTTATGGTGACCAAGGGAATAATCCTTGACCAGATAATCCCTGATAAAGGTATCCAAGTGGATAAGGGTAAAATTGACATAATCTCGAATCTACCTGTCCCCCGTACAGTCAAAGACATCCGTTCTTTCTTGGGACAAGCGTGATTCTATCCTCGAGTTATCCAAAATTTTAGTACAATCTCCCAACCACTTTGTCAACTGCTTGTCAAAGACACACCATTCAAATGGTCAGAAAACTGCCAAACATCTTTCGATGCACTAAAAGACCACCTTACCTCTGCACCAATAATACATGCACTCGACTGGAGTTTGCCTTCGAACTGATGTGCGATGCTCGCGACTACGCTACTGGCGCAGTTCTAGGACACAGGAAGGATAATAAGCCATACGTTATCTACTATGCCAGTCGAACGCTGAATGAAGCTCAAATGAATTATACAACTAATAAAAAAGAGCTACTGTATTTGCCTTGGATAAATTCAGGTCTTATCTAATAGGGTCCCCAATTGTCTATTTTATAGACCACTCAGCCCTCAAATATTTCTTATCCAAGAAAGACACGAAACAAAGGCTCATCCGTTGGATACTCCTACTCCAAGAGATTGATCTCACAATCAAAGATAAGAAGGGAACAGAGAATGTGGTCGTGGACCATTTATCTCGGTTAACGTTTGTTGACAATACTGAACTGCTGCAGATTAAGGATGATTTTCCAAATGAGCAACTGATGATTGTTTCCAGTTTGCTCTAGTATGCAGATATAGTAAATTATCTAGTCACGTGAGAAACCCCCAGGCATTGCTCAAATCAAGATAAGAAATGATTCCTCTCATTCGCAAGTTACTTCTTCTTTGATGACCCATACCTTTTTAAATATTACGCTGATCAGGTCATCAGATGTTGTGCTCTGAATGAGGATATAACTGTAATCCTAGCATCCTTCCATTCTTGAGGCTTGTGGTGGCCACTTCACTTCGCAAAAGATCGCACAAAATGTCGTACATAGCGGTTTTTATTGGCCCACCGTATTTAAGGATGCTTATTCCTTTTGTAAATCGTGCTAACGCTGTCAAAAGTTTGGTACAATTTCAAAAGGAACTCTATGCCCTTAACTCCTATAATCACAATTGAAATATTTGATTATTGGGGCATAGATTTTATGGGCCCGTTCCTGAAATCAAATAACTGTGAATACATACTCCTAGCTATGGAATATGTGTCAAAATGGGTAGAAGCGATACCGACGAGACGCAATGATCACAAAACAGTAATGTCCTTTCTAAAGGAACATATTCTGTCGTGTTTCATGAGGGCGTTAATAAGTTACCAAGGCAAGCACTTCTGCAAAAGGCCTTTAGAGTCACTCCTCAAGAAATATGGGATTAATCACAAGATCACACTAGCTTACCACCCACAAACTAACGGACAGGCAGAGTTGGCTAACTAAGAAATAAAGAATATTCTTAAAAAGATGATTTACTCCAATAGGAAAGTCTGAGCATACAAGCTGACCGTTGCTCTATGGGCTTACTGAACCACGTACAAAATAAATATGGAAATGTCCCCATACAGGCTAGTGTACGAAAAGGCATGTCACCTCCCTGTCGAGATTGAGCATAAAGCATATTGGGCGACACACTCATTAAACTTTGATATTAAAGAAGGAGGTCAGTTAAAAAAAATCCAACTCGCAGAGCTCGAGGAAATCTATAGAGATGCGTATAACTCTGTGAAGTTGCATAAGGAAAGGTTGAAGGCTTGCCATGATCGGACATTTTTTTGTAAAACATTCGAGTCGGGGCAGAAAGTCTTGCTGTATGACTCTCGCCCTCACTTTTTCCCAGGTAAGCTCCAATCCCGGTGGACAGGCCCGTTTATCGTTAAATCTATTTTCCCACATGGGGCCGTCAAGCTCATAAATCCGAAGAACGATGAAAGTTTCAAGCTCAATGGCCAAAGGATAAAGCCGTTCTTAGAAAACTTCTAAACAGAAACTGATCACATCCAACTGGATGAGCCCAATTATTCTTCCACTTAAAATACCAAAAAGAGTCCCAACCTGTTGTTGTAAAGTTTTCATTTCTCGTATTTTGTTAATTTTTTAATGTTTTTGCTTTATTTCTTCATCTTGAATGTGACGTTGTTTTTAATCCGCTAATCCTCGTATTACTCAACTATAGGTTCCAAAATGAGAGATGATGATGTCCATTCAATAGGCTCTTGGGCCGATTCTGAATATCAAAAACCCCCCATGGACAGCTGAAGAGGTTGCATTTTGCCTCTCACCATATGAAGGGCTGGATACAAATGTTTTCATCGATATCTCTTATGGATACATCCCGTACCCACCAGCTCTCCTCGACATTATTCCTTTTGAAAATATGGAACTCCCCAAAGAAGAAGGAGAAGCAGAGGGTTACTTTGTTGGTGAGGTTGATGAAATACTCCTAGAGCAATGGGAGAATGACTCAATGTGGGAACCATGGGAAGAGAATGACTTACAAGATGTTGTACCTGAATTCCACAATGTTGTTTTCACATATGTTAATGACTTCTTCATTCTCGAGCTAGTCCCATACCTCTACGTGCACCTGAGCTACTTGCTGTTCAGACTTTAATGTCCTTTACCAGCTAGTGCACGTTGGGCATCCATGCCAATAGTGAGGTTAGGACAATGTCATATTTTCCTTTATTGTATTTCTCATTCTCTCATTTATTTCAATTATTTCTAGTTCTTGTTTTCCTTGTCTTATTTTGCTTTTGTTTTCTTCTATTTTCCTTGTCCAGGATTGTCACTATGAACCACAACGTTCTACTAGTGTTCCTTCCGCACTTATTGTTTCATGGACCTCCCATAGGGTCTCTTGGCACTCCGCCGCAAGAGGAAGAATAGATGAGGAGTTACACTCCTTTATCTATGACGCCGTCAGGCTCACCAAGATCACCTTTTGCCTGCACTTTTAATTCTTTGAGGTGTTAGATGCATTTGATGAAATTATTGATGCATTCAGATCCTTCTGGAATCGTGAGTTGTCGAGTTTTGACTCCGGTTTCGAAGATTTGGTAGAGTATGAATAAATTGTGGAAGACGAAGTTTTTAGGCATGAAGAGTAGTGGTTCACTTCAATTGTAGTTTTCCATTTACCTATCCTTTTGCAATTGAATTATAATCCTATATAAATCTTAGTTATTTTCAGTTTATTTTTAGTTTTTCATTATAATAAGGTCTTAAGTACCAAGTGGGGAAAATAATTTTGCAAAAAGGATGCTAGTAAAATTAATATTTATAAAATTTGCAATTTACATTACTATGATGACGATTTCTGGCTTACATGTTTTGTGTTTGCACTGCTTT
Organism: Hydrangea macrophylla; assembly: GCA_033977485.1. NCBI lineage: Eukaryota > Viridiplantae > Streptophyta > Magnoliopsida > Cornales > Hydrangeaceae > Hydrangea > Hydrangea macrophylla. Next base: position 975,837 of record CM066992.1, read on the forward strand.
TAAACTATTCTTGTATGTCCAGAACAGTTTTTGTTAGTTAGGGGTACACATGTATTCTTTTGAAAGAGTTCTAAGAAATTTTGTGTTCGATCGATCGAAAACATCTTGATCAATCGAACTTTTTCAACTATCAAGCGCATGAACACGTCTAAATCGATTGACTATTCAATCGATCAAACTTTCTCGATTGATCGACTTGTAATTAAATGAGGCATCCAGCGTACACTTCCTCAGTCTCTCTCTCTCTCCCTCATTCCTTTGAGTGATTATACACAGAGAGAGAGAGAGAGAGCTCAGGAAATTTTTACCCCCTCCCTTACACATATCAATTGAGGCGCCCTTATCAGACGCATATCATCACCATAATCTCTTCCTATCTCCACTGTGCTTCAACCTGAGGTAAGGGTCATTTTTGAAGCCCCTAAATATATTTCCATACAAATCTAGTAGGGGTGCCCCCCATTGGTCCTGAGTCAAATTAAATAATGTCTTGGTCCTTTATTTCTTGTGTTCCTTTCTTTCTGCTTAATTGTTTTTGTCCCCGCATTTTCTCTTGCGTTCGATCGATCGAACTGGGCTCAAACGATTGTGCCCAGTCCTTGTTCAATCGATCCCGAAATGGTTGATCGATTGAACCACTACAGAAGCAGTTTTTGTTTTGTTTTAATTAGTCTTTTCTTTTCATTTTCAATTTCAGGATTGTCACCATGAACCCCACAACTGGGTACCATAGGGAGAAGCCCTTTGACTTGACTATTCCAGACCCGGTACCCAATCATGGGTTTCAAAATATTTTTAACCATTCCTGGTACACGCGTTTCTTTAGCCACCACAAGGTTATGTTGGAGAGACCTCTATAGACGGTTTGACTTTCAGTGCCCTGGATCTTGCCATGAATCCAGGTGATGCTGCAGTGGTACCAAATGTTGACCCAACCCAAGAGGGTCAATATCTTTTGGGTGAGAGAGGCATGTGCTACTATGATTAAGGACTCGGCTGCCTTGTTCACATATCAATCATTCTTTCGCGGCTGAGTGGTCATCTTCAGTCCCGCCAAATTAGCTATAGCTCTTAGAGTCCCAAAGTAGCCCGAGTGTGATTGTCTGCATAGATTGGGTACTCTTGAGATCCCTCATGCCACGATAGTGTGGGAGATTACATGCAGGGCCGTCCAATTTTGGAATGGCATTTTGCTTATTGAGGATCAGTATTTGACTGATGACTACCATATGCTTTACCTGGTGCTATGCAATTGTACCTTCACAACTTCCTATCACGAGAAGATTGCACCTTGGTATGTCCGGGTTCTTTATTCTGTTGGGATGGGAAAAAATTTTCTGCCTCCTGGATTTGTATATTTAGTTTCTGGTTTAGTCCACGCGCTATGTCTCTGCGAAGAAACATCTAAAAGGCGTGTGGGCGATACATAGCGTTGTGGCCCAGTCTGGTTTTACTCCCCCTCCCTATCAACGCATTTTAGTTCTCTTCTAGCAGATTTGGGGAGACAGCGGCCCGTCGCTCAGATGTCCAGAAGAGGAAGAGAAAAGGGAAAAGCAAAGAGGAAGTTAGGGCAAAGAAGAAGAGGAGAGGAGGGACAAACAATGAGGGAGTTACTTCTGAGATGCCGACCGAGGCTAAGGAGCATGATATCGACGAGGAGGAGGACCCTATCGCGCCACAAAGCAATTCGAGCTGATACAGTGGTCTCAAGCTCCCGTCTAAGGAGAGTTTTCATCTGTGTCTCTCCAGACCATTCACGCATTATTTTTGGAGGAGAGAGAGACCCAGATCAGACTCGAGGGCAAGGTCGACCACCTGGTGTCACGCCCCGAAGTAAGCTAAAAATAGGAAAAATAAAAATTTTCCTTTATGGGTCCGTAGACACGTGACTAGTTTGTTAACCGTCCTGTCCTTCTAACTCTGCACCATGCAATCATAAGGGAAAATGCTAGAGCATAAGCATGACCTAAACTTATCAGAGTATAAATACAACAGCGGAAATTAAAAAAGAGTTACAATAACTTCAATCCTAATATAAGAGGCCATACTAAGCAATTTACATAAGCTTAAAACTTGAGAAACTGTCTATCAGATCATGGGCAAGGCTTTATTCTTCTTGGCTCCACGGCACAGCATCCTGAACTCTTCTATCTATCTCCAAACCTGCAACACTCTGGGCATATGAATGTCCAGGGCGTAACATGCCGTCAGCCTTGGAACAAGGCAGAGCGAGAGTCTCAACCGCACAATAATCAATAAATACAAAACATCTCTCGACTCACGTCATAGTTTAGTGTCTTAAGATATGGTCAATCTCTTATCAAAAGACGCGTTCTCATCATCGACATAGCAGAGGTCTTAACAAGACAGGTAGACAGATAAACATAACATCATAGAATACATTCTCCTTGTTATTTCCTCGTGCGTGTAAATGCATGACCAATGCGACTCACTCCCAACTCTTACTTTTAAAACAGACACATTTCAAAAATCATTTTATTTTAAAACCCAAAACTTTCCAAAACCAAATCATTTCGAACCAAACCCTTTTTATTCACCAATTAAATCTCATCATTCACTTTCTCTTTCTCATCTACTTGACAACACGTGGTATATCAAGGATGATAACATGCTATAATAGCCGATTCATACTTATTCCCTTGATAGGCCGTCGGACGTCTTCACGGCGCACACTACCTGTAAATAATGAAACTGGCACATGGGACGTCTTTAACCATGTGTATACTCTCACTGGTCGTCTACACGGCTAAGAAGTATATTAGAGCACTAGCCGGACATCTTCAATGATACATGGGACGTCTTCAACCACGTATGCGCATGACCGGACGTCTTCAACGGCGAGAAGCGCGCTAGGAACCCTAACCGTTCATGTCCACCTGGCTCGTCAGCCGTTGATCCATCGGATCTAGAAATCACATCTCTATTACATTTACATATCTCATCTTATTCACATTTTCATCAAACACCTCTCTTTCTCATACAATGCATGCTAACACATGTCATGAAATGCAAGTGAGTCCACTACCGATACTCATATGCAAAACCACTTTCATTTCTCTTTATTATTAACATATCATGTGTTATCTAATCCGGTTAACAACTATCGTAAAATGTGCATTTAGCAGTTACCAGCATAAACATAAATAACATATAAAATATGGATCACATAACATAGATTTGATACCAATAATCATATAGATAAAACCCTTGACATGCTCACGTATGCGATAGCACTACCATAACATGCTTTGCATAGCCTTACAATCGTCAGAAAACATGTAGCATCATAAATCAACATATCACTTATACAAAACATCATACAAATAACTTTTAAAAATCTTATATTAATCTTTTTAGGATTAGAGTGAGGTTAGGAAACTCAACTCGAATCACCGATTGTCGAAAAGCAGATAATCGTCAAGTTCTACAACAATAAACGGAATAAACAGTAATAATGTATGAGTACAACTATAGGGGCAAAATGGTAATTTCACCAAATGAGGTTATATACCTCAAGGTAGTGATCTACGTGTCATTCTAAGTCCAACGCCATTGACTAGACTCAAATCGGAGTCCGTCGCGTTTTACGAGGTAAAAGGTACGGCTTACTACACTAATGCGGGCCCTAAAAGACATGCTGTATTTTTGATCGAGTCAAAAAGTCACCAAACTTTAAGGGAATGTTCTAGACATTATTCTAAGACTCTAGGAACTGACCTCGTAATTTTCGGAGTCCTAGATTATTTATTATGAATTATTGAAGATAATAAATACTTTAAAATACCCGAAAAGAGATTTAAATACATAAATATACTTATACTGGGAAATCAGTACTTGAAAGTATTTTTATTAAATACTAGATATTAAAATACACTACCAGTATTTATCTCATAATTTTCGGAGCTCGTTTGGTATTTTTAATAATTAATATACTCATAAAATAGCTCCGTAATAATTATTAAAATACTAGATTATAATATTATAGCTTTATAATTTACATTATATATAATAAAATAGTCCCAGGGTCATTACCCTAATTTTTTAGAATTTATAAATGCATATAGGTATTTATTAACTATTTAAACTATTTAAAACTGATATTTATTATTTATATTAACCATATAAATAATAAATATATAATATGTATAATATAATAATGATATACATAATATTAAAAATAATATTCTATAATATAAAACATTAATGGTATAATTATAAACCATTTATAATTATTAAAACCAATTAAAACCTTTTAAACTAATTAAAACTAATAATAATAATAATAACAATAATAATAATCTTCAGACCCGCAGGTCAACCCGAACCGACCCGCCCTTAAATGGGTAACCCATTACTACTCACAAGGAAGCCCACACGCGTGACCCAATGGGTCAGACCTGACCCAACAAAACCGAAATGGACTACCCAGATACACACTCACGCAAACCCAACCCAAGAACCCATTCAGGTCAACCCAAACTCAACCCGTACCCAAACCCAAACCCACTTATACTAACAAATTAACTCAACCCAAATACCCTAACCTGAACCTAAACCCGGACCGTACCTGAACTCGCTTACAGACACAATGTGGCCTGCCCCAACTACCCAAACCCGACCTGAATAGGATCCGACATCAAAACGATGCCGTCCTACTTAAAGTACCCACGGGTTTTATCAAACACAACCCGACCCGCTACCCTACCCACTTCTACACACATCTAAACCCACCCATGATCCGGCCCATACCCGGGTCTTATAACCCAAAACCCAAACGGGTTTCACCTTCTTCTCCGGCAAAATGGTGTCACCCAAAAGTCGCGGCTCGCCGGAAAACTTCAAACGCCTAGTTCTCTCTCTTTTCTCCATAGAAACACCTCGTTCCAATGCCATTGTGATCGATTCCCATCCCTCTATAACATACTAAGAGCCCACAGTCTGGTTTATTCCTTTAGACCTCCTACCAGGCCATTATCCTTTCGGCCAAAATAAAGAATAATGCTCTGCATGACCCACCAAATGAACCCTTCTTCTAAAACTGCTCATAGCGTATCTATCTGGGTTCATTAGGGTCAGATTGGTGTAGTTGAAGGGGGTTTTGGGTGTACTTTAAAAATCAAGCTCTAATCTTGAGCTTGAATGGTTGGCCGGAAGTGACAGAGAACCTTAAGCTCTGTTTGGGTCATGCATGTGATCCTATGGCCTTCTAAGTGACATGCAGAGGTCTAAAAAATCACAATAGGGGTTGGATTTACCTTATAGAAGTCTCGGATTCTCTTCTCTCTTTATTTCTTCTCCGATCTTCTTCTTCTCTCTCTCCTTTGCATCCCTCTTCTCCTTCTCTAGCTTCTCTACGTGTATGTGTATTAGTGGGGCTGAGATAGAGATAATACAGAGGGAGTGTGAACAATGTATGTGTGTGTGGTGAATCAAAACCGAGAGTGAAAAGTGTGTTTGTTCCTCACAAGCTCTCGGGTCTCTCTCTCTCTACTGAGTTGAGTGTGTGAGTGTGTTGCTGAATATGAGGGAGAAGCTGGAGTGTTTGTGATGGATAGGTGTCTTATTTATAGAGGGAGAAAGATGGGGGGTTATCTCATGCAATGGGTGCACAATGTGTACGGGTATGTGTGTGCTTGTGTGTGTCCAAGGGTAGATTGGGTGAGGTCCACATAGGGTGGTGTGTGCATGTTTATGGCTGCCATGTAGTAGTAGTGGAGTCCACTCTCAGGTTGTGTACCTTGAGATGTGTGCCGAAGTCCTAGTTCAGTGCAAATACCGTAATATGTGAGTACGGGCTAGGTATAGCCTAAGTGTGAGTCTGTCTATGAATCCTAGATGAAATCTGGGATGTCGAGGTTACAACTGTTCTAATTGATTCTAGGTTAGAATCATCGTCGTCATCGTTAAGACGTTGACTATAAGATCTTATAAGGATCCTAACTAAGGTCACCCTAATGGGCCTTCTGTAACCGTATCCTGGGGTGACGTCACTATTCTAAATTCCTACGTGGAAATTTCTAAAGAAATTCAGGGTGCCACACCTGGTTACCCAGCTTAATACACTATATGTTCAGTTGGAGGTTGCTCAGTCTTCGCATACACCTTCCTAGACCCCAACTGCACCACCCACATCTGGTCCACCACCTCCACCACCCTCTGATCTAGCTGCTCTTTCTACGTCGACAGCACCGTCGACCACCTCTGAGACCCCACTTCCACCACCTCTGGTTACTGAGGGCGGAGATGTTGATGACCCAGCCGCGCCCATTAAGATTTTATCCGATATATTGATGATGAGTTGAACTTAGCACTCTGGACAATTTCATTGCAATTATCATACAATCTCAATTAAAATTAGAAAATCAAAAAAATTTTGAACTATTTGAACTTAAATAATAGAATAACTTCGAGCTCTCACTCCTGATTGGTAGTTTATGAAGCATTGACACATTCGTTTTGTCTCATCCTTTTATGAATTAAGTTCCCATGTTTTTTTTGTATCACTAGGATGTTTGCATGTGTTGACCTTTCATGTATCCAATATCCATATGCACGTGTTGATAGCTATGTAGAAAACCTAAAAATGAATTAATACGACTATTGTGCTAAAAGAACAAGTAATGAAAACTAATCACCGTTAGTGAGTTTTTGAACCAATCTTCATTTTTTAGGGAATTGTCACATAAACTCGAACTGTTTTCCTTGATTATGTTTATAAAAGTTTGTTGAAATAATCTAAATTAATTCGTCATTTTGACTGCTTTTAGAGGAGAAAGTTCAGGATCTACCAACTAAACTCAATGAACATTGAAATGCAAAAACTAAGAACTTAAGAAAATGATTTAAGCCATTGCTACCCATTTCTTAAGCTATACATAGCCCTTTACCTACATATCCAAGAAGTTGTTTCGTTTCTAAACCACACCGATTCAATATTTCCAAGTTTTTTTCAAGAATACAAACTCCTAACCTTATACCTTGACCCCAATGGACCTTAGTGCACATTTAATATGAATAAATTGTCAAAGTATGTGATTGAAAGAGAGTAGTAGTGGGAGATATAAAAAAGGAAAAGAAACGCTTGAACGTGAAAAGCTAGTGTGTATATTATAACAAAAAAAAACATATGCAAAGAAGTTGGTTGGAGATGTGAAAAGAATAAAATGAGGATATAGACTTCATCACATACTAAAACACACATTCTCTCTCTCATCATCTTCAACTACCATTTAAAAACCAAAAATTCAAAGTCTTAATGATTCTTAACGAATTAGTTTGAACATGAACGTGTAAATTGAGTTATCCATGGTATTTCGCTCCTCTAGTAAGTAGTATCCTATTTGTGAGACTCTACACTCTAAATGTTCATTTTTCATAGAGTCAAGTATGAAAGCATTAGTAACCAGAATATCACTCTTATCAAAGCTTTCATACATGTATCATCATTATTAAGTAAGTTTCTGAGAGACATCCTTTTATCAGTGTAAACCAATGTGAGATTTGAGTGGAAACTCCAAGTTCTAGAAGTACGATAGTCTAAATAACTCTAAATAAGGTTTGACACATAGCTGTTAACTTCACACACACACATGGATACATGACTGCGATACATATGTTATATCTATCTTGGTGAGATGAGGAGCATGTGGATTTCTTTCATGGTTTGATTGAGGTTAATATGTCTTTGTAGAGCTAAGTTAACAGTTGAATAGGAGGGAGTGTTTAAAAGTTTTTCTATATCCCTTTGAACTTAAAATGGAGAATTTTGTGGGTATATTCACTATAAACCCTCACGAGACAACACTCGTCCACTAGGGGGAAGCTAGGGGTCTAACGGCTTGTTGCATTTGCTAAATGCAACTGCGATTCCTGCGAAAGTGAGTTAGGAGTTGTCTCTTTCTATTTAGGTTAGTTTGTTTATTTTGTTTTCTTTTAGTCGTTGTAGTAGTAGTTTAGCTTGTGTTTTTTAATCTCCTTATAGCTGGGGACTAGCAGCTAGTTGGGGGTTATGACAAGCAGGGGTATTTGTAAAATACAACCGTGCTAAAATAAGGAAATATACTGATTTAGTTTACAATTCCCTATGATAAGTTGTGTTTTGTTAGCTGTTATTTGTGCAGATTGTTGGTTGCTATGTGCAGGAATGAGTAACAAGATAAGGGCAAAGCTAAATTATAAGAAAGGTAATCCAAAGATGAAAACTGAAGTTTGAGCGATCGAAGAAACCTCTAGCGATCGAGGTTTCGATCGATAGAATCCAGTTCAAGCGCTCGAGTAATTCAAAGATCAAGCGATCGAGTGATGTTCGATCAATCGAACATGCTTTTACTAGAAACTTACGCGCACACAGTAGAAATATTGTAATCAACCCTAGCTATAGGTTTGAGTATAAATAGTGGTTATAAACATGTCCACAAGGGCGCCCAACTTTGTTTTTACAGTTTTATATATAGAGAGAGAGGGAGAGCTTTGTTGGTTTTGTAGGTTTTCATACATTGGATATTACGTTGGTTTGAAGATTCTGAAGATTAATATAAGTTCTGTTCACTCCAGGTTTTTAGATTTGTTTTGCTATTATTCCATCAATAGTTTAGTAGTTCTAATCTGAGTAGATCGTAGTGTTGCTTGTTAGTTTAGTTTTAATCAATAGTTTTCATAAGTTTGCATGTTAAAATCACAACCAAACGTAGCCTTAATGAACTTTTACGTTAAAATCACATCTGTGATACTCCAGACCATGTCTGAGTAGTCCCAGAGTTGGGAGGTCATGATGAAACAGTGATCTCCAGCCTCTGCCATGCAGTAGTATAAAACCTGCGTTCGATCGATCAAATTTAGTTCGATCGATCGAAACAGAGATACAATCAAGCGATCAATATAGTTCGATCGATTGAGAGATGATGATGTTCGATCGATCGAAAGCGCGTCGATCGATTGAATCTTCAGATTCTTGGGTTAATCCTTTGCAGTATTCCTAGACTTTCTATTTTTGAGATTTGTTATCAAACTGTCCCCATATGCTCAGTTTGTCAAAATAGTTTCTTAACTTTAAGCCTTAAGGCATTTTTCTTCAATAACTTTTGCAAACCACTTTGAATGATAGCACCTTTCAGAGTGCGAGTTCTAATTATTGTTTTAAACTGCCTTCATGTGTTTTGAAATCAATTGTGATTATGTAGTCCTGGTCATGAAAGGACTGCTGAATCTTTATCTTTAGAAAATATGGAATACTATAGAGAGACATAATCCACTGTGGATTCGTGTAATCCCAACGTTCCCCTTTCATAAGAAAATTCGTTTTAAAATATCGATTTAGTTAATTAGTTAATCATTAGTTTTATTTAGTTGGTTTATTTTATTAGTTGTTAACTGTGGAACTTCGTGTTCTACACCCTTCTTTAAACATTGAATTTTTATTTTCTTTTGAGTTTAATCTAAGTCGCTAGTTTAGACCCTTCTCTGTGGGATCGACCTGGTCTTATCCAGTACTACTTGCACGTCTACCTACACTTGGGTATAGCACACAAGCGCACACAAAAGATTTTCGTGTCAGTGCTACCAATGTCTCTCAACAAATGGAGGAAAGGGGGCCCTCCACCCTCAAGGCAATGGTCTCAAGCAGTCACGATGAAAGAACAATGCAAGTGCAAATGCAGAAAGACACAACACGAGTATTGAATTAATAACAAGGATATTTATTGGCTCAAGTCAAACCCTCGAAGAACAAGAAACCATAAGTTTCATGTTCAAGTCCCCAGTGAAGTCGCCAAATTGTGGACATGCGCAGGCTGGGATTTGTCGTTTCTTGACAGTGTCCCGGGACAGATCCAAGGAGCACACTTCAAGAACTAGAACTCTTCACATGATTCTAGAGACAAAGAGTCACCACCGAATTTTTATCGGGAATTAGAAAACCAAATTTGACTCGCCCAAAATTGAATAAGATTACTCACACTTCATCACCTGAAACAAGGTACGGGGGTCTTGGTACTAGAGGGGAATGAGCCCGAGTGGGACTAAAGCACCCCCTTCTCTCCCTACCAAATGGTAGGCCTTGATTCAAATATCCTTGTTCTTAATTTATAATAGGTGTTGTTTCCTTAATCATACTAAATAATACATACATGGAAAAAGGAACATCTAATGAAAATCATTTCAAGAGATTAAATCAAGTAAAAATTGGATGCACATGCAATACAAGAGGGAGGTATACTCACAGTGGCTAGTCTCGCCTGGGACCAATGCAAATGAAGGAAACATATCATGATATGCAAAAGGGAACAAGAAGACTTACATTGGGTTGACTCAAGTGGAGTCGCAAAAAGCAAAAGAAAGGAAACGTGTAATGCAATCATATAACAATCTTAGATAAGATGTCTCTAACATATAAGCATATAAATGAAGACTATCCTAAAAAGAATCGTGTCGTTGAAAACAAAGTTGTGAACCTAGAAGAATTCTAAGAGAAAGGGTAGAGATAATACATAATACAAGGGCACTAAGCCACATATAGACGATGCGAACCCACAAATCGAAATCAGAATCCACGGCATTCAATTCTCTGAACTAAGACACCAAGGAATACCCAAGTTTTTCAAAATACAAGCAAACAAATGATATGTCTGATAAACAAGAAGAAGATGTCATCAATCAAATTACCAGATTTAGTGATCTCTAATGAATCCTATCAAAAGTGACCTTAAACATGAACTGGGTTAAAAATCATTTTACAGAAAGTTAGATACATGTCTTATGGAATGCTTCCAAAAACTAGGACCTCATTAGTATTTTGAAGTTCAAGAAATAAGAGTTTTGAGAACAGTGGATTAGGACTGTGCACTGTTTTAGTAAAAATCATAATTAATTCTACACAAATCCTATGAAGCTCTAATTGGTGTCAAAAGAAAGCCATTTCATTGTAGTTTATGAAACAAATAATCCTATTGACATTTGATGAGCATAAGATCTCTAAAAATTTGTTTTAACCAGACTCTATTTTTCTAGAAATTTGGTATCATTTGACAAAGGAATACAAGACATAATAAATGTTCATGAATCATGTTAATTGTAATGCCCCAAGTGGTCCACTAGCCCAACAATTTGACAAGCCTACCACATGGACCCTTAAAATGCTTAAACCCAAGTTGTTAGTACTAGCCCACTTGGTTCTACATATATCAGATTAACTTTTCATATTTATCCGATGTGGGACGGGATCTCACAATCTCCCCCACTCAAAGATGCGGCATCCTCGTCATGTTGGCCCAGTACTCCCCCTGGCTGGTTAATGTGGAAGCAAATCGTTAGTGACCACAGAGCAGCCCATTAGCGTGCACAAGGTATATTACCTCGAGGCCTCTACCCCTCTCCGGAGCCTCTACTCCTCTGCCACACCGCCCACGGAGCCCTTATGGGACCAAGCTTGGCTTTGATACCATTTATAACGCCCCAAGTGATCCACTTGCCCAACAACTTGACAGGCCTACCACATTGACCCTTAAAATGCTTAAACCCAAGTTGTTAGTAGTAGCCCACTTGGTTCTACATGTATCATACTAACTTTTCATATTTATCCGATGAGGGATGGGATGTCACATTAATCAAGTTGATTTAGGCTTTTAATCTCTCGTCCATTTATCTTAGATGATTTCTAAACTAAGTTTTATTCATCAATGGTTGTTGAGTGATCAATGTATGACCATTTTGTATACATAATCATGATTACAGTTAAACTTAGAAAATTCCAGAATAGTTGTATCAATAACAGATGCTTAGAAAACGATCTTACCTCGATCATATGCTCACAATTTTACATTGGCATATAAATACATGAGTTCAGAATCATCCCCAAAAAGTAGATCATCGATAACTATTGTAGATTTTTTGAAATTCAAATACAAAGAGACTATGTTCAAATCTGTCAACAGATTTCTCAACAATTTCAAAAAAATGCATATGGATCCTAGTGATTCTCAAAACGGATCAAATGAAAGCTAATTCATCAAAGTTTACCCAAAAATTTTAAATCCATCAAACTATTGGTTTTGATGGACCAAATTGTATTGATAATACCAATCGATTTTGCTGAATTTTAACTAATTCATTTTAATGTGTGAGAAAAACATCTTAGGTGTTGGTTTATGTTTATTAGAGAGATCAAACTCATGGATCAACTTGATTATCATGATTCCCAATCAATTTAGCCCTCAAGTTCTATGAAGAACTTAGGATCATGGATCAATGTGGATACCGGCATTTGGGCCCACTTTTAATTTTAAGACAATTTTAAAATTCAATTTCAAATACAAAGAGTCGCCACTTAATTTTTTTAGAGGAAAATTAAGAAACCATTTTAAAAGAAAATGATCTTTTAGCGAAACCAAAGATTTCTAGTTCCGGGGATTATGGAATGAGAGGGGAAGGAGCCCGACAGACTAAAACACCCCCTCTCATCCTATCTCGCGATAGGCCTCTACTCAACATCCTTTTTAATCGAATTAATAATCTAAGCATGCCCTCAACTAATACATAGATATAAGTATACATATCACAAGCATGTCAAAAGGGTGTAAAATTGCTAACGGTAAAGTATCATTCATAAGCCACATAATTCAAGTAGCAAGCAAAATGATGTGCAAGTAGGGAACTAGAGAACTTACCCGGGATCCAGCCGCAAAATGGGAAACGTGCAATGCATACAAAGAAATCATAAGAAATGGTCTCTATACCACATATACACATAAGGTAAAACCTAGTCTTAGGTATCGCACATGAAGTCAAAAATCAATTAAAATCAAGGAATGAAATAAACTAGAGAAAGGTTGGGAGATTGTACCTCAGAAGCGCTACAGAATAAAAGGGTTAGTCCACATGCTTCACACAATAATATGACATCAAATAACCAATCCTAAATCTCTAGCTTAGATCTATCAAGTAGAGGAAGAATTGATAAAACTATGTATTCCTTTTGATTAGTTGGAGCCATAGCATCTCTATAGATATAAAAGTCTCAACTAAGAGCCAATGCAATGTTCGTATAGGGGTGCTATAATCCCAACATGATCATAAGGAATCCAAGGTTATGTTCAATTAGGTTCAACTAAGTCCAACTTTATCCAATAACTAGTTCTGATCATAAGCATCAATGTACATGAATAAATGAATGAATATGAACAAGAATGAGATATGAATTTATTCACTAATTTGGATCACTTAGCCTCTGGATTTAAGCTAAATTATCATTATTCAAAACATGATTTGGGTCCCAAGACATTAGGAAATCATTTAAGTTAAAATCAATGAGACTAGACAAAAGTAGTGACTGTTTTTCCTAAATTACAGATAGCAGACCAGATTTTAAAAGGTAGAAAAACCATACTTCCAAAGGTTGGATCTTAATGAGTTTTGGATATGATATGCCTCTTTGAGTCTGGTTTCTAACCCAAGAAGAAAATTGAAGATTGAATGGTTAGATCTCTGGGATTAAGAAAAACACTAAACATCACTCAAGAATCTGCAACTCTCTATACAGAGATCTTATACGATTTTCTAAAAATAGTAACCAAATGAGAAACACTTGGATCTTTTTAGGGTACCTTCCTAACATATTAAAATACTTAGAAAGAATTATTAGAGGCCAAGGAAGTTTGATCAATGTTCGGATTTATTAATTTGAAAATGGACTTACTGTTCTGGAATTTTGGACAGAGAGTCGCTTGTTTTGAAATCACAAGACCAAACCATCTTAAACATGGAATTTCATCAAAACAAAAATCACAGAGATGCTTAAATAAGTTATGAACATCCTCCAATTGGTCTCGTCCAATTCCAATGAACCATGATTTTATAAAAAATCTTTGATCACAGTTGAGTTATGGATTCACTGCACCTTTGTTAAATTGATGTTCATATTTTGAATCAAACTTGATCCATGATTCTAGAGAGAACTAGGATCAAGTATGACTATGATCATTGGAGTAAATAATGAAACATGAAGATGTTCATGGATTTAGCCTTAATGGATTTCCATCATAGATCTCATAACAAGAGAATCCTAAGGTCTTACATAATCTCATGAATTTTGAATATAAACTATGAAAATCTACATCTAATTCCTCTCTCAAACATATGATCCTTGAGGAATATAGAATCATGACATCCTAATCTCCTCTCAAATTAATGGTCCTTGGAGACTAAATAAAATCAAAATTTTACATAAACCTCTATGGAATATAGCACGGATCCCATAAGGTTCTTAGTGAGGAGATTCGAATCATGAGTTGAGAATTGAATTCCACTAACTATGTGTAGACATGACTATAGTTTTCCTTCATCTCCATATGAATCATGAGACCATAGGGAACTAAGAAATTGAATTAAAAAAAAAAAGAATACATAAACCATCAATGTTTACTTAGAGAAATTGGAACACAAGTTCTTCAAAATCAAACTTATCTTAAACCCAAGCCATCAATTAGATCCAAATTAATGAAATATTATGAGATCCAATCACAAGCTCTAAGTGGTGTGATGAAATGAGGTAGGAAGAGAAGTTTTGAAAATGTGTAAAGAGCCTAGAACTATGAACTTGTGATTGAATTTGCCCAATTCTATCAAGGATTGAAAGGTTACCTCTATGATCTTGTCAGAATCAAGATATAAAAAGTGTTCTTTACTTTTCAAAAGATTTGTAGTGTGAAAGCAAAGGTCGAACCCACAGGGATTGGTTAACTACAGCGACTTAATTTTAAAACCTAACTTTAGTTAATTATGAAAACGGATTTTGATTTGATTTTAATTAAACTATTAACAATAAAACTAAATCTAAACTATGAAAGCAATTAAAGTTGTTTTAAATAATGTTTAAGGGAACCTAGGATTGCAAATCCACCACTAGCTTCATAATAGGAATATTTATGAATTACTTTAGCTTATTAAGTTGGATGATAATGGGGAATTGTAGCTACAAGCCCAATTCCTCCGACAAGAAGATATTCATGGTTCAAGCACCAACATAATCCATCTTCGGGTAGCACGAATTATCCCACACTAAACTAGGGTTGAGATCTAATCCGTCTAACCTAGGCATGGACTATTCGGATACTTGATAGCACAAATCAATAAAGCACCATCACATGTAAACAATCTAAAGAAGCACAGCAAGAATAGATCGTTGAGCACATCACAGTCAAAATAGATCTAAGACAAGAATAAATTCTGAAAGTAATGATTTAATCACTAGAAGTACGATTTATTTATAAAAATCCTCTAAACATGTGACTGTCATCCATACATAATAAAACTAAAATAAAAACATAAATAAAACCATATTACTCGTCTAGGGCTTCATTGAAACCCTAGATCTATGATCTAGCCGTCCATGGAAGTGAGGGATGGCAAGTAGTTGATGGAGGAGGCCATGGAAACCCTTGGTCTTCTTCTTCTTCTCCTTACTTCCCTCCCTTCAATGGCTGGAAGTATGGTTGTAGAATGTGTGTATAATAATTGCCAACAATGTCTAACCCTTTAATTGTAATAAAATAGGGTATATATAGATTTACAACAAGTTTTGGAAGCCTTCCTAACCCGAAACGAACTGAAACTGATGTAATTTACAGTCTAGACGTCGTTCAGCAGTTTCGTTTGCACAGGAGTCTTCAGTATACTGAAATACGCAACTTTGGTTTTTACACATATCGCGCGAGCGCGACATTTGGTACCTCGCACGCGCGGATCGCGCGAGCGATTCTGGGATTCTCGCGCCAGCGGATCGCGCGAGCGATTCTCGGTTTCTCGCGCGCGCGGATCGCCCGCGCGACTTGGCTTTTTCAGCTTCTTTCTTTATGCTTTTTCACCCTGTTTAGCCTGATTTAGGTGATTTCTTCCAAAACCTGTCAGAAAATAGAAAACGAAGTAAAAATATACAAAAACAGGATAAAAAGGTACTAACAAATGCTCGTTAAGGCGTATAATTAGGATTAGTTCTCTCCCGATCACACCGCCAAACCTATATTTTGCTAGTCCTCGAGCAAAACTAAAATAAAAACTACTACTAAAAAAAATACTACTCCATTTTCGCATGGATCACGATTGCATTTAGCATATGCAACAAGCATTTTAAACCTCTAGGTGTCCCTAGTCGGACGAGTGAAGTCTCGTTAGGGTTCTCATCAACAAGTCACCCACAACCATCTTTATTAAACCTCTACGGAATATAGCATGGATCCCATAAGGTTCTTAGTGAGGAGATTCAAATCATGAGTTGAGATTTGAATCCCACTAACTATGTGCAGACATGACTATAGTTTTCCTTAATCTCCATATGAATCATGAGACCATAGGGAACTAAGGAGTTGAATTAAAAAACAAAGAATACATAAAGTTTTATGAATTTCAAAAAAAAAATAATAATAGAAATGAAGAATCAAAGTTTACTTAGAGAAATTGGAACACAAGTTCTTCAAAATCAAACTTATCTTAAACCCAAGGCAACAACTAGATCCAAATTAATGAAATATTATGAGATTCAATCACAAGCTCTAAGTGATGTGTGATGAAATGAGGTAGGAAGAGAGGTTTTGAAAATGTGTAAAGATCCTAGAACAATGAACTTGTGATTGAATTTGCCCAATTCTATCAAGGATTGAGAGGTTATCTCTATGACCTCAAAGATTTCTTCTATCTCTTGTGATGTTCTTCCAAAAAATCTTCAAATTCTTCTCTTCTTCTTCAAATTCTTCAAGAAAACTCCCTTTTTCTCTCTCAATTCTCTCTATTGTATACATATCTCTTGTATATCTCAATTTGATTCAAAGATTAAGTGAAAAGTCCAAAAAATGGAGATGAAGGTTTGTTTATGCAGACCAACATTACAAGGTTAAATGGGCAAATTCGGGTGAAAACCCATGTACAATGTTTTCTTCTAGAACATGTGAGAGAAGCAGACTGTTACAGCGCGCGGCACTCAATGACTTGCCTGCGGCAATTCCTGAGTGCCGGGCTGCATTCACTGACTGCTGGACGACACTCAGTGAATGCCGGCGCGACACTCAGTGAGTGCCGTAGGCTTCGTCGCGTGCCGCGGCTAACAGAATTCTTGCCTTCTTTGTAATTTTCAAAGTATATATTATCATAAACTTAATTATTTAGTAAAGTATATACTAATGTACTTATATTTGTAATGTACTTCATTAGAATATACCTATATGCATGGTATATATTCTAATATATCATTTTATTTCTTTCTTTTTTTTTTATTTTCTTTCCTTTTATCCTTTTCTCTTTTCTTTTCAAACTTCTTTTCATTTTCTCTCTCTCTCTCTCTCTCTCTCTCTCTCTCTCTCTCTCTCTCTTTTAGGATAAAACCCCAGACTGACTTTCTCATACGTTCTTTAACATTCGGGTTTCTCCCGAATACCCAATTTCTCTTTATTTTTTATTTTTGAAACTTGGTTCAAAGAATCTTTGAAGAATTTGAATCGTCTGAAAAAACTTCGACTTTCACTGGTCATCGTCATCATTGGTCTTTTAGAGGTAACCAATCCCTGGATTTGACATTTGGTCAAAATCGGGGTGTTTACAGTTTGGCCCTCTTCAGCAGAGCTTGTAAAGCAACGCGTATCACAAGTGATTGTTGAAGCCTGTGTGAAAGACAAGCCTTTTGACCAAACCGTCGAATCCAGGTAGAAACAAAAAATGCATTGCAAAATCGGATGCGTAGAGAGCCAAAAGCTGGTTATGTATCCTGACGGGGAATCAGACCAGGACGTTGTTTGGGCAAGAGACAAGACACAAACGCAAATAACCACACAGATGAATGCTCCTATCTTATTGTGATGCATATGCTCAAATAGTTTCATGTCCCCTGCTCCCAAACGTGATGATACGGAGTCATGTTGTTCTTTCTATTATAAAAAATGCACCTTGTACATCGAATTATCCTATTATGATACCCTCCCACTCTAACAACATCATGATTGATGTATACACGCTTCATATGTGTTTTGAGGATTGTCTGATTGACCGAGATGCGACCTGCGCCTTACATTCCATAGCCAAGTCTGGTAGCACGCTGGGAGATTGAGCTGCTTCACGTCTTACACTCCATAATCTCCCAAGAAATCATCTGATCGACTGAGACGCTTCATGCCTTACACTCTATAGTCGAATCAGGTAGCACGCTGAAAGATTGAGCCGCTTCACGGCTTACACTCCATTATCCTCCAAAAATCATCTGATCGACTGAGAAGTTTCATGCCTTACACTCTATAGTCGAATCAGGTAGCACGCTGAAAGATTGAGTCGCTTCACGCCTTATACTCCATAATCTTCCAAAAATCATCTGATTGACTGAGACGCTTCATGCCTTACACTCCATAGTCGAATCAGGTAAGACGCTAAAAGATTGAGTCGCTTGACACCTTACACTCCGTAATCCTCCAAAAAAAAAAAGTTCATCCGATCGACTGAGCCGCTTCACGCCTTACACTCCATAGTCGAATCAGGTATCACGCTGAAAGATTGAGTCGCTTCATGCCTTACACTCCATAATCCTTAAAAAATAAAATCCAATCGACTGAGCCGCTTTATGTCTTACACTCCATAGTCGAATCAGGTAGCACGCTTAAAGATTGGGTCGCTTCATGCCTTACACTCCATAATCCTCCAAAAAATCATCGGATCGACTGAGCCGCTTCACGCCTTACACTCCATAGTCGAATTAGGTAGCACGCTGAAAGATTGAGTCGCTTCACGCCATACACTCCATAATCCTCCAAAAAATTATCCGATCGACCGAGCCATAGCAACGTCAGGATTAGCACTGATACGTTGCAAAAATTGAAGACGCAAATTTATTACTTCTAAAGCCAATGCAGATTTGCTTTAACTCATGATTCCTAGATACTGTTTCCGGATTCAATTCCGAATTACTTTTCCTGAATCTGGAAGCACTTGGATTCTTATCTGCTTCAATTTCTGAAATTGAGGATCAATCATATCCGAATCGGCTTAATTCTCCCATAATCTATAGTCTACCAGATTCAAAATTAAATCAAATTTCAAAATCGGGAGTCAATTAGACTTCAATCAAATCAAAATTCTTTAAAAATCCAGAGTCGATTAAACTCAACTTTATTCAAATTTCAAAAATCCGGAGTCATTCAGACTCAAATCACATCAAATTTTCAAAATCCGGAACCATTCAGGCTCAATTCATTCATTTTTTCAAGATTCGGAGTCATTCAGACTTCCATTAAATCAAACTCACAAAAATTCGGAGTCAATTAGACTCCAATTAAATCAATTTTCAAAATTTTGGAGTTAATCAGACCCCAATCAAATCACTTTCCAAAATCTGGAGTCAATCAGACTCTAATTAAATCAATTTTCAAAATTTAGGGTCAATCAATTTTCAAAATTCGGGGTCAATCAGGCTCTAATCAAATCAATCAAATTTCAACATCCGAAGTTATCCAGACTCAAATCAAAATTTCAAAATCGGGAATCAATTAGACTCCAATCAAATCAAAATTCTTTAAAAAATCCAGAGTCGATTAGACTTAATTTAGTTTATTTACAAAAATTGGGTGTTTTTTGACAAAATTTGGGTGTTTTTTGACAAAAATTTCTCACAATCAAGGCTAATTTTGATTTGCAAAAGGGTTTAAGAACACATTTTTCAAACTCTGGGGGTCCTTTCGAAACGAGGGAAAATCTTTAGGGACATGGGAGCAAAATTCAATGGTCCTCATTATAAATATGAAATCTAGGAGGAAAAGGTCCACCTGGAACACGCGGCGACACTCAGTGTTCTATACTGGCACTCACTGAATGTCGGTCGCACTCCATCAAATTTCGTGCGGCACTCACTGAGTGCTGACGACTTTCATCGAGTGCCGGCCTGACCAACAGTGTGTTTAAAACTTGATTTTCCTTCTATCTTTTCATTCTCTTCTTCTTCCTATTTCGGATTTTCTCTCTAGGATCTAATTCCCTCTTGATTCTCCACTCAAGAACTAATCAAAACCAAGGTATGTTCACTTTCCAACCATCAAGATTGCATCTTTGCTTGATTTAAACTTAAGACCATGATTGTCTTCATGTTTCCCTCACAAATTTTCATATGAATCTTAACTTTCCTCCTCCTTTGCTTGTAGATCTACAATGGCTAGTGGTTCAGGGTCCCATGGTCCCCCCAAGAAGAAGTACAAACCCAAACCTGGCCATAACTCATCAATTTTACATGCTGACCCCGGAGCGTATCTCTCAGCACGAGCCTTCAACACATTGGTATACTCCCAAACCTTTTTATGCTTATGATAAAATAATGCGATGCAATGCAATCCATGATGAACAATGCATGTATGAGTGCCCCCATGACTTTGTGTATTTGAATGTATTAAAATTTATTTGCAATATCCCCCTCTTTTTGAATTGATTTTCTTGTCATGATTTGGGGTTCAATGCTTGGTATTGTGCTTTTCGCTTACCGCCCTTATTTGGATTCATTAATTTTCCATGCTCACGAATTCTGTTATTCCGTTTGTCCACTGCTAATGAGGGGTTGTACCGACCCACTGAAGCACTCGAATTTCATGTAGACCTTGCTTTTACTGAACTTAAAGCCTATTCTTGGAGAACCAAGAACCTTATTTTTCCTCTCAATAACGAGTCGCTTAGACTCGAAAGAACTTTTCTTATTTTCCTTAAAATCAACGAGTCGCTTAGACTCGAAAGAACTTTTTTTTTATTTATTTTTTAAATCAACGAGTCGCTTAGACTCAAGAAATTTCTTATTTTCAAATCAATGAGTCGCTTAGACTCGAAAGAACTTTTCTTATTTTCAAATCAACGAGTCGCTTAGACTCGAAAGAACTTTTCTTATTTTTCTTAAAATAAAAGAGTCGCTTAGGCTCAAGAATTTTCTTATTTTCAAATCAATGAGTCGCTTAGACTCGAAAGAACATTTCTTATTTTCAAATCAACGAGTCACTTAGACACGAAAGAACTTTTCTTACTTTTCTTAAAAACAACGAGTCACTTAGACTCGAAAATTTTCTTTTTTTCAAATCAACGAGTCGCTTAGACTCAAGAATTTTCTTATTTTCAAATCAATGAGTCGCTTAAACTCGAAAGAACTTTTCTTATTTTCAAATGAATGAGTCGCTTAGACTCGAAAGAACTTTTCTTATTTTCCTTAAAATCAACGAGTCACTTAGATTCGAGAATTTTCTTATTCTCAAATTAACGAGTCGCTTAAACTCGAAAGAACTTTTCTTATTTTCCTTAAAATCAACGAGTCGCTTAAACTCGATAGAACTTTTTCTTATTTTTTCTTAAAATCAACGAGTCGTTTAGACTCGACAGAACTTTTTCTTATTTTTTCTTAAAATCAACGAGTCACTTAGACTCAAAAATTTTCTTATTTTTAAATCAACGAGTCGCTTAGACTCGAAAAAACTTTTCTTATTTTCAAATCAACGAGTTGCTTAGACTCGAAAGAACTTTTATTATTTTTCTTAAAATCAAAGAGTCGCTTAGACTCAAGAATTTTCTCATTTTCAAATCAATGAGTCGCTTAGACTCGAAAGAACTTTTTTTATTTTCAAATCAATGAGTCGCTTAGACTCGTAAGAACTTTTCTAATTTTCCTTAAAATCAACGAGTCGCTTAGACTAAAGAACTTTTTCTTATTTTTTCTTAAAATCAACGAGTCACTTAGACTCGAAAATTTTCTTATTTTCAAATCAACGAGTCGCTTATACTCATGAAATTTCTTATTTTTAAATCAATGAGTCGCTTAGACTTGAACGAACTTTTCTTTTTTTCAAATTAATGAGTCGGTTAGACTCGAAAGAACTTTTTTATTTTCAAATCAATGAGTCGCTTAGACTCGAAAGAATTTTTCTTATTTTCCTTAAAATCAACGAGTCGCTTAGACTCGAGAATTTTCTTATTTTCAAATCAATGAGTTGCTTAGACTTGAAAGAACTTTTCTGATTTTCAAATCAATGAGTCGCTTAGACTCGAAAGAACTTTTATTATTTTTCTTAAAATCAAAGAGTGGCTTAGACTCAAGAATTTTCTTATTTTCAAATCAATGAGTCGTTTATACTCGAAAGAACTTTTCTTATTTTCAAATCAATGAGTCGCTTAGACTCGAAAGAACTTTTCTAATTTTCCTTAAAATCAACGAGTCAATTAGACTAAAGAACTTTTTCTTATTTTTTCTTAAAATCAACGAGTCACTTAGACTCGAAAATTTTCTTATTCTCAAATCACGAGTCGCTAAGACTCAAGAAATTTCTTATTTTTAAATCAATGAGTCGCTTAGACTCGAAAGAACTTTTCTTTTTTTCAAATCAATGAGTCGCTTAGATTCGAAAGAACTTTTTTATTTTCAAATCAATGAGTCGCTTAAACTCGAAAGAATTTTTCTTATTTTCCTTAAAATAAACGAGTCGCTTAGACTCGAGAATTTTCTTATTTTCAATCAATGAGTTGCTTAGACTCGAAAGAACTTTTCTTATTTTCAAATCAATGAGTCGCTTAGACTCGAAAGAACTTTTCTTATTTTCCTTAAAATCAACGAGTCACTTAGACTCGAAAGAACTTTTTCTTATTTTTTCTTAAAATCAACGAGTCGTTTAGACTCAAGAATTTTCTTATTTTCAAATCAATGAGTCGCTTAGACTCGAAAAAACTTTTCTTATTTTCAAATCAACGAGTCGCTTAGACTCGAAAGAACTTTTCTTATTTTTCTTAAAATCAACGAATCGCTTAGACTACAGAACTTTTTCTTATTTTTTCTTAAAATCAACGAGTCACTTAGACTCAAAAATTTTCTTATTTTCAAATCAAAGAGTCGCTTAGACTCAAGAATTTTCTTATTTTCAAATCAATGAGTCGCTCAGACTCGTAAGAACTTTCTTATTTTCAAATCAATGAGTCGCTTAGACTCGAAAGAACTTTTCTTATTTTCAAATCAATGAGTCGCTTAGACTCGAAAGAAATTTTCTTATTTTCCTTAAAATCAACGAGCTAAAAACCTGTAGATCGCCTTCTTATCCTTTTCTGACGCCCCTTCAGGGTACTTTCCTCTCTCAATGAAACTTTAAACATCCGTATACCACAGTACTTCTGTTTCTTCTCCTCCTTCAATGGATGTGATTCTCTCGAATGAGGGTCGGGTTCTCTCTTCTATGGACTGGGAAATCATGGTAACTCTTATAGGGATTTGTATCATCGAGGCCAAGCTTGCTAAAGAATCAGCTAATTGATTTTCCTTATGAGGAAGGTAATAGAACGAGATTTTTCCAAACTGTACTTCCAGGCTCTCCAGGTATTCGTGGTAAGGTCTCAATTTCTCATGCTTTATTCTCTAATCATCCCTCGCTTGTGATATTATCATATTCGAGTCCCAAAAAACATCAATCTTCTCAATTTTTAAGGTCAAGGCTGCTTCCTGATGGAAAAACCGGTTTAAGTTAAAAGTTTTAAACACGCAACGGAAAAATCAAGTTATAAAACTTAATGGTAGCCCAGGATCTACTACTCGTCAATTCCATAGATGCGTACAAGAGGAGACAAGAATTTATACCTTAGTGTCTTGAACCCAATTCTGAAATCTTCAACTTCCAGCAGCCTCCACTAGATGGCCTTCACTCTTATGACTCCTATGGATGCTCGCAGGAAGGACTAGGGTTGGTGGGAACCCTAATGGAGAGGAAGGAGAAGGTTTGGGACTCTAAAATAGTTTCTGCAGCTTCTGACGTTCAAAACGACGAACTTCTTGTAGTAACCCGTGTTTTCATGTTTAAATTAACGATTTAGACTTCGTGTGCGATTTTAGCGAAAATTGGTCACAGGGGTATTTTGGTCATTTTTTCAATTTTATAAGTCATGAACTAAAAATATATTTTTTTTGGGAAAAGTTGCGTGAGATTAAATGATTTGGTATTAGTGTTGGAAATTAAGATTTTTCGAGTCATATTTAAAATTAAATCTAATATTTTCTCTTTTAATTTTAACAGTAGCAGAATTTTGTTTTCAGATTTTTATTAGGAAAACGAAAGAAATTTAAGGTTCTGCCCGCGTTGTCCCAAGTAAAACTCGATTCTGCACACTTTTCGTCTAATGCAATTTTCTCAGATTCTGCACCGTTTGGGCAGAAAATGAGGATTTCAGTAGCAGTTTTTAGAATGCTACCAATTAATTAAAAGTTAGTGGATTGTTAGGCCAATGTCTCTAAGTGGAGTTATAGGTGCATTAGTGTATGTTTACATCATCTTGCATATTCCTTATAAACTACCAATCAATTAGAAGTTAGTGGATTGTTAGGCCAATGTCTCTAAGTGGAGTTATAGGTGCATTATTGTATGTTTACATCATCTTGCATATTCCTTATAAACTACCAACTAATTAGAAGTTAGTGGATTGTTAGGCCAATGTCTCTAAGTGGAGTTATAGGTGCATTAGTGTATGTTTACATCATCTTGCATATTCCTTATAAACTACCCATTAATTAGAAGTTAGTGGTTAATAAGTGGATTGTTAGGCCATTGTCTCCAAGTGGAAGCTTGGCTATTTATACACTCAAATACTCTCTCAAACACACACATTCTACACTTCTAGCATAGAGAGCTTAAGAGAGTCACATAGAGAGAGATTTATATATATATATATATACACAATTATAGATATACATACACCTCGAGTTAGAAGAAGAAGAAGAAGAAGAGAAGTGTTTGGGAGTTGCTCAACATCATTTATAGGTACCGGGTTGTGTACAATATGCTTTCTAAATTCTCCGGAGTATTTCTTTGTTATCTCTACTTGTACTCTTTTTGCAGTTATGTTGTGTTTTCATTTGGAATCAATGAGTATGTGTTTATTGCTAAGTGCTATGGGACTAAAGGGTCATGAGCAAGGAGCACCTACCAACAGTCCAACAGGCCTCAGGGACCGACGTACTGGAGACGGGTGAGGTGAGGTGAGGTGTCTCTTGCTATGTGATCAAGAGGAACCTGGTATGATGCTATTGGTATGAGCGTTTGGGTAGTGTGAGCAGTTGGGTTGTGAGACTGGTCAATTGATTTGATGTCATTCTATGTACTTGATTGTCATTATCCTTTTGAGCCTTTATTATTCATGTCATATTGTATACTTCCCGGTATGGTTTTTAGATGCAGGCAGTACCGGTAACCGAAGCCTAGAAGGGAGATAAGGTTAAGGATGATATAGGAGATCCGTGGAGAATATGGACCTGCTGGGAGTTTTAAAGAAATTTTGTATTTTTATTTTAAAGAATCAAGTGTGATTTATTTAATTTTTCAATGGAAATACGCTTATTTTTGCGGGGCGTCACACTTCTTTTCTAGAACGCAGCTGCCCTATTTATAGATTCCCAGAACCGACCTAGACTTCGATCGATCGAACCTTCAATCGATCGAACCATTCTCGATCGATCGAACCTGCCATGACTTCAATCGATCGAACATACTTCAATCGATCGAACTTGTCTTGACAGCTTCCTCAAGTATCTTTCCAAGTATCCTGGTGGAGCTAAGAGTGGGACCTCCTAGGCACTTTATTGTTGGCTCAGATCAGTTGATTAATTCCCATGACCAAACTCTTTGATCAGTAAATTAATCGACTGATCAGTTAACGTTTACTCCACTATAAAACGATAACTGAACTCCAACGCAAAAGAACATGTCCGAAGCGATAACTAGACTTGTATGGTGTACTAATGTCCCTCTACCGTTAGTATTCGTAATCATATTCAGGTAGTCGGATAACTGTTACTGTCAACCTGAATCATGATTACTTCTTGTATTCCTTGAGTCCCATTCACCTCTCATGATTACCAAACATGTTGATAACTCTTATCAACAAGACTGCAGTACTCAGTAATCGACTTGGTGACATTCTCAAGGGAATGCTTACTCTGAAACAGAGGGTAGATTCTGTCTTGACAATTTATGTTCACAACCCTATGAATATGACATACCCAAGATACCCAGGTGTTGATCTTCTATAGACCTCACTGATTGGTAAATCAAAGCAGCCATATCCACAGTCTGTGTTCATAAACGTCTCAAGATTAAGAACACGTACCTTATACAAGTTATGAGTTCCTATCGACTGATTGACAGCCTTGAGTGTCAATAGGAAAGCTCAGGTCCGTCAATGCACTATAAGCACTAGCATGTTAACTAAGAGTTAAACTCTGGTGATTGAGATTAATCACTCCATCCAATGGTAGTTAATCATGCTACAGTGTAAACCTGATGAGATATCCAGTTTCATCATCCACTGTGACACATTCTAAGTAACAAAGAATAGTAATTCGTATCTCACTTGTATGTATCTCATACATACACGAATTACTTACTATGATACTTAAGGATAAAAAATCATCTCATGAAAGAAACATGCATAATGAAATGTAAAGCTGATATCTATATATTAAAAAGCCAATGTCTCATACATAAAGTAATGGTTTGAGGGCACAAACCCAACAAACTCCCACTTGCACTCGCAACCATACAGGATTACATCTGAGACCTAGACTATCTAGATGACGATCAAAGGCCTTCTGTGGCAAGGCCTTTGTAAACGGATCAGCAAGATTGTCAGGGGTGGCAATCTTGGTGACAGTCACATCTCCACGTTGAACAATATCTCGGATAAGATGATATTTCCGCTCTACGTGCTTTCCCTTTCCGTGGTTCCTTGGCTCCTTGGACTGAGCCACTGCCCCACTATTATCACAATAAAGCGTAATAGGTGACAATGACGCTGGTACCACCTCGAGCTCCATAAGGAACTTCTTGAGCCAAACAGCTTCCTTTGCGGCTTCACAAGCAGCCACATACTCAGCTTCTGTAGTTGAGTCTGCAATGCATTTCTACTTAATGCTCCTCCAACTAACAACACCACCTCCCAAGGTAAAGAGATGTCCGGATGTTGACTTCCTCGAATCTTTATCTGACATAAAGTCCGAGTCAGTATATCCAACTGGAATTAACTCACTTCCACCGTACATAAGCATATAATCTTTAGTTCTTCTCAAGTACTTAAGAATGTGCTTAACGGCTGTCCAGTGCTCTGGACATGGATTCGATTGATATCTGCTAACCATGCCAACGGCAAAACAGATATCTGGTCTAGTGCATAACATCGCATACATGAGACTTCCAACTGCCGAAGCATATGGAATTCCTGCCATGCGATTCCTCTCCTCCTGTGTCTTGGGACACTGGTCCTTGGAGAACACTAAACCATGCCTGAAAGGTAACAAACCTTTCTTCGAATTATCCATAGAAAACCTAGTTAGCACCTTATCGATATAACCAGCTTGAGACAATCCCATTATCTTTCGCTTGCGATCCCGAAAGAGCTTTATCCCAAGAACATAGCTCGCCTCTCCTAGATCCTTCATATCGAAAGTACTAGCTAGCCAAACCTTGATTGTTGACAATGCCGCTACATCATTTCCAATGAGTAGAATGTCATCAACATAAAGCACAAGAAAAGCCACCACTTTCCCTTCACTCTTCTTGTATACACAAGGTTCATCCAGATTCTGTATGAAACCAAATGACTTGACCGCTTGGTCAAATCGAATGTTCCAACTCCTAGATGCCTGCTTAAGTCCATAAATGGACTTTTACAACTTGCATACCAAGTTACCTTTCCAACCAGCTATGAACCCTTCTGGTTATTGCATATAGATGTCCTCCTCAAGATTGCCATTCAAGAATGCAGTCTTGACATCCATCTGCCAGATCTCATAATCTAGGCATGCAGCAATGGATAAGAGTATCCTAATGGACTTGAACATGGCCACCGGCGAGAAGGTTTCCTCAAAGTCAATGCCCTCCCTCGGAGTATAACCTTTCGCTATAAGCCTAGCCTTAAAGGTCTCAACCTTTCCATCAGATCCTCTTTTCCTCTTGTAGACCCACTTACAGCCAATGGGTTTAATATTGGCTAGAAGTTCTACAAGATCCCAGACCTGATTGGAATCCATAGATTCCAATTCAGCCTTCATAGCTTTAACCCAATGAGCTGAATCAACATCAGCCATTGCCTCTTTGTATGTGGCAGGATCAGATTCAGATTCTATGGAGACAGCTTCAAAAACTTCTCCTAAGAACATGTATCTATCAGGCTGGCTGATCATCCTCCCACTACGACGAGGTACCGGTGCGGAAATAGGTGAAGAAGTGGTGTTTTCTTGATTTACATCGTTATTAACTGCGGGTTGGACTGAGGGCTCTCCTTCTATCTCTCTAAGATCTATCCTTCCCTTAGGTTTATGGTTCATGATATAATCATCCTCTAAGAAAATAGCATTTGTACTAACAAAACTTTCTGTTCCCTTGGATCATAAAAATACCATCCATAAGTACCCTTTGGATAACCCACAAAGTAACATACTTCCGATCTAGAATCCAATTTGCTTATCTTTCCTTTCAGCACATGTGCCGGACACCCCCATATCAGGAGATGTTGCAAAGAAGGCTTGCGCCCAATCCACATCTCTCGTGGTGTCCTTGGAACAGATTTGCTTGGTACTAGATTTAGTATGTAAGCAGCGGTTTCCAAAGCATAACCCCAAAGGAATAATGGCAACTCAGAATAACTCATCATCGACCTAGTCATGTCTAAAAGAGTCCGATTCCTTCTCTCAGCTACACCGTTCTGCTGAGGCGTACCAGGTGCAGTCAACTGTGACAGAATCCCATTCTGTACGAGGTGATCAATAAACTCATTAGAGAGGTACTCGCCACCTCGATCAGATCGAATGGCCTTGATATGTAAGCCCAATTGCTTCTCCACTTCAGCCCTAAACTCTTTGAACTTTTCAAAGGCTTCAGACTTGTGCTGTATTAGGTACACATATCCATACCTAGAGTGGTCATCAGTAAATGTTATGAAATACTCATAACCACCCCTTGCTCTAATATTTATTGGTCCACACACATCAGTATGAACTAATTCCAACAATGCATTGGTTCTATTGCCCTTGGCAGGAAAGGGCCTTTTGGTCATCTTACCCTCTAAACATGACTCGCAGACTTCCATTGGTTCGAGAACCAAATCGCCTAAGACCCCTTGTTTGACTAGTCTGCCAATCCTATTTAGATTGATATGGCCAAGCCTCATATGCCAAAGCCTTGTTGGATTAGTGGAAGGTCTCTTTCTTTTAGATGGTACAGTTACCACTGAGTTATTAAGTTCCATGCAAGAGTCTTTAGAAATATTGGGAGTAATCACATGCAAACCATTTGATTTAACACCAGAACATATAAAAGAACTATTTCTTTTAATCACAACTTCAGTTCCAAAATGAAAAGAATAACCATTATTCGATAAATTAGAAACTAAAATTAAATTATGTCTCATTGAAGGGACGTAAAGAACATCTGATAAAATCAAAACTTTACTGTCTAGAAATTCTAAAACTACGACTCCTATAGCAACCGCAGAAACGGTTATGCTAGAACCTAGAGTAAGTATGATTTCCCCATCACTGCACCTCCTGGTTGATCTGAACCCCTGCAATGAATTACAGATATGGTTAGTCGCACCAGAATCAATGCACCAAGTGTTTGAAGTATCCGTAATAAAACTTACTTCAATCACATGTGATTCAATCATACCTTGAACTCTTGTAGCTAAGAATTCTGGACAGTTCCTCTTCTAGTGGCCCTTCTCTCCGCATTGGAAACATTTTCCTTTGCCTTGGCCACCCACCTTCCCTTTGCCCTTACCTTTTCCCTTAGATTTTGCAATTTTAGGGACTGGTCCAACACTTGAACCACCAGTACCAGCCTTCTTCTTCCCTTTCTTTCCTTTCGGTGTAGATCGGGAAGAAGAAGCGATTTTCTCAACGTTCAAAACGTTGACCCCAGGTTTGATCACCCCTTCCGCTGCCAAAAGAGAACTCATCAATTCGCTCATTGAAAAATTCATTTGATTCATATTATAGTTAAGTTTAAATTGAGCGAATGAAGGCGACAGCGAATTGAGGATCATATCAACTTGGGTCTGTGCATCGATGTTGGCACCTAGGGTCTCCAGCTCGTTTAAATAACCAATCATTTTTAAAACATGTTCCTTGACTGGAGTCCCTTCCGACATCTTTGCACTCATTATCTTTTGCATGGCTACCTGTCTGGCAGGCCTGCCATGCTCCCCAAACATCTTTTTTAGGGATGTGATAATGTCACTGGCAGAATCATTCGATTGGAATTGGTGTTGCAACACACCAGCCATTGAGGCCAGAATATAGCAACGAGTCATTCCATTCGACTTCTTCCATTTATCGAACTCGCGTCTGGCAGCTGCCGTAGCATTTGCCGCGGGTTCTTCAGGGCTTGGGGTGGTGAGGACATATATGTGATCCTCCGCAGTTAACACGATGTCAAGGTTACGTTTCCATTCAGTGTAGTTGTTTCCAGTTAACTTATTTTGAGTGAGTATGGTGGCAAGTGGACTAAATGCAGATCCAGACATTATGATTACTGAAAATCGAACAAACAAAATAAATTTGGATATCAGAATTTGACAGTTTGAAATAAAAGAATCCTTAAAACTCTTATTTTAAAACAAAGTCGCCGGAATATCGAAACAAAAGAAGAAAGCCTCCGTGTGGTGGTCAATTTTCTATTTTTCGATTAATCAAGACTTGTCCGCTATGCAACTCTTGCAAAAACAAGTTATGACTCCCGATCCCTTTTGATCTCTAAGTTTCTGAACAATGCCCCGTGTGGGATCCCTTATCCATAGCTTACCTAGTGTGTACCATTAACTAAGATCCAATCACAACCGTCTCAAGTAGCGCCTCCGTGTGGTGGTCACCCTCTAACACGTCTGATTGATCGTATCAAAAGAAGTTCACATCTAGTAACCAATAAGTAATGCACCCTCCGTATGGAGTGATCACCCCTGATGAGGTGACACAGAATGCACTACTCATCTTACAGTGAACCGTTAATGGAAGATCGTGGGTGTCAATAAATAAGACCCTCTCCTACTAGATTTGGTAAATTAAGGATTTTGCTTTTTAGAAAAAATTTGTTTTATATACATTACTCATAAACATCCAATGTTTACTAATGCGTTAAAACAGTTTTTGAATCTTATTTTAGAAAACTTATTTTACGTGCATGCAAGTAGTAACAATATAATTAAATGCCAATCACAACCAAGCACATAAAACAAAACTAAAATTGAAAATAAAGACATCCAAACGATGCCTCTATCTCCCATGGCTCTATCTCCATAGAACCTCCTTTTTGGTTTGATCGCCTCCAGCTCCATCTTCATGGACAATGGCTCCTTGCTCCATCTTCATGGATTTTCTAATTCTATTACATTTGTCCTATGCTTCTTTCGAAGCTTACAATTTATCTAGAAATAGAAATAGTAACAACAAAATAAAAGGCTAGGGAAACCGGTGCGACTTTCCTTTACGTAGGATTGAAGTCGCAGCGCCCTTTACATATGCCTTAAAACCAAAACAAACTTAAATTACAACATGCACCAATCTCAAACAATTTAAATACAAAATTTAAAAGTCTTGGTGCCATGGGAGATAGTGACTAAACTAGCTGCAACAGGGTTAGTCGTACACGCATCCACACATACATAACAAATATATGTAACTATTGGAATACTTAATTGATTTACACAGTATATAAACTCTTTACATACTGAATTAGAACTTAAAACAGCATCTTACTTCTCTGTCACAGTTCGATCGATCGAAGACCGTTCGATCGCTCGAACCTTCGATCGATTGAACTCTGTTCAATTGCTTGAACTTTCTGTTTCATAGAATGATTTAAAAAATTTGCAGAATACTTTTAAAAATAAAGCTTTTAATTTCAAAACACCTTACAACTGTGAAACAGAGATTCTGACAAAGAATCTGTCTCGATCGATCTAACTTCATTCGATCGATCGAACACCAGAAGGTTTCGATCGATCGAACAGTGTTCGATCGCTCTAGTACAGAAATGTTCGATCGATCGAGACATGTTCGATCGATTGAAGTATGTTCGATCCATCGAACCCGCCTTGCATCCCATGCAATCACAGATTTGTATTCTGTTGTGATAACACTGCAGAAACAGATCTGTGACAGTGCCGTTTTGAAAACAGTTCTAAAATCAACATGCAAGTCAAAATAGTGTTCCAAAAAACGCATCTATAGATCCAAACGAGCGTGGCTCGGATACCAATTGATGGAAAAACCGGTTTAAGTTAAAAGTTTTAAACACGCAGCGGAAAAATCAAGTTATAAAACTTAATGGTAGCCCAGGATCTACTACTCGTCAATTCCATAGATGCGTACAAGAGGAGACAAGAATTTATACCTTAGTGTCTTGAACCCAATTATGAAATCTTCAACTTCCAGCAGCCTCCACTAGATGGCCTTCACTCTTATGACTCCTATGGATGCTCGCAGGAAGGACTAGGGTTGGTGGGAACCCTAATGGAGAGGAGGGAGAAGGTTTGGGACTCTAAAATAGTTTCTGCAGCTTCTGACGTTCAAAACTACGAACTTCTTTTCCAGAACGCAGCTGCCCTATTTATAGATTCCCAGAACCGACCTAGACTTTGACCGATCGAAGTGACTTCGATCGATCGAACCTTCGATTGATCGAACCATTCTCGATCGATTGAACCTGCCATGACTTCAATCGATCGAACATACTTCAATCGATCGAACTTGTCTTGACAGCTTCCTCAAGTATCTTTCCAAGTATCCTGGTGGAGCTAAGAGTGGGACCTCCTAGGCTCTTTATTGTTGGCTCAGATTAGTTGATTAATTCCCATGACCAAACTCTTTGATCAGCAAATTAATCGACTGATCAGTTAACGTTTACTCCACTATAAAATGATAACTGAACTCCAACGCAAAAGAACATATCCGAAGCGATAACTAGACTTGTATGGTGTACTAATGTCCCTCTACCGTTAGCATTCGTAATCATATTCAGGTAGTCGGATAACTGTTACTGTCAACCTGAATCATGATTACTTCTTGTATTCCTTGAGTCCGATTCACCTCTCATGATTACCAAACATGTTGATAACTCTTATCAACAAGACTGCAGTACTCAGTAATCGACTTGGTGACATTCTCAAGGGAATGCTTACTCTGAAACAGAGGGTAGATTCTGTCTTGACAATTTATGTTCACAACCCTATGAATATGACATACCCAAGATACCCAGGTGTTGATCTTCTATAGACCTCACTGATTGGTAAATCAAAGCAGCCATATCCACAGTTTGTGTTCATAAACGTCTCAAGATTAAGAACACGTACCTTTTACAAGTTATGAGTTCCTATCGACTGATTGACAGCCTTGAGTGTCAATAGGAAAGCTCAGGTCCGTCAATGCACTATAAGCACTAGCATGTTAACTAAGAGTTAAACTCAAGTGATTGAGATTAATCACTCCATCCAATGGTAGTTAATCATGCTACAGTGTAAACCTGATGAGATATCCAGTTTCATCATCCACTGTGACACATTCTAATTAACAAAGAATAGTAATTCGTATCTCACTTGTATGTATCTCATACATACACGAATTACTTACTATGATACTTAAGAATAAACAATCATCTCATGAAAGAAACATACATAATGAAATGTAAAGCTGATATCTATATATTAAAAAGTCAATGTCTCATACATAAAGTAATGGTTTAAGGGCACAAACCCAACACTTCCATCCCAATTATGCATGCTTCGTATTCTGCAGTGTTGTTGGTTGAGTTGTACTTAAGTTTAACGGCCAATGGGTTGGGGGCCCCATTAGGTGATATGAGGATGATTCCAACCCCGTATCCTACCTGATTGGCTGCTCCATCAAAATACATTCTCCATAGGTCTTCCTTTACTTCCATCACCCCCTCATCGCGAAACTTAAATTCTCCTCTTTCTTCGGATTCTATGGCAAGATCAGCTAAGTTTTTGGCGACGACTCTACCTTTGAAAGCTTTGGAAGTAACATATCTAATATCAAATTTGGCCAACATCATGGTCCATCGTGAGATCCTACTGGTTAAGGCAGGTTTTTTAAAGAGGTATTTGAGTGGGTCCATTCGGGATATTAGGGTGACAGGGAAGGCTAACATGTAATGCCTAAGGCGACGTGTACACCACACCAAAGCTCAACATGCTTTCTCTAACGGCGAATATTTCAACTCATACCCGGTCATTTTCTTGCTTAGGTAATATATGGCTTTCTGCACATGCCCCTCTTCCTCTTCTTGGGCCATCATGCACCCCATGGAATTCTCGGTAACAGATAGATATAGCAAGAAAGGCTTCCCAAGTTTGGGAGGCGACCGGACAGATGGGTTTTGAAGGTAGGTTTTGATCTTTTCGAAGGCCTTCTGACATTGGTCATCCCATTCAAACTTTCCTCAACAACTTGAATAATGGGTCACAGGTCATGGTGAGTTTGGATATGAAATGGCTGATAAACTATATTCTTCCTAAGAATCCCCTCAACTCCTTCTCATTTTGGGGTGACAACATTTCGGTTATGGCTTGAATTTTGGTCGGATCTACCTCAATCCCCCTTTGTGTAATCAGAAACCCCAACAATTTTCCCGTGATGACTCCAAAAGTACATTTCTGTGGGTTTAATCTCATTCTAAATTTTCTTAACCTCTCAAAGAATTTCCTTAAAGCACTTAAGTGCCCTTCCCTCTCTTTGGATTTTAGTATCATGTCATCTACATACACCTCCTCTTCTTTATGGATCATGTCATGTAATAGGGCGGTGACGGCTCTTTGATAAGTTGCCCCCGCGTTCTTAAGTCCAAATGGCATAACCCTATAGCAATAAGTCCCCCAAAGTGTGATAAAGGTAGTCTTTTCCCTATTCTTAGGTGCCATTAATATCTAGTTATACCCTGAGAACCCATCCATGAAAGATAAAAGTTCTTGTCCTGCCGTATTGTCTACTAACATATCAATGTGGGGTAAAGGGAAATCGTCCTTAGGGCTGGCTTTGTTTAAATCCCAAAAATCCACGCAAACCCTAACGCGGCCATCCTTTTTTGGGACTTGTACAATGTTAGTGACCCATTCTGGATACTCGATGACGATTAAGAATCCAGCTCCTATCTGCTTTTCAACTTCCACTTTCACTTTTAGCGCCCATTTAGGCCTCATTCGCCTCAATTTTTGCTTTATGGGTTTTGAGTTTGGGAAGAGGGGAATATGATGTTGGACGATTTCTGGATCAATTCCTGGAATATCATCGTAGGACCATGCAAAGACATCTTTGAATTCATTTGATAGATTGATTAATTATTTGCTTTCCTCATTACTAAGTGTGGAGCCAATAAAAACATTTTGTGGATTATCTTCATTTTCCAAGTTAATCGTTAAAGTGCCTTCAATGATTTTACATGCAGACTCATTTTCCTTTTCAATTATTTTTTGCAATTTATCTGGTATTTCACTACATTCATCACATGCATAACAATTATTATGCGCAGTCAAGTAAGCAGAATTAGTCATATTCTTATTAACATTCTTGGGAGCAGTTACAACAGACATAGAAATTAAAAGACGCCTCATTTGGGCTAATACAGACTCTGGGTAAGGGGGATACCTATCACTAGACTCAAAAATCCATTCCTTCTTGTTTTCTCCTCTAAGACCAGTGATGAAGCATTCTTCCAGGTCCCCTGTCCGAGTAATTTCCCCCATTTCTTCTTCCTCTGGTTCTTTTCCTTGTTCTGACTTCTCTCTTTCTGCCTTTTCCGTGCTTTCTTCTTCATCTCTATTTTTTCCATCTTTATTCACACTTTCCCCAGTACTACCCTTTCCAACTCCTCTATGTTCCTCTTCTAGCAGGTCCTTCATCGCCAAGCCATCCAAAGTGCATACCCAATCCTGAACAGTGGTGGATTTTGTAGGCACTTGCAGGTAAGGGTCCTTATAGTCAGAAAAGTCATGCGTAAAGAAAATCTGAAGTCCCAGCGTCATACATTTTTCCACTTTATCCAACCATGGCTCCGAAAAATCGCAAAATGGAAAATCCTCACCTTCCTTGACGAAGTATCCATTGAGAGTTTTTGGGTAAGGTTCCATTGGCGCATTGGCCGATTTCTTCTTTTTCTTCATTTCTTCCCTTGTTGGTTGATATCCAATCCCACGAGTATGAGTTTGTGAGATGATATTCAAAAAATCAGGCAATCCTTGGTGCTTCTTACCCAAACCCATCCCCGGGAAGAATCCCATCTTTCTCATAATTCTAGCTGCCAACAGACTTGCATACTGATCAAAGTAAAGTAGTAAAAACTCTTTTGGCTTGCTATCTTTTATCACATTGATGAATTCAAGCCCGGCCAAGCTTGTCTCTTCCGCTTGCATTTGTACTTCCAAAATTGGGGCACTAGATGAAGCTTCAAACACATGCATCCAACTATCTCCCAGAACATCACAAACTTTATTCTTCCAAATGTACATGACTTTCTGATGGATGGTTGACGAGATCTTCTAGGGTGATGTTGATGGAGACATCAGATTGATTGAGAGCATCAAGGACTGCTTGTCTATGACGCTTGGAAGCAATTAATAACCCCCAAATACTGATATTCGCTTATGGCTTCTTCATCTATCTCAAGAACCTTTCTTCTTCTTCCTCCTCATTCAGCTTCCCCTTTCCCTTGTCCAATTCCTGGCCTGAGTGATCTTCCTCGAGTTCGTGTGGTTTAAAATGCTTTCCCGATCGCGTTAAATGACTGACCTCTTCTTCAAACCAAAGATCATCATGTATTTTAGTGACTTCTGGGTTCTCTTCTTCTTTCTTACTTTAATACCAAAGATCCTCCTTGATATCCTGACTATCATCCCGTTTATACCAAATAGAGTTGTCATCTTCAAGTGCCCACCAATCCGTAGTGGGAGCCTTTTCTATCACCTTCCCCTTGTTTCTATCCGCCAGTCTATCCAAAGTGTAGATGTTTAAATCTCCCGGCATCTGGTAAATCTTCTTTGGACATCCCAGCTTAGTGATCAATGTTGATGGGTCAAAAGAGCTTCCTTCTTTTTCCAAATAGTAAACTCCGGGTGGCGGCACTGCATGATGATTGGGTAATGGATTTTTGGTGACGTTTGGCGGGATGGTGGGTGGTTCAGATATTACCTTCTTATCTATCAGATCTTGGATTTCATGTCTCAACCTTAAGCATCGATCGGTTGAGTGTCCCTGCTTTTGATGGAATTTGCAGTATAGATCAGCTTTAAAATTTGGGGATGGTGGATTTGGTCTCGGTCGTGGTTCCAATAGGTGAAGGTGCCCCTTCGCTAGTAGCCTATCCAGAGCGGTGGACAATGACACTCCCAAGTCTGAGGACCTCCTCAAAGGCTTATCCCCTCCTCTCTTCGGGTAACTCCTGACTGTATCAAACTTTTTCTCTGGTTCACTTAACGCATTCACATCTGTAGGACTTGAATGACTTCCTGAATGCCCTCCTCCTGTCCCATAATTCGGACGCCTATACTTGTTCACCGGTTCTTCCCTCTTGATCAATCCTTCTTGTATCGCATCCTCGATCCTAGTTCCCACATCGAACACTTCTGTAAAGGTGTTGATGGATTGAAACCTCATCTTCTCTTGATAGATGGTCTGGAGATTTTTCATTAGCATCCAGATTTTTTCCTTCTTGGTTGGTCTCTGTACCATCTTGGCTGCTTTTCCCCTCCAATGGCTCAGATATTCAACAAAATATTCCTTATTTGCCTGTCGGGTAGTCTCTAGATCCCTGACGGTAACATCCAAATCTTGATTATACTCGTACTAGGCTACAAATAACTTAACAACCTCCTCCCAAATTCTGGTCTTACTAGGCTCTAATGTAAGGTACCAAGATAAGGCAGCTCCAGTTAATGTCTATTGAAACAGAACAGCCATCATAGTCGTGCTCAAGCCACTTGGCTGAAAAGCCCCTATACACATCCTGATATGGCTACGGGGGTTTCCTCTCCCATCAAATTTATTAAACACAGGCATTTTAAATCCTGCAGGTAATACTTCACAAACCCCTTCATATAATCCCTCCAGTTCCAGCAAGTAGGTGTCTACTCCTTGGGCCTTTCGGACTACCCTCTCCAGTTTCTCTACTTTCTCGGTCATCAGCTTCTCTTTCTTAGCCTTTTCTTTCTCTATCTTTTCCTTTTCTTCCCTCGGCATTTCAGCTCTTTCTAGATCATCGAACCAATCATCCTCCCCAATAGGTGGAGGAGGATCGACAACTGGCGACTGTCGTGCTAGTGTTTCCATCATGGTCATTATCCTTGTCATTTGACCTGCTTGTTGTTCCACTATGGCCCTCAATTCTACTATTTCTCTTGCGTTTGCTTCTTGTGCCATCTCTCTTCTCGCTAATCTTGCGATAGAGTCTCTGTACCAAACTGTGTTTGTAGCTGATTCTATCTTTTACCTACAAACATATTTTATTCTCTTTAATTTATTTGTTTAAATTTCAAAATCAATGAAATTTTCTTTATTTTGTTATTTTGTCTACAAATGCTTTTTAACAAATTTTCACGAATGGCCCATATGTCATGCGGATGTAAATGCATGTGTGCGTGTGTGCCTATTCTATATGCCAAAGAAAGGAAATTCTAATCCTAACACATAGACACGTAAGCACATAAAATTCTCACTCATGTCAAGTGCGCTGACTTCTCCTTTCATTGTGATCCTCATTACCCTTTCATTTAAAAAAAAAAGGCTTTGAAATTTATTTGGAAAGATTTTCTTAGATCTTTTGAAAACAATTTTTGAGAATGCTTTTGAGAATGAAAATATTTCTCAACAAAGATAGTCAGATTGAATCTTCACTTTTGAGACTCATTTTAAAAAGTACCTCTTTAGAAGGCGAGATCTTTGAAAATAATTCACGGGGATTCTTCTTTTGAAAATGGGGGGTGTGAAAATATATCTTTAACAAGGATCGATTTAGAACCTTAATCAAGTCACCTTCAAAGGTTTTGAAAGCGTGATTTTCTGAAAAACCCTGGGATAAAGATGGTAAAAATCCTTTTTCTTCCTTTTTTATTATTTTAAAATCTTGTTTTTTTTTATTATTTACAAAGATGGATTTAAAATCTATTGGGTAGGAGGATCACATGATCGGATTATCGCCGTACTTTCCATGAATTCGGATACATACAAGCTCAATGATGCTTAGCTAACAAGATATAAGAAGTATATTTTTTCAATCAAGATTCAACGTTTTCCCAAATGTCACAGGACATGAAGAGGAATTGCTCAAAAAGTGATTAAGAGGTTACACGTCTTTCATCAAGAAAGCATCGTCATCAGCTCAAATAATCCTTCCGGGCGTACAAAACTCCCCAGAACATAAATCCTAATCAAGAATTGATTTCCTAAGATCGAAGGGTTCTATAGAAGCTACCATGCAAAGGCCGGGTTTCAAATAAGGGACCCTTGACACACACCCGATAGGGTGCTTTATATACCAACACATGGTACGAGATCAAGGGTGACCACACAGTCCCATGATTGCTTGACCGACCAGGTTGCCCCGAGCCTCCAAGGTCATAGTTCCGTGCAATCGACTGGTGAGACATGCAAGTGCAATACAATAGGCGCACGAAAATTAATTGATTTGATTAAAAGGATGCTTTCAAGTCTAATCCTCGAGTGAACCCAAAATCAGAAATTCTGGTCTGCGAAACCAAAGATTCTAGGTTCGATCCCCAGCAGAATCGCCAGATTGTGGATATCGGCATTTGGACCCACTTTTAATTTTAAAATAATTTTCAAATTCAATTTCAAACACAAAGTATCGCCACTTAATTTTTTTAAAAGGAAAATTAAGAAACCATTTTAAAAGCAAAGATTTCTAGGTCCGGGGATTATGGAATGAGAGGGGAAGGAGCCCGGCAGACTTAAACACCCCCTCTCATCCTATCTCGCGATAGGCCTCTACTCAACATACTTTTTAATCGAATTAATAATCTAAGCATGCCCTCAACTAATACATAGATATAAGTATACATATCACAAGCATGTCAAAAGGGTGCAAAATTGCTAACGGTCAAATATCATTCATAAGCCACATAATTCAAGTAGCAAGCAAAATGATGTACAAGTAGGGAACTAGAGAACTTTCCCGGGATCCAGCCGTGAAATGGGAAACGTGCAATGCATACAAAGAAATCCTAAGAAATGGTCTCTATACCACATATACACGTAAGGCGAAACCTAGTCTAAGATGTCACACATGAAGTCGAAAATTAATTAAAATCAAGGAATGAAATAAACTAGAGAGAGGTTGGGAGATTGTACCTCAAAATTGCTACAAAAAAAGGGTTAGTCCACATGCTTCACACAATAATATGACATCAAATAACCAATCCTAAATCTCTAGCTTAGATCTATTAAGTAGAGGAAGAATTGATAAAACTATGAATTCCTTTTGATTAGTTGGAGCCATAGCATCTCTATAGATATACAAATCTCAAGTAAGAGCCAATGCAATGTTCATATAGGGGTGCTATAATCCCGACATGAACATAAGGAATCCATGGTTATGTTCAATTAGGTATAACTAAGTCCAACTTTATCCAATAACTAGTTTTGATCATAAGCATCAATGTACATGAATAAATGAATGAATATGAACATGAATGAGATATGAATTTATTCACTAATTTCGATCACTTAGCCTCTGGATTTAAGCTAAATTATCTTTATTCAAAACATGATTTGGGTCCCAAGACATTAGGAAACCATTTAAGTTAAAATCAATGAGACTAGACAAAAGCAGTGACTGTTTTTCCTAAAATACAGAGAGCAGACCAGATTTTAAAAGGTAGAAAAACCATACTTCCAACGGTTGGATCTTAATGATTTTTGGATATGATATGCGTCTGTGAGTCTAGTTTCTAACCCAAGAAAAAAATTGAAGATTGAACTGTTAGATCTCTGGGAATAAGAGAAACACTAGATCTCACTTAGGAATCTTCAACTCTCTGTCCAGAGATCTTGTACGATCTTCCAAAAATAGTAAACAAATGAGAAACACTTGGATCTTTTTAGGGTACCTTC
Organism: Hydrangea macrophylla; assembly: GCA_033977485.1. NCBI lineage: Eukaryota > Viridiplantae > Streptophyta > Magnoliopsida > Cornales > Hydrangeaceae > Hydrangea > Hydrangea macrophylla. The sequence continues at coordinate 1,016,995 of CM066992.1, forward strand.
CTAACACATTAAAATTCTTAGAAAAAATTATTAGAGGCTAAGGAAGTTTGATTAAGGTTCTGATTTATTAGCTTTAAAACGGACTTACTGTTCTGGAATTTTGGACAGAGAGTTGCTTGTTTTGAAATCACAGGACCAAACCATCTTAAACATGGAATTTCATCTAAACAAAAATCACAGAGATGCTTAAATGAGTTATGAACATCATCCAATTGATCTCGTCAAATTCCAATGAACCATGATTTTATAAAAAATCTTCGATCACAGTTGGTTTATAGATTCACTGCACCTTTGTTAAATTGATGTTCATATTTTGAATCAAACTTGATCCATGATTCTAGAGTGAACTAGGATCAAGTATGACTATGATCATTGGAGTAAATAATGAAACATGAAGATGTTCATGGATTTAGCCTTAATGGATTTCCATCATAGATCTCATAACAAGAGAATCCTAAGGTCTTACATAATCTCATGAATTTTGAATATAAACTATGAAAATCTACATCTAATTCCTCTCTCAAACATATGATCCTTGAGGAATATAGAATCATGACATCCTAATCTCCTCTCAAATTAATGGTCCTTGGAGACTAAATAAAATCAAAATTTTACATAAACCTCTATGGAATATAGCACGGATCCCATAAGGTTCTTAGTGAGGAGATTCGAATCATGAGTTGAGAATTGAATTCCACTAACTATGTGTAGACATGACTATAGTTTTCCTTCATCTCCATATGAATCATGAGACCATAGGGAACTAAGGAGTTGAATTAAAAAAAAAAGAATACATAAACCATCAATGTTTACTTAGAGAAATTGGAACACAAGTTCTTCAAAATCAAACTTATCTTAAACCCAAGCCATCAATTAGATCCAAATTAATGAAATATTATGAGATCCAATCACAAGCTCTAAGTGGTGTGATGAAATGAGGTAGGAAGAGAAGTTTTGAAAATGTGTAAAGAGCCTAGAACTATGAACTTGTGATTGAATTTGCCCAATTCTATCAAGGATTGAAAGGTTACCTCTATGATCTGGTCAGAATCAAGATATAAAAAGTGTTCTTTACTTTTCAAAAGATTTGTAGTGTGAAAGCAAAGGTCGAACCCACAGGGATTGGTTAACTACAGCGACTTAATTTTAAAACCTAACTTTAGTTAATTATGAAAATGGATTTTGATTTGATTTTAATTAAACTAATAACAATAAAACTAAATCTAAACTATGAAAGCAATTAAAGTTGTTTTAAATAATGTTTAAGGGAACCTAGGATTGCAAATCCACCACTAGCTTCATAATAGGAATATTTATGAATTACTTTAGCTTATTAAGTTGGATGATAATGGGGAATTGTAGCTACAAGCCCAATTCCTCCGACAAGAAGATATTCATGGTTCAAGCACCAACATAATCCATCTTCGGGTAGCACGAATTATCCCACACTAAACTAGGGTTGAGATCTAATCCGTCTAACCTAGGCATGGACTATTCAGATACTTGATAGCACAAATCAATAAAGCACCAGCACATGTAAACAATCTAAACAAGCATAGCAAGAATAGATCGTTGAGCACATCATAGTTAAAATAGATCTAAGACAAGAATAAATTCTGAAAGTAATGATTTAATCACTAGATGTACGATTTATTTATAAAAATCCTCTAAACATGTGACTGTCATCCATACATAATAAAACTAAAATAAAAACATAAATAAAACCATATTACTCGTCTAGGGCTTCATTGAAACCCTAGATCTATGATCTAGCCGTCCATGGAAGTGATGGATGGCAAGTAGTTGATGGAGGAGGCCATGGAAACCCTTGGTCTTCTTCTTCTTCTCCTTGCTTCCCTCCCTTCAATGGCTGGAAGTATGGTTGTAGAATGTGTGTATAATAATTGCCAACAATGTCTAACCCTTTAATTGTAATAAAATAGGGTATATATAGATTTACAACAAGTTTTGGAAGCCTTCCTAACCCGAAACGAACTGAAACTGATGTAATTTACAGTCTAGACGTCGTTCAGCAGTTTCGTTTGCACAGGAGTCTTCAGTATAGTGAAATACGCAACTTTGGTTTTTACACATATCGCGCGAGCGGGTCGCGCGAGCGCGACATTTGGTACCTCGCGCGCGCGGATCGCGCGAGCGATACTGGGATTCTCGCGCCAGCGGATCGCGCGAGCGATTCTCGGTTTCTCGCGCGCGCGGATCGCTCGCACGACTTGGCTTTTTCAGCTTCTTTCTTTATGTTTTTTCACCCTGTTTAGCCTGATTTAGGTGATTTCTTCCAAAACCTGTCAGAAAATAGAAAACGAAGTAAAAATATACAAAAACAGGATAAAAAGGTACTAACAAATGCTCGTTAAGGCGTATAATTAGGATTAGTTCTCTCCCGATCACACCCCCAAACCTACATTTTGCTAGTCCTCGAGCAAAACTAAAATAAAAACTACTACTAAAAAAAATACTACTCCATTTTCGCATGGATCACGATTGCATTTAGCATATGCAACAAGCCTTTTAAACCTCTAGGTGTCCCTAGTTGGACGAGTGAAGTCTCGTGAGGGTTCTCATCAACAAGTCACCCACAACCATCTTTATTAACTTGTAAATTTAAAAAGAAATTTTATTAAGAACCAAAAAACTAATAGTCAATACTCCTTATTATAAAACAAAGATTTGAAATAGAATAACGAACATAAAAAAAAACATAATGAAACATCCACCTAAATCATGAAAAACAATCTCAAGCACATGCATCGTATAAATCAATAGAGTTCCTCATACAATTGCACGTGTGTGATGTGGTAGTCAAATGAACACGCGCATGTCATGAACTTGGAATATAACTTGGATAACCATCCAACTATGTCTCAACTACGAATCTCACAATTAATTACACTCTCAAATGAAACACTCAGAAACATGTGTAATTTTTCTAAACTATGTGAGTAAAGAAATATATTTTCAAAACAAGAAATGCTCACATATGACTCGAAAAATACGCATGACACAAAAGAATAATAGTCTCATGGATAGGATGCCAATAATCAAGAAAAATTAATCATTACCATGTTTTAATCCTCTCCCATCGTTTTCATATCCGAACCATGTTTCCTAAGATCAAATAGGACTTTTCAAAGGTTGTAATGTGGCTCAGGCAATGAAAAATGATAGAACGGATTAATTGGGTAGGTTTAGAATGGCATTGTAAGGCATGTTCGATTTCTTTCATTCTTCTTCTACAAACTTTCATCTTTTCTTTCTCTTCATTCCTTTTCATTCATTTTTCTTCTTTTCTTTCTTTTTTCAACCCTCCTCTTCTGTATTATGTTTCTTTTCCTTTTTCTTTTCTTGCTTCGCAAATGATTATTCATTGAATACCACGCAACTACCCCAATAGCATCTTATTTTCTTCTTCTTCTCAATCAACACATCGCCTTAATACTACTAAAAGTTGATCACTCTTCCAGTGGTATACTCCAAGTTGATCAAGTTGGAGCTTTTACAGAGGATAATGGTGAACAAAGAAAAAGAGGCATTGTAACGGCTCAAAGGGCGAACTAAGGAAATTTTATCTTTTATCGGCCGGCAATAAACAAAGAGGGCCTAAAATCATTTCCTAGGGTAATACGGTTCTTCAATGTTTACAATGGAAGATTATTTATCATGGTAACAAATATTTGAACTTGACTATTAACCAAAACAAGAATAATGAGACTAAACAACAAGTAGATGCGCTATTTCAATGAAATTCGACAAACACAAGATATATTTATAACCCTCTATAAAGAAAAGATAGGCTCAAAAGCTTACTGGGTCTAGTCTCCACCTTGTGTTATCTAGAAATCCGAATCATATTATAGTTCACAACCAACATGTATTCAAACGACTACGTGCAGTGCATAGGTTTGTGTGCAAATTTATGATATAAAACTACGATTCGAACGATACATAACTTAAAACGTCATATCATAACTTCAGCAAATGTTTAATCACATCTTCCCTTGTTTACCATTCTATAACAATTCAAAGTTACATAACAAGAAGTACCAAATTAATATTGCAAAAACATCGGTAATCATCGTTTAATTAAACACACTGATTGAAAAATTTTAAAAATTTTGCATAACTAATGTGCATGTGTGCATACCCCCAAACCTAAACCTTTCATTGTCCCCAATGAAACAATAAAATGAAAGAAAGGAGAGTAGGTAAGAAAGGAACGATAGTACCTTTAGTTTCGGCAATGACAAACAGGTAAATGTATAAGAATATGGCGATAAAGTTCAATTGCTCCAAATGGAACCACCTGTTAATACTGGATAAAAAGAAACTAACAAAAGAATATTAAAAGTAAATGAAACCTAAATATGGAATATAAATCTAAAAACTAAGCTAAACTAAACTAAACGAGCAAATGGAAAAGAAATAAAACGAAAAAGCAGAAATGTAACAAGGAAAACAACGAACACAAACTAAACTGAACCAAATAAACAAACACAGAAAAGAAACACAAATAAAATAGATAGGGGGAAGGATATAGAAAACAAAAGGGAAAAAAAAAACAGAAAAAGGGGAAATCGCGCGAGCGGGCCATGTGAGCGGCCGTCGCGCGCGCGAATCCCAATATATATATATTTTTTTTTTCTTAAATCGCGCCAGCGAACTACCTTGCGCCCGCGAAATGAGGCGCGAGGAGAACCTGAGGGCTCATATAAAGAAAACGAAAGAAAAAACACTAAGGCACATTCTCGCGCCAGCGGGCCGCGCGCGCGATTTGGGTTATTTCCATTTTTTAACTAAAATTATTTATGTAATATTAAAATAAATTAATTCCAACCCCCAAACCTATCCAGAATGTCCAAAACAGACTCAAACAGACTCAAAAACGACCAAAAATAAGAAAAACGAACAAAATAAAGCTTGGGTTGCCTCCCAAGAAGCGCTAACTTTTACGTCTTCAGCTAGACCGTTCTAGCTCAAGACTTTATGGAGGCCGTAAATCGGACTGTGTACCCCTAAGAATATCAGGTAAAGCTCGATGGTAAGTAGAAATTACGTCACTTTGAATTAATTCAATCGACGGTTTGTCAGTATGTTCAAATCGATTTCTTACCTTCCGAGTAGATTCAGCATTAGGGTCCGGGGTATTAGGGTTCATCCACTCATCGTCCGCTATATCTTTGTCGTTACTCATATTAATTGCTTTGTTAGGCTCAATATTCTGTCTCACCTCACCTTCCGCCTCATATAGGTTATTGTCGTCTTTAGGAGTTTGATCAGCAGCATTAAAAACATTTAATTTTAATTTTATATTCCCGAACGACACTTTCATCACCCCTGTTCTACAATTGACACGTGCGTTGGCCGTGGCTAAGAATGGACGACCAAGAATAACAGGAGTGTATTTTCTAGCATCTAGCACCGGTTCGGTGTCAAGGACCATAAAATCAACGGGATAGAAACATTGATCAACTTTTACTAGGACGTCTTCGACGATTCCTCTAGGTACTTTGACAGAACGATCCGCTAATTGAATTGTAGCGGCCGTAGGTTTCAGTTCACCTAGACCTAATTGTTTATAGACGTGATAAGGTATGAGATTAACACTCGCACCTAAGTCAATGAGAGCCCTATGGATAACATTGTCACCTATGACACATGAAATCGTTGGCGTACCAGGATCCTTATACTTTGGAGGTGAGTGTTGAAAAATAGAACTTACTTTTTCCGTGAGGAAGACCTTTTTAGGAGTATGACTGCGTATTTTGCGCTTTTGTGTACAAAGGTCTTTTAAACATTTAGCATAAGCGGGAATTTGTTTAATAGAGTCGAGGAATGGAATGTTTATTTTAACTTGTTTAAACACCTCGAGTATATCTTCCATTTTTGACCCTTTCTTGGGCAAATGTGACGGTCCCTCAACGTTTGGTGGATATGGAATTCTCGGAATATAGTTCGTTGAGACCGGTTCATTTTCTTTTCTACTTTGATTCACGTCCTCACCCCTCTCTTTATTAGAGTTGATGTTCACATCTATCACATTCTCATTCTTATTAGGGGTTTCTATCACCTCCTCTCGTGTAGTCATCCTAGTTGAGACGGCGTTTACTTGTTCATTCGACCCCTTAACCTCATATTGTCCCTTAGGGTTTTGAATTGTTTGACTAGGTAACGTCCCCTCGTTTCTACGACTCACTACAGTAGCTAGTTGTCCCATTTGGGATTCAAGCTTCGCAATGGATTGTGTATGAGAGTGCACTATTTGTGCTTGTGCCTGTACTTGCGTTTCAATTTTATTAAGGGATGCCAACACCTTTTCCTCAAAAGCATTACCCCTTGAAGGATTCGAATTATGAGGCGGGTGTTGGTATTGATTAGGTTGAAACTGAGGTCGATATGCATTTGGAAAATTAGTTGCCTCATTAGGATTATTAGTATTATTTTTCCACGAGAAGTTAGGATGGTTTCTCCATGGCGCATCCGGATTGTTAGTAGTTGCATTATAATTATATCGTGGGTATTGTTGAATAGAATTAATGTGTTGCTCCACGAATTCCGGAAATTGACTTGCCGATGGACATGCAAGGATAGAATGTGAAGGATCAGAACATAATGCACAAATTTCATGAGCGGGTGCGGTTGTAGATGATTCATTGTCATAAGTCGGTCAAGTTCTTTAGATAATTCTTGAAATTCAATAGAATGACTCGACTCAAACTTCACCTCTCGTTTGGGTGGAGGAAGATATCCTTCCGAACGTACCGACACAGCCTGATGCATCGAGTTCTCGCTTAAAGTTTCAAAAATTTTCCAGGCTTCGTCGGCGCTTTTGTGTAGGAAGGTACCCGCACAAACGGCATCGACAGTATTACGGACCGAGGGAATAAGCCCCTCATAGAAAACTTGTACCAATTGCCACTTAGGAACTTGATGATGTGGGCAAGAGCGTAATAATTCTTTAAATTTCTCCCACGTATCATAAAGTGATTCCCCATCTTGCATAACAAAGTTTGTTATGGATTTCCTTATCTGATTCGTACGTATAATAGGGAAAAACTTTTGTAAAAATGCGGTGTGTAAGTCTTCCCATGTTCTAATTGTGTTTGGCTCCAAAGATTGAAGCCAATATTTAGCTTTATCTTTTAAAGAGAATGGAAAGAGCCGCAATTTTAATTCATCATCAGTTAAATTTTGGATTTTCAAAGTAGAACATATATCTTGAAAATCTCCTAAGTGTTTATATGGATCTTCATTTAAACGGCCATGGAAAGATGGAAGTAGCGAGATGGTAGACGACTTTATCTCAAAGTGAGATGCCGTCGCCTCCGATAAATCAATACATGTTTGTGGCGTGTAAGTCGTCGGAATAAAATAATCTTTAAGTGGAGGAGGTGGCGGTATATTAGGATTATTCAAATTATTTCCGTTGTTATTTTGGTTGTTATTGTTATTTCCAATGTCTGCCATTTTAATCGGTTCTATGTTATGAAAGCGTGGTTTCTTTAATCTTGTAAGAGTACTACGTATTTCAGATTCAAATAAAGACGTTGGTTTCGGTGTCAAATCGTCGTCTATTAAAAACCGTGTTCTAGAAGTTAAGTTTGAAGACTTGTTAAGTCTTAAAAACCGGTTTATTTGAACGTGTACCTAACATAAACTAAAAGAAAGTAAACTAAAAACAAAAACTGACTCAACTAAAAAAAGCAAATAGCAATCACGCAACTAAGATAACAAGCACTCAACTACTGTGATGCATGAATATTATCCTGTAATGCAATGACCGCGTCAAGCCCAGCGCCCCGGGTTTCCTAGCTAATGCAGTGCAATTAACCCTAAACTAATGCAAATAGTACGTCACAGCGCCCTGACTTACAGTGGTTTAAAGCGAGTTTCACAAGAAGCAATTTATTTTATTTTATTTATATTTTTATTTGCGTAAGCTCCTTTGATGTAATTAGTTGCTCCACTCGGAAACGTTGACTACAAAATAAAAGAACAAGTTAGTAACTAAAAACAAAACGGAAAATAAGAAAAATAATAAAAACTAACCTAATATTTACAAATTAACTAAACTAAGATTATAAAACTAAAGGTAGTAATGCAATCCCCGGCAACGGCGCCAAAAATTGATCTTATCAGAATCAAGATATAAAAAGTGTTCTTTACTTTTCAAAAGATTTGTAGTGTGAAAGCAAAGGTCGAACCCACAGGGATTGGTTAACTACAGCGACTTAATTTTAAAACCTAACTTTAGCTAATTATGAAAACGGATTTTGATTTGATTTTAATTAAACTAATAACAATAAAACTAAATCTAAACTATGAAAGCAATTAAAGTTATTTTAAATAATGTTTAAGGGAACCTAGGATTGCAAATCCACCACTAGCTTCATAATAGGAATATTTATGAATTACTTTAGCTTATTAAGTTGGATGATAATGGGGAATTGTAGCTACAAGCCCAATTCCTCCGACAAGAAGATATTCATGGTTCAAGCACCAACATAATCCATCTTCGGGTAGCACGAATTATCCCACACTAAACTAGGGTTGCGATCTAATCCGTCTAACCTAGGCATGGACTATTTGGATACTTGATAGCACAAATCAATAAAGCACCATCACATGTAAACAATCTAAACAATCACAGCAAGAATAGATCGTTGAGCACATCACAGTCAAAATAGATCTAAGACAAGATTAAATTCTGAAAGTAATGATTTAATCACTAGAAGTACGATTTATTTATAAAAATCCTCTAAACATGTGACTGTCATCCATACATAATAAAACTAAAATAAAAACATAAATAAAACCATATTACTCATCTAGGGCTTCATTGAAACCCTAGATCTATGATCTAGCCGTCCATGGAAGTGATGGATGGTAAGTAGTTGATGGAGGAGGCCATGGAAACCCTTGGTCTTCTTCTTCTTCTCCTTGCTTTCCTCCCTTCAATGGCTGGAAGTATGGTTGTAGAATGTGTGTATAATAATTGCCAACAATGTCTAACCCTTTAATTGTAATAAAATAGGGTATATATAGATTTACAACAAGTTTTGGAAGCCTTCCTAACCCGAAACGAACTGAAACTGATGTAATTTACAGTCTAGACGTCGTTCAGCAGTTTCATTTGCACAGGAGTCTTCAGTATACTGAAATACGCAACTTTGGTTTTTACACATATCGCGCGAGCGGGTAGCGCGAGCGCGACATTTGGTACCTCGCGCGCGCGGATCGCGCGAGCGATTCTGGGATTCTCGCGCCAGCGGATCGCGCGAGCGATTCTCGGTTTCTCGCGCGCGCGGATCGCTCGTGCGACTTGGCTTTTTCAGCTTCTTTCTTTATGCTTTTTCACCCTGTTTAGCCTGATTTAGGTGATTTCTTCCAAAACCTGTCAGAAAATAGAAAACGAAGTAAAAATATACAAAAACAGGATAAAAAGGTACTAATAAATGCTCGTTAAGGCGTATAATTAGGATTGTTTCTCTCCCGATCACTCTATGACCTCAAAAATTTCTTCTATCTCTTGTGAAGTTCTTCCAAAAAATCTTCAAATTCTTCTCTTCTTCTTCAAATTCTTCACGAAAACTCCCTTTTTCTCTCTCAATTCTCTCTATTGTATATATATCTCTTGCATATCTCAATTTGATTCAAAGATTTAGTGAAAAGTCCAAATAATGGTGATGAAGGTCTGTTTATATAGACCAACATTAAGGTTAAATGGGTAAATTCGGGTGAAAACCCATGTACAAAGTTTTCTTCTAGAACATGTGAGAGAAGCAGTCGGTTACAACGCGCGGCACTCGATGACTTGCCTGCGGCACATGCTGAGTGCCGGGCGGCATTCACTAACTACCGGGCGGCACTCAGTGAATGCCTTAGCAGCACTCAGTGAGTGCCACCGGCTTCGCCGTTTGCCGCGGCAAACGGAATTCTTGCCTTCTTTTTAATTTTCAAAGTATATATTATCATAAACTTAATTATTTAGTAAATTATATACTAATGTACTTATATTTGTAATGTACTTCATTAGAATATACCAATATGCATGGTATATATTCTAATATATCATTTTATTTCTTTCTTTTTTCCTTTTCTTTCCTTTTATCCTTTTCTCTTTTCTTTTCAAACTTCTTTTCATTCTCTCTCTCTCTCTCTCTCTCTCTCTCTCTCTCTCTCTCTCTCTCTCTCTCTCTTTTTAGGACAAATCCCCTGACTGACTTTCTCATATGTTCTTTAACGTTCGGGTTTCTCCCGAATACCCAAATTCTCTTTATTTTTTATTTTTGAAACTCGGTTCAAAGAATCTTTGAAGAATTTGAATCCTCTGGAAAAACTTCGAATTTCACTAGTCATCGTCATCATTGGTCTTTTAAAGATAACCAATCCCTGGATTTGACGTTTGGTCAAAATCGGGGTGTCTACAATCAACTGAACTTACAAATATCCTCTTAGAGATGAAAATCAAAAAGAATTCTAGGTAATAGGAACAACCAATAGAAAGGTATGAACATAGGAATTATCCTTCCCATTGATTATACTTCTGCACTATCATAAATTTCAAAGTAGTTACATATATATAATCATGTATGCATTGATCTAAACTAAATAGAAGAATGAAATCAAAATTGAAAACCAAAGTAAAAAATCAATCTCTAATCATGAATTATTAACAAAATCAAAAAGGACTTGGATCTAGCTATGTGAGTGAGTGAAGAACAAGAGAAGAAGAAGATGAGTGTTCTAACAAGAAAATAAAACTAAACTAAATCCAAGTCTTATAGATCTATATGTAAAAGTAAGAATTAGAGATGAATTGAGATGTTTACCTCTTGGAGAATTCTCAATTATGTATTCAAAGTTGATTTAAAGGATCTTCTTCTTCAAGTGTTCTTCAAGTTCTTCAAGCACTCATCCATGGTGAAAGTTAAGGGAGGCAATTGATGTTAAGTTTATTCTATAATTCTCTAATATAATTATCTTGAGATTAGCTTTAAGGGAATGCCATTCATAATTACCCATTCTATCTCTAGTAATCTCTTGAATTCAAAGTATAAGTGATTGTATCTTCAAGTATATTCAAGGTGTGCTTAAGGAAATTCCAAGATGATTGAAACCCTTTTTCCTATTTTTATGAGATGCCAGGCATCTATATTTAGATTTTGAAAACTTAATTCTTAAGTTTCAAGGTTAAAATAGAGATTTTAGAGATCAGAAAAGGGTTAAAATGGCCATTTCAGTGCCAAAATGCGATTTCTGGGCAGTTTCCTCGCAGTGGGAACTTCCTAGAAGGGTATAGAACTCAAAAATCTCAATGGGGAACTCCACATATAGGTGGAAGTTTAGGGGGAACCACCACCCCCTTTGTGGGACCCGCCATCTGCTTTTCTTGGTCCTCTGGTTGCCCTCATGCCCTCTTTCAATGCACTGTTTTCTTAGATTTTCATAAAAATGCTTTTTAGTTTCCGAAATCATTCATTTACGTACCTTTAGAAAGATATCGAGTTGAATTTTAGTATAAAAATATTTTAGGAGGAGTTAAAATTAGACTTGAAGGTCAATTGAAGTCCAGAAGTCCTCTGGAACTTTTGTCGTCTTTTTGAAATCAAATGACTTCTTTTTTAAAATTGCTTTTCAATGTGCATCGATTTCGAGTTTTTTTTTTTAAATTGAATCTCCGGATACCTAGAATATTGCATTTAAAACACTTCATGTTCATATAACTCTAAGTGAATATGAATTCTGTGAGACGATTTTGACAAAACCGTGATTAATTCTGGAAAAGGGCTTTTCTGAACTTAAAGTCGCTTTCTGAAGTTCGATCTTTCGATTGTGTGGAATCCAATACCTTCTGATACGCCCAAAATTATGGGCAGTTTCCTACTCAAGCTAGAAGACTAGTGGAAAGTGCATCTATTTCCTAATCCAATTGGGAAACTCCCACAATTAATGTCAATCAATCCTAATACAATTAGGAAACTTACTTGATTGGTGTCAATCACACCCTAATAGGATTATATTTCCTTATCCATGTATGAGTAGGTCTCTTGCATCTATAAAAGAGACCACTCACCCCCCATTGAGGGGGCGGCCAACTCTTGAGTCTACAGAGCACCTCTACAAAATTCACCATTATATGCGTACACCCGGCCGGTATTACTGGGAGTGCCGCCCCTCTTTGTTGGCTCACTAGGCCCGCCGGTGATCTGCTAGTGAACGTGCTCAGACACACCCGTGGACGTAGGTACCTTCATTAACAGGGCCGAACCACATACAAAAAATAGTCTCTCACTCTCTCTCCCTCTCTCCTAAATTGCTTTACTTTACTGTTACCAATTTTTGGCATCATCAGCTTGGCGCCGTCTGTCGGAAACGACAATTCCTCTCATCAATAAATTCTTGACTGATCAATATGCCACCAAAGAAGGCTGCGCAGCAGTCCGACCGGGATGTTCCTTCGGCCCCGGCGTCGACTGCAGCAGTCCCGACATATGAGCAAATCACAACTCTTGGAGGGCCAGCGTCAAATCAAGCAACAGATTGAAGCACTGCTAGCCCAGCAAAGCAATACTCCAGTGGCCGGGAAACGACCCGGGAACATTGCGTACGGTCGAGAACCGATCTTGACCCGACAACGGACCCGAGCCAACCTGTCCCATGTTGAGGATGCCAGATACATCAACAGTGGGCGTGCTGCCCGAGAGGAAAGGCAGGAGCGTATGGCCCGGGAATCAGTCCAGGGTCACTCGGTCAAGAGCCAAGTCGTCCCTAGGCGAACGGTTACCCGGAGTCATAGTCGAGCCCGATCCCAGAGGACAACACCCTGCCATGAAGAAGCCTCTTCCACCAACCCGACCAGCTCCTCAGATACCGGTCGGGAAGGAGTGGAAGCCCGAATCAAGGACTTGAAGAAACAGATCGACAGAGTGGCCAAAAAGCTTGGTCAAAACTGTGTTCCGAATCAAGCCAATACCGAGGCAGAGTCACCATTCTCCAGCCAGATCACGAGGTTCTCTATCCCGCGCAAATTCAAGCAGCCTCGGCTAGATTCATACAACGGCTCGGGAAGCCCGATCGACCACGTCCGAACCTATAAGGCTCAGATGGCCCTAGCCACCAACTCCGATGAGCTACACTGCCTAGCCTTCCCCAGCACTTTGAAAAGCCCGGCCATGCAGTGGTTCTACTCCTTGGAGCCCCGGTGGGTCTGCAGTTTCAAACAACTCAGCAAGCAGTTCATCAACCAGTTTGCCGGTATGCATGAGCGGCCAAAGCCAGACGTGCAAATACTAACAGTCAGACAACGGAATAATGAGTCCCTCAAGGAGTTCACCGACCGGTTCAACCAACAGAAGCTTCAAATCCGCAATTTGAACGAGACAATCGCCATCATAGCCTTCTGCTCGGGAGTTCAACACACCAAGTGCGCCGCATCGTTCCACAGAAACCGACCGGAAACTTTGGTTGAGCTCTCTGAGAGGGTTGGAAAATATATTGACACTGAAGAGTTTCTGAAGACCAAATACACCGGGCAAGAAAGCAACGAGTCTTCCAGAAGTAAGCGAAAGCGAGATCAGCCCGGGAGTTCTTACAGTTCTTCCAGTTCACAGAGGTCTGAGTCCGGCTATCCCGACCCGACCACCGGTTCACAGCAGTCCGGGTCAGGCAGCCCCGATCGGATCTCCAGCTCACAACAGGCATGGTTCGGCAGTCCCGACCCGACCTCCAGTTCACATCGGTCAGGATCAAGCAGTTCTGGCTTCGCCTTCAGCACATAAAAATTAGGAGCCCGACGATCCTGATCCGACCCCGTCTCCATCATTCTAGATGAGCCCGACTACAACGATACTTGCCTGATCACTACGTGAGGCTCCACCGATTGTCAGAGAGCTCATCCAAAGACCTCGGGCCTAACCCCGAGGCATATAAAAAGACCTCGGGCCTAACCCCGAGGCATATAAAAAGACCTCGGGCCTAACCCCGAGGCACTAAAATGACCTCGAGCTCCGAACTCAGGCGCTAAAAGACCTCGGGCTCCGAACCCAGGCACCAAAGACCTCGGGGACACGCCCGAGGCACCAGCTTCGCTTAGGTCCAGCCGACGATGGAGGCAAACCTCCTAGGTGGCTGATGATGGCAAGCTTCAAAAGTCCCTGCAACCACCATGTTCCAGGTCGGTTACCTACAGATCATAGCCTCTGTAAGACCCTCGTCTTAGCGAAAGCTTGGGGGGCAAGATGGCGCAGTGAACTAAATAGGTAATCACACCGGGTATTTACAGGCCTCGCGGATAACCAAGTCAAAATCTTGGACAACCCGAGCACCTACAATACTCAGAGACATTAACTCCACTTAGGTCCAGACCGACGATAGAGGTGACTAAAATCTCTTAGGTTGGCCGACGATAGAGGAGTAAAAGGATCCTAAAGCAACGTGATTTAGGTCGGCTCCACTAACATGGTCAAGCTCTTCTCCCAACAGTCTTGACGAAGGCTGGCCGGGTAGAAGACAACCATCCTGGGGAGTTAACAGTAAAAAGGACCCTAGAGCAATACGCTTTAGGTCGGCTTGTCCAACATGGTAAAATCCTTCTACCCACAGCCTTGACGAAGGTTTACAGGCAGAAGATAACCATACTGGGAGCTAACTCAAGCAACAAAGACTCCGAATTAGACTGGGTCTCAACTCCCGGTCAGTTCCCGAGCACCTAAAGGTCCCGAGCTAGGCTGGGTCTCAACTCTCAGTCAGTTCCCGAGGACTCACCAGGCTCAGAAGCCCCGAGGCAGCTTCCACAAGCACTCAGACAGCGGCAAATAACATCAAACTGATTTCCAAACTTGCCCCGATATAGCATCTGGCCAATCTTGGAAATGGGGGGCAGCTGATACGCCCAAAATTATGGGCAGTTTCCTACTCAAGCTAGAAGACTAGTGGAAAGTGCATCTATTTCCTAATCCAATTGGGAAACTCCCACAATTAATGTCAATCAATCCTAATACAATTAGGAAACTTACTTGATTGGTGTCAATCACACCCTAATAGGATTATATTTCCTTATCCATGTATGAGTAGGTCTCTTGCATCTATAAAAGAGACCACTCACCCCCCATTGAGGGGGCGGCCAACTCTTGAGTCTACACAGCACCTCTACAAAATTCACCATTATATGCGTACACCCGACCGGTATTACTGGGAGTGCCGCCCCTCTTTGTTGGCTCACCAGGCCCGCCGGTGATCTGCTAGTGAACGTGCTCAGACACACCCGTGGACGTAGGTACCTTCATTAACAGGGCCGAACCACATACAAAAAATAGTCTCTCACTCTCTCTCCCTCTCTCCTAAATTGCTTTACTTTACTGTTACCAATTTTTGGCATCATCACCTTCTATGGGGTAATTTTCATCATTGAATTCTCCAAGACATTGTCCACCCTAAATCCTATCAGTGTGGTCAAAATTGGGTGTCTACACATTACTGTTCACATAGTTCTCATATGTCGCACGTATACGATTTACAGGTTTGTCACATCACCATGTTAAGAAAATATCCTCTTTCTTCCTCTATAAAAGTTGTTACCTCCAAAGTATTACCAGATTAGCATATAGTACTATTCCCAAGATTCCCGTGTAAGTACACAGATTCATTCACAACTCAAGGTACCACTATCACAACTTATAATACCATAATTCATAACATAGATCACCTTAAACTTAACATGCAAAAAACTATTCTATCAAATACAACTAAACTCGAGCACTCGTACCCGGCCTGTTCATGGGGCTCGGGCGCTTACGCGTGCTCGAGGACTCGGGTTTAGTCGATTAAAACAATGTCACATTTAGCAGCAAATTTTTAGGCCTTAGATCTTGATGCATGTTACATGCATAGCCTTAGATCGTCAAGATAAGTTTGAAAAACATGTTTACAAGTGAGTAGGAGTACTTACCAAGATCTATTGTGTCTCTGTGTGTGTGTGTGTGTGTGTGTATGTGTGAGTGTGTGTGATCTTGAGCTCCAATACCACTTCAAGAGTGCTTTTGACTCCCCATCTCCATCCTTTGCACTTTGATCTTCAAACCCTCCACTCAAGAACCTCTCTCACAAGTATGTGGGTGTGTTCATGTGTAAAGGAGGGTATGTGTGTGGTTTTAAGGAAGCCATGCAAGTGTTTGTATGAGTGTGTACGTGTGTCAAACATAATAACTCACAAAGGCTCTCTCTCAAGGCAAGCTCTCTGGAAAGCCCTAATTCAATGCAGAAAATGCTGAGAAATACTTGGTATTTATAGAACATGAAGGCCCAAGGGCAAAATAGTCAATTCAAGCATTTTAAAGCTCGACACTTAGGGGGATTCGAGCGCTCCCATCTTGAGCGCTCCAATGGGCCTGAGCGCTCGGGCTCCTGTTTCTCAAATCTGTTTAAGGTTTTAAAGGTTCAAAGGTTCAAGTATAAAATCATCCTTAGGATTCATAATCACAGCTCAATACATACGATCTCAACTTACCTATACGGATACAAAAATATAGAGATTCACCCATGTACTGATAAATACTGGTAAAAAGGGCTGGTGTTACAATATTATCCTTTAAATAGGACTGATAGAGAGGCAGTGCTTTCTTCAACCAAACGAGTTAAGATCTGATCCTTCACACTCTATCCTATTTAGATTAATACGATCTATCCTGCCCGAGGATTATAAGATTAGTTAAAGGTTCTATCTTTTAGATGGCAAAACACCACCGAGTTATTTAAATAATACAATAGATAATTTACGAGAAATAGGAATAAGCAATAACATAATTGTTTGACAAGTTATCATACTCACATAAAATAACAACTTTTCTTAATAGTGATTTCAGTTCCAAAATCTAAGTAATAACTATTATTCAATAAATCAAAACTGAAATCAAATATGATAACTCCAAAGTTTTATTACAAATAAACTACTAATCTAATCTCAACTCTTATATCAGATCCCAAAAGCAATAAAGATCTTCACATCATTGCATAATTTGATTTATCTGAATGCTAGCAATAATTACAGATCTAGTCAAAAATTCCAAAATCAATGCACCAAGTATTTGAAGTATCCATTTGACAACTTACTTTAATTACTACTGACTCCATCATACCTGGCATTTTAGTATCCAAGTATTCCAAACAGGTCCCCTTCCAATGCCCCTTGAAGCCATAATGGAAATGCATTTCTTGTTGTTTACAATTAGCCTTTTCCTTTCCTTTTCTTGCCGTCTTACCAACTGTTGGCTCAGGTTCACCTTTCTCGGAGTCTTGCTTCCTCTTCTTTAAACATAGTCCCTCAGGCTTAGTCTTAGAAGATGAAGCATTTTAAGTGTTCTCAGCATTTGACTCCATTATGACTATCTCCTCTATTTCCTCAAGAGTGCTCATCAATTCACTTATTGTAAAAAAGATTTTATTCATTTGTCATATAATTTGAATTAAGCGAATGATGTGGGGAACGAATACAAGATCATGTCAACTTGAGTCTCGCCATCGATATCGACACCCAAAACTTCCAATACTTTAAAATAAGAAATCATTTTAAAACATGCTCTCTAATTGAAGTTCCTTCTGACATTCTAGTGTCCATGACTAACTGTAAGGGTCTCAGTCTTGCAGTTCTGCTTAGTTCCCCAAACATTTCTTTGAGGTTCAACATATTGGCACCGACAATACTAAAAGATTGATGTTGGTGCTTTAACACATCAGACATAGAGTTCAATATATACTAGCGAGCATTTTCATAAGCTTTTAACCACCGCTAGTATTGATCCAAAAAGACTGTAGGGGTATCACAGTCTGGAGGTGGCAGACAGGGAATGGTAAGAACATACTTATATCCCTCAGCAACTAATAATTCTTCCAAGTCAATCATCCATTCGACATAAGTATTTCTGTCTAGTTTATTCTGAAATAAAATTGTAGCAAGTGGACTAAATACAGACATCATAAAACTGAAACAAAATAAAAGAAAATATAAATATGGATATCAAATAATTTTGACATTTTGTTTTATAAATAAAGTCGTTAAAATATCAAAAAGATAAAACGAAGCCTTCGAGTGTAGATCATCATTTGTTTTTTGTTTGGGAAGCCAATCATGACTGTCCTCTATGCAACTCTTGCAAAACAAGTCATGACTCCTGACCTTTTGGTCTCTAAGTTTTGGTATAAACTACAAGTGAAGTCTTGACAAACGATGAGTATTGCATATTCAGAAGCACTATTAAGACTATTTATACATGCTTTTACCCCTAAGTGTATGCATCTACATTTATTTATGATACTAGTGCGTATTAGAGACAATGCTGCTAATATTTGCATAAGTCTGTGCTTTTATAGGTTAAAAAGGCTTAAGGAAAATGAAGTGAAAGATGGTGCTGAAAAGGAAGTTGATTAGAAGAATAAGGAGAAGAAGTTAGCTAAAGAAGACCAGGATCGATCCAGGTAAATGGTAGGATCGGTCGTGACCTGGACCGATCCTAAACCACATACATGACCGGTCCTGGTCAGGATCAGTCCCGATAGAAGAGAAAGATTAGTCCTATATCTACAGATTTGATGGAAGTAGAAAAATTTGGACTTAAACTTCCTAAACCTGTATTTATTGCCCAACTTCACATAATTTCGACACACTTACATAGAATGACATTCTAGGAGCAGCTTTAGGAGATCCTAGTGTTACTTAAACCATAGTTTTCATTCAAGCAAGTATTTGTTAGGATTTAAGCTTTTTTTCAAGGATATTTGCATTAAATTTCATAGATTCTCAAGTACTTTAGGGTTTTCTTTGTTTGATATTAGCTTGATTCAGTTTTAGATCTATTTAATTAGCTTTGCAATGTCTATCATTGATCCAATTGTTAGATTCAATTTTTCTATGTTAGGCTAAGCCTATAGTTAGGAAAAAGCAATGACACAGTGATCATGTTGATTTTCATGCAAGTTTTCATTGAGCAGCCTTTAAATCTAAAGTTCTATGGATTTTAAGTGTTATTTCATAGATTTCATGTTTTCTAATATGAAGAATGTTAACAATTATGACGTTAATGTTTTCAAACTTGGATTTTCCACTAGTTTTGAATTCAACTCATGGTTTTAGATTAGATTCATTTTTAGTTAATAGTTAGTTTGTTTCAGCCATGAATTGCTCACAAGCAATCTGCCTGGACTTAATAAAAAGGACTAATTGAAGTCGTTTCACATCTTTATGTCGATTGTACAGTATTTACATCTTTTATGGAACTTATATGCAAAAAGGCACAACTTATGATGGTTTGGAATGCTATATCTTTCCTTAGGCATGGAAATTAGTTTGATTACTGTGGATTTGTGATTTCCTAACACTTTTCTCATATTTGAAAGTCTCTAATTTAAATTCGTTGTTTTAATTAATTTTCTTTTTTAGTTAGTTTAGTTAGTAAAATCAATTTAAAACTTTAAACATTGCTTTAAGAGGTTAGTAATTTCACATTGCTAGTAAAAATCATTAAGTTAATATTATTTTTTGCAATTTAATATTTTCAAAACATTTGTTTGTCACTTAGTTTTATTTTCTTAAAAGTAATAGTTAATTCAAACTCCCAAATAAATCACCTTTTCTTTACCTTTTTAAAAATAGTAAGTCAGATAAAATTGATCATTAGAATTATTTCTCCTTTGGGTTTGACCTAGTCCTACTAGAAATATATTACTTGAACGATCACCTACACTTGAGTGTAGCATTAAGAGCACAAGTTTCTTGCCCATAGCATAGCTAGTGTTCACCATTAACTAGAATCCAATGACAACCATCTCAAGTAGCGCCTCTGAATGTCAGTCACGCTCTAACACGTCTCATTGATTCTATCCATAGAACCAATGAATAGTCTAACCTTCGAATGGAACGATCATTCATAAATGAATGACACATAGTAGCCTATTCATCTTATAATGAGCCGTTAATGGAAAACCGAGGGAGTTAAATAAGCCCCCCTCCTACTAGATTTTTGTAAATAAGGATTTTGCTTTTCAAAATTGTTCTCCCACATCCGTAAATATCAAATATTTACTAATGTGTGTAAACAATTTTTTCTTTTTATTTTAGAAAATAGATTTCATGAACATGCAAGCAGTTTATTGTATCTCGTACAATAAAACAAGCACCACGATAAACATAAACATCAACTAAAATAATATGGACACATAATGTGCCTTTATCTCTCATGGCTTTATCTTCTATAGATCTGTCTTCTTGGTCCCTTGCTACTAGGGGTCTAAACGGTTGATTTTTGTAGGTTTTTTTAATTTTTTTATGAAAAAAAAATGACCAATAGTGGCGGTCGGTCAATTTTTCGATCTGTTTTGGCTTGAACATACATTTAAAAAACCAACTAATCGGGTTTTTTGTAGGTCGATTCGGTCTTTTTTTTTTGTTTTGGCTTTTTACTTACACCCTACTTGCTACCGGCTCCATCCCCATGCTGACTGGTCAGCTACTCCATCTTCAGGAATATTCCTATTCTAGATTTACATCAATGTCCTATACCTCTTTCGAGGTTTACAATTCATCTAAAAAATTGAAATAACATATAAGCGAGGGAAACCATTGCAACTTGTCTATTCTCAGGATTGAAGTCGCAATGCCCTTTACAATGCCTTTAAAACCAATACTTAAAATGAAACTCAATTTAAATGCGCCATGAGAGATAAGACGCCCAAGAGATTAGGTACACACATCCACACATATAGCAACATAATATATCCAATGGAACCCCTAATCGATTTATATTCTTTATAAACTCTTTTATGAAGTGGATAGTCCTTTAAAAACAATGTCATGTGCTCTCTATAGTATACGAATCGATTGCCAAAACTAAGCAATCGATTGCTCTAGAGGCATTCAATTGCTCCAAAGGAAACTGATTGGTCAAAGGAAATCAGTAATTTTAATTAAAACTTTTCAAAAAACTTTGAAAGGTTAATTATAAAAAATTTTACATCTCAGAAAACATAGAAAAGAAAGGTTCTAAGCAATCGATTGGTAAAAGTACCAATTGATTGGTAAAACCACCAATCAATTGGTCCCACTTTTCTATCTAGAACTAGACAGATCTATTTTTTGCAGTTAGACTACTATAGAAACACGACTTTATCTGCACAATTAAAAAAAAACAGGAACAAAGCACCATGTAAATCCAACTTGGGTTCCATAACACATCATTAGATTTGAATAAGCATGACTCTGATACCAATTATTGGTTTTTGTTTTTGAAAAACTTAATTTGCTGTGGAAAAATAAGTGAAATACTTTTTGGTGTCGGAAGAACTACGTCTTATGAATCTAACAATGTATAGATAAGAGAATATACCTCTTTAAATCCGAGAATCAAAGACTAGAACCCTTGCTATGAAAATCGTAAGCTTCCTCCAGAAAATCTTCACTCCTATGTCTCCTCGAATGCTTCTCAGAAGGCTAGGGTTTGCGCTTACTAGAGAGAATAGGAAGGCCTAGAGTACCTAGAAATAGATTTGGAAGTGTGGGAGGGCTAAAAATGACATTCTTCAGAGCAATCGATTGCTTCCACTAATCGATTTCTTCTACCAATTGATTGCCATGGCCAGTAATTGATAGATCAATCTCTTTGGACATCCTAGCTTTCTTTTGGGGGCTAAGAATGGGAACTCCTAGGTTCTTAAATACTGGCTTAGACTAGTTATTAACTCCTTTGTGATTAACCTCTTTAATTAGAGAATTAACTAACTAATCAGTTAACATTAATTCCACTAAATAACGATAACTGAACTCCAATGCATAAGAACATATCTGAAGTAGTAACTAGACTTGTAAGTCGACACTAATTTTCCTCTACCTTCAGAATTCGTAATCTTAGTAAGTTAGTTAGATAAACAGTACTGTCAACCTGAATTGTGATTCCATCTTATATTCCTTGAGTCTCATTCACCTTTCATGATTACCAAATATGTTGATGACTACTTACCAACAAAACAGCAGTTCTTAGTGGCCAACTTGGTGATATTCTAAAGAGAGTGCTTACTCTTTAATAGAGGGCAGGTTCTATCTTGATAATATATGTTCACAACGACATAAGACATGATTACCCAAGATACCCAGGTGTTGATCTTGAAGACCTCACTGATTGGTAAGTTAAAGCAATCATACACCTGACTTGTGTTCATAATTGTCTCAAGAATTAGAACATGTATCCCATATAATTTATGAGTTCCTATTCATTGTTAACGGTGATTGGATGTTATTAGAAAACCTCATGGTCCGTCAATGCATTAACATATTAATTATGAGTCACATACTCTATTGAATGAACAACAGCACTCCATCATATGCCAGTTAATCATGCTACAGTGTAAATGTGATGAGGCATCCAATCTCATCATCCACTACGACAATTATAAACATCAAGAAATAGTAATTCGTATCTCCCATGTATGCATTTCATAAATACATATGAATTTCCTATAGTGATGTTTAATTATTACAATCATTTAGCCAACATTCATCTTATGAATCCTACATAAAGAAATGTAAACCGATATCCACGAATATAACTGTCAAAAAGTCTAATGCACAAAGTAATAGGTTTGAGGGTATAATCCCAACATATACTTAACCACACACACTTATACTTCCATAGACTTTACATGCATTGATCATGCACCCTTATACCTCCATACATGCACACAAAAGATGAAACAACATTGACCAAGAAAGTAGGGAGCAGAAGGAGAAGGAGAAGAAGAAGAAGAAGAAGAAGAAGAAAGAGAGAGGTTCAACCTCCATTACAAATTTAGAGCAAGCTTTAAAAAAAAACTATTTTTTAGTTCGTAACTGTCAAAACTTCAAAGGTGACGAGCTTCACAATCGCACGAGCCAACACAAGCGCGTCAGTTAGTGACATAGTTTAGTTCAAGTGCTTTACATTGTGGACACGCGGAAATCCCACCTCTTGTTTGTTTTTGTTTGAAATTGATTTGGATCAAAGCAAAGAAAGGTCTGTTGAAAACAGATACAGAGTCGCCACTTAGTCTTTAAGGAACCAAGAAACTAATTTGACTCACCCAAATGGATAAAGGGCACCGGCCTTTCATAACCAAAGAACTTGGCTCAGGGTTTTGGTACGAGAGAGGAAGGAGCCTTTGTCACGACTAAAACACCCTCAACTCGCCCCATCTCTCGACGGGCCTCAATTAGCATCCAAATAATCATCTTATACTATTTATGGTTTGACAATTAATACTATGATAGTATATTACATCACATAAGAAACTTGAAATGGAAGATCTAAAGATAAAATATCATTCATAAGATCTAAGCCAAATATCACACAATACAAAAGTGAAAAACCACACAAACAAACCTAGTAAAAATCATCTAATCACATATCAAGTAATAAAGTTTTCCTAATCTAAGGGGACGTGAATTGTTCTTTAAACAAATAAATCAAAGAAAACAAGGATGCTTAGCAAGCTAGAATGATGCATGTTAATCTTTGAGAAAAGAAGATCTCTCAATCCCCGGGACGGATGAGAAAGGAGGATTAGATCGAGGGGAAGCATAAACGTGTGTTCAAATTCATTCCTTATAATCTTCTTAGATTAGGAGTCACAAAAACCCCAAATCTTTGCATGGATGCAATGTATGTATCTAGAATGTGCCAAGGTTGTAGTGTGTTTTATGTTCATGGATTCCTAGAATGACTTAGAAGTCTAAAATGTATATGAATGAATAAATGAAATCATAATTGGATATGTACAAATGTAGTATGAACTACTTCCTAAGACTTGAGCTAATTTGGAGTACATGTAAGCATCAAATCAAAGGATGGAAGTAAAAGTGTGCTTGCTGTGAATAGTGGACAGAACAGTAACATGATCTTTTGGAAATTGAAAAGAGGGGCTAGGAATGTTTTTAATGCATGATTTTTTATAGGCATCTTCCTTATTGTGTCTAGAACTCAACCCAAAAATTCAATTTTTAATAACTATCACAGATTGAGAGAAATCATATAACAATAGAGATTACTCAGAAACAGAGTCCGTACTATCGACTGAAATGTTAGAAAATCTTAGAAAATGAAAACAAAAGATCTAGAGGCCCATATTATACAGAAAGTTCCCTAAGACAATGAAGTTCAATGGAAAAATGAGTTTTGGAAAAGTTTTTTGTAAAACAAGTTGAAAGTCAACAAAGCTGCTGTGACAGCAAAAGCATAATATCCGGAGAGAATGTTTGGGTCGAAATTGACAACTTTCAAGTGCTTCCAAGTCAAACTAAAGCTCATGGGTGTTCTCTAATGAGTTAGGAAGACTTTA
This sequence comes from Hydrangea macrophylla, assembly GCA_033977485.1. Taxonomy (NCBI): domain Eukaryota; kingdom Viridiplantae; phylum Streptophyta; class Magnoliopsida; order Cornales; family Hydrangeaceae; genus Hydrangea; species Hydrangea macrophylla. Next base: position 1,041,364 of record CM066992.1, read on the forward strand.
CAAGTGGTCTTGCAACCATACATTGAGTATTGAGTTCTAGAGAAATTTTTGAGCTCAGATCATTCATTATTTTGACTCACTATTTTAAAGATTTTGGGAAAAACTAGAGTTTTCTTTCTTGAGATCAGAATGAGGGGTTTTAAGAGGGGTTTTGAAATAGAGGTTTTGAAAGTATATTTTCAACATTAAATAGAGATTATGACCTCTTGGAATATCAACATCAAACTCATCATCAAGAACTCCCAATATTATTGGAGAGATTCATTTTCATTTGAACATAACTTCAAGGATACCTTGGAGGTATTGAAGTTATGATCATCATCTATCAAACATGTTTTGGATGTCAAGAGCTACTATCCATAAGGATTCACTCACCTCAAAATTCATGTCATCATTTAGAGGATGATGAACTAGTAAGTAAATAAAAAAAATTAAAAAAGAAATGAGGTTAGGAAGAGATGAACATAATATGAACAAGCAAGTAAATAACAATCAATAGATGATAATCAATGTGATTTTGGACTTGTAGCTTGGTGTTTCACTCATAGATATTGACATTTGGACATGGAAGTAGCTTCCTAACTCATAAATTCTTAGAGAAATGCTGGTTGAGTGTATTGATGACGAAATATATAGAAGGATAATGGAAGAACTTGAGTTTAGAACTCACTTTCTATAGAAAATCATTGGGAGAAGCTCCCTTTCTCTCTTCTAAACCTATCTCTATCTCTTTTTCTCTCTAAAACTTTCTCAAGTTTTGCACTTGCCCCCCCTCCCCCCAAATGAAGAACAATGGGGGGTTTATATAGGCTAATTTGAGGAGGTTTTGGGATTTAGAAAGTGTTCCCATTGGTCCGGAACATCTGTGAATATAAAACTACATCGTTTTGGTTTTTAATTAATCAAATTGGACCGCCAAAAGAAATTACAAAAAAACACCATTCTGGAGGAGAGTGTCGCGGCGGCACTGCTCCTCATTCATCCAGATAATCCTTTTTAGGCCCCCAGAGGATTCGGTATTCGCGAAAAGGCCCTATTTTGTCCAAAATTCACAGAAAATGCATACAAACTCCAAATTGGGGTTGTGATATACCGTTGGAAAGGTAATGGAGTCTACTTTACATAACAAATACTTTGGAGATATGTCACCTTGAAAAGGTTTGCAGTATTCGTGATAAATGCTGATTTGATCGCCTTTTTGCCTTCGAAAATTCATAATAAATTTGTTTGAAATCCAACAATTATGTGCGATATACCATCAGAAAGCTATTGTCCTCTAGTATCCATGAAAAATGTTTAAAAATGATACAGTGCTCCAGTTTAAAAGTCAAATTTTGGTCAAGCTGGTCAAACTTGGGATTCCCGGGAAGTTCTGGAAATCTCTAGGAGCTCCCAGGAGCTGACATTTTCGTTCGATTTTCTTTTAAAACTCATTTTAATACTCTCCACATAATCTAGAATGATTTCGGAACTTTTTTGTGAATTTGGACGATTTCGGTCAAACCTTGGTCAAACTTGGTCAAACCGGTCAACGGGGACTTTCCGAGAACTTCCAGGACTTCCGGGGGTCTCTGGGAGCTGACGATTTCATCTGATTTTACTTGAAACCTCATTTTCTTACTTTTCTGATGACATAGCATGTTTCCATAACTTTTGGTCCAAATCTGGGAGTTTTCGGGCTTTCAGGGGCATTTTGGTCAATCTGAGCATTTTGAGAAATAGAACTAACTTCCAGGAGTCCTTTTGGGTCTTTTTCGATCATTGTGAACCACTAAGCTATGAGTCTCCTAAATCTGATAGCAGACAAAATGGGGTGTCTACAGTTTGCCCCTCTTTGGCATGAACTTGCGAGGCAACGCATGTCGCAAGCGAGTGCCAAAGCTTTGAAGAGACATGTCTTTTGGAGGCTATAGATTTAGGATAAAAGCGTTGCAAAGATGCAATGATGAAAACAAGAATTCTGAGGCTGGTGCTGGTCGTGCTCTTCGTGAGCTGACTATGTATCCCAAGGGAATCAGACCAGGACGTAGTTCGGGGCACAAAGAAACAAACAGATGCAAATACACAACAATCAGGTGGATGTTATGCTCTAAGAATGATATGCGTGGTTGTGATATGAATTTTGTTATGAGTCCTATCATGCCTAGTGTTTTGATCCTAGTATGACCTGGTGCTGTGGGGCGTGTGCCACTCTGAGTGGACTTATGTTGTGTTAGTGTTTTTAACTGTGATGCAGTTATTGACCTGGATAGGGATACCAAGGTTGTAGACTCTGGGTCTCAGGGTAAACTTCTTGAATTATGGGAAGCGTGCTTCGTGAATGAAGGGGACCGGATGTGGGGTCCTTGAGAATGGGCTCACGATAAGGGAGCTCATGATAATTGACATGTGAGTGGGCTCACGATATCTGATAGGTAGGTAAAGGGGTTCATGATAACTGACAAGTGAGAAAGCTCACAAAAATTGAATGGGGAGGAAGCCCATGATTTTGGACAAGGGAGTGAAGAAGCTCACGGTAACTGAGTGGTGAGGAAGCTTATGATCTTGGACAGAGGAGTAAGGAAGCTCACGATAGCTGAGTTAGTGAGGAAACTCATGATTTTGGACAGAGGAGTGAGGAAGCTCACGATAGCTGAGTTAGTGAGGAAGCTCATGATTTTGGACAGAGGAGTGACGAAGCTCACGATAGATGAGTTGGTGAGGAAGCTCATGATAATTGCTTGGTGAGCAAGCTCATGATAACTGACAGGTGAGAAAGCTCATAATAATCAACGGAGCCGTGAATTGTGAATAGACAGTGCTTGCCTCGGGAGTCAGGGTCTTTTGACTGCGGGCGGTGTTTGTTTTGATCGTCATTATCTTCTGTTGGAGATAGTAGGGGGTTCTTCAGGATCTCTCTTAACTTCAGAACTAGAATCAGGATTCGTCTCCAAATCTCTTACGGTTGATCGAATTGACCAAGAACTAGGATCCGTCTCTGAATCTCTCGTGGTTGATCAAATTTTGTAATGCTTAATCCAAAAGTACCGATTAGGGCCTTCGGGAGCTGATGGACTCTCTGAGAATCTCTCTTCAATTCCTGACCTGGAACCAGGATCCATCTCTGAATCTTTCACGGTTGATCAAATCTTGTAATGCTCAATCCAAAAGAGCTAGTTAGGGCCTTCGGGAGTTGATGGACATGGAATCCCTAAAATGATTGATGGATGTGGAAGTCCTACCCAAACCCAGAGGGTTAATAATGAAAGCTTTGCCTCATTCTAGACGGCTGACAACGAAGGATTTGCCTCAATCTAGAGGGCTGACAAACTTGCCTCAATCTAGAGGGCTGATGATAAATGACTTGCCTCTATCTAGAGGGCTGATGATGAAGGATTTGCCTCAATCTAGAGGGCTGGTGATGAAGGATTTGCCTCAATCTAGAGGGCTGATAATGAAGGATTTGTCCCAATCTAGAGGGCTGATGATGAAGGATTTGCCTCAATCTAGAGGGCTGGTGATGAAGGATTTGCCTCAATCTAGAGGGCTGATAATGAAGGATTTGTCCCAATCTAGAGGGCTGATGATGAAGGATTTGCCTCAATCTAGAGGGCTGATGATGAAGGATTTGCCTCAATCTAGAGGTCTGATGATGAAGGATTTGCCTCAATCTAGAGGTCTGATGATGAAGGATTCGCCTCAATCTAGAGGGCTGATGATGAAGGATTTGCCTCAATCTAGAGGGATGATTGTCACACCCCGATTTTGAGACAACCAAATACCCATTCAATAATATCCCAACCAGTATTTAATTGCCCAAAAATCTGAGAGTGAAAAATAATCAACTTGTCACACATTTGAAATAGTAAACTTTGCTGAAAAATGTTCCTCTTTAAAATAATTCACAAACTTTAAGTAACAAAAAAAAAAATTAATCATTTTCATTGAGATCTCCATGATAAAATTCTAAACTACAATTTACAATAATAAAGAGAATTATGTTGCCATAACAAAATAAGAAATCCACATTTTTACAAAACTTGAATCAGAGCTACTACAATCGTCCCATAACCCCAAAATAATAAAATACAACATGGCCCACAATGCCAAGAAATAAATAAATCAAGATCACGAAGCAAAATAAATAACAATTAAAATCCACTCGTAGATCTCTGAATCACAAAATTTACTCCAACCGCTAACACGAACTATTCCTGAAAATAAGAACCCGGCTACGCTCCACGAAGAACGCACCCAGTGATAAAATCACACGGGTCAGTACACACGGTACTGGTGTGAGTTAAATAAATAACATAAGAATGAAGTCTTAGGGATAACACACAGTCCCTTAGAATACCACACCGCAAAATAAGAAATTTATCGGGCAAGAGAGTAGTTCCACTCACACTTCAGGACAAGCGGTAGTTTCCTTCAATGTGGTGGCAGTGGCTCCAACCCCGAATAAACACAACTGAATAGTTACCGGTCGAATATTTATGGTGAGTCAGCCATGCATAAAAGTTAGTGGACCCACCATCCTGTAATATATAGTTATCACAAACTAAGCAAATAAGTCAGTAAACAACATTTCCACATTCTAACTTAAACGTCGCATTCATTATTCCAAACTTATCAGTCTTATGAAATACTCCATTGTCATTATTTATTAGCCTTTAATTATCTTTGTGTTCCGTAGGTTCACCACTTGGCCACCCTCCATGGTACATCCCACACATATATCCCATGTGTGCCCGGACATACTACCAACTCCCACTCCGGTGCCAGTTTGGTTGGGGTATCAACCAAACCAGGCATACGCAATGGACGGCTGGTCAATATGTCAAGACGTCTATACAATATAAGCCGAGCATAAGGCTTAGGCCAGCTTGATCACGAAGCCACTGGCAAAAAGTACACTCCACAAGTCTTAAGCCAGCTTGATCACAAAGAGTGCGAGCTACCAAAAACAATAACACAACAACGGGGAGCAGTGAACACTAAGGAATTTTCCCAGTTTCTTACCATCTACGTTAATTCTCATAAGTACCCATTCATGAGGGTTTAATCACGTCATTAACCACTTCGGCAATTTATCATTTATTCCATGGAATATCATTATCCAATTATTCACGATAAGGCCCTTTTTTTTTTGTTAGCAAAATTCTATTCAAGTCTCTAGCGTAGTATTTTCATAATAATTATTTAATACCACACATAGAATAAGTTGGGGTTCTTAACACATAGCATATAAAATCGACACTCAACAATACTATTTAAAACAGTCCCAAACATACCCTTACATCAAACAGTCCCAAAAACCATTATGGACTGAAATTATTCCTCATACTAATTTCACACAAAGAAACATCTCTAACAATATTCATAAACATAAATTCAAAATTCGGAGTTAACATTCACTGTTACTGTAATATAAATTTTCTGCCCAAACGGTGCAGAATTGGGAAAAATACTATTAGACAAAAGTTGTGCAGAATTACGTTTTACATGGGACCGCGCAGACAGAAAGCTAAAATTCCAAACAAACGATTCTGTACAATGTTTTGAAAATTCAGCGATCATAGAAAAACCAATAAAAACGAATTTTCCTACTTATTTAATTAATTTATTTTTCTTTCTCCCTAGGTTAATCTCATGAATCTGAACATTAGTTTATCAACGTATAACCATATCTATTTGGGTAATACTAGGATCCAAATCAACAAATCGCATACGATACTAAAATTTATATATCAATCCAAACATTTAACTTGCAATGATTGATTCAATTGCGTATACATATATACCGACGTGTGTATATATATATACCCAAATATATATATTTAACTCACCAATTGTGCCAAATCCCACAAAGATATGAATTGATGTTAACCACGACGAATGCACCTTATATGATTCAACGATCATTCTCATTCGTCCTCTTCGTCTGCTTCCTCTTTCTTTCTCTTCCTCTCTATTTCTTTATTCTCTTTTCTCTCCCTCTTTCTCTTTCTCTTCTTCTTATCTTCCCTTGGTGGCTAGGGTTGAGATAGTAGGGGTGAATGTATTGTTGGGAGAACTAATATAGGGTTAACAAGACATAATCCCGTTTTTATTTTTACCCCTTCATAAAAATACATCATATGACACCAAAATGCATTGCAAAGTACTAAAATGAGTTACCCATTGGGTACCCATGACCCAGGTACTTAATTCTTATGTTAAATACATTGTTTAGAATATTTACGGGCCCTGTAAACACTACTAAATTATAAACACATCAATTCTTTAAAATTTAAACTTACACAAATTTATCCCATCACTTAAGTTTATAAAAATATTCACATCATAATCTGTACTAAAAAAATTAATACACATAGATATATAACCATAAACATAAATACCCATAGCTAATTTATCACATATACAAATTCGGGTGGCCACATTAACATATAAAAATAAATATTTATATCTTGAAAATTACGGGGTGTTACAATGATGATGAAGGATTTGCCTCAATCTAGAGGGCTGGCGATGAAGGATTTGCCTCAATCTAGAGGGCTGTCAATGAAGGATTTGCCTCAATCTAGAGGGCTGATGATGAAGGATTTGCCTCAATCTAGAGGACTGGCGATGAAGGATTTGCCTCAATCTTGAAGGCTGATGATGAAGGATTTGCCTGAATCTAGAGGGCTGATGATGAAGGATTTGCCTCAATCAAGAGGGCTGATGATGAGTGATTTGCCTCAATCTAGAGGGTTGATGATGAAGGGTTTGCCTCAATCTAGAGGGCTAATGATGAAAGATTTGCCTCAATCTAGAGGGCTGATGATGAAGGATTTGCCTCAATCTAGAGGGCTAATGATGAATGATTTGCCTCAATCTAGAGGGCTGATAATGAAGGATTTGCCTCAATCTAGAGGGCTGGCGATGAAGGATTTGCCTCAATCTAGAGGGCTGATGATGAAAGATTTGCCTCAAATTAGAGGACTGATGATGAAGGATTTGCTTCAATCTAGAGGGCTGATGATGAGTCGACAGTGAACAGCTGTGACTGTCATGGATTGAACTAATGATGTACTAATCGAGATGACGAGTGGACAGTGAACTACTGTGACTGTCATGGATTGGACTAACGATGTACTAATCGAGATGACTAGTCGACAGTGAATTACTGTAACTGTCATAGATTGGACTGACGACGTACGAATCGATAAGCCTGCTGGGGATAAATTGAATCTGTTGGGGATGAAAGAACTCTACTGGGGAGATAAAGGATTAAATGTACTGCTCAATGCTTCTTGATTCTTAACCGTGTTCTTCAAATCTCAACGATGTTCCTTAACACATTTGATGCTCCTCAACTCTTCAACGATGCTCCTCAACATATCTGATGCTACTTAACATATCTGATGCTCCTCTTCAACAATGTTCCTCAACACATCTGATGCTCCTCTATGCTCCAACAATGCTTTTCAATTCTTCTGATGTTCCACAATGCTCCTCAAAACATCCTTATAAAACATCTCACCAGATAACCTGGACTCTGAGCCCTAAAATACCTTAACAACACATCTTATCAATACATCTAGACTCTAGGCCCTATAGCACCTCAACACATCTCATCAACAAATCTGGACTCTGGGCCCTATAGCACCTCAACAACACATCTCATCGACACACCTTATCAACACATCAGCAATAGTTTCTTGGTGTTGGCAATATTTCCTCCGATCAGTCGCCTTGAGAAACAACTATCGGTTTATAGTTTGTAACTACGAGTTTATGTCACTCGTACCTGGGACACTTTTCATGTTGAGACCTTGACTGGTGCAGTAATGATGTTTGGCACTTCTGCTTGTATCCACATTTTTTATAATCGGGAATCACCTTTAACTCACACATTCGAGACCATCAGGACAAATGGGCTTGACAGGAACGACGATGACAAGGAAAGTTGGATTGGTTTGTATGAACCTTGAACTCTGATACAGTTTCAATCAGATTATTACTGACTCAAGTGAAGACGGATGAACTCAGACATAAAATTCTCAAATTGCCCTAATCCAATGTGCCTTTGTCATGAATGATGTACCACCCATCTTTTATGTTCACTCCTCATCTTAATATAATAGCACTTTGCTGATAAATCTGGTTTTTGAAAATACCTCCCTATTGATCTAATCAATTTTCTACTTTTCCCAGGAAGTGCTTTGAATTAGTGCCTTAGCTTTTAGAATAAAAGATGCTCTATTTCAAAATTTTTAAAACAACTTGGTGACTTGAAAACTCGCCCTTGGTGTAAAGGGATCGTGTTAGGAAAATAGAGTTTGCCCCTAGTTTGAACTGTATGAAGGTAAAAGAGGTAGGTGACTGAAGTTTGCCCCTAGTTTGGGCAGTGGTTATTTGGAGGTTTTGGGAAAATGAGGTAGGTGACCGAAGTTTTCCCCTTATGTGAAGGGCAGATAGTAAAATCCAGGCAAACGAGGCGGGTAGCCGAAGTTTGCCCCTAGTGTTGAAGGTGATTTTTGGCTTGAGGCAAGGACCGTGACTTTTTTAATCTCTTAAATGCTCATAACTTTTTCCTAGGCACCAGTGAGGTGACCTAGCGAGCTCTTTTATCTCTTTTGTTATTGCTCACCTTGGATTTAGCTCTAATTTTTGCCTAGGAGTCCTTTCAGATTTTCGACCTAGCGAGCCATCCTTCTTTTCTTTTTGAAAGTCTGCCTATGTACCCCCGAGCGAGGATTAGGTCTAACGTAGTTCGGCACAGGACCTTTAAAGAAGAAGGGTTAATATTGATGGTTTCGACCGAACCGATGCGGTTGCCTACGTTTCCCTTAAGCGGGAATCAGGTCGAGTGTAGTTCAGGTCAACGCTTGAAGAAAGTTGGGTTATTTTTAGGTAAGTGGGATGACCAAACCGATGCGGTAGCCTACGTATCCCCAAGGGCGAATCAGGTGGGGCGTAGTTCAAGGCAAGGCTTGAAGAAAGTTGGGTTATTTTTAGGTAGGTGGGATGACTGAACCAATGTGGTTGCCTACGTATCCTCGAGTGGGAATCAGGTCGAGCGTAGTTCAAGGCAAGGTCTTGAAAGAAATTGGTTTGATTATGATGATGTCGACCAAACCGATGCGGTTGCCTACGTATCCCCTAAGCGAGAATCAGATCGAGCGTAGTTCAGGGCAAGGCTTGAAGAAAGTTGGGTTATTTTTAGGTAGGTGGGATGACCGAACCGATGCGGTTGCCTATGTATCCCCGAGTGGGAATTAGGTCGAGGATAGTTCAAGGCAAGGCTTGAAGAAAGTTGGGTTATTTTTAGGTAGGTGGGATTACCGAACCGATGCGGTTGCCTACGTATCCCCGAGTGGTAATCAGGTCGAGCGTAGTTCAAGGCAAGGTCTTGAAAGAAATTGGTTTGATTATGATGATGTCGACCGAACCGATGCGGTTGCCTACGTATTCCCTAAGCGGGAATTAGGTCGAGGGTAGTTCAGGGCAAGGTCTTTCTGGAAAGTTTGAGGTATGAGAGTTTTTCAAACCAATCGCCAAATAAGTTCAAACTTGAGCCACTTGTGGTAGCTTTGAATAAGAGAATTCGATTTCGATCTTCCTTTCTTTTCTTTTCTTTTTATTTTGAGGATTGATCCTTTTCACTTTTGCCTAGCCAGTCAATTTTGCTTTTCATGTAGTTGATTTTTGCAAGATCTTTCAATCGCAATCTTAGAATTCCAGAATGTACATGTCAGCTCTCGAAATTTATTTGTGGTTGTTCCGTACCTTTGGAAATGTGATCTAGGCACATTCTTATGATGTACATTGAAGCATACGATTCTCTCATTTGTTTCATCAAAAATTTCTTTCTTTCATTTTCTCCATCATTTTGACTGGCTAAGGTCAGATCTTGGAATTCAATACCTTTTCAGCTCTAACTTTTGCCTAGGTGCCCTTTCGGATTTTCAACCTAGCGAGCTTTTCTTTTGAAAGGGGAGAAGAAACTCAATTTTTTTTTAAAAGGGGAGAAGAAACACATCGAAAGTGTTTGACTACCATCAAGGACTAAGTCTGCACTGCTTTCAATCGGAGATATTTTATGGCTCCCAATTGGATTGGGCTCAAGGCTTTGAAATGGTGGGAAAGGGTGTTGGTCAAGCCCCAAGTCAGTTCCAAGCATGTCTTTTCAAGATTGAGGCAAGAGCATCTTTAAATTCTTAAAGTAAGACTATTCAATTCTCAGCACTTCATCGGTGCCAGCACGAAATCGACTTTGACCTTTTCAGGATTCTTTTTTTGATGCAATAAAAAAAAATTAGCACAGTAATATCCATGGTAATTTCCAAAGTGACACGTCAATTCAGCGATTCATGCATTAAGACTAGACACATCAGGTTAAGCAAAATGAGATCTTATTCCATTAGCAAGAGAGAGGGATTACATTACTCGACACAGACCCATAACAACTCGATGGTAGACAGACTCGACCACAAGACTAAACTTGAAATAGATTCAAAATATAGGACAGACTCATCTTGGTCTCAAATGGAGTGTCATTGTGACCCATTTATTAATTTTTTTTTCAGCAGAAGTTCCAAACACTATCAATTCACCGTGCAGCTGCAACAATCATTGGCCTCAGCAAAGGGGATCATTTGAACGGATAAGCCATGGGCTTTAGGTTCGATGAAGCTTACATTTTGGTTGACATAGGGTTGGATGGGTGATGGCTCGATGATTTTCTGATCGATGAGGTCTTGGATATCATGGCAAAGGCGCATGCAGCTGTCGGTGTCGTAGTCTGGGCCTTGGTGGTAGGCACAACTTTTGGACAGGTCACAACTAGGCAGAGGGATGTCAGCACGAGGCTGAAGGAGTCGGAGGTGCCCCTTTTTGATGAGGTTATCAAGGATAACTGACAATGGCATACCTAGGTTGGTGAAGGTTCTTGGGTTGTGGGTTTTGTTAAACATTGAGTTCAAGTGGGTCCTTGGAGTGGCTCTTGGATTTGGATATGGTCTAGGATTACCAAGGTTAGGGTATGGGCTTGGATACAAGTAGAGATTCGGATGTGGAAATGGGCTTGGATAGACGGCATCGGGCAACCCATACTTTCCTTTATTGATGTTCTGCACCATTTTCTCAAATCAGTTCATCCTTAAACTTAGCTGTTCAATAGTGGTTTGTAGTTTGTTCACTTTCTCTTCTAGATCTTGGTAGGCCAATATGATAGCCTGGGCTAGCCCGCGATCACGATAATGAATTTGGGGAGGTACAGAAGTGTTCGTACCCGGGGCTACGATTTTCTGCAAATAGAAGTAAAAGCCCAAATTAACAGAGGCGCGAAGTACTTCTTATGGACTCCTAGTGGGGAGAGCTGATCAGAGTCTCAAAGAATTTATCGATGTGAACTGATGATGGTTGCAGTATGTATACGACTTCTATACAATGATTGATATGAGTAAGGATGATGACATGTGTGCATTTGACGTGTAGGATTGACATATGTGAGACTGACGAAATGCACGTTTATACGAACTGACATAAATTATGTACGCATATGAGACAAGCATGCGGATGCAAGCCCTATTCTATATGATGCCCCTACTTCTAACATATAGCAGTTAAGCAAGTAAGGTCCTAACCATACAGAGTGTGCTAACTTTTCTTTCTGGGATGATCACCATCATGGGGAGGGTGAGGAAGGAATGAGAATCTGAGAAATTTTATAAGTAGAGATTTTTGGGAAATCTGGGTGAATTTTGGCAGTGTTTCTAGGAAACAGGGATTTCTAGGAAATTTAGGTGATTTGGACAAAGTTTCTAAAAGAAACATGTATTTCTGGGTGATTTTGACAGAGTTTTTGGGAGAAACTGGTATATCTGGGAAATCTAGGAGATTTGGATAGAGCTTCTGGGAAAACATGCAAATTTGGGTAAGTCGGACAGAGTTTCTGGGAAAAACAAGTATATCGGAGTTTTTGGGAGAAACTTAGATTTCTGGGTAATTCTGAGGGATTTGGACAGAGTTTCAGGGATAAACTGGTATATTTGGAAAATCTGGGAGATTTGGACAGAGTTTTTGGGAGAAATTGTGATTTCTGGGTAATCTGAGGGATTTGGACAGAATTTATGGGAGAAACTGGCATATTTGGGAAATCTGAGAGATTTAGACAGAGCTTCTGAGAAAACATGTATATTTGGGAAATCTGGGAGATTTAGACAGAGTTTCTGGGAGAAACTGGTAAATATGACGGGAGCAAGTGACTATGGTGATCATACTGTCTCGCGAGTTTTCATACTCCTATGTCTTAGGACCAACAAACAAGATTTGTGGTGTATATCTTTGTGAGCGTGGAGCAGACATCCTTATCATGGTGCCTAGGCAAGTCAACTCAATGTGATCACATGTGAGTGATTGCCTTGGGAATCATAAGAAAGAGGTTCTGCCTCATGCCACATAAGCGTCTACGCCGCATAGGTAATCCCGTCAGGGCATACAACAGTTATATCACATTGTCCTATCTGAAAAGATAAATGAACAGTCCTATGAAAGGTTCTACAGGAATCTATATTTAAAGGCTGGGTTTAGTCAAAGAGGGTCCATTGACGAGAGTTCCAACATACTATCAGATAGACAGTACGGAGGTTTTTACTCTTTTTGATATACCTTGGAAGGTACAGTATCAATAGTGACTTATGCCCTAGCACAGTAAGACCTGAACAATGTCAGCGCCATGTTTCAGACACAATCAGAGGGTGAAAATGCAGGAGTGCAATGTGGTGAACAAGACACAATAAAAAGATGATTTTAAGGATGCTTCTTATAAGTCAAACCTCTGTATTATTTTGTTTTGAAAATAAAAATCCCCAGCAGAGTCGCCAGATTGTGGACACGCGGAAATCCCACCTCTTGTTTGTTTTTGTTTGAAATTGATTTGAATCAAAGAAAAGGAAGGTCTGTTGAAAACAGATACAGAGTCGCCACTTAGTCTTCAAGGAACCAAGAAACCTAATTTGACTCACCCAAATGGATAAAGGGCACCGGCTTTTCATAATCAAAGAACTTGGCTCGTGGTTTTGGTACGAGAGAGGAAGGAGCCTTTGTCACGACTAAAACACCCTCAACTTACCCCGTCTCTCGACGGGCCTCAATTAGCATCCAAATAATCATCTTATACTATGTATGGTTCGACAATTAATACTATGATAGTATATTACATCACATAAAAAACTTGAAATGGAAGATCTAAAAATAAAATATCATTCATAAGATCTAAGCCAAATATCACACAATGCAAAGGTGAAAAACCACACAAACAAACCTAGTAAAAATCGTCTAATCACATATCAAGTAATAAAGTTTTCCTAATCTAAGGGGACGTGAATTGTTCTTGAAACAAATAAATCAAAGAAAACAAGGATGCTTAGCAAGCTAGAATGATGCATGTTAATCTTTGAGAAAAGAAGATCTCTCAATCCCCGGGACGGATGAGAAAGGAGAATTAGATCGAGGGGAAGCATTAACGTGTGATCAAATTCATTCCTTATAATCTTCGTAGATTAGGAGTTACAAAAACCCCAAATCTTTGCATGGATGCAATGTATGTATCTAGAATGTGCCAAGGTTGTAGTGTGTTTTATGTTCATGGATTCCTAGAATGACTTAGAAGTCTAAAATGTGTATGAATGAATGAATGAAATCATCATGGGATATGTACAAATGTAGTATCAACTACTTCCTAAGACATGAGCTAATTTGGAGTACATGTAAGCATCAAATCAAAGGATGGAAATAAAAGTGTGCTTGCTGTGAATAGTGGACAGAACAGTAACATGATATTTTTGAAATTGAAAAGAGGGGCTAGGAATGTTTTCAATGCATGAATTTTTTATGGGGATCTTTTTTATTGTGTCTAGAACATAACCCAAAAAGCCAATCTTTAATAACTATCATAGATTCAGAGAAATCATATAAACAATAGTGGTTACTCAGAAATAGAGTCTGTACTGTCGACTGAAATGTTGGAAAATCTTAGAAAATGAAAACAAAAGATCTAGAGGCCCATATTATACAGAAAGTTCCGTAAGACACTGAAGTTCAAGGGAAAAATGAGTTCGGACCACTCATTTTGGAAAGGTTTTCTGTAAAACAAGTTGAAATTCAACCAAGCTGCTATGACAGAAAAAGCAGAATATCTGGAGAGAATGTTTGGGTCCAAATGGACCACTTTCAAGTGCTTCCAAGTCAAACCAAAAATCATGGGTGTTCTCTAATGAGTTAGGAAGACCTTTTAAGTGGTCTTGCATCCATACATTGAGTATTGAGTTCTAGAGAAATATTTGAGCTCAGATCATTCACTGTTTTGACTCACTATTTTAAAGATTTTGGGAAAAATGAGAGTTTTCTTTCTTGAGATCAAAATGAGGGTTTTAAGAGGGGTTTTGAAATAGAGATTTTGGAAGTATATTTTCAACATTAAATAGAAATTATGACCTCTTGGAATATCAACATCAAACTCATCATCAAGAACTCCCAATATTATTGGTGAGATTCATTTTCATTTGAACATAACTTCAAGGGTACCTTGGACGTATTGAAGTTATAATCATCTATCAAACATGTTTTTGAGGTCAAGAGCTACTATCCATAAGGATTCACTCACCTCAAACTTCATGTCATCATTTAGAGGATGATAAACTTGTAAGTAAATAAATAAAAAATCAAAAAAGAAATGCTGTTAGGAAGAGATGAACATAATATGAACAAGCAAGTAAATAACAATCAATAGATGATAATCAATGTGATTTTGGACTTGTAGCTTGGTGTTTCACTCATAGATATTGACATTTGGTCATGGAAGTAGCTTCCTAACTCATAAATGCTTAGAGAAATGGTGGTTGGGTGTATTGATGATGAAATATATAGAAGGATAATGGAAGAACTTGAGTTTAGAACTCATTTTCTATAGAAAATCAGTGGGAGAAGCTCCCTTTCTCTCTTCTAAACCTATCTCTATCTCTCTTTCTCTCTAAAAATTTCTCAAGTTTTGCACTTGCCCCCCCCCCCCCCCCAAATGAAGAGCAATGTGGGGTTTATATAGGCTAATTTAGGGAGGTTTTGGGATTAAGAAAGTGTTCCCATTGGTCCCAAACATCTGTGAACATAAAACTACATCGTTTTGGTTTTTAATTAATCAAATTGGACCCCCAAAAGAAATTACAAAAAAACACCATTCTGGAGGAGAGTGCTGCGGCGGCACTAGGCTTGTGCCGTGGTGGCACTGCTCCTCATTCGTTCAGATAATCATTTTTAGGCCCCCAGAGGTTTCGGTATTCACGAAAAGGCCCTATTTTGTCCGAAATTCACAGAAAATGCATACAAACTCCAAATTGGGGTTGTGATATACCGTTGGAAAGGTAATGGAGTCTAATTTACATAAAAATAGTTTGGAGATAGTTCACCTTGAAAAGTTTTGCAGTATTCGCGATAAAAGCCGATTTGATCGCCTTTTTCGCCTTCGAAAATTCATAATAAATTCGTTTGAAGTCCAAATATTATGTGCGACATACCGTCGGAAAGCTATTGACCCCTAGTATCCATGAAAAATGTTTAAAAATGATACATTGCTCTAGTTTTAAAGTCAACTTTCGGTCAAACTGGTTAAACTTGGGATTCCCCGGAAGTTTTAGAAACCTCTGGGAGCTCCCAAGAGCTGACGTTTTCATTCGGTTTTCTTTTAAAACTCATTTTAATACTTTTCACATAATCTAGAATGATTTCGGAACTTTTCGGTGAATTTGGACGATTTTGGTTAAACCCTAGTCAAACTTGGTCAAACCTTGGTCAAACTGGTCAACAAGGACTTTCCGGGAACTTCCGGGACTTCCGGGATTTCATCTGATTTTACTTAAAACCTCATTTTCTTACTTTTCTGACGACATAGCATGTTTCCAGAACTTTTGGTCCAAATCTGGGAGTTTTCGGGCTTTTAGGGGCATTTTGGTCATTCTGAGCATTTTGATAAATAGAACTAACTTCCAGGAGTCCTTTTGAGTCTTTTTCAATCATTGTGAACCACCAAGCTATGGGTCTCCTAAATCTGATAGCCGACAAAATGGGGTCTCTACATACATTCCATTAGAACCTTGAGTAATTGTACCACTTAAGCGATTGCATGCATGTTTAAAAGAGCCTAAAGCAATTATATTTCGAAATTGCTTAAGTCAACTATAACAAATAGCTTAAGTGATTGAGACGATGCAAGCAATTAAGTGGGATAGAAATAATAGCTCAAGAGGTCGAGGATCCATGAGCAATCGCATTAGCCTTTCTTGAGATGATCTTATATTTTATGATGAATGTGTACTTATGTCCTTGTATGTTATGATACACTATGATTTCTAGTTATACACAGATTTACATGTGTCCAATGACTCCAGAATGTGATTATGTCACTTATTATTAAAAGGGAAACATGTTATGACTTATAAACTAAGAATCCAAATACTATTGAATGCGGGCGATTGAGCCTCTCAAGCGATCGAGTCAACCCAATCGCTCACGTGTGCTAGATCCTAGAAAACCTTATTGTTTTACAATTATGTTTCAGTAAAATGTCGACATTCCTGAGATTTGTAGACTGAGATATTTAAGTTACCTTACATCATTTATAAACATTATCCATAGGAAAACTTACGCTTTACTGACTTGTAGCGTGTATACTTTAGACACTTGTGCCTTGTCTAGAATCATTTCGGCCACTAGTTTTGCAAAGTCTTGTATGGTCTGAATCTCTATATTGTCGAGTCAAACTTCTTGATTGAGTAATTCTATTCGAGTTTATATTGAGTATGTTGGTCGACCACGAAGGCACGAGAATCGAATTTGGTAGGCGAATATTAGTGATGTAGTCGGTTATTATAGCATGCTACCATCTTGATGAACTGAGGGTGATCATATGGCCGATGTGGCATGTTGGTATACTAATCACTCGGTCGTTATAGCACATTATATTCATTTAGACTTGTCATAGACCTTCAATATCTTGAATGAGTCAGCTGATATAGTATGCTACTATCTTGATGCACCGAGGGTGATCATGCGGCTGATAAGGCATGTATGGTATACTCATCACGTGGCTATTATTCTAAACCAACAGTTTTATACCGAAAAGCATTATGACACGAGAATTATTTTGTGTGCGCTTGTATGCTATACCCAAGTTTAGGTAGACGTTCAAGTAGTAATCTGGTTAAGACCAGGTTGATCCCACAGGGAAGGTTGGAAACTAAGTACATAGATTAGACTCTAAAAAGAAAATAAAAATCAATGTTTAAGGAAAGTGTAGAACACGGAGTTCCACGATTATCAACTACTAAAGATAAAGCAACTAAATTAAATTAAACTAATGATTAACTAAATAACTAAAGTGATATTTTAAAACTGTGTTTTTACTTAATAAAAAGGGAAGTGTTGGGATCACACGAATCCACAGCGACCTAGCCATCTACCATACAGTTGCATTAAAGCTCAATGGAGAACATCTTCTACAGAATTCTGTATTTCTCTTAAAAAAAAAGAATCCATAGCCCTTTCATGAGCGAGACTATTTCATCACAGTTAATATGAAACACGTGAAAGTGGTTTTAAACAATAGTTAAGACTCGCACCTACAATGGTGTTAGCATTAAAGGGTGTTTGCAAAAGATATTGAAGAAAAATGCTTTAAGGCTTTAAGTTCAGAAACTGTTTTGACGAACTGAGTATTTGGGGACAGTTTGATGAAAAATCTCTAAAGCAAAAAGTCTAGGAATACTGCATAGAATGTTCTCAAGAACCAGAGGGCTCGATCGATCAACACGCTTTCGATCGATCAAATCTCGTCAACTCTTAATCGATCGAAATGCCTTCAATCGCTTGACTGTACTCTGATACGATCGATCGAACTAACTTCAATCGATCGAACACAGGTCTCAAACCGTTATATGGCAGAGGCTAGAGATCACTATTTCATCGTGATCTCCCAACCCTAGGGCTACTCAGACATGGTCTAGAGTGTCTCAGATTCATTTTTAATGTAAATATTTATTAAGGCTTTGTTTGGTTGTGATTTAAACATGGAAAAACTATGAAACTATGGTTCAATCACTACGTGCAAGAAAAACTATGATTCTAACATATTATAACTAATGAAACTATTGAAAGAATGTATATAACACAATATAACAGAACCTGGAATGTTGTATTAAGATCAAACTTGCAAAAAATCCAAGAAACAAGCAATATCAAACTTGAAACCTACAAAACCAATGTAAAACTCTCTAACTCTCTCTATAAACTGATAAAAAGTAAAATGGGCGTCCTTATGGACATAAACAAAATGAATATATATACTAAAACCTAGAGCTAGGGTTAAAAACTCCATCTCTGCTGCGTGCGCGTAAGTTCTGATAAAAGCCATGTTCGATCGATCAAACATCACTCGATCGATTTAACCTCTGGAATATTCAAGCGCTTGAACAACCTTCGATCGATCGAACCCTCGAACGCTTGAGGTGTCTTCGATCGCTCGAACTGCACTTTTCATCTTTGAATTGTCTTTCTTATAATCTAACTTTCCTTTTATCCTGTTATTGATTCCGGCACCCAGCAAAACAGTAATCTGCACAGATAACAGCTCAAAATAGCACAACTTATCAAAGATTAGTCATGTTGTATAAAAATTGGCATTGTAATCCAAATTGTAGACTTACAAGGGAGTTGTAGACTAAATCAGTGTATTTCTTTATTTTAGCACAGTTGTATTTTACAAATTCCCCCGCTTGTCACAACCCCCAACTAGCGAATTGCTAGTCCCTAACAATAAAGCGAAAATAAAAACAAGCTAAACTATTACTACAGGGACTAAATTAAATCAAAATAAACTAAAGCAAACTAATCTAAATAGAAAGAGAAACTTCCTAACTCACTTTCGCAGGAATCGCAGTTGCATTTAGCGAATGCAACAAGCTGTTAAACCCCTAGGTTCCACCTAGTGGACAAGTGTCATCTCGTGAGGGTTTGCAGTGAATATACCCACAAAATTCTCAATTTTAAGAGTAAAAAGATCTAGAATAACTTTTGAACACTCCCTCTCATTCAGCTATTAACTTAGCTCTACAAAACATATCAACCTCAAACAAAGCATGAAAGAAACTCACATGCTCCTCATGCCACTAAGATAGATCTCACATATATATATATCACAGTCTTGTATCCATGTGGGTGTGAAGTTAACAGCTATGCATCAAACTTTATTTACAGTTGTTTAGACTATCATACCCTCACAACTTGTAGTTTCAACTCAATTCTCACATGGGTTTACACTCAAAAATGAACATCTCACAGAAACTTGTTTAATAATGATCGCATATGGTGTGAAATCTTTGATAAGAATGGTACGTTGGTTACTAGTGCTTTCACACCTGACTCAATACAAGATGAACATTTAGAGTGTATAGTCTCATGACGTGGATACTACTTACTAGAGGAGCGAAATACCGTGGACAACTCAAATTACACGTTCATGTTCAACCAAGTTGTTAAGAATCATTAAGGCTTTGGATTTTCGGTTTTTTTTTTATATAGTAGGATAGAAATAAGAGAAGAAGGAAACATACATCTTCAGCATGTGATGGAGTCTAATAATTTTACTTCACTTCATTCCAACCATCCTCTATTTTCATATATGTTTTTTTTTATATATGTGGATGTACTCCACATTCAAACATCTCCTTGTATATTTCTTTTTCTAAGGTCACTCCCACAGCTACTCCCTTCCATACTTCAACAATTTAATCATATTAGATGCATAATGGGGTTAATTGAGGTCAAAGTATAGGATTTAGGAGTTCAGGTTTCCATGCTAGAATTGGCAAAATTTAATCGGTGTAGGGTTGAGTACGAAAGATATTCTTGAATGTTGATACAAGTATATGAAAAAGGTAAGGAGCAAGTAACGATGGCTTAAATCATTTTCTTAACTTCTTACTTTTAGGACTTCAGTGTTCATTGAGTTTATTTGGTAAATCCTGAACGTTCTCCTCTAATAAGCAGCTGAAAGGAAAGAATTAATTGAGACTAGTGCAACGAATTTAATGCGTATGATCAAGAAAATCAATTCGAATTTCATGTGATGATCCCCTCAGAATTAAAGATTGGATTCAAAAGTTCACTAAGGGTAACTAGTTTTCACTACTCATTGTTTAGACACAATAGTCATATCAACTTATTTTTAGGTTTTCTACATAGCTATCAACACGTGCATACGGATGTTGGATACAAGAATGGTCAACACATGCAATCATCCTAGTGAAACTAGAAAAATGCGTGAATTTAATTCATAACAAGATGAGATTACTATGAATATATCATAACTTAGAAAGAACTAAGCGAAAGGAAATGTTCAAATTCATTCTACCAATAAAGTTCAAAATAAAAATTTCAACTGCTCAAGTGTCCTAGTTTATTGCAATTTCGGCGGACAATACCAATCGGTGGTTTCCTCTGGAATTTTTAATTCTTCCATTTTAATCCAATTCTACTCGAGATTGTCTGATATGTGCAATAAAGTTATCTAGATTGATAAGTATAAATATGTGCAGGTGATTATCTATCTACATCCCACCCTCAACTGAAAATGACAATGCCCTCAGAAGTTAGATTTTCAAATGCAAATAGATGGATATCACCTGATAGAAGCAAAATAACAACAGCAACACAAAGCAACCTGTACCAAAAATATAATCTCCAAGTAGCCAAGATCAAAAGAAATGGAATATAATTATAAAACATGATCGAGGCATAATAACGTATCCAACCACCGGAACGATAAAACAATAAAGCATAGAATAATGATAATAACGTCCAAACAATCCAACAGTCCCAAAATATACACAAAACCAAAAGAAAACTATGAGAGAAGAGAGAGAACAGTAATAAACAAAATACAGCAAAACTCCCACTCTCAACTGACATAATCTAATCATCACAAACATCGGATAAAATCACAATCGGTGCAGCAGGAGCATCCTCATCTCCATCCTCAGCAACAGTAGTAGCCATCGCCGGGTCAGTCACAGTCGGGGCGGTTGATGTAGAGAATGATGGGTCAGCCATGACTACAGGTGGTGCAGATGATGATGTTGGGGTGGTAGGATCAGCAGACAGTGGAGGTGGAGCATAAAAAATAGTAGGTGGAGCTGTAGATGTAGATGGAATGGCAGGATGAGAAGATGGTGGCGGAACAGAAGAAGATGGACCGGTGATGGGTGGTGCAGAAGGGGTAGTAGGTGGATGTGAAGCTATGTGAATAGACTGATCGACTCCTATCTGTATCAAGATCGCCTCCAGTTTGGTCATCATATGATCCATCTTTCCCTCGAGCTGTATCCGTGCCTCCCTCTCCTTAATAATCAATGAGTGGAGATTCTGGAGAGACACGGAAGATGACTCTCCCTGGGCCTGAGCCTAAGAGCGCTATCTCAGCTCAAACTGTGCAACCTCCTCTGTAGAATCAACCTCCTCCTCAGCCTCTGTCGATGTTCCAGAAGCGACACGCTCAGTATCAGTCCCTCCTCGCCTCTTCTTCTTCTCTCTGACTTTTTCCTTTCCTTTCCCTTTCCTCTTCCTCTTCTATGCATCTGAGCAACGAGATGCTATTTCCCTAAATCTGCTCAAAGAAGTCTGGGATGCGTCAGCAGTAAGGGGGAGCAATCCAGCCCGTGCCACAACACTGTGAATGCCCCAAGCACCTTTCAGGTGCTTCCTACCAGAAATGTAGTGTGTGGGCTAAACCAAAAATTGATATATAAATACAGGAGACAGACCCGCTTCCCTATCCCCACAGAGTACAATGCCCTAACGTACCATGCTTCCATCTTCTCGTGATATGAAGTCGAGAAAATATGATTACTAAGCACCAAGTGGAGTATGTGGTAATCATTTATGAGATGTCTGTCCTCGATAAGCGATGAGCCATTCTAGAACTAGACGGCCCCGCTTGTAATCTCACGCACTATGGTGGAATGGGGGATCTCGGGAGTACCCACCCTATAGGGACAGTCACACTCAAACTCCTCGGGGATGCTTAAAGCAGCTGACAAAGTCGAGGGGCTGAGAATGATCTCTCAACCGTGGAAGTAGGATCGATGCGGGAATGGTGCGGCCGGGTCCTTAATCATCGTGGTAGCAACCTTTCTCACCCATGAGATATTGACCTGTCTAGGCTGGGTCAACATCTGATACCATTGTGGCATCGACTAAACCTTTCCTAAGAACCATGGTGCTGAAAGCCACACCGTCTCTAGAGGCCGCTCCAACATGACTTTTTTTACGGTGGTTAAAGAATCGCATGTACCATGAATGATCAAACATTTTCCAGAACCCATGATCGACTGGCTAGTCTGGTATAGTCATGTCAAAAGGCTTCTCCCGATGATAGCCAATCAGAGAATTCATGGTGGGAGACCTGAAAGTGAAATTGAAAAGAAAAGACAAATAAAAATAGGAAAACAAAGCAAAAAGGAAATTGTCACTGCACTGTTCGATCGATCGAAGAATTTTTCCATTGATTGAAAAGGGACTGGGCTCGATCGATTGAGCCCAGTTCGTTCGATCGAACACAGTAGAAACGCAGGGACTAGAAACAGTTAAAGAAAAGAAATGAAAAAATAAAAGACAAGATAAAAACAACAACGAATAAGTTTTAAGGTCAATAGGGGGCACCCCCATAAGGTTATAACAAGAATTTGACTAGGGGGTTCATGGAATCCTTACCTCAGGTATAGTGTAGCGAGGGGGAGAAGGCGGTGATAATGATGATGATTGTGGAGGTCGGACTCCTTAGTGAATGAGATTGGGTAGGGGGAGAACAAAATTGCCCCGAGCTCTCTTTGCTGCGCACAATCGCTCGAGAGTGATGAGGGAGGGAGAGAACTGATGAAGCGTCTAGGAGACGCCTCGCTTAAATACATGTTTCGATCGATTGAACAGGTTCGATCGATCAAACGTTCAATCAATTGAGGATTATTCAAGCGCTTGATGGCTGAAAAGATCGATCGATTGAAAAGAGATCAATCGATCAAACACAAAATGATAAGGACACTTTAGACAGAAACCCTATGTACCCCCAACTAACATTAACAGATCTGGACATACAAGAACATGCTAAAAGTAGTGCAAACACAGACATGTAAGCCAGACATCACCATTAGCATAGTAAAAGTTACAAATTTTATAAATATAAAATTTTAATAACATCCATTTTGCAAAATTATAACCCCCAAATTGGCACTAAAGACCTTAATACAAAGAGAAACTAAAAATTAAAAGCAAAACAAGCAATCCTTTTGTCCAGCATTACACTTCAATTGATAAACGATTGACCGAATGACAAAACATAACTAAAGTGGGTCACTAATTTTCAAACATGAATATTTCATCTTCCGTAATTGCTTGTTTCTCTGCCAAATCTTCATAATTGGAGGCCAAATGCGATAATTCACGATTCTAAAAAGATCTGAAAGCATCCAGAATATCATCGACAATGTCTGAATCCTCCAAAGAATTGATTGCACAGGCAAGAGGTGATCCAAATGGAGACATTGATAAAGGAGAATAATTTCTTAGCTATTTGCTTTCTTGCGGCGGACTACTAGGAGACCTTAGGTAAGATCCAGGTCCATGAAACAGTTGGTGCGAAAGTAACACCGGTAGACCATTATGAAACATAGTGATAATCCTTGACAAAGGCAATCAAAAGAAAACAAAAAAGAAAGAAATTAAATAACACAACTAGAAGAACGAAGAGAAAGGAAAAAACAAAGAAAAGCGAAAGAAAATGAAATATGACAATGAGTTAACGTCACTATTGGCGGGATAAAATCGTGCGCACTAGCAGGTAGGGGGCATTGAAGTCGGAACAACAAATAGCTCATGTGCACATAAATATATGAAATTGACTCGATAACGATGAAGTCATCCACATATGTGAAGACAACGTGATGACGTTCGGGCACCTCATCCTGTAGATCTTCTTCAACCCATGGTTCCCACATCGAGTCGTTCTCCCATTATTCTAAGAGTGCATCATCCACCTCCCCGACGAAATACCCTACTAGTTATCCTTTCTCTTTAGGAAGATCCATATGTTCAAAAGGATTAATTTGGAGGAGGGCAGGATTGTAAGGAATGTACCCTTGAGTTAGGTCAACTACATCATCAGCATCTGGACCTTGGTGCGGTCAAAACCAAAATGCAATCTCGTTAGCAGTCCATGCAGGGTTTTGATCTTTCGAATCATCCCTGAACCAATCGAAAACATGGACCGTGTACCATCATGATTTCTCATTGTAAATAGCCTACGGGGGATAGATAATAAAGAATAGTGGGTTAAACGCAATGACACATTCAAAAAGATAGAAATGAATAAAACAAATTAAGTGCAGCAAACGGAATAAATACAACAACAATGTGAGAACACTCTTTAGTGTTTTAAGTAGAGGATTAGTTTGGCTCATCCAGCTGGATGTGCTCAGCCTCTAGTTGGAAGTACTCCAAGAACAGTTTTAACCTTTGTCCATTAACCTTGAAATAATCATTGTTCTTGGGGTTTATGAGCTCAACGGCCCCATGTGGAAAAATAGATTTAACGATGAATGGACCTGTCCACCGGGATCGGAGCTTCCCAGGAAATAGGTAAAGGTGAGAGTCGTATGATAAGACTTTTTGTCGTGGCTCAAATGATTTATGAAAGATTGTTCTATCGTGGTGAGCCTTCAACCTTTCCTTATGTAATTTGGTGTTATTGTACGCATCGCAACATATTTCTTCCAGTTCAGCCAACTGGAGTTTTCAGAGATGATCTCCCTCTTTAATGTCAAAGTTTAATGAGCATGTCGCCCAATACGCTTTGTGCTTGATTTTGGCAGGGAGGTGACATGCCTTTTCGTACACTAGCCTGTACGTGAATATTCCCAGATTTGTCTTGTAAGTAGTACGGTATGCCCATAGAGCATCGGTCAGCTTGTATGCCCAGTCTTTCTGGTTTGAACTAACCGACTTTTCAAGAATATGTTTGATTTCTCGGTTAGCCAGTTCTGCTTGCCCGTTAGTTTGTGGGTTGTAGGCTAAGGTAATTTTATGGTTAACCCCATACTTTTTTAGAAGTGACTCCAAGGGTCTATTACATAAATGCTTTCCTTGGTCACTAATTAATGCCTTTGGGGTTCCAAAACGCGAAAGAATATTTTCTTTTAAGAAAGAAATAAATTTTCGATGATCATTTCGCCTTGTAGGGATTGCCGATACCCATTTCGAGATATACTCTACAGCAAGGAGTATATACTCGTAGTTATTTGACTTCGGGAATGGGCCCATGAAGTCTATGCCCCAACAATCAAAAATTTCGATTGTAATTATGGGAGTTAAAGGCATAGAATTTTGTTTTGAGATTGCACCTAACTTTTGATAGCGTTGGCATGATTTACAAAATTCATGGGCATCCTTGAATATGGTTGGCCAGTAGAAACTCCTATATAGGATTTTCTGTGCGGTCTTTTGTGAAGAAAAGTGGCCACCAAAAGCTTCGAAGTTGCATGAAGCTAAAATCACGGTTATATCCTCATTGGGAATGCAACGTCGAATGACCTGATCGGCACAATACTTGAATAAGTATGGGTCATCGAAGAAGAAGTGACGTGCGAAAGAGAGGAACCGTTTCTTGTCTTGATTTGACCAATGACTAGGGGTCTCTCCCATAACTAGATAATTTACTATATCCGCATACCAGGGCAAACTGGAAATAGTCATCAGTTTCTCATCTGGGAATTCATCCTTAATCAGTATGGGTTCAGTGTTGTCAACAAACGTTAACCGAGATAAATGGTCAGCGACCATATTGTCTACTCCCTCTTTATCGTTGATCGTGATCTCAAATTCTTGGAGTAGGATTATCCAACGGATAAGCCTTTGTTTCGTATCCTTCTTAGATAGGAGGTACTTGAGGGCCGAATGGTCCGTAAAACAGACTATTGGGGACCCTATCAGATATGACCTGAATTTATCTAGAGCAAAGATTATTGCCAATAGCTCTTTTTCTATAGTTGCATAATTCATTTGAACTTCGTTAAGTGTTCAAATGGCATAGTAGATTACATAAGGCTTATTATCCTTTCTCTGTCCTAGGACTGCACCAATGGCATAGTTGCTAGCATCGCACATTAGTTTGAATGGAAAACTCCAGTTGAGAGCCTTTATTATCGGTGCGGAGGTAAGGTGTTCTTTTAGTGCGTCAAAAGTTTTTTGACAGTTTTTCGACCATTCGAATGGCATGTCTTTAGCTAATAGCTGACATAATGGTCAGGAGATTACACTAAAATTTTGGATGAAGCGACAATAAAATTCCGCGTGTTCCAGAAAGGATCGGATGTCTTTGATTGTACCGGGGATAGGTAAGTTCAAGATTATGTCAAAGTTTGCATTATCTACTTGGATATCTTTATCCGAAATAATGTGGCTGAGAACAATTCCCTTGGTCTCCATGAAGTGACACTTTTCCCAATTTAGTACTAGGTGTTTGTCCTCGCATCTTGCTAGCACACATTCCGGATTGTCTTATCAATTTTCAAAACTATGACCGAACACTGAAAAACTGTCCATAAATACTTCGAGTATTTGCTCGACCACATCACTAAAGATACTTAACATGCACTGCTAAAATGTGGTAGGTGCATTGCATAAACCAAAAGGCATACGACGGTAAGCAAAAGTACCGAACGGACACGTGAAAGTTGTCTTCTCCTGATCTTCAAAAGCGATTCAATTTGGTTATACCCACTGTATCCGTCCAAAAAGCAATAGTACTTATGACCCGCCACTCGTTCTAGCATTTGATCCGTGAATGGTAAAGGAAAGTTGTCTTTCCGGGTCACGGTATTCAGTTTTTGGTAATCAATACACATCCGGCATCAGGTGGGGACGCGTGTCGGTACTAATTAACCATCTTTATTAGGAATAACTGTTATGCCTACCTTTTTGGGCACTACTTGGGTTGGACTGACCCAAGGGCTGTCAAAAATAGGATATATGATCCAAACATTACGTAGCTTTAGAACTTCCTTTTTGACTACTTCTTGTATGTTGGGATTCAGACATTTTTGCATTTGTCGCGAAGGTTTAGTTGTTGGGTTTGTGCCCTCAAACCATTACTTTATATAGGAGACATTGACATTTTAATATATGGATATCAGCTTTACATTTTGTTATGTATGTTTCTTTCATGAGATGATTGTTATCCTTAAGTATCATAGTAAGTAATGCGTGTATGTATGAGATACATACAAGTGAGATACGAATTGCTATTCTTTGTTACTTAGAACATGTCACAGTGGATGTTGAGACTAGGATATCTCATCAGGTTTACACTGTAGCATGATTAACTATCATTGGATGGAGTGATCAATCTTAATCACTAGAGTGTAACTCTTAGTTAATATGCTAGTGCTTATAGTGCATTGACGGACCTGAGCTTTCCTACTGACACTCAAGGCTGTCAATCAGTCGATAGGAACTCATAACTTGTGTAAGGTACGTGTTCTCAATCTTGAGACGATTATGAACACAGACTGTGGATATGACTGCTTTGACTTACCAATCAGTGAGGTCTATAGAAGATCAACACCTGGGTATCTTGGGTATGTCATATTCATAGGGTTGTGAACATATATTGTCAAGACAGAATCTACCCTCTGTTTCAGAGTAAACATTCCCATGAGAATGTCACCAAGTCGATTACTGAGTACTGCAGTCTTGTTGATAAGAGTTATCAACATGTTTGGTAATCATGAGAGGTGAATGGGACTCAAGGAATTCAAGAAGTAATCATGATTCAGGTTGACAGTAACAGTTATCCGACTACCTGAATATGATTATGAATGCTGAAGGTAGAGGGACATTAGTACAACATACAAGTCTGGTTATCGCTTCGAATTTGTTCTTTTGCGTTGGAGTTCAGTTATCGTTTTATAGTGGAGTAAACGTTAACTGACCAGTTAGTTAGTTTGCTGATCAAAGAGTTTGGTCACGGTAATTAACAAACTGGTCTGAGCAAAAAATTAAGAGCCTAGGAGGTCCCACTCTTAGCTCCGCCAGGATACTTGGAAAGACACATGAGGAAGTTGTCAAGACAAGTTCGATCGATTGAAGGATGTTTGATCATTGAAGTCTTGGAAGTCTCGATCGATCGAGAATGGTTCGATCGATCGAAGGTTTGATCGATCGAAGGTCTTCAATCGCTCGAAGTCTAGGTCGGTTCTAGGAATCTATAAACAGGGCAGCTGCGTTCTGGAAAAGAAGTTCGTCATTTTGAACGTCAGAAGCTGCAGAAACTGTTTTAGAGCACCAAACCTTCTCCTTCCTCTCCATTAGGGTTCCCACCAACCCTAGTCCTTCCTGCGAGCATCCATAGGAGTCATAAGAGTGAAGGCCATCTAGTGGAAGCTGCTGGAAGTTCAAGAAAATCAGAATTGGGTTCAAGACACTAAGGTATAACTCTTGTTCCCTCTTGTGCGCATCTATGGAATTAACGAGTAGTAGATCCTGGGCTACCAATCAGTTATTATAACTGAATCTTTTCCGCTGCGCGTTTAAAATAATTTTAAACCTATTTTTTCCATCAATTGGTATCAGAGCCTCGCTTGTTTGGATCTATAGATGCGTTTTGGAACACTAGTTTTGATTTGCCTGTTGATTTTCGAACTGGTTTAGAAACTGCATCGTCACAGATCTATTTCTGCAGTGTTATTATAGCAGAGTACAAATCTGTGAATGCATGGGATGCAAGGCCGGTTCGATCGATCGAACATGTTTCGATCGATCGAACATCCTCTGTACTCGAGCGATCGAACAGGTTTTGAGCGATCGAACATGGATATGTTCGATCGATCGAATGACATTCGATCGATCGAGACAGATTCTTTGTCAGGTTCTCTGTTTCACAATTTTAAAGTGTTTTGAAATGAAAAGCTTTAATTTTAAAGTATTCTGTAATTTTTTAAATCATTCTGTGAAATAGAATGTTCAAGCGATTGAGCAGTGTTCAATCGATCGAAGGTTCGAGCGATCGAACTGGCTTCGATCGATCGAACAGTGACAGAGAAGTAAGATGCTATTTTTAAGTTCTAAATTAGTATGTTAACAGTTTATATACTGTGTGAATCAATTAAGTGTTCCAATATTACATATATTTGTTATGTATGTGTGGATGTGTGTACGACTAACCCTTTTGCAGCTAGTTTAGTCACTATCTCCCATGGCACCAAGACTTTTAAATTTTGTATTTAAACTTTTTGAAAATGGTGCATGTTGTAATTTAAGTTTGGTTTGGTTTTAAGGCATATGTAAAGGGCGCTGCGACTTCAATCCTACGAAAAGGAAAGTCGCACCGGTTTCCCTAGCCTTTTATTTTGTTGTTGCTATTTCTATTTCTAGATAAATTGTAAGCTTCGAAAGAAGCATAAGACAAATGTAATAGAATTAGAAAATCCATGAAGATGGAGCAAGGAGCCATTGTCCATGACGATGGAGCTGGAGGCGATCAAACCAAAAAGGAGGTTCTACGGAGATAGAGCCATGGGAGATAGAGGCATCGTTTGGATGTCTTTATTTTCAATTTTAGTTTTTGTTTTATGTGCTTGCTTGTGATTGGCATTCAATTATATTGTTGCTACTTGCATGCACGTAAAACAAGTTTTCTAAAATAAGATTCAAAAACTGTTTTTTTAACGCATTAGTAAACATTGGATGTTTATGGGTAATGTATAAAAACAAATTTTTCTAAAGAGAAAAATCCTTAATTTACCAAATCTGGTGGGAGAGGGTCTTATTTATTGACACCCACGATCTTCCATTAACGGTTCACTGTAAGATGAGTAGTGCATTGTGTGTCACCTCGTCATGGGTGATCATTCCATACGGAGGGTGCATTACTTATTGGTTACTAGATGTGAACTTCTTTTGATAGGATCAATCAGACGTGTTAGAGGGTGACCACCACACGGAGGCGCTACTTGAGACTGTTGTGATTGGATCTTAGTTAATGGTACATACTAGCTAAGCTATGGACAAGGGATCCCACACGGGGGGCATTGTTCAGAAACTTAGAGATCAAAAGGGATCGGGAGTCATAACTTGTTTTTTGCAAGAGTTGCATAGCGGAAAAGTCTTGATTAATCGAAAAATAGAAAATTGACCTCCACACGGAGGCTTTATTCTTTTGTTTCGATATTCCGGCGACTTTGTTTTAAAATAAGAGTTTTAAGGATTCTTTTATTTCAAACTGTCAAATCCTGATATCCATATTTATTTTGTTTGTTTGACTTTCAGTAATCATAATGTCTGGATCTGCATTTAGTCCACTTGCCACCATACTCACTCAAAACAAGTTAACTGGAAACAACTACACTGAATGGAAACGTATCCTTGACATCGTGTTAACTGCGGAGGATCACATATATGTTATCACCACCCTATGCCCCGAAGAACCCATTACAAATGCTTCGGAAGCTGCCAGACGCGAGTTTGACAAATGGAAGAAGTCGAATGGAATGGCTCGTTGCTATATTCTGGCCTCAATGGCTGGTATGTTGCAACACCAATTCCAATCGAATGATTCTGCCAGTGACATTATCACATCCCTGAAAAAGATGTGTGGGGAGCATGGCAGGCCTGCCAGACAGGTAGCCATGCAAAAGATAATGAGCGCAAAGATGTTAGAAGGGACTCCAGTCAAGGAACATGTTTTAAAAATGATTGGTTATTTAAACGAGCTGGAGACCCTAGGTGCCAACATCGATGCACAGACCCAAGTTGATATGATCCTCAATTCGCTATCGCCTTCATTCGCTCAATTTAAACTTAACTATAATATGAATCAAATGAATTTTTCAATGAGCGAATTGATGAGTTCTCTTTTGGCAGCGGAAGGGGTGATCAAACCTGGGGTCAACATTTAGAACGTTGAGAAAAGCGCTTCCTCTTCCCGATCTACACTGAAAGGAAAGAAAGGGAAGAAGAAGGTTGGTACTGGTGGTCCAAGTGTTGGATCGGTCCCTAAGATTGCAAAATCTAAGGGAAAAGGTAAGGGCAAAGGGAAGGTGGATGGCCAAGGCAAAGGAAAGTGTTTCCAATGCGGAGAAAAGGGCCACTGGAAAAGGAACTGTCCAAAATTCTTAGCTACAAGAGTTCAAGGTATGATTGAATCACATGTGATTGAAGTAAGTTTTATTACGGATACTTCAAACACTTGGTGCATTGATTCTGGTGCGACTAACCATATCTGTAATTCATTGCAGGGGTTCAGATCAACCAGGAGGTGCAGTGATGGTGAAATCGTACTTACTCTAGGTTCTAGCGCAACCGTTTCTATAGTTGCTATAGGAGTCGTAGTTTTAGAATTTCTAGACAATAAAGTTTTGATTTTATCAGATGTACTTCACGTCCCTTCAATGAGACGTAATTTAATTTCAGTTTCTAATTTATCGAATATTGGATATTCTTTTCATTTTGGAACTGAAGTTGTGATTAAAAGAAATAGTTCTTTTATATGTTCTGGTGTTAAATCAAATGGTTTGTATGTGATTACTCCTAATATTTCTAAAGATTCTTGCTTGGAACTTAATAACTCAATGGTAACTATACCATCTTAAAGAAAAGAACCTTCCACTAATCCAACAAGGCTTTGGCACATGAGGCTTGGCCATATCAATCTAAATAGGATTGGCAGACTAGTCAAAGAAGGGATCTTAGGTGATTTGGTTCTCGAACCAATGGAAGTCTGTGAGTCTTGTTTAGAGGGTAAGATGACCAAAAGGCCCTTTCCCGCAAAGGGCAATAGGACCAATGCATTGTTGGAATTAGTTCATACTGATGTGTGTGGACCAATAAATATTAGAGCAAGAGGTGATTATGAGTATTTCATAACATTTACCAATGACCACTCTAGGTATGGATATGTGTACCTAATGCAGCACAAGTCTGAAGTCTTTGAAAAGTTCAAAGAGTTTAGGGCTGAAGTGGAGAAGCAATTTGGCTCACATATCAAAGCCATTCGATCTGATCGAGGTGGCGAGTACCTCTCTAATGAGTTTATTGATCACCTCGTACAGAATGGGATTCTGTCATAGTTGACTGCACCTGGCACGCCTCAGCAGAATGGTGTAGCTGAGAGAAGAAACCGGACTCTTTTAGACATGACTAGGTCAATGATGAGTTATTCAGAGTTGCCATTATTCCTTTGGGGTTATGCTTTGGAAACCGCTGCATACATACTAAATCTAGTTCCAAGCAAATCTGTTCCCAGGACACCACGAGAGATGTGGATTGGGCACAAGCCTTCTTTGCAACATCTCCGGATATGGGGGTGTCCGGCACATGTGCTAAAAGGAAAGATGAACAAGTTGGATTCTAGATCAGAAGTATGTTATTTTGTAGGGTATCCAAAGGGTACTTATGGATGGTATTTTTATGATCCAAGAGAACAGAAAGTGTTTTTAGTACAAATGCTGTTTTCTTAGAGGATGATTATATCATGAGCCATAAACCTAAGGGATGGATAGATCTGAGAGAAATAGAAGGAGAGCCCTCAGTCCAACCCGTACTTGATAACGATGTAAATCAAGAAAATACCACTTCTTCACCCATTTATGCACCGGTACCTCATCGTAGTGGGAGGATTATCAGCCAGCCTGATAGATACATGTTCTTAGGAGAAGTTTTTGAAGCTGTCTCCATAGAATCTGAATCTGATCCTGCCACATACGAAGAGGCAATGACTGATGTTGATTCAGAACATTGGGTTAAAACTATGAAGGCTGAATTAGAATCTATTGATTCTAATCAGGTCTGGGATCTTGTAGAACTTCCAGCCAATATTAAACCCATTGGTTGTAAGTGGGTCTACAAGAGGAAAAGAGCATCTGATGGAAAGGTTGAGACCTTTAAGGCTAGGCTTGTAGCGAAAGGTTATACTCAGAGGGAGGGCATTGACTATGAGGAAACCTTCTCGCTGGTAGCCATGCTCAAGTCCATCAGAATACTCTTATCCATTGATGCATGCCTAGATTATGAGATCTGGCAGATGGACGTCAAGACAGCATTCTTAAATGGCAATCTTGAGGAGGACATCCATATGCAACAACCAGAAGGGTTCATAGCTGGTCGGAAAGGTAACTTGGTATGCAAGCTGCAAAAGTCCATTTATGGGCTTAAGCAGGCATCCAGGAGTTGGAATATCCGATTTGACCAAGCAGTCAAGTCGTTTGGTTTCATACAGAATCTGGATGAACCTTGTGTATACAAGAAGTTTGAAGGGAAAGTGATGGCCTTTCTTGTGCTTTACGTTGACGATATTCTACTCATTGGGAATGATGTAGCGGCATTGTCAACGGTCAAGGTTTGGCTAGCTAGTACTTTCAATATGAAGGATCTAGGAGAGGCGAGCTATATTCTTGGGATAAAGCTCTTTCGGGATCGCTAGCGAAAGATAATGGGATTGTCTCAAGCTGGTTATATCGATAAGGTGCTAACTAAGTTTTCAATGGATAATTCGAAGAAAGGTTTGTTACCTTTCAGGCATGGTTTAGCGATCTCCAAGGACCAGTGTCCCAAGACACAGGAGGAGAGGAATCGCATGGCAGGAATTCCATATGCTTCGGCAGTTGAAAGTCTCATGTATGCGATGTTATGCACTAGACCAGATATCTATTTTGCCATTGGCATGGTTAGCAGATATCAATCGAATCCAGGTCCAGAGCACTGGATAGTCGTTAAGCACATTCTTAAGTACTTGAGAAGGACTAAAGATTACATGCTTATGTACTACAGTAATGAGTTAATTCCAGTTGGATATACTGACTCGGTCTTTATGTCAGATAAAGATTCGAGGAAGTCAACATCCGAACATCTCTTTACCTTGGGAGGTGGTGCTGTTAGTTGGAGGAGCAATAAGCAAAAATGCATTGCAGACTCAACTACAGAAGCTGAGTATGTGGCTGCTTGTGAAGCCGCAAAGGAAGTTGTTTGGCTCAAGAAGTTCCTTATGGAGCTCGAGGTGGTACCAGCGTCATTGTCACTTATTACGCTTTATTGTGATAATAGTGGGGCAGTGGCTCAGTCCAAGGAGCCAAGGAACAACGGAAAAGGGAAGCACGTAGAGCAGAAATATCATCTTATCAGAGATATTGTTCAACGTGGAGATGTGACTGTCACCAAGATTGCCACCGTTGACAATCTTGCTGATCCGTTTACAAAGGCTTTGCCACAGAAGGTCTTTGATCGTCATCTAGATAGTCTAGGTCTCAGATGTAATCCTGTATGGTTGTGAGTGCAAGTGGGAGTTTGTTGGGTTTGTGCCCTCAAACCATAACTTTATATAGGAGACATTGACATTTTAATATATGGATATCAGCTTTACATTGTGTTATGTATGTTTCTTTCATGAGATGATTGTTATCCTTAAGTATCATAGTAAGTAATGCGTATATGTATGAGATACATACAAGTGAGATACAAATTGCTATTCTTTGTTACTTAGAACATGTCACTGTGGATGTTGAGACTAGGATATCTCATCAGGTTTACACTATAGCATGATTAACTACCATTAGATGCAGTGATCAATCTCAATCACTAGAGTATAACTCTTAGTTAATATGCTAGTGCTTATAGTGCATTGACGGACCTGAGCTTTCCTATTGACACTCAAGCCTGTCAATCAGTCGATAGGAACTCATATCTTGTGTAAGGTACGTGTTCTCAATCTTGAGACGATTATGAACACAGACTGTGGATATGACTGCTTTGACTTACCAA
The DNA here is from genome assembly GCA_033977485.1 of Hydrangea macrophylla. Taxonomy (NCBI): domain Eukaryota; kingdom Viridiplantae; phylum Streptophyta; class Magnoliopsida; order Cornales; family Hydrangeaceae; genus Hydrangea; species Hydrangea macrophylla. The sequence goes on from CM066992.1 coordinate 1,076,242, forward strand.
TCAGTGAGGTCTATAGAAGATCAACACCTGGGTATCTTGGGTATGTCATATTCATAGGGTTGTGAACATATATTGTCAAGACAGAATCTACCCTCTGTTTCAGAGTAAGCATTCCCTTAAGAATGTCACCAAGTCGATTACTGAGTACTGCAGTCTTGTTGATAAGAGTTATCAACATGTTTGGTAATTATGAGAGGTGAATGGGACTCAAGGAATTCAAGAAGTAATCATGATTCAGGTTGACAATAACAGTTATCCGACTACCTGAATATGATTATGAATGCTGAAGGTAGAGGGACATTAGTACAACATACAAGTCTAGTTATCGGTTCGGATTTATTCTTTTACGTTGGAGTTCAGTTATCGTTTTATAGTGGAGTAAACGTTAACTGACCAGTTAGTTAGTTTGTTGATCAAAGAGTTTGGTCACGGTAATTAACAAACTGGTCTGAGCCAACAATTAAGAGCCTAGGAGGTCCCACTCTTAGCTCCACCAGGATACTTGGAAAGACACATGAGGAAGTTGTCAAGACAAGTTCGATCGATCGAAGGATGTTCGATCGATTGAAGTCTTGGAAGTCTCGATCGATCGAGAATGGTTCGATCGATCGAAGGTTGGATCGATCGAAGGTCTTCGATCGCTCGAAGTCTAGGTCGGTTCTGGGAATCTATAAATAGGGAAGCTGCGTTCTGGAAAAGAAGTTCGTCGTTTTGAACGTCAGAAGCTGCAGAAACTATTTTAGAGCACCAAACCTTCTCCTTCCTCTCCATTAGGGTTCCCACCAACCCTAGTACTTCCTGCGAGCATCCATAGGAGTCATGAGAGTGAAGGCCATCTAGTGGAAGCTGCTAGAAGTTCAAGAAAATCAGAATTGGGTTCAAGACACTAAGGTATAACTCTTGTCCCCTCTTGTGCGCATCTATGGAATTAACGAGTAGTAGATCCTGGGCTACCAATCAGTTCTTATAACTGAATCTTTTCCGCTGCGCGTTTAAAATAATTTTAAACCTATTTTTTCCATCATTAGTGTCTTCCTCCAAATATATTTTATGGGTGCAAACAGACAGACTTATGCCTTTGAGGTCGGCAATAGTCCATCCTAATGCTCCCTTATGTTATTTCAACATTTGGAATAACTTATCCTCTTGTTTAGAATTTAATTTAGATGAGATTATGACAGGATAAATCTTTTCAGTCCCTAAGAAAGCGTATTTGAGCTCTTTTGGGAGCTCCTTTAATTCCGAATCGGGAAACTGAAAGTTGGAGGGCATGACTATTTTATTTTGGAAGGCAGTGGCTCGTATGGTGCTGTCCAAATGCATTCAGCTCTATCCTCCTCTTTCGTTTCCATCATCAGGCAAGTTAGATTTAGGTCACCGTCCAATGGGGTAGAGTTTTTAGGTTGGTAGACAGAATCAAATTGTGCCACCACTACCTCCAAAGGATCTTTATAATCGCCAAATCAGCCTCATCTTCAATGATCGTTTCAATATAGTTAACTTCCTCCTCATCCTCGTATTCTTCAGATTGGGGATTTAAAAAGATTTTGACATTTAAAGTCATGTTCCCGAATACGATGGTCATTATGCCACTTCTTATTTTGATTGTGGCATCAATTGTGTCGATGAATGGATGTCTGAATATCACTGGGATTTATGCACATGGATTAGACACAGGTTCAGTATTCAAGATCACAAAATCAACCAGGAAGCCAAATGAGTCTATTTGAATGAGGACGTCTTCCAGTATTCCTCTAGGGTATTTGACTGACCTATCTGCCAGTTCTAGAGCAACTTGGGTAGGTTTGAGTTCACCTAAGCCTAGTTGTTTATAAACTGAATATGGCAGCAGGTTTACGCTTGCTCCTAAATCGAGGAGTGTGTTGTCTATTCTTTGATTCCCAATTCGACATGAAATAGTGGGAGTACCAGGGTCTTTGAGTTTTGGAGGTAACTCGTTTTGAATGATTGTGCTTGCTTGGCAAGTGACATAAGCGTGTTTCTTCATACTTTGCCTCCTTTTGACCGCACATAAGTCATTGAGATACTTAGCATAAGCCAGCACTTGTTTGATTGCATTAAGGAGTGGAAGGTTTATTTTCACTTGTTTAAACAATTCCAAGAACTCCTGATTCTTTGCCTCATTTTTTGGCTTCTTTAACCTTTGAGGATAAGGTGCGGGGAAAGGGCATTTCGGTAATTCATCATTAACGGGCTCCTTTCCGGGCATTCTCTCAACTTATTCCACTTCTTTAGGAGCTTCATCATTTATTTCTAATGGTTCGTTATTAGTGGATGGCTACTCTTCCTGAATTAAAGGTTCATTTTTATTTACCACTTCGTCCTCCTCGTACTCTTTAGGAGTAGAGAGAGGCATGTTTTGCCCTATAATCTTGCCCCTTCTCATAGTGGTCACAGCTTTTGCGTGTTCTTGATTATTGGGACCAATGTTGTATCCCTTAGTGTTTTGTAGTGGTTGGGCAGGAAACGTTCCATTCGACCCCTCTTGTTGTGCATCCCTTCTCTCTAACGTTGTGGACATTTTACTCATCATTTGAATTAACTGTTGTGTTAAATTCACATTAGAGAGTGGATCTTCCTCTTGCATCTTTTTATGTGGTGGCACGTAGACATTTGACTGTTGATTATTAGAGGGTTGAACTTGGTTGTAGTTATTATTAGATCTGTTTTGGTTAAATGGCTGGGATTGCCTATTGTATTGCCCTTGATGTTGGTTATTGTTATTGTAGGGCTGTTGTTGGTATTTATTCTGGGTTTCGGCATCATTTTTCCAATCAAACCCGGGGTGATTCCATCTATTATTATTATTCTGAAAATTGTTGTTATTATAGGAATTCCCCGCCCCCCTATACCCTTGCATGGCATTCATTTCCATGGGGGATTGTTCTTGAAAATACAACACATTGGGATAGTATTGAGTGGTGTGTCCCAACATATTGCATGTTCCACATGGTTCTTCAGGCAAAACCTACCTAGAACTCTCTCCTTTCATCGCTAACTCTTCTACTTTCTTTGCTAGTTCCTCGTATTTGGTCATTAGATGATCTTCACTTTTTAACTGATAGATGCTTTTCTCATCTACACCTGATATTTGTGCTCGTGGGATATGCTTAGAGTAAGACCATTCGTGTGCATGTTCGGCTAACCACTCGAAGTGGGTTTCAGCCTCTTCGGTGTTTTTGCGAATGAATGGACCGGAGCTCATGGTTTCAACCAATTTTTTCGTTTTTCCATTTAATCCTTCATAAAAGTAGCTAATGGTTCACCATTTTTCATACCCGTGATGTGGGCATGAGAGAAGCAAATCTTTGAAATGTTCCCACGTTTGAATGAAGGTTTTATTGCTCTTTTGTTTGTAGGAATTTTTTTGACGATTTAGTTCAGTGGTCATGCGAGGTGGACAGAATTTCTTTAAGAACGTAGTGTTCATCACATGCCAGGTGAAAATCGAATTTTGCTTGAGGGTGAGTAGCAACGCTTTTGCTTTGTCCTTTAAGGTGAAGGGAAATAGCATTAGGCATGTCACATCCACAGGACAATTTTGTAAGAATGTTTTACAAACATCCTCGAAGTCCTTGACATGTAGATATGCCTTCTCGCTCTCCATTCCATGGAAGGTTGGAAGGAGTTGAATCATTCCGATATGAAATTAGAATTTGCCTGCATGGGGTGGAATGAGAATACAAGAAGGTCTAGGAGCGTGTTTGGGTGTCATGAGATCGCACAAAGGACGAAGCGAATCATCAATTGGTACAACCACATTCTCACCATTTTCACTTTGATTATCGGCCATTGAATCAGTAGGTGTGACTACGGGATTAATATAATCAGAGGAATCAACTAAGTAGAATGGATTTCTGAAAATTCCTTCAATGGAATTATCGGACATGAAAGGAAAAAGATCCTAAAAGGTTTTAATCTAAAGAACTAAAAGATGAAAAAAATATAAATAGATAAAGATAGAATGAGGCAATCTAAGTATTAACTCGTCGCCTTCCCTGGCAATGGCGCCAAAAATTTGACACGAGAATTATTTTGTGTGCGCTTGTGTGCTATACCAAAGCGTAGGTAGATGTGCAAGTAGTAATCTGGTTAAGAGTAGGTCAATCCCACAGGGACGGTTGGAAACTAAGTACCTAGATTAGACTCTAAAAAGAAAATAAAAATCAATGTTTAAGGAAAGTGTAGAACACGGAGTTCCACGATTATCAACTACTAAAGATAAAGCAACTAAATTAAATTAAACTAATGATTAACTAATCAACTAAAGCGATATTTTAAAACTGTGTTTTTACTTAATAAAAAGGGAAGTGTTGGGATCACACGAATCCACAGCGACCTAGCCATCTACCATGCAGTTGCATTAAAGCTCAATGGAGAACATCTTCTACAGTATTCCGTATTTCTCTTAAAATAAAGAATCCATAGCCCTTTCATGACCGGGACTATATCATTACAGTTAATCTGAAATACATGAAAGTGGTTTTAAACAATAGTTAAGACTCGCACCTACAATGGTGTTAGCATTGAAGGTGGTTTACAAAAGATATTGAAGAAAAATGCTTTAAGGCTTTAAGTTCAAGGACTGTTTTGACAAACTGAGCATTTGGGAACAGTTTGAGAACAAATCTTTAAAGCAAAAAGTCTAGGAATACTGCATAGAGTGTTCTCAAGAATCAGAGGGCTTGATCAATCAACGCGCTTTCGATCGATCGAATCTCGTCAACTCTCAAATGATCAAAATGCCTTCGATCGCTTGACTGTACTCTGGTACGATCGATCAAACTAACTTCGAATGATCAAACACAGGTCTCAAACCGCTACATGGCAGAGGCTGGAGATCACTGTTTCATCGTGATCTCCTAACCCTAGGGCTACTCAGACATGGTCTGGAGTGTCTCAGATTTGTTTTTAACGTAAACATTCCTTAAGGCTTTTTTTGGTTGTGATTTAAACATGGAAAAACTATGAAACTATGGTTCAATCACTACGTGCAAGAAAAACTATGATTCTAACAAATTATAACTAATGAAACTACTAAAAGAATGTAAATAACACAATATAACAGAACCTGGAATGTTGTATTAAGATCAAACTTGCAGAAAATCCGAGAAATAAGCAATATCAAACTTGAAACCTACAAAACCAGTGTAAAACTCTCTAACTCTCTCTATAAACTGATAAAAAGTAAAATGGGCGTCCTTATGGATGTAAAAAAAATGAATACATATACTAAAACCTAGAGCTAGGGTTAAAAAATCTGTCTCTGCTGCGTGCGCGTAAGTTCTGATAAAAGCCATGTTCGATCAATCGAACATCACTCGATCGATTGAACCTCTGGAATATTCAAGCGCTTAAACAACCTTCGATCGACCGAACCCTCAATTGCTTGAGGTGTCTTCGATTGCTCGAACTGCACTTTTCATCTTTGAATTGCCTTTCTTATAATCTAGCTTCCTTTTATCCTTTTATTGATTCCTGCACCCAACAAAATAGTAATCTGCACAGATAACAGCTTAAAATAGCACAACTTATCAAAGATTAGTTATGTTGTATAAAAAGTGGCATTATAATCCAAATTGTAGATTTACAAGGGAGTTGTAGACAAATACCCCCGCTTGTCACATTACGAAGAGATTATTTATGATGCGATTGGTTTGGAGATTTAAGTTTAGTTAGTAGTGGATTGTGCAGTTATTTTCATGTTCGATCTTAGCCTCCTTTGCATTAACTTATCTTGTCACAGTTTCATAACTTCGTGTTACAGTCACTCAACTTTTAAAAGCTGATGATATACTTACCCTGACCATCACCATCCAAGTTTTCCAGAATATGGCAACATGGCAGATGGAGTCAAAACTAAGGAAGGTTATACTAACAACTAAAGGCTATACGACTAAGGATTACACGGGAGAAGGCTGTTGGGTTTGTACCCTCAAACCATTACTTTACATATGAGACATTAACATTTTAATATATGGATATCAGCTTTATATTTAGTTATGTATGTTTCTATCATGAGATAATTGTTATCCTTAAGTATCATAGTAAGTAATTCGTGTATGTATGAGATACATACAAGTGAGATACGAATTACTATTCTTTGTTACTTAGAATGTGTCAAAGTGGATGATGAGACTGGATATCTCATCAGGTTTACACTATAGCATGATTAACTACCATTGGATGGAGTGATTATTCTCAATCACTAGAGTTTAACTCTTAGTTAACATGCTAGTGCTTATAGTGCATTGACGGACCTGAGCTTTCCTATTAACACTTAAGACTGTCAATCAGTCGATAGGAACTCATAACTTGTATAAGGTACGTGTTCTTAATCTTGAGACGATTATGAACACAGACTGTGGATATGGCTGCTTTGACTTACCAATCAGTGAGGTCTATAGAAGATCAACACCTGGGTATCTTGGGTATGTCATCTTCATAGGGTTGTGAACATATATCGTCAAGACAGAATCTACCCTCTGTTTCAGAGTAAGCATTCCCTTGAGAATGTCACCAAGTTGGTTACTGAGTACTGCAGTCTTGTTGATAAGAGTTATCAACATGTTTGGTAATCATGAGAGGTGAATGGGACTCAAGGAATACAAGAAGTAATCATGATTCAGGTTGACAGTAACAGTTATCCGACTACCTAAATATGATTACGAATGTTGAGGGTAGAGGGACATTAGTACAACATACAAGTTTAGTTATCGCTTCGGATATGTTCTTTTGCGTTGGAGTTCAGTTATCATTTTATAGTGGAGTAAATGTTAACTGACCAGTTAGTTAGTTTGCTGATCAAAGAGTTTGGTCATGGTAATTAACAAACTGGTCTGAGCCAACAATAAAGGGCCTAGGAGGTCCCACTCTTAGCTCCGCCAGGATACTTGGAAAGACACATGAGGAAGTTGTCAAGACAAGTTCGATCGATTGAAGTATGTTAGATCGATTGAAGTCTTGATAGTCTCGATCGATCGAGAATGGTTCGATCAATCGAAGGTTCGATCGATCGAAGATCTTCGATCGCTCGAAGTCTAGGTCGGTTCTAGAAATCTACAAATAGGGCAGCTGCGTTCTAGAAAAAGAGTTCGTCGTTTTAGAACATCAGAAGCTGCAGAAACTATTTTTAGAGCCCCAAACCTTCTTTTTCCTCTCTATTAGAGATCCCACCATCTCTAGTCTCTCCAGCAAGCATCCGTAGGAGACATAAGGGTGAAGACAACCTAGTAGAGTCTGCTGCATCACCAAGGAAGAAGAAGAAAATCAGAATTGGGTTCAAGACACTAAGGTATAACTCTTATCCCCTCTTGTGCGCATCTATGGAATTAACGAGTAGTAGATCCTGGGCTACCATTAAGTTTTTATAACTTGACTTGTCCGCTGCGCGTTTAAACTTTTAACTTAAATCGGTTTTTCCATCAATTGGTATCAGAGCCACGCTCGTTTGGATCTATAGATGCGTTTTTGGAACACTATTTTGATTGACATGTTGATTTTAGAACTGTTTTCGAAACTGCATCGTCACAGATATGTTGTTGCAGTGTCATCACAGCAGAGTACAAATCTGTGATTGCATAGGATACAAGGCGGGTTCGATCGATCAAACATGTTTCGATCGATCGAACATTTTCTGTACTCAAGCGATCGAATAGGTTTCGATCGATCGAAACCTTCTAGTGTTCGATCGATCGAATAGAGTTAGATCGATCGAGACAGATTCTTTGTCAGGTTCTCTGTTTCACATTTTAAAGTGTTTTTGAAATTAAATACTTTAATTTTAAAATATTCTGTAAAATTTTCAAATCATTATGTGAAACAGAATATTCAAGCGATCGAACGGTCTTCGATCGATCGAACTGTGACAGAGAAGTAAGAGGCTATTTTAAGTTCCAATTCAGTATGTAAAGAGTTTATACTGTGTGAATCAATTAAGTGTTCCAATAGTTACATATATTTGTTATGTATGTATGGATGCGTGTACGACTAACCCTTTTGCAGCTAGATTAGTCGCTATCTCCCATGGCACCAAGTCATTTGAATATTTTGTATTTAAATTGTTTGAGATTGGTGCATGTTGTAATTTAAGTTTGGTTTGGTTTTAAGGCATATGTAAAGGGCGCTGCGACTTCAATCCTACGAAAAGGAAAGTCGCACTGGTTTCCCTAGCCTTTTATTGTATTTTGTTGTTGCTATTTCTATTTCTAGATAAATTGTAAGCTTCGAAAGAAGCATAGGACAAATGTAATAGAATTAGAAAATCCATGAAGATGGAGCAAGGATCCGTTGTCCATGAAGATGGAGCTGGAGGCGATCAAACCAAAAGGAGGTTCTATAGAGATAGAGCCATGGGAGATAGAGGCATTGTTTTGATGTCTTTATTTTCAATTTTAGTTTTTTGTTTTATGTGCTTGGCTTGTGATTGGTATTTAAATATATTGTTACTACTTGCATGCACGTAAAACAAGTTTTCTAAAATAAAATTCAAAAACCATTTCAACGCATTAGTAAACATTGGATGTTTATGGGTAATGTATGGAAACATTTTTTAAAGCAAAATCCTCAATTTCTAAATCTAGTGGGAAAGGATCTTATTAATAAACACCCACGATCTTCCATTAACGGTTCACTATAAGATGAGTGGTGCATTCTGTGTCACCTCGTCAGGGGTGATCATTCCATAAGGAGGGTGCATTACTCATTGGTTACTAGATGTGAACTTCCTTTGCTAGAATCAATCAGACGTATTAGAGGGTGACCACAACACGGAGGCGCTACTTGAGACGGTTGTGATTGGATCCTAGTTAATGGTACACACTAGCCAAGCTATGAATAAGGGATCCCATACGGGGCATTATTCAGAAACTTAGAGATCAAAAGGGTTCGGGAGTCATAACTTGTTTTGCAAGAGTTGCGTAGCGGCAAGTCATGATTAATCGAAACATCGAACATTGACCACCACACGGAGGCTTTATTCTTTCATTTCGATATTCCGGCGACTTTGTTTTAAAATAAGAGTTTTAAGGATTCTTTAATTTCAAACTGTCAAATCTGATATTCATATTTATTTTGTCTTTTGATTTTTACAGTAAATCATAATGTCTGAATCTACATTTAGTCCACTTGCCACCATACTCACTCAAAACAAGTTAACTGGAAATAACTACACTGAATGGAAACGAAACCTTGACATTGTATTAACTGCGGAGGATCACATATATGTCCTCACCACCCCATGCCCCGAAGAACCCACGGTAAATGCTTCGGCAGCTGCCAGGGACGAGTTCGACAAATGGAAGAAGTCGATGGAATAGCTCGTTGCTATATTCTGGCCTCAATGGTTGGTGTGTTTTAACACTAATTCCAATCGAATGATTCTGCCAGTGACATTATCACATCCCTCAAAAAGATGTTCGGGGAGCATGGCAGGCCTGCTAGACAGGTAGCCATGCAAAAGATAATGAGTACAAAGATGTCAGAAGGGACTCCAGTCAAGGAACATGTTTAAAAAATGATTGGTTATTTAAACGAGCTGGAGACCCTAGGTGCCAACATCGATGCACAGACCCAAGTTGATATGATCCTCAATTCGCTGTCGCCTTCATTCGCTCAATTTAAACTTAACTATAATATGAATTAAATGAATTTTTCAATGAGCGAATTGATGAGTTCTCTTTTGGCAACGGAAGGGGTGATCAAACCTGGGGTCAACGTCTTGAACGATGAGAAAAGCGCTTCCTCTTCCCGAACTACACCGAAAGGAAAGAAAGGGAAGAAGAAGGCTGGCACTGGTGGTCCAAGTGTTGGACCGATCCCTAAGATTGCAAAATCTAAGGGAAAAGGTAAGGGCAAAGGGAAGGTGGGTGGCCAAGGCAAAGAAAAGTGTTTCCAATGCGGTGAGAAGGGCCACTGGAAGAGAAACTGTCCAGAATTCTTAGCTACAAGAGTTCAAGGTATGATTGAATCACATGTGATTGAAGTAAGTTTTATTATGGATACTTCAAACACTTGGTGCATTGATTCTGGTGCGACTAACCGTATCTGTAATTCATTATAGGGGTTCAGATCAACCAGGAGGTGCAGTGATGGGGAAATCATACTTACTCTAGGTTCTAGTGCAACCGTTTCTGCAGTTGCTATAGGAGTCGTAGTTTTAGAATTTCTAGACAATAAAGTTTTGATTTTATCAGATGTACTTTACGTCCCTTCAATGAGACGTAATTTAATTTCAGTTTCTAATTTATCGAATAATGGTTATTCTTATTATTTTAGAACTGAAGTTGTTATTAAAAGAAATAGTTCTTTTATATGTTCTGGTGTTAAATCAAATGGTTTGTATGTGATCACTCCCAATATTTCTAAAGATTCTTGCTTGGAACTTAATAACTCAATGGTAACTATACCATCTATAAGAAAAGAACCTTCCACTAATCCAACAAGGCTTTGGCATATGAGGCTTGGCCATATCAATCTAAATAGGATTGGCAGACTAGTCAAAGAAGTGGTCTTGGGCGATTTGGTTCTCGAACCAATGGAAGTCTGTGAGTATTATTTAGAGGGTAAGATGACCAAAAGGCCCTTTCCTGCAAAGGGCAATAGAACCAATGCATTATTGGAATTAGTTCATACTGATGTGTGTGGACCAATAAATATTAGAGCAAGGGGTGGTTATGAGCATTTCATAACATTTACTGGTGACCACTCTAGGTATGGATATGTATACCTAATGCAGCACAAGTCTGAAGCCTTTGAAAAGTTCAAAGAGTTTAGGGCTGAAGTGGAGAAGCAATTGGGCTCACATATCAAGGCCATTCAATCTGATCGAGGTGGGGAGTACCTCTCTAATGAGTTTATTGATCACCTTATGCAGAATGGGATTCTATCACAGTTGACTGCACCTGGCACGCCTCAGCAGAATGGTGTAGCGGAGAGAAGGAACCGGACTCTTTTAGACATGACTAGGTCAATGATGAGTTATTCAGAGTTGCCATTATTCCTTTGGGGTTATGCTTTGGAAACCACTGCATACATACTAAATCTAGTACCAAGCAAATCTATTCCCAGGACACCACGGGAGATGTGGATTGGGCACAAGCCTTCTTTGCAACATCTCCGGATATGGGGGTGTCTGGCACATGTGCTGAAAGGAAAGATGAGCAAGTTGGATTCTAGATCAGAAGTATGTTATTTTGTAGGGTATCCAAAGGGTACTTATGGATGGTATTTTTATGATCCAAGAGAACAGAAAGTGTTTGTTAGTACAAATGCTGTTTTCTTAGAGGATGATTATATCATGAACCATAAACCTAAGGGAAGGATAGATCTGAGAGAAATAGAAGGAGAGCCCTCAGTCCAACCCGCAGTTAATAACGATGTAAATCAAGAAAATACCACTTCTTCACCCATTTCCGCACCGGTGCCTCGTCGTAGTGGGAGGATTATCAGCCAGCCTGATAGATACATGTTCTTAGGAGAAGTTTTTGAAGCTGTCTCCATAGAATCTGAATCTGATCCTGCCACATATGAAGAGGCAATGGCTGATGTTTATTCAGATCATTGGGTTAAAGCTATGAAGGCTGAATTAAAATCTATGGATTCTAATCATTTCAAGGATCTTGTAGAACTTCCAGCCAATATTAAACCCATTGGTTGTAAGTGGGTCTACAAGAGGAAAAGAGCATCTGATGGAAAGGTTGAGACCTATAAGGCTAGGCTTGTAGCGAAAGGTTATACTCAGAAGGAGGGCATTGACTATGAGGAAACCTTCTCGCCGGTGGCCATGCTCAAGTCCATCAGGATACTCCTATCCATTGTTGCATGCCTAGATTATGAGATCTGGTAGATGGACATCAAGACTGCATTCTTGAATGGAAATCTTGAGGAGGATATCTATATGCAACAACCAGAAGGGTTCATAGCTGGTCGGAAAGGTAACTTGGTATGCAAGTTGTAAAAGTCCATTTATGGGCTTAAGCAGGCATCTAGAAGTTGGAACATCCGTTTTGACCAAACGGTCAAGTCGTTTGGTTTTATACAAAATCTAGATGAACCTTGTGTATACAAGAAGTGTGAAGGAGTAGTGGTGCCTTTTCTTGTGCTTTATGTTGACGACATTCTACTCATTGGAAATGATGTAGCGGCATTGTCAACGGTCATGGTTTGGCTAGCTAGTACTTTTGATATGAAGGATCTAGGAGAGGCGAGCTATATTCTATGGATAAAGCTCTTTTGAGATCGTAAGTGAAAGATAATGGGATTATCTCAAGCTACTTATATCGATAAAGTGTTAACTAAGTTTTCAATGGATAATTCGAAGAAAGGTTTGTTACCTTTCAGGCATGGTTTAGCGTTCTCCAAGGAACAGTGTCCTAAGACACAGGAGGAGAGGAATCGCATGGCAGGAATTCCATATGCTTCGGCAGTTGGAAGTCTCATGTATGCGATGTTATGCACTAGACCAGATATCTGTTTTGCCGTTGGCATGGTTAGCAGATATCAATCGAATCCAGGTCCAGAGCACTGGACAGCCGTTAAGCACATTCTTAAGTACTTGAGAAGGACTAAAGATTACATGCTTATGTACGGCGGTAGTGAGTTAATTCCAGTAGGATATGCTGACTCGGACTTTATGTCAGATAAAGATTCGAGGAAGTCAACATCCGGACATCTCTTTACCTTGGGAGGTGGTGCTGTTAGTTGGAGGAGCATTAAGCAGAAATGCATTGCAGACTCAACTACAGAAGCTGAGTATGTGGCTGCTTGTGAAGCCGCAAAGGAAGTTATTTGGCTCAAGAAGTTCCTTATGGAGCTCGAGGTGGTACCAATGTCATTGTCACCTATTACGCTTTACTATGATAATAGTGGGGCAGTGGCTCAGTCCAAGGAGCCAATGAACCACGGGAAGGGAAAGCATGTAGAGCGGAAATATCATCTTATCCGAGATATTGTTCAACGTGGAGATGTGACTGTCACCAAGATTGCCACCGTTGACAATCTTGCTGATCCATTTACAAAGGCCTTGCCACGGAAGGTCTTTGATCGTCATCTCGATAGTCTAGGTCTTAGATGTAGTTCTGAATGGTTATGAGTACAAGTGGGAGTTTGTTGGGTTTGTGCCCTCAAACCATTACTTTATATATGAGACATTGACATTTTAATAGATGGATATCAGCTTTACATTTAGTTATGTATGTTTCTTTCATGAGATGATTGTTATCCTTAAGTATCATAGTAAGTAATTCGTGTATGTATGAGATACATACAAGTGAGATACGAATTACTATTCTTTGTTACTTAGAATGTGTCACAGAGGATGATGAGACTGGATATCTCATCAGGTTTAGACTGTAGCATGATTAACTACCATTGGATGGAGTGATTAGTCTCAATCACTAGAGTTTAACTCTTAGTTAACATGCTAGTGCTTATAGTGCATTGACGGACCTGAGCTTTCCTATTGACACTCAAGACTATCAATCAGTCGATAGGAACTCATAACTTGTATAAGGTACGTGTTCTTAATCTTGAGACGATTATGAACACAGACTGTGGATATGGCTGCTTTGACTTACCAATCAGTGAGGTCTATAGAAGATCAACACCTGGGTATCTTGGGTATGTCATATTCATAGGTTGTGAACATATATTGTCAAGGCAGAATCTACCCTCTGTTTCAGAGTAAGCATTCCCTTGAGAATGTCACCAAGTCGATTACTGAGTACTGCAGTGTTGTTGATAAGAGTTATCAACATGTTTGGTAATCATGAGAGGTGAATGGGACTCAAGGAATACAAGAAGTAATCATGATTCAGGTTGACAGTAACAGTTATCCGACTACCTGAATATGATTACGAATGCTGAAGGTAGAGGGACATTAGTACAACATACAAGTCTAGTTATCGCTTCGGATATGTTCTTTTGCGTTGGAGTTCAGTTATCGTTTTATAGTGGAGTAAACGTTAACTGACCAGTTAGTTAGTTTGCTGATCAAAGAGTTTGGTCATGGTAATTAACAAACTGGTCTGAGCCAACAATAAAGAGCCTAGGAGGTCCCACTCTTAGCTCCGCCAGGATACTTGGAAAGACACATGAGGAAGTTGTCAAGACAAGTTCGATCGATTGAAGTATGTTCGATCGATTGAAGTCTTAGCAGTCTCGATCGATCGAGAATGGTTCGATCGATCGAAGATCTTCGATCGCTCGAAGTCTAGGTCGGTTCTGGAAATCTATAAATAGGGCAGCTGCATTTTGGAAAAAGAGTTCGTCGTTTTAGAACGCCAGAAGCTGCAGAAACTGTTTTTAGAGCCCCAAACCTTATTTTTCCTCTCTATTAGAGATCCCACCATCTCTAGTCTCTCCGGCAAGCATCCGTAGGAGACATAAGGGTGAAGACAACCTAGTGGAGGCTACTGCATCACCAAGGAAGAAGAAGAAAATCAGAATTGGGTTCAAGACACTAAGGTATAACTCTTGTCCCCTCTTGTGCGCATCTATGGAATTAACGAGTAATAGTTCCTGGGCTACCATTAAGTTTTTATAACTTGACTTTTCCGCTGCGCGATCAAACTTTTAACTCAAACCGGTTTTTCCATCAAAGGCTACCCGGAGGATGAGTACTATGAGGAGGGCTATAGCTTCACTAGTTGAAGACTCCACTTTCTAGGCATAGTCCTTTAGTTTATCTTTTCTTTTGGGCTGAATGTGATTATAACTTCTGTTTGGATTTATCAGTACGTGTTACCGGAAGAAGACTACTTCTTTTGGAGTTATGTTTTATTTTGGATATCGTGGTTTGTACTATAATTTGTAAGACTTTGATGTGGTTTGGTTTAAATTACTGTCGAACTTAGTCAACTCCCAATATTATATTGCTATTATTAGTATGCTTGTGGACAATCAGGTGACCCAACTTGTCACGTATCTAGGGTTCGAAAAGAAATTTTTTAATTTTCTCCATTTTTCACTACTCTAGGGCGTGACAGTTGGGTATGCGGGTAGTGCATCATGTTGATATAGGCTCCATCCTCCTTTGGACATGTGGCTTTGGTTCCTTATAAGAGTTTGGACATTTAGGAGTTCGGATCACATTTAAGGGTGAGGATTAATTTGGATCATATAGATCGTATATGTATGTTGTATTGTAAGAGGGCTAGGTTTAGGAGTGAAGATCTTTTAGGTGTAAGACTTAACTCTCCGTTTGCATGTGGCCTATGAGTCTTCCTTATTATAATATATTATTACTAAGATAAGATTTTTAGCTAAAAATATTAACCAATAATAATTTGGAAAATTCCAGATACATCCTACCTCCTTAGTTGTTTGGATTCTAAAATGTTGTAACGTGAATACTACATTGTTTTTAAAAATCAATATGGATTTCTAAGTTACAACATTTTGGTACCTAGTTACAATATTTTGAACCTAAATTATAATGTTTTGACACAAAATTGAAATGTATTATACATCCAAAACTAATAAGGATGTATCACATAAGATCCCCATGCTTATTCACCCATTCTCTCTTTTTTATATTCATTTCTTTGAAACAAAATTTGAATCAGCGAGTGAGAGGATCGGCACATATGCTGATACACGTGGGAAAAGCACATTTATACATATAAATTAAAAATAAAAATAAAATAGGTTAATTACATAGACCTCCCATGAGGTTTCGCTAAATTACACTGACTTTCCCTCTATACTGCAAGATTACACAGACCTCCCCTCTAGCATGATTTTACTATTTTATCCTTTCTTTCTTTACCATTTTACTAAATTACACACACCTCTTCCTCTCCTCTCTCTACTGTGTGTCTATATATATAGATATAGATATAGATATAGATTTACAATTACATCCATAATATTGTTTGCTTGTAGTTATGCGCAAGTGTACCAGAGCCAAACAGGCTCGGTGTGTATGCAAACTAATTTCCTATATGCTTGAATGGGTGATGCTCAAGGCTTCGAGATCTGACTTCTAACGGGTGATTGTGTGTGGTGAGTAGGAATGTACCCTCACTGAAAATTTAATGGAAGTACTGAAGCGCACAAGCCAATTAGTGCAGAGTGTATTAGATAAACAATCACAAACAAGTAATAACATATGATGATGCCAAAAATTGGTAAGAGTAAAGTAGAGCAATTTAAGGAGAGAGAGAGAGAGTGAGAGGCTATTTTTTGTATGTGGTTCGACCCTGTTAATGAAGGTACCTACGTCCACGGGTGTGTCTGAGCACGTTCACTAGCAGATCACCGGCGGGCCTGGTGAGCCAACAAAGAGGGGCGACACTACCAGTAATACCGGCCGGGTGTATGCGTATAATGGTGAATTATAGAGGCGCTGTGTAGACTACAGAATTGGCCGCCCCCTCAATGGGGGGTGAGTGGTCTCTTTTATAGATGCAAGAGACCTACTCATACATGGATAAGGAAATATAATCCTATTAGGGTGTGATTGACACAAATCAAGTAAGCTTCCTAATTGTATTAGGATTGATTGACATTAATTGTAGGAGTTTCCCAATTGGATTAGGAAATAGATGCACTTTCCATTAGTCTTCTAGCTTGAGTAGGAAACTGCCCATAATTTTGGGCGTATCAGCTGCCCCCCATTTCCAAGATTGGTCAGATGCTATATCGGGGCAAGTTTGGAAATCAGTTTGATGTTACTTGCCACTGTCTGAGTACTTGTAGAAGCTGCCTCGGGGCTTTTGAGCCTGATGAGTCCTCGGGAACTAACTGAGAGGTGAGACCCAGCCTAGCTCGGGACCTTTAGGTGCTCGGGAACTGACCGGGAGTTGAGACTCGGCCTAATTCGGAGTCTTTGAGTGCTCGGGAAGTGACCGAGAGTTGAGACTCGGCCTACTTCGGAGTCTTTTTTGCTTGAGTTAGCTCCCAGGATGGTTATCTTCTGCCCGTAAACCTTCGTCAAGGCTGTGGGTAGAAGGATTTTACCATGTTGGACAAGCCGACCTAAAGCGTGTTGCTCTAGGGTCCTTTTTACTGTTAACTCCCCAGGATGGTTGTCTTCTGCCCGGCCAGCCTTCGTCAAGGCTGTTGGGAGAAGAGCTTGACCATGTTGGCGGAGCCGACCTAAATCACGGTGCTTTAGGGTCCTTTTGCTCCTCTATCGTCGGCCAACCTAAGAGATTTTAGTCACCTCTATCGTCGGTCTGGACCTAATTGGAGTTAATGTCTCTGAGTACTGTAGGTGCTCGGGTTGTCCAAGATTTTGACTTGGTTATCCGCGAGGCCTGTAAATACCCGGTGTGATTACCTGTTTAGTTCACTACGCCATCTTGCCCCCCAAGCTTTCGCTAAGACGAGGGTCTTAAAGAGGCTATGATCTGTAGGTAACCGACCTGGAACATGGTGGTTGCAGGGTCTTTTGAAGCTTGCCATCATCAGCCACCTAGGGGGTTTGCCCCCATCGTCGGCTGGACCTAAGCGAAGCCGGTGCCTCGGGCGTGACCCCGAGGTCTTTAGTGCCTGGGTTCGGAGCCCGAGGTCTTTTAGTGCCTGAGTTCGGAGCTCGAGGTCTTTTAGTGCCTGAGTTCAGAGCTCGAGGTCTTTTTATGCCTCGGGGTTAGGCCCGAGGTCTTTGTAGATGCCTCGGGGTTAGGCCCGAGGTCTTTGTATGCCTCGGGGTTAGGCCCGAGGTCTTTACCTGCCTCGGGGTTAGGCCCGAGGTCTTTGGATGAGCTCTCTGACAATCGGTGGAGCCTCACGTAGTGATCAGGCAAGTACCACTATAGTCGGGCTCATCCAGAATGATGGAGACAAGGGGTCGGATCAGGATCGTCGGGCTCCTGATTTTTATGTGCTGGAGGCAAAGTCGGAACTGCTTGATCCTGACCGATGTGAACTGGAGGTCGGGTCGGGACTGCCGAACCATGCCTGTTGTGAGCTGGAGATCCGGTCGGGGCTGCTTGACCCGGACTGCTGTGAACCGGTGGTCGGGTCGGGATTGCCGGACTCAGACCTCTGTGAACCGGAAGGACTGTAAGAACTCCCGGGCTGATCTCGCTTTCGCTTACTTCTGGAAGACTCGTTGCTTTCCTGCCCGGTGTATTTGGTCTTCAGAAACTCTTCAATGTCAATGTATTTTCCAACCCTCTCAGAGAGCTCAACCAAAGTTTCCGGTCGGTTTTTGTGGAACGACGCAGCGCACTTGGTGTGTTGAACTCCCGAGCAGGAGGCTAGGATGGCAATTGTCTCGTTCAGATTGCGGATTTGAAGCTTCTGTTGGTTGAACCGGTCGGTGAACTCCTTGAGGGACTCATTATTCCGTTGTCTGACTGTTAGTAGTTGCATGTCTGGCTTTGGCCGCTCATGCATACCGGCGAACTGGTTGATGAACTGTTTGCTGAGTTGTTCGAAACTGCAGACCGATCGGGGCTCCAAGGAGTAGAACCACTGCATGGCCGGGCCTTTCAAAGTGCCGGGGAAGGCTAGGCAGTGTAGCTCATCGGAGTTGGTGGCTAGGGCCATCTGAGCCTTATAGGTTCGGACGTGGTCGATCGGGCTTCCCGAGCCGTTGTATGAATCTAGCCGAGGCTGCTTGAATTTGCGCGGGATAGAGAACCTTGTGATCTGGCTGGAGAATGGTGACTCTGTCTCGGTAGTGGCTTGATTCGGAACACAGTTTTGACCAAGCTTTTTGACCACTCCGTCGATCTGTTTCTTCAAGTCCTTGATTCGGGCTTCCACTCCTTCCCGACCGGTATCTGAGGAGCTGGTCGGGTTGGTGGAAGAGGCTTCTTCATGGCAGGGTGTTGTCCTCTGGGATCGGGCTCGGCTATGACTCCGGGTAACCGTTCGCCTAGGGATGACTTGGCTCTTGACCGAGTGACCCTGAACTGATTCCCGGGCCATATGCTCCTGCCTTTCCTCTCGGGCAGCACGCCCACTGTTGATGTCTCTGGCATCCTCAACATGGGACGGGTTGGCTCGGGTCCGTTGTTTGGTCAAGATCGGTTCTCGACCGTACGCAATGTTCCCGGGTCGTTTCCCGGCCACTGGAGGATTGCTTTGCTGGGCTAGCAGTGCTTCGATCTGTTGCTGGATTTGACGCTGGCCCTCCAAGAGTTGTGTGAGGGTTGCGGTGATTTGCTCATATATCGGGACTGCTGCAGTCGACGCCGGGGCCGAAGGAACATCCCGGTCGGACTGCTGCGCAGCCTTCTTTGGTGGCATATTGATCAGTCAAGAATTTGTTGATGAGAAGAATTGTCGTTTCCCACAGACGGCGCCAAACTGATGATGCCAAAAATTGGTAAGAGTAAAGTAGAGCAATTTAAGGAGAGAGAGAGAGAGTGAGAGGCTATTTTTTGTATGTGGTTCGGCCCTGTTAATGAAGGTACCTACGTCCACGGGTGTGTCTGAGCACGTTCACTAGCAGATCACCGGCGGGCCTGGTGAGCCAACAAAGAGGGGCGACACTACCAGTAATACCGGCCGGGTGTATGCGTATAATGGTGAATTATAGAGGCGCTGTGTAGACTACAGAATTGGCCGCCCCCTCAATGGGGGGTGAGTGGTCTCTTTTATAGATGCAAGAGACCTACTCATACATGGATAAGGAAATATAATCCTATTAGGGTGTGATTGACACAAATCAAGTAAGCTTCCTAATTGTATTAGGATTGATTGACATTAATTGTGGGAGTTTCCCAATTGGATTAGGAAATAGATGCACTTTCCATTAGTCTTCTAGCTTGAGTAGGAAACTGCCCATAATTTTGGGCGTATCAACATAAGAAGATATTTTACTAAATGTTTCGAAAATAACAACAAAAAGAAGAACATGATCAGAACAGGCTCTGAATTGTTCAAAAGATTGAAAACAGTAAAGAAAAAGACTTAACGGAGACAGACCTATTTGCTATGAATGCAGAAAAATAAGAAGAACGCAGGGTTGAATGCTCTGAATGTTGTGTATGTGTGCTATTTTTTAGATGACGTGGAGTCCTCTACACGGTTGGCCTATCTTTGTATATATAGCAACCTTAGACTAATCCTGATATGACAAGGACTCCTTCTTGTGCTCCAAGCAGGATATGCATTGCAGAATCCTTCCTAATCCAAAACTCTTTCCTTATCCTCATTCTGATTGAGTCAATCCCACTATTCTCGGGTTTATCCCTCCATATCCAACTGGATGCGATCAAATTCTATTCCTAAATAGACTCTGCCTGCTTAATTTTAGGGTGATGTCACTATGACAGCTGGAAACAGAACCGCCTTACTACTTGAGCTCAGCAACGTGAACCTATACTACCATCGGGCTTGTGCAACTCCTCTTGTCATGCTCTCTGACTCTTGTATGCCCGATGACAATTTTACTCATGCTCTTAACCAATCGGGCTCATGCAATTGGCCTTTACTACCATCTCTGAATATAGCGTTTGATCGTCGAGCGTACTCTCCTGATCACTCAACGGGCTTCTCTTGACTTTTGCCCATGCCTTTTGGATGCCCGATGGACGTTGTCTATATTTAGCCAACCAGTCGGGTTCCATGCCATTTGTGCTTTTGCCCTTGTTAATTACGTGACCTCGAGTCCGATCTCATTCCATTCAGCCTTGGGGCAGCCCGATCCAACTTCATTTTGGCCAAAAATCCTTTGACAGTTTGGGTGCAAACAATTGCCCCCAAAAGGTCATATCAAACATCCTGCCCTTAATTGATGTGACATTTTTTTAATTTAAAACCTAACACATATCTATCATGCAGAGAGGTTGTCGTATCTCGTGAATCACACCAGTCATGCCCATTTAATGTTGAAGCATATAAAATGATGAGATCTGAAAATCTCTTCACTTTCCTTACTCATTTGCATCTCTCTCTCTCTAGAACCAGAGCTTCTCTTTCTAAAAAACTCTATCTTCTCCGGTGATCAAACCCTCCTTCTATCCATAGCAATGGCTCCCAAAAATGCTTCGGTAGTACCGTCTAGAGGAAAAAAAAACCTTTTTTTATGCCCCACCCCCATAAAATTGGTGAAAAGAGGTGAGGCAGTTAGCAAAGCCCACACATCTGTCATTTCTATTGACTGGTTTAAAAATTGCTCCCCTTCTAATGGGATACCGACGGTGCTTGGTCTTGGCCTTGTATTCCGCAGTGCTTCTCCGGCGGCCTTCGAACCATACTTCTCTCGATGCCTAACGAGTCATTCCTCCAACTACCCACCCAAGATCTGGATTGCCACTCATCCCATCAGAGGTTGGCCTACACCTGCCTCAGACTGGGACAAATGGGCGACTAGGGTTTTGACTTCAAAGGACGAACTTTGGAAATAGACAGGCATATATAATGCTATTATGGTCAGTCAGTCTAAGTTAGAGATATACCGACTGCTTTTCTTTTTTACTCTTCTCTTTTGGTCTTCTTCATGCAATGGCTTTCTTTTCCGCTGCGGTTCGATGGGACCAACTATCAAGGACATCAGCTACCTACTCGGGCTCCATCCTCATGAACAAGAAGTTATTCCAGGCCTGGACATTGGGACAGCTAGCTTCTCCTACCCCCAACAAGAATTTATTAGAGATGGGGCTGTGTCCTATAGGTCGATTCCAACTTTTGGAGGTTTTTTTATTGCCTCCATAGGTCAGGAAGGAACAGAGCTGTCTGATGCAGAACACACGGTGTTCTTCATCTAATGGCTGAACATGTATCTCTTATGTTCTTCCAGTTAGGCCATAACAAAGGAGCATACTACTCTAGCCCTTGCTCTACCCTTTGGGTAACCCTTAGCCTTTGCCACTCTCATTTGGGCACATTTAGTCTGAGGAGTGACGGAATTTATTCATTCAGGCTTCAGAACCGGAGGCAGCCAGATCTGGATTCTCCAGCTCTGGCTGTATTCTTATTTCCATCAATTCAGACCAACCAGATCTGGATTTTCCAACTCTAACAGACTTTTTTGCCATTCATTTCATGGACGTTGTTCCTTCTTCTCTAGCTACTTGGTGGCTAGAGACATCATTTTTAGCCCAAGCATCCCTATTGGTAACAACAAATGTGGGGCAGGATATTATTTTGCTTCACTCTATGCCTATCAGTTTGGGCTTTCTCAAATGGTGCCCCTTTCGCCGGCCATTACTGTAAATGTTGACTGGGTAGAATGGGGCCAAATTATGAATGACAAATAAGTGAGGAAAATTAAAGAACGGTCACATAGGCCAAAAGTTACGTTCGCATTCACACCGTTCTTTGGCCGACCAGTTGTTTCTGAAGAATTTGAGAAATGGTGGTCCGATCAGACTACCCGTATATTCAGGAGTACCACTTTTGAGGTACTACTAGGATTAGCTATTTCATCAGTCGTTAAGGACGATAATCCTACTATTGTACTGGTGACCATCTGACAAAAACAGGTAGCAAAGAGACCATCTTGCGAGTAGGTACTAGGCCAAGGACCAACAAAGTAGAAGAAGAAAACTACAACCTTGTCTGCTTAAGTACTATTCTTCTCTATCTTCCCTGTCCGATTATTCTCTTCCTTTTTTTACTTGTTCTATTTTAGCTTGTGGGCGAGGACTTCGGAGAGCAATTATTGAGCACTGATCCACATACACAATTAGCTCAACCCCCAGTTGCTTGTCAGCGAGTCATGCTACCTCCTATTCCAACTTCTCCTGAACAGATAGCTACAATGCTTGAACAAATTACTGAGAGGGTGATCCCACTTCGAGTTGTACCTCATCTAACTCCTTTTGATGGAGATGATGATATTGACATTGCTGGTGGCTTTGCTCCAAAATAGGTGGTTCATTCCTCCAGCAGCGAGGGAATGTCCGAAGACACTGCCGTGGAAGAGGTAGAACAAATGGTCCAGCGAGTAGAAGAGCAGGTTGGAGACCTTATAATGGATCGGGCTAATCCTACTACCACAACAGGTTTGGTCATTAGAAATGTAGAAGAGACTACAGCGGCCGATCTTGTTGCTCCTATTTCTTTGCTCCTATTTCTTTGGAAGCATCAGCCCCCACCATTGAAGAACCAACTCTAGCGGGCTCGAGTGTTAGTGTTATATAGAAGGAAACAATTGTAGCACCCGCCCCTGAACCAAGTCTTCAATCATCCTGACCTTCCACTGCATAGCCCAATAGCGAGGCTGCTGTTCCACAAGACATAGCCGCTTCCACATCCTCATCAGACTAGGTAATTTACTCTACTTTTGGGCATATTTCATTATCTTTTGCTAATATTATTGACCCTTAAAAACTTTAGATTCCTGAACAGGCAGTTCCATTGGGTCCAGCACCATTCATTCCCTTCGATGATTTCTTCTCCAACCTAGACCTGGGAGCCTTCAATCTAGGGGCCTTTAAGCTTGAAGCCATTTCCCCCTCAAGCATCCAACAATCAAAGGACCTTCTCCAGCCTTCCATCCGCTGCTAATGTTGATGCTTCCTTGAGTGCACTTCTGGCTGATCATTCATTATCATACGGGCAACTTTTTCTAATATGGGAAATTCAAGAGCGGTAACCGGACTATCATCTCTTGGATCGATCGGCCTCTTCCATTAAATTTGAGATCGAAACTCACCTTAACGTTCGGCAAAGGGCGATACAATTTCTTCAATCTGTAAAGGCAAAATACGAAGCCGAGAATGTGTCTCGGGCTTAAGTGATTGCCTAAGATGCTTGGCTGCAAGCCCATATTACTACACTCAAGGCGCAGTTGGAGCAATGTGAGGTCGAAGTCATCACCAACGACGCAGCGCTAATAAAGGTGGATGAAGACTTGGCCCAGCTTGGAGGAGATGCTCAGAAATACATTGACCAGATATAGGCTAGCATTCCCATCTCCCGCACTTGGTCTCAAAAGCTTGACAAAGCTAAACAAGATAGGGCCGTATCTAAGAAAACCTGGGAAGATCTGGGAGCAAAACTTAGGAGTTTTGAGTTGGCCTAGAGGCTGACCTGTATTTCTATAATTTTGTATTTAACTATAACGCAAGCTGTGCGCAGTGTTTTATTTAATACAACTATATTTTTTACTACTGTAGATACCCAATTTTGACCACACTGGTAGGATTTAGGGTGGACAACATCTCGTAGGATTCAATGATGAAAAGTACCCAGTGGAAGGTACTAGATTCCACACAATCAAAAGATCGAACATTATAAAGTGACTTCAAGCTCAAAAAGCTCTTTTCCATTCATAAATCTCAGTTTTATCAAATTCATCTCTCAAAATTCATATTCACTCAGGGTTATATGAACATGAAGTGTTCTAAAAAGCAGTATTCTAGGTACCCAGAGATTCAATTTTAAAGAAAAGTTCAAAATCGATGCACATTGAAAAGCATCTTTGAAAAAGACGTCGTTTAATTTCAAAAAGACGACGAAAGTTTCGGAGGATCAATTGGACTTCAATTTTCATTTTAAAACTCCCTGAAATATTTTTATACTAAAATTCAGCTCAACAGCTTTCCAACGGTACATAAATAGATGATTTCAGATACCAAAAAGCATTTTTACAAAAATCTAGAAAAGTTGTGCACCTAATATTTTAAACTTTAAGGCAACCCGAGGAGGACAAAAAGTAGATGGCGTGTCCCATAAGGGGGAGGATGGTCCCACCTAAGTCGCCACCCATATAGTGCCCCCTCTATTGACCTCATTTGGTTCCAGACCCTTCTAAAAGCCTCCCACTGCAAGGAAATTGGCTGGAAACTACGTTTAGGCACCGAAATAACCATTTTAACCTTTTCTGCACTCTAAAAATCATGTTTTAACCCTATAACTTAAGAGTTAAGTTATCAAAAATCTATATATAGATCCATATAAGATCATATTTTACACACAAGTACATATACAAGAGAGTATATACAAGTACATATAGAGAAGAGTATATACAAGTACATACAAGCATACACGAGAGCACACAAGTGAATATACTTGAAGATACAATCACATATACTTTGAATTTTGAGAGAATTCTAGAGAGATAATAGTGAACCATGAATTGATTTCTTCTAAAATGAACTTTACGATAATTAGATAAGATAATTGAAGAGAGTTTTGACATCAATTGCCTCCATTAAACTTCCATGGATGAGTGCTTGAAGTGCTTGAAGAACACTTGAAGAAGAAAATCTTCAAATCAACTTTGTTTGCATAATTGAGAATCCTCCAAGATGTAAACATCAATATTTATCTCTAATTCCTACTTTTATATATAGATGTATAAGACTTAGATCTAGTGTAGCTTTGTTTTATTTGTTAGAACACTCATCTTCTTCCTCTCTCATTCTTCACACACTCATATAGCTAGGTCCAAGTCTTTATTGTTTTTCATTGATAATTCATGATTAGAGATTGATTTCACTTTGATTTTCAATTTTGATTCCCTCTTCCTACATAGCTTAGATCCATGCTTAGATGACTATATATATGTATGTATTTTAAATTCTATGATGGTTTGGAAGTATGATATATGAGAAGGATGATTCCTATGTTCATACCTATCTCTTGATTATTCCTATAATCTTGAATTCCTATAGAATTTCATCTCCAATAGGATATTTGTAAGTCCCTTTGATCCATGATCTAAAGTTCTTTATATAATTTGAGGGATAAATTGATTGGGATTCATGATAATTAAGTTCATCTATGAGTTTGATCTCTCTAATAAACTTCAATCATCACCTAAGATGTTTTCCTCACACTTTAAAATGAATTAGATAAAAATTCAGCAAAACAAATTGGTTTTGTCCATAAGATTTGGTCCACCAAAACCCATAGTTTGATGGATTTCAAATTTCCTGGGTAAACTTTGATGATTTAGCTTTGATTCGATCCATATGGTATTTTTAGAAATTGTTGAGAAATCGATTGTCAGATTTGAACATGGTCTCTTTGTGCTTGAATTTTAGAAAATCTATAATAGTTATCGATGTTCCACTTTTTCGGGATGATTCCTTACTCGTGTATCTATATGCCTATGTAAAATCATGAGCATATGATCGGGTTACGATTGTTTTCTAAGCGTTTGAAGTTTATATAACTATTCTGGAATTTTCTAGATTTAACTACAATTATGATTATGTATACAAAATAGTCATACCTTGATCACTCAACAACAATTGATGAATAAAACTTAGAAATCATCTAGGATAAATGGATGAGAGATTAAAAGCTTAGAAAAAATTGATTAACATGATTCATGAACTTCTATTATGCTTCTATTATGTTTTGCATTCCTTTATCAAATGATACCAAACTTCCAGAATAACAGAGTCTGTTTAAAACAACTTTTCAGAAACCTTAAGATCATGACATATCCATGGAATTATTTTTGTCATAAACTACAATGAATTAGATTTCTTATGACACCAAATAGAGCTTCAGATGATTTTTGTAGAATTAATTATGATTTTAACAAGAACAGTAGACAGTCCTTGTCCACTCTTCCCAAAACACTTATTTCTCTAATTTCAAAAATGGTAAAGAGGTTCTACTTTTTGGACAAGTTCCCTAAGATATGTATCTAATTTTCTGTAAAAGGGTTTTAACCCAACTCATGTTTAAGACCACTTTTGATAAAATTCATTAGAGGTTGCTGAATCTGGAAATTTGTTTGATGACATCCTTTCCCTGTTTATCATGCATATCATTTGTTTGTTTGTATTTTTGTAATGCTTGGGTATTTCTTGGTGTCTTAGTGCAGATAATTGAATGCCTTGGATTTGGATTTCAACTTGTGGGTTTGCCTCGTCTACATGTGGCTTAGTACCCATGTATTGTGTACTATCTCTATCCTTTCTCTTAGAATTTTTCTAGGTTTACAACTTTATTTTAAACGACACAATCGTATTAGGATAGTCTCCGTTTATATGTTTATGTGTTAGAGACATCTTATCTAATATTGTTGCATGATTCCATTACATGTTTCCTTTCTTTTTGCTTTTTTGCGACTCTGCTTGAGTCTACCCAATGTAAGTCTGCTCATTCCCTTTTGCATATCATGACATGTTTCCTTTACTTGCATCGGTCCCGGGCGGGACTAGCCACTGTAAATATACCCTCTCTTGTATTGCATGTGCATCCGACTACTACTTGAATTAATCTCTTGGCATAATTTTCCTTAGATGTTCTTTTTTTGACATGTGTATATATCTAGTATGTTTAAGGAAACAACACCAATTACGAATTAAGAACAAGGATATTTGAATCAAGGCCCACCATTCGATACGAAAAGGAGGGGGTGCTTTAGTCCTGCTTGGGCTCCTTTCCCTCTCGTACCAAGACCCCTGAACCTAGTTTCTAGTAATGAAGGGCGAGTAACCTTATTCAATTTTGGGCGAGTCAGACTTGGGTTTCCTAATTCCCGATAAAAATTAGGTGGCGACTCTTTGTCTCTAGGACCGCACAAAGAAGTTCTAGTTTCCCTGAAGTGTGCTCCTTGGATCCGTCCCGGGACACTATCAAGGAAAAATGTCAGGACCCTTCTCAACACACATCAGCATCCACAATCTGGCGACTCTGCTGGGGATTTGAACATGAAACCGATGGTTTCTTGTTCTTCGAGGATTTGACTGGAGCCAAAGAATATCCTTGTTATTAATTCGATAATCGTGTTGTTTCTGCCTACATTTGCACTTGCATTGTTCTTTCACCGCGACTGCTTGAGACCATTGCCTTGTGGGTGAAGGGTCCTATTTCCTCCAATTGTCAAGAGACTTTGGTAGCAGGTAGTCACCGTTAGCCTTGTATCGCGTGCGATATATAGAGCCCATGTGTGAATGGAATGCCCTCGGGGAGGCGGTCACCCACACCGCTGAGCTTGCTAATGGACCATTTATGAGACTAAAACCCAGCCTTTGCATATAGTTTCTATAGAACCCTTCAATTAGGATTTTGTTTATCAGCTTTGATTAGGACAATGTGATGAATTATTTGCATTTGCCCGTAAGGGATTATGTGGATGATGAGAATGTGTATTCGAAGGCATCATCAAACCTTGTATGGTGGATTCCTCTAGAGTAGTATGGTCTTTATCAAAATATCCAATCATTATTCAAGGACAATTTTTGAAAATTTTGAAAATACAAGCACTTCTTTGAAAACCCCGAGTCTTTAAAAATTCTGGGAATTTCCCTTTTGAAAATTTGCTTTCAAATTCACTTTTACAAAATCCTTCCAAAAAATCTCCTTAGATTTTAGAGAATTTCAAAATTTCTACTTTGGTTTTCAAAAAATCATGATTTCACATTTTGATGATTCTATTTCGAATTCCCCTCTCGGATTTTAGAATTTCAAATTTCCTACCTCAATTTTAAAGAATCATGAATTCGCACCACAAGCATGGATGGTTCAAGAATGTTTTTAACAATTACAAATCCCCCTTCTTTTAAGATTTTCATGAAAAATTCAATTTTGTAAACATGAGCCATCAAGAATTTCAAAGCTAAAGAAAATCCTTGGATAATGATTGGATTAGTAAGGTGATTAGCATACTCAAGGAATCCTATGTGTTTATGTGCTATTATGCTAGATCTAAGCTAGATTAAGGTGCATTACGTTTAGATTAGATTGCATTTCATCTACATTGCATACACTACACTAGCATTGCATAACCAAATCACAAGTTCGACACCTCTAATATACTTTTGAAAAGAAAAAGATTTGTTTTCCTCAGAATTTTGAAAAATATTTCTTCAATTTTAGAAAATGTTTTTTTTTTTAAAGGAACAGATTTTCCATCTTTGTAATCCACTCTTTGTAAATACCATTCTTTGAAAATTCTTTTGCAATAAAGACACCTGATTATTTAAAAATCCCTAATAAACCAGAAAATAAGATAGGACCAGAGAGTTGTACTCCCTCCTGTGTCAGAGCTCCGAACAGTCGTTTGATCAGATCAGAGTTTGGGGTAAGATCAGCTGAATCAGTCAGGCTTAGAAAGATGACACATGAAACCGATATGGATGCTAGGATGACTGCTATGGAATCTACTGTCAACCAAATCAGTGAACTGCTTGAAAAATGATGGGTGTGATAAAGCAATTGGCTGACACAACACCTCGGACCCCACCTCTTGCACCTTGTGATGAAAATGAGTAGTTTGAAAGATTAGCTAATCTAGGAATACAAACTTTGGATCAGGAAATCCTTGACAAGCTCACCAAGAATGGTATAATGGAGAATGCGACCCGCAAGAGCAGAAGAATTGATGACCACAAGCTTGATAAGGAGGGATTATTTGATATGCCCAATGCAAGGCCTTCAAAAAAGTTCAAAGGGCCTCTATATTTGAACAATCATCCATTACCTGAGAGCGATGCATTGGCACCACAATTACCAAAGAAGAAACAGGACTAGGGGCAGTCAAGAGAAAAGAGAGAATTTTCTGAGTTGGGAATGTCTTTAAGCCACGCACTTGAGAGGATGTTAGAAATGGGATATCTAAAAAAATTGGAACCCAGGCCAAAGCCAGATTCACTTCTGCCAAAATTCAGAGCCCATTTGTACTGTGATTTTCACCAAGAGCGTGGGCATAGTACAGACAGGTGTATGAGGCTTAGGCATGAAATTCAGGACATGATTGAAAAGGGTATCATCATTCCTCCACCTCAAAAGGGTCGAGGAATTAACTGAAGAATTCAAGAATGAAGAACTTGGGAGAACTTACAAGGTAGTGTTGTGATGATGTTTGGAATAGTTACTTGTTGAAGCCAAATGGATGTTTGAAAATGAATAAGAAAGTTATAGTGACACTCCACTTGAGATCAAGTCGAGTCTAGTCCAGTCTATTTTGTGTTTTTTGAGTCTTGTTGTCGAGTCTGCCAGTTATCGAGTTGTGTTTGAGTCTATATCGAGTACTGTAATCCTTCTCTTTCGAAGTAAAGAAATAAAATCTTGATTTTCTTGATCTAATGCGCCTAGTCATGAATGAATGAATCACTAAGCTGAAAAGTGTCATTTCTCTAATTATTGTGAAAAATACTCTGTTGATAAATTTTTTGCATTGAAAAGAATCCTGAAAGGATCAAATTTGATTTTGCGCTGACGCCGAAGAAGGCTAAGAATTGATTAGTCTTACTTTAAGAATCTTGAGATGCTTTTGCTTAAATCTTAAAAAGATATACTTGATAGTGACTTGGGACTAGCTTAATTCCCTGATCTTCCCATTTCAAAATCTTGAGCCCAGAAAAATGAGCCATTCAAACCTGTCTAACCCGCAAGCCATGTACGGTTTGTCCTTGATGGTAGCCAAACATATCAAATGAACTACTTCTCTAAAATAAAAAAAGAGGAAGCTCGCTAGGCTGAAAACCCAAAAGGGCGCCTAGGCAAAAGTTAGAGCATGAAAAAAAGGAAAAAAAAAAAAAGGAAATTTTGCGTGTTGTTTTCAAGAATCTGATCCTAGCCAGTCAAAACTTTAGAGAGAAAAGAAAAGAAAAGAAAGAAGAGAAGAAGAGGAAAGAGAATGAAGAAGATCGAGAAATCGGGAACATGAATTATCCCAAAGCTTTGATTTGTAATTTCTTTAAGTAAAGCCCAAAGATTTGAAGGGCTAATGTTGCTCTGAAAACATGTATGATGTATGATGATGAAAACTGGCTGGCTAGTGGAAAGGTGAAAAGAATCAACCGTCAAAAACAAAGAGTAGAAAAGAAGAGTAAAATAAAAGAAAAGGAGAGGTAGTTTAGTTTCTTTCAAAGATACCACAAGTGACCTGATTCAGAATATCTGTCTGATGACATGGCTTGAAAAGCCCCCCAATTCTTGAATCCTTGCACTTTCAAAACCTCCAGCCTTCGAGGAACTATGCTTGACCTGATTTCCACTTGGGGATATGTAGGCAACCTAATCAGTTCGGTCCCAGCTCTTGAAACACTCAACCACATCTCAAATATCTTCCTTCAAACCTTGGCTGAACTATTTTGGACCTAATTCCTACTTGGGGATAAGTAGGCGAGCTTCCCTGGCTCTCGGTCCCTGAACATTGCAAATTAGGGGCAAAGCTTTTAAGTTTGCCCAGAGCCTCAAGATACCACTTCAACACTAGGGGCAAACTTCGTTTGCCGAAACCTTCATTTATCACCATCAACTAGGGGCAAACATCGTTTGCCTGTACCCCCTTTCATATCATAAGCGAATCCTGAATTATCAAGTATATCTTTGAAACATTTGAAATAAATCGTCTCTTATTCTATAAGCTAAGGCACTAATTCGAAGCACATTTCAGAGAAAGTAAAGGATTGATTGAGATCCATATAGAGTATTTTCAAGGCATTAGTTTATCTGCCGAGTATTATCACAATAAGATGAGAAGTGCACATGAAAGCAAAGAGATACGTTAAACATGACAAACGTGCATTAAGATTAAGGAAAACTTGGTTTTCTCCTCCAAACTTCTATTTCAGTTTCAAGAGTGTTATCTTCCTGTGTCAATGTCTGTCGTGGTCAAGTCTGTCACTGTCTAGTATGTGATCTCAAGTGTATGGGTCCAGAGTGATCTACAATAAATTTTTAAAACTTTAGGAGCATCTAAAGGTGGATACAAGCAGAAGTTCTAAACACTATTATTGCATCAATTAATCCTAGTCAAGATGAAGTGTCAACTGGTTGATGGGAAACAAAAATCATTCAGAAAAATGTTAATCAGAAGACCGACTTTGGATGTTGAGTTGAGCCATTGCTGAAACAGATTAGTGTACCTTGCATGGATATCTGCTAGAATTGGTTAAAGATTTGTGAAGCTCGTTAAAGTCATCAGGTCTTTTGAATACCTATCAATCATGGATAAGAATTGTGATATCAAGAACTTTGTTTTGACCTCGGATTGGTCCGATCTGGATGTATAACCCTTAAGAGTGCTTGAAACATGTTGAAATTTGTCTAAAGAACCCTTGAAGAATTTGAATCTTGGTAAAAGCCGTTCAGAATTGAAGAAAAGTCCTAGAGAATCGAGGGAACCACAGCTTGAAATAGCCAAGAATTATTGATTTGCAGCAAACTCCCATAGATTTGGGTTGATTATTTGGGTCTACTGTCGCTCAAGAATTATATCCAGAAAGGATTTGCAGAAGATGAATCAGAATTCAGAATAGGGTCAAAATAAACCATATATATTTGCAAGAATGTTGCAACTGGTCAAAGCACCGATATGAGTCTCAGATTGAATCAGTAGGGCCTCCAGAATATGTGCTCACCTCTCAAAAATCTCAGATACCTCCCCAAGCAGGGAACTTTTAGATTTTGTGCATCGTGTATCAGGACTGCCTCCCAATGAAGGGTATCTCTCAAGAATTTGTATACCAGAATTTCCAAAATCGCGTGTATCTCAGAATCATGTATTAAGGTTGCCTCCAGATGAAGGGTATCTCTCAGAATCCATGATCTCTCAGATTTCATTCAACAGAACAGAAGATTTATCCCCAGTAAAAGGACTTATTTTAGAAGAATAGAAGATTTGTCTAGAAGAAGGACCTATTTTAGAAGAATAGAAGATTTGTCTCCGACAGAGATACCTGTTTCAGTGGATTTGCCTCCAGACCTGATTCAGAAGATTTGTCCCCCGAAGAAGGACCTATTTCAGAAGAACAGAATATTTGTCTCTGGTAGAGTGACATGTTTTAGAAGATTTATCCCCAGTAGAAGGACTCAACATCAGCAATCATCCCCAGCAGAAGGACTCTACATCAGCAATCTCCCCAGCAGAGGACTTTCATCAATTGTCTAAGTGGTTAGGACTCTCAGGAATCGAGTTTAAGATTAGATCGAGTTTAAGATCATGTCAAGTTTTTGATCAAGTTTAAGATCAGGTCAAGTTTAAGACAGAATCGAGTTTAAGATTAGACCAAGTTTAAGATCAGGTCAAGTTTAAGACAGAATCGAGTTTAAGATTAGATCGAGTTCAAGATTAGGTCAAGTTTAAGACAAAATCAAGTTTAAGATTAGATCGAGTTTAAGATCAGGTCAAGTTTAAGACAGAATAGAGTTTAAGATTAGATCGAGTTTAAGATCATATCAAGTGTTAGATCGAGTTTAAGATCAGGTTGAGTTTAAGGCATAATCGAGTTTAAGATTAGATCGAGTTTAAGACAGAATCAAGTTTAAGATCAGTTTAAGATTAGATCGAGTTTAAGAGCATGTCGAGGTTAAAATTTGCCAAATTTAAGATTGTATCGAGTTTAAGGTTTTGCCAAGTTTAAGATCATGTCGAAGTGTAAGATTAACGTGAGTTTAAGGATAGGTCGAGTTTAAGGTCATATCATGTCTAGGATTAAGTCAAGTTTTATCATAAGACCTGTTGAGAATAAGACTTGTCTTGAACCCTCTAAATTAAGAAACCTGAATCAAATAGGAGAGATTCTGTCAAATGTTTCCATATGTGAGAGAGAGCCGTCGCATCCCTTGCATTAGATTTTGCATCTAGAACCCTTGAGGATGATTCCTCGAGCACTTGCACATTCACATTTTTTTACTGCATCAGCATCCTAGGATAGGAGCATTTCATCTGCATTGTTGTTTGTGTGTTCTTTGTCTTCTCGTGCGCTTGAACGACGACCTGGTCTGATTCTGGGAAAGGATACGTAGGCAGCTCTAGCGGAGTACGACTAGCAGCAACTTAGATTTAGCAGCCTCTACCCAACATTGCATTGCATTCTTGCATTCGTGATTTTTTAATTTTCTCTGATTTTGAATTTCTTGATTTTTGCAAAATTATTTTTTCCTAAAACCTCTCAGTACGGTTATTGGGTGCCTTTCTAGCTTTGGCACTCACTTGCAGTTCACGTTGTTCACAACAAGCTCTGCCAAAAAGGGCAAACTGTAGACACCCAATTTTGACCACACTGATAGGATTTAGGGTGGACAACGTCTTGGAGGATTCGATGATGAAAAGCACCCCGTGGAAAGTACTGGATTCCACACAATTGAAAGATCAAACTTTGGAAAGTGACTTCTAGATCAGAAAAGCTCTTTTCCATGCATAAATCTCGGTTTTGTCAAAATCATCTCTCAGAATTCATATTCACTCAGGGTTATATGAACATGAAGTGTTCTAAATGAAATATTTTATGTACCCAAAGATTCAATTTTAAAGAAAAGCTTGAAATCGACGCACATTGAAAAGCAATTTTGAAAAAGATGTCGTTTGATTTCAAAAAGATGACGAAAGTTCCGAAAGACTTCCGGACTTCAATTGGACTACAATTTTCATTTCAAAACTCCCTGAAATATTTTTATACTGAAATTCAACTCGATAACTTTCCAACGGTACATAAATAGATGATTTCAGACACCAAAAAGTATTTTTTACAAAAATCTGGAAAAGCAGTGCACCTAATATTTTAAACATAGCTTAAAGGCATCCAGAGGAGGACAAAAAGTAGATGGCATGTCCCATAAGGGGGGTGGCTGGTCCCACCTAAGCCGCCACCCATATAGTGCCCCTCCATCAAACTTTTTTGGTTTCAGACCCTTCTTCAAGCCTTCCACTGCGAGAAAATTGCCTGGAAACTACGTTTATGCATCGAAATGGCCATTTTAACCCTTTTCTGCTCTCTAAAAATGTTGTTTTAACCCTATAACTTAAGAGTTAAGTTTTCGAAACTCTATATATAGATCCATATGAGATCATCTTTCATACACAAGTACATATACAAGAGAGTATATACAAGTACATATAGAGAAGAGTATATACAAGTACATACAAGCATACACGAGAGCACACAAGTGAATATACTTGAAGATACAATCACATATACTTTGAATTTTGAGAGAATTCTAGAGAGAGAATAGTGAATCATGAATTGATTTCTTCTAAAATGAACTTTACTATAATTAGATAATATAATTGAAGAGAGTTTTGACATCAATTGCCTCCATTAACTTCCACGGATGAGTGCTTAAAGAGCTTGAAGAACACTTGAAGAAGAAGATCTTCAAATCAACTTTGATTGCATAATTGAGAATCCTCCAAGAGGTAAACATCAATATTTATCTCTAATTCCTACTTTTATATATAGATCTATAAGACTTGGATCTAGTTTAGCTTCATTTTATTTGTTAGAATACTCATCTTCTTCCTCTCTCATTCTTCATACACTCACATAGCTTGATCTAAGTCTTTATTGATTTTCATTGATAATTCATGATTAGAGATTGATTTTCACTTTGATTTTCAATTTTGATTCCCTATTCCTACATAGCTTAGGTCCATGCATACATGACTATACATATGTATCTATTTTGAATTCTATGATGGTTTGGAAGTATGATCTATGAGAAGGATGATTCCTATGTTCATACCTATCTCTTGATTATTCCTATAACCTAGAATTCCTATTGAATTTCATCTCCAATAGGATATTTGTAAGTCCCTTTGATCCATGATCTAGAGTTCTTAATAGAATTTGAGGGCTAAATTGATTGGGAATCATGATAATTAAGTTGATCTATGAGTTTGATCTCTTTAATAAACTTCAATCATCACCTAAGATGTTTTCCTCACACTTTAAAATGAATTAGATAAAAATTCAGCAAAATAGATTGGTTTTGTCCATAAGATTTGGTCACTAAAACCCATAGTTTGATGGATTTCAAATTTTTTGGGTAAACTTTGATGAATTAGCTTTCATTCGATCCATTTTGAGAACCTCTAGGATCCATATGCTATTTTTAGAAATTGTTGAGAAATTGGTTGACAGATTTTAACATAGTCTCTTTGTGCTTGAATTTCAGAAAATCTATAATAGTTATCGATATTCTGCTTTTTGGGGATGATTCGTAACTCATGTATCTATATACCGATTTAAAATCGTGAGCATATGATCTGGTTAAGATCATTTTCTAAGCGTTTGAAGTTGATATAACTATTCTGGAATTTTCTAGATTTAACTACGATTATGATTAGGCATACAAAATGGTCATACCTTGATCACTCAACAAAAATAAATGAATAAAACTTGGTTTAGAAATCATCTAGGATAAATGGATGAGAGATTAAAAGCTTAGAATAACTTGAATAACATGATTCATGAACTTCAATTATACTTCTATTATGTTTTGCATTCCTTTGCCAAATGATACCAAACTTCCAGAATAACAGAGTTTGTTTAAAACAACTTTTCAAAAATCTTAAGATCATGACATATCCATGGGATTAGTTTTGTCATAAACTAAAATGAAATATCTTTCTTGTGACACAAATAGAGCTTCACATAATATTTGTAGAATTAATTATGATTTTTACAAGAACAGTGAACAGTCCTGGTCCACTCTTCCCAAAACTCTTATGTCTCTAACTTCGAAGATGGTAAATAGGTTCTACTTTTTTGAGAAGTTCCCTAAGACATGTATGTAACTTTTTGTAAAAGGGTTTTAACCCAGTTCATGTTTAAGACCACTTTTGATAGGATTCATTAGAGGTTGCTGAATTTGGAAATTTGATTGATGACATCCTTTCCTTATTTATCATGCATATCATTTGTTTTTGTTTTTATTTTTGCAATTCTTGGATATTTCTTGTGTCTTAGTGCAGAGAATTGAATGTTACTGATCCGGACTTCAACTTGTGGGTTCGCCTCATCTACATGTGGCTTAGTGCCCATGCATCGTGTACTATTTCTATCCTTTCTCTTAGAATTTTTCTAGGTTTACAACTTTATTTTCAACGACACAATCCCTTTAGGATAGTCTCCATTTAAATGTTTATGTATTAGAGACATCTTATCTAGGATTGTTGTATGATTGCATTACATGTTTCCTTTCTTTTGGCTTTCTTGTGACTCTGCTTGAGTCTATCCAATGTAATTATTCTCGTTCCCTCTTGCATATCATGACATGTTTCCTTTACTTGCATCGGTCCTGGTTGGGTCTCTTTTCTGCAACGGAAAAAAAAACAGAGCCTAGCCACTATAAGTATACCTTTCTCTTGTATTGCATGTGCATCCGACTTCTACTTGATTTAATCTCTTGACATGATTTTCCTTAGATGTTCTTTTTTTGACATATATATATATATATCTAGTATGTTTGAGGAAACAACTCCAATTACGAATTAAGAACAAGAATATTTGAATCAAGGCCTACCATTCGGTAGGGAGAGGAGAGGGTGCTTTAGTCCTGCTTGGGTTCCTTCCCCTCTCGTACCAAGACCCTCGTACCTAGTTTCTAGTAATGAAGGGCGAGTAACCTTATTCAATTTTGGGCGAGGCAAACTTGGGTTTCCTAATTCCCGATAAAAATTAGGTGGCGACTCTTTGTCTCTAGGACTGCTTAAGGAAGTTCTAGTTTCCCTGAAGTATGCACCTTGGATCCTTCCCGGGACACTATCAAGGGAAAACGCCAAGACACCCGCATGGCGTGGTCCACAACTACTCAGGCTCGTAATTAATGAGTAGTTCATATTCTAACCCAGGATTTGGTCTGTACTCTAGATCAATAGTTTCCCATAAAGTAGGATAATATGACTTTAAATACTGACCATTATTTACCTAGAATGAACCGTTCCATCCATATCACGCAGCCTGTATGCTCCACACTTCTTGACTTGGTGGAAGATCAAGGGACCTTCCCAGTTGACCGACCACTTACCATAACGATTGTCCTTGTCTCCAATGGGTAAGACGGCCTTCCACACTGGATCTTTTGTGAAAAAAGACTTCTCCTTTACCCTCTTGTTATAGGCTCGAGCAACACGTAGCTTCTGCAATTTTAACGAGTCCAACGCTGCCAATCTTGTTTCATCAAGTCCTTCCAACTCAACTATCTTAGCCTCTGTGTAGTCGGCGAGCTCAAGCTGATTTTGCAATGCCCGTCGAGCTGATCAGTCTGTGACCTCCATAGGTCACATAGCATCATGCCTGTAGGTTGGCATAAATGGTGTAACCCCAGTGCTAAACCTCTTAGATGTCCGATATGCTCAAAGTGCTTCGGACAATAGTTTGTCCCATTCCCTTGGGTTTTCATTTATCGTCTTTTCAATGATCCCTTTGAGGATCTTATTAGTTGACTCGGCCTACCCGTTAGCCTGAGCATAGTATAGAGTGGAATCAAGAATGGTAATCCCTCTACTTTCTGCGAAGGCTACGGTATCTGTTCCTGTAAACACAGACCCCTGATCAGCCATTATTGTCTTTGGCAGACTGAATCGGTGTATTATATGCTCTTCAATAAACTTAATCATAGTGGCCTAAGTCACCGTCCTATACGGTATAGCTTCGGCCCACTTCGTAAAGTAGTCTGTAGCCACAATAATGAAACAATGCTGGCCCAATGATGGTGGGAGTATCTTGCCGATTAAATCCATGGCCCACCCACTAAACTATTTTATTATAGCTTGAAGTTCCTTAATTGGCACTCGTTGAATCGGGCCATGCTTTTGACAAGCTTGACACCCTTTAGCATAGATGATGCAGTCTTTCAACATGTTAAGCTAGTAATAGTTATACCTCTGTAAAATCCACTTCATCTTAGTACCGGCCTAATGAGCTCCACAAATTCCTTCATGGACTTCGGCCGTCACCTGCATAGCTTGTTTCTTCCCTAGGCATTTGAGAATTACGTCATCACTAATAGGTTTTTTGAACAATTCCCCATCAATCAGCCAAATTAGACTGCGGACAGTCTGACTTTTTAGTCAACCCTAACATTTAGGTTTCGCAAGTATTTGATGATAAAGATTCTCCAATCATCGTCATCCACTAAGACCAAATTGGTGGTAGTATGTCAACCTTTCTTTGCCATTGATGGTAATGATCGGACCTATATCGTGATGGTTTGGCCTTTCACTTCTTTCAGCGGAGGTGAGGCTGATCCTACTTTGGCCAACTTATCGGCCTCAGTGTTGGTAGACTGGGTACATAACTCACACTTATATCATCAAATGAGTCTATAAGTTGAGTGGCAACCGAGTGAAACGGGCAGACTTCCCAGCTCTTTATCAGAAATTTACCAGATATTTACCCAATAACTAGCCCTGAATCCCCTTTGATGGGTACAGATGATGCCCCCATCTCAAGGAATATCTCAAGTCCGATGATAATCGCCTTGTATTCAACCTGATTATTAGTATATTTGAAATCGAGCCGAAACAACATCTTTGTCTTTTTATACTTAGGTGATACAATGACCACCCCTGCCCCAGCACCTTCTACATTTTTGGACCCATCAAAGATTAATGTCCATGGAACTAAGGACGTGTTTAATACTGTAGGTGCTAGTGATGTTGGGTTTGTGCCCTCAAACCATAACTTTATGTATGAGACATTGACATTTTAATATATGGATATCAGCTTTACATTTCATTGTGTATGTTCTTTTCATGAGATGATTGTTAATCCTTAAGTATTATAGTAAGTAATTCGTGTGTGTATGAGATGCACACAAGTGAGATACGAATTACTATTCTTTAATACTTAGAATGTGTCACAGTGGATGATGAGACTGGATATCTCATCAAGTCTACACTGTAGCATAATTAATTACCATTGGATGGAGTGATTAATCTCAATCACTAGAGTGTAGCTCTTAGTTGATATGCTAGTGCTTATAGTGCATTGACGGACCTGAGTTTCCTATTGACGCTTAAGACTGTCAAACAGTCAATAGAAACTCATAACTTGTATAAGGTACGTGTTCTTAATCTTGAGACGATTATGAACACAGACTATGGATATGGCTGCTTTGACTTACCAATCAGTGAGGTCTATAAAAGATCAACACCTGGGTATCTTGGGTATGTCATGTTCATAGGGTTGTGAACATATATTGTCAAGATAGAATCTACCCTCTGTTTCAGAGTAAGCATTCCCTTGAGAATGTCACCAAGTCGATTACTGAGTACTGCAGTCTTGTTGATAAGAGTTATCAACATGTTTGGTAATCATGAGAGGTGAATGGGACTCAAGGAATACAAGAAGTAATCATGATTCAGGTTGACAGTAACTGTTATCCGACTACCTGAATATGATTACGAATGCTGACGGTAGAGGGACATTAGTACAACATACAAGTCTAGTTATCGCTTCGGATATGTTCTTTTGCGTTGGAGTTCAGTTATCGTTTTATAGTGGAGTAAACTTTAACTGACCAGTTAGTTAGTTTGCTGATCAAAGAGTTTGGTCATGGTGATTAACAAACTGGTCTGAGCCAACAATAAAGAGCCTAGGAGGTCCCACTCTTAGCTCCGCTAGGATGCTTGGAAAGACACTTGAGGAAGCTGTTAAGACAAGTTCGATCGATCGAAGTATGTTCGATCGATTGAAGTCAACAGGTTCGATCGATCGAGAATGGTTCGATCGATCGAAGGTTTGATCGATCGAAGTCACTTCGATCGATCGAAGTCTAGGTCGGTTCTGGGAATCTATAAATAGGGCAGCTGCGTTCTGGAAAAGGTTGTTCGTCGTTTTGAACGTCAGAAGCTGCAGAAACTGTCTTGGAGCCCCAAAACCTTCTCTATCCTCTCTATTAGGGTTCCCACCAACCCTAGTCTTTCTGGCAGGCATCCGCAGGAGTCATAAGGGTGAAGATCATCTAGTGGAGGCTGCTGGAAGTTGAAGATCAGAATTGGGTTCAAGACACTAAGGTATAACTCGTGTCCCCACTTGTGCGCATCTGTAGAATTGACGAGTAGTAGATCTTGGCATGCCAATAAAGTTTCATAACTTGATTTTTCCGCTGCGCGTTTAAACTTTCCATTTAAACCTGTAATTCCAACAATTGGTATCAGAGCCACGCTCGTTTGGATCTATAGATGCGTTTTTTGGAACACTATTTTGATTTGCATGTTGATTTTAGAACTGTTTTCGAAACTGCATCGTCACAGATCTGTTTCTGCAGTGTTATCGCAGCAGTATACAAATCTGTGATTGCATTGGATGCAAGATGGGTTCGATCGATCGAAGTAGTCTCGATCGATCGAACGCTCTGTACTCGAGCGATCGAACAGGTTTCGATCGATCGAA
Source organism: Hydrangea macrophylla (assembly GCA_033977485.1). Classification (NCBI taxonomy): domain Eukaryota; kingdom Viridiplantae; phylum Streptophyta; class Magnoliopsida; order Cornales; family Hydrangeaceae; genus Hydrangea; species Hydrangea macrophylla. Next base: position 1,117,200 of record CM066992.1, read on the forward strand.
ACCTTCTGTTGTTCGAGCGATCGAATAGAGTTCGATCGATCGAGACAGACTCTTTGTCAGGATCTTTGTTTCACAATTTTAAAAGTATTTTGAAATTAAAAGTTTAATTTTAACGTATTCTGCAAAATTTTTAATCATTCTGTGAAATAGAATGTTCAAGCGATTGAACAGTGTTCAATCGATCGAAGGTTCGAGCGATCGAACGGTCTTCGATCGATCGAACTATGACAGAGAAGTTAGATGCTGTTTTGAGTTCTAATTCAGTATGTAAAGAGTTTATATACTATGTGAATCAATTAAGGGTTCCAATAGTTATATTTTGTTATATATATGCGTGGATGTGTTGTTCAACTAACCTTTTGCAGCAAAAGTTAGTCACTATCTCCTCATGGCGCCAAGAGCATTTAATTTTGTGTTTGAATGTTTTAGATTGGTGTGTTGTTTTAAGTTTGGTTTGGTTTTAAGGCATATGTAAAGGGCGCTGCGACTTCAATCCTACGAAAAGGAAAGTCGCACCGGTTTCCCTAGCCTTTTATTTTGGTTGTTGCTATTTCTATTTCTAGATAAATTGTAAGCTTCAAAAGAGGCATAGGTTCAATGTAATAGAATTAGAATATCCATGAAGATGGAGCAAGGAGCCGTTGTCCATGAAGATGGAGCTGGAGGCGATCAAACCAAAAGCAGGTTCTATGGAGATAGAGGCATCGTTTGGATGTCTTTTATTTCATTTTAGTTTTTTGTTTTATGTGCTTTGTTTGTGATTGGCGTATAATACATTGTTGCATGCACGCAAAACAAGTTTTCTAAAATAAAATTCAAAAACCGTTTTCAACACATTAGTAAACATTAGATGTTTATGGGAAGTGTGTAGAAACAGATTTTCTCAAAAAGCAAAATCCTTTTTTACTAAATCTAGTGGGAGAGGGTCTTATTAATTACACCCACGATCTTCCATTAACGGTTCACTGTAAGATGAGTGATGCATTCTGTGTCATCTCGCCAGGGGTGATCATTCCCTACGGAGGATGCATTACTCATTGGTTACTAGATGTGAACTTCTTTTGATAAGGATCAATCAGACGTGTTAGAGGGTGACCACCATACGGAGGCGCTACTTGAGACGGTTGTGATTGGATCCTAGTTAATGGTACACACTAGCTAAGCTATGGATAAGGGATCCCACACGGGGCATTATTCAGAAACTTAGAGATCAAATAGGTTCGGAAGTCATAACTTGTTTTGCAAGAGTTGCATAGCGGATAAGTTATGATAAATTGAAAGATCGAACATTGACCACCACACGGAGGCTTTATTCTTTCGTTTCGATATTCCGGCGACTTTGTTTTAAAATAAAAGTTTTAAAAGGATTCTTTTATTTCAAACTGTCAAATTCTGATATCCATATTTATTTTGTTTTTTGATTTTTCAGTAAATCATAATGTCTGGATCTGCATTTAGTCCACTTGCCACCATACTCACTCAAAATAAGTTAACTGGAAACAACTACACTGAATGGAAACGTAACCTTGACATCGTGTTAACTGCGGAGGATCACATATATGTCCTCACCACCCCATGCCCCGAAGAACCCGCTGCAAATGCTTCGGCTGCTGCTAGACGCGAGTTCGATAAATGGAAAAAGTCGAATGGGATGGCTCGTTGTTACATATTGGCTTCTATGGCTAATGTGTTACAACACCAATACCAGTCGAACAATTCCGCCAGTGACATTATCGAATCCCTGAAAAAGATGTTTGGGGAGCATGGCAGGCCTGCCAGACAGGTAGCTATGCAGAAGATAATGAGTGCTAAGATGTCGGAAGGGACTCCAGTCAAAGAACATGTTTTGAAAATGATTGGTTATTTAAACGAGCTGGAGACCCTAGGTGCCAACATCGATGCACAGACCCAAGTTGATATGATCCTCAATACGCTGTCGCCATCATTCGCTCAATTCAAACTGAATTATAATATGAATAAAATGGATTTTTCAATGAGCGAATTGATGAGCTCTTTATTGGCAGCGGAAGGGGTGATCAAACCTGGGGGCAGCATTTTAAACGTTGAGAAAAGCGCTTCCTCTTCCCGATCTGTGCCGAAAGGAAAGAAAGGGAAGAAGAAGGCTAGCACTGGAGGTTCAAGTGTTGGACCGGTCCCTAAGATTGCAAAATCTAAGGGAAAAGGTAAGGGCAAAGGGAAGGTGGGTGGCCAAGGCAAAGGAAAGTGTTTCCAATGCGGTGAGAAGGGCCACTGGAAGAGGAACTGTCCAGAATTCTTAGCTACAAGAGTTCAAGGTATGATTGAATCACATGTGATTGAAGTAAGTTTTAAAACGGATACTTCAAACACTTGGTGCATTGATTCTGGTGCGACTAACCATATCTGTAATTCATTGCAGGGGTTCAGATCAACCAGGAAGTGCAGTGATGGGGAAATCGTACTTACTCTAGGTTCTAGCGCAACCGTTTCTGCGGTTGCTATAGGAGTCGTAGTTTTAGAATTTCTAGACAATAAAGTTTTGATTTTATCAGATGTACTTTACGTCCCTTCAATGAGACGTAATTTAATTTCAGTTTCTAATTTATCGAATAATGGTTATTCTTTTAATTTTGGAACTGAAGTTGTGATTAAAAGAAATAGTTCTTTTATATGTTCTGGTGTTAAATCAAATGGTTTGTATGTGATTACTCCCAATATTTCTAAAGATTCTTGTATGGAACTTAATAACTCAGTGGTAACTGTACCATCTAAAAGAAAGAGATCTTCCACTAATCCAACAAGGCTTTGGCATATGAGGCTTGGTCATATCAATCTAAATAGGATTGGCAGACTAGTCAAAGAAGGGGTCTTAGGCGATTTGGTTCTCGAACCAATAGAAGTCTGCGAGTCTTGTTTAGAGGGTAAGATGACCAAAAGGCCCTTTCCTGCAAAGGGCAATAGAACCAATGCATTGTTGGAATTAGTTCATACTGATGTGTGTGGACCAATAAATATTAGAGCAAGGGGTGGTTATGAGTATTTCATAACATTTACTGATGACCACTCTAGGTATGGATATGTGTACCTAATGCAGCACAAGTCTGAAGCCTTTGAAAAGTTCAAAGAGTTTAGGGCTGAAGTGGAGAAGCAATTGGGCACACATATCAAGGCCATTCGATCTGATCGAGGTGGCGAGTATCTCTCTAATGAATTTATTGATCACCTCATACAGAATGGGATTCTGTCACAGTTGACTGCACCTGGTACGCCTCAGCAAAACGGTGTAGCGGAGAGAAGGAATCGGACTCTTTTAGACATGACTAGGTCAATGATGAGTTATTCTGAGTTACCTTTATTTCTTTGGGGTTATGCTTTGGAAACCGCTGCTTACATACTAAATCTAGTACCAAGCAAATCTGTTCCCAGGACACCACGAGAGATGTGGATTGGGCGCAAGCCTTCTTTGCAACATCTCCGGATATGGGGATGTCCGGCACATGTGCTAAAAGGAAAGATGAGCAAGTTGGATTCTAGATCGGAAGTATGTTACTTCGTGGGGTATCCAAAGGGTACTTATGGATGGTATTTTTATGATCCAAGAGAACAGAAGGTGTTCGTCAGTACGAATGCTATTTTCTTGGAGGATGATTATATCATGAACCATAAACCTAAGGGAAGGATAGATCTTAGAGAGATAGAAGGAGAGCCCTCAGTCCAACCCGTAGTTAATAACGATGTAAATCAGGAAAATACCACTTCTTCACCTATTTCCGCACCAGTACCTCGTCGTAGTGGGAGGATTATCAGCCAGCCTGATAGATACATGTTCTTAGGAGAAGTTTTTGAAGCTGTCTCCATAGAATCTGAATCTGATCCTACCACATACGAAGAGGCAATGGCTGATGTTGATTCAGCTCATTGGGTTAAAGCTATGAAGGCTGAATTGGAATCTATGGATTCTAATCAGGTCTGGGATCTTGTAGAACTTCCAGCCAATATTAAACCCATTGGCTGTAAGTGGGTCTACAAGAGGAAAAGAGGATCTGATGGAAAGGTTGAGACCTTTAAGGCAAGGCTTGTTGCGAAAGGTTATACTCAGAGGGAGGGCATTGACTATGAGGAAACCTTCTCGCCGGTGGCCATGCTCAAGTCCATCAGAATACTCTTATCCGTTGCTGCATGCCTAGATTTCAAGATCTGGCAGATGGACGTCAAGACTGCATTCTTGAATGGCAATCTTGAGGAGGACATCTATATGCAACAACCAGAAGGGTTCATAGCTGGTCGGAAAGGTAACTTGGTATGCAAGTTGCAAAAGTCCATTTATGGGCTTAAGCAGGCATCCAGAAGTTGGAACATACGATTTGACCAAGCGGTCAAATCGTTTGGTTTCATACAGAATCTGGATGAACCTTGTGTATACAAGAAATGTGAAGGCAAAGTGGTGGCTTTTCTTGTGCTTTACGTTGACGACATTCTACTCATTGGAAATGATGTAGCGGCATTGTCAACGGTCAAGATTTGGCTAGCTAGTACTTTCGATATGAAGGATCTAGGAGAGGCGAGCTATATTCTTGGGATAAAGCTCTTTCGGGATCGCAAGCGAAAGATAATGGGATTATCTCAAGATGGTTATATCGATAAGGTGCTAACTAAGTTTTCAATGGATAATTCGAAGAAAGGTTTGTTACCTTTCAGGCATGGTTTAGCGTTCTCCAAGGACCAGTGTCCAAAGACACAGGAGGAGAGGAATCGCATGACAGGAGTTCCCTATGCTTCTGCAGTGGGAAGTCTCATGTATGCGATGTTATGCACTAGACCAGATATCTGCTTTGCCGTTGGCATGGTTAGCAAATATCAGTCGAATCCGGGTCCAGAGCACTGGACAGCCGTTAAGCACATTCTTAAGTACTTGAGAAGAACTAAAGATTACATGCTTATGTACGGTGGTAGTGAGTTAATTCCAGTGGGATACACTGACTCGGACTTTATGTCAGATAAAGATTCGAGGAAGTCGACGTCCGGACATCTCTTTACCTTGGGAGGTGGTGCTGTCAGTTGGAGGAGCATTAAGCAGAAATGCATTGCAGACTCAACTACAGAAGCTGAGTATGTGGCTGCTTGTGAAGTCGCAAAGGAAGCTGTTTGGCTCAAGAAGTTCCTTATGGAACTCGAGGTGGTACCAGCATCGTTGTCACCTATTACGCTTTATTGTGATAATAGTGGGGCAGTGGCTCAGTCCAAGGAGCCAAGGAACCACGGAAAGGGAAAGCACGTAGAGCGGAAATATCATCTTATCCGAGATATTGTTCAACGTGGAGATGTGACTGTCACCAAGATTGCCACAGCTGACAATCTTGCTGATCCGTTTACAAAGGCCTTGCCACAGAAGGTCTTTGATCGTCATCTAGATAGTCTAGGTCTTAGATGTAGTTCTGAATGGTTATGAGTGCAAGTGGGAGTTTGTTGGGTTTGTGCCCTCAAACCATAACTTTATGTATGAGACATTGACATTTTAATATATGGATATCAGCTTTACATTTCATTGTGTATGTTCTTTTCATGAGATGATTGTTAATCCTTAAGTATTATAGTAAGTAATTCGTGTGTGTATGAGATGCACACAAGTGAGATACGAATTACTATTCTTTAATACTTAGAATGTGTCACAGTGGATGATGAGACTGGATATCTCATCAAGTCTACACTGTAGCATAATTAATTACCATTGGATGGAGTGATTAATCTCAATCACTAGAGTGTAGCTCTTAGTTGATATGCTAGTGCTTATAGTGCATTGACGGACCTGAGTTTCCTATTGACGCTTAAGACTGTCAAACAGTCAATAGAAACTCATAACTTGTATAAGGTACGTGTTCTTAATCTTGAGACGATTATGAACACAGACTATGGATATGGCTGCTTTGACTTACCAATCAGTGAGGTCTATAAAAGATCAACACCTGGGTATCTTGGGTATGTCATGTTCATAGGGTTGTGAACATATATTGTCAAGATAGAATCTACCCTCTGTTTCAGAGTAAGCATTCCCTTGAGAATGTCACCAAGTCGATTACTGAGTACTGCAGTCTTGTTGATAAGAGTTATCAACATGTTTGGTAATCATGAGAGGTGAATGGGACTCAAGGAATACAAGAAGTAATCATGATTCAGGTTGACAGTAACTGTTATCCGACTACCTGAATATGATTACGAATGCTGACGGTAGAGGGACATTAGTACAACATACAAGTCTAGTTATCGCTTCGGATATGTTCTTTTGCGTTGGAGTTCAGTTATCGTTTTATAGTGGAGTAAACTTTAACTGACCAGTTAGTTAGTTTGCTGATCAAAGAGTTTGGTCATGGTGATTAACAAACTGGTCTGAGCCAACAATAAAGAGCCTAGGAGGTCACACTCTTAGCTCCGCTAGGATGCTTGGAAAGACACTTGAGGAAGCTGTTAAGACAAGTTCGATCGATCGAAGTATGTTCGATCGATTGAAGTCAACAGGTTCGATCGATCGAGAATGGTTCGATCGATCGAAGGTTCGATCGATCGAAGTCACTTCGATCGATCGAAGTCTAGGTCGGTTCTGGGAATCTATAAATAGGGCAGCTGCGTTCTGGAAAAGGTTGTTCGTCGTTTTGAACGTCAGAAGCTGCAGAAACTGTCTTGGAGCCCCAAAACCTTCTCTATCCTCTCTATTAGGGTTCCCACCAACCCTAGTCTTTCTGGCAGGCATCCGCAGGAGTCATAAGGGTGAAGATCATCTAGTGGAGGCTGCTGGAAGTTGAAGATCAGAATTGGGTTCAAGACACTAAGGTATAACTCGTGTCCCCACTTGTGCGCATCTGTAGAATTGACGAGTAGTAGATCTTGGCATGCCAATAAAGTTTCATAACTTGATTTTTCCGCTGCGCGTTTAAACTTTCCATTTAAACCTGTAATTCCAACAAGTGACAGATCCCCCAAATCAGCAGGGTCAGGGTGATCGGCTAAAAAATTGGCTATGGCCTGGCCCTTGACCGATTGCTATGATCGGTATTGAATGGCAACTCTATTAGGGACAAGGTCCATTTTCCAATTTGCCTGCGCATAATGGGTCTTGATAGCATGTACTTAATCACATCAGTTTGACATATAATGTAAGTAGAAACAGGAAACATATATGTTCTTAATTTTTGTGATGAAAGTATAATGGTAAGCACAACTTCTCAATCGGCTCATAGCGCTGCTCGATTGGAGTCAGATATCTACCTAAGTAATAAACTGCCTTCTCATTCCCTTGCTCATTATCTTGAGCTAACATGCTTCCTATAGAGCAATTGGAGGCCGATATGTACAGCTTAAGACACCTACCTTTCTTAAGTGGCATTAACACAGGAGGGTAGACAAGCATTGTTTTATCCCTTCAAAGGCTTGCTAGTGGCTATCATCCCACTTGAATTCTTCATCTGTCTTGATCTTTCGCAGTGGGGTCCATACTTGAGTCTTCCCTGCATAATTAGAAATAAATCTCCCAAGGAAATTGATCTGCCCGAGCAACCTATGTAATTCCTTCTTGTTGACCGGGGTTTTTGCTGCTTGGATCGCTCAAGCCTTGCTCTTCTCAACCTTAAAACATCTTTGGTGCACCAAGAAACCTAAGAAGTTTCCTGCTGAAACGCCGAATGCACATTTGTGCAGATTCATCTTTAGCTTGTGAGCATTCATTCTTTTTAATGCCTTTTCCAAGTCTCTCAAATGATCGGTGTTGTCACTGGACTTAATCAGCACATCATCAATATACGCCTCCATAAAACATCCAATTATGTCATAGAAGATTGAATTCATTTCCCATTGATAGGTAGCTCCTGCGTTCTTTAGCTCGAAAGGCACCACCCGCTCAAAGGTTCTAATTGCCCCCGGGCACTGAAAAGCTGTCTTTAGGACATCTTTTTGGCGATATAAATTTGGTTGTACCCTGATTGTCCATCCATAAATGACAAGATTTTGTGTTTGGCGGCTGAATCAATTAGCTGATTGGCCATGGGCATTGGGTACTCGACTTTTGGGGCAGCCAAGTTTAGATTTCTAAAATCGACGCACACCCTAAGCTTTCCATTCTTCTTTACCACTGGGACAACATTCAATACCCATTCTACATACCTTGTAGTTCGAATGAAGCCAGCCCCAAGGAGTCTCACTATTTCTTCTTTAACCTTCAATGTAACCTCAGGAGACATTCGTCTAGGCAGCTGCTTGAACGGCCTGAACCTCGATTTGATTGGTAATCAGTGTTCCATTAGTTCCCTAGATAGCCCAAGCATCAAATCATAGTCCCAAGCAAAATAGTCTTTATACTTATGTAGGAGTGCTATTACCTCGGCCTGGAACTGTGGTTCTAGCATCTGACTCACAAACGTTGGCTTATGCTTTGCTGCATCGCCTAGATTGACTTCCAAAAGGGGCTCTTGAACGTCGGCCTTCAGATCGTCCAACTTTGCTATGGCCGTTTCTAATTCTTCCATATGAATCTCTTCTTCTTTCGGCATTTCTTCCTCGTAGATACAATTGGCCAGGTTTACCCCATAATCGGTTTGGCCGATCTCTATTCTCCTATCGGCCAGATACGTGCACCATCTAGCCATTCTGGCCTTTAAGGACATCTATCTTTGGACTTCAATTAGTTATTGATTCATTAGTAATGTCTTGTTCATTAATCTCCATCGGCCTTAGTTCTTCAGTCCGATTGGGGTATGGTAGTATGACATCAAGTCTTGTAGAGCTCCTTTGCAGAATGTGACTGCATTTGGTTTTCCTAACTTACCACATCCTAACAGCTTGACTGGCCCGATGTCATCTTCATATAGAACTGCATCGGTCATTTGCACACAGGCTACGAACGGTCTCATGTCAGCCCCTACTACTTCAACCTCATCACCTCTCTAGAAAATCAATAGTTAATGCAGGGTAGAAGGAATATAGTACTTAGGATGGATCTAGTCTTGGCCTAGTAGTGCATTTGCGGTCGATGTCTCTACTATAAAGAAGACTGTCATGACTGTCTTGCTAGCAACGGTTAACTCTAAAGGTAGGATACCATTGGTCGTTCAGGGTGTCCTTGTGAAACTCTGTATGTTCATTTTGGTCAGAATCAACTTCGACTCAGATTTCTGGAGAACCCTTAACATGATCTAGAGCATGATGTTAATAGCAGACCCTCTACCCACAAGAATTCTGTTTATTGGGACTCCTTCAATATGTCCTTTGACATATAGAGGCTTCAAGTGCTAAGATATCTGATAGGTGGGTTTTTCAAAAACCACCTTGAGATGCCCTGCTGGTCTTTGTCCGTCTTTCATTTATTGTCCTTTCGGCCTTAAGTGGTTATCTTAGGTCGATCAGACTATTGATCGGAGGCATCCACGTTCTTGCTTGTGGCTTGCACTACATCAGGCTTGACGGTTTCTCCTCCAGTCCAAAACACGTCTTCTATCATGGCCAACTCTTCGATCTGGCCCTCTATAACATCCCCCTTTATGGTCATTGGTTGGTCTGGTTTAGCCATGAAGGATATGGGTAGAGTAAACACCATGTTTGAAGACAGACCCTTTGGAATCGTCCCAAATTGAATCGTTAAGTCGTCTGGATCTCCAAAATCATCAGTCTCCTCATCCATTAAACCCGTGTCAGGCTTACCTTCCTGTGTCTCTTTTTCTTGCCTAAACATCTCTTTTAGGCATTCAGTGGCCTGCATCGCACCTTTGGCTATTTTCTTATCGAAAATGATCTCTTCGTCAACTGATACCTGCTCCGAAGGATTGGGCACATAGGGTAGAAGAACCCTTGGGGGGTTGTAAGCTCGATTCTCCCAGCATCGTCATTCTCTTTCAACCTGCCTTGCCCTTTGGAATCTTCTTTTTTGGGATTTGATGTACTTAGGCATTGTTGCGAATTTAAGGTGTTTAACCCTATACCACTTCCCTTCATCCGCCCTCGGCGGTAGCACCATACTTGAATGGATGTTCGAAGTTGAAGCCTTTTCTGGTGCATTCAGCCTTATCGGTGGCCGATGATGCCTTTCTTCCGATCGGCTTGAACCTGCCATACCAATTACTGATGACGGCACTAGTTTAGGTTTCCATTCGGGCTTAAACTGACTTTGCTTGGGTAGCGAAAGCCTTTCATGCACATGCCTTCTTGGGCTATGCTCATGGTGCTCATGAACTCTAGGCCTCTCGCTTGGGTTGGAGGCCTCTTTCTTGAGATCGGCCTTGCATCTTGGACAAAGGCCTTGTTCAATTAGGTCTAGTTGTCACTGTAAATTAGTGATCAAACTATTTGTATTTGATCGGGTCGCTTCAATCCTTGCCTTTCGATCAACTTGCTTTTGCTCTTGATAAGTCTTCTGTAGCTCGTGAATTGTTACCTTCGGCCTTCCATGGACGAAATGGCAATCTATTTCCCTTCCCTTTGCTATGGCCTGTATAGCTCTTTTTCGATCAGGTCAACCATTGGTCTGGACCTTGCCAGCTTGTTCATATCGGGCACGACCACGTTGGCACTGGTGATCTGAGGAAAGGGATTTGCATCAATTCCCAAGGCTTTATCTGAAAACTTGAAAACTCCCTTTTCTACATTTTCCTGTTTCACATTCAAAAAACCACATAGTTGTTAGTTGAGTGTTTCCAAGAATTGTGCCATTTACAGTATTCTTTATTTTTAACGTCATCGGCCTTTGGGATCCGTTGACCATCACTAAGCTTGATCACTTTTTCGGCCAGAAGAGCGTCGAAAATCTGATCGGCCATGGTGATGTCAAAAGTATAGTTTTTTCCTACCTCAAATGCCATCTTTTTTGTAGCAGCGTTATTATTCATGGGCTTGTTCAAGGCATTACATACTATCGCCCGTTTATAAACCAACTCGGCCATATCGATTTATGTTTTGAGGTCACAATCTGCTAGATGGACCTCGTAATTGGGATCTTCATATTAGGTACCCTTGGATGAGTTCTTCTTCTCCTGCTCATCCAGGAGGATACACTCATAGCGAGTGGCCCTCGTGGCCAGCTCGAATAGATCTCAGAAATCACTCCCTTCAAACCTCTTGCGAAGCTCAAAGGATATCTCTCCCATAGCCATCTTAACATATTCCTCCTCAGGTAAGACAGTCTTACACCTATACTTAGCCTTCCTGAAGCGGGCTATGTAGGTCTCCACTGTCTCCCATACTAGTTGGAGCATTCTAGATAGGTTTGCCAGTGATGTTTCGGGCTCAGTCCTATAGAACTGGCCAGAAGAAGGTTATGCCTGTGAGAGAGTTTGGGAATAACCTCAGTTTCAATGGGTCACTGCTACCAACATGGCCGCATTGTACTATGAAATGGTCAATATGCTCTATTGAGGACTGTTCACCTTCCCCAGAAAATAGATTGAAATTTGGGACCTTCTACCCTTGGGGAAAATTGATTTGTTCAATTTCAAGTAGGGATGGCTGTCTATACATCGGCTTCTCCACCCTTCTCATTAACGGGCCATACTCTTTGTGTATGGCCGCTACCAATTCCTCCCTATTGATAAGTTGTGGGACAATAGGCTGAGCTGCCACAACAGGGGGTGCTATTGGAGGTGATATTTAGTGTTGGTTATTATTGGCTTGATGAGGGCAAAAAGCATCATTAGTTCTTTGCCCCTTAGCAGTGTGGGCAAGGGGACCAGTATGACCGATTGTTTTCGTGTTACGGCCATTGTGTTGAAGAGTCATTGGCATCATCGATCCAGTGGGATTAGTGGCCACTGTACTGCTAGCCTCTCATGACTGCAACTCGGGCTTCCTGCCCGATCCGTTGTGCTCTCGAAGATTCAGGCACACATATCGTGGATCTCTTGGCTTATCGAACACCCACGATATGCCAAAACCCGATCTTTCGTCCTGTTCTTTGTTGTTTTTGGCCTCAGAAGTAGCTATGAGCCAGCCTATCATTCTAGACAGGCCGTTAAACGTTGTGTTCATCTTTTCAGTTGATGCTTCTGGCTTTTTTGCATCTCAGATGTCTGTTCAATCAGCGTTTGAAAATTTTCCATAGAGCCTAGAAGTGCATTATAGTCTTGCCTCATAGGTTCCATGGTTTGCCTCATGACTGCTGACAACGCTTCTAGAGTCAAGGCACTTTCCGTTGGGGAATGGGCTGTGCTCTCATCCTCTGGTGGGTCAACAACGATCAGGTCAACTTGTTCGTTTTTACTGGTTCGGTTATCTCTCTTCGGAGACTTGTCTTAGCACTATGGGCCCCACCGGGCGTGCCAAAAATGTTTGCTTATAGTTATGCATGGGCGTGCTAGAGCCAAATGGGCTCGGTGTGTATGCAAACTAATTTCCTATATGCTTGAGTGAATATTACTCAAGGCTTCTAAATCTGACTTCTAACAGGTGATTGTGTGTGGTGAGTAGGAAAGTACCCACACTGAAAATTCTATCGCAGTACTGAAGCGCACAAGCCAATTAGAGCAGAGTTTATTAGATAAACAATCACAAACTAATATTTTACTGAATGTTTGGAAAATGATACACCCAAAATTGGCTCCATCCAATGACCGAGCGGTTCTAATCAGCAGTCGGTCCATGCCCCAGTCAAATCATGTACAACTCCTCGGACAAGCATCATCCCGAGCGGTCTAGTCTACATAGAACTCATCATCCCGAGCGGCTTATCCAGGACCCGGCCAATAGGTCGGGAAAACCGTGCAGGCACATCCCACCGCTGGAACAGATCATCCGGGCCCACAGGCATGATTTCGAGCATTACGGGCAGTTTCCTACCCAAGCTAGAAGACTAATGGAAAGTGCCCACTATTTCCTAATCCAATTAGGAAACCCCCACAATTGATGTCAATCTATATCAATTGGATTATATTTCCTTATCCATGTAAGAGTAGGTCTCTTGCTTCGATAAAAGAGACCTCTCACCCCCCATTGAAGGGGCCAACTCTTTAGTCTACACAGCACCTCTATAAAATTCACCATTGTACGCATACACCCGGCCGGTATTACTGGTAGTGCTGCCCCTCTTTGTTGGATCACCAGGCCCGCGCGGTGATCTGCTAGTGAACGTGCTCAGACACACATGTGGACGTAGGTACCTTCATTAACAGGGTCGAACCACATACAAAAAATAGTCTCTCTCCTAAAATTGCTCTGTTTTACTCTTACCAAATTCTGGCATTATGAGTTTGGCGCCGTCTGTGGGAAATGACAAGTCTTCTCATCAACAAATCTCTTGACTGATCGTCATGCCACCGAAGAAGGGTAAGAATGTTGGTTAGCAGTCCAACCGGGATGTCCCTCCAGCCCCGGCATTGGCTGCGGCAGTCATGACATCTGAGCAGATCACTACGACCCTCACACAACTCCTCGAGGGCCAGCGTCAAATCCAGCAACAGATCGAAGCCCTGCTAGCCCAGCAAAGCAGTCCTCCAGGGGTGGGGAAACGACTCAGGAATGTTGCATACGGTCGGGAACAGATCTTGACCAGACAACACGTCCGAGCTAACCCGTCCTGTGTTTAGGATGCTAGAGACATCAACAGTGGGCGTGCTGCCCGAGAGGAAAGGCGGGAGCATATGGCCCGGGAATCAGTCCAGGGTCACTCGGTCAAGAGCCGATTCGTCCCTGGGCACACGGTTACCCAGAGTCATAGCCGAGGCCGATCCCTGAGGATAACACCCCGCCATGAAGAAAAAGCCTCTTCCACCGACCCGACTAACCCCTCGGGTATCGGTCGGGAAGGGGTGGAATCCCGAATCAAGGACTTGCAGAAACAAATCGATGGAGTGGCCAAAAAGCTTGGTCAAAACTGTACAAAGAATCAAGCCAATACTGAGATAGAGTCACCATTCCCCAGCCAGATCATGAGGTTTTCCATCCTGCGCAAATTTAAGCAACGTCGCCTAGATCCCTACAACGGCTCGACAAGGTCGGTCGACCACATCCGGACCTACAAGGCTCAGATGGCTTTAGCCACCCACTCCCGATGAACTACATTGCCTAGCCTTCCCCAGCACTTTGAAAGGCCCGGCCGCCCAATAGTTCTACTCGTTGGAGCCCCAATCGGTCCGCAATTTAACGCAACTCAGTAAGCAGTTCATCAATCAGTTCATCGGTATGCATGAACGACAAAGCCTAACATACATCTACTGACGGTCATACAAAGGAATAATGAGACCCTCAAGGAGTTCACCGGTCGGTTTAATCAAGAGAAGCTCAGCATCTACGATCTTGATGAAACCGCCGCTATCATAGCCTTCTGCTCGGGAGTTCAACACACCAGGTGCGCCACGTCGTTCCACAGAAACCAACCAGAAACTTTGGTTGAGCTCTCTGAGAGGGTTGGAAAATACATTGACACTATAAAGTTTCTGAAGACCAAAGACACCGGGCAAGAAAGCAACGAGTCTTCCAGAAGTAAGCGAAAGCGAGATCAGCCCGGGAGTTCTGAAAGTTCTTCCAGTTCGCAGCGGTCTGAGTCCGGCAGCCCCGACCCGACCTCCAGTTCACAGTGGTCTGAGTCTGGCCGCCCTGACCCGACCTCTAGTTAACATCGGTCAGGATCAAGCAGTTTCGACTTTGCCTCCAGCACAGAGAAGTCAGAAGCCCGGCGATCCTGATCCGACCTTCTGTCTCCATCGGTCTAGAAGAGCTCGACTATAGTGGTACTTGCTTGATCACCACATGAGGCTCCACCGATTGTCAGAAAACTCATAAAAAGACCTCGGGCCTAACCCGAGGCATACAAAGACCTCGGGCCTAACCCCGAGGCATACAAAGACCTCGGGCCAAACCTGTAATACCCTGTATTTCCAATAAATAATTATGCACAGAGATTCTATATACTTCCCTTGACCATTCATGAAATTTCATCTTCGATCGATCGAAGCTCTTTCGAGCGATCGAGCATCCCATAAGTTCAAGCGATTGAACCCTTTTTCGAGCGATCAAAACCCTACCGACATAAATTTAATACGTGGTCCCCACTTCGATCGATCAAACCCTTTTTCAATCGATCTAACTGACCGATCTGAGTTCGATCGATCGAGAATAATTCGATCGATCGAGAGTGCAATTATCAGAATTCCAGTTTCTGCGCAAATGCTGCCACCTACACCCCATTCCCCCTATATATACATTAGTCTCGTGGGTGTTGTGTGTTTACTAAAATTGTGAGAGTTGAGAGAGCTTGAGAGAGTGTGAGTGTGTTATCTATATATTATACACATACATCCATATATATATAAATATATACACACACATATAAAGATATGTATACTCAGAAGAAGAAGAGATAGAGATGAAGAAGAACAAGAAGAAGGAGAGAAAGAGAAGGAGGCAGAGAGAGACCGAGAGGAGAAGAGAAAGAAAGAGGAGCCACCATTAAAGCTTGGAAGCTTTCAAACAAGCCAAACGCGCCCTTAACGACTTTCGGTGAGTTCCAAACTCACTCGGTAGCTTAGTTATGATGTTTTACGTATTCTGGACGTATTAAATATAGCCCAAACACCCCCTAGCACATTCTGCATGTTCACTGGCAGAATCTGTGGAAGACGAAGTTCGATCGATCTAACTGAGTTCAATCGATCGAACATCCCTGAGTCTCAATCGATCGAGAATACTTCAATCGATCGAGACTACCTTCACTTCGATCGATCGAGAAGACTTCAATCGATCGAACAGCACTTTCTTCGAGCGATCGAGATGATCTCAATCGATCGAACCTAGCAGAACATGAATGTATTTCCTTTTAGTTTATAATGCATAGTGCGTAGTTGTTTAATTGTTGTTTCATGTTCCTATTATGCGATATTATGGATTACGGAGGTAATGGGATATGATAATGAGTTTGAGATAACATAGTGAGTAACGTAGTCGGGTTCGGAACGTTAGTAATAGTACGACGCGATAACGAGATAAGTTCGAGATGGTAACACTGGGTAGTATTGGATAACTGGGAGTTAAGTCAGTAAGATGATTGGTAGGTTCAAGGTTGTGTGAGTCGAGCTGATGATTCGCTCGGGTTGAATCCAATAAGTGTATGTCAAGGATTTGATCAGGACCGTGAGAATTATGGGTGTACAGTACTCGCAAGAGTTCTTAAAAGCGGTGAACAGTAAGAGTTCTTAAAAGCGGTGAATAGTAAGAGTTCTTAAAAGCGGTGAACAAGAGCACTGGTATGTTGTGCTGATATAATCAGTTCGAGAGAGAGAGTCAGTTGGGAATTGTGAGATCAGTCTTAGAGTGGGAATTAATAAGAATCGATTAATGATATGTCTGAATAAAAGAGGAAGAGATATATTTCGTATTACTGTCATCTATTGTTCATAACTGTAAATATGTTATTTCTACGAGACTGCGTTAGTTAGTGCTCACTCAGCTTTCAACAAGCTGACGACCTTTATTGCCTGGACATTCCCCGTCCAGACTATCCTGTCCTTTACAATGCAGATGACGGAACTTATGGCAATAACGATTACCCTGAAGGGAGTTACGTAGAGAATGGCCCCACTGATGCCAGTTATGCTGACGCCTATCCGTACGCCAGCTGAAGACCTGAAGATAGATAGTAGTTTATATTACTACTTTTCTTTTACTGTTGTACTTTGTAGTTTAACGGGTACTTGGGCATATTTTGTCTCCAGACCTGTTGTGATCTTGTGGACCATACTCTGATGATTGTAATAGATAGAATCGTGTTTATATTTCAGTGGTTTACTGTTCCTGTTGTTCTTGTGGACTAGTACTGTGTGGTGTGGATTATCAATGACTTTCACTTGTCATTCCTTATGGACCCATAAAGGAAATTTATTTTTCTCTATTTATGCTGCTCCGGGGCGTGACAAAACCCTAAGGCACTAAAAAGATCTCGGGCTCCGAACGCAGGCACCAAAGACCTCGGGGTCACGCCCGAGGCACCGGCTTCGCTTAGGTCCAACCGACAATGGAGACAAACCTCCTAGGTGGCTGATGATGGAAAGCTTCAAAAGACCCTGCAACTACCATGTTCCAGGTCGGTTACCTACAGTTCATAGCCTATGTAAGACCCTCGTCTTAGCGAAAGCTTGGGGGGCAAGACGGCACAGTGAACTAAACAGGAAATCACACTGGGTATTTACAGGCCTCGCGGATAACCAAGTCAAAATCTTGGACAACCCGAGCACCTACAGTACTTAGAGGCATTAACTCCACTTAGGTCCAGACCGACGATAGAGGTGACTAAATCTCTTAGGTTGGCCGATGATAGAGGAGCAAAAAGACCCTAAAGCAACGTGATTTTGGTCTACTCCACCAACATGGTCAAGCTCTTCTCCCAACAGTCTTGACGAAGGTTGACCAGGCGGAAGACAACCAACCTGGGGAGTTAACGCAAAAGGACCCTAAAGCGATACGCTTTAGGTCGGCTTTTCCAACATGGTCAAATTCTTCTACCCACAACCTTTTCGAAGGTTTACGGGCAGAAGATAACCATCCTAGGAGCTAACTCAAGTAAAAAGACTCCGAAGTGGGCCGAGTCTGAACTCCCGGTCACTTCCCGAGCATTCAAAGACTCCGAATTAGGCCTGGTCTCAACTTCCGGTCAGTTCCCGAGCACCTAAAAGTCCCGAGCTAGGCTGGGTCTCAACTCTCAGTCAGTTCCTGAGGACTCACCAGGCTCAGAAGCCCCGAGGCAGCTTCTCCAAGCACTCAGACAGTGGCAAGTAGCATCAAACTGATTTCCAAACTTGCCCCGATATAGCATCTGGCCAACCTTGGAAATGGGGGGCTGCTGTTACACCCAAAATTGGCTCCATCCTATGACCGAGCGGTTCTAATCAGCAGCCGGTCCATGCCCCAGTCAAATCATGTACAAATCCTCGGACAAACATCATCCCGAGCGGTCTAGTCTACATAGAACTCATCATCCCGAGCGGCTTATCCACGACCCGGCTAACAGGTCGGGAAAACAGCGCAGGCACATCCCACCATGGGAACAGATCATCCGGGCCCACAGGCATGATCCCGAGCATTACGGGCAGTTTCCTACCCAAGCTAGAAGACTAATGGAAAGTGCCCACTATTTCCTAATCCAATTAGGAAACCCCCACAATTGATGCCAATCTATATCAATTGGATTATATTTCCTTATCCATGTAAGAGTAGGTCTCTTGCATCTATAAAAGAGACCTCTCACCCCCATTGAAGGGGCCAACTCTTTAGTCTACACAGCACCTCTATAAAATTCACCATTGTACGCATACACCCGGCCTGTATTACTGGAAGTGCCGCCCCATTTTGTTGGCTCACCAGGCCCGCGGGTGATCTGCTAGTGAACGTGCTCAGACACATACGTGGAAGTAGGTACCTTCATTAACAGGGCCGAACCACATACAAAAAATAGTCTCTCTCACTTTCTCTCTCCTAAAATTGCTCTACTTTACTCTTACCAAATTCTGGCATCATCAGAAAATAACAACAAAAACGAAGAACATGATCAGAACAGGCTCTGAATTGTTCAAAAGATTGAAAACAGTAAAGAAAAAAACTTAACAGAGATAGACCTATTTGCTATGAATGTAGAAAAATAGGAAGAACGCAGGGTTGAATGCTCTGAATGTTGTGTATGTGTGCTGTTTTCGAGATGACGTGTAGTCCTCTGCACGGTTGGCCTGTCTTTGTATATATAGCCGCCTTAGACCAATCCTGATATGGCAAGGACTCCTTCTTGTGCTCTAAGTAGGATATGCATTGCAGAATCCTTCCTAATCCAAAACTTTTTCCTTATCCTCATTCTGATTGAGTCAATCCCAATATTCTCAGGATTATCCCTCCATATCCAGCCGGACGCGATCAGATTCTAATCCTAAATAGACTCTGCCTCCTTAATTTCAGGGTGATGTCACCATGACAGCTGGAAGCAGAACCGTCTTACTACTCGGTCTCCGCAACGTGAACCTATACTATCATCAGGCTTGTGTAACTCCACCTGTCACGCTTTCTGACTCTCGTAAGCCTGATGACGGTTTTACGCATGCTCTTAACCAATCAGGCTCATGCAATTGGCCTTTACTACCATCTCCGAATATAGCGTCTGATCGCCGAGCGTTCATCGGGCTTCTCTTGACTTTTGCGCATGCCTTTTGGATGCCCGATAGACGTTATCCATATTTAGCCAACCAATCGGGCTCCATACCACTTGTGCTTTTGTCCTTGTTAATTACGTGTCCTCGAGTCCAATCTCATTCCCCTCAGTCTTGGGGCAGCCTAATCCAACTTCATTCGGGCCAAATATCCTTTGACGATTTTTGGATGCAAACAAACATATGGATATATATATATATATGAATATGAATTTGTTCAAAAAAGCAAAAATTTAAACCCAAAACTAACTTTTTCTAAAAACTAATTTATTCCTAAGATTTAAATCCAAAATTGATTTATTTCAAAAACCTAAAATTTAAACCCAAAATATCAAACTCACCCCAAAATATAAGGTGTATATGTATGTACGTACATATGCATGGTCCGTATATATGGTATGTATGTAGGTATACATGTAGGGAGGTCTCTGTGAATTTTGGAATCTAGAAAGGAGGTGTGTAATGCAAATCCAAACATTAAAGGAGGTCTGTGTAATTTTGCAATATAAAGGGGAGATCTATGTAATTTTGCCAAACCTCAGAGGATATCCATGTAATTAATCCAAATAAAATTAATTAATTTATTTACTTTTGAAGCATAATTTTCTGGAGTAAAAGAGGGAAAACCTGTCCAGACAGGAAGTCAAGAAGAAAATGCAGTGTAAGAGAGAGAAAACGCGTTTTGATTGTCTCTTTCATTATTTTTATATATTTTTAATTTTCATTTAAATGTTTATATTAACGTGTATGTATATTAGGTATATTAATATTTCAGTCAACATTCTATATGAAATTTAGAAGTCAATTTACTAATTTTTTAAATTAAAAAATATAAACAATAAATAAAAATATTAAAAAGTAATCAACAAAATTAAAAAACATCAATTTTGAATAGTATTTGTTTTAGTCTACTTATGTTTTGAAGGTTGTGATTTTGTATCAAAATGTTAAAATGATTGCTCTCAATATTGTGAATATTTGCTCTCTTGTGAAAAATTGCACACAATTTTGAAAACATTTGCTCTCTATGCTTTGAAGAGTTGCTCCTAATATTTTGAAAAGTTGCTCTTAAAGAATTATTGTAAAACGTCAGGTTAAATTTGAGAACTTTTTAATTATACAAAAAAAAAAGTTAGTCTTTTCTTATTTTTGAAAAAACAATAAATTAATTTTTAAACACTATATAAAAAGTAGATTGAAAGTTAATTATTTCATGTATAACATTACTACTCCATCTATCCCATTTTAAGAGTTATTAATGTCATTTTTTGATGTTCCATTTTAAGAGTTTTCTTGAAAAGTCAAAGCACTTTATTATACACTTTTCAAATTTCTTTTCTATCTATTTCATTAATGTGACATTAAAATTTTAAATTTCAAAAAGAACAATATTAAAAGTAAGAAAATCTCACAAAAATAAAATGCCACCTTCATAAATTGATATTCCAAAAAGAGACACTTCAAATGAGACGCTAATTGCTCTAAATAACAACAATGATTGTGATACACATCAAACGACACACCGAATGACACATTGTGTGTTAAATGCATGTACCATACATATATATTTGAATTTTTCACACTTTTCTGTGCATCACTTACACTACACACACGATACAAACATTCAAAACTGGTGTGTCGTTCAATGTGTCGTTTGGTGTGTATGGTATCATTTTTGTCTAAATAATCATGAAAGGAGATGCTAGTCAAAAATGCATCACCATTCGACCATATCCACGATTAACCAAAAAAAACAAAAAAACCTCACCCACGCAAATATCCCCAAAATTTTAAAGCCAATTTTTTCTTTTTCCTGAACGCGGAAGAAGAAGAAGAACCCAGTAAATCTCTCCTCTCATGCCATGCGTTCTATCTATCCAATCGATTTTGCCGAAAGCTTGAGGATGTAAGATTTCTTCTCACTTAATTGCACATTTATTCTTTTAATTTCTTTTTATTAGGAAGCAATTCCAACAAAATAAAATTTTCTTCTCACTATTATGCTTTTTTGTCTTCACCCATGTACCTATATAATTTCTTGGGCACATGTATGTATGTATGTATATATGTTAGCTCACTTATATATCAGGCCGACCATACATATATATATATATATATTTGAATGTTCCAACAAAACCAATTTTGTCTGGATATGCAGTTTCGATAGTTCAATTTTTCTGAAATCATTATATGTTGCTTAGTTATGTTTTTCAAAAACGTTCTACCCCTTCTTCTATGTTTTCCGGTCTCAAATCATATTAACTATATACGGATATGATCCATCGATTGCATAATTAGTTAG
Source organism: Hydrangea macrophylla (assembly GCA_033977485.1). Lineage (NCBI taxonomy): Eukaryota > Viridiplantae > Streptophyta > Magnoliopsida > Cornales > Hydrangeaceae > Hydrangea > Hydrangea macrophylla. Next base: position 1,138,632 of record CM066992.1, read on the forward strand.
TTATAAAAGAAATTAAGAACACCCCCAACAGTTTTTAACCCATATTCCTGTCATGTAAGTTGGATAATTTCCAACGTGTTTGGTCAGGCCTGATTTTGGAACTTTTCGTCTATGAGAGAGTTGATCCATAAATTTCCAGCTCTTAATTTTACTACTACTACACTTTCAGAGGGTAATGAGAGTTAAAAAGTATTTTCTCCTTGGCGTATTGTTAAAATCACCATCGGTCTTAGATTTCAGTTTTTGTTGGTATTGGTAGTGGAGGAAGAAGGATTGATTGTGTGTGTAGTTAGATCTTGTGAAATTTTGCCTCGAAGAATTTGATAAATCACCAGAAATTAGTGGAGTGTGTTTTGGTGTGTGTTGGGGTTCTGTGGATTGAATTGCTTGGTTGGTTGTTGATATTGTGGTTGTGACAGTGACAAATAAATCAGAAAGTAGAGAGAGAATGGAGGAAGCAGTGGGAGGGAATTACTGGTGTCACATGTGCTCCCGAATGGTTAACCCCATCCTAGAAGTGGAGATTATCAAGTGTCCTTTCTGTCAAAGTGGATTCGTTGAAGAAATGAACTCCACCACCACCACCACCACCACCTCCAGAACCACAAGGAATGATCACCACCTTGACTTTGGAGGATCTGATTCTGACCGAGCTCTCTCCCTTTGGGCACCAATTTTGCTTGGCATGATGAGCAATCGCCGTCGCCGGAGAAGATTCAGAAGAATGGTATTTGAAGATGATGATGATAATGGTGACGATGATGACGATGAAGACAATAATGACAACCACCACCGCCACCACCATGAGGGTGAAACCGAATTGGACCGTGAACTTGAATCACTAATCCGGAGGACGAGGAGAAGTTCGGCTAGTATTCTCCAACTCCTCCAAGAGATTCGAGAAGGAAGTTTGCCTGATGAATCAGAGAATGCTGATGAGGATGACAGGAGGAGGGATAGCAGAGAGAATAGGGATGGCGGGGATAGAGAACGGGTAATTCTTGTTAATCCCTTAAATCAGACTATCATTCTTCGAGGGTCTTATGAATCAAGCCAGCCCCAAAATCATAATCAGAACAACCCTATTGGATCTTTGGGTGATTATTTTGTAGGTCCTGGTTTAGACTTGTTGCTGCAACACTTAGCAGAGAATGATCCGAACAGGTATGGGACAGCGCCGGCCAGAAAAGAGGCAGTAGAAGCATTACCCACTGTGAATATCAAGGAGAATTTGCAGTGTTCGGTGTGTCTGGATGATTTTGAAATTGGGTCCGAAGCAAAGGAGATGCCTTGTAACCATAAATTTCATAGTGGATGTATTCTGCCTTGGCTAGACCTTCATAGTTCATGTCCTGTCTGCAGGCATCAATTGCCTGCCCATGAATCGAAGATCGATTCTGATGGAAGAACCAGGATTAGTAATGACAATGATAACGACGCTGCTAGCAGTGGAGGAGAAGATCAGGAGGAGGGAGATGGGGATGATGGTAGAAATGGGGGTGGAAGACGGTTTTTTGTACCACTTCCATGGCCTTTTAGTAGTCTGTTTTCTTCTTCTGGCAATGGGAATTCCTCCTCAACCACCTCTACTTCATCTTCATCCACATCTTCAACAAATGCACCCCCAAGTTCTTCTCATGCATATGAGAATTGAGTAATGTTATTACAAGTTCTATATCTATGTTGCTTTGGATGGTTCTGTTTGCTTGCTTACTATGTTATTATGTACCTAATGTTTCTCTTCTCTTGTTCAAATTGCAAGAATAAATTGTGTTTTGATCTGCCTGTACAGTGTTTACATACATCTTTTTTCCTTATCATGCAATTCACACTTACTCAATCGCTCTTTATTCTGCATGAGAGTTCCTATAATTTTGAGTGGTGTTTCATTGTTCTTGAACTTTTGATAACATACATACAGATACAATCATCATTTGCAGAAGGAGAGAATCCAAGGGAAACAACACTAAGATGTGATGTGAGGTCTGGTTCCAAGGGATCTCGGAATCCCTCTAGAATTGATACCATCTGGTTTTTGTGTTTGTTATCAACACACACATAATGGGGCTCCAATTTGAAGAATTCAACTGCTTGCAATTGCATGGATGGTAGATGGACTCTGTATTTTTGTGTTTGATATATATATATATATATATATATTGGTATTACAGTCTAGGAAAAGTGGAGCCATTTTCAAGTGCACTACCAAGTCTTTTAATATGAACTTTGAACATAAGTATGCCCCACCATTCATGTGGGATCTGAATCTTCCAACGAGCTTGAGATTGGGCTGACCTACCGCCAAGAATTGATTGCATATTTTATTTCTTCCAACTTTATGCCCCTTGTACAGTTGTGAATGGACTTTCTTGCTTCATCCATTTTTTATTTGTCGTGAAAAAAATAGGCACTATTATTAGGGTAAATTGCATTGACCTCCCATGAGGTTTGATCTAATTACACGGACCTCCATCATATATTGAAAAATAATATAGACCTCCCTTGAGGTTTGAGTTAGCATTACATACGCCTCTCCTCCGTTAGTGGACCGTCAGAAATTGATAATGTAAGCAACTTCAAATTACTTAATGTCAAAAATACTCTTAATTCTCCTAACAAGAATAAAAAGAAAATAAAAGACAAAAAAATAAAAAAATAAGAAGAAGGTCTCTCTCTCTCATCAGAAGAAGGTCTCTCTCTCATCTCAGTTTACATGGAGCTCCAAGAAAGTGCTGGAAGGGCTTGGTGGTGGGATTGTTGATAACAGATTCTAGGACAAATTTTATGAAGTTAGACAATAACCTTTGATGATGCCAGAATTTGGTAAGAGTAAAGTAGAGCAATTTTAGGAGAGAGAGAGTGAGAGACTATTTTTTGTATGTGGTTCGGCTCTATTAATGAAGGTACCTACGTCCACGGGTTTGTCTGAGCACGCTCACTAGCAGATCACCAGCGGGCCTGGTGAGCCAACAAAGAGGGGCGGCACTACCAGTAATACCGGCCGGCTGTATGCGTATAATGGTGAATTATAGAGGTGCTGTGAGGGGCGTGAGAGGTCTCTTTTATAGATGTAAGAGACCTACTCATACATGCATAAGTAAATATAATCCTATTGATATAGATTGACATTAATTATGGGGTTTTCCTAATTGGATTAGGAAATAGTGTGCACTTTTCATTAGTCTTCTAGCTTGAGTAGGAAACTTCCCGTAATGCTCGGGATCACGCCTGTGGGCCCGGATGAGCTATTCCCGCAGTGGGATGTGCCTGTCCGTTTTTCCCGACCTGTTGGCCGGATCTTGAATGAACCGCGCGGGATGATGAGTAGACTAAACTGCTCGGGCTAATGCTTTTGAGGAGTTGTTCATGATTTGCCCGGGGCATGGACTAGCTCCTGATTTGAACCGCTCGGTCATAAGATAGAGCCAATTTTGGGTGTATCAGCTGCCCCCCATTTCCAAGATTGGCCAAATGCTATATCGGGGCAAGTTTGGAAATCAGTTTGATGTTACTTGCCGATGTCTGAGTGCTTGTGGAAGCGGCCTCGAGGCTTCTGAGGCTGGTGAGTCCTCGGGAACTGACTGAGAGTTGAGACCCAGCCTAGCTCGGGACCTTTAAGTGCTCGGGAACTGACCGGGAGTTGAGACCCGACCTAATTCGGAGTCTTTGAGTGCTCGGGAAGTGACCGAGAGTTGAGACTCGGCCCTACTTCGGAGTCTTTTTTGCTTGAGTTAGCTCCCAGGATGGTTATCTTCTGCCCGTAATCCTTCGTCAAGGTTGTGGGTAGAAGGATTTTACCATGTTGGAAAAGCCGACCTAAAGCGTATTGCTCTAGGGTCCTTTTTTATGTTAACTCCCCAGGATGGTTGTCTTCCGCCCGGACAGCCTTCGTCAAGACTATTGGGAGAAGAGCTTGACTATGTTGGTGGAGCCGACCTAAATCACGTTGCTTTAGGGTCTTTTTGCTCCTCTATCGTCGGCCAACCTAAGAGATTTTAGTCACCTCTATCGTCGGTTTAGACCTAAGTGGAGTTAATGCCTCTGAGTACTGTAGGTGCTCGGGTTGTCCAAAATTTTGACTTGGTTATCCGCGATGCCTGTAGATACCCGATGTGATTACCTGTTTAGTTCACTATGCCGTCTTGCCCCCCAAGCTTTCGCTAAACGAGGGTCTTATAGAGGTTGTGATCTGTAGGTAACCGACCTGGAACATGGTGGTTGCAGGGTCTTTTGAAGCTTGCCATCGTCAGCCACCTAGGGGGTTTGCCCCCATCGTCGGTTGGACCTAAGCGAAGCCGGTGCCTCGGGCGTGACCCCGAGGTCTTTGGAGCCTGGGTTCGTAGCCCAAGGTCTTTTGTGTCTGGGTTCAGAGCCCGAGGTCTTTTTAGTGCCTGAGTTCGGAGCTCGAGGTCTTTTTAGTGCCTCGGGGTTAGGCCCGAGGTCTTTGTATGCCTCGGGGTTAGGCTCGAGGTCTTTGTATGAGTTCTCTGACAATCGGTGGAGCCTCATATGGTGATCAAGCAAGTACCACTGTAGTCGAGCTCTTCTAGACCGATGGAGATAGGAGGTCGGATCAGGACCATCGGGCTTCTGACTTCTCTGTGCTGGAGGCAAAGTCGGAACTGCTTGATCCTGACCGATGTGAACTGGAGGTCGAGTCAAGGCTGCCGGACTCAAACCGCTGCGAACTGGAGGTCGGGTCGGGACTGCCAGACCCTGCCTGCTATGAGCTGAAGGAACTGTCAGAACTCCCAGGCTGATCTCACTTTCGCTTACTTCTTGAAGACTTGTCGCTTTCTTGCCCGGCGTCTTTGGTCTTCAGTAACTCTTCAGTGTCAATATATTTTCCAACCCTCTCTGCGAGTTCAACCAAAGTTACCGGTCACTTTCTGTGAAACGACGTGGCGCACTTGGTATATTGAACTCCTGAGCAGAAGACTATGATGGCGACTGTCTCGTTCAAATTGCGGATTTGAAGCTTCTGTTGGTTGAACCGGTCGGTGAACTCCTTGAGGGACTCATCATTCCGTTGTTTGACCGTCAATAGCTGCATGTCTGGCTTTGACTGTTCATGCATGCCAGCGAACTGGTTGATGAACTGCTTGCTGAGTTGTTTGAAACTGCGAACCGATCGGAGCTCCAACGAGTAGAACCATTGGGCGGCCGGGCCTTTCAAAGTGCTGGGGAAGGCTAGGCAGTGTAGTTCATCGGAGTTGGTGGCTAAGGCCATCTAAGCCTTGTAGGTCCAGACGTGGTCGACTAGGCTTCCCAAGCCGTTATAGGGATCTAGGCGAGGCTGCTTAAATTTGCGCGAGATGGCAAACCTCGTGATCTGGACGGAAAGCGGTGACTCTGTCTCGGTATTGACTTGATTCGGAACACGGTTTTGACCAAGCTTCTTGGCCACTCCATCGATCTGCTTCAGTGAGTCCTTGATTCGGGCTTCCATTCCTTCCCGACCAGTACCCGAGGGGTTGGTCAGGTCGGTGTAAGAGGATTCTTCATGGCGGGGTGCTATCCTCTGGGATCTGGCTCGGCTATAACTCCGGGTAACCGTGTCCCCAGGGACGACTCGGCTCCTGACCGAGTAACTCTGGACTGATTCCCGGGCCATATGCTCCCGCCTCTCCTCTCGGGCAGCACGCCCACTGTTGATGTCTCTGGCCTCCTCAACACGGGACGGGTTGGCTCGGGCACGTTGTCTAGTCCAGATTGGTTCCCGACCGTACGCAACGTTCCTGGGTCGTTCCCCGGCCCTTGGAGGATGGCTTTGCTGGGTCAGCAGGGCTTCGATCTGTCGCTGGATTTGACGCTGGCCCTCCAGGAGTTGCGTGAGAGTCGCGGTGATCTGCTCAGATGTCATGACTGCGGCAGCCAGTGCCGGGGCCGGCGGAACATTCCGGTTGGACTGCTGATAAGCATTCTTACCCTTCTTCGGTGGCATGACGATCAGTCAAGTGATTTGTTGATGAGAAGACTTGTCGTTTCCCACAGACGGCACCAAACTGATGATGCCAGAATTTGGTAGGAGTAAAGTAGAGCAATTTTAGGAGAGACAGAATGAGAGACTATTTTTTGTATGTAGTTCGGCCCTGTTAATGAAGGTACCTACGTCCACGGGTATGTCTGAGCACGTTTACTAGCAGATCACCGGCGGGCCTGGTGAGCCAACAAAGAGGGGCGGCACTACCAGTAATACCGGCCGTGTGTATGCGTATAATGGTGAATTATAGAGGTGCTGTGTAGACTGAGAAGTTGGCGCCCCCTCCCCCCCTAATGGGGGGTGAGAGGTCTCTTTTATAGATGTAAGAGACCTACTCATACATGGATAAGGAAATATAATCCTATTGATATAGATTGGCATTAATTATGGGGATTTCCTAATAGGATTAGGAAATAGTGTGGACTTTCCATTAGTCTTCTAGCTTGAGTAGGAAACTGCCCGTAATGCTCGGGATCACGCCTGTGGGCCCGGATGAGCTGTTCCCGCAGTGGGATGTGCCTGTGTTTTTTTCCCGACCTATTGGCCGGGTCATGAATGAACCGCGCGGGATGATGAGTAGACTAAACCGCTCGGGTTGATGCTTTTTGAGGAGTTGTGCATGATTTGCCCGGGGCATGGACTAGCTGCTGATTTGAACCGCTCGGTCATAAGATAGAGCCAATTTTGGGTGTATCAACCTTGACTGTAATAGATCACAGAATGATATACAGATCTCTGTTAACTTCAGATTGAGGACTCGTACATCTAGTTACTTTATGTGATTGAAAACCATGATAGAGAGAGGAGTGTGGGTAGGGGAGGAGAGAGATGGATAATCTTGGTGATGAGAGAGAGAGAGAGAGAGAGATTTTAGCCTGTTTGATGGGTTTTGTTTGTTTCTTGGCTTGTTCTTGTGAACGACCCAATTCGTATGGATGGGTCCGTGTGGTGGTGATCGTACGAAGTTGTCGACCTTGTAATGTCGGTACCGGAAATGATACTAATAGGTTTGATTTTGGGTTTAGATCTTCAGTTCTTGGAACAAATTGATTTTGATTATGGGTTTAGAACTTGTTTAGACCTTCCTGTCTTTGTATATATATACATATATACACACACAGAGAGAGATTAGGGAAGATCGAAGATGGTATTTTTGAACAAATTGATTTTGATTTTGGGTTTAGATCTTAAGTTTATTGAAGAAATTGATTTAGATCTTAGGTTTTTAGACCAAATTGATTTTGAATTTGGATTTAAATCTATGGTTTTGAAACAAATTGATTTTTGGAATTGTCAATATACATATTTGTAAAGGGTAGTGATGACTTTTCACTTCTTCTGTTAAGTCCGTTGCGGACAAACACTGTGCATAAATTTTCAATATACAGGGGAGGTTCGTATAATTAAATCAAATCTCAGAGAAAGTCAGTGTAATTTACCATTCTTATTATTGTCAAATGTCCAACAAACAATGCCCACCAATCCAGATAAGCTTGTCCAGTGTTAGATTAGATAGATTGGGACAACCTGGAATTTTTCTTTACAACTCAATCCCCCTGTGGTTTGGTAAAACTATGAACAATACTAATCGGTTTCCTACATGAACCTCTGGCTTAAACTTTTTGAATGGCCTGTCTAGCAAGTATATTAAGTTACACTATAAGGTTCTAACAATTGCAAGAATGTTTCTTGTGTTTCCTCGCATTTTGGTTATAGTGACCTCTGTTATGATATAATCTCACTTAGATGATGTCAATGAAGTATATTAATTTCATTTTACTTCCAAAATAAAATTTCCTTTTCTTTTTCTCTTTATATTGGTGAAGAAATCACGTCTAATCTCTGCACATGATCTGTAAAAAATCAATGAAAGAACAAAAGAAAATAAAGAGCAATCACAAGAACACCAGATTTTAACGTGGTTAAGCCAATTATGCCTACGTCCACACCGTTGCAGAGTTGTATTATGCTTTAGGGGTGTAAAGAGAGTTATAATCAATATTTACAGCCTTAGGAAAGTATAGTATAGCCACAGATTGGACTCGTTGCTCGACTCAGCAACCGATATGGCATCTCTACTCCCCGCAGTCACATATAGAGTGCCCTCCCTTTTACGACGAGCCAACACTGTGGCTCCCTTGGTAACTTTCCAATCGTAATTGGGAAATGTCGTAGTGCATCCCACACTAGTAAGTTGGCTCATAGATTTCAAATTCCTCTTCAAGCATGGCATATGCCTAACTTCAAGCTTCATTAGGTAACTTGACAGTCAGCACACGCTTACCAATATTGCAAGGTTTATCATCCCCAAGATAAACCCTCCCGAAGTCACCGTGAACATAGTCCTCCATGGCTTCCATGTTCGATCTAGCGAGAAAAGAGACTCCCAAATCTACAACCAACATTCCATATAAGTATTAAGTGATAGAATAAGAGCATCTTCAACGTCACTAGTCACTGTACATACGGAAAATCCTGCTCCTTATTCTTCCCTTTCCTCTTATCCCCCATCTTTACGCGACAGTCTCTACTAAAATGACCCTTCTTTCCACAGTCCCAACATTCTGCATCGGCGGCCATTTCTTTTCCTAGAGACCTCCCCATCCTTGATTTTGATCTTCCCCGGTTCGCATTCCTCCTCGATGCTCTGCCTCGATTTTCCATATTCAATGCCGACGTACCCAGAAGATTCACTCGATTCTCTCCTACGAATTTCTTTGCTAAGAACCAAGTCACAGACATCACAATACTTCAGCATATTGCTCCCGGAAGCACTGCTAACAACTGTGACAGTCCCATTCAAACTATCCGGCAAAGATGGCAATAATAGTAGAGCCCTGATCTCATCACTGAATTCAATACCAACCGAACTCAACTGTGTGGTTTCAATATTGAATTAATTAAGGTGATCTGCTACAGATGCACCTTCTCCCATAGTTAAGGTAAGAGACGTCACATCAAATATACCTTATTGGGATCCGAGGGTTTCTCATACATGTTGGACACAGCAGTCATGAAGCTCTTCGTAGTCTTCTCCTTTTCAATATTAAAGGCAACATTGTGAGCCAACATTAACCGGATCATACCTAGGGCTTGCCTATCCAACAACGCCTAGTCCTCATCTTTCATCCCTTCTGGTTTTTGTCCTGAAAGAGGAGCATAGAGTTTCCTGATAAAGATAATCCTCTATCTGCATTTTCCAAAATCCGAAGTCTGTACCATTCCTCGATTTTCCTTCTTCTGCCATTGCTCCCACCCAAACCTAATGCTCTCATATCAGTTGTTGGGGAAATCAATTCTGATCTCCCCACAGGATTTGTAAGAAATCAATGCAAGAACGAAAGAAAATAAAGAACAATCACAAGATGTAATACCCGTAAATTTCTATATCAATAAAACGAGCCCTGTATTTTAGTTTGTATTTCCTGATGTCTATATGAATAATACGCATTGATTTATTACCAATTTAGACTATAAATTACGAACCCAGACTGACATATCTCGTGAACCCGTAATATCTGTGTACAAATTGGACTGCGCAGCACGTGGTTCCTAGCGACCATTAACCATACATTTATGGAAATTGCAATATTACCTAATATGGCAATTGTACTACCCAAGCTTACCTTAAACCAATGTGTAAACTCCCCCACCCAAATATCCCCTCTATACCGCCATGTAAACCTCGCACACTCCCACCGCCGGCCCACCCTCCTCTCAAATCAGTCCACCCTCAACATCCACTCCATTTATTCACTGTAAATATGAGGAATCTGCATATACATGTGTATACATGTATACCAACTTGAGTGTATATATAGTATAGTTTAAAGAGAGAGATGGTACCACCGAGAGAGAGAAAGGGACAAGAACAAACCCAAACATTTCCCCACCTTCACTCTCTGCCTTCTGCTCAAACATCCAGATCACACACATGCACACTTATAGAGAGAGAAGAAGGAATAGAAAGAAAGACTGACCAGAGACAGAAAGAAGAAGAAGGAGGACCTGAGACTCTATAAGGTAAATCCATACCCTTTGTTTACTTCTACCCTCGTTTTATACCTCACATGCACACATAGAGAGCACATGTACAAACCAAACAGAACCTTAAGCTCAAGGAATGGCAGAACCGCCATTAAAGTTCCTCACCGGAGCTTGAATTTCAAAACTTAACCAAAGCTCATCAAAATTGTACCAATCAGACCCTAAGGACCCGCACATACCCCCCCCCCCCCCCCCCCCCCCCCCCCCCCTTAAGCAGCTTTTGGATTGAGACATGTTTAGTCGGCCATGCACGCGATTATTCTCCAAGAAATCAAAAAGAATAATAAAACTGTGAGCATAGGGAAGGAATGAACCTAGACCTAAGATCATACTATGTCATAGAGGGGACCAAACCGGTCATTTTGGCATTGGTTTGAAGCATTTACATGGAGAAATGAAAAGGTTATAAGCATTTAAAGTTTTTCCGACGAAACAGGCGTTGCCGACGGCGGCTTGAGTTGGCCGGAGAAGATACAACCAGAGTAGGTTAGGATTATATCGTTTACCCATCGAGTCGGGTCGAGTCGGGTATGAGTATGTGTAGGTTTAGTTGTTTGTATAAATGGTTATGGGTTGGGTCATATTAAATAGAAATGGGTTGGGTCGGATCTTTTAAGTTGGGTCAGCATAAGTCTATAACCAGGTAACCCATGGGTTCAGGCCGGATCTGGGTTGACCCGTGGGTTTGAGTTAATAGTTGATTAGTTTATTTTATATTAATAATTATTCTATAATCCTGATTAACAACCTAATATACTGTTTTATACGTATTATTTATTATACATTTTAATAAATAGTTTTAAATACTTAACAACCTAATATTTAACATTTTAATTATTCTGTTAATTAGGATTAGTAATTATATGTTATATTTATTATACATTATATATTAATAAATGGTTATAAATGGTTTTTAAATAGTTTTAATTTCTTAAAAATAGTTTTAAATACTATAGATGAATTTTAGATATTCTGGAAAATTATTTTAAAGAAAATAATATTCTTATATTCTGAAAATAAATTATTATGGATTATTTCTTATATAGTATACTTATTATTTATTAGTTTAAATCAATAATAAGAATTAGTTTTAATAAAAATATTTAGGTAATAAATACCTAATGATACGCCCAAAATTGGTTCTATCCTATGACTGAGCGGTTCCACTCAGTGGCCGACCCCTATCTCAACTAAATCATGCACAGTTCCTTGGATAAGCATCAGCCCGAGCGGTTTGGTCTACCTGAGCGGTTCATCCACGACCCGGCCAATAGGTCGGGAAGACCGCGCAAGCACGGTCCTTACAGGCGCAGTCAAGCCAGGCCCGCGAGACACGCTCGAGACCAAGCTGTTTCCTAATCAAGTTAGAAAACTAATGGAAAGAGCACATCCTTTCCTAATCTAATTAGAAAACCCCCACAATTAATGCCAATCAATCTTAATTAGATTATAATTTCTTATTCATGTAGTAGTGGGTCTCTTGCATCTATAAAAGAGACCCCTCACCCCCATAGAAAGGGTTCAACTTTTCAATCTATAAAGCACCCCTATAGTAGTCATCATCGCGCCCGCCCAACCTACGGTAGCTCCAAACTATTGTTGGTTCACTATAGGTCCCCCACTTTTTATAGTATATAGTGAACGTGCTCAGACACACACGTGGACGTAGGTTCCTTCATTAACAGGGCCGAACCACATAAAAAAATAGTCCCTCTCTCTCTCTCTCTCTCTCTCTCTCTCCGTAATCTGCTCTAATTTATCTTTAACCAAATTTTTAGCATCATCAGCTTGGCGCCGTCTGTGGGAAATGACAGATTTCTCAAAGCACAAATCTCTCAGTTGACAGTCATGCCTCCGAAGAAGGGTAAAAAGGCTGCACAGCGAGTTGGCCGAGCTATCCCGTCGGCCTCGGCGTTCCTGCAACCAGAGCAAATCACTGCAATCATCACATAGCTCCTAAAGATCCAGTGTCAGACCCAGCAGCAGATCGAAGCCCTGCTGGCCCAACAAAGCAATCCTGCAGTGGTCGAGAAATAGCCCTTGAACGTTGCGTACGGTCGAGAACCGATCTTGACCAGACAACATGCCCGGAGCAACACGTTCCGTGTTGAGGGCACCACAGACATCAGAGGTATACGTGTTGCCCGAGAGGAGAGGCAGGAGGATATGGCCCGTGAATCAGTCCAGGGTCACTCGGTCAAGAGCCGAGGTGGCTTTGGGCACACGATCAACCGGAGTCATAACTGAGCCCAATCCCAGAGGTTAGCGCTCCGCCATGAAGAAGAAGCCTCTTCACCTAACCCGACCAACCCCCCAGATACCGGTCGGGAAGGTGTAATGGCCCGTCTCCAGAGTTTGAAGAAACAAATCGACAGAATGGCCAAAGAGCTAGGCCAGAAAGTTACTCAGGACCATGTCAACACCGAGACAAAGTTACCATTCTCTAGCCTAATCAAGAGGTTGTTGGGTTTGTGCCCTCAAACCATTACTTTATATATGAGACATTGACATTTTAATATATGGATATCAGCTTTACATTTCATTATGTATGTTTCTTTCATGAGATGATTGTTTATCCTTAAGTATCATAGTAAGTAATTCGTGTATGTATGAGATACATACAAGTGAGATACGAATAACTATTCTTTGTTACTTATAATGTGTCACAGTGGATGATGAGACTGGATATCTCATCAGGCTTACACTGTAGCATGATTAACTACCATTGGATGGAATGATTAATCTCAATCACTAGAGTTTAACTCCTAGTTAACATGCTAGTGATTATAGTGCACTGACGAACCTGAGCTTTCCTATTGACACCCAAGACTGTCAATCAGTCGATAGGAACTCATAACTTGTACAAGGTACGTGTTCTTAATCTAGAGACGATTATGAACACAGACTGTGGATATGGCTGCTTTCACTTACCAATCAGTGAGGTCTATAGAAGATCAACACCTGGGTATCTTAGGTGTGTCATATTCATAGGGTTGTGAACATATATTGTCAAGATAGAATCTACCCTCTGTTTCAGAGTAAGCATTCTCTTGAGAATGTCACCAAGTCGATTGCTGAGTACTGCAGTCTTGTTGACAAGAGTTATCAACATGTTTGGTAATCATGAGAGGTGAATGGTACTCAAGGAATACAAGAAGTAATCATGATTCTGGTTGACAGTAACAGTTATCCGACTACCTGAATATGATTACAAATGCTGAAGGTAGAGGGACATTAGTACAATATACAAGTCTAGTTATCGCTTCGGATATGTTCTTTTGCATTGGAGTTCAGTTATCGTTTTATAGTGGAGTAAACGTTAACTAACCAGTTAATTAGTTTACTGATCAAAGAGTTTGGTCATGGTAATTAACAACTGGTCTGAGCCAACAATAAAAAGCCTAGGAGGTCCCACTCTTAGCTCCGCCAGGATACTTGGAAAGACACATGAGGAACTTGTCAAGACAAGTTCGATCGATTGAAGTATGTTCGATCGATTGAAGTCTTGGTAGTCTCGATCGATCGAGAATGGTTCGATCGATCGAAGGTTCGATCGATTGAACATCTTCGATCGCTCGAAGTCTAGGTCGGTTCTGGAAATCTATAAATAGGGCAGCTGCGTTCTGGAAAAAGAGTTCGTCGTTTTAGAACGTCAGAAGCTGCAGAAACTGTTTTTAGAGTCCCAAACCTTCTTTTTCCTCTCTATTAGAGATCCCACCATCTCTAGTCTCTCCGGCAAGCATCCACAGGAGACATAAGGGTGAAGACAACCTAGTGGAGGCTGCTGCATCACCAAGGAAGAAGAAGAAAATCAGAATTGGGTTCATGACACTAAGGTATAACGCTTGTCCCCTCTTGTGCGCATCTATAGAATTAACGAGTAGTAGATCCTGGGCTACCATTAAGTTTTTTATAACTTGACTTTTCTGCAGCACGTTTAAACTTTTAACTTAAACCAGTTTTTCCATCAATTGGTATCAGAGCCACGCTCGTTTGGATCTATAGATGCGTTTTTTGAACACTATTTTGATTTGCATGTTGATTTTAGAACTGTTTTCGAAACGGCATTGTCACAGATCTATTTCTGCAGTGTTATCGCAGCAGAATACAAATCTGTGATTGCATGGGATGCAAGGCGGGTTCGATCGATCGAGCATGTTTTGAGCGATCGAAAATCCTCTGTACTCGATCGATCGACCAGTCTTCGATCGATCGAAACCTTCTGGTGTTCGATCGATCGAATGAAGTTAGATCGATCGAGACAGATTCTTTGTCAGGCTCTCTATTTCACAGTTTTAAGGTGTTTTGAAATTAAAATTTTTTAAATCATTCTATGAAACAGAAAGTTCAAGCGATTGAACAGAGTTCAATCGATCGAAGGTTCGAGCGATCGAACGGTCTTCGATCGATCGAACTGTGACAGAGAAGAAAGATGTTGTTTTAAGTTCTAATTCAGTATGTAAAGAGTTTATATACTGTGTGAATCAATTAAGTGTTCTAATAGTTACATATATTTATTATGTATGTATGGATGCGTGTACGGCTAACCCTTTTGCAGCTAGATTAGTCGATATCTCCCATGGCACCAAGTCATTTGAATATTTTGTATTTAAATTGTTTGAGATTGGTGCATGTTGTAATTTAAGTTTGGTTTGGTTTTAAGGCATATGTAAAGGGCGCTGCGACTTCAATCCTACGAAAAGGAAAGTCGCACCAGTTTCCCTAGTCTTTTATTGTATTTTGTTGTTGCTATTTCTATTTCTAGATAAATTGTAAGTTTTGAAAGAAGCATAGGACAAATGTAATAGAATTAGAAAATCCATGAAAATGGAGCAAGGAGCCGTTGTCCGTGAAGATGGAGCTGGAGGCGATCAAACCAAAAGGAGGTTCTATAGAGATAGAGCCATGGGAGATAGAGGCATCGTTTGGATGTCTTTATTTTCATTTTAGTTTTTTGTTTTATGTGCTTGTTTTGTGATTGGCATTTAATTATATTGTTAATACTTACATGCACGTAAAACAAGTTTTCTAAAATAAAATTCAAAAACCGTTTTTAACGCATTAGTAAACATTGGATGTATATGGATAATATATAAAAACAAATTTTTCTTTAAAAGCAAAATCATTAATTTACCAAATCTAGTGGGAGAGGGTCTTATTCATGACACCCACGATCTTTCATTAACGGTTCACTGTAAGATGAGTAGTGCATTCTGTGTCACCTCGCCAAGGGTGATCATTCCATACGGAGGGTGCATTACTCATTGGTTACTAGATGTGAACTTCTTTTGATAGGATCAATCAGACGTGTTAGAGGGTGACCACCACACGGAGGCGCTACTTGAGACGGTTGTGATTGAATCTTAGTTAATGTACACACTAGCTAAGCTATGGATAAGGGATCCCACACGGGACATTATTCAGAAACTTAGAGATCAAAAGGGATTGGGAGTCATAACTTGTTTTGCAAGAGTTGCATAGCGGACAAGTCTTGATTAATCAAAAAATCGAAAATTGACCACCACACGGAGGCTTTATTCTTTTGTTTCGATATTCCGGCGACTTTGTTTTAAAAATAAGAGTTTTAAGGATTCTTTTATTTCAAACTGTCTAATTCTGATATCCATATTTATTTTGTTTGTTTGATTTTCAGTAATCATAATGTCTGGATCTGCATTTAGTTCACTTGCCACCATACTCATTCAAAACAAGTTAACTGGAAATAACTACACTGAATGGAAACATAACCTTGACATCGTGTTAACTGCGGAGGATCACATATATGTCCTCACCACCCCATGCCCTGAAGAACCCGCGGTAAATGCTTCGGCAGCTGCCAGACGCGAGTTCGAAAAATGGAAGAAGTCGAATGGAATGGCTCGTTGCTATATTCTGGCCTCAATGGCTGGTGTGTTGCAACACCAATTCCAATCGAATGATTCTGCCAGTGACATTATCACATCCCTCAAAAAGATGTTTGGGGAGCATGGCAGGCCTGTTAGACAGGTAGCCATGCAAAAGATAATGAGTGCAAAGATGTCGGAAGGGACTCCAGTCAAGGAACATGTTTTAAAAATGATTGGTTATTTAAACGAGCTGGAGACCCTAGGTGCCAACATCGATGCACAGACCCAAGTTGATATGATCCTCAATTCGCTGTCGCCTTCATTCGCTCAATTTAAACTTAACTATAATGTGAATCAAATGAATTTTTCAATGAGCGAATTGATGAGTTCTCTTTTGGCAGTAGAAGGGGTGATCAAACCTGGGGTCAACGTCTTGAACGTTGAGAAAAGTGCTTCCTCTTCCCGATCTACACCGAAAGGAAAGAAAGGGAAGAAGAATGCTGGCACTGGTGGTCCAAGTGTTGGACTGGTCCCTAAGATTGCAAAATCTAAGGGAAAAGGTACGGGCAAAGGGAAGGTGGGTGACCAAGGCAAAGGAAAGTGTTTCCAATGCGGTGAGAAGGGCCACTGGAAGAGGAACTGTCCAGAATTCTTAGCTACAAGAGTTCAAGGTATGATTGAATCACATGTTATTGAAGTAAGTTTTATTACGGATACTTCAAACACTTGGTGCATTGATTCTGGTGCGACTAACCATATATGTAATTCATTACAGGGGTTCAGATCAACCAGGAGGTGTAGTGATGGGGAAATCATACTTACTCTAGGTTCTAGTGCAACCGTTTCTGCGTTTGCTATAGGAGTCGTAGTTTTAGAATTTCTAGACAATAAAGTTTTGATTTTATTAGATGTACTTTACGTCCCTTCAATGAGACGTAATTTAATTTCAGTTTCTAATTTATCGAATAATGGTTATTCTTTTCATTTTGGAACTGAAGTTGTTATTAAAAGAAATAATTCTTTTATATGTTCTGGTGTTAAATCAAATGGTTTGTATGTGATCACTCCCAATATTTCTAAAGATTCTTGCTTGGAACTTAATAACTCAATGGTAACTATACCATCTATAAGAAAAGAACCTTCCACTAATCCAACAAGGCTTTGGCATATGAGGCTTGGCCATATCAATCTAAATAGGATTGGCAGGCTAGTCAAAGAAGGGGTCTTAGGCGATTTGGTTCTCGAACCAATGGAAGTCTGTGAGTCTTGTTTAGAGGGTAAGATGACCAAAAGGCCCTTTCCTGCAAAGGGTAATAGAACCACTGCATTGTTGGAATTAGTTCATACTGATGTGTGTGGACCAATAAATATTAGAGCAAGGGGTGGTTATGAGTATTTCATAATATTTACTGATGACCACTCTAGGTATGGATATGTGTACCTAATGCAGCACAAGTCTGAAGACTTTGAAAATTTCAAAGAGTTTAGGGCTGAAATGGAAAAGCAGTTGGGTACACAAATCAAGGCCATTCGATCTGATCGAGGTGGCGAGTACCTCTCTAATGAGTTTATTGATCACCTCATACAGAATGGGATTCTATCACAGTTGACTGCACCTGGCACGCCTCAGCAGAATGGTGTAGTGGAGAGAAAGAACCGGACTCTTTTAGACAAGACTAGGTCAATGATGAGTTATTCAGAGTTGCCATTATTCCTTTGGGGTTATGCTTTGGAAACCGCTATATACATTCTAAATCTAGTACCAAGCAAATCTGTTCCCAGGACACCACGGGAGATGTGGATTGGGCGCAAGCCCTCTTTGCAACATCTCCGGATATGGGGGTGTCCGGCACATGTGCTGAAAGGAAAGATGAGCAAGTTGGATTCTAGATCAGAAGTATGTTATTTTGTAGGGTATTCAAAGGGTACTTATGGATGGTATTTTTATAATCCAAGAGAACAGAAAGTATTTGTTAGTACAAATGCTGTTTTCTTAGAGGATGATTATATCATGAACCATAAACCTAAGGGAAGGATAGATCTTAGAGAGATAGAAAGAGAGCCATCAGTCCAACCCGCAGTTGATAACGATGTAAATCAAGAAAATACCATTTCTTCACTCATTTCCGCACCGGTACCTCATCGTAGTGGGAGGATTATCAGCCAGCCTGATAGATACATGTTCTTAGGAGAAGTTTTTGAAGCTGTTTCCATAGAATCTGAATCTAATCCTGCCACTTACGAGGAGGCAATGGTTGATGTTGATTCAGCTCATTGGATTAAAGCTATGAAGGCTGAATTGAAATATATGGATTCCAATCAGGTCTGGGATCTTGTAGAACTTCCAGCCAATATTAAACCCATTGGCTGTAAGTGGGTCTACAAGAGGAAAAGAAGTTCTGATGGAAAGGTTGAGACTTTTAAGGCAAGGCTTGTAGCGAAAGGTTATACTCAAAGGGAGGGCATTGACTATGAGGAAACCTTCTCGCCGGTAGCCATGCTCAAGTCCATCAGAATACTCTTATCCATTGCTGCATGCCTAGATTATGAGATCTGGCAGATGGACGTCAAGACTGCATTCTTGAATGGCAATCTTGAGGAGGACATCTATATGCAACATCCAGAAGGGTTCATAGCTGGTCGGAAAGGTAACTTGGTATGCAAGTTGCAAAAGTCCATTTATGGGCTTAAGCAGGCATCTAGAAGTTGGAACATCCAATTTGACCAAGCGGTCAAGTCGTTTGGTTTTATACAAAATCTGGATGAACCTTGTGTATACAAGAAGTGTGAAGGAAAAGTGGTGGCCTTTCTTGTGCTTTACGTTGACGATATTCTACTCATTGGGAATGATGTAGCGGCATTGTCAACGGTCAAGGTTTGGCTAGCTAGTACTTTTGATATGAAGGATCTAGGAGAGGCGAGCTATATTCTAGGGATAAAGCTCTTTCGGGATCGCAAGCGAAAGATAATGGGATTGTCTCAAGCTAGTTATATCGATAAAGTGTTAACTAAGTTTTCAATGGATAATTCGAAGAAAGGTTTGTTACCTTTCAGGTATGGTTTAGCGTTCTCCAAGGAACAGTATCCAAAAACACAGGAAGAGAGGAATCGCATGACAGGAGTTCCCTATGCTTCGACAGTGGGAAGCCTCATGTATGTGATGTTATGCACTAGACCAGATATCTGCTTTGCCGTTGGCATGGTTAGCAGATATCAATCGAATCCGGGTCTAGAGCACTGGACAGCCGTTAAGCACATTCTTAAGTACTTGAGAAGGACTAAAGATTACATGCTTATGTATGGTGGTAGTGAGTTAATTCCAGTAGGATATACTGACTCAGACTTTATGTCAGATAAAGATTCGAGGAAGTCAACGTCCGGTCATCTCTTTACCTTGGGAGGTGGTGGTGTTAGTTGGAGGAGCATTAAGCAGAAATGCATTGCAGACTCAACTATAGAAGCTGAGTATGTTGCTGCTTGTGAAGCCGCAAAGGAAGCTGTTTGGCTCAAGAAGTTCCTTATGGAGCTCGAGGTGGTACCAGCGTCATTGTCACCTATTACGCTTTACTGTGATAATAGTGGGGCAGTGGCTCAGTCCAAGGAGCCAAGGAACCACGGGAAGGGAAAGCACGTAGAGCGGAAATATTATCTTATCCGAGATATTGTTCAACATGGAGATGTGATTGTCACCAAGATTGCCACCGCTGACAATCTTGCTGACCCGTTTACAAAGGCCTTGCCGCAGAAGGTCTTTGATCGTCATCTAGATAGTCTAGGTCTTAGATGTAGTTCTAAATGGTTATGAGTGCAAGTGGGAGTTTGTTGGGTTTGTTCCCTCAAACCACTACTTTATATATGAGACATTGACATTTTAATATATGGATATTAGCTTTACATTTCATTATGTATGTTTCTTTCATGAGATGATTGTTTATCCTTAAGTATCATAGTAAGTAATTTGTGTATGTATGAGATACATACAAGTGAGATACGAATTACTATTCTTTGTTACTTAGAATGTGTCACAGTGGATGATGAGACTGGATATCTCATCAGGCTTACACTGTAGCATGATTAACTACCATTGGATGGAATGATTAATCTCAATCACTAGAGTTTAACTCTTAGTTAACATGCTAGTGCTTATAGTGCACTGACGGACCTGAGCTTTCCTATTGACACCTAAGACTGTCAATCAGTCGATAGGAACTCATAACTTGTATAAGGTACGTGTTCTTAATCTTGAGACGATTATGAACACGGACTGTGGATATGGCTGCTTTGACTTACCAATCAGTGAGGTCTATAGAAGATCAACACCTGTGTATCTTGGGTATGTCATATTCATAGGGTTGTGAACATATATTGTCAAGATAGAATCTACCCTCTGTATCAGAGTAAGCATTCCCTTGAGAATGTCACCAAGTCGATTGTTGAGTACTGCAGTCTTGTTGATAAGAGTTATCAACATGTTTGGTAATCATGAGAGGTGAATGGGACTCAAGGAATACAAGAAGTAATCATGATTCAGGTTGACAGTAACAGTTATCCGACTACCTGAATATGATTACGAATGCTGAAGGTAGAGGGACATTAGTACAATATACAAGTCTAGTTTTCGCTTCGGATATGTTCTTTTGCATTGGAGTTCAGTTATCGTTTTATAGTGGAGTAAACGTTAACTGGCCAGTTAGTTAGTTTGCTGATCAAAGAGTTTGGTCATGGTAATTAACAACTGGTCTGAGCCAACAATAAAGAGCCTAGGAGGTCCCACTCTTAGCTCCGCCAGGATACTTGGAAAGACACATGAGGAACTTGTCAAGACAAGTTCGATCGATTGAAGTATGTTCGATCGATTGAAGTCTTGGCAGTCTCGATCGATCGAGAATGGTTCGATCGATCAAAGGTTCGATCGATTGAACATCTTCGATCGCTCGAAGTCTAGGTCGGTTATGGAAATCTATAAATAGGGCAGCTGCGTTCTGGAAAAAGAGTTCGTCGTTTTAGAACGTCAGAAGCTGCAGAAACTGTTTTTAGAGTCCCAAACCTTCTTTTTCCTCTCTATTAGAGATCCCACCATCTCTAGTCTCTCCGGCAAGCATCCGCAGGAGACATAAGGGTGAAGACAACCTAGTGGAGGCTGCTGCATCACCAAGGAAGAAGAAGAAAATCAGAATTGGGTTCAAGACACTAAGGTATAACGCTTGTCCCCTCTTGTGCGCATCTATAGAATTCACGAGTAGTAGATCCTGGGCTACCATTAAGTTTTTTATAACTTGACTTTTCCGCTGCGCGTTTAAACTTTTAACTTAAACCGGTTTTTCCATCAGAGGTTTGTCATCCCACGAAAATTCAAGCAGTCTCGCCTGGATTCATTCGACGGCTCAGGTAGCCCGGTAGACCACGTTCGGACCTACAAGGCTCAAATGGCCCTGGCCACCAAAGTCGATGAACTGCACTGCCTGGTCTTCCCCGGCACTTTGGCAGGCCTGGCCGCCCTATTGTTCTACTCCTTGAAGCCTCGATTGGTCCGCAGTTTCAAGCAACTCAACAAGTAGTTCATCAACCAGTTCATCGGTATACATGAACGACCAAAGCCTAACATGCAGTTACTGACTATCAGGCAAAGAAATAATGAGCCCCTCAAGGAGTTCACCGACCAGTTTAATCAAGAGAAGCTCGGGATCTATGATCTTGATGAAACCGTTGCTATTATAGCCTTTTGCTAAGGATTTTAGCACGCTAAGTGCGCCATATTGTTCTACAGAAACTGACCGGCAACCTTGGTTGAACTCGCAGAGAGGGGCAAGAAAGCAACAAGTCTACAAGAAGTAAGCGGAAACGGGATCACCTCGAGTAGAACAAGGCAAAGAGGCCCGATAGTTCTGGCAGCTCTTTCGGTTCACAACGGGCAGAGTCAAGCAGCCCTGACCCGACCTCCAGTTCACAAAGGTCCGAGTCTAGCAGCCCCAACCCTACCTCCAGTTCACAACAGTCTGAGTCCAACAGCACCGACCCAACCTCCAGTTCACAACGGTTCGAGTCCGACAACCCCGACCCAGCCTCCAATTTGCAAGAGTCAGGATCCAATGATCCCGACTTTGCCTCCCGCTCAGAGTACTTAGGAGCCCAGTGATTCTGACCCGTCCTCCTATCTTCATCAGTCTAGTGAGCCCGACTATAGTGGTACTTGCCCGATCATCGCATGAGGCTCCACATACTGTCAGAGAGCTATTACAAAGACCTAGGGACCATACCCGAGGCACCTCAAAAGACCTTGGGCCACACCTGAGGCACATTAAAAACCTCGGGGTCACATCCGAGGCACTAAAAAGACCACGGGCTCAACCCCGAGGCAACCAAAGACCACTGTTATGCAGTTGGCAAAAGACCCCGGGATCACACCCGAGGCACCAAAAAGACTACGAGATCGCACCCCAGGCATCAGCTTTGCTTAGGCTCATAGTTTGTGATGGGGGCAAATCCCTCTAGGTAACTGGTGATGGCAAGCTTCAAAAGATCCTGTAACCACCCACGTTCCAGGTCCGTTACCTATAGTCCTAGCCTCTACAGACCGTCGTCTTAGCAAAAGCTTGGAGGGGCAGGAAGGCACAATGAACTAAACAGGCAATCATACTTGGTATTTACACGCCTTGGGGTTAACTAAGTCAAACTCTTAGACAACCCGTGTACCTACAGTACTTAGAGGCAATAACTCCACTTAGGTCCAAACCGATGATAGAAGAATTCCTCTTAGGTTGGCCCACAATAGAGGAGCAAAAAAGACCATAAAGCAACATGCTTTAGGTCGGCTCTGCTAACATAGTCAAGCTCTTCTCCCAATAATCTTAATGAAGGCTAGCTGGGCGAAAGATAACCATCCTAGGAAGTTAACATAAAAGGACCCTAAAGCAATACGCTTTAGGCCGGCCTTTCGAACATGGTCAAATTCTTTTGCCTACAACCTTGACGAAGGTTTACAGGTAGAAGATAACCATCCTGGGAGCTAACTTAAGAAAAAGGCTCTAAATTAGGTCGAGTCTCAACTCTCGGCCAATTCCCGAGCACCTCAAAATTTTGAGCTAGGCTAAGTCTCAACTCTTAACCACTTCGCGAGAACTCACCAGACACAGAAGCTCCGAGGTAGCTTTCTCGAGCAGTCAAATAGAATTCCAAACTTTCCCTGATATGGCATCCGACCAACCTTGGAAATGGGGGGCAGTTGATACGCCCAAAATTGTCTATCTTGTGACCAAGTAGTTCCACTCAGTGGCCGACCCCTATCTCAACCAAATCATGCACAATTCCTTAGATAAGCATCAATCGGAGCGGTTTGGTCTATCAGAGGCATCCCGAGCGGTTCATACACGACCCGGCCCACAGGTCAGGAAGACCGCTCAAGCACGGTCCGTATAGGCGTAGTCAAGTCGGGCCCACGAGACATGCTCCAGAATATTCCAAGCTATTCCTAATCAAGTTAGAAGACTAATGGAAAGAGCACATCGTTTCCTAATCCAATTAGGAAACCTCCACAATTAATGCCAATCAATCTTAATTGGATTATATTTCCTTATCCATGTAGTAGTTGGTCTCTTGCATCTATAAAAGAGACCCCTCACCTCCATAGAAAGGGATCAACTCTTTAGTCTATACAGCACCCCTATAGCAGTCATCATTACGCCCGGTCGACCTACGATAGCTCCAAACTATTGTTGGTTCACCACGGGTCCCCGACTATTTACAGTACAGTGAACGTGCTCAGACACACACATGGACATAGGTTCCTTCATTAGTAGGGCCGAACCACATATAAAAAACCAGTCTTTCTCTCTCTCTCTCTCTCTCTCCTTAATCTGCTCTAATTTATCTTTAACCAAATTTTAGCATCATCACCTAATGACCAACTTTAATTATAGGAAAATTGCACCAACTTTCCCTAAGGTCTAATGCCCTTATTTTTATAAATTATTATTTATAAAACCCAAACATCAGTATTTTTAATTATTATTAATTATTTATAAAGGACCTATTTGGTTGTATTTAATTTATTTAAATACCAAACGAATTCCAAAAATTATGAGAAAAATACCACTAGCCTATTTTAAGGTCTAGTATTTAATAAAAATATTTCTAAATATCGAATGTCTATCTAAAAATATACTTTATAATTAGGGTGTTCCTAAGTCTATTATTACACAATTTAAACTTCAATAATTCCTAGAAAATAAACCGTAGCTCGAAAAAATACGCGGTCTGTTCCTAGAGTCTTAGAATAATGTCTAGAATATTTTCTTAAAGTTTGGTGACCGTTTGACAAGGTAAAAAATACATCTTGTCTTTAGGACCCCACACTGGAATGGGAAACACAGCCTTTTATATAACGGACTTCGATTTGAGTCTAGTCAATGGCGTTAGACTCAGAATGATATCTAGATCATCATGTTGAGGTTTAGGGACCTATCCAACATAATTACCATTATGCCCTTAATACTAGTATGCATTTTAATTGTCGTTCTATGAATTTATATACATTATAGGGACCGCAGCTACGCTTGCTTTTACGAACCGCATAGAGGTGAGTCCTCCTAACTCACTTGGTATATTATAGAACCATCCTATGTGTATTATGTGAATATCTAGTGTGTCTCTATATGGAAATATCTGATGAGTAATATATATGTGAACGTTAAGATGAACTGTTTATATGAAAATGCATGTTGAGATACTTATACTCCATGCTTAATTGATAATTGTTATTATGATACATACTTGTTATATTATATGTCATACACTCGCATAAATATTCACATGAACGTAGTCGAGTCATGAATATCAAAGTTGACGTCTGCATGATAGTCGAGGAGACTAACTCAATTACATTGTCGCACCTGTTTGGGTGGACTGCAGAGGTCCAAATATTACAGTTAAATCAATGGGAACAATTTATTATGTTATGGGGTTACTATAAGGCTGTAAGGCGATGATGTCAACATGAGGCCGTAAGGCGACGATATCAACATGAGGCCGTAAGGCGACGATGACAAATTGGCTATGGTTGGATGAATAAGATGGTATTACCATAAGGCCGTAAGGTGGCGATGTCAATATAAGGCTGTAAGGCGACCATGTCAATATGAGGCTGTAAGGCAAGGATGACAATATGAGGTTGTAAGGCGACGATGTCAATATAAGGCCGTAAGGCGATGATGACAATATGAGGCCATAAGGTGACGATGACAAGAAGGTAACTTAACGGTCGTAAGGTGACGATATTCAGGCTAACGACACTCGTGTCTATAACTATTCTATTCTCCAAGCAAGGTCACAAGGACCTAAGAGTACAATGATTACACTCTTTTAAAACCAAAACTACTATAGGGCCCAACTAGGCGATGATAGCAATGTAATCATTCTACTTTAAGCTAACGACGTTACACTGGTAATGTAACAAGTCACATGAGTCAGCATCAGTGTCTGAGTAAAAGTTGAATATATCAATATTGCATCATGTCATCATACCATCATGTTATATGCTTATCAAATGTGTATTTTTAAGATATTTGTTGTATTTGTATACTATTGCTGTATTAGGAGTGATCGGTTGGACGAACTCACATAGCTTCAAAAGCTAACGGCTCTTCCCTCTGCCCTGGAGATATTACGTCTAGGTTATAATGAAAAAGATAATCAAGGTAGCTATGAGGAGGAGTAACACTATCCTCAAGAGGGGAACTATCAGGAAGGTTATCTTGAGAAAGACTTTCAGGAAGAGTATGATAATGAAGGGTATGGGTATGCCAGCTAGAAAGAAGACCCTGGCCTACTGCCGCATTAAGATTTCAATTATGTTTTAATAAACAATCTTTTGTTACTGTAATCATTTAAGTGCCGTCCATCGCCCAACTTATCTTTTGTGGTTTTCATTTGGAACTTCTGTAGACTAAGTAGGAAAACATTTAAAGTTCCCCCATGAATACCATTGGATGTTTTGAAATTTCTTACTTTGATATATCTATTATTAGAATGCTTGCACGGACAGGTCAATCTTATGTAACTAGTCATGGCTCACAGATCTGGAAAAGAAAATTTTATTTTCCTCTAATTTTTGCTACTCCGGGCGTGATTCAAGAACACCAGATTATTGCGTGATTCAGCCAATTATGCCTACGTCCACATCATTATTGTCACGCCCCGAAGTACCAAAAATAGGGAAAAATAAATTTCCTTTATGGGTTCGTAGACATGTGACTGGTTGTGAATGTCACCTGATTGTCCAAACATGCTTATAACCATAACATAATATGGGAAGGTGACCATGTTCAGCGGAAGCAGGAAACTAAAACATTCGAGTCTTACATCAGTAGTATATTACAGACCCAAAGATAACCAAAAGATATAGATTACAATTTCATCTAAGCTATCACATCATTAACATATTAGTAACAGAACTATGACAAAAGAAAAGCTCCAAGATCTTCAGCTGGCGAAATCATAGCCTTCCTTGAAGTATTATTCACCAGCATATTCTTCAGTAGTAAGGTCCACATCTTGATAGCAGTCGGCTCCCTCTGAACCTGCAAAGGCTGGATGTAGAAGGTCCAGCGACATGAAAAGCCGTTAGCAGTTAAGCTAAGTGAGGGTCCCCTTAAGGTTACCACCACCAAGGTAAGTTATTCATCATCATTCCTTATTCCCAATACCATGTTTCGTTCATACCCAACCATTCGCTTTCGAAACTTAGTCCAGAACTGAACTGATCAACGGTATTGACCGAAAGAAGACTTAACACCAAACATATTTACGGGTCAAGAAAGAACAACAATTGATAATGAATCGCTTGATCGAACATGTCACTGACGATCCTCAGGTCACCCGTAAGACTGAACACATCATGACGATCCTAAGATCAAGAATGCGGGATATTTACAAACACTTGATCGAACACGTCATTAACGATTCCTTAGGTCACTCGCACGTCATGACGATCCTTAGATCAAGGGTACAAAACCTTTCACAAATCCTACGGGATGTTAACATTCACTTGGTCGAACACGTCATGCCGATCCTCAGGTCACCTGCACGTAACCGAACACTTCATGCCGATCCTCAGACTAAGTGTGCGAAAAACTATTCAACTACTTGATCGAACACATCATGACGATCCTCAGGTCATCTGCACTTGACTGAACACGTCATGCCGATCCTCGGATCAAGAACACAAACATAACTCTCCAATTGACTCCATGGAATTATCGAAAGACCAACTTTGCAAGAAATATCCAAACACGACATGAAAGTTCACGAATTAACTTTGACCGGTAGTCACACGACTAGAAACGAGGCCCAATGTCCCTTATTCGTAGATAAATGAGTTAGCTTTCTCCACAAAAAAACCTAGCCTAATTCAGATTTTTGAGCTACTCTAAACGTTCATTTTACTAAACTATGTTCTGTTGAAAGTTTCTGTTTTCCAGATTTATAACACTGCGTTGTACATGCATTTCACCTATGAAGGAGTGATTTCTAGACTCAACTATAGAAGAGTTATTTGTAGATAAATGAGTTAGCCTTCAACATAAAAATACCTAGCTGAATTTTGATTTTTGAGCTCCTCAAAACATTCATTTAACTAAACCATATTCTGATGGAAGTTCAGTTTCTCAGATTTAAAGCACTTGTCTTGCCTATCATGAAAACTTCAACACAACAACATCAAACTCCTACTAAACATTAATACATACTATATATGCTCTAAATTGAGTTAGATTACTCATAATTACTCAAAATTTACTCACAATTTACTCACTATTTACTCACCAAAGCTTGAAATTAAGCTTGATGTTGTTCTTGAGCTTGATGGAGCTTGAACTTCAACTTCAATGGTGTCACCTTCTTCTTCTCCTATATGAACTTATAACTCCAGCTCTATTTTCTTTACTTAAGTGCATATTATAAGAGACAAAGTGTGTCAATTGTGTGCATGTGCATGTTATATATAGAAGGTGCATTAGCTTAGGTGTCATTTGCATGTTATATGCATAGGAAATGTGTCCATTAAGTGAACATGTGTCCAAAGGGATGACATATGGCTGCCACATGGCCAGCCATGTGGGGCCCACCTAGGGTTGTGTACCACTTTCTCGGTTTATGTACATAAGTTCCTCAATATGCGTGTCGATCTCGAATTACGTGCAAACTGGTATTATTTCTAATGTCCGGGTTCGGGGATAGGACTAAGTTAAATCTTATTATGGTCGAGTCGGTATGGTTACTACAGTCTATATGGTAATACTACAACACGTCCATACCATCACGTAATTAAAATAATAATATAATAATATAGTCGGTCCAATACAGAAATTCAAAAAAATTGATATTATTAATGAAAGAAAATTACAGGTGTTACATCTTCCACCACCTGTTAAAGGATTTCGTCCTCAAAATCAGAATCAACTAGTACTAAACAGGAATGGGAATTTCTAGAGAAATTCAGGTGCTACAGTTGCAAAGTTGTATTATGCTTTAGGGTTACAAAGAGAGTTGCAATCAATGTTTATAGCCTTAGAAAAGAGTATATATAGACTATACAAATATTACTTGCAAAATAGCTTCCCAAACCAAATAAGAAATAGAAAATCTATTGCTACATCCAAATCCCGAGCAGTCGACCCACTCAAGGGGCGCCCGATTGCGCAGATCTCCGAGCGAGTGAGATTCTAGAGTGTTCAAGACATTCCCCGCTCCCAAGTTATGCCCTCGCACCCTCGTACAGTGCCAACCCACGCAGCCTACGCGCGCGACTACGGTCTGCCCAGATTTTTTCCTCCTTTGTGAATGGAAGCTTCACCGAAACTATCCTCGAGGTCATGGGATTAGGCTCCACCATTCCTATCAAGTACTTACAGTGCATTTGGATCAAGAGAATCAGAGATAAGAGAAGAGAAAGGGACCACTTTCAGTCCAATTTAGTTCTCTCCAAATCGAAGATACTAGGGAGAGAACAGAAGAGAATCATGATAAAATGTTAAGAAAAAGACTAGTATATCCCTAAATATTTATTCTTATTCCGACATATCCTTTTACAAAGTGTATTATCTAATAGAGGTTAAGATGGTAAATTTGTTATAAATACTTCATTTTCTCTTTTCTTATGAAAGTTAAACAAACAAGAAAAAATTATGATTTTCTTCTCTTCTCTTCTCCCCTCTCTATTCAAATAGGTTTGAGTAAACCATACTTTCTCTTCTCTTCACTTCTCGCCATTCTCTCAATCCACACAGAGTGTAAGTTTTTCTTTGACAAGTACTTTTGCATATTCCAATTTTTATTTGCTTATGCCATGAGATGGGTCATTGACTGAGGTAAGGATCCTTGGCAACCACATTGGGGGTTGCCAATTCTGTAGCTTCCACGTGGGTTAGCCAGGAGAACAAATATATGCATCTATAGATATATATATGTTTGTGTGTTAAAAATGGAAAAAAAAATAATCATGGTCCTGGAAAGGACACATGGATGCTGCCGCCGAATTAGTAGCCCCAATTGGCTATCAAGAATCCTAAGGCAACTGGTTGTTGCTGACTAATAAGGCCCTACCTAGGGCATGGAATGTTCACAACCACTATATACATGGATGTGTTGCAGCAATTCTAACCATGAAAATAAATATAATTTGGTTTGATGACAATTTAGTTAAAGGCTTGTTGGTTTTAAGTTTTCATTTTAATTTTTGAGAACGAAATCTGAATACGAGCTTGGTAATCATTTCTTTTATATAAATATATATAAAGCACACCACACTGACTTCCCTATAGGTTTGACCTAATTACATGGATCTCCCTCCTATATTAAAAAATTATGTAGACCTCCCTTGAGGTTTGAGTTAGCATTATATACACCTCTCCCCCATTAGTGGACCACTAGAAATTGATGATTTAAGCAATATAAAATTACTTAAAGCCAAAATTACCCATAATTCTCCTAACAAAAATAAAAGAAAATAAAAGACAAAAAAAGGTCTCTCTCTTCTCATTTTACATGGAGCTCCAAGAAAGTGGTGGGAGGGCTTGTTGGTGGGATTGATGATAATAGATTCTAGGGAAAAAGTTACATGAGGTTGAACAATAACCTTGACTGTCTAATAGATTACAGAAATATATACACATCTTTGTAAAATTCAGATTAGAAGACTCGTACATTTAGCTACTTTATGTGGTTGAAAGCTATGAGAGAGACAAGAGTGTGGGTAGGGGAGGAGAGAGAGATGGATAATCTTGGTGATGATGATGATGATGATGAGAGAGAGAGAGAGAGAGAGAGAGAGAGAGTGAAAGAGAGAATTCAATTTGTTTGATGGGCTTTGTGTGTTTCTTGACTTGTTCTTGTGATCAACCCAATTCGTATAGATGGGTCCGTGTTGTGGTGATCGTACGACGTAGTTGACATTTTTGTGTCAGGAATGGTACTGGCACTGGGCTATAGGTTTGATTTTGGGTTTAGATCTTAAGTTCTTTGAACAAATTGATTTTGATTATGGGTTTAGAACTTAGGTTTAGATCTTCTAGTCTCTGTACTTCAACAAATTAAAGTCACAATCATAGGCCTTGATAAGGTTGTTGATCTATAAACCTTTATTAACCATGGGTAATAGTAATTAACAATCACAATTAGAATATCGTTTTTTAAAGCCCCAATTTGGTCTTTGCAAATCCCCATTTTCATCGACGACGTATAAGACATTTAGTGCTTGGGTGAATCAAGGTTCTGTCCATTGTGGTAAATGTGTTTGATTGAGATTAGGGAAGAATATGGGTTTTTTTGAACAAATTGATAAATACCGTCTTCTTCCCTAATCTCAATCAAACAAATTTGCCACAATGGACAAAACCTTGATTCACCCAAGCACTGAATTTCTTCTCCATCGTCGACGAAAATGGGGATTTCCAACGACCCAATTGGTGTACATATGTAGATACATATATATATATACATAGAGAGATTAGGGAGGAAGATGGTATTTTTGAACAAATTGATTTTGATTTTGAGTTTGGATCTTAGGTTTTTTGGAACAAATTGATTTTGATTTTGGGTTCAAGTTTGTGGCTTTTGAAACAAATTGATTTTTGTAACCGGTCAATGTACATATTTATAAAGGGTAGTGTGGGTACCTGAACCAAGCATGGGGCCTAGAAGGATTAAGCCCACTTGATTGATCCCATTACAAATCTCATATCAACAACCATGAGTGCGGTTCACCACCCTTCATTAGCCTTGATTTGATCTGTCCGATTTAGATTACTCGTATTTTGGATTCCATAAGGATTTTATCCCACCCGAGACAACAATCAATGCCCATAATCCATATCCGAGGCTACACGAGTGAGTAATCCACAATATCCTACAAGGCTAAATCTGGAGAGATCCTCATTTATAGAGCCTCCACATGGTTTGATAAAGGAAACCAAGAAAACTATATCTATCAATTCCAATGGTCAGAGAGCACCGCCCCATCATCACCAAAGAACTCAGTTCGGGGGTTAAGGTATGATAGAAGAAGGAGCTAGATTGTGCTAAAACACCCCCTCTCGCCCCATCGTGAGATGGGCCTCTACTTAGCTTTCAAGGTGTTTGACTAGACATTATGTGGACCATTTCAATTACACTAATGCAATTCTAATTCAAGTTATAAACAACTAATAAAAGATAATCATACAAGAAACTATACATTTACATGCAATGCATATGCTAAAATAGTAATTCGGGGACTAAACGTATTACTATGCTTCCCTATGCATGCAGAAGAAAATAAAATGAAATTAAACGTGAAATCGCACTCAGAATCCTAGAAAAACATGATATCTAATCACATGTAATCATGTAGGGAATTTAAATATGTGTTTTATCCACATAAGCATGCTCCTATGTGATCCTAGGAAAGTAGTAAATAATAAGAAGAAATATAGGAACTTACCCATGATAGCATATCACTCCCAATTATCCTAATTAACCATGGTTAGGACAATAAATCATAATATATACAATAATCTAAGTGAATACCCTACTTATCTAGACATGGATAACATGTATGTATGTCCAAACATGACTACTATGTGTAGTAGT
Organism: Hydrangea macrophylla; assembly: GCA_033977485.1. Classification (NCBI taxonomy): domain Eukaryota; kingdom Viridiplantae; phylum Streptophyta; class Magnoliopsida; order Cornales; family Hydrangeaceae; genus Hydrangea; species Hydrangea macrophylla. The sequence continues at coordinate 1,170,627 of CM066992.1, forward strand.
GTGCATGTGTAAGCCTAATTGAGTGTTATCCCTAGTATGGATAACCAACTATTATAAGTGAGGATAGTGTGCATGTGTATGCATGTGCATGGATAAGCATGGATATGAATGATTTGATTCATGAATTTAATTAATTATGCATAACCTAATTCATGGATTAACTTAAGTGAATTAAACTAATTATGCATGAATTACATGGATTAACTAATTCATGGATATGAATTATTTAAATGACTACTATGCATGGATATAAATATACATGGATAGCTTACTATCCTAATTAATATGAATCAAAATATTATTTGTACATGAATGCCCTTAATCTAGATTCGTAGATCCAAATTAAGACTTCATTATCCCCGGGGATCGGATATCCATGGATTGGATACCAATCACACAGGCTTCGGCTACCACAACATCTGGGGGTAGCTTCACCAGGGATAACTCTACTTTAATGAGGATACTACAAACAAGGAAATAAAGCTATCCTAGAACTTTAAAGATCAAAACTAATAAATAACTAAGAACAACATAAACAAACAAGAACTTAAACCTAGAACTAGGAATATAAAGATCAAACAGAAAATAAAAATAGAAAATGAAAAGGAAGAAGAAGAACTTACCGCAAGAACTCTCCTCAAAATACTCCTCCAGAGCTTCGCCGCCATCACGGACTCCAAGAATCAATCCTAACTCTAAAAAAAACTTATCCTTTTTCTAAAGACTTTCTAGAAGTGCTTGAGGAATCCTCCAGAGGGGTTTCCTTGTGCTCTCTAGTCCTCAGGTTTTTCAGGTGTGTTGGATGGGGAGGGGAGTACCACCTTTTATAGTTTTGGTTGGGTGAAAAATGTTCATAGCTAAGCAATGTGGGACAAAAAAAACACAAATTTTCACATTTTTGGGCGTTTTCACTCGGATTGGGGTCAAATCAAGGGTACAAAATGGGTTTGGGACATCTGAGAGCCATACTGGCTATTGCTGTTACTACTTATATTACATATCAATAGGAGAACTCTATCTACTTTCTTTTCAAAATCACTAAATGGGATCTTTGCTGTTTCAGTTGGGGCCGGGTAGACAATAGATAGACATTCACCTACACATAACACTTAGCACCATTGAGCTTCTTCCTTTAATTATCACATAATTCTCATCAATCTAAAAATTTGGAAAATTTTGAAACTTATCAATAGAATAACTTTTGAATTTTTTTCTTTCATGGCTGTTTACTAGGCGATGACACATTCATGCTATTCTCGTGTTATTATAGATTATGTTTACATGTTTTCTAGTATTGCTAGGATGATTGCGTGTGTTGAACATCCGTGTATCCGAAAACCATATGCACTAGTTTACAGTTATGAAAAAAAATCTAAAAATGAGTTTAATACGACTATATGTGTTCAAGGAATATGTAGTGGAAACAAATTACCCTTAGTGAGCTTTTGAACCATTCTTTGATGTTGAGGGATTATAACACAAACTCGAGTTATTTTTATTGATTAAGCATAAAAAACTCGTTGAAACAGACTCAATACTTCTTCATATTTGGCCACTTGTTAGAGGAGAACGTTCAGGATCTACCAACTAAAACTTGATAAACACTAAAATGTGAAAACTAAAAAGTTAAGAAAATGAGTTAAGCCATCGAACATTACTCCGTAACCTATTGATATACCTGTGCTCACGTTCAAATATCTTATACTTCTCACCCCTATGATAAGTACATAATGCCTATTCTGTTATGAAGTTTACACTCCCAATTATATGTCGTGACCTCAATGAGTTGAATTTTTTATGATGATTAATCTGTAGAAGCATGTGATTGGAACAACGTTGATGAGGAGGATTGCTTTGCTATAAAAATATATATAAAAAAATAAAAAGAATAAAAAAAGGAAAGAAAGCAAGCAAAGAAGAAAAGAAAAGAATCAAATGAATGTGAAGAATGAGTAAGGATGAAAAGAAAAAAAGACATATACGGTAATAGAAGATGAGTTGGAGATTCAAAAAAGTAAATTTGAGGAAAGATCTACTCTATCACATGCTAAGACATGCGTTCTCTCTCCCATCACTTCGATCTACCATACAAAAGCCCGACTAAAAGTTTTAATGATTCTTATCAACTTAGTTTGAATATGTAGGTATAAATTGAGTTATCCACGGTAGTTCACTCCTCTAGTAAGTGGTATTCCATTCATGAAACTACACACTCTAAAAGTTAATTTTCCAAGAATCGTGTACGAAAGCATTAGTATCCATACATTTCTGTATATCAATCTTTTATACATCGAGCGGTCATTTATATGCAAGTTTCTGAGAATTGTTCTTTCATGAGTGTAAACCCATGTGTGATTGAGTCAAAGCTACAAATCCTAGAATATGATGGTCTAAACAACTCTAATAAAGGTTTAATGTGCAACTATTAACTTCACAAAAATGCAAGGATGCATGAATATGACACATATGCGGTAATTATTTTTGTGGTGCAAAGAGCATGTGATGTTTTTCATGGTTTGTTTGAGAATGATATGTCCTTGTAGAGCGTAGTTGTCAGTTGATAAAAAGAAGGCAGTTTGGAAGATGCTCTTATCTTTTATTTCTAAAACATGAATTTTGTGGGCATACTCCCTGGAAACCCTCATGAGGCAACACTCGTCCACTAGGGGGAACCTAGGGTTTTAACAGCTTGTTGCATATACTAACTGTAATCACGATTCGTGCAAAAGTGAGTTAGGAATTTTCTTTTGATTTATTTTAGTTTATTTTGTTTTTCTTAGTCGTTGAAGTATAGTTTCACTTGTCTTTTATTTTACTCTATCGCTAGGGACTAGCAATAAGCTAGTTGCGGGATGTGACAAGTGGGAGTATTTGTAGAATATAACCATGCTATAGCATGTAAATATAATGATTTAGTTCACAATTTCTCATTTTATCTGTAGTTGGTTTGCATTGCCAATTTATGTGCAATGAGACGATTCTATGATGATTTTCGTTGTTTTAGACTTTATTATGTACAAATATGCTATGTGCCATGATCAAGAAATGAATTACAGGAAAAGGGCAAAGCAGATTGTAGCAACCTATATTTTCACGCCCCTAATATTAAATAAGAGATGTCAAATGTTATTTTATTACTATATGTTAATTGTAGTTGTAGTATTAATTCCATAAAAGAAAAATGCTTATGTTGATTTATTATAATTATGTGACATTAACGTTGTGAACTTTAGTAATTTTAATTGTAATAATATTGTTCAGACTGCGCCCCTAAGTTACCCTCTAATTTGGGATTAAAACTATTAATAAAATATTAATCACGTTGTTGATATTTTTGGTCCCTAATATTTATTTAGGGTATTTTCCAAGACTACCCGGACCAACCTAACTAAACTGGTTAAACGAACTAACGTAATTGTGTAATCAAACTTAACTGGACTAATTTGACTCCATCAGTCACACATCTGTGATATTCTTCAATCGTCACGTATCAAATTATTTACAATCGCAACTTGCACAGTGATTGCCTTCATATACTCTGTTCACAATTTGCTACACATATTCATACATAGCTATTGCAAGCCTAAGCATTACTCTCAGTATATTCATTTCCACACACACACTTTGCAAACTAAACTCACAGTGAGTTCAAAGCTACTCTTCATTTGATCACCATAGCCTCCTTCTCCATTTAAGCTCTGAAGCATCCTCCCTCTCTCGGCTCTATATATATAAACACCCATACACATTCAAGTTTCCATTACTCTCTCTGAAATCACAAGCACCCAATCACATATACATTCTGGAAACTAGACGAAAAGAAAGAAAAACATAAAGAGAAGTCTCACAGTAAGCTCTCAAAGCTTCAAAGAGGCCATAGCTTGTATTATGAAAATTCCGTCTTCCTTCGGCAAGTCGCGCCGCTCAATCTAAAGACTGGTGAGTCTCTTGAACTCACTTATAATGTAACATTAGTCATTGCGATCAAGCCTGAGGTATTAATTTTAGAGATATACGTATATATACATATATGTATTTATGGAAGCTTAAAAATGGTGGTCTCACCAAACTCAACCAAAACGATTTCTGTAAATTGGAAATGAAAGATTAAAATCCCAGTAAGCTCTGTTTAAAATATTAGAACTTAATTTGTAACGGTTGTGATGTACGATCAAAATAAAGTTTTTACGGCTCTCGGATTTTCATCAATAAGTAGAGATACATTAGGAATTGGCAAATAAGACTTATATATTCATAATCTACACGGAAAAATGAAGAGAATGGTATATTATACTTTTTGTATCGTTCAGGTTTGTAAAACTCGTATATACTCTACAACTGTATAGTCCTGAGGAAAAAGACAACGCAGGACCGGTCGCAAAACATACCTAGGATCGGTCCTGACCATGACTGGTCCCACATAAGTATTAGGACCGGTCGCGACCATGACCGGTCCCGCTAGATGACCAGGACCGGTCCCGCCCTTCTCTGACAGAATGATCTACTTTCACTTGGCAGTTTTTCCAGTTGCACTGAATAGTGCCTTCACTGCATGTTAATTCCATTCATGACATTTAAGTAAATGATTTTACTTTAGTCATTAATGTAATTAACGAAATACCCCCCATTTGGATTCAATAAAAATACTTTCAAAAATCAATTCCTTATAGATAAAAAGTCAACTTTTCCACCGGAGGCAAAATTACCAAATTTTGCATAGTTTATGATACTGGGGCATTATTTTTACTATGTTCTCTTCCTTTTAAAAATTCATAAAAATCATATTTGATATATGGGAATATAGATGAACTATTCGTGGGACTTTTAAACTCTTGAATTGAAAATCTTATTTTTGACTATACTTAGCCGTTTGGCCATTTTAGGCCGGCAGTTGACTTTTTTGGACTAAGTTGTTTAATTCGAATTAATTATATTTTTATTAGCTCTAATACTTTTTTATGAGAATAGGAATCCATCGCTTTGATTTCTATTTGTAGTAATCAAGATATAAATAGATCTGCTGCCATATTAAAGAAAAATAAAAACCGCTCTAATACCTTCTATAAAGAAAGATTTAAGCCATATCGCTCCGATACCTCTATAGGAAAATATATAAAAGAGAGAACAAATCATGCGCCTGCTCTGATACCTTTACATAACAAGAAAATGAATAAGTTACACATTTGTATAGTCGAGTTGGCATGTTTGAAAGGGGTCGTCTGGTCAGCATATATGTTGTGAGAAATGAGTAACCTTAATTATCCCAGGTTGCTTTGATACAGTAGGTTAATTAAGAAGGATTGAGCCCAGGCCACTTGAGATATGGTAGGCCAGTTAGAGTCTTGTGATAGCCTTAATTATTCCAGGCCGCTGCATATATGGTAGATTAATTAAGAGGACTGAGCCCAGGCCACTTTTGATATGGTAGGTCAGTCTTGTGATAACTTTAATTATTCTAGGTTGCTTCAGATATGGTAGATTAATTAAAGTATTCCACCGGTTATTATTGTAACCTTGGATGTCTAGGTATGTCCAGGCCGCCCTAAATACGGAAAACATATCGACAGACCTTCTAAATTAATGGCATTGCGTCGGATGGTTCTAGGTGGACCGAATGAGTCAAGAGACTGTGATCGAGATAAAAGAGTCAGTGAGATGATATGGTTTCATTGTTCATGCACGGTCTTAAATATTCATTACTCAAACTATTACAAATTGATACTATGCGATGACTGGAATAATGGATTAACCATACTCTAAGGTAATGAACATTTATAATAACTGTTAATATACTTTTATATACATTGCTTGTGTAATTGTTATACTTACTCGACTTTCATTTGCTGATGACTTTATTTTGTCCTGGACATCCAAAATGTTTAGGAAATGGTTATGTAGGACAATATGATTATGCCAGCTTGAGGAGCCTGCAGCATTACTGTTATAATTTAATAAAGTTGCAATAAGGATATGGATAATGTTTTTAATTTGAATAAGGCGGATTGTGCCTTAAGGATATTTTATTAAAGGACAATGTAATATTATTCGAGGTTGTAATTTATTTAATATTATCTTCCTTGTAGCTTTATATACTCTGTTTCTGGTACATATTAATCTAAGTACATGACAAGTGATCCATCACTTGTCATGACCTGCGGGTCTAAAACGACAATGAAAAAGTTTCCTTATTTTGCTACGCTGGGGCTTGACAGGATTTTTGGTATCAGAGCCTTGGTTGTACAATTAGGCTTAAGCCTAGACACAGGTTATGATAGAAAAAGGATAGGCATAGTCAAGTGTCCTTCGTACTTAGGATTTGACATCCAGATGTATTAAGATTATCCTGATTTAAGATAGTTTGCTTTTCTCAAGTTATCATCATGGACCCATATCACGTTCCCGATGATTTTGGCAGACATGTGATTGGCCACGATAGGATAGCGCTGCATGACTTAGAGATCTATCTTACTATGATGCAGTTCCATGCTACGGTCAGCATAGAGAATAATATTTGGGGGGCCGTCCACACCGAGGGGATGGTGTGATCGGGAGAGAAAAAATCCCAATTATACACCTTAATTCACATTTATTAATCATTTTTATCCTGTTTTTTGTATAATTTTACTTTGTTTTCTACTTTTTGTCAGCTTTTAGAAGAAAGCAATGATTTCCGGTTAAAAGGGGTGAAAAAGCAGGAAGAAAGAAGCAGAAAAAGCCAAATCGCGCGAGCGGCCCGCTCGCCCGAGAAACCAGCATATCGCTCGCGCGATCCGCTCTCGTGACTTCCCATTTATGCTCTCGCACGGCCCGCTCGCATGATCCGTACGGAAAAACATAAAATGCGTATTTTGAAGTGCTAAAAACCCCTACGGGAACGAAATTGTCCAATTACGTCCAGAATGCAATTTATAGCAGTTTTAGTGGGATTAGGTTTAGGAAAGCCCTCCTAATCTCTCTACAACTACATATATCTTATTCTAAATCAAAAGGGGGAGGACACATAGATTCATACATCAACTTTGGAGGCAAGAGGGTAAAGAAGATCTAGCTAGAAGGTCTCTAATGGGAACAATCAACTCAACCTTCATGCTTTCATCAATTATGCTAAACTAAACTCCTATTCTAGGGTTTCAATGAAGCCCTAACTATGTGAAGGGGGAATTCTATGCTTTCTTATTTTAGGATTTTATGTATTGGATAGTGTTTGCTGGTAATTTGCGCGGGCATGCCAGAGCCAAACGGGCTCAGTGTGTGTGTGTGTGCAAACTAATTTCCTAAACGCTTGTGTGAGTGATACACAAGGGTTTATGAATCTGACGTCTAAACGGTGATTGTGTATAGTGAGTAGGAAAGTGCCCTCACCATAAATTCTTTAGCAGTACTGAAGTGCACAAGCTAAACAATGTTAAGAGAGTTTATCAGAAAAACAATCACAAACGGAATAATAAAACATAGATTTTATTAAGTGTTTGGAAGAAATAAACAGATTTTAAAGAACAAACCAGAGCAGACTCATTATCCAAAAGAATAAAAGAAATAACAAAAGAACTAAACCTATTTGCTTTGTGCTGAAAAACATAAAAGCTTGAATGCCTTGAATGCTTTGAATGCTTCGAATGCAGTGTGTATGCTGTTTTCGAGATGACGCGGAGTCCTTTGACTGCTTGGCCTGCCTGCTAATTTATAGCGACCATGGATGACTCCTGATTAGGAAAGGACTCCTTAGCTTACGCCCCAAGCTGCGTGGCTGATTGGCTGATGGTGGAAGAAACTTTCCCAATCTTTGACTCCTACCTTTTCCAGATTCTAATTGAATCAATTCCTTTGATTTAGGGATCAGCCTTCTAAATCCAGCTGGACATGATCAGATTCATTTCCTAAACGGACTCTTGTTTCCAAAAAATTTGGGATGACGTCGTCCTGATAGCTGTGGATAGCACCGCCTTCCCCTTTCAGTCCATCGACCTTCTCAACTACTCTCGTGGCTGAATCGGGCTTAGCCAATTCAATACCCTCTTCTTTTACTTCCGATTACCTTTCTACGAATGCCCATGGCCAATCAGACTGATACAACCATCCTTCATTATACGGTGTTCGATTGGTCTCTGTGCTGCTTTAATCCACCATCGGGCTTACATTGCATTGGGTTATGTTATTCCAGTGCCCGATAATCTTCATACATGCTCGTCCTTCCCATCGGGCTCATATCACAACTCCCAACAGCCTTGTGCCTACCATTGGGCTCATGTTTCCACTTAAGTCCGATGAGTCATATATTCCCCAGGCCGGCCTCTCCTCTACCCAACTTTACGCTATTCGAGCTCAAAAGCCTTTGACGGTTTTTGGGTGCAAACAATTGCCCCCCAAAAGGTCATATCAAACGTCCCGCCTTGATTGATGTGACATTTTGAATTTTAAAATTGCCACCTGTCATACATGCAGAGAGTGTCAGATCATTGAGAATCCCACCAGTCACTCCGCATTTAATGCAGCGTGATTTAAACAGCAAGGTATTAAACGGCAAAATTTTCAAAAATCTTTCCACCTCCATCATTTGCACCCTCACTCTCTCTCTCTAAAAACCCAAGGATTCAGAGCCTCTCTCTCTAAACTCCATTTTTTTCGGGTGAAGTACTCCCCCCTTCTGCAGAATGGCTCCTAAGATAGCTCCGACAACGACTTTCAAAGAAAGAAAGACCTTCATCGACGATCCACCACCACAGAACCGATGCAAAGAAGTTAGGACCCTGGCCAAAACTCATGCTGTTGATATTTCCACTGACTACCTGACTCACTACAGCCCCGCCGACGGTTCCTTGGTAGCACCAGGTCTCGGTGCGGCGTTTCTCAGCCATCCTCCAGCGGCCTTTCTTCCCCGGTTCCCGTTGGTGGATAATGAAGCGTTCCTGCAGGTACCTACCCACTGGAGCAAAGTTCAAACTGCTACCCACCCCATTAGAGGTTGGCCGACCCCTGCTACAGACTGGGACAAATGGGCTACCAAAGTATCAGCCTCTAAGGCTAATATCTAGAGACAAACGGGCATTTATGACGCCATAATGCTCAGTCGGGGCTAGGCTTGAGATAGACCGACCTCTTCTTCTCTTTGCTCTGTTGTTTTGGTCTTCATCCTGCAACGGCTTTCTCTTGCACTGTGGACCGATGGCCCCCATCGTCAAGGATATTAGTTATTTGCTCGGTCTTCGACCTCACGGGCAAGAAATTATCCCCGGGCTTGACGTCAGAACGACCAGCTTTGCTTACCCTCAGCAAGAGGTTATCAGGGACGGGGCCGTTTCGTACAGACCGATTACAGCCTATGAAGGCTTTCTTACTGCTTGCAGCGGTGTTGATGAGACCGAAGTGTCTGACGCTGAACATACCGCATTCCTTATATACTAGCTCAACAAATATCTCTTCTGCTCGGCCAGCCAAGCCATTACCAAAGAGTACACCACCTTGGCCTTGGCTCTCGCATCGGGGAAACCCTTAGCCATGGCTGCCCTTGTCTGGGCACACCTGGTTCGTGGTGTGACAGACTTTGTTCATTCGGGCTTTGGTGCTGGTGGAAGCCCGATATGGATACTTCAACTGTGGTTGTACTCCTATTTCCTGGAGTTTCAACCAACCATTCACCATATGGCCGACGTTCCTATTTCTGCCGTCCAATTTATGGATGCAGCACCTTCTTCCCATTCCTTTGAGGAGTGTTTTACCTTTTTCTATCAAGGGTGCTCCCCTCAGGACATAAATCTCTTCACCCCTTTCTTTTTGCTTCAATTTTCTTCATTCCTTCAACTTTCCAACAACCCTTCCAACTGGGACTCGAGCACCCAGTCCACATACAACGAAATCTTCTCTAGCTACTTAGTAGCTAGGGACATAATTTTTAGCCCAAGTATTCCTTTGGCCAACAATAAATATGGAGCAGAGTATTACTTTGCTCCCCTCCACACCCGCCAGTTCGGGCTTACTCAAACTCGTGCATGTTCCCCCAGGCATCACTGTCAATGTTGACTGGGTAGAACGCGGCCTTATCGTCAACAATGGGCAAGTGAAGAAAATAAAAGAAAGGTCGGACAAGCTAAAGGTCGCATTCAACTTCACTCCCTTCTCTGCCCGGCCTGTAGTATCAGAAGAATTCACCAAGTGGTAGGATGATCGGGTAAGCCATATATTCAAAGACACTGTTTCTGAGGCACTTATACAATTTACTGCATCATCAGCCACTCAGGCCGATGCTCCTGCTTTAGTAGTAGCTCCAACCCGGCACAAACAAGTTGCCAAGAGACCGGCCCGAAAGCCAGCTCCGGGCAAAGGGCCTGCTCAAAAGAAGAAGAAAACAACACCGGCCCCGACAACTCAAGTTAGATCCTTTATTTTTTACCTATTAAGCCTAATGACATCATTAATTTCTAATCCTTTCCTTTTACTTCAGCTTGTTGACGAGGACTCTGGAGAGGACCCATCACTGACCGGGGCAGTTCCCCCACCACCACAGATTCAGCCTCAGACTCTCCCCCGTGATCTTCCAACATCTCTGGCATCTGCAGCAGCCTATCTAGAACGAGTCTCCATGAGAGTGATGCCACTTCACATTGTGACCCCTCTTACCCCTTCAAGCGGCGACGAAGACAGTGCTCCTACCGGCCATATTCCTGAATAAGTTGTTCTCTCTTCTAGCAGCAATGACGTGGTCGATGCTGGATTTGCTATGGAGGCAGCTGGGGAAGAGATCGAGCAAGCGGGCCCCATTGTAATTAGAACACCCTTCGGGCAGGATGATCCTAGTGCTGCCACCGAATCATCCACTCAAGCAACAAGGGAACCGGTTGAGGCCGAGGCTACCCCCCCTCTTGAAGATTCTACAGCTCCACAGGTTGAGGCCAGGGTGAATGACTCGGGCTCTGTCCTAGGCATTCAGATTGTAAAGGCTGTAGAAACCGCTGCCAGCCCAGAGGTGGAACCCCATACTGCTCCCTCCTCTTCCAGGCTTGATCCTTCGTCTCTTCAGCCATCAACTTCTCAACCAAGTGAGGCCGATGTTCGCTAAGAGATCTCGGCCTCTCTTGATTCTCATACCCAGGTATTGTCTCTTTACCTTGTTTCATTCATGAGTTCTTAAAACATTTTCTCACTTTTATTCTTTTGAACAGCCCATTCCCCAAGGCCCAGAGCCGTACATTCCATTCGACGATTTCTTCTCCGACTTGGACCTGGGAGCCTTTGAACTTGGTCCCCTGGAGCCCGAGGCGGTCTCTCCTTTACGCCTTTAGCAATCAAAAGACCTACTCCTCGGGCTTGCTGATTAGGACCTCTCTAACATTCCTATTGCTGATGATGTTGAAGCAGCTTTGAACACAGTCATGGTCGATCCCTCTCTTTCTGACGGGCAGATATCCCTACTCCATGAAATACAAGAAAGACTCCCCAGCTGCCGTCTCCTAGATCGATCAGCCTTGAAGGTTCAGGCTAATGCAGAGCTTTACTTGGGCTCTCGACAAAAAGCATTGAAGTTTCTAGAGAGGGCTAAGGCTAAATTTGAAGCGGGGAAGGCCTCTCGGGGTTAGGTGCTAGCAAAAGACTTCTGGCTGCAAAATTGTATTACTGCACTTAAAGCTCAACTCACACAGTGTGAGGCCGAGGTCGCCACCAATAATGATGCCTTGGGGAAAATTGATGAACTGCTGGCCCATCTTAGTGGTAATGCCCAAAAGTGTAGTAACCAACTACAAGCCATCGTCCTGATATCCCGAGCATGGGCCCATAAACTTGACAACGCAAAACGGGATCGGTCTGGAGCTATCAGGACTAGGAAAGACTTGAGGGCCAAGCTTAGGAATTTTGGGTCGGTCTAGAGGCCGACTCCCATTTTGTGTATCTTGTATAGCATAAATTTTTTTTCCTTTTCATCAAATCTTTGTGAGTAAGCTGTGCTCAGCTTTATTAATACAAAATGATGTTTTCTTTAAATCATTCGGGCTTAGGTTCATAATTGATCAATTGATCATATTCCAACCCTAGATTTGGTTTATAGTCGAGGTCAATGGTCTCCCACAATGTAGGATAATAGGACTTTAAATATTGACCGTTGATTAATCGGACATGAACTGTCCCATCCATATCACGTTGCCTGTAGGCACCACCTTTCTTGACTTGATGGACGATAAACGGGCCTTCCCTATTGACCGACCATTTACCGTAACGGTTATGCTTGTCACCGATAGGTAACACGGCCTTCCATACCAAATCCTCCATGCAAAAAGACTTCTCTTTCACCCTTTTGTTATAAGCTCGGGCTGCCCGTTACTTTTGCACTTTTAATGAGTCTAAGGCCGTGAGCCTCATTTCATCAAGCCCGTCTAACTCATCTATCATAGCCTCTATGTACTTAGGAGGCTCAAGCTGGTTCTGTAAAGCTCTTCTGGCCAATCGGACTGTAACTTCCATAGGTAATATATCGTCATGCCCATAGGTCAGCATGAACGGTGTGACCCCAGTACTTGACCTTTTAGCTGTTCGATAGGCCTATAGAGCTTCGGACAAGAGCTTGTCCCATTCCATAGGATTTTCAATGATCATCTTTTCAATAATCCCCTTAAGGATCTTGTTTGTAGACTCGGCCTGTCCGTTAGCCTGTGCATAATAGGGCGTAGAATTGAGAATTTTGATCCCCCTGCTTTCTGCAATAGCCAACGTTTCCGTCCCTATGAACACAGATCCTTGGTCGGCCGTAATTGTCTCTGGAAGGCCGAACCTATGGATAATATGTTCTTCAATGAATTTTATTATGGTGGCCTAAGTCACCGTTCTACAAGGTATGGCCTCAGCCCACTTATCAAAGTAGTCCGTAGCCACTATGAGAAAACAGTGCTGGCCCGATGATGGTGGTAGGACTTTGCCAATTAAATCCATAGCCCATCCTTGAAACGGCGATGGTTTGACTACAGGTTGTTGCTCTTTATCTGGCACATGCTGGATCGGACCATGCTTCTGGCAAGCTTGGCATCCCTTGGCATAACTGATACAATCTTTCAGCATACTGGGTCAGTAATAATTGTATCTTCTCAGCAACCACTTCATCTTTGTACTGGCCTGATGTGCCCCACAGATCCCTTTATGTACCTCAGCCATAACCTGCATGGCCTGTTTCTTCCCTAAACACCTCAAGATCATGTCGTCACTGATGGGTTTCTTGAATAATTCTCCATCGAGCATTACGAATCGCACAATAAATAATCTAGCTCTTCGGTCTACCCTGACATTTGGGTGATTTAGGTATTCAATGATGGGGATCCTCCAATCGTCGTCCTCCATCAAGACCGAATTGGTGGTAGTACACCATCCTCTCCTTGCAACGGACGGTAATGATCTGACATGAACAATGATAAGTTGGTCTTCTAAGTTCTTCCGAGAAGACGAGGCTGATCCTGTATTTGCCAGCTTATCGGCCTTGATATTTATGGTCCTTGGAATATAACTCACGCTAATGCCATCAAATGCCTCCATGAGTTGAGTGGCCATAGCGTGGAATGGGCAGATCTCCCAACTTCTTATCTGGAATTCTCCAGCTATCTGTCCGATCACCAGCCCTGAATCTCCTTTTATGTGCACGGACGATGCCCCCCATTTCAAGGAGTATCTCTAGTCCGATGATAAGCACTTTGTATTCGGCCTGATTGTTAGTGCATTTGAAATTGAGCCGAAATGACATTTTTGTCTTCTTGTACTCGGGTGATACAATCACCACACCTGCCCCAGCACCCTCTGCATTTTTAGAACCATCAAAGATTAACGTCCATGGGACTAAGTATGTGCTTAGGACTTTGGGTGTTAGAGGCAGTTCTCCCAGATCAGTAGGATCTGGGTGATTGGCCAAGAAATTGGCTATGGCCTGGCCTTTGACCGATTGCTACGATTGGTATTTGATGGAAAATTCCATCAAGGCCAGGGTCCATTTCCCAATTCGGCCTCGAATGATTGGTCTTGACAATATATATTTTATCACATCAGTTTGACATATTATGTAAGTGGAATTGGGCAGCATATATGTTCTTAACTTTTGTGAGGAAAAATACAATGCCAAGCACAACTTCTCAATCGGCGCATAGCGCTGCTCGATTGGAGTCAAAATTCTACTTAAATAATAAACGGCCTGCTCGTTGCCTTGCTCATTATCTTGAGCTAACATACTTCCTATAGAGTAGTCAGAGGCCGATATATACAATTTAAGGTACCTACCCTTCTTGGGTGGCATTAATACTAGAGGAGTTGACAAATGTTGTTTAATTCTCTCGAAGGCTTGTTGATGGTTGTCTTCCCATTTGAAGTCTTCATCGGTCTTGATCTTCAATAGTGGGGTCCATACTTGGGTCTTCCCTGCACAATTGGATATAAATCTTCTTAGGAAATTGATCTGTCTGAGCAATCTCTGAAGCTCTTTCTTATTAGTTGGTGGCTTTGCTGCCTGGATAGCCCGAGCCTTATTTTTTTCAATCTCTATCCCTCTTTGATGCACTAGGAAGCCTAGGAAATTCCCTACCGTGACTCCGAAAGCACATTTGAGAGGGTTCATCTTTAGTTTGTGAGCCCACATTCTTTCAAATGCCTTTTCCAAATTCCTCAGATGATCGGCGTTACCTCCTGACTTTACCACCATGTCATCAATGTAAACCTCCATGAATTGTCTAGTCATATCATGGAAGATCGAATTCATTGCCTGTTGATAGGTTACCCCAGCGTTCTTCAGACCGAAAGGCATGACAACCCACTCAAAGGATCCAATTGCCCCTAGGCACCGAAAAGCAGTCTTTGGGACATCCTCTTCAGCGATATAGATCTGGTTGTACCCCAAGTGCCCATCCATAAAGGACAAAATTTTATGTTTGGCAGCCGAATCGATTAACTGATCGGCCATGCGCATGGGATAATCATCTTTTGGGGTGGCTATGTTTAAGTTTCTGAAGTCAATGCAGACCCTCAACTTCCCATTCTTCTTTACTACCGGGACCACATTTGAGACGCATTAAACATATCGGGCTGTCCGATTGAAACAAGCGTCCAGGAGTCTCTCAATTTCGTCTTTCACCTTCAGAGTTACTTCTGGTGACATCCGCCGAGGTAGCTGCTTGAACGGCCTGAACCCCGATATAATTGGCAATCGGTGTTCAACTAGTTCCCTAGATAAACCTGGCATTTCATCATAATACCAGGCAAAGCAATCTTTGTACTTGTGCAAGACTGCCATCAACTCGGCCTGCCACTGCGGATCCAGCGTCTGACTTACATAAGTAGGTTTGTGCTCTCCTTCTTTGCCTAAGTTGACTTCCAAGAGGGGGTCTTGGACATCGGCCTTTAAGTCATCAAGCTTTTCCGTGGCCGTCTCCAATTCATCTAGTTGAATCTCTTCCTCCCTTGGCGTTTCTTCTTCGTTGATACAATCAGCCAGATTAATCATTCCGTCAACAAGGCCGATTTTTTTCAGTCTTCTATCGGCCAGATATGCACACCATCTGGCCATGATGGCCATTAGGGCCAGCAGTTTTTGTTCTTCAAATATCGGTGTCTCCATTGAAGTCTTCCTATTCGATGATCTCAATCGGCCTTGATTCTTCAGTCCGGCTGAGGTTATGGTAACACGCCTTAACGTCTGATGAATTTCCTTTAAGGAAGGTCGCTGTATTCGGTCTTACCATTTTATTGTGCCCCAGCAACTTGACCGGCCCGATATCATCTTTATACAAGACTGCATCGGCCGTTTGCACACGGGCTACAAATGGCTTCGTATCTGCTCTAACCACTTCTACCTCGTCGCCTCTCCAGAAAATCAGTAACTGATGGAGTATGGAAGGAATGCAGTTATTTGGGTGTATCCAATCTTGGTCAAGTAATCCATTATAGGCCGTCGAGGTTTCTACGATGAAAAAAGTAGTCATGACCGTTTTACTGCCAACGGTCAGCTCAAGGGGTAGGATACCCTTGGTTCTTGAAGGTGCCCCTGTGAAGCTTTGAACGTTCATTTCGGTCAGAATTAGCTCCGACTCGGACTTTTGAAGGATTCTTTACATCATTTGAGGCATAATGTTGATGGTAGACCCACCATCCACCAGGATTCTATTTATCGGGACCCCCTCAATATGTCCTTTCATGTACAACGGCTTCAGATGCTGGGACATTCAATATGTGGGTTTTTCAAACACAACTTTGACTGGTCCATTAGGCTTCAACCCTTCTTCAGTCTGATGTCCCTTCAGCCTCAAAATAGTGATCTTAGGCCGATCAGTTTGCTCATCAGTGGCACCCACATTTTTACTTGTGGCTTCCACCACATTAGGTTTAACGGTCTCCCCCTCGTTCCAAAAAACATCTTCTATCATGGCTGAATCCTTGGTCCGGTCCTCCATTACATCCCCTTCCATAGCAGTTGGCTGGTCTGGCTTGGCCCTGAAAGACATAGGCAATGTAAACACCATGTTAGATGAAAGGCTTACTGGAATAGTTCTGAATTGAATTGGCGAGGTGATTGATTCTGACAGATCTCCATCGGACTCCATACTTATCTTGTCCGATGTTGGCCTGCAACCCTCCTGTGATTTTTCCCATCTGAATCTTTCCTTTAGATGCCCAGTGGAAGTATGCATCGCCCTAGCCTCCCCGTCATAAAATGGTTCCACCCCAGTTGAGAGTTCATGGCTGTCAGGCACTATATGCGCTGTGGGTTTAGGAGGGTTTCCAGCCCGATCCTTCCAATACTGGCATTCACGTTCGGCCTGTCTCATTCGTTGATATCTCCTTTTTTGAGACTTGCTGTACTGTGGCCTGCTAGGAATTAGAATGTTCAGCCCTATGCCACCTCCCATCTTTCATTCGGGGTGGTAACACCATCCTTGGGCTCCTGTTAGAGGTTGATGCCTTCGCTTGCAGCTTAGGCTTTGGAATTGTTTGGGTGGTTCTTGTCCCCAATCGGCCAGATTCACTTAGGCCGACCAGCTGAGCCAAGGAAGGCTTTAGAATTGTTCGGGTACTTCTTGCCCCAATCGGCCAGATTCACTTAGGCTGACTTGCTGAGCCAAGGAAGGCTTTGTCTGCCACTCAGGCTTCGCCTGGCTTTGCCAAGGTAGTGACAACCTCTCATATATAGATCTTCTCGGGCTTGGTTCCCGATGTTCATGGCCTCTCGGCCTCTTACTCGGGCTTGACACCTCTTTTTTGATATCAGCCTTGCATCTTGGGCAAAGGCCTCGTTCGACGAATTCTAGTTGTCGTCGCAGATCTGCTATCAAGTTGTCGGTACTGGACCTAGCCATTTCTACCTCGGCCTTATGGCCCTTCTCTTGACGCTCTTGATAGCTTCTCTGGAGGTCATATATCGTCACTTTCGGCCTATCTGTGGCCGAAATGGCGATTTGTTTCCCTTCCCTCTGTTTTGGCACCACTTCTTGGTCGGTCAAATCTATCTTCAGCCTTGGCCTTGAAAGCTTGGTTAAATCGGGCATAACCGTATTGGTGCCGATGATTTGAGGAAATGGATTTGCATCAACCACCATAGCCTTGTTCGAGAACTTGAAAACTCCTTTATCCACGTTTTCTTGTATAAAATTATGAAGAACAACGCAATTATTAGTGGAGTGCTTCCAGGAATTGTGCCACTTACCGTATTCTTTATTTTTTAGGTCATCGGCCTTGGGGATCTGATGGCGTTCACTCAGCTTGATCACTTTATCGGCCAATAAGGCATCGAATATTTGATCAGCCATGGTTATATCACAAGTATAATTTTTCCCCACCTTGAACACCATTTTCTTTGCGGTGGCATTATTGTTGACAGGTTTACTTAAGGCGTTGCATACAATTGGCCGTTTACAAATCAACTCGGCCATATCGCTCTCTGTTTCGAGGTCACACTCTGCCAAGTGGACCTCATAATTAGGGTCCTTATAATACGTTCCTTTGGACGAGTTCTTTTTCTCCTGCTCACCCAAAAGGATGCGCTCATAACGACCGACCTGCGTAGCCAGCTCGAATAAATCACGGAAGTCAGTTCCTTCAAACCTCTTGCGAAGTTCAAAGGATATGCCCCCCATGGCCATTTTAGCATATTCTTCCTCAGGTAAAACCGTCTTGCACTCATACTTTGCCTTACGGAAATGGGCTATGTAGGTTTCTACAGTTTCTCCTACTAACTGCATCATCCTGGATAGGTCTGACAGTGATGTTTCGAGCCCAGTCCTATAGAACTGGCCGTGAAATAGCTCTTCCATCCCTTACCAAGTTTGCACCGAATTGGCGGGGAGATTGACATACTACAAAAATGCCATGCCTGTTAGCGAATTTAAAAATAATCTCAACTTTAATGGGTCACTAATACCTACGTGGCCGCATTGAACAATAAAACGGCCAATATGCTCCACCGAAGATTATTCACTCTCTCCAGAAAATAGAGTGAAGTTTGGTACTTTGTACCCCTGGGGAAATATGACCTGGTCAATTTTAGGGGGATATGGCCGTCTGTATGTCGGCCTTTCCAATCTTCTCATAAACGGGCCATACTCTTCATGTATGGCTGTTACCAACTCCTCCCTATTAATGGGTTGTGGAGCTATGGGCTGAACATTCCTCAATGGGGGTACTAACGGCGGTGGTTACTGCTGTTGATTGTTATTGGCCTGATGGGGCCAAAACCCACCGTTGTTTCTTTGCCCCCCAGTAGCGTGACCTGGAGGTTGTATGTGGCCAACTGAGCTTTTGATATGGCCTGTCGATCGACCAAAACCCGGTGTCGCCAATCCGTTGGGATCGGTGACTATCGATCCGCTAGCCATTCCGGTCTATGATTCAGATTCTTGCCTGAGCCATTACCCTCCCTAAGGTTTGGACAGATGTAGGGTGGGTCTTTCGGCTTATCCGACTCAAGCAATGTGCCAGAGCCTGATCCGTTGACTTGCTCTTTGCCTCCTCCGGCCTTATAGGTCTCTATCAACCTTCCGATCATGTCCGACAGGGGGTCCAATTTTATGTGGGTAGTCCTTGTCTCCGTGACCAGGTCAGCTTTACTCTTATGAACATCGGCCGTCTGGTTGATGACCGATTTGAGATTGCCCATTGATCCTATGAGCGTGTTGTATTCCTGCCACATGGGCTCAACGTTTGCTCTCATGGCCTCCGAAATTGCCTCAAGAGTGATACTACCGTCTTGTGGCGAATGGCCAGTGCTTTCCTCCATAGGTGGATCCATGGGAGAATCATCTTGGCCGTTCTTAGTTGTCTGTTTGTCCTTCTTTGGAGGCATGGCTTGACACTGTGGGTCCCACCGGGCGTGCCAAAAATGTTTGCTAGTAATTTGTGCGGGCGTGCCAGAGCCAAACTGGCTCGGTGTGTGTGTGTGCAAACTAATTTCCTAAACGCTTGTGTGAGTGATACACAAGGCTTTATGAATCTGACATCTAAACGGTGATTGTGTGCAGTGTGTAGGAAAGTACCCTCACCATAAATTCTTTAGCAGTACTGAAGCGCACAAGCTAAATAGTGTTAAGAGAGTTTATCAGATAAATAATCACAAATGGATTAATAAAACGTAGATTTTATTAAGTGTTTTGAAGAAATAAACAGATCTTAAAGAACAAACCAGAGCAGACTGATTATCCAAAAGAATTAAAGAAATAACAAAAGGGCTAAACCTATTTGCTATGTGCTGAAAAACATAAAAGCATGAATGCCTTGAATGCTTTGAATGCTTCAAATGCAGTGTGTATGCTATTTTCGAGATGACGCGGAGTCCTTTGACTGCTTGGCCTGCCTGTTGATTTATAGCGGCCATGGATGACTCCTGATTAGGAAAGGACTCCTTAGCTTACGCCCCAAGCTGCGTGGCTGATTGGCTGATGGTGGAAGAAACTTTCCTAATCTTTGACTCCTACCTTATCCAGATTCTAATTGAATCAATCCCTTTAATTTAGGGATCAGCCTTCTAAATCCAGCTGGACATGATCAGATTCGTTTCCTAAACAGACTCTTGTTTCCAAAAAATCTGGGATGACGTCGCCCTGACAGCTGTGGATAGCACCGCCTTACCTTTTCAGTCCATCGGCCTTGTCAACTACTCTCGTGGCTGAATCGCGCTTAGCCAATTAAATACCATATTCTTTCACGTCTGATTACCTTTCTACGAATGCCCACGGCCAATCAGACTGATACAGCCATCCTTCATTACACGGTGTCTGATTGGCCTCCGTGCTGCTTTAGTCCACCATCGGGCTTACATTGCATTGGGTTATGTTATTCTAGTGCCCGATAATCCTTATACATGCTCGTCCTTCCCATCGGGCTCATATCACAACTCCCAACAGCCTTGTGCCTACCATCGGGCTCACGTCTCCACTTAAGTCCGATGAGTCATATATTCCCCAGGCCGGCCTCTCCTCTACCCAACTTTACGCCATTCGAGCTCAAAAGCCTTTGATGGTTTTTGGGTGCAAACAGATAGTGATTGTATGTTGGTGGATTCTTCATATATAATCAGTTTTTAATGATAATAATCAAGAGTATTTTGGATCTATTCTTGTCTTAGATTTTTCCTTATGCTTGTTGAACTCAATAGTCCTTGATTTCTATGATTGATAGGAGTATTTACATACAATAGTGCTTATGCAATTGTGATGTTTACATCTTTTATAATTCATTCCTAGGAAAGATGAGTTATGCTACATCCTAGTTATAGGTAGATAATTCATGCGAACCGAAGATGAATTATGCTTAGATTAAACTAACGATATCTTCTTGTCGATTCTATTGGGCTTGTAGCTACGATAGATCGTGACTATCCAAACATAGAACTTAAAATAGAAAGTCTAGACCCCCGATGCATAGTTAGTGGTGGATTTGCAATCCTAGATCTCATCCACTCATACTGAAAACAATCTTAAATTTTGCATGCTAGTTTACTCAGATTTAATTTTAGAATAATTTTTCCCATAATTTCATAGTTTACTTTATAATTTAATTTATAACAATAACTTCATCTACAATCAAATCAAGATTCCGTTTTTCAATAGCTAATTAGATTTAGATTTTATAAATTAAAGGATAAAAATAAACAATCCTTGTGGGTTTGACCTTTACTTCCACACTACAAATCTTAAGAAAGTAAAACATACTTTTCATCTTGAGTTTGACGAGATCAATTTTTGGCGCCGCTACCGGGGATTGGCAATTTTTGCCAGTAATTTTTAGAATCATAATTTAATTAATTAGTAAATATTACTTTTAGATTTAATTTTTCTTTATTTCTAGGTTATCTTCAAGTCGCTAAAATTATCCATTTTTTCAGAGATTCAAGTCATCCAAATCTAGCAAGTTTAAGTGAAGCAGCTGTGCACTCCAACGGAGCTTACGCGGACCTGAATAAATAAATAAATTGCAATCAATTTTAAAATCTCAAGTAAATCTGTTGCTTTAAATTTTGCATCAACTCATTGTAAGTTAGTGCGGTGAGACGCATTACATGCATTAGGGTAGGAGTGGAGTGAGCACTGCATTAGCTAGGAAACCCGAGGTGCTGGGCTTTGACGCGAATCACTGCATAAGGATAATTTCATGCATCATTTTGTTCTTTGTGCTTGCATTCTTGAGTATTAGCGTCTTTTATTTTCTTAAATTATTGAGTCAGTTCTTTTGTTTATGTTTGGTACCCATTTAAGTAAACTTAAATTAAATCCACTTAATCTTGAACTTGATCGCACCCTTAGAGTCATTAGGTCATCAACACAAGCTTCTAGAGCTCGGTTGATGCTAGACGACGAATTTACACCCGAACCGTCGTCTTTGTTTGAGTCAGAAATTCGAAGTACTATTAATCGCTTAAGAAAAACTAAAACAATAAAGATTGAACCTATTCCAATGGCTGATTTTGGACATAACAGGAATAATAGAGATAATCAAAATAATAATGGAGATAACCTCAACATACCTCCACCACCACCCTTAAAGGATTACTTTACTCCTACTGCATACACACCACCGTCATGCATAGAATTACCGGAAGTAACTGCAGCTCATTTTGAAATTAAATCATCAACTATTGCACTCCTTCTGTCATTTCACGGTCGGGTTAAGGAAGATCCTTACAACCATTTAGGGGAATTTCAAGGTATCTGTGCTACTTTAAAAATTCAAAACTTAAGAGATGATGAGTTGAGATTACATCTTTTCCTGTTTTCACTTAAAGACAAAGCAAAGTATTGGATCCAATATTTGGAACCAAACTCAATAAGAACATAGGACGAATTGCATACTGCTTTCCTATAGAAATTTTTCCCTATCCCTAGAACAAATCAGATTAGAAAATCTATAACTAATTTCACGATGCAAGATGGAGAAACCCTTTATGACACGTGGGAACAGTTTAAGGAACTCTTAGGTTTTTGCCCTCATCATCAGATACCTAAATGGCAACTGGTGCAAGTCTTTTACAAAGGATTAATCCTCGCTGTATGGAACACGGTTGATGCTATTTGTGCAGGGATGTTCCTCCACAAGAGTGCCGACGAGGCTTAGAAGATATTCAAAATATTAAGCAAAAATTCTATGCACCAAGCTGTGTCTATACGCCCCGAGGGACACCTTCCACCATAACTAAAAAGAGAGGCCAAAGTTGAGTCAAATCATTAATTTGAAATCCAATAATTAAACAGGAAAATGGGCCAACTTATGATGATGGGCCACATGCAAGGCCCACCCCCTCCTGTGGAAGTATGTCACATATGCTTAGATTTGTCACATTCTACATTAGCATGTCCATCAGCATCACAGTTTCTGGAATTTGTAGAACAACATATTATTGCTGCTCAACAGTTCCAAAGACCCAATTATAACCATGCAGGTTATAAATCGGACTCGATATGGGGACCTCACCCAAATCTATCATGGAAATCTAACAGTGAAGGCCCGTATTCAAAACTTGCGACGACAAATTTCCCGAACGCTCACAGGCCTCAGCAAAATCAATACCAACAACCTCCCTTCCGTGCTAATCCTCCTAGGGATAAAACTTTCAAAGAGAGCGTGTTGGCATCATTAAAAAACTTAGAAGCCCAATCGCAATCATAGTCACAACTTGTTAACTCCCACATGCAATTGATAGCAAAGTTAGAGTCCCCAATGGGACAACTTGCTAATACCTTAAACCGTTGTAATGAGGGAAAGCTACCGAGTCAACCGGTCCAAAACCCTAAAGGCCAATATGAGGTAAATATGGCAAGTGAACAATTAAACGTCTTGAGGAGATTATACCTCCTCCTGAACCTCAAAAAGATAAAGGTAAAGAAATAAGTAAGGAACAAGATGGAAATACTAATAAAGATATGAAGGACCTTACTCCTTCGACACCTACTATGTCTAAAATGACAAATCCATCAAACTATATACCTAGGATGCCATTCCCTACTAGCGTAGACGGCCCATCTCACTTCTCGAAGAAGTGAACACGTCCGGAGGATATTTTGGAGACATTTAAAGAGGTAAAGATTAACATTCCACTACTTGACACTATTAAGCAAATACCTCCATATGATAAATTCTTAAAAAATTTATGCACCAAAAAGAGGAAATCTAGAAACCAATTATCGAAGAAAGTCGTTCTAACAGAAAAAGTTAGCTCTATGTTTCACCACAACACTCTAAAATACAAGGACCCGGGCAGTCCAACTATCGCTTGCAACATTGGTGACAATTATATCCACCGGGCTCTACTTGATTTAGGAGCAAGTGTGAATCTATTACCTTATTCGGTATATGAACATTTGGACTTGGGAGAATTAAACCGACCGCAGCTACCTTAGAATTAGCAGATAGGTCAATTAAAGTTCCACGTGGGGTAGTAGAAGACGTGTTGGTGAAAGTTGATAGATGTAATTACCCAGTTGATTTCATTGTCCTAGACATAGAACCAGTCTTAGATGCTAGCAAACACGTCTCGATAATCCTAGGACGACCATTCTTAGCCACGGCAAATTCTATTATTAACTGTAGAACTGGGGTAATGGATATAACCTTTCGTAATATGAGTGTCCGTTTTAATGTATTCAATGCATCTAATCAACCATACCGAGATGACGAGGATGCAGACTGTTATGTTGTTGACTTAATTAACGAATTTGTCGAAGAGGCAGCACCTTTCATGTTGACTAAGGAAGCCTTGGAAGCATGTCTATCTCATTTCAATTTTAATGATTTCAACATTGACACAAATATTAGAGACGTGAATAAATTATTAGAATCAGTAAACACGACCCATGTACTTCCATGGACACCGAAAATAGAGGCTTTACTCCCTCTCGCACATTAACCAGCATTACCGTCCATCGAGTGTCCCCCGATACTAGAACTTAAACCGTTACCCGACTCGCTAAAATATGCATTTCTGGGACCAAATACTACACTTACAGTTATAATGGTGTCAAATTTAACTTTAATTCAGGAATTGCAACTGGTACAGGTCCTATAAAATCATAAGAAAGCAATAGGGTGGACAGTCGCCGATCTAAAAGGAATAGATTCATCAGTATGCATGCATAGAATAAATTTAGAAGAAAATGCCAAACCATCTAGAGAAATGCAACGATGTATTAATCCGAATATGAAGGAAGTGGTTATGAAAGAAGTCATAAAACTCTTAGACGCAGGTATAATTTATCCGATCTCCGATAGTAATTGGGTCAGCCCCACGCAGGTTGTTCTAAAGAAATCAAGCATTACAGTCGTGCCTAACAAAAAAGGAGTCCTCATACCTACCCGCGAAACTAACGGTTGGCATGTATGCATTGATTATAGAAAACTTAATACGATGACTCATAAAAATCATTTCCCTCTCCCATTCATTGAACAAATCCTAGAATGCCTGTCTGGTCAGAGTTACTATTGTTTCCTAGATGGATACATTGGCTACAACCAAGTGCCCGTCTACCCCAATGACCAAGAAAAGACAACGTTCACATGTCCCTATGGTACTTTTGCTTATCGTCGTATGCCATTTGGTTTATGCAATGCACCGGCCACCTTTCAACGATGTATGATGGCCATTTTCTCAGCCATGGTAGAGAAATTCCTAGAGGTATTTATGGACAATTTCTCTGTCTTTGGACCTACCTTTGATGAATGCCTTCAAAATCTTACGAAAGTCCTCGCCCATTGCGAGGAAGCTAATTTGGTTTTAAGTTGGGAGAAGAGCCATTTTATGGTTCAGGAGGGAATAGTCTTGGGTCACGTTGTATCCAAGCGTGGTATAGAGGTTGATAAAGCAAAAAATGAGTTGATTGACAAACTTCCACCACCATCGTCAATTCGTCAAATCCGTTCATTTCTAGGACATGCCGGTTTTTTCTGACGATTTATCAAAGACTTTAGTAAAATTTCAATTCCTTATGCAATCTGCTTGCCAAGGATGTTCCATTTGTCTTTGATAATGACTATTTAAAGGCTTTTGAAACATTAAGCGCTTTACTATCCACGGCTCTAGTAATCCAATCCCCCGATTGGTCATTACCGTTTGAACTAATGTGTGATGCTTCCGATTACGCTGTTGGAGCCGTCCTAGGCTAAAAAGTAAATAAAGTGCCTCACGTGATATACTATACGAGTAAAACCTTAAATGACGCGCAATTGAATTATACGACTATGGAAAAGGAATTGCTTGCTGTCGTGTTCACCCTGGACAAATTTTGTTCTTATCTATTGGGGTCAAAAGTTATAGTCTACACCGACTACGCCGCATTACGTCATTTGTTGAATAAGAAAGAAACAAAACCTCGATTAATCCGATGGATTTTACTCCTTTAGGAGTTTAATTACGAAATACGAGATACAAAAGGGGTCTGAAAATGTTGTAGCTGACCACCTGTCACGAATTCTTATTGAATCTAACGATATAACACCTCTCCAAGATTTGTTTTCGGACGAATAGTTATTTACCTTATCTGCCGTAAATCGTCCGTGGTTCAGTGACATTGTAAATTTTTTTAGCCACGGGATATATCCCTCATACTTGGTCAAGTCTAGATAAAGATCGTTTCTTTTCACAAATAAAACATTATTATTGGGACGACCCACTTTTATTTAAGCATTGTTCTGATCAAATAATAAGACGTTGTGTTCCGGAGAGTGAGTTCAATTCTATATTAAACTTTTGTCATGGTCTAGAATGCGGAGGACACTTTGGCGGCCATCGTACGGCTACTAAGGTCCTCCAAAGTGGGTTATATTGGCCAACCTTGTTTAAAGACGAGCATGAATATTGTTTAAATTGTACACATTGTCAACAAACGGGTAACATGTCACGTCGCGATGCGATGCCCCTAACCCCTATCCTTATTATTGAAATATTCAATGTGTGGGGCATCGACTTTATGGGTCCATTTCCGTCGTCCTCTAGGTTTGAATACATCCTAGTCGCGGTCGACTATGTTTCTAAGTGGGTTGATGCAGTTGCGACAGAAACGAACGACCATAAAGTCGTGGTTCAATTTATAAAAGAGAACATATTTTGTCATTTTGGCACGCCATGAGCAATTATAAGTGACAGGGGAAAGCATTTCTGTAATCGTCACTTTGAGGCACTCGTTTGAAAATATTCTGTCACCCATAAAGTAGGAACCGCGTACCATCCACAAACCCAAGGCCAAGTAAAGGTCTCAAATCGGGAAGTAAAAAGTATACTAGAAAAAATGGTACGTCCAGATCACAAAGATTGGTCCACACGACTTAGCGATGCGCTTTGGGTATACCGAATAACGTATAAAACTCCGATAGGAATGTCCCCTTATCGACTAGTCTTTGAAGAAGCATGCCACCTACCGGTGGAACTTGAACATAGATCTTACTGGGTTGTAAAATTGCTTAACCAAGATATAAGGGCGGCAGGGTGGCCATTGGAAACTTCAATTACAAGAACTTGAAGAATTGAGAAACGAGACCTATGAAAATTCGAGAATTTATAAGGAACGTTCAAAAGATTTTCATGATAAAATGATCGTAAGAAAGAACTTTGAACTTAGACAATGCATCTGGCAATTCAATTCAAAATTAAGGTTGTTTCTAGGAAAGTTGCGTTCCCGTTGGGATGGTCCGTTTATAATAACGCAAGTGTTCCCACATCACATGGAGCAATAGAAATACAAGATACAAATGGTGGAACCCCTTTTAAAGTAAACGGTCAATGACTTAAACCGTACCGGTCTGACGAAATAGATGAAAGAGAGATAGAGTCAATAGATTTGGTAGATCCGATCTATTTTGACTTAGCACGAGCATCGGTCGAGCTGGCAATGTAAAACTTAGCGCTTCTTGGGAGGCAACCCAAGCTTTGATTTGAGTTTTCTATAGTTATAATTTTTTAGGAGTTTTTACCAATGTTTGAGCTTTTGAATGCCCAAAAGATGACATTTTTAACTTTTAAAACCCTTATACAAGAAAACATGAGAGAAAATGAGAAAAACAGAATCTCGCGCTCGCGGCCCGCTTGCGCGTTCCGCTCGCACGAGAGTGACCCTTAGTAAATTTTTTTTAAAACGTTTTTAAAACAAGTCTCTGCTCAAACTCGCGCCTTGAATCATGCCCGCGATGACCTCGCAGGAGCAGTCCGCACGCGCGAAGTTGGGCCTTAGAACATTTTTTCAAAATTTCTTATGTACAAGATTCTGCTCTAACTCGCGCTCAGGATTGCTCGCGCAAGAACCTCGCTGGACCGGCCCGCTCGAGCGAGGTTTTGCCTTAGAGAAATTTTTTATAGTCACAGAAAGTGAGTCTCTGCTTCACCTCGCGGAGGAATCCGCACGCGCGAAGATCGCTCGCGCGAGGTACCAGTTTCTATATAAGTAGGGTTGTGCCCTAATTTTCCTCAGATACTCTTCTTCTCTCTTCATCTTCTTCTCTCTCTCGCGATCTCTCAGATCTCTCATCTCTCTCTTTCCTTCCACCACTCCAACCACCACTCCAACCACCACCACAACCACCAGACCACCATCACCGCCGCCAGATCAACATCACCACGAGCCACCACCGCCGGATCATCACAACTACACTCCACCGCTGTAACTCGCGACAAATTCTCATTCTCGATGCTTCCCCGTTGCTCAATCGCAGGTATATACTCGTATATATTTATATGCATATATACCCATATCTATATATATACAGATGTATACACACCTACACTTACATATATAGATTCATAATTAAACACAGTTAGGGTTTGAAATTTGGGGTTGTTGAAATTCTAAACCCAAATCATGAACCCTAACGCTCTATACACACACACATATACGTAAGCATATATGGATATACAAATACAGATAATAATACATATACTGACCCACACATAATCCCTAACCCCTGTGCTAAACACACAATTAGGGTTTATATTTTTTTGGGGTTTTCGAAACCCTAAACTCTAAACACACAAACCCTAAATTGGGGTAGGAGTATTTTCTTTGATTCGATTAATACTTCATCATGTGTTTATGACTGCCCATTACACACGTTGAATTTTCAAGACCCAAACCCTAAACCCTATTTTGGACAACATTTTCCTGTAGGGTTCTTAATTAGGGCTTGTATATCTATATATGCACATACTTATATGCAGAACCAGGCACATAATGATCTAAGACATATTGAATCACATCTATTTCATGCACACCAATTCATACACAAATTCATACACATATCTCAATTCTTGGTCCTTGTAAAATCCTATGTTGATAGTCTATACCCCTACAAGTGATATGAAATTATGTGATATAGGTGTGAATTTAGTTACTTTTGAGTCCACACACTGCGATATGAACATGTGTGATTCTTTCACCTCAAATTGATAGATAAATACACAGTTTCTTCATATGTAGTTCAACCTAACCCTAGTTATCTAAATAAAATTGGGGTTCCTAACTGGCACTGTAGTTCTGGGTCTCAAATTATCAATCCTGCCGGGAATTGGTATCCTTTGAATACATATTGTGAGAACATTTAGTCACTACCAAAATAGTTAAGACCAATTTCTGTCCACATTGCCACTTGATTAGGGAGACTCAGACTGTCTTACCAATTCATGCAATTGACTTTAAAAGCCAATTGCACGTTTGAATCAAGGACCACATTGATCACAATCAAAAAAAAAAATACTTTCTGATCTTTCACGTAATAAAGATACTTTCAATTGTTATAAATTGATTCAATTGTTGCATACTTTTAATCTACACCTTATGATACGTCATGTACATCATTTCTAGGTTCAAATCAATTCTAACACATACGTTACTTTCTGACACTTATTTACATTGATTATAAACACGCGGCAAGTACCCTGTGACTTGCCGCAATGTGGCCCTTGTCGGGACGATGAGTGGGAAGGGGTTGACTCTTCTCATAGTTGCTGGGTGTTCCACTGTGAACCCCAATTTTATTTCAACTGTTGAATATTTATTTATTGCATCCCTTGTTGGGATTGTTTTTTTGCAGGTGACCCATCCCCCTACCCCCTTTCTCTTTTCTTTTTCTGAGCATGTCAGTTTTTTAAAGCCCGCAATTATAATTTTTTCTAAATTTCTTACACACATTGTCAAATACGACCAAACGTCCTGCAAAATCAGCCTCATCCTCCCTACCGCCACAAAAGAAAACCAAGGGCAAAGAAAAACAAACCCATGATGACCAAAAACCCAAACGAACTTGGCCCCAAATATGCCAACCGCGGCCTCAACTACGAAGCCACTATCGATGCTGAATTCTTCACGTCTGATAAAGATACAAAATGGGGCCATAACAACCTCACTGCCCGAAAATTTGCCCCACAACTTTACTTCAGAAACCCCGACCTCATTAGTTATCCACGCCTCGTTTGTCTATTTTACCAAACTTACGTTATCATAAACAATCCCTTAGCCAACATGCCTATCTTTCGACCACTATCGATGGCCGTGACATCACCCTAAACCCTGATAACATCACCAATGCCCTCCAAACACCCCATTCCTATGAAGTGCCTAAACTCAATATCCCAAACAAAGCCCATTCCTTTATCCACATTATCCAGGATATGTGTGGCGGCAGATCTGGGTCAGGGCAATTTATACGGTGATCTCATATACCCCGTGTCACACCCCGATTTTTGGACAACCAAATATTTAATCCAGAGCATGTATCCAGACTAATATTCAATTTCCAAAACACCGAGAGTGACACCCTCACACAGGCTAATAAATAATTTATTTGAAAATAGAATTTAATACTCATTAAATAAGGACACGTGATCATGTGTTAATATAAAAACTATGCATTATTAAACTTATATTCTCAATCCTCCATTTCATTATAAAAGAAATAATATTCTATTACAAATATAATACCATTTTAATTTACAAAAGGAATACAAAATTCATTAAATAAAATTTCTTACAAAGTTCAGAAAAAAAAGAAATAAAATCTATACATCCGATGGTCAGAGCAACTACATCGTTCCAATGCCCAAAAGACTCCACAGCCAAGCACATTGGTCACATCATCAAAAGCAATATCCTGCACATGTCATCCAACTACGTTTCAAACAGAAACGCACCCGAATGCATAACACACTCGGGTCAGTCACATGACTGGTATGAGTTAAACAAAAATAATAAAATCTGAGGGCTCTAACCTGAACCCGTAGACTACAAACCACATTACAACACTATTGGGCCAAGACAGGTAGTTCCACACACATATTTGGACAAAAGAGTAGTTTCCATTTATGTGATAGCAAGTAGTTTCTTGCCCAAAATCCAAAGTTACTACGAGTTTTATACTTACCTCGGATATATATGGTGAGCCAGCCCTGCATAAAAATTAGTGGGCCCACCATCCTGTGAATCGAATGATCATAAACCAGGCGAATCATTCCATACATAAGCCGTCGACATTATAACTTAAATGTCGCATTCATTATTCCAAACTTATCAATCTTATGAAATACTCCATTCTCATTATTTATTAGCATTAAATTTATCTTTGTGTTCCCTAGGTTCACCACTTGGCCACCCTCCATGGTATAGCCCATACATATATCCCATGTGTGCCCGGACATACTACCAACACCCACTCCGGTGCCAGTTTGGATGGGGTATCAACCAAACCAGGTATACACAACGGACGGCTGGTCAATATGTCAAGACATCTATACAATATAAGCCGAGCATAAGGCTTAGGCCAGCTTGATCACGAAGCCACTGGCAAAAAGTACACTACACAAGACTTAAGCCAGCTTGATCACGAAGCCACTGGCAAAAGAGTGCGAGCTACCAAAAACAATAACACAACAACGGGGAGCGGTGAACACTAAAGAACTATGTTGCAATTATCACTTATCGTTCGTATTATCCCCAATAATTGTGAATTTCACGTTTATCAAATAGTTCCGTCTTATCATCCAATCACATCTCTAACTTTTAGATGTATTCCAATTTCTTACAATAAAGGGTTTTATCAATTAACCCATAACAATTCTTCCCTCAATAATTTCCAATCAAATTATAAGATTCCCAATATACTATTCAACGTATCTAATTTACTCCTTTTTATCAAAATGACCACACAATAAGGTCAATTATTTCAGGTACAATAATCTCAACCCAACATTCAAAATTAGCCTCCATGAAACCCATAATAAAAATTCATATTCTCATATCGTAAAGTATTATAACAGTCGTTCCTCAATATTTTCATCGGACTCAACGTTAATTACTATCACCCATTTTTTTTTATAATCAACATTATATGAGAATTCATGCATCTCTAAGTAATTTTCGTTAAGTCATACGAACGAATAAAAATAAACACAACGAATCATATTTCTCCAATTTCGTACATTTTAATATACTAAAAACTGCTACTGAAATCTTCAATTTTATCCCAAACGGTACAGAATCAGGAAAAACTCCATTAAACAAAAAAAGTGCAGAATCACGTTTTACATGAGACTTGCGGACAAAATGTTCAAATTCAAAGCCACGATTTTCTAATAATTTTCTAAAGTTTATGCAACTGTGTGAATTACAAATAAAACGAATTTCACATATATTTCTTAACAAACATGAATATTTCACATATGGTTTTTATCAAACTAACGATTCACCTAACCCTTTCGAATACCCTAATGTCATGATCGCAAAGTCACACGAAGGGGAAAGAAAATATCTAGATTACTTCAACAATAGCAACGTATCCATTACAAAGATTTAACCCTAATAATTAAATTAAACATATACTAATTTAATTTACTCCCGTGTACATGTATATATACATACGTGTATATATATACTCCGATACACAAAAATTTAACTCACCTCGTTGATCAAAAATTGATACCCACGAATGCTCCGCGATTCCCCACGTGCCCACGAATCCGAGACCATTCTCCTTTCTTCTTCTTCTTCTTCTTCTTCCCTCTTTCTCTCTCTCTCTCTCTCTCTCCCTCTCTCTCTCTCTCTCACACACACACACACATAAACGTCTGTTCTCTCTTCTTCTCTCTTTTCTTCTCTTCCCTTTTTGTTTTAATATGGGGGCTAGGGTTTTTAATATAAGTATATATGTACACTACACACACAACACATGCCAATAAAACACACACAAATATATAAATCACATTTTTTCTTTTTATGGGCTCACAAAAGAGACTCATATGAGCCCAGAATGCAGTACAAAGTATTAAAATGAGTAGCCCAATTGTTACCCATGACCCCGGTACTAAGTTTTAATGTTAATTACATTATTTAACACATTCGCGGGCCTGTAAACACTATATAACAAAAATACATATCAACCCTTCACTTTTTTTTTAACAAATATAAATTAATAAAATATAACTCCCAAACTAAACGCGCTCACTCATGATTTAATTGATATGTCCACCAAACACTTAAATTTTTCAAACACATGTCTTACATAGGCACACTCATATAATATTGCTAACTAAAAATAATTATTAAAATAATTATTTACACACTTAAAATTTTTAGGGTTGTTGCATTCTACCCTCCTTAAAGAAATTTGTCCCGAAATTTGAAGCAACGTTATATGTACAAAACAATTATGAATAAAATTAAGCACGCAATTTCATACAAAATTGTGATTACGCTTTAACTCTCAACCATACGAGACCAAGTACGCCGAACGACTAATCCAAACAAGGAAACCCTCATATATATACTTTATTCTCGTATAATTAATCGTCAAAAGGTAATCAACAACATAAAGTTTGATGCAAAGATTGTGAATATAAACTATGCATGTAACATTCTCACATTTAATCAATGATTTAACTACATGCTCATGTACACCTCTTACCATGTCCCGAACTCCTACTGCTCGGGATACCCAATACTTACAACTCAAATGTATAGCTTCAAGATCATTCAAAACCTTTCACTATGAATAAGAATGCCCGTCCAAATTAATAAGCTGTTGTAGATATAAGAAAACCTCTGGCTCAATATACACTCCCGAAAAAATAATAAGGCAAAGAAATTCCATTTTGAGAGATACGATAGATGCAGCAGTAGAATATCAGCCGATAATACCAGCTTCATAATAAGAAATCCAAAATACCCGTTGATAGATAAGAAATCCCAGAATACCAATAGTAATAGAATCCGCTTCAGAAAACCATAATAATCAATAGAGATGAGAAGGCTAGAAAACCAGTTGATAACATAAGAAATCCAGAAATCCAATCCTTGCCTCCAATTGCCGTACAAAATTTCTCAAGTCCATCGTATTCACCCACATAACTATTCCATAAACGAAAATAGAACTCCCCTCGATACAACCCCAATATACCAATACAAGATACATGCACTAACATGCAAATTTAACCATTATCCTATATGCTCTTACTTGGTCTAAAAAATAACATGCAGTTAATACCAAGCAAGGAAGCAAATCAATATGTACGAGCATACGGTTCACAAACTACTACTAAGATATAAAGACATTATTCACATTACAAAGCACATAGCAACAAGAAACACGTAGTAGCACATACTCCCAATCCCAAAGAAATTCACAAACCTAAAGCTCTAACAAGCCCATAAACCACGATCTGAGAATCACTTAGACTCGCTAAGCTAACCTTAAGCTCTGATACCAAACTATCACACCCCGATTTTTGGACAACCAAATATTTAATCCAGGCATGTATCCAGACTAATATTCAATTTCCAAAACACCGAGAGTGACACTCTCACACAGGCTAATAAATAATTTATTTGAAAATAGAATTTAATACTCATTAAATAAGGACACGTGATCATGTGTTAATATAAAAACTATGTATTATTAAACTTATATTCTCAATCCTCCATTTCATTATAAAAGAAATAATATTCTATTACAAATATAATACCATTTTAATTTACAAAAGGAATACAAAATTCATTAAATAAAATTTCTTACAAAGTTCAGAAAAAAAAGAAATAAAATCTATACATCCGATGGTCAGAGCAACTACAACGTTCCAATGCCCAAAAGACTCCACAGCCAAGCACATCGGTCACATCATCAAAAGCAATATCCTGCACATGTCATCCAAATACGTTTCAAACAGAAAAGCACCCGAATGCATAACACACTCGGGTCAGTCACATGACTGATATGAGTTAAACCAAAAATAATAAAATCTGAGGGCTCCAACCTGAACCCGTAGACTACAAACCACATTACAACACTATTGGGCCAAGACAGGTAGTTCCACACACATATTTGGACAAAAGAGTAGTTTCCATTTATGTGATAGCAAGTAGTTTCTTGCCCAAAATCCAAAGTTACTACGAGTTTTATACTTACCTCGGATATATATGGTGAGCCAGCCCTGCATAAAAGTTAGTGGGCCCACCATCCTGTAAATCGAATGATCACAAACCAGGCGAATAATTCCATACATAAGCCGTCCACATTATAACTTAAATGTCGCATTCATTATTCCAAACTTATCAATCTTATGAAATACTCCATTCTCATTATTTATTAGCATTAAATTTATCTTTGTGTTCCCTAGGTTCACCACTTGGCCACCCTCCATGGTATAGCCCACACATATATCCCATGTATGCCGGGACATACTACCAACACCTACTCCGGTGCCAGTTTGGTTGGGGTATCAACCAAACCAGGTATACACAACGGACGGCTGGTCAATATGTCAAGACGTCTATACAATATAAGCCAAGCATAAGGCTTAGGCCAGCTTGATCACGAAGGCACTGGCAAAAAGTACACTCCACAAGTCTTAAGCCAGCTTGATCACGAAGCCACTGGCAAAAGAGTATGAGCTACCAAAAACAATAACACAACAACGGGGAGCGGTGAACACTAAAGAACTATGTTGCAATTATCACTTATCGTTCGTATTATCCCCAATAATTGTGAATTTCACGTTTATCAAATAGTTCCGTCTTATCATCCAATCACATCTCTAACTTTTAGATGTATTCCAATTTCTTACAATAAAGGGTTTTATCAATTAACCCATAACAATTCTTCCCTCAATAATTTCCAATCAAATTATAAGATTCCCAATGTACTATTCAACGTATCTAATTTACTCCTTTTTATCAAAATGACCACACAATAAGGTCAATTATTTCAGGTACAATAATCTCAACCCAACATTCAAAATTAGCCTACATGAAACCCATAATAAAAATTCAAATTCTCATATCGTAAAGTATTATAACAGTCGTTCCACAATATTTTCATCGGACTCAACGTTAATGACTATCACCCATTTTTTTTATAATCAACATTATATGAGAATTCATGTATCTCTAAGTAATTTTCGTTAAGTCATACGAACGAATAAAAATAAACACAACGAATCATATTTCTCCAATTTCGGACATTTTAATATACTAAAAACTGCTACTAAAATCTTCAATTTCTGCCCAAACGGTGCAGAATCAGGAAAAACTCCATTAGACGAAAAAAGTGCAGAATCACGTTTTACATGGGACTTGCGGACAGAATGTTCAAATTCAAAGCCACGATTTTCTAATAATTTTCTAAAGTTTCTGCAACTGTGTGAATTACAAATAAAACGAATTTCACATATATTTCCTAACAAACATGAATATTTCACATATGGTTTTTATCAAACTAACGATTCACCTAACCCTTTCGAATACCCTAATGTCATGATCGCAAAGTCACACGAAGGGGAAAGAAAATATCTAGATTACTTCAACAATAACAACGTATCCATTACAAAGATTTAACCCTAATAATTAAATTAAATATATACTAATTTAATTTACTCCCGTGTACATGTATATATACATACGTGTATATATATACTCGGATACACAAAAATTTAACTCACCTCGTTGATCAAAAATCGATACCCACGAATGCTCCGCGATTCCCCACGTGACCACGAACCCGAGAATATTCTCCTTTCTTCTTCTTCTTCTTCTTCTTCTCTCTCTCTCTCTCTCTCTCTCTCTCTCTCTCACACACACACACACACATACACACACACATAAACGTATGTTCTCTCTTCTTGTCTCTTTTCTTCTCTTCCCTTTTTGTTTTAATATGGGGGCTAGGGTTTTTAATATAAGTATATATGTACACTACACACACAACGCATGCCAATAAAACACACACAAATATATAAATCCCGTTTTTCTTTTTATGGGCTCACAAAAGAGACTCATATGAGCTCAGAATGCAGTACAAAGTATTAAAATGAGTAGCCCAATGGGTACCCATGACCCCGGTACTACATTTTAATGTTAATTACATTATTTAACACATTCGCGGGCCTATAAACTCTATATAACAAAAATACATATCAACCCTTCACTTTTTTTTTAACAAATATAAATTGATAAAATATAACTCCCAAACTAAACGCGCTCACTCATGATTTAATTGATGTCCACCAAACACTTAAATTTTTCAAACACATGTCTTACATAGGCACACTCATATAATATTGCTAACTAAAAATAATTATTAAAATAATTATTTACACACTTAAAAATTTTAGGGTTGTCACACCCCGCCAGATGTGGTTTGTCGACTATGTCTTCAAAAGAAACCTGTACCCCCTTGGTCACGAGCAAGAGTGGACCAAGGAGATCCACCATGCTCTCCATGCAGTCTACCGCGGAGACTGGTTTCACCCAGGCCTTGTGATTATGGAGGGCATGCGTCTCACCGTCCTGGCCATTGATCATTCGGTCGACTCTAAGCTCCTTCTACCCTACCCTCGTACCATTACGACCATTCTCTGGGCCAAGGCCTTACCTATACCATATGACGAGCCAATAGATGGATGTATCACGGAGTTCGCTTCCGCCGATTAGAAGTTGAGCCTGGATCATCTCAATTTAAAGGTGAGGAGGGCCCGAGAGCAGACCCAGGCGCGTTGAGAGTAGGTGGCATAGCATCCACCTCCCCCAGAGGACACCCCTTACGCTTGGACCTATGGGGACGTCTGTGCATTCCATGGAGAGACCTTGAGGCTCCAGCCTTATATGCGCTCATATTTACAGCAGGCCCATCTAGACCAGTTGGATTACATTCTAGCCCAGGGCGAGGCTGCTTACCAGTCTGCTTTTCCGAGACTGATGCAACAGGTGGTTGGAAAGTAGGGCGAGGTACCGGGTGAGGAGTAGCAGACTAGTGACAATGGAGATGATGGAGGAGACGGGAGTGACGGAGATGGCAATGGTACTGATACTACAGGATAGGGGAGTACAGGGTTGGAGATTGTGTTGGTGGAGGCCGGGGATGATTAGATTGATGTGGGTTGGGTGATATAGAGACACTTGTTTTTGTTTTTCTTGTATTTGGTTGGATGGTATTGAGGCATATTCAGACATTGGCATGTATTATTTTTTTTATTTCTTTGAGTTTATGCTTCAGTTACATCTTTTGTTTATTATTAGGATATGATGTACCCGGCTTCGACCGGCTTAGTTTGTTTCTGTCTTTCTTTTCTTTTTTTTTATTTGGGTCTGTAATTAATTTAATTTTGCACTTTTTCTTTTCTTTTCTTATGTGGTTTGTTTATAGTTCTGAAATTTTTATTCGTCGCACTGTTCGCCTTTCTACTTATTGATTATATATTCACATTCCTAGTTAGCTATTTAATGTTTTGATTTATTCACTTATGCAATTGTCGTAAAAATTGTTAATTCAAGGCAATTCTGACTCCCATTGCACTATAACAGGAATCTTATAGGTTCGGGTTTGGGGGGAAACTATGTTGGAATTTTTTTTGCAATTCATAATTCATTTGCTTAAGTTAAAAGGTTAACTCATTCACGCTCAATATTCTAGTAATCAATAAAGTACTTCTGTCTCTTAGTTTAATAACTTAAACTAACAAATTTTTAGTGTGACTTATTTTTGGTTTCAGGATTCTAGCAGCCACTTATCCATGTAGTGTACCTTGTTCCTCATAGCTCATTAGCATCCACTCGCTATGGACCATCCTATTTCTCCCCTTACTTCACCAGATAGGTTGTTGAGTGTGTCGAGTTATTTTTCCTATTCTAGTTCTTCCACTTCTAACACTTCACTGCATCCTAGGGTAGCCAAACTTCACGGTCTAGTCGGTTGTCTCGGCTGGTCCCGTCGTCATCCTCACATTCCCCTTCATATCTGTTCTGCATCTTCAGATGAGGATGACCTTTTCAGCAATGACCCTACTATCATTGATGGCCCTTATGGTGCTCCATCTACTTCTTCTGAGTCGTCTTCATCGTCCAATTTGGCCGATTCATCGATCGATGCCGATGTGCTCGAGGACGATGAGGGTGTTGTCTCGAGTCTAGCTGCCATGTCTTTGATTGATATCATTTTGACTAAGGTACCTACACCTGAGGTCACCTATCCATATAGGGACCTCCCTGATTATGTACCGGACGTTGTTCGACCATGTCCGGATCACCCTAACTTGTCACAGGAAGACATTGCTTCGATATTTGCCCCTTATGCTGGTCTTGTGGATGATGTGGTTGATTTAGGTCCTGGTACCATCGTGGAGGCTGAGATAGCTGTGGGTTCGGAGTTTCTTGTTGAGGATGAGGAGCATGTAAGGCCGTTCGACCCTACTGAGCATCCGGAGTGGGAGCTAATGGATTGGTACTTCCGAGCTGGTGTGCCACCCCCTTCAGACATTTTTAGTGGCACGGACGTCCTGGTCATCTTCTATGAGGATTACATCCACGTCATTGCCATGTTCCCACTTACATAGGGACATGCAGTGATTTGGTTTGGGGGAGAGTATATGGATTTTGTTTGTTTTAGGAGTAGTTTTATTTCAGTCGTTTATTTTTAGTTGTTATTTTAGTTAATATTTTTTCAGATTCAATTTTAGTTCGTTATTTCTTTTACTTTCGGTTATTTGTTGCTTTGTTATTCTTTTCGTTCGTTAGTCGTTGTAAAAAAAATAAAAAAAATTCCCTAATCAATGAAGTGAAAACATTTTATTCTAGTAGTTTTAATAATAAATAAAGTACATTTTCTTATATGTTTTCTTACTATTGATTGATGTTGCATTATTTCTTTTCGTAACTAGATTTCATTGAAATTTGAAATTAAGAGAGTATGTAATCCGATGTCTACATGAAGCGATGAAGGTATGTCTGGAAACTATATATCATTAGAATCGTTGCTGTATATCTTATACTTGCATATTCTTTTGCATGGCACGTAGTCATATGGATACATGTTGATATTGAATTATAATATAACTTGGATATCTAGATAGCAGTAGTGTGGAGACTAGATCCGGTGAGCATTAGAGCCATTCATTCTTTTAGAGGGTTTTAAATTTATGTTAATCGAATCTCATTTGACATAGCGCATTATTTTGTTGCTTCGTCTCAATATTATTCATTCGGATCGAAAATCGAGTTAGTACTATAATTGCCATGTGTAAAAATAAATTTATATACAAGAATTCTATTGCCTTTGATATTGTAACATTGAAAAATTGTGTGACTCTAGAAAATGATATTAGGCCATCTGTCTTAATAAGCCATTTTGACATTTTGACTTACCCAATAAAATATAATTTCATATACCTTATGAACCCGTTGAGCCTTGTAATAAGCCTTTTTTTTTGTCCACCTATTATCCTACTCACTCCGATATGGAGTTCGCCACTATAAAATTTTACCTACCCAAGTCCAAGAGTAGTTGACGAATAGTTTTTTCATAAAGAAAATGGGCTAATAATGACTCATGTAAAGTGAAGTATTGAGTAGAAAAGATATATACAAAAAAGAGATGAATCTATTAAAGGAAAAAAGGAATACGATATGAAGAAAAAAAGAATAGAGAAATAAAAAATAGTCATTGTAGTAAAGTCCATGTCTTACAAATAATACGACTATTCCGATCTACTTGAGGACGTTTTTGAACTCCTTTCACCTTTCTTTTCTTAGCTATAACCCTTGAAGAATATTGCAACCCTTGTAAAGTCCTAGTTGATTCTAGGGAGACATGATTTGAATATGGAACCGATATAAAAGGGAATAAAAGCATGGTAGTAGTAGTAGTACTTACATAATAATCGATATCTATTCATGATGCTATTTTTCTTTCGTGTCATATGCAAGATTTATCTGTTCTGTATAATCATCTTCTTCGCATGTAACTGAGTGATTACACCTGTTCTGAGTGATTTCCTTTTAGAGTGTAATAAACACGTGAGATTTGAAGTCGAGGCATCGCTAGATAGTTATCTGATTTATATTCCAAGTTCATAATCACCGTGTATCCACTTGATTACTATTCAACCCATGCAAGTCTTCGATATGTTCTATTGTTTCTATTGATATATGTTTTCTGATTATTTTCATGCTCTAGGTAGGCATACGATTGTTTTACTCTTGATAATTTAAGATTTCATTTGAATTTAGTTTATCGAAAAAGGATGTTGACATTAAAATATTAAAATTTTGAATAAAATTTTTCTTTTACAAGTTAATAAAAATGGTTGTGGGTAACTTGTTGACGAAAACCCTCACGAGACTTCACTCGTCCGACTAGGGACACCTAGAGGTTTAAAAGGCTTGTTGCACAGGCTAAGTGCAATCGGTATCCATACGAAAATGGATTCGGATTTTCTTTTATTAATAGTTGTTTTTCTTTTCTTTTTGCTCGAGGACTAGCAATATGTAGGTTTGGGGGTGTGATCGGGAGAGAACAAATCCCAATTATACGCCTTAATTCACATTTGCTAATCGTTTTTATCCTATTTTTGTATAATTTGACTTTGTTTTCCACTTTTTGTCAGGGTTTAGAATAAAGAAATGATTTCCAGTTAAAAGGGGTGACAAAGCAGGAAGAAAGAAGCATAAAAAGCCAAATCGCGCGAGCGGCCCGCTTGCGCGAGAAACCAGCACATCGCTCGCGCGATCCGCTCGCGTGACCTCCCATTTACGCGCTTGCACGGCCCACTCGCGTGATCTGTACGGAAAAATATAAAACGCATATTTTGAAGTACTGAAGACCCCTACGTGGACGAAATTGTCCAATTACGTCCAGAATGCAATTTACAGTAGTTTTAGTGGGATTAGGTTTAGGAAAGCCCTCCTAATCTCTCTACAACTACATATATCTTATTCCAATCCAAAAGGGGGAGGACACATTGATTTGTACATCAACTTTGGAGGCAAGAGGGGAAAGAAGATCTAGCTAGAAGGTCTCTAATGGCAACAATCAACTCAACCTTCATGCTTTCATCAATCATGCTCAATTAAACTCCTATTCTAGGGTTTCAATGAAGCCCTAGCTATGTGAAGGGAGAATTCTATGCTTTCTTATTTTAGGATTTTATGTATTGGATAGTGATTGTATGTTGGTGGATTATTTATATATAATCAGTTTTTAATGATAAAAATCAAGAGTATTTTGGATCTATTCTTGTCTTAGACTTTTCCTTATGCTTGTTGAACTCAATAATCCTTGATTTCTGTGATTGATAGGAGTATTTACATACAATAGTGCTTATGCGATTGTGATGTTTACATCTTTTATAATTCATGCCTAGGAAAGATGAGTTATGCTACATCCTAGTTATAGGTAGATAATTTATGCGAACCGAAGATGAATTATGCTTATATAAAACTAACGATATCTTCTTGTCGATCCTATTGGGCTTGTAGCTACGATAGATCGTGACTATCCAAACATGGAACTTAAAATAGAAAGTCTAGATCCCTGATGCATAGTTAGTGGTGGATTTGCAATCCTAGATCTCATCCACTCATATTTAAAACAATCTTAAATTTTGCATGCTAGTTTACTCAGATTTAATTTTAGAAATTTTTTTTCCATAATTTCATAGTTTCCTTTATACTTTTAATTTATAGCAATAACTTCATCTACAATCAAATCAAGATTCCGTTTTTCAATAGCTAATTAGATTTAGATTTTTTAAATTAAAGGATAAAAATAAACAATCCTTGTGGGTTCGACCTTTACTTCCACACTATAAATCTTAAGAAAGTAAAACATACTTTTCATCTTGATTTTGACGAGATCAGTAGACCTTCACCACGTTCAGTTAGAGGACTTCTATCAGGCCCAGATAGATAGATTGATAGCAGAGGAGAGGATTCGAAGGATTCTTACCCCCGACTTCTATCTACCTATAGAGGTAGAGATGGTA
The DNA here is from genome assembly GCA_033977485.1 of Hydrangea macrophylla. NCBI lineage: Eukaryota > Viridiplantae > Streptophyta > Magnoliopsida > Cornales > Hydrangeaceae > Hydrangea > Hydrangea macrophylla. The sequence continues at coordinate 1,213,336 of CM066992.1, forward strand.
TAGTTGCACTTAGTACTTCAGGTTGCTCTGCTACCAGCTGTAGTTCTAGTAGTAGCTGTACGCGAGTCCACAGTGGTTGCACCTGCGGTGATGGCAAGCGTGGAGGTATTCATAGGCGGGTTCAAGCTCGAGCTTCATGACATCGAGATGCCCGAGCCACCCCTAGAGCTACCCATAGACCTCATGGACATGGATGGTACCCCACCTGTAGTGTCTGATGCTGAGAGTAGCAGTGATCACCTGATGTGCTGTTCCGGAGATCGACAACGTGGCCCCAAGTAGGCATGTTTAGATTTATGCTTACGAGCCTCTTGTAAATATTAGACTAAGTAGTCCCACTTTTTATCTTATCGGATATTATAAGTTAGTCCCAATAATCTCATATTTTGGCTAGAAAGAAGCATTAACTCGACCTGATATATGACACTGCTTACAAGAGATATATATAGAATTTTTTTGAAACCATGTATTGATACTTGTATTCATTCTTATAAACTGCTTAATTGCTAACTTCATCATACTATAAGGATTTAAGTTGTAACTATGGCAAGAAGGAGTCCCAGAAATTGTGACACGATTGAAGGAGCACCACTAGCGGTCGATATAACTGGCATGTATGAGGCATTTGTTCGGAGAATCGAACAGATTGGAGACCTAAATGTCGCCAACAATAGAAATGGCAACAACTAGAGGAATGAAGTCCCAGTCCATCAAATGGGGGATAAATGATTGGAGAGGTTCCGTGCCTTACGACCAAAGCAATTTGTTGGCACTGTTGAACCATGGAAAGCCGAACAATGGCTGAGGCAGATGGATCATATCTTTGAAACAATGGATTATACTAATAAGGAGAAGAAGAGACTAGCAACATTCCAATTGACATATGCTGCTGTAGATTGGTGGGAAGCAGTTAAAGCCACCATGGGAGAAAATGTTGTCAAATCCATGACACGGATTACTTTCAGGAATAAATTCTTGGAGAAGTATTTCCAGGCAACCGAGAGGCACAAGCGCAAAAGGGAATTCATGGACCTCATCCAAGGAAATAAGTCTGTGCAATAGTACGCCACTCAGTTCGGGAAGCTATCCCGATTTGCTCCACACATGGTGGACTCGGAGGAAAAGAAAATCCGAAAATATAATCAAGGATTAGCACCACCTATTCGTCGCATGACTATTGGGCACTTAGACAAGATATTTGAATCTTTTGTGGAACTGGCCACCGAGCTGGACAAAGACATGCGATCAAACAACAAGCAGTTTGACTTTTGCGTACCACAGAAGAGTAATTTTGGGAATAGACAGCCATATCGCAATCAAGGTCAGAAGAGGACTTTTGATGGAAATAGGAAACCTCACCCAGCTCCCTATCAGACTCAGCCACAATCAGGTGCAGGAGGGAATACCAATAATTATTTTAGTTATGGTATGCCTGGTCACATGTCTTGAGACTATAAGGCACCAAGGCGCAATGGTCATCAAGTTGTGGTGTGCTATAACTCTGGAAAGACTAGTCACATCAGCCAACATTGTCGTGCCCCCAAATGAGGAGGCTATGGTCAATAGGGACAGGCCCAACTGAATGCAATCATTCCCGAAGTCGCAAGATATGAAGAAGGTGGTTATGATGAAGCTGGGTATGAAGGAACCCAATATGATGAACAACCAGAGCAGCAAGCCATGGAAGGTACTTTAACACTTTATAATCATCGTGTGAAACTCTTATTTGACACGGGTGCCACACACTCTTTTATTTCTGCCAAAATTTTTTCAGATGTACGTATATTACCTCAGAGGTTAGACATAGCATTAAATGATGTCTCACCATTAGGGGCTATTATTGTACTAAAATATGTATGCAAGAATTGCCCTGTACACCTAGAGAATCGAAATCTTCTAGCTAATTTGGTTATCCTAACAATGAAGGAATTTGATGTGATATTAGGAATCGACTGGCTCATTAAGTATCACGCTAAGTTGGCCTGTGTTAAGAAGAGTATTACTTTTTTGGTACCTGGAGGTCAACCTTTTGAATTCTAGTGTAACCTTATGAGTGATATGTTCCTCACCAACTGTCTAGATAACATCAAGGCTACCGGTATAGAAGTGGTTATCTCATCGATACCCATAGTCAGAGACTTTGAGGATGTTTTTCAGGATATCTCTGGGTTACCACCTAATAGGGAGATCAATTTTTGAATTGATCTAGTGCCAAGCACTATCCCAATATCCAAAGCACCTTACAGAATGGCCCCTACAAAAATGCTCGAACTAAAGAAACAAGTTCAAGAACTTGAAGATCTGGGATTTATACATCCAAGTACATCACCCTGGGGAGCAACCATGCTATTCATAAAGAAGAAGGATGAATCGCTTCAACTGTGCATCAACTACAGAGAATTGAATAAAGTCACCATTAAGAACAAATATCCTCTACCTCGAATAGATGATCTATTTGATCAATTGCATGGAGCTATGATCTTTTCCAAGATAGATCTACAATTGGGATACCATCAGTTACTCATATGACCCGAGAATGTACCAAAGATAGCTTTCAGAGTAAGGTACGATCACTATGAGTTTTTGGTAATGTCGTTTGGATTAACTAATACCCCGGTAGTGTTCATGGATCTGATGAACAGAGTGTTCAAGCCTTACTTGGATCAATTCATCATAGTCTTCATTGATGACATCTTGATCTATTCAAAGACCGAGGAACATGAACAACACTTACAAATCACAATGCAGACACTTTAGAGTGAGCACTTGTATGTGAAGTTTAGTAAGTGTGAGTTTTGGCTACAAGAGGTGAAATTTTTAGGTCATGTGGTCTCACAACAAAGAATCACCGTAAATTCATCAAAGACTGATGTTGTTTCAAATTTGACTCGAACCCTACAGAAGTCAGAAGTTTTCTTGGACACACGAGTTACTATCAGAGATTTGTAGAAGGATTTTCGAAGATAGCAGCCCCTCTGACTGGTGTTTGCTATATTTATTTGTTCGGGCGTGCCAGAGCCTTGTGAGGTAGACCCAAACTTATAAAAACAAAATTTCCTAACACTTCTTGTGTGAGTGATACACAAGGTTTCATAATCTAACTTCTATTAGGTGATTGTGAAAGGTTAGTAGGAAAGTACCCTTACCTAAAAGTCCCTAGACAGTGTTGAAGCACCCAAGTCTAGCAAGTGATGAAAAGCCATAAAGAAATTGAATAAAAGATAGAATTTATTTAATTATAGAAAAGAAAATTACAAGAAGTAATTGAAAAGCTAAGAAAATAAAAACTAATCCTAAGAATGCTAAAGGATGATCTAGAATGCTTTTTGGATGTGGTTTGTCGAGATGACACAGAGTGGCTTGACTGCTTGGCTAGCTTACTGATTTATAGTGGCCTAGACTGGAACAGATAAGGAAATATAATATCTTCACTACTAATATGGTAAAATAGAAGATTTATCTCCCCCCTCCCCCAACTGATATTATTTTCCATATCTTCGAAATATATATAGGTGTATACATATATATATCTGTATCTTGAATCTAGTCTACATCTTGTCATGATTCGCTTTGCTTTCCCTCCAAGTAAGAGATATACTTCCATATTAATGTGATAATGTTTCCCATATTCTACCACTATTATCTTTCCATATAATATTCTGCTCAATGACGTCCCTTATCACAGAATATTATTGAGAGTTTGTAGGGATGATGACTTCCATAATTGATCAAATATGTACCAACTTTCCAAAGTGACTAAATTAAATGAACTACCAAACATACATTAGTCTGATCATTATGTGTGGGGTGCAGCCCATAACCAAATGAAGCATGATACAACTTAAGCCAATGAACATGATCAAAGCCAAAGTATTCCACATGCCAAAAACCTTTTGTTAGCCTTGAAGTTATTGATTGTGACTTGTACCTGGACCCACCATATATATATATTTAAAGTGATCAACTATTGTAGTTCCAATAATTGATTGGTCTGAATGAAGCAGTGGCCAAACAAAGCTTAGGCCGACTGGGTAAATAAGGTAGATGAAATTTGTAGGCAAGACCAAATGGAGTGTGGCCCACCGTATGTTGTGGCCATTTGTAAAGCCCTCATATAAGCAAGCATGGCACATAATCTCTAAAATACAAGCAAGTGATCAACTTACTTACTGAGCTGAGCCTGATTGCTAAACAAAGACCTAGCTATAGCACTAGCAGCTAGTCCGATAGACTACCACAAGAGTCCAATTAATGTCTTGACTTGATTAATGACCAAAAATTACAAAATGATCAAGTAAAGTGGCCTAAATCACTAAGTACTCCAAATGAGTCACTATCTATTAAATGCACGTCACCTATCACCATTGACTTTGTCAATGTTGATCTGTCCGAATGAGAAGTGGCCAGCCCAATTTTGAAACTCACTTGGTCCTACCAACTTTGAATCAATCACTTAACCCTTAATTTATGCAATCGGTCTTATAGTCTGATTAAAAAGTTATAATCGACCTTATACCAACTAATTTTAAAAATGTAGTTTTTTGGTGCAAACAACTGGTTTGACTAAGAAGGATGTAAAGTTCAAATGGAATGATAAGCGTGAGCAGGCTTTTCAGGAATTAAAAGCAAGACTTACCACAACACCAGTATTAGCAATACCAAGAGATGGCGAGAAGTTCTCTATTTTCAGTGGTGCATCATACCAAGGGTTGGGATGTGTACTTATGCAAGATGGCAAGGTTATTGCTTATGGTTCAAGGCAGCTGAAGCCGAATGAATTAAACTATCCAACTCATGATCTAGAATTGGCAGTAGTAGTAGTTGCTCTCAAGATCTTGAGGCACTATCTATATAGAGAGATGTTTGATTTATTCTCTGATCACAAGAGTGTGAAGTATTTATTCACTCAGAAGGAATTGAATATGAGGAAACTACGAAGGATGGAATTGATCAAGGACAGTGACTTTACATTAGAATACCACCCTGGTAAAGCTAATGTAGTCATAGATGCCTTAAGTCGGAAACCTCGAGGTATAGTTGCATCTCTAATGGTTAGAGAATGGAAAGCCTTGGAAACTATAGCTGAATTTGATGTTCAAGTTTCTACAGAGGGTGATGGACAACAATTTGGATGTCTTATAGTGCAACCGACACATAAATTAAATTTTGGAAGCGCAATAGAAGGACGCCGATCTTCAACTATGGTTTAAAAAAATGTAGGCAAACCAGAGGAATGGAAAATTGGGACTGATGGAGCACTCTGATGTAGAAATAGATTATGTGTAACCAGCATAAATGGTCTAAGGAAGGATATCTAAAAGAAGCTTATAGGTCAAAATTGACAGTTCATCTAGGAGGAACTAAAATATATAAGGATCTAAAGAGAAATTTCTGGTGGGAAGGAATGAAAAGGGATGTAGCCAAGTTCGTGTCTAAGTGTTTGACTTGTCAACAAGTGAAAGCCGAACATCAAAGACCCTTAGGACTTCTGTAACCCCTATCTGTTCCAGGTTAGAAATGGGAACACATCACCATGGATTTTATAGTTGGATCGCCCAGAACACAACACCACGATGCTATTTGGGTGATTGTGGATCGTTTGACAAAATCCGCTCACTTCATCATTTACATCATGACTTATCCAGTGGAGAAGATGTGTAGGATGTACATTCAACAAGTTGTACAACTACATGGAGTACTAGTGTCTATCGTATCAGATCTCAATTTGTGGTTTACTTCAGGATTCTGGGAAAGTCTTCAAGAAGCTTTGGGAACTTTATTGAGTTTAAGTACTGCTTTTCATCCACAGACCGATGGACAGACTGAATGCACCAAACAGGTTATGGAGGATATGCTTAGGGCATATGTTATAGACTTTGAAAGTTCATGGAAAACACATCTTCTATTGATTGAATTTGCTTACAACAATAGTTACCAATCAAGTATAGGGATGGCTCCATTCAAAGCATTGTATGGACGACCGTGTTGATCCCCACTTTGTTGGGCAAAAATTGGAGATAAGGAATTGTTAGGGCCAGATTTGGTTAGAGAGACCAACGAGAAGATAACCGTTGTGAAAGAGATGATGCGTGCCGCACAGAGTAAGCAGAAGAGCTATGCAGATAAACATACAAAGGACAAAGAGTTCACTATTGGAGATCATGTACTCTTGAAGGTATCACCGATTCGTGGAGTAGTTTGCTTTGGACAGAAGAGGGTAATTTGTCACCTCAATTTATTAGATCATTTGAGATTCCGGAACGCGTTGAGAAAGTAGCCTATCGACTTGCATTGCCACCAAAGATGTCTGGAGTACATAATGTCTTTCATATCAGTATGTTGAGGGAATACAAGGGAGACCCTTCACACTCTATTGATTTCAACGATATAGAGATCCATGAGAATGTCACCTATAGATGGAGACCTTTACGTATTCTGGATCATAGCATGAAGAAGCTAAGAAACAAAGATAATCCTCTAGTGAAAGTTTAATGGAAGTATCACGATGAAATTAAGCATCTTGGGAATTAGAATTAGAAATAAGAACTAAGTACCCAGAGTTATTCCAAGACTAGTCAGCTTAGATTTTGGGGCAAAATCTCTATTAAGGGGGGAGTGATGTAGCAACCTAAATTTTTGCGCCCCTTATATTAAATAAGAGATGTCAAATGTTATTTTATTACTATATGTTAATTTTAGTTGTAGTATTAATTCCATAAAAGAAAAATGCTTATGTTGATTTATTATAATTATGTGACATTAACTTTGTGACCTTTAGTAATTTTAATTGTAATAATATTGTTTAGACTACGCCCCTAAGTTACCCTATAATTTGGGATTAAAACTATTAATAAAATATTAATCACGTTGTTTATATATTTGGTCCCTAATATTTATTTGGAGTATTTTCCTAGACTACCCGGACCAACCTAACTAAACTGGTTAAACGAACTAACGTAGCTATGTAGCCAAACTTAACTGGACTGATTTGACGCCATCAGTCACATAGCTATGATATTCTTCAATCATCACGTATCAAATTATTTAAAGCTGCAACTTGGACACTGATTGCCTTCACATACTCTGTTAACAATTTGCTAAACATATTCACACATAGATATTGCAAGCCTAATCATTACTCTCAGTATATTCATTTCCACACATACACTTTGCAAACCAAACTCACAGTGAGTTCAAAGCTCATCTTCATTTGATCACCATAGCCACCTTCTCCATTTAAGCTCTCAAGCATCCTCCCTCTCTCGGCTCTATCTATAAAAACACCTACACACATTCAAGTTTCCATTACTCTTTCTCAAATCATAAGCACTAATCACATATACATTCTGGAAACTAGACGAAAAGAAAGAAAAACATAAAGAGAAGTCTCATAGTAAGCTCTCAAAGCTTCAAAGAGGCCATATCTTATATGACGAAAATTCTGTCTTTCTTCGACAAGTTGCGCTGCTCAATCTAAAGACCGATAAGTCTCTCGAACTCACTTATAATGTAATATTAGTCATTGCGATCAAGCCTGGGGTATCAATTTTAAAGATATACGTATATATACATATATGTATTTATGGAAGCTTAAAAATGGTGGTCTCACCAAACTCAACCAAAATGATTTTTGCAAATTGGAAATGAAATATACAATCCCAGCAAGCTCTGTTTCAAATATTAGAACTTAATTTGTAGTGGTTGCGACATACAGTCAAAAGGAAGTTTTGATGGCTCTCGGATTTTCATCAATAAGTAGAGATACATTAGGAATTGGCAAACAAGACTTATATATTAATAAGCTACGTGGAAAAATGAAGAAAATGGTATATTATGCTTGCTGTATAGTTCAGATTTGTAAACTCGTATATACTCTGCAACTGTACAGTCCTGAGGAAGAAGACAACCTAGGACCGGTCCCGACCATGACCGGTCCCGCATAAGTAATAGGACCGGTCTCAACCATGACCGGTCCTGCTAGATGAAAAGGACCGGTCCCGCCCTTCTGAGACAAAATGATCTATTTTTACTTGGCAGTTTTTCTAGTTGCACTGAATAGTGCCTTCAGTGCATGTTAATTCCATTCATGACATTTCTCCCTTCCATTTATTATTTTACTTAAGTCATTAATGCAATTATGGAAATACACCCCATTTGGATTCAATAAAAATACTTTCAAAAATCAATTCCTTATAGATAAAAAGTCAACTTTTCCCTTGAAGGCAAAATTACCAAATTTTGCACAGTTTATGATACTGGGGCATTATTTTTACTATGTTCCTTCCTTTTAAAAATTCTTGAAAATCATATTTGATATATGGGGATATTGATGAACTATTTGCGGGATTTAAAACTCTTGAATCGAAAATCTTATTTTTTACTATACTTAGCCGTTTTGGCCATTTTGGGCCAGCAGTTGACTTTTCTTGACTAAGTTGTTTAATTCGTATTAATCATATTTTTATTAGCTCTGATACTTTATATGAGAATCCGAATCATCGCTCTGATTTCTATTTGTAGTAATCAAGATATAAATAGATCTGCTGTCATATTAAAGAAAAATAGAAGCAGCTCTGATACCTTCTATAAAGAAAGATTTAAGCCATATTGCTCCGATACCTTTATAAGAAAACATATAAAAGAGAGAACAAATCATGCGTCCGCTCTGATACCTTCACATAACAAGAAAATGAATAAGTTACACATTTTCATAGTTGAGTTGGCATGTTTGAAAGGGGTCGTCTGGTCAACATATATGTTGTGAGAAGTGAGTAAAGGGAAAATGTCTCGGGACGAGTAAACTTAATTATCCTAGGCTGCTTTGATATGGTAGGTCAATTAAGAAGGATTGAGCCCAGGCTACTTGAGATACGGTAGGCCAGTCAGAGTCTTATGATAGCCTTAATTATTCCAGGCCGCAGCAGATGCGTAGATTAATTAAGAAGGCTTAGCCAAGGCTACTTTTGATATGGTAGGTCAGTCTTGTGGTAGCTTTAATTATTCCAAGCCGCTTCAGATATGGTAGATTAATTAAAGTATTACACCGGTTAATATTGTAACCTTGGATGTCTAGGTACGTCCAGGCCACCTTAAATACTGTAGACATATCAAGAGACCTTCTAAATTAACAAAATTGCGCCGGATGGTTCTAGGTTGACCGAATGAGTCAAGAGATTGTGATCGAGATAAAAGAGTCAATGAGATGAGATGGTTTCATTGTTCATGCACGATCTTAAATATTCATTACTCAAACTATTACAAATTGATATTATGCGATGGCTGGAATAATGGATTAACTATACTCTAAGGCAATAACCATTTATAATAACTGTTAATGTACTTTTATATACATTGCTTGTGTGTTCGTTATACTCACTCGGCTTTCACTAGCTGATGGCTTTATTTCTTTCTGGACATAAAAAATATTCAGGAAATGGTTATACAAGATAATATGATTATGCCAGCTAGAGGAGCCTGTAGCATTACTGTTATAATTTAATAAAGTTGTAATAAGGATGTAGATAATGTTTTTAATTTGATTAAGGCGTGTTGTGCCTTTATGATATTTTATTAAAGGACAATGCAATATTATTCAAGATTGTAATATGTTTAACATTATCTTCTCTGTTGCTTTATATACATTGTTTTCTGGTATATGTTAAGCTAAGTACAGGACAAGCGATCCGTCACCTATCATGACCTACGGGTCCAAAATAGAAATGAAAAATTTTCCTTATTGTGCTACACTGGGGCATGACAAAGATGCAGAAAGGACATGTCAAAGTTGAAATGAGAGCTTCAAGCAATCGGAGTTTATTCAAGCGATTGAAGGTTCAATCGATCGAAAGATGTTAAAGTGCGCTTGAAGATTAAGAAGTTCAATCGATTGATCAAAGTTCAATGGATCGAACGTGACTCGTCATCTGGATGCATAACTTTTCTTTCTTTAGTTTTTAGATAGACAGATAGATAGATAGATAGATAGATAGAGAGAGAGAGAGAGAGAGAGAGAGAGAGAGAGAGAGAGAGTGAGTTTTCATTGATTTTGTAGGTTCTTATGCTTGGATATTGAAATAATTTGGATTTCTCTTGAAGTTAATACAAGTTCTATATTCTAGGTTCCATTATAGTTTCTTTACATTCTGTTTTTAGTTTCTCATAGATATACTATATTTTAAATGTAGGTTTGCATGTTAGTTTTGATAAATGCATAGTTCCCATAGCTTTTATGTTTAAACTCAAAACAAAGATAGCCTTAATGATTTCAAACATTAACAATATGTTTTATGCAACCTAAATGATGTTTGAGTAGTTTCGTAGTCAGAAGATCACAATGAAGTAGTGATCTCCAGCCTCTGCCATGCATACTGCAGAAAGTCTTTGTTCGATCAATCAAAACTATTTCGAGCGATTGAACCAGAGCCACAGTCAAGTGATCGAAGACATTTTGATCGATTGAAGGAAGGTGCAGTTTGAGCGATCGAAAATGAATTGATCGATCGAACTTGTAAATTCCTAAGATGATTCCTTTAAACATTTGAAGACATTCTGTTTTTGAAATTTGTTATCAAATTGTTCAGGTAAGTGCAGTTTGTCAAAATAGGTCTAGAACATAAAGCCTTAAGGCTATTTTCTTCAATGTCTTTTGCAAACCACTTTGAATCATAACACCATTTAGAGTGTGAGTTATAATCACTGTTTTAAACTTTCATTTAAGTATTTTAAATCAGTTGTGATGAAATAGTTACACATTGGTCATGTCAAACAACATGGTCAATGTAAGGACTGTTGATTCTTTATCTTTAGAAAAATTTCGGAATACCGAAAAGGGATGTACTCCATAGAACGATAATGAATGTGTATGGTAGATGGCTAGATCATTCTGGATTCGTGTGATCCCAACGTCTTTCTTTTATTAAGTAAAATTGTTTTAGAATTTGCTAAGTTAATAAGTTAATTGCTAGTTTAGTTCATTGCTTTATTTTAGTAGTTGTTAATTCATAGACTTTGTGTTCTACACCTTCATTACAATTAGTGATTTTTAATTTTCTTGTTGAGATTGGTCTAAGTTAGTACACTCTCACCTTCCCTGTGGGTTTGACCTAGTCTTAAGCAGTTTACTACTTGCAGGATCATCTATACTTGGGTACTGCACAAGTGCACACAATTTTATTTCGTGTCAAGTATCACCATAAGTTTTCATGAAAAGAATTTAGTCTAAGTAGTTTCCATCTAACACATAATACAAAAAGCATAGAAACATACATGCCTTGTTGAGAATTGGTTTTAGACTGAAGTTTAAGTCTTACGATTTCCCTTGAAGTGGATAGAATTTTTAAAATTAGCCCAAAATATTAACACTTAAACCCTGTGAGGGAGGGGGGGGGGGGGGGGGGGGGGGGAGATAGGATTTTTTTTTTCAGAATCCTAACTGTAAAAATCATAGGAAAACTTTAAATTAAAGCAGTAGAACCTTATGTCAAATAACCATGATAATTGTGGTATCTTTACGATAACCGAGCCACTAAAAGCAGCACCCACAACAATGAAACTCCCAGCCAAAAACCATTCAACCCCATTTAGACCCAAATCAAACACCTTGTAGGCAATTAGTCAATTTGGTAGGAATAATAAAATCTAATTAACGCCAAACCTAATTCGGCTTAAAGTCAGAATGAGCTTACCCATATAACCAACATAATAGGATGCAAGTACATGTTAAATTAAAAAACTACATATCGAATGATGAGCTGAATTCTGGCAAAGCAATGATCGGAAATGGAGATCGAGACCATTTGGTGGGAAATTAAAAAGCTATCATTTTTACCCAGTAGACCCAACAGTACATATATGCACACTACTACTGGAAATCCAAATTTTGACATCAGAAACTATTAATCCAGAATTGCCATATACTCTAAAGCAGAAAGTAGGAAATAAATTTGAACGAGGCACGGAGTTTTATCCCCAATACTCGGTGCACAGAAGCACAAATTAAATATTAACAACTGCAGAAATATGGTTCGATGAAATGAGAAGAAGGAACTAACCTAAAAAGCCTTTTGTCTCTAGCAGAGGTCGTCCTATTTCACTCTCATTGATTGGTGGATGAATCCTACCTGAAATTCAAACATCTTAGATTGATGAAAATCAACACTAACAGTTCCTCTTATGTTGTAAGGCGGAATAAAGATAAACCCTAACTCGTGGGTGATAGACTCATCAAACATCCAAAATTAATTGTCAGAGACTTAGAGAGATTTGGTGACTGATAAATGATTGTAGCAACCGTAAATTCACAAATTATAGAAAAGAAGATCACCCAATTATTGAATTGGAGAAATCGAAAGCCATACACTGAATAGAGAAAGAGAAACACAGAGAGTGGAATCCAGTTAGATAGAACGAAAGCAAGGGAAAGAGACAGAAGGAAAAGAAAGCAGTCAGTGTAGTTTTAACCCGTACGAGATACGTGGATGAATGAAAGTTGCAAGGGTTACTTAGTGCCCATTAGCTGCCAAGTCTAAAATAAGCAAAGAAGCCTTGGTTATCTCTTGCATTGATTTCAGAAATATACTAAAGCTTTGTTTGGAAAATAAGTAATACTTCAGGAAAATAAGGGCAAAGAGGAAGTTCACTTTTTTGACGTGCCTGCTTATCTGTTCTGGTAGCATAGTAGATATATATATTCGGTACATATATATACAGATGGAAAAATAGGTTTCAAAAACTTAATTATATGCACGATGGAAATTAAAGTTAAAAAACTTTTTGGTAGCCCGGATCTACTACTTATTAATTCTACTGATGCGTGGACAAGAAAGATAGAACATGATACCTTTGTCTCTTGAACCCAATTTTGAATTCTTCAACTTCTAGCAATCTCCTCTAGGTTGTCTTCACTCTTATGACTCCTATGCATGCTTGCCAAAAAGACTAGGGTTGGTGGAAACCCTAATAGAGAGGAAAAGAAGGTTTGGGAGCCCTAAACAGGTTTCTGTAGCTTTTTGGAATTAAAACGACGTTCAAACTTATTTGTACATAGCTGCCCTATTTATCGATTTCCAAACCAACTTTAGAGTTCAATCGATATCAACTCTTTCGAACGATCTAACGTTCGATCGATCGAAACTAGTTTGATCGTCGAACTGAACCTCCATCAATCCATCGAAATAAGTTCGATCAATTGAAACATCAATTGATTGAAACTCTTCCAATCAATTGGTTCAATCCCCCTATGCCTTTCCAAGCATTCTGGTAGAGCTCAGAGTAAGACCTCCTAGGTTCTTTATTATTGACTCATACCAATTGTCAATTCCTATGAGCAAACTCCATTATCAGTGAATTAACCAACTAATCAGTTAATGTTAACTCTACTATAAAATGATAACTGCACTCCAACGTAAAAGAACAAATCCAAAGTGATAACTAGACATGTATGGTGTACTAATGTCCCTCTACCATCAGCATTCATAATCATATTCAGGTAGACGAATAAACTGTTACTGTCAACCTGAATCATGATTACTTCATGTATTCCTTGAGTCCCATTCACCTTTCATGATTACCAAACATATTGATAACTACTTTTCAATAAGACTATAGTTTTTAGTAATCAACTTGGTGACATTCTCAAGGGAATGCTTCCTCTTTATTAGAGGGTAGATTCTATCTTAACAATATATGTTCACAACCCTATAAACATGACATACCCAAGATACCCAGGTATTGATCTTTAAGACCTCACTGATTGGTAAGTCAAAGCAGCCATATCCACAGTCTGTGTCCATAATCATCGCAAAATTAAGAACTCGTACCTTATGCAAGTTGTGAGTTCCTATCGACTATTGACAGTCTTAAGTGTCAATAGGAAAGCTCAGGTCCGTCAATGCACTATAAGTACTAGAATATTAACTAAGAGTCATACTCCGGTGATTGAGATTCATCGCTCCATCCAATGGTGGTTAATCAAGCTACAGTGCACACCTGATGAGATATTGTCACCCCCCAAAGTAGCCAAAATAGAAAAAAAAATTAAAACTCTTTTGGGTCCATAGGTTTGTGGCAAGTTGAATATCTCATTATTGTCCACAACAAATAAGAATCGTTATAATTAATAACAAGCAGCGGTAATATCATGGTGGTCTAGGCATACTTATATATTAAACATCATCATCAGAGTCATAAAGTTCATTATTACAACATCATAGAGAAGAGGAAAGGAAAGAGAATAATACCTTGGGCATAAGCCCTACAACATAATAATAAGTCTAGCACCTAGGGCCTCGACATAACAAAAGATAGATAAACTAATAGTCTTCAGCTTCTGCCAGTTAACTTGTGTAGCCATAGCTTTCCTCGGTGTACTCCTCCTCGGGGTACTCTACATCTGCAAGATCTGGACATTTGATTGTTCAGGACATAAAAGTCATCAGCTTTACTGCAAGCTAATTTAGTAGACTGTAGACACTCCAAGTTTGACCGACCGTTGAATTCAGGGGATGATTACCTTTAAAAAACGGATGACGACAATGTCCGATGGAATTTGAAGATCTTTAAAATGATTCAAGCTCTTCGGAAGGTTCTTCAGTCTCGACAATATTTTTAAAAGGGAAAAGAGAGAGAGAGAGAGAGGCAGAGAATTTTTGGGTGTAATACATATAAAAAAATTCAGTCAAGAAAAATAAAATAAAATGGATGTTGTTTTGTTATAGAAGAAAATGAAAAATAAAAGAATTTGAAAAGAAGATGAAAATGGAGAAATAAAAATTTGAAAAAAAAAAGAAAAAGGAAAAGAATTCCAAAAAGAAAAGGGGGGAAATTTGAGAAGAAGATGAAAGAAAAAGAAAATGAAAAAGGAAAAGAATTTGGATTTCAAAAGGAAAAAGAAAACAAAAACAAAAAAATATAAATATATATATAATATGTAAATAAGAAATAAATAAAAATGGGGGAAGTCTGTTAGGGACGACACGTGGCGAAAGCCGGCGGCACTAATTGAGTATATTTTCACATGATCATCTTTAAAGGAAAAAACCAAAAATCTTCGAAATTGTTTTTGGGAGATATGCTTTTCAAATGAATTTGTTTTTGGGTCTAGTCTAGTCTATAGTCAAGTCATGTGAGTCAAGTGTCAAGTGTCCAAGTTGTGTTTGTTTTACCTGTCCTCCATCGAGTCTATTGTCGAGTCTTTAATGTAGTCCACAGCTGGTTGAATAAAATGTCATTGTTCTTCAATAAATATGCCTAGTTGTGAATAAGTCGATTATTAAACCAAGAAAGAAAGAAAACAAAAATAAATAAGGTTTCAAATGATGATGGAAAATATGTTGTTGATAAGTCTTTACATTGCAAATAGATCCCCAAAGAACAAAGCAAATTTTGTGTCAAATCCATAGAGGAGTAGAGAATTGATTAGCTTTACTTTAAGAATTTAAAGATGCTCTCACTCAATGTTGGAAAGATAAGCTTGGAACTTGAAGCTTGCCGACCATCTCCTTTTTCCTCAAGCACCGAGCCTAAAAGAAAAGCCCAACCAAGCCATAAACTTGGTCCTTGATGGTAGACAAACATATTAAATGAATTTCTTCTTCCAAAAAAAAAGAATAGAAAAAGAAAATGAAAAAGGAGCTCGCTGGGATGAAAACCCTAAAGGGCGCCTAGGCAAAAACCTAGAACACAAAATAAAAAAGAGAGAAGAAATAGAAAGAAAGAGAAAATATGTAAAAAAGAGAGCTCGCTAGCATGAAAACCCAAAAGGGCACCTAGGCAAAAATTAGAGGCAAAAATAAGATGCGTGTTGATTTCAAAACCCCGAATCCTAGCTAGTCAAAATAATTAAGAAAATAAGAGATAGTGAGATAAAGAAAAGAAAGGAAAGAGATAAGAAAAAGTAAGATTGAGAATTTTTGAGCACTTCAAAGTACATCATTAGCACATGAATTATCTCAAGGCTTTGTGTTATTCTCAACAAAGAAAAGCAATTGGAATTGAAAAGAGGGATTTGAAAGTATCTATTAGTCTTAGAATTTTGTGAAAGGTTCAATGGCTAAGTGGGCCTAAAATAATGCAGAGGTATCTTTGAGAAAAATAAAGAGTGATTTGGAGGGGTGATATTACTTTATGAGTATGATAGAGTATGATTAAAACACGATATGTTATGAGAGTTGCAAAGATTGACTAGCTAGTGAAAAGGTGAAAAGAATCAACCACCACAAAAAAAAAGAGAAGAAAAGAGGAAGAAAAGAAGAAAAAGAAATGCATAAAAGGGAGAAGTAGTTCATGTTCCCATCATCCTGTTCAAAAGCTACCACAAAGAATCTATTTCATAAAATCTGTCCAAGAAAGAACACACATTGGACCTAAATGGCAACATGGCTCAAAAAGCCCACCAATCCTTGAAACCGAATTCTTTCAAGACCTTCAGAGTAGTTGAACTACGTCTGTCCTGATTCTCACTCGGGGATACGTAAGCAACCTACCTGGTTCGGTCACCACCCATGCTATGATTTGGAACGTTCTTTCAAGCTTTGGCTGAACTTCTTTGGACCTGATTCCCGATCGGAGATAAGTAGGCGAACCTTCCAAGGTTCTCGGTCTGCGAACTATACGCAACATCTTTTGTGCCTTTAGTTTTCTCATTCTAGACTAGGGGCAAACTCTGTTTAGAGTTTGCCCAAACTCATGTTCCCTTTAAATGATGGGTTAGCCTACCTCATCCCACCTTATTCACATGGATTACCTCCAAGGTAGAAGAAACTATGCTTCAAACATCCCTGTGCTATCATCCTCTCAAAATCCCTTGGGATAAGCCTATCTGCTCTCAAGACTAGGGGCAAACTTCATTTGGTAAAATTTGTATTTTACCTTTGAAACAAGCCCCCAAGTCTCTTTCAAACTCGGGGCAAACTTTGTTTTCCAAAGCCCCACTATGCCAGAGGCAAGTCCTTAAGTCACCGAATTTATTTTGAAGGAGGAATGTCTTTCATTCTCTAAGCTAAAGCACTAACATGAAGCACACTCTGGATAAGCAAAGAATCAACTAAATAAAAAGGAGATAAATTATCAAAGTTTGGATTTATCAATGAAATAATACCATGAGAAGATGAGGGGTAAACAAGAAGATGAGATGATACATTTATTCATGGCGAAAGCACATCGATCAATTCAGAGTATGGTTCAATCACCTTGTGTCTATCCTCTTTTGTCCTCGTCTGATGAGTCAATAATGTTCTCAAATGTGTGGGTTTAAGATAATGAATAAAGATTTGAATGTCTCCATAAGCATCTCACAAGCAATGCAAGCAGGAGTTCTAAACACTATCATAACACAATGCTAAAAGTGGAAATATGAGGCTGGTTCAAGACTAGAGGCATAGGTGACTTCCCTCTTTTGACACAATCATTGCGTTTCTTCCAAATGGTCCACAAGTGTAGAAAATCTTGTTTTCCAAAGACCGCTAAGGTAGCACAAACCCCATCAGCTCCGTTCAAATTTTATGAGTATGAGGACTCCCCATTTTTGTAAATTCAATTCTTTGAGCCCAAGGACTCCCCTTTTTTGTAAAATCAATTCTTTGAGTCCGAGGACTCTTCATTTTTGTAAAATCAATTCTTTGAGTCCAAGGACTCCCTATTTTTATAAAACAAATTCTTTGAGTACGAGGACTCTCCACTTTGTAAAATCAATTCTTTGAGTCCGAGGACTCCCCATTTCGGTAAAACCAATTATTTGAGTCTGAGGACTTCCTATTTTTGTAAAACCAATTCTTTGAGTTTAAGGACTCCCCATATTTATAAAACCAACTTTTGGAGTCTGTGTGACTCCATTTGTGTAAAAAGTGAATTTGTTGAGTCTGTGTGATTCTATTTAAAGTAAATTTGTTGAGTCTATGTTACTCTATTTGTATGAAATGTGAATTTGTTGAGTCTGTGTGATCCTATTTATGTTAAATGTAAATCTGTTGAGTCCATGTGACTCCATTTGTATAAAAAAGTTAAAGTTCGTTGAGTCCTTATGACTCCATTTATGTAAAATGTGAATTTGTTGAGCCTGTGTTACTCTATTTGTATAAAAAGCAAATTTGTTGAGTCCATGTGACTTTGTTTATGTAAAATGTGAATTTGTTGAGTCTGTTTGACTCCATTTGTACAAAAATCGAATTTATTGAGTTCGTATGGCTTCGTTTGTGTATAATATGAATTTTTTGAGTCCGCATGACTCCATTTGTGTGAAATATAAGATTAGAGTTCATGTGACTCTGATTATATGAAAGAATATTTTTAGTACGCATGATGTAAAGTATGAATTCTTGAGTCCGTGTGACTCCGTTAATGTAAAATATGAATTCTTCAAGTCCGTGTGACTCTGTGTTTACAAAATATAAATTTTTGAGTCCGTGTGACTCCATATTTATAAAAAATGAATTTTGAGTCCGCGTGATTCCTTGTGTTGTAAAATATGAAATTTTGAGTCCATGTGACTCCGTATTTGTAAAATGTGAAATTTTGGAGTCCGTATGATTCCGTGTTTGGGAAATGTGAATTTCCAAGATTATATGACTCCCCTTTTGTAAAATGTGAATTCTTTAAGTCAATACGAATCGTCTTTTGAAATCGAAATTCTTTTGAGTCAAATTGACTCCCGATTTCAAAAAATTTGAAATCTTTCAGTCTAATTAACTCCTGATTTGGTGAAATAGAAATTGTAAATAAAGAATATTTGAGTCTAATTGACTCCCAATTTTAGAATTGAGTCTGATTGACTCCTGGTTTTGTGAAATAGATTTTTTGCTTCGAGTCCAATTGACTCCTAATTTTTTAAAATAAGAAATTCTTTGAGTCCGACTGACTCCCAATTTGTTGAAATAGAAATTGTTTTGAGTCCAATTGACTCCCGATTTTAGAATTTGAATTGAATTGAGTCTAATTGACTCCTAATGTTAGAAATTTGAAATGAATTGAGTCTGATTAACTCCTGATTCATGAGTATGAACTAAATTAAGTCTGGTTGACACTTGATTCATGAGTTTTAACTAAATTGAGTCTGATTGACTTCCAATTTTGCGAAACAAAAATTATTTGAGTCTGATTGACTCCCAATTTTGTAAAATTAAAATTGACTCATTTGACTGCTTTGAGTCTGATCGACTCACAACTGGGAAATAGAAATTGTTTTGAGTCGAATGGACTCCCAGTTTTGGAAATAAGAAATTCTTTAAGGTCGATTGACTCTGAATTTGTTGAAATAGAAAATATTTTGAGTTGAATTGACTCCCCATTTGGGGATATAAACTCATGATTTATGAAAATAAGATATTTTTTGAGTCCGATTGACTGCTGATTTGTTGAAATAGAAATTGTTTTGACTCCAATTGACTCCCGATTTTAGAATTTGAATTGAATTGAATTGAGTCTGATTGACTCCTAATTTTAGAAATTTGAACTGAATTGAGTTTGATTGACTCCTGATTCATGAGTTTGAACTGAATTGAGTCTGATTGACTTTTGATTCATTAGTTTGAACTGAATTGAGTCTGATTGACTCCCAATTTTGTGAAACAGAAATTCTTTGAGTCTCATTGACTTGCAATTTTGTGAAGCAAAAATTCTTTATTTTGTCACTCTGGATTTTGTAATATTAAAATTGACCCACTTGAATGTTTTGAGTCTGATCGACTCACAACTAGGAAATAGAAATTGTTTTGAGTCGAATGGACTCCCACTTTTGGAAATAAGAAATTTTTTGAGTCTGATTGACTCCAGAGTTGTTGAAATAGAAAATGTTTTGAGTCGAATTGATTCCCAAAATATTAACACTTAAAGAATTTAGTCTGAGTAGTTTCCCTCTAACACATAATACAAAAAACATAGAAACATACATGCCTTGTAGAGAATTGGTTCTAGACTGAAGTTTAAGTCTTACGATTTCCCTCGAAGTGGATAGAATTTTTAAAATTAGCCCAAAATATTAACACTTAAACCCTGTGAGGGAGGGAGGGGGAGGGGGAGGGGGAGGGGGAGGGGGGTGGGGGGGGGGGGGGGGGGAATATAGGAATTTTTTTCACAATCCTAATTGTAAAAATTGAAGGAAAACTTTAAATTAAAGCAGTCGAACCTTATGTCAAATAACCATGACAATTATGGTATCTTTACGGTAATCGAGCCACCAAAAGCAGAACCCACAACAATGAAACTCCCAGCCAAAAACCATTCAACCCCATTGAGACCCAAATCAAACACCTTATAGGAAATTAGCCAATCTGGTAGGAATAATAAAACCTAATTAACGCCAAACCTATTTCGGCTTAAAATCAGAATGAGCTTACCCGTATAAGCAACGGAATAGGATGCAAATAAATGTTAAATTAGAAAACTACATATCGAATGATGAGCTGAATTTTGTCAAAGGAATGATCGGAAATGGAGATCGAGACCATTTGGTGCAAAATTAAAAAGCTATCATTTTTACCCAACAGACCCAACAGTACATATATGCACACTACTTCTGGAAATCCAAAATTTGACATCAAAAACTATTAATCCAGAATTGCCATATACTCTAAAGTAGAAAGTAGGAAATAAATTTGAATGAGGCACGGCGTTTTATCCCCAATACTCGATGCACAGAAGCACAAATCAAATATCAACAAATGCAGAAATATGGTTCGATGAAACGAAAAGAAGGAACTAACCTGAAAAGCCTTTTTTCTCTAGCAGAGGGAGTCCTATTTCACTCTCTTTGATTGGTGGATGAGTCCTACCTGAAATTCAAACATCTGAGATTGATGAAAATCAACACTAACAGTTTCTCTTATGTTGTAAGGGGGAATAAGGATAAACCCTAACTTGTGGGTGATAGAATCATCAAACATCCAAAATTGATTGTTAGAGACTTAGAGAGATTTGGTGACTGATAAATGATTGTAACAACCATAAATTCACAAATTATAGAAAAGAAGATCACCCAATTTTTGAATTGGAGAAATCGAAAGCCATACACTGAATAGAGAAAGAGAAACACAGAGAGTGGAATCCAGTTAGATAGAACGAAAGCAAGGGAAAGAGACAGAAGGAAAAGAAAGCATTCGGTGTAGTTTTAACCTGTACGAGATACGTGGATGAATGAAAGTTGCAAGGGTTACTTAGTGCCCATTTAGTTGCCAAGTCTAAAATAAGCAAAGAAGCCTTGGTTATCTCTTTCATTGATTTTAGAAATATACTAAAGCTTTGTTTGGAAAATAAGTAATACTTTAGGAAAATATGGGCAAAAGAGGAAGTTCACTTTTTTGACGTGCCTGCTTATCTGTTCTTGTAGTATAGTAGATATATATATATTTGGTCCATATATATACTGATGGAAAATTAGGTTTCAAAAACTTGATTGTATGCGATGCAGAAATTAAGGTTCAAAAACTTTTTGGTAGCTCGGATCTATTACTTATTAATTCTATAAATGAATAGACAAGAAAGATAGAACATGATACCTTTGTGTCTTGAACCCAATTCTGAATTCTTCAACTTCTAGCAATCTCCTCTAGGTTGTCTTCACTCTTATGACTCCTATGGATGCTTGCTAGAAAGACTAGGGTTGGTGGAAACCCTCATAGAGAGGAAAAGAAGGTTTGGGTGCCCTAAATAGGTTTCTGTAGCTTTTTAGAATTAAAACGACGTTCAAACTTTGTTTGTAAGGATGTTCGATCGATCGAACATGGCTTTTATTAGAATATACGTGCACGCAGCAGTTAACGGGATTTCAACCCTAGCATTAGGTTTTTGCTATATATGTTCGTATTGTAAACGTCCAGAACGACGCCCACTTTACTTTTATCAGTTTTTAGAGAGAGAGATAGAGGTTTTATATGTTTTTGTAGGTTTACAAGCTTGGATATTGCTATTGGATTGGTTTTTCTCTAGGTTAATCAAAGTTTATCTTTCCAGGTTACCTTCTTATTGTTTATTTATATTCTGCACTTAGTTTAGAGTAGTATAATCTGTTGAATACATAGTTTTGCATGTTAGATACATTTATACAAATAGTTTTCATAGTTTGCATGATTAAAACACAAACAAACAAAACTTTAATGGACTTTTACGTTAGAAACACATCTGTGACACTACAGACAATGTCTGAGTAGTCCCTAGGTTGGGAGATCACGATGAAACTGTGATCTCAGGCCTCTACCATGCAGCAGATTAATTCCTGTGTTCGATCGATTGAAGTAGTTCGATCGATCGGACCAGAGACATTGTCGAGCGATCGAAGATAGTTCGATCGATCGAGAGAAGAAGATGTTTGATCGATCGAAAGCGCGTCGATCGATCGAACATCCTTTTTCTTGAGGATATTCTGTGCAGTATTCCTAGACTTTCTGTTTTACTGGATTGTTATCAAATTGTACCAGAACGCTCAGTTTGTCAAAACAGTCTATAAACTTTAAGCCTTGAAGCATTTTTCTTCAATATATTTTGCAAACCACCCTCAATGCTAATATCATTGTAGGTGAGAGTCTAAACTATTGTTTTAAACCGCTTTTGTGTATTTCAAACTCCATTGTGATGATATAGTCCCGGTCATGAAAGGACTATAGATTCTTTATTTTAAGAAAAATACGGAATACTGTAGAGAATGTACTCCATTGAGTTTCAACAAAATTGCATGGTAGATGGCTAGGTCACAGTGGATTCGTGTAATCCCAACATTTCCTTTTATTAAGAAAAACACGTTTTAAATCTCTGTTTTAATTAATTAGTTGGTAATTTTTTAAATTTAGTTTAATTGTTTTATCTTTAGTAGTTGATAAACTGTGGGACTTTGTGTTCTACGCTCCTTTAAAATATTGAATTTTATTTTCCCTTTTTGAGATTAATTTAAGTAATTAGTTTAACACCTTCCCTGTGGGATCGACCTGGACTTAACCAGACTACTACTTGCACGATTACCTACACTTGGGTATAGCACACAAGCGCACACAAAAAAATTCTCGTGTCAAGTTTTTGGCGCCGTTGCCGGGGAAGGCGACAAGCTGACGCTTCGATTACCTCAATCTATTCTTATCTCTTTCTGTTTTTCTTTTTCTTTCGTTCTTTAGATTAAAAATTTTCTTAGGATCTTTCCCTTTATGTCCGATAATTCCATCGAAGGAATTTACGGATACCCATTCTATTCATCCAGTTCCTCTAGTTCTATTAACCCCATAGTTACACCGATCGATTCAATGGCTGATAATCAAAGTGAAAACGGTGATAATGTGGTTGTACCAATCGACGATTCACTGCGTCCTTTGTGTGATCTCATGACACCCGAACACGCGTCTACGCCATCTTGTATTCTCATTCCACCTCATGCAGGCGAATTCCAATTTCGCAATGGAATGATTCAACTTCTTCCTACTTTTTATGAGATGGAGAGCGAGAAGGCGTATCTACATGTCAAGGACATTGAGGATGTTTGTAAAACTTTCTCACAGAATTGTCCTGTAGACGTAACAAGTCTAATGCTATTTCCTTTCACTTTGAAGGATAAAGTAAAAGCGTGGTTACTCACCTTGAAGCCAAACTCCATCTACACCTGGCATGCAATGAACACTGCTTTCCTGAAGAAATTCTTTCCACCTCGCATGACCACCGAGCTTAAAAGACAAATAAATTCTTACAAACAAAAGAGCAATGAAACATTCACCCAAACTTGGGAACGTTTCAAGGATTTTCTACTCTCATGCCCACATCACGGGTACGAGAAATGGCAAACCATCAGCTACTTTTATGAAGGATTAAATGGTGAAACTAAGAAATTGGTTGAGACCATGAGTTCGGGGCCATTTCTTCGCAAAAATACGGAGGAAGCTGAAGCTCATTTTGAGTGGCTAGCTGAACACGCTCATGAGTGGTCAAATTCAGATGATGTCCCACGCTCACAGATATCCTGTGTGGAAGAGAAAAGTTTATATCAACTAAAAAGTGAGGATCATCTGATGAATAAATATGAAGAACTAGCTAGGAAAGTGGAAGAATTGGGAATGAAAGGAGAGAGTTCTAGGCAATTTTTGCCTGAAGAACCGTGCGGCACATGCAACATGCTGGGACGCACTACTCAATACTGTCCAAATGTGCCGTATTTTCAAGAACAACTCCATATGAAAATGAATGCCATGCAAGGGTATAGGGGGGCGGGGAATTCCTACAATAATTACAATACGCAAAATAACAACAATAGATGGAATCACCCCGGGTTCGATTGGAAAAACAATGCTAGGACCCAAAACCAATATCAATAACAACAGCCCTACAATAACAATAACCAATATCAAGGGCAATACAACAGGCAGTCCCAGCCATTCCATCAAAATAGATCAAACAATCACCACAACGCTCAACCCTCACATAATCAACAAGCAAATGTTTACGTGCCGCCCCACAAAAAAATGCAAGAGGAAGATCCACTCTCTAACGCGAATTTAACACAACAGTTAATTCAAATGATGAGCAAAATGTCTGCGACATAAGAGAGGGTGGATGCACGACAAGAGGGTTCGAGTGGCACATTTCCCGCTCAACCACTTCCAAACCCTAAGGGATACAACAATGGTCCCCCTAATCATGAACAAGCAAAAGCCGTGACGACTCTAAGAAACGGCAAGGTCATAGGGAAAAATATGCCTCATTCTACTCCCGAGGAGTATGAAGAGGAGGAAGTGGTGACTAGGAGCAAACCATCTACTCAAGTAGAAGAGTCGTCCACTAATGACAAACCATTAGAACTAAACATGGACACCCCTAAAGAAGTAGAAGAAGTTGAGAGAAGGCCTAGAAAGGAGCCCGTCATTGACGAATTACCTAAATGCCCTTTTCCTGCGCCTTACCCTCAAAGGCTCAAGAAACCCCAAAACGAGGCAAAGAATCAGGAGTTTTTGGAGTTGTTCAAGCAAGTTAAAATTAATCTCCCACTCCTTGATGCAATCAAACAAGTGCCAGCCTACGCTAAGTATCTGAAGGACTTATGCACGGTCAAAAAGAGGCAAAGTGTAAATAAACATGCCTATGTCGCTTGCCAAGCAAGCGCGATCATTCAAAATGAATTGCCTCCAAAGCATAAGGACCCTGGCATCCCAACTGTCTCGTGTAGGATTGGGAATCAAAGGATAGACAATGCACTCCTTGATTTAGGAGCTAGCGTAAACTTACTGCCATATTCAGTATATAAACAACTAGGGTTGGGTGAACTCAAACCCACCCAAGTTGCATTGCAGTTGGCAGACAGGTCAGTCAAATATCCTAGAGGAATACTGGAAGACGTTCTTGTACAGATAGATACATTTGTCTTTTTGGTCGATTTTGTGATTCTGGACACCGAACCTGTGTTTAATCCATGTTCGCAAATCCCGATGATTTTTGGACGTCCATTCCTCAACACCATTGATGTCATAATCAAAATAAGCAGTGGTATCATGACTATCGTATTCGGGAACATGACTTTAAATGTCAAGATTTTCTCAAATCCCTGACCCAAAGAATACGAGGACGAAGAAGAAGTTAACTTCATCGAAATAGTCATCGAAGAAGAGGCTGATTTTGTATATTACAAAGATCCTTTGGAGGTAGTTGTGTCACAATTCGACGCTACTTATCAATCTAACAATTCTACTCCATTGGATGTTGCCCTAAATCATGACAGCCTCATGATGGAAACTAAAGAGGAAGATAGAGCAGAATGCATGTGGGTCACATCATATGAACCTTTACCTCCAAAAACGAAGTTAACTATGCCTTTGAACTTTCAGTTTCCCGATCTAGAATTAAAGGAGCTTCCGAAAGAGCTCAAATATGCTTTTCTGAGGACTGACAAGACTTATCCCGTTATAATCTCATCCACATTGAATTCTGAACAAGAGGATAAGTTGATTCAAATGCTTAAACTGCACAAGGGAGCATTGGGATGGACTATTGCCGACCTAAAAAGCATAAGCCCATCTATCTGCACCCAAAAGATATATCTGGAGGAAGACGCTAAACCTTCACGACAAATGCAGAGGCGTCTGAATCCTAATATGCAAGAAGTAGTGAAAAAAGAAGTCTTAAAACTTCTAGATGTTGGGATAATATACCCTATCTCTGACAGCTCTTGGGTTAGTCCAACTCTGGTGGTGCCCAAAAAGGCTGGTATAACAGTTATCCCAAACAAAGATGGCGAGTTAGTACCAACACGCATCCCCACTGGATGGCGAATGTGTATTGATTACCAAAAGTTGAATATTGTGACTCGGAAAGACCACTTTCCATTTCCATTCATGGATCAAATGCTAGAAAGAGTGGCGGGTCATGAATTTTATTGCTTCTTGGACGGATATAGTGGCTATAACCAAATCAAAATAGCTCCTAAAGATCAGGAGAAGACGACTTTCACTTCTCTGTTTGGTACATTCGCTTACCGCCGTATGCCTTTTGGCTTATGCAATGCACCTGCCACCTTTTAGTGGTGCATGTTAAGCATATTCAGTGATATGGTTGAACAGAAACTCGAGGTCTTCATGGACGACTTCTCAGTGTTTGGCCATAGTTTTGATAACTGCCTAGAAAACCTAGAGAATGTGTTAGCGAGATGTGAGGACAAACACTTAGTGTTAAACTGGGAAAAGTGTCACTTCATGGTGACCAAGGGAATTGTCCTCGGCCACAGTATCTCTATTAAGGGTATCCAAGTTGATAAAGCAAAAATCGATATAATTGCAAATCTACCTATCCCTCGTACAGTCTGAGACATCCGATCTTTTCTAGGACACGCAGGATTCTATCGACGCTTTATCCAAAATTTTAGTGCAATCGCCCGACCACTGTGCCAACTCCTAGTCAAAGATGCACCTTTCGAATGGTCGGAAAACTGTCAAATATCTTTTGATGCACTAAAAGATCACCTTACCTCTGCACCGATAATATAGGCACCCGATTGGAGTTTGCCGTTCGAGTTAATGTGCGATGCTAGTGACTACGCCATTGGCGCAGTTCTAGGACAGAGGAAGGACAACAAGCCTTATGTAATCTACTATGCCAGCCGAACACTGACCGAAACTCAAATGAACTATACGACTACTGAGAAAGAGTTACTAGCAATAGTATTCGCGCTAGACAAATTCAGGTCTTATCTAATAGGGTCCCCAATAGTCTATTTTACAGACCACTCGGCCCTCAAGTACCTGCTATCTAAGAAAGATGCGAAACAGAGGCTTATCCGCTAGATACCCCTACTCCAGGAATTCGATATCACTATCAAGGATAAAAAGGGAGTAGAGAATGTGGTCGCCGACCATTTATCTCGGTTGACATTCACTGACAACACTGAGCCTGTACCTATAAAAGATGAATTCCCAGACGAGCAACTGATGGCTGTCTCCAATTTGCCATGGTACGCGGATATAATAAATTACCTTGTTACAGGCGAGACCCCGAGCCATTGGTCAAATCTGGACAAGAAAAGGTTCCTTTTGTTCTCACGCCATTTCTTTTTTGATGACCCTTACTTATTTAATTACTGTGCTGATCAAGTTATCAGGCGCTGCATTCCGAATGAGGACATAACTGTAATTTTGGCCTCTTGTCATTCCGAAGCCTGTGGTGGCCAGTTTGCCTCCCAAAAGACCGCACACAAAGTATTGCACAGTGGTTTCTATTGGCCCACCGTGTTCAAAGATGCCTATGCTTTTTGTAAATCGTGCCAGCGATGTCAAAAGCTTGGTACAATTTCGAAAAGGAATTTGATGCCTTTAACTCCCATCATCACAATTGAAATATTCGATTGTTGGGGCATTGACTTCATGGGCATTGACTTCATGGGACCATTTCCTAAATCAAATAATTGTGAATACATACTCCTTGCTGTGGAATATATATCAAAATGGGTAGAAGCGATACCGACAACACGCAATGATCATAAAACGGTAATCTCCTTTCTTAAGGAAAATATTTTATCGCGTTTCGGAACCCCAAAAGCCCTAATAAGTGACCAAGGCAAACACTTTTGCAATAGGCCTTTGGAGTCACTACTCAAGAAATATGGAGTTAATCACAAGATTGCTCTAGCCTACCACCCACAAACGAATGGGTAGGCAGAGTTGGCTAACCGTGAAATCAAGCACATATTAGAGAAGACGGTTAGTTTCAACAGAAAAGACTGGGCCTATAAACTGACTGATGATCTTTGGGCGTACTGTACTGCCTACAAGACAAATCAGGGAATGTCTCCGTATAGGCTAGTGTATGGTAAGGCATGTCACCACCCCGTTGAAATTGAGCACAAAGCATATTGGGCAACACGCTCATTAAACTTCGACATTAAAGAGGGAGGAGATCTCCGGAAACTGCAGTTGGCAGAACTAGAAGAAATTTGACGAGATGCATATGACAATGCCAAACTCCACAAGGAACGGTTGAAGGCTCGCCATGACAGAACAATTTTTCGTAAATCTTTCGAGCCTGGGCAGAAAGTTTTACTATATGATTCGCACCTTCATCTATTCCCAGGAAAACTCCGATCTCGGTGGACAGGACCCTTTATAGTCAAATCTGTCTTTCCACACGGGGCCGTTGAGTTATTTAATCCTAAGAACGATGGAAGTTTCAAGGTCAATGGCCAAAGGGTAAAACCGTTCTTAGAAGATTTCCAACCCAAGGTCGAGCACATCCAATTGGATGAGCCCGACTATACCTCCACCTAGAACGCTCAAGTGCATTTTTAACAATGTTGTTGTACTTTTTCTTTTTCCTATTTTTCATTTTGTTTTGTTTATCTATTCCTTTTTGAGTGTGATATTGATCGTAATCTGCTATTCCATTTCTATCTCGTGCAGGCTATCCACCATGAGAGATGACGATGTTCACTCGATAGGGTCATGGGTTGATTCAGAATATCAGAACCCACTGTGGACTGCTGATGAAATTGCATTTTGCTTATCTCCATACCAAGGGCCAGTAGCTGACGACATCATTGACTTCACCCACGGATACATCCCATATGATCTTGCTCTCCTCCAGATCAACCCATTTGCACACATGGAACTCCCTGAAGAGAAGGGAGAACCAGAGGGTTATGCTGTGTGGAAGGTTGATGACGCCCTGATGGAACAATGGGAAAATGACTCAATGTGGGAGCCATGGGAAGAAGAGGACCTACAGGATGTGGTGCCAGAACGCCACAATGCCGTTTTTACATATGTTGACGACTTCTTGGTCATCCAAGTGGTTCCCTATATTTATGTCCATTTGAGCTATTTGTGTCCAGGCTTCAATACCCTCTACCTGCTAGTGCACCTGGGGATATCAGGCCAATAGTGAGGTGAATTCTGGATCACATTCCTTTCGTTTTCTTTTCGATTTGCTTTATTTAATTCTTCCTGTTTGATCTTTCTGTTGCTCTAGTTAATTTTTTTTTCTTCATTTCGTTTTGTTTTCCTTTGTCAGGAATATCACTATGAATCCACCATTTCCACCATTGTACCTTCCACATCAACTCTTTCATGGAGTTGGACCATATATAAGGTCCTCGGGTACTCCGCCACAAGAGGAACATCCGATGTACAATTACACTCCGTTATCCTTGTCTCCATTCGGATCACCTTTTACTCGTGAAATCAATTCCTTAGTGATTTCAGACTCCCTCGATGATGTCCTTGCTGCTTTCCACTTGTTCTTGGAAAGGGAATCATCAAGTTCATACTCCACTATTGAAGTTCCGGCAGAGAAGGAGGTTGTGGAAGACGGAATCTTTCTGCTTGAAGAATAGTGTTTCACTTCAATTGTTTTATGTCATTTCATACTTCTTTCATCAATTGGAGTGTATTCTTAGACAAAGTTTTGTTAATTTCAGTTTTATTTTAGTTTTTCTTTTTCAATAAGGTTTTAACGACCATGTTGGGGGCATTAATATTGCAAGTGGATGCTATTTTAAGGATTTATTGATATAAATTTGCAATTCTACTATGAGGATGATGTTTTTGGCTTACATGTTCTGTCAATGCACTGTTTTATCACTATTCTGTATGTCCAGACCAGTGTTAGTCAGTTGGGGGTGCGTAATTTCTCAATTCAGGGATATTGTAGAATTTCTATGTTTGATCGATCGAACGTATCTCGATCGCTCGAGAATATCACAACTTCGAGCGCTTGAGGAGGACTCAATCGATCGAATATTTGATCGATCGACCCATCTCGAGCAATCGAAAGCTATATTTAAACGAGGCATCACCGAGACACTTCGTCAGTCTCTCTTTCTCTCCCACACGCTCAATCGCTCGAAGACAGAAACTCACACGATTTTTGCCCCCACTTCAAACCACATCAATTGCGGGGAACCTGGTCTCCCTGATCATCAGCGGCATCACTATTCTCCTTTACTTGGCGCGTCTCTTGAGGTGAGGCTCCGAGAACCCCCTCGTGTTCTTTCCATTTCCAATTCGAATGGGGGTGCCCCCATTGGTTATTAACTCCTTTTCTTAGTTTTCTTGATGTAATTGTTGTTTTCGGGCTCTTCCCGTTCTCAATCGGCGATACTGCCACTTCGCTGTGTTCGATCGATCGAACAGGTTTCGAGCGATCAAACCCTGACTCCTTTTGATCGATCGAACACGGATCGAGCGATTGAACTCACATTATTCCAGATCGATCGAACAAGCTTCGATCGATCGAAGTGTGACAGTTTCATATCCTTTTTCTGGTTTCCCTATTTTTAATGTTTCTTTGTTTCTCTTTTATGTTTCAGGGCTAAACAATGAACCCTATCAATGGGTATCACAAAGCCAAGCCATTTGACCTAACCATACCCGACACTATACCCGAGCACGGGTTCAGAAACGACGAAGATCGGGTATGGTTCACAAGATATTTCCAGTCATGTAACGTCATGCTTGAGCGTCCCCTCGAGACAGCTTGGCTGGCTACTCTGTGGTATCTTGCATGGATACGCGCCATGCCACAGTGGTACACGTTCTTCTTCCAGCCCAAGCTTGTTAATCTATCCTGGATCCGGGAGGCGTGTGCTACGATGATCAGGGATCCAGTTGCTCCGTTCACACTCCGCTCCTTCTTCCATGGCCGGGAGATCGTTTTTAGTCCGGCCACTATCTCCGCTCCTATTGGGATACCCGAGGTACCCGATTGTGTTTTTCCACATTGCCCCGACACATCGCTGCCCTCCCCGATTATTATTATCAGAGAGATCACTGGGGGTGCTCTTCCTGGCTGGGATGGTGAGGCTCTTATTCCTGACGTCTACCTTACCGATAATTATCATATGCTGCATCTAGCCCTCAGCAACTGCCTCCTAGTGACATCCTATTAAGAGAAGATTGCAGCGTGGTATACTTGGGTATTATATGCGATTGGGACACGGTAGCCTGTCTGATTGCCTCGCCTCTACATAGATTTCATGAGGCACCCTACTCACTACATTCAGGCCAAGAAGCACCTGAAGGGTGCTTGGGCCATTCATAGGGTTATTGAGCAGGCAGGTCTACTTCCATTGGCGGGTGATATGACTGCCCAGTCTCGTAGCCGTTTTGGCGAGACTGCTTCCCGCCGGTCCGAGGCGCAGAAGAGAAAGAGGCCGGGCAAATGCAAGGCAAAAGTTGGAGAGAAGAGGAGGAGAGGAGGAGGCACCGATACTGAGGGTACTGGTTCTGGGACGCCCACCGATGCTGAGGAGCATGATTCTGAGGAGGAGATAGATCCTGTTGAGGAGGTGGCGAGATTAGACTTGAGGGTAAGGTAGATGTGATGACTACTCTGCTGGAGGCGATCTTGATACAGATCGGAGTTGACCAGGCAGCTCATACAACTACTCCTATCGTACCAAGTGATCCGCCTGCAGCTGCTCCAGACGCTTCCACCGTCATGCCTACCACTGCTGTAGTTCCCCTATCCACCACTGATCCATCATCTGCCGATCCTTCTTCCCAGATTAATACTACAGCTTCTACATCATCGGCACCACCGCCTACTACGGAGATACCACTTCCACCTCCTCTTGTCGTGGCCGACACACCATTATCTATTCCAGCTGCCACGATTACGAGTGACCCAGCAACACCGACTATTGCTGAGGGTGGCGGTGGAGACGCTCTTGATATTTTTATTGAGATATTATCGGACGTAGCCGATGATGTCTAGTTTATGGGGGATCGGTGTTGTTGATTATTGGGTTATTTTTGTTATTTTTGGTTATTGTGGTTGGGTTTGGTATGTGTTGGTCGGTTGTTGGATATGTTTTTGGACACTATTGTGATATTTATTTTTGTTTTGTTGGTTAGTTTGGATAGTATGGATTTTTGTGTGTATTGATATATTATCACTGTTCTGTTCGTTCACTTTAATATATTTCCAGTGAGTAGTTCTATGTCATGTATGGATCTGATACTCTATATTTCATATCTTTTTTATCTTAGCTGCTTGGAGTTTGTATGTTTTCTGTCCAGGTTGTTAGACTTGCGATTCTTATGATACTATCTCAGGTGATATCTCTCTATCTACTTTTGAAAATCACCTACTGAGGACATTGTAATTTTCAGTTGGGGGTGGAATGTAGATAGATAATCACCTGTGCATATTTTAACTTAGCAATTTGGATCACTCTATCTATTGCAAATATCATACAATCTCCATTAGAAGTTTAAAAAAAAATAATAACAATAAAAAAAAAATTAAATTCAAAAATTCCAAACTATTAATCTGATTTTTGAATTAAATTGGCAGTATAATTTTGAATTTTCACTTCTATTTAGCTATTATCAAGCAATGACACAATCATTTTATTCTCATCCTTTTTATGAGTTAAGTTCACACGTTTTTCTAGTTTCTCTAGGATGAATGCATATGTTGATCATTCTTGTATTCAAATCATTTGCACGTGTTAATAGCTATGCAGAAAGCTTAAAATAAGAGTTAATACGACTTTTGTACTTTAACGAATGAAGTAGTGAAAACTAGTTACCCTTAGTGAGCTTTTGAATTCAATCTTCAATTCTGACGGATTTATCACAATAAAACTCGAATTGTTTTTATTGAATAAGCGTAATAAATTCGTTGAATAGTCTCTAATTCTTTATTTTGGCTGCTTATTAGAGGAGAATGTTCAGGATTTACCAACTAAACTCAATGAACATTTAAGTGTTAAGAGTTAAGAAGTTGAGAAAATGATTTAAGCCATCGTTATCTACTCCTTACCTTTCCATATACTTGTATCAACGATCTAACAATATGTATTGTTCTTAACCCCACACCTAGTAAATACTGTCAAATCCATTATGAAATTTGAAATCCCTAATCTTATGCTTTGACCTCAATGAACCCCATTGCACATCTAAAGTGATTAAATTGTTGAAGTAGATTATGAGGAGGGAGTAGTTGTGGGAGGGGCTACATAAAAGAGAAAAGGAAGAAGGAGTAGTCCAGGTTAAAAAAAAAAAAAAAAACGTAAATAAATATAGAGGATGGTTGGAAGGAAGTAAAGAGGAAATTTCTAAGTTCAATCACATGATAAAGATGTGCAACTTCTTACCCTTTCAT
The DNA here is from genome assembly GCA_033977485.1 of Hydrangea macrophylla. Classification (NCBI taxonomy): domain Eukaryota; kingdom Viridiplantae; phylum Streptophyta; class Magnoliopsida; order Cornales; family Hydrangeaceae; genus Hydrangea; species Hydrangea macrophylla. The sequence goes on from CM066992.1 coordinate 1,246,882, forward strand.
TTCTACCCTACTAAATAAAAAACCGAAAAGTCAAAGTCTTAATGATTCTCAACAACTTAGTTTAAATATGAACGTGTAAGTTAAGTTATCCGTGGTATTTCGCTCCTCTAGTAAGTGGTGTTCCTTTCATGAGACTATACACTATAAATGTTCGTCTTTTATAGAGTTAAGTATGAAAGCATTAGTATCCGAAAAATCATTCCTATCAAAGCTTTCATACCATGTGCGATCATTATTAGCCAAGTTTCTGTGGAATGTTCATTTTTGAGTGTGACAACTATGTGAAGATTGAGTTGAAACTACAAGTTCTGAGAGTATGATAGTCTAAAACAACTCTAAATAAAGTTCGATGTATAGCTGTTAATTTCACACACGCACGGATACATGGATGTGACGCTTATGTTATTTTTATCTTGGTGACATGAGGAGCATGTGCATTTCTTTCATGGTTTGAATGAGGATGATATGTTTTGTAGAGCTAAATCAATAGTTGAATGAAAAGGGAATGTTTAAAAGTTATTCTATATCTTTTTGAGCATAAAATTAGAGAATTTTGTGGGTACATTCACGTCAAACCCTCACGAGACAATACTCGTCCACTAGGGGAAACCTAGGGGTTTAACGGCTTGTTGTATTTGCTAAATGCAACCGCGATTCCTGCGAAATTGAGTTAGGTAGTTTTCTTTCTTGTTATTTTAATTTAGTTAATCTAGATCTAGTTATTTTAGTTTTTCTTTTATAGTGTAGTTTAGCTTGATTTTATTTTTGCTCTATTGCTAAGGACTAGCAAATCGCTAGTTGGGGGTTGTGACAAGCGGGGGTATTTATAAAATACAACCGCGTTAAAAGAAGAAAATGTATTGATTTAGTTTACAATTCCTTCATTTATCTGCAATTTGAATTATAATGCCAGTTTGTACACAATTTGATTAATCTATGATAAGTTGTGTGTTTTAGCTGTATTTTGTGCAAACTACAGTTGCTGTGTGAAGAATTAAAAGATAACGATAAAAGGAAGTGCTGTATTCTAATGAAGACAATTAAAAGCTGAAATACAGAGCTCGATCGATTGAAGACCATTAGATCGATCGAAGGGTCGATCGATCGAGAGAAGCTCAAGCGATCGAAGACCCAGAAGTTCAATCGATGGAAGGATGTTCGATCGATCGAACATGGCTTTTATCAGAATATACGCGCACGCAGCAGTTAACGGGATTTCAACCCTAGCATTAGGTTTTTGCTCTATATATTCGTATTGTAAACGTCCAGAACGACGCCCACTTTACTTTTATCAGTTTTTAGAGAGAGAGATAGAGGTTTTATATGTTTTTGTAGGTTTACAAGCTTGGATATTACTTTTGGATTGGTTTTTCTCTAGTTTAATCAAAGTTTATCTTTCTAGGTTACCTTCTTATTGTTTATTTATATTCTGCACTTAGTTTAGAGTAGTATAATCTGTTGAATACATAGTTTTGCATGTTAGATACATTTATACAAATAGTTTTCATAGTTTGCATGATTAAAACACAAACAAACAATGTCTGAGTAGTCCCTAGGTTGGGAGATCACGATGAAACTGTGATCTCAGGCCTCTACCATGCAGCAGATTAATTCCTGTGTTCGATCGATCGAAGTAGTTCGATCGATCGGACCAGAGACATTGTCGAGCGATCGAAGACAGTTCGATCGATCGAGAGAAGAAGATGTTCGATCCATCGAAAGCGCGTCGATCGATCAAACATCCTTTTTCTTGAGGATATTCTATGCAGTATTCCTAGACTTTCTGTTTTATTGCATTGTTATCAAATTGTCCCAGAACACTCAGTTTGTCAAAATAGTCTGTAAACTTTAAGCCTTGAAGCATTTTTCTTCAATATATTTTGCAAACCACCCTCAATGCTAATATCCATTGTAGGTGAAAGTCTAAACTATTGTTTTAAACCGCTTTTGTGTATTTAAAACTCCATTGTGATGATATAGTCCCGGTAATGAAAGGACTATAGATTCTTTATTTTAAGAGAAATACAGAATACTGTAGAGAATGTACTCCATTGAGTTTCAACGAAATTGCATGATAGATGGCTAGGTCGCAGTGGATTCGTGTAATCCCAACATTTCCTTTTATTAAGAAAAACAAGTTTTAAATCTCTGTTTTAATTAATTAGTTGGTAATTAGTTTAATTTAGTTTAATTATTTTATCTTTAGTAGTTGATAAATTGTGGGACTTTGTGTTCTACGCTCCTTTAAAATATTGAATTTTATTTTCCCTTTTGAGATTAATCTAAGTAATTAGTTTAACACCTTCCCTGTGGGATTGACCTGGACTTAACCAGACTACTACTTGCACGATTACCTACACTTGGGTATAGCACACAAGCGCACAAAGAAAAATTCTCGTGTCAACGATTATCGACCTAACCCATGGCATGCTAAGACAAGCATGTTTCCACCCTTCACTTCTATTCACCATACCAAAGCCATACAAACTCTTAAAGATTCTTGATGACTTAGTTTAAACATGTAAGTGTGAATTGGGTTATTCGCGGTAGTTTGGTCCTTTAGTAAGTGGTATCTTTTCATGAGGCTATACACTCTAAAAGTTCATTTTTCAAGAGCCGTGTATAAAATCATTTGTGTCCATACATCTCTTGATATCAAGCTTTATACACTGAGTAGCAACTCATACACAAGTTTATGAGAGATGTCTTTTAAGTGTGCAAACCAATGTGAGAATTGAGTCGAAGCTACGAGTTCCAAGAGTGCGATAGTACAAATAACTCTAAATAAAGTTTGACGTGTAGCTGTAAACTCCACACACACAAGGATGCATGAATGTGATACGTATGTGCTGATTACCTTAGTGACATAGAAAGCATGTTGATATTGTTCATGGCTTGTTTGAGAATGACATGGCATTGTAGAGTGGGGTTTTCAGTCACCAAGAGAGAATAGTTAAAAGTTTTCCTAATCTTCCTTATTTCAAACATGAATTTTGTGGGTAGATTCACTGCAAACCCTCACGAGACAAGCAGGGGTATTTCCTAATCTTTCTTAGTTGTTGTAGCATTTATATTTACTTGTCTGTTTCATTACTCTTTATTAGCAGGGAATAGCAATAAGTTAGTTGGGGGTTGTGACAAGCAGAGGTATTTGTATTATATACCTACTGTAGACACCCCGATTTTGACCAAAACGTCAAATTCAGGGATTGTTACCTCTAAAAGACCGATGATGATGATGACCGGTGAAGTTCGAAGTTTTTTTTCCAGAGAATTCAAATTCTTCAAAGATTCTTTAAATCGAGTTTCAAAAATCAAAAATAAAAGAAATAAAAATTGGGTATTCGGGAGAAACCCGAATGTCAAAGACATATGAGAAAGTTAGTATGGGGATTTATCCTTGAAAGAAAGAGAGAGAGAAAATGAAAAGAAATTTGAAAAGAAAAGAGAAAAAGATAAAAGAAAAGAAAGAAAAAAAAAGAAATAAAATGATATATTAGAATATATACCATGCATATGGGTATATTCTAATGAAGTACATTACAAATATAAGTACATTAGTATATACTTTACTAAATAATTAAGTTTATGTTAACATAAATTTTGAAAATTAAAAAGAAGGCAAGAATTCTGTTAGCCGCGGCACGCGGCAAAGCCGGCGGCACTCACTGAGTGCCGCACCGACATTCACTGAGTGCCGCCCGGCAGTCAGTGAGTACCGCCCGACATTCAGCAAGTACCGCAGGCAAGTCATCGAGTGTCGCGCGCTATCACAGACTGCTTTTCTCACTTGTTCTAGAAGAAAACATTGAACATGGGTTTTCACCCGAATTTACCCATTTAACCTTGTAATGTGGGTCTGTATAAACAGACCTTCATCTCCATTATTGGGACTTTCACTTAACCTTTGAATCAAATTGAACAAGAGATATATATATACAATAGAGAGAATTGAGAGAGGAAAAGAGAGTTTTTTTGAAGAATTTGAAGAATAGTTGAAGAATTTGAAGATTTATTTGGAAGAGCTTCACAAGAGATAGAAGAAATCCTTGAGGTCATAGAGGTAACCTCTCAATCCTTGATAGAATTGGGTAAATTCAATCACAAGTTCATAGCACTAGGACTTTTACACATTTTCAAAACCTCTCTTCCTACTTCATCTCATCACACACCACTTAGAATTTGTGATTGAATCTCATAGTATTTCATTAATTTGGATCTAATTGGTTCCTTGGGTTTAAAATAATTTTGGTTTTGAAGAATTTGTGTTCCAATTTCTCTAAGTAAACTTTGATTCTTCATTTCTATTTTCCTTTTAAGATTCATGAGATTTTATATATCTTATTGAGTCTGTTTGAGTTTGATTCTTTAGTTTCCTATGATCCTATGATCCATATGGAGATTAAAGTGAATCATGGTCATATCTACACATAGTTGGTTGAGTTCAAGTCTTAGCTCATGATTTGAATCTCCTCACTGTGAATCTTATGGGGTTCATGTTATATTCCATAGAGGTATATGTAGATTTGGGTTTTATTTAGTCTCCAAGTACCATTAATTTTAGAGGGGATTAGGATGTCATGACTCTATATTCCTCAAGGATCATGCAGCAGATTAATTCCTGTGTTCGATCGATCGAAGTAGTTCGATCGATCGGACCAGAGACATTGTCGAGCGATCGAAGACAGTTCGATCGATCGAGAGAAGAAGATGTTCGATCCATCGAAAGCGCGTCGATCGATCAAACATCCTTTTTCTTGAGGATATTCTATGCAGTATTCCTAGACTTTCTGTTTTATTGCATTGTTATCAAATTGTCCCAGAACACTCAGTTTGTCAAAATAGTCTGTAAACTTTAAGCCTTGAAGCATTTTTCTTCAATATATTTTGCAAACCACCCTCAATGCTAATATCCATTGTAGGTGAAAGTCTAAACTATTGTTTTAAACCGCTTTTGTGTATTTAAAACTCCATTGTGATGATATAGTCCCGGTAATGAAAGGACTATAGATTCTTTATTTTAAGAGAAATACAGAATACTGTAGAGAATGTACTCCATTGAGTTTCAACGAAATTGCATGATAGATGGCTAGGTCGCAGTGGATTCGTGTAATCCCAACATTTCCTTTTATTAAGAAAAACAAGTTTTAAATCTCTGTTTTAATTAATTAGTTGGTAATTAGTTTAATTTAGTTTAATTATTTTATCTTTAGTAGTTGATAAATTGTGGGACTTTGTGTTCTACGCTCCTTTAAAATATTGAATTTTATTTTCCCTTTTGAGATTAATCTAAGTAATTAGTTTAACACCTTCCCTGTGGGATTGACCTGGACTTAACCAGACTACTACTTGCACGATTACCTACACTTGGGTATAGCACACAAGCGCACAAAGAAAAATTCTCGTGTCAACGATTATCGACCTAACCCATGGCATGCTAAGACAAGCATGTTTCCACCCTTCACTTCTATTCACCATACCAAAGCCATACAAACTCTTAAAGATTCTTGATGACTTAGTTTAAACATGTAAGTGTGAATTGGGTTATTCGCGGTAGTTTGGTCCTTTAGTAAGTGGTATCTTTTCATGAGGCTATACACTCTAAAAGTTCATTTTTCAAGAGCCGTGTATAAAATCATTTGTGTCCATACATCTCTTGATATCAAGCTTTATACACTGAGTAGCAACTCATACACAAGTTTATGAGAGATGTCTTTTAAGTGTGCAAACCAATGTGAGAATTGAGTCGAAGCTACGAGTTCCAAGAGTGCGATAGTACAAATAACTCTAAATAAAGTTTGACGTGTAGCTGTAAACTCCACACACACAAGGATGCATGAATGTGATACGTATGTGCTGATTACCTTAGTGACATAGAAAGCATGTTGATATTGTTCATGGCTTGTTTGAGAATGACATGGCATTGTAGAGTGGGGTTTTCAGTCACCAAGAGAGAATAGTTAAAAGTTTTCCTAATCTTCCTTATTTCAAACATGAATTTTGTGGGTAGATTCACTGCAAACCCTCACGAGACAAGCAGGGGTATTTCCTAATCTTTCTTAGTTGTTGTAGCATTTATATTTACTTGTCTGTTTCATTACTCTTTATTAGCAGGGAATAGCAATAAGTTAGTTGGGGGTTGTGACAAGCAGAGGTATTTGTATTATATACCTACTGTAGACACCCCGATTTTGACCAAAACGTCAAATTCAGGGATTGTTACCTCTAAAAGACCGATGATGATGATGACCGGTGAAGTTCGAAGTTTTTTTTCCAGAGAATTCAAATTCTTCAAAGATTCTTTAAATCGAGTTTCAAAAATCAAAAATAAAAGAAATAAAAATTGGGTATTCGGGAGAAACCCGAATGTCAAAGACATATGAGAAAGTTAGTATGGGGATTTATCCTTGAAAGAAAGAGAGAGAGAAAATGAAAAGAAATTTGAAAAGAAAAGAGAAAAAGATAAAAGAAAAGAAAGAAAAAAAAAGAAATAAAATGATATATTAGAATATATACCATGCATATGGGTATATTCTAATGAAGTACATTACAAATATAAGTACATTAGTATATACTTTACTAAATAATTAAGTTTATGTTAACATAAATTTTGAAAATTAAAAAGAAGGCAAGAATTCTGTTAGCCGCGGCACGCGGCAAAGCCGGCGGCACTCACTGAGTGCCGCACCGACATTCACTGAGTGCCGCCCGGCAGTCAGTGAGTACCGCCCGACATTCAGCAAGTACCGCAGGCAAGTCATCGAGTGTCGCGCGCTATCACAGACTGCTTTTCTCACTTGTTCTAGAAGAAAACATTGAACATGGGTTTTCACCCGAATTTACCCATTTAACCTTGTAATGTGGGTCTGTATAAACAGACCTTCATCTCCATTATTGGGACTTTCACTTAACCTTTGAATCAAATTGAACAAGAGATATATATATACAATAGAGAGAATTGAGAGAGGAAAAGAGAGTTTTTTTGAAGAATTTGAAGAATAGTTGAAGAATTTGAAGATTTATTTGGAAGAGCTTCACAAGAGATAGAAGAAATCCTTGAGGTCATAGAGGTAACCTCTCAATCCTTGATAGAATTGGGTAAATTCAATCACAAGTTCATAGCACTAGGACTTTTACACATTTTCAAAACCTCTCTTCCTACTTCATCTCATCACACACCACTTAGAATTTGTGATTGAATCTCATAGTATTTCATTAATTTGGATCTAATTGGTTCCTTGGGTTTAAAATAATTTTGGTTTTGAAGAATTTGTGTTCCAATTTCTCTAAGTAAACTTTGATTCTTCATTTCTATTTTCCTTTTAAGATTCATGAGATTTTATATATCTTATTGAGTCTGTTTGAGTTTGATTCTTTAGTTTCCTATGATCCTATGATCCATATGGAGATTAAAGTGAATCATGGTCATATCTACACATAGTTGGTTGAGTTCAAGTCTTAGCTCATGATTTGAATCTCCTCACTGTGAATCTTATGGGGTTCATGTTATATTCCATAGAGGTATATGTAGATTTGGGTTTTATTTAGTCTCCAAGTACCATTAATTTTAGAGGGGATTAGGATGTCATGACTCTATATTCCTCAAGGATCATGTTGTTTGAGAGAGGAATTAGATGTAGATTTTCATAGTTTACATTCAAAATTCATAAGATTAAGTAAGACCTTGGGATTCTCTTGCTATGAGATCTATGATGGAAATCCATTAAGGCTAAATCCATGAACATCTTCGTATATCATTATTTACTCCAATGATCATAATCATACATGATCCTAGTTCTCTCTAGAATGATGGATCAAGTTTGATTCGAAATATGAACATCAATTTAACAAAGGTGCAGTGAATCCATAAACAAACTGTGATCAAAGATTTTTTATAAAATCATGGTTCATTGGAATTGGATGAGACCAATTGGATGATTTTAATAACTCATACCTCTATGATTTTTGTTTGGATGAGATTCCATGTTTAAGATGGTTTGGTCTTGTGATTTCAAAACAAGCAGCTCTCTGTCCAAAATTCCAGAACAGTAAGTCCGTTTTAAAATTAATAAATCAGAACCTTAATCGAACTTTCTTGGCCTCCAATAATTTTTTCTAAGTACTTTAATGTGTTAGAAAGGTGCCCTAAAAAGATCTAAGTGTTTCTTATTTGTTTACTATTTTTAGAAAATCGTACAAGATATCTGGACACTGAGTTGTAGATTCCTGAGTGATGTCTAGTGTTTTTATTATTTCCAGAGATCTAACCATTCAATCTTCGATTTTTTGCTTGGGTTAGAAACTAGACTCACAAAGGCATATCACATCCAAAACTCATTAAGATCCAACCGTTTGAAGCATGGTTTTTCTACCTTTTAAAATCTAGTCTGCTCTCTGTAATTTAGAAAAAACAGTCACTGTTTTTGTCTAGTCTCATTGATTTTAACTTAAATGGTTTCCTAATGTCTTGAGACCCAAATCATGTTTTGAATAATGATAATTTAGCTTAAATACAGAGGCTAAGTGGTCCAAATTAGTGAATAAATTCATATCTCATTCTTGTTCATATTCATTTATTCATTCATGTACATTGATGCTTATGATTAGAACTAGTTATTGGGTAAAGTTGGACTTAGTTGAACCTAATTAAACATAACCACAGATTCCTTATGATTATGTCAGGATTATAGCACCTCTATATGGACATCACATTGGCTCTTAGTTGAGACTTGTATATCTATAGAGATGCTATGGCTCCAACTAATCAAAAGGAATTCATAGTTTTATCAATTCTGCCTCTACTTGATAGATCTAAGCTAGAGATTTAGGATTGATTATTTGATGTCATATTATTATGTGATGCATGTGGACTAACCCTTGTTTTGTAGCACTTTGGAGGTATGACTTCTCATCTCTTCTCTAGTTTATTTCATTTGTTGATTTTCAACTCCATGGGCGACACCTTAGCTTAGGTCTTGCCTTATGTGTATATGTGATTAGAGACATTTTTCCTAGGATTTCTATCCTTTGTATGCATTGCACGTTTCTCATTTCGCGGCTAGATCCCGGGTAAGTTATCTAGTTCCCTACTTGTACATCATTTTGCTTGCTACTTGAATTATGTGGCTTATTAATGATATTTTGTCATTAGCTATTTTGCACCCTTTTCAACATGCTTGTGTAATGTATTATTTATATATGTATTGGTTGAGGGCATGCTTAGATTAATAATTCGATTAAAAAGGATGATGAGTAGAGGACTATCACGAGATAGGATGAAAGGGGTGTTTTAGTCCGCCGGGCTCCTTCCCTTTTCATTCCATAATCCCCGGACCCAGATTATCTTTGGTTTCGCAAAAGATCAGTTTACTTTCAAAATGGTTTCTTAATGTCCCTTTAAAAATTAAGTGGTGACTTGTATTTGAATTTAAATTTGAAAAAATGTTTTAAAATTAAAAGTGGCCCCAAATGCCAGTATCAACAATCTGGCGACTCTACTGGCGATCGAACCTAGAATCTCTGGTTTCGCAGACCAGAATTTATGATTTTGGGTTCACTCGAGGATTAGACTTGAAAGCATCCTTATAATCGAATTAATTCATTTTTGTGCGCCCGTTGCATTGCACTTGCATGTCTAGCCAGTCAATTGCACGGAACTATGACCTTGGAGGCTCGGGGCAACCCGGTCGGTCAAGCCATCATGGGACCGTGTGATCACCCTTATCTCGTACCATATTTTGGTATATGAAGCATCCTATCCAAGGGTCCCTTATTTGACCAAAACCCGGCCTTTGCATGATAGCTTCTATAGAACCTTTCAATCTTTGGAAATCAATTCTTGATTAGGATTATGTGGTAGGGAGTTTTGTATGCCTAAAAGGGATTAATTGAGATGATGACGATGCTTGCTTTGATGAAAGATGTGTAACCTCTTAATCATTTTTGAACAATTTTCTTCATGTCCTATGACATTTGGGAACATGCCAAATCTTGATTATAAGGTTACACTTCTCATAATTTGCTAGCTAAGCATCATTGACCTTGTATGTATCCGAATCCATGAAAAGTGCGATAATTATCTGATCATGTGATCCTCCTATCCAAAGAATCTTAAATCCATCTTTAAAAGCAAATGGATTTTGCCATCTGTATTCCAAAGCATTTAATCGCTCTTTCAAAATCTTTGGAGTTCATCTTTAAGTAAAATCCCAAGTCAACCCTTGTTGAGGTATATTTGCACATCTTCATCTTTGAAGAAAGAATCCAAGATTTTTTTTTTGGGAATTGTTTTTGGAAGAAATGCTTTTTTCAAATGAATTTCAAAGCGAAGTTTCAACCCAATCATCTTTTGTTGAGAAATGTTGTTACTTTCAAAGTTTTTCAAATGAATTTCAAAGGGAAGTTTCAACACAATCATCTTTTGTTGAGAAATGTTGTTACTTTCAAAGGAAAGCATCTTAAGAATTTGAAAGATCCCATCATCTATGGAAGTGCTTGACATATGAATTTAAAAAAAAAATTTAATTTCAAACTTAAAGGGGTAATGAGGATCACAATGAAAGGAAAAGTCGGCGCACTTGACATGTGTGAGGATTTTATGTGCTTATGTGTTTATGTGCTAGGATTAGAATTTCCTTTCTTTGGCATATTGAGTAGGCACACACGCACACGTGCATTTACATCCGCATGACATATGAGCCATTCATGAAAATATCTTAAAAAGCATTTGCAAGCAAAATAAAAAAATAAAGAAAATTTCTTTGATTTTGAAATTTAAAATATGTTTGTAGGTGAAAGATAGAATCAGCTACAAGCACAGTTTGGTACAGAGATTCTACCGCAAGGTTAGCGAGAAGAGAGATGGCACAAGAAGTTAACGCAAGAGATATAGCAGAATTGAGGGCCATAGTGGAACAACAAGCAGTTCAGATGACAAGGATAATGACAATGATGGAAACACTAGCACGACAGCCGCCAGTTATCGATCCTCCTCCACCTGTTAGGGAGGATGATTGGTTCGATGATCTAGAAAGAGCTGAAATGCCTAGGGCAGAAAAGGAAAAGATAGAGAAAGAAAAGGCTGAGAGAGAGAAGCTGATGACCGAGAAAGTAGAGAAACTGGAGAGGGTAGTCCAAAAGACCCAAGGAGTAGACACCTATTTGCTGGAACTAGAGGGATTATATGAAGGGGTTTGTGAAGTATTACCTGCAAGATTCAAAATGCATGTGTTTGATAAATTCGATGGGACAGGAAACCCCCATAGCCATATCAGGATGTGTATCCTTTTCAGCCAAGCGGCTTGAGTACGACTATGATGGTTGTTCTATTTCAACACACATTAACCGGAGCTGCCTTATCTTGGTACCTTACATTAGAGCCTGGTAAGACAAGAATTTGGGAGGAGGTTATCAAGTCATTCGTAGCCCAGTACGAGTATGATCAGGATTTGGATGTTACCGTCAGAGATCTAGAGACTACCCGGCAGGGAAATAAGGAATCTTTTGCTAAATATCTGAGTCGATGGAGGGGAAAAGCAGCCAAAATGGAACATAGGTCAACCGATAAAGAACAACTCCGAATGCTAATTAAAAATCTCCAGCCCGTCTATCAAGAGAAGATGAGGTTTCAATCCATCAACACCTTTGCTAAAGTGTTCAATGTGGGAACTAGGATTGAGGATGCGATACAAGAAGGATTGATCAAAATAGAAGAACCGGTGAACAGGTATAGGCATCCGAATTATGGGACAGGAGGAGGGCATTCAGGAAATCATTCAAGTCCTACAGATGTGAATGCGCCAAGCGAACCAAAGAAGAAGTTCGATACAGTCAGGAGTTACACAAAGAGAGGTGGAGATAAGCCTTTGAGGAGGTTCTCAGACTTGGGAGTGTCATTGTCCACTACTCTAGATAGGCTACTATCAAAGGGGCACCTTCACCTATTGGAGCCACGACCGAGCCCAAATCCACCACCCCCAAATTTCAAAGCTGATCTATACTGTAAATTCCATCAAGGGCAGGGACACTCAACCGATTGATGCTTTAGGTTGAGACATGAAATCTAGGATCTGATCGATATGTAAGAAGGTAATATCTGAACAACCCACCAACCCGCCGAACATCACCAAGAATCCATTACCAAATCATCATGCGGTACCGCCACCCAGAGTTTACTATTTGGAAAGTGAAGGAAGCTCTTTTGACCCATCAACATTGATCACTAAGTTGGGGTGTCCAAAAAATATTTACCAGATGTTGGGAGATTTGAACATCTGCACTTTGGATAGACTGGCAGATAGAAACAAGTGGAAAGTGATAGAAAAGGCTCCCGTTGTGGATTAGTGGGCACCTGAAGATGACAGCTCTATTTAGTATAAAGGGGATGACAGTCAGGACATCAATAAAGTTAAGGAGGATCTTTGGTATGAATGTGATAAAGAAGAAGAAAATCCATAAGTCACTAAAGCACAGGATGATCTTTAGTTTAATGAAGAGGTCAGTCATTTAACGCGATCAGGAAGGCATTTCAAGCCACATGAACTTGAGGAAGATCACTCAGGCCAGGAATTATATAAGGGAAAAGGGAAACTTAATGAGGAAGAAGAGGATGATAGGGTCTTGAGACAGATGAAGAAGACACAAGAGAATATCACTATTTGGGGATTATTAATTGCTTCCAAGCGTCATAGATAAGCGGTTCTCGATGCTCTTAATCAATCTGATGTGTCTATCAGCATCACCCCATAGGATCTCATCGGCATGATCAATAAGAGCTCGACTCTCGCTATCTCCTTTACTGAAGCTGACTTACCTCCTGGATGACCTGCTCATAATAAGCCGTTGCACATTACCGTGGAGTGTCTAGTTGACTATGACTCTGCATTGAATGTATGCCCATTCTGAACAGCCAAAAGGATGGTGCTTGATGAATCCACGTTTATACCAACGGAGCAAAAGGAAGGGCATATAACAATAATCAACGAGCGGTTATGGGGATCATTTTTCTGAATCTCTCTATTGGGACCAGGGAAAAGGTGGTAGAGTTCCAGATTATCGATATTCCTGCATCTTTCAATCTACTTCTAGGAAGGCCATGGCTGGACAGTTTGGGTGCCATCCCATCAACCATCCATCAGAAAGTCAAGTACATTTGGAAGGGTAAAGTTTGTGATGTTCTAGGGGATAGTTGGATACATGCATCTGGAGCTTCATCTAGTGCCCCAGTTTTAGAAGTACAAATGCAAGAGGAAGAGACAAGCTTGGGCCGGTTCGAATTCATCAATGTGATAGAAGACAGCAAGCCAAAAGAGTTTTTACCGCTTTACTTTGATCAGTATGCAAGTCCGTTGGTAGCCGGAATTATGAGAAAGAGGGGATTCTTCCCGGGGATGGGTCTGGGTAAGAAGCACCAAGAATTGCCCAAGTTTCCAAACATTGTCACATAAATGTATACACGTGGGTTGGGATATCAGCCGACAAGGGAAGAAATGAAGAAAAAGAAGAAATTGACCGATGTACCAATAGAACCATACTCAACGACTCTCAATGGATACTTTGTGAAAGTAGGAGAGGATTTTCCATTTTGTAGTTTCCCGGAGCCATGGTTTGATAAATTGGAAAAATGTATGAAGCTGGGATATGAGATTTTCTTTGCACATAACTTCTCTGACTATAAGGACCCTTACCTGCAAGAACCCACAAAATCCACCACAATTCAAGATTGGGTGTGCACTTTGGATGGTTTGGTGATGAAGGACCTGCTAGAAGAGGAACACAGAGGAATCAGAAAGGGTAGTACAGGGGAAAGTGTGAATAAAGATGGGAAAAACAGAGGTGAAGAAAGAAGCTAGGAAAAGGCGAAAAGGGAGAAATCAGAACTTGTAAAAGAGCCAGAGGAAGAAGAAATGGGAGAAATTACTCAGACATGGGACCTGGAAGAATGCTTCATCACTGATCTTAGAGGAGAAAGGAAGAAGGAATGGGTTTTTGAGTCTAGTGATAGGTATCCCCCTCACCTAGAGTCTGTATTGGCCCAAATGAGGCATCTTTCAATTTTTATGTCTGTTGTAATTGCTCCCAAGAAAGTTAATGAGAATATGACTAATTCTGCTTACTCGACTGCGCATAATAATTATGATGCATGTGATGAATGTAGTGAAATACCATATGAATAGCAAAAATTAATTGAAAAGGAAAATGAATCTGCATATAAAATCATTGAAGACACTTTAACGATTAATTTGGGAGATGAAGATAATCCACAAAATGTTAGTAATGAGGAAAGCAAAGAGTTAATCAATTTATTAAATGAATTCAAAGATGTCTTTGCATGGTTCTATGATGATATGCCAGGGATTGATCTAGAAATAATTCAACATCATATTCCTCTCTTCCCAAACTCAAAACCCGTAAAACATAAATTGAGGCGAATGAGGCATTAATGGGCACTAAAAGTAAAAGAGGAAGTTGAAAAGCAGTTAGGAGCTAGATTCTTGATTGTCACCGAGTATCGGGTCGCTAATATTGTACCAGTCCCAAAAAAAGATGGTCGCGTTAGGGTTTGTGTGGATTTATGAGATTTGAATAGAGCCAGCCCTACGGACGATTTCCCTTTACCCCACATTGATGTATTAGTAGACAATACGGTAGGACATGAACTCTTATCTTTCATGGATGGGTTCTCAGGGTACAACTAGATATTAATGGCACCTAAGGATAGGGAAAAGACTACCTTTATCACACCCTGGGGGAATTATTGTTATAGAGTTATGCTATTTGGGCTTAAGAATACGGGGACAACTTATCAAAGAGCCGCCACCACCCTACTACAAGACATGATCCATAAAGAAGTAGAGGTGTACGTGGATGACATGATAGTGAAGTCCAAAGAGAGAGAAGGGCACTTAAAGGCTTTAAGGAAATTCTCTGAGAGGTTAAGAAAATTCAGAATGAGATTAAACCCGCAGAAATATACTTTTGGGGTCACCACGGGGAAATCATTGGGGTTTCTGATAACACAGAGGGGGATTGAGGTAGATCCAACAAAAATTCAAGCCATAACCGAAATGTCGTCTCCCCAAAATGAGAAGGGGTTGAGGGGATTCTTAGGAAGAATACAGTTTATCAGTCATTTCATATCCAAACTCACCATGACCTGTGACCTGCTATTCAAGTTGTTGAGGAAAGGGAAAAAGTTTGAATGGGATGAACAATGCCAGAAAGCCTTCGAAAAGATCAAAACCTACCTTCAAAATCCACCTGTCCTATCACCTCCCAAACCTGGGAAGCCTTTATTACTATATTTATCTGTTACTGAAATTCCATGGGGTGTATGCTGGCCCAAGAAGAGGAAGAGGGGCGTGTAGAGAAAGCCTTATATTACCTAAGTAAGAGAATGACCGGGTATGAGTTGAACTATTTATCATTGGAGAAAGCATGTTAGGCTTTGGTATGGTGTACACGTCGCCTTAGGCATTACATGTTAGCCTTCCCTATCACCCTAATATCCCGAATGGACCCACTCAAATACCTCTTTGAAAAACCTGCATTAACCAGTAGGTTCTCATGCTGGACCATGATGATTGTTGAATTTGATATTAGATATGTCACTTCCAAATCTGTCAAAGGGAGAGCCGTCGCCGAATACTTAGCTGGCCTTACCATAGAATCCGAAGAAATAGGAGAATTTAAGTTTCCTAATGACGAGGTGATGAAAGTAGAGGAAGACCGATGGAGAATGCATTTTGATGGAGTAGTCAATCAGGTAGGATATGGGGTTAGAATCATCCTCATATCACCTAATGGGCCCCCCACCTCGTTGGCCGTTAAACTTAAGTATAACTCAACCAACAACACGGTAGAATACGAAGCATGCATAATTGGATGGAAGCAGCCTTGGCCTTAAAAATTGAGAAGATTGATGTTTTTGGGGACTCGAATCTGATAATATCGCAAGTGAGGGGTAATTGGAGAATAAAGCATGAGAAATGGTGACCTTACCATGAATACCTGGATAGCCTAGCAGTTTAGAAAAATCTCATTCTATTACCTTCCTTGTGAGGAAAACCAACTAGATGATTCTTTAGCAACCTTTGCCTCAATGATCCAAATTCCTATAGGAGTTACCATGATTCCCCTGTCCATAGAAGAGAGAACCCGACCCTCATTCCAGACAATCGCAGTCATTGAAGGAGGAGAAGAGACAGAAGTGTCGTGGTATACGGATGTTTAGAGTTTCATTGAGAAAGAAAAGTACCCTGAAGGAGCGTCAAAAAAAGATAAGAAGGCGATCCGGAGGTTTTTAGCTCAGTTTGTGATTTATGCGGGAAAGTTATGGAAAAAGTCCTATACCGGTTATAACCTAGAATGTCTATATGGAAGGGAAGTGAGAAAAATAATGGAAGAAGTACATGAAGGAGTCTGCGGGCCCCACATGAATGGGCACATGCTGGCCAAAAAGAAAATTCGACAGGGATACTATTGGACAACTCTGGATAAGGATTGTTTTGAGTATGTTAGGAAATGTCATAAATGTCAGATCCATGCAAATCTAATCATACCCCACCTTCCCAACTTTACAACATGACCACCTCCTGGCCGTTCTTTGTATGGGGTATTGATATCATCGGGGAAGTAGTCCCGAAAGCTTAAAATGAACAACGGTACGTAATCGTGGCAATAGATTATTTTACTAAATGGGTAGAGGCGGCATCATATGCAACTTTGAAAGCCAAGGATGTGGCGAATTTTATCAAGAAGAACAAAGTCTACAGATACGGGGTGCCAAATGAGCTTATTTCTGACCATGGGAGCCTCTTTCGGGAGAAGTTATCCCACTCTTAGAGAAGTATAGGATTACCCACCACCAATCCTCACCATACAGACCCCAAACGAATGGAGCAGTAGAAGCCGTAAACAAGAATGTAAAGGCAATCCTGGAGAAGATGACAGATACATACAGGGATTGGCATGAGAAGTTACCTTTTGCTTTATGGGGATACCGAACTTCTGTAAGAAATTCAACAGCGGCTACACTATATTCATTAGTCTATGGGATGGAAGTTATTCTCCCAACTGAGGTCGAAATACCATCTTTGAGAGTCTTGGCGGAGTGCGAGGTTGTGGACCGTCGCGAATGGAGGAGGAGGTCTCCCTCGATGGTGTCCCGGGACGGATCCCAAGGAGCACACTTCAGGGAAAACTAGGACTTCCTCACGCGATCCTAGAGACAAAGAGTCGCCACCTAATTTTTATCGGGAATTAGGAAACCCAAGTTTGACTCGCCCAAAATTGAATAAGGTTACTCGCCCTTCATTACCAGAAACAAGGTTCGGGGGTCTTGGTACGAGAGGGGAAGGAGCCCAAGCAGGACTAAAGCACCCCCTCCTCGCCCTACCGAATGGTAGGCCTTGATTCAAATATCCTTGTTATTAATTCATAATAGATGTTGTTTCCTCAAACATACTAAATAGATATATACATGGCAAAAAGAAATATCTAATGAAAATCATTTCAAGAGACTAAATCAAGTAGAAAGCGGATGCTCATGCAATACAAGGGAGAAGTATACTCACAGTGGCTAGTCCCGCCCGGGACCGATGCAAATAAAGTAAACATGTCATGATATGCAAAGGGAACGAGAAGACTTACATTGGTTGACTCAAGCGGAGTCGCGAAAGCAAAAAGAATGTGAACGTGCAATGCAATCATGCAACAATCCTAGATAAGATGTCTCTAACAAATAATCATATAAACGGAGACTTATCCTAAAGGAAATGTGTCGTTGAAATCAAAGTTGTAAACCTAGAAAAATTCTAAGAGAAAGGATAGAGATAGTACATGATACATGGGTACTAAGCCACATGTAGACGAGGCAAACCACAAATCGAAGTCCGGGTCCGAGGCACTTAATTCTCTGCACTAAGACACCAAAGAATACCCAAAGCATTGCAAAAATACAAGCAAACAAATGATATGCATGATAAACAAAGAAAACATGTCATCAATCAAATTTCCAGATTCAGCAACCTCTAATGAATCCTATCAAAAGTGGTCTTAAACATGAGCTGGATAAAAACCCTTTTACAGAAAGTTAGATACATGTCTTAGGGAACTTCTCCAAAAAGTGGGACCTCAATATCAATTTTATTGTTTGAGAAATAAATGTTTTGGGAACAGTGGATCAGGACTGTCCACTGTTCTTGTAAAAATCATAATTAAATCTACAAAAATCATATGAAGCTCTATTTGGTGTCAAAAGAAAGCTATTTCATTGTAGTATATGATAAAAATAAACCCATGGACATTCTGTAATCACAAGGTTTCTGAAAAAGTGTTTTAAACAGACTCTGTTATTCTGGAAATTTGGTATCATTTGACAAATGAATGCAAAACATAATAGAAGTATAATAGAAGTTCATGAATCATGTTAACCAAGTTGATTTAAGCTTTTGATCTCTCATCCCTTTATCCTAGGTGATTTCTAAACCAAGTTTTATTCATCAATTGTTGTTGAGTGATCAAGGTATGACCATTTTGTATACATAATCATATTTGTAATTAAACTTAGAAAATTCCAGAATAGTTGTATCAACTTTAAACGCTTAGAAAACGATCCTAACTCGATCGTATGCTCACGATTTTACATCGGCATATAGATATATGAGTTAGGAATCATCCCCAAAAAGCGGAACGTCGATAACTATTATAGATTTTCTGAAATTCAAGCACAAAGAGACGATGTTCAAATCTGTCAACCGATTTCTCAACAATTTCTAAAAATAGTATATGAATCCTAAAAGCTCTCAAAACGGACCGGATGAAAGCTAATTCATCAAAGTTTACCCAGAAAATTTGAAATCCATCAAACTATGGGTTTTGATGGACCAAATCTAATGGACAAAACCAATCTGCTTTGCTGAATTTTTATCTAGTTCATTTTAAAGTGTGAGGAAAACATTTTAGTGATAGTTGAAGCTTATTAGAGAGATCAAACTCATAGATCAACTTAATTATCATGATTCCCAATCAATTTAGCCCTCAAGTTCTATGAAGAACTTTTAGATCAAGGATCAAAGGGACTTATAAATATCATGTTGGAGATGAAATTCAATAGGAATTCTAGGTAATAGGAATAATCAAGAGATAGGTATGAACATAGAAATCATCCTTCTCATAGATCATATTTCCAAACCATCATGGAATTCAAAATAGATATATGTATATATATATAATCATGTATGCATGAATCTAAACTAAAATTGAAGAATGAAACCAAAATTGAAAATCAAAGTGAAAAACAATCTCTAATTGTAAATTATCAATAAAAATCAAAGAGATTTGGATCTAACTATGTGAGTGTGTGAAGAACATGAGAGGAAGAAGATGAGTGTTCTAATAAGTAGAAATAGAACTAAGTTAGATCCAAATCTTATAGATCTATATATACAAAGTAGGAATTAGAGATGAACTATAGTGTTTACCTCTTGGAGGATTCTCAATTACAAGACCAAAATTGATTTGAAGATCTTCTTCTTCAAGTGTTATTCAAGTGTTCTTCAAGCACTCATCCATGGAAGTTGAGGGAGGCAATTGATGTTCAAATTGTGGTCTAATTAGCCTAAGTTAATCTAAATTCAATTCATAATTTTCTCTCTCTAGAATTCACCTAAATTGAAAGTATATTCAAAGTATACTTATCTCTCTTGTATGTGCTTCTATGTGTGTTTGTATCTCCAAGTATATTCAAGTGTATCTCTTCCAAGTGTCTAGTGTGTTAAGATGTGATCTCATATGAGATGTATGAGATCTTATATAGAGTTTTGAAGACTTAGCTCTTAAGTTTCAGGGTTAAAACAGGATTTTTAGAGCTTAAAAGAGGGTTAAAATGGCCATTTCGGAGCTTAAACGCAATTTCCAGGCAATTTCCTCGCAGTGGGAAGCTTCTAGAAGGGTCTGGAACTCAAAAAGCTCCGTGGAGGACACAAATGGAAGTGGCGGTTATGGTGGGACCCGCCACCCCCATACCCAAAACCGCCACTTACTATTTGGGTCCCTCTGGTCACCCACAAGCTCTGTTTCAAATTTCATGCGCACTGCTTTTCCAGATTTTTGTAAAAATGCTTTTTGGTGTCCGAAATCGTCCGTTTACGTACCGTTGGAAAGCTGTCGGGTTGAATTTCAAAATAAAAATATTTCCAGAGGTTTTATAATGAGAATTGAAGTCCAATTGAAGTCCGGAAGTCCTCCGGAACTTTCGTCGTCTTTTTGAAATCAAATGACGTCTTTTCCAAAATTGCTTTCAAATGTGCGTCGATTTCGAACTTTTCTTTAAAATTGAATCTCTGGATACCTAGAATACTGCGTTTAGAACACTTAATGTTCATATAACCCTGAGAGAATATGAATTCTGAGAGATGATTTTGACAAAACCGGGATTTATCCATGGAAAAGGGCTTTTCTGAGCTTGAAGTCACTTTCCGAAGTCCGATCTTCTGATTGTGTGGAATCCAGTACCTTCCACGGGGTACTTTTCATCATCGAATCCTCCAAGACGTTGTCCACCCTAAATCCTATCAGTGTGGTCAAAATTGGGTGTCTACAGTTTGCCCCTCTTTGGCAGAGCTTGTTGTGAACAACGTGAACTGCAAGTGAGTGCCAAAGCCTTGAAGGCACCCAAATAACCATACTGAGAGGTTTTAGGAAAAACAAAAAATTCGCAAAATCAAGAAATTCAAAATCAGAGAAAATCAAGAAATTACGAATGCAAGAATGCAATGCAATGCTGGGTAGAGGCGGCTAAGTTGAAGCTGATGCTGGTCGTGCTCCGCTGGAGCTGCCTACGTATCCTTTCCAGGAATCAGACCAGGGCGTAGTTCAAGCGCGCGAGAAGACGGAAAACAAACAAACAACAACAATGCGGATGAAATGCTCCTATCCTAGGATGCTGGTGCAATATGAAAACATGAAATGTGAAAGTGCTGGAGGAATCATCCTCAAGGGTTCCCTAGATGCAAAATCTAATGCAAAGGATGCAACGACTCTCTCTCACAGTCGAATATGCTAAAGGTATCTTGGATGATTCTCGAGGTTTTTGTCAAAGTTATTCTTCTGATCTTAAGGCTCGTAGGCGTCATCTGTATCCTGGACGACTCTTGAAATAGCGAAGTATCTTGGATGAATTCTGAGTCATGTCAAACAACTGGACGATTGCTGGTGTAGAGTCCTTCTGCTGGGGACGATTACTGATGTAGAGTCCTTCTGCTGGGGACGATTGTTGATGTAGAGTCCTTCTGCTGGGGACGATTGCTGAAATAGGTCCTTCTTCTGTGGACGATTGCTGATGTAGAGTCCTTCTGCTGGGGACGATTGCTGATGTAGAGTCCTTTTGCTGGGGACGATTGCTGGTGTAGAGTCCTTCTGCTGGGGACGATTGCTGATGTAGAGTCCTTTTGCTGGGGACGATTGCTGGTGTAGAGTCCTTCTGCTGGGGACGATTGCTGATGTAGAGTCCTTCTGCTGGGGACGATTGCTGAAACAGGTCCTTCTTCTGTGGACGATTGCTGATGTAGAGTCCTTTTGCTGGGGACGATTGCTGATGTAGAGTCCTTCTGCTGGGGACGATTGCTGATGTAGAGTCCTTTTGCTGGGGACGATTGCTGATGTAGAGTCCTTTTGCTGGGGACAATTGCTGATGTAGAGTCCTTTTGCTGGGGACAAATCTTCTGAAACAGGTCTCTCTGCCGGAGACAAATCTTCTGCTCTTCTGAAACAGGTCCTTCTTCTAGACAAATCTTCTGTAACAGGTCTGGAAACAAGTCTTCTGAAACAGGTCTCTCTCTGCCGGAGACAAATCTTCTGTTCTTCTGAAACAGGCCCTTTTTCCGAGGATAAATCTTCTGTGGCAGGTCTAGAAACAAATCTTCTGAAACAGGTCTCTCTGCCGGAGACAAATCCTCTGTTCTTCTGAAACAGGCCCTTTTTCCGAGGACAAATCTTCTGTGGCAGGTCTAGAAACAAATCTTCTAAAACAGGTCTCTCTGCCGGAGACAAATCCTCTGTTCTTCTGAAACAGGCCCTTCTTCTGAGGACAAATCTTCTGTTCTGATGCACGGATTCTGAGAGATACACAAATTCTGAGATATGACCCTTCTTCTGAGAGCAACCCACGGATACACGATTCTGATTTTGAGAGAAACCCTACATTCTGAAGGCAACCCACGATTCTGAGAGAAACCCTATATTCTGAGAGCAACCCACGGATACACGATTCTTGGCATAAACCTTGTATTCTGGAGGCGACCCACGATTCTGATTCTGAGAGAAACCCTACATTCTGGAGGCAACCCACGATTCTGAGAGAAACCCTATATTCTGGAGGCAACCCACGATTCTGATTCTGAGAGAAACCCTACATTCTGGAGGCAACCCACGATTCTGAGAGAAACCCCACATTCTGAGAGCAACCCACGGATACACGATTCTTGGCATAAACCTTGTATTCTGGAGGCGACCCACGATTCTGATTCTGAGAGAAACCCTACATTCTGGAGGCAACCCACGATTCTGAGAGAAACCCTACATTCTGGAGGCAACCCTGGATACATGATGCTTGGCATAAACCTTGTATTCTGGAGGCGATTTTGATGCTCAAATTCTGAGAGATACCCTTTATCTGGAGGCAACCCGTGGATACATGATGCTTGCGAGAAACTTAATTCTGAAAGTTCTCTACTGGGGAGATCCTATGATTCTGAGAGATGCACGAATTCTGTTATACCTTGACAATATCTGGAAATTCTCTGCTTGAGGAGATATCTGAGGTTTCTGGGACGCGAGCACATATTCTGGAGGCCCTGCTGATTCTTTCTGAGACTCATACTGGTGCTTCGACCAACGCAATCATTCTTGCAACACGTCAGGCTTACTCTAACCCTTTCTGAACATCTCGCATTCTGACTCATCTTCTGAAAGTCCTTTCTGGATGTAATTCTCAAGCGACAGTAGACTCAAATGTCCATTTTCTAAGACAACTCATAATCAATCCCAAAACGACGGGAGTTTGCCGTTTCTCGGCCACTTTCAGGCTGCGGTGCCTTTGATTCTTCTCATCTGGGGGACTTTTTTTTAATTCTTGAATGGATTTTTACCAAGATTCAAATCTCCAGAGGTCCTCTAGACCAATTCCAACAAGTTTTAAGCACTCTCAAGGCTTATATATCAAAAATGGACCAATCCGGGATCAAATCAAGAGTTCCGGGGGTCAAAACGCGAATATAGAGCAAAATGGGGAAATGGCAGGAAGTGAATAGTAAATGGCGGTTCCCCACACCCCCTTGGGAACCGCCAGCCGCAACTTTGGGGTTTTAAACCCATTTTCTTCTTTGTTCTTCATTCATTTCTTCTTCAATGCATCACCTCTTCCTTCTAAGGTGCTCAAATCTTGCAATTTCTTGATGTTTTGAGTGATTTCTTGCATTAAAACCTCCAAAAACTTTGTTGATTTCATCAACTCCTCCCTATTCTAGGGGATTCAAGTACCAAGGTTTTTACTATTCATCATCTTCAACCTCTTATCTTCAAGCTTCAAGCATCAACAACCATGAGTTCCCATGGACAAGGTGAAAGTTCTAGAACACGTAGAAGCCAATTTCAAGCTAGTGGAGCTTCATCAACTCAAACCATGGAGTATGCAACCATGAAAAATCCACTAAATCATATCTCTAGGAGGGCCTTTCGTCAAGAGGTAACCCATTCTTTAATTACTCCTTTGTTTCACATCTTCATACGTGTCTCTTTATTCTTGCGATTCCTTAGAAATCATCCTTTTTCTTTTTAGAATGTGGTTGGTCATCTTAGAGGTCATGGTAGCCATGGAAAATGCCTTGAATGGTTTAATGAATTGTCGGAGTCGCGTCCCCAAGTAGTAGCCAATATCAAGCAAGCGGGCTTTGGGTCGTTTGTAACCTTATTGGAGAGATCGACTAATGATTTGGCCATGATTCAAGCTCTTGCTGAAAGGTGGTGGGATTCCACAAATACTTTTCACATGCCTTTTGGGGAGATAACCATGACCCCTCTTGATTTTGCAATGATAACCGGCATCTCATTTGGCGGGCATCGTCTTGCCTTTGCAAAGAACATCCATAGACATCCTACTATCATTGAGCGTCTCCTAGGCATCATCCCATCCCAGAGAGATCTTCACGGATCGAGTGTAGGCATCACATGGTTCATCAACAACTTCAGGCCTTCTGAAAGAGCGGCTCAATTTACCGATATGCAGCTTACCCGTGCTTTCATCTTGTATTTGCTTGGTTGCTCTCTTCTTTCTACTCGAGCTGAGCGGATTACATTGAATATGCTTGATAGTCTTCGAAATCTTGAGGAGATTGCAGATTTTGATTGGGGCTCTGCTGGTTTAGCCATTCTGTATAGTCATATGGGGGAGCATTCTCGCGGCAAATCCCCTGGATTCGGCGGATTCTGGAGAGCTTGGGAGGTACTGAAAATATTTTCATTTCCAGTTTTTATCATTTGATGTTCTGCTGTTTTGACCACTGCTTTATTTTCTCTTGTAGGTGTGGGCCTTTGAGTATTTCTCCATGACGGCTCCATCATTCCGGGAGGAAGAGATTCATATTTTTCCACGGGCTCTGAAGTGGCGTCGCCAAGCCGTAGGTACCAAGAATGATGCTCATAATGTTATTTCTTGTCGGGATTTTCTTACCCGTCTCAGATTCACCCAAGTTAACTGGCATCCTTGGGTGACAAATGGAGATGTGACTGAGATTGGCTTAGCTAGACAGATGACTGGAGAGAGGATTCTTCTTGAGGGTCCCTCTGTTCTTGAGTGGTATCTTGGAGAGAGAGTAGCTCCTCAGACTGATTTGGAGGATCGTCTCTTAGTGCCACAGGATCCGCCTTCTTGTATGAGGTCGGCGCAGAATTTGGAAGATGAAGATCTTATTAATGCTTTGAACGGAATTCTTTCAGCCTCTTTTACTCTGTTTGAGGAGAACTATGACGTCTTCAGGGTTACTCATCTGATGCCTAATTTCCCGCTCTCGGATGACCCGCAGGTATTTCACGACTTCTTCATTTCTGATCGAATGCTTGCTTTATCTTATTTCTCATCATCATTTGCAGGGGAGTTCTTTTGTGGATGGCCCTGGTCGACCTCTACCTCTCATTCCTCCTTGTGATTGGCGAGCCTCGACCATGCTGCGCGGAGTTATATCTTCTGTAGAGATCCCCCGTGATCTTGTAGAGCCTCAGCAAGTTTCAGAACAACATGAGTCCGTTCCCCGAGCCGTTTTCAATGAAGAGCGAGCTTATGCACAGAATCTGAGGGCTTGGAGCCTTGCTCGTGAGGGACATGTAAGTAATTTCTGAACTCATTACCTCTGATTCTTCTGATCTTTCTGACCATATCTTCCTTCTCTTTGCAGTGGGATGGCATGTGCCAGACTTACATAGACCGTGATGCGGCCCTGGTAAATTTCTTGACCTTTTCTTCTTATCTCATTGCTTTTTCAAACCCCTATACTGATTCTTTTCTTCCACAGGTGGCTCAAGTTAGGCAGCTTCAATCACAGTTGGAGCGGATGAATGCAGGCCCTTCTGGTGGGGCTGGTGGGTCTAGGCGAAGGCGCCAAATTGAAGATGATGATAGCTCTACGGCCTCAGATATGCCTGCTCGGTACCCACGGGCTACTCGTCGTCGCTGATGATGATCATATGCACCCATGACTATCTTTCTGTTTTTCTTGCTTTCTGTGCTGAGACTGATGTTGATGTATTCTGTCTTGATGGGCTTGTACTCTTGACTTTGCTTGATGCTGCTTTATGCTATCCTTCTGTTTCGCTTTGCATCCCTTATCACGAGACTGATTTGATTGACACTTTGCACACTGACACACAGGACTCGATTTTACAGGGAAAGGAAATTTCTGACGATTCCTCTTTCTCGACAATGTCTTTTGACTTGGATATTTGAATTTTCTAAGGATTTGCATGTTTTGAAAATGAGATTTTATCTTGTAGCAGGATATTGTGTTGGCTTTGCATGTAATCTTGAAGCTTTTGAAAATTTTCCACATAATGTTTCAGTCTTGACATTAGATTCACATCTTTAGATTGCTAAAAAACTTTTCAACTTAATATCAAGAATTACCAGATTTTTCACTTAGGTGCTTTAATTCTGATAGCCAAGTGATCCAGAGAGGACAGGTAGCGAGGTATGGGCAAACGACAGTTTGCCCCTAGTTGATAGAGATAAATGGAAGTTTGGGCAAACGCAGTTTGCCCCTAGTGTGGCGGTGATATCTTGAGGCTTTGGGCAAACTTGAAAGTTTGCCCCTAGTTTGCAAGGTTCAGGGATCGAGAGCCAGGAAAGCTCGCCTACTTATCCTCAAGTGGGAATCAGATCCAAAGTAGTTCGGCCAGGTCTTGAAAGAAAGTATGGTTGAGGGTTTCAGGAGTAGTGACCGAACCGAGCAGGTTGCCTACATATCCCCAAGTGGGAATCAGGTCAAGTGTAGTTCCTCGAATGCTGGAGGTTTTGAAAGAACAGGTTTTGAAAGAAAAGGCTTTTAAGCATAGTATCTCTTGAGACGGTCAATGTTGATTGGCTGATTGAACTCAACTCCATCTAGATCCATCAGGTATGCCGCTCCTCCAGAGAGAAGCTTCTTGATGACGTATGGGCCAACCCAATTTGGCTTGAATTTCCCTCTAGGATCGAAAACGGGTGCTTTTAAGGCTTTAAGCACAAGGTCGCCTTCCTCAAGTTTTCTTGGACGGACCTTCTTGTTGAATGCTCGAGCTATTCTTCTCTGATACACATGCACATGATCAATTGCGGCCAACCTTTTCTCATCAAGTAACATTAGCTCCTCATATCTATCTCTTAGCCAATCAAATTCTGGAATCTCGGATTCTGCCACAACTCTCAAAGATGGTAGTTCTATTTCAACTGGGAGTACTGCTTCCATTCCGTAAGCCAATGAATAAGGAGTGGCTCCTGTAGATGTTCGGATAGATGTTCTGTATCCCCACAGTGCATACGGTAACTTCTCATGCCAATCTCGGTATGTATCAGTCATCTTTCTTAGGATCGTCTTCAAATTCTTATTAGCTGCTTCAACTGCCCCATTTGTTTGTGGCCTATACGGCGCTGACATGTGGTGCATGATCTTGTATTCTTCTAGTAGATACAAAACCTCTTTCTGGAAGTGACTGCCATGATCGGATATCAACTCATGAGGGACCCCGTATCGGCAGATTATATTTCTTCTGATAAATCTGGCCACATCTTTAGCCTTCAATGTCGCATAAGACTCTGCTTCCACCCATTTTGTGAAATAATCAATTGCTACCAGGATGTATTGATGCCCATTAGACGCCTTCGGGGTTACTTCTCCAATAACATCTATTCCCCAAACTGAGAATGGCCAAGGGGTAGTCATGTTGTATAGCAGTGACGGCGGCACATGCTTCATATTGGCATGGATCTGACATTTGTGACATTTTCTGACATATTCATAGCAGTCCTTGTCCATAGTAGTCCAATAATATCCTTGTCGGATGATCTTCTTAGCTAACATGTGTCCACTCATATGAGGACCACACACCCCTTCGTGAATTTGCTCCATCATCTTTCTCGCACTGTTTCCATATAGACATGTCAAGTTGAATCCATTGTAAGATCTCTTCAATAGACTTCCACCACAAATCATGAACTGAGCCGAGAATCTTCTTATGGCTCTCTTGTCTTTCTCGGAGGCGCTTTCCGGATATTCCCCATTTTCAATGAAGTTCCACACGTCGGTGTACCACGGAAGTTCTTCT
This sequence comes from Hydrangea macrophylla, assembly GCA_033977485.1. Lineage (NCBI taxonomy): Eukaryota > Viridiplantae > Streptophyta > Magnoliopsida > Cornales > Hydrangeaceae > Hydrangea > Hydrangea macrophylla. The sequence continues at coordinate 1,274,731 of CM066992.1, forward strand.
GCTTCTTCTATTTCCCCAATCATCTCATAAGACGGCTTTTCCCTTTGTTCAATCATCAAAGGAGTTAGCTTTATCCCCACAGGAATCTCAATCATTGACGCTAAAGTAGCCAAAGAGTCTGCTAGCTGATTTTCTTCTCGAGGCAGGTAGAAGAACGTGATATGCAAGAAACGAGTTCGTAAAGAATCAAGATACTCATGATAGGGTTTTAACTTCTCTTCCTTGACTTTCCAATCTCCTCGAACTTGGGATATGATCAAATTGGAATCCCCGAATACATCAAGTTTCCTTACCTCCAAAGTCAATGCGGCTTCTAGCCCCAAGATACAAGCTTCATACTCAGCAGTGTTGTTGGTGGAAGTGTACTTCAGCTTAATAGAGAACGGGGTATGTGCTCCTTCAGGGGATACAAGGATGATCCCCACTCCATATCCTTTCTGGTTTGCAGCTCTATCAAAATACATTTTCCACACATCTTCTTTTAATTCCATCAATCCTTCGTCAGGGAACATGAACTCTCCTTCGTTTTCCAGATTTATCGGATGTTCTGCTAAATGTTCTGCGACAGCCCTTCCTTTAACAGATTTACTCGTAGCATGTATCAAGTCAAACTCAGATAGCATCAATGTCCATCGGGAGATTCTTCCGGTCAATGCTGGTTTTTCAAATAGGTACTTCAAAGGATCCATTCGGGAGATTAAAACAACAGGGAAGGCCAACATATAATGCCTCAGACGACGAGTGGCCCAAACCAAAGCCCAACATGTCTTTTCTAACGGAGAATACTTCAATTCGTATCCAGTCATCCTTTTACTTAAGTAGTAAATGGCTTTCTCTGTACGCCCTTCATCTCCTTCTTGGGCTAACATGCATCCCATAGCATTCTCTGACACGGATAAGTACAACAGCAAAGGCTTCCCTGATTTCGGGGGTGAAAGAACCGGTGGGTTTGATAAATAAGCCTTGATCTTGTCAAAAGCTTCTTGACATTGATTGTCCCATTCGAATTTCTTCCCTTTTCTCAACAAGCTGAAAAGCGGATCGCAAGTAGCAGTGAGCTTAGATATGAAGCGGCTGATGAATTGGATTCTTCCCAGAAATCCTCTTACTTCCTTTTCATTTGTCGGAGGCGGCATATCCATAATAGCCTTGATCTTTGTGGGGTCAACCTCAATTCCTCTCTGTGTGATGAGAAATCCCAGCAGCTTTCCGGTGGTAACTCCAAAAGTACACTTCTGTGGATTCAATCTCATTCTGTATTTCCTTAATCTTTCAAAGAACTTGGCGAGTGCTGTTAAATGCCCACTTCTTTCTTTGGACTTAACAATCATATCATCCACATAAACTTCTACCTCTTTATGGATCATGTCATGTAACAAAGTAGTAGCAGCTCTCTGATAGGTCGCTCCGGCATTCTTTAACCCAAATGGCATTACTCGGTAGCAATACGTCCCCCAGTGAGTTGTGAATGTAGTCTTTTCTCTGTCTTCGGGTGCCATTAAAATCTGATTGTACCCTGAGAAACCATCCATGAATGATAACAACTCATGCCCCGCGGTGCTATCTACCAGAACATCTATGCGTGGAAGCGGAAAATCATCCTTAGGACTAGCCTTGTTTAGATCTCTGAAGTCAACACATACACGGATCCTTCCATCCTTCTTTGGCACAGGAACTATATTGGCTATCCATTCCGGATATTGGGTTACCATCAGGAATCCAGCTTTCAATTGTTTCTCAACTTCTTCTTTGATCTTCAAAGTCCATTCGGGTCTCATGCGTCTCAACTTTTGCCTAACAGGTTTTGAATTTGGAAAGAGAGGGATGTGGTGTTGGACAATCTCTGGATCGATGCCTGGCATATCTTGGTAGGACCAAGCGAAAACATCTTTAAATTCTTTTAATAAGTTGATTAGTTCATTGCTTTCTTGTGAAGTGAGCGTGGTGCCAATATGAACATTTTGTGGATTATCTTCATTATCCAAGTTTATTAGCAAAGTTTCTTCAATAATCTTGCATGCAGATTCATTTTCATTTTCAATTAATCTTTGCAAATCCTCAGAAATTTCAAAATCAAGATCATCAGACACAGAAGAGTAAGCAAAATCCTCGTTCATTTCATTAACATTTTTGGGTATATCAAAAGCAAAAGCAGACTCAACATCATGGCTCATATTGGCCTTTACAGACTTCCGGGGAAATGGGGGAGGGGATTTGTTGACTTCCGATTCTATCACCCAATTGTTCAGAGCTCCCTCTATTGGCTTGATTTCTTTCACATTTCCCAGTGCTTCTTCGGCATCCATCAGCATGTTCAGCTCTTCATCCATTAGCATGTTCAAATCATCACTTGTCATCAGCTCAGCCCAGTCCTTCCTTTCTTTCTTGATAGGCGGAGTATACAAGAACGGATCCTCATAGTCGGAGAACTCATGTTTGAAGAAAATCTCAAATCCAGGCTTAATGTTCTTGGTAGCCGGATCATACCATGGTTCAGGGAACCCACAGAAGGGAAAGTCATCGCCTTCTTTCACGAAGTATCCATTCAGGATTCTTGGCCCAGAAACAACCATCGGCCCTTTTCCTTTTGTCATCTTCTTTTTATCTTCTTCAGTCAATTGATACCCAAGCCCAGATTTATCTTTCTGTTCGTGGAAGTTCGGTGGTTCAGTTATTCCTTGTTGACGACGACCTAGTCCCATTCCAGGAAAATAGTTCATCTTCCGCACCATATGAGCCACTTTAGGATTGGCATACTGGTCAAAGTACAATGGCATGACTTCAGGGATCCAATTCTGTCCCACTTCTTCTTGTAGATCTTTGGCAACCGGGTTTCCCTTCTCGAACATCTTTCTATATTCGCGTCCGGTGATGAACGGCTTCTTTTTCTTGATCGGAGTGATTTCTTCGCCCCAGACAGATGCATCAGGAAGTTTCTTCTCATAGCTGAGTCGATCCCAAACGGATTTCTTTTTCTTAGCTCCTTCATTTATCATTCCCACAAAGTTGAATCCTCCCAATTCATTTTCTTCTTCCGGTGTTTGGACTTCTAGCACAGGACCATGGCTTGTCCCTTCTTCTTTGATCCAGCTATCCCCAAAGATTGTTACCACATCCTCTTTCCAGATGAACTTGACTTTCTGGTGGAGAGTGGAGGCGACTGCATCATTCACATGTAACCACGGACGTCCCAATAGCAGATTAAAGCTAGCCGGAATATCAATCACTTGGAAATCAGCTTCTTTGTTTAATGGCCCGACTTCAATTTTCAACTTAATCATTCCCACAATGGCCCTTTTGGTGTTATCATAGGCCCTCACAGTTTGTGTTGATGGCAAGAGTTCTGAAATAGACAACCCCATTCTGAGAGCTGTTTGGAGAGGACATACATTCAAGGCTGACCCATTATCTACCAAGCAGACCGGTACTCTATTCCCCAGGCAATGTACAGTGATGTAGAGAGCTCTGTTGTGGTGTGCCCCTTCCGGCGGTAAATCTTCATCTGTGAATGTGATTACAGGCTTACAAGGCTTTGAAGAGATCATGTTTACTAGATCTTCGGGAGTAGTATTGACAGAAACATCCAAACGATTGAGAGTATCGAGCATGGCCTGCCTGTGTTTGTGAGAGGTCATAAGTAATCCCCATACTGAGATCCAAGCTTGTGTTTTCTTCAATTGCTTTAAGATTTCATCTTCTTCTTCGCTCACGGCTCCTTTACCAGCCTCTTTTGCTTTGACGACTTCTTTCTTATTCCATGTTTCTTTTCCACGATTTTCTAACTCATGAGGCTTGAAATGACGTCCGGAACGGGTCAAGTGGTTTGCTTCATTGGTGATCCAGATAGACTCAAGTTCTTTGGCTAACTTTTCGGTGCCAACAGTGATTTTCCAAACAGAATCATCGGGGATTATGGTATTATTAACGGAATCATCCTCATCATCATACCACCAATCTTCTTCTTCTTCCATCATTGCAATAAGATCGTCATCTTTGATTTCAAGGTTCTCGACAGGCTTTAGCAATTCTTCTATCGGCTCAGTGCTTTGTTTCTCGGTGACTGCTTCTATGGGCTTTTCTTCCTCATACCAGATTGAGTCGTCGGTGATGGCATTGGGATCCCACCATTCAATCGTAAGATTTCCGTTGGCTATTTCTTCTTCAAAAGCCAGTGCTTCTTCGACCCATTCTTCCTCTTCCATATTCCTCAAGATGCAAATTGCAGCGTCTTCCGGAAGTTGAACATCCATAGCTGGTTGATTCGAGGATGTGATGTAGATCTTTGGGTTATAAATCTGAGATCCTTCTTCTACAAAGTTAACATTTGGCATGTTCCCTTTATGATTAGGGAGAGGATTCTTCTGAACATTTGGCTGAGAGGGAGGAGGGGAGATGACCCCTTTTTCAATCAAGTCTTCAATTTCATGGCGAAGTCTCCAGCATCTATCTGTGCTATGTCCACGGCCTTGATGAAAGTCACAAAAGAACTCTGTTTTGAAACCCGGTGGAAGTGGATTTGGCTCTGGTTTAGGTTCCAATTTCTGCAAGTACCCTTTTTCTATCATTCTTTCAAGTGCGGTGCTTAGTGGCATCCCCAAGTCGGAAAATTCTCTTTTCTCTCTCGACTGTTTCTGATTTTGACTTCCTCTTGCATTAGCCATACTTCGACGCTCTTTCTGAAAAGGCTGAGGAGATAGTGTGTTGACGTCAGCAGACTGATGATAGACTGGCCTTTCTGTCTTTCTGTATCGATTGCTCGTGCTTTCTTTCTTGATCTTTCCATCTCTAATGGCATCTTCTATCAAAGTTCCCACATCAAACAGCTGTTCGAAACTCACAATGGACTGAAATTCTAGCCTTTCCAAGTATTCGGGCTGTAGATTCTTGATGATCATTCGGACCTGATCTTTTTCCGCTGGCCTGCTAGTCATTTGAGCAGCTTTAGCTCTCCAACGAGTAAGGAAACCTGCGAAGGATTCCCTATACTCTTGTCGGGTGGTTTCTAGATCTCTTGCAGTTACATCAAACAACTGGTTATATGAATATTGAGCCACGAAAGCTTTGGCCAATGCCTCCCAATCTCTGGTTATGGCTGGTTCCAACGTCAAGTACCATGAAAGTGCTGCTCCACTCAAAACTCTTGGAAACAATAGAGCGAAGAGGTCAGATTCAATGCCCATAGGCTGCAAAGTTCCTACATAAAGCCTCAGATAGCTCTTCGGATTTCCAGTTCCATTGAAAAATTCAATATGCGGCATCTTAAACTTCTCTGGGAGTTTGGTTTTTGGAGCGTCACACAACCCTTCAACATCGAACAAATACTCATCCACCCCTTTGCTCTTTCTGATCACACTCTCTAGTTTGTCGATCTTGGCCAACTTGTCCTGAATTTCCTGATCTAGCTGAACCTTTGGTTGAACTGTCTCCCCAAAATCTTCTTCTTCATGATGCTCTGGAGGTGGTGGTGGTGGATTAGTTAGCTGCTCAATCATTCTCATCATAGTGGCAAGTTGTTCTCGATTCTGCTCCCTGCTCTGATCCAAGGCAGCTTGCATTGCGGCCAATCTGGCTTCCATATCCGCTTCGTATGTCATATCTTCAACCCTAGTCGACTCGGCTGTTCCTTCTTCTAACCCTGATCTGATCAAACGGCTGTTCGGAGCTCTGACCCAGAAAGGAGTACAACTTTTCGGTCCTATCTTTTCTTATCTGGTTTATTTAGGGATTTTCAAATAATCGGGTATCTTTATTGCAAAAGAATTTTTCAAAGAATGATATAAGAAGGTGGATTTACAAAGATGGAAATCATAAATGGAAAATCATTTCCTTTTTCAAAAACATTTTTCTTAAAATCAAAAGAAATCTTTTCAAGCTTTCAAAATTCTGAGGAAAACAAATCTTTTCTTTTGAAAGTATATTAGAGGCGTCGCACTCGTGAGTCGTATATGCAATGCTCGTGTAGTGCATGCAATGCAGATGAAATGCAATCTAATCTAAATGCAATGCACCTTAATCTAGCTTAGACCTAGCACATCAGCACATAAGCACATAAGATTCCTTGAGTATGCTAATCACCCTACTAATCCAATCATTATCCAAGGATTTTGAGTTTTGAAATTCTTGATGGTTCATGTTTTCAAAATTGAAATTTTTCATGAAAATCTTTGAAAGAGATGGGGAGATTTGTAATTTTCAAAAGAATTTTTGAACCATCAATGCTTGTGGTGAGAAATCATGATTCTTAAAAATTGAGGTGGGAATTTTGAAATTCTAAGATCTGAGAGTAAGATTTTGAAATTGAATCATCATGATTTCTTGAAGACCAAAGTAAAATTTTTTTTTTGAAATTCTCTAAAATCTAGGAGAATTTGAAATTGAATCATCAAAGTGTGATCATGATTTCTGGAAATAGGAATTTTGAAATTCTCTAAAATCTAAGGAGAATTTTGGAAAGATTTTGTGAAAGTGAATCTCAAAGCAAATTTTCAAAAGGGATATTCTTGGAATTTTCGAAAGACTTGGGGTTTTTCAAAGAAGTGCTTATAATTTCAAAAATTTTCAAAATTGTCCTCAAATAGTGATTGGATGTTCGGATAAAGACCATACTATCCTAGAGGAATCCACCATACAAGGTTTGATGATGCCTTCGCATACACGTCCTCATCATCCACATAATCCCTTACGGGCAAGCGCAAGTAATTCATCACATTGTCCTAATCAAAGATGATAATCAAGATCCTAATTGAAGGGTTCTATAGAAACTATATGCAAAGGCCGGGTTTTAGTCTCATAAAGGGTCCATTAGCAAGCTCAACGGTGTGGTTGACCGCCTCCCCGAGGGCGTGCCGTTCACACATGGGCTCTATATACCGCACGCGGTACAAGGCTAACGGTGACTACATGCTACCAAAACTCTTGACAAATAGAGGAAAGAGGGCCCTCTATCTTCAAGGCAATGATCTCAAGCAGTCGCGGTGAAAGAACAATGCAAGTGCAAATGCAGGCAGAAGCAACATGATTATTGAATTAATAACAAGGATATTCTTTGGCTCAAGTCAAACCCTCGAAGAACAAGAAACCATCGGTTTCATGTTCAAATCCCCAGCAGAGTCGCCAGATTGTGGACCGTCGCGAATGGAGGAGGAGGTCTCCCTCGATGGTGTCCCGGGACGGATCCCAAGGAGCACACTTCAGGGAAAACTAGGACTTCCTCACGCGATCCTAGAGACAAAGAGTCGCCACCTAATTTTTATCGGGAATTAGGAAACCCAAGTTTGACTCGCCCAAAATTGAATAAGGTTACTCGCCCTTCATTACCAGAAACAAGGTTCGGGGGTCTTGGTACGAGAGGGGAAGGAGCCCAAGCAGGACTAAAGCACCCCCTCCTCGCCCTACCGAATGGTAGGCCTTGATTCAAATATCCTTGTTATTAATTCATAATAGATGTTGTTTCCTCAAACATACTAAATAGATATATACATGGCAAAAAGAAATATCTAATGAAAATCATTTCAAGAGACTAAATCAAGTAGAAAGCGGATGCTCATGCAATACAAGGGAGAAGTATACTCACAGTGGCTAGTCCCGCCCGGGACCGATGCAAATAAAGTAAACATGTCATGATATGCAAAGGGAACGAGAAGACTTACATTGGTTGACTCAAGCGGAGTCGCGAAAGCAAAAAGAATGTGAACGTGCAATGCAATCATGCAACAATCCTAGATAAGATGTCTCTAACAAATAATCATATAAACGGAGACTTATCCTAAAGGAAATGTGTCGTTGAAATCAAAGTTGTAAACCTAGAAAAATTCTAAGAGAAAGGATAGAGATAGTACATGATACATGGGCACTAAGCCACATGTAGACGAGGCAAACCACAAATCGAAGTCCGGGTCCGAGGCACTTAATTCTCTGCACTAAGACACCAAAGAATACCCAAAGCATTGCAAAAATACAAGCAAACAAATGATATGCATGATAAACAAAGAAAACATGTCATCAATCAAATTTCCAGATTCAGCAACCTCTAATGAATCCTATCAAAAGTGGTCTTAAACATGAGCTGGATAAAAACCCTTTTACAGAAAGTTAGATACATGTCTTAGGGAACTTCTCCAAAAAGTGGGACCTCAATATCAATTTTATTGTTTGAGAAATAAATGTTTTGGGAACAGTGGATCAGGACTGTCCACTGTTCTTGTAAAAATCATAATTAAATCTACAAAAATCATATGAAGCTCTATTTGGTGTCAAAAGAAAGCTATTTCATTGTAGTATATGATAAAAATAAACCCATGGACATTCTGTAATCACAAGGTTTCTGAAAAAGTGTTTTAAACAGACTCTGTTATTCTGGAAATTTGGTATCATTTGACAAATGAATGCAAAACATAATAGAAGTATAATAGAAGTTCATGAATCATGTTAACCAAGTTGATTTAAGCTTTTGATCTCTCATCCCTTTATCCTAGGTGATTTCTAAACCAAGTTTTATTCATCAATTGTTGTTGAGTGATCAAGGTATGACCATTTTGTATACATAATCATATTTGTAATTAAACTTAGAAAATTCCAGAATAGTTGTATCAACTTTAAACGCTTAGAAAACGATCCTAACTCGATCGTATGCTCACGATTTTACATCGGCATATAGATATATGAGTTAGGAATCATCCCCAAAAAGCGGAACGTCGATAACTATTATAGATTTTCTGAAATTCAAGCACAAAGAGACGATGTTCAAATCTTTCAACCGATTTCTCAACAATTTCTAAAAATAGTATATGAATCCTAAAAGCTCTCAAAACGGACCGGATGAAAGCTAATTCATCAAAGTTTACCCAGAAAATTTGAAATCCATCAAACTATGGGTTTTGATGGACCAAATCTAATGGACAAAACCAATCTGCTTTGCTGAATTTTTATCTAGTTCATTTTAAAGTGTGAGGAAAACATTTTAGTGATAGTTGAAGCTTATTAGAGAGATCAAACTCATAGATCAACTTAATTATCATGATTCCCAATCAATTTAGCCCTCAAGTTCTATGAAGAACTTTTAGATCAAGGATCAAAGGGACTTATAAATATCATGTTGGAGATGAAATTCAATAGGAATTCTAGGTAATAGGAATAATCAAGAGATAGGTATGAACATAGAAATCATCCTTCTCATAGATCATATTTCCAAACCATCATGGAATTCAAAATAGATATATGTATATATATATAATCATGTATGCATGAATCTAAACTAAAATTGAAGAATGAAACCAAAATTGAAAATCAAAGTGAAAAACAATCTCTAATTGTAAATTATCAATAAAAATCAAAGAGATTTGGATCTAACTATGTGAGTGTGTGAAGAACATGAGAGGAAGAAGATGAGTGTTCTAATAAGTAGAAATAGAACTAAGTTAGATCCAAATCTTATAGATCTATATATACAAAGTAGGAATTAGAGATGAACTATAGTGTTTACCTCTTGGAGGATTCTCAATTACAAGACCAAAATTGATTTGAAGATCTTCTTCTTCAAGTGTTATTCAAGTGTTCTTCAAGCACTCATCCATGGAAGTTGAGGGAGGCAATTGATGTTCAAATTGTGGTCTAATTAGCCTAAGTTAATCTAAATTCAATTCATAATTTTCTCTCTCTAGAATTCACCTAAATTGAAAGTATATTCAAAGTATACTTATCTCTCTTGTATGTGCTTCTATGTGTGTTTGTATCTCCAAGTATATTCAAGTGTATCTCTTCCAAGTGTCTAGTGTGTTAAGATGTGATCTCATATGAGATGTATGAGATCTTATATAGAGTTTTGAAGACTTAGCTCTTAAGTTTCAGGGTTAAAACAGGATTTTTAGAGCTTAAAAGAGGGTTAAAATGGCCATTTCGGAGCTTAAACGCAATTTCCAGGCAATTTCCTCGCAGTGGGAAGCTTCTAGAAGGGTCTGGAACTCAAAAAGCTCCGTGGAGGACACAAATGGAAGTGGCGGTTATGGTGGGACCCGCCACCCCCATACCCAAAACCGCCACTTACTATTTGGGTCCCTCTGGTCACCCACAAGCTCTGTTTCAAATTTCATGCGCACTGCTTTTCCAGATTTTTGTAAAAATGCTTTTTGGTGTCCGAAATCGTCCGTTTACGTACCGTTGGAAAGCTGTCGGGTTGAATTTCAAAATAAAAATATTTCCAGAGGTTTTATAATGAGAATTGAAGTCCAATTGAAGTCCGGAAGTCCTCCGGAACTTTCGTCGTCTTTTTGAAATCAAATGACGTCTTTTCCAAAATTGCTTTCAAATGTGCGTCGATTTCGAACTTTTCTTTAAAATTGAATCTCTGGATACCTAGAATACTGCGTTTAGAACACTTAATGTTCATATAACCCTGAGAGAATATGAATTCTGAGAGATGATTTTGACAAAACCGGGATTTATCCATGGAAAAGGGCTTTTCTGAGCTTGAAGTCACTTTCCGAAGTCCGATCTTCTGATTGTGTGGAATCCAGTACCTTCCACGGGGTACTTTTCATCATCGAATCCTCCAAGACGTTGTCCACCCTAAATCCTATCAGTGTGGTCAAAATTGGGTGTCTACAGAGGTAACTGAACTTGGGGGAGATATGAGGAATTGATGCTATTAGATGAGAAGAGACTAGCTGCTATAAATCACACTCGGGGATATCAGAAAAGGATAACTAGTGCTTTCAACAAAAACGTTCGCCCAAGGAAGCTTGCTGAGGGTGACCTGGTTCTCAAAGAACTTAAAGTGCCCATTTATGACCCCTGAGAAAAATTCAAACCCAAATGGGTCGGACCATATATCATTAAGACACTTCTCTCCTGTGGAGCTAACTATCTCATGGACCTAGTCGGAGTTGAGTTTAAACAACCAATCAACCTCGATCGCCTCAAGAAATATTTTGCTTAAGACCTTGTCACTTCAAAACCTCCAGAGTTCATGAACTACGCTTGACCTGATTCCCGCTAGGGGATACGTAGGCAACCTGCTCAGTTCGGTCACATAAATAAACTTGCCTAAAAGGCACTTCTCTTCTGACCTTAGCTGAACTACTACAGACCTGATACCCAATCAGGGATAAGTAGGTAGGCCCACAAGGCCCTCGGTACAAATAAAACCCACCTCTCGATGTAACCCAATGCCCTGAGTTTCCCTATGCTGAACTAGGGGCAAACTTACGTTTGCCCGGAACTAGAATCAAAGCCCCTATACTAGGGACAAACTTTGTTTGCTAAACCAAAGAACCCAGAAAATACCTAACCCCATTTCTGGATCTATTGGCTGTCAAAATAGTACTGTGTGGAAGTAAATGAGGATTCATAGTATAGAATGATTAAAACTCTAAAGTAAAACTCAAAGCAAAGTAATAAAAGCTAAGAGAGACATTAAAAGGAAAATTTTCATAATCTGAAGAGATGGGAGAAGTGCAAACTATGATTTGGCATGATTAGAACATTTTCCTGATACAATGAAAAACCTGTTTGAAAATTGAAAAATACATCACAAAATAAAAGCGCAATAAGAGCCAAGCAGGATTTGTCAGAAGTTTTTGAATCTTGTTTTTTTTCCCTTTATGATTGCCTAGAAGCTATTCCCCGACCAAAGTCTGAATCTCAAGAAAGTACTCGGTAGTGGGAACAACTAAAGAAGGGACCCTCCGGAAAGGAGCCGACACTCTGTCATACCAAGCCTCGACAAATAATCTCATGGTAGAAGGGCGTAGAGCGGAGCTCCTCAAAAAATTGGCAGTAATAATGTCCCGGACATCCTGAAGCAAACCAAGCTGGCAAACCACCCATCTGGGGATATAAAAAGTGGTAGCATGCAGACCAGGTAGCCAAACTCCCGGACGCCTGAGAAGCCGCATAGTGATAGAGCAGTAAGTCCATCGGGGGCACACCTAGCGAATGTCCCCACAACATAGGCTCCGAAGCCAAGTAAGCCAGCTATCAACCATTCAATAGAAGAAATGAACATCCAGGCTATCATAGGGAAGCAATCTCCCAGTAGGAGAGTGAGCGAAGAGGCCTAAATGCTTGAGAAGCCAGATCTGCAAAACATGAGGTGACCCTGAAAGCAACATCGATCTGGTGCTCTGTGCATGATCCAAACCCTGTAATGTTTCTCCTAAAACAAGCATGATAGCTCTCCGCATCTTTCAAAGACCACAAACAATAGGGATAAGGATGTCGGAGGAAGATTGGAATAGGAAATGGGAGAGCATAGCCAAAGAAAGGGCACTACGTCTGACAATCTAATACCCTCCATCATCTGGATCGCCAATGGGAGCATAAATAGAAGAAAGGCGGTCAAAGTCAATACGTCGGTCGTGAATAAAAGAGCTGACGGCACCTCAAAAAATATGAAGAAGAGTCGCTAGATCTTGGATGTACCCTGCCTGTATATGGGGGATGATCAAATCAGCATAAGGGTCGGTATGGAGAATGGGGCTAAATTTCTCGAAGAGTAGACAAACCTCCTCATGGCCAAACCGGAAGATATGCAAAGAGGGGTCCCAACATATGATAAGAGCTCAGAGTAAACTCTCGTCTAGAGCCATACGGCGGAATGCAAAGAGGTCTATCAATCTGTGACACTCGAAGTTGTGTCGGTCAATGCCGGAAAGAGAATCCATCCACGGGTATAGAATGTCAGAACTTATGGGAGCCATGAAGAAGGAGAGTGAATACAGAAGACGAGTGTGAATGACGAAGAGAAAAAAAAGGGCCTTAGGAGATTCAAATGGGTATTGAAATGGGCAAATGGCACTTTATATAAGAAAATGGCACAAACCGGCACTCAATGAAAAATGACAGCACTCACTGAGTGCCGTGTGACAGTTAGTGAGTGCCGGTCAGCCTCTCTGAGTGCCGGCCAGGTTTTAAAATGTTTGTGGGTCAATTTACAATTTAAATTAGCCCAAACATGCATAGAAATTTGAACAAGAGTATCTCTATTTCATCATTCAAGCACCATTCATCAATAAATAAATAAAGTTATTCACATTTTGAGTAAGCAAGGGGAATAAAGCCTAACGCTAAGATAGTAATCAAGTATGAACATAAACAGAATTCAAAATTGGCACATAGGCCACCATCCATGAATATTATCGAACTGCCTAAATAAATCTGCTGAAGAGATAAAAGTTTGAGAGTTCTCGTCCTCACAGGGACATAATATAAAAGAAAGAGAGATTGGCTATCCTAGTCGGCGATGAGGATTTCTCGTAGGTGCCTGCAGAGCTATCTGACTTCCCCTAGCTCTTCCATCTCTACAATCTCACCGTCAACACCATCCCCACCATCACTGCCTTGACCCAGCTAAAATTCCTAAATTTGCCTCTTCAAAGCAGCAAGCTTGGCCTCCTGAAAAGACAAAATAAAATGAAGAATATGTGAAATAAAGAGAGTGAAAAAAAAAGAAGAGAAGAAGAAGAAAATGAATAAAAATGGTGATACCATAGCTCTGGCCTGAAGATCAGCAGTGGCCCTTGCTCCATTAGCCTGAAAAAGAGTTTGGATACAGTTGTCAGTATAAAGATAAAATTTGAATTGTGAAAAAGTAATAAGAAGGTTATTTCCAGAAAGAGATTTACCCTCCATTCGCATTTATGAACCCAATGTTGGACAGTATGTGCATATGATAGACCCTCCTCTGCATAATCTCTGGGAACTGTATCATATTGTAGAAGGATGGCCAAAACATTCTGGGTATAAGGGGCCAGCTGGTACATGGTCTCCTGGCCCATGTATACTATTTGAACATTCCAGTTCCACTGTGGGGGAGCTAGAGGGTCGGCAACCCCAGGAACAAGTTGCAAATGAGAATTTGAATATTAATAAAGGTAGTCGCGTATCTAAAAAGAGAGAGAAAAAGAAAAGCAGAAGTAGAAGAAATAAAAGTCTCTTACTCGGGTGACATCCATAAGAGGAAAATTATGCATGAGAGAATTTAATCTGAAGGCATGATAACCTTTTGGACCATCCATGAAGTTTGTAATGCCCTCCCCATCTAGAACAGCCACCAGTTCATCACGATCCAAAGTCTCTGTACTCCTCATAGTCGCCGGGGGAGCTCTCAGCACATAAAAAGTTGGGGCTGCAAGGGATTGCCTGGTCACCTTCTCACCAAGGTACCACTCTCGGCATGCCTCACCTAACATCAGGATCCTCATCCTGGAAAAACCTACAACAGCTTGGATTTCTTCACTGGCCTCTGGAAGGGCCGCCTCCCGAGGATTCCACACCACATGAACCTGACGTAAGTTGATAAGGAGGTTTTTGTAGCCTACAAAGTCATGGGCCCCGACTTTTCAGCCTGTCGCTCCTTTCCTCCATTTCAAACCCTGAGGCATGATTACAGCTTCGCCTTCCCGTGTACTGGGAGCCCTCATACGAAGGTATTCATGAGACCATATCTGCAAATGAAAAAGAAAAAAATAGTGAATTCAGTTTTTGAAATAAAATTTGAGGAGATGAATAAAATAAAAGTGCGATTGAAATATAACAACAAAGTTTTACCTCCCAAGTTCTCCAGTACCCGCCAGTGGAAGGTGAGTTTCCCCTAGACACCTCATTCATGTGGTTGCAAAGAGTAGCCAGCCCTGCCCCTCCCCAGTTGTACTGGGAGATGTGGTCGATGTCTGTAAGAGAGGCCAGGTACCCGAGGTTGATCCTATCCCCCTTTGTGCTCATTAGCGAGCAACCGAGTACATACATGATAAAGGCCCTAGCCATCTGGTCGTCGGTAAAGGTTTGACCCTTAAAGGTATCCAGGAACCATTTTGCGGGCACTATAAACTCTCCTGGGTGAGCCCCGAGCGGGTCAATAATCTCCTCATGGCGAGTCTGGAGATCGTCATAGCGAGAAATCGGAAGGCCGCCGAATGGGATGCCAGTGATCATAGCAAAATCTAGAGGAGTCATCGTCATCTCCCCGAAAGGCATGTGGAATGTGTTTGTTGTGTCCCACCATCGTTCTGCCAGAGCTAGGATGTGGGTCATAGCGTTCAAACTCTTCTCTGAAAGTAGCACAAAAAGCCCAAATCCAGCATTGTTGACCATGGTTCTAACCTCATCAGAAAGCTCCTCGTACCATCTTCGGCCGTAAGCCATGCTTCCATGGCCTTTGAGGACGAATTTAGGAGTCTGCATGAAAAGAACAGAAGAAAAACAAAATAAGAGGAAGAAAGAAAATAAATGATTTTTAGAATCTAAACAACTTGATTCTTTGTAAAAGGAAAAATAAATGGTGATCTCCGAGTCTAAGCAACTCAAATAAGTTTTGATTTCTGGGTCTAAGCGACTCGATTATTCGAAAAAAAAAGGAGAAAAGAGAAAAAGTGAGTGATGATTTTCAAGTCTAAGTGACTCGTTTTTTTTAAGAAAAAAAGAAAAGTTTTTTTGAGTCTAAGCGACTCGTTGATTTGAAAATAAAAAAAGTTCTTTCGAGTCTAAGCGACTCGTTGATTTTAAAATAAGAAAATTCTTGAGTCAAAGCGACTCGTTGATTTGAAAATAAGAAAATTCTTGAGTCTAAGCGACTCGTTGATTTGAAAATAAGAAATTTCTTTCGAGTCTAAGTGACTCATTGATTTTAAAATAAGAAAAGTTCTTTCGAGTCTAAGTGACTCGTTGATTTTAAAATAAGAAAATTCTTTCGAGTCTAAGCGACTCGTTGATTTGAAAATAAGAAAATTTTTGAGTCTAAGCGACTCGTTGATTTGAAAATAAGAAAATTCTTTCGAGTCTAAAGCGACTCGTTGATTTGAAAATAATAAAATTTTTGAGTCTAAGCGACTCGTTGAAAATAAGAAAATTTTGGGGTCTAAGCGACTCGTTAATTGAGAGGAAAAGTAAGGTTCTTGGTTCTGCAACAATAGGCTTTAAGTCCAGTAAAAGCAAGGTCTACATGAAATTCGAGTGCTTCACAGGGTCGGTACAACCCCTCATTACAAGTGGACAAATGAAATAATGGAATTTGTGAGCATGGAATAATGAATCCAAATAAGGGCGGTAAGTGAAAAGCACAATACCAAGCATTGAACCCCAAATCATGACAAGAAAATCAACTCAAGAAGAGGGGATATCGCAAATAAGTTTTAATACATTCAAATGCACAAAGTCATGGGGGCACTCATACATACATTGTTCATCATGGATTGCATTGCATTGCATTATTTTATCATAAGCATAAAAAGGTGGTTTGGGAGTATACCAATCTGTTGAAGGCTCGTGCCGAGAGATGCGCCCCGGGACCATGGGACCCTGAACCACTAGCCATTGTAGAATTTGCAAGCAAAGGAGAAGAAAAGTTAAGATTCATATGAAAATTTGTGAGGGAAACATAAAAATATTTATGATCTTAAGTATAAATCAATCAAAGATGCAATCTTGATGATTAAGTAGTGAACATACCTTGACTTTGAGTGGTTCTTGAGTAGAGAATCAAGAGGGAGTGAGATCCTAGAGAGAAAATCCAAAATAGGGAGAAGAAGAGAAATAAAAAGAAAGGAGAAGAATCAAGTTTTATGCACTGCTGGTCAGGCCGGCACTCGATGGAAAGTCACCGGCACTCAGTGAGTGCCGCGCGACATTTGACGGAGTACCGGCCGACACTAAGTGAGTGCCTGTGTAGAACACTGAGCGCCGCCGCGTGTGCCAGGTGGCCCTCTTCCTCCTAATTTTTATATTTATGATGAGGACCATCGATTTTTGCTCCCATGTCCCTAAAGATTTTCCCTCATTTTGAAAGGACCCCTGGAGTTTAAAAAATGAGTTCTTAAGCCCTTTTGCAAATCAGAATTAGCCCTAATTGTGAGGAATTTTTGTCAGAAGCACCCAATTTTGGAAAATAAACTAAATTGAGTTAAATCGACTCCAGATTTTTAAATTTGATTTGAATGGAGTCTGATTGACTCCAGAATTTTGAAATTTTGATTTGAATGGAGTCTGATTGCCTCAAGATTTTGAAATTTTGATTTGATTTAAGTCTGATTGACTCCAGATTTTGGGAAGTGAATAAATTGGAGTTTGATCGGCTCCGAATTTTTTGAAAGTTTGATTTAATTGGAGTATGATTGACTCCAGAATTTTGAAAATTGAGTTGATTGGAGTCGGATTGACTCTGGATTTTTGAAGACTGGTTTGTTTGGAGTCTAATTGACTCTGGATTTTGGGACGTGAATAAATTCGAGTTTGTTCGGCTCCAAATTTTTCAAAATTTGATTTAATTGGAGTATGATTGACTCCAGAATTTTGAAAATTGAGTTGATTCGGATTTTGAAAGATTGATTTGTTGGAGTCCGATTAGATCCGAAGTTGGAAATTTTATTTGATTAGAGCCTGATTGACTCCAAATCTTGGAAAAATGAATGAATTGGAGCCTGGATGGTTCCGGATTTTGAAAATTTGATGTGATTTGGGTCTGAATGACTCCGGATTTTGAAAATTTGATGTGATTTGAGTCTAAATGACTTCGGATTTTAGAAATTTGAATAACGTTGAGTCTAATCGAGTCCGGATTTTAAAAGAATTTTGATTTTATTGAAGTCTAATTGACTCTCGATTTTGGAATTTAATTTGATTTTGAATCTGGTAGACACTAGATTATGGGATAATTAAGCCGATTTGGATCCTCAATTTCAGAAATTGAAAGCAGATACAAATCCAAGAGCTTCCAAATTTAGGAAAAGTAATTCGAAATTGAATCTAAAAAAAAAGTAACCCCTAAAAGGAAACTAAACTAGGAATCGGCATAAAATGGCCCAGTTGATCAGATGATTTTTGGAGGATTATGGAGTGTAAGGCGTGAAGTGACTCAATCATTCAACGTGCTACCTGATTCGACTACGGAGTGTAAGGCGTGAAGCGGCTCAGTTAATCAGATGATTTTTAAAGGATCAGAGAGTGTAAGGCGTGAAGCGACTTAATCTTTCAGCGTGCTACCTGATTCGACTATGGAGTGTAAGGCGTGAAGCAGCTCAGTCAATCAGATGATTTTTGGAGGTTTATGGTGTGTAAGGCATGAAGCGACTCAATCTTTCAGTGTGCTACCTGATTCAACTATGGAGTGTAAGGCGTGAAGCGGCTCAGTCAATCAAGATGATTTTTGGAGGATTATGGAGTGTAAGGCATGAAGTGACTTAATCTTTCAGCGTGCTACCTGATTCGACTATGGAGTGTAAGGCATGAAGCGGCACAGTCAATCAGATGATTTTTGGGGGATTATGGAGTATAAGGCATGAAGCGACTCAATCTTTCAGCGTGCTACCTGATTCAACTATGGATTGTAAGGCGTGAAGCGGCTCAATCAATCAGATGATTTTTTGAGGATAATGGAGTGTAAGGCATGAAGCGACTCAATCTTTCAGAGTGCTACCTGATTCGACTTTGGAGTGTAAGGCGTGAAACGCCTCTGTCAATCAGATGATTTTTGGAGGATTATGGAGTGTATGGCATGAAGCGACTCAATCTTTCAGCGTACTACCTGATTCGACTATGAAGTGTAAGGCGTGAAGCGTCTCAGTCAATCAGATGATCTTTTGGAGGATCATGGAGTATAAGGCATGAAGTGACTCATTCTTCCAGCATGCTACCTGATTCGACTATGGAGTGTAAGGCGTGAAGTGGCTCAGTCGACCAGATGATTTTTGGAGGATAATGGAGTGTAAGGCATAAAGCGACTCAATCTTTCAGCGTGCTACCTGATTCGACTATGGAGTGTAAGGCGTGAAGCGGCTCAGTCAATCTGATGATTCCTCGAAACACATGTTCCCAAGAATAAAACCATAACATAACCGGAGAATTTGAAGCATAAGGCACACTTCTGATAATAGAAAGAGCAAGATGACTCTCGATCATCACATTTGGGAGCATAAGACATAAAATTTGAGCATATGCATCACAATAAGATAGGAGTACATCTGTGTGGTTATTTGCGTTTATGTGTTGTCCTTTGCCCGAACTACGTTCTGGTCTGATTCCCGATGGGATACATAGGTAGCTCACCATTGAGCACGACCAGCTTTTGGCTCTCTGCGCACCCGACTTTTGCAACACACTTTTTGTTTTACCTGGATTCGATCATTTGGTCAAAGTCTTGTCCTTCACACAGGCTTTGACATTCACTTGTGATACGCGTTGCTTTACAAGCTCTGCCGAAGAGGGGCAAACTGTAGACACTCCAATTTTGACCAAAATGTCAAATCCAGGGATTGGCTACCTCTAAAAGACCGATGATGACGATGACCGGTGAAATTCAAAGTTTTTTTCTAGAGAATTCAAATTCTTCAATGATTCTTTGAATCGAGTTTCAAAAATCAAAAATAAAAGAAAGAGAAATTAGGTATTTGGGAGAAACCCGAATGTCGAAGACATATGAGAAAGTCAGTCTGGGGACTTATCCTAAAAGAGAGAGAGAGAGAGAGAGAGAGAGAGAGAGAGAGAGAGAAAATGAAAAGAAATTTGAAAAGAAAAGAGAAAAGGATAAAAGAAAAGATAAAAAAGAAATAAAATGATATATTAGAATATATACCATATATATGGGTATATTCTAATGAAGTACATTATAAATATAAGTACAATAGTATATACTTTACTAAATAATTAAGTTTATAATTCCCCATCTTATAAATGTAATAATTTAGTTTATAATTTCCCATTTTATCTGTTGTTTCATTATAATGCATGTCTGGATACAATGAGATGAATCAATGATGAGTTTTGTTGTTTTAGACTATATTTTATGCAGATATGATGTGTGCCATGAGTAGGAATGAATTAAGGGTAAAGAGTAAATCCAAAGTACAGAGGCGACATTGCAAAAATGAAAAGACATGTTCAAGCGATTGAAAACTCCTCAAGCATTCGTCGCTTCAATCGATCTAACCATGTTCAAGCGCTTGAAGAATCACAAAGTCAATCGATCGAGCAAGTTTGATCGATCGAACATGGGTTTACCAGGATTTTGCTGGTAGAACAGTAGGACACAGCTTATTATCCCTAGCTTAGATTTCTCTATAAATATACGATGTAAACACGTCCCTAAGGACGCCCACTTTTATTTTCAACAGTTTCATATAGAGAGATAGAGACTTTTCTTATTATTTTGTAGGTTTTTCATGCTTGGATATTGATTTAGTTCGAATTTCAACAAGTATAATACAAGTTCTTCATTTTAGGTTCTATATTATAGTTCCTTTTACACTCTGCCTATAGTTTGAGCAGTTCTAATCTATTTTAGTCATCAGTTTTGTTTTCTAGTACTCCAAATTCTTAATTTTCATAGTTTTTATGTTAAAAATCAAACCAAACATAGCCTTAATCATGTCATACGTTAAAAACCTATTTTCTGCACTTAAGATGACATCTGAGTAGTCCAGTAGTTGGGAGATTGCGATGAAATAGTGATCTCCAGCCTCTGCCATGCACTACAGAGAACACTTTTGTTCAATCGATTCAAGTTATTTCGATCGATTGAACCAGAGATTAGTCAAGCGATCGAAGAGATTTTGATTGATTGAAGGAGGATGCAATTTGATCGATCGAGAGTGCTTCGATCGATTGAGATTGTATCTTCTTGAGATGATCCCTTTAAGTTTTCCAAGACCTTCTGTTTTTAAATTGTTCCAATAAGTTCAGTTTGTCAAAATAGTTTTAAAACTTAAGGCCTTAGGGCTATTTTCTTCAATGACTTTTGCAAACCACCTTGAGTGCTAGAACCATTGAGGGTTCGAGACTAAACCATTGTTTTAAACTTGTCTTTTAAGTCTTTTAAATCAATTATGATGATATAGTCCCAGGCGCCAAAGGACTATTGATTCTTTACCATTAGGAAAATATAGAATACTGAAGAAGGATGTACTCCTTAGAGCTCTAATGAATGAGCATGGTTGATGGCTAGGTCATTGCAGAATAGTGTAAACCCAGCGCCTTCCTTTTATAAAGTAAAAACCCATTTTAAAATCTACTTAGTTATTAGTTAGATTGCTAGTTTAGTTTAATTGCTTCACTAAAGTAGTTGGTAATTGTGGAACTTTGTGCTCTACACTTCATTTAAATTATTGATTTTTACTTTCATTTTGAGATTAATCTACATTAGTACTCTATCACCTTCCCTATGGGATTAACCTGGTCTTACAAGTTTTACTACTTGGATGATCGTTTACACTTGAACGTAGCGCAATTGCGTACACATTTATAGTCGTGTCAGTGCCTGCGCAGAGTCTACTAAGACATCCTGTAGCTCGGTGGCGTGAAAGTCCTCATCGTCAAATATCATCCGACCCATCTCCATATAAACAAGCTCTATAGTACGAGCACAATGCTTGGCCCCTACACGAATCATTTCCGGGTGCAATAGTCCTTCTACGTATCAAATGTCATTAGTACTCCTCAAACCACTCCAGGGCGCTCATCCAGATACAATAACTATAGAATATAGGGTCAACTGCCTCAACTCTGTACGCATAAATGAGGTATTGTCCCATCTCATCCTCTACGTGCATTGGCTCCATGATCTGAAAAGAAGCTAACTTAAGTCAATACTAGTCGCAAGTTATCTTGAGGCTCGTATGTGTAGGACAATTAACGAGCATGATTAAACCTGACTCTGATACCAAAAATCCCTATCACGCCCCAGAGTAGCAAAAATAGGAAAAAATTTAACAATTTTCTCTTTTGGGTCCATAGGTTCGTGCTATCATGATTGTCCACAACAAATAAGAACCGATATCATAAATAACAAGCAACAATAATGTTATGGTGGTGTAGGCATGCTGATATATTAAACATCAAGATCAGAGTCGTAAACTTCATTATTACATCATCATAGAGAAGATGAAAGAAAAGAGAATAATATCTTGTGCATAAGCCCTACAACATAGTAATAAGTCTAGTACCCAGGGCCTCAACATAAAAAAAAGATAGATAAACTAATAGTGTTTAGCTTCTTCCAGCTAACTCGCGAAGCCATAGCCTTCCTCGGTGTACTCCTCCTCTAGGTACTACCACATTACTTGACCACCTTGGCCTTTTATCTGACATCTATGCCTGACTTAGCCTTTAATAATACTCACATAATAGCACGGTACTCATTACTCTTTTACGAACAAAACACAAGAACCAGACCGACGGATACGATCATCTCATTAATTGCTTTCATTGTATCCACATTGTTATTGATATCATAATCGCAGCTTATGGAACCATAACTAACGCCCGTGGTACATGTCGTCGATGCTCATCATTTCCAGGATATCATATTCTCTATTTATCACATTATCATTATTGAGGTTTACGTGCCTCTCACATATAAGTCTTACCAGTTCAATTCATTATTAACGTACTATAGAAAATATGTTTATACCAAAATCAGTAGGCTCGATCGCCCGCCTTTGTAAATTCAAGGATTCCTTTTCTTAAAAATGATATATTACTGAAGTCTATACCAACAATATAAAGTACAGCTCTCCATAAGCACATGCAAGCATACATAATAGGTACAACAATAAGGTACAGTGTTCATAGTTTGTGGTACCGTGAACATATCATGGATTAATATAAACATAACATGCAATAACTCATTCTTACAAGTACTGCATAAGTCGAGCGCTCTGGCTAGCCTATTGGTTAGGCTTAAGCGCTCGGGTTTGATAGTTTTCTAGCAGTTTTGTTATTTCATAATAGAATTTCATTTTAAATTTTAATGCATGTGACATGCAAGCTATGAACTCATTAATTAACTTTAGAAAACACGGACTAGGAGTGAGTATGAGTATTCACTTAGCTTAGATGATAAAATTGATGCAAATGATGATGATTATGAGATGATGATGAATATACTCCTTAGCCTACCACCTACAAACAAATGGCCAAGCGGAGTTGGCAAGTCGAGAAATCAAGAACATTCTCGAGAAAACTGTTAGCTCTAATCGAAAAGATTGGGCTTATAAACTGACCGATGCACTATGGGCATACCGTCCTGCTTTCAAAACCAATATGGGAATGTCCCCATATAGATTAATGTACGGGAAAGCATGCCACCTCCCCTTTGAGATCGAACACAAAGCTTATTGGACGACACACTCATTAAATTTTGATATTAAAGAGGGAGGACAACCGAGAAAGCTTCAACTCACAGAACTTGAAGAAATACACAGAGAAGCATATGATAATGCAAAGCTGCATAAAGAGATATTAAAGGCTCGCCATGATAAAACTATCTTTCAAAAATTGTTTGACCTGGGGTAAAAAGTTTTGCTATATGACTCCTACCTCCATCTCTTCCCAGGAAAGCTCCGCTCCAGGTAGACAGGAGCATTCATTGTGAAATCTGTCTTCCCATTTACAGCAGTCAAGGTGCATAACCCCAAAAATGATGAGCACTTCTAGGTGAATGGCCAATGGTTGAAGCCATTCTTTGAGAACTTTGAACTAGAAATCGAGCACATCCAATTGGTTGTGCCCAATTATTCCAATGTTTAAAATACCATAAGTCTATCATAGTTGTTGTTATAACTTTTAGCTTTATGCTTTTCTTTTGGTTTAGATTAGTTGAATTTCTAGTTTGTGACCATGCATCCTCACCCACTATATCATCATCTTTAACTCATCTGACAGTTTTGACCATGAGCAATAATGAAGATACTAGACCTATCTATTCCCTAGTATCTTGGGGGAACTTGAGTTCCCAAATCCACCTTAGACTGCTGAAGAAGTTGAATTTTGCCTTTTACCATATAAAGGGTTAGGGGTAGACGAACTCATTGATTTATTCCATGGGTATGTCCCTATTCCACCCGCCCTTCTTGCCTTCAACCCTTTGAACACATGATATTCCCCTCTAATGATGAGGAGGAGGATGAGGAAGGGGATGATATTGGGCTGCCAGATAATGAATTATGGCAACAATGGGGCATCAATAACCTGCATGATGTCGTGGTTGGGAATCACTACACAATATTCATGTTTGATGATTTCATTGTTATTACATTGGTTCCCTATCTACATGTGCACTCGAGCTACCTGCTTTATCAGATTTAATGCCCTCTGCCAGCTACTGCACACTACGTGTTCTTGCCAATGGTGAAGTTGGGTTTGAGTCATACTTTATCTTGCTATAGTTTCTTTTTCAATTGCTTTTTGTCTTTTACTCTCTTGTCTAATTTTTCATCTATTTCTTTTTGTTATTTTTATTGTCTAGGGTTGTCACTATGAATCTCAATGCTCAACCAGTGTTCTTTCTACACCTGCTATTCCATAGGTCACCCACGTGGTTCCCTAGCACTCTGCTATGAGAGAGAGAGAAAAATTAAGGAGTTATACTTCTTTATCCATGTCTCCATCGAGATCGTTATGATCTCCTCTCACTTGCTCATTCAATTCTTGGGAGAATCCAGACACACTAGATGATATTCTCGACGCCTTCAGATCTTTCTGGGACCATGAACTATTAACCTTGGATTCCAACATTGAGGAATTGGCAGAGTGCTATGTTACTGCAATTGTGGAGGATGATGGTTCCACCTAAAAGAAATAGTGGCCAACTTCAGTTCTCGTTCTTGTTGATCAATCTTTATAGAGTTGTAGTT
Source organism: Hydrangea macrophylla (assembly GCA_033977485.1). Taxonomy (NCBI): domain Eukaryota; kingdom Viridiplantae; phylum Streptophyta; class Magnoliopsida; order Cornales; family Hydrangeaceae; genus Hydrangea; species Hydrangea macrophylla. Next base: position 1,299,345 of record CM066992.1, read on the forward strand.
ATAGTCCTAAACACATGCTTTATTTATTTTCAGTTTTTTATTTTCAGTTGTAATAAGGTCTAAGTAACCAGTGGGGGTTAACATTGTAATTGGATCTTATAAAAGAATACTATATTACTGGTTTTTGAAAATTCTATTGCAATGATGAGTATTTCTAGCCCTAATACTAAGTGTCAACTGCTATTTTGTATTTTGTATATCGGGTTCAGTTTCTGTATGTTGGGGGTGAATAGGTATCATTATATAGAGAATCTAATTAATCTTGCCTTTGATCGATCGAAAATCTCTTAATTGATTGAACCTTTTGTGCTCTCAAGCTCTTGAAGTATGTTCAAGTAATTGACCGTTCAATCGGTCGAACTTTCTCGATCACTTGAGACATGTTTTAAACGAGGTGTCCAGGACACTCTTCTCATTTTCAAGCAATTGAGAGAGGGAGAGAGTTAGTGGTGATTTCTGGTCCCCTTTTCTCCCTAACGCCCTCCTCACATTTGTTTCGAGGTCTGATCAGCACAACCTCGTCATTATCATTGCCTCACCTTCACCTTTGCACACTAACCGAGGTAAGTCCATGAACCCCCTTATGCTTAGATTGTTAACGAATGTGAGGGTTGCCCCTAATGGTCTTATGACAATATAAGCAACTAGTTAGTGTATTTTTGTTGTTCTCTTGTTGTTTTTGTAACTTTGTTTTTGTCATTTTTGCAAAATTCTATGTTCGATCCATTGAACTGGGCTCGAGCGCTTGAACTTGACCCAGTTTCAATCGATCAAAAAATGTCGATCGATTGAACTATTGCAAAAATAGATTCAGTTTTATTGTTTCTGTTTTGCTTGCTTTTCCTTGCTTTCTCCTAATTTTCTTTCTTCCATATAAATCCTACTACATACTATTACAAAGAAAGCCATTCATCTCCTCATCCAGGATCCGATCCCCGCCCATGGGTTTTAGAACCTCTAAGATCAAAAAAGGTTCACCCAGTATTTTCAAACCCAGAAGGTTATGCTTGAAAGACATTGGAATCCATTTAGGTATCTGCCCCTTTGTTCCTAACATGAATTTAGGACATGCCTCGCTGGTTCGAAGTGCTAAGTCAGGCTAAAAGAATTAACATTTCTTGGGTCCGTGAGGCGTGTGCCACAATGATAAAAGATCCCGCTACCCCTTTTATGTATCGATCTTTCTTCTGCGGGTGGGAGTTTCATTTTTAGTCCAGCCACTGTCGCCGCAGCCTTGGGCATGACTTAGGTACCAAATTGTGTTTGTCCTCATTAGCCATAGCCTCTATGATTACCGGTGGAGCCATGCCCAGATGGAATGGCATATCACTTATCGAGGATTAGTATCTCACACATAATTATAAAATGCTCCATCTAGCATTATGCAACTACATTTTATTGGCATCCTACCATAAGAAGTTGGCACCTTGGTATACGCGCATTCTATATGCAATGGGGATAGGGCAGAAGGTCTGTTTGTCATGCCTCTATATAGACTTCATGATCCATCCCACTAGCTATGTTGCTACAAAGAGACACCTGAGGCATGTGGGCTATTCATAGTGTCGTTGCCCCAGTCAGGATTACTCCTATTGCCCCCGGTGAGGTTCAAAATGCATCTAATGGGTTTGGTAAGATGGCAACACACCATCAGAGGTACTGATACAGAGGGAGCAACTTTTGGGACGCCATTAGAGGTCAAGGAGTATGATTCTGAGGATGATGTTGATCTAGTAGCTAAGGTACAGTAGTTTAAGCTGCGACACTGATCTCAAGCACAGACCAAGGGAGAGTCTTCTGTGTCTCTCTAGACCATTGATGCGATGTTAATCGAGGAGAGAGAGGCACAATTGAGACTTGAGAGGAAGATAGATCATCTGACTGCTTAGCTGGATGCAACTTTAGTTCAATTAGGGGTAGCTGAGTCCCTTCATACACCACCAGCCCATATGCCCCGGCTGCACCATTTACTTTTGTTCCATCATCATCTTCAGTTCCACCTCCTGTTATTGAGCCACCACCTCTGGTCGTGGGTGATTCATCAGCTACTACACTGCATGACCAGATTGCGAGTGACCCGACGAATGCTATTATAGTTGTTGAGGGTAAAGAAGGGACCACTACTTTTGATGTTGATGTTCAGTTTCCTCCTGCTCCGACCGCCACCACAGATCCAGCTGATGTGGACTCGATCGAGATAGATTAGGTTGTGTAGAGTGAGAGCGAGAATTTTTGTTATAGTTACTTTGTCATTTTTTTCTCTCCTCTCGCTTTACTTATTATTTTTGTATTATTAAACTTTGATCACTGCCCTGCCTCTTTATCATTGCTATTACTCCAATGATTAGTCGTTATGATGATTACAGACCATGTTTTGTTTTTCCTTATCTATTAATCTTGGTCTTAGAGATTGTGTGTGCTTGTACAGGTTGCTATGATTGTTGCCATTATTGCATATAACCAGGTGAACTCTATCTACAATCTCTTTGAAAATCAACCATGAGGACATAATTATTTTCAACTGGGGGTTATCAGTAGATAGACATTCACCTACACATTCTACTTAGCACAGATGCAATTTTTTTTTACCACACACTTTATCACACAAATCTCATTAAATGAACAATTTCCTGAAAAAAGTTGAAATTTTAATACTTCAAACAATAGGGAAATCTCCGAATTTCTCTCTTTTAGTTGTTTACAATGTTATGACAAATTCCTGTCAGTCTCATTTTTTTATGAATTATATTTACATGCTTGTTAGTACTGCTAAGGTGATTGCATATGTTGAACATTCATGTATCTGAAACCATATGCACTAGTGGCAGTTACATCAAAAATTTAAAAGGGAGTTAATATGACTATAGTATTCAAAGAATAAGTAGTAGAGATGATTCACCCTTAGTGAGTTGTTGATCCATTCTTTGTTTCTGAGGGATTATCACACCAAGTCAGGTTATTTTTACTCATTAAGAATAGAAAACTCGTAAAAATAGTCTGAATCCATTTTCATTTTTGCCACTTGTTAGACGAGAACGTTCAAGAGCTACCATCTAAAACTTGATAAATACTAAAATATAAAAGTTAAGGAGTTAAGAAATTGAGTTAAGCCATCAAATTTTACTCTGTAGCCCATTGATACACCCTTTTCTCCATTCAAATGCCCCATACTTCTCATCCCATATAAATCAAATACTGCCTATGCTCTTATGAAAACATGAAACACCCGATTATATGCCTTGACCCCAATGAACAACATCATTTATATGTCATTAAATTGTCGATGCATACGGTTAGAATTAAGTTGAAATGGGGAATTTTTTCATAAAAAAAAGAGAGAGAAGAAGCAAACCAAGAAGACAATACAAGAATCAATTGAATGTGGAAAAGGAGTAAAGAAAAGTAAATATATATATATATGCATAAGAATGGAAGATGTGTTGGAGATTCAGGAAGGCAAAAGACGATCATCGACCTAACCCATGGCATGCTAAGATAGGCATGTTTCCACCCATCACTTCTATTCACCATACCAAAACCATAAAAAGTCTTAACAATTCTTGACGACTTAGTTTAAACATGTAAGTGAGAATTGGGTTATCTGCGGTAGTTCACTCTTCTAGTAAGTAGTATCTTTTCATGAGACTATACACTCTAAAAGTTTATTTTTCAAGAGTCGTGTATAAAAGCATTTGTGTCCATACATCTCTTCATATATAGCTTTATACACTGAGTGACCATTCATACACAAGTTTCTGAGAGATGTCTTTTTAAGAGTGCAAACCAATGTGAGAATTGAGTCAAAGCTACGAGTTCCAAGAGTGCGATAGTCTAACAACTCTAAGTATGGTTTGACATATAGCTGTTAGCTCCACACACACAAGGATGCATGAATGTGATACATACGCATTGATTACCTTAATGGCATAGAAAGCATGTTGATATTGTTCATGGCTTGTTTGAGAATTACATGGCATTGTAGAGTGGGTTTTCTGTCACCAAGAGAGAATTGTTAAAAGTTTTCCAAATCTTCCTAATTTCAAACATGAATTGTGTGGGTTTATTTGTTAGGAAACTGCATTCCCAGAATCCATTGATAGTGCGTATAATCTGGTACTACAAAAAATTTTGTGAAATCTATAATGACCCTGCAAGGGCAAAATAAGGGTTACCTTGAACTACAAAAACAGATTGCTATAATGGACGAATCAAGAACACAAGCTCGATAACAGCTCATAATCTTCTACCGTATTCCTCTGCTGCCAGAATATCGAATTGAGAGTAGGCTCTTTTGTATTCCTTTATGTTTTTTGCTCTCCCACTTTATGCTCTCTTTTCTCTTCTGAATTATAATCCTCTTGATGGAAAAAACGCAAACTGAGAAGTCAATAAGGTATAGGCTTCCTTATGGAATTAGGAAACCCTAATTCGAACTGAATCGGATTCCTATTTCTATAAATTATAATTCGTACCACTAAAGAATAACAATTGCACTCCAACCCTTATCTCAAAAATATATTTCGAGCTCTATGTTATTAAATGTTTATTATCTTCCCACATTAAGATTATAGATATCCATTAATTAAATATAATTATTGACAATCATATTTAATTAATCTCTTAAATTCCTTGAGATCCTCTGCTTAACTAATATGATATGTCAAATACAAAATCCACCTGCATGGTTTGATATAATCAAAACTTATAAGCTTTCTCAAAGGGATATCATTAATCCCAAAATTGAGACATGGATTCCATCAATTATTAATATCCACAACACAATTAATATTGTTACCCAATCCAATGAGATATTGACGCATTTAAGGATCTCACCCTTTTAGGGATCAAAGCGTAAATATCAAATGTACGTATTTATAAATTAACTTAGGATTTAGAGCATAAGCACTCATAATAGCCATGAGGTATTAATTGTCTTATAAGTTAGTACAAAGATAATTACCCCAAGTCGGTCCCGTTTAATACACAAAGTGTACCAGTATAGTGAGTTGAACTATACTGTTTCCTGCGGTCAAGACAAACCTATTATATCACCATGCTGCAGTCATATCGATGGTGTGTCCAATCCCATCTAAGACTATAAACCAAAATCTTACATTCTACAAGATCTGATGGCCTAATCTTCTGTGTGTAAGCCGAACTCTACATAACAAACCACCTACTATGTAGAAGAAGAGACACACATGCACAATAAACAATATAATGCAAACATTGCCCAAATAGATTCTCATAAAATTTGAATAATTGATTTTATTAAATGAATAATAAATCAAATACATAAAGCATGGCTTTTAGCATATATTCCTAACAATATTCACTGCAAACTCTCACAAGACAACACTCATCCACTAGGGGGAACCTAGGGGATTAACAGCTTATTGCATAAGCTAAATGCAACCGCGATTCCTATGAAAATGAGTTAGAAAATTTTCTTTCTATTTATGTTTATTTTAGTTTTTTTTTGTCTTTCTTAGTCATTGTAGTATTTATGTTTACTTGTCTGTTTCTTTTCGTTTTATCACTAGGGACTAGCAAAAAGCTAGTTGGGGGCTGTGACAAGCAGGGGTATTTGTAGAATACACCTGCTCTATGGCCATTAAATGTAATAATTTAGTTTATAATTTCCCTATTTTATCTGCAGTTTCATTACAATGCATGTCTGGATACAACGAGATGAATCTATGATGAGTTTTGTTGTTTTAGACTATATTTTATGCAGATATGTTGTGTGCCATGAGCAGGAATGAATTTGTGACACTCATAATTTTCTATTATTAATAATGTAATTTTTTAATATGCAATATCAAGAGGAGCGAGCGCTCGAACTTTATTTTGAGTGAAAAGACTAATTTGCCCCTGGGCTCTAAAAATTCTATAAATGCCAATTCATTTCTGTATTTTTTTTATCTAAAGAGCAAAGAATTCCAGAGAGGGTTGTATGAGGGAGAGTTCATATACATACACATTTTGCTTTGCATGTCTATGGATTCATGATCCAATCCTTCTATGAGCACACACACACACACACACACACACATGTATTACAACATCCTTGAAGTCCTAGAACTTAGTTTTGGAGGATCAAAGGTGGTTTAGTGCTTGCATGTGTGATTATTGAAGCTAGATCATCTTCATCAACATCTTTGTCAACAAAATCATCATCTATTTCATTTTGGTTGCCTTGTGAGTACTTTAACTCATATACTCTATGTGTATGTATAATTATAATCTGTAAAATGTTTTGCATGTGTTGGATTCTTCAAAATCTAGCATTAGATCATCATGATCTATTTAGTTTTGAACTCATTGTGTGTACTCCAATTCATATATAATGTGTCTATGTACATATATAAGTTGTAAACTTAAGTTGCATGTGTTTGATTTAGCTTAGTCAAGTTTTAAATCTTCATGATCTTTATTTATTCCTTAAGTTTACTTAAAAATTCATGGTCTAGTTGGTTTTCATCTTTTGTGAGTAGTGTGATTCTTGTATAATATGTACGTTTACATGTATGATCTGTTAATTTAGTTGCATGTGTGTTTAGAGTTAAGTTTTCACTAATTGAGTTTTAAATTCGTAACTATATTTCAAAATTGAAACAGTCTGCTGGAAAACTACTGAGTGTTAGTGCTTGAGCAAGCGCGAGTGCTCAAGCCTGGAGCGCCCGAGTGGTTCGAGTGCTTGAGCATAATAGAAATTAAATTCCTTGCTTATTTATTTGTCGATGTTAAAATAGTTGAGCTATACGAATGTCCTGTCCCTGATTTGTTAAACTGAAATTATGCATGTTATATTTATGAACGAGCTTTTCAATTCTTTCAATGTGTTAATTATTTATTGATGTCGAACTATTGTTACGATAAGTTTTGTGACGAATAATGGAAATGCGTCGGGCTGAATCATTAATGATGTAACAATTGTAACTACGCGGATAATGCACCTAAATGAATATGTGTACTGACAGACACGTGTTAGCATGTCTGTGTTGCATGGTCGTGTCGAATAACCTCGCTAGTTGTTCTGTGGATGTTTGGTTCAGTTGTGGCATTGAAGATATTTGAATTGTGTTGTGTTTTATGAAGTGTTGTCATCGGTATGTTGTGATCGGCAGTGTTGTGTTGGTGTCGGGTAAGGGCTAACTATGGGCTAGGCGAGAACTTGCATAACGTCACAATAACTTCTAAATGATAACATAAATGGTGTATATGTTCCTATTGTGCATGCTTTGTATTATTTAACGCAGCTTTCAGCTGATGGGCGTATGGCCCTGTACATCCGTGTCTAGCTGCTATAGTTCTAGGTACTTAAGATGTTGTTCCGCTGGGGAGTAGCCAGGAGAGGAGAACGTTGACCAAGAAGGTTGGGGTTGTGCCAGTTGAAGTGGCGTTCGAGTGCTGAAGCCATTCTGTTCTGCTGAGGAACTTTAGTTGTTTATTTGTTATTATGTTGTTGTTGTCATTAAGGGCCATTTGTCCTTTGGACTTCTGTTTATTTTATTTCAAATGATTGTAATATAAACATGTATAATGGATAATTGTAAGACACTGTTATTGCTTCCGTTGAACTTATAACATTTCTACTATTATTATTACTCTAATATTTTTTATTTCATTAATGTTTGGAAAATCATGCGATCTGTAATTTGTTATGAGCCTACGGGTCTGATAAGGAAGCTTACTTCCCTTAATTATTGCAACATCGGGGTGTGACAGGGATTGTTTGGTATTAGAGCGCTAGGTTTAGTTGTGCTTGTGATTATCCTACATTATGTTGTGAACCATAAGATTACCTCGCTAGTATTATGTTAAGATAGACACGATGCCGATTCGACGAAGTCTTCTGGAGCTGCTTTACATCTTAAGTTGCGCACCACTGTAGACACCCCATTTTTTCGACTATCAGATTTTGGAGACCCATAGCTTGGTGGTTCACAATGATCGAAAAAGACTCAAAAGGACTCCTGGAAGTTGGTTTTATTTCTCAAGATGCTCAGAATGACCAAAATGCCCTGAGAGCCCGAAAACTCCCAGATTTGGACCAAAAAGTTCTGGAAACATGCTATGTCGTAAGAAAAGTAAGAAAATGAGTTTTTAAGAAAAATCAGATGAAATCGTCAGCTCCCAGAGACCCCCGGAAGTCCCGGAAGTTCCCAGAAAGTCCCCGTTGACCGGTTTGACCAAGGTTTGACCCAGTTTGATCAAGTTTGATCAAAATCGTACAAATTCACCGGAATAATTCTAGATCATAAGGAAAGTATTAAAGTAAGTTTTAAAAGAAGATCGCACGAAAACGTCAGCTCCTGGGAGCTCCCAGAGGTTTCCAGAACTTCCCGGGAATCCCAGGTTTGACCAGTTTAACCAAAATTTGACATTGAAACCGGAGCACTGTAACAATTTTCAAACATTTTTCATGGATACTAGGGTTCAATAGCTTTCCAACAGTGTATCACACACAATTTTCGAATTTAAAACGAGTTTATTATGAATTTCCGAAGGCGAAAAAGGCGATCAAATCGACTTTTATCGCAAATACCGCAAACCTTTTCAAATTGACCTATCTCCAAACTATTTGTTATGTAGAATAGACTCCATTACCTTTCCAACGGTATAACACAACCTCAATTTGGAGTTCGTATGCATTTTCTGTGAATTTTGGACGAAATAGGGCCTTTTCGAGAATACCGGAACCTCTGGGGGTCTAAACAGCATTTTTTGGACGAAGGAGGAGCAGTACCGCAACGGAACTGGCCCACTGGCCTCGCGGCACAGGCCCAGTGCCGCCGCGGCACTCTCCCCCAGAACAGTCCATTTTTGTAATTTTGATTGGGGGTCCAATTTGATTAATCAAAAACCAAAATGATGTAGTTTGATGTTCACAGATGTTTGGGACCAATGGGAACACTTTTTAAATCCCAAAACCACCCCAAATCAGCCTATATAAACCCCCCATTGCTCTTCGTTTTGGGGGGACCAAGTGAAAAGCTTGATAAAGTTGTAGAGAGAAAGAGAGATAAAGATTGATTTAGAAGTGAGAAAGGAGCTTCCTCCTACTATTTTTCTATAGAAAGTACTGAGTTGTTTTCCTCCACCATTCTTCTATATATTTCATCATCAATACACCCAACTACCATTTATCTAAGCATTTTTGAGTTAGGAAGCTACTTCTATGTCCAAATGTCAACATCTATGAGTGAAACACCAAGCTACAAGTCCAATATCAAATTGATTATCATCTATTGATTGTTATTTACTTGATTGTTCATATTATGTTCATCTCTTCCTAACCTCATTTCTTTTTTGACATTTTTATTTACTTACTAGTTCATCATCCTCAAAATGATGACATGAAGTTTGACGTGAGTGAATCCTTATGGATAGTAGCTCTTGACCTCAAAAACATGTTTGATAGATGATAATTATAACTTCAATACCTCCAAGGTATCCTTGAAGTTATGTTCAAAATAAAAATGAATCTCTTCAATAATATTAGGGGTTCTTGATGATGAGTTTGATGTTGATATTCCAAGAGGTTATAATCTCTATTTGATGTTGAAAATACACATTCAAAACCTCTATTTCAAAACCCCTCTCAATCCCTCTCATTTTGATTTCAAGAAAGAAAACTCAAGTTTTTCCCAAAATCTTCAAAACAGTGAGTCAAAACAGTGAATGATCTGAGTTCAAAGATTTCTCTAGAACTCAATACTCAATGTATGGATGCAAGACCACTTGGAAAGTCTTCCTAACTCATTAGAGAACACCCATGAGTTTAGGTTTGAGTTGGAAATACTTGAAAATGGTCCATTTGGACCCATACATTCTCTCCAGATATTCTATTTTTGCTGTCATAGCAGCTTGGTCTACTTTCAACTTGTTTTACAGAACACTTTTCCAACAGGGGTGGTCCTAACTTATTTTTCCTTTGAACTTCAGTGTCTTAGGGAACCTTCTGTATAATACGGACCTCTAGATGTTTTGTTTTCATTTTCTAAGATTTTTTGACATTTCAGTCGACAGTTCAAACTCTGTTTCTGAGTAATCTCCATTTTTCATATGATTTCTCTCAATCTGTAATTGTTATTAAAGATTGGCTTTTTGAGTTGTGTTTTAGACACAATAAGGAAGACCTCCCTAAAAAATCATGCATTGAAAACATTCCTAACCCCTCTTTTCCATTTTCACAAGATCATGTTACTATTCTGTCCACTATTCACAGCAAGCATACTTTTACTCCAATCCTTTGATTTGATGCTTACATGCATTCCAAATTAGCTCATGTCTTAGGAAGTAGTTCATAATACATTTGTACATATCCCATAATGACCTCGTTCATTCATTCATACACATTCTAGACTTCTAAGTCATTCTAGGAATCCATGAACACAAAACACACTACAACCTTGGCACATTCTAGATACATACATTGCATTCTTGCAAGATTTGGGAATTTTTGTAACTCCTAATCTAAGAAGATTATAAGGAATGATCATGATCACACGTTCATGCTTCCCCTCGATCTAACCATCCTTTCTCATCCGTCGCGGGGATTGAGAGATCTTCTCTTCTCAAAGATTAACATGCATCATTCTAGCATGCTAAGCATCCTTGTTTTCTTTGATTTATTTGTTTCAAGAACAATTCATGTCCCCTTAGATTAGGAAAACTTTATTACTTTATATGTGATTAGACGATTTTTCCTAGGTTTATTTGTGTGATCTTTCACTTTACATTGTATGATATTTGACTTAGATCTTATGATTGATATCTTATCTTTAGATCTTCCATTTCAAATTTTCTTATGTGATGTAATATACTATCATAGTATTAATTGTCGAACCATACATAGTATAAGATAATTATTTGGATGCTAATTGAGGCCCGTCGAAAGACGGGGCGAGTTGAGGGTGTTTTAGTCGCGACAAAGGCTCCTTCCTCTCTCGTACCAAAACCCCGAGCCAAGTTCTTTGGTTATGAAGGGCCGGTGCCCTTTATCCGTTTGGGTGAGTCAAAATTAGGTTTCTTGGTTTCTTAAAGACCAAGTGGCGACTCTGTATCTATTTTCAACAGACCTTTTCTCTCTCTTTTCAAATCAAATTTCAAACAAAAACAAGCAAGTGGTGGAATCCTGTGTGTCCACAATCTGGCGACTCTACTGGGGATATTTATTTTCAAAACAAAATAATACCCAAAATCATCATTTTACTGTGTCTGGTTCACCGCATTGCACTCTTGCATTCCCCCCCCCCCCCCCCCCTGACTGTGTCTGAAACGCGGCACTGACATTGTTCAGGTCTTGCTGTGCCAGGGCATAAGTCACCGTTGATACTGTACCTTCCAAGGTATATCAAAAAGAGTAAACACTTCCGTACTGTCTCTCTGACGGTATATTGGAACTCTCGTCAATGGACCCTCTTTGACAAAACCCAGCCTTTGCATATAGATTCCTGTAGAACCTTTCATAGGACTGTTCATTTATCTTTTCAGATAGGACAATGTGATATAACTGTTGTATGCCCTGACGGGATTACCTATGCGGTGTAGACGCTTATGTGGAATGAGGCAGAACCTCTTTCTTATGATTCCCAAGGCAATCACTCACATGTGATCACATTGAGTTGACCTGCCTAGGCACCATGACAAGGATGTCTACTTCATGCTCACAAAGATATACACTGCAAAGCTTGTTTGTCGGTCCTAAGATATAGGAGTATGAAAACTTGTTAGACAGTATGATCACCATCGTCACATGCTTCTGTCATATACACCTGTTCTCCTAGAAACTCTGCCCAACTAATCCAGATATCCCAGTTTCTCTCAGAAACTGTCTTAATTTCCCAAAAATTCCCAAATATGCCAGTTTCTCCCAAAAACTCCGCTTAGATTTCCCAAAAATTCCCAAAACACTCAGAAATTCAAAGGTATCCCAGTTTCTCTCAGATACTTTGTCTAAATTTCCCAAAAATTCCCAAATATACCAGTTTCTCCCAAAAACTCCGCTTAGATTTCCCAAAAATTCCCAAAACACTCAGAAATTCCCAGGTACACTCAAAAATTCCCCACCCTGTCTAAATTTCTCAGAAATACCCAAAATAACAGTTTCTCCTAGAGACTCTGTCCAGATATCCCAGATATAACCGAATTAACCAGTTTCTCCCAGAAACTCTGTCCAAATATCCCAGATATGCCAGTTTCTCTCAAAAACTCTGTCCAAACCAACGAAAAATGTCCGGATATGCCAGTTTTTCTCAGAAACTCTGTCCAAATCAACCAGAAATGCCTAGTCTCTCCTAAAAGCCTTCATAAAACCCTGGAAACCCCTATTATCCCTTGGTGATCATACTGGAAAGTAGGGTTGGCACACTCTATATGGTTAGGACCTTATTTGTTTAACTGCTATCTGTTAGAAATGGGAGCATCATATAGATTAGGGCTTACATCCGCATGCTTGTCTCATTTGCATACACCATTCCTATCGTTCTGCACGCACTGTTTCAGTCAGGCTGTACACGAGTCAGTCCATGTCTGTTAACATCACTATAGTTGTCATCTCAATCATCACTGTTAAAAGTTTGACACAGTCTTTTCACACCTATATGTCAGTACAAGTTTAGAGCACCCAGGATCTGCATTTGTGAGTTAGAGGATTAAGGAGTCACCTTGTCAGAATCACTCAGCCGAAAGTCAGCTTTATGGATCCAGAAAGTTTGGAGGCCAGAATGACAGAAATGATCAACCAACAATCTGACCGGTTGGCCCAAGTTTTAGCCTTTATGGAAGAACTGAAACAGCAACAACCATAATACCCCCTGGGTTCTTGCCACCACCGGGGTTTATACCACCACCACCGCCTGGGTTTGCACCACCTCCTGAGAACAATGTAGATGATGATTGGTTCAATGGGGCCCCACCACCTGCACTTAATACGAAAATTCAAGAAAAACTAGTAAGGTCGACAAGCTTGAGAAGATACTGAGAAAGAGTAAGGGGGTCGACGATTACATGTTAGATCTAGAAGGATTGTTTGAGCCCAACAAATTAAAGCTACCTGAGAACTTTAAGATGCCTGAAATTGATCGTTTTGATGGAACTGGGAATCCAAAGAGCCACGTAAAGTTTTGCATGAGTGTTTTCCAATCAATGGGCTGCACCCATGAGCACATTGCAATGTTGTTCCCTCAAACCCTCGCCAAGGCCGTTCTATCCTGGTTTCTGACCTTGGAGGTTTCTAAGACGCGGACATGGGAAGATATAGTCCAGGTTTTCGTTAATCATTACTCCTACAACCAAGAGCTCGATGTCACCATCCGGGATCTAGAGACTACCTGGCAGAACATCAATGAGTCCTTCTCTGCGTTCTTGAGCAGATGGTGGAACAAAATGGCCCAAATGACCCATCGACCAATTGAAAAGGAACAAGTCCGGATGTTGATCAAGAATCTACAGCCGTTGTACGATGAGAAACTATTCTACCAGTCCATCTCAACATTTGAAGAACTGTTTGAGATTGGGACTAGAATTGAGGATGCAATCAGGGAAGGGAAAATCAAGAATGAAGAATCATAAAGCCAGTCCAAGAGGCCCGACTACTTCCGAAACCCTTCAAATGTAAACGACCTTAGTAACCAACCCATGGCCTATTCTCCCCAACCATACCAGCTCACAAACCAAACCAGCTCGCCTAGCCGCCCTTACCAAAATAGGGTACCCCGTGAATTTTCCAAGCTAGATATCTCCCCCTCCGTAGCCTTAGGCCGCCTGCTAAAAAAGGGACACCTCCAACTCCTTCAGCCTCGTGCTGATCCCCCACCACCTAACTGTGACCTGTCCAAATGATGTGCCTACCACCAAGGCCCAGGCCATGACACCGACCGGTGCATACGTCTCTGCCATGATATCCAAGACCTCATTGATCGAGGAATCATCGAGCAACCACCCATTCAACCCCATGTCACCTAAGCCCATGGCATATCCTTTTAAATGATCCCTTTCATTAACACCCGTGAATGTTGAATCCGTGCAGTGGAGCAATAGTGTTTGGAACTTCAGCTAAAAAAAATAATAATAATAAATGGGTCACAAAGACACTCCATTTGAGACCAAGTCGAGTCTGTTCTATATTTTGAGTCTATTTCAAGTTTGATCTTGTGGTCAAGTCTGTCTGTCATCGAGTTGTTGTGAGTCTATATCGAGTAATGTAATCATTCTCTTGTGATGGAATGAAGTCTCATTTTGCCTAATCTGATCTGTATAATCATAAGTGCATGAATCGCTGAACTGAAAATGTCACTTTTCAAATTACCATGGATATTACTCTGCTAATAAATTTTTGCATCAAAAAAAAAATAAAAGAACCCTGAAAAGGTCAAAGTTGATTTCACGCTGGCACCGATGAAGAGCCGAGAATCGAATAGTCTTACTTTAAGAATTTAAAAGATGCTTTTGCTCAAATCTCAAAAAGACATACTTGAAACTGACTTGGGGCTTGCCCAACACCCTTTTTCCACCATTTCGAAGTCTTAAGCCCAATCTAATTGGGAGCCATACAATCTGTCCAATTGGAAGCAATGCAGACTTAGTCCTTGATGGTATCCAAACATTTCAGTGAGTTTCATCTCCACTTTAAAAAAAAAAGGAAAGGAAGAAAAGGAAGAAAAAAAAAAGAAAAGCTCGCTAGGTTTAAAACCCGAAAGGGCGCCTAGGCAAAAGTTAGAGCTAAAAAGGTATTGATTTCCAAGATCCGACCCTAGCCAGTCAAAATGATTTTACAAATGAGAGAATTGTACGCTTCAAGATACATCATAAAAACGTGCCTAGATCACATTTCAAAGGCTCGGAATGACCACACATAAATCCCGAGTGCTGACGTGCACATTCCAGAATTTCGAAATTGTGATCAAAAGATCTCACAAAAATCAACTACATGAAAAGTTAAATTGACTGGCTAGGTGAAAGTGAAAAGGATCAATCCTCAGAAAAAAAAAAAAAGAAAAGAAAAGAAAAGAATGGGAGACTGAAACTGAATCTTCTTATTCAAGGCTACCACAAGTGACCTAAGTTTGAACTCCTTTGACGATTGGTTTGAAAAACCCTCAACCGATTTCTTTCAAGACCTTGCCTTGAACTACGCTTGACCTGATTCCCACCCGGGGATACGTAGGCAACCGCATTGGTTCGGTCGACACCATCATAATCAACCCCTCTTCTCTCAAAGACTTTGGCTTAAACTACACTCGACCTGATTCCCACTTGGGGATACGTAGGCAACCGCATCGATTCGGTCAACACCATCATAATCAAACCAATTTTCTTCAAGCCTTGCCTTGAACTACGCTCGACCTGATTCCCACTCGGGGATACGTAGGCAAACGCATCGGTTCGGTCGACACCATCAATATTTACCCCTCTTCTTTAAAGGTCCTGGCCCGAACTACATTGGACTTGATCCCCAGTCGAGGGTACGTAGGCAGACTTTCACAAAAAAAGAAAGGAAGGATGACTCGCTAGGATGAAAATCTGAAAGGACGCCTAGGCAAAAATTAGAGCTAAATCCAAGGTGAACAATAACAAAAGAGAGAAAATAGCTCTCTAGGTCACTTCACCAGTGCCTAGGTAAAAGTTACGAGCATATAAGAGATTAAAGTCACGGTCCTCACCTTAAGCCAGAGATCATCTTCCATACTATGGGCAAACTTTGGCTACTCGCCTCGTTTGCCTGAATTTTACTATCTACCCTTCATAAAAGGTGCAAACTTCGGTCACCTACCTCGTTTGCCCAAAACCTCCAATAAACCATTGTCCAAACTAGGGGCAAACTTCGGTCACCTACCTCGTTTGCCTATGAATTCTACTTTCTACAACTCAAACTAGGGGCAAACTCCGTTTGCCTAACACAATCCCTTCACACCAAGGGCGAGTTTTCAAGTCACCAAGTTGTTTTAAAAATTTTGAAATAGAGCATCTTTTATTCTAAAAGCTAAGGCACTAATTCAAAGCACTTCCTGGGAAAAGTAGAAAATTGATTAGATCAATAGGGAGGAATTTTCAAAAGCTAGATTTATCAGCAAAGTGCTATCATATTAAGATGAGGAGTGAACATAAAGGATGAACGGTACATCATTCATGATGAAGGCACATTGGATCGTGGCAATTTGAGAATTTCATCTCCAAGTCAATCCTTCTTTGTTTGAGTCAGTAGTAATCTGATCAAAAGTGCGTCAGAGATCGAGGTTTCAGACAAACTAACCCAACTTTCCTTGTCGTTCCTGTTAAGTCCATTTGTCCTGATGGTCTCAAATGTGTGGGTTAAAGGTGATTCCCAAATAAAAAAATAAAAAAATAAAAAAATAAAAAAATAAAAACTTTGGATATAAACAGAAGTACCAAACATTATTACTACACCAGTCAAGGTCGCAACATTAGAAGTGTCCTGGGTACGAGTGGCATAAACTCGTAAGTGGTTGCAAACTACAAACCGATAGTTGTTTCTCAAGGTGGCTGATCGGAGGAAATATCGCCAACACCAAGAAACTATTGCTGATGTGTTAATGAGGTGTGTCGATGAGACGTGTTCAGGGCTCAGAGTCCAGATGTGTTGATGAGGAGTATTGATAAGATGTGTTTTAGGGCTCAGAGTCCAGATGTTTTGATCAGATGTGTTGTTGAGGTGTTTAGGGTTCAAAGTCCAAGTGTGTTGTTGAGGAGCATCAGATATGTTGAGGAACATCAGATATATCAAGGAACATCATTGAAGAGTTGAGGAGCATAAGATTTGTTGAGGAGCATCTTTAAAGAGTGAATGAGCCTCAAATGTGTTGAGGAACATGGTTGAGGAGGAGCATCAGATGTGTTGAGGAACATCAGTAAATTTGAGAAGCATTGTTGGAGCATCAATGAACATCAGAGTAGTCGAGAGACATTGTTGGAGCATCGAGGAACATCAGAAGAGTTGAGAAGCATAGTTGGAGCATCGAGGAACATCAGAAGTGTTGAGAAGCATTGTTGGAGCATCGAGGAACATCAAGAGAGTTGAGAAGCATTATTGGAGCAACGAGGAACATCAGAAGAGAGCATTATTGAAGAGGAGTATCGGGTGTATTAAGGACCATTATTGAAGAATTGAGGAACATCAGACGTGTTGTGGAGCATCAGATTTGTTGAGAAGCATCGTTGAAGAGTTGAGGAACATTGGATGTGTTGAGGAGCATCAGATTTGTTGAGAAGCATCGTTGAAGAGTTGAGGAACATTAGATGTGTTGAAGAGCATCAGATTTGTGGAGAAGCATCGTTGAAGAATTGAGGAACATCAGATGTGTTGAGGATCATCAGATTTGTTGAGGAGCATCGTTGAAGAGTTGAGGAACATCAGATGTGTTGAGGAGCATCAGATTTGTTGAGGAGCATCAGAAGAGTTGAAAAGCATTATTAAAAAGTCGAGGAGCATCGTTAAGATTTGAAGAACACCATTGAGAATCAAGATGCATTGAGAAGCACCGTCAAAGATTTGAGGAACAACATAAGAGCCGTTGAGAATTGAGGATCATCATTGAAATTTGAGAAGCACCATTGAGACTCTGAGAGTCACCGAGTCCATAGTATCACGATTAAGGGGAGCATGAGTCAAGTCTAGAGAGTCACTTCACCCAACACAACAAATTGGCCATAACATGACACATAGCCCATCGGTCGCGGCACACACAAATCGCAAAGCCCACTAGGAGTGGCAAACACACCATAAGCATTCTTTTGAGCACCACAGTATCACTTTGAGCACCACACTCTTCCTTGGGTAAGACCTCCAGGTCGAGATCCCTCACAAGTCTATTAAGCAAAGCGTAGATCACCAAGCCCACTGAGAGTGACGAATATACACAACACATGTACTAGGACCACAAGCGCTTTAGAACACAACACAAGCATGACACAAGTCCACTTGGAGTGGTACGCCGCACAGCACCAGTTCATGATAGGATCAGAACACTAGACTTGATAGGACTCATGACACATTTCATATCACGCCCATGCATTGCATATCATCCTTATAGTATAGCATCTGCCTGTCTCGTTGTGCATGTGTGATTTGCTCCTTTGTGCCCTGAACTATACGTAGGCAGCTCACGCAGAGCATGACCAGCACTAGCCTCAG
Organism: Hydrangea macrophylla; assembly: GCA_033977485.1. Lineage (NCBI taxonomy): Eukaryota > Viridiplantae > Streptophyta > Magnoliopsida > Cornales > Hydrangeaceae > Hydrangea > Hydrangea macrophylla. Next base: position 1,317,505 of record CM066992.1, read on the forward strand.
CATCATTGCATCTTTTGCAACGCTTTTTATCCTAAATCTATAGCCTCCAAAAGACCTGTCTCTTCAAAGCTTTGGCACTCCCTTGCGACATACGATGCCTCGCAAGTTCATGCCAAAGAGAGGCAAACTATAGACACCCCATTTTGTCGGCTATTAGATTTAGAAGACCCATAGCTTGGTGGTTCACAATGATCGAAAAAGACTCAAAATGACTCCTAGAAGTTGGTTTTATTTCTCAAGATGCTCAGAATGACCAAAATGCCCTGAGAGCCCGAAAACTCCCAGATTTGGACCAAAAAGTTCTGGAAACATACTATGTCATAAGAAAAGTAAGAAAATGAGTTTTTAAGAAAAATTAGATGAAATCGTCAGCTCCCAGAAACCCTCGGAAGTCCCGGAAGTTCCAGAAAGTCCCCGTTGACCGATTTGACCAAGGTTTGACCCAGTGTGACCAAGGTTGACCAAAATCATCCAAATTCACCGAAATAATTCTAGATCATGTGAAAAGTATTAAAGTAAGTTTTAAAAGAAGATCGCACGAAAACGTCAGCTCCTGGGAGCTCGCAGAGGTTTGCAGAACTTCCCGGGAATCCAAGGTTTGACCAGTTTAACCAAAATTTGACTTTGAAACCGGAGCACCGTAACAATTTTCAAACATTTTTCATGGATACTAGAGGTCAATAGCTTTCCAACGGTGTATCACACACAATTTTAAAATTTAAAACGAGTTTATTATGAATTTTTTAAGGCGAAAAAGGCGATCAAATTGACTTTTATCGCAAATACCACAAAACTTTTCAAAGTGACCTGTCTCCATAATATTTGTTATGTATAATAGACTCCATTACCTTTCCAATGGTATATCACAACCTCAATTTGGAGTTCGTATGCATTTTCTGTGAATTTCGGATGAAATAGGGCATTTTCGCGAATACCGGAACCTCTAGGGGCCTAAACAGCATTATCTAGACGAAGGAGGAGCAGTGCTGCCGTGGCACTGGCCCACTGCCGCCGCGGCACAGGGGTAATTCCACCGTGGTACTCTCTCCCAGAACAGTCCATTTTTTTAATTTTGATTGGGGATCCAATTTGATTAATCAAAAACCAAAACGATGTAGTTTGATGTTCACAGACGTTTGGGACGAATGAGATCTTCTCTTCTCATAACATGCATCATTCTAGCTTGCTAAGCATCCTTGTTTTCTTTGATTTATTTGTTTCAAGAACAATTCATGTCCCCTTAGATTAGGAAAACATTATTACTTGATATGTGATTAGACGATTTTTCCTCGGTTTATTTGTGTGATCTTTCACTTTACATTGTATGATATTTAACTTAGATCTTATGAATGATATCTTATCTTTAGATCTTCCATTTCAAATTTTCTTATGTGATGTAATATACTATCATAGTATTAATTGTCGAACCATACATAGTATAAGATGATTATTTGGATGCTAATTGAGGCCCGTCGAAAGACGGGGCGAGTTGAGGGTGTTTTAGTCGCGACAAAGGCTCCTTCCTCTCTCGTACCAAAACCCTCAGCCAAGTTTTTTGGTTATGAAGGGCCGGTGCCCTTTATCCATTTGGGTGAGTCAAAATTAGGTTTCTTGGTTCCTTAACGACCAAGTGGCGACTCTGTATCTGTTTTCAATAGACCTTTTCTCTCTCTTTTCAAATCAAATTTCAAACAAAAACAAGCAAGTGGTAGAATCCCGAGTGTCCACAACGATGACTTTTATTGTTCTTTTCTTTATTCATTTGTATGTCATTGCATTTGACACCTCGTCTCTTGGCATTCCATATGCGACTGCATCTCATGCTAATAAAACTAGCATTTGTATATATAATTATATTTGATTTTGGGTAGTGAACACCTCTAGACTATCTTCTAAGGTAGTAGTCTAAGCTGAGAAATAATTGTTCCAATATGGATACTTGTGCATAGAGTCAAGATGGTTAGAGTGTCTCGTAATAACCATAATGGAGTCAGACTGTCTGAACCGGTACCCGTAGGATTAGACCCAACTGGAGTTTTTGGGAGATTTCTCCGAAGGTTGGAGTATATTGGCAATCAACAAGGTGCGCATCATTATCCATCACCACCACCGCCACCTTCCCTACCGAGACCTACCGGAGACAAGGTATTAGAGAGATTCAGAGCCTTACACCCAGAAACGTTTTATGGCGTATTTGGAGCATTGAAAGCCAAACAATGAATTAGAGAGATAGAGTCATGTTTCAAGGTTTTGGTTTGCTCAGATGCTGATAAGAAGAGGTTTAAAGAGTTTCAACTCACTTATTCTATTGTAGAATGGTGGGAAGCTCAGCAGGCCGCTTTAGGAGAAGAAGCTATTAGATGTTTGAGTTAGTAGGAGTTTAAGACCATGTTCCTTAAGAAGTATTTTCCTACGTCTGAGAGAGACAATAAGGAGAAAGAATTCATGGAGTTGGTTCAAGGAACCAAGACAATTCAGGAGTACACAGTTGTTTCAAAAGGTTGTCTCATTTTACCCCACACCTGGTATATACTTTAGAGAAGAAGAACAAGAGATATCTACTTAGGCTTGGGATGACTATTCAAGGCCATGCCATGAGTTCTGTGATGCAACCATTTGAGAATTTTGTAGAGTTAGCCTCTAATTTAGAGATGATGTATAGGAGACAGCAGCAGAAATAATTTACATTCAAGACAGCCAGTCGCCCTACTCGTAGCCACTCAAAATCACACCATAATACTAGAGTGAATAGGCAATGGAATGGCCCGAGAGGACAAATGCCCAATCCTCCGCCAATGCAAGTTTAATTACCTGGTACTGTACCTGCATTAGGAGCACCTCTACAAGGATTCAATTCTGGTGTATGCTTTAATTACTGGATTTCAGGACATATGTTAAGGGATTACACTGTACCCAGAAGCAACAAACGACAAGATATTGTTTATTACATCTGTTGTAAGAACGGCCATGTTAGCAGAGATTGTTTTCTTTGCCAACGAGTAGAGACTGGGCTAGCTGCCTCACTTAATCAAGTGTGTGCCAATGCTATTATTCTAAGAGGAGCAGGATTCGATGCCGTCGAGTAGCAAAACCTCAAAGGTATGCTTACCCTCTATAACAATCGTGCATTAGTCTTATTTGATACTGGAGCCACAAATTCAATCAAAATATATAGAGTCATAAAGGAATTAGGTTTAGAACCTCAGAACCTTGATGTAGCTTTGAATGCGATTTCACCTTTAGGCGTCACTGTAAAATTAGGAAAGGTGTGCAAGGAGTGTGCGCTAATTTTAGATGATCGAGAGTTACCTACAGATCTGATAGTTCTATCGATGAGGGAGTTCGATGTAATCTTAGGAATTGACTGGTTAACAAAGTCCAGTGCCAAATTGGACTGCGTTAGTAAGATGATTTTCTTTGTATTACTAGGAACATAGTCATTCATCTTCTAGTGTAATCCGTTGAGCGATGCATTTCTCACTACCCGCTTAGCTGTGATAGAAGGCACTAACACAGAGACTACTACTGCTCAGATTCTAGTAGTACGAGAGTTTGATGACATATTCTGAGACATCTCTGGATTAGCCCCAAAGCACGAGATTGACTGTGACATTCATCTAATGCCAGGAACGGAACCAATATTAAAAACCCCGTATCGTATGGCATCGACAGAAATGCAGGAGTTAAGTAAGCAAATTCGAGAATTGGAGAACCTTGGATTCATTTGGCCTAGCACTTCATCGTGGGGAGCACCAGTGTTGTTAATTAAGATGGATGGATCAATGCGACTCTGTATAGATTACAAAGAGTAAAACAAGGTTACAGTCAAGAACAAGTACCCACTATCGTGGATAGACGATCTGTTTGATCAATTGCAAGGAGCCGTAGTGTTTTCAAACATCGATCTGCGATCAGGATATCATCAGTTAGTTGTTCGAGAAGAAGATGTACCAAAGATAGCTTTTCACTTGAGGTATGGGCATTATGAGTTCCTGGTTATGCCATTTCATTTGACCAATGCCCCAGTGGTGTTCATGGATTTGATGAACCAAGTATTCAGACCCTATCTAGATCAGTTTGTTATTATCTTTTTCAATGACATCTTGATTACTCGAAGAACATGGATGAGCATTTGAGGATTGCCTTACAGACCCTTAGAGACAACCAGCTTGTCGCCAAGTTCAGTAAGTACGAGTTTTGGCTCAAGGATGACAAGTTCTTAGGACATGTTGTTTCTCGGAAAGGTATTTCTGTGGATTCCGCAAAGATCGATGCCGTGTTAAATTGGAGCTGACCTAGAATTGCTTCCGAGATTAGAAGTTTCCTTAGGTTAGCTGGGTATTATTGTTGTTTTGTGGAAGGATTTTCAAAGATTGCAGCCCCACTTATTGGTTTGACGCACTATTCAAGAGTTGCCAGTGCTAAGCATTTCGAGAAGTGGAGACAGATTTGTTATCTATTGCGATGCTTCCTATCATGGTTTAGGGTGTGTGCTCATGCAAGATGGAAGAGTGATTGCTTATGGATCTAGGAAGCTAAAGCCGCATAAGAAGAACTACCCGACATATGATTTAGAGTTGGCAGCCATTTTGTTGTTTTCAAGATATGGAGACATTATCTGTTTGGAGAGCAGTTCGATCTATTTTTTTCCATTCATAAGAGCTTGAAATACATATTCTCGTAAAAGGAGCTTAACATGAGGCAGAGAAGGTGGATGGAGTTGTTAAGAGATTATGACTTCATGTTGCAGTACCACCCTAGTAAAGAAAATGTAGTCGCAGATGCTCTAAGTAGAAAGCTTCACAGTACTGTTGCTTCACTTATGGGTGGAGAGTGGCAAGATCTTGAGACAATGGTCGAGTTTGGAGTTTTACCTGTTGAGGCAGAAGAAGGAAGAATAATGGGATGCTTGGTAGCTCAAGCTACACTCGTCAATCGGATCATAGAGGCTCGACAAAAAGATGTAGAACTATGCCAGTTGTTTGACGAGATAACAGGAAAGGATCTAACCAATTACAGTATTGAGAATGACGGAGGTCTCAGATTCAAGAACAGACTTGTTGTGCCTACTACAGATGATATCAGGAAGGATATTTTGGAAGAAACACACATATCAAGATTAACTATACATCCTGGAAGGACGAAAATGTACAAAGACCTAAAGAGTAGTTTTTGGTGGGATAGCATGAAGAAGGAAGTTGCCAAGTATGTTTCAGAATGCTTGACTTGTCAATAAGTTTATTTAGAACACCAGAAGCCGATGAGACGTTTGCAGCCATTGTCGATTCCGCAGTAGAAGTAGGAGCACATCATAATGGATTTTGTGGTAGGATTGCCTCAATCCCAGCTGAATCATGATTCCATTTGGGTGATTGTTGATAGACTCAGTAAGTCAGCTCATTTCATCTCTTACAATATGACCTAATCAGTGGCAAAATTGAGTCAATTCTATCTATAGTAGATTATGCGTTAAACATGGTTTGCCAGCCACCATCATGTCAGATTGAGATTCTTAATTCACAACAATGTTTTGGGAAAGTCTTCAAATAGCTATGGGAACATCGTTGAGACTGAGTTCTTCTTTTCATCCTCCGACCAATTTATAGACAGCGAACGAACCAAGTAATGGAAGATATGCTCTGAGCTTGCATGCTAGACTTTGAAAGATTGTGGGAAACTCATTGTCTGCTGATAGAATTTGCCTACAACAATAGCTACTATTCAAGTATAGGAATGGCACCTTTTGAAGCATTGTATGGAAGACCTTATAGATCACCGTTGTGTTGGGTAGAAGTTATAGACAGCAAGCTTTTAGGCCCAGATTTGGTTTCAAAAACCAATGAGAAGATTATAGTTGTCTGAGAGAAGAAGGTAGCACAAGACCGACACAAGAGCTAAGTGGATTTGCGCATAGAGATAAGGAGTTCAGTGTGGGAGAGCATGTCTTACTCAAAGTTTCTCTGATTCGAGGAGTGGTGAGGTTTGGTCAGAAGAGAGGAAAATTGCCGCCTCGCTACTTTGGACCATTTGAGAACTTAGAGTGGGTGGGAAAAGTCACCTATAGACTAGCGTTACCACCAAAGATGTCAGGAATCCATAATATCTTTAATGTTAGTATGCTAAAGGAGTATCACCAGGGAGCTATGCCATATGTGATCGATTTTAGAGACATAGAAGTGATAATGCATCATATCAAGAGAGACTAGTGTAGATTTTGGACAGAGAGGTCAAGAAGCTAAGGAACAAGGAAATGCCATCGGTGAAGGTTTTTTTGAAATCATCACAATGTATAGCAAGCTTTATGGGAATTAGAGTCCTTTTATAGGTGATGGAGAAGTGTAACACTCGTAATTTTCTATTATTAATAATGTAATTTTTGAATATGTAATATTGATATTTTCTATATAAATGAATAGTATTTTGAGAGTGCTTAACATCTCATGAGTGTTCATACATTGGATAGTATAATTCATGTTTTCAAAACAAACCTTTCTCAACTTTCCAAACCCAAGAGCTCAAGAGGAGCGAACGCTCGAGCTTTATTTTGAGTGAAAAGACTAATTTTCCCCTGGGCTTTGAAAATTCTATAAATGCCAGTTCATTCCTGCATTTTTTTTGTAAAAAAAATTGGGAATTCCAGCGACGGTTGTGTGAGGGAAAGTTCATATACATACGCATATTTTGCTTTGCATATCCATGGATTCATGATCCAATCCTAATATGAGCACACACACACTTGTATTTCAACATCCTTGATGTCCTGAAGCTTAGTTTTGGAGGATGAAAGGAGGTTTAGAGCTTGCATGTGTGATTACTGAAGCTAGATCATCTTCATCAATATCTTTCTCAACAAAGTCATCCTCCATTTTATTTTGGTTGCCTTGTGAGTGCTCTAACTCACATACTCTATGTATATGCACAATAAAAATCTGTAAAATGTGTTGCATGTTTTAGATTCTTCAAAATCTAGCATTAGACCATCATGATCTCCATCTACCTTTTAAGTTTATGTGAATCTCATGATCGATTTACTTTTGATCTCATAATGAGTACTCCAATTCACATACAATGTGTCTATGTACATATATAAGTTGTAAAATTAAGTTGCATGTGTTTGATTTAGCTTAGTCTAGTTTTAAATCTTCATGATCTTCATTTATTCCTTAAGTTTACTTATAATTTTATGATCCAGTTGGTTTTGAGCTTTTGTGAGTAGTGTGATTCTTGTATAATGTGTATCTTTACATGTATGATCTGTTAATTGAGTTGCATGTGTGTTTAAAGTTAAGTTTTCATTAATTGAGTTTTAAATTCGTAACTATATTTCAAAATTAAAATAGTCTACTGGAAAACTGCTAAGTACAAGCGCTCGAGTGGTCCGAGCACTCGAGCTTAATAGAATTTGAATTCTTTGCTTCTTTGTATGTTGATGTTAATATAGTTGAGCTATACGAATGTTCTAAACTTGATTTGTTAAACTGAAATTATGCATGTTATATTAATGAACGAGCTTTTCAATTCTTTTAATATGTTAATTATATATTATTGTCGGACTATTGTTACGATCAGTTTTGTGACAAATAATTGAAATGTGTTGGGCTGAATCATTAGTGATGTAAGAATTAAAAATATGGGAAGAATGTACATATATGAATATATGTGCTAACGGATGCGTAAGAGCATGGTTGTGTTGCATGGTCATGTCGAATAACCTAGTCGGTTGTACTGTGGATCTTTTCATCAGTTATGGGGTTGACAACAGTTGTATTGTGTTGTATTTCATGAGGTGTTGTCATCAGTATATTGTGGTCGGTTGTGTTGGTGTCGAGTTAGGGCAAATTTTGGGCTAGGCGATTAAGTTACGGCTAATTGTGGACTAGGTGATGAATGAGGTCATATGTGGCCGTAATTCGCATTTGAGGGTCATGTGTGGTCATATGGAAGAATACGATTAAGTTAGGGCCAATAGTGGGCTAAGCGATTGATTAAGAGGGCCATGTGTGGCCGTGAGAAGGTCAGTTTGGGCATGTGTCATATATCGTATGTTGACGGAAGCTAGTACCGTCTTTTCATTATGGTTGTGGGCAAAAGATAGTACTATCAGTGTTGTGGTCATGTGTGACAGAAACTAGTAATGTTAAGTTGTGAGTTGTTGGCAAGGTTGATTTGTGCGCGTTGTGTTGCATTGTTGTGACTGCATAGTCAGGAAAAACATTAGGTTTTTAGGTGGGAACTTGTATAACGTCATGATAGCTTCTAAGTGATAACGTAAATGGTGTATATGTTCATATTGTGTGTGCTTTGTAGCATTTCACTCAGCTTTAGCTTATGGGCATGTAGCCCTGGAGATCCAAGTTAAGTTGCTGTAGTTCCAATTGCTGAAGATGTTGGTCTGCTGGGTGAGTACCCTGGAAAGGAGAACGTTGACCCGGATGGTTGGGGCTTTGCTAGTTGAAGTGGCAATCGAGTTGCTGGAGCCGTTCTGTTCCACTGAGGAACTTTCACTGTTTATCTGTTATTATATTGTTGTTGTCGTTATCGACCGTTTGGCCTATGGACTTTTGTTTCTTTTATTTCTGATGATTGTAATATAAGTATGTATAATAGATAATTGTAAGACACTGTTATTGCTTCCGCTGAACTTAGAACATTTCTGCTGCTATTATTACTATGATATTTTATGTTTCATTAGTGTTTGGACAATCATGCGATCTGTAACTTGTTACGAGCCTACGGGTCCGATAAAGAAGCTTACTTCCCTTAATTATACAACACTGGGGTGTGACAGAATTAAAGGAAAAGGGTAATGCCAAATGCAGAGGAGACATCGCAAAAATGAAAAGACACGTTCGAGTGATCAAAAACTCCTCAAGCGATCAGAGCTTCAATTGAACGAACTATGTTCAAGCGCTTGAAGAATCACAAAGTCAATCGATCGAGCCAAGTTCGATAGATCAATCGAACATAGGTTTACTAGGTTTTTGCGGGCAACATAGTAGGATGCAACTTATTAACCCTAGCTTAGATTTCTCTAAAAATATACGATGTAAACACGTCCCTAAGGATGCCTACTTTTATTTTGAACTGTTTCATATAGAGAGATAGAGACTTTTCTTATTGTTTTGTAGGTTTTTCATGCTTGGATATTGCTTGAGTTATGATTTCTGCAAGTTTAATACAAGTTCTTCATTTCAAGTTCTATACTATAGTTTCTTTTACATTCTACCTATAGTTTAAGTAGTTCTAATCTATTTTAGTCGTAGGTTTTGTTCGCTAGTAGTCCAAAATCTTAATTTTCATAGTTTTTATGTTGAAAATCAAACCAAACATAGCCTTAATTATGTCTTACGTTAAAAACCTATTTTCTACACTTAAGATGATATCTGAGTAGTCTAGTAGTTGGGAGATCGCGATGAAACAATGATCTCCAGCCTCTGCCATGCACAGCCTTTGCCATGCACTACAGAGGACACCTGTGTTCAATCGATCAAAGTTATTTTGATCGATCGAACTAGAGATTATTCAAGTGATCGAAGACATTTCGATCGATTGAATGAGGACGCAGTTCGATCGATCGAGATTGTAACTTCCTGAGATGATCCCTTTAAGTTTTCCAAGACTTTCTATTTTTTAATTTTTCCAATAAGTTCAGTTTCTCAAAACAGTTTTAAAACTTAAGGCCTTAAGGCTATTTTCTTTAATGACTTTTGCAAACCACCTTGAATGCTAATACCATTGAGGGTGAGAGACTAAACCATTATTTTAAACTAATCTTTTAAGTATTTTAAATCAATTGTGATGATGTAGTCTCTGTCATGAAATTATTATTGATTATTACCTTTATGAAAATACGGAATAATGAAGAGGGATGTACTCCTTAGAGCTATAATGAATGTGCATAGTAGATGGATAGGTCATTGCGGATTCGTGTGAACCCAACGCCTTCATTTTATAAAGTAAAAACCCGTTTTAAAATATTCTTAGTTAGTAGTTAGATTTCTAGTTTAGTTTAATTGCTTCATTAGAGTACTTGGTAATTGTAGAACTTTGTGTTCAACACTTCCTTTAAATTATTGATTTTTACTTTTCATTTTGAGATTAATCGAAGTTTGTACTCTATCACCTTCCTTGTGTGATAAACCTGGTCTTACTAGTTCACTACTTGCATGATCATTTACACTTGAACGTGCACAAGAGTGCACACATTTATAATCGTGTCAGTGCCTGTGTAGGATCTGCTAAGATAGCATGTAGCTCGATGGCGTGAAAGTCCTCATCGCTGAATATCATCCATTGCATCCCCATATAAACAAGCTCTATAGTACAAGATCGATGTTTAGCCCCTATACGAATCATGTCAGGGTGCAATAGTCCATCTACATGCATCAAATGTCATAAGTACTCCTCCAACCACTCCCGGGCTCTAATCCGGATACACTGAATATAGAAGATGGGGTCAACTGCCTCAACTCTGTCAGTATAAATGATGTATCCTCCCATCTCATCCTCTACGTACATCGACTCCATGATCTGAAAAGAAACTAACTTAAGTCAGTAATAATTGCAAGGTAAGTTAAGGCTTATATGTGTAGGACAATCAATGAGCATGAGTAAACCTGACTCTGATACCAAAAATCCCTGTCATGCCCTGGAGTAGCCAAAATAGGAAAATATTCAAACATTTTCTTTTTTAGGTCCATAGGTTCGTGGCAAGTTGAATATCTCATGATTGTCCGCAACAAACAAGAACCGATATCATAAATAACAAGTAGCAATAGTATCACGGTGGTCTAGGTATACTTATATATTAAACATCAACATTAGAGTCATAAACTTCATTATTACATCATCATAGAGAAGAGAATAATATCTTGGGCATAAGCCCTACAACATTATAATAATTCTAGCACCTAGGGCCTAATATAACAAAAGATAGATAAACTAATAGTCTTCAGCTTCTGCCAGTTAACTCACGAAGCCATAACCTTCCTTAGCGTACTCCTCCTCGGGTATTCTGCCTCTGCAAGATCTGGAAGTTTGATTATCCAGAATATAAAAGTCATCAGCTTTATTGCAAGCTGAGTGAGTAGACCTACTATACTTGAACATGCTCTGAAAACTTTGTTAATCCGTTAATAAATAAAGCATTCCCTTTTATACTTTAGAAAACCTCATCACTAAGTCTTAGTATTCATGGTTTTGACGTAGTACGTTAGTCTTGAGATTTTAAGACAATACTCGAACTTGGAAACTCAACTGACACTAACCGACTAACCTCTTTGGAATATTGGTCCAATCAATATTGACTCGATAATTCGTGTTGAACCAACTGTTCAATCTTTCACAAACTCGATAGACTTTGGATCATTGATCCAATCTTTACAAACTTGACTCTTTGCATGAAATCGGGCATAAAATGTTGTTGGACCTGGAACATTGTCGACTTATGGCCATTAGGTTATCTTTCATCTATGCCCAACTTGGCCTTTGCTAACCCCAACTTATTCCATTCAGTCATGGGAACATTGTCGCCTTACGGCCATTAGGTTACCTTTCATTAATGCCCAACTTGGCCTTTTAACTATGCCTAACTTGGCCTTAGTGTAGAAACCCAGATTTTTATAAAGGGTAGTTTTGTAATTTCGGACCAATGTGGGTCTTGGTTTGGGACAGTAAATTTATTTATGTCCAAGTGGTATCACATCTACATTTAAATTAGCACATGTGTTTATATGTATGTTATATATTTTTGTGTGTATGTGTAAGGGAAATAAGAGTGGGACCCTCAAGTCAACTCCCAAACCACTCCCATCCACCCAACAACTAAAGCTTCACTAAGAAGCTCCCCCCTCCTTCATCATCCTATATATAACCCTATCTAACTCTCCCTCTCATTTTTCTTTTTAATTTTCTCTCTACATATCTCTCATCTCTATCTTGTTTTGGAAGTCAAGAACTTCCATGGAAGCTTAGACTCTAAAGCTTCCTTTGAAGACCATCAAGCCATATTTGGAGTAAGGCTATTAGAGACAAAATTGATCATCTCACCTACATCTTCACATCGGTATTCTTGACTTCTTCGTGGGATTTACGGTTTGGTACTTCTTGACCTATAACTCAAGAGGTAATTTATGTTATCTTAGTACACCATAGGTCTCATTTCCTAAGTTCGGTTTATGTAACTAGGTGTTGATATCTTGTAGGAAATGCTAGTATTGATGATTTCCCCTTTGGATTTCTTTCGTGAGAGTATTTGCTCAAATATTCAAGAGGTAGATTTCATTGTTTAAGTGCACTCCTCTTTCTAATTTCATGGTTTGCCATGTGTAGGATTAGAGATAATAAAAATTAATCTTGTCTTAATTTCTTCGTACATGAATAGCTATTTAGTTGTTCTTGTGTGTTTAGTTGACTACTTGCTTAACCTAAATGCTAAGTGATTTGCTATGAATTAAATTACTTCTTATTGTTAATAAGTTCTTTAATGCCTAAGATAATGTTTATGCCCTACATGAATTTCTTGACTTATTTGTTTTGGATATTATGATCCACCATGTCTATTTCATAATATTAAAATTCATAGAAATGACATTGTTAAGGCATAATCATTTAGTAACATTTCATAATCGCCAAGTCGGCAAAGCATTCATAGCATTGACTTGGGAGTATGATAATGGTAAAATTCCCATGATTGGGGAATGTCTCTTGAAATCCCCATTTGGGGATAGTGGTTTGATGAAATTCTGGAAGCGGGTGTGAAGTGAGGAAGGTTGTTTGTGATCCTTAAAACATTCGAAAACGCAAGGTCATATTCGGTTAGCTACCAGATATCTTGTATGCTACACTCACGTTGGAGTGGCTTGCATTCGGTGTTGAGAGTGAGTGATTATAGAAGTCGAGTTGGGAATGTGTCACGGTTTGGCCATCCGGCTAATTGCATCGCCACGGTGGCAAAACATTGCACCGTATGTCATAGCATGATTTTAGAAGTAGTAGTACATTTCTACAATGTTTTCTACTGAGCCATCGTGCTTAATGAATTTATAAAACCCCCTTTTTTCAGGAAATGTTGATTAGGGCACAGCCCAAGAGTTATCCAACGCATGGCGTCTCATTTTGGAAGATTCCTTATGAGGAAGTCTTGTAATTTTGCTAACGTTCCAATGATATAATTCATGGTAGGAACATCGTACTTGTTGTTTTTAGTTATCTCATTCATAGATTTGAATTACAAGAAACTATTTGTAAATCCTCCTCTTAATCTTAATCTTGACAGTTGGATCCTTTAGGGTCCTTGTTAAATTATGTTTTTAATCCTTGTTAGCATTTCTTAGCCCATGGTTACCGTATTATGGGAAAATTATTACTTTCAATTTCCTAAGGACCGTTTGGTCGTAATCTTTCCCAAACCCCTATTATTTTAAACTTTCAAAGTGAAAATCAAACTTTTGTTTCTTTTCTCAATGGGGCTCTACCCAGCTTTCTTTTAAACTTGTTTTAAAAACCAAAACCATGTTGATTGACCCTATTTAACCCGTTTGGTCCTCGAGGGTCAATCCTTGACTTTTTCATGACTTTCTTTATGAATCCACGTTGGATTTCCCCTATACATCTACCTTGTGGATTGGTCCACGTTGCGCTATTCCGTGCTTTACGTTATATTGTTTGACTCGTTGACCTCACCCATGTGGTTTGGTTTTCGAGGCATTACAGAATGGTATCAAAGCTAACCTGGTTCGAATACCTTAGTACTCTGGGAGTTAATTGGGTCCATGTGTGACCGTTGCACCTTTTTTTATTTCAATCATTCATAGTTAAATGAATCGTTTTGTTTCATTTATATGATGAGTTGATTATGATAGCATGTTTACTTATCTACGGGATTACATGTTAACATGCTTAAGTGATTATGTGTTTATATGATCACGTGCCTTTATATCTTGACTGTGTGATTTACGGACATGAGATGGTTTTACTTTTTGATTCACCTTAATGTTATACTCATTAAAACATACTTTTGTATTACATCTTGGTGTAACTATCTGTTGATGTTTAACCACTGACCGTGCAAGGTTAAGAGTTATATACATGAGGATTTCCTTATTTGGATTATTCGCTCGACGTACTGCGCCTTGTAAAGTTGGTAGTTAGATATTGAACAGTGCCCTGCATTGAGTTGTATGCTTAAAAATCTAAATTATATTCATTGGACTTATATTACTCGCTGCTTGTATTTTGGTTGTTGAGGAAACATGCTTAAGTGTTGCACGCCTATATGATTAAATTTTCATCGATCTTCTTTAAATTGGAAGTTTTTAAAGAGAGAATGTTTAGGATTTTCATGCCAATGAAATTTTCCTTGTTGGTTATTTCGCGTTGAAAGTTTTTAAGGAGAACATGCTTACATCATTGTAACGTATTGCCATTGTTAACACATTGTGCGTTACCTACTCGAATGTTTAAGTAAGGTTAACCGTGTTGGTTGTGGCTCTTCTTAGATAGCCCTTGATTGCATTTAGTAGTTCATGTAGATTTCATATGGCTACGTATACTTGTTGTTTATCGTTGGAGTAGTTTCTCCTCCTTAATGGATTGTAGTGCTCTTTGTTTTGTGGGACTTTTGTCATTTGGATGTCGGTTTGACATTGTGATTACTCCTCTGAGTAGATTACGAGATTCCTATTGTACGGTTGGTCGGTTTGATCCAAATTTCTTGTAATATATATTGATCCAAATTTCTTGTAATTGCTCTTTGTTTTTACAATCTACTTCTCATTCCACTTTGCGATCATTGCGTATGATCAAATCCTGTCATATGATCATTGTGAGGATTGTAGCTTTTGTTGTGGGATAGATTTGCATTGTTCTATGCCCATTGGTTCCTTTATTTGGAGAATTTCACGTCTGAGTGAATTCTGCGACTCTAATGATCGTCTCTTCTTTTGAGACTATTGTTCGGGTTGATTGGTGAAATCTTTTTCACTTCGTTATAAAGTGTACTTACATAGTTATGATAAGTACGATATCCTTAGATTTATAGAGATATTTTTTTATAAATTGATTATCGATCATCATTGATTTTCATTGTGATTTTCATTAAAGATTCCTTATTAACATAGTGTGGTTAATGCTTTGACGTTGGGCCTTGAAACACAAAATTTTCTAGTGTTTCTTTCCTTGTGAGTACGAATGGATTCTCATTTTCATAATACTTCTTAGAAGTGTGTTTGATTCTTGATCCTTATGATCTCTGAGCTCTTGGAAGAGCGTTGTGATTCCATTGTTCTAAGTCTTTTCTTGAAAGCACGTTTGTGCCTTGTTGATTTGATTCTCATGATTGAGGACCCTTAAGTTTTGAACTTGGGTATATCGCACTGTAGTGTTGTGATGTCCTTTTTCTTTGGACTTGTTGACCTTCGAATCGATCTTCCTCCAATGGTTTTGCCTTACTAACTTCTTAGAATTTATTTCCTTGAATTCAAACTTGAGTTGTTGAACACTCGGATCGTTCCCTACTTATTGAGGGATAGATGTTGCTAGATGATTTGTTGTTGAGATCCTTGATTTTGTTATCTCCGTGAGTTCAAGATCATACCAATTTTTGGGAGTATGATCTCTTACGTTTTGTGGATCTCTATTGTTGACAGCCTTAATTTATTGTTTTCTAAGATTTAAATTCGATTGCGTCTTATTGTATGCCTTGAAGACTTGTTGTTTCGCAATCATGTGATCTTTTATACCTAGAATATTATGGTCGTTTGCATAGTACCTTATTGTTGTATTGTGTAAGATTTTCGTGTAAATCTTTTGTAGAAGTATCCTCTGCTGTGACTGTAAGGATTGTTTTCCTTATAGTTGAATTTTGTCTCTATGTTCTTTTTTGTGGGCATCGGTGGTTTTGACCATGGACCCGTTTGGACTTAGTAGTCAGTTGTGATTTCTCTAATTCTGTTTCATGTTGCACTCGAACTTACCTTGTCCTTGTTAAGGGACGTTGTTTTAATTTCCATGTTATTTGGGCTTTCTGGCAATTGGCTATTGGTGTTGCAAAATTTTGTGACCTATTGAGGTGGCCTATCGATGTGAACCGTTGTTATTTCTTTGACCTTACGATTGATCTGTAGGGGGGGATTTTTAGCTGATTCTATGAGTTATCCATTAGATTGTATTTAGTTTCATCATTTGATTCTGTTGATTTATCTCTCACTCTATTATTTGAATGAGAGTATCTGTTTGATGCCATCCACCTTATTTCTATATTGATGTTAGGAGTATGCCTAGGGCATGTTCTCTTGTTAGTAATCTGGATTACTTTGTGTTTAGAAGTGGATCTTGTGAGATTCTATGCTGCTGATTTAGACCTCTTGGGTTGATTATGTTTGGGTTACGGGCTTGCAATAGCTGGACGAACCCCTAGTTGTTACTTTCATATCATCTTGGTATATTGATGTTGATGTCATTATTCACAAGTTTGATTCACGCACTTGGTACATACCTTGTTTATTGTGATCAGCAAATCATTTTTCCTTACCCTGTCGTGAGGTTATTGTGATTGTGCTTTGATCGAGATCATTGCGATCTTTTAATTTCATCCTTGCT
This sequence comes from Hydrangea macrophylla, assembly GCA_033977485.1. Lineage (NCBI taxonomy): Eukaryota > Viridiplantae > Streptophyta > Magnoliopsida > Cornales > Hydrangeaceae > Hydrangea > Hydrangea macrophylla. Next base: position 1,334,104 of record CM066992.1, read on the forward strand.
TCGAGTCAAGGAGGATTCTTGGTGATCATTTGTTTTAAGATCACGTTTAGTTAGTGTGGCAACTTCTGTAGAGTTGTCTTCATCCTGTTGAGAAACTTCGACTGTGTATCCTTGGACACTTTCATTATTTGTGGTCCGTTCGTGATGTGAGTTTGTTATAACTATTGTTTTAGTTGTGTCGCCTAGTTTGCTTCCCTCTTTCGTGTGACACTTTAAGATCACCCAGTTCGGGAACTTCTAGTTCGTTTTGATGGGAATCGGGCTTTCAATAGTTGAAAGTTCGGGAGCTTGATATCGTTATGACCATATGTTTTCTTGTTTTGGTCAAGGCGTAATTCTTTAATATAGTTTTTTTGGTTGTCGTGTGTGACGGCGAATGTTGGTGAACGTGTTGGTTTATATAAGTTCCTTCACTTGTTCGATTTATTGTTGTCTTGTTGATGGCATCATTGTGTCTTCTTAGACACTTTTCCTTGTGAGACCCTCTGACTTTTGGCAGTGGCATTTCTTTTTCCATATTGTTTTGAGACAGGATTGTAACACCCCACTTTTTATTTTAAATAATTCATAGTGTCTTAATTAGAATTTTTAAGATTTTTAATTATGTTATTAATGTGGTCAATATACGAGTAACCGGTGTGAGTGCTTTACACTATAAAAAAATTAATGTGCTTTAAAAAAAAAAAGGAAAACGTGCAAGTGTGTGGGTGTGCAGTTGTGTATGTGGTGATAGCATTAATATATAAATATATATGTGCTATGTATCATATATAGGATATAATATTAGATTAGGTAGATATATTAAAATATTAGGTTAGTTAAGTAAAAAAAAAAAAAAAGAAACCCCCCCCCCCCCCTCTCATACTATCAGCCGCAGAAAAAGAGAGAGAGAGAGAGAGAGAGAGAGAAAGAGAGAGAGAGAGAGAGAAAAGAAGAAGAAGAAGGAAGAAGAAGAAAAGGGAGAAGAAAAGAGAACGGTCTCGGGTCCGTGGTCTCGTGTAGAATCGCGGGCGCTCGTTGTTATCGATTTTTACCCAAACTTGGTGAGTTAAACTTTGTGTATTCATATATATATATACACGTATGTATATGTGTATACGGGGGTAATTAAATTAGTATGTACACTTTTAATTTAATTGTTAGGGTTAAATTTGTGTAATGAAAATATACGCTATTGTTGAAGTAATTTAGATAGTTTAATTCCTTTCGTGTGATTTTGCGATCATGACATTAGGGTATTCGAAGGGGTTAGGTGAATCGTTAGTTTGATCAAAACCATAGGTGAAATATTCATATTTGTTAGCAAATAGATGTGAAATTCGTTTTATATGTAATTCACACAGTCGCAGAAACTTTAGAAAATTATTAGAAAATCGTGGCTTTGAATTTGAACATTCTGTCCGCGTGTGACATGTAAAACATGATTCTGCACGTTTTTTGTCTAATGGTATGTTTCTTGATTCTGCACCGTTTGGGCAGAAATTGAAGATTTCAGTAGCAGTTTTTAGTATATTAAAATGTACGAAATTGGGGAAATATGATTCGTTGTGTTTTTTTTATTGTTCATATGAGTTAACGAAGATTACTTGGAGATACATGAATTCTCCTATAATGTTGAGCTATGAAAAGAAATAGGTGATAGTCATTAACGTTGAGTCCGATTATATTGTATAATTCCAAAAATGCAAAATAGTTTCAAGTTCCTTAGTGTTCACCGCTCCCAGTTGTGATATTGTTTTGGTAGCTCGACTTGCTGAGTGTACCTTTTTGCCAGTGGCTTCGTGATCAAGCTGGCCTAAGCCTTATGCCCGGCTTATTTTGTTAGACGTCTAGGCATATTGACTGGCCTTCTGTGTGTATACCTGGTTTGGTTGATACCCCAACCAAACTAGCACCAGAGTGGATGTTGGTAGTATGTCCGGGCACACATGGGATATATGTGTGGGTGTACCATGGAGGGTGGCCAAGTGGTGAAGCTAGGGAATGCAAAGATAAATTTAAAGTTAATAAGTAATGAACATGGATTATTTCATAAGACTGATAAGCGTGGAAAAATGAATGCGACGTTTGAGTTAGAATGTGGACGGTTTGTATACGGAATTGTTTGCTTGGTTTATGATCATTCAATTTGCAGGATGGTGGGCCCACTAACGTTTTACAGGTTTGGCTCACCATAAGTAATGGGTAAGTATGAAATTTGTAGTAGCTTTGGATCTCTGGCAAGAAACTACTTGCCACCACATAAATGGAAACTACTCTATTGTCCAGATATGTGTGTGGAACTACCTGTCTTGACCCAAGAGTGTTGTAGTGTAATTTGTTGTCTACGGGTTCAAGTTGGATCCCTAAGACTTGTTGTTTTGTTTAACTCATACCAGTCATGTGACTGACCCGAGTGTGTTATACATTCGGGGGCGTTTCTATATGAAACGTAGTCGAATGTATTTGTGCAGGTTTAGTTTTTTTTTTGGAGATTTTCGTTGGAGCTTCTGTTTGGGTGAAGAGATGGTCGTTGGGTTGTTTATTATTGGAGTTGTACTTATTTTTGTTGTACTTGATTGTATTTTATTTTCTGGCATTGTGGGCCAGTATGTATAATTGTAATAAATATGGTATATTGGGTATTGGGAACGTTGTAGTTACTCTGACCAATAGATGTATAGATTTTATTCTTATTTATTTTTATTCCCGCTGAACTCTGTATGTGGACATTTTATTTATGAAAATGATGTTTTTTTTTTAAATTGAAAAGTGATATAATATTTATAATGGAACTTTATTTCTTTTACAATGAAATGGATGTTTGGGAATACATGTTTAATAATAAAGAGTTTTTTTTTAAAACACAAGATCACATGTCTTTATTTAAGGAGTATTAAATACTGTTTTCAATAAATTATCATTTAGCTTATGGGAGGGTGTCGCTCTCGTGATTTTTGGTAATTGAATATTAGTCCGGATACAGGCTCTGGATTGAATATTTGGTTGTCCAAAAATCGGGGTGTGACAAGGATCTCTCAATAGATCCATCTATTAGTGAAATCGTTGTAATTGACTATAGCGACGTTTATGTTTTGGGATGTGATAATCACTTTTTCTATCAACTTTCGGTTGCCATTGTTGTAGACTTCTGTGTCTATGTTGATCATTGTCTTCTTGGGGGGAGCGATGTATTACAAGTACATCTTTGTGACTCGTAGCTTCTATGTGGTTGAGACATAGATTTGAGTTGTTACAGTCTTTAGTACCTAGTATATCGTTTGCTTTGTGAAGTTTTCCTTGGCTTCATTCTTGAGCATTTGGATCATTCATTGGGAGTTGACCCAGCTCTTTGGTTCATTGTGGAACTTGTGTCTTGAAACATCATACTCTTGCTTCGTATGACGATTCTTTGATGGTATATCATTGATCTACTTTAAGAATCCTGTGTTTAATTGTAATTCAATCTCTGTGTAATATTCACGCTTGTGTATTATCTTCCTTCGATTCTTTTATATATCGATTGAAGATTATCGCATTTATTCCTTGGATCTTGCGAACGTTTTTCCCATAAGTGATAGTTGGAGAATGTTATTTCCATTCTACGGCTACCCTTTATTCTTTGGATTGGGTTTTCGGTTTATGATTAGATCATATCTTTTGTTGGTATACATATCATTTGTGTACTTATTGCATATTCATTTTTAAGACAAATTTTGGGTATACAATAGCTCGTTGAATTCTTGTGATCACATGTTCCTTTTGAACGGATCAGTTTTGCATTGATTCGCTGAATTTGAGACATTCGGTTGTACTTTGTTTCATTCAAGTATTTTTTTTTTGGTTGATCTAATGGTTTGGAGGTTCATGTCAATTATTATTGTCAATCTTTGGAGTTGACTCTGTCTTTTAATGTTGAACCTTATATGTCCCTTACGTTTGTTCCTCAGCACCCTTGGCGTGCTTATTGACTGTTTTATTGAGCTTTCATCTCCTTTCTGGAATCGATGTGTGAGAGGTTTCGTTTAAACATGTTGAGTTAGTGCTCACGTTGTTTTGTGACACTGCAGGGTTTCGGTGTGGTCATGGATTGTTCCTTGATTGAGTTCCTTTCGTTACCTTTCGAATTTTGGGACGGAATTCTTTTAAGTGGGGTAGATTGTAGAAACCCAGATTTTTATAAAGGTTAGTGATATGTCCAAAATAATCTAGCCATGAAGACAGTGCCACGTCACCCAGAGGTGCCGGTTATTCCGGTAAGGGCGTCCACTGTGGCCAAGCATTCCCGAGGTGTTCATTCAGACCGGGCAGTTCGTACAAATAGGCCGGGCATGAAGGTCGTGGCGTCCCGTGATTTCGGTCTATCCAGCAGTTTCCTAAACCAACTACAAGGCTGCGAAAGGGAATGTGGCAGTTTCCTAAACCACTTAGGAAACTCTCCTAAAATCATGCAAATCTATTGTGATTAGATTAGGCTTCCTAATCCTATTAACTTACCATATAAGGGTGGACTCTTGCATCTATAAAAGAGCCCACCTACCCTGCTTACAGGGATCCGATTCCGATCTAAAAATAATTCTCTAAGCTAACAACCATTCAACAGAGAACTCACCATCATACGCATATACCCGGCCGGTATTACTGGTAGTGTCGCCCATCTTTGTTGGCTCACCAGGCCCGCCGGTGATCTACTAGTGAGAGCGCACAGACGCAACCGTGGACGTAGGTCACCTCGTTAACGGGACCGAAGAACATACAAACTGTTCTTATCTTATTTTCTCTCTAAACCCTTCTTACCAATTTTAGGCATCACCAGTTTGGCGCCGTCTGTGGGAAACGACAGTTTTTCACCAACAAATTCTTAACTGATCAAAATGCCGCCGAAGATGGGTAAGAGAGCTGCTGTTCCGACCGGTCAGGAGACCCGCAGCTTGAGCAGCAGGCTGCCTCCATGACCACCGAACAGATAATGGCAGCACTGGCACAACTCTTGGAGGGCCAGTGCAGAACACAGGAACAGATGGAAGCGCTTTTGGCCTGACAGGAGAAGCGCCCTGCATCAGAAAATCAGCCTGAGAAGAGCGCTCCTCTTCAAAAGGCCCGCTTAGGCACGAAGGCAAGCCCGTTCCGCCCCGGTGTCCCCACCGGACCGTGAACGCCTCGGTGATGGAGAGCACAGCCAGGCAACCAGGCGCTCGCAGAGACGAGCTCGGCCCGATCCTCCCCGAGTGGAGGACGCCAGAACTATTATCGACCGGCGGCGTGCAGCCAGAGGAGAGGAGTCCAGACGGAGAGCCCGGGAATCGACCGAGGACCCTCCGTCCCTGAGCCAGGGGGATCTTAGGCACACGTTTTCCCGGACCCGGAGTTGGGCCCTATCCCCAAGGTCGACGCGCTTTGAGGAAGAGGCCTCATCATCTGATCCGACTTACCGCTCGGTTATAGAGAGGAGAACCGGGCGGGATGACGTAAAGGCCCAGGTCGAGGAACTGCAGCAGCAAATTGAGAGGTTGAACCGCAAATCCGGCAACGACCTCACCAACACGGAGACTGAATCACCCTACACCGCTCGGGTGATGCGGTTTCCTATTCCACGGAAGTTCAAACCCCCTCACCTCAGCTCCTACAACGACACAGGGAGTCCGGTGGACCACATCTGCACTTACAAGGCTCAGATGGCACTGGTCACCACGCTGGACGAGCTACTCTGCCTGGCCTTTCCCAGCACCCTCAAAGGGCCAGCTGCACAGTGGTTCCATGCTTTAAAGCCCTGGACGGTCGATGATTTTGAGGCCCTCAGCAAGCTGTTCATCAGCCAGTATGTCGGGATGCTCGACTAGTCACAACCGGACACTCAGCTGCTGACCGTCAAGCAGCGTAAAGGGGAGTCCCTGAGAGAATATGTGGACCGTTTCAACCTGCAAAGGCTCTAGATTTGCAATCTTAATGAAACGGCCGCAATCATGGCCTTCTGCTCGGGAGTTCAACACACCAAGATCGCCACTTCGTTCCATCGTGACCGACCGGTGACCCTGGTGGAGCTCTCGGAGAGGGTTGGAAAGTACATTGATACCGAGGAGTTCCTGAAGGCGAAGCGCGCCGACCAAGCGAGAGACGAATCCCCGAAGGCCAAGCGCAAGCGTGAAGGATTCGAGAAGGGCTCGGGAAAGAAGCCAAAGCAAGATAAGAAGGATGCCCGGGGTCAGCCCCCGATCGCTTTCACAGCCCTTTCCCGGCCCATACATGAAGTCATGGTTGCCGCAGAGACGCAGAGGTTGCTCCAACAGCCAGCTAAACTTAGAGCCCCGCCCGATAAGAGGAACCAGGACAAGTTCTGCTGCTACCACAGGGATCACGGCCATGAAACGGAGGATTGCTTTAAATTGAAGATAGCAATAGAGAAGCTGATCGAGCAGGGATACCTCGCGGAGTTCGTCACAGCGGATAGATGACCCCAGCAGGACACCCGAGCTCCTGATCAGCCACCACCACTTGGCCACATCCACGTGATCTCCGGAGGAACGTCAGGCGGAGGTAATTCACAGTTGGCACGGAAGAGGCATGCTCAGGCATCCCGAGCGGATGTCTGGCAAGTCCAATCCACCGGCTCCGCCCCAACCGATGTTCTAATGTTCACATCTGACGACCTGCAGGCGTCCACTGCCCCCATGATGACCCGCTAGTAGTGACGCTTTCTATAGCCAACTATATGGTCAAGCGGGTGCTAGTGGACACAGGTAACTCGTCCGACATTATATTCACCTCGGCATTCGATCAGCTTGGGATCTCCAGGGATCGGCTCTGGCCGGTCGCTACACCCCTGGTTGGATTCAACGGCTCCAGCACACAACCACTCGGGACAATCGAGCTTCCAGTTCTCATGGGTACCTACCCTCAGCAGGCCTCCGTACTGACCAATTTCGTGATCGTAGAAGCCCCGTTGGCCTACAATATCATCCTTGGCAAGCAGACCCTCAACAAGGCCAGAGCAGTCGTCTCCACCCACAGCTTAACAGTGAAGTTCCCAACTCCTCAGGGACCCAGATGCTTGCGTGGAGATCAGACCATTGCCCGGAGTTGCTATGTCAGCTCGTTACACTGGGGGGCAATCACGGAAACATTAAACATTCAAGAGATGGACCCCTGAGACCAGAGCGACGCGGTAAGTGCGGGGGAAGAATTGGAAAGTGTAGTGCTGAATCCCGAGTACCTTGACTGCACGGTCAGCATGGGTACCTTACTGGATCCTGGCCAGAAGGAAAAACTGATCCAGTTCTTAAGGCAAAACCAGGACGTTTTTGCTTGGAGTTACGAGGATATGCTCGGGATTGACCCGCGGGTAATGTCCCATCGGCTCAACGTCAGTCCAGATTGCAGGCTGGTGAAGCAGAAAAGGAGGGGCATGGCCCTCGAGAGATAGAAGGCAGTGAGTGAAGAGGTCGAGAAGCTCCTCAAAGCCAGTTCCATACGAGAAGTCCACTACCCCGACTGGCTAGCCAATGTGGTACTTGTCAAGAAAAGCAGTGGAAAGTGGAGGATGTGCGTGGACTTCACCGACCTCAACAAAGCTTGCCCCAAGGACAGCTATCTGCTACCCAGGATAGACCTCCTTGTGGACTCCACGGTAGGTCATTCACTCCTTTCATTCATGGACGCTTACTCGGGGTACAATCAGATCAACATGTACCCCGGGGACGAAGAGAAGACTGCGTTCATCACCGACCAAGGCACGTATTGTTACAAGGTTATGCCGTTCAGTCTCAAGAATGCCGGGGCCACCTACCAATGCCTGGTCAACTACATGTTCAAAGACCTCATTGGAAAGTCTATGGAGGTATATGTGGATGATCTGCTAGTCAAGAGTCGGGACGAGCCCGACCTCCTCGAGCATCTAGCCGGGGCCTTCAGCATTTTGAGAAAATTCAGGATGAGGTTGAACCCGGTCAAATGCACCTTCGGCGGCTTGTCCGGGAAATTTCTGGGCCACTTAGTTAGCAGAAGGGGGATTGAGGCAAACCCTGAGAAGATCAAAGCCATCATCAACATGCGGTCGCCCAAATCAACAAATGAGGTATAGAGCCTAGACGGGCGGGTGGCCGTATTAAACAGATTTGTCTCCCGAGCTACCGATCGGTGCCTGCTATTCTTCAAAATCCTCCGCAAGGCGTTCCAGTAGTCAGAAGAGTGTAAAGAAGCGTTCCAGGAACTCAAGGAGTACCTGGCTTCCCTTCCTCTACTCTCAACGCCCGTGCTCGGGGAAGAATTATTTCTATACTTGGCAGTGTCAGCATCCGCAGTTAGCTCGGCACTTATTCGGGAAGAGCATGGGCTATAATTCCCAGTGTACTACACCAGCCGGGCATTACAGGGCGCATAGAGCAGATACTCCCGCATTAAAAAATAGGCATTTGCCCTTATCACCTTGGCCTGAAGGCTCCGCCCTTACTTTCAGGCCCACACCATTGTGGTCCTCACAGATCAACCTCTCCGCAGAATCCTCAGCCATCCAAACACGTCCGGGAGGCTAGTCAAGTGGACCTTGGAGTTGGAAGAGTTTGAAGTGATCTACCGACCCGGACAGCCGTCAAGGGACAAGCCGTGGCTGACTTTCTGGTTGAGTTCACATATCCAGAGGACCAGGTTGAAGAATCCGAGCCACCGGCCTTACCGCCCGGGTTATACACTAATATCCCTACCTGGGTACTACACTTAGACGGTTCATCCAATCAGCAAGGCAGTGGGGCAGGAGTCATCTTAACTACCCCCGATGGCATCCAACTCGAATACACATTGAGATTTGGGTTTCGTGCCTCCAACAATGAGGCCGAATACGAAGCCCTACTGGTCGAACTGCAATTGGCCGTTTCTATGAGTGTACAATAGGTCCAGGGATATAGTGATTCCCAGCTCGTGGTCAACCAGGTTAACTAAGAATACGAAGCGCGGGAAGACAACATGGTAGCATACTTGGCCCTTGTCCGAGCAGTTTCCAAGAAGCTCCGAGGATTCTCCATCACGCAGCTACCCAGAGAAGAAAATAACAGGGCCAATCGGTTGGCTCGCCTTGCCTCGTCTTCTGAGTCAGACTTGCCCGGGATACGAATAGAATATCTACCCGAGCCAAGTATGATCAACTCAGAAGGCATGGAGGTAGACCCGGTCACCCTTAGACCCAGTTGGATGGACCCGCTCGTAACATTCTTGACAACAGGGATGCTACCAGACGACAAAGAAGGAGCTCGCTGGGTCAAGTACCGGGCGGCTCGATATCATCTTGTTGACGGCATTCTCTACAAGAGGGGATTCACCATCCCGTACCTCCGCTGTGTCCATCCTGCGCAAGTCCAAGCGATACTGTTCGAAATCCACGAAGGAGTGTGCGGTAACCACATCGGAGGCCGGGCACTCTCCAGAAAGGCCCTACTACAAGGTTACTACTGGCCAACCATGGCCTGGGATTCCCAGGAGTACGTCAAAAGATGCGACAAGTGTCAATGATACTCTCCCGTGATCAACCGACCGGGAGAGCTCCAGACACCAATCCACAGCCCCTGGCCGTTCGCCCAATGGGGCATCGACATTGTCGATCCCCTGCCAATGGAAAAAGTAGAGGTCAAGTTCGCCATCATCGCTGTTGACTACTTCACCAAATGGGCAGAGGCCAAGCCCTTGGCGACGATAACTGAGCAGAAAATGGAGAGCTTTGTGGAAAGGAATATTCTTAGTAGGTTCGGCATTCCCCGGGTCCTGGTCAGTGATAATGGCAGGAAGTTTGATACCCCTATATTCAGGCAGTTCTGCTTGGGCTACGGGATACTAAATCATTACTCTTCCCTCGAGCTTTCACAAGCCAACAGTCAAGCCGAGGTAACCAACCAAACAATCTTGCAGTCAATCAAGACAAGGCTTGAAGAGGCTAAAGGGCTGTGGGCTGAAGAACTACCAACCCTCCTGTGGGCCTACCGCACTACACCCGATCGGCAATAGGTGAAACCCCGTTCTCTTTAACCTACGGATTCGAGGCAGTGGTCCCCACAAAGCTTGGGTTGCCTACATATCGGGTGGCCAACTTTAGTGCGCTGGATAATGAAGATGCCCTCCGGTCAGAACTGGATCTGGTGGAGGAAAAAAGAGACCAAGCCTACTTGAAGGTGGCAGCCTACAAACAACGGGTTTCCCAATACTACAACAGTAAGGTGAAGCACCGTAATTTTCAAGTCGGAGACCTCATCCTCAAGGCAGTAAACCAGTCTACCCGAATCCTGAGTCATGGGAAATTGGGACCAAAATGGGAAGGCCCGTACAAAGTAACCCAGGTCAACCGACTGGGAACTTACTGGCTACAGAGTATGGACGGGCATGATCTCTCTCATCCTTGGAACGTGCAACACCTCTACAAGTATTATCAGTAGCATTGGGCCACGGAAATTAGTACTGGTAGAGAGATTTCCTTTTATAGCTCTGATTGAGCAATAGCAATAAATTTTTGTTTTTAATAAAATTGAAAAGTTTATTTTGCAAAATTACTCCTGTCGGTACACCGTGCAATGCAGGAAAGTCCTCTGGCTCCGAACCCAGGCACCTAAAAAACCTCGGGCTCCGAACCCAGGCACCTAAAAGACCTCAGGCTCCGAACCCAGGCACCTAAAAGACCTCAGGCTCTGAACTCAGGCACCTAAAAATACCTCGGGCTCTGAACCCAGGCATAAAAGGACCCTGCAACCACCCATGTTCCAAGTCGGTTTCCTATGGTCACTCTTCAACACGCCCCCACCTTCATAGGACGCTCGGGAGGCAAGAGGATACTAGACCTAAACAGGAAATTACATAAGGCTTCGCCTAGGTCTAGCCGACGATGGGAAGAAAACCCCTAGGTAGCCGACGATGGAAAGCTCCAAAGGACTCTGCAACCACCCATATTCCAGGTCGGTTTCCTACGGCTACTAACTCCCATACTCCCGCCTTAGCAAAATGCTTGGGGGGCAGGGGAATATTAGGCCAAAATAGGAAATCACACCGGTCACTAAAAGAACTTGGAAAAATTCCTTAGTACTTGCAGTGATCAGAGATAATATCCCGGACGGTAGAACAGGATACACATATGATACACTGGGACATCCCGGACGGTAATATAGGGTATTCTTATAATACACCGGGCGATCCCGGACGCTAAACAAGATAAGTTCCTACGGCAGACTGGGCAGTTACCTTTTAAATAGGTCAGAAAGACTAGGTGTTCTGCTGGTTACGATCCTAAAACATTTGCTAAGACAGGTGGTAGGTTGGCCAGAAACCAAGCGAATACTAGCAATTAAAACAGGCACAGTACAGAAAAAAAAAAGACAGTTAATGGAAAGTTTGACCTCGAGGGCCTTTTCACTAATTAAAATAAAAACTGTGCAAAGCCTGGGGGGCAGTTGTAGTGGCCTCCCCAAAAAGAAAAAAACTACAGCAAAAAATAAAAATAAAAAAAAAACTAATCTACCACCACCATCTCTTTGTCCTCTGTGGCCTGCTCATCAACTAAGGGGTCCCCGGCCGGTGCAGCTTCAGCGGCGACCTCGGAGTCAGCCTGGCCTTACTTCTAATAACTGGACTCCACCCAGGAATAACCTAACAAATCCCAATCAGGATGGTCAGCAGCAGCCCGCTTCGTCATGTCAGCGTAGCCCGTGAGGAACCCAGCCTCGAATTCCTCCTCAGCTTCTTTGGCTTTAGCCTCCCGAGCAGCAGAAAGCTCCGAGAGCGTGGCCGTCATAGCTGCAAGGTCCTTCTCAGCAGTGATCCTCCCAGCCTCCGCAGCTACAGCTTTAGTCTCTGCAACCTGCTCAGCGGCGATCCTCCCGGCCTCCGCGGCTGCAGCCTTAGCCTCCGCAACCTTTTGGGCGGCCCGCTCGGTTGATACAGTATCACGGACCTCCCCAAGCTCCAGCGCAGTTGCCCAGGATTTTTCTTCTTCCACGGTAAGGGCAAACTCCGCGGACTCCCGGGCAGCTCTCTCCACGGAAAGGTTAGCCTCTGCAGCGGCCAACCTCTCAGCGACGCCGGGAAGGGTGGTCTCCGGGCCGCAATACAGCCAATCTGCAAGAACGAGAAAATGTCAGTACACGTAAGGAAGAAAAGCTAAGGTTTATGTTGAAAAGAGACTTACCATGTGACTGATGATGTACAGCCAACCGATGATGGCCTCGGGGCTCAACAGAGTGCACTTGTCGATTTGACTCTGTAACAGCCTGGGCCGTACCCTTGCACGAACGTCGTCCACTGTCTTGATCTCCAGCCTGGAGGAGGGGCCTGCATGAGCAGTCTCCTCCATGCTCGGGAAGGAGACCCCGGATGGTTTGGCTACTAGGAGAAGTGGTGGAGGCGTAGCGGTGGTTACGCCAGGAAGTGGTGGTGGTGCAACAATTGTTACAATGGGCGTGGAGGTAGTAGCAGCTTCCCTCTCAGCCCGGATGGATATCCCCCGGGAAATCCTCTTTAGGGGCTAGCCCTCGGCGGGATCCGGCTTCTTCCTCTTCTGGCCAGCCCGGGCCATCAAGGCCGCCTCCTTCTCCTTCAACGCTGCCGCGTTCTTGGGAGCCATTTCTGCAAAACCAAAAGCATGTTAGAATCCAGCAAATACCAAGAAAACTGGACGATAAAGAGGTTGTATTTACCAGGAATAATCACCGGGGGAATGGGAGCTGTGAAGCCCTGGGGCTTGTAAGAGATCTTCGGGCTCCCCGACCAGGTCAGCACTTTATTAATATCGGTCGGGTCATCTACAAAAGACAAGATCCTCGCTTGTAGCTCGTCTAGAAGGCTGGGTGAGTCAACTGATCCCACTGCAAGACAAATGCACCAATGGGTTAGTCAAGGCAAAGTAAAGAGGCTAAGCAAGAAAGAAAGAGTGCTTGGGCTTACTCCTCAGCTTTCCCGCCCAGGAGGTCCTCAGCTGAATACCCGGCGCCTTCTCACACAGCCCCAGGGTGGACACTTGGAAGAATTTCTTCTTCCATCCCTTATTGTTGCTCGGGCAGTTAACAATAATCTTCCGCCCCTGCCTAGCCCCGAGTGAGAAGAAACCGGACTCTCCATGAACCTGGAAAGGCCGGTGGGTCCAGAAGAACTCCTGCAGTGTGAGCTCATACCCGAGGACTTGGGCCCACAAGGATATGCACCCCATCAGATATCGTCATCCGTTCGGCGCGAGTTGCCCGGGAGAGATCCTGAGGTAGATGAGCGCATCCCTGCCAACTGGGTGGATAGGCAGGCGAAGGCCCTCCATGAAAGCGTCCTCGTACAAAGTGACGAAGCCTGACTCATGGAAGTGGGCTCCGTCATCGTGCACGACAAGAGAAAAGGGGCCGAGAAGCTAGTACCTATCCCTGATCCGGTCTAAGTCGGGGCCTCGCAGGATACTGACTATGGACTCATACGCGAAGACGACCCCGGGACTGTTCGGTACAGACCCCTCGTCACCCGAACCCCGAGATGTCGTGGCCACAGGGGAATCCTGGTGCGTCTCCTCGTGAGACACCCGGGCAGGTATTCTTCCCTTACTTTGCTGGTCAGAGGAGGCCAATGAGGGAGGATCTGGGCTTGTTTTCATAGACCCTGATTGCAGCTATTCATCTTCTGACCGGGACAATGAATTGAAATTTGAATGACACATGACTACGTCTGTGGAAGACCTAAAGGGCAGACGACCTAGGAATGGGTCAAGAACTCCGAGCCTGACATACATAGGAGGTAGATCTAACAACTTAAAGGGCAGGTCGTACAAGACTCGAGAAGAAAGACAACACTCTCTCAAGACTCTCTCTAGAACCCCGATTCGGTCAATGATGCTCTGGTGTACCCCCAGATTGGAAGAACTAACAAAACCAAAAAAAGAAGAAATCCCACGCTCGTCTTAACCCAAGTGGGTTTGTTCCCTCCAGCTTTGTTCAGAAAAGAAAAAGAGAATGATGAACTAGATACAGAAAGGAAGGACTTACAAAATTCAGCGCACAAAAGGACTCGGGAATCTTGCTCGGGAATCTTGTATGCTCTCAAACAGCTCGGTAAATCTCTCAATTGATAGCAGGAATTGAAGAAACGAGCAAGTATTTCTTATATAGGAGTAGCGGACGGTCCATTTCAATCAGATCCAACAGCTCAAGATTTTCCCTGCCAAAAATTATTAGATAGCTGTCACCTCGGGCATGTGAAGGGTTGCCTCAAAATGCTCGCGCATTAAATGCGCGATGTGACGGTCCGGTTACCACGCAACTGGTCGGTTACATCTGAACCAACTCTGCTGGACCCTGACCAGGCCAATTATTCCCTGACATATGGCAATACCCCACACCCGAGCTCGTACCTGTACTGGTCGGTTATCCACCGAGTGGTCTGGGGTGTGGGCCCCATCCCGAACAGCGTTCCCGGAGGATATCCGGACGATTTCCAAGAAACGACTGATTTTTAAATCCTCACCTGATGATGCATCCAGTCAGTTCCGAAAATGGGGGGCAGCTGATATGTCCAAAATAATCTAGCCATGAAGACAGCGCCATGTCACCCAGAGGTGCCGGTTATTCCGGTAAGGGCATCCACCGTGGCCAAGCATTCCCAAGGTGTTCATTCAGACCGGACAGTTCGTACCAACAGGTCGGGCATGAAGGTCGCGGCGTCCCGTGATTTTGGTCTATCCAGCAGTTTTCTAAACCAACTATAAGGCTGCGAAAGAGAATGTGGCAGTTTCCTAAACCACTTAGGAAACTTTCCTAAAATCATGCAAATCTATTATGATTAGATTATGCTTCCTAATCCTATTAACTTACCATGTAACATCTATAAAAGAGCCCACCTACCCTGCTTACAGGGATCCAATTCTGACCTGAAAATAATTCTCTAAGCTAACAAGTAATCAATAGAGAACTCACCATCATACGCATATACCCGGTCGGTATTACTGGTAGTGCCGCCCATCTTTGTTGGCTCACCAGGCCCGCCGGTGATCTGCTAGTGAGAGCGCACAGTCGCAATCGTGGACGTAGGTCACCTCGTTAACGGGACCGAACCACATACAAACTGCTCTTGTCTTATTTTCTCTCTAAACCCTTCTTACCAGTTTTAGGCATCATCAGGTAGTTTTGTAATTTTGGACCAATGTGGGTCTTGGTTTGGGACAGTAAATTTTTTTCTTTCCAAGTGGCATCACATCTACATTTAAACTAGCACATGTGTGTATATGTATGTTATATATTTTTGTGTGTATGTGTAAGGGAGATAAGAGTGGGACCCTCAAGTCAACTCCCAAACCACTCCCTAACCACTCCCAACTACCCAACAACTAAACCTTCACTAAGAAGCTTCCCCCTCCTTCATCATCCTATACATAACCAATATCTAACTCTCCCTCTCATTTTTCTTTTTAATTTTCTCTCTATATATCTCTCATCTCTATCTTGTTTTGGAAGTCAAGAACTTCCATGGAAGCTTAGACTCTAAAGCTTCCTTGAAGACCATCAAGCCATATTTGGAGTAAGGCTATTAGAGACAAAATTGATCATCTCATCTACATCTTCACATCGGTGTTCTCGGTTTCTTCGTGGGATTTACGGTTTGGTACTTCTTGACCTATAACTCAAGAGGTAATTTATGTTATCATAGTACACCATAGGTCTCATTTCCTAAGTTCGGTTTATGTAACTAGGTGTTGATATCTTGTAGGAAATGCTAGTATTGATGATTTCCCCTTTGGATTTCTTTCATGAGAGTATTTGCTCAAATATTCAAGAGGTAGATTTCATTTTTTAAGTGCACTCCTCTTTCTAATTTCATGGTTTGCCATGTGTAGGATTAGAGATAATATAAATTAATCTTGTCTTGATTTCTTCCTACATGAATAGCTATTTAGTTGTTCTTGTGTGTTTAGTTGACTACTTGCTTTACCTAAATCCTAAGTGAGTTGCTATGAATTAAATTACTTCTTATTGTTAATAAGTTCTTTAATGCCTAAGATAATGTTTATGCCCTACATGAATTTCTTGACTTATTTGTTTTAGATATTATGATCCACCATGCCTATTTCATAATATTGAAATTCATAGAAATGACATTGTTAAGGCATAGTCATTTAGTAGCATTTCATAATCGCCAAGTCGGAAAAGCATTCATAGCATTGACTTGGGAGTATGATATTGGTAAAATTCTCACGATTGGGAATGTCTTTTGAAATCCCCGTTTGGGGATAGTGGTTTGATGAAATTCCGAAAGCGGGTGTGAAGTGAGGAAGGTTGTTTGTGATCCTTAAAACATTCCAAAATGTAAGGTCATATTCGGTTAGCTACCGGAGATCTTGTATGCTACACTCACGTTGAAGTGGCTCGCATCCGGTGTTGAGAGTGGGTGCTTATAGAAGTCGAGTTGGGAATGTCTCACGGTTTGGCCATCCGGCTAATTGCATTGCCACGGCGACAAAACATTGCACCGCATGTCATAGCATGATTTTAGAAGTAGTAGTACATTTCTACAATGTTTTCTACTGAGCCATCATGCTTAATGAATTTATAAAACCCCATTTTTCAGGAAATGTTGATTAGGGCACAGCCCAAGAGTTATCCGACGCGTGGCGTCTCGTTTTGGAAGATTCCTTATGAGGAAGTCTTGTAATTTTACTAACATTCCAATTATATAATTCATGGTAGGAACATCGTACTTGTTGTTATTAGTTATCTCATCCGTAGATTTGAATTACAAGAAACTACTTGTAAATCCTCCTCTTAATCTTAATCTTGACAGTTGGATCCTTTAGGGTCCTTGTTAAATTATGTTTTTAATCCTTGTTAGCATTTCTTAGCCCATGGTTACTGTATTATGGGAAAATTATTACTTTCAATTTCCTAAGGACCGTTTGGTCGTAATCTTTCCCAAACCCCTATTATTTTAAACTTTCAAAGTGAAACTCAAAATTTTGTTTCTTTTCTCAATGGGGCTCTACCCAACTTTCTTTTAAACTTGTTTTAAAAACCAAAACCATGTTGATTGACCCTATTTGACCCGTTTGGTCCTCGAGGTCAATCCTTGACTTTTTCATGACTTTCTTTGGAATCCACGTTGGATTTCCCCTATGCGTCTACCTTGTCGATTGGTCCACGTTGGAATATTCCGTGCTTTACGTAATATTGTTTGACTCATTGACCTCGCCCATGTGGTTTGGTTTTTGGGGCGTTATACTTAGGTAACCAATCTTGTTCCGACAAACATAACTGACTCACCCATATAGCCCAAATGGCCAAGTACTCTTTTTACGGAAGTACCGATGAGGTACTACCACATCACTTGCCCACCTTGGCCTTTTATCTAACATCCATATCCGACATGGCCTTTAGTACCACTCGCATAACAGTATAGTACTCATTACTCTTTTACGAATGAAACACAAAAACGAGACCAACAGATACGATCATCTCGTTAGTAGCTTTCATTATATCCACATTGTTATTGATCTCAAAATCGCAGCTTATGCAACCATAACTAACGCGCTTGGTACATGTCGTCGATGCGCATCATTATCGGGATATGATATTCTCTACTTATCACGTTATCGTTATCGAGGTTTATGTACCTCGCACTTATAAGTCTTACCAGTTCAATTCATTATTAATTTACTATAGAAAACATGTTTTTACCAAAATCAGTAGGCTCGAGCATTCGGGGAGCTCAAGCGCTCGCCTTTATAAATTCCAGGATTCCTTTTCTTGAAAGTGATATACTACTGAAGTCTATACCAACAGCATAAAGTACAGCTCTGCATAAGCACATGCAAGCATGTATAACAGGTACAACATTAAGGTACAACGTTCATAGATTGTGGTATCGTCAACATATCATGGATTAACATAAATCTAATATGCAACAACACATTCCTACAAGTACTGCTTAACTCGAGCGCAGGCTGGCCTGTTCGTTGGGCTCAAGCGCTTCTGCTTGGTTCGAGGGCTCGAGCTCTTGCACTCGGTTCTAGCAATTTGGTTATTTTATTATAGAATTTCATTTTGAATTTCAATGCACGTGACATGCAAGCTATGAACTCGTCAAAACTTCAGAAAACATGGACTAAGAGTGAGTATGAGTACTCACTTAGCTTAGATGATCAAAATGATGGAAATGATGATGATTATGAGATGATGATGATGATCAAGCTTCTAATGCAACTTCAATAAAGCTCTAAAACCCTAAAATCCCTTCTCAAGAACACAGCTCCAAAACTTTATGATAGTTGTAATACAAGTGTTTGTATGTTTAAGAGGTGAATGGAAGAAGAATTGGAGGCCATACAAGCATGAATGTGAGTACGATTATGTATAAGCTCCCAAAGTTCTCTCTCAAAGTAGATCTCTATATAGCAGAGTTATAAAACGTACACATGCTGAAATGAGCTGAGCATTTACAGAGTTTTAAGACCCTAGTGGCAAAACAGTCACTTCATATATTTTTAGCTTGAGTGCTCGCACTACTCGAATACTCCCGTCTCGAGCGCCCCGGAGCCTCGAGCGCTCGGGGCTCCTGCTGCTCATATCCTTCTATTGTTTTAAGAGTTCAAAGGTTAAAGAATAATCATGCATATTAGCTATCATAAAGACTTATTCATAAACAATCACAACTTACATAAACGAATCTGGGAATACGGGAAAACATTCATATATAGATTAATACAGGTAAAAGGGCCGGTGTTACAGATAACCAGTTTCATCATTTACTGTGACAAATTTTAAGTATAAAAGAATAATAATTCGCATCTCACTTGTATGTATCTTATACACACACAAATTACTTACTCTAATACTTAAGGATTAATAATCATCTCATGAAAGAAACATACACAATAAAATATAAAGATCATATTCATATATTAAAATGCTAATGTCTGATACATAAAGTAATGGTTTAAGGGCACAAACCCAATATGTACCACACACAATCGCAGCCAAACACACATACACACACTCACGTTTTTTTCTTTCCCTTTTGTTGATTCAAAGCTTCTAATGAATGTCCAAACCATTTGGTAGCCCCCTATTCCGCCATGTGTCACCTACTTACTAGGTGGCACATGTGGGTTCCACCACCTTGTGTCCCAAACGTGGTCCTAAATATACATGAAGATACTACTAAACCTACCAATTATGCCACGTGTCCAATTACGCTATCACAAGGGTACCCAAACTGGCCCCTATACCTAAACACGAACAATAATAAAATACTAAGGAACTTATCAATTTATCAATTAGATAATCATATGGCACCTACATACATTATATTGTAAATATTTACTTTTACATGTCTACCATTACAATACATAAATGCAAACATATACAATTTATGTAATTTTTCCTTATTGAGCCCTACTTTTATATCTATCCAGGCCACCTCTAGTGGAACTTTCACTTGTATCCTCAATGGCTCACAACTTGTTCTGGTGAGTTTTACTACTCACCCTAAGCACACATTTATATTAAATAAATGCATAATAATGCAAATAATATTGAACTTCTTTTCTGGGTCGGGGTATTATAGAACCGTGGAGAAATTGAGCAGAAAAAATAGTCCAACTTTAGTTCTCTCCAAATCGGAGAGACTGGGGGAGAAACAGAAGAGAATCATGATAATATGGAAAGAAAAATACTAGTATAATCCTAAATATTTATTCTTATTCCAACATATCCCTTTGCAAAGTGTATCAGCTAATAGAGGGTAAAATGGTAAATTTGTTATTAATACTTTCTTTTCTTTTGTCATATGAAAGATAGACAAACAAGAAAAAATTATGACTCTTCTCTTCTCTCATCTCCTCTCTATTCAAATAAGGTTGAGTAAACCATACTTTTTCTTCTATTCTCTTCTCACCCATTCTCTCAATCCACAAGTGTTAGTTTTTCTTTGAAAAGTACTTTAGCTTATTGCAATTTTTATTTGGTTATGCCTGAGATGTGCATTGACTGGGGTAAGGATCATCGGCAACCACATTGGAGGCTTCCAATTTTGTAGCGTCCATGTGACTTTGCCAAGACCACAAATATATGTATATATAAATGTATAGATATATATGTGTGTGTGTTAAAAAATATGAAAAAAAAAATTAATTATAGTCCTGGAAATGACACATGGATATTCCCGCCGAATTAGCAGCCCCATGTGGCTGTCGAGAATCAAAGGCAATTGGCTGTCGTTGACTAATAAGGCTCTACCTAGGGCATGTAAAGTACACAACAATAATATACATGCATGTATTGCAGCAATTCTAACCAAGAAAATAAATATAATTTGGTTTGATGACAATTTAGTTAAGGGCCCGTTTATTTTTCAGTTTTTAATTTCATTTTTTGAGAACGAAAATTAAATACGAGCTTGGTAATTATTTCTTATATATATATGTACCGCGTATAAAGAAACCACAAAGTATGTGATGATTTTTTTCTTTTCTTTTTGGTTTTTTTTAAACGAACAAATAAAATTGGGCAAAAAAAAGGCGATTTTTCATTTTTTTCATTTTTTTTCAAATAAAAAGAAAATAAAACTATTTTCCATTTTTAGAATTTAGGAAACTGAAAACCGCAACATTAGCAAAGGGACTTTGCCGTTATAGAATTCTATGCTGAAGTCTTCGAACTACCTACATTGTGAACTTTTCGCTTCTAATTTCCGAACTATAATTTCCAGTTCTTCACTGCTTATTCAGTTTTAGTGTGTTTGGCATGCTAAAATCCAAATGGATTCCATAAGGGTGGAATCAGAAATGACAATATTTGTGAAATGGTCATTAAGACGTGGACATGTAGAATGAAGAACAATAATTACACGAGTTAGGACAAGTGATAGCATAGGCATTAATTGAAAGTAATACTAGGTGTAAGGAAGCGACCAAAATTGACATAGATAGTGATAAATAAAAAAAGCGTTAATAATGTGTAGGTTGAAATAGACTATGATAGCCAACTATGCAAAATGGAGAAAAAAATGTTCATATAGTCAATCCCATACAATGTGGGGACAAGACAAATGCTTAGTTGAGTTGAAGTTAGTTTTTAACGGAAGTACAAATTTACCTTCTCAACAGCATATAGGTGAAGAAAACTAGAAATTTAGAGGCTTAGAGGCAAATTACAATTCATCAAGAATCTTTTTATGTGCTTGTTGAAGAAGAGATATATACATTATATTCTCAACTACCCCGAATTATACAAGAGAAAATTAAACCCAATTCTCAATAATCCCAAATTTCTCACTGAAAACAAATTTCACATCATGTGGTTAGATAAACAAATAGTGTGAGGCAATTCTAAGCACTTGAAAAGTCAAACTCACGATTGTTTATCATCCAAATTCAACACCATAGACTTAGCTAGACGGAGTACATTTGTGTACGTTTGGGACTAGTTGATTGAGCCCCACTTACAAAGAGTCCTCTCAATAGTTGATACCTCCACCATGGTTGATGAAGTAATCTCTTTTCAGTTTATATATGTTGGAATATGTAAATAAGATTGGAACAGAATTACCGGATCAATAGCCTCTTTAACGAATCATGGCCCGAGTTGCGGATCTCGCGCTCTTTAAGACGTTTCGCGGCTCTGCCCAAATTGTGCAAGTAGTTCGTACATGCCACGACGTCCCCAGTATAAAACAGCCCAGAATCACCTCTGTCTCATAGTTTCTTTGCACCAAGAAAAGCTAGTATACTAACACCCTTCAGATTGAATTGCTCGGTAACTATAAACTATAAAATTCCTTTTATTATGGAAAGTGGAAACCAAAAGCTCACTGATCGATTTTACTTCTCTCAAATTTGGAAGTTTTCAACAAATGAAGTAATTTTCTGATTTTTTTAGAAGAATCAAAGTGGGAGGAAATGTTTATCTCTCACCCATAGACCACGATAGCTAAGACAAAATATATAGGGAAGAAAATCAATCCATTTTTTCAAACAGGCTATAACTCCAACGTAAAATAGAGAAATATAGCTTATATAAGCATGAGACAAGTTTATACATAAAAACCTTTTTGTTGAAGTAAGGGAAAGTACACTGTATCCATTCCATATGTAGCTATACAAGTATATATAAGTCTTGGTGGTATAGATCATTGTATGTCTTATCAATATGACATTCAATACATTAACCAAAACAATTGTAACAGTTTAATTGTCTGCCATAAATACCTTATAGCCGTTGGGTACTATGGATATTCATAAAGCTCTTTCTTCATTAACAGTAAATGGGCTTCAAAAAAAAAAACTCTTGGAACCAAACATATATAATATGAATAGCTACATAACTCCTTTGATTATTATCACAATGAATACTCCAAAATATTTAAGAATGATTTTTTTATTAAAATATAATCTAACAATCCCCCACTTATTTTAATAAAATTCAAAATAGAAAAAGAATTTTTCATCGAGCAACGTATCATAAGATTGTGCATAAGTAAAGGTGTTTTTCAACTTGAACCTTTACGTAGTGATAGTGCTCCCGATTATACTAGAGTAACCGTAGTTTTGAACTCTATCTCAGGCAACACCACACACACAACCCTACTAGGGTGTAGTCCAAAAGCCAGCACTTTTATGGCCATGTGCTTATATCTCAGTATAGTGAATGCTCTAGAGAATTTGCCCAAATTCCATAGGTAGGTGAGTCTAACAAGGATACTCCTGTAGCTAGGTATCCCACTCAATATAGAGTTTAGATCTCATTAAGAGTTACAAATAACTCATCCGTGTATCGCTTCAGGATATCATGCTTCTGAAGGGATGGACTCGGAGAGTAAACCCCGTATATATATAATAGCATGATTCAACTCATATCACTTCGTGACTTGTTATTACCCTTTGAACCTATTTCTTGGGATCTCCAGTCTATTGGTTGGGTTACCATCACAAGTGACTCAACTACCAATGAGCTTTAGCCCCATCCCTTTCGAGGTTTTCCAAACCTTCTCATGAGCTAACCCTTTCGTCAAAGAATCAGCAATATTATCCTCAGACCGTATATGATCCACTCTTACAGCCCCGGTAGAGAGAAATTCTCTAACCGTGATGTGCTTACGACGTATTTGTCGCCTCTTACTGCTATAAAACCGGTTCTCTACTTTTGCAATAGCCGCGGTACTATCGCAGTGGATCAAAACAGCTGGTATCGATCTCATAGCAGGCTTTTCAGCCAAGCTTCCCTCACTAGCAATAGCTAATGGTATCATCTCCGACTCCATCGTGGATTTAACCAAAATAGTATATTTTTATAGACTTCCATAAAACTATGCCCCCAATAATACCAAAAAGCATATCCACAGGTGGCCTTAGAGTCGTCCAAAAAGGGTATTCCAATCAACATCGCTGTATCCTTTAAAGATAGCGGAAAACACAATGTAATCAATAGTTCATGGTCCTTTTCAGGTAACACATGACTTTGTCAACAATTCTTCAATACTGAAAAATTGCCACTTGTGGCTATGGAATCTTTCATTATAGGATAGCAATTTGCATCACTGTAACCTTCAAGTATAGTGGAAAACCTCTTTTGATCAAAAATACCTAAATTAATAGGTTCTTTTTTAAAAAATCTCGCAACTCTTCCAATTGCATTCCTAACTTCAAAATTTGCATACTTATTTCACCAAAAAAACAATAAGGTTAATAACCAGCCCTGAAAACCAAAATATTAAATTTTTTCAAATTTTGAAATATGCAAAATATTTAAAAAATAATTTCTTCTCATCTCCGGGGTATACAATTCATTTCCAAAATTTATTTCATTCTCGGAGGTAAAATTCAATTTCACTTTCCAAGTACCAAAACTTTGGTATTGTGTGAATCACCAAGCAACATTTTCATTCTCCATTGGAGAGTATCTCTTGGAATAGTTGAGATTATTACACACATGCCTAGAGGCACACATATCAAAATACCATACTTCAAATTTTGTCATGGAATATAATTCCGTAAACATAGCCACAAATGACCCTTCGGTGATATCAGCTTGTGCAACAGATTGACTGATGCATCCGGCTTCTCTAAATTTTCCCATAATAAAAAATATATTGGGGTTATTTTTGTTTTGAAGGAGGTTTCATGTTCATATACGCTTTACTCAAAGTGCAATGAAAAATAATAATATTTTTCTTTCCAAAACCTTTCTCAATATATATAATGATGTTGATCAATATATGCAAACAACGGTTCTTGTAATTTTAATTAATCCATAAAATTACATTGGCTTTACCCAAAATCTTCATATTAAAACTAAGTGACAATAAGATTTTGGTCTCTTTTATAACCTCTAAACTGGAACCAAACACTAATAAATCATTCCCATATAAACATATCATAACACATACTCTATCATAGTGTTTATGATAAATGAGTTTATCACTTTCCACAAATTTGAAACCATTTGGAAATAGTTTGATCAAATTTTAATACCACTGGTTGTGTGTCATTTTTAAACTACATAAATGGTATGTAGATATACATGCTTTCTTCTTATTCGGATCTTAAGTACCCTTCCAGAGTATCCAAATAAACTTCTCCTCTAATTCTCCATTAAAAAATGATTTTAATATCCATTTGCTAAGTAAATTATAAATATCAGTAACAACTAATAAAATTATATGGATGTAAATAAAGAGAATAGGTATCCAAAAAAAATCAACATTTCCCTTCCACTTAAAACCCTTTAGTACTAAAGTAGTTTCACATTTCTCAATAAAACCATCGGGTATAAAAGCCTTTATAAGACTCCATTTACTCCCCATCATTTGACATTCAAATGGGAAAACCACAAGCTGCAAAAGACATGGTTAGAAATAATAGAAACCATCTCATCACGATTGGAAAAAATAAGAGTATCCGCTAGAGCAAATAGGACCCTCCTTCTAGAGTAAATGTATAAAAATCACTTTTCAAAACTTTTCAGCGTTCAGCTTTCTTACAACTTCGAGGTTCAAATAATGAGTAATGATTTCTTTCATGCACTCTATATTCAATATATAGAAGGGATAAAAATAGGAGATTGAAAACCCCCACTATCCCTCAATTTAACAAGAATTATCATAAAAATTACCAACAGTATATTCAAAAGACATAAAATTTTTTTAGTAAATTTACTAGAATTAAAAATCTTGACATAAGCCAAATAACCCAAATTTAAAAATAATTTAAGTTGGACTTTCTAATTTTCCAATGTTAAAAAAGAATCAATTTTGGAGTACTCTAAAAATAAAACATACAACTTATTAAAACTTATCCCAAAATATTTGAAATATCTGAATCGTGACTCAAATAAATAAAAGGGGAAAATACCTTTTATCCCCTTGTGGTTACACTCATTTTCTCATAACCCCCTTGTGGTTCATTTTGTAACACTTAACCCCCCTGTACTACGGACTAAAGTGAGACTGTTAACTTTTCTAACGGTAGTCCCACTTCAGTCATTAGTACAGGGGGGTTAAGTGTTACTAAAATGAACCACATGGAGGTTTATGAGAACATGGGTGTAACCATAGGGGGGTAAAAGGTATTTTTTTCTAAAGAATATGTATAGGGGCTTGGGGGTATTAATGTCATTTCCTTTTTTTCCGTTAGAAAAGTTAACAGTCTCACTTTAGTCCATAGTACAGGGGGGTTAAGTGTTACAAAATGAACCACAGGGGGATTATAAGAAAATTGGTGTAACCACAGGGGGTAAAAGGTATTTTCCCCTAAAGAAAATATCACGAGTCAAAAATTTTTGGGCCAAAAGAATCAACAAGTCCATGTGAAGCTGCCACGCATTATAACATCTCAATCAAAAACTTATATCACACCATGTGCTCCATCTAGCCATGGTCGGTTGCCAATATATATGTATATATAATATATTGAATATACAACACATATATCTTTATAAATTGCACCATAATACATATAATAAAATAATATGTTATACAACCTATAAGATATGAATTCAATCATTTAACCCAGCACATCATTAGTGCGGGCCAGCAAAACTTATTATTTTCTTTTCCAGTCTTTCATTTCATCCTCTGGATCTCTTCTTCTCTATTTTTCTTCAGTGTTTGTGACACCGAGAGCTTATTCTCTCTCAGTCTCATGGCTCTTCTATTTATCCTCATTTGATCAAAGCATTAATGGAAAGATTTCAAAGAATTCATAACTGTGAATTTGTAGATGACGACCAAATCTACACATGAAAATATATTGATCATGGGAACATAATATGTAAATATTGCTGTAAAAGTCATAAAGACCATTTATTAGAATTGAAACACTGACCCATTTTCAAAAACCCAATGTCTACTTCTCTAGAGTATCTCAGCCATAGTCCTTAGAAGTAATAATTTATTTAAATTTATTTTTTTTTTATTTATTTTTTTTTACCCTCATACAGTCTATTAAAATATTCTAGCATGTAGCTCAACCCAAAACATGAACCTTCTCTGGTTAGGTCTTCCATATTTACGTTCAACACTAAACCTAAGTTTGATAGACTGTTAATCATCGTAGGGATATCATCTTGCAAAGCAGCAACCAATTCATGAAAAAATATATTGCAAAATAGTGCACAAACATTCATATCTACACACACCTTTTGCTGTCCAAATTTTAACAGAATAAATACTTAATTTTTATGTTAGGATCTACAGAATTTTCAAGAGTTCAAAGAAATACCAATTTCATCATAGTTACAAAAAATAGCATTTTCTGTTTCCACTTCTTTAAGCGATGATCCTCAAATCGAAAAAGGTTTGTTAAGATCTAGGACTAAGAGGATGATCCATACATTATAGCAGAAGAAAACGTCTTAAAATTGTTGGAATATGTAAATAAGATTGGAACAGAATTACCGGATCAATAGCCTCTTTAACGAATCATGGGCCGAGTCGCGGATCACGCTCTCTTTAAGACGTTTCGCGGCTCTGCCCAAAGTTTGCAAGCAGTTAGTACATGCCACGCCGTCCCCAGGATAGAACAGTCCAGAATCACCTCTGTCTCAGATGTTTCTTTGCACCAAGAAAAACTAGTATACTAACACCCTTCAGATTGAATTGCTCGGTAACTATAAACTATAAAATTCCTTTTATTATGGAAAGTGGAAACCAAAAGCTCACTGATCGATTTTACTTCTCTCAAATTTGGAAGTTTTCAACAAATGAAGTAATTTTCTGATTTTTTTAGAAGAATCAAAGTGGGAGGAAATGTTTATCTCTCACCCATAGACCACGATAGCTAAGACAAAATATATAGGGAAGAAAATCAATCCATTTTTTCAAACAGGCTGTAACTCCAACGTAAAATAGAGAAATATAGCTTATATAAGCATAAGACAAGTTTATACATAAAAACCTTTTTGCTGAAGTAAGGGAAAGTACACTGTATCCATTCCATATGTAGTTATACAAGTATATATAAGTCTTGGTGGTATAGATCATTGTATGTCTTATCAATATGACATTCAATACATTAACCAAAACAATTGTAACAGTTTAATTGTCTGCCATAAATGCCTTATAGCCGTTGGGTACTATGGATATTCATAAAGCTCTTTCTTCATTAACAGTAAATGGGCTTCAAAAAAAAAAAAAACTCTTGGAACCAAACGTATATAATATGAATAGCTACATAACTCCTTTGATTATTATCACAATGAATACTCCAAAATATTTAAGAATGATTTTTTTATTAAAATATAATCTAACAATATATATTTGACAAAGCAGAAGAGAAACAATGGAGAGAGATGAGGAAAACGGCGTAGATGTAATGAAATATATCACAGGGAATAGGCCGTTAACTTTCAATTTTTCACTTGCCCAGTATTTTTTTTTGTTCTTCAGAACTTGTAAGATTTAAGGTTTCTCACATTGTCCCCTAGTTCTCTTTGTGACACATGGTGGGAATAAATCAGTTTAATTTTTTGAAGATAAGATCTAACAAAAAATAATGAAATCTAATATAAGTAGTAAGTACAAACCAGAATAAAAAAGGTAACAATTTTTTTACTGGGAAGAGAACTTTAATTGACATTAATTGTGGGAAGATTACATGCATTCACATATATATAAAATATCAGCAAGGTATACATATATATATATATATATATATAAATGTTAATGTTCTACTTCCACCCATTTTTGTCATTTTTTAGTACTTGTCAAAAGTACTAGTAATGTCACAAAGCACAGGATTACAAGCGGATGATGAATTTAAATTAGATGGTGTAAGCTGGAGGGGGTTTGGGCAAGTCCTTGACAATGCCGCATACGGTGGTGAAGTCTGGAAGGTTGTATTCATCCCTAAGGGAGCGTGCTGGGGATAGCACGCTGATGTACATCTGTTGTCCTAGGTATGTCCTCTCCCACATCTCTGACCTTAGATTCCACATTCCTGCATTGTCTAATGTCAACATAACTGCTGCCCATGAACCTGGATACACTTGGATTGTGTGCCTGCTCACTGTATCCAATAGGTTGTAGTTCTTTCTCTTCTCTGGGCTCCACCTCCCTGGCTCAATCCCTACTGCAAAGAACGAGTATCCATCAAGGTGCCATGTCTGAATTGTCTTCTCGTGGTTCTCAAATATGATTTCCACAAAGTTACGGAAAGTCGCATTCACCACATTTGGAGCCACAAGGACCTTTCCAGTGCTTTTAAGAGGCTCGTCGGGAATAGTGTCATACTTGAACACCTTGTCTGCAATCCCGTAATATTCAACGAACTTTAAGGGGGTGTGTGAGTCCTTGTGGGAGACACCATTGATGGCATAACGGAGCTTGCCGTCCACTATGGTCCTCTCGTTGGTGAGCTTGATTGTCCTTGTGATGTTAATCTTTCCGTAGTGGTAAGAGCCTTGAGGGTTTGGACGTGCAGCACTAGCTGTCAAGTTCCACCTGAATGAGCGGAACTGGTTGATGGACCACGCGATGCCCATCGAGGTTTCTGGTGGTGGTGGTGGGAGTTCAGGAGATGCAGGGGCGCCATTGGCATTGGAGTAGCGAATGACAGCCACGGACATGATGGGCTTTTTCAAGAACCTGCTTGAAGCAACCAAGTAGTAGTCCTTGGGCTCCTTGTCGGCAGTGACCAACACGGATAAACACTGACCGACGTGGATGTCGAGCGACTCGTAGATGTTCTGGACGGTGTGGGAACCCTCCATCTCCACAAGCTTCATTGTGTGGCCTTGGAATCTAACATTGAGTGAGGTCTTCAGGCCAACATTGCAAAACCTGTATCTGTAGGTCTTGCTAGGCTCCATGGTGAAGAGAGGCTCACTGTTGTCACCGACCTTGCCTGACTTGCCGTGGATTTGGATACCGTCAGGTCTGGCAATGGAACGACCACTGTCCAAAAGCTTCTTCAAGGCTTTGTGACCCTTGTTGAACCAATCACCAACCAAAACATGGTAATCGTCAGCAGGCGCATCGAATGGGACTGGGATGAGTAGGCGACTGTTGATGCGGAGCCCACCAAATCCACCGGAAGCCCTGTGGATGGAGGTGGTGGGAAAGTAGTAGAAACTTCCAATCTGGTCCTTGACCTGGAAGTGGTAGGTGTAGTTGGTGCCTGGTTGAATGGGACACATGGTCCCTGCGGTACCATCTTGCCAGGAGTTCTTCCTGTGCTGGATACCGTGCCACGTGAGGAGGAAAGGCTCGTCGAGGTTATTGAACACATTAACAACAATGTTGTTGTTGGAAGAGCAGTTGATCCTGGGACCTGGGAACTCGCCGTTAATGAGGATGCCTTGCTGGGGGACCCCCAATGGAGATATGGTACCATAGCTAACGTTCCACGTGTAGAAGACATAAGGATCCTCGGCCCTGACTAGAAGAGCACCAGATGCACATAGGCACATTAACAATGCCGCCAACTTCACACTACCCATGGCTATATATGCCTTTCTCTGCCACCCACTATCACGCTATCCCTTTATTTGATGTACCCTTTACTTATTTTTTTGTTTCAAAGAAGAAGAAGAAGATGGGAAGCTGTCTTCTTCTTCTCCTTCTTCCAACCCTTGAGATGTATCCCTCAACCATTACACCCTTTTATACCAGGTGGGGACTCTCTCAATTTTGGACCATTGGTTACTGCCCTTGAACTCCTTCACGGATTACCCTTGATTTTTGCTCCTACCTTTCCTCATTTCCTTTCATTTGTTACATTCTGTTTCCCGGCCCCCCAAAGACTAGTATTGAACTCTCTCTCTCTCTCTCTCTCTCTCTCTCTCTCTCTCATTAGTGTGGGTGGAATTCCTCTTCCCCACAGCTAGCGCAAGCTAGTTCTATATTTATTAGTTCTATTATTAGAGACTCCACTTATTTAATTACCTTAATTAGAATTTGATCAATTAATGATTTTGGGCTGTCTGTGGCCATCTCTTTGAATGGAACTAGGGACCATATTAATTGTCACTTCACCTACCATTAAGGCTTTGCTTGGTTCTTGGATTTGGTGAAGGAAAAGAAAGTGGAAAATATTTTCTTTTGTTTTGATTAATAAATAAAACGATGATGAAAATAGGAAATAAAAGAGAATTAGTTAAGAAATGAATTAATCAATTTGAATATTTTGAGTCATTTCATTCCTTTATTCATACGTTACAATCATGGTTTAGAAAATTCTAATTTTGATGTTATTTGAACATGAAGAAAAAACACCGAGTAACTAGTTAACGTTTCCTTTTCCTTTTTTTCTCTACATGAAATCCATGAACCAAACAGAGCCTAACGTGGAAAATATTCAGCGGGGTCCTGCATATAATTGATGTTTGTTATGAGGTATTCACAGGCGGAATATGTCCCACAAAAATCTCTTAAATTTTCATTATCATGCATGTCAAACTCTTTGCAATATTTTTTGTGAATTACAACATGTCTGCATATAATTACATTTGTAATTGTGAAGCAGGCAACAGCCCAATTAGGGTCTCTTACAAATAGGGAGGGAGAGGGTTCGAATCCAGATAGGGGATTTTAGTTGTTTGTCCCCAGTGATTCTTCAGTCGGAATGAGTACCTCTTATTGGGTTTTGCTGTGGACCAATGTAGAGCTAGGGTGTGTGTGTGTGTATGTGGGGTGTGTGTATCCAGTCCGGATACAGATAGGAATCAAAAAAATTAAAAATTCATTTGTAATTGAAAAATATTTCTTGTACGAAGCATAAATATTCAGAATGGGGTTGCATCCTAAGGGAAAGATGCAAGGAATTCTCAACCGAGACATGCAACTGAATTCCCCAAGAAAATGTGTAGACTAGTTGGCATGTTATATATATGTATATATACATATACAGTTAGTGTCTAAAAAGGGCTCCCTCTATTTTTGCCGTCCGATCCAGTTTTAAAATACAATACGACGGTCAAAACAGAAGCCCTCTCTTTAATAAAGAGAGGATGCCATCTCTGGAGAATTTTTGTATATATATATACTCCATAGGAAATTCTATCCGCACTCACCTAATTTACTCTCTACACCTATCTACTCTGTACAACCACCACTTGAACTTAAATTAAAACAATATGCTCTCTACACCAACCTTTTTTTCCAAAATAACCGAACTATTATTTTTGTGTTTACACCCAAATAACTTTTTTTTTTTTCCTATGCCCTCACCATCCTCTCACTCTCTAGTCTTTATGCTGACAATTATTCTACATTATTGTAGAGACTAGTTATGACCCCGTGCACTTGCACAGGATAGTCACGAAAGAAAATAGTTTTTGCATTGGTAAAAAGAAAAAGAAGTAAGACACTATAAATGATTTAAAAAAATTTACATCAATTTTACATAGGAAGTGAAATGAATCGTAGCTTAGAAAGTGTATATTGGCCCTGTTTGTTATAGCTAGGGGTGTAAGCAAATCTACTGGACCGACTGAATTGATTGGTTCGATTTGGTCGGTTTTCAAAATTTTCATGCAGTGTAAAAATCGAGCTGAACTCAGTTTTAAAATACGATCCGACGGTCAAAACAGAGACCCTCTTTTTAATAAAGAGAGGGTGCCATCTCTGGAGAATTTTCGTATATATATATATACTCCATAGGAAATTCTATCCACACTCACCTAATTTACTCTCTACACCTATCTACTCTGTACACCCACCACTTGAACTTAAATTAAAACAATTTGCTCTCTACACCCACCCTTTTGCCCAAAATAACTGAACTATTATTTTTGTGTTTACACCCAAATAACTTTTTTTTTATTAATCTATGCCCTCGCCATCCTCTCTCTCTCTAGTCTTTAGGCCGACAATTATTCTACATTATTGTAGAGACTAGTTATGACCCCGTGCACTTGCACAAGATAGTCACAAAAGAAAATTGTTTTTGCATTGGCAAAAAAAAGAAGTAAGACACTATAAATGATTTTAAAAAATTTACATTAATTTTACATAGGAAGTGAAATGAATAGTAACTTATAAAATGTATATTGGCCCTGTTTGTTTCAGCCAGAGGTGTAAGCAAATCGACTGAACCGACTGAATCGATCGGTTCGATTTGGTTGGTTTTCAATATTTTCATGTAGTGTAAAAATCGAGCTCAACTCAGTTTTAAAATACGATCCGACGGTCAAAACAGAGGTCATCTCTGGAGAATTTTCGTATATATATATACTCCATAGGAAATTCTATCCGCACTCACATAATTTACTCTCTACACCTATCTACTCTGTACACCCACCACTTGAACTTAAATTAAAACAATTTGCTCTCGACACCCACCCTTTTGCCCAAAATAACCGAACTATTATTTTTGTGTTTACACCCAAATAACATTTTTTTATTACTCTATGCCCTCACCATCCTCTCTCTCTAGTCTTTATGCTGACAATTATTCTACATTATTCTAGAGACTAGTTGTGACCCCGTGAACTTGCACAGGATAGTCACAAAAGAAAATAGTTTTTTCATTGGTAAAAAGAAAAAGAAGACACTGTAAATGATTTAAAAAAATTTACATTAATTTTACATAGGAAGTGAAATGAATAGTAACTTATAAAATGTATATTGGCCCTGCTTGTTTCAGCTAGGGGTGTAAGCAAATCGACTGGACCGACTGAATCGATCGGTTCGATTTGGTTGGTTTTCAATATTTTCATGTAGTGTAAAAATCGAGCTGAACTCAGTTTTAAAATACAATCCGACCGTCAAAACAGAGGCCCTCTCTTTAATAAAGAGAGGGCGCCATCTCTGCAGAATTTTCGTATATATATATATATATACTCCACAGGAAATTCTATCCGTACTCACCTAATTTACTCTCTACACCTATCTACTCTGTACACCCACCACTTGAACTTAAATTAAAACAATTTGCTCTCTACACCCACCCTTTTCCCCAAAATAACCGAACTCTTATTTTTGTGTTTACACCCAAATAACTTTTTTTTTATTACTCTATGCCATCACCATCCTCTCTCTCTCTCTAGTCTTTATGCTGACAATTATTCAACATTATTGTAGAGATTATAAGCCATGGCTTGGATATTGGAGACCATAAGAATTAACCATTGATTATTGTGGTTGATGAGTTCGCACACGGTGAGACACTGAGAGAGAGATTATGACATCTAAAAGTAGCCAACCCTAGGTTTTCTTCGACATATACGTCGGCAGTGATCAGGGCAAGGTTGGATTGTGATGGTACCTTTCATCAGGCTGATAGAACTTTATCTTCCTTGTAAGTGAGTCGTGATTATAATTTCCAAGGATTTTATCTTCTTGCTTAGTTCAATGAAATACCTTTAAAAGTTGAATTGTATTACCATTAAACAATTGAGCACTACTATACCCACACAGTGAATCACACATTTTTTCACACATAGTTTTAAATGTTTGTACTTTGTGCTGTTTGAATTTTTTACAATTTTTGTGGGCCACTTATACAACACAATGTACATGCATTTAAAGTTGTGTGTGGAAAAAGTATGTGATTCTCTGTGTGAATCTAGCATTTTCCTAAACAATTAGGTTTAGTTCCAACAACACAAAAAGGAATCAGTCATTGATTCACACATGCATTGAGTTTAAGATACAATAAGAAGTGATTTAATGGTGTTTTATGCTTTAGGGTTAATCTGTCTAATTTTTGGTTGAACAGTAATAAGTGAGAATAAGTTATAGGTGAAGGGGTGGTTCCATAATTTATACTTACTAGATTTGTAGTCCGTGCGATACACGATAGAGTTGCTATAATTCAAGCACTTATTAGATACAACTCTTGAAAATCATTGAAATCTAAGGGTTGATAAAATAGCTAGTTAATTACTGAAAACTAATGGCACGTTTGATAACCCAATTAAGTGGTGAAAATGAAATTTTTGGCACTTATTTTTTTCAGAGCGTTTGATAATGTATTACTTACCAAAAATCCACAGAAAACTTTAAATGAAAATTTTCTACGAAAATAACCACTGAATGCAGTCTATTTCAATACTGAAAACCATGTTTTCAGTATTGCAAATCCACTCCCTTAAAATTTTCAGTGCCTAAGTTCAACACTTAATTTTCAATTTTATCAAATAGACCCCGAAGCCTCGTTTGTTTGCCAGATAATTAAGGGGAATTGGACTATTTTAGTCCAATCCGGGTCAATACCTTGTTTGTTTGTCATTTTCAGTATAAATTAGCTCAAGGTACAATGGTATGTGGTTAAAAGTTCCACGGGGATAAAAACACGGGGATAAGGGGTTAGTGTTTTTGTGTGGTAAAATAACTACACTATCCCAGCCTTTCCCTTTCACGTTTTTTTCTTCCCACAATTCAAAGATAGAGAGAGAGAGAGAGAGAGAGAGAGAGAGAGAGAGAGAGAAAACGCAGAGACGACAAAGGAGAGGCGACACAGAGATGACGAATGATACGACGAAGAGGCAAAAAAGATCTTCATCGCAGAGCTTCATCTCCGTCACCGAGCTTTGTCACCGTCACCAGATCTGAGTTTTGATAACATCTAGAGTCTCAATTTTTGTAATAAAGATAGTTAGGGTTTTGCAATTTACAGATTTACTCAAAAATGTTAGATCTAAACATAGCATGACCTCTTCTCCTTTAGATTTACAAGTTCTTAAGTTAATATTGTTGAGAATCTACAAGTTTTTCTCCTTTGCTATTTTTGAAGTTTCGATCATGATTAAATATTGATAAAAAAAAATGGTAGATCTTAGTTGTAGTCTTGATAAAAATTGTAGCTTTGAGTTGTAATCTTGCTAAACATTCTTTTGAAATTGAAGCTCTTGGAGTTAGGGTCCCAAAATTCGTAACAGTTGATGAGGCATGGGATGAGTATTGAGTTTTTGTTCGTTACCTTTTTAGTACTATTATTCTTGTTGTGAATTATGGCTTGCTGTTATTTTATTTCTTAGCCAAAAAAAATAACAATAATAATAATAATCAAGTCTTCAAATTATAGTTGAGGGTTTCAATTCTAGTACCTGCAAAATTTCACATTTATGAATTGGAATTCCTATTTCTATTTTCATATTTACAGTCCTATGTATGTATTTATAATGTTTACTATTACTAAATTTCTGTAGTGTGAATCCTATTTTATATTTTATAATATTAGATTTTATAATATTTAGATTGTAATATATTTTACCGAGACCGTAAATCATGGACCCGAATTGGACTTAGACTATGCTTACACAAACTCCCATGCACGCACGCAACTCGAGACGGTCACATCGGTCCCATCCCATGAATTTTGGTAAGCAACTAACCACCCCCATCACCTTTTCACTAACCCCTCTTACACACCCATGCCCCTTACATTCACCACCAACCACCAAATTCACCTTCACACTCCACCCCCTTACCTCTCCTAACAACCCCATTACACCCAATCAACCATGTGTGCATGTATGTGTATGCTTGTGTATGAGTGTGCATGTGCGAGAGTGTGTAAGTGGTCGTGAGTGTATGTGTGTCGTGTACTATAGTGTGTGGTGTGTGTATTGTGTGTTTTTGTGCATGGGTGTATTGTGTATTGTGTTTATATATATTATATATGTGTTGTGTGCATGTGTTTGAATATGTGCCATGTATGTGTGTGTTTATGTATTGAGTGTAGTGTAGTGTGATATGTACAAAAATATCAAGGGGGAAGCAAAGCTCCACCTATGCCTAACCCAGGCGGTTCGCCTAATGTAATCTGGTCCCAACCAACAAGTCGTGAACACGACGCGAGCTTGGTGCGTCGCGGATGCAGCTAAGCCACTTCCCATGACACAATACAGAATGTTCCAGATAGTTTTCTACACAAGCGAGAGGCCTAATGTAAATAGAAGATTGTTTCCTAATCCAATTAGGAAACTCGCATGATTTGCGCTAATCAATCCCAATTAGATTGTGATGCCTAATCAATTTACTTATCTTATACGAGTAGGTCTCTTATATCTATAAAATAGACCATTCATCCTCTTAAAAGGGGATCACATTCTAAGCAGATTAAGCTTCCTAATCTGCAGACTTACCTTGTACGGGTGGTCTCTTGCATTTATAAAAGAGGCCACCCATCCCCATTGAAGGGGTCGCATTCTTAACCTAGAGAATAGCAAGTTACATCACGATCACACATATCCCTAGTCGGTTCTCTGGTAGTGCCGCCCACTTTGTTGGCTCACCAATAGCCACCGGTGAT
This sequence comes from Hydrangea macrophylla, assembly GCA_033977485.1. Lineage (NCBI taxonomy): Eukaryota > Viridiplantae > Streptophyta > Magnoliopsida > Cornales > Hydrangeaceae > Hydrangea > Hydrangea macrophylla. The sequence goes on from CM066992.1 coordinate 1,370,756, forward strand.
TTGTTAGTGAAAGCGCACCGACGCACCCGTGGACATAGGTCACCTCATTAACGGGGCCGAACCACATCCAAAGTTCACTGTGTCCGTCTCTCTCATATAATTACTCTTACCCAAATTTTGGCATCATCAGTTTGGCGCCGTCTGTAGGAAACGTCTAGTTTCTCATCAACAAATCTCTTGACTGATCAACATGCCCCGGAAGAAGGGCAAGAAAACTACCGCTCAAACCGGTCAGGAGGATCAAGTCGGTCAGGAGGACTCACAGCCTGGCCGGCCAACCACCTCAATGACCTCTGAACAAGTCACCGCTGCCCTCGCACAACTCCTAAAGGGCCAACGGTGAACCCAGTAGCAGATTGAAGCGCTGCTGGCTTGGAAGGATGAGCTCCCCCAAATCGAGGAGCAGCCCGGGAAAGATGTACCCAACTGAAAGCCTCCACGGGTCCTCCACGGGCCAGACAACATACTCACACTGCCCCTGCATCCCCGTCAGGTTAGAGACAGCGCGGGGATGATGAGTGTAGCCTGGCCCTCAGGCGAACCCGATGACATGCCCGCGCTAATCCGCGTCAGACAGGAGATTCCAGAGACATCATCAATAGTAGGTGTGCTACCAGAAAGGAGGGGCTTGGACATATGGCCAGGGAATCGATCGAGGACCCCCTGGCCAGGAGCCGGGGAGATCTCAGGCACACGATCACCCGGAACCGGAGCTGGGTCCTTTCTCAAGGACAACACACTTCGAAGAAGAGGCCTCATCGTCTAATCTGAGCTACCGCTCGGGCATAGAGAGGAAGACCGAGTGAAAAGATGTGAATGCTCAAATCCAGGACTTGCAGAAATAGATTAAGCAGTTGACCCACAAGCAGTGACATGATCATACCAACACAAAGACCGAGTCACCCTACACTGTTTGGGTCACCAAATTCCCCATGCCTCGACCCCGCATCTCAACTCTTATGAAGGGAAGAGAAGCCCAGTGGATCACGTTCGAACCTACAAGGCCCAAATGGCATTAGGCACCACCGTCGATGAATTACTGTGCCTGGCCTTTCCCAGCACCCTCAAGGGGCCAGCGACATAGTGATTCCATGCTCTTATACCCCGAACGGTTGATGACTTCAAGATATTGAGAAAGCGTTTCATTAGTCAATTTGTGGGGATGCTTGACTGATCATAACCAGACATCTAGCTACTGACCGTCAAGCAATGTAAGGAGGAACCCTAAAGGACTACGTCGATCATTTCAATCAGCAAATGCTTTAAATCCACCACATCAATTGCTCGGGAGTTCAACACACCAAAGTTACTACATCATTTTATCGTGACCGACCTGCAACCCTAGTGGAACTCTCAAAAAGGGTCAAAAAGTACATCAACACGGAGGAGCTTTTGAAGTCCAAGCACGCCGCCTTCACGGAGGACGAGTCCCTGAAGGCTAAACAAAAACGCGAGGGCTCTGAGAAGGGTTCGAGAAAGAATCCCATGCAAGATCAACAGAGAGGCGGTCGAGATCAGGCCCCGATTACCTTCAGGCCACTTTTCGGGCCTGCCCACAAGGTCATGGCAGTCGTTGAGACCCAAAGGCTACTCCAGTAGCCAGCGAAGCTGAAAAGCCCACCCGATAAGAGAAAACGGGATAAGTTTTATTGCTTATATAAAGACCATGGACATGACATAGAGGATTGCTTTAAGCTCAAGATTGCCATTGAGAAGCTGATTGAGCAGGGCCATCTGGCCGAGTTCGTTGTGGCAGACAGACGACCTTAGCAAGATGCCTGGGCTTTCAAGCCACCGCGACCCCTTGGGTAAATCAATGTAATCTCCGGAGGAACTTTGGGCGGAGGGGACTCATAGTCGGCAAGGAAGAGGCATGCTAGGGTATCCCGATCAGATGCTTAGCATGTCCACTCCACCCGCTCCCCTCCGACCGATATGTTAATGTTCTCATCTGAGGACATGCTAGACCTGCATTACCCTCATGATGACCCGTTGGTAGTGACGCTCTCCGTAGCAAACTACATGGTTAAAAGGGTGTTGGTGGACACGGGCAGCTCCTCTGATATCATATTCATCTTAGCATTTGATCAGCTCGGGATATCTAGGGATCGGCTTCGACTAGTGGCCACTCCCCTAGTAGGCTTCAACGGGTCTAGCACACAACTGCTCGGTACCATCGAGCTCCCTATCCTTCTGGGGGCCTAGCCCAAGCAAACATCTGTACTGCCAAGCTTTGTGGTCGTGGAAGCTCCATCTGCATATAATGTCATCCTAGGCATGCTAACTCTCAATAAGGCCAAGGCGGTCGTATCGACGTACAACATAGTGTTTAAATTCTCGACCCCTCAGGGACCGGGGAGCCTATGTAGAGACCAAGCGGTCACCCAGAGTTGCTATGTAGTTCTTTGTGCCGGGAAGCTATTACAGAAACACTAAATATTTAGGAGATGGACCCTAGAGACAAAAGTAACGGAGTGGACCCAGTGGAGGTGCTGGAATAGATGGTGCTGGATCCTCGGTTTCCCGTCCGATCCGTCATCATTGGCACTCTCTTAGACCTAGGCCTCAATGTGAAGTTGGTCGAATTCCTGCGGTAAAGCCAGGACGTCTTCGCCTGGAGCCATGAAGACATGTCTGGGATAGATCCCCGGGTTATGTCTCACCATCCTAACATCAACCATGACTATTGCCTGGTCAACCAAACAAGGCATGGTATGGCACCCGAAAGGCAGATGGCAGTATGTGAAGACGTCGAAAGACTCCTGAAAGCAAATTCCATCCGAGAGGTCCACTATCCCGAATGGTTAGCAAATGTGGTACTAGTTAAGAAAAGCAAAGGGAAGTGGAGAATGTGCATGGATTTCATCGACCTGAACATGGCCTGCCCCAAGGACTACTACCCACTGCCCAGGATAGACCTTCTTGTGGATTCCATAGCTAGTCATGCACTCCTCTCGTTCATGGATGCCTACTCAGGGTACAATCAAATTAGCATGTATCCCGGGGTGAAGAGAAGACTTCCTTCATCACAGATTAAGGAACTTACTGCTACAAAGTGATGCCCTTCGGCCTCAAAAGTGTTGGGCCAACCTATCAACGCCTGGTTAATCACATGTTCAAGGACTTGATTGGGAAATCCATGGAAGTCTACGTTGATGATCTCTTGGTCAAAAGCCGAGACGAGTCTGACCATCTAGAACATCTGGCAGGGGTCATCAGTATTTTGAGGAAGTTCAAAATGTGGTTGAACCCGGCCAAGTGCACATTTGGCATCTCGTCCAGGAAGTATCTGGGACACCTAGTCAGCAGATGGGGTATTGAAGCAAACCCCAAGAAAATCCCAGTCGTCACAAACATGCGGTCACCCAGGTCAACCAAAGAAGTTCAGAGCTTGGCCGGGCGGGTCGCCGCATTGAACAGATTTGTCTCCTGAGCTATCGACCAATGTCTGCCATTCTTCAAAATCTTCTACAAGGCCTTTCAATGGTCAGAAGAGTGCGAGGAGGCATTTGAGGAACTCAAGAAGTACTTGCCATCACCCCCATTACAAATCCTTAGAAAGTAAACCATACTTTTATATCTTGATTCTGACAAGATCAATATTTGGCACCGTTGACGGGGATTGCAAATTACTACCTTTAGTTTTAAAATCTTAGTTTAGTTAATTCGTAAATATTAGATAAGTTTTTATTTTTCTTATTTTTCGTTTTTGTTTTGAGTTACTAATTTTTCTTTTTGTTTTGTAGTTTATCAAGTAATCAAATTCTAGCATGTCGGAGTGGAAAAGCTTAGCACACCAAATGAGCTTATGCAATTAAAATAAAATGAAATAAATATAAATCGGTTCCTTCAAAAATTTGCATCAAATCACTGTAAATCAGGGTACTGAGACGCAATTACTTGTATTAGGTTAGGTGTGGAGTGAGCACTACATTAGCTAGGAAACCCTGGGCGCTGGGCTTTGACACGAATCACTGCATAAAGATAATTACTTGCATCATAGTAGTACTGTGTGCTTGCGTGCTAGATTACTTGCGTAGTTATTTTTGTTTTTGTTGAGTAAGTCGTTGTTTTAGTTTATTTTCTATTAGTTTATGTTTGGTACATGTTCAAATAAACCTAAATTACATCCACTTAATCTTGAACTTGAATGTAGCCTTAGAGTTCTTAGGTTATCAACCCTAGCTTCTAGAGCTCAGTTGATGCTAGATGACGATTCGACACCGAAACCGTCATCATTGTTTGAGTTTGAAATACGAAATATCCTTAAAAGACTAAAGAAACCACGCGTCATTAACATCAAACCATTCCCATGGCCGACGTAGGAAACAATGGTAATAACAGAAATAACAGAACGCCTCCTCCGCTTAAAGACTATTTCATTCCTACGGCTTATACGCCACAGGCAAGCATATAATTACCGGATGTGACGACATCTCACTTTGAGATAAAGTCATCTACCATCGCTACTTCCTTCATTCCATGGCCGTCTTAAAGAAGACCCTTATCAGCACTTAGGAGATTTCCAAGATATATGCTCTACTTTGAAAATACAAAACCTAACTGATGATGTGTTAAAATTGCGTTTCTTCCCATTCTCTTTAAAAGATAAAGCTAAATACTGGCTCCAGTCTCGAAATCCAAACACAATAAAAACATGGGAAGCCTTACATACCGCATTTTTACAAAAGTTTTTCCCCATCACAAGAACTAATTAGATAAGAAAATTGATAAAAACTTTGTGATGCAAGATGGGGGAACACTTTCTGACACTTGGGAACAATTAAAGAATTGTCACGCTCATGCCAACATCATCAGGTTCCCAAGTGGCAATTGGTTCAGGTCTTCTATGAGGGACTTATACCCTCAATACGTAAGACTATCGATGTCGTTTGTGCGAATGCCTTCCTACACAAAAGCACCGACGAGGCATGGAAAATATTTGAAACGTTAAGCAAGAACTCAATGCACCAAGCCATGTCGGTACGTCCTGAGGGGTGTCTTCCACCTAAACTCAAGCGAGAGGAGTGTTTAGAGTACAGTCAGTCAATAGAAATACAAGAACTATCTAAAAAACTTGATCGACTTATGACAATGAACCAAATGACAAGTGCACCCTCTTACGAAGTATGTGCATTATGTTCTGAACCTTCTCATAATATCCTTGCATGTCCTTCTGCTTCTCAATTTCCAGAATTCGTGGAACAACACATAAAATCTATTCAACAGTTCCAATGAACTAGTTATAATCCTGTGCCGAATAATTTTCCTAATACTTATCGACCCCAATTTCAACAATATGGATACACACAACCCAACCAACTCCACCTCCACGCAATAATGCATTTGAGGAGAAAGTGTTGGCCTCACTTGAAAATTTTGGTTCGGTGATTCAGTTAGTACACTCTCACACATAGTCCATTGCAAAGCTGGAGTCCTAAGTGGGACAAATAGCTAATACTCTAAACCTGTTGACTGAGTTGCCAAGTCAACCTATTCAAAAACCTAAGGGACAATACGAGGTGGGTGGTACAAATGAGCAAGTGAACGTTGTTTTAACTAGGATGACTACTCGAGAGGAAGAAGTTGTTGAAATTCCGAATAAGAGTGAGAAGAGGTAAAAATTAATTCAAATAAAGAGATAGGTGAGAACACGAGTCGAATTAGGAAAGAAAATGAAACGGTCCCAACTAACTATATTATGAAAATGCCTTTTCCACCAAACGTTGACGAACCATCACATTTTTTGAAAAAAGGGTCAAAAACTAAAGATATACTCGAGGTATTTTGTAATACCTGTAATTTCTCTACGTACAATAATACGAGTTTTATGAATTTCTATATCTGGTCTATTATTACATTATTATTTTATTTGTGTGACTGTATCAGTGTAATGTAATTACTAATTAGACTATAATCACTGCACCGACTCGACCGTAATTAGAATTAACTTAGTCCTGTAACGGGACCCGGACGTTAGAAACAACACCCGTTTGGACGTAAATCGAGACTGACACGCATATCAAGAATATTTGCATGCAAACTGAGGTAGTGGCACAAAATCCTAGGTGGGGCCCACATGATCGGCCACTTGTTGCACATGCAACCCCCCTTAGACACTTGTCACTACCTCATTGACACTTGTCCATATGTTGGACATGTGTCCTAGCATGCAAGCATGCATGGTGACACATAATCCCTTCCTTTCTTTATATAAGGATGCCTACATCCATGCATTTCACCCTCTTAGTCACTTAAAAATCTGCATATAGAGTTAGAGAGAGCTAGGAGATGAACTCCATGGAGAGATAAGAGATACATGGAGATGGAGAAGAAGAACTAGGAAGAAGTCTCCACCATTGAGGTTGTGTTCAAGCTTCCTAAGCTCAAATCCAAAGCCCAAGCTCAATTTCAAGTTTAAGTGAGTATTCTAACTCACTTTAGAACCTATGTAGTATGTAGTAATGTTTATTATGTGCTTGATCTTGATAGTTTGAGAAATCCATGCCATGCAAGATAAATTTTCAAATCTGGGAAGTAGAAACTTCCAGCAGAGTGTTGTTTAGTAAAACAAACATTTTGAGCAGTTAACAAATGGTAATGAGGCTAGGTTTTTTTTGTTGAGAAAGCTAACTCATTTATCTACAAATAACTCTTCTATAGCTCAGTCTGAAAATCACTTCTTCATAGGTGAAATGTACATGCAACGAAGTACTTTAAATCTGAGAAACAGAAACCTCCAGCAGAATGTAGTTTATTAAAATGAGTGTTTCAAGCAGCTCCGAAATCTGAATTAAGCTAGGTTTTTTTGTGGAGAGAGCTAACTCATTTATCTACAAATAACTCTTCTATATCCGGGTCTAAAAATGAATCCTTGATAGGTGAAATGCACATGCAACGCAGTACTATAAATCTGGGACAGAGCAGTCCGAAAATATAGAAATATCTAAGTAAAATAAATATTTTGAGTAGCTCAAAAATGCAATTGAAGCTAGATTTTTTGTACATGAAGCTAATCCAATTATCTACAATGTTCTAGTTTTGAGTTTGATCTAGAAATCAATTTATCATGCCCAAATAAATCATATCAATTCAGTCGATATAGTAAAATTAATTCCTGGCAGATTGTATAACTACTTGTATGATGTGTTTATTATTGATGTTTGCTTTCCGGTACCTATGTGGTTATGGATATCTTGTGTTATGGTAGTGCTATCGCGTATATGAGTATGTTAAGGGTTTCATATATATGGTTATTGATATCATCGATTTGACACAGGGAAATAGGAGTGTAAGAGAGTACACGACAAAATTCGAACGCCTGTCCCGCTTTGCCCCTCACATGATTGACACTCCTCAAAAGAAGATCAAGATGTTTCACCGAGGACTCAATCCGCACCTCCGGCATCTAACATTGGGACACCTGAATCAAACTTTTGAGGTTTTGGTCAGGTTAGCAGCAGGTTTGGAACGAGATGGTTGCCAAGGCTCGAAACAAATGGTACACCAGCCGCCCCCGCCAAGGAGCGGACCAGGAGGAAGATCTTTGGCTCGTTTCCAAGGAAATAAGCGTCCATGGAACAACGACAAGAAACCAGGACCCATCTTTCCTCGAGATAAGAGCGCGTTTCCTCCTGCACCACAAGTACCAACCACTGTCACCGGGAACAACAACGGCAGATGCTTTAAATGTGGGATCCCCGAACACATGGTTCAAGACTGCATAGCCCCCAAGGACAATAATCGAATTAATGTTGTCTGTTACAACTGCGGCAAGAAAGGACATATAAGCAGGGAATGCAAGGCACCAAAAGGAAACTATCATGGGCCTACTACTCGAGGCCAAGCTGGTATGGCTCGACTCAATGTTATCATACCCGAGGCAGCTGGTTATGATGAAAAGGAACAGCAGAACTTGGAAGGTACACTCTCATTATATGCTAGCGAGTTAAAGTACTTTTTGATATAGGTGCTACAAATTCGTTTATTGCCTTTGAGATTGTACGACGATTGGGTTTAGTACCCCAAGCACTTGATGTAGCCCTGAATGCGGTATCACCTTTGGGAGTGACCGTGAAGCTAGGAAAGGTGTGCAAGGACTGCACTTTGACATTGGAGGATAGGAACCTACATGCAGACTTAATTATTCTGTCAATGAAGGAATTCGACGTAATCTTAGGATTGGACTGGCTTACTAAGTATCATGCAAAGTTAGATTGTGCTGGTAGGTTGATCACATTTTTAGTACCTGGAAGTGCACCCTTTAGTTTTCAATGCAACCCTACTAGTGACGCCTTTCTTACAAGTCGTTTAGCCGCTATGGAAACTACAGGCGCATATTTGACGATCGCTCAGATTCTGATAGTCCGAGACTATGAGGATGTCTTTCAGGACATTTCTGGATTACCACCAAAGCGCGAGATCGACTTTCGTATTGAGTTGATACCCAAAACGACCCCCGATATCCAAGGCTCCTTATCGTATGGCCCCAATGGAAATGCTGGAGTTGAAGAAGCAAGTACAAGAGTTAGAAGATCTTGGATTTATTAGACCAAGCACGTCACCTTGGGGAGCCCCGGTTCTATTTGTTAGAAAGAAGGATGGAAATCTTCGACTTTGTATCGACTACAGATAGTTGAATAAGGTTACTACAAGGAGCGACGACCTTTTCGAAGATTGACTTACGATCTGGGTACCATCAGTTACTTGTCAGGCCGGAAGATATACCGAAAACACCTTTCAGAACAAGATATGGGCACTACGAGTTCTTAGTTATGCCTTTTGGATTAACTAATGCCCCGGCGGTATTCATGGATTTGATGAATCGGTTGTTCAGACCCTTCTTGGATCAATTCATCATCGTGTTTATCGACGACATCCTTATTTATTCAAAGAGTGATGAAGAACACGAGAAGCATGTAAAGATTGCACTTCAGACACTTAGAGAAAATCGTCTCTATGCTAAGTTCAGTAAGTGTGAGTTTTGGCTGAAAGAGGTCAAATTCTTGGGACATATAGTCTCACAGAATGGAATTTCGGTGGACTCAACCAAGACGGACGCAGTTTCTAGTTGGAATAGACCAACCAACGCATCAGAAGTACAAAGTTTCCTTGGATTGGCTGGATACTATAGGAGATTCGTGGAAGGTTTCTCAAGGATCGCGTCTCCTTTAACCAGACTAACAAAGAAGGATTCAAAGTTTGAGTGGAAGGACAAGCACGAACGCTCCTTTCAGGAATTAAAGGAGAGGTTGACCTCATCGCCAGTGCTAGCCATACCCAAGAGTGGTGAACAGTACACTATCTACAGTGACGCTTCATATCAAGGACTAGGATGTGTACTCATGCAGAATGGTCAGGTGATCGCTTATGGATCTAGGCAATTAAAGCCACATGAATTAAACTACCCTACGCACGATTTGGAATTGGCTGTAATTGTCTTTGCACTCAAAATTTGGAGGCACTATCTCTACGTAAAAAAGTTCGACTTGTTTAGCGATCATAAAAGATTGAAATACCTATTCTCTCAAAAGGATTTAAACATGAGACAATGACATTGGATGGAGCTACTTAAGGACTACGACTTTAATTTGCAATACCACCCCGGTAAGGCAAATGTAGTCGCAGATGCTTTAAGCAGAAAACCCCAAAGGTTAATCGCCTCATTTTTAATCAGGGAATGGAAAGCCTTAGAAGATTTAACAGAATTTGACTTCCAGACTACAAGACCAGGTATTGGACTACCTTTTGGATGTCTTATGGTGCAGCCAACCCTCATTAACTGAATACTCGAAGCTCAAAAGAAGGACGAAGGATTGAGGAAATGGTTTGAGAAGGCGAAAGCAAAGGATCCAACTGAATGGAATATTGGAACAGACAGGGCATTTAGATGTAAGGACAGGTTATGTGTACCCAACACGGATAATTTGAGGAAAGACATTCTGAATGAAGCCCACAAGCCAAGGATGACTATACACCCCGGCGGAACCAAGATGTACAAAGACTTAAAAAGGAACTTTTGGTGGGAAGGCATGAAGAGAAAAGTAGCAGAATATGTAGCAAAATGCCCTACCTGCCAGCAAGTCAAGGCGGAACATCAACGACCTCCAGGATTACTACAACCTCTACCAGTCCCAGAATGGAAATGGGAGCATATCACCATGGATTTTGTTATGGGATTGCCAAGATCACAGCAGAACCATGATGCCATTTGGGTAGTTGTTGATCGACTGACCAAATCAGCCCATTTTATTACATATAATATGACCTATCCTGTTGAGAAGATGAGTCGACTTTATCTGCAATAGGTTGTGCGGTTACATGGGGTACCGGTGTCAATAGTATCAGATCGAGATTCGAGATTCACCGCTGGATTTTGGGAGAGCCTTCAGAAAGCGATGGGAACATCTCTGAAGTTAAGTTCTGCATTTCATCCACAAACTGACGGACAAGCAGAAAGGACGAATCAAGTAATGGAGGACATGCTTCGAGCCAGTGTAGTCGATTTCGAAAGTTCGTGGGAAACTCACTTACCGTTGGTTGAGTTTGCTTATAACAACAGTTTTCATTCGAGCATAGGGATGGCACCATTTGAAGCACTATATGGAAGGCCGTGCCGATCACCTTTGTGTTGGGATGAAATTGGGGATGGCAAACTATTGGGACCATACTTAGTCCAGGAGACCAATAAAGGAATCAATACAGTAAAGGAAAGAATGAAGGCAGCACAAAGTAGATACAAGAGCTACGCGGATAAACGATGTCGAGACTTAGAATTTGAAGTGGGAGATCATGTTTACCTGAAAGTTTCCCCCGTTCGAGGCGTGGTAAGGTTTGGACAGAAGAAGGGAAAGCTATCGCCACGCTACATTGGACCATTTGAAATTCTGGATCGCGTAGGAAAAGTCGCCTATAGATTGGCGTTACCACCCAAGATGTCGGGAGTTCATAACGTATTCCATGTAAGCATGCTAAGGAAATGTCTTAATAACCCGGCACACGAGATCGACTTCAAAGATATCGAAGTAAATGACAATGCTACATTCATTGAAGGACCTGTAAAGATTTTGGATCATAGAATTAAGAAGTTGAGAAACAAAGAGATTCCGCTGGTAAAGATTCAGTGGAAACACCATGACGAAGGAGAAGCCTCTTGGGAGCAGGAATCGTAAATGAGAGAGAAATTTCCTTTTCTTTTTAGTACCTAGATAGCTCAGATTTCGAGGACGAAATCCTATAATAGGTGGTGGAAGATGTAATACCTATAATTTCTCTACGTGCAATAATACAAGTTTTATGAATTTCTATATCTGGTCTATTATTACATTATTATTTTATTTGTGTGACTGTATCAGTGTAATGTAATTACTAATTAGAATATAATCACTGCACCGACTCGACCGTAATTAGAATTAACTTAGTCCCGTAACCGGACCCGGACGTTAGAAACAACACCCGTTTGGACGTAAATCGAGACTGACACGCATACCAAGAATATTTGCACGCAAACTGAGGTAGTGGCACAAAATCCTAGGTGGGGCCCACATGATCGGCCACTTGTTGCACATGCAACCCCCCTTAGACACTTGTCACTACCTCATTGACACTTGTCCATATGTTGGACATGTGTCCTAGCATGCAAGCATGCATGGTGACACATAATCCCTTCCTTTCTTTATATAAGGATGCCTACATCCATGCATTTCACCCTCTTAGTCACTTAAAAATCTACATATAGAGTTAGAGAGAGCTAGGAGATGAACTCCATGGAGAGATAAGAGATACATGGAGATGGAGAAGAAGAACTAGGAAGAAGTCTCCACCATTGAGGTTGTGTTCAAGATTCCTAAGCTCAAATCCATAGCCCAAGCTCAATTTCAAGTTTAAGTGAGTATTCTAAATCACTTTAGAACCTATGTAGTATGTAGTAATGTTTATTACGTGCTTGATGTTGATAGCTTGAGAGATCCATGCCATGCAAGATAAATTTTCAAATCTGGGAAGCAGAAACTTCCAGCAGAGTGTTGTTTAGTAAAACAAACATTTTGAGCAGTTAAAAAATGGTAATGAGGGTAGGTTTTTTTTTGTGGAGAAAGCTAACTCATTTATCTACAAATAAATCTTTTATAGCTCAGTCTGAAAATCACTTCTTTATAGGTGAAATGTACATGCAACGAAGTACTTTAAATCTGAGAAACAGAAACCTCCAGCAGAATGTAGTTTAGTAAAATGAGTGTTTCAAGCAGCTCCAAAATCTGAATTAAGCTAGGTGTTTTTGTGGAGAAAGCTAACTCATTTATCTACAAATAACTCTTGTATAGTCTGGTCTAAAAATGACTCCTTGATAGGTGAAATGCACATGCAACACAGTACTATAAATCTGGGACAGAGCAGTCCGAAAATATAGAAATGTCTAAGTAAAATAAATATTTTGAGTAGCTCAAAAATGCAATTGAAGCTAGATATTTTGTACATGAAGCTAATCTAATTATCTACAATGTTCTAGTTTTGAGTTTGATCTACAAATCAATTTATCATGCCCAAATAAATTATATCAATTCAGTCGATATAGTAAAATTAATTCCTGGCAGATTGTATAACTACTTGTATGATGTGTTTATTACTGATGTTTGCTTTCCGGTACCTATGTGGTTATGGATATCTTGTGTTATGGTAGTGATATCGCGTATATGAATATGTTAAGGGTTTCATCATATGGTTATTGATATCAAATCCATGTTATAGATCCACGAGCTACACGCTAGGTTTCCGTTGTTATGAATATAATGTGATGACCATAGAGAGTTCATACCCAAGCGATAAGTATGTTGTACGGCATGATTATTGCGTTGATAGTGATTGAATAAGTTTCCATTTTAAGTATATTATGACATAAAATAGGATGTCGGATGTATAAACGTAACTTCGAAAGTCCTTTAATGAACTACATTCTGAAATGAGTGACGAATGCACGGTCAGGAAAACGTAAGGGTCGGTTGTGCTATGTTAGAAGCAGATTATGGTAAGGATAATTGTCGGGTAGGTAATCTGGGCAGCGGAGATCAGGATAGTAAGAAAAAGGGATGTGTTGTTGAGTTGTGACGTGGTGATTCTTTGAGTGAAGACTCCTTTTCGTTCTTCGTGATGGAATGGATGTTCTTGCACTCTGTAAACGCTTCGGTTCTTCGTGATGGAGAAGCGGTGATTCTTTGAGTGAAGACTCCTTTCGGTTCTTCGTGATGGAATGGATGTTCTTGCACTCTGTAAAAGCTTCGGTTCTTCGTGACGAAGCGGTGATTCTTTGAGTGAAGACTCCTTTCGGTTCTTCGTGACGAAATGGATGTTCTTGTACTCCGTAAACGCTTCAGTTCTTCGTGATGGAGAAGCCGTGATTCTTTGAGTGAAGACTCCTTCCGGTTCTTAGTGATGGGATGGATGTTCTTGCACTCCGTAAATGCTTCGGTTCTTCATGATGGAGAAGCGGTGATTCTTTGAGTGAAGACTCCTTTCGATTCTTCGTGATGAAATGGATGTTCTTGCACTCCGTAAACGCTTCAGTTCTTCGTGATGGAGAAGCGGTGATTCTTTGAGTGAAGACTCCTTCCGGTTCTTAGTGATGGGATGGATGTTCTTGCACTCTGTAAACGCTTCGGTTCTTCGTGATGGAGAAGCGGTGATTCTTTGAGTAAAGACTCCTTTCGGTTCTTCGTGACGAAATGGATGTTCTTGTACTCCGTAAGGCTTTCGGCTCTTCGTGACGAAGTGGTGGTTCCTTGAGTGAAGACTCCTTTCGGTTCTTCATGACGAAAGGGATGCTCTTGCACTCCTTAACACTTCGGTTCTTCGTAACGAAGTGGTTGATGAAAGATGTTTTTGGTTGATGAAAGATGTTTCGGTTAATGAAGATGTTTTGGTTGATTGAAGATGGTTTGGTTAGGAAGAGACACTTTGGGTTTGTAAATGATGTCGGATGTTAGAAATGAATGTTAGTGACATTAAGAATGTCTAGATGGGTCTCCTGAATGGTTTGTATTCCTATCGAATACGTAGTTGAGTACCCTGCTAGTTATAATTCGACGGTGAGAACGTAGAGATCCTAAAAGACATGTTGAAAGGTAGTAAATGTATTCCTATTGTGTTTTACTATATTCGCTCCATTTGATTTAGATTACTCACTCAGCTTTCATAAGCTGACGACGTTCATGTCGCTGGACATTCCCATGTCCAGCTTATCCAAGGGAGGAGTACCCAGGTTATGAAGCTACGCAAGAAGGAAATGTTGAAGAAGATTACACTGAAGATGATTATAGTTATGCTAGTTAGAGAGGAGACTAGTAGTTATCCCTTGTGAATGTTTTTGATTATAACTAGAAGACTTAGCATGTATTTTGTAATAGTTTTGTAAGGCCAAGAGCCATAAAGACTCTGATGTATTTATAATGATGTATTAACTAGCTAAGTACTTTGACTTCTCATTGTAATATATTCCCGTAAGTAAATGATGGTTTTATCTTTTTATTATATCGTTTAAATATTATCATTTGGTCATGGACAATTCGGTACTGCAACCAGTCACGTGCCTCAGGGTCCAAGATGAAAATTTTAAATTTTTCCATATTTTGGCTACGCCGGGGCGTGACATATTTAAACAAGTGAAAATCAATATTCCATTCCTCTAGAGTAAGCATGTTGGAAGATTGAACTTACTTTTTCTGTGAGGAAGTCCTTTTTTGGAATATGACTGTGCAACTTGCGCTTTTGAGTGCATAGGTCTTTTAGACATTTAGCGTAAGCGGGAACACTAACGATTTCATGTGTCATTGGTGACACTGTTATTCATCGAGCTCTCCTTGATTTAGGTGCGAGTATTAATCTTTTACCTTACTCTATTTACAAACAATTAGGTCTAGGTGAACTTAAACCTATGGCCGCTACCATACAATTAGTGGGTCGTTCTGTTAAAATCCCTAGAGGAATCGTCACAGACGTTTTAGTAAAAGTTGATAAATGCTACTATCCAGTCGATTTCATAGTCCTTGACACAGAACCCATGCTAGATGCTAGGAGACACACTCCTATCATTCTAGGTCGTCCATTCTTGGCTACAGCCAACGCTCATGTCAACTATCGAATGGGAGTGATGAAAGTGTCATTTGGGAACATGAACTTAAAACTAAACATTTTTAACTCTATTGATCAACCTCCCAAGGATGACGATTGCCTATGTGAGGCGGATAGTGAGGTTAGACAAACTATTTAACTTAATAAAGATATAAAAGTGAGTAAGGAACACAAGACAGTGAATAATGAACGGACGATTTGAATAACCAGGACCCTAATGCTGAATTTACTCAGAAGGTGAGAAATCGATTTGAACACAATCAGGGAGAATCGTCGAATAAACTAACTCATAATGACATTGTTTCTACTTTTCATCGAAATCTCCCTAATACCTTCAAGGGTACAATGTCCAAGTTACAGCCTCCATGAGTCTTGGGCTAGAATGGTCTAGCTGAAGATATAAAAGATAGCGCTTCTTCGGAGGCATCCCAAGCATTACTTCATTTCTTTTTCTTATCTTTTAACGCTTTTTGGGTCCCTGTAGTTAGTTTTTGAGGTCTCTGAACAGGTATGGGGGTCGAAGGTAAGTTCTTTTAAAGTTATTTACATAAAATGACTGATAAAAGAGCATAAGACCAAGTACCGCGCGCGGCCCGCTAGCACAACAGGTCGCTCGCGCGACTTGCTCACTTGAGTTTTCCCCTTAGAAATAATTTTTTAACATTTTAGTGTGAACTCTAAGCATCCACTCGCTCATGGAATCGCGCGCGCGAGGGGTTCTCTCCCGCGGCTCGCTCGCGTGATCTTGGGCCTTAGAGATTTTTCTTTTAATTTAAAAAAAAAAACAGGCCTCAGTATTACCTCGCAGAGGGGTTCGCGTGCGCGAAGCTCGCTCGCGCGAGGTAGGGATTTTTGAATTTTTTCTCTATGTTCTCTTATCCTCTTTCTCCCAAACCTAGTCAGTTGTTTTTATATGTTCTGTTTGTTTACTTAGGTACCTTTTAGATCAAGTTCATTATTTTCATAGTTACGTTTATGCTTGTGTTTTTTTTATTTTAATTATTTTAATTAAGTCTTTTAATTATGGTTTAGTTTTTATTTCTATTGATTAAACAAAAAAATTTAAAAAAAATGTCTTATATATTAGCTACTATTGTTATTTGTCTTTTGTTTATTTTTTATTGTCAAGTATTGACAGGTGAATTAGTGTCTCCATTCAGAGCATTTGACCTTTCATACCATATATATACGTTCACCTGTTTGTGATTGTTGAGATCGAGGTAATATCGTTCCTTTCTTACATACTCTCATACTTGTGCTTAAATGAACGATGTTGCCGACGTTTTTGTAATCTTGAGTCGATACTTCTTGTTTTATAATGTTGATTATTATAAAATGGTAAACAAGGGAAGATGTGATTAAACATTTGCTGAAGTCATGATGCGACGTTTTAGGTTCTGAATCATTTGAATCGTAGTTTTATATCATAGATTTGCACCCAAAACTATGCACTGCATGTAGTCTCTTGAATACATGTATGATGTGAACTATAATATGAATCGGATTTCTAGATAACACATAGTGTGAAGACTAGACCCAGTGAGCTTTTGAGCCTATCTTTTCTATTTAGAGGATTATAAATATATTTTATTTGTTGCACTTCATTTGAGTAGCACATCTGCTCGTTGCTTAGTCTCATTATTTGTAACAACCTGCATTTCATTGATTAAAATTTCATTTCCATTTTTAAATCTAATTTGCATTATTTGTGTTCATTTTATTTAAATGGTCATGTTTTATAACCTTATGGCATATTTTGTTGTACATTGAGATTCTTGTTAGGGTCAAACTGCAAATTCTATGAATTTATAAAACGCCTGTGTTGGATTTCAAAAGTGAATCTCAAAATGGTGGAAATATTTTCTTTTACCTCAAGCCGTATTTTTTTTATATAAAGCCAGGAAACCATTTCTGACATTAAAATGAATTTTTAGTACTTTTGTAGGGATCACCGCATCGCGAAGATACCAGTTTATGTTCAAAACTGTCTGCGTCGCGATGAACTCCCACATTATGGGATACTCCACCAATGAGGACTTGACACTTACCTTTCCATTTAAGGCAACTAATGATTGCCTATGTCTTGTTTGGGAATGCTTTATGTGTGTGTTTAATTGTGCATTCGAATTAGATTTTCCAAACACTTCTAGCTTTTGACCCCTATTAGCCTACGTTTACATCTTCAAAATCTGTAGAGTTCATATATCTGTGTAATTACGTTTGAATTTGGGTACTGTGTATTAGTTTGGTTCTAACCAAACTGAAATTGTAGAGTAAAGAAAGCTTTTCTTGGCCTCCAAGTTCATCTCAATTTACTCTCTATATATATGCACTACTCACACATACATATCACAGAGAGAAAAGAGAGAGCTGGAGATTTTAATTTCAGATTTATTTCTAGTGAGGAAGAACAATCCCCATAGCCAAAGCCTGGGTTTGAATTTCCTATACTACTTTACTTTCTCAACAATCACTTCAACCTCTTAATATCTGTGAGTATTTTAAACTCACTCCAAATGTAATTTGTTCTCAATTGTTATGTGTATGTATGTATATGTTGATCACCATTGTTAATTCTCATGAAAACTTGAAGCTTGAAAAATAGGGATTTTCCAAACTTAGCCAAAATTCATTTTCTGAATGAAATATGAAAGATTAAAATTATGAAAGATTAAAGTATACGGTTGTAAAATTAGAGCTTAATTTGTTCGTATGACGACGTATGATTAAAACAAAATTTACGTCAACTCTCGGTTTTTCGTAAAATTTGAGAGCTACGGGTCGATTCACGTTAAATTGATTGTGGATTCATATTCCTTACGAAAAACCGAAGAGATCCATATATATTAAGGCATCCTAGTAATTGAATTGCAAAATGGGTCAAAAAAACCCCTTAAAACTGAAATAGGAGAAGTTCAGTGAAGAAGACGAAGCTACTGCTTAAGCTCGCGCACGCGACCACGCGAGCGAGGGTTGCGCGAGCGGCCCACGCGATCGACACATCGCGTGAACGACCCGCTAGCGTGAGCTGTGTGATTTCAGGCAGACAAATTGGGCAAATCGCGCAAGCGATCCGCGCGCGCGAGTTGTGTGTTTCCAAGCAGTAAGGAAAGTTTTTATAACAAAATGGCAAAATGGGCATATCGCGAGAGCGACCCGTTGCGCGAACGGCCCGCGCGTGCGACTTTTGACAGTTTTTGGTTTTTGTCTATTTTTTGCTAACGGATTGTTTAGATGATATTTTATGGGTTTTTAAGGCTCTGTTTGGAAGTTATGTTAAAACAGATTTCATTTTGGTTGTTAAAGGACGATTGTGATTTTGATTCTTTTCAAATATACATGGTTATTGATCTCGACATTTCATAAGTTCTGTTGCACCACATTCATATCAGTTGTACATGCATGGTGAGTGTGAGTGTTGGTCAGTGTGGAAAAGAGTAATGGTCAGTGTGGTAAAGAGTGTATGGTTGAGATTGTGTTGTGGACACTCCCTGGTAAGTGAGTACCAAAGTGTGTTATGGTTGAGATTGCGGCTAGAGTGTCTTTGAAATGCAACGGTGGCAAAACTGGACACTCCTTGACGCCCATGGAAGCGTTAAAGTGTGTGAAGCCGAACTTGGACATTCCCTGGCACCCATAGTGTGCTAAAGTGTGGTCTACGGACACTCCCTGGTACCAGAGTCTGGATACTGTATGATGTATTTACGAGGTAGGTTAGGTAATAAAGTGTGAGGCATTGGACATTCCCTGTCACCCCGTGCTAAAGTGTGAGGCAAAATGGACATTCCCTGGGACCCCTGTGCTAAAGTGTGGCTATCGGAGTATTTCAAAGATTCTGGTGTGAGAGATAGTGGGTTGTTGTATTTGTCAAGAGAAAAGAGTCGATAAGACGAGATGGTGCATTATTTTCATACACGGTCATATATATGTGAATTATAACTTTCAAGTGATATTGTTGTTGTTTTCTAAAATAAACTCTTTACTCTAATGTAAACTTGTTGAATTAAATGGAAATTTAAAAATGGTAAATGAGTATGTGTTACATTCAAAGTTATGTTTTTAATATTCACCAGCTTCTTGAAGCTGACGGCGTTGATGTGTCCTGGACATTCGTGTCTAGGCTTTTCAGGTTTTGATCAAGCGGAACATTGTGACTACGCTAACTGAGAACGACTGCTTTTGGAAGATAAAACTGTTATCAATATTCTATGCTTTAATTTAGGAACTGTTTTGTAATAAGGATGGCTGTAGTAGATGTTAAGTTATTGTTTTGATTTAAGGCGGTTTGTGCCTTTAGAGACCCCGTGATGTAATAACTATTAAGTTAGAAGAACACTGTAAGCCTTGATTGCTCTACTCTGATTATTATGTTTCTGTTGTTGACGGTTGGGATGGAATCTATCTTTCAAACTGTCACGACCTACGGGTCCATAAAGAAAATTAAACGCTTTCCTTATTTATGCTACGTCGGGGCGTGACAGGATTTAGTTGTATTAGAGCCAGTTTATCTCAGAATAGTTTAGCCAGGTTAGGGTTTACTAGTATAGACCCGATTCCATAGTTCTGCTAGCTTAAGCTTTTGTACCCCAATGATACGACAGGGAGGATAGACTCAGTTACTCAAAAGCCTAAGATTATCTCTGTCCTGATTTAAGTTAGTACTTTTTTCAGGTATGGATCCAACTCAGCCCCTTTTTGTACCCGATGCTTTTAGAGAGCATTGGGTTACCTTGGGAGCGATAGTACCAACTTCGACGATACTTTATTCCACCGCTATCGAGCAGCAGGCAACAGCGACCGTCGAGTTAGATCTCTGGCACCAAATCCACATATTAGGGCTGGTTGACTTATCCCGTGCTCTCCTCGAGATGGTTTGCCTGGTTAACAGTAATGCCTTCTATTTACCTCTTGAGGTTCAGATTCTACAGGCTCACCTTGCACAGTTGGAGGTGCCTCCACCAGTTGTCCCTGTTAATGAGGACGATGCTGAGGTGGTTCATTTGGCTCCTATAGGTGGAGAGGGTGTTGATGAGGAGATAGCATAGGTTGGGATGACTTCGTAGTTGACCTTGAGGAGGCACTAGCACTTGAGCTGGCTTTGCCAGAGGCAGATGTCCCTAGACCTGCTTCGTTGTTGACCTCATATAGCTGTAATTTTGGGGCAGGCCTCTCTCATGTTCAGCAACTTCATCATGCCGACTCGCTTGACCTTTTGATGGCTACCTACGGCGATGACTGACTGTTTAGATGTCGCCTTGTATATATTGACTATTTTTGACTAGTAGCTCTATTCTCTTTTTGCAAATTGTATTTACATGCATTCGAGTATAGGGCAATGACCCTATTTTTGTAACTCTAACTCTTGCATGGACGATGTACGTCCTAACCCATACAGATAGGGTAGGCACTAATCTGATCATACACACTTTTTTTATCAACTTGACAAGAAGTTATATATAGAAATACTATTTTGATGTTGTTGACATTTAAACTGCTTTATACTTCTGTTGCATGCATTTTCCTCATTTTACTTTCACTATTATGCATAGAATGGCTGGAGGACTAAGGAGGAATTGGAATTTGATCTAAGATGCACCTTTAGCTGCCGACCCCACCAGGATGTTTGGAGCCTTTGGCAGACGTCTCAAAAGGGTTAGTAATCAGAACGATAACCGACAAGACCGCCAAATGGGAGATAAGCTGTTGGAGAGATTTCGTGCGTGTAGACACCCCATTTTGTCGGCTATCAGATTTAGGAGACCCATAGCTTGGTGGTTGACAATGATCGTAAAAGACTCAAAAGGACTCTCGGAAGTCAGCTCTATCTCTCAGAATGCTCAGAATGACCAAAATGCCCCTGAAAGCCCGAAAACTCCCAGATTTGGTCCCAAAGTTCTAAAAACATGCTACGTCGTAAGAAAAGCGATAAAATGAGTTTTTAAGAGAAAATCAGGTGAAATCGTCAGCTCCCAGAGACCCCCGGAAGTCCCGGAAGCTCCCGGAAAATCCCCGTTGACCGGTTTGACCAAGGTTTGACCAGGTTTGACCAAGTTTGACCAAGTTTGACCGAAATCGTCCGAATTCACCAGAATCATTCTAAATCATGAGAAAAGTATTAAAACAAGTTCCAAAAGAAAATCGAGCGAAAACATCAGCTCCCGGGAACTCCCAGAGGTTTCCAGAACTTCCCGGGAATCCCAGGTTTGACCAGTTTGACCGGAATTTGACTTTAGAACCGGGGCACCGTGACAATTTTCAAATATTTTTCATGGATACTAGAGGTCAACAGCTTTCCGACGGTATATCGCACATAATTTTCGGATTTAAAACGAGTTTATTATGAATTTCCAAAGGCAAAAAAGGCGATCAAATCGGCTTTTATCGCGAATACCGTAAAACTTTTCAAAGTGACCTATCCCCGAACTATTTTTTATGTAAAGTAGACTCCATTACCTTTCCAACGGTATATCACAACCTCAATTTGGAGTTCGTATGCATTTTCTGTGAATTTCGGACGAAATAGGGCCTTTTCGCGAATACCGGAACCTCTGGGCGCCTAAACGTAATTTTCTGGGCTTCAGAGGAGCACTGCCGCCGCGGCACTGGCCCAGTGCTGCCGCGGCACTCAATCCTCGCAGAGTCCATTTTTGTAATTTTTTTGGGGGTCCAATTTGATTAATTGAAAGCCAAAACGACATAGTTTTATGTTCACAGTTGTTTAGGACCAATGGGAGTACTTCTAAAACCCCAAAACCACCCCAAATTGGCCTATTTAAACCCTCCATTGCTCTTCATTTTGGGGGGGGGGGCCAAGTGCAAAGCTTAAAAAGTTGTAGAGAAGAAGAGAGATAGAGATAGGTTTAGAAGAGAGAAAGGGAGCTTCTCCCATTGATTTTCCATAAGAAAGTGAGTTTTATTCTTGTTTTCTTCCATCATCCTTCTATATACTTCACATTCAAAGTCCACTCCAACCCTCATTCTTGAGCATTCATGAGATAGGAAGCTACTTCCATGTCCAAATGTCAAAATCTATGAGTGAAACACCAAGCTACAAGTCCAAAATCACATTGATTATCATCTATTGATTGCTATTTACTTGCTTTGATTATATATATGTTCATCTCTCCTTATCTCATTTCTTTTTCTTTTCTTTATTTACTTACTAGTTCATCATCATCTAAGTGATGACATGAAGTTTGGGGTGAGTGAATCCTTATGGATAGTAGCTCTTGACCTCAAAAACATGTTTGATAGATGATGATCATAACCTCAATACTTCCAAGGTATTCTTGGAATGTATTGAAGTTATGCCCAAAAATAAAATAAATCTCTCCAACAATCTTGGAGGTTCTTAAATGATGAGTTTGATGTAGGTATTCTAGTGGCTATGATCCTTATTGAGTGTTGAAAACATGTTTTCAAAACATCTATTTCAAAACCCCTCTCAATCCCTCTCACTTGGTTTCAAGAAACAAAACTTTGTTTTCTCCAAAATCTTCAAAACAATGAGTCAAAACAGTGAGTGAGTTGAGTTCAAAGATTTTTCTAGAACTCAATACTCAACATATGGATACAAGGCCACTTGGAAAGTCTTCCTAACTCATTGGAGAACACCCATGATTTTTGGTTTGACTTGGAAGTACTTGGAAATGGTCCATTTGGGTCCCAACATTCCTTCCAAACATTCTGTTTTTGCTGTCACAGCAGCTAGGTCAACTTACGACCTCTTTTCCAGAAAACGTTTCCAAAAGGGGTGGTCCTAACTTATTTTTCCCTTAAACTTCAATGTCTTAGGAAACTTTCTGTATCAAATGGGCCTCTAGATCATTGTTTTCATTTTCTAAGATTTTCTAACATTTCAGTCGACAGTACGAACTCTGTTTCTGAGTGACCCCTATTGTTTATATAATTCCTCTCAATCTGTGATAGCTATTCAAGATTTGCCTTTTGGGTTGTGTTCTAGACACAATAAGGAACATCTCCATAAAAAATCATGCATTGAAAACATTCCTAACCCCCCTTTTCAAATTCCAAAAGATCGTGCTACTGTTCTGTCCACTATTCACAGCAAGTACATTTCAACTTTCATTCTTTGATTTGATGCTCATATGCATTCCAAAATAGTTCATATCTTAGGAAGTAGTTCATACTACATTTTTACATATCCCATATTGATTTCATCCATCCATTCATACACATTTTAGACTTCTAAGTCATTCTAGGAATCCATGAACACAAAGCACACTACAACCTTGGCACATTCTAGATACATATATTGCATCCATGAAAGATTTGGGGCCTCCATGGCTCCTAATCTAAGAAGATTATAAGGAATGAACTTGATCACACGTTCATGCTTTCCCCCGATCTAATCATCCTTTCTCATCTATCCCGGGGATTGAGAGGTCTTCTTTTCTCAAAGATTAACATGCATCATACTAGCTTGTTAAGCATATTTTGATTTCTTTATTTATTTGTTCCAATAACAATTCATGTCCCCCCTTTTAGATTAGGAAGTCTTGATTATTTGATACGTGATTAGACGATTTTTCCTAGGTTTATTTGTGTGATCTTTCACTTTACATTGCATGATATTTGATTTAGATCTTATGAATGATATTTTATCTTTAGATCTTCCATTTTCAAGTTTCTTATGTAATGTAATATACTATCATAGTATTAATTGCCGAACCATACATAGTATAAGATGATTATTTGGATGTTAATTGAGGCCCGTCGAAAGATGGGGCGAGTTGAGGGTGTTTTAGTCGCGACAAAGGCTCCTTCCTCTCTCGTACCAAAATCCCGAACCAAGTTCTTTGGTTATGAAGGGCCGGTGCCCTTTATCCATTTGGGTGAGTCAAAATTAGGTTTCTTGGTTCCTTAAAGACCAAGTGGCGACTCTATATCTGTTTTCAACAGACCTATTTTCTTTCTTTGATTCAAATCAATTTCAAAACAATCTCAAACAAGAGAAGTGGTCCGAATCCCGGTATCCACAATCTAGCGACTCTGCTGGGGATTTTTATTTTAAAACAAAATAATACAGAGGTTTGACTCATAAGAAGCATCCTTAAAATCATCTTTTTACTGTGTTTGGTTCACCGCATTGCACTCTTGCATTTCTCCCCTCCGACTGTGTCTGAAACGCGGCGCTGACATTGTTCAGGTCTTGCTGTGCCAGGGCACAAGTCACCGTTGATACTGTACCTTCCAAGGTATATGAAAAAGAGTAAACACTTCCGTACTGTCTCTCTGACGGTATATTGGAACTCTTGTCAACGGACCCTCTTTGACTAAACCCAGCCTTTGCATATAGATTCCTGTAGAACCTTTCATAGGGCTGTTGATTTATCTTTTCAGATAGGACAATATGATATAACTGCTGTATGCCCTGGTGGGATTACTTGCGCGGTGTAGACACTTATGTGGCATAGAACAGAACATCTTTCTTATGATTCCCAAGGCAATTACTCACATGTGATCACATTGAGTTGACCTGCCTAGGCACCATGACAAGGATGTCTGCTCCATGCTCACAAAGATATACACTGCAAACCTTGTTTGTTGGTCCTAAGATATAGGAGTATGAAAACTCGCTAGACAGTATGATCACCATCATCACCTGTTCCCGTCATATATCCCTATTTCTTCCAAAAAACTCTGCCCAACTCATCAGGATATCCCTGTTTTCCTAGAAACTCTGTCCGAATCACCTAGATTTCCTAGAAATCCCTATTTTCCCCCAAATTACCCAGAAATCTCAGTTTCTTCCAGAAACTCCGATATAATTATGTCCCCCCCAGATATTCTTGCTTCCCCCAGAATACCCAGAAACCTCGATTTTTCTTAGAAACTCCGATATACTTGTTTCTCCCAGAAACTCTGTCCGACTTACCCAGTTATACCCGTTTTCCCAGAAGCTCTGTCCAAATCTCTCAGATTACCCAAAAATATCAATTTTTCCCAAAAATTCCAGTATACTTGTTTCTCCCAGAAACTCTGTCCAACTTACCCGAGTTTTCATGTTTTCCCATAAGCTCTATCCAAATCTCCAAGATTTCCCAAAAATTCTAACAACTCCATCCAAACTTCCCAAAAATGCCTAGATGTACCAATTTCTCCCAGAAATTCTGATTCCCAATTTCTCCTAGAAGCTCAGTCCAAATCAACCAGAAATCCCTATTTCTCCTAGAAACTCAAGTGACTTCTAGAAATTTCTCCGAATCTTCCAAATCC
Source organism: Hydrangea macrophylla (assembly GCA_033977485.1). Lineage (NCBI taxonomy): Eukaryota > Viridiplantae > Streptophyta > Magnoliopsida > Cornales > Hydrangeaceae > Hydrangea > Hydrangea macrophylla. The sequence continues at coordinate 1,396,115 of CM066992.1, forward strand.
CTATTTCTCCCAGAAACTCTGTCCAAAATTCCCGAAGTATCCCGGAAATTCCTGTTGTCCCTTGGTGATCACACTGGAAAGTAAGGTTAGCACACTCTGTATGCCTAGGACCTTATTTGTTTAGCTGCTATCTGTTAGAAATAGGAGCACCATATAGATTAGGGCTTGCATCCGCATGCTTGTCTCATATACATACACAATTCATGTCAGTTCGCTTGCACGCACGTCTTGTCAGTCCCACATGTGTCAGTCTCTACACATCAAATGCATACGTATCATCATTCCCACCCATCTCAATCATTGTACAGAAGTCGTATACTTACTATAACCGTCCTCGGTTTGCATCATTAAATCCTTCAAAACTCTGATCATCTCTCCCTGATAGGAGTCCAGAAGAAGTGTTTCGCGCCTCCGCTAATTTGGACTTTTACTTCTATTTGCAGAAAAATCATAGCCCCGGGTAAGCGCACCTTTATACCTCCCAGAATTCACTATCTTAATCGAGGGCTAGACCATCATCGATCCACCAATGGCCTACAAAGCTCTGGAAGAGAAAGTGAACAAGCTACAAACCACTGTTGAGCAGTTGAGTTCAAGGGTTAGTCGATTTGATAAAATGGCACGGAGCATTAGCAAAGAACTGCTTGAAATGGGGACCAGAATTGAGGATGCCATCATAGAAGAAAAGTTCAAGAATGATGAACCCCAACACCAGTCCAAGAGGCCTAAATACTCCCGACACTCCCCGGATGTCGACGCCCTGCGCAGCCAACCCATGGCATACCCTCATCGGCCATACCAATCCTCCAACCAAACCACTAGTTGCCCTTACCAGAAAAAGCAACCCCGTACCTTTGCCAAACTAGATATCTCCCCCTCCATAGCCTTAGGCCGTCTGCTAAAAAAGGGACACCTCCAACTCCTTCAGCCTCGTGCCGATCTCCCACCACCTAACTGTGACATGTCCAGACGATGCGCCTACCACCAAGGCCCAGGCCATGACACTGACCAGTGCATACGTCTCTGCCATGATATCCAGGACCTCATCGACCAAAACATCATTGAGCCACCACCCATTCAACCCCGTGTCACCTAAGCCCCTGGCTTACTTATTCGAATGATCCTCTTTACTGAGGCCGATGAATGTCGAACCTGTGCCGGTGAAGTGACGGTGTTTGGGACTCTTGCTAGAAAACCAAATGAATATGCTCTTTAGAAAAAAAAATAGAAAGAACAAGTGAGTCACTGTGACATTCCATTTGAGACCAGGTCGAGTCTAGTCGAGTCTGTTGTATGTTTATTCTTGTGGTCGAGTCTGTCTGTCATCAAGTTGTTAATGAGTCTGTAATCCTTCTCTACTGATAGAATGAAGTCTCATTTTGCAAAATCTGATGTGCCTAGTCATAGATGCATGAATCGCTGAACTGAAGTGTCACTTTTCAAATTACCATGGATATTGATGTGCTAAAAAAAAGGCGGTAATTTGTTTTACTCAAACAAAAAAAAATCCCGAAAGGTCAAAGTCAATTTTGCGCTGACACTGATGAAGAGCTGGAATTGAATAGTCTTACTTAAGAATATAAAGATGCTCTTGCCTTAATCTTGAAAAGACATACTTGAAACTGACTTGGAGCTTGCCCAACACCCTTTTTTTCCACCATTTCGAAGCCTTAAGCCTAATCCAATTGGGAGCCATGAAATCTGTCCAATTGAAAGCAATGCAAACTTAGCCCTTGATGGCAGCCAAACATTTCAGTGAGTTTCATCTCTACTTTCAAAAAAAAAAAAAAAAAAAAAAAAAAGGGAAAAGAAAAGAAAAGGCTCGCTAGGTTAAAAACCCGAAAGGGCACCTAGGCAAAAGTTAGAGCTGAAAAAGGTGTTGATTTCCAAAATCTGACCCTAGCCAGTCAAAATGTTGGAGAAAATTTTGATGAAACAAATAAGAGAATCATACGCTTCAAGATACATCTTAAGAACGTGCCAAGATCACATTTCAAAAGGCACGGAATGACCACAAAAAAATTCCGAGAATGACATGCACATTTCAGAATTCTAAGATTGCGATTGAAAGATCTTGCAAGGATCAGCTGCATGAAAAACAAAATTGACTGGCTAGGCGAAAGTGAAAAGGATCAATCCTCAAAACAAAAGAAAAAGAAAAAGAAAAAGAAAAGACAAGAAACGAAAAGAAAAGAAAGGGAGATGGAAACTGAATCCTTTTATTCAAAGCTACCATAAGCAACCCAAGTTTGAACTTTTTTGACGATTGGTTTGAAAAACCCTCATACCCAATTTTCTTCAACCCTTGCCTTGAACTACGCTTGACCTGATTCCTACTCGGGGATACGTAGGCAACCACATCGGTTCGGTCACCTCACAAAAATAACCCTTTCCTTCAAGCCTTGCCTTGAACTACGCTCGACCTGATTCCCGCTCGGGGATACGTAGGCAACCACAACGGTTCGGTCACCCCACCTACCTAAAATTAACCCGTTTCTTTCCGACCATGGCCCGAACTACGTTGGACCTGATCCCTACTCGGGGGTACGTAGGCAGACTTTCAAAAAAGAAAAAAAAGAAGGGATGGCTCGCTAGGTCGAAAATCCGAAAGGACGCCTAGGCAAAAATTAGAGTTAAATCCAAGGTGAGCAATAACAAAAGAGAGAAAAGAGCTTGCTAGGTCACCTCACTGGTGCCTAGGCAAAAGTTATGAGCATTTGAGAGATTAAAGTCACGGTCCTTGCCTCAAACCAGAAATCACCTTCCACACTAGGGGCAAACTTCGGCTACCCGCCTCGTTTGCCTGACTTTTACTATCTACCCTTCACACAAGGGGCAAACTTCGGTCACCTACCTCGTTTGCCCAAAACCTCCAATGAACCTTCCTCCAAACTAGAGGCAAACTTCGGTCATTTGCCTCGTTTGCCTACCGATCCCATTTCATACCCTTCAAACTAGGGGCAAACTTCGTTTGCCACCTGATCCCTATACACCAATGGTAAGCCTTCAAGAACATTGTCTTGAACAGATGGAAATGGAGCGTCTTTCATTCCATAAGCTAAGGCACTAATTCAAAGCACATCTTGAGAGAAGCAAAGAAATTGATTAGATCAGCAGGGAAGAATTTTCAAAAATAAGATTCACCACCAAAGTGATGCCACGTTAAGGAGAGAAGTAAACACAAAAGAGAAATGGTACATCATTTATGACAAAAGCACATCAAGTTTTGACAAAACGAGCTTGTGTCAAATATGTCATCCTCGTGCGTCAATGTCTGTCAAGTTTTTGAGTCTGTTGTAGTCTCAAATGTGTAAGTCAATAGTGACTAATAAAATTTTCAAATCAAGTTATAAAGAGCATGCCAATACAAGCAGGAGTACCAAACACCATTACTGCACCGGTTCCAGGCCAGCAAGATTTGATCAACTATGAGAGATTCGAATTTGAATCCTGGTTCCTGGTCAAGAGAAGTAGTTGAAGAGAGATCCCAGAAAGAGTCGCTTCATCCCCAACAGATTCAGCAGGCATATCGATTTGTACATCGTCAGTTCAATCACAACAGTCACAGTAGTTCACTGTCGACTCGTCATATCGATTCGTACATCGGCAGTTCAATCCTGACAGTCACAGTAGTTCACTGTCGACTCGTCATCTCGATTAGTACATCGTTAGTTCAATCCATGACAGTCACAGTAGTTCACTGTAGACTCGTCATCTCGATTAGTACATCGTCTGTTCTTTTGATCATGGTTAGTCCAACCGTTGGTCCAATCCATGACAGTCACAGTAGTTCACTGTCGACTCGACATCTCGATTCGTACATCGTCAGTTCAATCCATGACAGTCACAGTAGTTCACTGTCGACTCGACATCTCGGTTAGTTCAATCGCCACTTCAATCCATGACAATCACAATAGTTCACTGTCGACTCGTCATATCGATTCGTACATCGGTAGTTCAATCCTGACAGTCATAGTAGTTAACTGTCGACTCGTCATCTCGATTAGTACATCGTTAGTTCAATCCATGACAGTCACAGTAGTTCACTGTAGACTCGTCATCTCGATTAGTACATCGTCTGTTCTTTTGATCATGGTTAGTCCAACCGTTGGTCCAATCCATGACAGTCACAGTAGTTCACTGTCGACTCGACATCTCGGTTAGTTCAATCGCCAGTTCAATCCATGACAATCATAATAGTTCATTGTCGACTCGTCATCTCGATTAGTACATCGTTAGTTCAATCTATGACAATCACAGTAGTTCACTGTCGACTCGTCATATCGATTCGTACATCATCAGTCCAATCTATGACAGTCACAGTAGTTCACTGTCGATTCATCATCTCGATTCGTACATCGTCACTTCTTCTAGTCACTGTTAGTACAACTGTTGATCCAATCCATGATAGTCACAGTAGTTCACTGTTGACTCATCCTCTCGATTCGTACATCGTCACTTCTTCTGGTCACGATTAGTCCAACTGTTGATCCAATCCATGATAGTCACAGCAGTTCACTGTTGACTCATCATCTCGATTCGTACATCGTCACTTCTTCTAGTCACGGTTAGTCCAACTGTTGACCCAATCCATGATAGTCACAGTAGTTCATTGTCGACTCATCATCTCGATTCGTACATCGTCAGTTCATTAATCATCATTAGTTTACCATCACTCTCATGCAAAATGTGCCGTGTTCATCATTCTCATTCAAAATCTTGGGCTTCTATTAATGGGGCTTCCATGTTCATCGCTTGACATCTCGGGATTTCATCACTTGACGTCTCTTGACTTCTGTGTCCGTCTCTTAATTTCCAGGGCTTCCGTGTCCGTCGGTTAACTATCAAACGACATCTCCGAATATAGTCCTCCAGGACCCTGCATCCAATTACATTCGCTTACGAAGCACACTTCCCAAAATTCAGAAGTTTGCTCCAAGACCTAGAGTATTCAAACCTTGATGTCCCTATTTGGGTCAATAACTGCATCACAGTTAGAAATACTAGCACATCATAAGTCCACTTGGAGTGGCACACACCCCATGGCACCTGCTCATTCTAGGATCAGAAAGCTAGGCATGATAGGACTCATGTACGAGATCATATCACATCCACACATTGCATATCATCCTCATATAGCATAGCATCCGCCTGATTGTTGTGTATGTGCATATGTGATTTATCCCTTTGTGCCCTGAACTACGTCCTGGTCTGATTCCCCTTGGGATACGTAGGCAGCTCACGCGAAGCACGACCAGCACTAACCTCATCATCCTTTCATCTTTTGCAACGCTGTTTATCCTAAATCTATAGCCTCCAAAAAGTCCTATCTCTTCAAAACTTTGGCACTCGCTTGCGACATGCGTTGCCTCGCAAGTTCATGCCAAAGAGGGGCAAACTGTAGACACCCCATTTTTTCGGCTATCAGATTTAGGAGACCCATAGCTTGGCGGTTGATAATGATCGTAAAAGACTCAAAAGGACTCTCGGAAGTCAGCTCTATCTCTCAGAATGCTCAGAATGATCAAAATGCCCCTGAAAGCCCGAAAACTCCCAGATTTGGTCCCAAAGTTCTAAAAACATGCTACGTCGTAAGAAAAGCGATAAAATGAGTTTTTAAGAGAAAATCGGGTGAAATCGTCAGCTCCCAGAGACCCCCGGAAGTCCCGGAAGCTCCCGGAAAATCCCCGTTGACCGGTTTGACCAAGGTTTGACCAAGGTTTGACCAGGTTTGACCAAGTTTGATCGAAATCGTCCGAATTCACCAAAATCATTCTAAATCATGAGAAAAGTATTAAAACAAGTTCCAAAAGAAAATCGAGCGAAAACATCAGCTCCCGGGAACTCCCAGAGGTTTCCAGAACTTCCCGGGAATCCCAGGTTTGACCAGTTTGACCGGAATTTGACTTTAGAACCGGGGCACCGTGACAATTTTCAAATATTTTTCATGGATACTAGAGGTCAACAGCTTTCCGACGGTATATCGCACATAATTTTTGGATTTAAAACGAGTTTATTATGAATTTCCAAAGGCGAAAAAGGCGATCAAATCGGCTTTTATCGCGAATACCGTAAAACTTTTCAAAGTGACCTATCCCCAAACTATTTTTTTATGTAAAGTAGACTCCATTACCTTTCTAACGGTATATCACAACCTCAATTTGGAGTTCGTATGCATTTTCTGTGAATTTCGGACGAAATAGGGCCTTTTCGCGAATACCGGAACCTCTGGGGGCCTAAACGTAATTTTCTGGGCTTCAGAGGAGCACTGCCGCCGCGGCACTGGCCCACTGCCGCCGCGGCACTCAATCCTCGTAGAGTCCATTTTTGTAATTTTTTTGGGGGTCCAATTTGATTAATTGAAAGCCAAAACGACATAGTTTTATGTTCACAGTTGTTTAGGACCAATGGGAGTACTTCTAAAACCCCAAAACCACCCCAAATTGGCCTATTTAAACCCTCCATTGCTCTTCATTTTGGGGGGGGGCCAAGTGCAAAGCTTAAAAAGTTGTAGAGAAGAAGAGAGATAGAGATAGGTTTAGAAGAGAGAAAGGGAGCTTCTCCCATTGATTTTCCATAAGAAAGTGAGTTTTATTCTTGTTTTCTTCCATCATCCTTCTATATACTTCACATTCAAAGTCCACTCCAACCCTCATTCTTGAGCATTCATGAGATAGGAAGCTACTTCCATGTCCAAATGTCAAAATCTATGAGTGAAACACCAAGCTACAAGTCCAAAATCACATTGATTATCATCTATTGATTGCTATTTACTTGCTTTGATTATATATATGTTCATCTCTCCTTATCTCATTTCTTTTTCTTTTCTTTATTTACTTACTAGTTCATCATCATCTAAGTGATGACATGAAGTTTGGGGTGAGTGAATCCTTATGGATAGTAGCTCTTGACCTCAAAAACATGTTTGATAGATGATGATCATAACCTCAATACTTCCAAGGTATTCTTGGAATGTATTGAAGTTATGCCCAAAAATAAAATAAATCTCTCCAACAATCTTGGAGGTTCTTAAATGATGAGTTTGATGTAGGTATTCTAGTGGCTATGATCCTTATTGAGTGTTGAAAACATGTTTTCAAAACATCTATTTCAAAACCCCTCTCAATCCCTCTCATTTGGTTTCAAGAAACAAAACTTTGTTTTCTCCAAAATCTTCAAAACAATGAGTCAAAACAGTGAGTGAGTTGAGTTCAAAGATTTTTCTAGAACTCAATACTCAACATATGGATACAAGGCCACTTTGAAAGTCTTCCTAACTCATTGGAGAACACCCATGATTTTTGGTTTGACTTGGAAGTACTTGGAAATGGTCCATTTGGGTCCCAACATTCCTTCCAAACATTCTGTTTTTGCTGTCACAGCAGCTAGGTCAACTTACGACCTCTTTTCCAGAAAACGTTTCCAAACGGGGTGGTCCTAACTTATTTTTCCCTTAACGTTCAATGTCTTAGGAAACTTTCTGTATAAAATGGGCCTCTAGATCATTCTTTTTCATTTTCGAAGATTTTCTAACATTTCAGTCGACAGTACGAACTCTGTTTCTGAGTGACCCCTATTGTTTATATAATTCCTCTCAATATGTGATAGCTATTCAAGATTGGACTTTTGGGTTGTGTTCTAGACACAATAAGGAACATCTCCATAAAAAATCATGCATTGAAAACATTCCTAACCCCTCTTTTCAAATTCCAAAAGATCATGCTACTGTTCTGTCCACTATTCACAGCAAGTACATTTCAACTTTCATTCTTTGATTTGATGCTCATATGCATTCCAAATTAGTTCATATCTTAGGAAGTAGTTCATACTACATTTGTACATATCCCATATTGATTTCATCCATCCATTCATACACATTTTAGACTTCTAAGTCATTCTAGGAATCCATGAACACAAAGCACACTACAACCTTGGCACATTCTAGATACATATATTGCATCCATGCAAGATTTGGGGCCTTCATGGCTCCTAATATAAGAAGATTATAAGGAATGAACTTGATCACACGTTCATGCTTTCCCCCGATCTAATCATCCTTTCTCATCTATCCCGGGGATTGAGAGGTCTTCTTTTCTCAAAGATTAACATGCATCATACTAGCTTGTTAAGCATATTTTGATTTCTTTGTTTATTTGTTCCAATAACAATTCATGTCCCCCCTTTTAGATTAGGAAGTCTTGATTATTTGATACGTGATTAGTCGATTTTTCCTAGGTTTATTTGTGTGATCTTTCACTTTACATTGCATGATATTTGATTTAGATCTTATGAATGATATTTTATCTTTAGATCTTCCATTTTCAAGTTTCTTATGTAATGTAATATACTATCATAATATTAATTGCCGAACCATACATAGTATAAGATGATTATTTGGATGCTAATTGAGGCCCGTCGAAAGATGGGGCGAGTTGAGGGTGTTTTAGTCGCGACAAAGGCTCCTTCCTCTCTCGTACCAAAACCCCGAACCAAGTTCTTTGGTTATGAAGGGCCGGTGCCCTTTATCCATTTGGGTGAGTCAAAATTAGGTTTCTTGGTTCCTTAAAGACCAAGTGGCGACTCTATATCTATTTTCAACAGACCTATTTTCTTTCTTTGATTCAAATCAATTTCAAAACAATCTCAAACAAGAGAAGTGGTCCGATTCCCGGTATCCACAGTGCGCTAAGGCCTGAGCAGTTTACGGGTACCGCAGAACCATGGAAGGCATAGTAGTGGTTAAGACAGATGGACCACATGTTCGAGGCTGTCCAGTGCAATGAGATGGACAAGAGGAGGTTAGCCACCTTTTAATTAACCGATGCCACCGCAGATTGGTCGTAGCCACTATCGGGAATGGTGCTGCGATGGGAATGACGTGGACTGTGTTCAAGGGAAGATTTTTGGAGAAGTATTTTGTGACTACGGAGAGGCACAGATGAGAGAAGGAGTTCATGGATCTAACACAAGGAACCAAGTCGGTGCAAGAGTACACCACTCAGTTCGAGAGACTGTCTCAGGTTCGCCCCTCATATGGTGGATACTAAGGAGAAAAGGATCCGTAAGTATAACCAAGGGCTAATACCGTAGATTCGCCGCCTGACCCTCGGTCACCTAGATAAGTCTTTAGAAGGACTAGTTGGCTTGGCTACTGATCTAGAAGAGGACGCTCGAGTAAACCATAGACAATTCGAATTCTGACCGCCTCAAAGGGGTAACTTTAGAAATAGACCACCAATGAATCGTACCTAAGGGCAAAAGAGCAATTTTGATGGGAGCAAGAGAACCCAAGCTATCACCTATCCCACTCAATCCCAGGTGGAAGAAGGAAGTAGTGCTGGGAAATATTTTAACTGTGGCAACCCCGGTCATCTAGCTCGAGATTGCAAGGCACCAAGGCGTGCTGCTCAGCAAAGAATAGTCTGCTATAACTGTGGTGAACCAGGCCACATCAGCAAGTTCTGTACTGCCCCTAAGTAAGTGACTTATGGTCAATAAGGTCAGACTCACGTGAATGCTGTCATTCCTAATGCAGCAGGATATGATGGGACTGTGTACGAAGAAGGAGGTTATGAAGAAGCTCAACCTAATCAACGAGCAGTGGAAGGTACATTAACTCTGTTTAACTCCCATGTTAAAGTGTTATTTGATACGGGTGCTGCTCTTTCGTTCATATCTGTTAATACTATTCAGAGATTGGGTATCTTATCTCATCATTTAGAGAAAGCTTTGAGGGCTACCTCGCCATTAGCAGCCGCAGTTAAGTTAGGACGCGTGTGCAAGGATTATCCCTTACGACTAGGAAATGTGAAATCCCTGTAAGGCTGATTGTTCTATCGATGAAGGAGTTTGATGTAATCTTAAGGATAGATTGGCTCTCTCAGAATCAAACGAAGTTGGATTGTACGAGGAAGAGAATTACATTCCCCGACAACGGGAATCAACCCTTTGATTTCTAGTGTAACCCTTTGGGAGATATGTTCCTCACAAGATGCTTAGCAAACATCAAAGTCATTAGTACAGAGATGACAGCGTCGTCTATACCTGTAGTCAAGGACTTCAAAGAAGTATTTCAATACGTTTCTGGTTTGCCGCTCGAGAGAAGTATAGAGTTCTGCATTGAGCTTATACCAGGTACCATACCGATCACCAAGGTTCCCTACCGAATGGCCCCCACCAAACTATCAGAGTTGAAGGAACAAGTTCAAGATCTCGAGAACTTGGGATTTGTAGATCCAAGTACATCGCCTTAGGGAGCACCAATATTATTTGTGAAGAAGAAGGATAGGACACTCAGGCTGTGTATCGACTACAAAGAACTAAACCGAGTGACTATCAAGAATAAGTATCCCTTGCCTCGGATCGACGACTTGTTTGATCAACTATAAGGAGCTACGACATTTTCCAAAATAGACCTAAGGTTAGGATGTCATCAATTGAGGGTACGGAAGGAAGACATACCTAAGACTGCATTCTGAACCCGATATGGTCATTATGAATTTTTGGTGATGCCGTTTGGAATGACGAATGCCCCAACAGTTTTTATGGATCTGATGAACAGAGTGTTCAAGCTTTATTTGGATCATTTTGTCATCATCTTCATGGATGATATTTTGATCTATTCTAAGTCAGAGAAAGAACACGAGCAACATCTACAGATTACAATACAGATGCTTAAGGACCCTCACTTGTATGCCAAGTTCTGTAAGTGTGAGTTCTGGTTGTAAGAAGTGAAATTTTTAGGATACAAGGTGTCTTCTCAAGGAATTTCTGTGGATTCATCCAAAATAGATGATGTGTCAAACTGGGTCAGACAAAGCAATCCTACGGAGGTTAGGATTTTTCTGGGACTCGCAGGCTATTACAGAAGATTTGTTCAAGGGTTTTCTAAAATAGCTGCACCATTAACCAGATTAACGAAGAAGAATTTGAAGTTTGACTAGATAGAGAAGCATGAGCACGCCTTTCTAGAGTTGAAAGAGAGATTCACTACCGCACCGGTACTAGCTATACCCAAGCCTGATGAGAAGTTCACTATCTTTAGTGACGCATCATGTCAAGGACTAGGGTGTGTACTTATGCAAGATGACAGAGTTATCGATTATGGGTCCCGAGAGCTGAAGCAGAATGAATTGAACTACCCTATTCATGATTTGGAGTTGGCAGTAGTAGTATTTGCACTCAAGATTTGGAGACACTATCTCTACAGTGAGAAGTTTGATTTATTCTCCGATCACCAGAGTTTGAAATATTTGTTTACACAGAAAGAGTTGAACATGAGACAACGCAGATGGATGGAGCTGATCAAAGATTACGAATCACGTTAGAGTACCACCCTGGTAAAGCTAATGTGGTCGTTGATGCTTTGAGTCGGCAGACTCGTGAGACAATCGCCTCCTTAATGGTTAGAGAATGGCGAGCATTGGAGACGTTGGTAGAGTTCAATGTACAGAGTGGTAAAGAAGGAGAAGGATAACTTTTAAGATGTCTTATCCTATAGCCTGTTCTTATCGACCGCATTATTAGAGCTCAGAAAGAAGATGAGAAGTTTCAAACATGGTTTGTGCAAATGTCAGAAAAAGACCCGACTAGTTGGAAGGTGGGAAGTGACGGAGGGTATCGATGCAGAGACAGATTATGTGTACTAGACTTTGAGGATTTGAGAAATGATATTCTAGCAGAAGCACATAAGTCAAAATATACAGTTCACCCTGGAGGAACGAAAATGTACAAGGATTTGAAAAGAAATTTTTGGTGGGAAGGTATGAAGAAGGATGTGGCCGAATTTGTATCCAAGTGTTTAACGTGTCAACAAGTCAAAGCCGAACATCAGAGACCCTCGGGATTGTTGCAACCACTACCTATTCCTGGTTAGAAGTGGGAGCACATCACGATGGATTTTATAGTGGGATTGCCTCGATCGCAACAAAATCATGACGCTATTTGGGTAATTGTGGATTGACTGACTAAGTCGGCACATTTCATCGCTTATAGTATGACATACTTGGTAGAAAAGATGAGCCGGATGTACATACAACAAGTTGTATGACTTCACGGTGCACCTGTATTGATTGTGTCAGACCGTGACGTACGTTTTACTTCTGGAATTTGGGAATGTATGCAAGAAGCTATGGGAACCTTGCTCAAGATGAGTACTGCTTTTCACCCTCAGGTAGATGGGCAGATTGAGCGTGTCAATCAGATCATGGAGGATATGCTTAGGGCTTGTGTCATTGATTTTGAAGAATCTTGGGAGACGCACTTGCCTTTGGTTGAATTTGCCTATAACAATAGTTATCACACGAGTATCGGGATGGCTCTGTTTAAAGCATTGTGTGGATGACCATGTCGTTCCCAGTTATGTTGGGCAGAAGTTGGGGATACAGAATTGTTGGGACCGGATTTGGTTAGAGAAACCAATGAAAAGATTTCCTTAGTAAAGGAAATGATGAGAACCGCTCAAAGTCGATATAAGAGTTATGCCGATCAACGCCGGAAAGATTTGGAATTTGGTGTTGGAGATCTTAAGGTTTCACCGACCCGAGGAGTCGTATACTTCGGTCTCAAGAGAGGGAAATTAGCTTCGCGTTTCATCGGACCGTTTGAGATTTTGGAATGTGTCGGAAAAGTGGCATATCGACTGGCGCTACCACTGAAGATGTCTGGGATTCACAATGTATTTCATGTGAGTTTGCTGAGAAAGTACATATGAGATCCCTCGCATGTGGTTAGTTATGATGATATTGAGACGAGTCATAACGTTTCTTACAAGGAGAGGCCGGTGAAAATTCTAGATCAGAGAATCAAGAAGTTGAGGAATAAGGACATTCCATTGGTAAAGGTTCAGTGGAATCACCATGACGAAAATGTAGCCTCATGGGAAATTAAAGCTAAGATGAGGAAGAAGTACCCGGAGTTATTTCAGGACTAGTTAGTCTTGATATCGGGGACAAAATCCTGTTTAAGGGAGGAAGGATGTAAAAACCTGCATTTCATTCATTAAAATTTCATTTCCAAATTTAAATCCAATTTGCATTATCTGTGTTCATTTGACTTCAATGGTCATGTTTTATAACCTTCTGGCATATTTTGTTGTACATTGAGATTCTTGTTTGGGTCAAACTGTAAATTCTATGAATTTATAAAATGCCTGTGTTGGATTTAAAAACTGAATTTCAAAACGGTGGAAATTTTTTCTTTTAACTCAAGCCGTATTTTTTATATAAAGCCAGGAAACAATTTCTGACATTAAAATGAATTTTCAGTACTTTTGTAGGGATCACCGCGTCGCGAAAATACCAGTTTATGTTCAAAACTGTCCGCGTTGCGATGAACTCCCACATTGTGGGATACTCCACCAATGAGGATTTGACACTTACCTTTCCATTTATGGCAAATAATGATTGCCTATGTCTTTTTTGGGAATGCTTTATGTGTGTGTTTAATTGTGCATTAGAATTAGATTTTCCAAACACTTCTAGCTTTTGACCCCTATTAGCCTATGTTTTCCTCTTCAAAATCTGTAGAGTTCATATATCTGTGTAATTAAGTTTGAATTTGGGTGTTGTGTGTTAGTTTGGTTCTAACCAAATTGAAATTGTAGAGTAAAGAAAGCTTTTCTCGGCCTCCAAGTTCATCTCAATTTACTCTCTCTATATATGCACTACTTACACATACATATCACAGAGAGAAAAGAGAGAGCTGGAGAGTTTAATTTCAGAATTATTTCTAGAGAGGAAGAACAATCCCCATGGCCAAAGCTTGGGTTTGAATTTCCTACATTGCTTTACTTTCTCAACAATCACTTCAACCTCTTAATATCTGTGAGTATTTTAAACACACTCCAAATGTAATTTGTGCTCAATTACTGTGTCTTTGAAATGCGACGGTGGCAAAAATGGACACTCCCTGATGCCCATGGAAGCATTAAAGTTTGTGAAGCCGAACTTGGACATTCCCTGGCACCCATGGTAGTGCTAAAGTGTGGCCTATGGACACTCCCTGGTACCCCAGTCTGGATACTGTGTGATGTATTTGCGAGATAGATTAGGTACTAAGGTGTGAGGCATTGGACATTCCCTGGCACCCTATGCTAAAGTGTGAAGCAAACTGGACATTCCCTGGCACCCCTGTGCTAAAGTGTGGCTATCGGAGTATTTCAAAGATACTGGTATGAGAGATAGTGGGTTGTTGTGTTTGTTGAGAGAAAAGTGTCGGTAAGATGAGATGGTGCATTGTTTTCATACACGGTCACATGTATGTGAATTATAACTTTCAAGTGATATTGTGGTTGTTTTCTAAAATGAACTCTTTACTCTAATGTAAACTTGTTGAATTAAATGGAAATTTGAAAATGGTAAATGAGTATGTGTTACATTCAAAGTTATGTTTTTAATACTCACCAGCTTCTTGAAGCTGACGGCGTTGATGCGTCCTGGACATTCGTGTCTAGGCTTTTCAGGTTTTGATCAAGCGGAACATTATGACTACGCTAACTGAGAACGTCTGCTTTTGGAAGATAAAACTGTTATCAATATCCTATCCTTTAATTTATGAACTGTTTTGTAATAAGTATGACTGTAATGGATGTTAAGTTATTGTTTTGATTTAAGGCGGTTTGTGCCTTTAGAGACCCCGTGCTGTAATAACTATTAAGTTAGAAGAACATTGTAAGCCTTGATTGCTCTACTCTGATTATTATGTTTATGTTGTTGACGGTTGGGACAGAATCGATCCTTCAAACTGTAACGACCTATGGGTCCATAAAGGAAATTAAACTCTTTCCTTATTTATGCTACGTCGGGGCGTGACATTATTCATATTTTGGTTGATAGCCAAGTTAAAATATTTGTTACCATGGTAAATAATCTTCCGTTGTAAATGTTGAAGAACCATATGACCCTAGGAGATGATCGTAGGCCCTCTTTGTTTACCTATCCAGAAAAATGATAAAATTTCCTTAGTTCGCCCCTTTGAGTCTTTAAATTTCCTTTTTCTTTAATCTCCATTATCCTTTTTTTGCTCCAACTTGACCAACTTGGAGTTCACCACTGAGAGATTCGCCAACTTTTAGTGTTGATAAGGCGGTGTGTCGATTGAGAAGAAGAAGAAAATGAGATGATGTTTGGGGTAGTTGCCTTGGTATTCAATGAATATTCGTTTCAAAAGCAACAAAATAGAATAAGGTTGGAAGAACAAAAAAGAAAAAAAAAAGAAAGAAAAGAAAAGAAAAGGAAGAAAAAATAAAGAATAGGAAAGAAATAAAAAGAAAAATGAAAGAAGAGAATGAAAAGATGAAAGTTACTAGAATAATGAATGAAAGAAATTGAACATGCCTTATAATGCCATTCTGAAAACTACCTAATGAATCATTTCTATCCTTTTTCATTGCCTGAGTCACGTTATAACGTTTGAAAAGTCCTATTTGATCCTAGAAAACATGGTTTGGATATTTAAACGATGGGAGGGGGATTAAAAAATGGTAATGATTAATTTTTCTTGGCTATTGGCATCCTATCCATTAGACTACTGTTCTTTCGTGTCATGCGTCTTTTCTGATTCATACGTGAGCGTTTCTCATTTTGAAAACATATTTCCTTTGCTCCCATATATTAGAGAAATTACACTTTTTTCCAAGTGTTTCATTTTAGAGTGTAATTAACATTGTGAGACTCGTAGTCGAAGCATAGGTGAATGGTTATATGAATTATATTCCAAGTTCATGACATACGCGTGTTCACTTCACTACCATATCACACACGTGCAATTTTATGAGAAACTCTATTAATTTATACGATGCATGTGCTTGGGATTGTTTTTCATGACGAAAGTGGATGTTTGGTTCCGTTTCTTCTTGTTCGTTATTCTATTTCAAATCATTGTTTTATAATAAGTAGTATTGAATGATTGTTTTTTGTTGATAATGAAATAAAGATGGTTGTGGGTGACTTGTTGACGAGAACCCTCACGAGACTTCACTCGTCCGACTAGGGACACCTAGTGGTTTAAAAGGCTTGTTGCATGTGCCGAATGCAATCGCGTTGCCTGCAACAGTGAGTTAGGATTTTTAAGTATAGTAGTATTTATTTTTATATTTTTCTTTGCTCGAGGACTAGCAAAGTGTAGGTTTGGGGGTGTGATCGGCGACGAATGGTTGTCATTTATGGTCCTAAAAATACACTTTGTTAGCCCATTTCATGTAGTTATTAGTTGTTTTTTTACAAGTATTCTAAATTTTGTAGGTTTTGGAGCTTTAACTTGAAAATGCACAAAAATCCAATGATTAGTGGCTTTGGAAGTCATTCTGGGCTCAAAAGATGATTCTGATGAAAGCTGAATGCAGTAGCAGCCTTGGAAAATTGTATTTTTGTCAAGGAATACTTTAGATTTGAGAAATTTCCCCAGAGATATAAAATGTAGATCTTTGAGTTACAGACGCGTGCCGACAAACGGTGAGTTAATCCGAGTTTCGAATAAAATGTTATCTCAATTCTACGAAAGTCGCTCAGTCTAGCGAAAACTACCTAGCGCGAGCGACCTGTGAAAAAACCAAAAACATGTATTCTATCAAATTAAAGCGCTCAACGGAGGTGGTTTGTACATATGTCATCCAGAAACGTAAATATAATAGTTTTAGTGCGATTTGGCTTAGGAAAGCTTCCTATATCCTTCCAAACTCTATATAAATCCTATTCTAAATTAATTTTGTGGTTACACAACATTACACAGCATTAGATACATCAATATACAACAAAACTTTTAGCCATTGAAGAGAGAAAAGCAACGAGAAGAAGAAGAAGACGAAGGATTTCCATGGACTCCTCCATCAACCTCTTGCCAATCATTGCTTCTATGGCCAACTAAATCTAGATCTAGGGTTTCAATGAAACCCTAGCCAAGTAATAGGGTGTTATTTATATTTTTCTTTTAGTTTTATTATGCATGGATGATGATTAAGAGTTTAGAGGATTTTAATAATAAAATCGTACTTCTATTGATTAAATCATTCCTTTCAAAATCTATTCTTGTCTTAGATCTATTTTGGATGTGATATGCTCAATGATCTGTATTTGTTGTGCTTGTATGGATTATTTACATGTAATGGTGCTTAATTGAATTGTGATATCAAGTAGTCGAATAGTCCATGCCTAGGAAAGACGAATTGTGCCTCAACCCTAGTTTAGTGTGAAACAATCTGTGCCAACCGAAGATGAATTATGTTGGTGCTTGAATCGTAGTTATCTTCTTGACGGAGGAATTAGGGTTGTAGCTGGAATTCCCCATTATCATCCAATGTAGAAAGCTAATTAAATGCATAAATACCCTTATTATGAAGTCAGTGGTGGATTTGCAATCCTAGGTTCACTTTAAATTTCGTTTAAAACAACTTTTAATTGCTTTCATAATTTAGATTTAATTTTATCGTTCTTAGTTTAAATCAAAATCAAAATCAAATTACCATTTTCTTAATTAACTAGATTTAGGTTTGAAAATTAAAGTGCTTTAGTGATTCAATCTCTGTGGGATCGACCTTTACTTTCATACTACAAATCCATAGAAAGTAAAGCATTCTTTTGTATCTTGATTCTGACATGATCAATAGCCACAAAACCAAAAGAGTACTAAGAGAACAAAGAGAGAGAGAGAGGGAGAGGGAGAGAGAGAGAGAGAAGAACATAAATAAATACATCAAAATCCCAAACTCTCAACCAGTATACCCAGCTACTCATCAAAAATATCTGATAAAATCTCAATAAGCGCCTCTGGATCAGCCACAACAACCAGAGGCGGTGGAAGTGGGGTCTCAGAAGTGGTGGCAGAAGGTATGGTTGATGAAGGAATAGTCCCAACCAGAGGTGGTGCGGAAGATGATGATGGGGTAGAAAGAACAGTAGATGGATGTGCTATAGAAGATGAAGGATCAGTGGTGGGTTGTGCATCGGGTGGTGGTGGATGTGAAGTGGCATGTAAAGATTGATCAACTCCCATCTATACCAGAAGCGCCTCGAGCATCATCGTCATACGGTCCAACTTGCCCTCAAGCCTCATCCGTGCCTCCCTCTCCTCAATGAATAAAGTGTGGAGGGTCTATAGAGACATGGAAGAAGACTCTTCCTCAGCCAGAGCCTCAGACCTCTATCTCAGCTTAAACTGCTGTGTGGTAGCAATGGGGTCCACCTCATCTGAATCTAGCTCCTCAACCTTAGTAGGCGTCCCAGAAGCCGCACCCTCAATGTCGGTGCCTCCACCTCTCCTCCTCTTTGCTCCGACCTTCGCCTTACCTTTCGATTTTTTCTTCTTCTGTGCATCAGAATGGCGTGCTGCCATCTTGCCAAATCGTTTGGAGGCCTGAGTAGTCACATCAGTGGCCAAGGGAACAAATCCAGCCACTCCATAACTTGATGGATAGGCCAAGCACCCTTCAGATGGCACATGGCGGCGATATATCGTGTCGGCTGGATGAAGAACTCAATGTAGAGGCGAGGTAGACAGACACTCTGTCCCGTCCCAATGGCATAAATGACCTGAGCATACCATGGCGCCACCTTCTCATGATAAGAAGTCATCAGAATACAGTTAGCAAGTGCCAAGTGGAGGAAATGGTACTTCTCGGTCAGAAATTGATCCTCCCTCAATAAGGGAAACACCATTCCCTATTTGAACAACACCTCCTGTGATCTCGCGTATGATAGTGGTGGACGGAGTCTCTGGAGCGCTTGGTAAACGAGGGTAAAAACAGTCAGGGATCTCTGGGACACCCAGAGCCTCTGCCACGGTAGTAGGGTTGAAGATGATCTCATGCCCTCGAAAGAAAGACCGATGTGTAAATGGGGCAGCAAGGTCCTTAATCATCGTTACACATGCGCCCCGGACCCAAGAAATGTTAATGCGCTTTGCCTGTATCAACATATCATATCAGCGGGGCACGTCCCTGATTCGCGCAAGAAACCATGGAGCAGATAGCCATACAGACTTAACTGGCCGCTCAAGCATCACCTTATGCGTGTGAAAATAGCGATCAAACCACAGTCGATCCTCGGCGTTCCAAAACCCGTGATCGGGTACCGGATGAGGTATAGTGAGATCGAGGGTCTTAAATTTATGATAACCCATAATAGGGTTCATTGTGAAGTCCCTGAAAAAGAGAAAGAAAAGAAAAGACTAACTAAAAATAGTAAAGGAAAAATAAAGAAAGAAACTGTTACTGCTACAGTTCGATCGATCGAACTTTTCTTGATCGGTTGAACAAGGGCTAGGGTTGAGCGCTCGAGCCCATCTCGATCGATCGAGAACAGCAAAAATGCGGGGATGAAAAATTAAGCAGAAAAGAACAGAAGAATAAACAAAAGAGAACCAAAACAAGAAAAAATTGTCTCAGAACAAATGGGGGGGCACCCCCATAAGATTTGAAGAGAAAAGAACTTAGGGGGTTTGAAATTGACCATTACCTCGGTGAGCGTAGAAGAGAGAAAGAATGTGATGATGATGATGATGATGGGACTGATCTGGACTCCTTAAATTGTGTGTGTAAATGGAGGGCAAGGGAATTGCTCGAAAATGAAAGTGAGAGTGAGAGAGAAACAAAAAACGATTACTGGAGACGCCTCAATTAAATATAACTCTCGAGCGATCGAGATGTTTCAATCGATCGAATGTTCGATCGCTTGAAGGTTTTCAATCGCTTGAGAGTTCCAGATTCTCGATTGATTGAAAGGGTTCGATCGGTCGAACATGAAACTTTCCAGAAATTATGAGCAGAGCATCTGTGTGCCCCCAACTGACATAAACAGATCTGGATATACAAGGATAATCTAAAAGCAGTGCAAACGCAGACGTGTAAACTAGAACTCACCATCAACATAGTAACAAGTTGCAAATTTGATCAATTTAACTTTTTAATAGCATCCATTTTGCAAAATTATTCCCCATCTTGGTACATAGACCTTATTAAGCAGAAAAACTAGAATTTTAAACTAAAGATAACAAATTTGTTGTCCAGAGATACACTTCAGTTGCTAAAAGATGGACAAGTGAATAAAAACAACTGAACTGCAGCACTATGCTTCGAGCATGAAAACTTCTTCTTCTGTAAATGCTTCATGCTCTACAAAATCTTCAAAGATAGAGTCCAAACTTGATAATTCCCTATTCTAGAATAGCCTAAAAGCTGCAAGGATATCTTCGACCATGTCTGAAATCTCCAAAGAATTGATTGCATATGCAAGAGGTGATCCGAATGGAGACATTGATAGAGGAGTCTAATTCCTCAGCTGTTTGTTTTCTTACAGCGGAGTATCAAGAGACCCTATATAAGGTCCAGTTTCATCAAATAGTTGGTGTGACAGGAACACAGGTAGATCGTTGTGAAACATAGTGATAAACTTGGACAAAGACAATCAAAAGAAAACAAAAAGGAAAGAAATTAAATAAAATAATCGCAAGAACAAAAAGAAAGGAACAAACAAAGAAAGACGAAAAGACAATGAAATGTGACAATGAATTAACCTCACTATTGGCGTGATAGATCCATGTACACTAGCAGGTAGGGGGGATTGAAGACCAAACAACAGATAGCTCATGTGCACATAGATTCATGGAACTGATTCGATGACAAGGAAGTCATCCACATATGTGAAGACAAAATTATGGCGTTCGGGCACATCATGTAAATCGTCTTCATCCCATGGTTCCCACATCGAGTTGTTCTCCCATTGTTCCAAAAGTGCATCATCTACTTTCCCAACGAAATACCCTTCTGGTTCTCCTTCTTCTTCTGGAAGATCCATATTCGCAAAAGGGATAATGTTGAGAAGAGTAGGGTTGTAAGGTATGTACCCTTAGATCAAGTCAATCACATCATCTGCCCCTGGTCCTTGATAAAGAGAAAGGCAGAATGCAATCTCCTTGGTAGTCCATGGCAGGTTAGGATATTTTGAATCAGCAAGTGACCCAATCGAGTGAACGTCATCATCTATCATTCTTACAGTCTGCAGGGGAGAGATTATATAGAATAACAGATTAGAGTCAAAGTCACACTCAAAAGACAGAAAGAACTAAAATAAATAAAGTACAGTAAAAGTAAAGAAATACAACAACAGTTTAAGAACACTCTTTAGTGTTTTAAGTAGAGGAATAGCTAGTCTTATCCAGCTGGATGTGCTCAGCTTATAGTTGGAAGTTCTCCAAGAACGGTTTTAATCTTTGGCCGTTGACTTTGAAATTTTCATCATTCTTGGGGTTTATGAACTCAACGGCCCCATGTGGAAAGACAGATTGAACAATGAATGGTCATGTCCACCGGGATCAGAGCTTTCCTGGAAAAAGGGTAAAGGCGAGAGTTATACATCAAGACTTTCTGCCCCGGCTCGAATGATTTACGAAAGATCGTTCTATCGTGACAATCCTTCAATCTATTCTTATGCAACTTCGCAGAGTCATACACATCTCTACGGATTTCCTCTAGCTCTGCGAGTTGAAGTTTCCTTAACTGACCTCCTTTTTAATATCTAAGTTTAATGAGCGTGTCGCCCAATATGCCTTATGCTCAATCTCAACAGGGAGGTGGCAAGCGTTGCCATACACTAACCATTATGGGGACATTCCCAGGTTTGTTTTATATGTGGTACGGCACGCCTATAGAGCATCAGTCAGTTTAAATGCCCAGTCCTTCCTATTGAAGCAAACTGTCTTTTTGAGAATATGCTTGATTTATCGGTTAGCCAACACTCCATGCCCGTTAGTTTGTGGGTGGTAGGCTAGAGCAATCTTGTTATTGGTGCAGTATTTGTTAAGAAGTGACTCCAAGGGCCTATTGCAGAAGTGCTTGCCTTGGTCACTTATTAACACCTTCGGGGTTTCAAAATGTGACATGATGTGTTACTTTAAAAAGGACATCACTATTTTGTGGTCATTGTGTTGCATCGGTATCACTTCTACTCATTTAGATACATATTCCACAGCTAGGAGTATGTATCCACAGTTATTTGATTTAGGAAACGGGCCCATGAAATTTATGCCCCAATAATTGAATATTTCTATTATGATTATAGGAGTCAAGGGCATAGAGTTCCTTTTTGAAATTGTATCGAGCTTTTGACAGCGTTGGCACAATTCGCAAAAAGAACAAGCATCTTTAAAAATGGTGGGCTAGTAGAAACTGTTGTGTAGGACTTTTTGTGCGGTCTTTTGTGAGGTGAAGTGACCACCATAGGCTTCTGAATGACATGAGGCCAGAATTACAGTGATATCCTCATTTGGAACGCAGCGTCTGATGACCTGATCAGCGCAATATTTGAGCAAGTACAGGTCATCGGAAAAGAAATGACGTGCGAATGAGAGGAACCATTTTTTATCTTGATTTGACCAATGTTCGAGGGTTTCTCCCGTGACTAGGTAATTTACTTTATCCGTATACTAGGGCAAATTGGAAACCATCATTAGTTACTTATCTGGGAATTCATCCTTTATTGGTAGCGGTTCGATATTGTCAGTAAATGTTAACTGAGACAAATGGTCAATGACCACATTCTCTACTCCTTTTTTCTCTTTGATTGTGATATCAAACTCTTAGAGTAGGAGTATCCAATGAATCAACCTTTGTTTTGCATCTTTCTTGGACAATAGGTATTTGAGGGCCGAGTGGCCTGTAAAACAGATAATTGGGGACCCTATCAGATACGACCTGAATTTATCCAAAGCGAAGACTATAGCCAGTAGCTCTTTTTTAGTAGTTGTAACATTCATTTGAGCTTCATTAAGCGTTTGACTGGCATAGTAGATTATATAAGGCTTATTATCCTTCATCTGTCCTAGAACTGCACTAATGGCATAGTCGCTTGCATCGCACATTAATTCAAATGGAAAACCCCAGTCGGGTGCATGTATTATCGGTGCAGAGGTAAGGTGCTCTTTTCGTGCATCAAAAGACGTTTGACAGTTTTTCGACCACTCGAATGGCATGTCTTTCGCAAGTAGTTGACATAGTGGTCAGGAGATCGCACTAAAATTTTGGATAAAGCGATGATAGAATCCTGCATGCACCTGAAAAGATCGAATGTCTTTGACTGTACGAGGGATAGGTAGGTTCGAGATTATGTCAATTTTCTATTTATCTACTTGGATACCTTTGTCAGAAATAATATGGCCAAGGACTATTCGCTTAGTCACCATGAAGTGACATTTCTCCCAGTTTAGTACTAGGCGTTTCTCCTCGCATCGTGCTAGCACACGTTCAAGATTGTCAAAACAATTTTTGAAACCATGGCCGAACACCGAAAATCATCCATAAATACTTTAAGTAATTATTTGACCATCTTACTGAATATACTTAACATGCACCACTAAAAAGTAGCAAGTGCATTACATAAGCCGAAGGGCATACGACGGTAAGTGAAATTACCAAACGGACATGTGAAAGTTGTTTTCTCCTGATCATTAGGAGCGATTTCGATTTGGTTGTACCCACTATATCCGTCCAAAAATCCATAGTACTTATAACCCGCCACTCGTTCTAGCATTCGATCCATGAACGGTAAAGGAAAGTGGTCTTTTCGGGTCATGGTATTCAGTTTTCAGTAATCGATGCACATCCGCCATCTAGTGGGGATGCGTGTTGGAACTAATTCGACGTTTTTATTTGGAATAACCGTTATGTCAGCCTTCTTTGGTACCACATGATGATGCCAAAAATTGGTAAGAGAGATTAAGAAGACAGATACGGTGACACAATCAATTGTACGTGGTTCGGCCCCGTTAATAAGGTGACCTACGTCCATGAGTGCGTCAGTGTGCTTCACTAGCAGATCACCGGCATGCCTGCTGAGCCAACAATTGGGCGGCACTACCAATAATACCGGCTGGGTGTATGTGTATCAGGTGAGTGTATGTGTATCAGGTGAGTGTATATGCTATTCTTTAAGTTAACCTAATCCAATTACAAGTTGATGAGCACAATTCATTGGCGGTTTCCTAAATGGCTTAGGAAACTATTTACACTTTTCCATTAGTCTTCTGACTGATTTAGGAAACTACTGAGCTGTTGGGCTATCAAACTCCACCTTGTGGAGAGCTGTTGTGCCGCATGCCCAGGCATTGCAAGAAAACTGAGCGGTTGCCCTCGAAAGGCCTCGGGAACGGTGGGCCACCAGCTCCCTTTCCAGAGAATCTGGGTCCTTTCCTGTTAACATGGAGGTTTGACTTCTAGCAGAATATTTCTGGGCGTATCAACTGCCCCCATTTTTGGAGTTGATGTGATGTCCCATTAGATGAAGTTTGAAAATTAAGACTGCTCCCGAGGAACCGTCAGGTAAGAGGCTGGGACTCAACCTGGGGTGAGACTGGTCATTGTGGTCAGCCAGGGTATGGACCAACCGGTGGCCCTGTGGGCCCGAGTCCTACCTACACCACGTATCAGCTTGTGACTGGCCTAGTTAGGATCAAATGGTACCAATGTGGATGTAACCAGACCGTTTACATGGTAACCGAACCATCTCGTCGTGCATTTAATGTGTACGCCTTTTGAGGTAACACTTCGCGTGCCCGAGGTGACAACTGTTAGCCACTTTGGGCGGGAAAGTGCACGAGTCGTTGGATCTGTTTTGATCTAAACCGTCCGTAGTTCCTATACAAAGGAACACTTGTTCATTTCTCAACTCTTTGCTGCAAAGATATATATTCCCGAGCAGTTTGAGAGCGAGCAAGTTTCCGAGCAAGATTCCCGAGCCCTCTTCTGCGCTAAACTTTGTAAGTCTCTCCTTTCCAGCTTCAGTTCTTCACTCTTTTCCTTCTCTTATTTTTTGAGCGAGGCTGGAGAGAGCGAACCCACTTAGGTTAGAACGGGAGTTGGATTTTTTCTTCCTTAGGTTCTGTTCTTTCTTCAAGTCAGGAGGCACCTTAGGGTAATTGAACTTAGCGGGAATTTTCGGGGTAGTCTTGAGAGAGTGCAATCTAGTACTAAGTACCATTCACTCTTTGCCTTTTAGGTTAGTGACCTTGCCCCCTTTGTATACCCGGCTCGGGGTTCCTAACCCATACTTAGGCCGTAACTTGCTTCCCCATCCTACCATAAGAGTACCAAGAATGGAACACTCTGGCTTCAATTCTGCTTCCTGATCAAAGGATGAGATATACCGATCGGGATCTCCTGACACCAGCCTAGATCCACCGTCCGCTTCCTCGTCTGACCAGCTAAGTGAAGGTAGGATCCCAATTTGTCTCTCTGGTGATGAGTCAGACTAGGAAGCCCCCATCACTTCTGTTTCCCAAGGTTGAGGTGATGAGACACCAGGGGAACCCGACCCCGAGGTAGCCTTTTCCAGCAAATTCATCCTGTCCATCTTGCCCATTGAAGATCTCGGGAGCATTAGGGATAGGTACGGCCTTCCCGACCACTGCTCCTTGGTCATTAACGTCGAGGGGGCCCAAATCTACCAGCGGGGTTTCACTACCCTATATGAGGACATCGTCATGGCTGGGTTTCACATTCCCATCCATCCAGTCACTCGCGAGGTCCTAATATACTAAGGGATTGCCCTGGGCCAGTTGGCCTCTCCATCTCCCGTTCTAGCATTTGATCCATGAACGGTAAAGGAAAGTGGCCTTTTCGGGTCATGGTATTCAGTTTTCTGTAATCGATGCACATCCGCCATCCAGTGGGGACGTGTGTTGGTACTAATTCAACATTTTTATTTTGAATAACCGTTATGTCTGCCTTCTTTGGTGCCACATGTTGATGCCAAAATTGGTAAGAGTGATTAACAAGGAAGATACGGTGACACAATCAATTGTATGTGGTTCGGCCCCGTTAATAAGGTGACCTACGTCCACGGGTGTGTCAGTGCGCTTCACTAGCAGATCACCGGCGTGCCTGCTGATCCAACAATTAGGCGGCACTACCATTAATATCGGCCGGGTGTATGTGTATCAGGTGAGTGTATATGCTATTCTTTAAGTTAACCAAATCTAATTACCAGTTGATGAGCACAATTCATTGGAGGTTTCCTAAATGGCTTAGGAAACTATTTACACTTTTCCATTAGTCTTCTGACTGATTTAGGAAACTGCTGAGCTGTTGGGCTGTCAAACTCCACCTTGTGGAGAGCTATTGTGCCGCATGCCCAGGATGTGCAAGCAAATTGAGCGGTTGCCCTCGAAAGGCCTCGGGATCGGTGGGCCACCAGCTCCCTTTCCAGAGAATCTGGGTCCTTTCCTGTTGAAATGGTGGTTTGACTTGTAGCAGAATATTTCTGGGCGTATCGACTGCCCCCATTTTTTGAAGTTGATGTGATGTCCCATCAGATGAAGTTTGAAAATTAAGACTGCTCTCGAGGAACCTTCCATTAAGAGGCTGGGACTCAACCCAGGGTGAGACCGGTCATTGTGGCCAGCCAGGATATGGTCAGTGGTGTCCCTGTGGGCCCGAGTCCTACCTGCACCACGTTTTAGCTTTTGACTGGCCTAGTCAGGATCAAACGATACCAATTTGGATGTAACCGGACCATTTACATGGTTACCGAATCATCTCGTCGTGCATTTAATGCGTGCGCCTTTTAAGGCAACGCTTCGCTTGCCCGAGGTGACAACTGTTAGCCACTTTGGACGGGAAAGTGCACGAGCCGTTGGATCTATTTTGATCTAAACCGTCCGTAGTTCCTATATAAAGGAACACTTGTTCATTTCTCAACTCTTTGCTGCAAAGACACATATTCCCGAGCAGTTTGAGAGCGAGCCAGTTTCTGAGCAAGATTCCAAAGCCCTTTTCTGCGCTAAACTTTGTAAGTCTCTCCTTTCTTGCTTCAGTTCTTCACTCTTTTCCTTCTCTTCTTTTTTGAACGAGGCTGGAGAGAGCGAACCCACTTAGGTTAGAACGGGAGTTGGATTTTTTCTTCCTTAGGTTCTGTTCTTTCTTCAAGTCAGGAGGCACCTTAGGGTAATTGAACTTAGCGAAAGTTTCCGGGGTAGTCTTGAGAGAGTGCAATCTAGTGCTAAGTACCATTCACTCTTTGCCTTTTAGGTTAGTGACCTTGCCCCCTTTGTATACCAGGCTCGGGGTTCTTAACCCATACTTAGGCCGTAACTTGCTTCCCCATCCTACCATAAGAGTACCAAGAATGGAACACTCTGGCTTCAATTCTGCTTCCTGGTCAAAGGATGAGATATACCGATCGGGATCTCCTGACACCAGCCTTGATCCACCGTCCGCTTCCTCGCTTGACCAGCAAAGTGAAGGTAGGATCCCAATTCATCTCTCTGACGATGAGTCGGACCAGGAAGCCCCCGTCACTTCTGTTTCCCAGGGTTGAGGTGACGAGACACTAGGGGAACTCGACCCCGAGGTAGCCTTTTCCAGCAAATTCATCCTGTCCATCTTGCCCACTGAAGAGCCCAGGAGCATTAGGGATAGGTACGACCTTCCCGACCACTGCTCCTTGGTCATTAACGTCAAGGGGGCCCAAATCTACCAACAGGGTTTCACTACCCTATATGAGGACATCGTCATGGCTGGGTTTCACATCCCCATCCATCCGGTCGCTCGCGATGTCCTGATATACTAAGGGATTGCCCCGGGCTAGTTGGCCCCTCCATCTCTCGTTCTAGCATTTGATCCATGAACGGTAAAGGAAAGTGGTCTTTTCGAGTCATGGTATTCAGTTTTCTGTAATCGATGCACATCCTCCATCCAGTGGGGACGTGTGTTGGTACTAATTCAATGTTTTTATTTTGAATAACCGTTATGTCTGCCTTCTTTGGTACCATATGATGATGCCAAAATTGGTAAGAGAGATTAACAAGACAGATACGGTGACACAATCAGTTGTATGTGGTTCGGCCCCGTTAATAAGGTGACCTACATCCACAGGTGTGTTAGTGCGCTTCACTAGCAGATCACCGGCGTGCCTGCTGAGCCAACAATTGGGCGGCACTACCATGAATACCGACCGGGTGTATGTGTATCAGGTGAGTGTATATGCTATTCTTTAAGTTAACCAAATCTAATTACAAGTTGATGAGTACAATTCATTGGAGGTTTCCTAAATGGCTTAGGAAACTATTTACACTTTTTCATTAGTCTTCTGACTGAGTTAGGAAACTGCTGAGCTGTTGGGCTGTAAAACTCCACCTTGTGGAGAGCTATTGTGCCGCATGCCCAGGCTGTGCAAACAAACTGAGCGGTTGCCCTCGAAAGGCCTCGGGATCGGTGGGCCACCAGCTCCCTTTCCAGAGAATCTGGGTCCTTTCCTGTTGACATGGTGGTTTGACTTGTAGCAGAATATTTCTGGGCGTATCGACTGCCCCCATTTTTGAAGTTGATGTGATGTCCCATCAGATGAAGTTTGAAAATTAAGACTGCTCTCGAGGAACCGTCCGGTAAGCGGCTGGGACTCAACCCGGGGTGAGACCGGTCATTTTGGCCAGCCAGGATATGGCCAGCGATGTCCCTGTGGGCCCGAGTCCTACCTGCACCACATGTCAGCTTGTTACTGGCCTAGTCAGGATCAAACAATACCAATGTGGATGTAACCGGACCGTTTACATGGTAACCGAACCATCTCGTCGTGCATTTAATGCGTGTGCCTTTTAAGGCAACGCTTCGCCGAGGTGACAACTGTTAGCCACTTTGGGCGGGAAAGTGCACGAGCCGTTGGATCTATTTTGATCTAAACTCTTTGCTGCAAAGACACATATTCCCGAGCAGTTTGAGAGCGAGCAAGTTTCTGAGCAAGATTCCAGAGCCCTTTTCTGCGCTAAACCTTGTAAGTCTCTCCTTTCCAGCTTCAGTTCTTCACTCTTTTCCTTCTCTTCTTTTCTGAGCAAAGCTGGAGAGAGCGAACCCACTTAGGTTAGAACGAGAGTAGGATTTTTTCTTCCTTAGGTTCTATTCTTTCTTCAAGTCAGGAGCCTTAGGGTAATTGAACGGAGCGGGAGTTTCTGGGGTAGTTTTGAGAGAGTGCAATCTAGTGCTAAGTACCATTCACTCTTTGCCTTTTAGGTTAGTGACCTTGCCCCCTTTGTATACCCGGCTCGGGGTTCCAGACCCATACTTAGGCCGTAACTTGCTTCCCCATCCTACCATAAGAGTACCAAAAGTGGAACACTCTGGCTTCAATTCTGCTTCCTGGTCAAAGGATGAGATATACCGATCGGGATCTCCTGACACCAGCCTAGATCCACCATCCGCTTCCTCGTCTGACCAGCAAAGTAAAGGTAGGATCCCAATTCGTCTCTCTGACGATGAGTCAGACCAGGAAGCCCCCATCACTTCCGTTTCCCAGGGTTGAGGTGACGAGACACCAGGGAAACCCGACCCCGAGGTAGCCTTTTCCAGCAAATTCATCCTGTCCATCTTGCCCACTAAAGATCTCGGGAGCATTAGGGATAGGTACGGCCTTCCCGACCACTGCTCCTTGGTCATTAACGTCGATGGGGCCCAAATCTACCAGCGGGGTTTCACTACCCTATATGAGGACATGGTCATGGCTGGGTTTCACATCCCCATCCATTCGGTCGCTCGCGACGTCCTGATATACTAAGGGATTGCCCTGGGTTAGTTGGCCCCTCCATCTCTCGTTCTAGCATTTGATCCATGAATGGTAAAGGAAAGTGGTCTTTTCGGGTCATGGTATTCAGTTTTCTATAATCGATGCACATCCGCCATCCAGTGGGGACGTGTGTTGGTACTAATTCAACATTTTTATTTTGAATAACCGTTATGTCTGCCATCTTTGGTACCATATGATGATGCCAAAATTGGTAAGAGAGATTAACAAGACAGATACGGTGACACAATCAATTGTATGTGGTTCGGCCCCGTTAATAAGGTGACCTACGTCCACGGGTGTGTCAGTGCGCTTCACTAGCAGATCACCGGCGTGCCTGCTGAGCCAACAATTATGCGGCACTACCATTAATACCGGCCGGGTGTGTGTGTATCAGGTGAGTGTATATGCTATTCTTTAAGTTAACCTAATCTGATTACAAGTTGATGAGCACAATTCATTGGAGGTTTCCTAAATGGCTTAGGAAACTATTTACACTTTTCCATTAGTCTTCTGACTGATTTCGGAAACTGCTGAGCTGTTGGGCTGTCAAACTCCACCTTGTGGAGAGCTATTGTGCCGCATGCCCAGGATATGCAAGCAAATTGAGCGGTTGCCCTCGAAAGGCCTCGGGATCGGTGGGCCACCAACTCCTTTTCTAGAGAATCTGGGTCCTTTCCTGTGGACATGGTGGTTTGACTTGTAGCAGAATATTTCTGGGCGTATCAACTGCCCCCATTTTTGAAGTTGATGTGATGTCCCATCAGATGAAGTTTGAAAATTAAGACTGCTCTCGAGGAACCGTCCATTAAGAAGCTGGGACTCAACCCAGGGTGAGACCGGTCATTATGGCCAGCCAGGATATGGCCAGTGGTGTCCCTGTGGGCCCGAGTCCTACCTGCACCACGTTTCAGCTTGTTACTAGCCTAGTCAGGATCAAACAATACCAATGTGGATGTAACCGGACCGTTTACATGGTTACCGAACCATCTCGTCGTGCATTTAATGCGTGCGCCTTTTAAGGCAACGCTTCGCGTGCCCGAGGAGACAACTGTTAGCCACTTTGGACGGGAAAGTGCACGAGCCGTTGGATCTATTTTGATCTAAACCGTCCGTAGTTCCTATATAAAGGAACACTTGTTCATTTCTCAACTCTTTGCTGCAAAGACACATATTCCCGAGCAGTTTGAGAGCGAGCAAGTTTCTGAGCAAGATTCCAGAGCCCTTTTCTGCGCTAAACTTTGTAAGTCTCTCCTTTCCAGCTTCAGTTCTTCACTCTTTTCCTTCTCTTCTTTTTTGAACGAGGCTGGAGAGAGCGAACCCACTTAGGTTAGAACGGGAGTTGGATTTTTTCTTCCTTAGGTTCTGTTCTTTATTCAAGTCAGGAGGCACCTTAGGGTAATTGAACTTAGCGGGAGTTTCCGGGGTAGTCTTGAGAGAGTGCAATCTAGTGCTAAGTACCATTCACTCTTTGCCTTTTAGGTTAGTGACCTTGCCCCCTTTGTATACCAGGCTCGGGGTTCTTAACCCATACTTAGGCCGTAACTTGCTTCCCCATCCTACCATAAGAGTACCAAGAATGGAACACTCTGGCTTCAATTCTGCTTCCTGGTCAAAGGATGAAATATACCGATCGGGATCTCCTGACACCAGCCTAGATCCACCGTCCGCTTCCTCGTCTGACCAGCAAAGTGAAGGTAAGATCCCAATTCATCTCTCTGACGATGAGTCGGACCAGGAAGCCCCCGTCACTTCTGATTCCCAGGGTTGAGGTGACGAGACACTAGGGGAACTCGACCCCGAGGTAGCCTTTTCCAGCAAATTCATCCTGTCCATCTTGCCCACTGAAGAGCCCAGGAGCATTAGGGATAGGTACGACCTTCCCGACCACTGCTCCTTGGTCATTAACGTCAAGGGGGCCCAAATCTACCAACAGGGTTTCACTACCCTATATGAGGACATCGTCATGGTTGGGTTTCACATCCCCATCCATCCGGTCGCTCGCGATGTCCTGATATACTAAGGGATTGCCCCGGGCTAGTTGGCCCCTCCATCTCTTGTTCTAGCATTTGATCCATGAACGGTAAAGGAAAGTGGTCTTTTCGAGTCATGGTATTCAGTTTTCTGTAATCGATGCACATCCTCCATCCAGTGGGGACGTGTGTTGGTACTAATTCAATGTTTTTATTTTGAATAACCGTTATGTCTGCCTTCTTTGGTACCATATGATGATGCCAAAATTGGTAAGAGAGATTAACAAGACAGATACGGTGACACAATCAGTTGTATGTGGTTCGGCCCCGTTAATAAGGTGACCTACATCCACAGGTGTGTTAGTGCGCTTCACTAGCAGATCACCGGCGTGCCTGCTGAGCCAACAATTGGGCGGCACTACCATGAATACCGACGGGGTGTATGTGTATCAGGTGAGTGTATATGCTATTCTTTAAGTTAACCAAATCTAATTACAAGTTGATGAGTACAATTCATTGGAGGTTTCCTAAATGGCTTAGGAAACTATTTACACTTTTTCATTAGTCTTCTGACTAAGTTAGGAAACTGCTGAGCTGTTGGGCTGTAAAACTCCACCTTGTGGAGAGCTATTGTGCCGCATGCCCAGGCTGTGCAAGCAAACTGAGCGGTTGCCCTCGAAAGGCCTCGGGATCGGTGGGCCACCAGCTCCCTTTCCAGAGAATCTGGGTCCTTTCCTGTTGACATGGTGGTTTGACTTGTAGCAGAATATTTCTGGGCGTATCGACTGCCCCCATTTTTGAAGTTGATGTGATGTCCCATCAGATGAAGTTTGAAAATTAAGACTGCTCTCGAGGAACCGTCCTGTAAGTGGCTGGGACTCAACCCGGGGTGAGACCGGTCATTGTGGCCAGCCAGGATATGGCCAGCGATGTCCCTATGGGCCCGAGTCCTACCTGCACCACATGTCAGCTTGTTACTGGCCTAGTCAGGATCAAACAATACCAGTGTGGATGTAACCGGACCGTTTACATGGTAACCGAACCATCTCGTCGTGCATTTAATGCGTGCGCCTTTTAAGGCAACGCTTCGCGTGCCCGAGGTGACAACTATTAGCCACTTTGGGCGGGAAAGTCCACGAGCCGTTGGATCTATTTTGATCTAAACCGTCCGTAGTTCCTATATAAAGGAACACTTGTTCATTTCTCAACTCTTTGCTGCAAAGACACATATTCCCGAGCAGTTTGAGAGCGAGCAAGTTTCTGAGCAAGATTCCAGAGCCCTTTTCTGCGTTAAACCTTGTAAGTCTCTCCTTTCCAGCTTCAGTTCTTCACTCTTTTCCTTCTCTTCTTTTCTGAGCAAAGCTGGAGAGAGCGAACCCACTTAGGTTAGAACGGGAGTAGGATTTTTTCTTCCTTAGGTTCTATTCTTTCTTCAAGTCAGGAGCCTTAGGGTAATTGAACGGAGCGGGAGTTTCTGGGGTAGTTTTGAGAGAGTGTGACAAGCGGGGGTATTTGTAAAATACAACCGCGCTAAAAGAAGAAAATACAGTAGAAAAGTCTACAACTCCTCGGTTTATCTGCAGTTTGAATTACAATATCAGTTTTTACACATTGTGATTAAACTATGATAAGTGGTATTGTTTTAGTGGTTATTTGTACAGGTTAATGCTACTGTGTACAAGATTGGAAGATAACAATAAAAGGAAGTGTTGAATTCTAATGAAGACAATCAAAAGCTGAAATTCCGAGTTCAATCGATCGAGTAAAGGTCAAGCGCTCGGAGAAGTTCGATCGATCGAGAGTTGTTCGATTGATCGAACATGCCTTTTATCAGATTATACGCGCACGTAGCAGAAACAGGTTTTTAACCCTAGCATTAGGCTTCTACTATATATACTCATTTTGTTTACGTCCCAGGGGACGCCCACACTTGGTTTTCATTAGTTTTCATAGAGAGAAGAGAGTTTTACTTGTGATTTTGTAGGTTTTATCAAGATTCATCATTGTTAGCTTGGATTTTCTATAGTTTAACACAAGTTTCTTTGTTCCAGGTTACTTACTATTATTTTGTTTACATTCTGCACTTAGTTAATTGTAGTTTAGCCTTCAATCTCGTAGTATTGCATGCTAGATAAGTTGAAATCATTAGTTTTCGTAGTTTTAATGAAAACCTCACAAACAAACGATACCGTAATGAACCTTTACGTTGAAAATAGATCTGAGACTTCCCAGACCATGTTTGAGTAGTCTGAGGTTGGGAAATCACGATGAAATTGTGATTTTAGGCCTCTGCCATGCAGTATATTTTTTTTATTCCTGTGTTCGATTGATCAGAGGTAGTTCGATCGATCGGATCGGAGACTTAATCGAGCGATCGAATGTTGTTCGATCGATCGAGAGATGAAAAGATTCGATCGATCGAAAGCGCATCGATCGATCGAATCCTCTGATTCTTGAGAACATCTTATACAGTATTCCAAGACTTTCTGCTTTACTGATTCGTTATCAAACTGTCCCCAAATGCTCAGTTTGTCAAAACAGTCTTTAAACTCTAAGCCTTAAGGCATTTTCTTTCAATACATTTTGCAAACCACCCTCAATGCTAACACCATTGTAGGTGCGAGTCTTAACTATTGAATTAAACCACCTTTACGTATTTCAAATGTAATTGAGATGATATAGTCCCGGCCATGAAAGGACTATTGATTCTATATCCTTAGAGAAGTACGGAATACTGTAGAAGTTGTACTCCTTTGAGCTTAACTACAATTGCATGGTAGATGGCTGGGTCATAGTGGATTCGTGTGATCCCAACACTTTTCCTTTATTAAGAAAAACCGTTTTTAAAATCTTGATTTAGTTAAATAGTCAATCGTTAGTTAAGTTAATTTAGTTGCTTTTAATTTTAGTAGTTGTTAATCGTAGAACTCTGTGTTCTACATTTCTCTCAAAACATTGAATTTTGTTTTCTTTTTGAGTTTAATCTAGGTAAATTCATTATCATCCTTCCCTGTGGGATCGACCTGGACTTAATCCAGTTTACTACTTGCACAATTACCTACACTTGGGTATAGCACACAAGCGCACACAGAAAAATATTCGTGCCAAGTTTTTGGCGCCGTTGCCAGGGAAGGCGACGATTTAATACTTAGGTTACCTCAATCTCTCTTCATCTCTTTCTGTTTTTATTTTCTTTTCTTTTTGAGTCTTTTGGTAAACACTCACCTTAGGAACTCTCCTAGTTCATGTCCAACACTTCCATTGAAGGAATTTTCGGAAATCCTTTCTACCATTCTGACTCTTCTAGTTCTATTAACCCTATAGCTACTCCTACTGAATTAATGGGTGATAATCAAAGTGAAAATGGTGACAATTTGGTGGTACAATTGGATGACTCACTGCGTCCTTTGTGCGATCTCATGCAACCAGAACACGCACCTACTCCCTCTTGCATTCTAATCCCACCACATAATGGCGAATTTCAATTTTGGAATGGGATGATCCAACTTCTTCCCACCTTTCATGGGATGGAAAATGAGAAGGCGTACTTACATGTCAAGGACTTCGAGGATGTTTGCAAAACATTCTCACAAAACTGTCATGTGGACGTGACACGTCTAATGCTATTTCCTTTCACCTTGAAGGATAAGGCAAAGGCGTGGTTACTCACCCTAAAACCAAATTCAATCTTCACCCGACAGGCGATGAACACCGCATTTCTTAAGAAATTTTATCCAACTCGCATGACCACTGATCTTCAATGCCAAATCAATTCTTATAAACAAAAGAGCAACGAAACCTTCACTCAAACATAGGAGCGTTTCAAAGATCTGCTTCTCTCGTGCCCACACCATGGATTCGAGAAATGATGAACAATCAGCTTCTTTTATAATGGGTTAAATGGTGAGACGAAAAAGTTGGTTGAAACCATGAGCTCAGGCCCATTTCTCCGTAAAAATACCGAAGAGGCGGAAGCCCACTTCGAATGGTTGGCCGAATATGCTTATGAATGGTCGAATTCTGACGATATCTCACGCTCACAGATATCCTGTGTAGAAGAGAAAAGCCTATATCAACTAAACAATGAAGATTAACTCATGACTAAATACGTAGAACTAGCTAAGAAAGTAGAGGAGTTAGGTATGAAAGGAGGAAGTTTGAGGCAGAATTTACCTGAAGAACCATGCGGCACGTGCAATATGCTGGGGCACATTACCCAATATTGTCCCAATGTGCCGTATTTTCAAGAACAACCCCCCATGGAAATGAATGCCATGCAAGGGTATAGGGGGACAGGGAATTCCTACAACAACAATAATTCACAAAATAATAATAATCGATGGAATCACCCTGGTTTTGATTGGAAAAATGATGCCGGGACCCAAAATCAACACCAACAACAGCAGCCCTACAATAACAATAACCAATATCACGGGCAATACAATAGGCAGTCTCAGCCATACAATCAAAACAGATCTAATAATTATAACCAAGTGCAACCTCCTAATAATCAACAATCTAATGTGTACGTGCCACCGCACAAAATGGTGCAAGAGGAAGATCCTCTCTCTAATGTCAATCTAACTCAACAATTAATTCAAATGATGAGTAAAATGTCTGCGACATTAGATAGAATGGATGCATGTCAAGAGGGATCGGGTGGAACATTTCCTGCCCAACCACTTCAAAACCCTAAGGGATACAATAACGGTCCCCCGAATCCAGAACAAGCAAAAGCCGTGACGACTCTGAGAAGCGACAAGATTATAGGGAAAAATATGGCTACCTCTACCTCCGAGGAGTATGAGGAGGACGAAGTGGTCAATACAAATAAACCTTCTACTCAAGAAGAGGAGCTCACTACTAGTAAAAAACCATTAGAAACGAATATTGAAGCTCCCAAAGAAGTGGAAGAAGCTGAGAGAAGGCCCGGAAAGGAACCCATTAATGATGAAGTACCAAAATGCCCTTTCCCCGCGCCTTATCCTCAAAGGTTAAAGAAACCCAAAAATGAGGCAAAGAATCAGGAGTTCTTGGAATTATTCAAACAAGTTAAAATCAATCTTCCACTCCTAGATGCTATAAAACAAGTGCCAGCCTACGCTAAGTATC
The DNA here is from genome assembly GCA_033977485.1 of Hydrangea macrophylla. NCBI lineage: Eukaryota > Viridiplantae > Streptophyta > Magnoliopsida > Cornales > Hydrangeaceae > Hydrangea > Hydrangea macrophylla. The sequence goes on from CM066992.1 coordinate 1,432,734, forward strand.
TCAAAGACTTATGTACGGTCAAAAGGAGGCAAAGTGTGAGGAAACACGCTTACGTTGCTTGCCAAGCAAGTGCAATTATCCAAAATGAATTGCCTCCTAAACTCAAAGACCCTGGCACTCCCACTGTCTCATGTCAAATTGGGAATCAAAAGATAGACAACGTACTTCTCGACCTAGGAGCTAGCGTAAATCTTCTGCCATACTCGGTTTATAAACAACTAGGGTTAGGTGAATACAAACCCACCCGAGTTGCATTGCAATTGGCAGATAGGTCTGTTAAATACCCAAGAGGAGTTTTGGAAGACGTCCTAGTTCAAATAGACTCATTTATCTTCCCGGTTGATTTTGTCATTTTAGACACCGAACCAGTGTCTAACCCAGGCTCACAAATCCCGGTCATTTTTGGACGTCCGTTCCTAAACACAATCGATGCCACAATAAAAGTGAGAAGTGGTATCATGACCATCGTATTCGGGAATATGACGTTAAATGTCAAAATTTTCTCAAATCCCCGACCAGAAGAATACGATGATGAGGAGGAAGTGAATTACATCGACACGGTCATAGAAGATGAGGCCGATTTCGTTGATTACAAAGATCCTGTGGAGGTAGTGGTGTAATAATTTGATGCTATCTATCAACCTAAAGAGTCTACTCCATTGGATGCTGCTTTAAATCATACTTACCTCATGTTGGATACACTAGAGGAGGATAGAGCTGAATGCATGTGGGTAACACCATATGAACCACTGCCTCCTAAAACAATGCTAGTTATGCCCTCGAACATGCAGTTTCCCGAATTGGAATTAAAGGAGCTTCCAAAAGAGCTCAAATACACTTTCCTAGGGACTGAGAAGACTTATCCTGTCATAATATCATCTACCTTAGATTCTAAACAAGAGGATAGGTTAATCGAGATGTTAAAACAACATAAGAGAGCATTAGGATGGACTATTGCCGATCTCAAAGGCATAAGCCCGTCTGTGTGCACCTATAAGATATATTTGGAGGAAGACGCGAAACCTTCGCGACAAATGCAAAGGCGTCTGAATCCCAACATGCAGGAAGTAGTCAAAAAGGAAGTGCTAAAACTACTTGATGTTGGGATCATATATCCAATATCTGACAGTCCTTGGGTTAGTCCAACCCAAGTAGTGCCAAAGAAGGCGGGCGTAACGGTCATACCGAATAAAGAGGGCGAATTAGTACCAACACGCATCCCCACCGGATGGCGAATGTGTATTGACTACTGAAAATTAAATACTGTGACCCGAAAAGACCACTTTCCATTACCTTTCATGGATCAAATGCTAGAACGAGTAGCGGGTCATAAGTACTACTGCTTCTTGGATGGATACAGTGGGTATAACCAAATTGAAATCGCTCCTGAAAATCAGGAGAAGACTACGTTCACGTGTCCATTCGGTACTTTCGCTTACCGTCGTATGCCCTTCGGCTTATGCAATGCACCTGCTACCTTTCAGCGGTGCATGCTAAGCATATTCAGCGACATGGTCGAACAAATACTCGAAGTCTTTATGGACGACTTTTCTGTGTTTGGCCATGGTTTCGAAAATTGCTTAAACAATCTTGAACGCGTGCTAGCAAAATGCGAGGACAAACACCTAGTACTGAATTGGGAAAAGTGTCACTTCATGGTGACCAAGGGAATTGTCCTCGACCACATCATTTCTGATAAAAGTATCCAGGTTGATAAAGCTAAAATCGATATAATCTCGAATTTACCTGTCCCTCGTATAGTCAAAGACATTCGATCTTTTCTGTGGTATGCGGGATTTTATCGTCGCTTTATCCACAACTTTAGTGCAATTTTCCGACCACTGTGCCAACTTTTAGTCAAAGACGCACCTTTCGAGTGGTCAGATAACTTTCAAACATCTTTTGACGCACTAAAGGAACACCTTACCTCCGCACCGATAATACAGGCACCCGATTGGGGTTTACCATTTGAGTTAATGTGCGATGCTAGTGACTACGCCACAGGCGCAGTCCTAGGACAGAGGAAGAATAATAAGCCTTACGTGATTTACTACGCCAGTCGAACACTCAATGAAGCTCAAATAAACTATACAACTATCGAAAAAGAGCTACTGGCAATAGTCTTCACACTGGACAAATTCAGATCTTATCTAATAGGGTCCCCAATAGTCTATTTTACAGACCACTCGGCCCTCAAGTACCTGCTGTCTAAAAAAGATGCAAAACAAAGGCTTATCCGATGGATACTCCTACTCCAAGAATTCGATATAACGATTAAAGATAAAAAGGGAGTAGAGAATGTGGTCGCCGACCATTTATCTCGGTTAACTTTTGTTGACAACACTGAACCCACACCGATAAAAGATGAATTCCCAGATGAACAGCTGATGACTGTTGCGGGTTTGCCCTGGTACGCTGATATAGTAAATTATCTTGCCACGGGAGAAACCCCAAGTCATTGGTCCAAACCAGATAGGAAGCGGTTCTTCTCTTTCGCACGTCATTTCTTCTTCGATGACCCGTACTTATTCAAGTATTGTGCTGATCAGGTCATCAGATGTTGCGTCCCTAATGAGGATATAACCGTAATTTAAGCCTCCTGCCACTCTGAAGCGTGTGGTGGCCATTTTTCTTCTCAAAAGACCGCACAAAAAGTCTTACATAGCGGATTTTATTAGCCCACCATATTCAAGGACGCTTATGCTTTCTGCAAAACGTGCCAATGCTGTCAACAGCTTGGTACAATTTCAAAAAGGAACTCCATGCCCTTAACCCCCATTATCACGATTAAAATATTCGATTGGTGGGGCATAGACTTCATGGGCCCGTTCCCTAAATCAAATAACTGTGATTACATACTCCTAGCTGTGGAGTATGTGTCAAAATGGGTGGAAGCAATATCCACAAGACGCAATGACCACAAAACAGTGATGTCCTTTCTTAAGGAACACATTCTATCGCGTTTTGGAACCCCAAAAGCCCTAATAAGTGACCAAGGCAAGCATTTCTGCAATAGGCCTTTGGAGTCACTCCTCAATAAATATGGGGTCAATCACATAATTGTTCTCGCCTACCATCCACAAACAAACGGGCAAGCAGAGTTGGCTAACCGAGAAATTAAGCATATTCTTGAAAAGACGGTTAGCTTCAACAGGAAGGATTGGGCTTACAAACTGACTGATGCATTATGGGCTTACCGCACGACTTTCAAAACGAATTTGGGGATGTCTCCGTATAGGCTAGTTTACAGAAAAGCATGTCACCTCCCTGTCAAAATCGAACACAAAGCTTATTGGGCGACACGCTCATTGAATTTCGATATTAAAGAGGGAGGGCATCTTCGAAAACTCCAATTGGCTGAATTAGAAGAAATACGTCGAGACGCATACGACAATGCTCGATTACATAAGGAAAGTTAGATGGCTCGCCACGATAGAACAATTTGTCGTAAATCATTCGAGCCGGGGCAGCAAGTATTGCTGTACGACTCTCGCCTCCACCTTTTCCCAGGCAAACTCCGATCTCGGTGGACAGGACTGTTCATAGTCAAAACTGTCTTTCCACATGGGGCGGTCGAGCTGATAAACCCCAAGAACGATGCAGTTTTCAAGGTCAATGGCCAAAGGCTAAAACCGTTCTTGGAAAATTTCCAAATAGAGGCTGAGTTCATCCAACTGGATGAACCCAACTACTCTTGATCTCAAACGTTAAACGCTTATTCACGTTGTTGTTGTATATCTTTACTTTTGATGTTTTTCAATCTTTTAATTCTCTTTATCTTTCTCTACAAGTGATCTCAATTCTAATCTTCTGTTTCATATTATCTCTCCTATGCAGGCTTTTCAATATGCGGGATGATGACGTTCATTCTATAGGGTCATGGGCTAATTCTGAATACTAGAACCCATTTTGGACTGCCTATGAGATAGCATTCTGCTTATCTCCTTACCAAGGACCAGGGGCTGATGATGTGGTGGACCTAACCTATGGATACATCCCTTATGATCCTGCTCTCCTTCAAATTAACCCCTTCGAGCACATGGACCTCTCTGGAGAGGAAGGAGAGCCTGAAGGGTACGCTGTTGGAGAAGTGGATGATGCTCTCTTAGAACAGTGGGAAAATGATTCCATGTGGGAGCCATGGGAAGAAGAGGACCTACAAGATGTGGTGCCCGAACGCCACAACGCTGTTTTCACCTTTGTTGATGACTTCCTTGTCATCGCAATGGTTCCTTACATCTATGTGCACCTAAGCTATTTTCTGTTTCGGCTTCAGTGCCTACTTCCTGCTAGTGCACATGGGTGTCTCATGCCAATAGTGAGGTTAATTCGTTGTCACTTGTCTTTCTCTTATTTTCTTTATTTAGTTATTTTCTTTCTATTGTCGTTTCCTTTAGTCTTATGTAATTTCTTTTCTTCTTGTTGTTTTCATTTGGTTTTTCCTTTGTCAGGATTGTCACTATGCATCCACCGGTACCACCATTCTTCCTGCCACATCAAATGATTCATGGTTTTGGGCCCTACATAAGACCCCCGGGCACTCCGCCGCAAGAGGAAATTCCGTTGCACAATTCCACTCCGTTATCTGTGTCTCCAACGGGATCACCTCTAGCATGGGCTTTCAATTCCTTAGAGAGTTCAGACTTGCTCAATGATGTCCTGGCTGCTTTCCGACTGTTCTGGGAAAGGGAATCATCCTGTTTGGACTCCACATGCTAAGATTTAGCGGGGAATGAAGCAAGGGTAGAAGAAGGAATCTTCGTGCTTGATGATTAGTGTCCTACTTCGATTGTGTTTTGTCTTTTCATCAGTATTTAGGCAATTGAAGTGTAATTCTAGACAATAATATTATTAATTTTAGTTTTATCTTAGTTTTCTTCAATTAAATAAGGTCTTCAATACCAGTGGGGGCAATAATGTTGCAAATTGGATGCTATTATAAAGTTTTATTTAAATAAAAATTGCAATTATCTATGAGGATGTGTTTTTGGCTTACATGTCCTGTTACAGCTTTGTTTATCATTTTTACTGTATGTCCAGAATAATGTTGGTTAGTTAGGGGTGCATAGTTTTATTCATTCTGTGATATCTTTTTAATTTTCGGTTTCGATCGATCGACCATTACTCGATCGATCGACAATGTCATATCCTCGAGCGCTTGAAAATTTCTCAATCGATCTAACGTTCGATCGATCGAACAACCCCGATCGATCGAGAATTGTATTTAAACGAGGCTTCCAGCGTACACTTCATCAGTCTCTTCATCTCTCCCTCACTTTCGAGCGCTCAAGCACAGAGGCGACCGGAGGCGATTTTCTTGATCCCTCTTACCATACGCAGATTCAAGGAGCTCTTCATCCCCAAATCATCATCTTCGTCACCTCATTCCCCCTCCCTACCCATATCTCAAGGTAAGGCTCCGAGCTTCCCCCCTCTTTCCATTTTTTCTTGATCAAATCTTAATGGGGGTGCCCCCCATTGGTCATACGACCGGTTTTTCTACAGTTTATAGTCTCCTTACTTTGTTTCGTTGTTTTCCTTTCTTTTCCGATTTCATTCTCGTTGCTGCACATCTCTGTGCTCGATCGATCGAGAATCTTCGAGCGATCGTTAATTCTCGTGTTTTTCGATTGATCGAGAGAATTCGAGCGATCGACGTCTTGCATTATTCGATCAATCGATAAAAGTTCGATCGCTCGAACTATGGCAGTGGCAGTTTTCTCTTTTCTTTTTAGTTTTCTATTTTCATTTATCGTTTCTTTTCTTTTTCCATTTCAGGATCTTCGCAATGAAACCTGTTACAGGGTATCACAGGGAGAAGCCTTTTGACCTAGCCATTCCTGACCCGGTCCCACATCATGGCTTCCAGAATACTCCTGACCGCCAGTGGTTCACACGCTACTTCCAGTCTAGGAAGGTCATGATAGAGCGGCCACTCGAGACGGCATGGCTAGCTACTCCGTGGTATCTCACCCGCCTCCGAGCCATGCCACATTGGTACGATTTGCTCTCTCAAGCAAAGAGAGTGAATCTTTCATGGATCCGCGCGGCTTGTGCGACGATGATTAGAGATCTAGATGCCGCATTCACTTTACGATCATACTTTCGCGGTCGGGAGATAGTGTTCAGTCCTGCTACCGTCTCAGCTGCTCTAGGGGTCCCGGAGGTGCCCGATTGTGTATGCCCGCACCGTGCTGGCACGCCAGTGCTCTCATCCACTCCTGTTATCCGAGAGCTTACCGAGGGTGCATTACCGAGTTGGGATGGTACGACCCTTATCGCTGACGTTTATTTGACTGATAATTATTATATGCTCCACCTTGCTCTAAGCAACTGCCTATTGGTGACCTCCTACCGGGAGAAGATTGCTGCCTGGTATGCTCATGTTCTATATGCCATCGGGACGGGGTTACCAGTCTGTTTGCCTCGCCTATATATTGAGTTCATGAGGCACCCCACTCGCTACATTGCTGCCAAGAAGCACCTGAAAGGTGCTTGGGCCATTCACAGGGTGATCGAGCAGGCTGGCCTCCTTCCCTTACCTGATGATGCGACCTCTCAGGCTCGTAGTCGATTTGGTGAGACAGCTTCTCGCCGTTCAGATGCTCAGAGGAGGAAAAGGAAGGGTAAGGGGAAAGCAAAGGTTGGAGAGAAGAGGAGGAGAGCTGATGGCACCGATACAGAGGGTGCAGCTTCAGGGACGCCGATAGAGGCTGAGGAGCTTGATTCTGACGATAAGGTTGATCCTCTGGTGGAGGTTGCACAGTTTGAGCTGAGACAGTGATCTCAGGCTCAGACTCAGGCCCAGGGAGAGTCTTCATCATCTGTGCCTCTCCCGACTGTTCATGAGTTACTACTGGAGGAGAGAGAGGCTCGGATCAGACTCGAGGGCCGGGTGGCCCACATGACGACATTGCTTGAGGCTATCTTGATTTAGCTGGGGGTTGATCAGTCCTTACATACACCTCCACCTCACACTACTCCTGCTACCGCACCGACTACCACTGGCCCATCCACATCCACAGTCCCACCACCACCTCCTGATCCTTCTGCACCATCATCATCAGCGGCCCCACGTTCTGCGGAGCCCCCACTTCCACCACCTCCAGTTGTGACTGAGAGTGACCCGGCGACGGCTCATACTGCTGCTGAGGGTGGAGTTGAGGATACTCCCGATGCGCCGATAGAGATATTACCCGATGTCGCAGATGATGTGTAGGTCTTGATTTTGAGAGTGTTTGGAGAGTTCTGTTGTATCTTTCTTATTTTTATCTCTCTGCTCTCTTCTTTTGGTCTTTTAGTTTTTGGGCTATTTGTGGATATTTGTGACTATTTGGTTTGGCTTGGTTGGTTTGGTTTAGCTGCACTTTATTATCACTGTTCTGTCATTTTTATTATTTTTATCTTTCCAGTGATTGTTTCTGTTATTATATGTGGATCATGTGTTTTTTTTTATTTCTGTGTATCTTTCTCTTGATCTTGGCTTTTTGGAGATTGTATGTTCCTTACAGATTGTTACGCTTGCAGTTATTGAGTTGCCTTATAAGGTGATATCTCTCTATCTATTTTTGAAAATCAACTTCTGAGGTCATCGTAATTTTCAGTTGGGGTAGGATGTAGATAGAGTATCATCTGAGCATGTTTCACTTTACTTAGCAATCTGATTCACTTTATTGCACATTTCACACAATCTCTTTCACAAACCAAACATTTAACCAAACGTTTCATTTCAAAAAAAACAAAAAAACAAAAAAAAAAAAAAAAAAAAAAAAACAAAAAATGAACTTTATTGGTAGATTACTTTAAATAGTCATTCCTATTTAGCTGCCATTAAGCAATGATATATTCCTATTGATCTCATCCCTTTATGAATTAAGTTCACGCATTTTTTTCTAGCTTCACTAAGATGAATGCATATGTTGACCATTCTAGTATCCAACATCCATTTGCACGTGTTAATAGCTATGCAGAAAACTGAAAATAAGAATTAATACGACTTTTATGTTTCACAAACTTATAGTGGAAACTAATGACCCTTAGTGAGCTTTTGAACCCAATCTTTAATTCTGAGGGAATTGTCACATTAAATTCGAATTTTTTTTTTGAATATATCTTAAATTCATTGAATAGTCTCGAAATTTTTCATTTAGGCTGTTTATTAGAGGAGAACGTTCAGGATTTACCAATCAAACTCAATGAACACTGAAGTGCTAAAACTAAGAAGTTAGGAAAATGATTTGAGCCATCGTTATTCATTCCTTACCTTTTTCATATACCTGTATCAACATCCAAGAATCTCTTGACCCCACACTGATTAAATATTGCCAATATAAAAGCCTCTATAAACTCGATTGCACATCCAATGTGATTAAAATTGTTGAAGTATGTGACAAGGAAGGTGTAGTTGTGGGAAAGATGTTATATAAAAAAAATATGCAAGGAGATGTTGGATATATATATATATAAAAAAATAAAAATAAAAAAAAAAATAGAAAAAAAAAAGAGAAAAGGAAGGAGGAGAAAAAATAAATAAATAAAAGTATATGAGAATAGAGGATGGTTGGAATAAAGGAGAAATAAATTAGTCACTATCACAAGCTAAGGATGTGCAATTCTCGCCCCTCTTGTCTCCACTCCACTGAATAAAAGCCGAAAAGTCAAAGTCTTAATGATTTTTAACAACTTAGTTTGAATATGAACGTACAAGTTGAGTATCCACGGTATTTCGCTCCTCTAGTAAGTAGCATTCCTTTCATGAGACTATATTACTCTAAATGTTCGTCTTTTATCGAGTTGGGTGTGAAACACTAGTAGCCAGAACATCATTCTTATTAAAGCTTTCACACCATGAGCGACCATTTCTAAACAAGTTTCTGTGAGATGTTCATTTTCGAGTGTAAACCCATGTGAGAATTGAGTTGAAACTACGAGTTCCAAAAGTATGATAGTCTGAACAATTCTAAATAAAGTTGGATGCATAGCTGTCGACTTTACACACACACGGATACATGAATGTAATCCATATGTATATTTATCTCGGTGACATGAGAAACATGTGGGTTTCTTCATGGTTTGTATGAGGTTGGTATGTGTTGTAGAGCTAAATTGATAGTCGAATGGGAAAGAATGTTTATAAGTTTTTCTATATCTTTTTGAGCTTAAAATTGAGAATTTTGTGGGTATATTCACTGTAAACCCTCACGAGACAACACTCGTCCACTAGGGAAACCTAGGGGTTTAACGGCTTGTTGCATTTGCTAAATGTAACCGCGATTCCTGCGAAAGTGAGTTAGGTAGCGTCTCTTTCTAACTAGATTAGTTTGCTTTAGTTTTATTTTCTTTACTTTAGTCGTTGTAGTAGTAGTAAGCTTGTTTTTTTTTTTTTTTTTGCTTTATTGATAGGGACTAGCAAATTGCTAGTTGGGGGTTGTGACAAGCGGGGGTATTTGTAAAATACAACCGCGCTAAAAGAAGAAAATACATTAGAAAAGTCTACAACTCCTTGGTTTATCTGCAGTTTGAATTACAATACCAGTTTTTACACATTGTGATTAAACTATGATAAGTGGTATTGTTTTAGTGGTTATTTGTGCAGGTTAATGCTGCTATGTACAAGATTGGAAGATAACGATAAAAGAAAGTGTTGAATTCTAATGAAGACAATCAAAAGCTGAAATTCAGAGTTCGATCGATCGAGTAAAGGTCAAGCGTTCGAAGAAGTTTGATCGATCGAGAGTTGTTCGATCGATCAAACATGCCTTTTATCAGATTATACGAGCACGCAGCAGAAACGGGTTTTTAACCCTAGCATTAGGCTTCTACTATATATACTCGTTTTTTTTTACGTCCCAGGGGACGCCCACACTTGGTTTTCATTAGTTTTCATAGAGAGAAGAGAGTTTTACTTGTGTTTTTGTATGTTTTATCAAGATTCATCATTGTTAGCTTGGATTTTCTATAGTTTAACACAAGTTTCTTTGTTCCAGGTTACTTACTATTATTTTGTTTACATTCTGCACTTAGTTAATTGTAGTTTAGCCTTCAATCTCGTAGTATTCCATGCTAGATAAGTTGAAATCATTAGTTTTCGTAGTTTTAATGAAAAACTCACAAACAAACAATACCGTAATGAACCTTTACGTTGAAAATAGATCTGAGACTTCCCAGACCATGTTTGAGTAGTCTGAGGTTGGGAAATCACGATGAAATTGTGATTTCAGGCCTCTGCCATGCAGTATTTTTTTTTATTCCTGTGTTCGATCGATCGGAGGTAGTTCGATCGATCGGATCGGAGACTTAATCGAGCGATCGAATGTTGTTCGATCGATCGAGAGATGAAGAGATTTGATCGATCGAAAGCGCATCGATCGATCGAATCCTCTGATTCTTGAGAACATCTTATACAGTATTCCAAGACTTTCTGCTTTACTGATTCGTTATCAAACTTTCCCCAAATGCTCAGTTTGTCAAAACAGTCTTTAAACTCTAAGCCTTAAGGCATTTTCTTTCAATATATTTTGCAAACCACCCTCAATGCTAACACCATTGTAGGTGCGAGTCTTAACTATTGAATTAAACCACCTTTACGTATTTCAAATGTAATTGAGATGATATAGTCCCGGCCATGAAAGGACTATTGATTCTATATCCTTAGAGAAGTACGGAATACTGTAGAAGTTATACTCCTTTGAGCTTAACTACAATTGCATGGTAGATGGCTGGGTCATAGTGGATTCGTGTGATCCCAACACTTTTCCTTTATTAAGAAAAACCGTTTTTAAAATCTTGATTTAGTTAAATAGTCAATCGTTAGTTAAGTTAATTTAGCTTCTTTTAATTTTAGTAGTTGTTAATCGTAGAACTCTATGTTCTACATTTCTCTCAAAACATTGAATTTTGTTTTCTTTTTGAGTTTAATCTGGGTAAATTAATTCTCATCCTTCCCTATGGGATCGACCTGGACTTAATCCAGTTTACTACTTGCACGATTACCTACACTTGGGTATAGCACACAAGCGCACACAGAAAAATATTCGTGCCAGAGTGCAATCTAGTGCTAAGTACCATTTACTCTTTGCCTTTTAGGTTAGTAACCTTGGCCCCTTTGTATACCCGGCTCGGGGTTCCTAACCCATACTTAGGCCGTAACTTGCTTCCCCATCCTACCATAAGAGTACCAAAAATGGAACACTCTGGCTTCAATTCTGCTCCCTAGTCAAAGGATGAGATATACCGATCGGGATCTCTTGACACCAGCCTAGATCCACCGTCCGCTTCCCCGTATGACCAGCAAAGTGAAGGTAGGATCCTGATTCGTCTCTCTGACGATGAGTTGCACTAGGATGCCCCCATCACTTCCGTTTCCCAGGGTTCAGGTGACAAGACACCAGGGGAACCCGACCCCAAGGTAGCCTTTTCCAGGGAATTCATCCTGTCCATCTTGCACACTAAAGATCTCGGGCACATTAGGGATAGGTACGGCCTTCTCGACCACTGCTCCTTGGTCGTTAACGTCCAGGGGACGCAAATCTACCAGCGGGGTTTTACCACCCGATATGAGGACATCGTCATGGCTGGGTTTCACATCCCCCTCCATTCGGTCAATCGGGACGTCCTGATATACTTAGGGATTGCCCAGGGCCAGTTGGCTCCTCCATCTCTTGTTCTAGCATTTGATCCATGATTGGTAAAGGAAAATAGTCTTTTCGGGTCATGGTATTCAGTTTTCAGTAATCGATGCACATCCGCCATCTAGTTGGGATGTGTGTTGGTACTAATTCGACGTTTTTATTTGGAATAACCGTTATGTCTGCCTTCTTTGGTACCATATGATGATGCCAAAATTGGTAAGAGAGATTAAGAAGACAGATACGGTGACACAATCAATTGTATGTGGTTCGGCCCCGTTAATAAGTTGACCTACGTCCACGGGTGCGTCAGTGCGCTTCACTAGCAGATCACCGGCGGGCCTGTTGAGCCAATAATTGGGCGGCACTACCAATAATACCGGCTAGGTGTATGTGTATCAGGTGAGTGTATATGCTATTCTTTAAGTTAACCTAATCTAATTACAAGTTGATGAGCACAATTCATTGGAGGTTTCCTAAATGGCTTAGGAAACTATTTACACTTTTCCATTAGTCTTCTGACTGATTTAGGAAACTCCTGAGCTGTTTGGCTGTCAAACTGCACCTTGTTGAGAGCTGTTGTGCCGCATGCCCAGGCTGTGCAAGCATACTGAGCGGTTGCCCTCGAAAGGCCTCGGGATCGGTGGGCCACCAGCTCCCTTTCCAGAGAATCTGGGTCCTTTCCTGTAGACATGGAGGTTTGACTTGTAGTAGAATATTTCTGGGCATATCAACTGCCCCCATTTTTGAAGTTGATGTGATGTCCCATCAGATGAAGTTTGAAAATTAAGACTGCTCCCGAGGAACCGTCCGATAAGAGGCTGGGACTCAAACCGGGGTAAGACCGGTCATTGTGGCCAGCCAGGATATGGACCAAGCGGTGGCACTGTGGGCCCGAGTCCTACCTGCACCACGTATCAGCTTGTGACTGGCCTAGTCAGGATCAAACGAGACCAATATGGATATAACCGGACCGTTTACATGGTAACCGAACCATCTCGTCGTGCATTTTATGCGTGCGCCTTCGGAGGCAGCACTTCGCGTGCCCGAGGTGACAACTGTTAGCCACTTTGGGCAGGAAAGTGCATGAGCCGTTGGATCTATTTTGATCTAAACCGTCCGTAGTTCCTATATAAAGGAACACTTGTTCATTTCTCAACTCTTTGCTGCAAAGACACATATTCCGGAGCAGTTTGAGAGCGAGCAAGTTTCGGAGCAAGATTCCCAAGCCCTTTTCTGCACTAAACTTTGTAAGTCTCTCCTTTCCAGCTTCAGTTGTTCACTCTTTTCCTTCTCTTCTTTTCTGAGCGAGGCTGGAGAGAGCGATCCCACTTAGGTTAGAATGGGAGTTGGATGTTTTCTTCATTAGATTCTGTTCTTTCTTCAAGTCAGGAGGCACCCTAGGGTAATTGAACCGAACGGGAGTTTTCGGGGTAGTCTTGAGAGAGTGCAAACTAGTGCTAAGTACCATTCACTCTTTGCCTTTTAGGTTAGTGACCTTGCCCCCTTTGTATACCCGGCTCAGGGTTCCTGACCCATACTTAGGCCGTAACTTGCTTCCCCATCCTACCACAAGAGTACCAAAAATGGAACACTCTGGCTTCAATTCGGCTTCCTGGTCAAAGGATGAGATATACCGATCAGGATCTCCTGACACTAGCCTAGATCCACCGTCTGCTTCCCCGTCTGACCAGCAAAGTGCAGGTAAGATCCCAATTCGTCTCTCTGACTATGAGTTGGACCAGAATGCCCCCATCACTTCCGTTTCCCAGGGTTCAGGTGATGAGACACCAGGGGAACCCGACCCTGAGGTAGCCATTACCAGCGAATTCATCCTGTCCATTTAGCCCACTAAAGATCTCGAGCGCATTAGGGATTGGTATGGCCTTCTCGACCACTGCTCCTTGGTCATTAACGTCGAGGGGGCCCAAATCTACCAGCGGTGTTTCACTACCCTATATGAGGACATCGTCATGGCTGGGTTTCACATCCCCATCCATCCGGTCGCTCGCGACGTCCTGATATACTAAGGGATTTCCCCGGGCTAGTTGGCCCCTCCATCTCTCGTTCTAGCATTTTATCCATGAACGGTATAGGAAAGTGGTCTTTTCGGGTCATGGTATTCAATTTTCGGTAATCGATGCACATCCGCTATCCAGTGGGGACGTGTGTTGGTACTAATTCGACGTTTTTATTTTGACTAACCGTTATGTCTGCCTTCTTTGGTACCACATGATGATGCCAAAATTGGTAAGGGAGATTAACAAGACAGATACGGTGACACAATCAATTGTATGTGGTTTGGCCCCGTTAATAAGTTGACCTACGTCCACGGGTGCGTCAGTGCGCCTCACTAGCAGATCACCGGCGGGCCTGTTGAGCCAACAATTGGGCGGCACTACCAATAATACCGGCTGGGTGTGTGTGTATCAGGTGAGTGTATATGCTATTATTTAAGTTAACCTAATCTAATTACAAGTTGATGAGCACAATTCATTGGAGGTTTCCTAAATGGCTTAGGAATCTATTTACACTTTTCCATTAGTCTTCTGACTGATTTAGGAAACTCCTGAGCTGTTTGGCTGTCAAACTGCACATTGTGGAGAGCTGTTGTGCCGCATGCCCAGGCTGTGCAAGCATACTGAGCGGTTGCCCTCGAAAGGCCTCGGGATCGGTGGGCCACCAGCTCCCTTTCTAGCGAATCTGGGTCCTTTCATGTTGACATGGAGGTTTGACTTATAGTAGAATATTATTGGGCATATCAACTGCCCCCATTTTTGAAGTTGATGTGATGTCCCATCAGATGAAGTTTGAAAATTAAGACTGCTCCCGAGGAACCGTCCGGTAAGAGGCTGGGACTCAAACCGGGGTGAGACCGGTCATTGTGGCCAGCCAGGATATGGACTAAGCGGTGGCACTGTGGGCCCGAGTCCTACCTGTACCACGTATCAGCTTGTGACTGGCCTAGTCAGGATCAAACGATACCAATATGGATGTAACCGGACCGTTTACATGGTAACCGAACCATCTCGTCGTGCATTTAATGCGTGCGCCTTCAGAGACAGCACTTCGCGTGCCCGAGGTGACAGCTGTTAGCCACTTTGGGCAGGAAAGTGCATGAGCCGTTGGATCTATTTTGATCTAAACCGTCCGTAGTTCCTATATAAAGGAACACTTGTTCATTTCTCAACTCTTTACTGCAAAGACACATATTCCGGAGCAGTTTGAGAGCAAGCAAGTTTCGGAGCAAGATTCCCAAGCCCTTTTCTGCACTAAACTTTGTAAGTCTCTCCTTTCCAGCTTCAGTTGTTCACTCTTTTCCTTCTCTTCTTTTCTGAGCGAGGCTGGAGAGAGCAATCCCACTTAGGTTAGAATGGGAGTTGGATGTTTTCTTCATTAGATTCTGTTCTTTCTTCAAGTCAGGAGGCACCCTAGGGTAATTGAACCGAACGGGAGTTTCCGGGGTAGTCTTGAGAGAGTGCAAACTAGTGCTAAGTACCATTCACTCTTTGCCTTTTAGGTTAGTGACCTTGCCCCCTTTGTATACCCGGCTCGGGGTTCCTGCCCCATACTTAGACCGTAACTTGCTTCCCATCCCACCACAAGAGTACCAAAAATGGAACACTCTGGCTTCAATTCGGCTTCCTGGTCAAAGGATGAGATATACCGATCGGGATCTCCTGACACTAGCCTAGATCCACCGTCTGCTTCCCCGTCTGACCAGCAAAGTGCAGGTAAGATCCCAATTCGTCTCTCTGACTATGAGTTGGACCAGAATGCCCCCATCACTTCTGTTTCCCAGGGTTCAGGTGATGAGACACCAGGGGAACCCGACCCTGAGGTAGCCTTTTCCAGCGAATTCATCCTGTCCATTTATCCCACTAAAGATCTCGAGCGCATTAGGGATTGGTATGGCCTTCTCGACCACTGCTCCTTGGTCATTAACGTCGAGGGGGCCCAAATCTACCAGCGGTGTTTCACTACCCTATATGAGGACATCGTCATGGCTGGGTTTCACATCCCCATCCATCCGGTCGCTCGCGACGTCCTGATATACTAAGGGATTGTCCCGGGCCAGTTGGCCCCTCCATCTCTCGTTCTAGCATTTGATCCATGAACGGTAAAGGAAAGTGGTCTTTTCGGGTCATGGTATTCAGTTTTCGGTAATCGATGCACATTCGCTATCCAGTGGGGACGTGTGTTGGTACTAATTCGACGTTTTTATTTTGAATAACCGTTATGTCTGCCTTCTTTGGTACCACATGATGATGCCAAAATTGGTAAGATAGATTAACAAGACAGATACGGTGACACAATCAATTGTATGTGGTTCGGCCCCGTTAATAAGTTGACCTACGTCCACGGGTGCGTCAGTGCGCCTCACTAGCAGATCACCGGCGGGCCTGTTGAGCCAACAATTGGGCGGCACTACCAATAATACCGGCTGGGTGTATGTGTATCAGGTGAGTGTATATGTTATTCTTTAAGTTAACCTAATCTAATTACAAGTTGATGAGCACAATTCATTGGAGGTTTCCTAAATGGCTTAGGAAACTATTTACACTTTTCCATTAGTCTTCTAACTGATTTAGGAAACTCCTGAGCTGTTTGGCTGTCAAACTGCACCTTGTGGAGAGCTGTTGTGCCGCATGTCCAGGCTGTGCAAGCATACTGAGCGGTTTCAAAAGGCCTCGGGATTGGTGGGCCACCAGATCCCTTTCTAGAGAATCTGGGTCCTTTCCTGTTGACATGGAGGTTTGACTTGTAGTAGAATATTATTGGGCATATCAATTGCCCCCATTTTTGAAGTTGATGTGATGTCCCATCAGATGAAGTTTGAAAATTAAGACTTCTCCCAAGGAAACGTCCGGTAAGAGGCTGGGACTCAAACCGGGGTGAGACCGGTCATTGTGGCCAGCCAGGATATGGACCAAGCGGTGGTACTGTGGGCCCGAGTCCTACCTGCACCACGTATCAGCTTGTGACTGGCCTAGTCAGGATCAAACGATAGCAATATGGATGTAACCGTACCATTTACATGGTAACCGAACCATCTCGTCGTGCATTTAATGCGTGCGCCTTCGGAGGCAGCACTTCGCGTGCCCGAGGTGACAACTGTTAGCCACTTTGGGCAGGAAAGTGCATGAGCCGTTGGATCTATTTTGATCTAAACCGTCCGTAGTTCCTATATAAAGGAACACTTGTTCATTTCTCAACTCTTTGCTGCAAAGACACATATTCCGGAGCAGTTTGAGAGCGAGCAAGTTTCGGAGCAAGATTCCCAAGCCCTTTTCTGCACTAAACTTTGTAAGTCTCTCCTTTCCAGCTTCAGTTGTTCACTCTTTTCCTTCTCTTCTTTTCTGAGCGAGGCTGGAGAGAGCGATCCCACTTAGGTTAGAATGGGAGTTGGATGTTTTCTTCATTAGGTTCTGTTCTTCCTTCAAGTCAGGAGGCACCCTAGGGTAATTGAACCGAACGGGAGTTTTCGGGGTAGTCTTGAGAGAGTGCAAACTAGTGCTAAGTACCATTCACTCTTTGCCTTTTAGGTTAGTGACCTTGCCCCCTTTGTATACCCGGCTCAGGGTTCCTGACCCATACTTAGGCCGTAACTTGCTTCCCCATCCTACCACAAGAGTACCAAAAATGGAACACTCTGGCTTCAATTCGGCTTCCTGGTCAAAGGATGAGATATACCGATCGGGATCTCCTGACACTAGCCTAGATCCACCGTCTGCTTCCCCGTCTGACCAGCAAAGTGCAGGTAAGATCCCAATTCGTCTCTCTGACTATGAGTTGGACCAGAATGCCCCCATCACTTCCGTTTCCCAGGGTTCAGGTGATGAGACACCAGGGGAACCCGACCCTGAGGTAGCCATTTCCAGCGAATTCATCCTGTCCATTTAGCCCACTAAAGATCTCGAGCGCATTAGGGATTGGTATGGCCTTCTCGACCACTGCTCCTTGGTCATTAACGTCGAGGGGGCCCAAATCTACCAGCGGTGTTTCACTACCCTATATGAGGACATCGTCATGGCTGGGTTTCACATCCCCATCCATCCGGTCGCTCGCGACGTCCTGATATACTAAGGGATTGCCCCGGGCTAGTTGGCCCCTCCATCTCTCGTTCTAGCATTTTATCCATGAACGGTATAGGAAAGTGGTCTTTTCGGGTCATGGTATTCAGTTTTCGGTAATCGATGCACATCCGCTATCCAGTGGGGACGTGTGTTGGTACTAATTCGACGTTTTTATTTTGACTAACCGTTATGTCTGCCTTCTTTGGTACCACATTATGATGCCAAAATTGGTAAGGGAGATTAACAAGACAGATACGGTGACACAATCAATTGTATGTGGTTTGGCCCCGTTAATAAGTTGACCTACGTCCACGGGTGCGTCAGTGCGCCTCACTAGCAGATCACCGGCGGGCCTGTTGAGCCAACAATTGGGCGGCACTACCAGTAATACCGGCTGGGTGTGTGTGTATCAGGTGAGTGTATATGCTATTATTTAAGTTAACCTAATCTAATTACAAGTTGATGAGCACAATTCATTGGAGGTTTCCTAAATGGCTTAGGAATCTATTTACACTTTTCCATTAGTCTTCTGACTGATTTAGGAAACTCCTGAGCTGTTTGGCTGTCAAACTGCACATTGTGGAGAGCTGTTGTGCCGCATGCCCAGGCTGTGCAAGCATACTGAGCGGTTGCCCTCGAAAGGCCTCGGGATCGGTGGGCCACCAGCTCCCTTTCTAGCGAATCTGGGTCCTTTCCTGTTGACATGGAGGTTTGACTTATAGTAGAATATTATTGGGCATATCAACTACCCCCATTTTTGAAGTTGATGTGATGTCCCATCAGATGAAGTTTGAAAATTAAGACTGCTCCCGAGGAACCGTCCGGTAAGAGGCTGGGACTCAAACCGGGGTGAGACCGGTCATTGTGGCCAGCCAGGATATGGACCAAGCGGTGGCACTGTGGGCCCGAGTCCTACCTGCACCACGTATCAGCTTGTGACTGGCCTAGTCAGGATCAAACGATACCAATATGGATGTAACCGGACCGTTTACATGGTAACCGAACCATCTCGTCGTGCATTTAATGCGTGCGCCTTCAGAGGCAGCACTTCGCGTGCCCGAGGTGACAACTGTTAGCCACTTTGGGCAGGAAAGTGCATGAGCCGTTGGATCTATTTTGATCTAAACCATCCGTAGTTCCTATATAAAGGAACACTTGTTCATTTCTCAACTCTTTACTGCAAAGACACATATTCCGGAGCAGTTTGAGAGCAAGCAAGTTTCGGAGCAAGATTCCCAAGCCCTTTTCGGCACTAAACTTTGTAAGTCTCTCCTTTCCAGCTTCAGTTGTTCACTCTTTTCCTTCTCTTCTTTTCTGAGCGAGGCCGGAGAGAGCAATCCCACTTAGGTTAGAATGGGAGTTGGATGTTTTCTTCATTAGGTTCTGTTCTTTCTTCAAGTCAGGAGGCACCCTAGGGTAATTGAACCGAACGGGAGTTTCCGGGGTAGTCTTGAGAGAGTGCAAACTAGTGCTAAGTACCATTCACTCTTTGCCTTTTAGGTTAGTGACCTTGCCCCCTTTGTATACCCGGCTCGGGGTTCCTGACCCATACTTAGGCCGTAACTTGGTTCCCATCCCACCACAAGAGTACCAAAAATGGAACACTCTGGCTTCAATTCGGCTTCCTGGTCAAAGGATGAGATATACCGATCGGGATCTCCTGACACTAGCCTAGATCCACCGTCTGCTTCCCCGTCTGACCAGCAAAGTGCAGGTAAGATCCCAATTCGTCTCTCTGACTATGAGTTGGACCAGAATGCCCCCATCACTTCCGTTTCCCAGGGTTCAGGTGATGAGACACCAGGGGAACCCGACCCTGAGGTAGCCTTTTCCAGCGAATTCATCCTGTCCATTTAGCCCACTAAAGATCTCGAGCGCATTAGGGATTGGTATGGCCTTCTCGACCACTGCTCCTTGGTCATTAACGTCGAGGGGGCCCAAATCTACCAGCGGTGTTTCACTACCCTATATGAGGACATCGTCATGGCTGGGTTTCACATCCCCATCCATCCGGTCGCTCGCGACGTCCTGATATACTAAGGGATTGTCCCGGGCCAGTTGGCCCCTCCATCTCTCGTTCTAGCATTTGATCCATGAACGGTAAAGGAAAGTGGTCTTTTCGGGTCATGGTATTCAGTTTTCGGTAATCGATGCACATCCGCTATCCAGTGGGGACGTGTGTTGGTACTAATTCGACGTTTTTATTTTGAATAACCGTTATGTCTGCCTTCTTTGGTACCACATGATGATGCCAAAATTGGTAAGATAGATTAACAAGACAGATACGGTGACACAATCAATTGTATGTGGTTCGGCCCCGTTAATAAGTTGACCTACGTCCACGGGTGCGTCAGTGCGCCTCACTAGCAGATCACCAGCGGGCCTGTTGAGCCAACAATTGGGCGGCACTACCAATAATACCGGCTGGGTGTATGTGTATCAGGTGAGTGTATATGTTATTCTTTAAGTTAACCTAATCTAATTACAAGTTGATGAGCACAATTCATTGGAGGTTTCCTAAATGGCTTAGGAAACTATTTACACTTTTCCATTAGTCTTCTAACTGATTTAGGAAACTCCTGAGCTGTTTGGCTGTCAAACTGTACCTTGTGGAGAGCTGTTGTGCCGCATGTCCAGGCTGTGCAAGCATACTGAGCGGTTGCCCTCAAAAGGCCTCGGGATTGGTGGGCCACCAGCTCCCTTTCTAGAGAATCTGGGTCCTTTCCTGTTGACATGGAGGTTTGACTTGTAGTAGAATATTATTGGGCATATCAACTGCCCCCATTTTTGAAGTTGATGTGATGTCCCATCAGATGAAGTTTGAAAATTAAGACTTCTCCCAAGGAAACGTCCGGTAAGAGGCTGGGACTCAAACCGGGGTGAGACCGGTCATTGTGGCCTGCCAGGATATGGACCAAGCGGTGGTACTGTGGGCCCGAGTCCTACCTGCACCACGTATCAGCTTGTGACTGGCCTAGTCAGGATCAAACGATAGCAATATGGATGTAACCGTACCATTTACATGGTAACCGAACCATCTCGTCGTGCATTTAATGCGTGCGCCTTCGGAGGCAGCACTTCGCGTGCCCGAGGTGACAACTATTAGCCACTTTGGGCAGGAAAGTGCATGAGCCGTTGGATCTATTTTAATCTAAACCGTCCGTAGTTCCTATATAAAGGAACACTTGTTCATTTCTCAACTCTTTGCTGCAAAGACACATATTCTGGAGCAGTTTGAGAGCGAGCAAGTTTCGGAGCAAGATTCCCAAGCCCTTTTCTGCACTAAACTTTGTAAGTCTCTCCTTTCCAGCTTCAGTTGTTCACTCTTTTCCTTCTCTTCTTTTCTGAGCGAGGCTGGAGAGAGCAATCCCACTTAGGTTAGAATGGGAGTTGGATGTTTTCTTCATTAGGTTCTGTTCTTTCTTCAAGTCAGGAGGCACCCTAGGGTAATTGAACCGAACGGGAGTTTCCGGGGTAGTCTTGAGAGAGTGCAAACTAGTGCTAAGTACCATTCACTCTTTGCCTTTTAGGTTAGTGACCTTGCCCCCTTTGTATACCCGGCTCGGGGTTCCTGACCCATACTTAGGCCGTAACTTGGTTCCCATCCCACCACAAGAGTACCAAAAATGGAACACTCTGGCTTCAATTCGGCTTCCTGGTCAAAGGATGAGATATACCGATCGGGATCTCCTGACACTAGCCTAGATCCACCGTCTGCTTCCCCGTCTGACCAGCAAAGTGCAGGTAAGATCCCAATTCGTCTCTCTGACTATGAGTTGGACCAGAATGCCCCCATCACTTCCGTTTCCCAGGGTTCAGGTGATGAGACACCAGGGGAACCCGACCCTGAGGTAGCCTTTTCCAGCGAATTCATCCTGTCCATTTAGCCCACTAAAGATCTCGAGCGCATTAGGGATTGGTATGGCCTTCTCGACCACTGCTCCTTGGTCATTAACGTCGAGGGGGCCCAAATCTACCAGCGGTGTTTCACTACCCTATATGAGGACATCGTCATGGCTGGGTTTCACATCCCCATCCATCCGGTCGCTCGCGACGTCCTGATATACTAAGGGATTGTCCCGGGCCAGTTGGCCCCTCCATCTCTCGTTCTAGCATTTGATCCATGAACGGTAAAGGAAAGTGGTCTTTTCGGGTCATGGTATTCAGTTTTCGGTAATCGATGCACATCCGCTATCCAGTGGGGACGTGTGTTGGTACTAATTCGACGTTTTTATTTTGAATAACCGTTATGTCTGCCTTCTTTGGTACCACATGATGATGCCAAAATTGGTAAGATAGATTAACAAGACAGATACGGTGACACAATCAATTGTATGTGGTTCGGCCCCGTTAATAAGTTGACCTACGTCCACGGGTGCGTCAGTGCGCCTCACTAGCAGATCACCAGCGGGCCTGTTGAGCCAACAATTGGGCGGCACTACCAATAATACCGGCTGGGTGTATGTGTATCAGGTGAGTGTATATGTTATTCTTTAAGTTAACCTAATCTAATTACAAGTTGATGAGCACAATTCATTGGAGGTTTCCTAAATGGCTTAGGAAACTATTTACACTTTTCCATTAGTCTTCTAACTGATTTAGGAAACTCCTGAGCTGTTTGGCTGTCAAACTGTACCTTGTGGAGAGCTGTTGTGCCGCATGTCCAGGCTGTGCAAGCATACTGAGCGGTTGCCCTCAAAAGGCCTCGGGATTGGTGGGCCACCAGCTCCCTTTCTAGAGAATCTGGGTCCTTTCCTGTTGACATGGAGGTTTGACTTGTAGTAGAATATTATTGGGCATATCAACTGCCCCCATTTTTGAAGTTGATGTGATGTCCCATCAGATGAAGTTTGAAAATTAAGACTTCTCCCAAGGAAACGTCCGGTAAGAGGCTGGGACTCAAACCGGGGTGAGACCGGTCATTGTGGCCTGCCAGGATATGGACCAAGCGGTGGTACTGTGGGCCCGAGTCCTACCTGCACCACGTATCAGCTTGTGACTGGCCTAGTCAGGATCAAACGATAGCAATATGGATGTAACCGTACCATTTACATGGTAACCGAACCATCTCGTCGTGCATTTAATGCGTGCGCCTTCGGAGGCAGCACTTCGCGTGCCCGAGGTGACAACTGTTAGCCACTTTGGGCAGGAAAGTGCATGAGCCGTTGGATCTATTTTAATCTAAACCGTCCGTAGTTCCTATATAAAGGAACACTTGTTCATTTCTCAACTCTTTGCTGCAAAGACACATATTCTGGAGCAGTTTGAGAGCGAGCAAGTTTCGGAGCAAGATTCCCAAGCCCTTTTCTGCACTAAACTTTGTAAGTCTCTCCTTTCCAGCTTCAGTTGTTCACTCTTTTCCTTCTCTTCTTTTCTGAGCGAGGCTGGAGAGAGCAATCCCACTTAGGTTAGAATGGGAGTTGGATGTTTTCTTCATTAGGTTCTGTTCTTTCTTCAAGTCAGGAGGCACCCTAGGGTAATTGAACCGAACGGGAGTTTCCGGGGTAGTCTTGAGAGAGTGCAAACTAGTGCTAAGTACCATTCACTCTTTGCCTTTTAGGTTAGTGACCTTGCCCCCTTTGTATACCCGGCTCGGGGTTCCTGACCCATACTTAGGCCGTAACTTGGTTCCCATCCCACCACAAGAGTACCAAAAATGGAACACTCTGGCTTCAATTCGGCTTCCTGGTCAAAGGATGAGATATACCGATCGGGATCTCCTGACACTAGCCTAGATCCACCGTCTGCTTCCCCGTCTGACCAGCAAAGTGCAGGTAAGATCCCAATTCGTCTCTCTGACTATGAGTTGGACCAGAATGCCCCCATCACTTCCGTTTCCCAGGGTTCAGGTGATGAGACACCAGGGGAACCCGACCCTGAGGTAGCCTTTTCCAGCGAATTCATCCTGTCCATTTAGCCCACTAAAGATCTCGAGCGCATTAGGGATTGGTATGGCCTTCTCGACCACTGCTCCTTGGTCATTAACGTCGAGGGGGCCCAAATCTACCAGCGGTGTTTCACTACCCTATATGAGGACATCGTCATGGCTGGGTTTCACATCCCCATCCATCCGGTCGCTCGCGACGTCCTGATATACTAAGGGATTGTCCCGGGCCAGTTGGCCCCTCCATCTCTCGTTCTAGCATTTGATCCATGAACGGTAAAGGAAAGTGGTCTTTTCGGGTCATGGTATTCAGTTTTCGGTAATCGATGCACATCCGCTATCCAGTGGGGACGTGTGTTGGTACTAATTCGACGTTTTTATTTTGAATAACCGTTATGTCTGCCTTCTTTGGTACCACATGATGATGCCAAAATTGGTAAGATAGATTAACAAGACAGATACGGTGACACAATCAATTGTATGTGGTTCGGCCCCGTTAATAAGTTGACCTACGTCCACGGGTGCGTCAGTGCGCCTCACTAGCAGATCACCAGCGGGCCTGTTGAGCCAACAATTGGGCGGCACTACCAATAATACCGGCTGGGTGTATGTGTATCAGGTGAGTGTATATGTTATTCTTTAAGTTAACCTAATCTAATTACAAGTTGATGAGCACAATTCATTGGAGGTTTCCTAAATGGCTTAGGAAACTATTTACACTTTTCCATTAGTCTTCTAACTGATTTAGGAAACTCCTGAGCTGTTTGGCTGTCAAACTGTACCTTGTGGAGAGCTGTTGTGCCGCATGTCCAGGCTGTGCAAGCATACTGAGCGGTTGCCCTCAAAAGGCCTCGGGATTGGTGGGCCACCAGCTCCCTTTCTAGAGAATCTGGGTCCTTTCCTGTTGACATGGAGGTTTGACTTGTAGTAGAATATTATTGGGCATATCAACTGCCCCCATTTTTGAAGTTGATGTGATGTCCCATCAGATGAAGTTTGAAAATTAAGACTTCTCCCAAGGAAACGTCCGGTAAGAGGCTGGGACTCAAACCGGGGTGAGACCGGTCATTGTGGCCTGCCAGGATATGGACCAAGCGGTGGTACTGTGGGCCCGAGTCCTACCTGCACCACGTATCAGCTTGTGACTGGCCTAGTCAGGATCAAACGATAGCAATATGGATGTAACCGTACCATTTACATGGTAACCGAACCATCTCGTCGTGCATTTAATGCGTGCGCCTTCGGAGGCAGCACTTCGCGTGCCCGAGGTGACAACTGTTAGCCACTTTGGGCAGGAAAGTGCATGAGCCGTTGGATCTATTTTAATCTAAACCGTCCGTAGTTCCTATATAAAGGAACACTTGTTCATTTCTCAACTCTTTGCTGCAAAGACACATATTCTGGAGCAGTTTGAGAGCGAGCAAGTTTCGGAGCAAGATTCCCAAGCCCTTTTCTGCACTAAACTTTGTAAGTCTCTCCTTTCCAGCTTCAGTTGTTCACTCTTTTCCTTCTCTTCTTTTCTGAGCGAGGCTGGAGAGAGCGATCCCACTTGGGTTAGAATGGGAGTTGGATGTTTTCTTCATTAGGTTCTGTTCTTTCTTCAAGTCAGGAGGCACCCTAGGGTAATTAAACCGAACGGGAGTTTCCGGGGTAGTCTTGAGAGAGTGCAAACTAGTGCTAAGTACCATTCACTCTTTGCCTTTTAGGTTAGTGACCTTGCCCCCTTTGTATACCCGTCTCGGGGTTCCTAACCCATACTTAGGCCGTAACTTGCTTCCCCATCCTACCACAAGAGTACCAAAAATGGAACACTCTGGCTTCAATTCGGCTTCCTGGTCAAAGGATGAGATATACCGATCGGGATCTCCTGACACTAGCCTAGATCCACCGTCTGCTTCCCCGTCTGACCAGCAAAGTGCAGGTAAGATCCCAATTTGTCTCTCTGACTATGAGTTGGACCAGAATGCCCCCATCACTTCTGTTTCCCAGGGTTCAGGTGATGAGACACCCGGGGAACCCGACCCTGAGGTAGCCTTTTCCAGCGAATTCATCATGTCCATCTTGCCCACTAAAGATCTCGGGCGCATTAGGGATAGGTATGGCCTTCCCGACCACTGCTCCTTGGTCATTAACGTCGAGGGGGCCCAAATCCACCAGCGGGGTTTCACTACCCTATATGAGGACATCGTCATGGCTGGGTTTCACATCCCCATCCATCCGGTCGCTCGCGACGTCCTGATATACTAAGGGATTGCCCCGGGCCAGTTGGCCCCTCCATCTCTCGTTCTAGCATTTGATCCATGAACGGTAAAGGAAAGTGGTCTTTTCGGGTCATGGTATTCAGTTTTTGGTAATCGATGCACATCCGCTATCCAGTGCGGACGTGTGTTGGTACTAATTCGACGTTTTTATTTTGAATAACCGTTATGTCTGCCTTCTTTAGTACCACATGATGATGCCAAAATTGGTAAGAGAGATTAACAAGACAGATACGGTGACACAATCAATTGTATGTGGTTCGGCCCCGTTAATAAGTTGACCTACGTTCACGGGTGCGTCAGTGCGCTTCACTAGCAGATCACCGGCGGTCCTGTTGAGCCAACAATTGGGCGGCACGACCAATAATACCGGCTGGGTGTATGTGTATCAGGTGAGTATATATGCTATTCTTTAAGTTAACCTAATCTAATTACAAGTTGATGAGCACAATTCATTGGAGGTTTCCTAAATGGCTGAGGAAACTATTTACACTTTTCCATTAGTCTTCTGACTGATTTAGGAAACTCCTGAGCTGTTTGGCTGTCAAACTGCACCTTGTGGAGAGCTGTTGTGCCGCATGCCCAGGCTGTGCAAGCATACTGAGCGGTTGCCCTCGAAAGGCCTCGGGATCGTTGGGCAACCAGCTCCCTTTCCAGAGAATCTGGACCCTTTCCTGTTGACATGGAGGTTTGACTTGTAGCAGAATATTTCTGGGCATATCAACTGCCCCCATTTTTGAAGTTGATGTGATGTCCCATCAGATGAAGTTTGAAAATTAAAACTGCTCCCGAGGAACCGTCCGGAAAGAGGCTGGGACTCAAACCGGGGTGAGACCGGTCATTGTGGCCAGCCAGGATATGGACCAAGCGGTGGCACTGTGGGCCCGAGTCCTACCTCCACCACGTATCAGCTTGTGACTGACCTAGTCAGGATTAAACGATACCAATATGGATGTAACCGGACCGTTTACATGGTAACCGAACCATCTCGTCGTGCATTTAATGCGTGCGCCTTTTGAGGCAGCACTTCGCGTGCCCGAGGTGACAACTGTTAGCCACTTTGGGCAGGAAAGTGCATGAGCCGTTGGATCTATTTTGATATAAACCGTCCGTAGTTCCTATATAAAGGAACACTTGTTCATTTCTCAACTCTTTGCTATATAAAGGAACCCGACCCCGAGGTAGCCTTTTCCAGCGAATTCATCCTGTCCATCTTGCCCACTAAAGATCTCGGGCGCAAAGATCTCCAGCAAACACTTGTTCATTTCTCAACTCTTTGCTGCAAAGACACATATTCCCGAGCAGTTTGAGAGCGAGCAAGTTTCGGAGCAAGATTCCCAAGCCCTTTTCTGCGCTAAACTTTGTAAGTCTCTCCTTTCCAGCTTCAGTTGTTCACTCTTTTCCTTCTCTTCTTTTCTAAGCGGGGCTGGAGAGAGCGATCCCACTTAGGTTAGAATGGGAGTTGGATGTTTTCTTCATTAGGTTCTGTTCTTTCTTCAAGTCAGGAGGCACCCTAGGGTAATTGAACCGAGCGGGAGTTTCTGGGGTAGTCTTGAGAGAGTGCAAACTAGTGCAAAGTACCATTCACTCTTTGCCTTTTAGGTTAGTGACCTTGCCCCCTTTGTATACCCGGCTCGGGGTTCCTGACCCATACTTAGGCCGTAACATGCTTCCCCATCCTACCACAAGAGTACCAAAAATGGAACACTCTGGCTTCAATTCGGCTTCCTAGTCAAAGGATGAGATATACCGATCGGAATCTCCTAACACCAGCCTAGATCCACCGTCTGCTTCCCCGTCTGACCAGCAAAGTGAAGGTAAGATCCCAATTCGTCTCTCCGACTATGAGTTGGACCAGAATGCCCCCATCACTTCCGTTTCCCAGGGTTCAGGTGATGAGACACCAGGGGAACCCGACCCCGAGGTAGCCTTTTCCAGCGAATTCATCCTGTCCATCTTGCCCACTAAAGATCTCGGGCGCAAAGATCTCCAGCAAACACTTGTTCATTTCTCAACTCTTTGCTGCAAAGACACATATTCCCGAGCAGTTTGAGAGCGAGCAAGTTTCGGAGCAAGATTCCCAAGCCCTTTTCTGCGCTAAACTTTGTAAGTCTCTCCTTTCCAGCTTCAGTTGTTCACTCTTTTCCTTCTCTTCTTTTCTAAGCGGGGCTGGAGAGAGCGATCCCACTTAGGTTAGAATGGGAGTTGGATGTTTTCTTCATTAGGTTCTGTTCTTTCTTCAAGTCAGGAGGCACCCTAGGGTAATTGAACCGAGCGGGAGTTTCTGGGGTAGTCTTGAGAGAGTGCAAACTAGTGCAAAGTACCATTCACTCTTTTCCTTTTAGGTTAGTGACCTTGCCCCATTTGTATACCCGGCTCGGGGTTCCTGACCCATACTTAGGCCGTAACATGCTTCCCCATCCTACCACAAGAGTACCAAAAATGGAACACTCTGGCTTTAATTCGGCTTCCTAGTCAAAGGATGAGATATACCGATCGGAATCTCCTAACACCGGCCTAGATCCACCGTCTGCTTCCCCGTCTGACCAGCAAAGTGAAGGTAAGATCCCAATTCGTCTCTCCGACTATGAGTTGGACCAGAATGCCCCCATCACTTCCGTTTCCCAGGGTTCAGGTGATGAGACACCAGGGGAACCCGACCCCGAGGTAGCCTTTTCCAGCGAATTCATCCTGTCCATCTTGCCCACTAAAGATCTCGGGCGCAAAGATCTCCAGCGAACACTTGTTCATTTCTCAACACTTTGCTGCAAAGACACATATTCCCGAGCAGTTTGAGAGCGAGCAAGTTTCGGAGCAAGATTCCCAAGCCCTATTCTGCGCTAAACTTTGTAAGTCTCTCCTTTCCAGCTTCAGTTGTTCACTCTTTTCCTTCTCTTCTTTTCTAAGCGAGGCTGGAGAGAGCGATTCCACTTAGGTTAGAATGGGAGTTGGATGTTTTCTTCATTAGGTTCTGTTCTTTCTTCAAGTCAGGAGGCACCTTGGGGTAATTGAACGGAGCGGGAGTTTCTGGGGTAGTCTTGAGAGAGTGCAATCTAGTGCTAAGTACCATTCACTCTTTGCATTTTAGGTTAGTGACCTTGCCACCTTTATATACCCGGCTCGGGGTTCCTGACCCATACTTAGGTCGTAACTTGCTTCCCCATCCTACCATAAGAGTACCAAAAATGGAACACTCTGGCTTCAATTCTGCTTCCTGGTCAAAGGATGTGATACACTGATCGAGATCTCCTGACACCAGCCTAGATCCACCGTCCTCTTCCTCGTCTGACCAGCAAAGTGAAGGTAGGATCCCAATTCGTCTCTCTGACGATGAGTCGGACCAGGAAGCCCCCGTCACTTCCGTTTCCCAGGGTTGAGGTGACGAGATACCAGGGGAACCCGACCCTGAGGTAGCCTTTTCTAGCAAATTCATCCTGTCCATCTTGCCCACTGAAGATCTCGGGAGCATTAGGGATTGGTACGGCCTTCCCGACCACTTCTCCTTGGTCATTAACGTCGCGGGGGGACCAAATCTACTAGCGGGGTTTCACTACCCTATATGAGGACATCGTCATGGCTGGGTTTAACATCCCCATCCATCCGGTCGCTCGCGACGTCCTGATATACTAAGGGATTGCCCCGGGCCAGTTGGCCCCTCCATCTATCGTTCTAGCATTTGATCCATGAACGGTAAAGGAAAGTGGTCTTTTCGGGTCATGGTATTCAGTTTTCGGTAATCGATGCACATCCGCTATCCAGTGGGGACATGTGTTGGTACTAATTCAACGTATTTATTTTGAATAACCGTTATGTCTGCCTTCTTTGGTACCACACGATGATGCCAAAATTGGTAAGAGAGATTAACGAGACAGGTACGGTGACACAATCAATTGTATGTGGTTCGGCTCCGTTAATAAGGTGACCTACGTCCACAGGTGCGTCAGTGCGCTTCACTAGCAGATCACCGGCATGCCTGCTGAGCCAACAATTGGGCGGCACTACCATTAATATCGGCCGGGTGTATGTGTATCAGGTGAGGGTATATGCTATTCTTTATGTTAACCTAATCTAATTACAAGTTGATGAGCACAAATCATTGGCGGTTTCCTAAATGGCTTAGGAAACTATTTACACTTTTCCATTAGTCTTCTGAGTGATTTAGGAAATTGCTGAGTTGTTGGGCTGTCAAACTCCACCTCATGGAGAGCTGTTGTGCCGTATGCCCAGGCTGTGCAAGCATACTGAGCGGTTGCCCTCAAAATGCCTCCAGAACGGTGGGCCACCAGCTCCCTTTCAAGAGAATCTGGGTCATTTCCTGTTAACGTGGAGGTTTGACTTCTAGCAGAATATTTCTGGGCGTATCAACTGCCCCCATTTTTGGAGTTGATGTGATGTCCCATTAGATGAAGTTTGTAAATTAAGATTGTTCCCGAGGAACAGTCCGGTAAGAGGCTGGGACTCAACCCTGGGTGAGACTGGTCATTGTGGACAGCCGGGATATGGACCAACCGGTGGCCCTGTGGGCCCGAGTCCTACCTGCACCACGTGTCAGTTTGTGACTGGCCTAGTTAGGATCAAATGGTACCAATTTGGTTGTAACCAGACTGTTTACATGGTAACCGAACCATCTCGTCGTGCATTTAATGCGTGCGCCTTTTGAGGCAACACTTCGCGTGCCCGAGGTGACAACTGTTAGCCACTTTGGGCGGGAAAGTACACGAGCCGTTGCATCTGTTTTGATCTAAACCGTCCGTAGTTCCTATATAAAGGAACACTTGTTCATTTCTCAACTCTTTGCTGCAAAGACACATATTCCCGAGCAGCTTGAGAGCGAGCAAGTTTCCTCCCAAGATTCCCGAGCCCTTTTCTGCGCTAAACTTTGTAAGTCTCTCCTTTCCAGCTTCAGTTCTTCACTCTTTTCCTTTTCTTCTTTTCTGAGCGAGGCTGGAAAGAGCGAACCCACTTAGGTTCTGTTCTTTCTTCAAGTCAGGAGGCACCTTAGGGTAATTGAACGGAGCGGGAGTTTCTGGGGTAGTCTTGAGAGAGTGCAATCTAGTGCTAAGTACCATTCACTCTTTGCCTTTTAGGTTAGTGACCTTGCCCCCTTTATATACCCGGCTAGGGGTTCCTGACCCATACTTAGGTCGTAACTTGCTTCCCCATCCTACCATAAGAGTACCAAAAATGGAACACTCTGGCTTCAATTATGCTTCCTGGTCAAAGGATGTGATACACCGATCGAGATCTCCTGACACCAGCCTAGATCCACCGTCCGCTTCCTCGTCTGACCAGCAAAGTGAAGGTAGGATCCCAATTCGTCTCTCTGACGATGAGTCGGACCAGGAAGCCCCCGTCACTTCCGTTTCCCAGGGTTGAGGTGACGAGATACCAGGGGAACCCGACCCTGAGGTAGCCTTTTCTAGCAAATTCATCCTGTCCATCTTGCCCACTGAAGATCTCGGGAGCATTAGGGATTGGTACGGCCTTCCCGACCACTTCTCCTTGGTCATTAACGTCGCGGGGGGCCCAAATCTACTAGCGGGGTTTCACTACCCTATATGAGGACATCGTCATGGCTGGGTTTAACATCCCCATCCATCCGGTAGCTCGCGACGTCCTGATATACTAAGGGATTGCCCCGGGCCAGTTGGCCCCTCTATCTATCGTTCTAGCATTTGATCCATGAACGGTAAAGGAAAGTGGTCTTTTCGGGTCATGGTATTCAGTTTTCGGTAATCGATGCACATCCGCTATCCAGTGGGGACATGTGTTGGTACTAATTCAACGTATTTATTTTGAATAACCGTTATGTCTGCCTTCTTTGGTACCACACGATGATGCCAAAATTGGTAAGAGAGATTAACGAGACAGGTACGGTGACACAATCAATTGTATGTGGTTCGGCCCCGTTAATAAGGTGACCTACGTCCACAGGTGCGTCAGTGCGCTTCACTAGCAGATCACCGGCATGCCTGCTGAGCCAACAATTGGGCGGCACTACCATTAATATCGGCCGGGTGTATGTGTATCAGGTGAGGGTATATGCTATTCTTTATGTTAACCTAATCTAATTACAAGTTGATGAGCACAAATCATTGGCGGTTTCCTAAATGGCTTAGGAAACTATTTACACTTTTCCATTAGTCTTCTGAGTGATTTAGGAAATTGCTGAGTTGTTGGGCTGTCAAACTCCACCTCATGGAGAGCTATTGTGCCGCATGCCCAGGCTGTGCAAGCAAACTGAGCGGTTGCCCTCAAAATGCCTCCAGAACGGTGGGCCACCAGCTCCCTTTCAAGAGAATCTGGGTCATTTCCTGTTAACGTGGAGGTTTGACTTCTAGCAGAATATTTCTGGGCGTATCAACTGCCCCCATTTTTGGAGTTGATGTGATGTCCCATTAGTTGAAGTTTGCAAATTAAGACTGTTCCCGAGGAACCGTCCGGTAAGAGGCTGGGACTCAACCCTGGGTGAGACTGGTCATTGTGGACAGCCGGGATATGGACCAACCGGTGGCCCTATGGGCCCGAGTCCTACCTGCACCACGTGTCAGTTTGTGACTGGCCTAGTTAGGATCAAATGGTACCAATTTGGTTGTAACCAGACTGTTTACATGGTAACTGAACCATCTCGTCGTGCATTTAATGCGTGCGCCTTTTGAGGCAACACTTCGCGTGCCCGAGGTGACAACTGTTAGCCACTTTGGGCGGGAAAGTGCACGAGCCGTTGGATCTATTTTGATCTAAACCGTCCGTAGTTCCTATATAAAGGAACACTTGTTCATTTCTCAACTCTTTGCTGCAAAGACACATATTCCCGAGCAGCTTGAGAGCGAGCAAGTTTCCTCCCAAGATTCCCGAGCCCTTTTCTGCGCTAAACTTTGTAAGTCTCTCCTTTCCAGCTTCAGTTCTTCACTCTTTTCCTTCTCTTCTTTTCTGAGCGAGGCTGGAAAGAGCGAACCCACTTAGGTTCTGTTCTTTCTTCAAGTCAGGAGGCACCTTAGGGTAATTGAACGGAGCGGGACTTTCTGGGGTAGTCTTGAGAGAGTGCAATCTAGTGCTAAGTACCATTCACTCTTTGCCTTTTAGGTTAGTGACCTTGCCCCCTTTATATACCCGGCTAGGGGTTCCTGACCCATACTTAGGTCGTAACTTGCTTCCCCATCCTACCATAAGAGTACCAAAAATGGAACACTCTGGCTTCAATTCTGCTACCTGGTCAAAGGATGTGATACACCGATCGAGATCTCCTGACACCAGCCTAGATCCAGCGTCCGCTTCCTCGTCTGACCAGCAAAGTGAAGGTAGGATCCCAATTCCTCTCTCTGACGATGAGTCGGACCAGGAAGCCCCCGTCACTTCCGTTTCCCAGGGTTGAGGTGACGAGATACCAGGGGAACCCGACCCTGAGGTAGCCTTTTCTAGCAAATTCATCCTGTCCATCTTGCCCACTGAAGATCTCGGGAGCATTAGGGATTGGTACGGCCTTCCCGACCACTTCTCCTTGGTCATTAACGTCGCGGGGGGCCCAAATCTACTAGCGGGGTTTCACTACCCTATATGAGGACATCGTCATGGCTGGGTTTAACATCCCCAACCATCCGGTCGCTCGCGACGTCCTGATATACTAAGGGATTGCCCCGGGCCAGTTGGCCCCTCCATCTATCGTTCTAGCATTTGATCCATGAACGGTAAAGGAAAGTGGTCTTTTTCGGGTCATGGTATTCAATTTTCGGTAATCGATGCACATCTGCTATCCAGTGGGGACGTGTGTTGGTACTAATTCAACGTATTTATTTTGAATAACCGTTATGTCTGCCTTCTTTGGTACCACATGATGATGCCAAAATTGGTAAGAGAGATTAACAAGACAGGTACGGTGACACAATCAATTGTATGTGGTTCAGCCCCGTTAATAAGGTGACCTACGTCCACAGGTGTGTCAGTGCGCTTCACTAGCAGATCACCGGCGTGCCTGCTGAGCCAACAATTGGGCGGCACTACCATTAATATCGGCCGGGTGTATGTGTATCAGGTGAGGGTATATGCTATTCTTTAAGTTAACCTAATCTAATTACAAGTTGATGAGCACAATTCATTGGAGGTTTCCTAAATGGCTTAGGAAACTATTTACACTTTTCCATTAGTCTTCTGAGTGATTTAGGAAATTGCTGAGTTGTTGGGCTGTCAAACTCCACCTTATGGAGAGCTGTTGTGCTGCATGCCCAGGCTGTGCAAGCAAACTGAGCGGTTGCCCTCGAAAGGCCTCGGGATCAGTGGGCCACCAGCTCCCTTTCTAGAGAATCTGGGTCCTTTCCTGTTGACATGGTGGTTTGACTTGTAGCAGAATATTTCGGGGCGTATCAACTGCCCCCGTTTTTGAAGTTGATGTGATGTCCCATCAGATGAAGTTTGAAAATTAAGACTGCTCCCGAGGAACCGTCCGGTAAGATGCTGGTACTCAACCCGGGGTGAGACCGGTCATTGTGGCCAGCCAGGATATGGCAAGCGGTGCCCCTGTGGGCCCGAGTCCTACCTGCACCATGTGTCAGCTTGTGACAGGCCTTGTCAGGATCAAACAATACCAATGTGGATGTAACCGGACCGTTTACATGGTAACCGAACCATCTCATCATGCATTTAATGTGTGCGCCTTTTAAGGCAACGCTTCGCGTGCCCGAGGTGACAACTGTTAGCCACTTTGGGCGGGAAAGTGCACGAGCAGTTTGAGAGCGAGCAAGTTTCGGAGCAAGATTCCCAAGCCCTTTTCTGCACTAAACTTTGTAAGTCTCTCCTTTCCAGCTTCAGTTGTTCACTCTTTTCCTTCTCTTCTTTTCTGAGCGAGGCTGGAGAGAGCGATCCCACTTGGGTTAGAATGGGAGTTGGATGTTTTCTTCATTAGGTTCTGTTCTTTCTTCAAGTCAGGAGGCACCCTAGGGTAATTGAACCGAACGGGAGTTTCCGGGGTAGTCTTGAGAGAGTGCAAACTAGTGCTAAGTACCATTCACTCTTTGCCTTTTAGGTTAGTGACCTTGCCCCCTTTGTATACCCGGCTTGGGGTTCCTAACCCACACTTAGGTCGTAACTTGCTTCCTCATCCTACCATAAGAGTACCAAAAATGGAACACCCTGGCTTCAATTCTTCTTCCTGGTCAAAGGATGAGATGTACCGATCGGGATTTCCTGACACTAGCCTAGATCCACCGTCCGCTTCCCCGTCTAACCAGCAAATTGAAGGTAGGATCCCGATTCGTCTCTCTGACGATGAGTTGGACCTGGATGCCCCCATCACTTCCGTTTCCCAGGGTTCAGGTGATGAGACACCAGGGGAACCCGACCCCGAGGTAGCCTTTTCCAGAAAATTCATCATGTCCACCTTGCCCACTAAAGATCTCGGGCGAATTTGGGATAGGTACGACCTTCTCGACCACTGCTCCATGGTCGTTAATGTCGAGGGGGCCAGAATCTACCAGCGGGGTTTTACCACCCTATATGAGGACATCGTCATGGCTGGGTTTCACATCCCCCTCCATCCGGTCGCTCGGGACGTCCTGATATACTTAGGGATTGCCCAGGGCCAGTTGGCCCCTCCATCTCTTGTTCTAGCATTTGATCCATGATTGGTAAAGGAAAATGGTCTTTTCGGGTCATGGTATTCAGTTTTCAGTAATCCATGCACATCCGCCATCTAGTTGGGATGTGTGTTGGCACTAATTCGATGTTTTTATTTGGAATAACCGTTATGTCTGCCTTCTTTGGTTCCACATGATGTTGCCAAAATTGGTAAGAGAGATTTAGAAGACAGATACGGTGACACAATCAATTGTATGTGGTTCGGCCCCGTTAATAAGTTGACCTACGTCCACGGGTGCATCAGTGCGCTTCACTAGCAGATCACCGGCGTGGCTGTTGAGCCAACAATTGGGCAGCACTACCAATAATACCGGCCGGGTGTATGTGTATCAGGTGGGTGTATATGCTATTCTTTAAGTTAACCTAATCTAATTACAAGTTGATGAGCACAATTCATTGGAGGTTTCCTAAATGGCTTAGGAAACTATTTACACTTTTCCATTAGTCTTCTGACTGATTTAGGAAGCTGCTGAGCTGTTGCGCTGTCAAACTGCACCTTGTGGAGAGTTGTTGTGCCGTATGCCCAGGTTGTGCAAGTAAACTGAGTGGTTGCCCTCGAAAGGCCTTGGGATCGGTGGGCCACCAGCTCCCTTTGCAGAGAATCTGGGTCATTTCCTGTTGACATGGAGGTTTGACTTGTAGCAGAATATTTCTGGGCATATCAACTGCCCCCATTTTTTAAGCTGATGTGATGTCCCATCAGATAAAGTTTGAAAATTAAGACTGCTCCCGAGGAACCGACCGGTAAGAGGCTGGGACTCAAACCGGGGTGAGACCGGGCATTGTGGCCAGCCAGGATATGGACCAAGCGGTGGCCCTGTGGGCCCTACCTGCACCACATATCAGCTTGTGACTGGCCTAGTCAGGATCAAATGATACCAATATGGATGTAACCGGACCGTTTACATGGTAACCGAACCATCTCGTGGTGCATTTAATGCGTGCGCCTATTGAGGCAGCACTTCGTGTGCTCGAGGTGACAACTGTTAGCCACTTTGGGCAGGAAAGTGCATGAGCCGTTGGATCTATTTTGATCTAAACCGTCCGTAGTTCCTTTATAAAGGAACACTTGTTCATTTCTCAACTCTTTGCTGCAAAGATACATATTCCCGAACAGTTGAGAGCGAGCAAGTTTCTGAGCAAGATTCCCAAGCACTTTTCTGCGCTAAACTTTGTAAGTCTCTCCTTTCCAGCTTCAGTTGTTCACTCTTTTCCTTCTCTTCTTTTCTGAGCAAGGCTGGAGAGAGCGATCCCACTTAGGTTAGAATGGGAGTTGGATGTTTTCTTCATTAGGTTCTGTTCTTTCTTCAAGTCAGGAGGCACCTTAGGGTAATTGAACCGAGCGGGAGTTTCCGGGGTAGTCTTGAGAGAGTGCAAACTAGTGCTAAGTACCATTCACTCTTTGCCTTTTAGGTTAGTGACCTTGCCCCCTTTGTATACCCGGCTCGGGGTTCCTGACCCATACTTAGGCCGTAAATTGCTTCACCATCCTACCACAAGAGTACCAAAAATGGAACACTCTGGCTTCAATTCGGCTTCCTGGTCAAAGGATGAGATATATCGATCGGGATCTCCTGACACCAGCCTAGATCCACCGTCTGCTTCCCCGTCTGACCAGCAAAGTGAAGGTAAGATCCCAATTCGTCTCTCTGACTATGAGTTGGACCAGGATGCCCCCATCACTTCCGTTTCCCAGGGTTCAGGTGATAAGACACCAGGGAAACCCGACCCCGAGGAAGCCTTTTCCAGCGAATTCATCTTGTCCATCTTGCCCACTAATTAAAGATCTCGGGCGCATTAGGGATAGGTACGGCCTTCTCGACCACTGCTCCTTGGTCGTTAATGTCGAGGGGGCCCAAATCTACCAGCGGGGTTTTACCACCCTATATGAGGACATCGTCATGGCTGGGTTTCACATCCCCCTCGATCCGGTCGCTCGGGACGTCCTGATATACTTAGGGATTGCCTCAGGCCAGTTGGCCCCTCCATCTCTTGTTCTCGCATTTGATCCATGATTGGTAAAGGAAAGTGGTCTTTTTGGGACATGGTATTCAGTTTTCAGTAATCGATGCACATCTGGCATCTAGTTGGGATGTGTGTTGGTACTAATTTGACATTTTTATTTGGAATAACCGTTATGTCTGCCTTCTTTGGTACCACATGATGATGCAAAAAATTGGTAAAAGAGAATAAGAAGACAGATACGGTGACACAATCAATTGTATGTGGTTCGGCCCCGTTAATAAGGTGACCTACGTCCACGGGTGCGTCAGTGCGCTTCACTAGCAGATCACCGGCGTGCCTGCTGAGCCAACAATTGGGCGGCACTACCAATAATACCGGCTGGGTGTATGTGTATCAGGTGAGTGTATATGCTATTCTTTAAGTTAACCTAATCCAATTACAAGTTGATGAGCACAATTCATTGGCGGTTTCCTAAATGGCTTAGGAAACTATTTATAGTTTTCCATTAGTCTTCTGACTGATTTAGGAAACTGCTGAGCTGTTCGGCTGTCAAACTCCACCTTGTGGAGAGCTGTTGTGCCGCATGCCCAGGCTGTGCAAGCATACTGAGCGGTTGCCCTCGAAGGTCCTCGGGAACGGTGGGCCACCAGCTCCCTTTCCAGAGAATCTGGGTCCTTTCCTATCAATGTGGAGGTTTGACTTGTAGCAGAATATTTCTGGGTGTATCAACTGCCCCCATTTTTGGAGTTGATGTGATGTCCCATTAGATGAAGTCTGAAAATTAAGACTGCTCCCGAGGAACCGTCCGGTAAGAGGCTGGGACTCAACCCGGGGTGAGACTGGTCATTGTGGTCAGTTGGGGTATGGACCAACCGGTGGCCCTGTGGGCCCGAGTCCTACTTGCACCACGTGTCAGCTTGTGAGTGGCCTAGTTAGGATCAAATGGTACCAATGTGGATGTAACCGAACCGTTTACATGGTAACAGAACCATCTCGTTGTGCATTTAATGCGTGCGCCTTTTGAGGCAACACTTCGCGTGCACGAGGTGACAACTGTTAGCCACTTTGGGCGGGAAAGTGCACGACCGGTAGGATCTATTTTGATCTAAACCGTCCGTAGTTCCTATATAAAGGAACACTTGTTCATTTCTCAACTCTTTGCTGCAAAGACACATATTCCCGAGCAGTTTGAGAGCGAGCATGTTTCCGAGCAAGATTCCCGAGCCCTTTTCTGCGCTAAACTTTGTAAGTCTCTCCTTTCCAGCTTCAGTTCTTCACTCTTTTCCTTCTCTTCTTTTCTGAGCGAGGCTGGAGAGAGCGAACCCACTTAGGTTAGAACGGGAGTAGGATTTTTTCTTCCTTAGGTTTTGTTCTTTCTTCAAGTCAGGAGGCACCTTAGGGTAATTGAACGCAGCGGGAGTTTCTGGGGTAGTCTTGAGAGAGTGCAATCTAGTGCTAAGTACCATTCACTCTTTGCCTTTTAGATTAGTGACCTTGCCCCCTTTGTATACCCGACTCGAGGTTCCTGACCCATACTTAGGCCGTAACGTGCTTCCCCATCCTACCATAAGAGTACCAAAAATGGAACACTCTGGCTTCAATTCTGCTTCCTGGTCAAAGGATGAGATATACCGATCGGGATCTCCTGACACCAGCCTAGATTCACCGTCCGCTTCCTTGTCTGACCAGCAAAGTGAAGGTAGGATCCCAATTCGTCTCTCTAACGATGAGTCAGACCAGGAAGCCCCCGTCACTTCCGTTTCCTAGGGTTGAGGTGACGAGACACCAGGGGAACCCGACCCCGAGGTAGCCTTTTCCAGCAAATTCATCCTGTCCATCTTGCCCACTGAAGATCTCGGGAGCATTAGGGATAGGTACGGCCTTCCCGGCCACTGCTCCTTGGTCATTAACATCGAGGGGGCCCAAATCTACCAGCAGGGTTTCACTACCCTATATGAGGACATCGTCATGGCTGGGTTTCACATCCCCATCAATCCGGTCGCTTGCGACGTCCTGATATATTAAGGGATTGCCCCAGGCCAGTTGGCCCCTCCATCTCTCGTTCTAGCATTTGATCCAAGAACGATAAAGGAAAGTGGTCTTTTCGGGTCATGGTATTCAGTTTTCGGTAATCGATGCACATCCGCCATCCAGTGGGCACGTGTGTTGGTACTAATTCAACTTTTTTATTTTGAATAACCATTATGTCTGCCTTCTTTGGTACCACATAATGATGCCAAAATTGGTAAGAGAGATTAACAAGACAGAAACAGTGACACAATCAATTGTATATGGTTCGGCCCCGTTAATAAGGTGACCTACGTCCACGGGTGTGTCAGTGCGCTTCACTAGCAGATCATCGGCGTGCCTGTTAAGCCAATAATTGGGCAGCACTACCAATAATACCGGCCGGGTGTATGTGTATTAGGTGAGTGTATATCCTATTCTTTAAGTTAACCTAATCTAATTACAAGTTGATGAGCACAATTCATTGGAGGTTTCCTAAATGCCTTAGGAAACTATTTACACTTTTCCATTAGTCTTCTGACTGATTTAGGAAACTGCTCAGCTGTTGGGCTGTCAAACTCCACCTTGTGGAGAGCTGTTGTGCTACATGCACAGGCTGTACAAGCATACTGAGCGGTTACCCTCGAAAGGCCTTGGGATCGGTGGGCCACCAGCTCCCTTTCTAGAGAATTTGGGTCCTTTCCTGTTCACATGAAGGTTTGAATTGTAGCAGAATATTTCTGGGCATATCAACTGCCCCCATTTTTGAAGTTGATGTGATGTCCCATAAGATGAAGTTTGAAAATTAAGACTGCTCCCGAGGAACCGTCCGGTAAGAGGCTGGGACTCAAACCGGGGTGAGACCGGTCATTGTGGCCAACCAGGATATGGGCCAAGCGGTGGCCCTGTGGGCCCTACCTGCACCACGTATCAGCTTGTGACTGGCCTTGTCAGGATCAAACGATACTAATATGGATGTAACCGGACCGTTTACATGGTAACCGAACCATCTCGTCGTGCATTTAATGCGTGCGCCTTTTGAGGCAGCACTTCGCGTGCTCGAGGTGACAACTGTTAGCCACTTTGGGCAGGAAAGTGCATGAGCCGTTGGATCTATTTTGATCTAAACCGTCCATAGTTCCTATATGAAGGAACACTTGTTCATTTCTCAACTCTTTGCTGTAAAGACACATATTCCCGAGTAGTTTGAGAGCGAGCAAGTTTCTGAGCAAGATTCCCAAGCACTTTTCTGTGCTCAACTTTGTAAGTCTCTCCTTTCCAGCTTCAGTTGTTCACTCTTTTCCTTCTCTTCTTTTCTGAGCAAGGCTGGAGAGAGCGATCCCACTTAGGTTAGAATGGGAGTTGGATGTTTTCTTCATTAGGTTCTGTTCTTTCTTCAAGTCAGGAGGCACCTTAGGGTAATTGAACCGAGCGGGAGTTTCCGGGGTAGTCTTGAGAGAGTGCAAACTAGTGCTAAGTACCATTCACTCTTTGTCTTTTAGGTTAGTGACCTTGCCCCCTTTGTATACCCGGCTCGGGGTTCCTCACCCATACATTGGCCGTAACTTGCTTCCCCATCCTACCACAATAGTACCAAAAATGGAACACTCTGGCTTCAATTCGGCTTCCTGGTCAAAGGATGAGATATACCGATCGGGATCTCCTGACACCAGCCTAGATCCACCGTCTGCTTCCCAGTCTGCACATCAAAGTGAAGGTAAGATCCCAATTCGTCTCTCTGACTATGAGTTGGACCAGGATGCCCCCATCACTTCCGTTTTCCAGGATTCAGGTGATGAGACACCAGGGGAACCCGACCCCGTGGTAGCCTTTTCCAGCAAATTCATCCTGTCCATCTTGCCCACTAAAGATCTCAGGCGCATTAGGGATAGGTACGGCCTTCTCGACCACTGCTCCTTGGTCGTTAATGTCGAAGGGGCCCGAATCTACCAGTGGGGTTTTACCACCCTATATGAGGACATCGTCATGGCTAGGTTTCACATCCCCCTCTATCCGGTCGCTCAGGACATCCTGATATACTTAGGGATTGCCCCAGGCCAGTTGGCCCCTCTATCTCTCGTTCTCGCATTTGATCCATGATTGGTAAAGGAAAGTGGCCTTTTCGGGACATGGTATTCAGTTTTCAGTAATCGATGCACATCTGCCATCTAGTTGGGATGTGTGTTGGTACTAATTCAACATTTTTATTTGGAATAACCATTATGTCTGCCTTCTTTGGTACCACATGATGATGCAAAAAATTGGTAAGAGAGAATAAGAAGACAGATACGGTGACACAATCAATTGTATGTGGTTCGGCCCCATTAATAAGGTGACCTACGTCCACGGGTGCGTCAGTGCGCTTCACTAGCAGATCACCGGCCTACCTGCTGAGCCAACAATTGGGCGGCACTACCAATAATACCGGCCGGGTGTATGTGTATCAGGTGAGTGTATATGCTATTCTTTAAGTTAACCTAATCCAATTACATGTTGATGAGCACAATTCATTGGTAGTTTCCTAAATGGCTTAGGAAACTATTTACACTTTTCCATTAGACTTTTGACTGATTCAGGAAACTGTTGAGCTGTTGGGTTGTCAAACTCCACCTTGTGGACAGCTGTTGTGCCGCATGCCCAGGCTGTGCAAGCATACTGAGCGGTTGCCCTCGAAAGGCCTCGGGATCGGTGGGCCACCAGCTCCCTTTCTAGAGAATCTGGGTCCTTTCTTGTTGACATGGTGGTTTTACTTGTAGCAGAAGAATTCTAGGCGTATCAACTGCCCCCATTTTTGAAGTTGATGTGATGTCCCATCAGATGAAGTTTTAAAATTAAGACTGCTCCCGAGGAACCGTCCGGTAAGAGGCTGGGACTCAACCCGGGGGGAGACCGGTCATTGTGGCCAGCCAGGATATGGCCAGCGGTGGCCCTGTGGGCCCGAGTCTTACCTGCACCACGTGTCAGCTTGTGACTGGCCTAGTCAGGAGGAAACGATACCAATGTGGATTTAACCGGACTGTTTACATGGTAACCGAACCATCTCGTCGTGCATTTAATGCGTGCGCCTTTTAAGGCAACGCTTCGCGTGCCCGAGGTGACAACTGTTAGCCCATTTAGGCGAGAAAGTGCGCGAGCCGTTGGATCTACTTTGATCTAAACCGTCCGTAGTTCCTATATAAAGGAACACTTGTTCATTTCTCAACTATTTGCTGCAAAGATACATATTCCCGAGTAGTTTGAGAGCGAGCAAGTTTCTAAGCAAGATTCCCGAGCCCTTTTCTGCGCTAAACTTTGTAAGTCTCTCCTTTCCAGCTTCAGTTCTTCACTCTTTTCCTTCTCTTCTTTTCTGAGTGAGGCTGGAGAGAGCGAACCCACTTAGGTTAGAACGGGAGGATTTTTTCTTCCTTAGGTTTTATTTTTTCTTCGAGTCACGAGGCACCTTAGGGTAATTGAACCGAGCGGGAGTTTCCGGGGTAGTCTTGAGAGAGTGCAATCTAGTGCTGAGTACCATTCACTCTTTGCCTTTTAGGTTAATGACCTTGCCCCCTTTGTATACCCGGCTTGGGGTTCCTAACCCATACTTAGGTCGTAACTTGCTTCCCCATCCTACCATAATAGTACCAAAAATGGAACACTCCGGCTTCAATTCTGCTTCCTAGTCAAAGGATGAGATATACCGATCCGGATCTCCTGACACCAGTCTAAATCCACCGTCTGCTTCCTTGTCTGACCAGCAAAGTGAAGGTAGGATCCCAATTCGTCTCTCTGACTATGAGTTGGACCAGGATGTCCTCATCACTTCCGTTTCCCAGGGTTCAGGTGATGAGACACCAGGGGAACCCGACCCCGAGGTAGCCTTTTCCAGCGAATTCATCCTGTCCATCTTACCCACTAAAGATCTCGGGCGCATTAGGAATAGGTACGGACTTCTCGACCACTGCTCCTTGGTCGTTAACGTCCAGGGGGAGTAAATCTACCAGCGGGGTTTCACCACCCTATATGAGGACATTGTCATGGCTGGGTTTCACATCCCCCTCCATCCGGTCGCTCGGGACATCCTGATATACTTAGGGATTGCCCAGGGCCAGTTGGCCCCTCCATCTCTCGTTCTAGCATTTGATCCATTATTGGTAAACGAAAATGGTCTTTTCAGGTCATGGTATTCAGTTTTCAATAATCGATGCACATCCGCCATCTAGTTGGGATGTGTGTTGGCACTAATTCGACGTTTTTATTTGGAATAACCATTATGTCTGCCTTCTTTGGTACCATATGATGATGCCAAAATTGGTAAGAGAGATTTAGAAGATAGATACGGTGACACAATCAATTGTATGTGGTTCGACCTCGTTAATAAGTTGACCTACGTCCACGGGTGCGTCAGTGCGCTTCACTAGCAGATCACCGGCGTACCTATTGAGCCAACAATTGGGCGGCACTACCAATAATACTGGCGGGGTGTATGTGTATCAGGTGAGTGTATATGCTATTCTTTAAGTTAACCTAATCTAATTACAAGTTGATGAGCACAATTCATTGGAGGTTTCCTAAATGGCTTAGGAAACTATTTACACTTTTCCATTAGTCTTCTGACTGATTTAGGAAACTGCTGAGCTGTCAAACTGCACCTTGTGGAGAGCTATTGTGCCGCATGCCCAGGCTGTGCAAGCATACTGAGCGGTTGCCCTCGAAAGGCCTCGGGATCGGTGGGCCACCAGCTCCCTTTCCAGAGAATCTAGGTCCTTTCCTGTTGACATG
This sequence comes from Hydrangea macrophylla, assembly GCA_033977485.1. Lineage (NCBI taxonomy): Eukaryota > Viridiplantae > Streptophyta > Magnoliopsida > Cornales > Hydrangeaceae > Hydrangea > Hydrangea macrophylla. The sequence goes on from CM066992.1 coordinate 1,476,940, forward strand.
GAGGTTTGACTTATAGCAGAATATTCTGGGCATATCAACTGCCCCCATTTTTGAAGTTGATGTGATGTCCCATCAGATGAAGTTTGAAAATTAAGACTGCTCCCGAGGAACCGTCCGGTAAGAGGCTGGGACTCAAATTGGGGTGAGACCGGTCATTGTGGCCAGCCAGGATATGGACCAAGTAGTGGCCCTGTGGGCCCGAGTCCTACCTGCACCACGTATCAGCTTGTGACTGGCCTAGTCAGGATCAAACGATACCAATATGGATGTAACCGGACCGTTTATATGGTAACCGAACCATCTCGTCATGCATTTAATGCGTGCGCCTTCTGAGGCAACACTTCGCGTGCCCGAGGTGACAACTGTTAGCCACTTTGGGCGGGAAAGTGCATGAGCTGTTGGATCTATTTTGATCTAAACCATCCGTAGTTCCTATATAAAGGAACTCTTGTTCATTTCTCAACTCTTTGCTGCAAAGACACATATTCCCGAGCAGTTTGAGAGCGAGCAAGTTTCCGAGCAAGATTCCCGAGCCCTTTTCTGCGCTGAACATTGTAAGTCTCTCCTTTCCAGCTTCAGTTCTTCACTCTTTTCCTTCTCTTCTTTTCAGAGCGAGGCTGGAGAGAGCGAACCCACTTAGGTAAGAACGGGAGTAGGATTTTTTCTTCCTTAGGTTCTGTTCTTTCTTCATGTCAGGAGGCACCTTAGGGTAATTGAACTGAGCGGGAGTTTCTAGGGTAGTCTTGAGAAAGTACAATCTAGTGCTAAGTACCATTCACTCTTTGCCTTTTAGGTTAGTGACCTTGCCCCCATTGTATACCTGGCTCGGGGTTCCTGACCCATACTTAGGCCGTAACTTGCTTCCCCATCCTACCACAAGAGTACCAAAAATGGAACACTCTGGCTTCAATTATGCTTCCTGGTCAAAGGATGAGATATACCGATCGGGATCTCCTGACACCAGTCTAGATCCACCGTCTGCTTTCTTGTCTGACTAGCAAAGTGAAGGTAGGATCCCAATTCGTCTCTCTGACGATGAGTCAGACCAGGAAGCCCCCGTCACTTCCGTTTCCCAGGGTTGAGGTGACGAGACACCAGGGGAACCCGACCCCGAGGTACCCTTTTTCCAGCAAATTCATCCTGTCCATCTTGCCCACTAAAGATCTCGGGAGCTTTAGGGATAGGTACGACCTTCCCGACCACTGCTCCTTGGTCATTAACGTCGAGGGGGCCCAAATCTACCAGCGGGGTTTCACTACCCTATATGAGGACATCGTCATGGCTGGGTTTCACATCCCCATCAATCCGGTCGCTCGCGACGTCCTGATATACTAAGGGATTGCCCCGGGCCAGTTGGCCCCTCCATCTCTCGTTCTAGCATTTGATCTATGAACGGTAAAGGAAAGTGGTCTTTTCGGGTCATGGTATTCAGTTTTCGGTAATCGATGCACATCCGCCATCCAGTGGGGACGTGTGTTGGTACTAATTCAACGTTTTTATTTTGAATAACCGTTAGGTCTGCCTTCTTTGGTACCACATGATGATGCCAAAATTGGTAAGAGAGATTAACAAGACAGAAACAGTGACACAATCAATTGTATGTGGTTCGGCCCCGTTAATAAGTTGACCTACGTCCACGGGTGTGTCAGTGCGCTTCACTAGCAGATCACCGGCGTGCCTGCTGAGCCAACAATTGGGCGGCACTACCATTACTACCGGTCGGGTGTATGTGTATTAGGTGAGTGTATATACTATTCTTTAAGTTAACCTAATCTAATTACAAGTTGATTAGCACAATTCATTGGAGGTTTCCTAAATGGCTTAGGAAACTACTTACACTTTTCCATTAGTCTTCTGACTAATTTAGGAAACTGCTTAGCTGTTGGGCTGTCAAACTCCACCTTATGGAGAGCTGTTGTGCCACATGCCCAGGCTGTGCAAGCATACTGAGCGGTTGCCCTCGAAAGGCCTCGGGATCGGTAGGCCACCAGCTCCCTTTCCAGAGAATCTAGTTCCTTTCCTGTTGACATGGTGGTTTGACTTGTAGCAGAATATTTCTGGGCTTATCAACTGCCCCCATTTTTTAAGTTGATGTGATGTCCCATCAAATGATGTTTGAAAATTAAGACTGCTCCCGAGGAACCGTCCGGTAAGAGGCTGGGACTCAACCCGGGGTGAGACCGGTCATTGTGGCCAGCCAGGATATGGCCAGCGGTGGCCCTGTGGGCCCGAGTCCTACCTGCACCACGTGTCAACTTGTGACAGTCCTAGTCAGGATCAAACGATACCAATGTGGATGTAAGTGGACAGTTTACATGGTAAACGAACCATCTCGTCGTGCATTTAATGCGTACGCCTTTTAAGGCAACGCTTCGCGTGCCCGAGGTGACAACTGTTAGCCACTTTGGGCGGGAAAGTGCATGTGCCGTTGGTTCTATTTTGATCTAAACCATCCGTAGTTCCTATATAAAGGAACACTTGTTCATTTCTCAACTCTTTGCTGCAAAGACACATATTCCCGAGCAGTTTGAGAGCGAGCAAATTTCTGAGCAAGATTCCCGAGCCCTTTTCTGCGCTGAACATTGTAAGTCTCTCCTTTCCAGCTTCAGTTCTTCACTCTTTTCCTTCTCTTCTTTTCTGAGCGAGGCTGGAGAGAGCAAACCCACTTATGTTAGAACGGGAGTAGGATTTTTTCTTCCTTAGGTTCTGTTCTTTCTTCAAGTCAGGAGGCACCTTAGGGTAATTGAACCGAGCGGGAGTTTCCGGGGTAGTCTTAAGAGAGTGCAATCTAGTGCTAAGTACAATTCACTCTTTGTCTTTTAGGTTAGTGACCTTGCCCCCTTTGTATACCTAGCTCGGGGTTCCTAACCCATACTTAGGCCGTAACTTTCTTCCCCATCCTAACATAAGAGTACCAAAAATGGAACACTCTGGCTTCAATTCTGCTTCCTGGTCAAAGGATGAGATATACCGATCGGGATCTCCTGACACCAGCCTAGATCCACCATCCGCTTCCGCGTCTGACCAGCAAAGTAAGGTAGGATCCCGATTCGTCTCTCTGACGATGAGTTAGACCAGGATGCCCCCATCACTTCCATTTCCCATGGTTCAGGTGACGAGACACCAGGGGAACCCGACCTCGAGGTAGCCTTTTCTAGCAAATTTATCCTGTCGATCTTGCCCACTGAAGATCTCGGGCGCATTAGGGATAGGTACGACCTTCTCGACCACTGCTCCTTGGTCGTTAACGTCCAGGGGGCGCAAATCTACCAGTGGGGTTTCACCACCCTATATGAAGACATCGTCATGGCTGGGTTTCACATCCCCCTCCATCCGGTCGTTCGGGACGTCCTGATATACTTAGGGATTGCCCAGGGCCTGTTGGCCGCTCCATCTCTCGTTCTAGCATTTGATTCATGATTGGTAAAGGAAAATGGTCTTTTTGGGTCATGGTATTCAGTTTTCAGTGATCGATGCACATCCGCCATCTAGTTGGGATGTGTGGTGGTACTAATCCGACGTTTTTATTTGGAATAATCGATATGTCTTCCTTCTTTTGTACCACATGATGATGCCAAAATTGGTAAGAGAGATTAAGAAGACTGATATGGTGACACAATCAATTATATGTGGTTCAGCTCCGTTAATAAGTTGACCTACCTCCACGGGTGCGTCAGTGCACTTCACTAGCAGATCACCGGCGTGCCTGTTGAGCCAACAATTGGGCGGCGCTACCAATAATACCGGCCGGGTGTATGTGTATCAGGTGAGTGTATATGCTATTCTTTAAGTTAACCTAATCTAATTACAAGTTGATGAGCACAATTCATTGGAGGTTTCCTAAATGGCTTAGAAAACTATTTACACTTTTCCATTAGTCTTCTGACTGATTTAGGAAACTGCTGAGCTGTTGGGCTATCAAACTGCACCTTGTGGAGAGCTATTGTGCGGCATGCCCAAGCTGTGCAAGCATACTGAGCGGTTGCACTCGAAAGGCCTCGGGATCGGTGGGCCACCAGCTCCCTTTCAAGAGAATCTGGGTCCTTTCCTGTTGACATGGAGGTTTGACTTGTAGCAGAATATTTCTGGAAAGGTATGGGTGCAAGCATACCGAGGGGTCGGGAACTTAACTGTCAAGCTATGGGTGGAGACAACGGCCCTGGCTCTATTGAGTGTGAGCCTCCCAAGAATGATGTTGTAGGCAGATGGAGCCTCCACAATTATAAAGTTTGACAGCAGGGAGATCTGCTGAGCGTAAGTTCCCATAAGCACGGGGAGCTCCATGGTACCGAGCGGCTGGGTGCTTAATCCGTTGAAACCCACCAGGGGAGTGGCAACCGGGCAGATCCGATCCCTGGACATCTTGAGCTGATCGAATGCTGACACGAACATGATATCGGTCGAGCTGCCCGTGTCCACCAACACCCTCTTAACCACGTAATTGGCTATGGAGAGCGTCACGACTTGCAAATTGTCGGAGGTGAACGTCAGTATATCAGTTATCGAGGAGCCGGTGGATTGGACCTGCCAGACATCCACTCGGGATGCCTGAGCATGCCTCTTCCTTGCCGACTGTGAGTCCCCACCGCCCGACGCTCCTACTGAGATCACGTTCGATCAGTTTTTCTATGGCTATCTTCAACTTGAAGCAATGCTCTATGTCATGGTCGTGGTCTCTATGGAAGCGGCAAAACTTATCCCAATTCCTCTTACCGGGCGGGGTTTTTAGTTTTGCTGGTTGTTGAGGTAACCTCTGTGCCCCGGCGGTGGCCATGACTTCGTGGATTGGTCAGGATAGAGGCGTGAAAGCGATCTGTGGCTGATCCCAACCTCCTCTCTGCTGGTCCTTCCAGGGCTTTTTTACCGGGCCTGTCTCAGAGCCCTCACGCCTTCGCTTGGCCTTCAGGGACTCATCTCCCGCGACGCCGGAGCGTTTGGACTTCAGGAATTCTTCTGTGTCTATATATTTTTTGACCCTCTCCGAGAGCTCCACCAGGGTTGCTAGTCGGTCTCGATGGAATGATGTAGCAACCTTGGTGTGTTGAACCCCCGAGAAGAAGGCCATGATGGCCGTTGTTTTGTTCAAATTGCCAATCTGGAGCCTCTGCTGATTGAAGCAATCTATATACTCACTTAAGGATTCTCCCTTGTGTTGCATGAAAATCAATAGCTGAGTGTCTGGTTGTGACCGGTCAAGCATCCCTACGAACTGGCTAATGAACATCTTGCTCAGCGTCTTGAAGTCACCAACCGTTCAGGGCTTGAGGGCGTGGAACCATTGCACGACTGGCCCCTTGAGAGTGCTGGGAAAGGCCAGGCATAGCGATTCGTCGATTGTGATGACAACGACATCTGGGCCCTGTAAGTGCGAATGTGATCCACTGGGCTCCCTGTTCCATCATAGAAACTGAGATGTTGTGGCTTAAACTTTCGGGGGTTGGGGAATCCGGTGATCCGAGTGGTATAGGGTGACTCGGTCTCCATGTTGGTATGGTCAGGATGCTGCTTGTGGTTTAATTGCTCGTTCTATTTTTGTAAACCCTTGATTTGAGCATTCATGTCTTCCCGCTCGGTCTTCCTATCAATGTCCGAGCGGTAAGTTGGATCAGACGACGAGGCTTCCTCTTCCAAGTGTGTTGACCTCGGGCATAGAACCCGGCTCCAGCTCTGGCTCCGGCTCCGGCTTCCTCTTCGAAGTGTGTTGACCTCGGTCTCCCCGCCTCCGGGTCGGAGGGTCTTTGGCTGATTCCGGGGGCTTTGGCCCTGATCCCTCCCCCCTGGTCGCACGGCGTCTGTTGATGATGTCTCTGGCATCTTCCACCTGATGAGGATTGGTACGAGCTCGCCGCCTAGGGCGCCTGGGTGCTCTGCTATGGTCACCATCCCGGGTATGTTCCCAATCTGATGGGGATACCAGCGCGAAGTGGGTATGACTCTGGACTCTTTCGGGCTATCGGTCGGGGACACTCTTCCCGGTCTGATTCTCTGATTGAGGGCGTTTCTCTTGCAAGGCCAACAGCGCTTTGATTTACTGCTGGGTTTGACATTGTCCTTCCAGGAGTTGCACGAGCGCGGCTGTCATCTGCTCGGAGGTCATGGAGGCGGCCTGTGGCACGAGCTGTAAGTTCTCCTGACCGACCGGAGTAGTGTTTTTCTTACCCGTCTTCTGTGTCATGTTGATCAGTCAAGTAATTTGTTGATAAGGAACTTGTCGTTACCCACAGACGGCGCCAAACTGATGATGCCAAAAATTTGTAAGAGAGAATAAGAAGAGAGATATGGTGACACAATCAATTGTATGTTGTTCGGCCCCGTTAATAAGGTGACCTACGTCCACTGGTGCGTCAGTGCACTTCACTAGCAGATCACTGGTGGGCCTGGTGAGCCAACAATTGGGCGGCACTACCAGTAATACCGGCCGGGTGTATGCGTATCAGGTGAGTGTATATGATATTCTTTAAGTTAAGAATGCGATCCCCTCTAATAGGTGTGAGTGACCCCTTTTATAGGTGTAAGAGACCACCCGTATTATGCAACTGATTAGATAAGGAAGCCTAATCTAATTACAAGTTGATGAGCACAATTCATGGGAGGTTTCCTAAATGGCGTAGGAAACTATTTACACTTTTCCATTAGTCTTCTGACTGATTTAGGAAACTGCTGAGCTGCTGGGCTGTCAAACTGCACCTTGTGGAGAGCTACTGCAGAGAGCTACTGCGCCGCATACCCGGGCTGTGCGATCATACCGAGCGGTTGCCCTCAAAAGGCCTCGGGATCGGTGGGCCACCAGCTCTCTTTCTAGAGAATCCAGGTCCTTTTCTGTTGACGTGGAGGTTTGACTTGTAGCAGAATATTTCTGGGCATATCACCACATGAGTTGGACTAACCCAAGGGTTGTGAGAAATAAGATAAATGATCTGAACATCACTTAGTTTTAAAACTTCCTTTTTGACTACTTCGTGCATGTTGGGATTCAGACGCCTTGGCATTTGTCACAACGGTTTAGCGTCTTCCTCTAAATATATTTTATGGGTGCAAACAGATGGGCTTATGCCTTTGAAGTCAGCAATAGTCCATCCTAATGCTCCCTTATGTTTTTTCAGCATTTGAATTAATTTACCCTGTTGTTCAAGACTTAGACTAGATGATAGGATAATAGGGTAAGTCTTTTTCAGTCCCTAGGAAAGCGTATTTGAGCTCTTTTGGTAGCTCCTTTAACTCTAAATCGAGAAACTAAAAATTGGAGGGGATGACTAACTTTGTTTTTGGAGGCAGCGGTTCATATGGTGCTAACCATATGCATTCAACTCTATCATCCTTTTTCATTTTCATCATGAGGCAAGTTAGATTTAGGTCGATGTCCAATGGAGTAGAGTTTTTAGGTTGATAGATGATTCGAGGTGAAAAGTGTATGTTCATAGCGTATTATATGGTCCTTTATGCATACTTTTATCCTCAAAGTCCCTACATTTAGGTGCATTCTAATAACAATTTTCTTTTTATTGTATTAATGGTAAAACATATGTTTATGCGTTGTTTTATAGGTATTAGAATGCAAATCAATGAAGTGAAGCTATCAAAATGAAGACTTCAGATTTGGAAGATTTACCCAGAGATACAAAATGTAGATCCTTGAGTTACGGTCACGTGGACACAAACGAGAGGTCAATCCAAGGTTCGAGTGAAAAGTTATGGATATTCTCCCATCGGTGCGCAAAGCTATCAAAAATCAGAGAGTTCAAGCCCTTGGGCAGAGTTCAATCGATTGAGAGTTCGATCGATCGAACTAAGCTCGATCGATCGAACTTTATTTTCATCCAAAAGTCCCGTAAACTCTGCAGGAACCCTATATATAAGTCGTTTTGATGCCAGACGAAGGGAGGACGCTCCAGAACACAAAAAACATCAGTTTAGGGTAGTTTTAGGGTTAGATTAGGAGTAGATTAGGTTAGATTCTTGTTTTTCTTCCTGTTTTCCATTGTTTAATTGAAGATTATTCAAGATTCAAGTTGGTTCCATGTTTATTACAAATTATATTCAGATTATTCTAGGATTTTTTCTTTTCCTTTTCTCTATTTGATTGTTTATTAATCTAGCTATTATGATTACTCTAGTTTATGATTCCTGTATTAGTTTATTCATATTTCCGTAGTTTAGACGTTGGAAATATGTGATGAAATATTGATTCTTAGCCTCTGTAATGTAATCTTTAGAAACCTTGGGCTCGATCGATCGAAGGTATTTCGATCGATCGAACCAGAGCCATAGTCAAGCGATCGAAGACATTTCGATCGATTGAAGGATGACGTTGTCCGATCGATCGAGAGCGCTTCGATCGATCAAACATGTTAATTCCTGAGATGATTCTTTTAAGTACTCCATGACTTTCTGTTTTGGAAATCTGTCATCAAATTGATCGAACATGTTAATTCCTGAGATGATTCTTTTAAGTATTCCATGACTTTCTGTTTTAGAAATCTGTCATCAAATTGTCCCTATAAGCTCAGTTTGTCACAACAGTTATTAGAACTTGAAGCCTTGAGGCTATTTTCTTCATTGACGTTTGAAAACCACTTTGAATGCTAACAACATTTAGAGTGCAAGTAATAACCATTGCTTTAAACCGTCTTCTAAGTATTTTTAATCACTTGTGATGATGTAGTCCCGGTCATGAAAAGGGCTATTGATTCTTTATCTTTAGAAAAATACAGAATACTGAAAAGGGATGTACTCCATAGAGCGTTAATGAATATGCATGGTAGATGGTTAGGATCAATGTGGATTCATGTGTTTCCAACACCTTTAGTTTATTTATTAAATTAGTTATGTTTCTATAAGCTTTAGTTTAATATTTAGTTTAATTTAATTAATTAGGATTCATTAGAACCTCCAACCCTTCATTTTTATTTTCTTTTCTTTAGGTTGTAACTTAGTATATTTTCTTCCTATTCCTTCCCTGTGGGATCGACCTGGACTTCCAGTACTATATTGCTTGCACGATCACCTACACTTGGGCGTTGCACAAGAGCGCACAACCTTTTAGTTGTGTCAAGTTTATCTCCAATTTTTCTTACTTAGTAAAAAAAAAATTTTACTTTGGACTTTTTCTCTCACAAGTACAAAAAAAAATAAATAAAATTTCATTGTTTAAAAATTTTGGATAAACATGTCTTATCCATATTACCCTCCTTACAACACAAGCACCAATAATAGGTACACACTAGAAAATCGAAATTTTTATCACCCAAGTTGGCAAGCACCCACCTATGACGCGCATTATCAACCCGAGTGCTGCCAACCACCACAATGGGAAAACAATAGTTCTAGTCCCCCATATTATCAAACATATCAAGAACCTCCATATGCAGAGTTCTATCAACCGCAATGGGGCGATAACCAAAATAATAATGTAGGATATCGTAGTAGTTCCCACGATTACCAAACGCGCCAAGACTTTTCCTTTGGCGAGTCTTGCCCACAAATGCAATGGGATGGGAATTACTATCAACCACAATGGGGCGAAACTTGGTATAGTAATAATGAGGAGAATAACCAAGTTGAGGATAATGGTATGTTAAAATTACTGGTGAGTGAAATGAAAAGGCTAGATAGTGCACTTGATAAATTAAAAACTAGATATCAACAAGCAGATGCTAGCCAACCTTTAGAAGACTACATCAGTCCTTCAACACTACAACCTAAATTTCAAGACATTAACAATGGAATGAAATTGGAGGACAATGACGGGTTTATACCGAATGAGGTTAACAACTCACTTGAGAAATTGACAACCCAACACGAACTCCAAAACCAAACCGTTGAGCATGAAGTTGTAGAACCATTTTCTCTTCAATATACACCCCCAGACATCAACTCCTTTACTACCTTGATGAAATTACACAATCTCTTTGTCCAAAGCACCTCAATAGATGATATATATAGTGAGGAGAATTACAAGGATGAGAATGAGGATTTAAAAGATAATGCAAGTTTAGGTGGTTGCACGCAATTAGGAAAGAATGAGTCCCCTGTTGACTCTACCCCTACCTTTGATAGTGACCCTAGGGAGGACGTAATTGGAAATTCTAAATTAAATTTAGATTCTTTTGACATTCATGATCCCCCACCTCTTTTTGCCGAAGAGGTGGTGTCACCAAGTTTTCCATCACCTATCCTCTCTATCCATCAATGCTCTCATCCCGAGTTTGAAAATCTTGTGTACCCTAATATTGAACAAATAGAATGTGTTGTGGAAGAGGATGGTAAGGATTCTAGCACATGTTTTTCGCAAAATTTAATCTTTCAAAATTCTTTGAGAGAAGACTTGGAAAATATTGGACCCACATTAAATGATCTTAAACTTTAACAAGAAGCTAGTAATCTGCTACACTACTTGACCTTCTTGAGTAATAATGACATTGAGGCTCAAATAGATACCTTTATCCATGTCCAGTCCAAAACCATGTGCATAGAACAGAAATTAAATTCCTATGATCATATATCTATAGATTTTGTTCTAGGACAAGAGGAGGGTAGTAAAGCTTCATTAGAACATCACTTAGACCCTGCCCCTTTTATTGAACCATGGCCTTCGCCTGTTTTTGATAATAAGAAAATAGAGGCAGTTATAGAAAATACCAACACCAAAGATCTTTCCTTGAGTATAATTCCTAAGAAGTGTGGTATTCCTCTTATAACTATGCCTAACAAATTTGGAAGCCATTGGTTTTGCATCATCTCCTCTGACCTTGAGCATGACATTAGTTGGGGGGGAGTTGCATTTTTATGAGGATTCCAACGTTCTTTTCACTGTTAAATTTTTTCATTGGGAGGATCCTCAAAAATTTCGGTTATTACTGTATAATAAAAATATTGATTAACCGAATTTATCTACTGAGTAGTTGTATTATATTCTCTATTTTTCTTTGTTGCAACTAATGATTTTGCAGGTAACTTAAAAAAAATAATTGGATATTAACGCCTCGAGGTAACATCTTTCCTTCTCTCACTTTACTTTACATGTCCATGTGCTTAGTTTAGAACATTGAGGACAATGTTTAGTTTTAGTTGAGGGAGTGAGTCATTGCATGCCTCGTTTATTTCTTTTTATGCTTTCGTGTCAATACACCTGCTTAGCAACATGCAACTCAAACTCAGTAAATTAAAATTATCAAAAAATTTCAAAATTTATAATTTTTTTTAAAGATATTAAAATGATTCTCGTATTTCTCTGTTAGTTAATGTAGTTAGTCATGATGCATTAGTGTTATTTTCTGTATGTTACTAGCATGTGATACACAATGACAGTTTCTGTACTATCTTAGTTATGGTATGTTTTATGCTTTTTAATCTTTAAACAACTTTGAGCACGTTGTAACAACCTAGTACATAGCTAAAATGGATTAGTAAGCATAACTTAGGTGTCTTGAGAGACTGTAGTGGAGACTAATAACCCAAGTGAGCTTTTGTGTCATTCTTTGTTCTTGAGGGTTTTATAAAATTACTCTTACTTTTTGAAAAGCGTTGTAATTCGTTGAAAGTCTCATTTTTCTTCTTCATTTTGACTGATCACTAGAAGAGAACGTTAAGGATTTACCAAATTTAGAGCTCTTGAATTTATTGAAATGAATAAGCCTATGAACATAGAAGATGGTTTAGGCCATCTTTTGACCATACATGAATAATACAGCTTTGGCATACCTCTATGATACTCATTTATTTCACCCTTTGAGCCTTACAATAATTTCCTTGTCTTCAGAATCCTAAAGTCTATACCTAACTCCAATTAGGAGTTCAAGCCTCAGTTCTTTAACTAAGAATGATTTGGTATGTGTTATCTTGACAAGAAGTTTGGTTCTGTGAATAAGGGAAAGTTGGCAAAGAAAAAAAAAGATGGAAAGAAAAAAAAAAGAAAAAAAAAGCAAGAAAAAAAATGCCAATGGTTGTTACAAAAGAAAAAGAAAAAATAAAAATCAATAAAAAGACGAGTGTGAAAAATAAATAAAAAAGAGAGAGAGAAAAGAGAGATTGGAGAGGTGGGGAAGTTTGAAAAGTTATAGTAGATATTCCAATCACATCCTTTGACTCAATTGAAAATCACAAGCCTCTTTCTTTTTTCACCTAACACCTCTTTTTCAAAGTCCTGATGATTTTAAGTAAATTGGATTAGAAGTTAAGGTAAAGAAAGAGTTCTCCACGGTATCTCGCTCTTCTAGTGAACAGTATCCATTCATTAGACTTCGCGCACTATAAAATTCCGTTTTTCTATTTAGATATGAGAAGCATTAGATTCCATTTACAATTACTCTTTATAGCTTCTATATCATGAGTGATAATTATTACTCCTAATTCAGAGTGATTTCATCTTGAGAGTGTAATCCCGGTGAGAGTTGAGTCAAAATGAACGTCTTGACAGTGTCTTAGGTTATGCGAGCTTTGAAATTGAAGTTTTTCATTTTCGTTGTCCATTCACACACACATTGAAGATTAATAGCTATAGAATATTCTAATGACTTTGATAGTAGATTAACTGTAATATGTGTGTTGCATGGCTATAGCATACTAGAGAGTTTCATAATAATGTTGAGCTTAACCACAGTGCTAAATGAGAGGAAAATTTCTTGAAAACATTTAAGCTAAAACCATTACCATAAACATGAACTTTGTGGGTAGATTCACTGCAAACCCTCACAAGACAACACTCATCCACTAAGGGGAACCTAGGGGTTTAAAGGCTTGTTGCATACGCTAAATGCAATCGCGATTCCTGCGAAAGTGATTTAGGATTTTTAATTTATTTTGTTTTCAATTTTTAGAGTTAATTAAACATTGTTGTAGTTCGCTTCATTGCTAAGGACTAGCAACGAGCTAGTTGGGGGTGTGATTCGAGGTGAAAAGTGCATGTTCATAGCGTATTATATGGTCCTTTATGAATACTTTTATCCCAAAAGTCCCTACATTTAGGTGCATTCTAATAACAATGTTCTTTTTATTGTATTAGTGCTAAAACATATGTTTATACATTGTTTTATAGGTATTAAAATTCAAATGAATGAAGTGAAGCTAAAGAAATTGATTATGGTGAAGAGAACAACAGAAATAGCTGAGAAAATGCCAATTTTGACAATGAAGAATTCAGATTTGGACGATTTACCTAGAGATATAAAATGTAGATCTTTGAGTAACGGTCGCATGGCTGCAAACGGGAGGTTAATCCGAGCTTCGAGTGAAAGATTATGGCCTTTCTCCCATCGGTGCGCAGAGCTGTCAAAAATCAGAGAGTTCAAGCCCTTGAGCAGAGTTCAATCGATTGAGAGTTCGATCGATCGAACTAAGCTCGATCGATCGAACTTTATTTTCATCCAAAAGTTGCGTAAACTCTGCAGGTACCCTATATATAAGTCGTTTTGACTCCAGACGAAGGGAGGACGCTCCAGAATGCGAAAAATAGCAGTTTAGGGTAGTTTTAGGGTTAGATTAGTATTAGATTAGGTTAGATTCTAGTTTTTCTTCCTATTTTCCATTGTTTAATTGAAAATTATTCAAGATTCAAGATGGTTTCATGTTTATTACAAGTTATATTCAGATCATTCTAGGTTTTTTTCTTTACCTTTTCTCTATTTGATTGTTTATTAATCTAGCTATAATGATTACTCTAGTTTATGATTCCTATATTAGTTTATTCACGTTTCTGTAGTTTAGACATTGGAAATATGTGATGAAATATTGATTCTTAGCCTCTGCCATGCAATCTTTAGAAACCTTGGGCTCGATCGATCGAAGGTATTTCAATCGATCGAACCAGAGCCATAGTCAAGCGATCGAAGGCATTTCGATCAATTGAAGGATGACGCTGTTCGATCGATCGAGAGCGCTTTGATTGATCGAACATGTTAATTCTTGAGATGATTCTTTTAAGCATTTCATGACTTTCTGTTTTAGAAATCTGTCATCAAATTGTCCCTATAAGCTCAGTTTGTCACAACAGGTTTTAGAACTTGAAGCCTTAAGCTATTTTCTTCAATGACTTTTGAAAACCACTTTGAATGCTAACACCATTTAGAGTGCAAGTAATAACCATTGTTTTAAACCATCTTCTAAGTATTTTAAATCACTTGTGATGGTGTAGTCCCGGTCATGAAAGGGCTATTGATTCTTTATCTTTAGAAAAATACGGAATACTGAAAAGGGATGTACTCCATAGAGGGTTAATGAATATGCATGGTAGATGGTTAGGATCAATGTGGATTCACGTGTTTCCAACACCTTTAGTTTATTTATTTAATTAGTTATGTTTCTATAAGCTTTAGTTTAATATTTAGTTTAATTTAATTAATTATGATTCATTAGAACCTCCAACCCTTCATTTTTATTTTCTTTTCTTTAGGTTGTAACTTAGTATATTTTCTTCCTATTCCTTCCCTGTGGGATCGACTTGGACTTCTAGTACTATATTACTTGCACGATCACCTACACTTGGGTGTTGCACAAGAGCGTACAACTTTTTAGTTGTGTCAATAGACAGCATCAAATTGTGACACCACTACCTCCAAAGGATCTTTATAGTCGACCAAATCGGCCTAATCTTCAATGACTGTCTGGATGTAGTTTACTTCTTTCTCATCCTTGTATTTTTCAGGTCTGGGATTTGAGAAGATTTTTACGGTTGTACTCATGTTCCCGAATACGATAGTTATTGTACCACTTCTTATGTTTATCGTGGCATCAATTGTGTTTAGAAATGGACGTACAAAATTGTGCACATGGGTTAGACACAGGTTCAGTGTCTAGAATTACAAAATTTTTCGGGAAGACAAATGAGTCTATTTGTATGAGGACATCTTTCAACACCCCTCTCGGGTATTTAACCGACCTATCTGCCAATTGTAGTGCAACTCGGGTGGGTTTGTATTCACCTTACCCTAGTTGTGTATAAACTGAATATGGCAGCAGATTTACGCTTGGTCCTATGTCGAGGAGTGCGATGTCTATTCTTTGATTCCCAATTTGACATGAGACAGTGGGAGTACTAGGGTCTTTGAGTTTTGGAGGCAATTCATTTTGGATGATTGTGCTTTCTTGGCAAGCGACATAAACCTGTTTCTTCACACTTTGCCTCCTCTTGATCGTGCATAAATCTTTGAGATACTTAGCGTAGGCCGGTACTTGTTTATTATCATCAAAGAGTGGAAGGTTTATTTTTACTTGTTTAAATAGTTCCAAGAACTCCTGATTCTTTAGCTCATTTTTGGGTTTTTTTAGGCGTTGAGGATAAGGTGCGGGGAAAGGGCATTTAGGTAATTCTTCATTAACAAGCTCCTTTCCGGGCCTTCTCTCAACTTCTTCCACTTCTTTAGGAGCTTCATCATTTGAGTCTAATGGTTTGTTATTAGTTGATTGCTCCTCTTCCTGAGTAGAGGGTTCATTTTTGTTTACCACTTCATCCTCCTCATACTCTTCAGGAGTAGAGAGAGGCATATTGTGCCCTATGATCTTGCCGCTTCTTAGAGTAGTCATGGCTTTAGCATGTTCTTGATTATTTGGACCATCACTGTATCCCTTATTTCAAGTGGTTGTGCAGGAAACGTCCCACCCGAGCCCTCTTGTTGTCCATCCATTCTCTCTAATGTCGCAAACATTCTGCTCATCATTTAAATTAACTGTTGTGTTAAGTTCACATTAGAGAGTGGATCTTCTTATTGCACCTTTTTATGTGGTGGCACGTACACGTTTGACTGTTGATTATTTGAGGGTGGAGCTTAGCTGTAATTACTAGATCTGTTTTGATTGAATGGCTAGGATTGCCTATTGTATTGCCCTTGATATTTGTTATTATTATTGTAGGGTTGTTGTTGATATTGGTTTTGGGTCCCAGCGTCATTTTTTCAATCAAGACCGGGGTGATTCCATCGATTATTTTTATCTTGAAAATTATTGTTGTTGTTATAGGAATTCCCCGCCCCTCTATATCCTTGCATGGCATTCATCTCCATTGGGGCTTGTTCTTGAAAATACGGCACATTGGGATAGTACTGAGTGGTATATCCCAACATATTTCATGTGCCGCATGGTTCTTTAGGCACAACCTGCCTAGAACTTTCTCCTTTCATCCCTCATTCCTCTACTTTCTTTGCTTGTTATTCATATTTGGTCATTAGGTGATCTTCACTTTTTAACTGGTATATACTTTTCTCCTCTACACCTGATATTTGTGCACATGGGACATCATTAGAGTTAGACCATTCATGTGCATGTTCAGCTAACCAGACGAAGTGGGTTTTAGCCTCTTTAGTGTTTTTGCTAAGAAATAGACCTGAGCTCATGGTTTCAACCAGCTTTTTAGTTTCACCATTTAATCCTTCATAAAAGTAGCTAATGGTTCGCCATTTCTCATACCCGTGATGTGGGCATGAGAGAAGCAAATCCTTGAAACGCTCCCAAGTTTGGGTGAACGTTTCATTGCTCTTTTGTTTTTAGGAGATTATTTGACATTAAAGTTCGGTGGTTATGCGAGGTGGAAAGAATTTCTTTAAAAATGAAGTGTTCATTGCATGCCATGTGAAGATTGAATTTGGCTTAAGGTTGAGTAGCCATGCTTTTGCTTTATCCTTCAAGGTGAAGGGGAAAAGCATTAGTCGTGTTACGTCGACAGGACAGTTTTATGAGAATGTTTTGTAAACATCCTCCATGTCTTTGACATGTAGATATGCCTTCTCGATTTTCATTCCATGAAAGGTTGGAAGGAGTTGAATCATTCCATTTTGAAATTGGAATGAGAATACAAGAAGGCGTAGGTGCGTGTTCTGGTTGCATGAGATCGCACAATGGACGTAATGGATCATCAATAGGCACAACCATATTCTCACCATTTTCACTTTGATTGTCACCCATTGAATCTGTAGGTGTGGCTATGGGATTAATATAACTATTAGAGTCAGATAAGTAGAATGGATTTCTGAAACTTCCTTCGATGGAATTATTGGACATGAAAGGGAAAAGATCTAAAAAGATTTAAGACCTAAAGGGGAAAGAAAAATGAAAAATGGAAATAGATGAAGAAAGAGCGAGGTTTCTAAGTAAAAGTTGGTCGCCTTCCCCGGCAACAGCGTTAAAAACTTGACACGAGAATTATTTTGTATGCGCTTGTGTGCTATACCCAAGTATAGGTAATCATGCAAGTAGTATTCTGGTTAAACTAATTACTTAGAATTACTCACAGGGAAGGATGTAAACTAATTACTTAGATTAAACTCTAACCGGAAAATAAAAATTCAATGTTTAAAGAGTGTAGAACACAAAGTTCCACAATTAATGACTACTAAAATAAAATAATTAAATTAACTAATGATCAACTAATTAACTAGAGCAATGTTTAAAACGGTGTTTCTTAATAAAAGGGGAATGTTGGGATCACACGAATCCGCAGTGACCTAACCATCTACCATGCAGTTACATTAAAGCTCAATGCAGTACATCTTCTACAGTATTCCGTATTTCTCTTAATATAAAGAATCCATAGCCCTTTCATGACTGGGACTATATCATCACAGTTGATTCGTGACACAATAAAGCAGTTTGAAATAATAGTTAAGACTCCCACTCTGAATGGTGTTAGCATTCAAAGTGGTTTTCAAAAGGTATTGAATAAAACTGCCTTAAGGCTTAAAACTCAGAAACTGTTTTGACAAACTAAGCATTTGGGGACAGTTTGATAACGAATCTCTAAAGCAGAAAGTCTAGGAATACTGCATAGGATATTCTCAAGAATTTGAAGGTTCGATAGATCGACGTGCTTTCGATCGATCGAACATCGTCATCTCTCAATCGATCGAAATGTCTTCGATCGCTTGACTCTATCTATGGTTCGATAGATCAAACTCTCTTCGATCGATCGAACAGAGGTTTTACACTAATGCATGGAAGAGACTGGAGATCACTGTTTCACCGTGATCTCCCAACCCTAGGACTACTCAGGCATGGTCTGGATTGTCACAAATATGTTTTTAATGTGATAATTCATTAAAGCCCTGTTTGGTTTTGAAAAACTATGGTTTAATCAATATCTAACATGCAAAACTATAACTATTTAGATTTTAAGCTACTAGAACTAATGACAGAATGCAAAACAAATATCAAAACCTAGAATAACAAAACTTTGATTACTTTATGAGAATCCTAACCAAACCAATATCAAATCTTGATAAACCTATAAAAACCATGAACAAAACTCTCTATCTCTCTATGTAAAACTGATGAAAATAATGTGGGCGTTCTTATGGACGTCTTACAAACTAATATATACAGACAACCTAAGAGCTAGGGTTACAACGCCTGTTTCTGGTACGTGCGTGTGTGTTATGATAAAAGGCATGTTCGATCGATCGAACATCACTGGATCGATTGAACTTATAGATTACTTAAGCGCTTGAACATTACTCAATTGATCAAAGTCTCGATCGCTTGAACCCCTTCGGTCCCTTGAAGTCTACCTTTCATCTTTGAATTCTCTTATTTATAATCCAGCATTCCCTTTATCCTGTTATTCATTCCTCCACCCAGGAGAACAGTAATCTGCATAAATAGTAGCTAAAATAATACAACTTATCATAGATTAGTTACATTGAATAAAAACTAGTAGTGTAATACAAATTGTAGATATAGTAGGGAATTGTAAACTACATCAGTGTATTTCTCTATTTTAGCACGGTTGTATTTTACAAATACCCCCGCTTGTCATCCACCTTGGCTTGGTATCTCACGCTCGAACCAAGCAAGACTAGGGTTTGGGAGGAAGTGGTTTAGACATTCGTAGCACAGTATGAGTACAACCACTAGGTAAGGGAACAAAGAATTGTTTGCTGAATATCTGAGTAGATGGGGGGAAAAGGCATGTAAGATGGTGCAGAGGCCATCTGGGAAAGATCAAATCTGAATGTTAATGAAGAATCTCCAACTGGTGTATCAGGAAATGATAAGGTTTCAGTCGATTAACACTTTTGCCGAAGTCATTGATGTGGGAACGAAGATAGAGGACGTGGTCCAAGAAGGGGTGATTAAGAAGGAAGAACAACCGAATCGATACAGGAGGTTGAACTATGGGTCAAACAGAGGACATTTGGGGGGCCACTCTGGCCCCACTGATGTCAATAAATTGAGTGGACTAGAAGAGGAATTTCGACATAACACCGAGAAGAGGAGGGGACATTTGGGGTGCCACTCTGTCCCCTCATCTTCTCAGTGGTTTCAGCTAACCACTCGAAGTGGGTTTCAGCCTCTTTAGTGTTTTTGCTAAGAAATGGACCTCAGCTCATGGTTTCAACTAGCTTTTTAGTTTCATCATTTAATCGATCATAAAAGTAGCTAATGGTTCGCCATTTCTCATACCCGTGATGTGGGCATGAGAGAAGCAAATCTTTGAAACGCTTCCAAGTTTGGGTGAACGTTTCATTGCTCATTTGTTTTTAGGAGATTATTTGACATTTAAGTTCGGTTGTTATGCGAGGTGGAAAGAATTACTTTAAAAATGAAGTGTTCATTGCATGCCATGTGAAGATTGAATTTGGCTTAAGGGTGAGTAGCCATGCTTTTCTTTTATCCTTCAAGGTGAAGGGGAAAAGCATTAGTCGTGTTACGTCTACAGGACAGTTTTATGAGAATGTTTTGCAAACATCCTCCATGTCCTTGATATGTAGATATGCCTTCTCGCTTTTCATTCCATGAAAGGTTGGAAGGAGTTGAATCATTCCGTTTTGAAATTGGAATTCGCCCGCATGGGGTGGAATGAGAATACCTGAAGGCGTAGGTGCGTGTTCTGGTTGAATGAGATTGCACAATGGACGTAATGGATCATCAATTGGCACAACCATATTCTCACCATTTTCACTTTGATTTTCACCCATTGAATCAGTAGGTGTGGTTATGCGATTAATATAACTATTAGGGTCAGATAAGTAGAATGCATTTCCGAATATTCCTTCGATGGAATTATCGGACATGAAAGGGAAAAGAAAAATGAAAAATGGAAATGGATGAAGAAAGATCGAGGTTATCTAAGTAAAAGTTGGTCGCCTTCCCCGGCAACGGCGCTAAAAACATGACACGAGAATTATTTTGTATGCGGTTGTGTGCTATACCCAAGTATAGGTAATCATGCAAGTAGTATTCTGGTTAAGACCAGGTCGATCCCACAGGGAAAGATGTAAACTAATTACTTAGATTAAACTCTAACAGGAAAATAAAAATTCAATGTTTAAAGAGTGTAGAACACAAAGTTACACAATTAATGACTACTAAAATAAAACAATTAAATTAACTAATTAACTAGAGCAATGTTTAAAAAAGTGTTTCTTAATATATGGGGAATGTTGGGATCACACTAATATGCAGTGACCTAACCATCTACCATGCAGTTACATTAAAGCTCAATGGAGTACATCTTCTACAGTATTCCGTATTTCTCTTAATATAAAGAATCCATAGCCCTTTCATGACCGGGACTATATCATCACAGTTGATTCGTAACACAAGAAAGCAGTTTGAAATATTAGTTAAGACTCCCACTCTGAATGGTGCTAGCATTCAAAGTGGTTTCCAAAAGTTATTGAAGAAAACTGCCTTAAGCCTTAAAGTTCAGAAACTGTTTTGACAAACTGAGCATTAGGGGACAGTTTGATAACAAATCTCTAAAGCAGAAAGTCTAGAAATACTACATAGGATATTCTCAAGAATTTGAAGGTTCGATCGATCGACGCGCTTTCGTTCGATCGAACATCGTCATCTCTTAATTGATTGAAATGTCTTCGATCGCTTGACTCTATCTATGGTTCGATAGATCAAACTCTCTTTGATCGATCGAACAGAGGTTTTACACTACTGCATGGAAGAGACTGGAGATCACTGTTTCATCGTGATCTCCCAACCCTAGGACTACTTAGCATGGTCTGGATTGTCACTAATATGTTTTTAACGTGATAATTCATTAAAGCCCTGTTTGGTTGGGAAAAATTATGGTTTAATCAATATCTAACATGCAAAACTATGACTATTCAGATTATAAGCTACTGGAACTAATGGCAGAATGTAAAACAAATATAAAAACCTAGAATAACAAAAATTTGATTACTTTATGAGAATCCTAACCAAACCAATATCAAATCTTGATAAACCTACAAAAACCATGAACAAAACTCTCTATCTCTCTATGTAAAAATGATGAAAATAATGTGGGCGTTCTTATGGACGTCTTACAAACTAATATACATAGACAACCTAAGAGCTAGGGTTACAACGCCTGTTTCTGCTACGTGCGTGTGTTATGATAAAAGGCATGTTCGATCGATCGAACATCACTCGATCGATTGAACTTATAGATTACTTAAGCGCTTGAACATTACTCAATCGATCAAAGTCTCGATCGCTTGAACCCCTTCGGTCGCTTGAAGTCTACTTTTCATCTTTGAATTCTCTTATTTATAATCCAGCATTCCCTTTATCCTGTTATTCATTCCTCCACCCAGAAGAACAGTAATCTGCATATATAGTAGCTAAAACAATACAACTTATCATAGATTAGTTACATTGAATAAAAACTAGTAGTGTAATACAAATTGTAGATATAGTAGGGAATTGTAAACTACATCAGTGTATTTCTCTATTTTAGCACGATTGTATTTTACAAATACCCCCGCTTGTCATCCACCTTGGCTTGGTATCTCACGCTCGAACCAAGCAAGACTAGGGTTTGGGAGGAAGTGGTTTAGACATTCATAGCACAGTATGAGTACAACCACTAGGTAAGGGAACAAAGAATTGTTTGCTGAATGTCTGAGTAGATGGAGGGAAAAGGCATGTAAGATGGTGCAGAGGCCATCTGGGAAAGATCAAATTCGAATGTTAATGAAGAATCTCCAACTGGTGTATCAGGAAATGACAAGGTTTCAGTCGATTAACACTTTTACCGAAGTCATTGATGTGGGAACGAGGATAGGGGACGCGGTCCAAGAAGGGGTGATTAAGAAGGAAGAACAACCGAATCGATACAGGAGGTTGACCTATGGGTCAAACGGAGGACATTTGGGTGGCCACTCTGGCACCACCGATGTCAACAAATTGAGTGGACTGGAAGAGGAAGTTTGACATAACACCGAGAAGAGGAGGGGACAAACAACCATGGAAGTTTTCAGATTTGGGGGTATCACTATAAACCCCCTTTGATAGGCTGATGGCAAAAGGGCATCTTCGCCTGTTAGAATATCGACCTTTACCGAATCCACTTCTGCCAATTTTCCAGGAGGATCTCTATTGAAAATTTTACTAGCAAAAGGGTAACTCTACGGATCAATGCACAAGGTTAAGGCATGAAACACAGGACCTTATTGCTAACAAGGTGATATCTAAGCCGCCTGTTAAAACTCCCAACGTTACCAGAAATCCAATACTGAGCCACCATGCTGTACCACCACCGTAGGGCCTCTATTTCTTAGGGATAGAAGAGGTGATCCGTCCAAGCTAATCACAAGGATTAGGGAACTAAGGAGGTATTACCAGTTACCTGGGGATTGGGAATCTGTATGCTCGGGAATCATTCAGGGGTATGTAAACTAGAAATAACAAAGCAAATGGATTGGTGGGTTCAAGAAACTAGCAACATTGATGTGGATCAAGTAAAAGAAAACCTATGGTGTGAGAGTGATGAAGAGATGGAAACAAAGAAGGAGAATTTGAAAGTTATTTCAGTGGTCACCAATTTATGGGTAATTGAAGAAGTCCATCATCTAACTCGGTCAAGGAGACATTTCAAGCCACATGAGCTAGAGGAAGATCACCCGGGGAGGGAGTTGGACAAAGGAAGGGGAAGATGAACGAAGAAGAAGAAGAGGACAGGGTTCTGAAACAATTGAATAAAACTCAGGCCAATATCACCATATGGGGATTGCTGATCGCTTCTAAATGTCATAGGCAGCCAGTCTTGGATGCTTTAAACAAGCCCAATGTTTCTATCAACACAGCATCGGAGCACCTCGTATGAATAATCGGCAAAATCCCAACTCTGGCTATTATCTTTTCCTTAGATGACATAGCCCCTGAAGGGCCCATTCACAATAAGCCATTGTACACCACTATCGAATGCTTGGGGAATACCATACCTGCTTGTCTTGTTGACAACGGGTTTGCTTTAAATCTGTGCCCATTTCTAACGGCCAAGAGAATGGGTCTAGACGAGTCCACTTTTATCCTGTCTAAGCAAAAGGTAAGGGCGTATGATAACACCCAAAGGACAGTCATGGGTATAATCTTTCTCAATCTCATAATTGGACCAGTAGAAAAAGAAGGCGTTCTAGATCATTGACATCCCCATTTGCTTTAATCTACTAATGGGAAGGCCATGGTTGGACAGTCTGGGTGCCATACCATCGATAATCCATCAAAAGCTCAAGTGTGTCTGGAAAAACAAAGTCTGTGATAACCTTGGGGATAGTTGGATCTGCCTATCTGAAGCTTCATCAAATGCATCAGTTCTAGAAGTACAGTCATAAGAATAAGGAATAGATCTGGGAGGGTTTGAATTTGTTAACATTCTGGAATAAACCAATCCTGCCGCTCTATTTTGATCAATATACGAGCCCGTCAATCACTGGGATTATTAAGAAGATGGGTTTCTTCCCGAGTATGGGACAAGGAAAGAATCTTTAAGTTCTGCCAGAGTTTCCAAAAGTTCCCACCCAGACTCATACTCATAGTCTGGGTTATCAACCATCAAAAAAGGAATTAAGAGAGAAGAAGAAAGTAGTCGACGCACCGTTGGTCCCTTACCAAAAAACACTCAATGAGTACTTTGTAAAGGAGGGAGAAGATTTCCCCTTTTGTGGCTTCCCAAAACTATGGGTGGATCAGAAAGACAATTGCTTGAAGCCAGGGTTTAAAATCTTCTTCTCCCACGAATTCTCCAAGTATGAAGACCCGTATCTGTAAGTACCCGTGATGTCGAACATTGTCAAAGATTGGATCGATGTGCTATAGGGACTAGCTATGCAAAACCTGTTGGGTAAAGGAAGCGTGAAAGCTGAGGAAAAGGGCCAAGAAGGAGTTATGGGAAATAAGGTCGAGGAAGGATATATGGAGGATATGGTGGAAGAGGTACAGGAAGGAGACAAGGGGAATGATGTGGAAGAACTTGAAGAAGCAATGACCGAAGAAGGGGGAAAACTACTAGGCTGTGACACCATGAAGCTGAAGCAAGGAGTCAACAAAGAAGGGGTCTTTGAGTCTAGTGATAAGTACCACCCTTCCCTGGAGTCTGTAATGGACAATATACGGTGTCTTACTATTGTTATGTCTATTGTAATCACCCCAAACAAAATCAATGAAAGTATTACTAATTCTAAATTATTTTCCTCCATTATTATTATTTTTCATTAACTCAAACAGTTTTTGAATTATTTCCTAATTTGTACTCTTGAATCTCATGCTCTTTCCCTTTCCTTTTCTTGTAGATTTGGTCCCATGTGTACTTATACATGATATCGCCCAAGAAATGGCTGGCCAAAGCCCTCATCGTGCCCCAGGGAATGAAGTCGCTGAATGAGCGCGTCAAGCAGAAGATTGGGGCTCATGACTTTATCTCCTTCAGGAACTTCCTGATGAATCTGAGAGAGTCGCATATTCGATGGAAGCCCTGGGTGGAGGTGCTTCCTACTGTTACTCCAGTGACACGGAGATCGGCCGGCTATGATCCATTGAGATTACTACTGGATGGCCTAGATGCCCGGGAGTGGTACTTGGGGGAGAGGGTGACTAGATAGTCGCTGATGGCTTCTAGATTCTTCATGTCGCGCCCTCCACGTGATTCTGTTACGGCCACGAAGATGCTTCAGGGTAGTTCTCTTATGGTTGCCCTAAATGGTTTTACTATTCAGGATTTCTTGGAGCCCCCCGACGGGTATTCAGCTTTTTGCGCTGCCAAGCTGATGATGAACTTCCTTTGATGGAATTGACTCGGGTGAGTTTCTTTTAACTTTTTATTCTTTCTTTTAGTTCTTATCATACATATATTTTCTCATTGAATTCACTTATCTTCTTTGCAGCCCGTTCCTGCTGTATTTCAGACTCCAGCTTTGTCGCCATGGGATTGGAGCATTAGGACGGTCTCTTACGGCGAGCAGGGCACGACCATGGTCCCTCGATATAAAACGGGCGCTCCCACCATTCCACTTCAGTATGATCACGTCCCTTGGGACTATGTAGAGGAGGGCTTGCTCTATGCCCATAGCATGAGAGAGTGGATCCACGGTCGAGAGTGGAGGGTAATCTTCTAAAATCCAACTTTAATTTTTGCATTCTCATCCTGGCTTCCTAATCTTTCTTTTTTTTTTCCTTATTTAGGCCGACGGAGCGCGGGTGACTGCTGAGGCTCATGCGAGAGCCATGGTAGACTCTTGCTACCCCTTTTATTTATACCTATCCTTTTTAGCACTTTCATTCCAAATTTCTAATCAAGCTCAGTTATTCAATCTCTTTCCACGCCCAGGAGGAAGAGAATAGGGCCTTGGTCTTGTGAGTGAGAGAGCTCGAGCAGCAGCTCCAACAGTTTGGAGTGGGTCCCAACGAAGCTCATGGAGGTGTTAGCCACTGTGGAGGCTGAGGCTGAGGCAGAGGCAGCGGTGGAGGCGGTGGGAGTGGCACGGAGTTAGCGGAGGAGCCTCTCAGATGCGTCACGTGCCAGACCCGAGGTCAAGGCCGTGGTTGACTTATATTCCTTTCTTTTTGTTTTACACACACTTGGATGACTGTATTTATTTTTTATGATGACTCCTGGATAGTCAGGATAGGATAGGCATTTGCATACTCTTTGATGATCATCTTTTAGTTTTTTGCATGCTTTTATTTGTGGGTGGCGACATAGCTGCGCCGTGCTTTTATTGATTATGAATGTTTCTTTCCTCTTTTATTTTTCCTTTCTTTTTGTGATTTTGACCATGGCTTGGCTCCTTATTTAAATTTGCTTGTTTTTTTTTTGGTGACTGGTGAATTCTTGTAACCATTATTTTGCTTTTATTAATTATTCATTCTTATATGAACGAATGAATGAATGTGACCATGGCTCGGTCTTGTTGTATGTGATGCGATCTGATGCACACGTTTTTCTTGTTTTATTCAATTTTTTGTTTCCTGGTGGGATGAATACATTACAAATAGATCCTGACTTAAAATTGGCTCTCTGTAGCACTCGATTAGTCCTTCACGGCACTCAACGAGTGCCGTAGCGGAAGTCCGTGACTGCCGTGCGGCAATTGCTGACTGCCGTACGACATTCTCGTGAGTGCCGTTTCCCTTTTCTGAGTACCGGCCTGTGTTCTGGGCAGGTCCACTTCTATTTATACCCTCTTTTCTCAAAACTCCGCAAAACACTCTCCTCTTCCCTATACTTCCTTCTCAAATGGACCCCATTAGCTCCCAAATCCTCTTCCCATGGATGGATACCCTCTCTGGAATTGATAGCCTCAACTTCGAGTGTTTCAGATTGAACGACCTCTTCTCTTTCCAGCGGATGTCCCTGAATGAAGGCTTACTTCAAGCCATTATTGAGTGTTGGGATCCTTCTCTCCATGTCTTCCTCTTCGGCTTCCAGGAGGTTTGTCCTTTGTTCGAGGAGTTCAGTGCTATTCTCCACACTAACCCTTTTGTGGATCTGAGGGTTTCTCCAGTGCAGGCTGGGTATGTTAAGGACCTTGCCGCTCTTTTTCATATACCTCGGAATGCGGCAGGCTCCTTCATTCGCTACCGATAAATTGATTTTGAGCGTCTTTCCTCTGTCTATGCTCTTATGGGGGACCACGATGATGGCATGTATCAGATCACTCGTCGCAGTGCATCATTGATTGCCATGCTCTCTTATTTCCTCTTCCAGTCATCTTCTGATGTTCACATACATATTGCTTACGGTCTACGAGAAATGAAGAGTGCCGTTATGCTAGTCCTTGGCGAGACCTTGATGGGATTGGATCGTTCCCACACTGTCAGGGCCATGTTATCTGCGGGAGTGCCTTTTTTCTTGCAGGTTTGGCTCATGGAGCATTTAGATCTCTTTATACACCTTTCGCACCTTCGCGGTTCACTTCCCTATGATCGTATGGAGATTCACCACTTATTTCATTCTGTTGATTCCTAGCTTGACTGGCTCCATGGCCTTTCTCCCTATGATATCTGCTGGGTCTGCCTGTATTGGACTTATCACTCTGTTGCAGTACGACTCCCAGGCAGCCCGGTATCTGCTTACCTAGCTTACATGCTACCACTTTCTACACTTCCGGCCGAGGGGTTTGTTAGTACGGACTTCTCCAGGATGTTTCTGAGGACATCATTGTAAATTTCACAAGGAGTTCGGTCATACGTTCCTCCACGGTGAAAGCCTTTGCTGAGGCTTGGTATGATAGGGTGGCAGCTCCCTTTTGGAGAATTTTGGCTTCAGTTGTGCCTACTACTCAGTATCTTTTACAGATCTAGACTCTGGTCGAGAAACAGACTCCATAGACATACATAGATGAAAACAAAATAGGACTGAGCTTTATTTTACCAAACTTCTGACAAATCCCGACTACTTTCCTACGCTTTTGAATGTTATTTTCTTTTTCCTTCTAAAGAATGTTTTTATGTTTTAGAAAATGTTTTAACATGTTCAATCAATATATTCACTCTTTTGATCTATCTTTAGGTTATGAAAATCTTCCTTTCAAAAATTTCTTCTTGGCTTTTGTCACTTTGCTTCAAATTTTGCTTAGAGCTTTAATCATTCTATACCATGAATTCTCATTTATTCCTTAATAGTACTTATTTTGATAGCCAGGGGATCCAAACACGGGTAAATATCTAGGTTCCTCGAATAGCAAACAAAGTTTGCCCCTGGTTATAAGGCTCTGAAGTGGTTCCGGGCAAATGCAAGTTTGCCCCTAGTTTAGCACAGGGATTCTCTTTAGGTTTTTCATGGGCTGAAGGCTAATGAAGAGCCCGCCTACTTATCCCCAGGTGGGTATCAGGTCCTCAGTCATTCAGTTTAAGGGTTGACGGAAGGTGCCACTTGGGCAATTATTAATGACCGAACCGAGTAGGAATCAGGTCAATCGTAGTTCATTAGCGTAGGAGGTTTTGAAAGAAATGGTTTCAAGCAAAGTACTTCTTGAGGTAATCGAGGTTAATTGGCTGCTTAAATTTAATCCCATCTAGGACCATAAGATAGGCAGCCCCTCCTGAAAGGAGAGTCTTAATGATGTATAGTCCGACCCAATTGGGTTTGAATTTTACTCTAGGGGCATAAACAACCACTTTCAGTTCTTGAGGACCAGGTCACCCTCACCAAGCTTCCTTGGGTGAACCTTTTTGTTGAAAGCACGAGCTATCCTCTTCTGATATCCCTGAGTACGGTTTATTGAATCCAACCTTTTCTCACTGAGCAACATCAACTCCTCATACCTTACCCGTGTCCATTTTAACTCAGCCACTTCACATTCTGCTAAAACCCGAAGAGAGGGTATTTCTACCTCAACTGGGAGGACAGCTTCCATTCTATAAACTAATGAATACGGTGTAGCTCCTATAGAAGTTCTAACCGAGGTCTGGTATCTCCATAGCGCAAATGACGATTTCTCGTGCCAATCCTTATACGTGTCTGTCGTTTTCCCCAAGATTTCTTTGACATTCTTATTTGCTGCTTCCACTGCCCCATTCGTTTGAGGCCTATACAGAGATGACTTATGACGGGTGATCTTGTATTTCTCTAGGAGTGGGATGACTTCTCCTTGGAAATGACTACAATGATCTGAAATAAATTTATTTGTGACCCCATATTTGCATATTATGTTCATCTCTACGAAGCTCACCACATCTTTAGCCTTCAAAGTCGCGTAAGACGCAACCTAGGTGAGACCTTCATTCAAAGCCACCCCATATAGAAAATGGCCAAGGCATGGACATGCTATAGAGTTGGGAAGGGGGGGTGTACATCAGATTAATATGGATTTGGCAATTATGGCATCTTCTCACATACTCATAGCAATCTCTGTCTAAGGTTGTCCAATAATACCCTAGCCGAATTATCTTCTTTGCCAATATGTGCCCATTTATGTGGGGTCCATAAACTCCTTCGTGTATTTCCTCCATCATTCTTTTAGCCTCCTTTCCATATAAACACTCTGAATTATACCCTATGTATGACTTCTTCCATAGCTTATCCGCATAGATCACAAATTGAGTAGAAAAACATTGAATCTCCTTCCTATCCTTCTCTGAAGCTCCTTCAGGGTACTTTCCTTCCTTAATGAAATTCCAAACATCCTCGTACCAAGGAACTTCCCATTTTATCTTCTAGGGCTACAATGTCTCAAATAAAGGTCGGTTTACTTATCTCTATGGATAGCGGGATCATGGTGACTCCTAGAGGGATTTGTATCATCGAGGCTAAGGTTGCTAGGGAGTCTGCCAACTAGTTCTCTTCACGGGGAAGGTAGTAGAATGATATCTTCTTGAATTTCACTTTTAAGCTTTCCAGTTAGTTGTGGTAAGGTCTCAACTTCTCATGTTTTACCCTCCAATCACCCCATACATGGGATATGATCCAGTTGGAATCTTCGAAAACATCGATCTTTTGAACTTTCAGGGCCAATGCCGCTTCTATCCCAACTGTGCATGATTTGTACTCTACCGTGTTATTGGTTGAGTTGTTCTTGAGCTTGATAGCTAATGGGGTAGGGGTCCCATCAGATGCCACAAGGATGATTCTAACCTCAAAACTTAGTTGATTAGCTACCCCGTCAAAATACATTTTCCACAGATTTTCCTTTATCCCCATCAGTCATTTATCTGGGAATCAAAACTAACCCCTCTCCTCAGATTCTATTACAAGATCGGCTAGGTATTCGGCGACAACCCTCCCTTTCACGAATTTAGCGGTGACATACTTGACATTGAATTCAGCCAGCACCATGGTCCATCAGGAGATCCTACTGGTCAAAATGGGTTTTTTAAATAGGTATTTGAGTGGATCCATTCAAAAAATTAGGGTTACGAGAAAAGCTAACATATAGTGCCTAAGGCGACAGGTACACCAGACTAGGGCCCAACATGCTTTCTCTAAGGGTGGATATTTTAGCTCGTATCCGGTCATCTTTCTCAAATAATAAAATGGCTTTTCCCCGTGCCCCTCTTCTCCTTCTTAGGCTAGCATACACCCCAGGTCAAGGCAGTGATAGGATAGGGGGGTTTTGGAGATAGGTTTTGATTTTATCGAAGGCTTGTTGGCATAGGGTATCTCACTAGAACTTCTCTCCTTTGCTAAGTAGCTTAAACAACGTGTCACATGTCAAGGTGAGCTCTGTGATGAAGCAGCTCATGAACTGTATTCTACCCAGGAATCCCCTCAACTCCTTCTCATTCGTCGGTGGCTGCATTTTGACTATGGCTTTTATTTTGGTCGGGTCCACCTCTATTCCCCTTTGGGTGATAAGGAATCCTAACAACTTCCCGGTGGTGACTCCAAAGGTACACTATTGAGGATTTAGCCTCATTCTAAACTCTGTCAATCTGTCGAAGAACTTCCTCAACGCCTCCAAGTGTCCTCTCCTCTCCTTAGATTTCACAATCATATCATCTATATACACCTCTACCTCCTTGTGGATCATGTCGTGCAACAATGTAGTAGCGACCCACTGGTATGTTACCCCTGCATTCTTAAGCCTAAACAGCATTACCCTATAGCAATATGTTCCGTATGGTGTGATGAAAGTGGTTTTCTCTCCATCCTCGAGTGCCATGAGAATCTGGTTATAACCTGAGAACCCATCCATAAAATACAAGAGTTCACGCCCGGTGGTGTTATCAACTAGTACGTCGATATGAGGTAAAGGGAATTTATCTTTAGGGCTTGCTTTGTTCAAATCTCAAAAATCAATGCACACCCTAATACGACCATCCTTTTTTTAGAACCGGCACAATATTGGCAATCCATTCAGGATACTCGATGACCATCAAGAATCTAGCTCTCAATTGATTTTTAACTTCGTATTTTACCTTAAGTACCCATTCAGGCCTCATTCGCCTCAATTTTTGTTTTATTGGTTTTGAGCTAGGGAAGAGGGGAATATGATGTTGGACTTTCTCTGGATCGATACCTGGTATATCACTATAAGACCATGCAAAAACATCTTTGAATTCATTTAATAGATTGATCAATTCTTTGCTTTCTTCATTGCTAAGTGCAGAGCCAACAAAAATATTTTGGGGATTATCTTCATTTCCTAGATTGATTGTTAGAGTATCCTCAATGATTTTACATACAGATTCGTTTTCTTTTTTCAAATAATTTTTGCAATTCAATTGGTATTTCATGGTCATCACATTCATTAAACGTATTCGAGTAAGCACAATTAGTAATACTTTCATTGATTTTGTTCGGGGTGATTACAACAGACATAACAATAGTATGACACCTCATATTGGCCATTACAGACTCCAGGGAGGGGGGGTACTTATCACTAGACTTAAAGAACTCTTCTTTGTTGACTCCTTGCTTCAGCTCCACGGTGTCACAGCCTGGCAGTTTTTCGCCTTCTTCGGTCATTGCTTCTTCTGGTTCTTCCACATCATTCCCCTTATCTCCTTCCTGCACCGCTTCTACCATATCCTCCACATATCCTTCCTCGACCTTGTTTCCCATAACTCATTCTTGGCCCTTTTCCTCAGTTTCATGCTTCCTTTGCCCAATAGGTTTTTCATACCTAGTCTCTCTAGCACATCGATCCAATCATTGACAGTGGCAGACTTCACTGGTACATACAGATACAGGTCTTCATACTTGGAGAATTCATGGGGGAAGAAGATCTCAAACCCTGGCTTCAAGTAATTGTCTTTCTAATCCACACATGATTCTGGCAAGCCACAAAAGGGGAAATCCTCTCCCTCTTTTACGAAGTACCCCATTGAGTGTTTTCTGGTAAGGGACCAATGGTGCGTCCACTGCTTTCTTCTTCTCTCTTAGTTCCTTTTTTGACGGTTGATAACCTAGACCATGAGTATGAGTCTAGATGGGGACTTTTGGAAACTTAGGTCGACCTTGAATATTCTATCCTAGTCCCATACCCGGGAAGAAATCCATCTTCTTCATAATCCCAGCGAATAACGGGCTCATATATTGATCGAAATAGAGCGGGAGGAACTCCCTCGGCTAGGTTTCTTCCAGAATGTTTACAAATTCAAACCCTCCCAGATCTGTTCTTTCTTCTTGCAACTGTACTTCTAGAACCGATGCGCTTGATGAAGCTTCAGATGGGCGGACCCAACTATCCCCAAGGATATCGCAGACCTTGTTTTTCCAGACACACTTGACCTTTTGATGGATTATCAATGGTATAGCACCAAAACTGTCCAACTATAGACTAAAGGAAACGGGGATGTCATTGATCTGGAATGGCTTCTTTTTCTATGGATCCAATAGTGAGATTGAGAAAGATCATACCCATGACTATCCTTTGGGTGTTGTCATACACCCTTACCTTTTGCTCAGACCAGATAAAAGTTAACTCGTCTAAACCCATTCGCTTGGCCATTTGAAATGGGCACACATTCAAAGTAGACCCATTTTTCAACAAGACAAGCAGGTACGGTATTCCCCAATCATTCGACAGTGACGTACAATGGCTTATTGTGAATGGGCCCTTTAGGGGGTATGTAATCTGAGGAAAAGGTAATAGCCAGAGTTGGGATTTTGCCGATCATTCCTACGAGGTCCTCCGATGCTATGTTGATACAAACATTCGACTGGTTCAAAGCATCCAAGACTGCCTACCTATGGCATTTAGAAGCAATCAACAATCTTCATATGGTGATATTGGCTTGAGTTTTATTCAATTATTTTAGAACCCTGTCCTCTTCTTCTTCTTCATTCATCTTTCCCTTCCTTTGTCCAACTCCCTCCCCGGGTGATCTTCCTCAAGCTCATGCGGCTTGAAATGTCTCCTTGACCTTTGAAACAACTTTTAAATTCTCTTTCTCTATTTCCATCTCTTCATCACTATCATACCACAAGTCTTCTTCTACCTGATCCACATCAATGTTGCTAGTTTCTTGAACCCACCAATCCATTTGCTTTGTTATTTCAAGTTTACATACCCCTGACTGATTCCCAAGCATACAGATTCCCAAATCCTCTGGAAACTGGTAATACTTCCTCGATTCCCCAATCTATATGATTAGCTTGGACGGATCACCTCTTCTATTCCTAAGAAATAGAGGCCCTGCGGGTGGTACAACATGGTGGCTCAGTAGTGGATTTCTGGTAATGTTGGGAGTTTTGACAGGCGGTTCAGATATCACCTTGTTATCATTGAGGTCTTGGATTTCATGCTTTGACCTTGTGCACTGATCCGTAGAGTGACCCTTTTGTTGGTGAAATTTTCAATAGAGTCCTCCCAGAAAATTGGCAGAAGTGGATTCGATAAAGGTTAAGATTCCAACAGGCGAAGATGCCCTTTTGCCATTAGCCTATCAAGGGCAGTTGACAGTGATACCCCCATATCTGAAAACTTCCTTGGTTATTTGTCCCCTCCTCTTCTAAGTGTTATATCGAACTTCCTCTCCAGTCCACTCAATGCGTTGACGTCAGTGGGGCCAGAGTGGCCCCCCGAATGTCCTCCTGTTGACCCATAGTTCGGCCTCTTGTATCGATTTGATTGTTCATCCTTCTTAATCACCCCTTCTTGGACTACGTCCTCTATCCTCATTTCTACATCAATGACTTCGGTGAAAGTGTTAAGCGATTGAAACCTCATCTTTTCCTGATACACCAGCTAGAGATTCTTCATTAACATTCGGATTTGATCTTTCTTAGATGGCCTCTGCACCTTCTCAGATGCCTTTTCCCTCCATCTACTCAGATATTTAGCGAACAATTCTTTGTTCCCTTGCCTAGTGTCTTCAAAATCTCAGACATTGACTTCCAAGTCTTGGTTGTACTTATTTGTGCTACGATTATCTTAACCACTTCCTTCCAAACCCTAGTCTTGATTGGTTCAAGCGTGAGATACCAGGCCAAGGTGGCTGATAAGCGGGGGTATTTGTAAAATATAACCACGCTAAAATAGAGAAATAAACTGATATAGTTTACGATTCCCTGCTATATCTATAGTTTGTATTACACTGCTAGTTTTTATACAATGTAACTAATCTTTGATAAGTTGTATTGTTTTAGCTACTATTTGTGCAGATTACTATTCTAATGAGTAGAGGAATGAATAACAAGATAAAGGGAATGTTGGATTATAAACAAGAGAATTAAAAGATGAAAAGTAAACTTCAAGCGATCGAAGAGGTTCAAGCGATCGAGACTTTGATTGATTAAGTAATGTTCAAGCGCTCGAGTAATCTAGAAGTTTAATTGATCGAGTGAAGTTTGATCGATCGAACATGCCTTTTATCAGAACTTATGCACATGCAGTAAAAATAGGCGTTGTAACCCTAGCTCTTAGGTTGTCTATATATATTAGTTT
This sequence comes from Hydrangea macrophylla, assembly GCA_033977485.1. Classification (NCBI taxonomy): domain Eukaryota; kingdom Viridiplantae; phylum Streptophyta; class Magnoliopsida; order Cornales; family Hydrangeaceae; genus Hydrangea; species Hydrangea macrophylla. The sequence continues at coordinate 1,511,469 of CM066992.1, forward strand.
GTAAGACATCCATAAGAATTCCCACATTGTTTTCATTAGTTTTACATAGAGAGATAGAGAGTTTTGTTCATGGTTTTTGTAGGTTAATCAAGATTTTATATTGGTTTGGTTGGGATTCTCATAAAGTAATCAAAGTTTTGTTATTCTATGTTTTTATATTTGTTTTACATTCTATCAATAGTTCCAGTAGCTTATAATCTGAATAGTTATAGTTTTGCATGTTAGATATTGATTAAACCATAGTTTCTCATAACCAATCAGGGCTTTAATGAATTATCACATTAAAAATAGATATGTGACACTCCAGCCTCTGCTATGCAGCAATGTAAAACCTGTGCTCGATCGATCGAAGATAGCTCGATCGATCAAACCAGAGATGGAGTCAAGCTATTGAAGACATTTCGATCGATTGAGAGATGACGATGTTCGATCGATCGAAAGCGTGTCGATCAATCGAACCTTCAAATTCTTGAGAATATCCTAGGCAGTATTCCTAGACTTTATGCTTTATAGATTTGTTATCAAACTTTCCCTAAATGTTCAGTTTGTCAAAACAACTTCTGAACTTTAAGCCTTAAGGCAGTTTTCTTCAAGAACTTTTGCAAACCACTTTGAATGCTAACACCATTCAGAGTGCGAGTCTTAACTATTATTTTAAACCACTTTCTTGTGTTTCGAATCAAATGTGATGATATAGTCCCGATCATGAAAGGGGTATGGATTCTTAATTTTAAGAGAAATACAAAATACTGTAGAATTTGTACTCCATTGAGCTTTAATGTAACTGCATAGTAGATGGTTAGGTCACTGCGGATTCGTGTGATCCCAACATTCCCCTTTTATTAAGAAATACCATTTTAAACATCGCTTTAGTTAATTAGTTGATCATTAGTTAATTTAATCATTTAATTTAAGTAGTCATTAAATGTGGAACTTTGTGTTCTACACTCTTTAAACATTGAATTTTTATTTTCCTGTTCGAGTTTAGTCTAAGTAATTAGTTTACATCCTTCCCTGTGGGATCAACCTGGTCATAACAAGAATACTACTTGCATGATTACCTACACTTGGGTATAGCACACAAGCGCACACAAAATAATTCTCGTGTCATGTTTTTGGCGCGGTTGCCGGGGAAGGCGACCAACTTTTACTTAGATAACCTCACTCTTTCTTCATCTATTTCCATTTTTAATTTTTCTTTCCCCTTTAGGTCTTAAATCTTTTTAGATCTTTTCCCTTTCATGTATGATAATTCCATCAAAGGAATTTTTGGAAATCCATTCTACTTATCTGACTCTGATAGTTCAATTAATCTCGTAGCCACACCTACAGATTCAATGGGTGACAATTAAAGTGAAAATGGTTATAATATGGTTGTGCCTATTGATGATTCGTTACATCCATTGTGCGATCTCATGCAACCCAAACACGCACCTACACCTTCTTGTATTCTTACTCGACCCGATGCGGGCGAATTCCAATTTCAAAACGGAATGATTCAACTCCTTCCAACCTTTCATGGAATGGAAAGCGAGAAGGCATATCTACATGTCAAGGACTTCGAGGATGTTTGCAAAACATTCTCGTAAAGCTGTCCTATAGACGTAACACAGCTAATGCTTTCCCCTTCACCTTAAAGGACAAAGCAAAAGCGTGGCTACTCACCCTTAAGCCAAATTCAATCTTCACATGCCATGCGATGAACACTGCAGTTTTAAAGAAATTCTTTCCACCTCGCATGACCACTAAACATAAACGTCAAATAAACTCCTACAAACAAAAGAGCAATGAAACGTTCACCTAAACTTTGAAGTATTTCAAGGATTTTCTTCTCTCATGCCCACATCACGGGTATGAGAAATGGCGAACCATTAGCTACTTTTATGATGGGTTAAATGGTGAAACTAAAAAGCTAGTTAAAACCATGAGCTGAGGTCTATTTCTTCGCAAAAACACCGAAGAGGCTGAAACCCACTTCGAGTGGTTAGCTGAACATGCACATGAATGGTCTAACTTTGATGATGTCCCACATGCACAGATATCAGGTGGAGAGGAGAAAAGTATATACCAGTTAAAAAGTGAAGAGTACCTAATGACCAAATATGAAGAACTAGCAAAGAAAGTAGAGGAGTTAGGGATGAAAGGAGAAAGTTCTAGGCAGGTTGTGCCTGAAGAAGTATGCGGCACATGCAATATGTTGGGGCATACCACTCAATACTATCCCAACGTGCCGTATTTTCAAGAACAAGCCCCCATGGAGATGAACGCCATGCAAGGATATAGAGGGTCGGGGAATTCCTATAATAACAACAATAATTTTCAAAATAATAATAATAATCGGTGGAATCACTCTGGTCTTGATTGGAAAAATGACGCTGGGACCCAAAACTAATATCAACAGCACCCTACAACAACAATAACCAATATCAAGGGAAATGCAATAGGCAGTCCTAGCCATTCAATCAAAATAGATCTAATAATTACAACCAAGCTCAACCCTCGAATAATCAACAGTCAAACGTGTACGTGCCACCATATAAAAAGGTGCATGAAGAAGATCCATTCTCTAATGTGAACTTAACACAACAATTAATTCAAATGATGAGCAAAATGTCTGCGATATTAGAGAGAATGGATGCACCACAAGAGGACTCGGGTGGGACGTTTCCTGCACAACCACTTGAAAACCCTAAGGGATACAACAATGGTCCCAATAATCAAGAACATGCTAAAGCCGTGACTACTCTGAGAAGCGGCAAGATCATAGAGCACAATATGCCTCTCTCTACTCCTGAAGAGTATGATGAGGATTAAGTGGTAAACAAAAATGAACCCTCTACTCAGGAAAAGGAGCAATCAACTAATAACAAACCAATAGACTCAAATGATGAAGCTCCTAAAGAAGTGGAAGAAGTTGAGAGAAGGCCCGAAAAGGAGCCTGTTAATGATGAATTACCTAAATGCCCTTTTCCCACGCCTTATCCTCAACACCAAAAGAAACCCAAAAATGAGCTAAAGAATCAGGAGTTCTTGGAACTATTTAAACAAGTAAAAATGAATCTTCCACTCGTTGATGCTATTAAACAAGTACTAGCCTACGCTAAGTATCTCAAAGATTTATACACGGTCATGAGGAGGCAAAGTGTGAAGAAACACGCTTATGTCGCTTGCCAAGCAAGCGCAATCATCCAAAATGAATTGCCTCCAAAACTCAAAGACCTCGGTACTCCCACTGTCTCATGTCAAATTGGGAATCAATGAATAGACAACGCACTCCTCAACCTAGGAACAAGCGTAATTTTGCTGCCATATTCAATTTATAAACAACTAGGGTATGGTGAATACAAACCCACCCAAGTTGCACTACAATTGGCAGATAGGTCGGTTAAATACCCGAGAGGGGTGTTGGAAGACGTCCTCGTACAAATAGACTCATTTGTCTTCCCAATTGATTTTGTAATTCTAGACACTAGACCTGTGTCTAACCCATGTGCACAAATGTCGGTGATATTTGGACGTCCATTTCTAAACATAATTGATGCCACGACAAAAATAAGAAGTGGTACAATGACTATTGTATTTGAGAACATGACCACAACCTTAAAAATCTTCTCGAATCCCAGACCTCAAGAATACAAGGATGAGGAAGAAGTAAACTACATCAAGACAGTCATTGATGATGAGGCCGATTTGGTCGACTACAAAGATCCTTTGGAGGTAGAGGTGTCACAATTTGATGATATCCATCAACCTAAAAACTCTACTCCATTGGACATCGACCTAAATCTAACTTGCCTCATGATGGGAACAAAAGAGGAGGATAAAGCTGAATACATATGGGTAGCACCATATGAAAAAAAAAGTTAGTCATGCCCTCTAATTTTTAGTTTCCCGATTTGGAGTTAAAGGAGCTACCAAAAGAACTCAAATACGCTTTCCTCGGGACTGAAAAGACTTACCCTGTTATCATATCATCTACTCTAAGTCATGAACAAGAGGGTAAATTAATTCAAATGCAAAAACAACATAAGGGGGCATTGGGATGGACTATTGCAAAACTCAAAGGCATAAGCCCATCTGTTTGCACCCATAAAATATAATTAGAGGAAGACGCTAAACCGTCGCGACAAATGCAAAGGCGTCTGAATCCCAACATGCAAGAAGTAGTCAAAAAGGAAGTTTTAAAACTACTTGATGTTAGGATCATTTATCCTATTTCTGACAGCCCTTGGGTTAGTCAACCTTAGGTTGTACCAAAGAAGGCCGGCATAACGGTTATTCTGAATAAGGATGGCGAATTAGTACCAACAGGCATCCTAACTGGATGGCGGATGTGCATCGATTACCAAAAACTGAATATTGTGACCCGAAAAGACCACTTTCTTTTACCGTTCATGGATCAAATGCTAGAACGAGTGGTGGGTCATAAGTACTATTGCTTTTTGGACGGATACAGTAGGTACACAACAAAATCGAAATCGCTCCGGAAGATCAAGAGAAAACAACTTTCACGTGTCCGTTCGGTACTTTCGCTTATCGTCGTATGCCCTTCGGCATATGCAATGCACCTGCTACTTTTTAGTGGTGCGTGTTAAGTATATTAAGTGATATGGTCGAATAAATACTTGAAGTATTTATGGATGATTTTTCAGTGTTCGGCCATAGTTTCAAAAATTGTTTAGACAATCTTGAATGCATGCTAGCATAATGCGAGGACAAACACTTAGTACTAAACTTGGAGAAATGTCACTTCATGGTGACCAAGGGAATAGTCCTCGACCACATTATTTCTGACAAAGGTATCCAAGTAGTTAAAGTGAAAATTGACATAATCTCGAACCTACCTGTACCTCATACAGTCAAAGACATTCTATCTTTTTGGGCGCATGCGGGATTCTATCGTCGCTTTATCCAAAATTTTAGTGCGATCACCCGACCACTATGTCAACTACTCGCAAAAGACACGCCATTCGAGTGGTCAAAAAACTGTCAAATGTCTTTTGATGCACTAAAAGGGCACCTTACCTTCGCACAGATAATACAAGCACCCGACTAGGGTTTACCATTTGAATTAATGTGCGATGCTAGCGACTGCGCCATTGGTGCAGTTCTAGGATATAGGAAGGATAATAAGCCTTATATAATCTACTATGCCAGTTGAATGCTTAATGAAGCTCAAATGAATGTTACAATTACTAAAAAAGAGCTACTGGCTATAGTCTTCGCTCTGGATAAATTCAGGTCGTATCTGATAGGATCCCCAATTGTCTATTTTACAGACCACTCGGCCCTCAAATACCTATTGTCCAAGAAAGATGCGAAACAAAGGTTGATTCATTGGATACTCCTACTCCAAGAGTTCGATATCACAATCAAAGATAAAAAAAGGAGTAGAGAATGTGGTCACTGACCATTTATCTCGGTTAGCATTTACTGCTAATACCGAACCACTGCCAATAAAGGATGAATTTCCAGATGAACAACTGATGATGGTTACCAGTTTACCTTGGTATGAGAATATAGTAAATTACCTAGTCACTGGAGAAACCCCCGAACATTGGTCAAATCAAGATAAAAAATAGTTCCTCTCATTCGTACATCATTTCTTTTTCGATGACCCGTACTTGTTCAAATACTGCGCTGATCAGGGCATCAGACACTGCGTTCCGAATGAGGATATCATTGTAATTCTGGCCTCATGTCATTTGGAAGCCTATGGTGGTCACTTCACCTCACAAAAGACCGCACAAAAAGTCCTACACAGCGGTTTCTACTGGCCCACCATTTTTAAAAATGCTTATTCTTTTTGAAATTTGTGCCAACGCTGTCAAAGCTCAATACAATTTCAAAAAGCAACTCTATGCCCTTGACTCCTATAATGACAATAGAAATATTCGATTGTTGGGGCATAGATTTCATGGGCCCGTTTCCTAAATCAAACAATTGTGAATACATACTCCTAGCTGTGGAATATGTATCTAAATGAGTAGAAGCGATACCGATGCAACACAATGACCACAAAACAGTGATGTCCTTTTTAAAGGAACACATCCTGTCACATTTTGGAACCCCGAAGGTGTTAATAAGTGACCAAGGCAACCACTTCTGCAATAGGCCCTTTGGAGTCATTCCTTAAGAAATTTGGCATCAATCACTAGATCACTCTAGCCTACCACCCACAAACTAACGGCCAGGCAGTGTTGGCTAATCGAGAAATCAAGCATATTCTCGAAAAGACGATTAGTTTCAATAAGAAGGATTGGGCATATAAACTGACATTGCTCAATGGGCATACCGTACCCTATATAAAACAAACCTGGGAATGTCCCCATACAGGTTAGTGTACGGCAAGGCTTGCCACCTCCTTGTTAAGATTGAGCATAAAGCATATTGGGAGACACACTCATTAAACTTGGATATTAAAGAGGGAGGTCAGTTAAGGAAACTTCAACTCGCAGAGCTAGAGGAAATCCATAGAGATGTGTATGACTCTACGAAGTTGCATAAGGAATGATTGAAGGCTCGTCATGATAGAACGATCTTTCGTAAATCATTTGAGCCGGGGCAGACAGTCTTGCTATATTACTGTCGTCTTCACCTTTTTCCAGGAAAGCTCTGATCCTGGTGGATAGGACCATTCATTGTTAAATCTGTCTTTCCACATGGGACCGTTGAGCTCATAAACCCCAAGAATGATGAAAATTTCAAAGTCAATGGCCAAAGATTAAAACCGTTCTTGGAGAACTTCCAACTAGAAGCTGAGCACATCCAGCTGGATGAGCCCAGCAATTCCTCTACTTAAAACACTAAAGAGTGTTCTCACGCGATTGTTGTATTTCTTTCGTTTTACTGCACTTTGTTTATTTTAGTTATTCCTATCTTTTTTAGTGTGACTTTGACTCTAATATTCTATTCCATATAATCTCTCCCCTACAGGCTGTAAGAATGAGAGATGATGACGTTCACTCGATTGGGTCATGGGCTGATTCAAAATATCCAAACCTGCCATGGACTACAGAGGGGATTGCATTCTACCTTTTTCCTTATCAAGGGTCAGGGGCAGATGATGTGATTGACTTGACCCAAGGGTACATCCCTTACAACCCTGCTCTCCTCAACATTAACCCTTTTGCGAATATGAATCTTCTAGAAGAAGAAGGAAAACCAGAAGGGCATTTCATAAGGGAAGTAGATGATGCACTTTTGGAACAATGGGAGAACGACTCGATGTGGGAACCATGGGATGAAGACAATTTATAAGATATGGTGCCCGAACTCCATAATGTTGTCTTCACATATGTGGATGACTTCCTTGTCATCGAATCGGTTCCATACATTTATGTGCACATGAGCTATCTGTTTCAATGCCCCATACGTGCTAGTGTACATGGATCTATTGCGCCAATAGTGAGGTTAATTCATTGTCACATATCATTGTCTTTTCATCTTTCTTTGTTTGTTCCTTTCTTTTCATTCTTGTGGTTATTTTATTTAATTTCTTTCCTTTTTGTTTTCTTTTGCTTGTCTTTGTCCAGGTTTATCACTATGTTTCACAATGGTCTACCAGTGTTCCTGCTGTACCAACTATTTTACAAACCTGGACCATACATAGGGTCTTCTGGTACACCGCTGCAAGAGAGCAAACAGCTGATGAATTACACTCCTCTATCAATGTCTCCATCCGGATCACCTCTTGCCGGTGCAATCAATTCTTTGGAGATTTCTGACACGCTCGATGATATCCTTGCAGCTTTCAGGCTATTCTGGAAGAGGGAATTATCAAGTTTCGACTCCATCTTTGAAGATTTTGCGGAGTAAGAAGCATTTGCGGAAGAAGAAGTTTTCATGCTCGAAGCATAGTGCCGCACTTCAGTTTTTTTTATTCAACTGTCCATCTTTTAGCAACTGAAGTGTATCTCTGGACAACAACTTTGTTATCTTTAGTTAAAAATTCTAGTTTTTCTATTTAATAAGGTCTATGTACCAATATGGGGAATAATTTTGCAAAATAGATGCTATTAAAAAGTTAAATTTATCAAATTTGCAACTTGTTACTATGTTGATGGTGAGTTCTGGCTTACATGTCTGCGTTTGCACGACTTTTAGATTATTCTTGCATGTCCAGATCTGTTTATGTTAGTTGGGGGTACACAGATGCTCTGCTCATAATTTCTGGAAAGTTTTATGTTCGACCGATCGAACCCTTTCGATTAATCTAGAATCTAGAACTCTCAAGCGATTGAAAACCTTCAAGCGATCGAACATTCGATTGATCGAAACATCTCGATCGCTCGAGAGTTGTATTTAAATGAGGCTTCTCCAGTAGTCATTTTTAGTTTCTCTCTCACTCTCACTTTAATTTTTGAGCGATTCCACACAGAGTGAGATTGAACTCTCGGCGATTCCCCTGTCATCCATTTACACACACAATTTGAGGAGTCTAGATCACTCCCATCATCATCATCATCATCATCATCATCATCATCACATCCTTTCTCTCCTCTGCACTCACCGAGGTAAGGGTCAATTTCAAACCCCCTAAGTTCTTTTCCATTCAAATCTTGTGGGGGTGCCCCCTATTTGTTCTGAGACCAAATTTTCTTGTTTTGGTCCTCTTTTGTTTATTGTTCTATTCTTTTTTGCTTAATTTTCCATCCCCACATTTCTGCTATTCTCGATTGATCTAGATGGGCTCGAGCGCTCGACCCTAGCCCTTGTTCAATCGATCGAGAAAAGTATGATCGATTGAATAGTTTCTTTCTTTCTTTTTCGCTTACTATTTTTTAATTAGTCTTTTCTTTTCTTTCTCTTTTCCAGGGACATCACAATGAACCCTATTACGGGTTATCACAAATTTAAGACCCTCAATCTCACTATATTTGATCCGGTACCCGATCACGGGTTTCAGAATGCCAAGGATCGATTTTGGTTCGACAACTATTTTCATATGCGTAAGGTGATGCTTAAACGACCACTTGAGTCTATATGGCTATCTGCTCCATGGTTTCTAGCGTGAATCAGGGACATGCCCCGCTGATACAATATGTTGATATAGGCAAAGCGCATTAACATTTCTTGGGTCTGGGGCGCATGTGCAATGATGATTAAGGACCCCACTGCCCCATTTACACATTGGTCTTTCTTCTGAGGACGTGAGATCATCTTTAGCCCTACTACCGTGGCAGAGGCTCTAGGGGTCCCAGAGATCCCTGACTATTTTTACCCTCGTTTACCAGGTGCTCCAGAGATTCCGTCCACCACTATCATACGCGAGATCACAGGACGATCAATTTCTGACGAGAAGTACCATCGCATCCACCTAGCACTTGCTAACTGTATTCTGATGACTTATTATCATGAGAAGGTGGCACCATGGTATGCTCGGTCCTTTATGCCATTGGGATAGGACAGAGCGTCTGCCTGCTTCACCTCTTCATTGAGTTTTTCATCCAGTCGATGCGGTATATCACCCCCAAGCGCCATCTGAAGGGCACTTGGCCTATCCATCGAGTTATGGAGCAGGCTAGATTTGTTCCCTTGGCCACTAATGTGATTACTCATGCCTCTAGTCGATTTGGCGAGATGGCAACATGCCGTTCTCATGCACAGAAGAAGAGGAAATTGAAAGGTAAGCTGAAGGTCAGAGCGAAGAGGAGGAGAGGTGGAGGCACCGACACTGAGGGTGCGGCTTCTGGGATGCCTACTGAGGTTAAGGAGCTAGATTCAGATGAGGAGGTCCCCATTGCTGCCACGCAGCAGTTGGAGCTGAGATAGAGGTCTTAGGCTCTGACCTAGGGAGAGTCTTCTTCTATATCTCTGCAGACTGTCCACACTTTATTCATCGAGGAGAGGAAGGCACGGATGAGGCTTGAGGGCAAGATGGATCGTTAACGACGATGCTCGAGGTGCTTCTGGTACAGATGGGAGTTGATCAGTTTTTACACGACGCATCACATCCACCACCACCTGATGCACCACCCACCACTGATCCTTCATCTTCTGTAGCACATCCATATGTTGTTCCTTCCGCCCCATCATCATCATCCACACCACCTCCAGCTAGGACTATTGCTTCATCGACCAGACCTTCTACCACCACTTCAAAGACCCCACTTCTACTGCCTCCAGTTGTTATGGCTGATTCAGAGGCGCCTATCAAGATTTTATCAGATATTGCTGATGAGTAGCTGGGTATGCTAGTTGAGAGTTTGGGATTTTGTTGAATTTATTTCTGTTCTTCTCTCTCTCTCTCTCTGTTCTCTTAGTACTCTTTTGGTTTTGTGGCTATTGATCATGTCAGAATCAAGATATAAAAGTATGCTTTACTTTCTAAGGATTTGTAGTCTGGAAGTAAAGGTCGATCCAACAGAGATTGACTTACTAAAGCACTTTAATTTTAAATCCTAAATCTAGTTAATTAAGAAAATAGTAATTTGATTTTATTTTGATTTAAACTAAGAACGATAAAAGTAAATCTAAATTATGAAAGCAATTAAAAGTTGTTTTAAACGATATTTAAAGTGAACCTAGGATTGCAAATCCACCACTAGCTTCATAATAAGGGTATTTATGCATTCAATTAACTTATTACATTGGATGATAATGGAGAATTGTAGCTATAAACCCAATTCCTCCGTCAAAAAGATAACTACGATTCAAGCACCATCATAATTCATCTTCGGTTGGTACATATTGTTTCAGACTAAACTAGGGTTGCGGCACGATCCGTCTTTCCTAGGCATGAAATATTCGACTACTTGATATCACAATTCAATTAAGCACAACAAATATAGATCATTGAGCACATCACATCCAAAATAGAACTAAGATAAGAATAGATTTTGAAAGCAATGATTTAATCAATAGAAGTACAATTTTATTCTTAAAATCCTCTAAGAATGTAATCATCATCCATACATAATAAAACTAAAAGAAAAACAGAAATAACACCCTATTACTTGGCTAGGGTTTCATTAAAAACCCTAGATCTTGGTTTAGTTGGCCATAGAAGCGATGATTGGCAAGAGGTTGATGGAGAAGGCCATGGAAATCCTTGGTCTTCTTCTTCTTCTCCTTGCTTTTCTCTATTCAATGGCTAAAAGTTTTGTTGTATCTGGATGTATCTAATGTTGTGTAATGTTGTGTAACTATAAAATTGATTTAGAATAGGATTTATATAGAGTTTGGAAGGATTTAGGAAGCTTTCCTAAGCCTAATCGCACTAAAACTATTATGTTTATGTTTCTAGATGACATATGCATAAACCACCTTCGCTGGGTGCTTTAATTTGATAAAATACTCATTTTTGGTTTTTTCACAGGTCGCTCGCGCAAGGTAGTTTTCGCTGCACTGCGCGACTTTCATAGAATTGTGATAACCTTTTGCTCGGAAATCGGATTGACTTGCCGTTTGTGGCCACGCGTCCATAACTCGAAGATCTACATTTTATATCTTCGGGGAAATTTCTCAACTATGAAGTATTCCTTGTGAAAAATTCAATTTTCCAAAGCTGCTACTACATACAACTTTCACCGGAATCATCTTTTGAGCCCAGAATGACTTCCAAAGCCACTAATCATTGGATTTTTGTGCATTTTCAAGTAAAAGCTCCAAAACCTACAAAATTTAGAATACTTATAAAAAATAACTAATAACTACATCAAATGGGCTAACAAAGCATATTTTTAGGACTATAAATGGCAATTATTCGCGCCAATCACACCCCCAAACCTACACTTTGGTAGTCCTCGAGCAAAGAAAAATATAAAAATAAATACTACTATAGTTAAAATCCTAACTCACTATTACAGACAACGCGATTGCATTTGGCACTTGCAACAAGCCTTTTAAACCCCTAGGTGTCCCTAGTCGGACGAGTGAAGGCTCGTGAGGGTTCTCGTCAATAAGTCACCCTTAACCATCTTTATTTCTTTATAAATGAAAAGCGATCACTCAATACTCCTTATTATAAATCAATGATTTGAAATAGAATAGCGAACAAGAAGAAACGGAACCAAACATCCACTTACGTCATGAAAAACAATTCCAAGCACATGCATCGTATAAATCAATAGAGTTCTCATAAAATTGCACGTGTATGATATGGTAGTCAAATGAATACGTGTATGTCATGAACTTGGAATATAATTGAGTAAACCATCCACCTATGCTTCGACTACGTATCTCACAATGTTAATTACACTCTAAAATGAAACACTCAGAAAATAAGTGTGATTTATCTAATATATGGTAGCAAAGGAAATATGTTTTCAAAACGAGAATCACTCACATATGACTCAAAAAAGTCGCATGACACGAAAGAACAGTAGTCTCATGGATAGGATACCAATAGTCAAGAAAAATTAATCGTTACCATGTTTTAATCCCCCTCCCATCGTTTACATATCCAAACCATGTTTTCTATGATCAAATAGGACTTCTCAAAGGTTATAACATGACTCAGGCAATGAAAAAGGATAGAAATGATTCATTAGGTACTTTTCAAAATGGCATTGTAAGGCATGTTCAATTTCTTTCATTCATTCTTCTACCAACTTTCATCTTTTCATTCTATTTTTTCATTTTTCTTTTTATTTCTTTCCTCTTCTTTATTTTTTCTTCCTTTTCTTTTCTTTCTTTTTTATTCTTTTTCGTTCTTCTTCCAACCTTATTCTTTTTCGTTGCTTTTGAAATGAATATTCATTGAATACCAAGGCAACTACCCCAAAAATCATCTTATTTTCTTCTTCTTCTCAATCGACACACCGCCTTATCAACACTAAAAGTTGACGAATCTATCAGTGGTTAACTCCAAGTTGGTTAAGTTGGAGCAAAAAAAAGGATAATGGTGATTAAAGAAAAAGGCAATTTAAAGGCTTAAAGGGGCGAACTAAGGAAGTTTTATCATTTTTCTGGATAGGTAAACAAAGAGGGCCTACCATCATGTCCTAGGGTCATATGGTTCTTCAACGTTTACAATGGAAGATTATTTAGCATGGTAACAAATATTTTAACTTGACTATCAACCAAAATAAGAATAATGAGACTAAACAATGAGTAGATGCGCTACTCAAATGAAATGCGACAAATACAATGTATTTATAATTCTCTAAATAGAAAAGATAGGCTCAAAAGCTCACTGGGTCTAGTCTCCACACTATGTGTTATCTAGAAATCCGAATCATATTATAGTTCACATCAAACAAGTATTCAAGAGATTAAGTATAATGCATAGTTTTGGGTGCAAATCTGTGATATAAAACTACGATTCGAACGATTCATAACCTACAACGTCGCATCATGACTTCAGCAAATGTTTAATCACATCTTCCCTTGTTTACCATTCTATAACAATCAGAATTATAAAACAAGAAGTATCGACTCGAGATTGAAAAAACATCGGCAACATCGTATATTTAAACACAGGTATTAAAAATTTTAAAAAAAATTGATGCGGTGCATGCATATGTGCAAGTGAGTGCATACCCCCAAACCTAAACCTTTCATTGTCCCCAATGAAACAATAGAACGAAAGAGAGGATAGTATGTAGGGAAGGAATGATATTACCTCGATCTCGACAATCACAAACAGGTGAACGTATATATATGGAATGAAGGTCAAATGCTTTGAATGGAGACACTAATTCACCTATCAATACTCGACAATAAAAAATAAACAAAAGACAGATAACAATAGTAGCTAATATATAAGACATATTTTTTTCAATTTTTTTGTTTAATCAATAGAAATAAAATCTAAAATAGAATTAAAAGACTTAATTAAAATAATTTAAATAAAAAAAGCACAAGCATAAACGTAACTATGAAAATAAAGAACTCGATCTAAAAGGGACCTATGTAAACAAACATAACATATAAAAACAACTAAACAAGTTTGGGAGAAAGAGGATAAGTGAACATAGAGAAAAAAATTCAAAAATCCCTACCTTGCGCGAGCAGGCAGTGCGAGCGAGCTTCGCGAGCGCGAGCCCTACCCCGAGGTAATACCGAGGCCTGTTTTTTTAAAAATTAAAAGAAAAATCTCTAAGGCCCAATATCGCGAGAGCGAAACCCTCGCGCACACGATTCTTGCCGCAAGTGGATGCTGAGAGTTCACACTAAAATGTTAAAAAAAAATTCCTAAGGGGCATACTCGTGTGGGCGAGTCGCGCGAACGACCTATTGTGCAAGCGAGCAGCGCGCGCGACTTGGTCTTTTGCTCTTTTTTCACTTGTTTTATGTAAATAACTTTAAAAGAACTTACCTCCGACCCCCAAACCTATTCAGAGACCTCAAAAACTGACTAGAATGACCCAAAAAGCATTAAAAAGATAAGAAAAACAAATGAAATAAAACTTGGGATGCCTCCCAAGAAGTGCTATCTTTTACTTCTTTAGCTAGACCATTCTACCTCAAGACTCGTGGAGGCTGTAACTCGGACATTGCACCCTTGAAGGTATTAGGTAGATTTCGATGAAAAGCAGAAACAATGTCATTATGAGTTAATTTATTCAAGGGTTCTCCCTGATTATGTTCAAATCAATTTCTCACCTACCGAGTAAATTCAGAATTAGGGTCCTGATTATTCAAATTATTCCGCTCATTATTCACTGTCTTGTGTTCCTTACTCACTTTTATATCTTTATTAAGTTCAATAGTTTGTCTAACCTCACTATCCGCCTCACATAGGTAATCGTCATTCTTGGAAGGTTGATCAATAGCGTTAAAAATGTTTAGTTTTAAGTTCATGTTCCCAAACGACACTTTCATCTCCCCCGTTCGAAAGTTGACACGAGAGTTTGGCCGTAGCCAAGAATGGATGACCTAGAATGACAGGAGTGTATCTCCTAGCATCTGGCACGGGTTCGGTGTCAAGGACCATGAAATCGACTGGATAGTAGCATTTATCAACTTTAACTAAAACGTTTGCTATGATTCCTCAAGGGATTTTAATAGAATGATCCACTAATTGTATGGTAGTGGTCGTAGGTTTAAGTTCACCTAGACCTAATTGTTTGTAAATAGAGTAAGGTAAAAGATTCACACTCGCACCTAAATCAAGGAGAGCCTGATGAATAACAGTGTCACCAATGACACATGGAATCGTTGGTGTTCCGGGATCCTTATACTTTGGAGGAGCGTGTTTGAAGATTGAACTTACGTTTTCTGTGAGGAAGATCTTTTTCAAAATATGACTGCGCAACTTGCGCTTTGAGTGCATAGGTCTTTTAGACATTTAGCGTAAGCGGGAATTTATTTTATCGCATCGAGGAATGGAATATTGATTTTCACTTGTTTAAATACCTCGAGTATATCTTCAATTTTCGACCCTTTCTTGAAAAATGTGACCGTTCATCAACGTTTGGTGGAAAAGGCATTTTTAGAATATAGTTAGTTGGGACCGTTTCATTTTCTTTCCTAATTCGACTCGTGTCCTCACCTTTCTCTTTATTGGAATTAATTTTTACATCTTTCTTTCTCTTATTCAAAATTTCAACAACTTCTTCCTCTCGAGTAGTCGTCCTAGTTGAAACAACGTTCACTTGCTCATTCATACCACCTACCTCGTATTCTCCCTTAGGTTTTGGATAAGGTTGACTTGACAACTTACTCTCAGTCAACCGGTTTAGAGTATTAGCTATTTGACCCAATTGGGACTCCATCTTTGCGATGGACTATGTGTGAGAGTGTACTAACTGAATCACTGTACCAAAATTTTCAAGTGAGGCTAACACTTTTTCCTCAAATGCATTATTGCGTAGAGGTGGAGGAGGTAGAGGGTTAGGTTGTGTATATCCATATTGTTGCAATTGGGGTCGGTAAGTATTAGGAAAATTATTCGGCACAGGATTATAACTAGTTCATGGGAACTGTTGAATAGATTTTATGTGTTGTTCCACAAATTCTGGAAATTGAGAAGCGGAAGGACATGCAAGGATATTATGAAAAGGTTCAAAACATAATGCACATACTTCGTAAGAGGGTGCGCTTGTCGTTTGGTTCATTGTCATAAGTCGGTCAAGTTTTTTAGATAGTTCTTGTATTTTTATTGACTGACTGTACTCAAAACACTCCTCTCGCTTGAGTTTAGGTGGAAGACACCCCTCAGGACGTACCGACACGGCTTGGTACATTGAATTCTTGCTTAACGTTTCAAAAAATTCTCATGCCTTGTCGGCGCTTTTGTATAGGAAGGTATCCGCACAAATGACATCGATAGTGTTACGTATTGAGGGAACAAGTCCCTTGTAGAAGACCTGAACCAATTGCCACTTGGGAACTTGACGATGTGGGCATGAGCGTAACAATTCTTTAAATTGTTCCCAAGTGTCATAAAGCGTTTCGCCATCTTGCATCACAAAGTTTGTTATCAATTTTCTTATCTGATTAGTTCTTGTGATGGGGAAGAACTTTTGTAAAAGTGCGTTGTGTAAGGCTTCCCATGTTTTAATTGTGTTTGGCTCTAGAGACTGGAGCCAGTATTTAGCTTTATTTTTAACAGAGAATGGGAAGAGTCTGAATTTTAACTCATCATCAGTTAGGCTTTGTATTTTCAAAGTAGAGCATATATCTTGGAAATCTCCTAAGTACTGATAAGGATCTTCTTTAAGACGGCAATGGAATGAAGGAAGTAGCGTGATGGTAGATGACTTTATCTCAAAGTGAGATGCCATCACCTCCGATAATTCTATGCTTTCCCGTGGCGTATAGGCCGTAGGAAAGAAATAGTCTTTAAGCGGAGGAAGCGGAGGTATATTAGGGTTGTTTCTGTTATTTTCGTTATTACCGTTGTTTCCTACGTCGGCCATTGGAATTGGTTTGATGTTAATGATGTGTGGTTTCTTTAGTCTTTTAAGGGTACTTCGTATTTCAGATTCAAACAAACGATGACGGTTACGGTGTCGAATTGTCGTCTAGCATCAACCGAGCTCTAGAAGCTAGGGTTGATGACCTAAGGACTCTAAGGCTACGTTCAAGTTCAAGATTAAGCGGATGTAATTTTGGTTTACTTGAATGTGTACCAAACATAAACTAAAAGAAAATAAACTAAAACAATGACTGACTCAACAAAAATAAAAATAACTACGCAAGTAATCAAGCACGCAAGCACACAGTACTACTATGATGCATGTAATTATCCTGATGTAGTGATTTGCGTCGAAGCCCAGTGCCCCGGGTTTCCTAGATAATGCAGTGCTCACTCCACACCTAACCTAATACAAGTAATTACGTCTTAGCGCCCTGACTTACAATGATTTGATGCAAATTTTTAAAGGAAGCGATTTATATTTATTTTATTTTATTTTAATTGCGTAAGCTCCTTTGGTGTGCTAAGCTTTTCCACTCCGACACGCTAGAATTTGATTACTTGAGAAACTACAAAATAAAATGAAAAATTTGTAACTCAAAACAAAAACGGAAAATAAGAAAAATAAAAACTAATCAAATATTTATGAATTAACTAAAATAAGATTTTAAAGCTAAAGGTAGTAATTTACAATCCCCGGCAACGGTGCCAAAAATTGATCTTGTCAGAATCAAGATATAAAAGTATGCTTTACTTTCTAAGGATTTGTAGTGTGGAAGTAAAGGTCGATTCCACAGAGATTGAATTACTAAAGCACTTTAATTTTAAAACATGAATCTAGTTAATAAAGAAAACGGTAATTTGATTTTGATTTTGATTTAAACTAAGAACGATAAGAGTAAATCTTAATTATGAAAGCAATTAAAAGTTGTTATAAACGATATTCAAAGTGAACCTAGGATTGCAAATCCACCACTAGCTTTATAATAAGGGTATTTATGCATTCAATTAGCTTATTACATTAGATAATAATGGGGAATTGTAGCTACAAGCCCAATTCGTCAATCAAGAAGATAACTACGATTCAAGCACCAACATAATTGATCTTCAGTTGGCACAGATTATTTCACACTAAACTAGAGTTGCGGCACAATCCATCTTTTCTAGGCATTAACTATTTGGCTACTTGATATCACAATTCAATTAAGCACCATTACATGTAAATAATTCATACAAGAACAATAAATATAGATCATTGAGCACATCACATCTAAAATAGGTCTAAGGCAAGAATAAATTTTGAAAGCAATGATTTAATCAATAGAAGTATGATTTTATTATTAAAACCTCTAAGCATGTAATCATCATCCATATATAATAAAACTAAAAGAAAAAACATAACTAACACCCTATTACTTGGTTAGGGTTTCATTAAAACCCTAGATCTAGGTTTAGTTGGCCATAGAAGCGATGATTGGCAAGAGGTTGATGGAGGAGGACATGGAAATCCTTGGTCTTCTTTTTCTTCTCCTTGCTTTTCTCTCTTCAATGGCTGAAAGTTTGTTGTATATGGATGTATCTGATGTTGTGTAATGTTGTGTAACAACAAAATTGATTTAGAATAGGATTTATATAGAGTTTGGAAGGATTTAGGAAGGTTTTCTAAGCTAAATCGCACTAAAAATGTTATATTTACGTTTATGGACGTCATATGCACAAACCACCTTCGTTGGGCACGCTTTAATTTGATAAAATACACGGTTTTGGTTTTTTCACAGGTTGCTCGTGCGGCTCGCTCGCGCAAGGTAGTTTTCGCTGCACTGCACGACTTTAATTGAATTATAATGACTTTTTACTTGAAACTCGGATTGACTCGCCATTTATGGCCACGCATCCGTAACTCGAAGATCTATATTTTATATCTCTGGGAAAATTTTTCAAATCTGAAGTATTTCTTGTCAAAAATGCAATTTTTCAAGGCTGCTACTGCATTCAATTTTTACTGGAATCATCTTTTGAGCCCAGAATGACTTCCAAAGCCACTAATCATTGGATTTTTGTGCATTTTCAAGTTAGAGCTCCAAAACCTACAAAATTTAGAATACTTATAAAAAAAAACTAATAACTACATGAAATGGGCTAACAAAGCGTATTTTTAGGACTATAAACGGCAACTATTCGTCGCCGATTAGCTATCTTGGGACTGTTGGATATTTTGGACATTTTTATCACTGTCTTTACTTTTATTGTTTTATCATTCTGGTGATTGGGTATGTTCTTATGTCAGGATTGTGTTCTATCATTATATATATATTTTTATCTTGGAGCTTGGCGATTGTATTTTTTGTACAGGTTGCTATGCTTGCTGTTGTTACTTTGCTTGTATCAGGTGATATCCATCTATTTACATTTAAAAATCAATTTCTGAGGACATTGTCATTTTCAGTTGGGGGTGGGACGCAGAAAGATAATCACCTGCACATGTTCACACTTAGCAATCTAGATAACTTTATTGCACATTTCATACAATCTCGATTAGAATTGAATTAAAAATTAAAAAAATTTGAAAAATTTTTTAATTTTTATTTTGAACTTAATTGGTAAAATAACTTTGAACTTTCACTCCTGTTTAGTTGTTATTAGGCAATGACACAATCATAGTATTCTCATCCTTTTATGAATTAAGTTCACGCATTTTTCTAGTATCACTAGGATGATTGCATGTGAAAACCTTTAAAAAATGAGTAAATATGACTTTTGTGCTAAAAGAACGAGTAGTGGAAACTCAGTGCCCTTAGTGAGCTGTTGATCCAATCGTTGTTTCTGAGGGAACTGTCGCATAAATTCGAATTGTTTTCTTGACTATGCGTATTACATTCGTTACACTAGTCTCCGTTAATTTTATTCATTCTGGCTGCTTATTAGAGGAGAATATTCAGGATCTACCATCTAAACTCGATAAACGCTATATTGCTAAAACTAAGAAATTAAGAAAATGAGTTAAGCCATCGTTACCCATTTCCTAGCATTATCCATATCCCCTTATCCACAGAAACCGTTTTGTCTCGAACCCCACACTGATGCAATAATTGCCAATTCTATTATGAAAATACAAACTCCTAATCCTTTACTGTGACTCCAATGAACCCCATTGCGCATCTAATAATAAATATCTATCAAAGTATCTGATTGGAGGAGTTTAGAGGATAGTAGTTATGGGTGTTATGTTAAAAAAAATTTTTGAAGAAGAAGAAGAAATGAAGAGAAGAAAAAGGGAGAATATGAAAGGATGAAAGTGGGATGGAGATGTGAAAAGAATGGAATGAGAATAAAATGAGATGATAAGCTCTATCATATGATAAGACGGGATATTTTTCTTTCTCATCATCTTTATCTACTTCATAAAACCAAAACAATTCAAAGTCTTAATGATTCTTAATAAATTTGTTTGAACATAAATGTGTGAGTTGAGTTATCCACGGTAGTTCGTTCCTCTAGTAGGTAGTATCCTATTCAATACATTCTAAATAATCATTTTTCATAGAGTCAGGTATGAAAACATTAGTAACCAGAATATCACTCTTATCAAAGCTTTCATACATGTGCAATCTGTTGGAAAAACAGGTTTAAATGGAAAGTTTAAACGCGCAGCGGAAAAATCAAGTTATGAAACTTTATTGGCATGCCCGGATCTACTACTCGTCAATTCTACAGATGCGCACAAGAGGGGACACGAGTTATACCTTAGTGTCTTGAACCCAATTCTGATCTTCAACTTCCAGCAGCCTCCACTAGATGATCTTCACCCTTATGACTCCTGCGGATGCCTGCCAGAAAGACTAGGGTTGGTGGGAACCCTAATGGAGAGGATAGAGAAGGTGTTGGGACTCCAAAACAGTTTCTGCAGCTTCTGACGTTCAAAACGACGAACAACTTTTTCCAGAACGCAGCTGCCCTATTTATAGATTCCCAGAACCGACCTAGACTTCGAGCGATCGAAGTGCCTTCGATCGATCGAACATTCGATCGATCGAACCATCTTCGATCGATCGAACCTGCAGACTTCAATCGATCGAGACATCTTCGATCGATCGAACCTGTCTGGACATCATCCTCAAGCATCTTTCCAAGCATCCTGGCGGAGCTAAGAGTGGGACCTCCTAGGTTCTTTATTGTTGGCTCAGACCAGTTTGTTAATCACCATGACCAAACTCTTTGATCAGCAAACTAACTAACTGGTCAGTTAAAGTTTACTCCACTATAAAATGATAACTGAACTCCAACGCAAAAGAACATATCCGAAGCGATAACTAGACTTGTATGTTGTACTAATGTCCCTCTATCGTCAGCATTCGTAATCATATTCAGGTAATCGGATAACTGTTACTGTCAACCTGAATCATGATTACTTCTTGTATTCCTTGAGTCCCATTCACCTCTCATGATTACCAAACATGTTGATAACTCTTATCAACAAGACTGCAGTACTCAGTAATCGACATGGTGACATTCTCAAGGGAATGCTTACTCTGAAACAGAGGGTAGATTCTATCTTGACAATATATGTTCACAACCCTATGAATATGACATACCCAAGATACCCAGGTGTTGATCTTTTATAGACCTCACTGATTGGTAAGTCTAAGCAGCCATATCCACAGTCTGTGTTCATAATCGTCTTAAGATTAAGAACACGTACCTTATACAAGTTATGAGTTCCTATTGACTGTTTGACAGTCTTAAGCGTCAATAGGAAACTCAGGTCCGTCAATGCACTATAAGCACTAGCATATCAACTAAGAGCTACACTCTAGTGATTGAAATTAATCACTCCATCCAATGGTAGTTAATTATGCTACAGTGTAGACTTGATGAGGTATCCAGTCTCATCATCCACTGTGACACATTCTAAGTATTAAAGAATAGTAATTCGTATCTCACTTGTGTGTATCTCATACACACACGAATTGCTTACTATGATACTTAAGGATAAAACAATCATCTCATGAAAGAAACATACACAAAGAAATGTAAAGCTGATATCCATATATTATAATGCTAATGTCTCATACATAAAGTAATGGTTTGAGGGCACAAACCCAACAAACTCCCACTTGCACTCACAACCATTCAGAACTACATCTAAGACCTAGACTATCTAGATGACAATCAAAAACCTTCTGTGGTAAGGCCTTTGTAAACGGATCAGCAAGATTGTCAGCGGTGGCAATCTTGGTGACAGTCACATCTCCACGTTGAACTATATCTCGGAATAGGTGATATTTCCGCTCTACGTGCTTTCCCTTTCCGTGGTTCCTTGGCTCCTTGGACTGAGCCACTGCCCCACTATTATCACAATAAAGCGTAATAGGCGACAGCGACGCTGGTACCACCTCGAGTTCCATAAGGAACTTCTTGAGCCAAACAGCTTCCTTTGCGGCTTCACAAGCAGCCACATACTCAGCTTCTGTAGTTGAGTCTGCAATGCATTTCTGCTTAATGCTCCTCCAACTGACAGCACCACCTCCCAAGGTAAAGAGATGACCGGACGTCGACTTCCTCGAATCTTTATCTGACATAAAGTCCGAGTCAGTGTATCCCACTGGAATTAACTCACTACCACCGTACATAAGCATGTAATCTTTAGTTCTTCTCAAGTACTTAAGAATGTGCTTAACGGCTGTCCAGTGCTCTGGACCCGGATTCGACTGATATCTGCTAACCATGCCAACGGTAAAGCAGATATCTGGTCTAGTGCATAACATCGCATACATGAGACTTCCCACTGCAGAAGCATAGGGAACTCCTGTCATGCGATTCCTCTCCTCCTGTGTCTTTGGACACTGGTCCTTGGAGAACGCTAAACCATGCCTGAAAGGTAACAAACCTTTCTTCGAATTATCCATTGAAAACCTAGTTAGCACCTTATCGATATAACCAGCTTGAGATAATCTCATTATCTTTCGCTTGCGATCCCGAAAGAGCTTTATCCCAAGAATATAGCTCGCCTCTCCTAGATCCTTCATATCGAAAGTACTAGCTAGCCAAACCTTGACCGTTGACAATGCCGCTACATCATTTCCAATGAGTAGAATGTCATCAACGTAAAGCACAAGAAAAGCCACCACTTTTCCTTCACTCTTCTTGTATACACAAGGTTCATCCAGATTCTGTATGAAACCAAACGATTTGACCGCTTGGTCAAATCGTATATTCCAACTTCTGGATGCCTGCTTAAGTCCATAAATGGACTTTTGCAACTTGCATACCAAGTTACCTTTCCGACCAGCTATGAACCCTTCTGGTTGTTGCATATAGATGTCCTCCTCAAGATTGCCATTCAAGAATGCAGTCTTGACGTCCATCTGCCAGATCTCAAAATCTAGGCATGCAGCAACGGATAAGAGTATTCTGATGGACTTGAGCATGGCCACCGGCGAGAAGGTTTCCTCATAGTCAATGCCCTCCCTCTGAGTATAACCTTTCGCAACAAGCCTTGCCTTAAAGGTCTCAACCTTTCCATCAGATCCTCTTTTCCTCTTGTAGACCCACTTACAGCCAATGGGTTTAATATTGGCTGGAAGTTCTACAAGATCCCAGACCTGATTAGAATCCATAGATTCCAATTCAGCCTTCATAGCTTTAACCCAATGAGCTGAATCAACATCAGCCATTGCCTCTTCGTATGTGGTAGGATCAGATTCAGATTCTATGGAGACAGCTTCAAAAACTTCTCCTAAGAACATGTATCTATCAGGCTGGCTGATAATCCTTCCACTACGACGAGGTACTGGTGCGGAAATAGGTGAAGAAGTGGTGTTTTCCTGATTTACATCGTTATTAACTACGGGTTGGACTGAGGGCTCTCCTTCTATCTCTCTAAGATCTATCCTTCCCTTAGGTTTATGGTTCATGATATAATCATCCTCCAAGAAAATAGCATTCGTACTGACGAACACCTTCTGTTCTCTTGGATCATAAAAATACCATCCATAAGTACCCGTTGGATACCCCACGAAGTAACATACTTCCGATCTAGAATCCAACTTGCTCATCTTTCCTTTTAGCACATGTGCCGGACATCCCCATATCCGGAGATGTTGCAAAGAAGGCTTGCGCCCAATCCACATCTCTCGTGGTGTCCTGGGAACAGATTTGCTTGGTACTAGATTTAGTATGTAAGCAGCGGTTTCCAAAGCATAACCCCAAAGAAATAAAGGTAACTCAGAATAACTCATCATTGACCAAGTCATGTCTAAAAGAGTCCGATTCCTTCTCTCTGCTACACCGTTTTGCTGAGGCGTACCAGGTGCAGTCAACTGTGACAGAATCCCATTCTGTACGAGGTGATCAATAAATTCATTAGAGAGATACTCGCCACCTCGATCAGATCGAATGGCCTTGATATGTGTGCCCAATTGCTTCTCCACTTCAGCCCTAAACTCTTTGAACTTTTCAAAGGCTTCAGACTTGTGCTGCATTAGGTACACATATCCATACCTAGAGTGGTCATCAGTAAATGTTATGAAATACTCATAACCACCCCTTGCTCTAATATTTATTGGTCCACACACATCAGTATGAACTAATTCCAACAATGCATTGGTTCTATTGCCCTTTGCAGGAAAGGGCCTTTTGGTCATCTTACCCTCTAAACAAGACTCGCAGACTTCTATTGGTTCGAGAACCAAATCGCCTAAGACCCCTTCTTTGACTAGTCTGCCAATCCTATTTAGATTGATATGACCAAGCCTCATATGCCAAAGCCTTGTTGGATTAGTGGAAGATCTCTTTCTTTTAGATGGTACAGTTACCACTGAGTTATTAAGTTCCATACAAGAATCTTTAGAAATATTGGGAGTAATCACATACAAACCATTTGATGTAACACCAGAACATATAAAAGAACTATTTCTTTTAATCACAACTTCAGTTCCAAAATTAAAAGAATAACCATTATTCGATAAATTAGAAACTGAAATTAAATTACGTCTCATTGAAGGGACGTAAAGTACATCTGATAAAATCAAAACTTTATTGTCTAGAAATTCTAAAACTACGACTCCTATAGCAACCGCAAAAACGGTTGCGCTAGAACCTAGGGTAAGTGCGATTTCCCCATCACTGCACTTCCTGGTTGATCTGAACCCCTGCAATGAATTACAGATATGGTTAGTCGCACCAGAATCAATGCACCAAGTGTTTGAAGTATCCGTTATAAAACTTACTTCAATCACATGTGATTCAATCATACCTTGAACTCTTGTAGCTAAGAATTCTGGACAGTTCCTCTTCCAGTGGCCCTTCTCACCGCATTGGAAACACTTTCCTTTGCCTTGGCCACCCACCTTCCCTTTGCCCTTACCTTTTCCCTTAGATTTTGTAATCTTAGGGACCGGTCCAACACTTGAACCTCCAGTGCTAGCCTTCTTCTTCCCTTTCTTTCCTTTCGGCACAGATCGGGAAGAGGAAGCGCTTTTCTCAACGTTTAAAATGCTGCCCCCAGGTTTGATCACCCCTTCCGCTGCCAATAAAGAGCTCATCAATTCGCTCATTGAAAAATCCATTTTATTCATATTATAATTCAGTTTAAATTGAGCGAATGATGGCGACAGCGTATTGAGGATCATATCAACTTGGGTCTGTGCATCGATGTTGGCACCTAGGGTCTCCAGTTCGTTTAAATAACCAATCATTTTCAAAACATGTTCTTTGACTGGAGTCCCTTCCGACATCTTAGCACTCATTATCTTCTGCATAGCTACCTGTCTGGCAGGCCTGTCATGCTCCCCAAACATCTTTTTCAGGGATTCGATAATGTCACTGGCGGAATTGTTCGACTGGTATTGGTGTTGTAACACATTAGCCATAGAAGCCAATATGTAACAACGAGCCATCCCATTCGACTTTTTCCATTTATCGAACTCGCGTCTAGCAGCAGCCGAAGCATTTGCAGCGGGTTCTTTGGGGCATGGGGTGGTGAGGACATGTATGTGATCCTCCGCAGTTAACACGATGTCAAGGTTACGTTTCCATTCAGTGTAGTTGTTTCCAGTTAACTTGTTTTGAGTAAGTATGGTGGCAAGTGGACTAAATGCAGATCCAGACATTATGATTTACTGAAAAATCAAAAAACAAAATAAATATGGATATCAGAATTTGACAGTTTGAAATAAAAGAATCCTTTTAAAACTCTTATTTTAAAACAAAGTCGCCGGAATATCGAAACGAAAGAATAAAGCCTCCGTGTGGTGGTCAATGTTCGATCTTTCAATTTATCATAACTTATCCGCTATGCAACTCTTGCAAAACAAGTTATGACTTCCGAACCTATTTGATCTCTAAGTTTCTGAATAATGCCCCGTGTGGGATCCCTTATCCATAGCTTAGCTAGTGTGTACCATTAACTAGGATCCAATCACAACCGTCTCAAGTAGCGCCTCCGTATGGTGGTCACCCTCTAACACGTCTGATTGATCCTTATCAAAAGAAGTTCACATCTAGTAACCAATGAGTAATGCATCCTCCGTATGGAATGATCACCCCTGGCGAGGTGACACAGAATGCATCACTCATCTTACAGTGAACCGTTAATGGAAGATCGTGGGTGTAATTAATAAGACCCTCTCCCACTAGATTTAGTAAAAAAGGATTTTGCTTTTTTTTTTTTTTTTTTTTTTTTTTTTGAGAAAATCTGTTTCTACACACTTCCCATAAACATCTAATGTTTACTAATGTGTTGAAAACGGTTTTTGAATTTTATTTTAGAAAACTTGTTTTGCGTGCATGCAACAATGTATTATACGCCAATCACAAACAAAGCACATAAAACAAAAAACTAAAATGAAATAAAAGACATCCAAACGATGCCTCTATCTCCCATGGCTCTATCTCCATAGAACCTGCTTTTGGTTTGATCGCCTCCAGCTCCATCTTCATGGACAACGGCTCCTTGCTCCATCTTCATGGATATTCTAATTCTATTACATTGAACCTATGCCTCTTTTGAAGCTTACAATTTATCTAGAAATAGAAATAGCAACAACAAAATAAAAGGCTAGGGAAACCGGTGCGACTTTCCTTTTCGTAGGATTGAAGTCGCAGCGCCCTTTACATATGCCTTAAAACCAAACCAAACTTAAAACAACACACCAATCTAAAACATTCAAACACAAAATTAAATGCTCTTGGCGCCATGGGAGATAGCGACTAACTTTTGCTGCAAAAGGTTAGTTGAACACACATCCACGCATATATATAACAAAATATAACTATTGGAAACCTTAATTGATTCACACAGTATATAAACTCTTTACATACTGAATTAGAACTCAAAACAGCATCTAACTTCTCTGTCATAGTTCGATCGATCGAAGACCGTTCGATCGCTCGAACCTTCGATCGATTGAACACTGTTCAATCGCTTGAACATTCTATTTCACAGAATGATTAAAAATTTTGCAGAATACGTTAAAATTAAACTTTTAATTTCAAAATACTTTTAAAACTGTGAAACAAAGATCCTGACAAAGAGTCTGTCTCGATCGATCGAACTCTATTCGATCGCTCGAACAACAGAAGGTTTCGATCGATCGAAACCTGTTCGATCGCTCGAGTACAGAGTGTTCGATCAATCGAGACTACTTCGATCGATCGAACCCATCTTGCATCCAATACAATCACAGATTTGTATACTGCTGCGATAACACTGCAGAAACAGATCTGTGACGATGCAGTTTCGAAAGCAGTTCTAAAATCAACATGCAAATCAAAATAGTGTTCCAAAAAACGCATCTATAGATCCAAACGAGCGTGGCTCTGATACCAATTGTTGGAAAAACAGGTTTAAATGGAAAGTTTAAACGCGCAGCGGAAAAATCAAGTTATGAAACTTTATTGGCATGCCCGGATCTACTACTCGTCAATTCTACAGATGCGCACAAGAGGGGACACGAGTTATACCTTAGTGTCTTGAACCCAATTCTGATCTTCAACTTCCAGCAGCCTCCACTAGATGATCTTCACCCTTATGACTCCTGCGGATGCCTGCCAGAAAGACTAGGGTTGGTGGGAACCCTAATGGAGAGGATAGAGAAGGTTTTGGGACTCCAAAACAGTTTCTGCAGCTTCTGACGTTCAAAACGACGAACAACTTTTTCCAGAACGCAGCTGCCCTATTTATAGATTCCCAGAACCGACCTAGACTTCGAGCGATCGAAGTGCCTTCGATCGATCGAACATTCGATCGATCGAACCATCTTCGATCGATCGAACCTGCAGACTTCAATTGATCGAGACATCTTCGATCGATCGAACCTGTCTGGACATCATCCTCAAGCATCTTTCCAAGCATCCCGGCGGAGCTAAGAGTGGGACCTCCTAGGCTCTTTATTGTTGGCTCAGACCAGTTTGTTAATCACCATGACCAAACTCTTTGATCAGCAAACTAACTAACTGGTCAGTTAAAGTTTACTCCACTATAAAACGATAACTGAACTCCAACGCAAAAGAACATATCCGAAGCGATAACTAGACTTGTATTTTGTACTAATATCCCTCTACCGTCAGCATTCGTAATCATATTCAGGTAATCGGATAACTGTTACTGTCAACCTGAATCATGATTACTTCTTGTATTCCTTGAGTCCCATTCACCTCTCATGATTACCAAACATGTTGATAACTCTTATCAACAAGACTGCAGTACTCAGTAATCGACATGGTGACATTCTCAAGGGAATGCTTACTCTGAAACAGAGGGTAGATTCTATCTTGACAATATATGTTCACAACCCTATGAATATGACATACCCAAGATACCCAGGTGTTGATCTTTTATAGACCTCACTGATTGGTAAGTCAAAGCAGCCATATCCACCGTCTGTGTTCATAATCGTCTCAAGATTAAGAACACGTACCTTATACAAGTTATGAGTTCCTATTGACTGTTTGACAGTCTTAAGCGTCAATAGGAAACTCAGGTCCGTCAATGCACTATAAGCACTAGCATATCAACTAAGAGCTACACTCTAGTGATTGAGATTAATCACTCCATCCAATGGTAGTTAATTATGCTACAGTGTAGACTTGATGAGGTATCCAGTCTCATCATCCACTGTGACACATTCTAAGTATTAAAGAATAGTAATTCGTATCTCACTTGTGTGTATCTCATACACACACGAATTGCTTACTATGATACTTAAGGATAAAACAATCATCTCATGAAAGAAACATACACAAAGAAATGTAAAGCTGATATCCATATATTATAATGCTAATGTCTCATACATAAAGTAATGGTTTGAGGGCACAAACCCAACACAATCATTATTAAACAAGTTTTTGTGTGACGTTCATTTTTTAGTGTAAACCCATGTGAGAATTGAGTTAAAACTATGAGTTCTAGAGGTATGATAGTCTAAACAACTCTAAACAAGGTTCGATGCATAGCTGTTAACTACACACATACACAGATACATGACTGTGTTATCTATCTTGGTGACATGAGGAGCATGTGGATTTCTTTCATGGATTGCTTGAGGTTAATGTGTCTATGTAGAGCTAAGTTAGCAACTGAATGGGAAGGAGTGTTTTAAAAGTTGTTCTATATCTTTTTGAACACAAATTAGAGAATTTTGTGGGTATATTCACTATAAACCCTCATGAGACAACACTCGTTCCTAGGGGGTACCTAGGGGTTTAACGGCTTGTTGCATTTGCTAAATGCAACCATGATTTTTGCAAAAGTGAGTTAGGTAGCATCTCTTTCTATTTAGATTAGTTTGCTTTAGTATATTTTGTTTTCTTTTAGTCGTTGTAGTAGTAGAGTTGCTTGTTTTTATTTTTTTTGCTTTATCGCTAGGGACTAGCAATAAGCTAGTTGGGGGTTGTGACAAGCGGGGGTATTTGTAAAATACAACCGCACTAAAATAGAGATATACACTGATATAGTTTAGAATTCCCTGCTATATATGTAATTTGTATTACATTGCTAGTTTTTATACAATGTAACTAATCTATGATAAGTTGTATTATTTTAGCTACTATTTGTGCAGATTACTGTTCTGCTGAGTGGAGGAATGAATAACAGGATAAAGGGAGTGCTGGATTATAAGCAAGAGAATTCAAAGATCAAAAGTAGACTTCAAGAGATCGAAGAGGTTCAAGCGATCGAGACTTCGATCGATTGAGTAATGTTCAAGTGCTCGAGTAATCTAAAAGTTCAATCGATCGATCGAACATGCCTTTTATAAGAACTTACACGGATGCAGCAGAAATAGGCGTTGTAACCCTAGCTCTTAGGTTGTCTATATATATTAGTTTATAAGACGTCCATAAGAATGCCCACATTGTTTTCATCAGTTTTACATATAGAGATAGAGAGTTTTGTTCATGGTTTTTGTAGGTTTATCAAGATTTGATATTGGTTGGTTGGGATTCTCATAAAGTAATCAAAGTTCTATTATTCCAGGTTTTTATACTTGTTTTACATTCTGTCATTAGTTCCAGTAGCTTATAATCTGAACAGTTAAAGTTTTGCATGTTAGATATTGATTAAACCATAGTTTCTCATAGTTTTCATGTTTAAATCACAACCAAACAGGGCTTTAATGAATTATCACGTTAAAAACAGATCTGTGACACTCTAGACCATGTTTGAGTAGTCCTAGGGTTGGGAGATCACAATGAAACAATGATCTCCAGCCTCTACCATGCAGCAGTGTAAAACCTATGTTCGATTGATCGAAGATAGTTCGATCAATCGTACCAATGATAGAGTCAAGCGATCGAAGACATTTCGATCGATTGAGAGATGACGATGTTCGATCGATCAAAAGCGCGTCGATCGATCAAAAATTCTTGAGAATATCCTATGAAGTATTCCCAGACTTTTTGCTTAAGAGATTCGTTATCAAACTGTCCCCAAATGCTCAGTTTGTCAAAACAGTTTCTGAACTTTAAGCCTTAAGGCATTTTTCTTCAATAACGTTTGCAAACCACTTTGAATGCTAACACCATTCAGCGTGCGATTCTTAACTATTATTTTAAACCGCTTTCTTGTGTTTCGAATCAACTGTGATGATATGGTCCCGGTCATGAAAGGGCTACGGATTCTTTTTTTTAAAGATAAATACGGAATACTGTAGAAGATGTACTCCATTGAGCTTTAATGTAACTGCATGGTAGATGGTTAGGTCACTGCGAATTCGTGTGATCCCAACATCCCCCTTTTATTAAGAAACACCGTTTTAAACATTGCTCTAGTTAATTTTTTGATCATTAGTTATTTTAATTGTCTTATTTTAGTAGTCGTTAATTGTGGAACTTTGTGTTCTACACTCTTTAAACATTGAATATTTATTTTCCTGTTAGAGTTTAATCTAAGTAATTAGTTTACTTCCTTCCCTGTGGGATTGACCTGGTCTTAACCAGAATACTACTTGCACGAGTACCTACACTTGGGTATAGCAAACAAGCACACACAATATAATTCTCGTGTCAGTGGCCCCTGTCAAGGTTTGCTAAAATAAGACGGCCATTATAGAAGTTCTCAATCCACTAGGCTGGAATGCGCCAATACACATTCTCACATGACTGTGAGGATTCCCTGTCCCATCGAACATATCAAAAACTGGCATTTTAAACCCGGCATGCATCATCTCGCGGACCCCATCATAGAACCCTTCCAACTCCATCAGATAAGTGTAGACCCCATGAGCCATACACATTACCCTCTCCAATTTTTCTATCTTCTCTGCCATTACCCTTTCTTTTTCAGTCTTTTCCCTTTCTACCCTTTTTCTTTTTACTCTGGGAACATCGGCCCTCTACATCTCTAGGTCATCATACCAACCTTATTCCCTTGCAACAGGCAGATCGATGTTTTGTGGATTTGCAACTGGTAACGAGCATGCTATTGTTTCCATCATAACCATCATACGGTTCATGTTTTCGACATGCCTCCTCATCTGTTCTGCTTATTGCTCCATCAATACCCTCAATTCTGCTACTTTCCCACCATTCCTTTCGTCTGCCATTTCGATGTTACTGATCGAGAGAGAACAAATCCTAATTATACACCTTAATTCACATTTGTTAGCCGTTTTTATCCTATTTTTGTATAAGTTTACTTCGTTTTCTAATTTTTGTCAGGTTTCAGAAGAAAGCAATGATACCAGGTTAAATGGGGTGAAATAGCAAGAAGAAAGAAGCAGAAAAAGCCACTTTGCGCGAGCGGCCAGCTCGACGAGAATCCAGCCCTTCGCTCGCGCGGCCCGCTCGCGCGACCTCCCATTTACGGGCTCGCGCAGCCCGCTCGCCCGATCCGTACAAAAAACCTAAAATGCGTATTTTTAAGTACTGAAGACCCCTACGTGGACGAAATTGCCCAATTACGTCCAGAAATCAATTTACAGCAGTTTTAGTTGGATTAGGTTTACAAAAACCTTCCTAATCTCTCAACAAATATATATATACTTCTCATTCTAAATCAATTAAGGGGTTACACACATTCATCACTTTGAAGGCAAGAGGAAGGAGAAGATCTAGCTTGATGGTCTCTAATGGCCACCATCAACTCAATCTTCATGTTTTCATCCATCACGTTCAACTAAACACCTATTCTAGGGTTTCAATGAAACCCTAGTTATGTATAGGGGGAATTCTATGCTTTCTTATTTTAGGATTTTATGTATTGGATAGTAATTGTATGTTGGTGGATTATTTATATATAATCAATTTTTAATGATAATAATCAAGAATATTTTGGATATATTCTTGTCTTAAATTTTTCCTTATGCTTGTTGAACTCAATAGTCCTTGATTTCTGTGATTGATAGGAGTATTTACATACTTAGTGCTTATGTGATTGTGATGTTTACATCTTTTATAATTCATGCCTAGGAAAGATGAGTTATGCTACACCCTAGTTAAAGGTAGATAATTCATGTGAACTAAAGATGCGTTATGCTTAGATTAAACTAGCAATATCTTCTTGTCCATACTATTGGGCTTGTAGCTAGCCACAATAGATCGTGACTATCCAATTATAGAACTTAAAATAGAAAGTCTAGACCCCGATGCATAGTTAGTGGTGGATTTGCGATCCTAGATCTCATCCACCCATATTTAAAACAATCTTAAAGTTTGCACACTAGTTTACTTAGATTCAATTCTAGTAATTATTTTCATAGTTTCATAGTTTAATTCATAGTAATAATTTAATCATCAACCAAACAAAATTTCGTGTTTCAATAGCTAATTAGATTTAGATTTTATTAATTAAAGGATAAAAATAAACAATCTCTGTGTGTTCGACCCTTACTTCCACACTACAAATCTTTAAAAAGTAAAGCATATTTTTCATCTTGATTTTGACAAGATCAACTTTTGGCGCCATTGCCGGGGATTGAAATATTTTTCCGATTAATTTTTTTTTAGAATCTTAATTTAGTTAGTTAGTAAATATTAGCTTAAATTTATTTTATTTATTTCTAGTTGAATTCTCGAGTCACTAAAATTATCAATTTTTTGCAGCTAACAAGTCATCAAATTCTACCAAGTTCGAGTAGAGCAGATGTGCCCGTCAATTGAGCTTACGCGGACCTGAAATAATTAAATTGCAAACAATCTAAAAATAACAAGTAAAAACTGCGTTGCTTTAAATTTTGCATCAACTCACTGTAAGTCAGGGCGCTGAGACGCATTACTTGCATTAGGTAGGTGTGGAGTGAGCACAACATTAGCTAGGAAACCCGGGGCGCTGGGCTTTGAAACGAATCATAGCATAAGGATAATTTCATGCATCGTAGTAGTAATGTGTGCTTGCATGCTTTATTATTTGTGTAGTTTATTTTCTTAGTTGTTTGAGTCAGTCTTTATAGAAGTGTTAGTTTCTAGTTTATGTTTGGGACCCGTTCAAGTAAACCTAAATTAAATCCGCTTAATCTCAAACTTGAACGCACCCTTAGAGTCCTTAGGTCTTCAACACAAGCTTCTAGATCTCGGTTGATGCTAGAAGACGAATCTACACCTGTATCGTCATCTTTGTTTGAATCAGAAATTCAAAGTACTCTTAACCTTCTAAGGAAAACTAAAATGATTAAAATCGAACCTATTCCAATGGCTGATATTGGAAATAACTAGAATAATAGAAATAATCAGAATAATGGAGATAACCTCAACATACCTCCACCACCACCTTTAAAGGATTACTTTCCTCCCACCGCTTATACGCCACCGTCGTGTATAGAACTACCGGAGGTGACTATAGGTCACTTTGAAATCAAGTCATTAACCATAGCACTTCTGCCATCTTTTCACTGTTGCATTAAGGAAGATCCTTATAACCATTTAGGTGAATTTCAGGGGATCTGTGTTACTTTAAAATTTAAAACTTAACAGATGATGAGTTAAAATTACGTATTTCCCGTTTTCCCTTAAAGACAAAGTGATGTATTGGCTCCAATATTTGGAGCCAAATTTTATAAGAACATGAGAAGAATTGCATACTGCATTCCTATAGAAATTTTTTCCCATCACCAGAACGAACCTAATTAGAAAATCTATAACTAATTTCACAATGCAAGATAGGGAAACTATTTATGATATGTGGGAAAAGTTTAAGGAACTGTTACGTTCTTACCCTCATCATCAGATATCTAAATGGAAACTTGTTCAAGTCTTTTACGAGGGATTATTCCTGCTGTTCGTAACACTGTCGGTGTTATTTGTGCGGGGACATTCCTCCACAAGAGTGCCGATGAAACTTGGAAGATATTCAAAACGTTAAACAAAAATTCAATGCACCAAGTTGTGTCCGTACGCCCCGAGGGACACCTTCCACCACAAACTCATGATGATGGGCCACTTGCAGGGCCTACCCCTCCTTAGAGGTATGTCAGTTATGCTCATATTCATCTCCTTCTACATTGGCATGTCCATCCGCATCACAGTTTCCGAAATTTGTAGAACAACATATTAATGTTGTTCAACAATTCCAAAGACCCAATTATAACCCCGCGGGTTATAAACCGGACACAACATGGGGACCTCACCTGAACCTCTCATGGAAATCGAATAGTGAAGGTCCGTATTCCAAACCTACGACGATGAATTTCCCGAATGCACACAGGCCTCAACAAAATCAATACCAACAACCTCCCTTTTGTGCTAATCCTCCTAGGGATAAAACTTTTAAAGAGAGTGTTTTGGCATCATTAAAAAACTTAGAGGCCCAATCGCAATCACAATCACAACTCGTTAACTCCCACAAGCAATGGATAGATAAGTTAGAATCCCAAATGGGACAACTTGCTAATACCTTAAGCCTTCGTAATGAGGCGAAGTTACTAAGTCAATTGGTCTAAAACCCTAAAGGACAATATGAGGTAAGTACGCCGAGTGACCAAGTAAATGCGGTGTCAACAAGAGCGACTGAACATCCTGAGGAGATTATACCTCCTCCTAAACCTCAAAAAGATAAGGGTAAAGGAATAAGTAAGGAACAAGATGGAGATACTAATAAAGTTACGAAGGACCCTGCTCCTTCGGTACCTAATACATCGAAAGTGACAAATCCATCAAATTACATACCTAGAATGCTATTTCCCCCAAGAGTGGATGTCCCATCTCACTTCTCGAAGAAGGGAACACGTCCGGAGGATATTCTTGAGACGTTTAAAGAAGTGAAGATTAATATTCCATTAGTCGACGCCATAGAGTGAATACCTCCATACGCTAAGTTTCTAAAAGACTTATGTACCCAAAAGAGGAAATCTAGAAATCATTTATCTAAAAAAGTCTTTCTAATGGA
Source organism: Hydrangea macrophylla (assembly GCA_033977485.1). Taxonomy (NCBI): domain Eukaryota; kingdom Viridiplantae; phylum Streptophyta; class Magnoliopsida; order Cornales; family Hydrangeaceae; genus Hydrangea; species Hydrangea macrophylla. The sequence continues at coordinate 1,547,093 of CM066992.1, forward strand.
GAAGGTTAGCTCTATGTTTCAACACAACACTCTAAAATATACGGATCCGAGTACCCCAACAATCGCTTCTCACATCGGTGACAAATATATCCGCTGGGCCCTTCTTGACCTTGAACCGAGTGTGAATCTACTACCTTATTCAGTATATGGGAGAACTAAAATCGACAATGGCTACTTTATAATTAGTCGAAAGGTTAGTTAAAGTTCCAAGTAGGGTAGTAGAAGATGTGTTGGTAAAAGTTGATAGATGCTATTACCCAGTTGATTTCATCGTACTTGACACAGAACCAGTCCTAGATGCTAGCAAACACGTCCTAGTTATACTAGGACGTCCTTTCCTAGCCATGGCGAATTATATTTTTAACTGTAGGACTGGAGTAATGGATACAACTTTTGGAAATATGACCGTCCATTTGAATGTATTCAATGCATCTAATCAACCATATAGAGGCGAAGAGGAGTCAGACTGTTATGGCGTAGATTTAATTGACGAATTAGTCGAAGAGGCAGCACCTTTTATGTTGACTAAAGAAGCCTTGGAAGCATGTCTGTATCATTTCAATTTTAATGGTTTCAACATTGATACTAATATTGAAGATTTGAATAATTTATTGGAATCGATAAATACAACTAATGTACTTCCATGGACACCTAAAATAGAGGCCTTACCATCTCTCGCGCATAAACTGGCATTACCATCCATCGAGTTTCCCCCGACACTTGAACTTAAATAGTTACCCGATTCTCTGAAATACGCGTTCCTAGGACCTAATATTACACTTCTAGTTATAATTGCGTCAAATTTGACTATAATTCAAGAATTACAACTGGTACAGGTCCTAGGTAATCATAAGAAAGTGATTGGATGGACAATAGCCGATTTAAAAGGAATTGATCTGTCTGTTTACATGCATCGAATTAATTTAGAAGAAAATGCCAAACCATCAAGAGAAATGCAATGACGTCTTAATCCGAACATGAAAGAGGTGGTTATGAAAGAAGTTATAAAACTCTTAGACGTAGGTATTATCTATCCAATCTCCGATAGTAATTGGGCCAGCCCCAGGTAGGTAGTCCCAAAGAAATCAAGAATTATGGTTGTGCCAAACAAAAAAGAAGTCCTCATACCCACCCATCAAACTAATGGTTGGCAGGTATGCATTGATTATCGAAAACTTAATACAATGACTCGTAAAGATCACTTACCTCTTCCATTCATTGATCAAATCCTAGAATGTCTGTCTGGTCAGAGTTACTATTGTTTCCTAGATGGATACTCTGGTTATAACCAGGTGCCCGTCTACCCCGATGACCAAGAAAAGACAACGTTCATATGTCCCTTTGGTACTTTTGCTTATCGTCGAATGCCATTTGGTTTGTGTAATGCACCGCCCACCTTTCAACGATGTATGATGGCAATCTTCTCGGACATGGTTAAAAAATTCCTAGAATTATTTATGGATGACTTCTCAGTTTTTGGTCCTACGTTTCATGAATGTCTCCAAAACCTTATGAATGTCCTCGCACGTTGTGAGGAAGCAAATTTGGTTTTGAGTTGGGAGAAGAGCCATTTTATGGTTCAAGAGGGAATAGTTTTGGGTTACGTTATATCCAAGCGTGGTATAGAGGTAGACACAGCAAAAAATTAAATTAATTGACAAACTGCCACCGCCATCATCCATTCGTCAAATCCGTTCTTTCCTCGGTCATGCCAGTTTTTACCGAAGATTTATCAAAGATTTTAGTAAAATTTGAAGGCCCTTGTGCAATCTACTTGCCAAGGACGCCCCCTTTGTTTTTGATAATGAATGCCTAAGGGCATTTGAAACGTTGAGAGCTTTACTGTCCACGGCTTTGGTAATCTAATCCCCCGATTGGTCATTATCGTTTGAACTAATGTGTGATGCATCCGATTATGCCGTTGGAGCTGTCCTGGGCTAAAAAGTAATTAAAGTGCCTCATGTGATATACTATGCGAGTAAAACCTTAAATGACGCATACTTAAATTATACGACTACGGAAAAGGAATTGCTTCCAATCGTGTTTGCCCTTGACAAATTCTGTTCCTATTTGTGTCAAAGGTCATTGTTTATACCGATCACGCCGCATTACGTCATTTGTTGAATAACAAAGAAACGAAACCTCGATTGATCCAATGGATTTTACTCAATACAAGATAAAAAGGGTTCTGAAAATGTTGTGGCTGACCACTTGTCACGAATTCTTATTGAATCTAACGATATCACACTTCTCAAGGATTCATTTCTGAACGAACAACTATTTGCGTTATCTGCCTTAAATCGTCTGTGGTTCGGTGACATCGTAAATTTCTTGGCCACGGGATATATCCCTCATACTTGGTCAAGTCAAGATAAAGATCGTTTCTTTTCTCAAATCAAACATTATTATTGTGACGACCCGCTTCTTTTTAAACATTGTTCTGATCAAATTATATGACGTTGTGTCCTGGAGAGTGAATTTAACTATATATAAAATTTTTCTCACTCACTCGAATGCAGATGACACTTTGGTGGCTGTCGTACGACCGCTAAAGTCCTCTAAAGCGGGTTATATTGGCCAACCCTATTTAAAGACGCTCACAAATTCTATCAAAACTGCGTACATTGCCAACAAATAGGTAACATGTCATCTCGCGATGCGATGCCCTTGACTCCAATCCTTATTATAGAAATATTTGATGTGTAAGGCATCAACTTTATGGGTCCGTTTCTGTCATCCTTTGGGTTTGAATACATTTTATTCACGGTTGACTATGTTTCTAAGTGGGTGGAGGCAGTTACGACAAAAACGAACGACCACAAAGTCATGGTTCAATTTATTAAAGATAACATATTTTGTCATTTTGGCAGACCACGAGCGATTATAAGCGACGGAGGAAAACATTTCTCTAATTGTCACTTTGAGGCGCTCGTCCAAAATTACTTCATCACTCATAAGGTAGGAATCGCGTACCATCGGCAAATCCAAGGCCAAGTACAAGTCTCAAATCGGGAAGTAAAAAGTATACTGGAAAAAATGCTTCATCCAGATCGCAAGGATTGGTCGCAACGACTAACCGAAGCGCTTTGGGCATACCGAATAGCATATAAAACTCCTATAGGAATGTCCCCTTACCGACAAGTCTTTGAAAAAGCGTGTCACCTACCGGTGGAACTTGACCATAGATCTTATTGGGCTGTAAAATTGCTTAACAGAGATATAAGGGCGGCAAGGTGCCATCAAAAACTTCAAATACAGGAACTGGAAGAATTGAGAAACGAGGCTTATGAAAATTCGAGAATCTATAAGGAACGTTCAAAAGGTTTTCATGACAAAGTGATCGTCAGAAAAAATTTCAAGGTTGGACAACGTGTATGGTTTAGGAGTCTACCTTTAAAATTTTAAATCTTAAAAAGTCCGGAGTAAAGAGAAACCTAATTTTTACTATTCTAGACCAAACCGGAGCATGATCATGAGTTTTCTAAACCTAATTCAATTAATCAATTAACATATTCAAAACTCATACAATAGAAATAAAACAATGTAGAAAATAATGAGACACTATACAAAACAATGGGTATGATTTACTCACCAAATCAATAGAAAGAAAATAGAATTTTTGGAGTTGAAAGTGCTTGAAAGCCCCAATCTTCACTCTCCTCCTTCTTCTCCTTCTCCACCTTCTTCTTCTTCTTCTTCTTCTTCTTCTTCTTCTTCTCCACCTTCTTCTTATTCTTGGATGTAGATTATGTTTGTGTGGAATGTGAGTAGGGAGAAATGGAGGTGGCTAGGGTTAGATTAGGTTTAAAAACTTAAAACACCAAAACAAATATTAAATCCCGTTTTTTAGTTTTAGGTCTGACAAAAAGGCTTTATATGGGCCCGAAACACATTCCCAAGTGCTTAAAACATTAGCCCAATGGGTATACATGACCCGGGTACCTAATTCCCATGTTAATTATATCACTAAATATATATAGGGCCTGTAAACACTACCCAAAAAAAATATAAATAAATAAATAAACTGATACCTTCTCATATTTTAAAATGTAATATTTGTATTATAAAAAATACGGGGTATTACATTTACTCCACACGCGCGCGCCGCTGCCGCCGCCGCCGGCCGAGTCAGGTCTGGTCGTGGTCGCGGATGCGGGTGCGGCCCACACACAGTATTTCTTTTGAGACCCCTCAAGTTTTGATTTTTGCAAATTCTGTATTGAGAGACCTTTGGAATTTCTACACATGTTTTGCATTGCAGAAACTCTTGGAATGTCTGAAGGGTTACAGAAAGTGAAAGGTTGTGATTTATTTCACAGAGTAAATTCGTCCAATTAATCCCCATATACATGTATGTCTCTCCCTAAGTCTATACATAGTTTTACACAGACTGTTCTTCCTCCTTCCAGTTTGTCAATTTCAAATTTCCAGAGAGAGAGACTCACAGATGTAGTTGGTTCGCCAGAGCAGTTGTACACTGTGCAAGTACTACTGTTAGAAGCCGCTGTATCCTGGGAGATAGACACCGACGATTTCCTCAAGCACATCCGGTGAGGCAGCAAATCTGTTTTAAGGAAACTGTGAACTATCACAGGCCTCGATTTGACCAAGTTTCCAGTTTATTCTTTGCTTATATTTTCTGTAATTTTCCTTTTTTCTTAAATTGTAATTCAGAATCTGTTTATGTTTTTTCCAATTATATCAATACAATTTTCCAACATGTGTGTGGGTTGAGTGTTGGGGGAAGGAGTAGGAGATGAAGACGAGGGAAGGTGATGATGAGGTGCAAGGGTAGGGGAGGGTCGTCGTAGTGCTATTGGGTGAGGTGACGGGGTGGCAGCGACAGTAGCGCCTGTCACGAAAGTTTCTCAACCAGGTCGCGATAACAGGTTGTCTCAGGGTTAACTGGTTGTCTCTAGATAACCGGTTGAGTGAGGAGATAACCGGTTGTGTCACAAAATGAGATAACCTGTTGTGCTGAGGATAACCTGTTGGGTCACAAAGTTCAACAAAGTTTCCAAATCTCTAAGGCTTAGTTTGGCCCCCATTTTGGTGCTTCTCCTTTTTTAAAGCACAATTTCATGTTAATTCATTTGGTAACTAGTTTATGAGCTTTGTAAAAATTAAACTTAGGGCTTTTTTGGGGGGAGCTTTTAAAAGCTCTAGAATTGAGCTTTTAAAAGCTCAAGGTTGCTTTTTGGTTTCATGATGTCTTTTTGAAGAGTATTGTGTCACTTGTATAAAATTATCAAACAACTTAGTAATAAATTTCATAAACTCCTTTTAAAAAGCCATGTGAGGGGCCAAACTAAGCCTAAGTATACCATATGCGTGCATGCGGGACACAAAACTCCACAAAATAGGAAAACTCATACTATTTATATTTTAAGGAAAAACAAGAGGTTAATTATAGGAACTAACAACCACCAAAGTGTCCCAACTTTTCTCTTGTCGTATCTTACAAAGTTAAAGATAGCAACTGAGTGAGTCTCGAGAGTCGAGCTTGGAACCTCATGCACCCAAAGGAGAGAATCCACCTATCCAACAACTAAACGAATATTATTGACTTAACATGTTTATCTTTGGTCTCTAGTGAGCAGGTTCTCAAATGACTAATTAACATTTAGCCATTGGATTTGTAGTATGTGGTATAATTATAGGTGGATATCTACAACCACTAATAATCCAACGGCTAGAAGCTGCTTTCTCGTATGAGAAGCTACAATCATCTTTTCTAATATGTAACTAACAACCACCAATGTGTTGAAAATAACTGTAATTATTCTTAGTTTAACATATCTAGTTAACTTATTATTTAATTAATTAATTTCCATTAACAAATTTTTTTTTCAGTAATGCTACAAGCACAGAAAAATGCACAGAATTTGTGCACAGAATTGATCCAGACCACTCATTTTGGTGGCCCCCATACCAAAATGTGTGGGAACCATCGAAATGAGTGGTCCGGATTAATTCTGTGCACAAATCATTTCTGTTTTTTTTTTCTTTCTGATACATAGGGAAAGGGGATTCAAACACTCACCACTTGGGTGTCGGCTCTGACTTGGTTCCTACTCTAGCCCTCTCCGTGGGGTTTATGGGACAAACGGGGTTGGCCGCCCCACTCAATTTTTATATACAAAGAATGTATATAGGATAGGTTTTTAAAGAAAAAAAATTGGATTTTAGTGAACTATTTATTTACTAGGGAGCTTTTTTGAGGTAATAATAAGATTCAATGTGATGAGAGTATCGAGTAAAGCTCATGTGTGTTTGAGTTTGGCTTATTTATTTATTAAACGAGCCTAAAATCTAGGTTTGATCTTGGTTTGTCTATTAAACGAGCCGAACAGAGCAGAGCCTTTATTGAACATAACTTTTGAGTGACTCGGCTTATATGCAGATCTAGTCTTCAACTTCGCCCCCAGTGGATAAAATTACTGGATCTGCCATAGAGCGTTTGCCACATCTTATGTGGAATACCTCCACCCCCATCTCATCACTAAATAACCCACAGAATTCCGAAATCAATACAATGGATTTATGTGGTTTAACCGTTACATATCCAACATGACCTCTTCAGCCTCATTCTACTTCTATTACAATGATAAGATTGATCACAATGGATTCTAAAAAGAGCACATGCATACATGCACACAAACTCATGCAATTTAACGTTAAAGTCTACCAAAAAATCCAATGCCAATTGCATAGCCATTTGAATAACTAGTAAAGTTTTATAGACTACAAATCAAAATGAAACAAAAACAAGCCGTAAAACCAAACTAAATGCTAAGGGCTCGTTTGGTAACGTTGTCGTTTTCTGTTTTCTGTTTTTGTTTTCGTTTTTTAGAAAACGAAAATTGAAAACACGTTTGGTAACGTTTTTGTTTTTTGTTTTTAAAAAACGTTTTCAAATTTTGGGTAAAACATGAAAACATCAAAAAGTCATTTTGAGTTTCCTGTTTTTGTTTAAAAAAAAAAAAAATCAACAATGTTACCAAACAAGTTTTTGTTTTTTTTTCAAAAAAAAAAAAACCAAAACTGATTTTCATTTTTAAAAAACTGAAAACTTAAAACAGAAAACGTTACCATGCGAGCCCTAAGATTCCACACGACAACTCATGGCTATGCTTGTCGTGCATATCAGGTGCCTTTAAACTAATTGCAGTGACAGAATTGGGAGAAGACAGGACAAATCAGTTTATTAAACAGATTAGTAAGCATTGTTAGAAGTTATTATTTGTCACTTTTATTATTCTTATTCCTATGTATTAGACATAAAGGTTGGGTGCAAACGGTTAGTTCGGTCGATTTTTTAGGCTATAATGTAACCAAACCAATACATTCGGTTTTTCGTAATCAAAAATCATTTTCATTTCAATTCTGAAGCGATCAGTCTCCTACCGGTTTGAAAATGGACGGTTTTGGGCTGCTATGATGGGTTATTTTTTGAGCCCTTACTGAACTTTTAGGGCCATTTGGCCTTTTTTTAATCATTTTCTGGGCATTTTGGGCCTATAACATACTTTTTTTTGGGCCTATAACATCAAATAAACTTACAGTCCGGATCTTGAGCGGACCTAAAAAACGAACCTAAAAGACGGACTGTGTAAAAAAGTGAGAATTTCTCACAAAAAGTGAGAAATTTCTCACATTTGAAATTTCTCACTTTCGAAATTTCTCACTTTTTTTTGTGAGAAATTCTAACTTTTTACACAGTCCGTGTTTTGATCCGTTTTTTAAAGTCCGCTTAAGATCCGGACCGACTAAACTTGATAACATACATAATAGCATACATGATACAACCCAACAACTAAAACCTAAAAAAAAACAATAACCTAATTTAAACTTCAAATATCCAACAAACTTAAATTAAATATCAACAAACTAAGCCTTAATTTAAACTTCAAATATTCAAACACACTTAAGCTTCAAGTATTCAACATACTTGGGCTTAGTTTGGCCCCCATTTTGGTGCTTCTCCTTTTTTAAAGCACAATTTCATGTTAATTCATTTGGTAACTAGTTTATGAGCTTTGCAAAAAATAAACTTAGGGTTTTTTTGGAGGAAGCTTTTAAAAGCTCTAGAATGGAGCTTTTAAAAGCTCAAGGTTGCTTTTTGGTTTCATGATATCTTTTTGAAGAGTAGTGTGTCACTTGTATAGATTATCAAACATAGTAAATAAATTTCATAAGCTCCTTTTCAAAAGCCACGTGGGGGCCAAACTAAGCCTTAGGCTTAAAAACATAATAAACATCAAACAAGGGTAACAAGCTTAAACTTTAACACCACCCATTAAGAAAAAAAAAACTCCCAAGTTCAATAAACACGAAACATCAAACAAACATGGTTCAAAAGTCCAACACCACCCAAAAAAATATACCATCAAGTCCAATAACACCCTAAGAATCAAACGTTAAAAACAAATCTTCCAATGTCCCAAGTCCAACTTTCTTTAGCCAACATATCCTATCTTGTCCAAAAGTTATCCACCCTACAAGATGAATAAAGACAGAAAATAAAAGAGTTTAAAAAAATACATTCTGATACGCCCAAAATTGGCTCTATCTTATGACCGAGCAGTTCAAATCAGCAGCTAGTCCATGCCCCGGGCAAATCATGGACAACTCCTCAGAAGCATCAGCCCGAGCGGTTCAATCATGACCCAGCCAACAGGTCGGGAAAACTGTACAGGCACATCCCACCGCAGGATCAGCCCATCCGGACCCACAGGCATGATCCCGAGCTTCACAGGCATGATCCCGAGCATTACGTGTAGTTTCCTACTCAAGCTAGAAGACTAATGGAAAGTGCACAATATTTCCTAATCCAATTAGGAAATCCCCATAATTAATGCCAATCTATATCAATAGGATTATATTTCCTTATCCATGTATGAGTAGGTCTCTTACATCTATAAAAGAGACCTCTCACCCCCCATTCAAGGGGCCGCCAATTTTGTAGTCTACACAACACCTCTATAAAATTCACCATTATACGCATACACCCGGCCGGTATTACTGGTAGTGTCGCCCTTCTTTGTTGGCTCACCAGGCGCGCCGGTGATCTGCTAGTGAGCGTGCTCAGACACACATGTGGACGTAGGTACCTTCATTAACAGGGCCAAACCACATACAAAAAATAGTCTCTCACTCTCTCTCTCCTTAAATTGCTCTACTTTATTCTTACCAATTTTTGGCATCATCAGTTTGGCGTCGTCTGTGGGAACGATAAGTCTTCTCATCAACAAATCTCTTGACTGATCGTCATGCCACCGAAGAAGGGTAAGAAGGTTGGTCAACAGTCCGACCGGGATGTTCCTCCGGCCCCGACACCGGCTGCGGCGGTCATGACATCTGAGCAAATCACCGCAACCCTCACACAACTCCTGGAGGGCCAGCGTCAAATCCAGCAACAGATTGAAGCCCTGCTAGCCCAGCAAAGCAATCCTCCAATGCCCGGGAAACGACCCTGTAACGTTGCGTACGGTAGGGATGTTGGAAAAACCGGTTTAAGTTAAAAGTTTTAAACACGCAGCGAAAAAGTCAAGTTATAAAAACTTATTTGGTAGCCTAGGATCTACTACTTGTCAATTCCATAGATGCGTACAAGAGGGGACAAGAGTTTATACCTTAGTGTCTTGAACCCAATTCTGAAATCTTCAACTTCCAGCAGCCTCCACTAGATGGCCTTCAGCTCTTATGACTCCTATGGATGCTCGCAGGAAGGACTAGGGTTGGTGGGAACCCTAATGGAGAGGATTGGAAGGTTTTGGGAAACCTAAACAGTTTCTGCAGCTTTTACGTATAAAAAACGACGAACTCTTTTTCCAGAACGCAGCTGCCCTATTTATAGATTCCCAGAACCGACCTAGACTTCGAGCGATCGAAGTGGTTTCGATCGATCGAACATTCGAGCGTTCGATCGATCGAACCATCTTCAATCGATCGAACCTGCCTAGACTTCAATCGATCGAGACAACTTCGATCGATCGAACCTGTCTTGACATCATCCTCATTTGCCTTTCCAAGCATCCTAGCGGAGCTAAGAGTGGGACCTCCTAGGCTCTTTATTGTTGGCTCAGATCAGTTGATTAACTCCCATGACCAAACTCTTTGATCAGCAAATTAATCGACTGATCAGTTAACGTTTACTCCACTATAAAACGATAACTGAACTCCAACGCAAAAGAACATATCCGAAGCGATAACTAGACTTGTATGTTGTACTAATGTCCCTCTACCGTTAGCATTCGTAATCATATTCAGGTAGTCGGATAACTGTTACTGTCAACCTGAATCATGATTACTTCTTGTATTCCTTGAGTCCCATTCACCTCTCATGATTACCAAACATGTTGATAACTCTTATCAACAAGACTGTAGTACTCAGTAATCGACTTGGTGACATTCTCAAGGGAATGCTTACTCTGAAACAGAGGGTAGATTCTGTCTTGACAATTTATGTTCACAACCCTATGAATATGACATACCCAAGATACCCAGGTGTTGATCTTCTATAGACCTCACTGATTGGTAAATCAAAACAGCCATATCCACAGTCTGTGTTCATAAACGTCTCAAGATTAAGAACACGTACCTTATACAAGTTATGAGTTCCTATCGACTGATTGACAGTCTTAAGTGTCAATAGGAAAGCTTAGATCCGTCAATGCACTATAAGCACTAGCATGTTAACTAAGAGTTAAACTCTAGTGATTGAGATTAATCACTCCATCCAATGGTAGTTAATCATGCTACAGTGTAAACCTGATGAGATATCCAGTTTCATCATCCACTGTGACACATTCTAAGTAACAAAGAATAGTAATTCGTATCTCACTTGTATGTATCTCATACATACACGAATTACTTACTATGATACTTAAGGATAAACAATCATCTCATGAAAGAAACATACATAATAAAATGTAAAGCTGATATCCATATATTAAAAAGTCAATGTCTCATACATAAAGTAATGATTTGTGGGCACAAACCCAACAAGGGAACCGATCTTGACCAGACAACAAGCCCGAGCCAACCCGTCCCGTGTTGAGGATGCTGGAGACATCAACAGTGGGCGTGCTGCCCGAGAGGAAATGCGGGTGCATATGGCCCGGGAATCAGTCCAGGGTCACTTGATCAAGAGCTGAGTCATCCCTGGGGACACTGTTACTCGGGGTCATAGCCGAGCCTGATCCCAGAGAACAACACCCCGCCATGAAGAAACCTCTTCCACCGACTCGACCAACCCCTCGGGTACCAGTCGGGATGGGGTGGAAGCCCGAATCAAGGACTTATAGAAGCAGATCGATGGAATGGCCAAGAAGCTTGGTCAAAACTGTGTTCCGAATCAAGCCAATACCGAGACAAAGTCACCATTTTCCGTCTAGATCACGAGATTCTCCATCCCGCGCAAATTTAAGCAGCCTCGGCTAGATTCATACAACGGCTCCGAAAGCCCGGTCGACCACGTCTGGACCTACAAGGTTCAGATGGCCCTAGCCACCAACTCTGGTGAATTGTACTGCCTAGCCTTCCCTAGCACTTTGAAAGGCCCTATCGTGCAATGGTTTTACTCCTTGGAGCCCCGATCGCTCTGCAGTTTCAAATAACTCAGCAAACAGTTCATCAACCAATTCGCTAGCATGCATGAACGGCCAAAGCCAGACATGCAGCTATTGACGGTCAAACAATGGAATGATGAGTCCCTCAAGGAGTTCACCGACCAGTTCAACCAACAGAAGCATCAAATCCGCAATTTGAACGAGACAGTCGCCATCATAGCCTTCTGCTCAGGAGTTCAACACACCAAGTGCGCCGCGTCATTCCACAGAAACTGACTGGAAACTTTGGTTGAGCTCTCTGAGAGGGTTGGAAAATACATTGACACTGAAGAGTTTCTGAAGACCAAAGGCACCGGGCAAGAAAGCAACGAGTTTTCCAGAAGTAAGCGAAAACGAGATCAGCCTGGGAGTTCTAACAGTTCCTTCAGCTCACAGCAGGCAGGATCCGGCAGTCCCGACCCGACCTCCAGTTCGCAGCAGTCTGAGTTGGACAGCCCTGCCCCGACCTCCAGTTCACATCAATCAGGATCAAGCAGTTTCGACTTTGCCTCCAACATAGAGAAGTCAGGAGCCCGACGATCCTAATTCAACCTCCTATCTCCATCAGTCTAGAAGTGCCCGACTACAATGGTACTTGCTCGATCACCACATGAGGCTCCACCGATCGTCAGAGAACTCATACAAAGACCTCGGGCCTAACCCCAAGGCATACAAAGACCTTGGGCCTAACCCCGAGGCATCCAAAGACCTCGGGCCTAACCCCGAGGCACGAAAAAGACCTCAAGCTCCGAACTCAGGCACTAAAAAGACCTCGGGCTCCGAACCCAGGCACCAAAGACCTCGGGGTCATGCCCGAGGCACCGGCTTCGCTTACGTCCAACCGATGAAGGGGGCAAACCCCCTAGGTGGCTGATGATGGCAAGCTTCAAAAGACCCTGCAACCACCATGTTCCAGGTTGATTACCTACAGTTCATAGCCTCTATAAGACCCTCGTCTTAGCGAAAGATTGGAGGGCAAGACGGCATAGTGAACTAAATAGGTAATCATACCGGGTATCTACAGGCCTCACGGATAACCAAGTCAAAATCTTGGACAACCCGAGCACCTACAGTACTCAGAGGCATTAACTCCACTTAGGTCCAAACCGGTGATAGAGGTGACTAAAATCTCTTAGGTTGGCCGACGATAGAGGAGCAAAAAGACCCTAAAGCAACGTGATTTAGGTCGGCTCCACCAACATGGTCAAGCTCTTCTCCCAACAGTCTTAACGAAGGCTGGCCAGGCGGAAGACAACCATCGTGGGGAGTTAACATAAAAAAGGACCCTAGAGCAATACGCTTTAGGTCGACTTTTCAAACATGGTAAAATCCTTCTACCCACAGCCTTGACGAAGGTTTACGGGCAGAAGATAACCATCCTGGGAGCTAACTTAAGGAAAAAAGACTCTGAAGTAGTCCGAGTCTCAACCCTCGATCACTTCCCGAGCATTCAAAGACTCCGAATTAGGCCGGGTCTCAACTCCAGGTCATTTCCCGAGCACCTAAAGGTCCCGAGCTATCCTGGGTCTCAACTCTCAGTTACTTCCCGAGGACTCACCAGGCTCAGAAGTCCCGAGGCAGATTCTCCAAGCACTCAGACAGTGGCAAGTAACATCAAACAGATTTCCAAACTTGCCCCGATATAGCATCTGGCCAACCTTGAAAATGGGGGGCAGCTGATACACCCGAATTTGGCTCTATCCTATGACCAAGAGGTTCAAATCAGTAGCCAGTCCATGCCCCGGGCAAATCATGCACAACTCCACAGAAGCATCAGCCCGAGCGGTTCATCTACGACCCGGCCAACAGGTCGGGAAAACTGCACAGGCACATCCCACTGCGGGAACAGCCCATTCGGGCCCACAGGCATGATCCCGAGCTTCACAGGCGTGATCCCGAGCATTACGGGCAGTTTCCTACTCAAGCTAGAAGACTAATGGAAAGTGCACACTATTTCTTAATCCAATTAGGAAATCCCCATAATTAATGCCAATCTATATCAATAGGATTATATTTCCTTATCCATGTATGAGTAGGTCTCTTACATCTATAAAAGAGACCTCTCACCCCCCATTGAAGGGGCCGCCAATTATGTAGTCTACACAGCACCTCTATAAAATTCACCATTCTACGCATACACCCGGCCGGTATTACTTGTAGTGCCACCCTCTTTGTTGGCTCACTAGGCCCGCCGGTGATCTGCTAGTGAACGTGCTCAGACACACACGTGGATGTAGGTACCTTCATTAACAGGGCCGAACCACATACAAAAAATAGTCTCTCACTCTCTCTCTCTCCTTAAATTGCTCTACTTTATTCTTACCAATTTTTGGCATCATCATAAATATTAGTGACCAATTCATAAATAGACCACTAAAACAGCCACTTTATTTGACTTTTTTTTAAGTCAAATATAAAAATCCTAGAACTTGCTGACCCAAATTTAATTAGACATATTACAATATATGAATCCTAAATTTAAGGAAAGAAGTTGACCAGAATGTAAACATTAGTGAACAATTCGTAAAGAACCACTAAAATAGTAACTTCTTTTTTATTTTTTTTAAGTGAATGATAAATATCCCAAAAATTATTGACCCAAATATAATTAGACACATGATTGTTCATTGAAACATCATTATTATATTAAATAAAATTTCAAAAGTTGACCTGAATGTAATAATAATCAGAAATGGCATAATTATTCTCACACAAATCAATATATCATTATGATGAGTATCATGATGTATGCGTAATTAAGGTATAGTGAAGGGGTTTCATGGTATTGAGAACATACAGAAGGGCATTATGATATTTAACTAACTTTGATTTGAGCTGCTAGACTCTTATATATACACTAGGGTACCGACATGTTCAGAAGTAGCTCAATAAATTTGTTCCAAAATTAACTTTGACAACACAGTGAAAAGTAAAGACAACAAAGTGCATGTGTGTTCATGTAAAGTTTACATCTAATATATATATGAAACCTAAAGCTTTTCAATTTGCCACGTGGCAACAAAATATGAAGAGCGCTTTCCTCCCAGCTATCTGTCCTTCCCTATACGTCTCTATAATTTTGTTACCGCAAATCTCTCACCCCATAAGCAAATTTCTCTCACTCAAATCACTCTCCAAATTTCAATACATCTCTCTGTCTCTCTCTCTAAAGATCGCCCCAAATGTTGTTGTAATTGTGGTAATGAGCAAGTCATGCATGTTATTCATATCCATAATGAATATTGGTCCAAATGTAATCCTTATCTCTGTTAAAAGCAATGCCTTTTATTTTAGGTGGCCTACCCCTTTCTCATGTTTTTGTCATGTTCTAAAATATTTTTTTACTTTTTTTTTCCTTCAATTTTTTGTTGTGTAATATTCTTACAACATATGTATGCTTATATACTTAAAGAATAATGGTTTTTCAACACTTGCTGTTTCATTCTCTTGGGAAATATATGATTTGTGCAGATATTTGTGTATTGTTTCTTTAGCACCTATTATTATCTTTCTTTCAAGGGTAAAGGAATGAGTCGATGTCAAAATAAACAACATAGTCTACAATTGAATAAACAATCTGATAATGGTTAAGGCATATGTTGTAACAATAGTGTATACTTTTTTTTTTCTATTTTGGACAAGTTACTTGGCTCCTGGATATTCTTTGAAGTAAGAGCTCTGTGTATCTATCTTTGCTTCAGTTTGAATCTTTTTTGTATAGATTCCATTTATATTTGAACAAAAGGGACCTTCTTTAGTTGTGTTTCGACATATCAAAACTAAATGACATTTCTTTAGTTTTTGAAGGTCCTAAATATTTCTAATTTTTTTTTCTTTTTTGAGAAGAAATATTTCTAATGTTAATATATGTTTTGCTGAATTTTTCAGCCCCTAAATAGAGCTAAAAACATCCCCAATCAGCCCATGTTTTGCTGAATTCAATTTAATTTTTTGCTAAATTTTCAGCACCTATATAAAGCTGAAAACATCCCCAATCAACCCCTGTTTGCTGTCTATTTATAGAGCTGAGAACGTATGTTTTACCAATTTGTGAAATTCCCTTTTTTTTCTTCTAGAATTCCAATTAAATGGCTTATTCTCTGTCTTTGAGTGTGTGTGTGTGTGTATGTGTGTGTGTGTGTACATTTTATTGTAATTGTAACTAATTTGAAGAAATGGAGTATGGTTAGTATTAATTGATTTTTTTTTTTCTTTAGAGATTTTGTATCTCTCTTGCATTTGATCCATATTGGTTTGTTTAGGACTCAGGAGGGTGTTGGTTGAAACACCTATGTGATCGAACTTTGGCTCATATGTTTCAAGTCTCCCCCTCTCTAATTAAGGTTTCCATCAATTGCTTAGTTCGGTCGTTTCAAGGACAGTGCCATCACTTTAGGGATGTATATGATATAACAAGAATTCTTGGTACTTTTTTTTTTTTGATTTCTTTTGTTTTTGTAGGCTTCGTACTAATTCGAAGAGATATAAAAACAGAGAAAATATTTGGCTCATTGTGATTCTAAGAGATATTGTTATTAAGTTTACGTTAAAGTTTAAGTTCTATCTCTGAACTCTTACTCCCTTCTTTGTGTCTTCTGTAGATATGTTGAAAAGAGTTAAAATGCAAATGTTCTTTCCAAATATAGGAGCTTGACATCACATTTAAGCAATGGTGATGTAGATGGGCACCAAAATCTATCATTCCTCTGACTATAGGGGTTGGGTTGGTTAAAGAAATGGAAAATTCAACAGAATGTTAGTTTGCATTTGTTGTTCTTTGCCACGATCATAATAAATATGATTGCTGATTATTTTTGTAGTATTATTTATACACGTTATACAGTCCAAGTTAAAATCATCCTTTAGTGCTTATTTTAGACTTACAAACCTTCTTTTTTTTTTGCGAGTAGTGCCCTCGGGAACGGGCAATACAACTAGTTGTTATAGAAAATAATTCCAATATATGAAAAATGTTAACCACATGTGCCAATTACTGTTCTATTCTAAAATTTTCTCCAGATAAACACCCATAAATTATGAGAATTCAAATGCAAAAATCCACGCAAAAGAAAAATTATTCATACCAGTTCTGTGAATCAACCTTGCAGCACCCATACCCCAATTGGTTTTAATTTTAAATACTGTAAGTCGTACCCAATTGACATGTTTAACTGCGCTTTGTCAGCAACAAATAGATAATGAATTTTAGCCAATAACGTAAATTTAGAAAAAGGAAAACAATGTATAAAGTGAACTATCAGTTTTTTTTTATTTTTTCAGTAATCTCAACATATGAGTCCGTTCCCTCATTCCTACTTTCAAAGAACAAATGAGTTAAGATAAGTCCTATAAAAATTAAAAGGGCTTATTTGATAAACTCAATTTGTGTTGTAACATCATTTCTATTGAACTGGGAGAGGCACCAGTGCCTTGTTATGGAGGTATTCTTCATGTCAGCCCTGACAGCTATATAGAATTTGAAAAAATGTAAAAAACAATCATAAATATGTTTATATTATTCACTCGGATATCTGATTCTTATTCCCGTCCTATTCCTTCTTTAACCCCCTATCAAATGTGTCGTCGTGCATCCCCTTTCTTTGTTCATCCCTATTTTCAAAATCATAATGCGTATCGGTAACTTCTTCAGGACCGGTTGCTTCTGATTTGGGTTCATTAGGATTTCCAAGATCTTCAAAGACGGATCTTCAAGAGGTTCCAGTAAAGGGAAATGATTATTGACCAACATAGAGGGATTAGCCCCAATTCAAGATTCAGGATAATGTGACTGAGGAAACCACTATTACAGCTTTCAATGAGGCCATTCAGGATGACCTTGAAATAGAAGTACTTAGAGCTGAGCCGCACGCGATGGATACCTCCATCTAGCTAGCGCGTGAAGGATGGTTGCCCTCTTTTCCCAGTCTCAGAGTGGTCCGTTCGGTTCGCAAGTTCAGGTTGACTACTATATCCTTACGATCTCCAATTTAAACAGCGGATCAGAGATAGAGCAACGACAAAGCGGAATCCACGTAGATGCCTTACTTAAGCGGAATGTGTGTCAAAGATATGCCTAATGTATTAGCCATGGTAGCTCTCCCTGATTCAAAAAATGGGCTCTTTTTGCATACTGACTTCTTCCGGAATGTAGTCCGGGGCATCCCTCGATTTCTTAGCATCTTTTACGCTGCCCCATTTTGAGGATTAAAAGCCACTATATAGTAGCTAGAGATTCTAGGAAAGGAGAATGCCAATGCCCTTCGAGTTCGTCTCACTTACGAGAAATGGTTACTAGCTTGACTGAAGGTAGTTTACTTGCTCGACCATCGCGGGAGAGGAGAGGAAGTTCCCTCACTCAACCAAAATGAAGAACTGAACAACAATCTCTCGGAAGGGGTTGAGTTGAGTAATAGCAGATGAGGCAGAAAAGAAGAACATCGGGGGGCTCCGCTTGTTAGCCTTGAAATGCCTCCATTTAAATTGACGTACTTACCCCAGTCCCACTATTCCGGAAGAATCCGCTGCTCGTCCTGCTGCTCTGGAAGCATCCGCTTCTCATCCGGAGGTTTCGATTTCTAGAAATACAAGTTTAGAAGCCTCCTTATGTAATCGGGTACGAGCTCTAGAGGGCAAGGATTCCATTTTGACAAGAGAAGCCGCCTGATCCAGATGTTGCACTTTTTTGGTATTCTCTATCTTCTTTCTTGGGAGTCGAGTCCTGTTGAGTAGGGGCTTAGGATGTGAAGGATGGCTCCTTTTGGTTTTTCTTCTACCCGCTTTCAACATCTTTGACAGAACGATACTGAATATGACGGGAGGAAACGAGACAGTTAACCAAGGGCTGTACAGGGGTGATGCCGCCTCCCAACCTTCCACAGCCCGGGTCCCCGAACCATCAACCTCATCCACTTGGAGTGGCTCTTGGATTCGGGACTGGCTTTATCCAGAGATATCATCTTCGGCCCCAAACCAGGGGGGGCAACCGCTCCAATAATTCTTCTCTCCCCAGGGGACCTCTCAATACTCAATAGAAGGAGCAGCGGCCCCCTAGTCAATAACTTCTTTATTAATATAATCGGTTGTGTACTATACGGGGTTGTACCCCAAGCCGAGCTATCAAGTAAAGTTTTGGATTTATTCCTATGCCAAGGACTGGTAGCCGGTCCTACCTTTCTACCCTAAGTGAGCTTCTTTCTTCAAGTCAACCAGGGCTAAGTTCTACCTTAACTTAAGTGCGCTTGTATCTCGATACGGTATTTGATTCCCTCCATTCCAAAGGACTGGTCCCGGGGCTTCCCTTTCCTAGTAGCTGGGTAGCTAGGTCTTATGCTAAAGAGGTGGTCGGAACGTAACTCATCTTTTTTTTCTTTGCTCTAACCGAAGCTATTGCAACGTTTGCCCCAATGATGGTCTTTCTGATCTCATCCGTATTCCGATCGAAGGTTTCAGTTTCATAAAGTTCTTATAACTATCTTTTTGAAGCAGATAGTTCATAGTGCTCATTCTATAGATACTGGTCAATGAACTCTTGATAAAAAAAAAGCGATATCTGGCTTTTGCGGTAATTAATTATTCAATATGAAGAGAGATTCATTCCCTTTTCCAAAAATGGAGTTGGTTGGTATGAAGGAAAGGTCTTTAGGCGGGAAATCTCTCCCCTACTCATTCGTTCTTCAATTCAGATTCCCTTATTAATTAATGTTTCCTTCCCTTGTTATCGATCGAGCAAGATCTTTGAATTAGTCTTTTTCAATAGATGAAATATATGTACCGCTTTCTTTTAAGAATGCATCTGGTTCCATCTTTCTTTAGTTAGTTAACCCACCTTTTTTTAAAAGGGATTGTAGTAATTCTGGTTTTATACTACTTGGAATGGCTCTCTCATATTGAAAAATTCTGTCTAGTGGCATTTGATCAACGAATCTATTGACAGCTGCATAAATGACTAGTAACATCCCCTTGATACTTCCTATGGGGTCACTTTGTATCTTGCTTGTTATTAATGCTTCCCGATTCCACCAGAAATCGTATAGGAACTTGTTACGAGTGGATCCATTGGATCGGTTCGTCAAAAGCCTTAGGTTTGAATCAAATTTTGACTCTGCACCTTTTTTTTTTCCAATTAGTGATCAATCCATTTGAAATTCCTTCATATTCGTAGAGATAGGGGACATAAATTCATATGGATATAGCTTGGGCTGCTTTAATGGTAGTCTTCTGAGTGAGCTTCTTTCTTCAAGTCAACCAGGGCTAAGTTCTACCTTAACTTAAGTGCGCTTGTAGCTCGATAAGGTATTTGATTCCCTCCATTCCAAAGGACTAGTCCCGGAGCTTCCCATTCCTAGTAGCTGGGTAGCTAGCTAGATTATGAGACTACCCTTTTCGAGGATGATTTTGTGAATTCGACATACAAGAAGGCTTCTCTCGGGCTTTCTCTTGGCTTTCCTTTATGGTTGGTTGACTCACCACTTCACTCTAAGATTCGGCTATTGCTCTGCGGCGATACGGACTCGACCCGCTCCTATGCACGCTTCACAAGGAGGCTTGGAAATGGCATACTTATTGAACCGACACTAAGAACTCGAGTGCCGCTGTTGCTACGGGGGAGATTTTTTAAAAGACAGGAAGCGCTATTGGACCTGGACCCTTGCCAGTTAATAGTGGAGCCTTACCTAATTCTAAAAGGGATTGATTCCCGGGAAGGCAAATGCTACCTTGACAGAAGACTTTACTAAACTTCTATAACCTTGAATGAAAAAATAGATATTTCAATATATCATTAAGGGAAGAACTCTTCCTTTACTGATTGGAATGATATTATTTAAATGATATTTCTTTTATTGCTTGCATCTACCAGAAGGAGGAGAGATCCTTAATTACTGATATCGAGAAAGCAAGGACGCTATGAGTGCTCGCTAATGTCAGCTTAGTTAGCTTAGATCCTCTTCGAGATGAAGAAAAGTCCTAATCAAAGGCGTCATCCAAGCAAAGTGGGAATACCCAACTAAGAGGAAGCAAGATAGTCATATTAGCGTATCGGATTGACGGCTTACATTTTGAACCCCCAAACCCCAAAAAATTAGTTTTTTAAAGTCTACGAGGTGAAAAAGATGTTTTTTAGTGTATCTTTATAAATGGAATACTGATTACCATTCCGTTTCTTCCTTAAATAGGGGGTCGTCCTTTTTTTGGTTGAAGTAGCCACGACTTTGGTTATAGTTAGTTTAAACAAAGAAACCTAGTCCACTTGCAGCCATGTTGATCAAATTCACATAACCAAATAGAAATGACATTATATATACATATATCGAGAGAGTGAGAGAGAGAGAGAGAGAGAGAGAGAGAGAGAGTTCGGGTACCATTTCTACAATTGGGACCTGTAAGAACCGAAGGTTGATTGTAGTTTCCAGAACTGAACCTCCTACAACCCCCTATCGACAACGACTCGTGAATCTATAATCAAACAACACACAATAAATACACAACACTACATTTCATTAAAATCGTTTCTTGGTAGATTGTTTCTTTGTAGATTTGTCACACCCCAATTTTTGGAAAGCCAAATAATTAGCCTAGAACTAAATCTAGACTACTATTCCACTACCCAACTATAGGAGTGAACACCACGAAGCCTATCCTATTAAAACTTTTTAATGAAAATAGATCTATTCTTAGGAACCTGATTAAAACATTTATAATAAATCTCCATTTCTTTTTAAAACAAAACCACCACATTTCTATTTAAAAAAAAAATTAGTCACACGGTTCCGAAAATTCTCAAATTCATTTGAATAAGGCTAAATCAACTAAATCACTTAAATTGACAAACGAAAACTGAATAAACATTTCTAATTCTCATTAATAACAAAAAAAAATTCATTTACAATTAAAGCTATGAAAGAATAACCTCTATTACAACCTCTAGTCAGAGTAACTACAACATTCCTAATACTTTAAATTAGGAGTCTAATATATTTTCTCATTTATCAACCAAACATTAATACAACTCTACTACATCAATTATATAAAGAGCATAATTACAGGAACCCTAAATAAAGAAATTAGAACTTGGCCCTAATCCTTTACCAAATACATAATTATACACAATTATCGTTACACTCCCTCTCAAGTTGGTGCATAGATGTCACACATACCCAACTTGCCAACAAATTTTAAAAATAACTAATTTGATACTGCTTTGGTTAGGACATCAGCCAGCTGATCCTCTGATCGAATTTTGGGTAATTCTATAATTTTCGCTTCTAATTTCTCCTTGATAAAAAATTTGTCAACCTCCACGTGTTTTGTTCTGTCATGTTGAATTGGATTATGAGCAATATCACACGTGGCCTTGTTGTCACAATACAATTGAATTGGCTGACTTGATGGATATCCCAAATCTTTCAAGAGATTGCTTAGCCATAACACTTCACAAACCCCAAGTGCCATAGGTGAAACAAGATTACCACCTACAAAGGTGAAATAACCAGAGGTGGATCGCCTGTCATCTATTGATCTAGCCCAATCAGTATCAGTATACCCTTCAATTTTTTGATGATTGACACCTTTTGAAAACAGTACTCCTTTTCCAGGAGCAGACTTCAAATACCTCAAAATTTGCATTATTGTACTCATGTGTTGTTCACCTGGATTATGCATAAATTGACTAACAATGCTTAAAGCATATGCAAGATCTGGCCTTGTGTGTGCTAAGTACATCAATCTACCTACATGCCTCTGGTTTCTCCCTTTATCAACAGGTACTTGATTGGAATCAATACATAACTTTAATCCTTTCTCCTTTGGAGTATCTACTGGTTGACATGCTGGCATGGCAGTTTCTTGCAACAAATCTAAGGCATACTTTCTTTGAGATAGAAAGATTCCTTTTTTAGACCGGGATACTTCGATTCCAAGAAAATATTTCAAGGACCCAAGGTCTTTCATTTCAAACTCCTTAGACAAGTAATTTTTGTAAGGCCTTTCTTTCTTCAGTGTCGTTCCCTACAACGACCATATAATCCACATATACAATAAGTGCAGTAATCATACCTTGCTGTTTCTTTAAAAAAAGAGTGTGACCTGAGTTGCTCTGGTTATAGCCAAATGCTCTCATGGACTTTGTAAATCTTCCAAACCAGGCTCTGGGAGATTGCTTTAGTCCATATAATGATTTCTTCAATCCGTATACTTTTCTTTGATGTTTTCCTGGAATATGACAACCCGATGGGAGATCCATATAGACTTCTTCCGTCAAGTCACATGCAGAAAAGCAGTCTTCACATCAAATTGCTATAATGGCCAATCTAGATTCATAGCCAGAGACAATAGAACTAGAACAATATTGATTTTTGGCACGGGTGCAAATGTCTTCATATAATCGATCCCATATGTTTGAGTATACCCCTTTTCCACTAGTGGAGCGTTAAATCGTTCAATAGTACCATATGATTTGTACTTCACAGTATAGACCCATTGAATCCTAACTGGCTTCTTTCCTAATGGAAGATCAACAAGTTCCCATGTGTTGTTCTTCTGTAAGGACTTCATTTCTTCATTCATCGCTGCTTTCCACCTTGAATTGGCTAATGCTTCCTGCATACTATTAGGAATAGATATAGTAGATAATTGATTTACAAATGATCTATTTGATTCACACAAGCGATGCTTGGACACATAATGACTCATGGTGTACTTGGCCTTGCTAGTAAGATCAGGTTCGTATGTGGATTTAGGAATACCTTTATTACTACAAGGAGGATTCTGCCTTCTGGGAGGGTCAGGTAATGACTTAGATGGAGGTTCAATTTGTGATGACTTAGAACCATCCTCAACGACCGATTGATTAGGTGCGTTAGTTTGTGGTGAGAGGTCTTCAGACAGTTCAGACAGTGGTAGATCTTTAATATTATGGAAATTCATGGGACTGTATGATTGTTCATTTCCATCCTCTTGTGACTGCTCAGATATTTCCTCATATGATTATTCATATATTTCATCCAAAGTAGTTTGATACTCCAAAATAGTCTGAACTTCCTCCTTATGGTGCTCCCTCTGAAGTTCAGACTCAGAAGAAAAATACATCTTATCTTGATGAAAAACAACATCTAATGTAATATGCATAGCTTGCGTGGGAGGATGATAACATCGATAGTCGTTTTGATGTGATGCATATCCCAAGAAAACATAACGTAATCCTCGAGGAGCTAATTTACTCCGCTGATGTTTATTGAGATGTACAAATGCTATACACCCAAAGACATGAGGTGGTAGATTAGGGATGATGGGAGCATTGACAGTATCTTGTAGAGTTTGAAACAGGGTTTGAAACTGAATAGTGCTAGAAGGAACACGATTAATCAGATAGGCAGCAAAGATAAGGGCTTCATCCCAATATGATTCAGGCATATGAGCTTCAATTAAGGAAGCACGAACAACTTCTAGCAAGTGTCTATTCTTCCTTTCTACCAGCCCATTCTGCGAGGGAGTGTTAGTACGCGTAGTTTGATGAACCATGCCATGTGCAGTCAAATAATGTTTTAAGTCAGTACTCATATATTCGTTGCCATTATCACCACGGAGGACCTGAACTTGTGCGTTATATTGAGTTCCAATCATTTCATGAAATTTTTGGAATAAGAAATTCACCACCCCTTTGGATTTCATCAAGCATACCCAGGTCATTCTGGTATAATCATTAATAAATGTGACAAACCAACGAGATCCACCCAAGGTAGTAACTGGTTATGGACCCCAAACATCAGAATGAATAAGCATAAAAGGAACTCAACTTTTATTCAAAATTGATGGAAAAGAAACACAGTGACTTTTAGCAAGTTCACAAATATCACACAATGAAATCCATAAATGTCAACTTTTGAAAATAAAATAGGAAATAATCTCCTCAAATAGCCAAAGGAAGCATGCCCCAGATGTCGATGCCATAGCAAAATTTACGAATTTGCCTTAGAATTTGTCTTCTCCCCCTCAAAACTATCCATTACTATTGCTTGACGCAACTTGTCTGAACTGCTCGACACCAAGTCCAAGTAATACAACTTCCCTCACATAACACCACAACCAATCATTTGTCTCATTTGGAAGTCCTTAAAAACACAAAAATCAAGCCAAAAAATTACAACACAATTTAAGGCCAAAGTTATTTGAGCAACCGACAATAAATTATAAGCCAAGGATGGAACAATTAAAACATAATCCAAATTCAAATTATCACTGAGAGACACAGAACCCTCTCCAATAATTAGAGATGGAGTACCATTAGCAATGGAAACATATTTTTGGGTAGACGGTTTCAAGGTTGGGACCAGTTTAGAATCAAATGCCATGTGATCTGTAGCTCCTGAATCAATTATCCATGTATTATTCAAAACAGGTGTAGAAATATTTCAAACCTTACCACTAATGTTACCTATTGTAGCTACCAATGCAGAGGCTCGTTTAGCAACTTCTTCATCTCCATTTGGCTTGGCCTCGGCAACTGCAGTAGTAGAGTTTCTGCCAGATCCCTTCTTCCTCGAAGCACAATTGTGGTCCCACCATTTTGAATATCCTACTAATTCATAGCAACAACTCTTGGTGTGACCAAGTTGGTCACAATGAGTGCATTTATAGGGTGGCTTGTCAGCACCATCTGGGATTGATCCTACTGATTGTGCTGAGAACGGGATCGATCCTGTTGTTTCCCAATAGTGCAATTGCGAGCCAGCATGGCTGAAGCCTCAGTGTTTTCGGATTCCCCATTCAAGGTGGTATGACGTACTGCCTCACGTCGAACCAAAGCATATTACTCTTCCAAATCTGGGACTGGTTCCTTACTCAAAATCTCTCCACAAATTTGTTCAAATTCACCATCCAATCTGGTAAGAAATATGTGAAACCTTTGTCGTTCAATGGACTTACAATATACTTCAACATGATCAGTTTGTTTCATGACCAACTTATCACGATGGTCCAATTCACAAAAAAATTCAGTCAACTCTCCATAATATATGGAGATAGATCGGCCACTTTGTTTGGCAGTGAATGCCTTTTGATGTAGGGAAAAAACCTGTAGTTCATCGCTTCCATCATAGAAGGCTTTTGACAGGGCAGTCCAAATCTTACGAGTAATAGGTAAGAGTAAATAACGCTTCATAATTTCAGGTTTCATGGACATCAATAGCCACCTCTTCACTTTCTGATTTTCAGCATACCATTTGTCATAAACATCTTCTGATTCTGCAGGTGGCTCGATCTTGCCACAAATGTATGCGAGTTTCTCCCTCTCAGCAATATGCATCTCCATCAATTGGGACCAACCATCATAGTTTGATTTGGTAAGAACAATTCCAGCGTTAAACGTACCTTCAGATTGAACAATAACGGAGGCTAGTTTTGACCCAGATGATTCAACTCCAGTGTTTCCCATGATAAGTTCTAAGAACGACTAAAAAAATATAATAATTATAGTAATGATAGTAGTGGGGTTCCAAGGATGAGATGTGGCGGTTATAATGGGTTATGATGATCTAATATGGATTTAGTGCGCATGGATGGTGATGGGCTAAGATGGTGATTGGGATTCAAGGATATTTTTGATTGGCGGTGCAATGGTGTTATATGGTTTGGGCGTGATTTGATGATGATGATGAAGTTTAGGGGCTGCTTGGTGCAAGTGAATTTGAGGGTTCAATGGCTTTGTGCAGTGGCTATGGTGGATTCAAAGAGACTCGTGCATCACAGATTCAAGAGTGCGGCTAGGGTTTTTTTTTTTTTTGATTGGCTCTAATAGAACTTTAAATTAGGAGTCTAATATATTTTCTCATATAACAACCAAACATATATACAACTCTACTACATCAATTATATAAAGAGTATAATTACAGGAAGCCTAAATAAAGAAAATAGAACTTGGCCCTAATCCTTTACCAAATACATAATTATACACAATTATCATAACACCAATACCCAATATACAATCCTTATAGCAATTATGTAAACATGGCCCACATTACCATAAATAAACCAAGTACAATAAGAAAAGAAATTAAAACTCAAAAAAAATAAGTAACACAACGTCAATCCCTACACACAGACAGAAGCTCCACAAAAAATCTCACATTACTAAACCTGCACATACATTCGACTACGTTTCATATAGAAATGCCCCGAATGCATTATGCACATGGGTCAGTATATAAAATACTGGTATGAGTTAACCAAAAATATTAAATGAGTCTTAGGGAATAGCGGTGTCCCATAGACTCCCAAAAATTGTCACAAAGAAAATATAACCAAAACACCTTATACATTATCGTCACACAAAAAAATAAGCAACGCCATCACACATAATCTCTGTCGAGTTAGAACAGTAGTTCCACACACATTTCAGGACAGAATTGTAGTTTCCTTCAATGTGGTGGCAGTGGTCCCAAATCCAACTAATATTAACCGAATACTTGCCCGTCGGATATCTATGGTGAGCCAGTCCTGCATATAAGTTAGTGGGCCCACCATCCTGTAAATCGAATGATCACAAACCAGGTGAATAATTCCATACATAAACCATCCACATTCTAACATAAACGTCGCGTTCATTATTTCACTCTTATCAGTCTTATGAAATAATCCATTTTCATAATTTATTAGCATTAAATTTATCTTTCTGTTCCCTAGGTTCACCACTTGGCCACCCTCCATGGTACAGCCCACGCATATATCCCATGTGTGGCCGAACATACTACCAACATCTACTCCGGTGCCAGTTTGGTTGGGGTACAACCAAACCAAATATACACAACGGAAGGCCGGTCAATATGCTTAGATGTCTATAAATTAAGCCGAGCATAAGGCTTAGGCCAGCTTGATAACGAAGCCACTGGCAAAAGGGTACACTCAGCAAGTCGAGCTAACACACAAGCTTACTAGCTTATGAAACTAAAGTATATAGAAAGTGTTGAAAGTTCTTGTAAATTAGCAACGTGGGATAGGTGTCACATCAAGTTTTTAACTTGGGTTTGGGTTTTTGAAATAACTAGGCCCATGACCTAAAACAAACTTTGTTTGGTTTTAAATTAAAAGGCCCAAACAACAAATGTTATAACCCAATCAAATAAATAATCCACAAAAATTTATAAACCAACAAATAATCCAACACACTGTAAGTATGTTCCAATTTGTTTGGTTCTCATCCAAAATCAATTTGATGCAAGAACACTATACACAAATTCCACTCAGCCCCATTCAATTTGATGCTAATAGTGAATTTCCAAAAATACTTCACAGGAATGAGAATATTGGAACTGAAAATTGTCAGTATGTTTTGTAAAATGTTGATGGCATCTGAGACAGAGAAAAGGAGGGAGGAAGAGGGAGAATAAATCGATCCATGTCCTTCAATATGCACAAAAAAAGGATCTAGAGTAAGCAATCTATTAATTAAAATGCAGATACAAAGAATTTCTGATGCATTAGGTTCATGAAAGATGCATGAATAGAGAGAGATAATCACTAAAAAAAACGTAAATAAAAAAAGAAAAAAAATGTAAATTTTACGAAATGCCACATGGAAAAAAAGCAAATCATAGAAAATGCCAAGTGGCATATGTGGGAGGAAGGGAAATAACTCTCTTTAGATATAGTATAGGCAAGGACAGATCCAAGAATCTAGCTTAGGGTGCGAGTATAAAAATTTCCAAAAAAATTAGGAGGACGAATATATATACTCGAAGCATATTTATAAGAAATGGTAGTGTAAATAGATGTTTTTCTTTCTTTTTTTTTTCTTTTAAATCTAAGGAGCCCTTGGATCTATTCTTGAACTAGTCGATAACCCGTACTATGCACGGGCAGCTCAATGGTTGATTGGATTCAGCCCAATTTTTTATCAGAAAAGAAAATGATATTATATTTTACGGAGATACCCCTGGATACATCCCATATTCAGTAAAGTGAAGACTTAATTTTGGCTTATCTTAGTATCAAAAATAAAAATCAAAAAATTTTGGCTTATCTTTTGTTTTAATAATGAAATAACCAATAAGTCAATATCGTATTAAATGAAAGAATGAAAAGAGTTGGAAGTTCAAAACGATACCATCAATAGGTATAAAAATATTACTATAAACATGTTATTATGACAAAGATTAAAACACCGGGAAAAAAGAAGAGAGAGAAAAAAAATGAGAAAATGTCATGTGCCAAAATATGAGAAGCAGGAAAAAATATCCATTGAAGTAAATGAAAACTAATGGCAATATTGCTGTATAAATAAACAAAAAAAAATGCATACGAGGTTCAAAATTTTATAAAGGAAAAAGATGTAATAGATAAATAGAAATAGGATAAGTCTATTGTGAGAAGTTTCTCATACGAGAAGCCAGGTTTTAACCATTAGATGAGTATTTAAATAAATGCATCTCCGGATTCTTGGGAATCTTATGGTTAGATGCTTATCTAACAGTTAAAACCCGCTTTCTGATATGAGAAGCTACTCACTATTGACTTGCCCATAGAAATATAAAATGCAAAGTTTGTAACTCCCGCTCCCATAGGCAGTATTTAATTGCATTAGCATGCATTATTAATAGTATATTAATGATGTGATTATATATGTTAAGTGAGTGTTAACTCACTAAGTTAATTAAGGGTGTCCAGATGGGAACTCAGATATTTGCCAATGTGGCAGTCTCAGTTTCGGACAGTTATGAGAGGTCCCCATGTGATGGGACAGATATGGAAATTAATTCTTATGTACTTAAATGTTTATTAAGGCATATGTGATTAGTACATTATGTTGTTTTAGTAACATGTTAATTATTAGAAACCACTCCTGTGGTCCGTTAGGGATACCTTTGTGGGAGCGAATTGGACACATTGCATAATTAGTCGGTTTATTAGAAACTTCATAATATTATGTAAGACCACTTAAGGGACGCATACGTGACATAGACAAACACCCATTTAAGTTGAGATTGTTTTAATAAGTTTCATTAACTAGCGGAGGTATAAACATAAAACTAAAGAAACTTGGGGAGGTAAATACAATTAGTAGAAGTTGAAGTCACATGTTGTTTGACACGTCGAATAGGAGTGACACCTCGTTCTTCTTTCCTATTCTTCATTCAAACAGTGAGTTTACGGAAGAGAATTTGACAGAATATCTCGAGGCACTCACTCCGATGTTCACGATGCCAAACGACGTGTCGTTGACATCAGATTTCAAAACATGCTATATATTCCGACTCCTGGTGGTGAGTTTAACGCATTAGCATAATTCTTGTTGATTTCTGAGACAATTGATCTGCGACCCAATTTGGCAGCTTAGCTCATAACTTGTATACTTTGTGATATGTCAAGAAATATTCTGCGATTCATCAACCGCCACGTGTTCAGCCAATAACCTGGGAAGACCGGATTTGCGGCGTGGAGCCCACGCTCCCGAGGTGTCCTGTTATTGCCGACCGGGATACCCGGGCGGTCGTGGTGAGGTCCCGAGAGATGCGGCGTTAGTTATATTTCAGTACTGTTTCCTTATGCAGCCGTGACTCTATCAAAAGGAATCAATGGTTTCCTAAACCACTTAGGAAACTTTCCGAACATTTTGCACATCCATTACAATTAGATTATGCTTCCTAATCTGATAAACTTACCATGTAAGGGTGGACTCTTGCACCTATAAAAGAGCCCACCTGCCCTCTCAAAGGGGATCCGAATATCAACTCTCCGAGCATATAAACACACCTCAGAGAACTCACCACCATATACACATACACCCGGCCGGTATTACTGGTAGTGCTGCCCACCATTGTTGGCTCACCAGGCCCGCCGGTGATCTGCTAGTGAGACGCGCACAGACGCACCCGTGGACGTAGGTCACCTCGTTAACGGGACCGAACCACACACAAATCTTTTTGTGGCTTTATTTTCTGTCTAAATTACCTTTACCAATTTTCGGCATCATCAGTTTGGCGCCGTCTGTGGGAAAGGACACAGTCTTCTCATCAACAAAAATCTTTGACTGATCGATATGCCGCCGAAGAAGGGTAAGAAAACCGCCGATGCAGCCGGTCAGGAGGTCCTGCAGATGGAGCCGCGGGCTACCTCCATGACCACTGACCAGGTCACGGCGGCGCTGGAGCAACTCTTGGAGGGCCAGCACTGGACACAGCAGCAAATAGAGGCGCTTATGGCCCAACACAAAAAGGCGGTTGGGGACCATGAGAAAAGCCCTTCGTCGGAAAAGCGGCCCGAAAAGAGCGCTCCCGGCCAGGGGCCCGTTCGGACGAAAGGAAAAACCCGATCCGCTCCAGTGTCCCAACCAGATCGTGAGCATCAACCGGAGGGAGAACGTAGCCATGCTACTAAGCGCTCGCAGAGAGGACCTCGGTACGTTCCTCGCCGAGCGCGCTGAGTGGAGGATGCCAGGATCCTCATTGAGCGAAGACAAGCTGTGAGAGGAGAAGCGCCGGGACGTAAAGCCCGGGAGCCTGTCAATGATCCACCCGTCTTGAGCCGGGGGGATCTGAGGCATAGACTATCCCGGACACATAGCCGAGTGTTATCCCCGAGGTCGACGCGCTTTGAGGATGAGGCCTCGTCATCTGATCCTACCTACCACTCGGATACAGAAAGAAGGACCGGGCACACCGACGTCAAAGCCCAGGTCGAGGAGTTACAGCAACAGATCGAGAGGTTGAACCGCAAATCCGATCATGACCTCATGAATACCGAAACGGAGTCGCCCTACACTATCCGGGTGACACAGTTCCCGATTCCACGGAAGTTCAAACCCCCTGATCTCAGTTCATATGACGGCAAGGGGAGTCCGGTGGACCACATCCGCACCTACAAGGCACAGATGGCACTGGCCACTACAACGGACGAGTTGCTGTGCCTAGCCTTCCCCCAGTACTCTAAAGGGGTCAGCCGCTCAATGGTTCCATGCCTTGAAGCCGCGGACGGTTGACAACTTCAAAGCCCTCAGCAAACTCTTCATTAGCCAGTTTGTCGGGATGCTAGACCGATCCCAACCAGATACCCAGCTGCTAGCCGTCAAGCAGCAAAAGGGCGAATCTTTAAGGGAGTACGTGGATCGTTTCAACCAGCAGAGGCTCCTCATCCGCAACCTCAATGAGACGGCCGCGATCATGGCCTTCTGTTCAGGAGTTCAACACACCAAGGTGGCCACGTCTTTTCATCGTAATCGACCGGCCACCCTGGTGGAGCTGTCGGAAAGAGTTGGGAAGTATATAGACACCGAAGAGTTTTTGAAGGCAAAACGCGCCAGCCAGGCGGGAGACGAATCCCCGCAAGCCAAGCGCAAGCGCGAGGGATCAGAGAAGGGTCCGGGAAAGAAGCCGAGGCAAGATCAGCGGGATGTTAGGGGCCAGCCCCCAACAACATGAGGTGATGGCCGCTGCAGAAGCACAGAGGCTGCTGCCGCAGCCAGCTAAACTCAGAGCCCCACCCGGTAAGAGAAACCGGGAGAAGTTTTGCCATTATCACAGGGATCACGGCCATGAAACGGAGGATTGCTTCAAGCTGAAGATAGCGATTGAGAAACTGATCGAGCAGGGGCATCTGGCCGAGTTTATCACGGCCGACAGGCGCCCCCGTCAGGATGCTCAAGCTCCCGGTCAGCCCACTCCACCACTCGGCCAAATTAATGTGGTCTCTGGAGGAACATCTGGCGGAGGTGATTCTCAGTCGGCGCGGAAGAGGCATGCCCGAGCATCCTGAGCGGATGTATGGTAGGTCCAATCCACCGGCCCCTCACCAGCCAATGTTTTGACATTCTCGTCCGACGACGCACAGGGCCTCCACTGCCCCCATGATGACCCGCTAGTGGTAACGCTTTCTATAGCTAACTATATGGTCCAGAGGGTGCTGGTGGACACAGGCAGTTCGTCCGACATAATGTTTACAGCGGCGTTCGACCAACTCGGGATTGACCGGGATCGGCTCCGGCCAGTTGCTACACCCTGGTCGGATTCAACGCCTCCAGCACTCAACCGCTCGGCACGATCGAACTCCCAGTTCTCATGGGGACCTACCCACAGCAGGTTTCCATGCTCACCAATTTCGTGATAGTGGAGTCCCCATCGGCCTACAACGTCATTCTCGGGAGACCGACCCTCAACAGAGCCCGAGCAGTTGTCTCCACATATAGCTTGGTCGTGAAATTCCCGACTCCCCAGGGACCTGGATGCTTGCGAGGAGACCAGACCACGGCTCGAAGTTGTTATGTCAGCTCGTTGCGCCGGGGGGCAATCACCGAATCACTGAACGTCCAAGAAATGGACCCCCGAGACCAGAGGGACGTGATCGGGCCTATGGAAGAATTGGAGCAAGTTGTGCTAGATCCAGAACACCCGGGCCGCACGGTCAGCATAGGCGCACTACTAGAGCCCGCCTTGAAATAAAAGATGATCCAGTTCCTAAGGCAAAATCAGGACGTTTTTGCTTGGAGCCATGAGGACATGCCCGGATTTGATCCCCGAGTAATGTCCCATCGTCTCAACGTCAGCCCAGACTGCCGTCTGATAAAGCTGAAGTGAAGGGGCATGGCCCCCGAAAGACAAAAAGCTGTAAGCGAGGAGGTCGCGAAGCTCCTGAAAGCTAACTCCATCCGAGAGGTCCACTACCCCGACTGGTTGGCCAATGTTGTCCTGGTCAAGAAGAGAAATGGCAAATAGAGGATGTGTATGGACTTCACCGACCTCAACAAGGCCTGTCCCAAGGACTGTTATCCGCTGCCCAGGATAGACCTCCTTGTCGATTCAACGGCCGGCCACTCACTCCTCTCGTTCATGGACGCCTACTCGGGGTACAATCAGATCAGCATGTACCCCGGGGATGAAGAGAAGACGGCGTTCATCACTGACCAAGGCACGTACTGTTACAGAATTATGCCCTTCGGCCTTAAGAACGTCGGGGCTACCTACCAACGCCTGGTCAACTCCATGTTTAGAGACCTCATCGGAAAGTCCATGGAAGTTTACGTGGACGGTCTCCTGGTCAAGAGCCGAGATGAACCCGATCACCTGGAGCATCTGGCCGGGGCCTTCAGCATTTTGAGAAAGTTCAGGATGAGGTTGAACCCGGCCAAATGCACCTTTGGGGTCTCATCCGGAAAGTTCCTCGGTCAGCTAGTCAGCAGACGGGGAATCGAAGCAAACCCCAACAAAATCCAGGCTATCATCAACATGCGGTCTCCCAAGTCAACAAAGGAAGTTCAAAGCTTAGCCGGGCGGGTGGCCGCACTGAACAGATTCGTCTCCCGAGCTACTGACCGGTGCCTCCCGTTCTTTAAAATCCTCTGTAAAGCTTTTCAATGGTCGGAGGAGTGCGAGGAGGCATTCCAGGACCTTAAGAAGTACCTGGCCTCTCCTCCTCTACTGACGACACCTACAGCCGGAGAGGAACTATTCCTGTACCTGGCAGTGTCACCATCGGCAGTTAGCTCGGCACTTATTCGGGAAGAGCACGGGATACAGTTCCCCGTGTACTACACCAGCCGGGCGCTGCAAGGGGCGGAGAGCCGATACTCCCGCATCGAGAAATTGGCCTTTGCCCTCATTACCTCTGCCCGAAGGCTCCGGCCGTACTTCCAGGCCCATGCCATTGTAGTACTCACCGATCAACCACTCCGCAAAATTCTCTCCCGGCCAGAGACGTCCGGAAGGCTCGTTAAATGGGCTTTGGAATTGGAGGAGTTTGAGGTGACTTACCGGCCGCGGACGGCCATCAAGGGACAAGCCGTCGCAGATTTTCTGGTCGAGTTTACATATCCCGAAGACCCAGTAGAAGAACCCGAGCCTGCGGCCTTACCGCCTGGGTTGCAATACGGCATCCCTACTTGGGTACTGCATGTCGATGGCTCTTCTAACCAGCAAGGTAGTGGTGCCGGGATCATCTTGACTACCCCCGACGGAATCCAGCTTGAATATGCTTTGAGATTTGGGTTTCGTGCCTCCAACAACGAGGCCGAATACGAAGCCCTCCTGGTCGGGTTACAATTAGCCATTTCAATGAGTGCACAACAAGTCGAGAGCTACAGCGACTCTCAGCTCGTGGTCAATCAAGTAAACCAGGAATATGAAGCGCGGGAAGACAGCATGATAGCCTACTTAGCCCTCGTCCGGACGGTTTCCAAACAGCTCCGAGGATTCTCCCTCACTCAGATACCCAGAGAAGAGAACACCAGAGCTGACCGGCTTGCTCGCCTCGCCTCGTCGTCAGAGTCCGACTTGCTCGGGATAAGGATACAATTCCTGCCCGAGCAAAGTATGATCAACCCAGAAGGCATGGAGGTCGACCCGGTCACTCTGGGGCCCAGTTGGATGGACCCGATCGTGACATTCTTGACGACAGGAGGGCTCCCAAACGACAAAGAAGAAGCAAGACGGGTCAAATACCGGGCAACACGATACCATATCCTCGATGGTGTCCTCTATAAGAGAGGATTCACTATCCCGTACCTCCGTTGCGTTCATCCAACGCAAGTTCAGGCCATCTTGTTTGAAATCCACGAAGGTGTGTGCGGGAACCACGTAGGAGGCCGGACACTTTCCAGAAAGGCCCTACTGCAAGGTTACTACTGGCCAACCATGGCCCGAGACTCGCAGGAGTACGTTCGGAGATGTGACAAGTGCCAGCGGTACTCTCCAATGATAAACCAACCGGGAGAACTTCAGACCCCGGTCCATAGCCCCTGGCCATTCGCCCAATGGGGGATCGACATCGTTGGTCCCTTACCGACAGGAAAAGGGCAGGTTAAGTTCGCCGTAATAGCCGTTGATTACTTCACCAAGTGGGCAAAAGCCGAGCCCCTGGAAATGATAACCGAGCCCAAGATGGAGCATTTTGTGGAGAGAAATATCCTTAGCAGGTTCGGCATTCCACGAGTCCTAGTCAGCGACAATGGAAGACAATTCGATACACCTATCTTTAGACAGTTCTGCTCGGATTATGGGATCCTGAATCATTACTCTTCTCCCGAGCATCCACAAGCTAATGGTCAGGCCGAAGTAACCAACCGCACTATCTTACAGTCGATTAAAACGAAGTTGGAAGGTGCCAAAGGCCTATGGGCTGATGAACTCCCAGCCCTCCTGTGGGCCTACCGCACCACACCCCGGGCAGCTACGGGTGAAACCCCATTTTCCTTGACTTATGGTTTCGAGGCAGTAGTCCCCACAGAGCTCGGGCTGCCCACATACCGAGTGGCTACCTTCAAAGACCCAGATAATGGAGAAGCCCTCAGGACAGAACTAGACCTGGTGGAAGAAAAAAGAGACCAGGCCTATCTAAAAGTGGCAGCTTACAAGCAGAGGGTCTCGCGGTATTACAATAGTAAGGTGAAGCATCGTAGTTTTCAAGTCGGGGACCTTGTCCTTAAGGCGGTAAACCAGTCCACCCGAGTCCCAAGCCATGGGATGTTGTGAGCAAACTGGGAAGGTCCGTATATAGTAACTCGGGTCAACCGACCGGGAACCTACTGGCTGCAGAGGATGAATGGGCACGATCTCACCCATCCATGGCACGTGCAACACCTCCGCAAGGATTATCAGTAGCTACTGGCTATGGGAGTCTAGTGTTATAAGGAATATTCTTTTCATGTAGTCCCGATGGGACCATTGTTACAGATTGTTACCTTTTAAATAAAATTGGAAAGTTTGAAAACTTACTCCTGTCAGTACATAGTGCAATGCACCAAAAAAGACCTCGGGCCTAACCCCGAGGCACGAAAAAAAAAACCTCGGGCCTAATCCCGAGGCGCAAAAGAAGACCTCGGGCTCCGAACCCAGGCACCAAAGGACCCTGCAACCACCCATGTTCCAGGTCGGTTTCCTATGGTCGATCCCCAGTACGCCCCCGCCTTAACAGGAATCTCGGGGGCAAGAGGGTTCCGCGCCAAAACAGGAAATTAACTAAAACTTTGCCTAGGTCCAGCCGGCGATGGGGCCAAACCCCTAGGTGTACAACGATGGCAAGTTTCAAATGCTCCTGCAACCACCCATGTTCCAGGTCGGTTTCCTATGGTCGATCCCCAGCACGCCCCCGCCTTAACAGGAATCTCGGGGGCAAGAGGGTTCCGCGCCAAAACAGGAAATTAACTAAAACTTCGCCTAGGTCCAGCCGGCGATGGGGCCAAACCCCTAGGTGGCCAACGATGGCAAGTTTCAAATACTCCTGCAACCACCCATGTTCCTGTGGAAAAAACAGGTTTAAATGGAAAGTTTAAACGCGCAGCGGAAAAATCAAGTTATGAAACTTTATTGGCATGCCTGGATCTACTACTCGTCAATTCTACAGATTGCGCACAAGAGGGGACACGAGTTATACCTTAGTGTCTTGAACCCAATTCTGATCTTCAACTTCCAGCAGCCTCCACTAGATGATCTTCACCCTTATGACTCCTGCGGATGCCTGCCAGAAAGACTAGGGTTGGTGGGAACCCTAATGGAGAGGATAGAGAAGGTTTTGGGGCTCCAAAACAGTTTCTGCAGCTTCTGACGTTCAAAACGACGAACAACCTTTTTCCAGAACGCAGCTGCCCTATTTATAGATTCCCAGAACCGACCTAGACTTCGAGCGATCGAAGTGCCTTCGATCGATCGAACATTCGATCGATCGAACCATCTTCGATCGATCGAACCTTCAGACTTCAATCGATCGAGACATCTTCGATCGATCGAACCTGTCTAGACATCATCCTCAAGCATCTTTCCAAGCATCCTGGCGGAGCTAAGAGTGGGACCTCCTAGGCTCTTTATTGTTGGCTCAGACCAGTTTGTTAATTACCATGACCAAACTCTTTGATCAGCAAACTAACTAACTGGTCAGTTAAAGTTTACTCCACTATAAAACGATAACTGAACTCCAACGCAAAAGAACATATCCGAAGCGATAACTAGACTTGTATGGTGCACTAATGTCCCTCTACCGTCAGCATTCGTAATCATATTCAGGTAATCGGATAACTGTTACTGTCAACCTGAATCATGATTACTTCTTGTATTCCTTGAGTCCCATTCACCTCTCATGATTACCAAACATGTTGATAACTCTTATCAACAAGACTGCAGTACTCAGTAATCGACTTGGTGACATTCTCAAGGGAATGCTTACTCTGAAACAGAGGGTAGATTCTTTCTTGACAATGCATGTTCACAACCCTATGAACATGACATACCCAAGATACCCAGGTGTTGATCTTTTATAGACCTCACTGATTGGTAAATCAAAGCAGTCATATCCACAGTCTGTGTTCATAATCGTCTCAAGATTGAGAACACGTACCTTATACAAGTTATGAGTTCCTATTGACTGTTTGACAGTCTTAAGCGTCAATAGGAAACTCAGGTCCGTCAATGCACTATAAGCACTAGCATATCAACTAAGAGCCACACTCTAGTGATTGAGATTAATCACTCCATCCAATGGTAGTTAATTATGCTACAGTGTAGACTTGATGAGGTATCCAGTCTCATCATCCACTGTGACACATTCTAAGTATTAAAGAATAGTAATTCGTATCTCACTTGTGTGCATCTCATACACACACGAATTACTTACTATAATACTTAAGGATTAACAATCATCTCATGAAAAGAACATACACAATAAAATGTAAAGCTGATATCCATATATTAAAATGTCAATGTCTCATACAGAAAGTAATGGTTTGAGGGCACAAACCCAACAAACTCCCACTTGCACTCATAACCATTCAGAACTACATCTAAGACCTAGACTATCTAGATGACGATCAAAGACCTTCTGTGGCAAGGCCTTTGTAAACGGATCAGCAAGATTGTCAGCTGTGGCAATCTTGGTGACAGTCACATCTCCACGTTGAACAATATCTCGGATAAGATGATATTTCCGCTCTACGTGCTTTCCCTTTCCGTGGTTCCTTGGCTCCTTGGACTGAGCCACTGCCCCACTATTATC
The DNA here is from genome assembly GCA_033977485.1 of Hydrangea macrophylla. Classification (NCBI taxonomy): domain Eukaryota; kingdom Viridiplantae; phylum Streptophyta; class Magnoliopsida; order Cornales; family Hydrangeaceae; genus Hydrangea; species Hydrangea macrophylla. The sequence goes on from CM066992.1 coordinate 1,585,663, forward strand.
ACAATAAAGCGTAATAGGCGACAGCGACGCTGGTACCACCTCGAGTTCCATAAGGAACTTCTTGAGCCAAACAGCTTCCTTTGCGGCTTCACAAGCAGCCACATACTCAGCTTCTGTAGTTGAGTCTGCAATGCATTTCTGCTTAATGCTCCTCCAACTGACAGCACCACCTCCCAAGGTAAAGAGATGACCGGACGTCGACTTCCTCGAATCTTTATCTGACATAAAGTCCGAGTCAGTGTATCCCACTGGAATTAACTCACTACCACCGTACATAAGCATGTAATCTTTAGTTCTTCTCAAGTACTTAAGAATGTGCTTAACGGCTGTCCAGTGCTCTGGACCCGGATTCGACTGATATCTGCTAACCATGCCAACGGCAAAGCAGATATCTGGTCTAGTGCATAACATCGCATACATGAGACTTCCCACTGCAGAAGCATAGGGAACTCCTGTCATGCGATTCCTCTCCTCCTGTGTCTTTGGACACTGGTCCTTGGAGAACGCTAAACCATGCCTGAAAGGTAACAAACCTTTCTTCGAATTATCCATTGAAAACCTAGTTAGCACCTTATCGATATAACCAGCTTGAGATAATCCCATTATCTTTCGCTTGCGATCCCGAAAGAGCTTTATCCCAAGAATATAGCTCGTCTCTCCTAGATCCTTCATATCGAAAGTACTAGCTAGCCAAACCTTGACCGTTGACAATGCCGCTACATCATTTCCAATGAGTAGAATGTCGTCAACGTAAAGCACAAGAAAAGCCACCACTTTTCCTTCACTTTTCTTGTATACACAAGGTTCATCCAGATTCTGTATGAAACCAAACGATTTGACCGCTTGGTCAAATCGTATGTTCCAACTTCTGGATGCCTGCTTAAGCCCATAAATGGACTTTTGCAACTTGCATACCAAGTTACCTTTCCGACCAGCTATGAACCCTTCTGGTTGTTGCATATAGATGTCCTCCTCAAGATTGCCATTCAAGAATGCAGTCTTGACGTCCATCTGCCAGATCTCAAAATCTAGGCATGCAGCAACGGATAAGAGTATTCTGATGGACTTGAGCATGGCCACCGGCGAGAAGGTTTCCTCATAGTCAATGCCCTCCCTCTGAGTATAACCTTTCGCAACAAGCCTTGCCTTAAAGGTCTCAACCTTTCCATCAGATCCTCTTTTCCTCTTGTAGACCCACTTACAGCCAATGGGTTTAATATTGGCTGGAAGTTCTACAAGATCCCAGACCTGATTAGAATCCATAGATTCCAATTCAGCCTTCATAGCTTTAACCCAATGAGCTGAATCAACATCAGCCATTGCCTCTTCGTATGTGGTAGGATCAGATTCAGATTCTATGGAGACAGCTTCAAAAACTTCTCCTAAGAACATGTATCTATCAGGCTGGCTGATAATCCTCCCACTACGACGAGGTACTGGTGCGGAAATAGGTGAAGAAGTGGTGTTTTCCTGATTTACATCATTATTAACTACGGGTTGGACTGAGGGCTCTCCTTCTATCTCTCTAAGATCTATCCTTCCCTTAGGTTTATGGTTCATGATATAATCATCCTCCAAGAAAATAGCATTCGTACTGACGAACACCTTCTGTTCTCTTGGATCATAAAAATACCATCCATAAGTACCCTTTGGATACCCCACGAAGTAACATACTTCCGATCTAGAATCCAACTTGCTCATCTTTCCTTTTAGCACATGTGCCGGACATCCCCATATCCGGAGATGTTGCAAAGAAGGCTTGCGCCCAATCCACATCTCTCGTGGTGTCCTGGGAACAGATTTGCTTGGTACTAGATTTAGTATGTAAGCAGCGGTTTCCAAAGCATAACCCCAAAGAAATAAAGGTAACTCAGAATAACTCATCATTGACCTAGTCATGTCTAAAAGAGTCCGATTCCTTCTCTCCGCTACACCATTTTGCTGAGGCGTGCCAGGTGCAGTCAACTGTGACAGAATCCCATTCTGTACGAGGTGATCAATAAATTCATTAGAGAGGTACTCGCCACCTCGATCAGATCGAATGGCCTTGATATGTGTGCCCAATTGCTTCTCCACTTCAGCCCTAAACTCTTTGAACTTTTCAAAGGCTTCAGACTTGTGCTGCATTAGGTACACATATCCATACCTAGAGTGGTCATCAGTAAATGTTATGAAATACTCATAACCACCCCTTGCTCTAATATTTATTGGTCCACACACATCAGTATGAACTAATTCCAACAATGCATTGGTTCTATTGCCCTTTGCAGGAAAGGGCCTTTTGGTCATCTTACCCTCTAAACAAGACTCGCAGACTTCTATTGGTTCGAGAACCAAATCGCCTAAGACCCCTTCTTTGACTAGTCTGCCAATCCTATTGAGATTGATATGGCCAAGCCTCATATGCCAAAGCCTTGTTGGATTAGTGGAAGGTTCCTTTCTTTTAGATGGTACAGTAACCACTGAGTTATTAAGTTCCATGCAAGAGTCTTTAGAAATATTGGGAGTAATCACATACAAACCATTTGATTTAACACCAGAACATATAAAAGAACTATTTCTTTTAATCACAACTTCAGTTCCAAAATGAAAAGAATAACCATTATTCGATAAATTAGAAACTGAAATTAAATTACGTCTCATTGAAGGGACGTAAAGTACATCTAATAAAATCAAAACTTTATTGTCTAGAAATTCTAAAACTACGACTCCTATAGCAACCGCAGAAACGGTTGCGCTAGAACCTAGAGTAAGTACAATTTCCCCATCACTGCACTTCCTGGTTGATCTGAACCCCTGCAATGAATTACAGATATGGTTAGTCGCACCAGAATCAATGCACCAAGTGTTTGAAGTATCCGTTATAAAACTTACTTCAATCACATGTGATTCAATCATACCTTGAACTCTTGTAGCTAAGAATTCTGGACAGTTCCTCTTCCAGTGGCCTTTCTCACCGCATTGGAAACACTTTCCTTTGCCTTGGCCACCCACCTTCCCTTTGCCCTTACCTTTTCCCTTAGATTTTGCAATCTTAGGGACTGGTCCAACACTTGAACCACCAGTGCTAGCCTTCTTCTTCCCTTTCTTTCCTTTCGGCATAGATCGGGAAGAGGAAGCGCTTTTCTCAACGTTTAAAACGCTGCCCCCAGGTTTGATCACCCCTTCTGCTGCCAGTAAAGAACTCATTAATTCGCTCATTGAAAAATCCATTTGATTCATATTATAGTTTAGTTTGAATTGAGCGAATGATGGCGACAGCGAGTTGAGGATCATATCAACTTGGGTCTGTGCATCGATGTTGGCTCCCAAGGTCTCCAGTTCATTTAAATAACCAATCATTTTTAAAACATGTTCTTTGACTGGAGTACCTTCCGACATCTTTGCACTCATTATCTTCTGCATGGCTACCTGTCTGGCAGGCCTGCCATGCTCCCCAAACATCTTTTTCAGGGATGTGATAATGTCACTGGCAGAATCGTTCGATTGGAATTGGTGTTGTAACACACCAGCCATTGAGGCCAGAATGTAACAACGGGCCATTCCATTCGACTTCTTCCATTTGTCGAACTCGCGTCTGGCAGCTGCCGAAGCATTTGCCGCGGGTTCTTCAGGGCTTGGGGTGGTGAGGACATATATGTGATCCTCCGCAGTTAACACGATGTCAAGATTACGTTTCCATTCAGTGTAGTTGTTTCCAGTTAACTTGTTTTGAGTGAGTATGGTGGCAATTGGACTAAATGCAGATCCAGACATTATGATTTACTGAAAAAATCAAAACAAAATAAATATGGATATCAGAATTTGACAGTTTGAAATAAAAGAATCCTTTTAAAACTCTTATTTTAAAACTAAGTCGCCGGAATATCGAAACGAAAGAATAAAGCCTCCGTGTGGTGGTCAATGTTCAATCTTTCGATTTATCATAACTTATCCGCTATGCAACTCTTGCAAAACAAGTTATGACTTCCGAACCTATTTGATCTCTAAGTTTCTGAATAATGCCCCGTGTGGGATCCCTTATCCATAGCTTAGCTAGTGTATACCATTAACTAAGATCCAATCACAACCGTCTCAAGTAGCGCCTCCGTGTGGTGGTCACCCTCTAACACGTCTGATTGATCCTATCCATAGGAAGTTCACATCTAGTAACCAATGAGTAATGCATCCTCTGTATGGAATGATCACCCCTGGCGAGGTGACACAGAATGCATCACTCATCTTACAGTGAACCGTTAATGGAAGATCGTGGGTGTAATTAATAAGACCCTCTCCCACTAGATTTAGTAAAAAGGATTTTGCTTTTTGAGAAAATCTGTTTCTACACACTTCCCATAAACATCTAATGTTTACTAATGTGTTGAAAACGGTTTTTGAATTTTATTTTAGAAAACTTGTTTTGCGTGCATGCAACAATGTATTATACGCCAATCACAAACAAAGCACATAAAACAAAAAACTAAAATGAAATAAAAGACATCCAAACGATGCCTCTATCTCCCATGGCTCTATCTCCATAGAACCTGCTTTTTGGTTTGATCGCCTCCAGCTCCATCTTCATGGACAACGGCTCCTTGCTCCATCTTCATGGATATTCTAATTCTATTACATTGAACCTATTCCTCTTTTGAAGCTTACAATTTATCTAGAAATAGAAATAGTAACAACAAAATAAAAGGCTAGGGAAACCGGTGCGACTTTCCTTTTCGTAGGATTGAAGTCGCAGCGCCCTTTACATATGCCTTAAAACCAAACCAAACTTAAAACAACACACCAATCTAAAACATTCAAACACAAAATTAAATGCTCTTGGCGCCATGGGAGATAGCGACTAACTTTTGCTGCAAAAGGTTAGTTGAACACACATCCACGCATATATATAACAAAATATAACTATTGGAACCCTTAATTGATTCACACAGTATATAAACTCTTTACATACTGAATTAGAACTCAAAACAGCATCTAACTTCTCTGTCATAGTTCGATCGATCGAAGACCGTTCGATCGCTCGAACCTTCGATCGATTGAACACTTGTTCAATCGCTTGAACATTCTATTTCACAGAATGATTAAAAATTTTGCAGAATACGTTAAAATTAAACTTTTAATTTCAAAATACTTTTAAAACTGTGAAACAAAGATCCTGACAAAGAGTCTGTCTCGATCGATCGAACTCTATTCGATCGCTCGAACAACAGAAGGTTTCGATCGATCGAAACCTGTTCGATCGCTCGAGTACAGAGCGTTCGATCGATCGAACATTCTTCGATCGATCGAACCCATCTTGCATCCAATGCAATCACAGATTTGTATACTGCTGCGATAACACTGCAGAAACAGATCTGTGACGATGCAGTTTCGAAAGCAGTTCTAAAATCAACATGCAAATCAAAATAGTGTTCCAAAAAACGCATCTATAGATCCAAACGAGCGTGGCTCTGATACCAATTGTGGGAAAAACAGGTTTAAATGGAAAGTTTAAACGCGCAGCGGAAAAATCAAGTTATGAAACTTTATTGGCATGCCTGGATCTACTACTCGTCAATTCTACAGATTGCGCACAAGAGGGGACACGAGTTATACCTTAGTGTCTTGAACCCAATTCTGATCTTCAACTTCCAGCAGCCTCCACTAGATGATCTTCACCCTTATGACTCCTGCGGATGCCTGCCAGAAAGACTAGGGTTGGTGGGAACCCTAATGGAGAGGATAGAGAAGGTTTTGGGGCTCCAAAACAGTTTCTGCAGCTTCTGACGTTCAAAACGACGAACAACCTTTTTCCAGAACGCAGCTGCCCTATTTATAGATTCCCAGAACCGACCTAGACTTCGAGCGATCGAAGTGCCTTCGATCGATCGAACATTCGATCGATCGAACCATCTTCGATCGATCGAACCTTCAGACTTCAATCGATCGAGACATCTTCGATCGATCGAACCTGTCTAGACATCATCCTCAAGCATCTTTCCAAGCATCCTGGCGGAGCTAAGAGTGGGACCTCCTAGGCTCTTTATTGTTGGCTCAGACCAGTTTGTTAATTACCATGACCAAACTCTTTGATCAGCAAACTAACTAACTGGTCAGTTAAAGTTTACTCCACTATAAAACGATAACTGAACTCCAACGCAAAAGAACATATCCGAAGCGATAACTAGACTTGTATGGTGCACTAATGTCCCTCTACCGTCAGCATTCGTAATCATATTCAGGTAATCGGATAACTGTTACTGTCAACCTGAATCATGATTACTTCTTGTATTCCTTGAGTCCCATTCACCTCTCATGATTACCAAACATGTTGATAACTCTTATCAACAAGACTGCAGTACTCAGTAATCGACTTGGTGACATTCTCAAGGGAATGCTTACTCTGAAACAGAGGGTAGATTCTTTCTTGACAATGCATGTTCACAACCCTATGAACATGACATACCCAAGATACCCAGGTGTTGATCTTTTATAGACCTCACTGATTGGTAAATCAAAGCAGTCATATCCACAGTCTGTGTTCATAATCGTCTCAAGATTGAGAACACGTACCTTATACAAGTTATGAGTTCCTATTGACTGTTTGACAGTCTTAAGCGTCAATAGGAAACTCAGGTCCGTCAATGCACTATAAGCACTAGCATATCAACTAAGAGCCACACTCTAGTGATTGAGATTAATCACTCCATCCAATGGTAGTTAATTATGCTACAGTGTAGACTTGATGAGGTATCCAGTCTCATCATCCACTGTGACACATTCTAAGTATTAAAGAATAGTAATTCGTATCTCACTTGTGTGCATCTCATACACACACGAATTACTTACTATAATACTTAAGGATTAACAATCATCTCATGAAAAGAACATACACAATAAAATGTAAAGCTGATATCCATATATTAAAATGTCAATGTCTCATACAGAAAGTAATGGTTTGAGGGCACAAACCCAACAGTTCCAGGTCGGTTTCCTATGGCCATTTAGTTCCGAGCTCCCGCACACCCACCTTAGCAAAACGCTTGGGGGGCAGGGGACAGAGGGAAACACTAAGGCTAAAACAGGAAATTACAATGCTCGACTAGGTGTTCTGTGGGTTACGATCCTAAAGCATTTGCTAAGGCAGATGTTAGGTTGGCCAAAGCCATACGGATACTAGCAAAAGTTAAAGCACAGTACAACAAAGTTGGTGGAAGGATGACCTCAAGGGCCTTTTCATTAGCTAAAACAAATGTACAAAGCTTGGGGGGCATTTGTAGTAGCCTCCCCGAAAAATAGAAATCTACAAGCAATAAAAGCAAACAGCAGAAAGGAGGGACTGGGGAATTAGTTTTCCACACTGACCACGTTCTCGGTCTCCCCGGTCTGCTCCCTTGGTACGGCAGGTCTTTCTTCCCCCAAGCCCCCGTCCGGGGCGAGTTCTGTGGCCTCAACAGTAGCCGCAGGGTCTTCGCCAATCACGGGAGCTTCACCAACCGCAGGGTCTTCTCCAAGATCCCAGTAGTCCGAGTCAATCCCCTCGTAGGCCGAAAGGACCCATTCGGGGTGATCCCGGGCTACCCGCCGCTTCAGATCGTCATAGCCTTGGAAGAAGCCGTCGTCAAACGCGCCCTCCAGGGCCTCTGCAGCAGGTGTCTCGGCTGCCGCCTTAGCCTGGAAAACCTCCAATTCGGCCAAGGCCGCTGCCAGGTCTGCCTGAGCCGCCCCCAAGCTCAAGGCTAGTGAGTTCGCCTTGCTTGTCTCCACGGCTAGGGCGGCTTTCGCTATTTGCAGCTCTTTCCGCTCCTTCGAAAGGGAGGCCTCAGCAGTGCTGACCTTCTCGATCAGAGAGGACATGACAGACTCGGATCCCGCGGCCATGCAGCCAACCTACAGCAAGAGGATGAAAATCAGTTAGGCAAGCAAAAAGGGGAGCAGGCCAATGTTAAAAAAGAAGGGGACAGGACACTTACCAGATGAGATATGCTATACAGCCACCCTCGGAAGCCTTCGGGAGACAACCCGGCACATGCCTCCACTTGACTTGGGATAAGGACGGACTTCAGCCTTTCCTAAGCCTCCTCCGGCCCGTCCAGGGGCAGACCTGACAGAATATCAGCCCTGGGCACGGGCTCGTCAGCAGCGGGCCTGCGGGGAGCCGATGTCCCCACAGGGTCGTGTCGGGTGGTCGTCCCGTGGCGAATGCGCCTGAGTGGGCGCTCGCTGCCCAAAGCCTCGGTGGCTGGTCTCTTCCCCTGAGCAATCGCCGCCCGAGCGGCGGTAGTGGCGGCGGCGGTAGCCTGCCTCTCCCGCAGCTGGTCTAGATTGCACTTGGGGGCCATTTCTGGAAAAAAGCAAAGCGAATTCACAAGATTAGAGGTACGAGAAGCGACAACAACGATGGCCGGACCAACAAATGAGAGGGTCCGGATACTCACCAAGGATGATCGGTAAGAAGCTGGGGCCCGGAACGGACTCCTGGGGGGAGTAGGTCTCGACAAAATTCCCCGTTCGGGACAACACGTTCCCAATGCTAGTGGGCAGCCCTGCTAGCCTCAAGATCCTGGCCCGGCACGATTCAGGGATTTTGGGGGGTTTAGTTGATCCCACTGTGGACAGAGAAAAGAGATTAGTGAGTAATCCACTGTGTTTCAAAAAAGACTGAGATAGCATATGAGGTCAGAAGGGCGGTCTTACCCCTCAACTCCTCGGCCCAGAATGTCCTCAGCTGGATCCCCGGAGCCATGTCACAGAGGCGAAGGGTAGATGCCTGAAAGAATTTTCCTTTCCACCCCTTGTTATTGCTAGGGCAATCGTCAATAATCTTCCTACCCGAACGGGCAGAAAAGGAGAAAAACCCCAATTCCCGATGCACGGGGAATGGTCGGTAGAGAAACTCCTGGAGAGTAATATCGTACCCGAACGCTTGGGGCCACAATGATATACACCCCATCAGGAACCTCCACCCGTTGGGGGCCAACTGCCCGGGAGCTATGTCAAGGTAGATCAGGACATCCCGGGCTACGGGGTGAAGGGGTAGCCGAAGGCCCGCCATCATGGCGTCCTCAAACAGGGTAACAAACCCTGACTGGTAAAGCTGCGCACCACCAAGGTTTATGGCCAAGGCACAACCATCAGGAAGAGAGTATCTCTCCCTGATCCGGAGAAGATCTTGCGAGCGCAGTACAGAAGGAATGGACTCACAAGCGAAAACCACACGACCGGTCTCCCTGGGCAACTCGTCGCCTGAACCTCTCGAGACGGAGGCCACGGGGTCTCCTTAGTAGACCCACTGTCAGACACACGAACGGGGATCCTGGCCCCACTCTGGTGGTCAGATAGGGACTCGGGAAGCCAGGCCAGGCTGGCATCAGGAGACCCCGACCGGTATTGCTCACTCTCCGACCTCGACGCAGAGTTGAAGCCGGAGTGTTCCATCCCTGGCTCTCCAACAGGAGGGAACTGACGCAAACTACGACCCGTAAATGGATCGGAAACCCCAAACCTGATATACAGGGGGGGCAGGGTCACTAACCTGAATGGTAATGAATAGATGCTCCTCAGCACCAAGTAGCACTCTCTCAAAGCAGCGCAAGAAACACCCGCTCGATCAAGACGACTTAGAGTTCCACCCGATTCGAAAAATGCACAGAATCTCAGAAGAAAGAAATCCCACTCCCGCTCGAACCTCACCAGATTTGTTCTCTCCAGCCTCACTCTGAGAAGAGAAAGAGGACAGATGCAAGAAGAAATGAAAAGCTGAAAACAGAAGACCAGGGATGCACGAAATGTGGCGAGCGTGCCATATATAAAGGCTCTGAACGACCCAGATCAGAACAGATCTAGCGGTCCAGAATATTTCCCGCCCAAACCGTCGCTTCAGTCACGTGGGGAGTCGCCTCAAAAGGCGCGCGCATTAAATGCGTGAAAAGACGTTCCCGTTACTCTGCAGACGTTTCAGTTATGACCACGTCTTAACTTGTTGGATCTGAACCTAACTGATGATTGGTGCAGGATAGAAGTGGTCCGGGCCCGAGCAGTCACAACCCGGGCGCAATCATAAGCCGGTCGGGTATCAACCGCCCGGTATGGTGCAGAATTGATAAACAGTTAAAAGGGCACGTTGAAAGCAAAAAGTTGGCCTCATGGACCTTTTATTGCTATAAAGGGAGAACTATACAGAAGCCGGGGGCAGTTATAATAGCCTTCCCGCAAAAAAAAAAAATTAAAAAATGCCTTCAAGGTCCTTGGCCTTTCAACACCTTGACCTCCTCTTCTAAGGCCGCTACCTTCGCCACCAGCCCCTCCACGGCGAGCTCCAGGGCATGAACGTCAACCCCCCAAAGGGCGGAGTCCAGCTGTAGCTCGGCGCCCATCTTCACCACCTCCTGCAAACGGCTCTCCATGTTCGCAAGAGAGGGGGATGCTTCTGACCGGCTCCTTTTCGGTCGGGGCTGAGGCTCTTCCTTAACTTCTTTCTCCTTGCCCTTCTTGGATGGGCCCGGTGGTGGGCTTATGTCCTCAGAGGAGGAGGAATCACTGCTGGTGGACAAGGTGACGGGTCCCTCGGACAAGCCCGTCCTGCCGGCGGGGCGCGTCCCGGTCGCCATAGATCGGGTATAACGGCGCGACCCAGAAGCCACAACGGCAGGAGTTGCAGAAGAGGGTCCGGCACCCGTGTTCTCCACAGGTCTCCCTGCCAGATAAGAGAACGACATGCCGGCATCAATAGCCTGGTCAAGCACCTCCGTGTCATCAGCGGTAGGGGCGATCCCACGGAGGGCGGCGAAAGCTTGCTTGCAGAGATCGGGGTCAAACGTTGTCTGAGGACAGAGAACGGCGTCCTCCAGCCAGTTGCCGGCAACTACAACCCAAGGGTACCGCTGCCAGGTCTTGTTCGGGAAGTCCAAGCCTCGGACAAGATTCTTTCCCTCGGTCCTGGGGCGGAAGTAGGGGCCTCTGTTGTCAATGCCCAATATATAGCACCTCGCGACGTCAGCAGGCCGGAGGAGCAGTCCCAGTCGCTTATTCAGCGCTGATATACCCCATAGGAGGCGGGCAACGTTTGGGCGGCACTTGTGGAGAGGGATGCGCAACCCCTCAAGCAAGTCGCAAAAGGAGACCGGAAGGGGAAAGCGCAATCCTACGATGAGCAGCAGATAGCTGCTGATGAGGACGAAGGGAAGGGCTATCTCCTCCCCCTCAATGAACGGGCGGACCATCACGTCGTCCGGGATTTGACAATCCTCCCAGAACGCTCTAAGCCCTTCGTCTGATGACAAGTCAATGCGTGAAGCCATTTGATGAAGGTGAAAGTTTGGGAAATAGAGACGGTAGAGAAGAGGAAGCTCAGAGTGCTTTGCTCAGGCGATTTAGTTGATAAATTGCGGTAAGAAACAAGGTTGAACAGGCGTTCCCTATATAGGCAGCACGAACGGCTAGGATGCAGCTTGATCGGATGGCTCACATACTCTCCCGCCAAAACTGTCGTTTCAAGCACGTGGGGCGTTGCCTCAGAAAGCGTGAGCATTGAATGCGCGACGTGACGGTCCAGTCGCCACCTGGATGATTCAGTTACCTCTCAACCGGCTGCTTTGGGTCCGAACCAAATCAGTAACCAGCATGCATATGGCAGCGGGAAGCCCAGTCCTGCGGAATCACCGCTCGGATGGACATACCGCCGGGTCGTTCCATGCTGGTCCCGTTCCGACGAGGGTCCCGGTCCTTTCCCGGCCGGTTCATGAGATGCGTTCTAAATTTCCAAATCTCATCTAACAAAGTGCCATCTCAGTTTTGAAAATGGGGGGCAGCTGATATGTCAAGAAATATTCTACGATTCATCAACCGCCACGTGTTCAGCCAATAGCCTGGGAAGACCGGATTTGCGGCGTGGAGCCCACACTCCCGAGGTGTCCTGTTATTGCCGACCGGGATACCCGGGCGGTCGTGGTGAGGTCCTGAGAGATGCGGCGTCAGTTATGTTTCAGTACTGTTTCCTTATGCAGCCGTGACTCTATCAAGAGGAATCAATGGTTTCCTAAACCACTTAGGAAACTTTCCGAACATTGTGCACATCCATTGCAATTAGATTATGCTTCCTAATCTGATAAACTTACCATGTAAGGGTGGACTCTTGCACCTATAAAAGAGCCCACCTGCCCTCTCAAAGGGGATCCGAATATCAACTCTCCGAGCATATAAACACACCTCAGAGAACTAACCACCATATACGCATACACCCGACCGGTATTACTGGTAGTGCTGCCTACCATTGTTGGCTCACCAGGCCCGCCGGTGATCTTCTAGTGAGACGCGCACAGACGCACCCGTGGACGTAGGTCACCTCGTTAACGGGACCGAACCACACACAAATCTTTTTGTGGCTTTATTTTCTGTCTAAATTACCTTTACCAATTTTCGGCATCATCACTTTGTATAGGGATTATACGTGGGAATTACGTGGGACTTAATTATGTGATTAGGAGCGCTAATCCAAGTGGTGAGTGATAATAATTATAGAATTTGGACAATCAGTTTTAGACTGTAATACCTTGTATTTTTTGATTGAATAATAATACGCAAGATTCTGTGTACTTCCCTTGACCATACTTGAAATCTTACTTTCAATCGATCGAAGTTCTTTCAAGCGATCGAGAATTTCTGAGTTCAAGCAATCGAACCCTGTTCAATCGATCGAAACCTTGCCGACATGAATTTATTACGTGTCCCCTTTTATAATCGATCGAATTGATCTTAACCGATCAAAACTGGTCAATCTACTCTTAAGCGATCGAAGATGTTTTGGTCGATCGAACATAACAAAATATCTTATCCCAATTTGTGTGCTGGAATACCACATTGCACCATCTCCCCTCTATATATATGTGTCCGAATTGTGTGTGTGAGTTTTGATAGGTTCATAGAATTTAGAGAGAGAGAGAGAGAGAGAGAGAGAGAGAGAGAGAGTTTTATATATACATTCATACACATATATACACACATATCTTTATATATGTACACTTTGTGAGAGAGAGAGAGAGAGAGATACTAGAAGAAGAACAGGGGAAGAAGGAGCAGCAGAAAGAGAGAGAGACAGAAGAGAGAGAGAGAGAGAGGAAGCAATTTGAGGAGCTTGGAGCTCACGCTTTGATAAACACCCCCTAACAACATTTCAGTGAGTTCTAAACTCACTTGGTACCTTTGATAGATGTAAATAAATACACCCAAACACACCCTAACCATCTCTGCATGTTCACTGTCCAGAACCTCTAGTGGAGAAGACTCTCAAGCTATTAAATTGGGTTTAATCGATCGAAAGTTTAATTGATCGAAAAGACTTCGATCGCTTGAACATCATTTTTCCCAATCGATTGAATTACTTTCAATCGATCAAACTTTGCAAAACATGGGTTTTTTATTTTGGTTATTATATAAAGAGTTCGATTGTTTGATTTTTGATTTGGACTTTCATTATGCGACTATCGGGATACTCAGGAATAATGTAGTACTAAAGATAAGCACAAGGGTGAATAATGGATTTATGTTCTAATGTTAATTATTATGATTATTCATGATTGAGTTCGATATCCGTATCCTTGTGTTCAAGGTAGTCAGGCCACAATGGGAAAGTCATGTATCAGTCTTAGTATGAAACTTAGATAGGCTTGATAAGTGTCTGGAAATTTGTACGTGGGTAGATGCTTGGTCATATTATGCCCTTAACAAGCGGTGGATGATGAGATGTCCTTAACGAGCAGTGGGCGGGACCAAGTACTCTAGAGCTAGCCAGGTGATCTATATTATATCCTTATCGAGCGGTGGATGGGTTATGTCCTTACTGAGTGGTGCATGGGAGATCACTGGCAATTGTGACAATAGAATGATATGCCGTTGCTCAAAGCATTGTATTCATGACCTGCGGTGGACTGAGAATATGTACTCTATATTCTCAACCACGGTTGGCAGAGCAGTGGTGTATCCAGGAATGTTACAATTAGATCAGTGTCTTATGATTCAATGTCTATGGGTCTTTGTATAATATGACATGGATTTGGGTAATGCGGGATTGAATAAAGAGAAGACATTACTTAGTAGAACTATATCTTATTGATCTTGTCAGAATCAAGATATAAAAGTATTCTTTACTTTGCAATAGATTTGCAGTGTGGAAGTAAAGGTCGAACCCACAGAGATTGATTACTACAACGACTTAATTTTAAAACCTAAGTCTAATTAATTATGAAAAACGGATTTGATTTGAATTTAATTAAACTAATAACAATAAAAGTAAATCTAACTTATGAAAGCAATTAAAGTTGTTTTAAATAATATTTAAGGGAAACCTAGGATTGCAAATCCACCACTAGCTTCATAATAGGAATATTTATGAATTACTTTAGCTTATTACGTTGGATGAATATGGGGAATTGTAGCTACAAGCCCAATTCCTCCGACAAGAAGATAATCATGGTTCAAGCACCAACATAATCCATCTGCGGATAGCACGAATTATCTCACACTAAACTAGGGTTGTGATCTAATCCATCTAACCTAGGCATGGACTATTCGGATACTTGATAGCACGAATCAATAAAGCACCATCACATGTTCGATCTCTTTCATTCTTTTTCTACAAACTTTTCATCTTTTCTTTCTCTCCATTCCTTTTCATTCATTTTCTTTCATTTTTTTTTTCAACCTTCTCCTTTTTATTCTGTTTTCTTTTTCCTTTTTCCTTTCTCGCTTCTCAAATGAATATGCATTGAATAACAAGGCACCCACCCCAAACATCATCTTATTTTCTTCTTCTCAATCAACACATCGCCTTAATACTACTAAAAGTTGATCACTCTTCCAGTGGTATACTCCAAGTTGATCAGGTTGGAGCTTTTAAAGAGGATAATGGTGAACAAAGAAAAAGAGGCATTTTAACGGCTCAAGGGGCAAACTAAGGAAATTTTATCTTTTATCGGTCGGCAGTAAACAAAGAAGGCCTAAAATCATGTCCTAGGTAGTACGGTTCTTCAATGTTTACAATGGAAGATTATTTAGCATGGTAACAGATATTTTAACTTGATTATCAACCAAAACAAGAATAATGAGACTAAACAACAAGTAGATGCGCTATTTCAATGAAATTCGACAAACACAATGTATTTATAACCCTCAAAACAGAAAAGATAGGCTCAAAAGCTCACTGGGCTTAGTCTCCACCATGTGTTATCTAGAAATCCGAATCATATTATAGTTCACAACCTACATGTATTCCAATGACTACGTGCAGTACATATGTTTATGTGCAAATCTATGATATAAAACTACGATTCAAACAATACATAACTTAAAACATTTCAACATGACTTCAGTAAATATTTAATCACATATTTCATTGTTTATCATTCTATAACAAATCACATTACATACTAAGAAGTATCGGATTAAAATTGCAAAAACCGCAGGTAACATCGTTTATTTAAACACACTTATTGAAAATTGTTAAAATTTTAGTGCATAATAACGTGCATGTGTGTGCATACCCCCAAACCTAAACCTTTCATTGTCCCCAATGAAACAACAAAACGAAAGAAAGGAGAGTACATAATGAAGGAACGATAGTACCTCGATCTTGACAAGCATAGAACAGGTTAACACCAAGGAATATGGTTATAAATTTCAATGTTACCTGTTACTTACTAGATAAACGAAAAGAAAACTACAAAAGAATATTCAAAGGAAAAGAAACAGAAATATAAAATAGAAATTGAAAAACTAAACTAAATTAAACTAAACTATCAAATGGAAAAGAAATACAACGAAAAAGTATAAATGTAATAAGGAAAACAACGACTACTTCGACCTAAAATGGCGTAATAAACAGAAATAGAAACAACAACATTCTCAGAACAAGTACGGGGGAAAGATACAAAAAAAACAAAAGAGAAAAACAAGATAATGGGGAACTCGCGCGCGCGGTCCGCGCGAGCGGCCGTCGCGCGCGCGAATTCTGATTTTTTTTTTTTTTTTTTTTATTTATTTATTTTTTTTTAATCACTTTCTCGCACGAGCGAGGTACCTCGCGCCCGCGGAATGAGGCGCAAGGAACTACTGAGGCATCATATAAAAGAAAAAGAAAGAAAAATACTAAGGGGCAATCTCGCGCCAGCGGGCCGCGCGAGCGATGTCTCGCGCGAGCGGGCTGCGCGCGCGAGATTGGTCATTTCACTTGGTTCACTTATTTTATGCATATTAATTAAAAGTAATTCTATTCCAACCCCCAAACCTATCCAGCATGTCGAAAACAGACACAAACAGACCCAAAAACGTCCAAAAATAAGAAAAACGAATGAAATAAAGCTTGGGTTGCCTCCCAAGAAGCGCTAACTTTTACGTCTTTAGCTAGACCTTTCTAGCATAAGACTCATGGAGGCCGTAATTCGGACTGTGTACCCCTAAGGATGTCAGGTAGAGCTCGGTGGTACGCAGAAATAACATCGCTTTGAATTAAATCGATTAATGGTTTGTCATTATGTTCGAATCGATTTCTTACCTTCCGAGTAGATTCCGCATTAGGGTCCACGGGATTAGGATTCATCCACTCTTCATCGTCCTCTATATTGTTTTCTTCGCTCACCTTTATTTCTTTAGTAGGCTCACTATTCCGTGTTACCTCACCTTCCACCTCACATAGGAAATCGTCGTTTTTAGGAGGTTGATCCATAGCATTAAAAACGTTTAATTTTAGATTCATGTTCCCAAATGACACTTTCATTACCCCCGTCCGACAGTTAACACGTGCGTTGGCGGTTGCTAAGAATGAACGGCCTAAGATGACAGGAGTATGTTTCCTAACATCTAGCACGGGTTCAGTGTCAAGGACCATGAAGTCGACAGGATAATAGCATTTATCAACTTTAACCAAGACGTCCTCGACGATTCCTCTAGGAATTTTAATAGAACGATCCGCTAATTGTATAGTAGCGGCCGTAGGTTTCAGTTCACCTAATCCTAGTTGTTGATAGACGTGATAAGGTATGAGATTAACACTAGCTCCTAAGTCAAGGAGAGCCCTATGAATGATAGTGTCACCTATGACACATGAAATCGTAGGCGTACCTGGATCTTTATATTTTGGAGGAGCGTGTTGGAATATAGAGCTTACTTTTTCCGTAAGGAAGACCTTTTTAGGAGTATGACTCCGTATTTTGCGTTTTTGTGTACAAAGGTCTTTTAGACATTTAGCATAAGCAGGAATTTGTTTTATAGCGTCGAGGAAAGGAATATTTATTTTGACTTGTTTAAATACCTCGAGTATATCCTCAACCTTAGACTTTTTATTTGTAAGATTAGACGGTTCCTCAACGTTAGGTGGATATGGCATTCTAGGAGTATAATTCGTTGGGACCGATTCTTTATCTTTTTGAATTCTATTTTGGCTCATGTCCTCACCCGTCTCTTTATTAGAGTTAATATTCATACCTTTCACATTCTTATTCGGCATTTCTATTACCTCCTCCTCTCGGGTAGTCAACCTAGTTGAGACGGCGTTCACTTGTTCATTCGACCCCTTAACCTCATATTGTCCCTTAGGATTTTGGATTGTTTGACTAGGCAACGTCCCCTCATTTCTACGACCTACTACAGTAGCTAGTTGTCCCATTTGGGATTCAAGCTTCGCAATGGATTGCGTATGAGAGTGCACTATTTGTGCTTGTGCCTGAACTTGCGTTTCAATAGTCTTAAGGGACGCCAACACCTTTTCCTCAAAAATATTTCCCCTTGCAGGATTAGCATTAGGAGGCGGTTGTTGGTATTGGTTAGGTTGGAACTGAGGTCGATACGCATTTGGAAAATTAGTCGCCTCGTTAGGATTATTATTGTTATTTTTCCACGAGAAGTTTGGATGGTTTCTCCATGGCGCATCCGGATTATTAGTAGTTGCATTATAATTATTTCGTGGGTATTGTTGAATAGAATTAATGTGTTGCTCCACGAATTCCGGAAATTGACTCGCCGATGGACATGCAAGTATCGAATGTGAAGGATCAGAACATAATGCACAAATTTCTCGAGCGGGTGAGGCTGTCGTTTGGTTCATCGTTAGAAGTCGGTCAAGTTTGTTAGATAGTTCTTTTATTTCAATTGATTGACTTGACTCGAATTTTACATCCCTCTTAGGTTGATTAAGATATCCTTCCGAACGGACAGACACCGTTTGGTGCATTGAATTCTCGCTTAACGTTTCAAACATTTTCCAGGCCTCGTCAGCGCTTTTGTGTAGGAAGGTTCCCGCACAAACGGCATCGACGGTATTCCTAACAGAGGGAATAAGTCCTTCATAGAAGACCTGAACAAGTTGCCACTTAGGGACTTGATGATGTGGACACGAGCGTAGTAATTCTTTAAATTTTTCCCACGTGTCGTAAAGTGATTCCCCATCTTGCATTACAAAATTGGTTATTGATTTTCTTATCTGGTTTGTACGCATAATCGGGAAAAACTTTTGTAAAAATGCGGTGTGTAAGTCCTCCCATGTTCTAATTGTGTTTGGCTCCAAAGATTGGAGCCAATATTTAGCTTTGTCCTTTAATGAGAATGGAAAGAGCCGCATTTTTAGTTCATCATCAGTAAGATTTTGGATTTTCAACGTAGAGCATATGTCCTGAAAATCTCCTAAGTGTTTATAAGGGTCTTCATTTAGACGGCCATGGAATGATGGAAGTAGCGAGATGGTAGACGACTTTATCTCAAAGTGAGATGCCGTCGCCTCCGGTAATTCAATACACGTTTGTGGCGTGTAAGTCGTCGGAATAAAATAATCTTTAAGTGGAGGAGGTGGAGGGATATTAGGGTTATTCATATTAGCTCCGTTGTTATTTTGGTTATTTTCGTTATTGTTGCCAATGTCTGCCATTTTAATCGGTTCTATGTTATTAAAGCGTGGTTTCTTTAGTTTTTGAAGAGTACTACGTATTTCGGACTCAAATAAAGACGTTGGTTTTGGTGTCAAATCGTCGTCTATTACAAACTTAGTTCCAGAAGTTAAATTTGAAGACTTGTTAAGTCTTAATGTACGTTCAAGTTCAGAGTCTAAAGGTTGTAATTCCGGTTTGTTTGAACGTGTACCTAACATAAACTAAAACAAAAGAAAAGAAACCAAAAAAACAAAGACTGACTCAACTAAAAAAAACAAATAGCAAGCAATCACGCAACTAGGTCAACAAGCACACAACTACTATGATGCATGCAAATTATCCTGTAATGCAATGACCGCGTCAAGCCCAGCGCCCCGGGTTTCCTAGCTAATGCAGTGCAATTAACCCTAAACTAATGCAAATAGTGCGTCACAGCGCCCTGACTTACAGCGGTTTAAAGCGAATTCCAAAGGAAGCAATTTACTTTATTTTTATTTATTATTTTTATTTGAGTAAGCTCCTTTGATGCAATTAGCTGCTCCACTCGGAAACGTCGACTACAAAATAAAAGAAAAAGTTAGTAACTAAAAACAAAAACAGAAAATCAGAAAAATAAAAAGCTAATCTAATATTTACGAATTAACTAAACTACGATTATAAAACTAAGAGTAGTAATACAATCCCCGGCAACGGCGCCAAAAATTGATGTTGTCAGAATCAAGATATAAAAGTATTCTTTACTTTGCAATAGATTTGCAGTGTGGAAGTAAAGGTCGAACCCACAGAGATTGATTACTACAACGACTTAATTTTAAAACCTAAGTCTAATTAATTATGAAAAACGGATTTGATTTGAATTTAATTAAACTAATAACAATAAAAGTAAATCTAACTTATGAAAGCAATTAAAGTTGTTTTAAATAATATTTAAGGGAAACCTAGGATTGCAAATCCACCACTAGCTTCATAATAGGAATATTTATGAATTACTTTAGCTTATTACGTTGGATGAATATGGGGAATTGTAGCTACAAGCCCAATTCCTCCGACAAGAAGATAATCATGGTTCAAGCACCAACATAATCCATCTGCGGATAGCACGAATTATCTCACACTAAACTAGGGTTGTGATCTAATCCATCTAACCTAGGCATGGACTATTCGGATACTTGATAGCACGAATCAATAAAGCACCATCACATGTAAACAATCTAAACAAGCACAGCAAGAATAGATCGTTGAGCACATCACAATCAAAATAGATCTAAGACAAGAATAAATTCTGAAAGCAATGATTTAATCAATAGTAGTACGATTTATTTATAAAAATCCTCTAAACATGTGACTGTCATCCATACATAATAAAACTAAAATAAAAGCATAAATAAAACCCTATTACTCATCTAGGGCTTCATTGAAACCCTAGATCGATGATCTAGCCGTCCATGGAAGTAGTAGATAGCAAGAGGTTGATGGAGGAGGCCATGGAAACCCTTGGTCTTCTTCTTCTTCTCCTTGCTTCCCTCTCTTCAATGGCTGGAAGTATGGTTGTATAATATGTGTATAATAATTGCCAACCCTCTAATTGAAGTAAAATAGAGTTTATATAGATTTACAACATGTTTTGGAAGCCTTTACAACTCGAAACGGACTGAAACGCATGTAATTTACAGTCTGGACGTCGTTTAGCAGTCTCGTTTGCACAGGAGTCTTCAGTATACTGAAATACGCAACTTTGATTTTTGGGCATATCGCGCGAGCGGATCGCGCGAGCGAATTATCGGGGGTCTCGCGCGAGCGGATCGCGCGCGCGACTTCTGGATTCTCGCGCCCGCGGATCGCGCGTGCGACATTGGTTTTTCAGCTTCTTTCTTGATGACTTTTCACCCTATTTAGCCTGGTTCAGTTGATTTCTTCCAAAACCTGTCAGAAACTAGAAAACAGAGTAAAAATATACAAAAACAGGATAAAAAGGTACTAACAAATGCTCATTAAGGCGTATATTTAGGATTAGTTCTCTCCCGATCACTTATGACTTCCATAACTTGTTATTACGTTAAATATAATTCGTACCTTGTGATTCCTTTTCACTCAGCTCTTAGTAAGCTGACGGCCATGGTTGCTGGAGATTCCCCTTTCAGATTACCCCATCCCTCTTAATGCAGATAATGGAGCTTACGACGACGGCTACTACCCTGAAGGGGAATATGTAGCCCCACTGATGCTGGTTATGCCAGAGAAGACTACTACGCTGATGACTATCCTTACGCCAGCTGAAGACCTATAGATAGTTATTTAGTTTATACTTATGTCAAACTTTATTAGTTTAGCGGGTACTTTGTCATATGTTGCCTTCAGACCTGTTATAATCCTGAGGACCACTCTGATATTTTAATGGATAGAATTGTTATTATATATTTAGTTTGTTTACTATTCTTTTTTATTTGTTAGACTAGTATTGTGTGGTGTGGACAATTTAGTAATATTCACTTGTCATTCCACATGGACCCAAAAAGGAAATTTATTTTTCTCTATTTTTACTACAGTCACACATTGAATTTTGGACAACCAAATTCAGTTAAGAGCTTGTATCCGAACATATATTCGCCACCCAAAAGCCAAGCTGACAAACTCTTACACTATTGTAAAGAGAGTTTCATAATATCAATTACTAACATTGTAAAGAGAGTTTCATAATATCAATTACTATACTATTTCACTTCTAAAACATTCATTTCATTATAAAAGAAATAAAGTTACATTACACATATCATATCATTTCGATTTACAAAAAAAATATTATTTTCATTAAATAAAACTCTCTTTACAATGTTAAGCGGAAAGAAAATAAATAAGAATAGAATCTATACATTGGTCAGAGTAACTACAACATTCCCAATGCCAAATATACAATCTTTATTACAAAAATACAAATTTCACCTACAATACCAGAAACAAAACTAAATAAGATACAACTAATGTAAAGTACGATACTACACAACTACAACTCCAAGGCATCAACAACTCCACAGAAAATTCCCAAATACTAAACTGCACAAATACTTTCAATTACGTTTCATATAGAATTGATGATGCCAAAAATTGGTAAGAAAGATTTATGCGGGAAGATGGAGTAGAAAGAGGTTTGTATGTGGTTCGGCCCCGTTAATGAGGTGACCTACGTCCACGGGTGCGTCTCAGCGCTTCTCACTAGCAGATCACCGGCGGGCCTGGTGAGCCAACAAAGATGGGCGGCACTACCAGTAACACCGGCCGGGTATATGCGTATGGGTGGTGAGTTCTCTAGCGAGTAAGTATATGCTCAGAGAAGTAAATTTTTGGATCCCTCCCAGGAGGATAGGTGGGCTCTTTTATAGATGTAAGAGTCCACCCTTACATGGTAAGCTCCCTAGATTAGGAAGCCTAATCTAATCACTATAGATTTGTACAACATTAGGGGAGTTTCCTAAGTGGCTTAGGAAACCATTGATTCTTTCTTGATAAAGTCATGGTCATATAAGGAAACGATGGAAGACGCCACCTACTCCGCGCCTAACGGGGAGTCACTACGCCCCGTCCCCGAGCTGCCGAGTATCCCGGACGGTTACAGCTGAACACCTCAGAAGTGTGGGCTCCATGCTCCCATCCCGGACTAACAGGGCTATCCGCTGACCACATGGTCGTTGGACAGTTACAGAATATTTCTGGACGTATCAGCTGCCCCCCATTTTCAAAGTTGAGATGACGCCTTGCCAGATGAAATTTGAAAATTAAGAATGTCTTCCAGATACCGACCGGGAAAAGACTGCGACCCCCGTCGGTACAGGGCCGGTTTGTAATGACTCGTCGGTATATCGATCGAGCGGTGACCCTGCAGGACCAGGCCCCCCGGCGCTACGTGTCCACTAGTTACGGGTCTGGTTCGGATCCAAAGCTGCTAGTTACGGCAACTGGCTGGAGGACGCCATTCTCTGCCCCCTGCAGTTTTTGATCCCGACCTCTGCAAACAATCTTTTGCTGCCTCCCGCGGCGCGGCCCCTACTGCTGATGAGACGGAGGCAATTGACCGAGCCATCGAGGCCGACCTGTCGTTCTCTGATTTGGTCGGTGGGCATGTAGGTGATGCAGGCGCCGGTCCTTCCTCCACGGCCCACGCCGCTGCGGCTTCTGGGTAACGCCGCTAAACTCGATCCATGGCCATAGGCCCGCGCGCCACATATAGGGCCGGATCACCCGAGGGGCCAATTTCTCTTCCCACCAGCAGTGACTCCTCCTCGTCCGGGGATGCAAGCCCGCCAACTGGACCGTCCAGGAAGGGAAAAGAGAAAGAAGTTGGTGAGGGGTCTCCACCTCCACCAAAGAAAAGTCGGATGGATCCCCCGGCGGGCCTTCACGTGCCTAGCTCTTGGACCTGCCTCTCCCTTGCTAACCTGGAGGGTCGTCTTCAGGAGGTGGAGAAGCAGACTGCTCGTCTGTAGACAGGCTCGATTGTGCAGGAAGTGGATACTCACACCGTCGAGCTTACTGTGAAGGAGCTGGTGGCGAGGTTGGCGGCCCTGGAGGAGGAGGTCAAGGCTTTAAAGGACAAAGGGACTTGAAGACCTCATCCGATTTTTTTTTTTTTGGGAGGCTATTATAAATGCCCTCGATCTCTATACAGTTCACCTTTTATAGCAATAAAAAGGTCCTTGAGGCCACATCTCTTTTTCACTATGCTCCTTTAACTGTTTACTAATTCAGTGCTACGCTGGGCAGCTAATATCTGACCGGTGTATGAATGTGCCCAGGTTGCGGCAACTCGGGCCCGGATCACCGCTGCTCTGTACCAACCAGTCGTTAGTCAGGTTAGAACCTAATAATGGTGATGTGGTCGTAACCGAACTGATTGCTGGCTAACTGAACCATCGCGTCACGCAATTAATGCGCGTGCCTTTTGAGGCGACTCTTCACGTGACCAAAGCGACAGTTTGGGCGGGAAATCTCCTGGACCGCTGGATCCGCTCTGATCTTGGCCGTTCAGAGTCTTTATATAAAGGAGTACTTGCCTCATTTCTTGCATCCCTTCCCGATCTTCTATTTTCTGCTTTCTTGCATCCTTCTTCATTTCGGAGCAAGGCTGGAGAGAACGAATCTTGTGGGGTTCGAGCGGGAGTGGGATTTCTTCCTCCTCAGATTCTGTGCGTTCTTCGAGTCGGGTGGAACTTTTACTCATCTGAACTGAGCAGGTGTTTCTTGCACTATTTTGGGAAAGTGTTACCTGGTGCTGAGGAGTGTCTACTCGTTACCATTCAGGTTAGTGACTCTGCCCCCCCTGTATATCAGGCTTGGGGTTTCCGATCCATACGCAGGTCGTAGTTTGTGTCCGTTCCTTGCTGTTGGGGCACCGACAATGGAACACTCCGGCTTCAACTCTGCGTCGAGATCGGAGAGTGAACAGTATTGGTTAGAATCCCTCGGGGCCAGTATAGACCGGCTCCCTGCGTCCCTGACCGATCATCAGAGTGGGGCCGGGATTCCCGTTCGTCTGTCTGATAGTGAGTCTACCCAGGAGGCCCCTGTTGCCTCCGTCTCGAGGGGTTTGGGCGACGAGCTGCCCAGGGAGACTAACCCCGTAGTGTTTGCCTGTGAGTCCACCCTTTCTACGTTGCGTTCCCAAGACCTTCTCCGGATCAGAGAGAGGTACTCTCTTCCTGATGGTTGCACCCTAGCCGTAAATCCCGGCGGCGCGCACCTCTATCAGCCTGGATTCGTCACCCTGTTTGAGGATGCTATGATGGCGGGCCTCCGACTTCCCCTTCACTCCGTTGCCCGGGATGTCCTGATCTATCTCGATATCGCTCCCGGGAAATTGGCCCCCAACGGATGGAGATTCCTGATGGGGTGTATATCGCTGTGGCCTCAGGTGTTCGGGTACGAGCTTACCCTCCATGAGTTTCTTTGGGCCCACCGACCATTCCCTGTGCACCGAAAAGTGGGGTTTTTCTCATTTTCTGCCCGTCCGGGCAGGAAAATTATCGACAGATGCACCAGCAACAACAAGGGGTGGAAGGGTAAGTTCTTCCAGGTGTCCACCCTTCGCCTTTGTGACATGGCTCCGGGGACCCAACTGAGGACATCCTGGGCTGGGGAGTTGAAGGGTAAGACCACCCTTCTGAGTTTGTCCGTTCTTTCGGTTTTTAGGAACGCAATGGATTGCTAACTGACTTCATTTCTCTGTGCACAGCTGGCTCGACAGAACCTCCCGAAATCTCCGAACTGTGCCAGGCCAGGATCTGGAACCTAGCAGAGTTGCCCACTAGTGTTTGGAACGTATTATCCCAAACAGGGGACTTTGTCGAGACCTATTCCCCTGAGGAGCCCGTTCCAGCCCCCAGCTTTTCACCACTCATCCCCGGTAAGTTCCGCGGTTGCCTTACTGGTTCGCCTTGCACTTGTCCGTATTATTTCTCACATTTCTGACCATGTTATCTTGCTCTTTCGCAGAAATGGCCCCCAAATGCAATTTGGAGCAGCAGAGGGAGAGGCAGATTACTGCCGCCGCCGCCGTTGCTACTCGGGTGGCGATCGCCCAGGGGCAGAGGCCAGCCACCGAGGCCTTGGGCGGTGATCGCCCGCTCCGACGCATCCGCCATGGGACGGTCAACTGTCCGGACCCTGCGGGGACATCGGCTCCCCGAAGGTTGGTTTTTGAGGAGCCTGCACCCTGGGCTGATATTCCATCCGGTCTGCCCATCGGTGGGCCTGGTGAGGTTCGGGATAGGCTAAAGTCTGTTCTAATCCCGAGCCAGGTTGAAGTATGCGCCGGGCTGTCTCCCCTGGACTTCCAAGGATGGTTGTATAGCCTTTCCCATCTGGTAAGTGTTCTTTCTCCCTTCAAATATTGGAAAGACCCCCAGGCTTTGTACATTTTCTTTGATTAATGAAAAGACCCCTGAGGTCAGCTTTCCATCAACTTTGTAGTGTTTTTGTAATATGCCTTTTTGCTAGTATCCGTTCGGTTTTTGGCTGACCTATCATCTGCCTTAGCAAATGCTTTAGGACCGTAACCCACAGAACACCTAGTCGAACGATGTAATTCCCTATTTTAGCCTCAACATTCTCCTTATCCCCCTGCCCCCCAAGCATTTTGCTAAGGCGGGAGTATGGGAGTACGGGAGTAAGTAGCCGTAGGGAACCAACCTGGAACATGGGTGGTTGCAGGGAATTTCAAAGCTTGCCATCGTCGGCCACCTAGGGGCTTGGCCCCGTCGTCGGCTGGACCTAGGCAAAACTTAATTAATTTCCTGTTTATAGGTCTAGTACCCTTTTGTCCCCGACCTTCTTGCGAAGGCGGGGGCATGCAGAGGGGCGAGCGTAGGAAACCGACCTGGAACATGGGTGGTTGCAGGAGCATTTGAAGCTTGCCATTATCGGCCACCTAGGGGCTTGGCCCCGTCGTCGGCTGGACCTAGGCGAAACTTAACTAATTTCCTATTTTTAGGTCTAGTACCCTTTTGTCCCCGACCTTCTTGCGAAGGCGGGGGCATGCAGAGGGGCGACCATAGGAAACCGACCTGGAACATGGGTGGTTGCATGAGCATTTAATGCCTGGGTTCAGAGCCCGAGGTCCTTTCTGCCTCGGGGTATTGCCCGAGGTCTTTTCTGCCTCGGGGTTAGGCCCGAGGTCTTTTTTGTGCCTGGGCTCAGAGCCTTAGGTCTTTGTTGCCCCGGGGTTTGGCCCGAGGTCTTTCTTGTGCCTGGGCCGGAGCCCTAGGTCTTTGTTGCCCTGGGGTTTGGCCCGAGGTCTTTCATGCTTTGCACGGTGTATTGACCGTGGTGAATTTTCGAAGCAAGCTTTATCAATTTTATTTGAAAAATAACAATCTGTAATAGTTGCCCAACCAGGGCTACATGAAAAGAACTTATCCTATAGTACTAGATTCCCGTAGCCAGATGCTACTGATAATAATTGCGGAGGTGTTGCACGTTCCAGGGATGACTGAGATCATGCATATCCATGTTTTGTAGCCAGTAGGTTCCCGGTTGGTTGACTCGAGTCACTATATATGGTCCTTCCCAGTTTGCTCCCAACTTCCCATGGCTTGGAACTCTGGTAGACTGGTTCACTGCCTTAAGGACAAGGTCCCCGACTTGAAAGCTACGATGCTTTACCTTGCTATTATAATACCGCGAGACCCGTTGCTTGTAAGCTGCCACCCTGAGATAGGCCTGGTCTCTTTTTTCCTCCACCAGGTCTAGTTCTGTCCTGAGGGCTTCTCCATTGTTTTGGTCATTGAAGGTAGCCACCCGGTATAAGGGCAGCCCGAGTTCTGTGGGGATTACCGCCTCAAAACCATAAGTTAAGAAAAATGGGGTTTCGCCCGTAGCTGCCCGGGGTGTGGTGCGGTAGGCCCACAGGAGGGCTGGTAGTTCTTCAGCCCACAGGCCTTTGGCATTCTCAAGCCTTGTCTTAATCGACTACAAGATTGTGCGGTTGGTCACCTCATCCTGGCCATTAGCTTGTGGATGCTCGGGAGAAGAGTAATGATTTAGTATCCTATAGCCCGAGCAGAACTGTCTAAAGATGGGTGTATCAAATTGTCTTCCATTGTCGCTGATCAGGACTCGTGGGATACCAAACCTGCTGAGGATATTTCTTTCCACAAAGTGTTCCATTTTCCGCTCGGTTATCATTGCCAGGGGCTCGCCCTCTGCCCATTTGGTGAAGTAGTCAACAGCTATCACGACAAACTTAACCTGCCCTTTACCTATCGGTAGGGGACCAATGATGTCAATTCCCCATTGGGCGAATGGCTAGGGACTATGGACCGGCGTTTGGAGCTCTCCCGGTCTGTTGAACATGGGAGAGTATCGCTGGCACTTGTCATACCTTCGGACATACTCATGTGAATCTCGGGCCATGGTTGGCCAATAGTAGCCTTGTAAGAGGGCCTTTCTGGAGAGTGCCCGACCTCCTACGTGGTTCCCGTACACACCTTCATGAATTTCGAACAGTATCGCTTGAACTTGCGTAGGGTGAACGCAGCGGAGGTACGGGATTGTGAATCCCCTCTTGTAGAGGACACCGTCAAGGATATGGTATCGTGCCGCCCGGTACTTGACCCGCCTTGCTTCCTCTTTGTCGTCCGGCGGCCTTCCTGTTGTCAAAAATGTCACGATTGGATCCATCCAACTAGGTCCCGGAATGACCGGGTCAACCTCCATGCCCTCTGAATTGATCACACTTGGCTCGGGTAGGAATTGTATCCTTATCCCAGGCAAGTCTGACTCAGATGACGAGGCGAGGCGAGCCAGCCGGTCAGCTCGGGCGTTTTCTTCTCTAGGTATCCGAGTGATGGAGAACCCTCGGAGTTGATTGGAAATTGTCCGGACGAGGGCCAAGTAGGCTATCATGCTGTCCTCCCGCGCTTCGTATTCTTGGTTTACCTGATTGACTACGAGCTGGGAATCGCTGTAGCTCTGGACTTGTTGGGCACTCATTGAGATGGCCAACTATAACCCGACCAAGAGGGCTTCGTACTCGGCCTCGTTGTTGGAGGCACGAAACCCAAACCTCAGAGCATACTCAAGCTGGATGCCATCGGGGGTAGTCAGGATGATCCCGGCCCCACTACCTTGCTGGTAGGAAGAGCCATCGACATGTAGCACCCAGGTTGGGATGCCGGAATGCAATCCGGGTGGTAAGGCCGGAAGCTCAGGTTCTTCGACCGGGTCTTCTGGGTATGTAAACTCGACCAGGAAATCAGTGACGGCTTGTCCCTTGATGGCCATCCGAGGTCGGTAAGTTACTTCAAACTCTTCCAATTCCAATGCCCACTTGACGAGCCTCCCGGATGTGTCCGGCCGAGAGAGAATTTTGCGGAGGGGCTGATCGGTCAATACTACGATGGCATGGGCCTGGAAGTACGGGCGGAGCCTTCGGGCTGATGTGATGAGGGCGAAGGCCAACTTCTCGATACGGGAGTATCGGCTTTCCGTACCTTGTAATGCCCGGCTGGTGTAGTACACTGGGAACTGTATCCTGTGCTCTTCCCGGATGAGTGCCGAGCTAACCGCCGACGGTGACACCGCCAGGTATAGGAACAGTTCCTCGCCGGATACCGGTGTTGACAGTAGAGGAGGTGAGACCAGGTATTTCTTAAGTTCCTGAAATGCCTCCTCACACTCTTCGGTCCATTGAAAAGCTTTACGGAGGATTTTGAAGAACGGCAGGCACCGATCGGTAGCTCGGGACACGAATCTATTAAGTGCGGCCACCCGTCCGGCCAGGCTTTGAACTTCTTTTGTTGATTTAGGTGACCGCATGTTGATGATAGCTTGGATTTTTTCGGGGTTTGCTTCGATTCCCCGCCTGCTGACTAGATGACCGAGGAACTTGCCTGATGAGACACCAAAGGTGCATTTGGCCGGGTTCAACCTCATCTTGAAATTTCTCAAAATGCTGAAGGCCCCGGCTAGATGCTCAAGGTGGTCGAGCTCATCCCGGCTCTTGACCAGGAGATCGTCCACGTACACTTCCATGGACTTTCCGATGAGGTCTTTGAACATAAAATTGACCAGGTGCTGATATGTAGCCCCGGCGTTCTTAAGGCCGAAGGGCATGACTCTGTAACAGTACGTGCCTTGGTCGGTGATGAACGCCGTCTTCTCTTCATCCCCGGGGTACATGCTAATCTGATTATACCCCGAGTAGGCGTCCATGAATGAGAGAGTGAGTGGCCCGCTGTTGAGTCGACGAGGAGGTCTATCCTGGGCAACGGATAACAGTCCTTGGGACAGGCCTTGTTGAGGTCGGTGAAGTCTACGCACATTCTCCACTT
Source organism: Hydrangea macrophylla (assembly GCA_033977485.1). Classification (NCBI taxonomy): domain Eukaryota; kingdom Viridiplantae; phylum Streptophyta; class Magnoliopsida; order Cornales; family Hydrangeaceae; genus Hydrangea; species Hydrangea macrophylla. The sequence continues at coordinate 1,615,364 of CM066992.1, forward strand.
CCCGTTGCTCTTTTTGACCAGGACAACATTAGCCAACCAATCGAGATAGTAGACCTCCCGGACAGAGTTCGCCTTTAGGAGCTTTTTGACCTCCTCACTTATTGCCGTTTATCTCTCGGGGGCCATGCCCTTCCGTTTCTGTTTCACTGGGCGGCAGTCCGGGCTGACGTTGAGATGATGGGACATCACCCAGGGATCAATCCCGGGCATGTCCTCATGACTCCAAGCGAAAACGTCCTGGTTTTTCCTCAGGAACTGGGTCAACTTTTCCCTCAAGGCAGGCTCCAGTAGTGCGCCTATGTTAACCGTGTGACCTAGGTGTTCTGGATCCAGCACAACTTGCTCCAACTCCTCCATAGGTCCTATCACGTCCCTCTGGTCCCGGGGGTCCATTTCTTGGACGTTCAGTGTTTTGGTGATTGCCCCCCGGCGCAACGAGCTAACATAACAACTTCGAGCCGTGGTCTGGTCTCCTCGCAAACATCCGAGTCCCTGGGGAGTTGGGAATTTCACGGTTAAGCTGTATGTGGAGACAACTGCTCGGGCCCTGTTGAGGGTCGGCCTTCCGAGGATGACGTTGTAGGCCGAGGGGGGCCTCTACTATCACAAAATTGGTCAGCATGGAAACCTGCTGCGGGTAGGTCCCCATGAGAACTGGGAGCTCGATCTTACCGAGCGGTTGAGTGCTGGAGTCGTTGAATCCGACCAGGGGAGTAGAAATCGGCCGGAGCCGATCCCGGGAGATCCCGAGTTGGTCGAATGCTGCTGTAAACATTATGTCGGACGAGCTGCATGTGTCAACCAGTACCCTCTGGACCATATAGTTAGCTATAGAAAGCGTCACTACTAGTGGGTCGTCATGAGGGCAGTGGAGGCCCTGTACATCGTTGGACGAGAACGTCAAAACGTAAGTTGGTGATGTGCCGGTGGATTGGACCTGCCATACATCCGCTCGGGATGCTCGGGCATGCCTCTTCCGTGCCGACTGAGAATCACCTCCGCCAGATGTTCCTCCGGAGATCACGTTAATGTGGCCGAGCGGTGGAGGGGGCTGACCTGGAGCTTGGGCTTCCTGTTGGGGCCGTCTATCCGTTGTGACAAACTCGGCAAGATGTCCCTGCTCGATCAGCTTCTTTATTGCTATCTTCAATTTGAAGCAATCCTCCGTTTCGTGGCCGTGATCCTTGTGATAACGGTAAAACTTCTCCCGATTTCTTTTACAGGGTGGGGCTCTGAGTTTAGCTGGCTGCGGAAGCAGCCTTTGTGCTTCTGCGGCGGCCATCACCTCATGTATGGGTCGGGAAAGGGGTGTAAAAGCCGTTAGGGGCCGGCCTCTAGCATCTCTTTGATCTTGCTTCGGATTCTTTCCCGGACCCTTCTCGAATCCCTCGCGCTTGCGCTTGGCTTTTGGGGATTCGTCTTCCGCCTGGCTGGTGCGTTTTGCCTTCAAAAACTCCTCGGTATCTATATAATTTCCGACTCTTTCTGAGAGTTCCACCAGAGTTGCCGGTCGGTTGCGATGAAAAGACGTGGCCACCTTGGTGTGTTGAACTCCTGAACAGAAGGCCATGATTGCGGCCGTCTCGTTGAGGTTGCGGATCAGGAGCCTCTGCTGGTTAAAATGATCCACATACTCCCTTAAAGATTCACCCTTCTACTGCTTGTCAGCTAGCAGCTGGGTGTCCGGTTGTGATCGGTCTAGCATCCCGACAAACTGGCTGATGAAGAGTTTGCTGAGGGTTTTGTAGTTGTCAACTGTTCGGGGCTTCAAGGCATGGAACCACTGTGCGGCCGATCCCTTTAGGGTGCTAGGGAAAGCCAGGCACAGCAGCTCGTCTGTCGTGGTGACCAGTGCCATCTGCGCCTTATAGGTGCGGATGTGGTCCACTGGACTCCCCGTGTCGTCGTACGAGCTAAGGTGCGGGGGTTTGAATTTCCGCGGTATGGGAAACCGTGTCACCCGGGTGGTGTAGGGAGACTCTGTTTTTGTATTTATGAGGTCGTGACCGGACTTGCGGTTCAGCCTCTCAATCTGCTGCTGCAGCTCCTCGACCTGGGCTTTGACGTCAGTGCGCCCAGTCCTCCTTTCTGTGTCCGAATGGTAGGTGGGGTAGGAAGATGAGGCCTCCTCCTCAAAATGCGTAGACCTCGGAGATAGTACCCGACTGTTGGTTCGGGTAAGCCTGTGCCTAAGGTCCCCTCGGCTCAGAAGGGAGGATCGTCGACCGATTCCCGGGTTTTCCGTCCGGATTTTTCTGCCCTTGCTGCGCGCCGTCGATCAATGATGATTCTGGCATCATCCGCTCGCCGCACTCGGCGAGGAATGTACCGAGGCACCCTTTGAGAGCGCTTAGTAGCCTGGCTGCGCTCTCCTCCTGCGGGACGCTCCCGGTTTGGTGGGGACACCGGAGCGGATCGCGCATGCTCTTGCACCCGAGCAGGCTGGCTAATAGGAGCGCTTTTCTCAGGTCGACTCTCTGACGCGGGGCGATTCTCATGTTGGGCCATTAGCGCGTCTATCTGCTATTATGCTCGACGTTGGCCCTCCAGGAGCTGCTCCAACGCCGCAGTGACCTGTTCGGTGGTTATGGAGGTGGCCCGCAGCTCGATCTGCAGGGTTTCCTGATCGGCTGAGTCGGCGAGGTTGTCGGTCTTCTTACCCTTCTTTGGTGGCATGTCGATCAGTCAAAGAGTTTGTTGATGAGAAGACTGTGTCGTTTCCCACAGACGGCGCCAAACTGATGATGCCAAAAATTGGTAAGAAAGATTTATGCGGGAAGATGGAGTAGAAAGAGGTTTGTATGTGGTTCGGCCCCGTTAATGAGGTGACCTACGTCCACGTGTGCGTCTCAGCGCTTCTCACTAGCAGATCACCGGCGGGCCTGGTGAGCCAACAAAGATGGGCGGCACTACCAGTAACACCGGCCGGGTATATGCGTATGGGTGGTGAGTTCTCTAGCGAGTAAGTATATGCTCAGAGAAGTAAATTTTTGGATCCCTCCCAGGAGGATAGGTGGGCTCTTTTATAGATGTAAGAGTCCACCCTTACATGGTAAGCTCCCTAGATTAGGAAGCCTAATCTAATCACTATAGATTTGTACAACATTAGGGGAGTTTCCTAAGTGGCTTAGGAAACCATTGATTCTTTCTTGATAAAGTCATGGTCATATAAGGAAACGATGGAAGACGCCACCTACTTCGCGCCTAACGGGGAGTCACTACGCCCCGTCCCCGAGCTGCCGAGTATCCCGGACGGTTACAGCTGAACACCTCAGAAGTGTGGGCTCCATGCTCCCATCCCGGACTAACAGGGCTATCCGCTGACCACATGGTCGTTGGACAGTTACAGAATATTTCTGGACGTATCAGCTGCCCCCCATTTTCAAAGTTGAGATGACGCCTTGCCAGATGAAATTTGAAAATTAAGAATGTCTTCCAGATACCGACCGGGAAAAGACTGCGACCCCCGTCGGTACAGGGCCGGTTTGTAATGACTCGTCGGTATATCGATCGAACGGTGACCCTGCAGGACCAGGCCCCCCGGCGCTACGTGTCCACTAGTTACGGGTCTGGTTCGGATCCAAAGCTGCCAGTTTGAAAGTAACCGAATCGCCCAGGTGGCAACCAAACCATCACGTCGCACATTCAATGCTCACGCTTTTTGAGACGACGCCCCACGTGCCCGAAACGACAGTTTCGACGGGAGAGTATGTGAGCCATCCGATCAAGTTTGATCCTAACCGTTCGCGATGCCTATATAAGGAGCACCTGTTCAATCTGCTTCTCACTGCAAATCATCAACTAAATCGCCCGAGCAAAACACTCCGAGCTCCTTCTTCTCTGTTGTTTCCATTTCCCAAACTTCCCTCAAATGGCCTCACATATTGATCTGTCATCTGATGACGGGCTCAGAGCCTTTCGAGAGGATTGTCACATTCCGGACGACGTTGAAGTCCGTCCGTACATTGAGGGGGAGGAAGTAGCCTTCCCTTTCGTCCTCATCAGCAGCTATCTACTGCTTATTGTGGGACTACGCTTTCCCCTCCCGGTCTCCTTTTATGACCTGCTTGAGGGGTTACGCATCCCGCTCTGCAAGTGCCGTCCAAACGTCGCCCGCCTCCTTTGGGGCATATCAGTGCTGAACGAGCGACTCGGGTTATTTCTCCGTTCCGTCGACGTCGCCAGGTGTTACATTCTGGGCATCGACCACGGGGGTCCTTACTTGCGCCCCAGGGCTGAGGGGAGGGACCTTGTCCAAGGTCTGGACTTCCCGAACAAAAACTGGCGGCGGTACCCTTGGGTCGTGGTATCTGGCAACTGGCTGGAGGACGCCATTCTCTGCCCCCTGCAGTTTTTGATCCCGACCTCTGCAAACAATCTTTTGCTGCCTCCCGCGGCGCGGCCCCTACTGCTGATGAGACGGAGGCAATTGACCGAGCCATCGAGGCCGACCTGTCGTTCTCTGATTTGGTCGGTGGGCATGCAGGTGATGCAGGCGCCGGTCCTTCCTCCACGGCCCACGCCGCTGCGGCTTCTGGGTAACGCCGCTGCGGCTTCTGGGTAACGCCGCTAAACTCGATCCATGGCCATAGGCCCGCGCGCCACATATAGGGCCGGATCACCCGAGGGGCCAATTTCTCTTCCCACCAGCAGTGACTCCTCCTCGTCCGGGGATGCAAGCCCGCCAACTGGACCGTCCAGGAAGGGAAAAGAGAAAGAAGTTGGTGAGGGGTCTCCACCTCCACCAAAGAAAAGTCGGATGGATCCCCCGGCAGGCCTTCACGTGCCTAGCTCTTGGACCGGCCTCTCCCTTGCTAACCTGGAGGGTCGTCTTCAGGAGGTGGAGAAGCAGACTGCTCGTCTGTAGACAGGCTCGATTGTGCAGGAAGTGGATACTCACACCGTCGAGCTTACTGTGAAGGAGCTGGTGGCGAGGTTGGCGGCCCTGGAGGAGGAGGTCAAGGCTTTAAAGGACAAAGGGACTTGAAGACCTCATTCGATTTTTTTTTTTTTTGGGAGGCTATTATAAATGCCCTCGATCTCTATACAGTTCACCTTTTATAGCAATAAAAAGGTCCTTGAGGCCACATCTCTTTTTCACTATGCTCCTTTAACTGTTTACTAATTCTGTGCTACGCTGGGCAGCTAATATCCGACCGGTGTATGAATGTGCCCAGGTTGCGGCAACTCGGGCCCGGATCACCGCTGCTCTGTACCAACCAGTCGTTAGTCAGGTTAGAACCTAACAATGGTGATGTGGTCGTAACCGAACTGATTGCTGGCTAACTGAACCATCGCGTCACGCAATTAATGCGCGTGCCTTTTGAGGCGACTCTTCACGTGACCAAAGCGACAGTTTGGGCGGGAAATCTCCTGGACCGCTGGATCCGCTCTGATCTTGGCCGTTCAGAGTCTTTATATAAAGGAGTACTTGCCTCATTTCTTGCATCCCTTCCCGATCTTCTATTTTCTGCTTTCTTGCATCCTTCTTCATTTCGGAGCAAGGCTGGAGAGAACGAATCTTGTGGGGTTCGAGCGGGAGTGGGATTTCTTCCTCCTCAGATTCTGTGCGTTCTTCGAGTCGGGTGGAACTTTTACTCATCTGAACTGAGCAGGTGTTTCTTGCACTATTTTGGGAAAGTGTTACCTGGTGCTGAGGAGTGTCTACTCGTTACCATTCAGGTTAGTGACTCTGCCCCCCCTGTATATCAGGCTTGGGGTTTCCGATCCATACGCAGGTCGTAGTTTGTGTCCGTTCCTTGCTGTTGGGGCACCGACAATGGAACACTCCGGCTTCAACTCTGCGTCGAGATCGGAGAGTGAACAGTATTGGTTAGAATCCCTCGGGGCCAGTATAGACCGGCTCCCTGCGTCCCTGACCGATCATCAGAGTGGGGCCGGGATTCCCGTTCGTCTGTCTGATAGTGAGTCTACCCAGGAGGCCCCTGTTGCCTCCGTCTCGAGGGGTTTGGGCGACGAGCTGCCCAGGGAGACTAACCCCGTAGTGTTTGCCTGTGAGTCCACCCTTTCTACGTTGCGTTCCCAAGACCTTCTCCGGATCAGAGAGAGGTACTCTCTTCCTGACGGTTGCACCCTAGCCGTAAATCCCGGCGGCGCGCACCTCTATCAGCCTGGATTCGTCACCCTGTTTGAGGATGCTATGATGGCGGGCCTCCGACTTCCCCTTCACTCCGTTGCCCGGGATGTCCTGATCTATCTCGATATCGCTCCCGGGAAATTGGCCCCCAACGGATGGAGATTCCTGATGGGGTGTATATCGCTGTGGCCTCAGGTGTTCGGGTACGAGCTTACCCTCCATGAGTTTCTTTGGGCCCACCGACCATTCCCTGTGCACCGAAAAGTGGGGTTTTTCTCATTTTCTGCCCGTCCGGGCAGGAAAATTATCGACAGATGCACCAGCAACAACAAGGGGTGGAAGGGCAAGTTCTTCCAGGTGTCCACCCTTCGCCTTTGTGACATGGCTCCGGGGACCCAACTGAGGACATCCTGGGCTGGGGAGTTGAGGGGTAAGACCACCCTTCTGAGTTTGTCCGTTCTTTCGGTTTTTAGGAACGCAATGGATTGCTAACTGACTTCATTTCTCTGTGCACAACTGGCTCGACAGAACCTCCCGAAATCTCCGAACTGTGCCAGGCCAGGATCTGGAACCTAGCAGAGTTGCCCACTAGTGTTTGGAACGTATTATCCCAAACAGGGGACTTTGTCGAGACCTATTCCCCTGAGGAGCCCGTTCCAGCCCCCAGCTTTTCACCACTCATCCCCGGTAAGTTCCGCGGTTGCCTTACTGGTTCGCCTTGCACTTGTCCGTATTATTTCTCACATTTCTGACCATGTTATCTTGCTCTTTCGCAGAAATGGCCCCCAAATGCAATTTGGAGCAGCAGAGGGAGAGGCAGATTACTGCCGCCGCCGCCGTTGCTACTCGGGTGGCGATCGCCCAGGGGTAGAGGCCAGCCACCGAGGCCTTGGGCGGTGATCGCCCGCTCCGACGCATCCGCCATGGGACGGTCAACTGTCCGGACCCTGCGGGGACATCGGCTCCCCGAAGGTTGGTTTTTGAGGAGCCTGCACCCCGGGCTGATATTCCATCCGGTCTGCCCATCGGTGGGCCTGGTGAGGTTCGGGATAGGCTAAAGTCTGTCCTAATCCCGAGCCAGGTTGAAGTATGCGCCGGGCTGTCTCCCCTGGACTTCCAAGGATGGTTGTATAGCCTTTCCCATCTGGTAAGTGTTCTTTCTCCCTTCAAATATTGGAAAGACCCCCAGGCTTTGTACATTTTCTTTGATTAATGAAAAGACCCCTGAGGTCAGCTTTCCATCAACTTTGTAGTGTTTTTGTAATATGCCTTTTTGCTACTATCCGTTCGGTTTTTGGCTGACCTATCATCTGCCTTAGCAAATGCTTTAGGACCGTAACCCACAGAACACCTAGTCGAACGATGTAATTCCCTATTTTAGCCTCAACATTCTCCTTATCCCCCTGCCCCCCAAGCATTTTGCTAAGGCGGGAGTATGGGAGTACGGGAGTAAGTAGCCGTAGGGAACCAACCTGGAACATGGGTGGTTGCAGGGAATTTCGAAGCTTGCCATCGTCGGCCACCTAGGGGCTTGGCCCCGTCGTCGGCTGGACCTAGGCAAAACTTAATTAATTTCCTGTTTATAGGTCTAGTACCCTTTTGTCCCCGACCTTCTTGCGAAGGCGGGGGCATGCAGAGGGGCGAGCGTAGGAAACCGACCTGGAACATGGGTGGTTGCAGGAGCATTTGAAGCTTGCCATTATCGGCCACCTAGGGGCTTGGCCCCGTCGTCGGCTGGACCTAGGCGAAACTTAACTAATTTCCTATTTTTAGGTCTAGTACCCTTTTGTCCCCGACCTTCTTGCGAAGGCGGGGGCATGCAGAGGGGCGACCATAGGAAACCGACCTGGAACATGGGTGGTTGCATGAGCATTTAATGCCTGGGTTCAGAGCCCGAGGTCCTTTCTGCCTCGGGGTATTGCCCGAGGTCTTTTCTGCCTCGGGGTTAGGCCCGAGGTCTTTTTTGTGCCTGGGCTCAGAGCCTTAGGTCTTTGTTGCCCCGGGGTTTGGCCCGAGGTCTTTCTTGTGCCTGGGCCGGAGCCCTAGGTCTTTGTTGCCCTGGGGTTTGGCCCGAGGTCTTTCATGCTTTGCACGGTGTATTGACCGTGGTGAATTTTCGAAGCAAGCTTTATCAATTTTATTTGAAAAATAACAATCTGTAATAGTTGCCCAACCAGGGCTACATGAAAAGAACTTATCCTATAGTACTAGATTCCCGTAGCCAGATGCTACTGATAATAATTGCGGAGGTTTTGCACGTTCCAGGGATGACTGAGATCATGCATATCCATGTTTTGTAGCCAGTAGGTTCCCGGTTGGTTGACTCGAGTCACTATATATGGTCCTTCCCAGTTTGCTCCCAACTTCCCATGGCTTGGAACTCTGGTAGACTGGTTCACTGCCTTAAGGACAAGGTCCCCGACTTGAAAGCTACGATGCTTTACCTTGCTATTATAATACCGCGAGACCCGTTGCTTGTAAGCTGCCACCCTGAGATAGGCCTGGTCTCTTTTTTCCTCCACCAGGTCTAGTTCTGTCCTGAGGGCTTCTCCATTGTTTTGGTCATTGAAGGTAGCCACCCGGTATAAGGGCAGCCCGAGTTCTGTGGGGATTACCGCCTCAAAACCATAAGTTAAGGAAAATGGGGTTTCGCCCGTAGCTGCCCGGGGTGTGGTGCGGTAGGCCCACAGGAGGGCTGGTAGTTCATCAGCCCACAGGCCTTTGGCATTCTCAAGCCTTGTCTTAATCGACTACAAGATTGTGCGGTTGGTCACCTCATCCTGGCCATTAGCTTGTGGATGCTCGGGAGAAGAGTAATGATTTAGTATCCCATAGCCCGAGCAGAACTGTCTAAAGATGGGTGTATCAAATTGTCTTCCATTGTCGCTGATCAGGACTCGTGGGATACCAAACCTGCTGAGGATATTTCTTTCCACAAAGTGTTCCATTTTCCGCTCGGTTATCATTGCCAGGGGCTCGCCCTCTGCCCATTTGGTGAAGTAGTCAACAGCTATCACGACAAACTTAACCTGCCCTTTACCTGTCGGTAGGGGACCAATGATGTCAATTCCCCATTGGGCGAATGGCCAGGGACTATGGACCGGCGTTTGGAGCTCTCCCGGTCTGTTGAACATGGGAGAGTATCGCTGGCACTTGTCATACCTTCGGACATACTCATGTGAATCTCGGGCCATGGTTGGCCAATAGTAGCCTTGTAAGAGGGCCTTTCTGGAGAGTGCCCGACCTCCTACGTGGTTCCCGTACACACCTTCATGAATTTCGAACAGTATCGCTTGAACTTGCGTAGGGTGAACGCAGCGGAGGTACGGGATTGTGAATCCCCTCTTGTAGAGGACACCGTCAAGGATATGGTATCGTGCCGCCCGGTACTTGACCCGCCTTGCTTCCTCTTTGTCGTCCGGCGGCCTTCCTGTTGTCAAAAATGTCACGATTGGATCCATCCAACTAGGTCCCGGAATGACCGGGTCAACCTCCATGCCCTCTGAATTGATCACACTTGGCTCGGGTAGGAATTGTATCCTTATCCCAGGCAAGTCTGACTCAGATGACGAGACGAGGCGAGCCAGCCGGTCAGCTCGGGCGTTTTCTTCTCTAGGTATCCGAGTGATGGAGAACCCTCGGAGTTGATTGGAAATTGTCCGGACGAGGGCCAAGTAGGCTATCATGCTGTCCTCCCGCGCTTCGTATTCTTGGTTTACCTGATTGACTACGAGCTGGGAATCGCTGTAGCTCTGGACTTGTTGGGCACTCATTGAGATGGCCAACTATAACCCGACCAAGAGGGATTCGTACTCGGCCTCGTTGTTGGAGGCACGAAACCCAAACCTCAGAGCATACTCAAGCTGGATGCCATCGGGGGTAGTCAGGATGATCCCGGCCCCACTACCTTGCTGGTTGGAAGAGCCATCGACATGTAGCACCCAGGTTGGGATGCCGGAATGCAATCCGGGTGGTAAGGCCGGAAGCTCAGGTTCTTCGACCGGGTCTTCTGGGTATGTAAACTCGACCAGGAAATCAGCGACGGCTTGTCCCTTGATGGCCATCCGAGGTCGGTAAGTTACTTCAAACTCTTCCAATTCCAATGCCCACTTGACGAGCCTCCCGGATGTGTCCGGCCGAGAGAGAATTTTGCGGAGGGGCTGATCGGTCAATACTACGATGGCATGGGCCTGGAAGTACGGGCGGAGCCTTCGGGCTGATGTGATGAGGGCGAAGGCCAACTTCTCGATACGGGAGTATCGGCTTTCCGTACCTTGTAATGCCCGGCTGGTGTAGTACACTGGGAACTGTATCCTGTGCTCTTCCCGGATGAGTGCCGAGCTAACCGCCGACGGTGACACCGCCAGGTATAGGAACAGTTCCTCGCCGGATACCGGTGTTGACAGTAGAGGAGGTAAGACCAGGTATTTCTTAAGTTCCTGAAATGCCTCCTCACACTCTTCGGTCCATTGAAAAGCTTTACGGAGGATTTTGAAGAACGGCAGGCACCGATCGGTAGCTCGGGACACGAATCTATTAAGTGCGGCCACCCGTCCGGCCAGGCTTTGAACTTCTTTTGTTGATTTAGGTGACCGCATGTTGATGATAGCTTGGATTTTTTCGGGGTTTGCTTCGATTCCCCGCCTGCTGACTAGATGACCGAGGAACTTGCCTGATGAGACACCAAAAGTGCATTTGGCCGGGTTCAACCTCATCTTGAAATTTCTCAAAATGCTGAAGGCCCCGGCTAGATGCTCAAGGTGGTCGGGCTCATCCCGGCTCTTGACCAGGAGATCGTCCACGTACACTTCCATGGACTTTCCGATGAGGTCTTTGAACATAAAATTGACCAGGTGCTGATATGTAGCCCCGGCGTTCTTAAGGCCGAAGGGCATGACTCTGTAACAGTACGTGCCTTGGTCGGTGATGAACGCCGTCTTCTCTTCATCCCCGGGGTACATGCTAATCTGATTATACCCCGAGTAGGCGTCCATGAATGAGAGAGTGAGTGGCCCGCTGTTGAGTCGACGAGGAGGTCTATCCTGGGCAACGGATAACAGTCCTTGGGACAGGCCTTGTTGAGGTCGGTGAAGTCTACGCACATTCTCCACTTCCCGTTGCTCTTTTTGACCAGGACAACATTAGCCAACCAATCGAGATAGTAGACCTCCCGGACAGAGTTCGCCTTTAGGAGCTTTTTGACCTCCTCACTTATTGCCGTTTATCTCTCGGGGGCCATGCCCTTCCGTTTCTGTTTCACTGGGCGGCAGTCCGGGCTGACGTTGAGATGATGGGACATCACCCGGGGATCAATCCCGGGCATGTCCTCATGACTCCAAGCGAAAACGTCCTGGTTTTTCCTCAGGAACTGGGTCAACTTTTCCTTCAAGGCAGGCTCCAGTAGTGCGCCTATGTTAACCGTGTGACCTAGGTGTTCTGGATCCAGCACAACTTGCTCCAACTCCTCCATAGGTCCTATCACGTCCCTCTGGTCCCGGGGGTCCATTTCTTGGACGTTCAGTGTTTTGGTGATTGCCCCCCGGCGCAACGAGCTAACATAACAACTTCGAGCCGTGGTCTGGTCTCCTCGCAAACATCCGAGTCCCTGGGGAGTTGGGAATTTCACGGTTAAGCTGTATGTGGAGACAACTGCTCGGGCCCTGTTGACGGTCGGCCTTCCGAGGATGACGTTGTAGGCCGAGGGGGGCCTCTACTATCACAAAATTGGTCAGCATGGAAACCTGCTGCGGGTAGGTCCCCATGAGAACTGGGAGCTCGATCTTACCGAGCGGTTGAGTGCTGGAGTCGTTGAATCCGACCAGGGGAGTAGAAATCGGCCGGAGCCGATCCCGGGAGATCCCGAGTTGGTCGAATGCTGCTGTAAACATTATGTCGGACGAGCTGCATGTGTCAACCAGTACCCTCTGGACCATATAGTTAGCTATAGAAAGCGTCACTACTAGTGGGTCGTCATGAGGGCAGTGGAGGCCCTGTACATCGTTGGACGAGAACGTCAAAACGTCAGTTGGTGATGTGCCGGTGGATTGGACCTGCCTTACATCCGCTCGGGATGCTCGGGCATGCCTCTTCCGTGCCGACTGAGAATCACCTCCGCCAGATGTTCCTCCGGAGATCACGTTAATGTGGCCGAGCGGTGGAGGGGGCTGACCTGGAGCTTGGGCTTCCTGTTGGGGCCGTCTGTCCGTTGTGACAAACTCGGCAAGATGTCCCTGCTCGATCAGCTTCTTGATTGCTATCTTCAATTTGAAGCAATCCTCCGTTTCGTGGCCGTGATCCTTGTGATAACGGTAAAACTTCTCCCGATTTCTTTTACAGGGTGGGGCTCTGAGTTTAGCTGGCTGCGGAAGCAGCCTTTGTGCTTCTGCTGCGGCCATCACCTCATGTATGGGTCGGGAAAGGGGTGTAAAAGCCGTTAGGGGCCGGCCTCTAGCATCTCTTTGATCTTGCTTCGGCTTCTTTCCCGGACCCTTCTCGAATCCCTCGCGCTTGCGCTTGGCTTTTGGGGATTCGTCTTCCGCCTGGCTGGTGCGTTTTGCCTTCAAAAACTCCTCGGTATCTATATAATTTCCGACTCTTTCTGAGAGTTCCACCAGAGTTGCCGGTCGGTTGCGATGAAAAGACGTGGCCACCTTGGTGTGTTGAACTCTTGAACAGAAGGCCATGATTGCGGCCGTCTCGTTGAGGTTGCGGATCAGGAGCCTCTGCTGGTTAAAATGATCCACATACTCCCTTAAAGATTCACCCTTCTACTGCTTGTCAGCTAGCAGCTGGGTGTCCGGTTGTGATCGGTCTAGCATCCCGACAAACTGGCTGATGAAGAGTTTGCTGAGGGTTTTGTAGTTGTCAACTGTTCGGGGCTTCAAGGCATGGAACCACTGTGCGGCCGATCCCTTTAGGGTGCTAGGGAAAGCCAGGCACAGCAGCTCGTCTGTCGTGGTGACCAGTGCCATCTGCGCCTTATAGGTGCGGATGTGGTCCACTGGACTCCCCGTGTCGTCGTACGAGCTAAGGTGCGGGGGTTTGAATTTCCGCGGTATGGGAAACCGTGTCACCCGGGTGGTGTAGGGAGACTCTGTTTTTGTATTTATGAGGTCGTGACCGGACTTGCGGTTCAGCCTCTCAATCTGCTGCTGCAGCTCCTCGACCTGGGCTTTGACGTCAGTGCGCCCAGTCCTCCTTTCTGTGTCCGAATGGTAGGTGGGGTAGGAAGATGAGGCCTCCTCCTCAAAATGCGTCGACCTCGGAGATAGTACCCGACTGTTGGTTCGGGTAAGCCTGTGCCTAAGGTCCCCTCGGCTCAGAAGGGAGGATCGTCGACCGATTCCCGGGTTTTCCGTCCGGATTTTTCTGCCCTTGCTGCGCGCCGTCGATCAATGATGATTCTGGCATCATCCGCTCGGCGCACTCGGCGAGGAATGTACCGAGGCACCCTTTGAGAGCGCTTAGTAGCCTGGCTGCGCTCTCCTCCTGCGGGACGCTCCCGGTTTGGTGGGGACACCGGAGCGGATCGCGCATGCTCTTGCACCCGAGCAGGCTGGCTAATAGGAGCGCTTTTCTCAGGTCGACTCTCTGACGTGGGGCGATTCTCATGTTGGGCCATTAGCGCGTCTATCTGCTATTGTGCTCGACGTTGGCCCTCCAGGAGCTGCTCCAACGCCGCAGTGACCTGTTCGGTGGTTATGGAGGTGGCCCGCAGCTCGATCTGCAGGGTTTCCTGATCGGCTGAGTCGGCGAGGTTGTCGGTCTTCTTACCCTTCTTTGGTGGCATGTCGATCAGTCAAAGAGTTTGTTGATGAGAAGACTGTGTCGTTTCCCACAGACGGCGCCAAACTGATGATGCCAAAAATTGGTAAGAAAGATTTATGCGGGAAGATGGAGTAGAAAGAGGTTTGTATGTGGTCCGGCCCCGTTAATGAGGTGACCTACGTCCACGTGTGCGTCTCAGCGCTTCTCACTAGCAGATCACCGGCGGGCCTGGTGAGCCAACAAAGATGGGCGGCACTACCAGTAACACCGGCCGGGTATATGCGTATGGGTGGTGAGTTCTCTAGCGAGTAAGTATATGCTCAGAGAAGTAAATTTTTGGATCCCTCCCAGGAGGATAGGTGGGCTCTTTTATAGATGTAAGAGTCCACCCTTACATGGTAAGCTCCCTAGATTAGGAAGCCTAATCTAATCACAATAGATTTGTACAACATTAGGGGAGTTTCCTAAGTGGCTTAGGAAACCATTGATTCTTTCTTGATAAAGTCATGGTCATATAAGGAAACGATGGAAGACGCCACCTACTCTGCGCCTAATGGGGAGTCACTACGCCCCGTCCCCGAGCTGCCGAGTATCCCGGACGGTTACAGCTGAACACCTCGGAAGTGTGGGCTCCATGCTCCCATCCCGGACTAATAGGGCTATCCGCTGACCACGTGGTGGTTGGACAGTTACAGAATATTTCTGGACGTATCAGAAATGTTCCTGAATGCATAACACACTCGGGTCAGTTACATGATTGGTATGAGTTAAATAACGCTAATTACACATAGTCTTAGGGATCACTCACGATCCCTTAAATTAACATAACAGCAATACATGAAAGATCGGGCAGAAAAGTAGTTCCGCTCACATAATGTGACAAGGTATAGTTTCCCTTTTATGTGGCGGTCATATAATTCCTACCTGAACTAAATTGACTAAATACTTACCCTTCTTAGATGAAAAAAAATATTAGATGAGAATTCTTACATCTCAACGTAATTCCACGTTTTATCATAATAACAAATACGAGTTCATACAGACACATAAACCGACTTAAGACAATCCGCACGTTTTAATCTTATAAACCTGCTACTGTAAATTAAATTTATAGCCCAAACGATACAGAATCAGGAAAAACTCAAAACACAAAAAAATGTGCAGAATCACGTTTTACATAGGTCTAGTGAACAGAATGTTAAAATTCTAAGCCATGATTTTCTAATATTTTTCTGAAGTTTCAGTGACGGTTAGAAATAAAAAAAAAATGAATTTTGCATAAACTCCGAACTAATTTTCTTTTCAATCCCTAAGCTATGTCAATGAATTCACATATGAATTTATCAAAGTATAAATGTAACAATTATTAATGCACCAAGTTATGATCACGACGTCACACGAGAAACAAGATTTATATTCGACTTATCATGACATATAACGCAAAGAATCAAATACCAAACAACAATGTTCAAGGATTCGATGTATTCGAATATACATATATACACACGCGTATATATATACATCTGTATACAGATATATTTTAACTCATTGAGTTTTTGCACTAAATCCCACAAAGATTTGGTGACTGACTAGATCACGACGAACAAACCTACATGAGCCCGTGATCCCTTCTCTTTCTTCTTCTTCTTCTTCTACTTCTTCTTCTCTCTCTCTCTCTACGTCTGTACTCTCTGTTCTCTTCTTCTCTTCCCCCTTTTTTTTTTGCTAATATAGGGGCTAGGGTTTAATATATGTATATGTATACTACATATACAACACATGTCAATAAAACGCACACAAATATGTAAATCCCAGTTTTTGTCTTACAGACTCACAAAAAGGCTTCATATGGTCCCGAAATACATTCCAAAGTACTAAAATGAGTAGCCCAATGGGTGTACATGACCCGGGTACTTAATTTAAATGCTAAAAAACACTATTTAACACATTCATAGGCCTTTAAGCACTACTCAAAAATAAACACATCAACACTTCAATAACTTGTTCAACTTAAATTTTTACAACTTAATTCCACCACTTAGCTCTATAAAATTTCACGCAGTAATTAATAATAATTAAAATAAATACACACAGAAAAATAAATAACCATAAAAATGTAAATGCATACAGCCAATTAATAACACATAAAAATTTAGGTTACCTCATTAACATTTTTTTAAATGAATATTTATTTTAGGAAAATACGCGGTGTTACAGCTGCTCCGGGGCGTGATAGGATTTTTGGTATCAGAGTCCTAGGTTGTGATACTTTCGTTTACTAATGGTTCTACACTATCTGGTCCTAGTATTTTTGGATCCTTGAGATGAGATATGAGTTTAAGATAAGTTCATCCTCCTGACAATAGATAGTTCCGTTGTAGGGTAGCATGGATCCGGATTTCCACTTGTTTGTGGATGATTCATTTGGCGGACATATTATTCATGGCGATATAATGGAGCCAGCCATTCCAGAGATATACCAGAGCCACAATCGCCAGACAGCTAGTTGATACATGGAGGAGTGCATGTGGACTTCTCTCTATGTTGTGGGCACGACACACCCGACAGAGATACGTATGAATGCGTATCACTATGCTATGACCCGAGCGGCCATATATAAAGAGATTGCTAGATTGATTCAGAGTAAGCCAAAGGTTGACGAGATTGAGTTGCGAGCTATTATAGCCGTGCCTATTCCACCAAAGCCTATAATTGTACTTGACGTATCAGTACCAAAGCCTGAGCCGATTCAGGGTGATGAGGACCCAGAGCCAGAGGATAGGGATGATGAGGACCCAATAGAGGAGGAGCCTACGGAAAATAACGATGATGATGAGCCAGAGGATGACTTAGAGGAGCTAGAGTATGCTTTTGACGAGGAGCTAGAGCTAGAGCTTGAGCCAGAGGACCCAGTAGAGGATCTAGAGGACCCTGAGGCCATTGAGGTAGATATCATGGTTAGAGAAGATGACACAGTGGTAGAGGGAGACGTAATCATAGAGGTAGTAGAGGAGGATGTTCTTGATGAGGAGATAGTTGTGCCAGAGGTACCCGTTATGCCTAAGTTACTGGCTAGACCTATATTACATATGGCAACTATGGACGATATGTCAATAAGATGGATAGCTGAGATGGTCGGGCATCCAATTAGATTTGTTATGGGAGAGACTGCATTAGCAGGGGCTTTGGACAGAGCTGATGGATTTGCTGCTATAGCCGTTGACATCGCTAATCAGGCAATGATGGCAGACATGGTAGAGGACGTAGAGGTAGAGATAGTTGAGGATTGGGATATTGAAGTGTTAGTCAGAGGTCTTGCTGCACCGGTTGAGGATGCTCCCATTAAGGAGATGGATATCATTTCAATGGACGAGACACCTCCAGCAAATCAGATGTTGACGACTTTTGTGTCAGAATTTGCAGGGGGTTTAGTTTTTGCTAATTTTATATCAGGATATATTATCTACATGATTTTTGGAGCTGGAGAGGTAGCTATTGGACAATAGCTTTTGTATAGATATTATTAGTAGTAGTAGTAGCATTGTAAATAGAAGACCTTACTACTGTATTAGCCTATGTCCCATTTGGTACATAGTCTGACTAGTGTGTACTATGCGGTATATCTTTTGATATGCATATATGCGAGCAAACATGATTGAGTTGTTATATACTGATTAATAAAACTGTTAGTTCATTGCATCTCTTATTCTATTATTCTATCTTCATTTCGTTTCTACGATAAGACTTTTCATTAATCAATAGGTCTTTTGTAGGTACACAACACACATTATCACTATGGTTAGACCGAGGAAACAAGCACGATTAGGAGCCCTTATTCCAGAAGGCATGGATCCAACGAGAGTGTTTGAAGCTTTTATGCAAAGGATGGAACATGTGGGAGATACTCATAATCACTCTACTCACCAAAGACCTGTTACACCACTGCCACTAAGACAGACTGGAGATAATTTACTCGAACATTTCTGTGGATTACTCCTTGAAAAATTTGATGGATTAAGCGAGCCATGGAAGGAGGGACAGTGGATATGGGAAATGAAATTGATTTTTAAAGTTTTGGAATGTACTAAATAATACAATAATCATCTTGCCACCTTTCAGCTCACCTACACTATCGCAAATTGGTGGGAAGCTGAAAGAATTATAATAGGAGCTGAAGCTGTATGAAGAATGCCTTGGAGGATATTCTGGGGATGATTTTTGGAAGAGTACTTCTAGAAGATAAGAGAGATCAATAGGAGAGGAATTTTCTCAGTCTGGTCCAAGGAAGATGGACTATGCGGGAATACACGATGCAGTTTGAGCATCTATCTCGATTTGCCCAACATAAAACAGACACCCCCAGAAGAAGGTGAAGAGATTTCACCAAGGATTGAACCCCCACCTCAGACATATGATGGTTGGTTATCTAAATCAGTCGTTTGAGGGGATTATCAGATTTGTTATAGGGTTGGAAAAGGATGCTTATCCAGCATAGCGACCACAAATAAATCGACCTCGGTCATCAAGAGGTTTTGAATAGCAGAGTTTCCAGAACTAGCCGCTGAGAAATACTCAGGGGTGGAGACCTCAGGGTAACTTTCAAGGGAACAAGAGAACCTGTGAGGGAACCAGAAAGCCTTACCAGGGTTATCCGCGACCCCAGCCATATCGCCAGTAGGGACCATAGCCTCAGGCGCTGCTAATAGCCCTACTAATCAACAATAGAGGATGTTTTATTTGTAGAAAGCCAAGACACATTGCCAAGTTCTGTATAGGTTCTATTATTAACCACCGAACGGATGCTATCGACTAGAATTGCAATAAGCTAGGGCATGTGAGCAGGGATTGTCGTGCACCACGTGGAGGATATTATGGGGCACTAGTTTAGGGGATATAGAGCCCCTAGATCAGACACATATGAATGCTATCATTCCAATGGAAGCATGCTTTATTGTTGATGAGCAGCAATATTTGGAAGGTACACTTGTACTCTTTCATAGTCCAGTTAAAGCTTTATTTGATACTGGAGCAGCATGGTCATTTACTACTGTTAAGTTTGTGCATTAATTGTATTTAGAACCTTAAGCACTTGAGCCAGCACTTAATCCTATGTCACCATTGGGAGTGACTGTTAAGCTGGGTAAAGTGTGTAAAGCCTTCCCATTAACCTTGGGAGATAGAAATCTTTCGACAGACTTAGTAGTTCTGTCACTGTCAGAGTTCAACGTTATCCTAGGGATGGATTAGCTTACCAAGTACAGTGCCAATTTGGATTTCCCTACTAGGACTACTGTGTTTCCAACACCACGACGACCAGCGATCAGATTTTAGTGTCAGCCGATGATTATGTTCTTGAAAAGTGGTTTAGCTGCAATTGGGAGTACAAGTACCAAACTCACGATGGATCAGATTCCTACCGTATAAGAGTTTTAAGATGTATTTCGGGATATTAAAGACTTCCACCGAAGAGAGAAATAGACTTTTGTATGGAACTAACACCGGACACATTGCCGATATCTAAGACTCCATATCGGATGGAACCAACGAAGATGTTGGAACTAAAGAAGCAAGTTTAGGAACTTGAAGATTTGGGATTTTTTTGCCCAAGAACGTTAACTTGGGGAGCACCAATGCTGTTTGTGAAGAAGAAGGATGGAACACATCGACTCTGTATAGACTACAGAGAGTTAAGAAAGGTTACAATCAAGAATAGGTATCCACTTCCTCTGATAGATGATCTATTCGACCACTTACAAGGATCAAGGATCTTTTCAAAGATCGATCTGCGTATGGGATATCATCAACTATTGGTTTGACTAGAAGATGTGATAAAGACTGCGTTCATGACGAGATACGGGCATTATGAGTTTCTAGTTATGCCTTTTGGATTAACGAATGCGCCAGCAGTATTCATGGACTTGATGACTAGAGTATTCAGACCATATCTAGATCAATTCATTATAGTGTTCATCAATGACATCTTGATCCACTCAAAGACGAAGAAAGATCACAAGGAGCACTTATAAATTGCTTTACAGATGCTCCAAGATAGCAAGTTCTATGTAAAGTTCAGTAAGTGAGAATTTTGGCTACAAGAGGTCAAATTCTTAGGACATGTTATGCATCTTGACGATATCTCTATGGACTCATCTAAGTTTGATGTAGTCTTAAGCTGGAACAGACCAACTAACGAGACAGAAGTTATGAGTTTTCTTGGTTGAGCAGGATATTATTGGTGATTTGTAGAAGGATTCTCCAAGATAGCGGGACCTTTGATGAATTTGACAAGGAAGGAGATTTTAGTATAAATGGACAAATAAGCATGAAGGTGCATTTCAAGAGTTAAAGGAAAGATTGACTTCTGCACCAGTACTCGCAATACCTACGAGTGGAAAAGTTATGTGATCTATAGTGATGCATCATACAAAGGACTTGGTTATGTGCTTATGCAGGATGGGAATGTCATGCATACGGATCTAGATAGTTGAAGGTACATGAGAAGAACTATCCTATGCATTATTCGGAATTGGCAGCAATAATGTTTGCATTGAAGATTTGGAGACACTGTCTATATGGAAAAATGTTTGATGTGTTTTTTGATCAAAAGAGCTCAAAGTATTTGTTCTCTCAGAAGGAATTGAACATGCGACAACGAAGATGGATAGAGTAACTCAAGGACTATGACTTTTCATTACAATACCATCCAAGTTAAGAGAATGTTGTAGCAGATGCTTTAAGACGTAGACCTCGATTAGTAATCACTACATTACTAGTGCAAGAATGGAGAACATTAGAAGTATTAGCAGAATTTAACCTTCAGCCAGTAGAAGCAACCAAAGGACAACATCTTAGATGTCTTATGGTTCAGCCAACTTTAATCAGTTGTATCATAGAAGCTTAATGGAAGACGGAGGATTTGAAGTTATGGTTCACCAAGATGTCAGCCAAGGAACCAAAGGTCTGGACTGTTGGTATAGACAAAGCCTTACGATGTAAAGGTAGACTCTGTGTGCCTGACAAAAAAAATCTCTGAAAAAAAATATTAGATGAAGTGCATAAGTCACGGATGATTATACATCCTACAAGTACAAAGATGTACAAGGACTTGAAGAGGAACTTCTTGTGGGAAGGAATGAAGAGAGAGGTAGCCGAGTATGTAGCTCAATGTCTTACTTGTAATCAAGTAAAGGTAGAACATCATAAACCACCTGGACTTCTACATCTGTTACCAATTCTCCAATGGAAATGAGAACATATAACCATAGATTTTGTGGTAGTTTTGCCGAAGTTATAGTAGAACCACGACACCATTTGGGTAATCATGGATCGACTTATGAAGACTGTACATTTTATCGCCTACAACATAATGTATCCAGTCAAACTAAGCCGAATGTATCTACAGAAAGTTGTACAACTACACAGAGTACCTGTTTCTATCGTATCAGATCGAGATTCACACTTACTGTAGAATTCTAGAAGTGTCTTCAAACAGTGATAGGAATAACACTGAACTTGAGTTCAACCTTTAATCCGCAGATCGATGGACAGACTGAACGAGTCAATCAAATGATGGAAGATATGCTACCACTTGTGTTATTGATTTTGCGAGTTCATGGGAAACACACCTACCGTGGATCGAGTTTACCTACAACAATAGCTACCATACGAATATAGGGATGACACCGTTTGAAGCTTTATACAAAAGACCTTACCGAACACCACTATGTTGGGCCAAAGTCGGAGTTACTCAACTTCTTGGGCCAGAAATGGTACAAGAAACTAGCAAGAAGATTCAAGTTGTATATGAGAAGATAAAGGCAGCTCAGACCCAACATAAGAGTTATGCTAACAAGCGACGCAAAGACTTGGAGTTCATAGTTGGAGGTCACGTGCTGCTCAAGGATTCACCTTATCTAGGCATCATCAGATTTGGTCAGAAGAAAAGGCAAGCTATCACCACGATTCATTAGATCATTCAAGATTCTAGAATATGTTGGAAAGGTTGTGTATCAACTCGCGTTGCCATCAAAGATGTTGAGAGTGCACAACGTATTCCACATTAGTATACTGAGGAAGTGTGCTCATAACCCAGTGCACAAGATCAATTTCGAAGACATTGAATTCAACAACAACATTACGTTTAACAAAGGACTAGTGTGGATTCTAGATCGAGGGATCAAGAAAGTCAGGAATAAAGAGATTCCGTTGGTGAAGGTTCAGTGGAAGCAGCATGATGAAGGAGAAGCCGTGAGAGCTATAGTTAGAGATGAAAGAGAAGTTTCCATTTTTGTTTTAGACCTTGCGTTGTTTTTGATTTCGAGGATGAAATCCTTAATGTGTGGTGGATGATGTAATACCCTGTATTTTTTTATTAAATAATAATACAAAAGATTTTGTGTACTTCCCTATGGACACGCGACCTCCGTGAACCAACCCCCCATTTCTTGTTTCTTGCGGGGTATCAGAATTGATTTTCCTTTGTTTTGAAATCAAAGTTGATTTGAAGAAAAGGAAGGTTATTGAAAACAGATACAGGACACCGGCCTTTCATAACCAAAGAACTTGGCTCGGGATTTTGGTACAAGAGAGGAAGGAGCCTTTGTCACGACTAAAACACCCTCAACTCGCCCCGTCTCTCGATGGGCCTCAATTCGCATCCAAATAATCATCTTTTACTATGTTTGGTTTGACAATTAATACTATGATAGTATATTACAATTTCATAAGAAAATTGAAATAGAAGATCAAAAGATAAGATATCATTCATAAGATCTAAGCCAAATATCACACAATGCAAAGGTGAAAGATCACACAAACAAACCTAGGAAAAATCATCTAATCTCATATCAAGTAATCAAGTTTGCTTAATCTAGGAGGGGACATGGATTGTTCTTGAAACAAATAATCAAAGAGATCAAAATATGCTTAGCAAGCTTGAATGATGCATGTTAATCTTTGGGAAAAAAAACCTCCCAATCCCCGGGACGGATGAGAAAGGATGATTAGATCGAGGGGAAGCATGGACATGTGAGCAAGTTCATTCCTTATAATCTTCTTAGATTAGGGGTCACAAAAAGCCCCAAATCTTGCATGGATACAATGTATGATCCTAGAATGTGCAAAGGTTGTAGTGTGTTTGAGTACATGGACTTTCTAAAGTGACTTAGAAGTCTCAAATATGCATGAATGCATAAAGTAAATCATAACAAAATATGTACAAATGTAGTATGAATTACTTCCTAATAGATGAACTAATTTGGAAGGCATATGAATATCAAATCAAAGGATGGAAGTAAAAGTATACTTGCTGTGAATAGTGGACAAAACAGTGACTTGGTTTAGTAGAAATTGAAAAGTAGGATTAGAAATTTTTTCAATGAATTATTTTTTGTGGAGATCATCCTTATTGTGTCGATAACATAAATTAAAAAGCCAATCTTCAATAACTATTACAGATTGAGAGAAATCATATAAACAATAGAGGTTACTCAGAAACTGAGTCTGTACTATCGACTGAAATGTTGAAAAATCTTAGAAAATGAACAGAAAACATCTAGAGGTCCATATTATATAGAATGTTCCATAAGAAACTAGAGTTCAAGGGAAAAATGAGTTGGGACCACCCGTTTTGGAAAAGTTTTCTGAAAAACAAGTTGAAAGTCAACCAAGCTGTTGTGACAGTAAAGGAAGAATATCTGGAGAGGATGTTTGGACTAAAATGGAATCCTTACAAGTATTTCCAAGTCAAGCCAAAAATCATAGGTGTTCTCCAATGAGTTAGGAAGACTTTCCAAGTGTCCTTACCATCATATATTGAGTATTGAACTAAAAATAATTCTTTGAAGTTAAATGACTCACTGTTTTGAAGATTTTTGAGAAAACAAGGTTTATTTCTTGGAATCCAAATATTGGGGATTTAGGAGGGCTTTGAAATAGGGGTTTTGAAAGTACATTTCTAGCACAAAAACGGAATTAAAACCACTTAGAATATCATCATCAAACTCATATCAAGAACTTCCAATATTAATTGCACAAACATAGTTTTGTTTGAGAATATGACTTCAAGAATACATATGAATGTATTGAAGTTAGAATCATCATCCATTAAGCATGTCTTTGAGGTCAAGAGCTACTATCCATAAGGATTCACTCTCCTCAAACAACATCTCATCTAGATGATGATAAGGATGTAAGTAATCAAAGAAAAATAAAAAAAAATGAGGTAAGAAGAGATGAACATTAATGTAAACAAGCAAGTAATAGAAATCAATAGATAATAATCAATGTGATTTTGGACTTGTAGCTTGGTGTTTCACTCATAGATATTGACATTTGGACATGAAAGTAGCTTCCTAACTCAAGATTGCTCAAAAATGGCGGTTGGGAAAGACTTGAATGTGAAATATAAGAGGGGTAATGGAAGAAAACAATATTGAAACTCACTTTCTTATCGAAAATCAGTGAGAGAATGTCCCTTTCCTTCTTCTAAACCTATCTCTATCTCTCTTTCTTTCTACAACTTCTATGAACTTTGCACTTGGCCCCCCAAAATGAAGAGCAAATGGGGGTTTATATAGGCCGATTTGGGGTGGTTTTGGGATTCAGAAACTGCTCCCATTAGTCCCACACATCTGTGAACATAAAAGTACATCATTTTGGTCTTTAATTATTCAATTTGGACCCCAAAATAAATTACAAAAATGGATTCTGCGGGGGTTGAGTGCCACCGCAACACTGGTCATGTGCCGCTGCAGCAGTGACCTAGTGGCGCCGCGGCACTGCTCCTCAGTCGCCCAAAAATTTGTATTTAGGCCGCCAGAGGTTACGGTATTCCCGAAAAGGCCCTATTTCGTTCGAAATTCATAAAAAAATGCATATGAACTCCAAACTGAGGTTGTGATATACCGTTGGAAAGGTAATGGAGTCTACTTTACATAAAAAATAGTTTGGAGATAGGTCACTTTGAAAAGTTTTGCGGTATTCCCGATAAAAGCCGATTTGATTGCCTTTTTCACCTTCAGAAATTCATAATAAATTTGTTTTAAATCCAGGAATTATGTGCGATATACCATTGGAAAGCTACTGACCTCTAGTATCCATGAAAAATGTTTGAAAAATGATACAGTGCCCTGATTTTAAAGTCAACTTTTGGTCAAACTGGTAAAACTTGGGATTCCCGGGAAGTTCTGGGAAACTCTGGGAGCTCCTAGGAGCTGACGTTATCGTCCGATTTCCTTTCAAAAACTTGTTTTAGTACTTTCCATATGATCTAGAATGACCTCGGAGCTTTTCAGAAAATTTGAACGATTTCGGTCAAACCTTGCTCAAACCTGATGAATCCTTGGTCAAATTGGTCAATAGGGACTTTCTGAGAACTTCCGGGACTTCCGGGGGTCTCTGGGAGCTGACGATTTCATCTGATTTTGCTTCAAAACTCATTTTTAGTATTTTTGATGACATAGCATGTTTCCAGAACTTTCGGTCCAAATCTAGGAGTTTTGGTGCTTTCAGGGGTATTTTGGTCATTCTGAGCATTTTGAGTGATAGAATTAACTTCCAGGAGTCCTTTTTGAGTCTTTTTTGATCATTATGAACCACCAAGCTATGGGCCTCCTAAATCTAATAGCCATCAAAATGGGGTGTCTACAGTTTGCCCCTCTTTGGCATGAACTTATGAGGCAACGCATGTCACAAGCAAGTGCCAAAGCTTTGAAGAGATAGGTCTTTTGGAGGCTATAGATTTAGAATAAAAGTGTTGCAAAAGGTGCAATGATGTCAAACATGGTGCTGAGGTCAGTGCTAGTCGTGCTCTGCGTGAGCTACCTACGTATCCCAAGGGGAATCAGACCAAGATGTAGTTCAGGGCACAAAAGAACAAATCACACATGCGCAACAAGATATATGGATGCTATGCTATGAGGATAATATGCAATGCATGGACGTGATATGAGTTATGTCATGAGTCCTATCATGTCTAGTGTTCTGATCCTAGTATGAGCAGTTGCTATGAGTTGTGCCACTCCTAGTGGGCTAGTGTTGTGCTAGAGTTCATCTGACTCTTAAGTAGCGATCGATTCTGATAAAGATATCAAAGTATTTGAAGACTCTGGGCCTTGGGGAAAATTTTTCAAATTATGGGAAGTGTGCTTTGGGAGTAAATAGAATCGAATGTGGGGTCCTTAAGGACGACAATTAAAGATAATCGACGGACACGAAAGTCGTGGATACCAAGCGATGGATGAGGAAGTTAAAGATAGCCAATTGGAGACATATTTTAAGATAACCGACAAGCGAGAAAGCTCACAATAGCTGATGGGTAGGTGAGGGGGCTCATAATTTTTGACAAAGGAGTGAGGAAGCTCATGATAAGTGAGAAGCTCACAATTTTTGTTTGTCGAGGAAGCTCATGATCTTTTTTGAGGAAGCTCACAATAACCGATGGGTAGGTGAGGGGGCTCACAAGTTTGGACAGAGGAGTGAGAAAGCTCACGATAAGTGAGAAAGCTCACAATTTTGGACAAAGGAGTGAGGAAGCTCACGATAAGTAAGAAAGCTCACGATTTTGGACAAAGGAATGAGGAAGCTCACGATAAGTGAGTAAGGTCATGATTTTGGACGAAGGAGTGAGGAAACTCACGATAAGTGAGAAAGCTCATGATTTTGGACGAAGGAGTGCGGAAGCTCACACTAAGAGAGGAAGCTCATGATAAGTAAAAAAGCTCATGATAAGTTAGAAAGCTCTCGATTTTGGACAAAGGAGTAAGGAAGCTCATGATAAGTGAGAAAGCTCACAATTTTGGCCAATGAAGTGAGGAAGCTCATGATAAGCGAGGTGGCTCACGATAACCAACAGACACAGAGCCTTAGATTGTGAATAGACAATGCTTGCCCTAGGAACTGGGGTCTTTTGACTATTGGCGGGTTTTTCAAGCATTGGCCAATTTTTATGATGACCAATCCAAAAATTTGGTTCAGACTTCTGTTAGGGATGGTAGGGGATTCTTCGCGAACCTTTCTTAACTTCTGACCTAGAAACATGACCCATCTCTGAATCCCTCACGGTTGATCAAATTCTGCTGACCTAGAACCAGGACCCAAATCTGAATCTCTCACGGTTGATCAAATCTTGCAATGGTTAATCCGAAAAGCCTATTCAGGCCTCCAAGGTGATTGGCAGATGTGGAATCACTAATGATGGACATGGAATCCCTAAGATGATTGACGGACGTAGTAGTCCCAGATATCAAAGAGTAAATTGGGTAGCCCGAGATAACTGGTGGACACGAAAGTCCTACCTTAATCCAGAGGGTCTACAATAAAAGATTTACCTCAATTTAGAGGGCGAATAGTGAAAGATTTGCCTCAATTTAGAGGGCTAACAATCTAAAGTGCTGACTATAATAGATTTGCCTCAAACTAGAGGGCTGACAACGAAGGATTTGCCTCAATCTAGAGGGCTGATGACAACAAATTTGCCTCAATCTAGAGGGCTGATAATGAAAGATTTGCCTCAAACTAGTGGGCTGACAACGAAGCATTTGCCTCAATCTAGAAGGCTGATGATAACATATTTACCTCAATCTAGAGGGCTGACAACGATAAATTTGCCTCAATCTAGAGGGCTGACCACAAAGGATTTGCCTCAATCTAGAGGGCTGACAACAATAGATTTGCCTCAATCTAGAGGGCTGACAATGATAGATTTGCCTCAATCTAGAGGGCTGACAATAAAGGATTTGCCTCAATCTAGAGGCCTAACAACAAAAGTTTGCCTCAATCTAGAGGGCTGATGACAAAAGATTTTCCTCAGCCTAGAGGGGACGTTGAACACAACATATTTGAATAAGGGTTATGGTGAACTAATGATGATTAATGAACTGACGATGCACGATTCGAGATGTCGAGTAGACAGTGAACTACTGTGACTATCATAGGTTGGACCAACAGTTGGACTAATCGTGATCAGAAGGACTAACGATGTACAAATCGAGATGACGAGTCGACAGTGAACTACTCTGACTGTCATAGATTGGACTAATGATCTACTAATTAAGGTGACGAGTCGACAGTGAACTACTGTGACTGTCATGGATTTGACTGACGATGTATGAATCAAGATGATGAGTCAATAGTGAACTACTATGACTGTCACTGATTGGATCAATGGTTGGACTAACCATGATCAGAAGGAATGACGATAAGCAAATCGAGATGACGAGTCAAAAGTGAACTACTGTGACTGTCATGGATTGGACCGACGATGTACTAATCGGTAAGCCTGCTGGGGATAAAACTGAATCTACTGGGGATGAAGTGACTCTACTGGGGAGGAATGGATAAGATGCACTCCGCTAAGGATGAAGGTAGTACGCTCGCTGATGTGTGTAAAGGTATGATTCTATTGCCGGATATGGATTTGACATTGATGGAGGATGATGATCAACAGCCATGCATTGCATGGATGAGGAAAGATGATCAACAGCCACTCATGGGCTTATGTTGCATGGATGAAGGAAGATCAACAGCCACTCATGGACTTACGTTGCTAGGAGATGATGGTTAACTTTCAGCAGCTTGGAAAGGGATGAGATTTACCCCAAGTTTGGACACTTCTCATGCTGACACCTTGACTGGTGCAATGATAGTGTTTGGTTCTCCTGCTTGTATTGTCCTTGGAATGCTCTAAAAAAATTTATAATTTGATTTGAAAAATTCGTTATTAGTCACTATTGACTTACACATTTGAGACTACGACAGACTCAAAGACTGACAGACATCGACGCACGTACGAGAGCAACACATTTTGACACCAAATTGGAAGAAGCTCGATTTTGCCATGTTTTAATGTGCATTTGTCATAGATGATACCATCTTAACATGGTAGCACATTGCTGATAAATCTAATTTTTGAAAATTCTTCCCTATTGATCTAGTCGATTCTCTGCTTTTCCTAGGATGTGCTTTGAATTAGTGCCTTAGCTTATAGAATAAAAGATACTCTATTTCAAAAAATTTCATAACAACTTGGTGACTTAAAAACTTGCCCTTGGTGTGAAGGGATCGTGTTAGGCAAATAGAGTTTGCCCCTAGTTTGAGGTGTAGAAAGTAGAATTCATAGGCAAACGAGGTAGGTGACTGAAGTTTGCCCCTAGTTTGGATGATGGTTCTTTAAAGAATTTGGGCAAACGAGGTAGGTGATCGAAGTTTGCCCCTTGTATGAAGGGTAGATCGTAAATTCAGGCAAATGAGGCGGGTAGCCGGAGTTTGCCCCTAGTGTGCAAGGTAATTTATGGCTCGAGGCAAGGACCATGACTTGAATCTCTCAAATGCCCAAGAAGGACTAAAGCACCCCCTACTCACCCTACCGAATGGTAGGCCTTGATTCAAATATCCTTGTTCTTAATTCATAATTGATGTTGTTTCCTCAAACATACTATATAATATATACATGTCAAAAGGGAACATCTAAGGAAAATCATGTCAAGAGATTAAATCAAGTAGAAGTCGGATGCACATGTAATACAAGAGAGAGGTATACTTATAGTGGCTAGTTCCGCCCGGGACCGATGCAAAATAAAGGAAATATGTCATGACATGCAAAAGGGAACAAGAGAACTTACATTGGGTTGACTCAAGCGGAGTCGCAAAAGCAAAAAGAAATGGAAATGTGTAATGCAATCACGCAACAATCCTAGATAAGATGTCTCTGACAAATAATCATATAAATGGAGACAATCCTAAAGGAATTGTGTCATTGGAAATAAAGTTGTAAACCTAGAAAGATTCTAAGAGAAAGGATAGAGAAGGTACACGATATATGGGCACTAAGCCACATGTAGACGAGGCAAGATCACGAATCAAAGTCCAGATCCACGGCATTCAATTCACTGCACTAAAACACCAAAGAATACCGAAGCATTGCAAAAACACAAACAAACATATGACATGCATGAAAAGCAAGTAGAAAATGTAATCAATCAAATTTCCAGATTCAGTAAACTCTAATGAATCCTATCAAAAGTGGTCTTAAACATGAGCTGGGTTACAACCCTTTTACAGAAAGTTAGATACATGTCTTACGAAACTTCTCTAAGAAGTAGAACCTCTTTACCATTTTTGAAGTGAGAGAAATAAGAGTTTTGGGAATAGTGGATCAAGACTGTGCACTGTTCATGTAAAAATCATAATTAATTCTACAAAAATTATGTGAAAACACTATTTGGTGTCAAAAACAAAGCTATTTCATTGTAGTTTATGAAAAAAATAATTCCATGGACATGTCATTATCTTATGGTTTTTGAAAAAGTGTTTTAAACAAACTCTGTTATTCTGGAAGTTTGATATCATTTGACAAATGATTGCACAACACAGTAGAAGTTCATGAATCATGTTAATCAAGTTATTTTAAGCTTTTGATCTCATCCAATTATCCTAGATGATTTCTAAAACAAATTTTATTCATCAATTCTTGTTGAGTGATCAACGTATGACCATTTTGTATACAAAATCATAATTGTATTTACACTTAGAAAATTCCAGAATAGTTGTATCAACTTCAAACGCTTAGAAAACGATCTTAAATCGATCGTATGCTCACGATTTTACATCGGCATATAGATATATGAGTTAGGAATCATCCCCAAAAAGTGAAACATTGATAACTATTATAGATTTTCTGAAATTCAAGCACAAAGATACTATGTTCAAATCTGTCAACCAATTTCTCAACAATTTCTAAAAATAGCATATGGATCCTAGAAGTTCTCAAAACGGACCGGATGAAAGCTAATTCATCAAAGTTTACCCAGAAAACTTTAAATCCATCAAAATATGGGTTTTGATGGACCAAATCTCATGGACAAAACCAATCTGTTTTGCTGAATTTTCATCTAGTTCATTTTAAAGTGTGAGGAAAACATCTTAGGTGTTGATTGAAGCTTATTAGAGAGATCAAATTCATAGATCTACTTGACTATCATGATTTCCAATCAATTTAGCCCGCAAGTTCTATGAAGAACATTAGATCATGGATCAAAGGGACTTACAAATATCATATTGGAGATGAAATTCAATATGAATTCTAGGTAATGGAGATAATCAAGAGATGGGTATGAACATAGGAATCATCCCTCTCATAGATCATACTTCTAAACCATCATAGAATTCAAAATAGATACATATATATAACCATGTATGCATGGATCTAAATTAAACAGAAGAATAAAATCAAAATTAAAAATCAAAGTGAAAATCAATCTCTAATTATGAATTGTCAATGAAAATCAAAGAGATTTGGATCTAGCCATGTGAGTGTGTGAAGACCAAGAGATGAAGAAGATGAGTGTTCTAACAAATAAAATAAGACTAAGCTAGATCCAAATCTTATAGATCTATATATACAAAATAGGAATTAGAGATGAATTATAATGTTTACCTCTTGGAGGATTCTCAAATTATATAACCAAAGTTGAATTGAAGATCTTCTTCTTCAAGTGTTCTTCAAGCACTCATCAATGGAAGTTGAGAGAGGCAATTGGTGTTAAAATCATCTAATCCTATTATCTTGAGATTTGTTTAGGAAATTCTAATTCATAATTCACTTCTACTATCTTGAAATCTCTCTTGAATTCTAAGTATATTCCTCTATATCTTGTATTTTCTCTTGTATGTAGTTGTGTATACTCTCTTATCTATCTCTTGTGTGTCAAAGATGATCTCATATGGATCTATATATAGAGTTTTGAAGACTTAGCTCTTAAGTTACATGGCTAAAACAGGATTTTTAGATAGCAGAAAAGGGTTAAAATGGCCATTTCGGTGCCTAAATGTAATTTCCAGGCAATTTCCTCGCAGTGGGAGCCTTCTAGAAGGGTCTGGAACTAGAAAAATCCGATGGAGAACATTCCCTATAGATGGCGGTTAAGGGGGGAACTACCACCCCACTTGTGGGACCCATCACCTGCATTTTGGGCTCCCCTGGCCCACAAGCCCTGTTTCAAAAATTACGTGCACTGCTTTTCAAGATTTTTGTAAAAATGCTTTTTGGTGTCCGAAATCATCCATTTACATGATGTTGGAAAGCTGTCCGGTTGAATTTCAGTATAAAAATATTCCAAGAGGTTTTGAAATGAGAATTGAAGTCCAATTGAAGCCCGGAAGTCCTCCGAAACTTTCGTCGTCTTTTTGAAATCAAATGACGTCTTTTTCAAAATTGATCACAAATATGCATCGATTTTGAACTTTTCTTCAAAATTGAATCTCTAAATACCTAGAATACTGTGTTTAAAACACTCAATGTTCATATAACCCTGAGTGAATATGAATTCTGAGAGACTATTTTGACAAAATTGGGATTTATGCATGGAAAAGGGCTTTTCTGAGCTTGAAGTCACTTTCCGAAGTTCGATCTTTCAATTGTGTGGAATCCAGTACCTTCCACGGGGTAATTTTCATTATTGAATCCTCCAAGATGTTGTCCACCCTAAATCCTATCAGTGCGGTCAAAGCTTTGAAGGAACCCAATAACCATACTGAGAGGTTTTTGGAAAAACAAAAATCTACAAAACTCAAGAAATTCAAAATCAGAGAAAATCAAGGAATTATGGAATGCAATGCAATGCTGGGTAGAGGCTACTAAATCTAAGCCACTACTGGTCGTGCTCCACTGGAGCTGCCTACGTATCCTTTTCAGGAATTAGACCAGGGCATAGCTCAAGCGTGCAAGGAGACAGAGAACATATACGAACAATAATACGGATGAAATGCTCCTATTCTAGGATGTTGATGCAGTACGAAAATGTGAATGTGCAAGTGCTGGAGAAATCGTCCTCAAGGGTTCCCTACATGCAAAATCTAATGCAAGGGATGCAACGTCTCACTCTCACAGTCGAATATTTCTAAAGAGAAGCATGATATATGTATCTTAGATGATTCTCAGAGTCCTATCGGAGTCTTCATTCTAAACTTGAGGCTTGTAGGTGCCATCTATATCTCGGACGACTACTGAAGTAACAAAGTATCTTGGATGAATTTTGAATCATGTCAAACAACTTCTAAAAAATGTTTCCTAACCCATGCACGATTGCTGATGTAGAGTCCTTCTGCTGGGGATGAATTGCTGATGTAGAGGGCATCTCCTTATGATGACTTTGTTTAGGGTCTCCTTACGATAACTTTCTGATGTAGAGGGCATCTCCATACGACGACTTTCTGAAGTAGAGGGCATTTCCTTATAATTACTTTGTGAAATAGAGGGCATCTCCATACGATGACGTTCTGTTGTAAAGGGCATCTCCATACGATGACTTTCTGAAGTAAATGGCATCTCCATTCGATGACTTTCTGAAGTAGAGGGCATCTCCTTACAATGACTTTGTGAAATAGAGGGCATCTCCATACGATGACATTCTGACGTAAAAGGCATCTCCATGCGATGACTTTCTAAAGTAAATGGCATCTCCATACGATGACTTTCTGAAGTAGAGGCCATCTCCTTACAATGGCTTTGTGAAATCAAGGGCATGTCCATACGATGACTTTCTGAAGTAAATGGCATCTCCATACGATGACTTTCTGAAGTAGAGGGCATCTCCGTATAATGACTTTGTGAAATAAAAGGCATCTCCATACGATGACTTTCTAAAGTAAATGGAATCTCCATACGATGGCTTTCTGAAGTAGAGGGCATCTCCTTACAATGACCTTGTGAAATAGAGGGCATCTCCATACGATGACATTCTGACGTAAAGGGCATCTCCTTATGTCTATTTTTTGATGTAAAGGTCATCTCCTTACGACGACATTTCAGTAGATGCTTCTGCTAGCTCAATCGATCCAACATTCCTTCTGAAAAAAGGTAAAATAGATGCTAATTCAAAAGTGTTCACAAATTATACATCAAGATTGAACCAATCCGGGGTCAAAAACAAAGTTCCTAACATCACAATTCTAATCCATGATTGATAGGTACTCAAAAGTCCTAATGACTTTGACGTGGTTCATAAATCTTTAACCAATTCTAGCAGATATTCATGCAAGGCATTCCGATTTGTTTCAACAACGGGTCAACTCAAAATCCAAGACCGGTCTTCTCATTAGCATTTTTCTATCAACCACTTGCTTCATCTTGACTAGGATAATAATAATATTTGGAACTTCTGCTCGTATCCACCTTTAGATTCCCTTAAAGTTTTTGAAAATTTATTGTAGATCACTCTGGACCCACACACTCGAGATCACGACCGACTGGACGACGACAGACTTGACCATGACAGACGTTGACATAGGAAGATAACACTCTTGACACTGAAATAGAAGTTTGGAGGAGACAACTCAATTTTCCATGATTGAATGTGCATTTGTCATGTTTGACGTATCTCTTTGCTTTTCATGTGCACTTCTCATCTTAGTGTAATAATACTCAGTTGATAAAATAATGCGTTGAAAAATACTCCGTATGGATCTCAATCAATCCTTTACTTTTTCTGAAATATGCTTTGAATTAGTGACTTAGCTTATAGAATAAGAGACAATTCATTTCAAATGTTTTCAAAGATATACTTGACGGCTCAGGATTAGCTTATGATGTGGAAGGGAGTACAGGCAAACGATGTTTGCCCCTAGTTGACGAGGATAAATGAAAGCTTGTGCAAACGCAGTTTGCCCCTATTATGGCAGTGATATCTTGAGGTTCTGGGTAAACTGAAAAATTTGCCCCTAGTTTGCATGGTTCAGGGATCGAGAGCCAGGAAAGCTTGCCTACTTATCCCCAAGTGGGAATCAGGTCCAAAGTAGTCCGGCCGAGGTTTAAAGGAAGGTATTTGAAGTGTGGCTGAGTTTTTCAGGAGTAGTGACCGAACTGAGTAAGTTGCCTACGTATCCCCAAGTGGGAATCAGGTCAAGCATAGTTGCTCAAATGCTTGAGGTTTTGAAAGATCAAGGATTGAAGAATTGGGGGGCTGTTCAAGCCATGTCATTAGATAGATTTTCTTAAGCGGGTCACTTGTGGTAGCGTTGAAAGAAACTAAACTACCTCTCCTTTTTCTTTTCTTTTCTTTTTCTTTTCACCTTTTCACTAGCCAGTCAATTTTTACATTTCTCAACATCATCATACATGTTTTCGGAACATGATTAGCCCTTTAAATATTTTGGACTTACTCAAAGAAATTAAAAATCAAAGCTTTGGAATAATTTCATGTTCCCGATTTTTCAATCTTCTATATATATAATTTTTTTTTCTTCTCTTCTTTCTTTTATTTTCTAAAGTTTTGACTGGATAGGATCAAGTTCTTGAAAGCAACATGCAAAATTTTTCTTTTCTTTTTATGCTCTAACTTTTGCCTAGGCGCCCTTTCGGGTTTTCATCCTAGCGAGTTTCTTTTTCTTTTTCTTTTTCTTTTGTGCTCTAACTTTTTCCTACGTGCCCTTTCGGGTATTCATCCTAGCGAGCTTCTTTATTTCTTTTTGAGAGAAGTAGTTTATTTGAAATGTTTGGCTACCGTCAAGGACAAAGTGTACATGGCTTTCAGTTCTGACAGGTTTGAATGGCTCGTTTTTCTGGGCTCAAGATTTCTAAATGGGAAGATTAGGGAATTAAGCTAATCCCGAGTTACTATCAAGCATATCGTTTCAAGATTTAAGCAAAAGCATCTCAAGATTCTTAAAGTAAGACTAGTCAATTCTTAGCTTTCTTCGGTATCAGCGAAAAATCAACTTTTGATCCTTTCAGGATTCTTTTCAATGCACAAAATTATCAGCGGTGTATTTTTCACAATAATCAGAGAAATGACATTTTCAGTTTAGAGATTCATTCATTCATGACTAGGCGCATTTAGATCAAGAAAAATGAAGGTTTTAGTTCATTACTTTGAAGGATTACAGTACTCGATGTAGACTCAAAACAACTCGATGATAGACAGTAGACTGGACGAGACTCGACTTGATCTCAAGTGGAGTGTCAGACTTTCTTATTCTTCTTAAACATCCGTTTGGTTTCAACAAGCAGCTATTCCAAACAGCATCGCAACACCACCCCTTGTACGATCTCTCAAGTTCTTCATTCTTCAACAATGGTTCAAATTCCTTGGCTAATTCCTCGGGCCTTTTTTGGTGGAAGAATGGTGATACCATCTTCAATCAAGTCTTGAATTTCATGCATGAGTCTCCAGCATCTATATGTGCTATGCCCACGGCTCTGATGGAAATCACAATAGTACTCAGTCTTGAAACCTCATGGAAGTGGATCAGGTTCTGGCTTGGGTTCCAGCTTCTTCAAGTACCCTTCCTCTAGTATTCTTTCAAATGTGCTGCTCAGGGACATTCCTAGTTCAGAAAATTCTCTCTTCTCTTTCTTTTTCCCTTGATTATGGCTTCCCCTTACAAATCTGGTATTCTTTCCCCATTGCTGTTGAATTGGTCTCTTTGGCAATTGTGGTGCCAATGCATTGCTATTAGGTAATGGATGATTGTTCAAATAAAGAGGCCCTTTGAACTTTTTCAAAGGCCTTGCATTGGGCATATCAAATAATCCCTCCCTATCAAGCTTGTGGTCACCAATTTTTCTACTTTTACGAGTCGCATTCTCTAGTATGCCACTCTTGGGGAGCTTGTCAAGGATTTCTTAATCCAGAGTCTGTATTCCTAGATTAGCCAATCTTTCAAACCACTCGTTATCATCACAAGGTGGAGCCGGAGGTGTTGTGTCAGCCAATTGCTTTATCACACCCATCATTTTGACAAGCAGTTCACTGATTTGGTTGATAGTAGATTCCATAACAGTGATCCTAGCATCCATATCAGCTTCATGTGTCATCTTTCGAACCTTGACTGATTCGACTAATCTTACCCCAAATTCTGATCTGATCAAACGACTGTTCGGACCTTTGATCTAGGAGGAAGTACAACTCTTTGGTCCTATTTTCTCTTCTCTGGTTTATTAGGGATTTTCAAATAATCAGGTATCTTTATTTCAAAAGAATTTTCAAATAATGGTATTTTACAAAAAGTGGATTGAAATCAAGTTCCAAAATTCAAAAACATTTTTCAAAATTGAAGAAATCAAGTTCCAAAATTCCGAGGAAAATAATTCTTTTCGTTTCAAAAGTATATTAGAGGCGTCGCACTCGTGAGTCTTATATGCAATGCTTGTGTAGTGTATACAATGTAGATGAAATGCAATCTAATCTAAATGCAATGTACCTTAATCTAGCTTAGACCTAGCATATAAGGACAAAAACACATAAGATTCCTTGAGTATGCTAATCACCTTACTAATCCAATCATCATCCAAGGATTTTTAGCTTTGAAATTCTTGATGGTTCAGGTTTACAAAATTGAATTTTTCATGAAAATCTTGAAAGAGAGGGGGAGATTTGTAATTTTCAAAAACAATTTTGAACCATCAATGCTTGTGGTGAGAAATCATTATTCTTTAAAAAATCGAGGTAGGAAATTCATAAATCTGAGTGGAAAATCTTTGAATCATCAAAGCGCGAAATCATGATTTTTGAAAACCAATGTAGAAATTTTAAAATCTCTAGAATTTGGGGAGAATTTGAAATTGAATCATCAAGTAGGATTTTTTAAATTCTCTAAAATCTAAGGAGAATTTTGGAAAGATTTTTGCAAAAGTAAATTTCAAAGCAATGTTTCAAAAGGGATATTCCCAGAATTTTCAAAAGACTCGGGTTTTTCAAAGAAGTGCTAGTATTTTCATAATTTTCAAAAATTGTCCTTATATAATGATTGGATGTTCGGATAAAGACCATACTACTCTAGAGGAATCTATCATACAAGGTTTGATGATGCCTTCGCATACACGTCCTCATCATCTACATAATCCCTGATGGGCAAACGCAAATAATTCATCGCATCGTCCTAATCAAAGATGACAATTGACAAGTGGGGGTATTTTTAAAATACAACCGCGCTAAAAGAAGAAAATGCATTTAATTATTTCACAATTCCTTCATTTATCTACAATTTGAATTACAATGCTTGTTTGTACACAATTTGATTAAACTATGATAAGTTGTTTGTTTTAGCTGTAGTTTATGCAGATTACTGTTGCTGTGTGAAGAATTGGATGAGAAAGATAAAAGGAAGTGCTGAATTTTAATGAAGACAAGTAAAGGATGAAAAGTGGACCTCGATCGATTGAAGAACATTCGATCGATCGAAGGTTCGATCGATCGAGAGAAGCTCAAGCGCTCGAAGATCCCCGATGTTCGATCGATTGAACATGGCTTTTATCAGATTATACACGCACGCAGCGGAATGGATTTTGGAACCCTAAGCATTAGGTTTTAGTATAAATACTCGTATTGTATACGTCCATAAGGATGCCCACTTTAGTTTTCATCAGTTTTTAGAGAGAGAAGAGAGTTTTTCTTTGATGTTTTTGTAGGTTGTCCATTGATTCTTGGTAGTGTAGCTTGGATTCTCTTGGTTAAAATCAAAGTTTGTCATTCCAGGTTATTTCTTTATGGTTTATTTACATTCTGCATGTAGTTTATAGTAGTATAATCTATTAAATTCATAGTAGTGCATGCTAAATAAGTTCACACCATTAGTTTTCTTAGTTTTCATGATTGAATCACAAACAAACAAGACTTTGATGAACTTTTACGTTAAAAACACATCTATGACACTCCAGACTATGTCTGAGTAGTCCCCAAGTTGGGAGATCACGATGAAACCGTGATCTCAAGCCTCTGCCATACAGCAGAATAATTCTTGTGTTCGATCGATCGAAGTCAGTTCGATCGATCGAGGGATGTAGAAGTTCGATCGATCGAAAGCGCATCGATCGATTGAACCTTCTGATTCTTGAGGACATTCTATGTAGTATTCCTAGACTTTCTGCTTTACTGATTTGTTATCAAATTGTACCTAAACGCTCAGTTTGTCAAAACAGTCTGTAAACTTAAAGCCTTGAGGCATTTTTCTTCAATAAACTTTGCAAACCACCCTCAATGCTAACACCATTGTAGGTGCGAGTCTTAACTATTGTTTTAAACTATTTTTTATGTATTTCAAACTTAATTGTGATGATATAGTCCCGGTCATGAAAGGACTATGGATTCTCTATCCTAAGAGAAATACGGAATACTGTAGAGAATGTGCTCCATTGAGCTTCAATGTAATTGCATGGTAGATAGCTAGGTCGCGGTGTATTCGTGTAATCCCAACATTCCATTTTATTGAGAGAAGCATTTTAAAATATCGCTTTAATTTCTTAGTTAGTTGTTAGATTAATTTAGTTTAATTGCTTTATCTTTAGTCATTGATAAACTGTGGGACTTCGTGTTCTACATTTCTTAAAAATGTTGATTTTTATTTTCCCTTTTTTGAGATTAATCTAAGTTTTTAGTTTAACACCTTCCCTGTGGGATCGACCTGGACTTAACCAGATTACTACTTCCACGATTACCTACACTTGGGTATAGCACAGAAGCGCACACAGAATAGTTCTTGTGTCAAGTTTTTGGCGCCGTTGCCGGGGAAGGCGACAAGCTAACGCTTCGATTACCTCAATCTATCCTTATCTCTTTCTGTTTTTTTTTTTCTTTCATTTTTTTGATTAAAAACTACTTAGGGTCTTTCCCTTTATGTCCGATAATTCCATTGAAGGAATTTACGGAAACCCACTCTATTCATCCAATTCATCTAGTTCTATTAACCCCATAGTTACACCTATTGATTCAATGACCGATAATCAAAGTGAAAACGGTGATAATGTGGTTGTACCAATCGACGATTCACTTTGTCCTTTGTGCGATCTCATGACACCTGAACACGCGCCTACACCTTCTTGTATTCTCATTCCACCTCATGCAGGCGAATTCCAATTTCGCAATGGAATGATTCAACTCCTTCCTACCTTTCATGGAATGGAGAGCGAGAAGGCGTATTTACATGTCAAGGACTTTGAGGATGTTTGTAAAACTTTCTCACAGAATTGTCCTATAGACGTGACACGTCGAATGCTATTTCCTTTCACTCTGAAGGATAAAGCAAAATCGTGGTTACTCACCTTGAAGCCAAACTCCATCTACACTTGGCATGCGATGAACACTGCTTTCCTGAAGAAATTCTTTCCACCTCGCATGACCACTGAGTTTAAACGACAAATAAATTCTTACAAACAAAAGAGCAATGAAACTTTCACCCAAACTTGGGAGCATTTCAAGGATTTGCTACTCTCATGCCCACATCACGGGTATGAGAAATGGCAAACCATCAGCTACTTTTATGAAGGATTAAATGGCGAAACTAAAAAATTGGTCGAGACCATGAGTTCAGGGTCATTTCTTCGCAAAAACACGGAAGAAGCTGAA
Organism: Hydrangea macrophylla; assembly: GCA_033977485.1. Classification (NCBI taxonomy): domain Eukaryota; kingdom Viridiplantae; phylum Streptophyta; class Magnoliopsida; order Cornales; family Hydrangeaceae; genus Hydrangea; species Hydrangea macrophylla. The sequence continues at coordinate 1,655,564 of CM066992.1, forward strand.
GCTCATTTCGAGTGGTTACCTGAACACGCCCATGAGTGGTCGAATTCAGACGATGTCCCATGCTCACAGACATCCTGTGTGGAGAAGAAACGTCTATACCAACTGAAAAGTAAGGATCATCTGATGAATAAGTATGAAAACCAGTGAAGAAAGTGGAAGAGTTGGGAATGAAAGAAGAGAGTTCTAGGCAGTTTTTTTCCTGAAGAACCATGCGGCACATGCAACATGCTGGGACACACTACTCAATACTGTCCGAATGTGCCGTATTTCTAAGAACAACCCCCCATGGAAATGAATGCCATGCTAGGGTATAGGGGGCGGGGAATTCCTACAACAATTACAATTCGCAAAATAATAATAATAGATGGAATCACCCCGGGTTTGATTGGAAAAACAATGCTGGGACCCAAAACCAATATCAACAACAACAGCCCTATAATAACAATAATCAATATCAAGGGCAATACAACAGGCAGTTCCAACCATTCCATCAACATAGAGCAAATAACTACAACCAAGCTCAACCCTCTAATAATCAACAAGCAAATGTTTACGTGCCACCTCATAAAAAGATATAAGAGGAAGATCCACTCTCTAATGCGAATTTAACACAACAGTTGATTCACATGATGAGTAAAATGTCCGCGACATTAGAGAGAACGGATGCACGTCAAGAGGGTTTGAGTGGTACGTTTCCTGCTCAACCACTTCCAAACCCTAAGGGATTCAACAATGGTCCCAATAACCCCGAACATGCCAAAGCTGTGACAACTTTGAGAAGTGGCAAAGTCATAGGGAAAAACACGCCTCTCTCTACCCATGAAGAGTATGAATAAAATGAAGTGGTGGGTAAAAGTAAACCATCTACTCAAAAGGAGGAGCTGTCTACTAATAACAAAGCATCAGAAACAAACGAGGACGCTCCTAAAGAAGTAGAAGTTGAGAGAAGGCCTGGAAAGGAGCCTATCAAGGGCGAATTACCTAAATGCCCTTTCCCCGCGACTTATCCTCAAAGGCTCAAGAAACCCCAAAACGAGGTAAAGAATCAGGAGTTTTTGGAGTTGTTCAAACAAGTGAAAATTAGTCTCCCACTCCTTGATGCAATCAAAAAAGTGCCAGCCTACGCTAAGTATCTAAAATATTTATGCATGGTCAAGAGGAGGAAAAGTGTGAAAAAACACGCTTATGTCGCTTGCCAAGCAAGTGCAATCATTCAAAACAAATTGCCTCCAAAGCTTAAAGACCCTAGCACCCCAACTGTCTCGTGTAGAATTGGGAATCAAAGGATAGACAACGCACTCCTTGATTTAGGAGCTAGCGTAAACTTGCTGCCATATTCAGTATATAAACAATTAGGGTTGGGTGAACTCAAACCCACCCGAGTTGCATTGCAAATGGCGGATAGGTCAGTCAAATATCCTAGAGGAATACTGAAAGACGTTCTGGTACAGATAGATACATTTGTCTTTCCGGTCGATTTTGTGATTCTGGACACTGAACCTGTGACTAATCCATGTTCACAAATCCCGGTGATTTTTGGACGTCCATTCCTCAACACCATTGATGCCACAATCAAAATAAGGAGTAGTATCATGACCATCGTATTTGGAAACATGACTTTAAATGTCAAGATTTTTTCAAATCCCTGACCCGAAGAATACGTGGACGAAGAAGAAGTTAACTTCATCGAAACAGTCATTGAGGACGAGGCTAATCTTGTAGAATACAAAGATCCTTTGGAGGTAGTTGTGTCACAATTCGACGCTACTTATCAACCTAACGATTCTACCCCATTGGACGCTGCTCTAAATCATGACTGCCTCATGATGGAAACTAAAGAGGAAGATAGAGTTGAATACATGTGGGTCACACCATATGAATCCTTGCCTCCAAAAATGAAGTTAACTATGCCTTCGAACTTTCAGTTTCCCGATCTAGAATTAAAGGAGCTTCCAAAAGAGCTCAAATATGCTTTTCTAGGGACTGAAAAGACTTATCCTGTGATAATCTCATCCACGTTGAACTCTGGACAAGAGGATAACTTAATTCAAATGCTCAAACAGCACAAGGGAGCATTGGGGTGGACTATTGCTGACCTAAAAGGCATAAGCCCATCTATTTTCACCCATAAGATATATCTGAAGGAAGACGCTAAACCTTCGTGACAAATGCAAAGGTGTCTGAACCCTAATATGCAAGAAGTCGTGAAAAAGGAAGTCCTACAACTTCTTAACATTAGGATTATATATCCTATATCTGACAGCTCTAGGGTTAGTCCAACCCAGGTGGTGCCCAAAAAGGCGGGTATAACAGTTATCCCAAAAAAAGACGGCGAGTTAGTACCAACACGCATCCCCACTGGATGGCGGATGTGTATTGATTATCGAAAGTTAAATACTGTGACCCGGAAAGACCACTTTTCATTGCCATTCATGGATCAAATGCTAGAAAGAGTGGCGGGTCATAAATTTTATTGCTTCTTGGACGGATATAGTGGCTATACCCAAATCGAAATTGCTCCTGAAGATCAGGAGAAGACGACTTTTACTGGTCCATTCTGTACATTCACCTACCGTTGTATGCCTTTCGGTTTATGTATTGCACTTGCCACTTTTCAGCGGTGCATGTTAAGCATATTCAGTGATATGGTTAAACAGACACTCGAGGTCTTGATGGACGACTTCTTAGTGTTTGGCCATAGTTTTGATAACTGCCTGGAAAACCTTGAGAATGTGTTAGCGAGATGCGAGGACAAACACTTAGTACTAAACTGGGAAAAGTGTCACTTCATGGTGACCAAGGGAATTGTCCTCGGCCACATTATTTCTGATAAGGGTATCCAACTCTGCCTGACCCTCGTACAGTCCGAGACATCCGATCTTTTTTGGGACATGCTGGATTCTATCGTCGCTTTATCAAAAATTTTAGTGCGATCGCTCGACCACTGTGTCAACTGTTGGCTAAAGACATGCCATTCGAATGGTCGGAAGACTGTAAAACATCTTTTGATGCACTAAAAGAACACCTTACCTCTGCACTGATAATACAGGAACCCGACTGGAGTTTGCCATTTTAGTTAATGTGCGATGCTAGCGACTACACCATTGGCGCAGTTCTAGGACAGAGGAAGGACAACAAGCCTTATGTAATCTACTATGCCAGCCGAACACTTACCGAAACTCAAATGAATTATACGACTACCGAGGAAGAGCTACTGGCAATAGTTTTCACTTTGGACAAATTCAGGTCTTACCTGATAGGGTCCCCAATCTTCTGTTTTACAGACCACTCGGCCCTCAAGTACCTGTTATCTAAGAAAGATGCAAAACAAAGGCTTATCCGCTGGATACTCCTACTCTAGGAATTTGATATCACTATCAAGGATAAAAAGGGAGTAGAGAATGTGGTCGCCGACCATTTGTCTCGGTTGACATTTACTGACAATACTAAGCCCGTACCAATAAAAGACGACTTCCCGGACGAGCAACTGATGGATGTCTCCAATTTGCCTTGGTACGCAGATATAATAAATTACCTTGTTACAGGGGATACCCCAAGTTATTGGTCAAATCAGGACAAGAAAAGGTTCCTTTCGTTCGCACGCCATTTCTTTTTCGATGATCCTTACTTATTTAAGTATTGTGCTTATCAGGTCATCAGGCGTTGCATTCTGAATGAGGACATAACTGTAATTTTGGCCTCTTGTCATTCTGAAGCCTGCGCTGGCCATTTTGCCTCCCAAAAGACCGCACACAAAGTATTGTACAGCGGCTTCTATTGGCCCACCGTGTTCAAAGATGCCTACGCTTTTTGTAAATCGTGCCATCGATGTCAAAAGATTGGTACAATTTCGAAAAGGAATTCGATACCCTTAACTCCCATCATCACAATTAAAATATTCAATTGTTGGGGCATAGAGTTCATGGGCCCGTTTCCTAAATCTAATAACTGTGAATATATTTTCATGGCTGTGGAATATATATCAAAATGGGTAAAAGCTATAACTACGAGACGCAATGACCACAAAATGGTAATGTCCTTTCTTAAGGAAAACATCTTATCGCGTTTTGGAACCCCAAAAGCTTTAATAAGTGACCAAGGCAAACACTTTTGCAATAGGCCTTTGGAATCACTACTCAAGAAGTACGGGCTGAATCACAAGATCGCTCTAGCCTACCACCCACAAACAAACGGGCAGGCAGAGTTGGCTAACCCTGAAATCAAGCACATTTTAGAAAAGTTGGTTAGTTTCAACAGAAAAGACTGGGCTTATAAACTGACTGATGCTCTTTGGGCATACCGTACTGCCTACAAGACAAATCTGGGAATGTCCCTGTATAGGCTAGCGTATAGTAAGGCATGTTACCTCCCCGTCGAAATTGAGGACAAAGCATATTGGGCGACACGCTCATTAAACTTCGACATTAAAGAAGGAGGTCATCTCCAGAAACTCAAGTTGGCAGAACTTGAAGAAATTCGTCGAGATGCATATGACAATGCTAAACTTCATAAGGAAAGGTTGAAGGCTCGCCATGATAGAACAATTTTTTGAAAATCTTTCGAGCCTGGACAGAAAGTTTTACTATACGATTCGCGCCTTCATCTCTTCCCAGGAAAACTCCGATCTCGGTGGACAGGACCCTTCACAGTCAAGTCTGTCTTTCCACATGGGGCCGTTGAGTTATTTAATCCTAAGAACGACAAAAGTTTCAAGGTTAATGGCCAAAGGTTAAAACCGTTCTTAGAGGATTTCCAACCTGAGGTCGAGCACATCCAACTGGATGAGCCCGACTATGCCTCAACCTAGAACGCTCAAGTGCGTTTTAGCAATGTTGTTGTACTTTTTCTTTTACTATTTCTCGTTTTGTTTTGTTCTTTTGTTTATCTCTATCTTTTTGAGTGTGACCTTGATCGTAATCTGCTATTCCATTTCTATCTCCTGCAGGCTGTCCAACATGAGAGATGACGATGTTCACTCGATAGGGTCATGGGCTGATTCAGAATATTAGAACCCACCGTGGATTACTGATGAAATAGCATTCTGCTTATCTCTATACCAAGGGCCAGGAGCTGAAGACGTCATTGACTTAACCCACAGATACATCCCATACGATCCTGCTCTCCTCCAGATCAACCCATTTGAGCATTTGGAACTCCTTGAAGAGGAGGGAGAACCAGAAGGATATGCTGTGTGGGAAGTCGATGACGCTCTGTTGGAATAGTGGGAAAATGACTCAATGTGGGAGCCATGGGAAGAAGAGGACTTACAGGATGTGGTGCCAGAATGCCATAATGATGTATTCAAATATGGTGACGACTTCCTGGTCATCCAAGTGGTTCCCTACATCTATGTGCATTTGAGTTATTTGTTGTTCCGGCTTCAATGCCCTCTACCTGCTAGTGCACCTGGGAATATCAGGCCAATAGTGAGGTTAATTCTTGCTCACATTCCTTTCTTTTTCTTTTCTCTTTGTTTATTTCTTTCTGTTAGATCTTTCCCTTGTTCTTGTTTATTTATTTCTTATTTTCCTTGTTGTTTTCCTTTGTTAGGAATATCACTATGAATCCAACATTTCCACCACTTTTTCTTCCACATTAGTTGTTCCACGGGATTGGACCATACGTATGGCCCTCAGGTACTCCACTGCAAGAGGAAAGTCCGATGCGAAATCACACGCCGTTATCGCTTTCTCCATCCGGATCACCTCCTACACGCGCAATCAATTCTTTGGTTAGTTCAGACTTGCTTAATTATGCCCTGGATGCCTTTCGGCTATTCTGGAAAAGGGAATCAGCAAATTTGGACCCCACATTTAGAGCTTTGGCGGAGACAGACATTGTGGAAGATGATATCTTCATGCTTGATGAATAGTGCTACACTTTAATTGTATTCCGTCATTTTCATCTGTCTTTCATCAATTGAAGTGTATTCCTAGACAATGTTTTTAGTAGTTTCAGTTTATTTTAATTTTTTCTGTTTCAATAAGGTTTTAAAAACCATGTTGGGGGCAATAATATTGCAAGTGGATGCTATTATAAAGATTTATTTATATAAATTTGCAAATTTCTACTATGAGGATGTTGTTTTGGCTTACATGTCTTGTCAATGAACTGTTTTATCACTATTCTGTATGTCCAGATCAATGTGGGTTAGTTGGGGGTGTATAATTTCTCAATTTTAGGGAAATTGTAAATTTCTAAGTTCGATCGATCGAACGTACCTCGATCGATCGAGAGTATCATAATCTTGAGCGCTTCACCAGGGCTCAATCGATCGAAGGTTCGATCGATCGAACCATCTCGAGCGATCGAGACCTGTTTTTAAATGAGGCGTCGTTCAGAATCTTCATCAGTCTCTCTTCATCTCCCTACCTCTCAATCGCTCAAAGACAGAAGGAGGCTCACGCGATTTTTGGACCCCCCACTTCCAACCACATAAATTGAGGAGTATCTGGTCCCCCTGATCAACATTGGCATCACCGTCATCCTCTACTCGGCGCGGCTCTCGAGGTTAGGCCCAGTCTCGCAGTCGTTTTGGCAAGACTGCTTCCCGCCGGTCTGATGCGCAAAAGAGAAAGAGGCGGGGTAAAGGCAAGGCGAAGGTTGGCGAGAAGAGGAAGAGAGGACAAGGCACTGATACAGAGGGTGCTGCTTCTGGGATGCCCACAGAGGCTGAGGAGCATGATTCTGAGGAGGAGATGGATCCTATTGAGGAGGTGGCGAGATTTGAGTTGAGACAGAGGTCTCAGGCTCGTGCCCAGGGAGAGTCTTCTTCTGCTCCTCTCCCAACTATTCATGAGTTACTATTGGAGGAGAGAGAGGCCCGGATTAGACTTGAGGGAAAGGTTGATCAGATGACGACTCTGTTGGAGGCAATCTTGATCCAGATTGGAGTCGACCAGGCGGTTCACACAGCTTCTGCACCACCCACCAGCGATCCACCTATAGCTGGTCCAGACACTTCCACCGTCCCATCTACTACATCTGCTATTCCACCACCCACCACTGGCCCATCATCTTCCGCTCCACCTTCCCAGATTGATCCTACAGCTTCTTCATCATCGGCGGCACCGCCTGCTGCGGAGATACCACTTCCACCACCTCCGATCGTGGCTGACACATCACTCTCTATTCCAGCTGCCACGATCGCGAGTGACCCGGCGACGGCTACGACTGCTGCTGAGGGTGGCGGTGGGGATGCTCCCGATGTGTTTATTGAGATATTATCTGATGTCGCCGATGATGTCTAGTCTCTGCTGGGTCGATGTTTTTGGGTTGCTCTTGCTTATTTGGTTGTTTGGTTATTTTGGACATTGTGGTTGGATTTGGATGTTGTTAGTTGGTTTGATGGTTATTTTTGGATACTGTTGGGATATTTTGTTTATTGTTGGTTGGTTTGGATGTTTTTCTTTTTAGCTTGTATGCCGTATAGTATCACTGTTCTGTTCTTTCACTTTATTATATTTTCAGTTATTAGTTATATTTTAAGTATGGATCCCATGCTCTATATTTCATATCTTTTTTATCTTTGCTGCGTGGAGTGTGTATGCTTTCTGTACAGGTTGTTACACTTGCAATTCTTACAATGCCATATCAGGTGATATCTCTCGACCTATTTTTGAAAATCAACTACTGAGGACATTGGGATTTTCAGTTGGGGGGTGAGATGTAGATAGATAATCACCTGTGCATAATTTTACTTAGCAATCTGGATCACTCTATTTATTACTCTATTTATTACATAAGTCATACAAGCTCCATTAAAAGTTTGAAAACAAATAAATTAAAAAAAAATTGCAAAAATTTCAAAGAAACGATTAAGTTAGGTTTGAGTTGAATTGGTATAATAATTTTGAATATTCACTTCTATTTACCTGTTGTCGAGCGATGACACAACCATTTTATTCTCATCCTTTTATGAATTAAATTCACGCGTTTTTCTAGTTTCTCTAGGATGAAGGCATATGTTGACCATTCTTGTATCCAAATAATTTGCACATATTAATAGCTATGCAGAAAACTTAAAATTAGAGCTAATACGACGTTCGTAGTTTAAGGAATAATGTAGTGAAAAACTAGTACCCTTAGTGAGCTTTTGAATCCAATCTTCAATCTTGAGGGAATTATCACAACAAATTCGAATCGTTCTTATTGAATAAGCCGATTAAATTCGTTGAATAATCTCTAATTCTTCATTTTGGCTGCTTATTAGAGGAGAACGTTCAGGATTTACCAACTAAACTCAATAAACATTGACGTGTAAAAATTAAGAAGTTGAGAAAATGATTTAAGCCATTGTATTTGCTCCTTGCCTTCTCCATTTACCTATATCGATATTTCCGAATATGCATTGTTCTTAACCCCACACCTAGTAAATACTTCCAAATCTATTGTGAAATTCTAAATCCCTAATTTTATACTTTGACCTCAATATACCCCATTGCACACCCAAAGTGGTTAAATTGTTGAAGTATGAGGAGGGAGTAGTAGTGGGAAGGGCTGCATAAAAGAAAAGAAAAGGAAGGAGTCCAGGTTAAAAAAAAAATAAAAATAAAAATAAAAATAAAATTATATGATATATTTATATGTATGGAGAGGATGGTTGGAATGAAGTGAAGAGGAAATTATTAAACTAAATCACATGAAGAGGTGCAATTTCTTTCCCCTTTCATTTCTACCCTACTAAATAAAAAAACCATCAAGTCAAAGTCTTAATGATTTTTAACAACTTAGTTGAAACACGAACATGTAATTTGAGTTATCCATGGTATTTCGCTCCTCTGGTAAGTAGTATTCCTTTCGTGAGACTATACACTCTATCATGTTCGTCTTTTATAGAGTCGAGTATGGAAGCATTAGTATCCGAACAATCACTCCTATCAAAGCTTCCATATCTTGTGTGATCATTATTAACCAAGTTTCTGTGAGATGTTCATTTTTGAGTATAATAACCATGTGAGACTTGAGTTGAAACTACAAGTTCTGAGAGTATGATAGTTTAAACAACTCTAATTAAAGTTTGATATATAGCTGTTAATTTCACGCACGGATACATGAATGTGATGCATATGTTATTTTTATCCTGGTGACATGAGGAGCATGTGTATTTCTTTCATGGTTTGAATGAGGATGATATGTTTTGTAAAGTTAAATTAATAGTTGAATAGAGGGGAGTGTTTAACAAATTTTCTATATCTTTTTGAGCTTAAAATCAGAGAATTTTGTTTATACATTTACTGCAAACCCTTACGAGACAACACTCGTCCACTAGGGCGAACCTAGGGGTTTAACGGCTTGTTGCATTTGCTAAATGCAACCGCGATTCCTGCGAAAGTGAGTTAGGTAGTTTTCTTTCTTGTTATTTTAGTCTAGTTAATCTGGGTCTAATCTATTTTAGTCATTGTAGTATTAGTTTAGCTTGTTTTTATTTTCGCTCTATTGCTAGGGACTAGCAAATCGCTAGTTGGGGGTTGTGACAAGCATGCGTATTTGTAAAATACAACCGCGCTAAAAGAAGAAAATGTATTTAATTATTTCACAATTCCTTCATTTATCTGTAATTTGAATTACAATGCTAGTTTGTACACAATTTGATTAAACTATGATAAGTTGTTTGTTTTAGCTGTTTGTGCAGATTACTGTTGCTGTGTGAAGAATTGGATGAGAAAGATAAAAGGAAGTGCTAAATTTTAGTGAAGACTAGTAAAGGATGAAAAGTGGACCTCGATCGATTGAAGAACATTCGATCGATCAAGAGAAGCTCAAGCGCTCGAAGATCCTAGAAGTTCAATCGATCGAACGATGTTCGATCGATCGAACATGGCTTTTATCAGATTATACGCGCACGCAGCGGAATGGATTTTCGAACCCTAAGCATTAGGTTTTAGTATAAATACTCGTATTGTATACGTCCATAAGGACGCCCACTTTAGTTTTCATCAGTTTTTAGAGAGAGAAGAGAGTTTTTCTTTGATGTTTTTGTAGGTTGTCCATTGATTCTTGGTGGTGTAGCTTGGAGTCTATTGGTTTAAAACAACGTTTGTCATTCCAGGTTTTTTCTGTATGGTTTATTTACATTCTACATGTAGTTTATAGCAGCATAATATGTTAAATTCATAGTAGTGCATGCTAAATAAGTTCTTACCATTAGTTTTCTTAGTTTTCATGATTAAACCACAAACAAACAAGACTTTGATGAACTTTTACGTTAAAAACACATCTATGACACTCCAGACTATGTCTGAGTAGTCCCCAATTTGGGAGATCATGATGAAACCGTGATCTCAAGCCTCTGCCATGCAGCAGAATAATTCCTATGTTTGATCGATCGAAGTAGTTCGATCAAACGAACCAGAGACATTGTCGAGCGATCGAAGTCAGTTCGATCGATCGAGGGATGTAGAAGTTCGATCGATCAAACCTTCTGATTCTTGAGGACATGCTATGCAGTATTCCTAGACTTTCTACTTTACTGATTTGTTATCAAATTGTCCCCAAATGCTCAGTTTGTCAAAACAGTCTGTAAACTTAAAGCCTTGAGGCATTTTTCTTCAATAAACTTTGCAAACCACCCTCAATGCTAACACCATTGTAGGTGCGAGTCTTAACTATTGTTTTAAACTGTTTTTATGTATTTCAAACTTAATTGTGATGATATAGTCCCGGTCATGAAAGGACTATGGATTCTCTATCCTAAGAGAATTACGGAATACTGTAGAGAATGTGCTCCATTGAGCTTCAATGTAATTGCATGGTAGATGGCTAGGTCGCGGTGGATTCGTGTAATCCCAACATTCCCTTTTATTGAGAGAAACGTTTTAAAATATTAATGCTTTAATTTGTTAGTTATTTGTTAGATTAATTTAGTTTAATTGCTTTATCTTTAGTCATTGATAAACTGTGGTACTTCGTGCTCTACATTTCTTAAAAATATTGATTTTTATTTTCCCTTTTTTAGAATAATCTAAGTTTTTAGTTTAACACCTTCCCTGTAGGATCGACCTGGACTTAACCAGATTACTACTTGCACGATTACCTACACTTGGGTATAGCACACAAGCGCACACAGAATAGTTCTCGTGTCAACAATCAAGATCCTAATTAAAGGGTTCTACAGAAACTATATGCAAAGGTCGTGTTTTAGTCTCATGAAGGGTCCATTAGCAAGCTTAGCGGTATGGGTAACCGCCTCCCGAGGGCGTGCCGTTCACACATAGGCTCTATATACCGCACGCGGTACAAGGCTAACGGTGACTACATGCTACCAAAACTCTTGACTAATAGAGGAAAGAGGGCCCTCTACCCTCAAGGCAATGGTCTCAAGCAGTCGTAGTGAATGAATAATGCAAGTGCAAATGCAGGCAGAAACAACACGATTATCGAATTAATAACAAGGATATTCTTTGGCTTAAGTCAAACCCTCAAAGAAAAATAAACTATCAATTTCATGTTCAAATACCTAGTGGAGTCGCCAGATTGTGGACACGCGCCACGCGGTCTTCCTGATGCTTTCCCTCGATAGTGTCCCAAGACGGATCCCAAGGACAACACTTCAGGGAAAACTAGAACTTCCTCACGTGGTCCTAGAGACAAAGAGTCGACACCTAATTTTTATCGGAAATTACGAAACCCAAGTTTGACTCGCCCAAAATTGAATAAAGTTACTCACCCTTCATTACCAGAAACTAGGTTCGGGGGTTTTGTATGAGAGGGCAAGGAGCCAAAGCAAGACTAAAGCACCTCCTCCTCACCCTACCGAATGGTAGGCCTTGATTTAAATATCCTTGTTCTTAAATCATAATTGATGTTGTTTCCTCAAACTTACTAGATAATATATACATGTCAAAAGGGAACATCTAAGGAAAATCATGTCAAGAGATTAAATCAAGTAGAAGTTGGATGCACATGTAAAACAAGAGAGAGGTATACTTACACTAACTAGTCCCGCCCGGGACCGATGCAAAATAAAGGAAACATGTCATGATATGCAAAAGGGAACAAGAGAACTTACATTTGGTTGACTCAAGCGTAGTCGCAAAAGCAAAAAGAAATGGAAACGTGTAATGCAATCACGCAACAATCCTAGATAAAATGTCTTTAACAAATAATCATATAAACGGAGACTATCCTAAAGGAATTTGTGTCGTTGGAAATAGAGTTGTAAACCTAGAAAAATTCTAAGAGAAAGGATAGAGAAGGTACACGATACATGGGCACTAAGGCACATCTAGACAAGACAAGATCATGAATCGAAGTCCGGATTCACAGCATTCCATTCTCTGTACTAAACACCAAAGAATACCCAAGCATTGCAAAAACACAAGCAAACATATGACATGCATGAAAAGCAAGTAGAAAATATCATCAATCAAATTTCCAGATTCAGCAAACTCTAATGAATCCTATCAAAAGTGGTCTTAAACACGAGCTGGGTTAAAACCCTTTTACCGAAAGTTAAATACATGTCTTAGGGAACTTCTCCAAGAAGTAGAACCTCTTTACCATTTTTGAAGTGAGAGAAATAAGAGTTTTGGGAACAGTGGATCAGGACTGTTCACTATTCATGTAAATATCATAATTAATTCTATAAAAATCATGTGAAGCTCAATTTAGTGTCAAAAGAAAGCTATTTCATTGTAGTTTATGAAAAAAATAATTCCATGGTCATGTCATGAACTTATGGCTTCTGAAAAAGTGTTTTAAATAGACTCTGTTATTCTGGATGTTTGATATCATTTGACAAATGATTGCACAACACAATAGAATTTCATGAATCATGTTAATCAAGTTATTCTAAGCTTTTGATCTCTCATCTAATTATCCTAGATGATTTCTAAATCAAATTTTATTCATCAATTCTTGTTGAGTGATCAAGGTATGACCATTTTGTATACATAATCATAATTGTATTTAAACTTAGAAAATTCCAGAATAGTTGTATCAACTTTAAACGCTTAGAAAAACAATCTTAACTCGATCGTATGCTCACAATTTTACATCGGCATATAGATATATGAGTTAGGATTCATCCCCAAAAAGTGGAACATTGATAACTATTACAGATTTTCTGAAATTCAAGCACAAAGAGACTATGTTCAAATATGTCAACCGATTTCTCAACAATTTCTAAAAATAGCATATGGATCCTAGAAGTTCTCAGAACGGACCGGATGAAAGCTAATTCATCAAAGTTTACCCAGAAAATTTGAAATCCATCTAACTATGGGTTTTGATGGACCAAATCTCATGGAAAAAACCAATCTGTTTTGCTGAATTTTCATCTAGTTCATTTTAAAGTGTGAGGAAAACATCTTAGGTGTTGATTGAAGCTTATTAGAGAGATCAAATTCATAGATCTACTTGAATATCATGATTTCCAATCAATTTATCCCCCAAGTTCTATGAAAAAATTTAGATCATGGATCAAAGGGACTTACAAATATCATATTGGAGATGAAATTCAATATGAATTCTAGGTAATGGAGATAATCAAGAGATGAGTATGAACATAGGAATCATCCCTCTCATAGATCATACTTCTAAACCATCATAGAATTTAAAATAGATACATAGATATAATCATGTATGCATGGATCTAATTTAAATAGAAGAATGAAATCAAAATTGAAAATCAAAGTGAAAATCAATCTCTAACTATGAATTGTCAATAAAAATCAAAGAGATTTTGATCTAGCCATGTGAGTGTGTGAAAAACAAGAGATGAAAAGGATGAGTGTTCTAAAAAATAAATTAACACTAAGCTAGATCCAAATCTTATAGATCTATATATACAAAATAGGAATTAGAGATGAATTATAATGTTTACCACGTGGAGGATTCTCAATTATATAACCAAAGTTGAATTGAAGATCTTCTTCTTCAACTGTTCTTCAAGCACTCATCCATGGAAGTTGAGGGAGGCAATTGGTGTTAAAATCATCTAATCCTATTATCTTGAGATTAGTTTAGGAAATTGTAATTCATAAGTCACTTCTACTATCTTGAAATCTCTCTTGAATTCTAAGTATATTCCTCTATATCTTGTATATTCTCTTCTATGTACTTGTGTATATTCTCTTATCTATTTCTTGTGTGTTAAAGATGATCTATATATAGAGCTTTGAAGACTTAGCTCTTAAGTTACAGGGTTAAAAAAGGATTTTTAGAGAGCAGAAAAGGGTTAAAATGGCTATTTCGGTGCCTAAATGCAATTTCCAGGCAATTTCCTCGCAGTGGGAGCCTTCTAGAAGGGTCTGGAACCAGAAAAATCTAATGGAGAACACTCCCTATAGGTGGCGGTTAAGGGGGGAACTGCCACCCCACTTGTGGGACCCACCACCTGCATTTTGGGCTCCCCTGGTTTCCCACAAGCCCAGTTTCAAAAATTACGTGCACTACTTTTCCTGATTTTTGTAAAAATGCTTTTTGGTGTTTGAAATCGTCCATTTACATACCGTTGGAAAGCTGTCGGGTTGAATTTCAGTATAAAAAATTCTAGGAGGTTTTGAAATGAGAATTGAAGTCCAATTGAAGCCTGGAAGTCCTCTAGAACTTTCGTCGCCTTTTTCAAAATCAAACGACGTCTTTTTCAAAATTGCTCTCAAATATGCATCGAATTCAAACTTTTCTTTAAAATTGAATCTCTGGATACCTAGAATACTGTGTTTAGAACACTTTATGATCATATAACCCTGAGTGAATATGAATTCTAAGAGGCAATTTTGACAAAATCGAGATTTGTGCATGGAAAAGGGCTTTTCTAAGCTTGAAGTCACTTTTTGAAGTTCGATCTTTCAATTATGCGGAATTCAGTACCTTCCACGGGTTACTTTTCATCATCGAATCCTCCAAGGCATTGTCCACCCTAAATCCTATCAGTGTGGTCAAAATTGGGTGTCTACAAGTACATGTGTGCTTTGTGCTGAAATCCAGTAAGAACCCCATGGTGTAGACACCCCAATTTTGACCAAACGTCGAATTAAGGGGAGTGTTACCTCTATGATCCGATGATGACGATGTCCGAACTAACCTAGGACTTCCACAGGTGATTCAAACTCTTCCGAAAGCTCTTTCAATTTAAAAATAAAAGAAAAAGGAGAGAAATTCAGCATGAACCCCGAAAAACAAAGTCAACAGTTGACCCAGTGAAAAGTCAACGGGTCAAAAGGGAGTCAATCATAAAATTTTTGAATTTCAAGATGAAAAGTCCCGGTAATTGTTCATTGGGTCTCCCTTATGCTAGAAATGATTTTTAAGAATTTTTAAATGAAAGGAATCATGGTGAAATCGAAAGGCTTTTAAGGAGAATTGTGCAGAAAATCGATATTTTGCCTTCGGAGGGAGAGTTGACTTTTTTTCCTTAAGGATTTTGATTTTTTAGATATTTTTATTGAATCCAAATGGGGGGTATTTCCTTAATTACATTTAATGTCTTAAGTAAATACATAAATTAAACGACATTTACTTAAATGACATGAAATGAAATTAAGGTGCTGAATAGTGCTGAATTGCAGTGCAACGGCCCGCAGTGAGTGCTGCGTTTTTGTGAAAGTTTGTCCGAAATTAGGTCAAGCTTATACCTTCAAGTGGCGGCGGAAATTAGGGTTTTGGCTGTGAAATTTCCAAAATGCCCCCCTAAAGATTGCCTATAAATAGAAGATGTATATCCCTTGTTTGAGAGGTAGAACATTAGAATGTTAGAGGAGAACATTAGAATGTTGGGAGTCCTTTATTGATTCTCACCCAAAATCAAGAGAGTATTAGAGAGGTTTGTTGGAAGAAAGAGCAAAGGAGGAGCTTAATCACCATTTGGAAAGCCTTAAAGCAACCAAGAAGTTAAGGATCATTAGAGGTAAAACTCTAAACTAATTAGTTCAATGGTTGAAGCTTAATAAAATTTTGAAGAAAAGCCTTGGTCATTTTCTTTTGATTATGTTTATCTCCTTGGATTTATAAGACTTTCAATGTCTTACTTAAATCCATGTGTTTAGAGGCCTTCAATGTCCTTATAAACTCATGATTCATGAGGGGATTGAGGTTTTATTTTTAGTATGTTGAGTTAATGAGTCCAAACTTCATCCATAGTTTGAGATCATTACTTTGAGGTTTTATGAAGTCCTTCATACTTCATTGAAACCCATGAGTTCAAGTGTTATTAGTCTCCAATGACCATCAAATGGTAGGAGAAGTAGTCTAGTTTAAGTCCGCCTCCATGGCTTAAGCTAATCTTTTTCTTAGGTTTGAGGAGTTCTTCATACTTCATTTAAAACCTACATGTATGTGTGTCTTTAGTCTCCAATGACCATCAAATGGTAGGAGAAATAGTTTGGATCTAATCTAATCCCTATGGTTTAGGTTCATATGTCTCAAGATTTTATGAAGGTCATTCATACTTCAATGAAATCTCCAAATATCGATGTCTTTAGTCTTCAATGACCATCAAATGGTAGAAGAAATGGTTTGGTTTTAAGTCCAACTCATTGGTTTGATAGTTGGGGTTAACAAACAAAAGTTGAACTTGATAAATGAAAACAGTGAGTTCACAAACTGTTTTTGATCAAAGATTTTTAGTTCGAAATCTAACCGTTGAAATCAAGTGAAACCAACGGGAAAGTGTCAATAACACATTAATCTACCACTGTAATTTTTGTTTTAAGGTGGTTTTATGTTTAGAGGGGTTTGATCATGAGTTTTGTGAGTCAACTACAATCTGCCCAGAGTTTCAGAATAGTTTCAGAACAGTAAAACGTCTTTGAAATTAGTAAATCAGATCTTTAATAAAGTATTTGTGACCCAAAATAATTTTTCCTAAGCAGATTAATGTGTTAGGAAACCACCCTAAAAAGAACTAAGCAATTCTGATCTTTTTACTATTTTTAAAAAATCATACAAGATCTCTGGACAGAGAGTTGCAAAATCCTGAGTGAGGTCTGGTATTTTCCATATTCCCGGAGATCTAACCGTTGAAACCTTGATTTTCTTTTTGGGTTAGAAACTAGACTCACAGAGGCATAACATATCCAAAAATCATTAAGATCAAACCGTTGAAAGTATTTTATTTCTATTTTTGAAAACCTGGTCTGCTCTCTGTAATTCATAAAAAACTGCTCCTGTTTTTGTCTAATCTTATTTATTTAAACTCAAATGGTCTCCTAATGTCTTGGAATCCAAATCATGTTTTGAATAATGATAATTTAGCTTAAATCCAGAGGCTAAGTGATCCAAATTAGTGAATAAATTCATATCTCATTCTTATTCATATTCATGCATTCATTCATACATGTTAATATTCATAAGTAGGACTTATCTCTTGTCTAAATTGTATCTAATTGAACATGACTTAGGATTAATTATTTTTGATATTATATCTTGTCTAAGGCATGTGTACTAACCTTTGTTTTGTAGCGCATTTGAGGTACAATTTCTCAACTCTTCTCTAGTTTAATTCTATTCTTTGATTTATATTGATTTTAGGCTCCATGTGCGACACCTTAGCCTAGGTTTTTGCCTTATGTGTATATATGTGTTAGAGACCTTTTCTTAGATTTATTTGGTTCTTGCATGCATTGCGCGTTTAATATTCGCGGCCGGATCCCGGGTATGTTTTCTAGTTCTCTATTGCATATCATGTTGCTTGCTATTTGAATTACGTGGCTTATGAATGATATTTTGCCGTTAGCAATTTTGCACCCTTTCAACATGCTTGTGTTATGTATACCTATATATGTATTAATTGAGGGCATGCTTAGATTAATAACTTGATTAAAAAGGATGTTGAGTAGAGGCCTATCGTGAGATAGGATGAAAGGGGGTGTTTTAGTCCGCCGGGCTCCTTCCCCTTTCATTCCATAATCCCCGGACCCAGTTTATCTTTGGTTTCGCAAAAGATCGGTTTGCTTTCAAAATGGTTTCTTAATTTTCCTTTTAAAAATTAAGTGGCGACTCATTTGTTTTAGAAATTGATTTTGAAAAGCTGTGGGTAAAAGAAGGAAAACCTGCGATATCCACAATCTGGCGACTCTGCTGGGGATCGAACCCAGAATCTCTGGTTTCGCAGACCAGAACTCTGATTATGGGTTCACTTGAGGATTAGACTTGAAAAACATCTTTTTTTAAATCGAATTAATTAATCTTTGTGTGCCTGTTGCATTTCACTTGCATGTCCAGCCAGTCGATTGCACGGAACTATGACCTTGGAGGCTCGGGGCAACCCGGTCGGTCAAGTCATCATGGAACTGTGTGATCACCCTTGATCTCGTACCATGATTTGGTATATGAAGCATCCTATCGGGTGTGTGTCAAGGGTCCCTTGTTTGACCAAAACCCAGCCTTTGCATAGTAGTTTCTATAGAACATTTCAATCTTAGGAAATCAATTCTTGATTAGGGTTATGTGTTAGGAAGTTTTGTATGCCCGGAAGGGATTACTTGAGATGATGACGATACTTGCTTGATGAAAGATGAATAATCTTTTAATCACCTTTTAGCAATTTCTTCTCGTGTTACATGACATTTGGAGGACATGCCGAACCTTGATTATAAGATTATACTTTTTATATCATGTTTAGTTAAGCATCATTGACCTTGTATGCATCCAAATTTATGAAAAGTACGGTAATAATCCGATCGTGTGATCCTTCTACCCCGAAAGAATTTTAAGACCATCTTTGAAAGCAAGTGGATTTTTGTAATCTTCATCCCAAAGTTTTCAATTGCTCTTTCAAAAATCTTTGGAGTTCACTTTTGATTAAAGCTCCAAACTAATCTTTGGGAATTTTTTTTGAAAAAATGCTCTTCAAATGAATTTTAAAGCAAAATTTCAATCAAATTATCTTCATTGAGAAATGTTTTCACATCCTCATTTTTTTTAAATAAAAAATTCAAAATTCTTGAGAATTGTTTTTGAAAGATCTCATCGTTCTAAAGAAATGCTTTTCAAATGAATTTCGAAATTTTTCTGAATATCCAACCTTTGAAAGGGTAGTAAAGATCACAATAAAAGGAGAAATTATTGCACTTGACATGGGTGAGGATTTTATGTGCTTATGTGTTTACCTGTTAGGATTAGAATTTTCCTTTGCTTTGGCATATAGAGTAGGCACACACACTTGCATTTCATTCGTGTGCCATATGTACAGTGCATGCATCAAATCATAAGAGCATGTACATTTTGCGCTCTCACTAATCGATATCATTACATATGTATAGCATATAAACTCACAACATCTCCTTCCCAGTTAAGATCAAAGTCCCTCAAAAATTCCCTTACTATTCAATTCTGCATGCGGGCCTTTTCATGTCGTGAACCTGTAGAAAGAGTGGAACAACCAGATCCCCGAGTGAGGACACTTCTAACCTCTTGGGTTCGTCTTCTTGATTTTTAGGAGAACATGGACCATCATTTTGAGATTGATCCACCAATGGCATTAAGAGATTTGGAAGAGAAAGTGAGCAAACTGCAGGCCACCGTTGAGCAACAAGATTCAAGGGTGAAGCAATTGGAGGGGGTCATGCTTGAGTTCATTCAATTATTAAGAGATCAAATGGGCCTTGATGAGGAAAAGATGGATCAGAGAATAATGGATTGCTTAAAGAAGCACCAACAGGCATGTCCAAATCCAGCCATGCACCAAAGCCCATGTCCAAAACCAGCTATGCATCCAAGACCAATCAATCACCAAAGCCCATGTCCAAATCCAGCCATGCACCAAAGCCCATGTCCAAAACCAGCTATGCATCCAAGACCAATCAATCACCAAAGCCCATGTCCAAATCTAACCATTCACCAAAGCCCACATCCAGGCCCAATCCCAACTAATCAAAGAGCTATTCTAAGTCCACATCTCAACCCAAAAACCACCTCTAGCTTAGAGTCGAACTCAAAATCAAACCAAGCCCGCAAGCCGAGAATCTTCACCAACATTGGCATGCCATTATCCATGGCCCTTGGTCACCTTGTCAAGAATGGTCACCTCAACCCCCTGGACCCAAAGCCACTACCAAATCCCTTACCTCGCAAATGTGACCTTTCTTGGTACTGCGCCTACCACCAAACCCCTGGTCATACGACTAACCATTGCATGAAGCTCCGTCATGATATCCAAGATCTCATCGAGCATAAAATCATCACTCCTTTGCTGAACCCATCGAGTGACGTTTGGCATAACGTGCAGTCCTTTCAATCACAGCCATTGCTGAGCACTCTCAAGGAATTTGTTGTCTCTATGAATGTGCAACAACCAATTGGCCATAACCCAATCAACAGAATTGAAAAAGGCATTGACAACACTCGGTATGAGTTAGAGAAGGGCCATTCGACTGAAAATTGGGCCATAAAGGCAAATGATGCTCCTACAAAGATGCAGAAGGGGAATGACGAACCTGAAGGAAATGCTAGTGAGGTGATAGTGTTTGGAACCGCTGCTGCTAAAGTAAATATGGATGCTCTTGGAAATTTAATGAATTGAAAATCATCTGTGACACTCCAATTGAGACCAAGTCAAGTCTGGTAGTCGAGTTATGTTAGGTTGGAGTCGAATGTCAAGTCCAGTCGAGTCTTCTGGTCAGTCTGTTATCAAGTCTGTTTGCAAGTCTTTGTCGAGATTATCGAGTCGAGTGATGTAATCCTCCTTCCCTACTAGTTGAATAAAATCTCATTTGCTTGATTCATTGTGCCAAGCCGTGAATTTATGGATCATTAAGCCTAAAAAAAAATAAAATTTCAATGATCACGGAAAATACTTTGTTGATAAATCTTTGCATTGAAAAGGATCCCCAAGTGATCAAAGCAAATTTTGTGCCAAAACCATGGAGAAGTAGAGAATTGATTAGCTTTACTTTAAGAATTTAAAGATGCTCTTGCTCAATCTTGAAAAGATGAACTTGGAACTTGAAACTTGCTCACCATCCCCTTCTCTCAAATACCAAGCCTAAAATATGAGCCCAACCAGTCTAAAGCCATAAACTGGATCCTTGATGGTAGCCAGACATTTTAATGAACTTCTTATTCCAAAAAAAAAAAAGAAAAGAAAAAAAAAAAAAAAAGAGCTCGCTAGGATGAAAACCCGGAAGGGCGCCTAGGCAAAAGTTAGAGCACAAGAAAAAAAAAAAAAGAAAAGAAAAAAAAAAAAAGAAGAAAGAGCTCGCTAGAATGAAAACCCGGTAGGGCGCCTAGGCAAAATTTAGAGCAAAAATAAGATACGTGTTGATCTCAAAAATCCTAATCCTAGCCAGTCAAAATCATGGAAAGAATAAGAGATAGTAAGGTAGAGAAAAGAAAGGAAAAAGAAAAGAAAAGGCAGAGAATAGATTGAGAATTCTTGAGCACTTCAAAGTAGATCATTGGCACATGAACTATCTCAAGGCTTTGTGTTGTTCTAAACAAAGAAAAGATGTTGAAAATAAAAAGAGAGACTTATCAGCTTCAAAATTTTCGTGGGAGGCTCAAATCCTAAGTGAGCCTAAAACAATGCAGAGATATCTTTGAAAAATAAAGATTTGAAGAGCTGATATTACTTTATGAATATGATAGAGTATGAATAAAACATGATGAGAGTTGTAAAGATTAACTGGCTAGTGAAAAGGTTAAAGAATCAACCGTCAAATAAAAAAGAAAAAAAAAAAGAAAAGAAAAGAGGAAAGAAAAAGAATAAAGGAAGAAATAGTTCATCATGCTATATAAGGGCTACCACAAGTGACATGCACTCCCTAGACCCAAATGGAAACATGGCTCGAAAAGCCCACCAATTCTTGAAGCCTAATTCATTCAAGACCTCCAGAATTGATGAACTACGCTTTGACCTGATTCCCACTTGGGGATACGTAGGCAACCTGCTCGGTTCGGTCATCACCCCATCATCTCATGCTATCTTTCATTCAGGTCTTGCCCGAACTATTTTGGACCTGATGGGGATAAGTAGGCGAACCTCCCAAGGTTCTCGGTCCATAACCATTCCTAAACCGAAAGCATCACCCTTTGCACCTTTGGTTTCCTTCCTTCAGACTAGGGGCAAACTTGTGTTTGCCTAGAGCCATATATGTATTGCCAAACCAGGGGCAAACAAAGTTTGCCCATCAACATTGGGTTTCCCGCTTCAGCCCACCACATTCATGGTGACTATCTCTAGGTTGGGAGTAAATGCACTGCAGGCATCCTGTACCATCATGTTCTCAAAACCCTTGGATGAGCCTATTTGCCCTTAAGACTAGGGGCAAACTTTGTTTGCCAAAATCCCTTTGTGCCAGAGGTAAGTTCTCAAGTAATCAAGTTTGTTTTGAAAGGATCGAAATAGAGTGCCTTTAATTCTATAAGCTAAAGCACTAATTTGAAGCACACTCTAGATAGGCAAAGAATTCGCTAAATCAAAAAGGGGAAGTTTTCAAAGTGTCGGTTTATCAGCAAAACACTGCCATTCGTAAGATGATGAATAAATGAAAAGTGAGATGATACATTATTCGCAATGAAAGCACATTGATTCATAATGAATGTAGAGTTTGAGTCAGTCATCTTGAGTAACTAGCTTTGTTAGGTATGTCCTCCTTTGATGAGTCAATAAATGGTCTCAAATGTGTGGGTTTAAGATGATGAATAAAGATTTGAAAAGTCTCCATGAGCATCCTAAGAGCGATACGAGCAGAGGTTTTGAACACTATCACAACATAGTGCTAAAGTGGCAATATAAGAAGAGTCCAATACTAGGGGCAAAGGTGACTTCCCTCTTTTGACAAAATCGATGTGTTTCTTCCAAAGGTCCGCAAATGCAGAAAATTATTCTTTCTATCAGCTTCGTTCAAATTCTTTGAATCTGAAAACTCCTCAAATTTTGAAAAATTAACTCTGTGAGTCCGCGGACTCCCGAACTTTTGTGAAATCAATTCTTTGAGTCTGAAATGACTCCGAATATTGAAATTTCGTTCTTTAAGCACGACGAGACTCCTGAACAAGCATTAGCCCTCAATGGCTGCTTCTCTTCATAAACATTAGTCCTCCATGACAGTTTCTCTTCATTTGCATTAGTCCTCAATGGCAGCATCATCGGTGTTAGTCCTCAATGGCAACCTTGCATTAGTCCTCAATGGCAGCATCATCAGTGTTAGTCCTCAATGGCAACCTTGCATTAGTCCTCAATGGCAGCATCATCGGTGTTAGTCCTCAATGGCAACCTTGCATTAGTCCTCAATGGCAGCATCATCGGTGTTAGTCCTCAATGGCAACCTTGCATTAGTCCTCAATGGCAGCATCATCGGTGTTAGTCCTCAATGGCAACCTTGCATTAGTCCTCAATGGCAGCATCATCGGTGTTAGTCCTCAATGGCAACCTTGCATTAGTCCTCAATGGCAGCATCATCGGTGTTAGTCCTCAATGGCAACCTTGCATTAGTCCTCAATGGCAGCATCATCGGTGTTAGTCCTCAATGGCAACCTTGCATTAGTTCTCAATGGCAACCTTGCATTAGTCCTCAATGACAGCATCATCGATGTTAGTCCTCAATGGCAACCTTGCATTAGTCCTCAATGGCAGCATCATCGGTGTTAGTCTTCAATGGCAATCTTGCATTAGTCCTCAATGACAGCATCATTTGTATTAGTCCTCAATGGCAATCCTCGTTAGTCCTCAATGGCAGCATCATTTGTATTAGGCCTCAATGGCAATCCTCGTTAGTCCTCAATGACAATCTCTTTTAGGCCTCAATGGTAATCTTTGTCACTCATCAATGGCAATCTTTTTGAACTTGCGTTAGTCCTCGATGACAGCATCTTTTTGGTCGATATAAGTCCTCAATGGCAATCTTTATTGAAGACCTCTAGATTGAGGCAAATCCGTTAAAGTCTTCTAGATTGAGGCAAACCCCTGCTGAAGTCCTCTAGGTTGAGACAAATCCGTTAAAGTCTTCTAGATTGAGGCAAACCCCTACTGAAGTCCTCTAGGTTGAGGCAAATCCGTTGGAGTCTTCTAGATTAAGGCGAATCCTTGTTGAAGTCATTTATGTTGCGGCAATTCATATCGGCGTAGAATGCATTCATATCACCAGAAAGAACATAATCGTGAATCTTTGCATCTATATAGCATGAAATTGCAGCTCAATCGATCAGATGATTTTTTGGAAGACACCGGGGTATAAGGCGCGTAGCGCATCTTAGTCTTTCAGCGTGGTTCCTGATTTGACACCAGAGTATAAGGCGCGTAGCGCATCTCAGTCGATCAGATGATTTTTTAAGACACCGGGGTATAAGGCGCGTAGCGTATCTCAGTCTTTCAGCGTGGTTCCTGATTTGACACCGGAGTATAAGGCGCGTAGCGCATCTCAGTCGATCAGATGATCTTTGAAGACACCGGGGTATAAGGCGTGTAGCGCATCTCAGTCTTTCAGCGTGGTTCCTGATTTGACACCGGAGTATAAGGCGCGTAGCGCATCTCAGTCGATCAGATGATTTTTGAAGACACCGGGGTATAAGGCGCGTAGCGCATCTCAGTCTTTCAGCGTGGTTCCTGATTTGACACCGGAGTATAAGGCGCGTAGCGCATCTCAATCGATCAGATGATTTTTGAAGACACCGGGGTATAAGGCGCGTAGCGCATCTCAGTCTTTCAGCGTGGTTCCTGATTTGACACCGGAGTATAAGGCGCGTAGCGCATCTCAGTCGATCAGATGATTTTTGAAGACACCGGGGTATAAGGCGCGTAGCGCATCTCAGTCTTTCAGCGTGGTTCCTGATTTGACACCGGAGTATAAGGCGCGTAGCGCATCTCAGTCGATCAGATGATTTTTGAAGACACCGGGGTATAAGGCGCGTAGCGTATCTCAGTCTTTCAACGTGGTTCCTGATTTGACACCAGAGTATAAGGCGCGTAGCGCATCTCAGTCGATCAAATGGTTTTTTTGAAGACACCGGGGTATAAGGCGCGTAGCGCATCTCAGTCTTTCAGCATGGTTCCTGATTTGACACCGGAGTATAAGGCGCGTAGCGCATCTCAGTCGATCAGATGATTCTTGGAAGACACCCGATTATAAGGCGCGAAGCGCACCTCAATCTTTCGGAAAAGGGTGGTTTCTAATTTGACACCAAGGTATAAGGCGCGTAGCGCATCCTAGACGATTAGATGACTCTTGAAGAATGTCAGAGAATTAAACATAGTAAGCGCATCTATGACGGTCATGACTCTCCCAGAATGGGATGACATCATGAGTAGAATGGCATAGGTTGCTTTTTGGTACTAAGAAAGAACAATATGTCGCATAGGCATTATATGGAGCACGAAATTGCTTGAGCACGTGCATCACAATAAGATAGGTGCATTCATCCGTATGACTATTTGCGTTTGTGTATGTTTGGCTCCTACCCGAACTACGTCTTGGTCTGATTCCTGAATGGATACGTAGGCAGCTCATCATCGAGCACGACCAGCATGAACCATTGCCGCACGCATGTTCTTTTTTTGCAACGCATTTTGTTTTTACCTAAATTCGACGGTCTGGTCAAAGGCTTGTCTTCACACAGGCTTCGACATTCACTTATGACACGCGTTGCTCCACAAGCTCTGTCGAAGAGGGGCAAACTGTAGACACCCCAATTTTGACCAAACGTCGAATTAAGGGGAGTGTTACCTCTATGATCCGATGATGACGATGTCCGAACTAACCTAGGACTTCCACAGGTGATTCAAACTCTTCCGAAAGCTCTTTCAATTTAAAAATAAAAGAAAAAGGAGAGAAATTCAGCATGAACCCCGAAAAACAAAGTCAACAGTTGACCCAGTGAAAAGTCAACGGGTCAAAAGGGAGTCAATCATAAAATTTTTGAATTTCAAGATGAAAAGTCCCGGTAATTGTTCATTGGGTCTCCCTTATGCTAGAAATGATTTTTAAGAATTTTTAAATGAAAGGAATCATGGTGAAATCGAAAGGCTTTTAAGGAGAATTGTGCAGAAAATCGATATTTTGCCTTCGGAGGGAGAGTTGACTTTTTTTCCTTAAGGATTTTGATTTTTTAGATATTTTTATTGAATCCAAATGGGGGGTATTTCCTTAATTACATTTAATGTCTTAAGTAAATACATAAATTAAACGACATTTACTTAAATGACATGAAATGAAATTAAGGTGCTGAATAGTGCTGAATTGCAGTGCAACGGCCCGCAGTGAGTGCTGCGTTTTTGTGAAAGTTTGTCCGAAATTAGGTCAAGCTTATACCTTCAAGTGGCGGCGGAAATTAGGGTTTTGGCTGTGAAATTTCCAAAATGCCCCCCTAAAGATTGCCTATAAATAGAAGATGTATATCCCTTGTTTGAGAGGTAGAACATTAGAATGTTAGAGGAGAACATTAGAATGTTGGGAGTCCTTTATTGATTCTCACCCAAAATCAAGAGAGTATTAGAGAGGTTTGTTGGAAGAAAGAGCAAAGGAGGAGCTTAATCACCATTTGGAAAGCCTTAAAGCAACCAAGAAGTTAAGGATCATTAGAGGTAAAACTCTAAACTAATTAGTTCAATGGTTGAAGCTTAATAAAATTTTGAAGAAAAGCCTTGGTCATTTTCTTTTGATTATGTTTATCTCCTTGGATTTATAAGACTTTCAATGTCTTACTTAAATCCATGTGTTTAGAGGCCTTCAATGTCCTTATAAACTCATGATTCATGAGGGGATTGAGGTTTTATTTTTAGTATGTTGAGTTAATGAGTCCAAACTTCATCCATAGTTTGAGATCATTACTTTGAGGTTTTATGAAGTCCTTCATACTTCATTGAAACCCATGAGTTCAAGTGTTATTAGTCTCCAATGACCATCAAATGGTAGGAGAAGTAGTCTAGTTTAAGTCCGCCTCCATGGCTTAAGCTAATCTTTTTCTTAGGTTTGAGGAGTTCTTCATACTTCATTTAAAACCTACATGTATGTGTGTCTTTAGTCTCCAATGACCATCAAATGGTAGGAGAAATAGTTTGGATCTAATCTAATCCCTATGGTTTAGGTTCATATGTCTCAAGATTTTATGAAGGTCATTCATACTTCAATGAAATCTCCAAATATCGATGTCTTTAGTCTTCAATGACCATCAAATGGTAGAAGAAATGGTTTGGTTTTAAGTCCAACTCATTGGTTTGATAGTTGGGGTAACAAACAAAAGTTGAACTTGATAAATGAAAACAGTGAGTTCACAAACTGTTTTTGATCAAAGATTTTTAGTTCGAAATCTAACCGTTGAAATCAAGTGAAACCAACGGGAAAGTGTCAATAACACATTAATCTACCACTGTAATTTTTGTTTTAAGGTGGTTTTATGTTTAGAGGGGTTTGATCATGAGTTTTGTGAGTCAACTACAATCTGCCCAGAGTTTCAGAATAGTTTCAGAACAGTAAAACGTCTTTGAAATTAGTAAATCAGATCTTTAATAAAGTATTTGTGACCCAAAATAATTTTTCCTAAGCAGATTAATGTGTTAGGAAACCACCCTAAAAAGAACTAAGCAATTCTGATCTTTTTACTATTTTTAAAAAATCATACAAGATCTCTGGACAGAGAGTTGCAAAATCCTGAGTGAGGTCTGGTATTTTCCATATTCCCAGAGATCTAACCGTTGAAACCTTGATTTTCTTTTTGGGTTAGAAACTAGACTCACAGAGGCATAACATATCCAAAAATCATTAAGATCAAACCGTTGAAAGTATTTTATTTCTATTTTTGAAAACATGGTCTGCTCTCTGTAATTCATAAAAAACTGCTTCTGTTTTTGTCTAATCTTATTTATTTAAACTCAAATGGTCTCCTAATGTCTTGGAATCCAAATCATGTTTTGAATAATGATAATTTAGCTTAAATCCAGAGGCTAAGTGATCCAAATTAGTGAATAAATTCATATCTCATTCTTATTCATATTCATGCATTCATTCATACATGTTAATATTCATAAGTAGGACTTATCTCTTGTCTAAATTGTATCTAATTGAACATGACTTAGGATTAATTATTTTTGATATTATATCTTGTCTAAGGCATGTGTACTACCCTTTGTTTTGTAGCGCATTTGAGGTACAATTTCTCAACTCTTCTCTAGTTTAATTCTATTCTTTGATTTATATTGATTTTAGGCTCCATGTGCGACACCTTAGCCTAGGTTTTTGCCTTATGTGTATATATGTGTTAGAGACCTTTTCTTAGATTTATTTGGTTCTTGCATGCATTGCACGTTTAATATTCGCGGCCGGATCCCGGGTATGTTTTCTAGTTCTCTATTGCATATCATGTTGCTTGCTATTTGAATTACGTGGCTTATGAATGATATTTTGCCGTTAGCAATTTTGCACCCTTTCAACATGCTTGTGTTATGTATACCTATATATGTATTAATTGAGGGCATGCTTAGATTAATAACTTGATTAAAAAGGATGTTGAGTAGAGGCCTATCGTGAGATAGGATGAAAGGGGGTGTTTTAGTCCGCCGGGCTCCTTCCCCTTTCATTCCATAATCCCCGGACCCAGTTTATCTTTGGTTTCGCAAAAGATCGGTTTGCTTTCAAAATGGTTTCTTAATTTTCCTTTTAAAAATTAAGTGGCGACTCATTTGTTTTAGAAATTGATTTTGAAAAGCTGTGGGTAAAAGAAGGAAAACCTGCGATATCCACACATGGCCATGGTTCTGGCCGAAACCCTGAATGGTTTGGATCATGCTTTTAATCAAGGAACTCTCCTTCTTTCTAGGGCGCCTTTGGTGTTACATACTTGGCTCTACGAGCGCCTTCAGTTATGGACTGGTAATGTGCCACAAGTTTACTTTCACAGGGCCGTGCTTCATTCTCATTACACTTTTGCCGATTGGGTTAGCATGATGGGTGCTTTATCTGAGGCCTACATTTACTGGATTGTGGGATGTTGGGGCCTCCATGCTATGACCACCAGCCTCAGGGATTACCAGAGAGTGTGTTTGATGGGTCTGAGAGAGACTTCTTTCTATCATCCTCGTCGATTGGCCAGACAGTACGGGCGAGTTCAAGAGGTCCCCCGGGGGTTTCCTGAGATGGTCTTTGCTTCTAGAGTCAGAGCTGTTAGTATTGCTGCTTTCATTAGTGGATGGGTCTGCCGAGTAAAAGCCTACTTCTAAAGATCTTTGAAGAAATAAAAGACACTAGACTTGATTGATTCTGCTTCTTTCCTCAAAGTGTCTTTGATATTTGTGATTGCTTTCTGAAAGAACTTTTTGTGTTTTCATTTATCCTTGTATTATTCAAAGTTTGTTTATCGGCGAACCTTGGTTACTTGGAGAAACTTATTTTATGCATTTGGCTTTCTAAAAACATTTGTAGTATGATTTTGATAAGATGTTTGCTATTGATACTTGTTTGAGCATGCTAGGACGATTAGAGGCAAACGAGACGGGTGGCCTAAGTTTGCCCCTAGTTTGGGATATGTATGGTTGTGAGGCAACCGAGGTAGATGACTGACGTTTGCCCCTAGTTTAGAAGAGGTTCAGGCAAACAAGGCAGGTGGCTGAAGTTTGCATCTAGTGTGAATGATGATTTATGGGTTATGGTAGGGACCGCAACTTTATTACTCTCAGACACTCATAATTTTGCCTAGGCACTGGTTAGGTGACCTTGCGAGCTCTTTTCTCTCTTTTGTTATTGCTCACTTTAGAGTTAACTCTAATTTTTGCATAGGCATCCTTTCAAATTTTTGACCTAGCGAGCCATCCTTTATTTCTCTTCTGAAAGTCTGCCTACGTACCCCGGAGCGGGGATCAGTTCCAACGTAGTTCGGGCCAAAGTCTTGAAAGAAAAGCGGTTGATTATGATGGTTTCGACTGAACCGATGCGGTTACCTACGTATCCCTGAGTGGGAATCAGGTCGAGCGTAGTTCAGGGTGAAGCTGGAGAGGAATTGGGCTACTTTTTTGGGTGGAGCGATCGAACCGATGCGGTTGCCTACGTATCCCCGAGTGGGAATCAAGTCGAGCGTAGTTCAGGGCAAGGCTTAAAAGGAATTTGGTAAAAAGGTCAAGCATAGTACTTTTTAGGGCGATCCATGTTGATTGGTTCTTTGAATTCGACACCGTCGAGGTCCATGATATACATCGCTCCTCCGTGGGTCAAAGATCGGATCTCGTAGTTCCTTTAGGACAAGGTCACCCTCGACAATTCTCCTCAGATGAACTTTCTTGATAAATGCACAGGCTATCCTCCTTTGATAGGTTCGGACGCGATCGACCACTGCTAGGGGCTTTTCATCTATGGGAGCCAATTCATCGTACCTTTCCCTTAACCAGTCAGATTCTGAAATTTCACATTCCACCATCACACGCAGGGATGGAAGTTCTATCTCGACTGGAAGTATTACTTCTATGTCATACACCAATGAATAAGAAGTCGCTCCCGTAGACGTCCTTATCAATGTTCTGTATCCCCAAAGCGCAAATGGTAGTTTCTCGTGTCAGTCTTTGTAAGTATCAGCTGACTTCTGCAGTATGGCCTTAACATTCTTGTTTGCAGCTTTGACTGACCCATTAGTTTGCGGCCTATATGGTCATGACTTGTGATAAGTGATAATTTTGTAATCCTTAAATAGATCCCTGACTTCTACTTTGAAATGACTTTCGTTGTCCGAAATGTTCTCATGGGGGACTCCATAATGGCAAATGAGATTTCTCTTGATGAATTTGACCACTTCCTTGGCCCCCCAACCTGTTGTAGGATGCGGCTTCTACCCATTTTGTGAAGTAGTCAATGGCTACCAAATTGTATCGATTCCCGTTTGAGGCCTTCGGAATAATTTTGCAAATGATATCGATTCCCCAAGTCAAGAATGGCCACAGGGAAGTCATAATATGGAGCAGAGATGGCGGTGCATGCATCATGTTTTCATGGATCTGGCACTTGTGGCACCTTCTCAGGTATTAGCAACAATCTTTTTCCAATGTTATCCAATAGTACCCTTGTCTTCCGATCTTTTTGGCCAGCATGTGTCCGTTCATATGTGAACCACATACCCTTCGTGTATTTCTTCCATCATCCTTCTAGCGCCCTTCCCGAACAAGCAAGTTAGGTTGTGACCATTGTACCCTTTCTTTAATAATTTTCTGCCGTAAATGATGAACTGTGCTATGAACCTTTGAATTGCTCTTTTATCTTTCTCAGTAGACTCTAGGGGGTATGTTCCCTTTTCTATAAAGTTCCAAACATCTTGATACCATGGTATTTCATTCTCTTCTTCTTCTATTGTAGTGATCATGCTAAATGACAGTTCGTATCTTTGCTCGATTACAAGAGGCATCATTTTTACCCCTACAGGGATTTTGATCATAGAGGCTATGGTAGCCAATGAATCTGCTAACTGGTTCTCTTCTCTAGGTAGGTAAAAGAATGTTATGCTCTTGAACTGTTTCTCGATTCCATCAAGATGGTCATGGTAGGACTTCAACCTCTCTTCTTTCACCTTCCATTCTCCTCTGTCTTGTGACATAATGAGATTTGAATCTCTGAAGACATCCAACTTTTGAACTCTCAATTCTATGGCCACTTCCATCGCCAGAATCCATACCTCGTATTCAACAGTATTATTGGTGGCATTATAATTGAGCTTGACTGCCAGTGGGGTGTGATCCCCATTTGGCGACACCAGGATCATACCTACTCCATATCCTTTCATGTTGGCTGCCCCATCAAAGTATAACTTCCACTGTTCTTCTTTGATTTCCATGATATTCTCATCCGGGAACGGGAAGTCTCCATTTTCTTTAGAATCAACAGCGTGTTCCGCAAGATGCTCAGCTATAGTTCTCCCTTTTACCAATTTGCTTGTCACATACTTGATATCGAATTCAGATAGTAGGAGTAGCCAATGGGATATATGAGCGTTCAGGGCGGGTTTTTCGAGGAGGTATTTTAGAGGATCTATGCGGGATACGAGCACAATTGGAAAGGCCAGCATGTAGTGCCTTAATCAGTGGGTGCACCAGACTAGGGCCCAAAATGCTTTTTCAAGGATAGAGTAATTGAGATCATACCCAGTCATCCTCTTGGTAAGGTAATATATGGCTTTTTCAGAGTGGCCTTCTTCCCCTTCTTGGGCCAATATGCACCCCATGACATTTTCGAAGACAGATAGGTAAAGAAATAAGGGCTTGTGAGGAGTGGGTGGTGAAAGGATGAGCGGTTTTTGAAGGTAGGCTTTTATTTTATCAAATACGGCTTGGCATTGGTCATCCCATTAGAACTTTTCTCCTTTCCTCAGTAACTGCAGCAAGGGATCACATGTATTTGTGAGCTTGGACATAAAGCGGCTGATGAATAAGATCCTTCCGAGGAATCCTCTCACTTTTTTCTCATTTTATGGCGGCACCATTTCTAGAATTGCCTTGATTTTGGAGGGATTGACCTTTATCCCTCTTTGTGTAATGAGAAAACCTAGGAGCTTCAAGAGGTCACACCGAAAGTGCACTTCTTTGGATCCAATCTCATCTTGTACTTGCGCAATCTTTCAAAAATCTTCTCTAGTGCCACCAAGTTCCCTTCTCTATCCTTGGATTTCACGATCATATCATCTATGTACACTTCTACTTCCTTGTGAATCATGTCATGCAACAAAGTAGTGGCAGCTCTTAGGTAGGTTGCTCTAGCGTTCTTGAGTCCGAAAGGCATTACCCTATAATAGTATGTCCCCCAAAGTATGGTAAATGTCATCTTTTCCCGATCTTCTGGCACCATTAGAATCTGATTATACCCCGAAAAGCCATCCATGAATGACAGTAGCTCATGTCCTACTGTGTTATCTACCAAGACATCGATGTGGGGAAGCGGGAAGTCGTCCTTAGGACTGGCTTTGTTTAGATCACAGAAGTAGACGCACACACGAACTTTTTCATCCTTCTTAGGGACTGGCACGATGTTGGCAACCGATTCCAGATACTCTATAACAATGATAAACCCTGCCTTGAACTATTTTTCTACCTCTTCTCTGACCTTCAGTGCCCATTCTGGCCTCATGCGCCTCAATTTCTGCTTGACAGGTTTAGAATTGGGGAGAAAGGGAATACTATGTTGGACAATGTCGGGGTCGCCCCAGGCATGTCCTCGTAAGACCAAGCAAAAACATCTTTGAATTCTTTTAGCAAGAGAGTCAATTTTTATTTTTCTTCTTTATTAAGTGTCGAGACAATTTGCACAATTTGTGGATTATCTCTTTCACCTAGGTTAATCGATAAAGTGTCTTCGATTATTTCATAAGCAGGTGGTTTTTCAATTAGTTGCTTAAGTTCGATTGGGAGGTCCTCGGAGGGATTTGTGCATTCACAAGTATTAGACACAAAGGAGTAAGCAGAATCGTTTTTCATTTCATTCATGACAAGTGGAGTGATTACATCAGACAATGATGTGCCCACAGCGGCCGATTTTGGTACAGACTCGATAATAGGAAGTACAGACTCTAGGGGAATAGGGGATAGGGAGACACAAACAGATGATTCTACAGCCTGGTTGCTCAAACCCTCCTCAATTGGCATGATCTGATCATCTTGGCTCTTGGCCCTCTTTCCTTCCTTTTCTTCAGCGAACTCTTCCCACATTTTCTCGATGGTTGCAGTGTCCAAGAACTTCAACCAGTCCTCCTCTGGGGGTTTTCACAACTTCTTTGGGATAGAACGAATCTTGATAGGGGGGCCTTTCACAGTCAGCGAAGATCTCAAGCCTGGGGTGCCTTTTTCCAGTGGTCTGGTTGATCCAAGGTTCAGGGAACCTAAAATTGGGGCAATCATCCCCTTCCTTGATAAATTCCCATTCAGGGTCTTGCGGTGCCGTGGGAGACTCCTCAGTTTCTTCTTCCACGGTTTTTGTAGCTCGATGTCCTCTTCGGTGGGCTTGTACCGTAATCTAAAAATGCATTTTTGTCCTTTGACCTGAGGGAACTCCCGAATCCTTTGTTGGCGTCGGCCCAATCCCATTCCAGGGAAGTAGTTCATTTTATGGACGATATTGACCACTGCAGAGTGGACCTCTGGGAACCTGTCTACATCACTAATTATATGGATCTTTTCCATGAAGAATCCTCTGATTTCTCCTTCTTCTAGTTCAGGCATTTGGATTTAAAAGATAGGAGCATAGCTTGGGAAGGCCTCATTTCCCCAACTGTTGCCAAGGATGATTTTTACCTCTTTTTCATTAATGTATTTGATCAGTTGGTGCAAAGTGGATGACACGGCTTTGTTGACATGCAGTCAGGGCCTCCCAATCAATAAATTGAACGAGGCAGGTATGTTCAACACTTAAAAGATTTCAGTGGTAACCAAAGATCTTACCCTGATTTGGAGAGAAATAGTCCCCATCACATTCCTCTTGGTGCTATCATAGGCCCTCACAGATTGCACAGATGGTGTGATGTCAAGGATGTTGACCCCCAAGGCAGTGCCAGTTCTTAGAGCACAAACATTTAAGGCAGAGCCAGTATCGACCAGACAGAATAGCACCTACTACCCCTTGCATCCGACGGTGATGTACAGAGTTTTGTTATGCACAGATCCTTCCAGTGGCAAATCCTCATCGGAGAAGGTAATGACTGGATCAGGGGTGAGTGTACTTAAGAAGGCCACCATATCTTCTGGTGCAGTGTCAATAGGGACCTCAATTCTAGCCAAGGCATTCAACATGGCCTGCCTATGCCTATAAGATGTTACCATGATGTCCCATATCGAGAGATGTGCTTGAGTTTTCTTCAAATACTTTATCAATTCGTTGTCCTCTTTGATGACCTCATCCATTTTTCCTTTTCCCTTATCCGTGATTGGCCCTTTCTCCATGGTTTCTGTGACCGGTTATGGAGGTTGATAATGATGACCCGACCTAGTCAATCTCGGCAGGAGTAGGTCCTTTCACAGCCCCATCTTCTTTGAATCACTCGTAATTTGTTCCCATAAACAGCTTTTTTGGCTCATCCCATATGGAGGCGTCACTTTCTTTATTAGGATCGTACCATTTGAGATTTACTGCCCCTAGATCATGCTCTTCCAGGAAGAACAAATCTTATTCATCATCTAGATGTTGCTGCCATTCCTCATCTTTTCCTTCAATCAGATAGATTTTTGTAGAATCCTGGATGTCAATGCGGGCTAGGGGAAGTCTTATGGGGATTATGAGGGTAGAAGGATCGAAAGTAGTGGGGTTGGATTCAATGAGGCTGATATTTTGGTGGTTTGGTAGGGGATTTTGGGTGATATGAGGCTATTTGGGAGGGGGTTCAATGATATTCTGATCAATGAGGACTTGGATATCATGGCGAAGACGCATGCAATAATCGTTGTTGTGGCCAAGGGCTTGGTGGTACGTGCATCTTTTAGACATATCACAACTGGGTGGTAGAGGGGTGTTTCGAGGCTTAAGGAGTTGGAGGTGGCCCTTTTTGAAGAGGCGGTTTAAGGCTGAGGAAAGCGAGATTTCTAGCTTGGCAAAATTGCGAGGGGGCTTTTTCTAGAAAGGGTGATTGGAGGAGTTAGCTTGGTTGGAGGATTGGTATGGCCTAAGAGGGTACGCCATGGGTTGACAGCTAAGAGCATTAACATTCGGGGGGTTGCGAGAGTAGCTGGGCATGTTTGGCTAACTTGGAGGCTCTTCTTTCTTAATCTTCCCTTCCCCGATAGCATCTTCAATTTGAGACCTGACTTCAAATAACTCTTCGAAGGTAGAGATAGATATATAGAATAGTTTCTCATGATAGAGCGGTTGCAAATTTCGGATTAACAACCTCACCTGTTCCTTCTCAACTGGTTGGTGGGTCATCTGGGCCACTTTATTTCTCCATCTGCCTAAGAAAGCGGTGAAGGATTCATTATTGTTTTGCCGAGTAGTTTCCAAATCCCTGATTGTAACATCCAGCTCTTGATTGTAAGAATAGTGATCGACAAATACCCGAACGATGTCTTCCCATGCCTGAGTTTTGGAAGCTTCCAAGGTATGGAACCATGACAGTGCAGACTTTGCGAGAGTTTGTAGGAACTGCATTGCAATGTGCTTATGAGTGCAGCCCATTGACTGGAAGATGCTCATGCACAGCTTCACATGACTTTTCGGATTTCCAGTTCCATCAAAATGATCAATGGCAGACATCTTGAATTTTTCTGGCTGTTTTAGCTTAACAGGTTCGAAGAGCCCCTCCAGGTCTAGCATGTAGTCAACCCCTTTGCTTTTCCTCAATAGGCTTTCTATCTTGTCAACGTTTTCCATTTTCTCCTGGAACCTCTTCTCGTATACAGGCAGTGGGACTCCTTGAAACCAATCTTCTTCCCCATTATTCTCAAGAGGTGGTACAAACCCTGGCGGTGGAGGTGGCATGAAACCTGGTGGTGCTAGGAACCCAGGTGGATATTGCGGCTGCTGCTATTTCAATTATTCCATAAACCTCAAGAGTTGGGCCAGGCTGTCGTACTGCTGGCTTATGGTGACTCCTAATTCAGTGACCTTGTTTTCTAATTCTTCCTGATTCATGTTGAAAATACTTGTTGTGCTGATTCTGACCAAATGATTATCTGAATTTTTGACCCAGGATGAAGATCCCAGCTGCTGACTTTAAGAATCTATAGTGACCCTATAGATTTGAGAGGATCGTATCAAATTCTGACAGTGATGACTTTAGACAAACAAATGACAGTGATGTTTAACCAACGCGGATTGACTTGTGTACAAACTGACTGAGAGAGTGCATGCGGACTAACAGGTATGGTGCATGCAAATGAGACAAACATGCGAATACAAGCCCTAATCTATATGGTGCTCCTACTTCTAGCAGATAGCAGTTAAGAAAATAAGGTCCTAGCTATACAGAGTGTGATAACCATACCTTCTAGTATGATCACTAGGGGATAACAGGGGTTTCTAGGATATTCTGGGACATTTGGACAAAGTTTCTGGGAGAAACTGGCTATATCTGGGATATCTGGACAGAGTTTCTGGGAGAAACTGGATATTCTGGGACATCTGGACAAAGTTTCTGGGAGAAACTGGTTATTCTGGGACATCTGGATAGAGATTTTAGGAGAAGCTGGTTATATCTGGGATATCTGGACAGAGTTTCTGGGAGAAACTAGTAATATCTGGGATATCTGGACAGAGTTTCTGGGAGAAATTGGATATTATGGGACATCTGGATAGAGTTTTTGGGAGAAACTGGATATTCTAGGAAATTTGAACAGAGTTTCTGGGAGAAACTGGTTATATCTAGGATATCTGCACAGAGTTTTTGGGAGAAACTGGTTATATCTGGGATATCTGGATAGAGTTTATGGGAGAAACTAGTTATAGTGAAACTGATTATATATGGGATATCTGGACAGAGTTTCTGGGAGAAATTCGTTAAATATGATGGGGGTGATGATGGTGATCATACTGTCTAGTGAGTTTTCATACTTTTATGACTTAGGACCAAAAAACAAGATTTATGGTGTATATCTTTGTGAGCATGGAGCAGAATGTGATCACATGTGAGTGATTGCTTTGGGAATCATAAGAAAGAGGTTATGTTCTATGCCACATAAGCGTCTACACTGCACAGGTAATCCCGTCAGGGCATACAGCAGTTATATCACATTGTCCTATCTGAAATAATAAATGAACAGTCCTATGAAAGGTTCTTTAGGAATCTATATGCAAAGGTTGGGTTTAGTCAAAGAGGGTCCATTGACGAGAGTTCCAGTATACCGTCAAGGAGACAGTACGGAAGTTTTTACTCTTTTTGATATACCTTAGAAGGTACAGTATCAATGGTGACTTGTGTCCTGGCACAGCAAGACCTGAACAATGTCAGCGCCGCGTTTCAGACACAGTCACAGGGTAAAATGCAAAGTGCAATGTGGTGATCCAGACACAATAAAAAGATGATTTTAAGTATGATTCTTATGAGTCAAACCTCTGCATTATTTTGTTTTGAAAATAAAAAATCCCCAGCAGAGTCGCCAGATTGTGGACACGCGGAATTCTACCTCTTTGTTTTGATTTGAGATTGTTTTGAAAGAGAAAAAGAAAAGGAAGGTCTGTTGAAAACAGATACAGAGTCGCCACTTGGTCTTTAGGGAGCCAAAAAACCCAATTTGATTCACCCAAACGGATAAATGGCACCGGCCTTTCATAACCAAAGAACTTGGCTCGGGATTTTGGTACGAGAGATGAAGTAGCCTTTGTCACGACTAAAACACCCTCAACTCGCCCCGTCTCTTGACGGGCCTCAATTAGCATCCAAATAATCATCTTTTAATATGTTTGGTTCGACAATTAATACTATGATAGTATATTACATTTCATAAGAAAATTGAAATAGAAGATCAAAAGATAAGATATCATTCAGAAGATCTAAACCAAATATCACACAATGCATAGGTAAAAGATCACACAAACAAACCTAGGAAAATCGTCTAATAACATATCAAGTAATCAAGTTTTCCTAATCTAGGAGGGGACATAGATTGTTCTTGAAACAAATAATCAAAGAGATCAAAATATTCTTAGCAAGCTAGAATGATGCATGTTAATCTTTGGGAAAAGAAGACCTCTCGATCCTCAGGATGGATGAGAAAGGATGATTAGATTGAGGGGAAGCATCGACGTGTGATCAATTTCATTCCTTATAATCTTGTTAGATTAGGGGTCACAAAAGCCCCAAATCTTGCATGGATGCAATGTATGATTCTAGAATGTGCAAAGGTTGTAGTGTGTTTGTGTACATAGACTTTCTAAAGTGACTTAGAAGTCTAAAATATGAATGAATGTATGGAGGAAATCATCATGGGATATGTACAAATTTATTATGGACCATTTCCTAAGAGATGAACTAATTTGAAATACATATAAGCATCAAATCAAAGGATGGAAGTAAAGTATACTTGATGTGAATAGTGGACAGAATAGTGACTTTGTTTTGTGTAAATTGAAAAGTAGGATTAGAAATGTTTTCAATGCATGATTTTTTATGGAGATCATACTTATTGTGTCTAGAACATAAATAAAAAATCCAATCTTAAATAACTATTACAGATTGAGAGAAATCATATAAATAAATATAGGTTACTCAGAAACAGAGTCCATATTGTCGACTGAAATGTTGAAAAATCTTAGAAAATGAAAACGAAAGATCTAGAGGCCCATATTATACAAAAGGTTTTTTAAGACACTGAAGTTCAAGGGAAAATGAGTTGGGACCACTCCTTTTGGAAAAGGTTTCTGTCTAACAAGTTGAAAGTCAACCAAGCTGCTATAACAGCAAAAACAAAATATTTGGATAGAATGTTTGGGTCCAAATGGACCACTTCCAAGTATTTCCAAGTCAAACCAAAAATCATGGGTGTTCTATAATGAGTTAAGAAGATTTTCCAAGTGGTATCATGTTAATACTTTGAGTATTGAGTCCTAGAGAAATCTTTGAACTCAGATTGTTCATTGTTTTGAAGATTTTGGGAAGACTAGGGTCTTATTCTTTAAAATCAAAATGATTTGTTTTAGAGGGGTTTTGAAATAGAGGTTTTAAAAGTAAATTTTCAGCACTTAAATGGAGATTATGACCACTTGAAATATCAACATTTGAACCCATATCAATAACCTTCAAGGTTGTTGGAGACATTGTTTTTATTTTTTAAGACAACTTCAAGAATACATAGGAATGTATTGAAGTTGAAATCATCATCTATCAAACATGTTTTTGAGGTCAAGAGCTAGTATCCATAAGGATTCACTCACCTCAAACTTCATGTCATCATCTAGATAATGATAGACTAGTAAGTAAATAAAGAAAATAAGAAAGAAATGGGATTAAGGAAGGATAATCACAATATGTAAACAAGTAAGTAAGTAATCAATCGATGATATTCATGATGACTTTTGACTTGTAGCTTGGTATTTCACTCATATATGGTGACTTTAGACATGGAATAAACTTCCTATCTCACAAATGCTCACTAAAATGGTGGTTGGGTGTATTGAATGTGAAGTAAATGGGAGTAATGAAGTAGAAAACAAAGTTTAGAACTCACTTTTTTGTTGAAAAATCAAAGGAAGAATCTCACTTTCACTCTCCTATCCTTATCTTCTACAAGTTTTCTCTCTATAACTTCTCTAAGCTTTGTATTTGCACCCCCAAAATGAGAAGTCAAGGGGGGTTTGTATAGGCCAATTTGGGGTAGTTTTGAGGTTTAAGAAGTGATATGCCCAGAAATATTCTGCTACAGTCAAGCCTCCATGTCAATAGCAAAGGACCCAGATTATCCAGAAAGGGAGCTGGTGGCCCACCGATCCCGAGGTC
Organism: Hydrangea macrophylla; assembly: GCA_033977485.1. Taxonomy (NCBI): domain Eukaryota; kingdom Viridiplantae; phylum Streptophyta; class Magnoliopsida; order Cornales; family Hydrangeaceae; genus Hydrangea; species Hydrangea macrophylla. The sequence continues at coordinate 1,695,818 of CM066992.1, forward strand.
CTTTGAGTGTAACCGCTCGGTATGCTCACACAGCCCGGGCGTACGATGCAGTAGCTCTCCATGAGGTGTAGTTTGATAGCCAAGCTGCTCAGCAGTTTCCTAAATCAGTCAGAAGACTAATGGAATGTGAAAATAGTTTCTTAAGCCATTTAGGAAACCTCCCATGATTTATGCTCATCAACTTGTGACTAGATAGGGCTTCTTTATCTTATTTAGTTGCCTTGTACGGGTGGCCTCTTGCACCTATAAAAGGGGCCACTCACCCCCATCAAAGCAAATCGCATTCTTAACCTAGAGAATAGCTATACACACTGATACGTATACACCCAGCCGGTATTAGTGGTAGTGCCGCCAGGCCCGCCGGTGTTCTTCTAGTGAAGCGCACTAATGCACCTATAGACGTAGGTCACCTTATTAATGGGGCTGAACCACATACAATTGTTTGTGTTACGATATCTCTCTCTCCATCTCTCTCTTACCAATTTTCGGCATCATCAGTTTGGCGCCGTCTGTGGGAAACGACAAAGTTTTTCACCAACAAATTCTTGACTGATCAACATGCCACCGAAGACGGGTAAGAAAGCTACTGCTCCGACCGATCAGGAGAACTTGCAGCTCGAGGAGCAGGCAGTCTCCATGACCTCCAAGCAGGTGACGATAGTGATCGCGCAACTCCTGGAAGGCCAACTGTAAACCTAGCAGCAAATCGAAGTGTTGTTGGCCTTACAGGAGAAGCGCCCTTAATCAGAGAACCACACTGAGAAAAGTGCACCCTACTGGGAGCTCGGAAGAGTCCGAAACCATACCCACTCTGCACTGGTATCCCCGTCGGATTGGGAACACGCCCGGGAAGGTGATCGTAGCGGAGCGCCCAAGCGCCCCAGGAGACGAGCTCTGACCAATCCTCGTTGGGTGGAACATGCCAGGGACATCATCGACAGGCGGCGCGCCTCCAGGGGGGAAGGATTAGGACTGAATTCCCTAGGGAATCAGCCAAAGACCCTCTGGTCCAGAGCTGGGGAGATCTTAGGCATACGATTAGCCAGAGCCTGAGCCAGAGCCGGATTCTATCCCCGAGGTCAACACGCTTCGAAGAGGAAGCCTTATCATCTGATCCGACTTACCGCTCGGAATCGAAAGGAAGACCGAGCGGGAAGATGTGAACGCTTAAATCCAGGGCTTGCAGAAACAAATCGAGGAGCCGAACCGCAAGCAGCGTCCTGACCATACCAACACGGAGACCGAGTCACCCAATATCGCTCAGGTCACCGGATTCCCCATCCTGCGGAAGTTTAAGCCACCGCATCTCAGTTCTTATGACGAGATAGGGAGCCAAGTGGATCACATTCGCACCTACAGGGCCCAGATGGCATTGGTTACCACCATCGATGAATCGTTGTGCCTGGCCTTCCCTAACACTCTTAAGGGGCCAACAGTGTAGTGGTTCCACGCCCTCAAGCCCCAAACGGTTGATGACTTCAAGACGTTGAGCAAGCTGTTCATTAGCCAGTTCGTAGGGATGCTCGACCGATCGCAACCGGATACCCAGCTGTTGACTGTCAAACAGTACAAGGACGAATCCCTAAGGGAGTATGTGGATCGCTTCAATCAGTAGAGGCTCTAGATCTACAATTTGAACAAAACAACAGCTATTATAGCCTTCTGTTCAGGAGTTCAACATACCAAGGTTGCTACGTCATTCCATCGAGACCGACCAGTAACCCTGGTGGAGCTCTCGGAGAGGGTCGGAAAGTGCATAGACACGGAAGAATTTTTGAAGTCCAAATGCGCCGGCTTCGCGAGAGATGAATCCCGAAAGCCAAACGGCAACGTGAGGACTCTGAGAAGGGTCTGGTAAAAAAGCCTAAGCAAGACCAGCAGAGAGGAGATCGGGATCAGCCACAGATCACTTTCATGCCTTTGTCTCAACCAATCCATAAGGTTATGGCCGCCGGAGAGGCGCAGAGGTTACTTCAACAATCGGCAAATCTAAAAGCCCCGCCCAGGAAGAGGAATTGGGACAAGTTTTGCCACTTCCATAGAGACCACGGCCGCAACACAGAGGATTGCTTCAAGTTAAAGATTGCCATTGAAAAACTGATCGAGCAGGGACATCTTGCAGAATACGTCGCGACAGATGGACGGCCTGCGCAAGGAGCCCGAGCTCCCGGTCAAATACAGCCTCTTGGTCAAATCAACGTGATCTTCGGAGAAATGTCGGGCGGCGGGGACTCACAGTCGGCACGGAAGAGGCAAACTCGGGCATCCCGGGCAGATGTCTGGCGGCTCCCAGCCAACTGATGTTTTGATGTTCACCTTCGACGATTTGAAGGGTGTCCACTGCCCCTATGACAACCCATTGGTTGTGACGCTCTCCATAGCCAATTACGTGGTCAAGAGGGTATTGGTAGACACAGGCAGCTCGACCGACATCATGTTCGTGTTAGCGTTCGATCAGCTCGAGATAGCCAGGGATTGCCTCCGACCGGTTTGCTACTCCCCTGGTAGGTTTTAACGGATCAAGCACCCCACCGCTCGGTACCGTGGAACTCCCTGTGCTTATGGGAACTTACCCTTAACAGACCTCCCTACTGGAAAATTTTGTGATCGTGGAGGCCCCATCTACCTACAATGTCATCCACGGGATGCCTACACTCAACAAAGCCAGGGCTTTCGTCTCTACTCATAGTTTGACAGTTAAGTTCCCGACCCCTCATGGACCCGGGAGCCTACGTGGAGATCAGGCGACCGCCCAGAGTTGCTATGTCAGTTCCCTTTGGCGGGGAGACATCACCGAGTCATTGAACGTTTAGGAGATGGACCCGAGGGACCAGAATGATAGAATAGGCCCGATCAAAGAATTGGAACAAGTGACGTTGGACCTGCAACTCCCAGACTGAATGGTCAGCATCGGCACCCTGCTGTAGCCCCGCCTTAGGGAGAAGCTGATTCAATTCCTGCAACAGAGTCAAGATGTGTTCGCCTGGTGCCACGAAGATATGCCCGGGATTGATCCTCGGGTAATGTCTCATCGGCTCAATGTTGACCCAGCCTCCCGGCGGGTGAAGCAGAAGAGACGGGGCATGGTCCCCCGAGAGACAAAAAGCGGTGTGTGAGGAGGTCGAGAAGCTCCTCAAAGCCCAATCCATACGAGAGGTCCACTATCCCGACTAGGTAGCTAATGTAGTACTTTTCAAGAAAAGCAACAGGAAGTGGAGGATGTGCATGGACTTTACTGACATGAATAAAGCCTGCCCCAAGGACTGCTATTCGCTGCCTAGGATAGACTTCCTTGTGGATTCCACGGCCGACCATTTGCTCCTCTTGTTTATGGACACCTACTCCGGGTACAATCAGATCAGCATGTACCCCGGGGACGAAGAAAAGACCTCGTTCATCATGGATCAGGGGACCTACTACTATAAAGTCATGCCCTTCAGCCTCAAAAATGCTAGGGTAACTTATCAAGGCCTGGTCAATCATATGTTCAAATACGTAATCGAGAAATCAATGGAGGTATATGTTGATGATCTGCTGGTTAAAAGCCAGGACAAGTCTGACCATCTGGAACATTTTGCTGGGGCCTTCAACACTTTGAGAAAGTTCGGGATGAGGTTGAACCCGGCCAAGTACACATTTGGCATCTCATCTAGAAAGTTCTTGGGGCAACTGGTCAGCAGGCGGGGAATCGAAACAAACCTCGAGAAAATCAAGGCTATCATCAACATGCGGTCGCCCAGGTCAACGAAAGAAGTACAAAGTCTGGACAGACAGGTTGCCGCGTTGAACAGGTTCATGTCCCGAGCGACCGATCGGTGCCTACCATTCTTCAAGATACTCCGTAATTTCAATGGTCAGAGGAGTGTGAGGAGGCATTCTAGAAACTCAAGAAGTACTTGGTGTCTCCCCCTCTGCTCTCAACACCTATACCAGGGGAAGAATTGTTCTTATACCTGGCAGTATCACCCTCAGCGATCAGCTCGGCACTCGTTAGGGAAGAGCACGGGATACAGTTCCAAGAGTACTATACCAGCCAGGCTCTCCAAGGCGCGGAGAGCAGATACTCCCACATCAAAAAACATGCATTCGCTCTCATCACCTCTGCCCGGAGACTCCATCCGTACTTTCAGGCCCATGTCATTGTGGTCCTTACTGACCAACCTCTCAGTAGGATCTTAAGCAGGCCTGACACGTCTCGGATGCTCGTCAAGTGGGCCGTAGAGTTGTAAGAATTTGAAGTGGCCTATCTCCCATGGACGGCAATCAAAGGACAAGTAGTAGCAGACTTTCTAGTTAAGTTTACATATCCGGATGACCCGGTTGAAGAGATCGACCCACCGGTCCTACCGCTAGGGTTACAGGCTGACATCCCCACCTGGGTGCTGTATGTGGACGGATCCTCAAACCAACAAGGCAGTGGGGCAGAAATCATCTTGACTACTCCCGACGATATCCAGCTCGAGTATGCCCTAAGGTTCGGGTTCTGTGCCTCTAACAACGAGGCTGAGTATGCAGCCCTATTGGTCAGATTACAATTGGCCACTTCCATGGGTGCGCAACAGGTCCAAGGTTACAGCAACTCTCAGCTCGTGGTGAATCAAGTTAACCAAGAGTACGAAGCCCACGGAGACAACATGGTTACCTATCTAGCCCTTGTCTGAGTGGTTTTGAAGAAGAATCAGGGTCTTTCCATCACGCTGATACCCAAAGAGGAAAATACAAGGGCCAATTGGTTAGCCCGCATCGCTTCGTATTCTGAGTCAGACTTGCCCAGGATATGGATAGAATACCTACCCGATCCAAGTGTGATCGACTCAGAATGCATGGATGTGGAACCAAACGCCTTAGGACCCAGCTGGATGGACTCGATCGTGGCATTCCTGACAACGGATGTGTTGCCAAATGAGAAAGAGGAGGCCCGCCGGGTCAGGTACCGGGCGGCCCGATATCATCTTGTAGACAGCATCCTCTACAAAAGGGGATTTTCTGTACCGTATCTCTGCTGCGTCCATCTCGCACAGGTCCAATCAGTGTTGTATGAAATCCATGAAGGAGTGTGCGAAAATCACATCGGAGGCCGGGCACTCTCTAGAAAGGCCTTACTCTCCCATGATCAAAAGATGCGACAAATGTCAGAGATACTCTCCCATGATCAACCGATCGGGAGAGCTCCATACACCAATCGAAAGCCCCTGGCCCTTTGCTCAGTGAGGTATCGACATTGTCGGGCCCCTACTGATGGGAAAAGGACAGGTCAAGTTTGCAGTCATCGTCATTGACTACTTTACCATGTGGGCGGAGGCCGAGCCCTTGGCATCAATAATAGAGCAAAAAATGGAAAGCTTCATGGAAAAGAACATCCTTAGTAGGTTCGGCATTCCCCGTGTTCTGGTCAACGACAATAGTAGGCAATTCGACACCCCATTATTCAGGCAGTTGTGCTCGGGCTATAGGATACTTAATCACTACTCCTCTCCCGAGCACCCTCAAGCCAATGGTCAAGCCGACGTGACGAACCGGACGATCCTGCAGTCGATCAAAACAAGACTTGAAATCGCCAAAGGACCGTGGGCTGAAGAACTACCAACCCTCCTGTGGGCCTACCGAACTACGCCCCGAGCGGCAACAGGTGAGACGCCATTCTTATTAACCTACGGGTTCAAGACGGTGGTCCCCACAGAGATCGGGTTGCCTACTTATCGGGTGGCGAATTACAGCGTGCCCGACAAGGAAGATGCACTCAGAATAGAACTGGAGTTGGTAGAGGAAAAAAGAGACCGAGCCTATTTAAAGGTGGCGGCCTATAAGCAGCGGGTCTCGCGATATTATAATAGTAAGGTAAAGCATCACAGTTTTTAAGTAGGAGACCTCGTCCTTAAGGCAGTGAACCAGTCTACCCGAATCTCGAGGCATGGGAAGTTGGGGCCAAACTGGGAAGGTCCATACATAGTTACCAGAGTCAACCGACCGGGAACTTACTTGCTTCGGAGCCTGGATGGACGTGATCCGTCTCACCCTTGGAATGTGCAACACCTTCGGAAGTACTATCAATAACCCTGAGATATGGGCAATTTAGCATTGGTTAGGAAATTTTTGTAGCTCCATTTGAGCATTCATTATAAGTTTTTGACTAAAATAAAAGACTTTACTTTGCAAAATTACTCCTATCAGCTGCCCAATATTGAAAGACCTGGGGCATAACCCCGAGGCGTGACAGACCTTGGATCAAAACCAAGGCACTAAGACCTCGGGCCTAACCCTGAGGCTCCTAAAAGACCTCGGGCCTAACCTCGAGGCATAAAAGACCTTGGCTCAAAACTAAGGCACAAAGACCTATGGCTAACCCCTAAGGCAGAAGACCTTGGCTCAAAACCAAGGCATTAATACCTCGGGAACATAACCGTGGCATAAAAGACCTCGGGCCTAACCTGCGGCACCGGCTTCGCTTCGGCCCAACCAGCGATGGGGGCGAACCCTGATGATGGCAAGCCTCGAATGAACCTACAACCACCCATGTTCCAGGTCGATTTCCTATGGTCACTCACTCCTGCACACCCGCGTTAGCAAAATGCTTAGAAGGGTAGGGACTGGGCCAAAACCAAAATAGGAAATCACACCGGTCATTAAAAGGACTTGGAATCCTAACATTCCTAAGTACTTACAGTGATCAGAGATAAACATCTCGGACAGTAAAACAGGAAGTTCCTATAATACGCTGGGCCATCTCGAACGGTAAAACAGGATTTTCCTATAATACACCGGATCATTCCAGATGGTAAACAGGACAAGTTCCTATGATACACAGGGCGATTTGCCTTGAAAATAGGTATGTAAGACTAGCGGTTCTACTGGTTACGGTCCTAAACCATTTACTAAGGCAGGGATTTAGGTCGGTTAAAACTGGGCGACTACTGGCAATCACAAACAGGAACACAAGTACAAAAATAGTACACAGTTGATGAAAAGGTGGTTTGATCGACCTTTTCATTAATTAAAAACTATTTGTACAAGGCCTGGGGGGCAGTTGTAGTAGCCTCCCCCCCAAAAAAAAGAAAAAAAACTACAACACAAAAGAAAACAGGTCGGGGACCTCAGTCGTCCACCTCGACCACGTCTTCGGCCTCCCCAGCCTCCTCTTCGAGGGCAGCTCCGCTTCCAGGTCCCGAACCCCATCTGGGGCAGGTACAACGGTTTCATCACCAGTAGCGGGGCCCTCATTAGCAGGGGGACCGACGTCCCAATAGTCCGAGTCAATGCCCTCATAGGACAAGATGTCCCACTCGGGGCGATCCCGGGCTACCTGCCGTTTCAGATCCTCGAAGCCCTGGAAGAAGCCGTCGTCAAAAGCTTCCTCCCGGGCCCCAGCTGTGGATGCCTCTGCCAGCTCCTTCTCCTATGCCTCCACCGCTGCTGCGTTAGCCTGAGCAGCCTCTAGGTCGTCCTGAGGGGCAGCCAGCTCGGCTTGAGCAGCGACAAGGCTCAAGGCCAAACCTTTTACCTTGTCCTTCTTCACAACCAGAGTGGTTCCCCTGGCCTCTGAGATTGCCCGCTCCTCAGACAGAGTGGCTTCAATAGCAGCGGCCCTTTTGGCCAATGAAGGCAGGAATGACTCAGCCCCGGCTGCCATACATCCGACCTGCGAAGAAGTGAAAACTGACCGGTCAGTAAATAGGCATAGTTGGTAAAATGAAAAAAAAATAAAAATAGAAAAGGAAACAGGGGCAGGAGAACTCACCATGTGAGAGAGGCTGTACTGCCAGTTCTGGAAGTCCTCGGGAGACATGTTTCCACATGCCTCTACTTGACTGGGAGCAAGCTTGGTTTCACTCGCTCCCTGATCTCGGTCGAGATAGCCATCGGTGCCACGGCCGGTATCCCCGCCCGGGGGGCAGTCTCTTCAACTACCACCAAGTGGGGCGTTGAGGTCCCTACTGGCTCTGGACGGTTTGCTACCCAGTGCCGGATCCGCCTCAGCAGGTGCTCTCCACCCGAGGCCTAAGCAGCAGGCCTTTTTCCTTGTGCCACCGCCATTCAAATGGTAGCAACAGCAGTGGCAGCGGCAAAGGCAACGGCAATGGCCTGCCTCTCCCTCAGTTGCTCCATATTTCTCTTCGGAGCCATCTCTGCAAAAGGAAAAAATTGGACAGTTAAACCACCAGTGTAGAGAACAGGGAAGGAGTACCACGGGGGATGGCAGAGTTCGAGCACTCACTAGGAAGAATTGAGGGGAATACCGGAGCTTCAGTGGGCTGAACTCGGTCGTCAATATCTCAGACGTCATCGATCCCAGTCAGCACGTTCCAGATGTTAACTGGTCGGTCTGCCAACACTACACCAAAATAGTAGATTTATCACCATTATTTTCGCTAGTTTTGTCACCGACTTTGACAGTGATAAAATTGTCACTGTCAAAGACGGTGACAAATAGAATTGGTGACAAAAGTAATACTTTGTCACTGCCACAGGCAGTGACAATGTTTATTATGATATTGTCACTGTCATCAACAGTGACAAATATGGCATAAAGGGTCACTCCCAAACCAAAAACCCACCCCTCTTCCCTTCCCGCCAAATATTTGGTTTCCCCCTAATATGACAAACATTAGATATCCCCTCCCTCTAAATCCCTAGAGATGAGAAAGGAGAAACATACCCCCCCCCCCCCCCCCCCCCCCGTCCACCTCCATCTACCTCCCCGCAGTAAACTTCATACCCTTCATTTCTCACTCTCCCTCCCTGTCTCTCTCTCTCTCTCTCACACATATCTAGATCTGTAGATCTCATAGATTTGAAAAATGGAAAATGCTTGAAGAACGAGAATGACTTTGTGACCCTCTCTCTCTCTCTCTCTCTCTCTCTGAAAAAACCCTAGCCGAGAGAGAGGGAAAAGGCATCCTCGTAGCCTCCTTGATGCTTCACCATTTTCTAGGGTTTGAAGGTTTGTTATCCTCTCCTTCTCTCCTTTTCTTCCTCGTTTCTTCAAAAAATTTTGCATTTTGAGCCATATATTTGATGAAAATTGCAAGTGTTCCATGGTTAATAAAAATACTTGTTTTTTCAACTAATTTGTGTCAATTATGGCTTTGAAGATTGATTTGATAAGTATTTTTTGAATGTTTCAATGGAAACTAATATGATATGTATCAACTAATGGCAGAAGATCCTTTCTTCTCTTCTTTTGCGGTAGCTAAGTAAAAAAGGGTATGAAGAGTAGAGGAATTTGAGCTTTGTAGTAGACCCTTTCCTCTTCTTCTTCTTCTTCTTCTTCTTCTGTAACTTTGTTGGAATTAATGGCAGAAGTAATATATTTCTTCAATAAGGTAATACTCAGTTGTTGCTTCCATTTTTGTCCCCTCTAATTTGCTTTTATTTCCCTTCATTTTTCTAGCTTTATGATTATGTTAGCATAATGGGTTGATATTAGATACAGATGTTTCTGTATCTACTTATTTCTATACGATTTTAAACTATGATTTCTGTTCATTCTAGAGTGAGTAACGAAAATGCCTCTCTTTTTTCTTTGCCTAAGCTTTTACTTTGAATTTTTCTTGTGGATTTATAGTTTATTGATGGGTAGAAAGCTAACTCTACAAGGGTTTAAAGTTTAAAGTAGAATCTTTGATGTTGTTCTTTGTATTCCTGATCTCGTTCATATATCTAATTTTTGTAAGATATGGGCATCGTTTTCAATTAACAGAATTAGAGCCCCATTGCCTTAATTTTTCTCTAATTGTTTTATCAATGGGTGTTCTACATTAGATTCGATGGAGGGCTTGGACCATTTTTTATTTATCTTATTCTTTATTTTTAAATTTTCCTTTTTCTTAGCAAAAAAACAAAATTTTCTTTCTGTTTTTTGTAGATATATCTAAGGGTAATAGATGTAAATGAAGTTGAAGAAGAATGTTAGATGTACCTCTATGCATGTTCTGATCTGGTTTATTCTTTATTTAATTGACTCTATTTTTTTTAATACATATTTCTGTTGTTTTGTTGCTCAAATTGACTTTATAATTCCACTATGGTACTTCATCAGTGTTTTTTTTCTACTTAATAATTCAATTAAGTTATTATCGGCTAATTTTTTCACTTTCAAGTCTGGTGATCAGATTAGGAAGTGAATATATAATCCTATTTTTCGTTTAGTATATCTCCTAATTATTGACATTTGGATGTTTCTTTTGAATCACATGACTCTCTTGTCAAAAAGCCTCCCAAGAAATCTCCAGCATTTTTACCTAGCTTACTTCTGAGTCGCAGCCTTCTAGGATATTAAGAACTTCTACCAGCTTGCTTTCCAAATTTATACCCAATGCTTATGAGTTCTCTGGGAGGTGAGAATCAGTAATTCTTACTTTTTACTCTTTAGGTCCCTAACTCCTTATGCTTATGAGTACTTTGGGATAATGCACTCTAGGTGCTTGGTCATTTGAGAGACTTTTCCAGATTAGTTTTGTTTGGAGTAATGCTAATGCTTCCCAAATTTTGAATCCCAAATTGTTCCCAAACACATGTGGCAGTGAACCCACTTGATTTTGATTGGAGGTCCCACCTTTGTTGAAGGTGGTTTCACTACCACATGTATTTGGAAACTATTTGGGATACACAATTTGAGAAGCATAGCATTATTCCAAACTAAAACTAATCTAGAAAAGTCTCTCAAATTACCCCAAAAAAAAATGAACTCCCAAATTTCTGACAAATTATACTAGCCTGTTACACCACTATTCTCATGTGATTTGAAGTGATTCATATTATATAAAAATTTTCCTCTCTCATCTCCTCCTTTGTTGATGATGGTGGGTAATGGTTTTGGTGTGGTGACTGTGTTTAGGTGTGATCAATGATGCATGTTCCAAGGTTTTTTTTATTCTCACAAGTTGGAAATTTATTTCACCTAAACACATCAAAGCTATGAGTTGATTTTCTAATTTTTGTTTTACCTTTTTGAACTGAATTTTTAATATTTTTTCTTCATAGTGTATTTTTTCGTAGGTTGTTTGCGGAAGAAAAATCTTAATGTGTATGTGTATTTTCTTCATTAGAATTGAAATTAATGTCACTGTGTAACCAGGGCCGGTCCCGAGTATTTGGAGGCCCGGGACGGACTACTAAAAGGGAGGCCCTTATACCGAGGTTCGGGGCAGTGCCCCTAGGTGATTTTTTTTGGGTCTACTTATACATAATTGACGATTTATTTTGGGTCTACTTGTGAAACTTAAGCATTAGCATTCTATGGTGTCTTACAAAATTCTAAAGGGGCCTATTTCTAAAACTCAAAAAATTCTTACACTAAACGTGTAATTTTCAAAATTCTAGGGGCCTTTGCTTTTGAGTTTTATATACATCTATATCAATATATATGTAGTTGATGACACTAAATTGGGCAATGAGGGAGGCTTAAATGTAACATACAAAAAAAATCTCAAGATTAAAATATAATTATGAAAATATATTTCATGGAAGCTCTCAAATGTTTTGGAACTTTGGTGGCCCGGGACGGCTTTGGGCCTGCCATGTGTGTAACACGTAATACTCATGGTAACTGGTTTTGTTCTCAATGTTCATGGTAACTGGTTTTGTTCTCAATGTTCTGTTTTGAGCTTCATTTTTTTTCAGATCCAAAAGAAAAGAATCATTAGAATTTTTTTGTTCTTTTCTCCTTGCTTCCCTTTGTATGAATTTGTGACAGCTTTAATAGTAATTGGAAATTTATTAAACTATGATCTATAGGAAAATTAGACTTTAGTTGACTTGTGTTTATTTTAGACAATGAATAATGTTTTAAACTATGATCTATGGGAACATCAAAAACAACTGCAAATGCAACAGTTGCAACTCATGCGGCACGCAATGCTTAGTTGCAACGAAGGGATCCGAATCATCCTCCCGTTAGTGGGCCCATAAATGCTATGAATGCTGATGGAATGATGGGGCAGCCATCAGCCTGTGTGCTGGCTATGAAATTGTATGAAGAACGTGTGAAACAACCGAATTCAGTGGACTCAGATGCATATCCAGCTCTTCTTGATGCCAATAGGATGGCCCTTCTAAAGTCAGCAACAAATCTTCAAGGGTATAGCCATTAGTTCCAAACACCTTTATTTGTGTACTTGATCTCAAGTTCTTTACTCCCCACTTTACCTAGCATCAGTGTATCGTCATTTCTGTTTATTCAGCCAGTTGGTTCAAGGTAATTCTGGGAACATATCTGCTGCTTTGCATTTCCTGTATTTACTTCTTTTTAATTGGTCTCACATTCATTCATCATTCTTGGTTACATGTATCCTTTTTTTTATTTTTTATTTTTTTTTTTTTATTTTCTAGGACAGCAAAAGTTGAGTAGTCAGGAAATGTTGAGGCTCCTGGGCCGCATTTCAGGAACATGCCAGCAGCAATTACAATTGCAGTAGGCCAAATGGTACCTAACTGCAAACATCTAATTATGTGTAGCAAGAGTTGCTGTCGGCTTAGTGGTTTATTTTTCGCTTGTTTGTATGCGTTTTCAAGCTGTCCAAATTTCACACAATTGATGACGAAGATCATAAAGTGGTGGTTCTTTCAAACTAATGCACTAATTTTTTCTGGTATGTGTATATTGATATATATCTACTATACTATAAGAGAATAGTAGCTAGCAGCTGTCGAATCTTCTCTTTCTTTCTTGCCCTTACTTTGATCGTGTGAGTTTCCAAAAATACCCCCTTTTCCATTGCATTTCTCTTCACCGATATCAATAAACAAAGATCAGAGTATTCTAGAAGGATATAAAACCAAATTAAAAAAAAGCCAAAAACAAACAAAAGACCATTGCCAAGCAGGCATGTGTCAACTAATACGGCCTGCTGAATTTGCCCGTGTTTATAAGCTCTAATCTCTACCGCTTCGAACACCTGGCCTTGAAATGATTGTTGTCTGATGTTTCTCTTGTATTTAGTGATTCAAGCAACTGCTGGAGGCAGGATGAGAGATGACAGACCGTGCAGCAGCTGCTAGTGGCCGCTGGCAATATTTTGCCCTTTCTTTCTCTACTTCTTCTTCATCCTTTCGATTCTTCTTCATCAGCTTACCTTTACCTTCCCTTTATTGTCAGATATCTCTATGTCAGCTTTACCAGTGATTTAGATCAGGTATGTGATGTTTGGAGATAAGAAAGAATGGGTCCAAAAGACATTGATTTGTGAACCTGTGACTGGTACATGGTAAATTCTGAGTTGAGAAACTTAAGTGGAGTTTGAGTGTGTGTTTTTATTGATTGTTCTTATCAAAATCTTAGATTTACAACTCCCGAGTTTAGTCAAAGTTATTTACAATTCCCAATTATCGGCTTCAATTATAGTAGGAAACCCAACAGTTAACCCAACAACTGTTGTCTTTACTCCCATGGCCATTGTCAGTTCTTATATTTTGAGATTTCTTCAGCTTTGTTCTACTTCAACTGATTGGGTTTCGCTTTGGACTATGCAAATTTCTATTTCTATTTCATGTTCGTATTTTTTTCTACTTACTGTCAATTTCCCTCATTTTATTTCATGTTTGTTTAATAGTTTCAGTCACAAAATACCCATAGAAAATAGCCATGTTAGTATACCTACTTTGCCCAAAACTGACATGAAATTTAGGCTCCAAAGAAATTAATTTCTACTTGAACATTAGCCCAAATTTTATAGCTCTTATTTGACATTCAGTTTCTCCTCTTTTTGTTTAATGTTTTGCAGGTGTCATCTTCTCCAATTTAAGCACTTGTGTTGTATTCATAGTCAAGAAGAATAAAGGTACATTAAGTATATCTACTTTTGGGAATTGGTTCTAACTAAGTTGATGGTTTCAATAAATTGACTTCTAAAAAATTAAGATGTTATTAACCTAAGGGTTGGTCTTTGGGAGTTGTTTATTTACGCTTTCAAAAGTATATCTACTTTTGGGAATTGGTTCTAACTAAATTGATGGTTTTAGTAAATTTGCTTCTACAAAATTAAGATGCTATTAACCTAAGGGTTGGGCTTTGGGAGTTGTTGATTTACGCTTTCGAAGCTTTTGTAAGTTAGGTTAGTTTCTATGTTGTTGTAATCAGTTTTTAAAATAAAGCCTTCTCTTCCAAAGAACATTCCATTCCTCTCTTAATCGCCTATGTATAAAAAGCTAGCATATTAGAATTCTCTTAAACAAGCTGCCTTATTGTCACATAAATGCTATAGTGGTGGAATGGCCCGCAGCTTTTGATCCAGCATGAACTTTAGAGCCACAAACATAAATTTACTCCTTTCTAGGAAAGTGCTCATTTGATGACCCAAGCTTAACCTAAAAAAGACTTGGTCTGTTTTAATTCTTTTAATTTGCAAATGCTTTGAATCTGATCTGAAGTAAATTAGCACTTTCCATTATACCCTCTAACATTATATTTTGATGTTATAAAGTGGATTCTTGTGCCTTACATAGGAGAGTTGAAGTGTCAAAATTAAACCAACATACCCACATGGGGATTAAGTGATAAAATTATCCCTACATAGGAGAGTTGAAGTGTCAAAATTAACCCAACATAGGCAAGAAAACCAAAAATTAGCCCCACAAATTAACCTCAAAGGAGAGTTTGATAGTCACTTGTTACAATGAACCTCTACCATGTCACAAGAATAGAAAATCTATCTTTTGTTGTGTGTACTTTCTTCCAAATTTTAGGACATACTCTTCTAACACAAGAAACACTTTTTGTATCGATTTATGCCTTTGTGCTAGACCGGATGAGGCAAAATTGTATATGAGAATGTGCATAGTCAATGCCAAATAGTTGGTGGAAGATTTTATGTAACTTTATTAAACATGATTATTAAATATGTAAATTGCCTCTCAGGATTAGAAAACATAATGTGCTAGTGATAGCATAGAAAAATTGGCTACTCAATATTAATGTGCTAATGATGCTTTCCAAACATACTCTCTCTCTCTCTCCCTCTCTCTGGATTTTCTTTTGAAACACATAAGTACAATTTTATACATGTACATTAGCTTAATGTTAAAGAGGAACAAATCTTCAATGTTTGCATTTGGCTCATTATTACTAATTTTCGGTTGCAATTTTGTTAGCTTAAATTAAAACACTCGTGTATGTGGTTTGACCATACAAGAAGGTTTTGGCAGGTCGCAACTTTGGAGGTGAGGGACTATTTTTCCTTAGCTTTACAATCAGGTTAGGATTTACACACACACACATATATATATATATATCAATGTATGTACTTACATAGAAAATTATAAGTTTTTGATCTGTACATCGTTGTTGATTTAGTTTTACTTTGATTGTTCCTCTATCCTTTATTTCATTGTGATGACGATGGAATTTTGCTACTCGAGGTCAATAGGATACTAGCTACATGCATGAGGATACTTTGCTTGCATATAAACCTGTTTATAAGCATGAAGTAGTCCTAGAAGAATAATAGAATTTTTTAAAGTATTTTGCTTTCTTTAGCAAGAAGTTTTCAAAGTGAATAATTCTGCACCTGAAGTTGCTATCAAGTAGCTATCTTCTATCACTACCTTACTTAGGGACTGCTAAAATAACAAAATTGCGCACTTCTTTATTTTTAACTGATTGTTAATGTCTAGCTTAGGGTTATCTATGGACACACATGCACATAGCAAACTGTCTTCATGGAATGCACACACGTGCACATAACAGATTGTCTTCATGGAATGCACACACATGCACATCACATAGCACGCATGCCCAACACATGTGCACCGCACACAGCTCACGTGCATAGCAAAGCAGCCCACGTACACAGCAACACAACACTCCACTCGCCCCTTACTTTCTCATTCCTCCTGTCACTATTTCTTTCCTCAACTAATGTGATTGAATTTTTTTGAGGGAGTGTATCAATCTTTACTACAATTCAGCCATGTATTAATCATTGATATAATCCCATGTATTAATTTTTCATACTTACCTGGTTTCACTTTATTTACTTCTCGGTTTAGTGAATTTTAAGATCATATAATTGGTTTGCTAGGTTTGTTATGAGTCTCAACTTTTCTTTCCCAGAGTTTCTTGCAAATGATTTAGAAAGTTTTGACTAGGTTGCCTTAATCTGGTCCTTTCTATTTCAAATCAGCCCACGTTTAACAACATTAATGTGAGGTTAATATGATATGTGAATCATGCTAAAAATCATTTTGGATTCTTGTATTTGTTTTAATTTGTGCAATATTAACTTCGTTCTCAATTTTTGTCTCTCTTTTGTATCCCAGGTTAAGAGCTTTCGATGCAAAGGCTGGAATAACATAAAATTTTACGATGTTTGAATTGAACACTTTTTTTTTTCTTTTTTTCTTTTTTGGGATAGTGAGATTATGGATTTTAGTTTGGCAAAACACTTGTAATATTTTCTCTTTGGATTCTGAACAAAAACAGGCTTGCATGTTTTATATTAAGTATTCTTGAAAGGTTTATGATTATTGCTTACTGGTATAAGTTAGTTGAACGTACGTATCCCCACGTGTTTTGCCTAGTAGTTTATAAAAGAATATCTTCGCCTGGTGCAATGAAAAACAAATTTATTTTTAAAAATTTCTTTCAAAATTTGTCATGGTTCATAGCAGTGATAAATTGAAAATATTGTCACTAACATTTGTCACAGTCATGAGCAGTGACAAATTCAAAACAATTGTCCCTCCACTTTGTCACGAATTATAGCAGTGACCATGTTTAAAAATTGTCACGGTTTGTAGCGGTAACAATTTTCATAATTGTCACGGCTTAGAGCGGAGACAATTTTTAAAATATTTGTCACGGTTACTAGCGGTGACAAAGTAAAGGCAATTATCCCTTGAAAGGTCAATAACAGTGACAACTATTTTTTGTCACCCCCGTAATCGTCACGGTCAATAACAGTGACAAAGGCCCTTTGTCACTTCCCAGAGCAGTGATAAATCGGGCATTCTGGTGCAGTGCAAACTCCTGATCCTGGCCTGTCACTCTTCAGGAATGCTCGGCAGACTGGTTGATCCCGCTGCAAAGTAAAGTACAAAATGGTTAGTCTCAGAAACCGGGGCAAAGCAAAGAAGTAAGCAAAAAGTGAAATCGAACGGGCTTACCCTTCAACTCTCCCGTCCCAGGAAGTCCTTATCTAGATCCCGGGGGCTGGTTCGTTAAGCCCGAGGGTGGACACTTGGAAGAACCTATTCTTCCACCCTTTGTTGTTGCTCGGGCAGTTGACCAAGATCTCCCTCCCCTGACGAGCCCCGAGAGAAAAGAACCCGGTCTCTCCATGTACGGGGAACGGTCGGTGCGTCCAGAGGAATTCCTGGACAGAGAGTTCATATCCAAAGACCTGGAGCCACAGAGAGATGGACCCCATCAAGAACCTCCAACCATTCAGGGCCAACTAGCCCGGGGCAATCCCCATGTATATCAGGACGTCCCGAGCAACCGGATGGAGGGGAAGTGAAACCCAGCCATGCGGATGTCCTCATATAGGGTAGTGAAACCCCGCTGGTAGATTTGGGCCCCACCGACACTCACTGCCAAGGAGCAGTAGTCAAGAAGGTTGTACCTATCCCTAATGTGCCCGAGATCTTCAGTACGCAATGTGGATGAGATGAATTCGCTGGAGAAGGCCACCTCGGGGTCAGGTTCCCCTGGTGTTTCGTCGCTTGAATCCCTGGAAATGGAACCAACGGGGGCTTCCTGGTCTGACTCATCATCGGAGAGATGGATTGGGATTCTACCTTCGCTTTGGTGGTCAGAGGGGGACGCGGACGACAGACTCAGACTTGTGTCCGGCTCCTCTGACATGGACCGCCCATCCTCCGATCGGGAGGACGAGTTAAAACCAGAGTGACACATTCTTGAGGTTTCGATAACTGGGCTGGGAAGAATATGACGACCAAGGTATGGGTCAGAAACCATGAGCCTGGTATACAAGGGGGGAAGGTCACCAACCTAAAAGGCACTGAATAGATTGTCCTTAACACAAGGTGACACTCTCTCAAGACTACCCCAGAAATACCTGCTCGGTTCAGCCGCCCTAAGATGCCTCCTGACTTGAAGAAAGAGCAGAACTAAGGAAGAAAAAACTCCCACTCCCGTTCTAACCTAAGTGGGTTCGCTCTCTCCAGTCTCGCTTAGAAAAGAAGAGAAGGAAAAGAGTAAAGAACTGAAGCTGGAAAGGAAAGACTTACAAAGTTTAGCGTAGAAAAGGGCTCGGGAATCTTGCTCGTTCTCAAACCGCTTGGGAATATATGTCTTTGCAGTAAAGAGTTGAAGAAATGAACAAGTGATCCTTTATATAGGAACCACGGACGGTTCAGATCAAAACAGATCCAATGGCTCATACGCTTTCTCGCCCAAAGTGGCTGACAGTTGTCACCTCGAGCACGCGAAACGTTGCCTCAAAAGGTGCGCGCATTAAATGCATGACAAGACGGTTTGGTTACCATGAAAACGGTCCGGTTACTTCCATGCTGGCATCGTTTGATCCTAACTAGTCCAGTCATAAGCTGACATGTGGCACAGGTAGGACTCGGGCCCACATGGCCACCGCTCGGTCCATACCCCGGTTGACCACCACGACCAATCCCACCCCGGGTAGAGTCTCGACCTCCTACCGGACAATTCCTCGAAAGCAGTCTTAATTTTCAAACTTCATCTGATGGGGCATCACATCAACTTCGAAAATGGGGGGCAGCTGATATGCCCAGAAATATTCTGCTACAGTCAAGCCTCCACGTCAATAGCAAAGGACCAGATTATCCGAAAAGGGAACTGGTGACCCACCGATCCCGAGGTCCTTTGAGTGTAACCGCTCGGTATGCTCACACATCCCAGGCGTGCGGCGCAACAACTCTCCATGAGGTGCAGTTTCACAGCCAAGCTGGTCAACAGTTTCCTAAATCAGTTAGAAGACTAATGGAATGTGAAAATAGTTTCCTAAGCCATTTAGGAAACCTCCCATGATTTATGCTCATCAACTTGTAACTAGATAGGGCTTCCTTATCTAATTTAGTTACCTTGTACGGGTGGCCTCTTGCACCTATAAAAGGGGCCACTCACCCCCATCAAAGAAAATTGCATTCTTAACCTAGATAATAGCTATACACACTGATACACATACGACCGGTATTACTGGTAGTGCCACCACATTGTTAGCTCACCACGCCCGCCGGTGATCTGCTAGGGAAGCGCACTGATGCACCCGTGGACGTAGGTCATATTATTAACGGGGCTGAACCATATGAAATTGTTTGTGTTACGATATCTCTCTCTCCATCCCTCTCTTACCAATTTTTGACATCATCAAGAAGTGTTCCCATTGGTTCAAAACATCTGTTAACATAGAACTATGTCATTTTGGTTTTTAATTAATCAATTTGGGTCCCTAAAAGATATTGCAAAAATGGACTATTCTAGAGAAGAGTGCCGCGGAGGCACTAGGCCTGTGCTGCGGTAGTAATGGGGCAGTACCATAGCGGGCACTGCTACTTTGATGTCCCGATAATTCTATTTAGGCCCCCAGAGGTTTCGGTACTTGCGAAAATGCACTATTTCGTCCGAAATTCACAGAAAATGCGTATGAACTCCAAACTGAGTTGGTGAAAGGTAATGGAGTCTACTTTACATAAAAAATAGTTCAGAGATAGATCCCTTTGAAAAGTTTTGCGGTATTCGCGATAAAAGCCAATTTGATCGCCTTTTCCACCTTCGGAAATTCATAATAAATTCATTTTAAATCCAGAAAATATGTGCGATATACCGTTGGAAAGATATTGATTGCTAGTATCCATGAAAAATGTTTGAAAAATGATATGACACTCTGGTTTCAAAGTTAACTTTTAGGTCAAATCGGTCAAATCGGGATTTTCAGGAAGTTATAGGAACCTCTGGAAGCTCCCAAGAGATGACGTTTTCGTCCGATTTTCTTTTTAAACTCATTTTAATACTTTTCTCATGACCTAGAATGATCCCAAAACATTTCGGAGAATTTGGATTATTTTGGTCAAACCTTGGTCAAATTTGGTCAAACTTCGGTCAAACTGGTCAATGGGGACTTTTCGGGAACTTTCGGGGGTCTCTGGGAGCTGACGATTTCATTCGATTTGGATTGAAAAATAATTTTATGACTTTCCTAATGACATAGCATGTTTCCAAAACTTTCGGTCCAAATCTGGGAGTGTTTAGGTTTTCAAGGGCATTTTAGTTATTTGTACTTTCTGAGCATTTTGAGAGATAGAACTAATTTCCGGGAGTTCTTTTTGAGTTGTTTCAATCATTATGAACCACCAAGCTATGGGTCTCCTAAATCTGGTAGCCGAAAAAATGGGGTGTTTACACATCCGTTAAATATGTCTTTGAGGTCAAGAGCTACTATCCATAAGGATTCACTCTCCTCAAACCACATGTCATCTAGATGATGATAAGGATGTAAGTAATCAAAGAAAAATAAAAAAGAAATGAGGTAAGAAGAGATGAACATTATTGTAAACAAGCAAGCAATAGCAATCAATAGATGATAATCAATGTGATTTTGAACTTGTAGCTTGGTGTTTCACTCATAGATATTGACATTTGGACATGGAAGTAGCTTCCTAACTCTAACTCAAGATTGCTCAAAAATGGTGGTTGGGAAAGACTTGAATGTGAAATATAAGAGGGGTAATGGAAGAAAACAAGATTGAAACTCACTTTCTTATAGAAAATTAGTGGGAGAAGCTCCCTTTCCTTCTTCCAAACCTATCTCTATCTCTCTTTCTCTCTACAACTTCTATGAACTTTGCACTTGGCTCCCCCAAAATGAAGAGCAAAGGGGGGTTTATATAGGCCAATTTGGGGTGGTTTTGGGATTTACAAAGTACTCCCATTGATCCCAAGCATCTGTGAACATAAAACTACATCGTTTTGGTCTTTAATTATTTAATTTGGACCCCAAAATAAGTTACAAATATGAATTCTGTGGGGGTTGAGTGCCGCCGTGGAACTGGCCATGTGCCGCCATGGCAGTGGCCTAGTGCCACCATGGCACTGCTCCTCAAACGCCTATAAATTTATATTTAGGCCCCCAGAGGTTCCGGTATTCGCAAAAAGGCCCTATTTTGTCCGAAATTCACAGAAAATGTGTATTAACTACAAACTGAGGTTGTGATATACCGTTGGAAAGTTAATGGAGTCTACTTTACATAAAAAATAGTTCGGAGATAGGTCAATTTGAAAAGTTTTGTAATATTCGCGATAAAAGCCGATTCGACCGCCTTTTTCACCTTCAGAAATTCATAATAAATTCGTTTTAAATCCAGAAATAATGTATGATATACCATTGGAAAGCTATTGACCTCTAGTATCCATGAAAAATGTTTGAAAAATGATACGGTGCTCTAATTTTAAAATCAACTTTTGGTCAAACTGGTCAAACCTGGGATTCCCAAGAACTTCTGGGAACCTCTGGGACCTCCCAAGAGCTGACGTTATTGTCCAATTTCCTTTTAAAACTTGTTTTAGTACTTTCCACATGATCTAGAATGATCTCAGAGCTTTTCAGAAAATTTGGACGATTTCGGTTAAACCATGGTTAAACCTGGTCAATCCTTGGTCAAACCGATTAACGGGGACTTTTCGAGAACTTTCGGGACTTCCGGGGGTCTCTGAGAGCTGACGATTTTATCTGTTTTTGCTTCAAAACCCATTTTTAGTATTTTTATGATATAGCATGTTTCCAGAACTTGCAGTCCAAATCTGGGAGTTTTGGGGCTTTCAAGGGTATTTTGGTCATTCTGAGCATTTTGAGTGATAGAACTAACTTCCAGGAGTCCTTTTTGAGTCCTTTTTGAACATTGTGAACCATCAAGCTATGGGTCTCCTAAATATGATAGCCAACAAAATGGGGTATCTACATCCCTTGACCATACTTAAAATCTTACTTTCAATCGATTGAAGTTCTTTCAAGCGATCAAGAATTTCTGAGGTTCAAGCAATCGAACCCTATTCAATCGATCAAAACCCTACCGACATGAATTTATTACGTGTCCTCTTTTTCAATCGATCAAATCTGGTCGATTGCTCTCAAGTGATCGAAGATGCTTCAATCGATCAAACATAGTAGAATATCTTATCCTAATTTATGCACTGGAATACCACATTACACCATCTTTCCTCTATATATATGTGTCAGAATTGTGTGTGTGAATTTTGTTTGGTTTATATATTTTAGAGAGAGGGAGGGAGAGAGAGAGAGAGAGAGAGAGAGAGAGAGAGAGAGAAAGTTAGTTTTATATATATACTTATACATATATACTCATATATCGTTATATATGCACACTGTGAGATAGAGAGATAGACCAAAAGAAGAAGAAGGGAAGAAGGAGAAGCAAAAAGTGAGAAAGATAGAGGCTAAGAAAGAAGAGAATGAGAGGAGGCCATTGGAGGAGCTCGGAGCTCATGCTTTGAAAAACGCGCCTTAACAACATTTTGGTGAGTTCTAAACTTACTTGGTACCTTCGATATAATGTTTAATGAGATTTTGACGTAAATAAATAGACCCAAACACACCCTAACTATCTCTGGACGTTCAATGTCCAGAACCTCTAGAGAAGAAGACTCTCGAGCGATTGAACTGGGTTCAATCGATCGAAAGTTCAATCGATCGAAAAGACTTCGATCACAAGAACATTGTTTTTCCTAATCTATTGAAATGCTTTCAATCGATCAAACTTTGCAGAACATGGTTTGTTTATTTTGGTTATTATGTAAAGTGTTCGATTATTTCATTCTCGGTTCGGACTTTCATTATGCGACTATAGGGATACTCAAGGATAATGTGATACTAAATATAAGTACGAGGGTGAATAATGGATTTATGTTATAATGTTAGTTATTATGATTATTCAGGGTTAAGTTTTGATATCCATTTCCTTGTATTAAAGGTAGTCAGGACACAATGGGAAAGTCATGTCTCAGTCTTAGTATGAAACTTAGATAGGTCTTGATAAGTTTCTAAGAATTTGTACGTGGGTGGACGCTTAGTCATATTATACCCTTAACAAGCGGTGGATAGTGAGATGTCCTTAACGAGCAGTGGATGGGACCAAGTAGTTCAGAGAAAGTCAGGTATTATATCCTTTATCAGAGATGGACGGGTTATGTCCTTGACAAGTGTTGGATGGGAGATCACTGCAGGATGTCGCTAAGTCGTGGCAATAGAATGATAAGCCATTGCTCGAAGCATTGTATCCAAGTCCTGCGGTGGACTGAGAATATATACTCTATGTTCTCAACCGTAGTTGATAGAGCAGTGGTATATCTAGGAATGTTAGAATCAGATCAGTGTCTCATGAGTCAATGTCTATAGGTCTTTGTATAATAAGACGTGGATTCGGGTAATGTGTGGTTGAATAAAGAGAAGATAATCCTTAGTAGAACTATATCTTATGACTTTCATAACTTGCTATTACATTATATAATTGGTACCTTATGAGTTTCTATTCACTCAACTCTCAGTATGCTAATGGCCGTTATTGCCTGGACATTCCTCGTCCAGATTATCCCATTCCTCTTAATGCAGATAATGGAGCTTATGATGACGGGTACTACCCTGAAGGGGAATATGCTGAGGGTGGCTCCATTGATTCAGGTTATGCCAGAGAAGACTCTTACGCTGACGACTACCCTTACGCCAGCTGAAGACCTGAAGATAGTTATTTAGTTTATACTTATGTCAAACTTTATTAGTTTAGCGGGTACTTGGGCATATGTTGTCTCTAGACCTGTTATGAGCCTGAGGACCACTCTGATATTGTAATGGATAGAATTATTACTATATATTCAGTTTGTTTACTATTCCTTTTTATTAGTTAGACTAGTACTGTGTTGTTTGAACAATTTAGTGACATCCATCGGTCATTCTCTATAGACCCAAAAAGAAAATTTATTTTTCTCTATTTTTGCTGCTTCGGGGCATGACAGAGACTATCTTTGTAATGCTAAGCATGATTAGTTAGCTTAAATTCACATGTTTAGAGTAATTTTGATAGCTCTTGTATAATTTGGGAAATGTCACAGTGGAATGACTCGGTGAGCATGTTGAGTCATTAATATGGGTCGAAGGGGAACTTGTACTTGCCATCGAAGTGCGATCAGGTGCCAAATTGGCCATGAGGTCGCATGGCTGAAAGAAAGTGGTGTCGATCTCAGCTAGTCACGAAGACTAATGGAGTAGTCACAGACTAGTGTGAAAGGGTGACCAGTAATTGCGCTCTTGGAGACCATAGTGACCTGTAAAAGATGAGAGTATGCATGTTTGTTATTCATGTTTATAATTGTTGGCATTCACAAGCATATAGCTTATATAGTATAGTGGTTATTGAATTACCATTGTAGGTGATAAGGGAAGATAATCAAAGAAATGAAGAAATGGAATTGGTGAGAGAACGTGGGAGTTTTGGGAATGACAAGGGTAGTTACTACTAATGTTGTATGTTGAAATTAGAACTTGTAATATGCTAGTTCAGGTTGTATTTGGGGAATTCTGATTAACTTTTAACTTATGCTTTGTATATGATTCAAGAGTATGTTGTTGGGAATTTATGTAAATATGCTGGCTTCGATAATGTAATAGTTTCTTAGTAGGTTGGTGGTTTTATATAAGGGTGTTATCATATCGGTTATGTCGAGTTTGAACGTATTTACCAGGTGTTGCATGTGCTTCGTTTAATTTTGGTTAGAACTTGTGTAGCTGCAGACTGAACTCTGTTGACTCAAAATAGTTGTCATGCCCCGATGTTGCATAAATAGGGAAAGCATTTAATTTCCTTTATGGACCCGTAGGTCGGGGCAGTTTGAAGGATCAATTATGTCCCAAACGTCAAGTAGTATAATAAATTAAATCAGAGTAAGAACAATCAAGGCTTATAAAAATTTTCAAAGGTAATACTTATTATATCATGAAGAAATCTTAAGGCACATTACGCCTTGTACAAATAATAATATCTATTAGATGAATCCTTATCACAAGTTCAGTTTATAAATAAAAGCAGAATTTAAATCATTTATCTTCACAAGTAGTGGTTCTCAATTTGCATAGTCATACTGTCCATCCTGATCATAACCTGAAAAGCCTAGACATAAATGTCCCCGTCGCATAAACGCCATCAGCTTCAAGAAGCTGGTGAGTATTAAAAACACAAGCTTGTGATGATGCCAAAATTTGGGTAAAGAAAATTAAAGCAATTTAAGGAGAATGAGAGTGAGAGACTGGTTTTTTTGTATGTGGTTCAGCCCTGCTAATGAAGGAACCTACGTCCACGTGTATGTATGAGCACGTTCACTATAGTATAAAAAGCCGGGGACCTGTGGTGAACCAATAATATTTTGAGCTACCATAGGTCGGCCGGGCGTGTTAGTGACCGCTATAGAGGTGCTGTAGAGACTGAAAAGTCAGTCCCTTTGAAGGGGGTGAGTGGTCTCTTTTATAGATGCAAGAGAGCTACTCATACATGGATAAGTAAATATAATCCAATTGAGCTTGATTGGCATTAACTGTGGGGGTTTCCTAATTGGATTAGGAAACAATGTCCACTTTCCATAAGTCTTCTATCTTGAGTAAGAAACTGCCTAGAATATTATGGGGCATATGTTATGGGCCCAACTGGCCTGCGCTTGTACAGACATTGCCAGCCTGGTCTTTCTGACCTATTGGTCTGGTCGTGAATGAACCGCTTGGGATGGTGATTGTCGGCTAGACTAGACCGCTCGGGCTGATACTTGCTCGAGGAGTTGTGCATAATTTCACCTAGACATGGACAGGCAGTTGATTTGAACTGCTCGGTCATAGGATAGAGCCAATTCCGGGTGTATTAGCTGCCCCCCATTTCCAAGGTTGGCTTGATGCCATATCGGGGCAAGTTTGGAAATCTGTTTGGTGCAACTGCCTGAGTGCTCGAGGAAGCTGCCTTGGAGTTTCTGAGTTTTGTGGGTGCTCGGGAACTAGTCGGGAGTTGAGACTCGGACTAATTCGAAGTCTTTTGCTTAAGTTAAGCTCCCAAGATGGTTATCTTCTACCAATAAACCTTCGTCATGGTTGTGGGTAAAAGAATTTGATCATGTTGGAAAAGCCGACCTAAATGTGTTACTTTAGGGTCCTTTTGTGTTAACTCCCCAGGATGGTTATCTTCTGCCCAGCCAGCCCTCGTCAAGACTGTTGGGAGAAGAGTTTGACCATATTGGTGGAGCCAACCTAAGTCACGTTGCTATAGGGTCTTTTTGTTCCTCTATCGTCGGCCAACCTAACAGATTTTAGTAACCTCTATCGTCAGTTTGGACTTAAGTGGAGTTATTGCCTTTGAGTACTATAGGAGCCCGGGTTGTCTAAGAATTTGACTTAGTTACCGCAAAGCCTGTAAGTATCCGGTGTGATTGCGTGTTTAGTCCATCGTTCTTTTCTGCCCCCCAAACTTTCGATAAGACGAGGGTCCTGTGGAGGCTAGGATTGTAGGTAACCAACCTGGAACATGGATGGTTGCAGGGTCTTTTGAAACTTTCCATCAACAACCACCTAGGGGGATTTGTCCCCATCGTAGGTTGGACCTAAACGAAGCTGATGCCTTGGGCGTGACCCCGAGGTCTTTTACCTCGGGCGTTATCCCGAGGTCTTTAGTGCTTGAGTTCGGAGCCCGAGGTCTTTTGTGCCTGGGTTTAGAGCTCGAGGTCTTTTGTGCTTGGGTTTGGAGCCGGAGGCCTTTTGCCCACTACGTAACAGTGGTCTTTGGTTGCCTTGGGGTTGAGCCTGAGGTCTTTTAACGTGCCTCGGGTGTGGCCCGAGGTCTTTTATGTGCCTCGGGTGTGGGCCGAGGTCTTTTTATGTGCCTCGAGTGTGACCCGAGATCTTTTCTAGAGCTCTCTGACAGTCTGCGGAGCCTCATCCGAGGTCGAGACTGTTAGAGACAGGAGGTCGGGCCAGGATAACCGGAATCCTGATTACTCCGAGCTGGATTCAAGGTCAAGATCACTGGATCCTGACTACTACGAACTAGAGGTTGGGTCGGGGCTACCGAACTCAGACCGCTATGAACTGGAGGTCAGGTCAGGACTACCGTGTTGGGTTTATGCCCTCAAACCATTACTTTCTGTATGAGACATTGACATTTTAATATATGGATATCAGCTTTACATTTTATTGTGTATGTTCTTTTCATGAGATGATTGTTAATCCTTAAGTATTATAGTAAGTAATTCGTGTGTGTATGAGATGCACACAAGTGAGATACGAATTACTATTCTTTAATACTTAGAATGTGTCACAGTGGATGATGAGACTGGATACCTCATCAAGTCTACACTGTAGCATAATTAACTACCATTGGATGGAGTGATTAATCTCAATCACTAGAGTGTGGCTCTTAGTTGATATGCTAGTGCTTATAGTGCATTGACGGACCTGAGTTTCCTATTGACGCTTAAGACTGTCAAACAGTCAATAGGAACTCATAACTTGTATAAGGTACGTGTTCTCAATCTTGAGACGATTATGAACACAGACTGTGGATATGACTGCTTTGATTTACCAATCAGTGAGGTCTATAAAAGATCAACACCTGGGTATCTTGGGTATGTCATGTTCATAGGGTTGTGAACATGCATTGTCAAGAAAGAATCTACCCTCTGTTTCAGAGTAAGCATTCCCTTGAGAATGTCACCAAGTCGATTACTGAGTACTGCAGTCTTGTTGATAAGAGTTATCAACATGTTTGGTAATCATGAGAGGTGAATGGGACTCAAGGAATACAAGAAGTAATCATGATTCAGGTTGACAGTAACAGTTATCCGATTACCTGAATATGATTACGAATGCTGACGGTAGAGGGACATTAGTGCACCATACAAGTCTAGTTATCGCTTCGGATATGTTCTTTTGCGTTGGAGTTCAGTTATCGTTTTATAGTGGAGTAAACTTTAACTGACCAGTTAGTTAGTTTGCTGATCAAAGAGTTTGGTCATGGTAATTAACAAACTGGTCTGAGCCAACAATAAAGAGCCTAGGAGGTCCCACTCTTAGCTCCGCCAGGATGCTTGGAAAGATGCTTGAGGATGATGTTCAGACAGGTTCGATCGATCGAAGATGTCTCGATCGATTGAAGTCTGAAGGTTCGATCGATCGAAGATGGTTCGATCGATCGAATGTTCGATCGATCGAAGGCACTTCGATCGATCGAAGTCTAGGTCGGTTCTGGAATTCTATAAATAGGGCAGCTGCGTTCTGGAAGTAGGTGATCGTCGTTTTTATACGCAGAAGCTGCAGAAACTATCATAGTCTTCCCAAAACCTTCCTATCCTCTCTATTAGGGTTCCCACCAACCCTAGTCTTTCCGGCAGGCATCCGCAGGAGTCATAAGGGTGAAGATCATCTAGTGGAGGCTGCTGGAAGTTGAAGTTTCAGAATTGGGTTCAAGACACTAAGGTATAATTCTTGCACCCCCTTGTACGCATCTATGGAATTGACGAGTAGTAGATCCAGGCATGCCAATAAAGTTTCATAACTTGATTTTTCCGCTGCGCGTTTAAACTTTCCATTTAAACCTGTTTTTCCAACAATTGGTATCAGAGCCACGCTCGTTTGGATCTATAGATGCATTTTTGGAACACTATTTTGATTTGCATGTTGATTTTAGAACTGCTTTCGAAACTGCATCGTCACAGATCTGTTTCTGCAGTGTTATCGCAGCAGTATACAAATCTGTGATTGCATTGGATGCAAGATGGGTTCGATCGATCGAAGAATGTTCGATCGATCGAACGCTCTGTACTCGAGCGATCGAACAGGTTTCGATCGATCGAAACCTTCTGTTGTTCGAGCGATCGAATAGAGTTCGATCGATCGAGACAGACTCTTTGTCAGGATCTTTGTTTCACAGTTTTAAAAGTATTTTGAAATTAAAAGTTTAATTTTAACGTATTCTGCAAAATTTTTAATCATTCTGTGAAATAGAATGTTCAAGCGATTGAACAAGTGTTCAATCGATCGAAGGTTCGAGCGATCGAACGGTCTTCGATCGATCGAACTATGACAGAGAAGTTAGATGCTGTTTTGAGTTCTAATTCAGTATGTAAAGAGTTTATATACTGTGTGAATCAATTAAGGGTTCCAATAGTTATATTTTGTTATATATATGCGTGGATGTGTGTTCAACTAACCTTTTGCAGCAAAAGTTAGTCGCTATCTCCCATGGCGCCAAGAGCATTTAATTTTGTATTTGAATGTTTTTAGATTGGTGTGTTGTTTTAAGTTTGGTTTGGTTTTAAGGCATATGTAAAGGGCGCTGCGACTTCAATCCTACGAAAAGGAAAGTCGCACCGGTTTCCCTAGCCTTTTATTTTTGTTGTTGCTATTTCTATTTCTAGATAAATTGTAAGCTTCAAAAGAGGCATAGGTTCAATGTAATAGAATTAGAATATCCATGATGATGGAGCAAGGAGCCGTTGTCCATGAAGATGGAGCTGGAGGCGATCAAACTAAAAGCAGGTTCTATGGAGATAGAGCCATGGGAGATAGGGGCATCGTTTGGATGTCTTTTATTTCATTTTAGTTTTTTGTTTTATGTGCTTTGTTTGTGATTGGCGTATAATACATTGTTGCATGCACGCAAAACAAGTTTTCTAAAATAAAATTCAAAAACCGTTTTCAACACATTAGTAAACATTAGATGTTTATGGGAAGTGTGTAGAAACAGATTTTCTCAAAAAGCAAAATCCTTTTTACTAAATCTAGTGGGAGAGGGTCTTATTTATTACACCCACGATCTTCCATTAACGGTTCACTGTAAGATGAGTGATGCATTCTGTGTCACCTCGCTAGGGGTGATCATTCCATACGGAGGGTGCATTACTCATTGGTTACTAGATGTGAACTTCTTTTGATAGGATCAATCAGACGTGTTAGAGGGTGACCACCACACGGAGGCACTACTTGAGACGGTTGTGATTGGATCCTAGTTAATGGTACACACTAGCTAAGCTATGGATAAGGGATCCCACACGGGGCATTATTCAGAAACTTAGAGATCAAATAGGTTCGGAAGTCATAACTTGTTTTGCAAGAGTTGCATAGCGGATAAGTTATGATAAATCGAAAGATCGAACATTGACCACCACACGGAGGCTTTATTCTTTCGTTTCGATATTCCGGCGACTTAGTTTTAAAATAAGAGTTTTAAAAGGATTCTTTTATTTCAAACTGTCAAATTCTGATATCCATATTTATTTTGTTTTGATTTTTTCAGTAAATCATAATGTCTGGATCTGCATTTAGTCCACTTGCCACCATACTCACTCAAAACAAGTTAACTGGAAACAACTACACTGAATGGAAACGTAATCTTGACATCGTGTTAACTGCGGAGGATCACATATATGTCCTCACCACCCCAAGCCCTGAAGAACCCGCGGCAAATGCTTCGGCAGCTGCCAGACGCGAGTTCGACAAATGGAAGAAGTCGAATGGAATGGCCCGTTGTTACATTCTGGCCTCAATGGCTGGTGTGTTACAACACCAATTCCAATCGAACGATTCTGCCAGTGACATTATCACATCCCTGAAAAAGATGTTTGGGGAGCATGGCAGGCCTGCCAGACAGGTAGCCATGCAGAAGATAATGAGTGCAAAGATGTCGGAAGGTACTCCAGTCAAAGAACATGTTTTAAAAATGATTGGTTATTTAAACGAACTGGAGACCTTGGGAGCCAACATCGATGCACAGACCCAAGTTGATATGATCCTCAACTCGCTGTCGCCATCATTCGCTCAATTCAAACTAAACTATAATATGAATCAAATGGATTTTTCAATGAGCGAATTAATGAGTTCTTTACTGGCAGCAGAAGGGGTGATCAAACCTGGGGGCAGCGTTTTAAACGTTGAGAAAAGCGCTTCCTCTTCCCGATCTATGCCGAAAGGAAAGAAAGGGAAGAAGAAGGCTAGCACTGGTGGTTCAAGTGTTGGACCAGTCCCTAAGATTGCAAAATCTAAGGGAAAAGGTAAGGGCAAAGGGAAGGTGGGTGGCCAAGGCAAAGGAAAGTGTTTCCAATGCGGTGAGAAGGGCCACTGGAAGAGGAACTGTCCAGAATTCTTAGCTACAAGAGTTCAAGGTATGATTGAATCACATGTGATTGAAGTAAGTTTTATAACGGATACTTCAAACACTTGGTGCATTGATTCTGGTGCGACTAACCATATCTGTAATTCATTGCAGGGGTTCAGATCAACCAGGAAGTGCAGTGATGGGGAAATTGTACTTACTCTAGGTTCTAGCGCAATCGTTTCTGCGGTTGCTATAGGAGTCGTAGTTTTAGAATTTCTAGACAATAAAGTTTTGATTTTATCAGATGTACTTTACGTCCCTTCAATGAGACGTAATTTAATTTCAGTTTCTAATTTATCGAATAATGGTTATTCTTTTCATTTTGGAACTGAAGTTGTGATTAAAAGAAATAGTTCTTTTATATGTTCTGGTGTTAAATCAAATGGTTTATATGTGATTACTCCCAATATTTCTAAAGATTCTTGTATGGAACTTAATAATTCAGTGGTAACTGTACCATCTAAAAGAAAGAGACCTTCCACTAATCCAACAAAGCTTTGGCATATGAGGCTTGGTCATATCAATCTAAATAGGATTGGCAGACTAGTCAAAGAAGGGGTCTTAGGCGATTTGGTTCTCGAACCAATAGAAGTCTGCGAGTCTTGTTTAGAGGGTAAGATGACCAAAAGGCCCTTTCCTGCAAAGGGCAATAGAACCAATGCATTGTTGGAATTAGTTCATACTGATGTGTGTGGACCAATAAATATTAGAGCAAGGGGTGGTTATGAGTATTTCATAACATTTACTGATGACCACTCTAGGTATGGATATGTGTACCTAATGCAGCACAAGTCTGAAGCCTTTGAAAAGTTCAAAGAGTTTAGGGCTGAAGTGGAGAAGCAATTGGGCACACATATCAAGGCCATTCGATCTGATCGAGGTGGCGAGTACCTCTCTAATGAATTTATTGATCACCTCGTACAGAATGGGATTCTGTCACAGTTGACTGCACCTGGCACGCCTCAGCAAAATGGTGTAGCGGAGAGAAGGAATCGGACTCTTTTAGACATGACTAGGTCAATGATGAGTTATTCTGAGTTACCTTTATTTCTTTGGGGTTATGCTTTGGAAACCGCTGCTTACATACTAAATCTAGTACCAAGCAAATCTGTTCCCAGGACACCACGAGAGATGTGGATTGGGCGCAAGCCTTCTTTGCAACATCTCCGGATATGGGGATGTCCGGCACATGTGCTAAAAGGAAAGATGAGCAAGTTGGATTCTAGATCGGAAGTATGTTACTTCGTGGGGTATCCAAAGGGTACTTATGGATGGTATTTTTATGATCCAAGAGAACAGAAGGTGTTCGTCAGTACGAATGCTATTTTCTTGGAGGATGATTATATCATGAACCATAAACCTAAGGGAAGGATAGATCTTAGAGAGATAGAAGGAGAGCCCTCAGTCCAACCCGTAGTTAATAACGATGTAAATCAGGAAGACACCACTTCTTCACCTATTTCCGCACCAGTACCTCGTCGTAGTGGGAGGATTATCAGCCAGCCTGATAGATATATGTTCTTAGGAGAAGTTTTTGAAGCTGTCTCCATAGAATCTGAATCTGATCCTACCACATACGAAGAGGCAATGGCTGATGTTGATTCAGCTCATTGGGTTAAAGCTATGAAGGCTGAATTGGAATCTATGGATTCTAATCAGGTCTGGGATCTTGTAGAACTTCCAGCCAATATTAAACCCATTGGCTGTAAGTGGGTCTATAAGAGGAAAAGAGGATCTGATGGAAAGGTTGAGACCTTTAAGGCAAGGCTTGTTGCGAAAGGTTATACTCAGAGGGAGGGCATTGACTATGAGGAAACCTTCTCGCCGGTGGCCATGCTCAAGTCCATCAGAATACTCTTATCCGTTGCTGCATGCCTAGATTTTGAGATCTGGCAGATGGACGTCAAGACTGCATTCTTGAATGGCAATCTTGAGGAGGACATCTATATGCAACAACCAGAAGGGTTCATAGCTGGTCGGAAAGGTAACTTGGTATGCAAGTTGCAAAAGTCCATTTATGGGCTTAAGCAGGCATCCAGAAGTTGGAACATACGATTTGACCAAGCGGTCAAATCGTTTGGTTTCATACAGAATCTGGATGAACCTTGTGTATACAAGAAAAGTGAAGGAAAAGTGGTGGCTTTTCTTGTGCTTTACGTTGACGACATTCTACTCATTGGAAATGATGTAGCGGCATTATCAACGGTCAAGGTTTGGCTAGCTAGTACTTTCGATATGAAGGATCTAGGAGAGGCGAGCTATATTCTTGGGATAAAGCTCTTTCGGGATCGCAAGCGAAAGATAATGGGATTATCTCAAGCTGGTTATATCGATAAGGTGCTAACTAGGTTTTCAATGGATAATTCGAAGAAAGGTTTGTTACCTTTCAGGCATGGTTTAGCGTTCTCCAAGGACCAGTGTCCAAAGACACAGGAGGAGAGGAATCGCATGACAGGAGTTCCCTATGCTTCTGCAGTGGGAAGTCTCATGTATGCGATGTTATGCACTAGACCAGATATCTGCTTTGCCGTTGGCATGGTTAGCAGATATCAGTCGAATCCGGGTCCAGAGCACTGGACAGCCGTTAAGCACATTCTTAAGTACTTGAGAAGAACTAAAGATTACATGCTTATGTACGGTGGTAGTGAGTTAATTCCAGTGGGATACACTGACTCGGACTTTATGTCAGATAAAGATTCGAGGAAGTCGACGTCCGGTCATCTCTTTACCTTGGGAGGTGGTGCTGTCAGTTGGAGGAGCATTAAGCAGAAATGCATTGCAGACTCAACTACAGAAGCTGAGTATGTGGCTGCTTGTGAAGCCGCAAAGGAAGCTGTTTGGCTCAAGAAGTTCCTTATGGAACTCGAGGTGGTACCAGCGTCGCTGTCGCCTATTACGCTTTATTGTGATAATAGTGGGGCAGTGGCTCAGTCCAAGGAGCCAAGGAACCACGGAAAGGGAAAGCACGTAGAGCGGAAATATCATCTTATCCGAGATATTGTTCAACGTGGAGATGTGACTGTCACCAAGATTGCCACAGCTGACAATCTTGCTGATCCGTTTACAAAGGCCTTGCCACAGAAGGTCTTTGATCGTCATCTAGATAGTCTAGGTCTTAGATGTAGTTCTGAATGGTTATGAGTGCAAGTGGGAGTTTGTTGGGTTTATGCCCTCAAACCATTACTTTCTGTATGAGACATTGACATTTTAATATATGGATATCAGCTTTACATTTTATTGTGTATGTTCTTTTCATGAGATGATTGTTAATCCTTAAGTATTATAGTAAGTAATTCGTGTGTGTATGAGATGCACACAAGTGAGATACGAATTACTATTCTTTAATACTTAGAATGTGTCACAGTGGATGATGAGACTGGATACCTCATCAAGTCTACACTGTAGCATAATTAACTACCATTGGATGGAGTGATTAATCTCAATCACTAGAGTGTGGCTCTTAGTTGATATGCTAGTGCTTATAGTGCATTGACGGACCTGAGTTTCCTATTGACGCTTAAGACTGTCAAACAGTCAATAGGAACTCATAACTTGTATAAGGTACGTGTTCTCAATCTTGAGACGATTATGAACACAGACTGTGGATATGACTGCTTTGATTTACCAATCAGTGAGGTCTATAAAAGATCAACACCTGGGTATCTTGGGTATGTCATGTTCATAGGGTTGTGAACATGCATTGTCAAGAAAGAATCTACCCTCTGTTTCAGAGTAAGCATTCCCTTGAGAATGTCACCAAGTCGATTACTGAGTACTGCAGTCTTGTTGATAAGAGTTATCAACATGTTTGGTAATCATGAGAGGTGAATGGGACTCAAGGAATACAAGAAGTAATCATGATTCAGGTTGACAGTAACAGTTATCCGATTACCTGAATATGATTACGAATGCTGACGGTAGAGGGACATTAGTGCACCATACAAGTCTAGTTATCGCTTCGGATATGTTCTTTTGCGTTGGAGTTCAGTTATCATTTTATAGTGGAGTAAACTTTAACTGACCAGTTAGTTAGTTTGCTGATCAAAGAGTTTGGTCATGGTAATTAACAAACTGGTCTGAGCCAACAATAAAGAGCCTAGGAGGTCCCACTCTTAGCTCCGCCAGGATGCTTGGAAAGATGCTTGAGGATGATGTTCAGACAGGTTCGATCGATCGAAGATGTCTCGATCGATTGAAGTCTGAAGGTTCGATCGATCGAAGATGGTTCGATCGATCGAATGTTCGATCGATCGAAGGCACTTCGATCGATCGAAGTCTAGGTCAGTTCTGGAATTCTATAAATAGGGCAGCTGCGTTCTGGAAGTAGGTGATCGTCGTTTTTATACGCAGAAGCTGCAGAAACTATCATAGTCTTCCCAAAACCTTCCTATCCTCTCTATTAGGGTTCCCACCAACCCTAGTCTTTCCGGCAGGCATCCGCAGGAGTCATAAGGGTGAAGATCATCTAGTGGAGGCTGCTGGAAGTTGAAGTTTCAGAATTGGGTTCAAGACACTAAGGTATAATTCTTGCACCCCCTTGTACGCATCTATGGAATTGACGAGTAGTAGATCCAGGCATGCCAATAAAGTTTCATAACTTGATTTTTCCGCTGCGCGTTTAAACTTTCCATTTAAACCTGTTTTTCCAACATACCGGACCCTGCCTGTTGTGAACTGGAAGAACTGTCAGAACTCCCGGGCAGATCTCGCTTTTGCTTATTTCTGGAAGACTCGATGCTTACGCGCCAAGGGTCTTTGGTCTTTAATATTTCTTCATCTCAGTGAATTCAACTATGGTTTGTGGTCGGTTTCTGTGAAATGATGTGGCGCACTTGGTGTGTTAAACTCCCGAGTAGAAGGCTATAATAGCGATAGTTTCATCAAGATCATAGATTCTGAGCTTCTCTTAATTAAACTGGTTGGTGAATTCCTTGAGGTCTCATTATTCCTTTGTATAACTGTCAATAGCTGCATGTCGGGTTTTGGCAGTTCATGCATACCGATGAACTGGTTGATGAACTGTTTGCTGAGTTGCTTAAAACTGCGGACCGATCGGGGCTCAAAGGAGTAGAGCCATTGCACGGTCGGGCCTTTCAAAGTGCTGGGGAAGGCCAGGCAAGGAAGCTCATCGGAGTTGGTGGCTAGGGCCATCTGAGCCTTGTAGGTCCAGACGTGGCCGACCGGGCTTCCCGAGCCGTTATAGGGATTTAGGCGAGGCTGCTTAAATTTGCACGGGATGAGGAACCTCATGATCTGGCTGGAGAACGGTGACTCTGTCTCGGTATTGGCGTGATTCTGAGTAGGGTTTTGATCTAGATTTTTCGCCACTCCATCAATTTATTTCTGCAAGCTCTGGAGACGGGCCATTACACCTTCCCGACCGATATCCGGGGGGTTGGTCGGGTTGGTGGAAGAGGCTAATTTTTCCTGGCGGTGCGATGTTCTCTGGGATCGGGCTCGGCTATGACTCCAGCTAATCATGTACCCATGGCCACCTCGGCTCTTGATCGAGTGACCCTGGACTGATTCCCATGCAATATGCTCCTGCCTCTCCTCTCGGGCAGCACGCCTAATGCTGATGTCTCTGGCATCCTTAACGCGGGACAGGTTGGCTTGGGCACGTTGTCTGGTCAAGATCAGTTCCCGACCGTACGCAACATTCCCAGGTCATTTCCCGGCCACTGGAGGATTGTATTCCTAGGCCAACAAAGCTTTGATCTGTTGTTGAATTTGATGTTGGCCCTCCAAGAGTTGTGTCAGGGTTGCGGTGATTTTCCCTGATGTCATGACTGCCGTAGCCGGCACCGGGGCAGGCGGAACATCCCGGTTGGCCTACTGTGCAGTCTTCTCACCCTTTTTCGGAGGCATGGCTATCAACCAAGAGTTTGTTGATGAAGAACTTGTCGTTCCCACAGACGGTGCCAAGCTGATGATGCCAAAATCTGGGTAAAGTAAATTAAAGCAATTTAAGGAGAGAGAGAGAAAGTGAGAGACTGGTTTTTTTGTATGTGGTTCAGCCCTGTTAATGAAGGAACATACGTCCACGTGTGTGTCGGAGCACGTTCACTATACTGTAAAATGCCGGGGACCTGTGTTGAACCAACAATATTTTGGAGCTACCGTAGGTCTGCCGGACATGTTGGTGACCACTATAGAGGTGCTGTAGAGACTGAAAAGTCGGTCCCTTTGAAGGGGGGATGAGTGGTCTCTTTTATAGATGCAAGAGACCTACTCATACATGGATAAGGAAATATAATCCAATTGAGCTTGATTGGCATTAACTGTGGGGGTTTCCTAATTGGATTAGGAAACAATGTCCACTTTCCATAAGTCTTCTATCTTTAGTAGGAAACTGCCTGGAATATTTTGGGGCATGTGTTGTGGGCCCAGTTGGCCTGCGCCTGTACGGATCTTGCCAGTGTGATCTTCTCGACCTATTGGTCTGGTCCGCTCGGGATGGTGAGTCTCGGGTAGACTAGACCGCTCGGTCTGATTCTTGCCCGAGTAGTTGTGCATAATTTGACCGGGACATGGACTAGCTGTTAATTTAAACCATTCGGTCATAGGATAGAGCCAATTTTGGGTGTATCAGCTTGTAATGTAAAACATACTTCTGTGTCACAGGTTTATTATTTAACATAGAAATATAGGAGTGAATTTGTATTTAAAAAGAAGTAAAAGGAAAACATAATAATATTCTATCAATACAACGTGACCATGCATGAAACAGTCCAGCTAACTCATCTCACTGACTCTTTTACCTCTACTATGAAACCCAACAGAAATAGTTCCCCTGAACCACCTGCCCACAGCCGTTAGGTTTAGAATATCTGTCAATATGTCTACCGTATCCTAGTCAGCCTGGATGTACCTAGACATTCAAGGTTATAATAACTTGATCGGTCTACCGTATCCAAGTCGGCCTAGACACGATCGGACTGGCTTGTTGTATCCAAGTCGACTTGGGCTCAATCCCTCTTAATTAACCTACCATATCCGAGTTAGCATGGGATAATTAAGGTCACTACAAAAC
Organism: Hydrangea macrophylla; assembly: GCA_033977485.1. Lineage (NCBI taxonomy): Eukaryota > Viridiplantae > Streptophyta > Magnoliopsida > Cornales > Hydrangeaceae > Hydrangea > Hydrangea macrophylla. The sequence goes on from CM066992.1 coordinate 1,733,970, forward strand.
ATAACTCACACTCTCGACTTTTCTCAACTCGTCATCACACCCAATGCATGTCAACTCGACTTTAACACGTATGTCACGTGACTTATGTGGGAAATAAATAATTCCTGGGAAGTAAAAACAACAAGTGTACGAGAAATCAAGTCTTTTTAACTTAATCTTTTAAAAACGGATTCGGAAATAACATATTTCCCAAATAGTGCCTTAAAAACCTTTAAAAACATTTCCAAACAGTTCCTTTATGAACACAGACAAAAAAACATAAAAATACCCAGTCACGCGAGCGGGTCGCTCACGCGGACTGTGCTGGCAATATGCATGTTTTTGAATTCTTTTAAAAATTTCCAGAACTATCAGAAATACATAGGTTGCGCGAGCGGGTCTCTTGTGCGGGTCTCGCAATCAAGAAACAACGGAGTTGTCTTCGTCCTTTTTTTTTCCCAGTCTCAATTTTTGGACTGGTTTTTGACCCATTTTAAATTCCAAACTTAAACATGACATGTAATATATATGATTCTCTCCATTTTCCTCAAGGTTCGTGAATATGCGATCAGATTAAATTAATTCGAACCGTAGCTCTCAAATTTTATGAAAAACCGAAAGGTGATGAAATTTCATTTCTAATATACTTTCTAGTATGAATGAATTAAGCTCTAATCATGGCCTCTAGGGACTGTAATCTTTTGTTATTATCAATCAAAATGAATTTTGGTTAAGCTTGGAAAAAGTCACATTTTTAAGCTTTGAACTTCATGGATGAAATCAGCAATGGTGATTTACAAATTAAGCTATACAAACAGTAATATAAAGATGTGTTACATTAGAAGTAAGTTAATGATACTCACTAAGATTAGAGGTTGAAGTTTTGTTGAAAAAGAATCAAGAGATAAGAAACCCAATGAAGCTTTTTAGCGATGGTGATCAAGCTCCCTCCCTCTAGAATAATTTCTGTAAATCTCTTCTCTGTAACTCTCTATCTTTTTTCTCTGCCTTTACTCAGTTTGTAATTCTAGAATGCAAGGATGAGTGTGAGTTATATCGAAAATCAAAATAACCAACTTGGAGCCCAAGAACTATCTCCCTCACTCAACAAATTGATTTAATTTACTAATTACCTATATTCCTATATACAAAATGTCACGCCACGGAATGGCAAAAATAGAAAAAAATAAATTTCCTTTTTGGGTCCAAGGCAGCGACTGGTGAAGTCACACGATTGTCCACACCACGCAGTACTAAACAACAATAAGTAAAGGAGATGACAAGAATGAAATCTAAGTTCTGGTTAACACATAACTTAATAACAAAAAGGAGGTTACTAACTATTACACATCAGAGTCTCGAATCAAAATAAAATATAGCAGAAGTACAAATGTCAAGGCAACATATGCTTGATTACAAAAGGTCTGGAAAGCAGTAAGGATAATTATACTATAGTCTCATCTAATCTTTAGTTGGCATAGATGTAGTCCTCAACGTATTAGTCCTCTTCTGCCTGACCTCCTTCGGGGTAGTCCTCCACAGGGATATCGTTACTGGCATGGTAGTCCTCGCCTGCAGATCCTTCATCTGTATAGTCATAACCAGGTGCGCTGGAACATGGAAATGCCCAGCAGCATAAACAGCGTCACCTTAATGAAAGCTGAGTGAGTTAGATACTAACAAGGTATCAACTATTGAAGTTATTACTAGTTATAAACGATAACCATTAAGATTCAGTGAGGGTAACTCCTTTAATCAAACCGATGATCCGATTACTAACGTCTTACTCATTTTAAGATCGACAATACTTTACGATAGAAGAACAGACTCGACAGTAGTTCACTCTTAAGGATACATCATTGCTCTGTCCACCTCTTCTAAGAACATATGCACAGTCCACCGCAGTCATGGATACCACGTCAGTCCATACCCAGCTTTTAAGAAGATATGCACAGTTCACCGCACTAGAGGAATATAATGCTTTAAGCAACAATACATCATTCTATACAATAACTTAGTGACGTCTACTAGTGATCACGGTCCACCGCAGTCGTAGACACCTTTGTTTGTCAACCGCTTTTAAGAACATATGATTAGATCATCTGGCTATCTTAGGACAAGGGTTCAATCGATTGGTATAAAAATACTATCAATCGATTGGTAAAAAGTTCAATCGATTGGATCACATGTCAATCGATTGCCATTAATAGCAATCGATTGGGATAAGTCCAATCTATTGTGACTTCTTCTTCTTCACCGTGAAGACTATCCAGCAACATCAAACGGGTAATATATGATTTCAGGTTCTCTTCTTCATTCAAACTAGTCATAACAGCAATGTTAAGCTACTAGGTGAGTTTAGAACTCACCTTAGATCACAAAGCGGGTGTTTGGTTGTGTATTTGAAGCTTTAGAAGCTTCAATGGCTTCTCCCTCTCTCTTTTCTCTGTCTTCTCTCTTCTTCTTCTCTTTTCTTCTTTTTTTCTTCTTCTCTGGCCTTCTTCTTCTCCCACTTCAATCCATGTGGGTGTGTATGAGTGTAGAGATGTATATATGTGTGTATATCTATAGGTGTATATATATATTAAAACACACACAAGGCTCCTCTCTCTCTCTCTTTGATTTCTGGAAACAGAAATACGCCTAAAATGGGTTGGTATATATAGAGATTAAGTGTTCACGTGGACAAACCCAAGCTAAAGCAAGAGAATCTGCCTAGCTGATTCCAATCGATTGGTATAAATGTCAATCGATTGGTATTAGGTATGAATGCTCCAATCGATTGATAAAAGTGTCAATCGATTGGTATTGGTAATCGATTGGTATTATTACCAATCGATTGGTATCCAAATTATACTAATGGTAAGGGAAAACGCATACAAGTATTTATAATAGGCATGTAAGGTTCTATTCATATAATATATTACAAAAAAATACAGGGTATTACATCATCCACCACTTATTACAAATTTTGTCATAGAAATCCAAAGTAAGCAGGGTTAAAACAAAAACAAAAACTTCTCTCGCATCTCCGACTCCAGCACAAGTAAAGCTTCTCCCTCGTCCTGGTGCTTCCACTGATTCTTTACTAGTGGGATTTCCTTATTTCTGAGTTTTTTCACTCCTCGGTCTAGAATATGTATGGGTCCTTCGTTGAATGTCACATTCTTGTTCACCTAGATATCTTCAAAACTGATCTCGTGTGCTGGGTTGTGGGCACACTTCCTCAACATGCTAATGTAGAAAACATTGTGCACTCCTGACAACTTCGGTGGCAACGCAAGTCGATAAGCAACCTTCCCAACACATTCTAGAATCTCAAACGGTCCAATGAATCACGGCGATAGCTTGCCTCTTTTCTATCCGAATCTGATGACACCTCGAACTGGCAAAACTTTGAGTAACACATGATCTCCAACTGCGAATTCTAGATCTTTCTGTCGCTTATTGGCACAGTTCTTGTGTCTGGATTGCGCTGTCTTCATCTTCTCTCGTACGATTTGGATCTTCTTGCTGGTTTCTCGAATCATCTCAGTCCCAAGTAGTTGACTATTTCTGACTTCGGCCCAACATGGCGGCGATCGACAAGGTCTTCCATATAAAACTTTGAACGGTGCCATCCCTATGCTCGTGTGATAGCTGCTATTGTTGGCGAACTCAATCAAAGGTAGATGTGTCTCCTATAAACTCTCGAATTCAATGACACAAGCTCGTAGCATATCCTCCATCACTTGATTGACTCATTCTGTCTGGCCGTCTGTTTGTGGATGAAATGCTGAACTCAAGTTCAATGAAGTTCCCATTGCTGTTTGAAGGCTCTTCTAGAATTCTGCAGTGAAGTGTGAGTCTCGATCTGAAACTATTAAGACAGGTACCCCGTGCAGTCTCACAACTTGATGTATATACATTCGGCTAAATCGTTCAACTGGGTATGTTATGCTGTAGACGATGAAATACGCTAACTTGGTGAGTCGATCTACTACTACCCAAATAGCGTCGTGGTTTTGTTGAGACTTTCGCAGTCCAACCACGAAATCCATGATGATGTGTACCCATTTCCATTGGGGAATCGATAGCGATTGTAGAAGTCCAGGTAGTCTATGATGTTCTACCTTCACTTGTTTGTAGATAAGACACTGTGACACATACTCGGCCACTTCTCATTTCATTCCTTCCCACCAGAAGTTCCTCTTCAAGTCCTAATACATCGAGTTTCCTCTAGGGTGGATTGTCATCCTTGACTTGTGCGCTTCGTCTAAAATATCTTTTCTAAGACTATCGTCATTTGGCACACAAAGTCTACCCTTTCATCTCAACGCTCCGTCCGTACTAATACTCCATACTTTTGGTTTCTTCGCGGACATCCTAGCAAACCATAGCTTCAAATCTTCATTTGACTATTGAGTGTCCAAGATATGGCTGATGAGAGTCAGTTTTATGACAAGACATCCAAAGTGTTGTCCTTTTCCTGATCCCAATGGTTGGAGGTCGAATCCGACTAGCGTCTCTAATGCTTGCCATTCTCTAATCAAAATCGAAGCGATCAAGAGGCGGGGCCTTCGGCTCAAAGCATCAGCTACAACATTTGCTTTACCTGGATGGTATTGCAAAGAGAAATCATAGTCCTTGAGTAGTTTCATCCATCTTTGCTGTCGTATGTTCAACTCTTTCTGAGAGAACAAGTACGCCAAACTCTTGTGATCTGAGAATAGATCAAACTTTTTTCCATACAAGTAGTGTCTCCAAATCTTCAGGGCAAACACAATTGTAGCTAGTTCCAAGTCATGCATCGGATAATTCTTCTCATACGACTTCAATTGTCTTGATTCGTATGCAATAAAGTTTCCATCTTACATTAACACACAACCAAGCCCTTGGTGCGATGCATCACTGTAGATTACGAATCGTTCACAACTCTTGGGTATCACAAGTACAGGTGCTAAGGTTAGTCTCTCTTTTAATTCATGAAATGCATCCTCAGGCCTATCAGTCCATTTGTACTTTGTCTCCTTCCTTGTCAAACTTGTCAACAGTCCTGCAATCTTAGAGAATCCCTCCATGAATCTCTGATAATATCCAGCCAATCCAAGAAAACTCCTAACTTTGGTCACGTTAGCCGGTCTATTCCAGCTCAAGACTGCATCGATCTTGGATGAGTCTATATAAATTCCATCAGGTGATATCACATGTCCCAAGAATTTGACTTCCTGAAGCCAGAATTGACACTTACTGAATTTCGCATACAGACTATTATCTCTGAGGGACTGTAGAGCAATCTGTAGATGCTTCTTGTGCGCTTCTGTTGTCTTCGAGTAAATCAGAATGTCGTCGATGAACACTATAACGAATTGATCCAGATAAGGTCTAAATGCTCTATTCATTAGGTCCATTAATACTACCAGGGCATTGGTCAGTCGAAAGGACATCACTAAGAACTCATAGTGTCCATACCCCGTCCTAAAGGCAATCTTTGGTATATCTTCTGGTCAAACTAGTAGCTTATGATATCCTGAACGCAAATCAATCTTTGAGAATATCCTTGATCCTTGTAATTTATCAAACAGGTTGTCTATCCAGGGAAGTGGATATCTATTCATGATCGTGACCTTATTCAACTCTCTATAGTCGATACAGAGTCGTAGCTCTCCATCCTTCTTCTTCACGAATAGGACTGGTGCTCCCCAAGGTGACGTACTCACAAAATTCATGTTTATGGTAATGGTTCTCATTTAAATATTTTCAAGAAATATTTTTCTCTCATTTAGCAATATAGTTAAGCTCAACAATCTCATGAAACTCTCTAGTATGCCATAGCAATGCAACACACACATTATAGTTAATCTACTATCAAAGTCATTAGAATATTCCATACCTGTTAATCTTCAAGTGTGTGTGTGAATGGACAACCAAAATACACAACTTTAATTTCAAAGCTCACATAACCTAAGACACTATCGAGACTTTCATTTTGACTCAACTCTCACTAGGATTACACTCTCAAGAAGAAATCACTTCGAATTAGGTGTAATAATTATCACTCATGATATGGAAGCTATAAAGAGTAAATGTAAATGGAATCTAATGCTTCTCATATCTAAATAGAAAAATGGATATTTTAGTGCACAAAGTCTCATGAAAGGATACTTTTCACTAGAAGAGCGAGATACCGTGGAGAACTCTCTCATTACCTTAACTTCAAATCCAATTTACTTAAAATCACCAGGACTTTGAAAAAGAGGTGTTAGGTGAAAGAAGAAAGAGGCTCGTGATATACAATTAGGTCAACGGATGTGATTTGAATGTCTATTACAACTTTTCAAACTTTCCCACATCTACAATCTCTCTCCTCTTCTTCTTCTCTTTTTTTTTTCTTTTCTTTTTTTCCACTCTCTTCTTTTTATTATTATTTTATTTCTTTTGAAACAACCATTGGCACTTTTTTTTTTCTTTTTTTCTTTTTTTTTTCTTTTTCTTTTTTTTTATCAATTTTGTTTCTTTGCCAACTTTCTATTATTCACACAACCAAACCTCTTGTCAATGCAACACATCCCAATCACACCCAAATAAAGAAGTGAGGCTTGAACTCCTAATTTGGAGTTAGGTATAGACGTTAAAGATTGTGAAGACAAGGAAAATATGATAAGGCTCAAAGGGTGAAATAAAGGAATATCATAGAGGTATGCCAAAGCTGTATTATGCGTGTATGGTCGAAAGATGGCCTAAATCATCTTCTAAGTTCATAGGATTATTCATTTTAGTAAATTCAAGAGCTCTAAAGTTTGGTAAATCCTGAACGTTCTCTTCTAGTGATCAGTCAAAGTGAAGAAGAAAAATGAGACTTACAACGAATGAATACGCTTTTCAAAAAGTAAGAGTAATTTTATAATACCCTCAAAAATAAAGAATGGAACAAAAGCTCACTTGGGTTATTAGTCTCCTCTACAGTCTCTCAAGACACCTAAGCTATGCTTACTAATCCATTTTAGCTAAGTACAAGGTTGTCACAACGTGCTCAAAGTTGTTTGAAGATTAAAAGGCATAAAACATACTATAACTAAGATAGTAAACAAACTACCATTGTGTATCACTTACTAATAACATACAGAAAATAGCACTAATGCATCATAACTAACTACATTGACTAAGAGAGAAATGCAAGAACCATCTTATTATCTTTAAAAATAAAATAAAAAATTTAAAATTTTTTGACAATCTTAATTTACTGAGTTTGAGTTGCATGTTGAGCAGGTATATGACACTAAAGCATAAAAAGAAATAACCGAGGCATGCAATGACTCACTCCCCCCCAACTAAAACTAAACATTGTCCTCAATGTTCTAAACTAAGCATATGGACATGTAAAGTAAATCGAGAGAAGGAAGGATGTTACCTCGAGGCGTTTATAATCCAGATTTTTTTTTTCAAGTTACCTGCAAATCATTAGTAGCAACAAGGAAAAATAGAGAATATGATAGAACTACTCAGTAAATATATTCGGTTAATCAAAATTTTTATCATAAAGTAACAACCGAAATTTTTTAGGATCTTCCTAGTTAAATAATTTAGCAGTGAGAAGAACGTTGGGATCCTCATAAAATTGCAACTCGCCCCAACTAATGTCAGGCTCAAGGTCAGAGGAGATGATGCAAAACCTATGGCTTCCAAATTTGTTGACGACAATTATAGGAGGTATACCACGCTTTTTAGGAATTATATGCAAGAAACGATCTTTGGTATTGGCACTTCCTATAATGGCCTCTATTTTAATACTAGGAGGTGGTCACGGTTCGATAAAAGGAGCAGGGTCTAGGTGATGTTCTAATAAAGTTTCATTACCCTCCACTTGTCCTAGAACAGAATCTATAGAAATATGATCATAGGAATTTAATTTCTGTTCTATGCACATTGATTTGGACTGGACTTGGATAAAATTATTTATTTGGTCCTCAATATCATTATTACTCAAGAAGGTCAAGCAGTCTAGCAGATTACTAGCTTCTTGTTGAAGTTTAAGATAATCTAAAGTGGGCCTAATATTTTCCAAGTCCTCTCTCACAAAATTTTGAAATTTAAAATTTGGTGAAGTACATGTGCTAGAATCTTTATCATCCTCTTCTAAAACACATTCATTTTGTTCAATATTGGGGTACACATAACTTTCAAGCTCGGGATGAGAGCTTTGATTGATAGCAAGGATAGGTGATGGGCAACTTAGTGACACCACCTCTTCGACCGAAAGAGGTGAGGGTTCAAGAATATCACTTGAATCTAAATCGAATTTAGAATTTTCAATAACGTCCTCCCTAGGGTCACTATCAAAGGTAGGGGTAGAGTCAACATGTAACTCCTCCTTTCCTAGTTGCGTGCAATCACATAAACTGTCATTATCTTTTAAATCCTCATTCTCATCCTTGTAACTCTCCTCGCTATATATATCATCTATTGAGGTACTCTGGACAAAGAGATTGTGCAACTTTATCAAGGCAGTGAAGGAGTTGATGTTTGGGGTTGTATATTGAGGAGAAGATGGTTCTACAACTTCATGCTCAATGATTTGGTTTTGGAGTTCTTGTTGGGTTATGACTTTTTCGAGTGAGTTGTTAACCTCATTTGGTATAAACCCGTCCTAGTCCTCTATTTCCATTCCATTGTTAGTGTCTTGAAATTTAGGTTGTAGTGTTGAAGGACTGGTATAGTCTTCTAAAGGTTGGCTAGCATATGCTTGTTGATATCTAGTTTCTAATTTGTCAAGTGCACTATCTAGCCTTTTCATTTCACTAAGAAGTAATTTTAACATACCATTATCCTCAACTTGGTTATTCTCCTCATTATTACTATATGAAGTTTCACCCCATTGTGGTTGATAGTAATTCTCATCCCATTGTATTTGTGAACAAGACTCGCCAAAGGGAAAGTCTTGGTACTCTTGGTAATCATGGGAACTACTACTATAACCTATATTATTATTTTGGTTATAGCCCCATTGCGGTTGATAGAACTCTTCATATGGAGGTTCTTGATACGTTTGATCATATGGGGGACTACTACTATTGTTTTCCCATTGTGGTGGTTGGTAGCACTCAGGTTGATAATACGCGTCATAAGTGGGTGCTTGCCAACTTGGGGGATAGTTATTTTGATTTTCAAATATGTACCTATTGTTGGTGCTTGTGTTGTATGGAGGGCAATATGGATAAGACATATTTATCCAAAAAATTTTAAATAATAAAAATTTTATTTATTTACTTGTGAGAGAAAAAGTCCAAAGTTTTTATTATTATTTTTTTTTCTTAAAATTATTTATTTATTTATTTTTTATTTTTATTTTATTTTATTTTTTTGAAAAGTAAGAAAAAAATTTGGAAATAACTTAGTAAAGTCCTAACCTAGTTGCCTTCCCCGGCAACGGCGCCAAAAACTTGACACGACTAAATAGTTGTGCGCTCTTGTGCAACACCAAAGTGTAGGTGATCGTGCAAGTAATACTGGATAAGTCCAGGTCGATCCCACAGGGAAGGAATAGGAAGAATGTCTACTAAGTTACAATCTAAAGAAAAGGAAAAGAAAATAAGAATATAGAAGTGGAGTTGTACTAATAAATCCTAATTAATTAAATTAAACTAAATAATAAACTAAAGCTTATAGAAACATAACTAATTAAACAGATAAACTAAAGGTGTTAGAAATACGTGAATCCACATTGATCCTAACCATCTACCATGCATATTCATTAACGCTCTATGGAGTACATCCCTTCTCAGTATTCCGTATTTTTCTAAAGATAAAGAATCAATAGCCCTTTCATGACCGGGACTACATCATCACAAGTGATTTAAAATACTTAAAAGACGGTTTAAAACAATGGTTATTACTTACACTCTAAATGGTGTTAGCATTCAAAGTGGTTTTCAAAAGTCATTGAAGAAAAGGCCTTAAGGCTTCAAGTTCTAAAAACTGTTGTGACAAACTGAGCTTATAGGGACAATTTGATGACAGGTTTCTAAAACAAAAAGTCATGGAATACTTAAAAGAATCATCTCAGGAATTAGCAAGTTCGATCGATCGAAGCGCTCTCGATCGATCGGACAACGTCATCCTTCAATCGATCGAAATGCCTTCGATCGCTTGACTATGGCCCTGGTTCGATCGATCGAAATACCTTCGATCGATCGAGACCAAGGTTTCTAAAGATTGCATGGCAGAGGTTTGGAATCAATGTTTCATCACATATTCCCAACGTCTAAACTACGGAAACATGATAAAACTAATGCAGAAATAGTAAAACATAGTAATCATAACAACTAGATTAACAAACAATCAAATAAAGAAAAGGAACAGAAAAACCTGGAATAAATATGAAAATAACTTGTAACAAACTTGAAATAAAGTTGAATCTTGAATCTACAATGGAAAAGGAGGAAGAAAACATCAAACTAAACTAATCTACTCCTAATCTAACCCTAAAACTACCCTAAACTGCTGTTTTATGCGTTCTGGGGCGTCCTCCCTTCTTCTGGCGTCAAAACAGCTTATATATAGGGTTCCCGCAGAGTTTACACAACTTTTGAGTGAATATAAAGTTCGATCGATCGAACTAAGCTCGATCGATTGAAGGTTCGATCGATTGAACTCTCCTCAATCGCTTGAACTTCTCTGATTTTGACAGCTCTGCGCACCGATGGGAGAATGGCCATAACGTTTCACTCAGACCTCGGATTGACCTCCCGTTTACGGCCACGCGACTGTATTTCAAAGATCTACATTTTATATCTCTGGGAAAACCTTCCAAATCTGAAGTCTTCATTGTCAAAATTGGCATTTTCTCAGCTGCTTATGTTGTTCTCTTTACCAGAATCACTTTCTTTAGCTCCAATTCATTGATTTACATCCTAATACCTATAAAATAATGCAAAAACATATATTTTAGCATTAACACAATAAAAAGAACATTGTTATTAGAATGCACCAAAATATAGGGACTTTGGGGATAAAAGTATGCATGAAAGACCATATATTATGCTATAAATATGCACTCTTCACCTCGAATCAAGTGCCAGTGCTATTTGTAAAGAAGAAGGATGTGTCACTCTGACTTTGTATTGTCTACAGAGAGTTAAACAAATTCATAATCAAGAATAAGTATCCCCTTCCCCAAATAGATAACTTGTTTGATCAGTTGCAAGGAGCAACAACCTTTTTGAAAATAGACCTTCGATCGGGGTACCATCAGCTACTCGTTTGACCAGAGGACATACCGAAGACTGCCTTCAGAACCAAATATGGTCATTACGAGTTCCTGATGATGTCATTTGGACTCCCTAACGCCCCTGCAGTATTCATGGATTTGATAAATAGGGTGTTTCAACCATACTTGGATAAGTTCATAATTATGTTTATTGGTGATATATTGATTTACTCAAAGACAAAGGAGAAGCACGAGAGACATGTTCAGATGGCATTGTAAATGCTCAAGGATCATCAGCTATATGTTATGATGATGCCAAAAATTAGTAAGAAGGGTTTAGAGAGAGAAAAAGGCAACAGGTTGTATGTGGTTTGGTCCCGTTAACTAGGTGACTGATCTTGTCAGAATCAAGATATAAAAAGTGTTCTTTACTTTTCAAAAGATTTGCAGTGTGGAAGTAAAGGTCGAACCCACAGAGATTGATTAACTACAGCGACTTAATTTTAAAACCTAACTTTAGTTAATTATGAAAACGGATTTTGATTTGGTTTGAATTAAACTAATAACAATAAAAATAAATCTAAACTATGAAAGCAATTAAAAGTGTTTTTGTAAATATGTAAAGTGAACCTAGGATTGCAACTCCACCACTAGCTTCATCATAAGGAATATTTATGAATTACTTTAGCTTACTAAGTTGGATGATTATGGGGAATTGTAGCTACAAGCCCAATTCCTCCGTCAAGAAAATAATCATGGTTCAAGCACCAACATAATCCATCTTCGGTTAGCACGAATTATCTCACACTAAACTAGGGTTGTGATCTAATCCGTCTAACCTAGGCATGGACTATTCGGATACTTGATAGCACAAATCAATAAAGCACCATCACATGTAAACAATCTAAACAAGCACAGCAAGCATAGATCGTTGAGCACATCACAGTCAAAATAGATCTAAGACAAGAATAAATTCTGAAAGTAATGATTTAATCACTAGAAGTTCGATTTATTTATAAAAATCCCCTAAACATGTGACTGTCATCCATACATAATAAACCTAAAGTAAAAGCATAAATAAAACCCTATTACTTGGCTAGGGTGATCGGCGACGAATAGTTGCCGTTTATAGTCCTAAAAATATGCTTTGTTAGCCCATTTCATATAGTTATTAGTTATTTTTTAATAAATATTCTATATTTTGTAGATTTTGGAGCTTTAATATGAAAATGCACAAAAATCCAACGATTGGTGGCTTTGGAAGTCATTCTGGGCTTAAAAGATGATTCCGGTGGAGGATGAATGCAGTAGAGCCTCGGAAAATTGCATTTTTGACAAGAAATACTTCAGATTTGAGAAATTTCTCCAGAGATATAAAATGTAGATCTTCGAGTTACGGACGCGTGGCAGCAAACGGTGAGTCAATCCGAGGTCCGAGTCAAACGTTATCGCAATTCTACGAAAGTCGCGCAGTGCAGCGAGAAGGACCTCGCGCGAGCGACCTGTGCAAAAATCAAAAACACGTATTTTGTTAAATTAAAGTGCCCAGCGAAGGTGGTTTGTGCATATGACGTCCAGATTACAAAATATAGCAGTTTTAGTGCGATTTGGCTTAGGAAAGCTTCCTAAATCCTTCCAAACTCTATATAAATCCTATTCTAAATCAAATTGAAGGTTACACATCATTACACAACATTAGATACATCAAATTATACATTATTTTCAGCCATTGAAGAGAGAAAAGCAAGGAGAAGAAGAAGAAGACCAAGGATTTCCATGGCCTCCTCCATCAACCTCTTGCTATTCATCAATTCTATGGCCAACTAAACTCTAGATCTAGGGTTTCAATGAAACCCTAGCCAAGTAATAGGGTTTTATTTATGTTTTTATTTTAGTTTTATTATGTATGGATGACAGTCACATGTTTAGAGGATTTTTGTAAATAAATCGTACTTCTAGTGATTAAATCATTACTTTCAGAATTTATTCTTGTCTTAGATCTATTTTGACTGTGATGTGCTCAACGATCTATGCTTGCTGTGCTTGTTTAGATTGTTTACATGTGATGGTGCTTTATTGATTTGTGCTATCAAGTATCCGAATAGTCCATGCCTAGGTTAGACGGATTAGATCACAACCCTAGTTTAGTGTGGGATAATTCGTGCTAACCGAAGATGGATTATGTTGGTGCTTGAACCATGATTATTTTCTTGACGGAGGAATTGGCTTGTAGCTACAATTCCCCATAATCATCCAACTTAGTAAGCTAAAGTAATTCATAAATATTCCTTATTATGAAGCTAGTGGTGGAGTTGCAATCATAGGTTCACTTTACATATTTACAAAAACACTTTTAATTGCTTTCATAGTTTAGATTTACTTTTATTGTTTTTAGTTTAATTATAATTCAAATCAAAATCCGTTTTTATAATTAATTATATTTAGGTTTTAAAATTAAAACACAGTAGTTAATCAATCTCTGTGGGTTCGACCTTACTTCCACACTGCAAATCTTTTAAAAAGTAGAGAACACTTTTTATATCTTGATTATGACAAGATCATAGGGCTTCATTGAAACCCTAGATCTATGATCTAGTTGTCCATGGAAGTGATGGATGGCAAGTAGTTGATGGAGGAGGCCATGGAAACCCTTGGTCTTCTTCTTCTTCTCCTTGCTTCCCTCCCTTCAATGGCTGGAAGTATGGTTGTAGAATGTGTGTATAATAATTACCAATAATGTCTAACCCTTTAATTATAATAAAATAGGGTATATATAGATTTACAACAAGTTTTGGAAGCCTTCCTAACCCGAAACGGATTGAAACTGATGTAATTTACAGTCTAGACGTCGTTAAGCAGTTTCGTTTGCACATGAGTCTTCAGTATACTGAAATACGCAACTTTGATTTCTGTACAGATCGCGCGAGCGGACCGCGCGAGCGCGACATTTAGGACTTCGCGCGCGCGGATCACGTGAGCGATTTTGGGTTTCTCGCGCGAGCGGATCGCGCGAGCGATTCTCTATTTTTCGCGCGCGCGGCTCGCGCGCGCGACTTGGCTTATTCAGCTTCTTTCTTTATGCTTTTTCATCTTGTTTAGCCTAGTTTAGGTGATTTCTTCCAAATCCTGTCAAAAACTAGAAAACGAAGTAAAAATATACAAAAATAGGATAAAAAGGAGCTAACAGATGCTCGTTAAGGCGTATAAATAAGATTTGTTCTCTTCCGATCACACCCCCAAACCTACATTTTGCTAGTCCTCGAGCAAAACTAAAATAAAAACTACTAATAAAAATCTATTCCATTTTCGCATGGATTGCGATTGCATTTAGCATATGAAACAAGCCTTTTAAACCTCTAGGTGTCCCTAGTCGGACGAGCAAAGTCTCGTGAGGGTTCTCATCAACAAGTCACCCACAACCATCTTTATTAACTTAGAAATTTAAAAAGTTTTATTAAAAAGAAAAACAAATAAACAATACTCCTTATTATAAAACAATGATTCGAAATAGAATAACGAACAGGAAGAAAAAGAATCAAACGTTCACTTACATCATGAAAAACAATCTCAAGCACATGCATCATATAAATCAATAGAGTTCCTCATACAATTGCACGTGTGTGATGTGGTAGTCAAATGAACACGCGTATGTCATGAACATGGAATATAACTCGGATAACCATCCAACTATGCTTCGACTACGAATCTCACAATGTTAATTACACTCTCAAATGAAACACTCAGAAAAATGTGTAATTTTTCTAATATATGTGAGTAAAGGAAATATATTTTCAAAACGAGAAATGCTCACATATGACTCGAAAAAGACGCATGACACAAAAGAATAGTAGTCTCATGGATAGGATGCCAATAATCAAGAAAAATTAATCATTACCATGTTTTAATCCCCTCCCATCGTTTACATATCTAAACCATGTTTCCTAGGATCAGATAGGACTTTTCAAAGGTTGTAATGTGGCTCAGGCAATGAAAAATGATAGAACGGATTAATTGGGTAGGTTTAGAATGGCATTGTAAGGCATGTTCGATTTATTTCATTCGTCTCTTCTACCACATTCATCTTTTCATACTTTTTCTCATTCATTTTTTTTCAACCTTCTTCTTTTTTTTTTTGTTTTCTTTTCCTTTTTCTTTTCTTGCTTCTCAAATGATTATTCATTGAATACCAAGCAACTACCCCAATAGCATCTTATTTTCTTCTTCTTCTCAATCAACACATCGCCTTAATACTACTAAAAGTTGATCACTCTTCCAGTGGTATACTCCAAGTTGATCAAGTTGGAGCTTTTAAAGAGGATAATGGTGAACAAAGAAAAAGAGGCATTGTAACGGCTCAAAGGGAGAACTAAGGAAATTTTATCTTTTATCGGTCGGCAGTAAACAAAGAGGCCTAAAATCATTTCCTAGGGTAATACAGTTCTTCAATGTTTACAATGGAAGATTATTTAGCATGGTAACGAATATTTTAACTTGACTATCAACCAAAACAAGAATAATGAGACTAAACAACAAGTAGATGCGCTATTTCAATGAAATTCGACAAACACAAGATGTATTTATAACCCTCTAAAAAGAAAAGATAGGCTCAAAAGCTTACTGGGTCTAGTCTCCACCATGTGTTATCTAGAAATCCGAATCATATTATAGTTCACATCAAACATGTATTCAAATGACTACGTGCAGTGCATAGGTTTATGTGCAAATCTATGATATAAAACTACGATTCAAACAATACATAACTTAAAACGTCATATCATAACTTCAGCAAATGTTTAATCACCTCTTCTCTTGTTTACCATTCTATAACAATCAAAGTTATTGAACAAGAAGTATCAAATTGATATTGCAAAAACGTCGGTAACATCGTTTATTTAAACACACTTATTGAAAAATTTTAAAATTTTAAAATTTTGCATAAACTAATGTGCATGTGAATATACCCCCAAACCTAAACCTTTCATTGTCCCCAATGAAATAATAAAATGAAAGAACGGAGAGTAGGTAATGAAGGAACGATAATACCTCGATCTCGGCAATTACAAATAGGTAAATGTAGAAGAATATGGCGATAAAGTTCAATTGTACCTGTTAATACTAGAGAAAAGAAACGAAACAAAGAAAAGATGAAAAACAACTAAAAGAAATATAAATAAATTAACCTAATCTATACGATATAACAAAACAAAGAAAAATACATAAACATAAACTAGAAAAGAAAATAAAGCATACGATAAAATAAAACATAACCAAAATTATGACAACAATCAAAAACCTGATGGAAAAGGACCTACGAAACAAAAACAGAAATGGAAAAACTACCTGAACAGGTGTGGAGGACTGATATAGAAAACAAAAGAAAATATCATAAAAATAGGGTATCGCGCGAGCGGTCCGCGCTAGCAGCTATCGCGCGCGCGAATCCCAAGTTTTTTTTTTTTTTGATTAATCAATATCTCGCGTGAGCGAGCTACCTCGCGTCCGCGAGGTTAGGCGCGAGAAGAAGCAGAGGCATCATATAAGAAAAAACAAGAAAAAACGCCTAAGGCACAAACTCGCGCTAGCGGGCCGCGCGAGCGACGTCTCGCGCGAGCGGGCCGCGCGCGCAATTTGGGTTATTTCCATTTTTTAGCTAAAATTATGTATGTAATATTAAAATAAATTAATTCTGACCCCCAAACCTGTCCAGAAAAACTCCAAGACTGACCAAAATGACTCAAAAACATCCAAAAATCAAAGAAACAGACGAAATCAAGCTTGGGTTGCCTCCCAAGAAGCGCTAACTTTTACGTCTTCAGCTAGACCGTTCTAGCTCAAGACTTACGGAGGTTGAAAATCAGACTTTGTACCCCTAAGAATATCAGGTAGAGCTCGGTGGTAAGCAGAAATCACGTCGCTTTGAATTAATTCGATTGACAGTTTGTCAGTATGTTCAAATCGATTTCTTACCTTCCGAGTAGATTCAGCATTAGGGTCCGAGGTATTAGGATTCATCCACTCATCATCCGCTATATCTTTGTCGTTACTCACATTTATTGCTTTGTTAGGCTCAATATTCCGTCTTACCTCACCTTTCGCCTCACATAGGTAATCGTCATCTTTAGGAGGTTGATCTATAGCATTAAAAATGTTTAATTTTAAGTTCATGTTCCCAAACGACACTTTCATTACCCCCGTCCGGCAGTTAACACGTGCGTTAGCGGTTGCTAAGAATGGACGGCCTAGAATGACAGGAGTGTGTTTCCTAGCATCTAGCACGGGTTCAGTGTCAAGGACCATGAAGTCGACAGGATAATAGCATTTATCAACCTTAACCAAGACGTCCTCGACGATTCCTCTAGGTATTTTAATAGAACGATCCGCTAATTGTATTGTAGCGGCCGTAGGTTTCAGTTCACCTAGACCTAATTGTTTATAGACGTGATAAGGTATGAGATTAACACTAGCTCCTAAGTCAAGGAGAGCCCGATGAATGATAGTGTCACCTATGACACATGAAATAGTAGGCGTACCAGGATCTTTATACTTTGGAGGAGCGTGTTGAAATATAGAACTTACTTTTTCCGTGAGGAAGACCTTTTTCGGAGTATGACTCCGCAATTTGCGCTTTTGAGTACAAAGGTCTTTTAAACATTTAGCATAAGCGGGAATTTGTTTAATAGAATCGAGGAAAGGAATATTGATTTTAACTTGTTTAAACACCTCGAGTATATCTTCCATTTTTGACCATTTCTTGGGCAAATGTGACGGTCCCTCAACATTAGGTGGATATGGCATTCTCGGAATATAATTTGTTGAGACCGATTCATTTTCTTTTCTACTTTGATTCATGTTCTCACCCCTCTCTTTATTAGAGTTGATGTTCACATCTATCACATTCTCATTCTTATTAGGGGTTTCTATCACCTCCTCTCGTGTAGTAATCCTAGTTGAGACGGCGTTTACTTGTTCATTCGACCCCTTAACCTCATATTGTCCGTTAGGGTTTTGAATTGTTTGACTAGGCAACGTCCCCTCGTTTCTACGACTCACTACAGTAGCTAGTTGTCCCATTTGGGATTCAAGCTTCGCAATGGATTGTGTATGAGAGTGCACTATTTGTGCTTGTGCCTATACTTGCGTTTCAATTTTATTAAGGGATGCCAACACCTTTTCCTCAAAAATGTTACCCCTTGGAGGGTTCGGATTAGGATGCGGTTATTGGTATTGATTAGGTTGAAACTGAGGTCGATATGCATTAGGAAAATTAGTCACCTCATTAGGATTATTATTATTATTTTTCCACGAGAAGTTAGGATGGTTTCTCCATGGCGCATCCGGATTATTAGTAGTCGAATTATAATTATTTCGTGGGTATTGTTGAATAGAGTTAATGTGTTGCTCCACGAATTCCGAAAATTGACTCGCCGATGGACATGCAAGTATCGAATGTGAAGGATCAGAACATAATGCACAAATTTCATGCACGGGTGGGGCTGTCGTTTGGTTTATTGTTAAAAGTCGGTCAAGTTTGTTAGATAGTTCTTTTATTTCAATTGACTGACTTGACTCAAACTTTACCTCCCTCTTAGGTTGTGAATGATATCCCACGGAACGTACTGATACAGCCTGATGCATCGAATTCTCGCTTAATGTTTCAAAAATTTTCCAGGCCTCATCGGCGCTTTTGTGTAGGAAGGTTCCCGCACAAACGGCATCGACGGTATTCCTAATAGAGGGAATAAGCCCCTCGTAGAAGACTTGAACCAATTGCCACTTGGGAACCTGATGGTGTGGGCACGAACGTAATAATTCTTTAAATTTTTCCCACGTGTCATAAAGAGTCTCCCCATCTTGCATCACAAAATTAGTTATATCTTTTCTTATCTTATTTATACGCATAATAGGGAAAAACTTTTGTAAAAGGGCTGTGTGTAAGGCTTCCCATGTTTTTATTGTGTTTGGCTCAAGTGATTGAAGCCAATACTTCGCTTTGTCTCTTAAGGAGAATGGGAAGAGCCGCAATTTTAATTCATCATTATTTAGGTTTTGTATTTTCAAAGTAGAGCATATACCCTGAAAATCCCCTAAGTGTTGGTAAGGGTCTTCATTTAGACGGCCATGGAATGATGGAAGTAGCGAGATGGTAGACGACTTTATCTCAAAGTGAGATGCTGTCACCTCAGGTAATTCGATACCGGCTTGTGGCGTGTAAGTAGTAGGAATAAAATAATTTATAAGTGGAGGAGGTGGCGGTATATTAAGATTATTCATATTAGCACCGTCGTTTTGATTGTTATTGTTATTTCCACCGTCAGCCATTTTAATCGGTTTGATTTTAAAAGTTCAAGTTTTCCTTAACCGTTCACGGGTACTTTGAATTTCGGCCTCAAACAACGACGACGGAATCGGAGTTGATTCGTCGTCTTGCAACCCAGCTCTAGAAGCTTGGGTTGTGGACTTACTAGTTCTTAAGGTACGTTCAAGTTCAAGATCGAAAGATTTTAATTCTGGTTTATTTGAACGTGTACCTAACATAAACTAAAATAAAGAAAAAGAAACTAAAAACAAAGACTGACTAAACAAAAGAAACAAATAGCAATCACGCAAATAAGACGACAAGCAAGCACACAGTACTACTATGATGCATGAATATTATCCTGTAATGCAATGACCGCGTCAAGCCCAGCGCCTCGGGTTTCCTAGCTAATGCAGTGCAATTCACCCTAAACTAATGCAAGTAATTGCGTCTCAGCGCCCTGACTTACAGTGATTGGATGCGAAGTTAAAGCGAGCAATTTACTTAATTTTTATTTATTTTATTTGCGTAAGCTCCTTTGATGTAATTAGCTACTCCACTCGGAAACGTTGGAATTTGATAACTCGAAAACCTATAAAATAAAAGAACAAGTTAGTAATTTAAAACAAAAACAGAAAATAAGAAGAATAAAAACTAATCTAATATTTACGAATTAACTAAACTAAGATTATAAAATTAAAGGTAGTAATGCAATCCCCGGCAACGGCGCCAAAAATTGATCTTGTCAGAATCAAGATATGAAAAGTGCTCTTTACTTTTCAAAAGATTTGCAGTGTGGAAGTAAAGGTTGAACCCACAGAGATTGATTAACTACAGCGACTTAATTTTAAAACCTAACTTTAGTTAATTATGAAAACGGATTTTGATTTGGTTTGAATTAAACTAATAACAATAAAAATAAATCTAAACTATGAAAGCAATTAAAAGTGTTTTTGTAAATATGTAAAGTGAACCTAGGATTGCAACTCCACCACTAGCTTCATAATAAGGAATATTTATGAATTACTTTAGCTTACTAAGTTGGATGATTATGGGGAATTGTAGCTACAAGCCCAATTCCTCCGTCAAGAAAATAATCATGGTTCAAGCACCAACATAATCCATCTTCAGTTAGCACGAATTATCCCACACTAAACTAGGGTTGTGATCTAATCCGTCTAACCTAGGCATGGACTATTCGGATACTTGATAGCACAAATCAATAAAGCACCATCACATTACTACCTTTAATTTTAGGGGATTTTTATAAATAAATCGAATTATACATAATAAACCTAAAGTAAAAACATAAATAAAACCCTATTACTTGGCTAGAGCTTCATTGAAACCCTAGATCTATGATCTAGCCGTCCATAGAAGTGGAAGTATGGTTGTAGAATGTGTGTATAATAATTGCCAACAATGTCTAACACTTTAATTATAATAAAATAGGGTATATATAGATTTACAACAAGTTTTGGAAGCCTTCCTAACCCGAAACGGACTGAAACTGATGTAATTTACAGTCTAGACGTCGTTCAGCAGTTTCGTTTGCACAGGAGTCTTCAGTATACTGAAATACGCAACTTTGATTTCTGTACGGATCGCGCGAGCGGACCGCGCGAGCGCGACATTTAGGACTTCGCGCGCGCGGATCGTGCGAGCGATTTTGGGTTTCTCGCGCGAGCGATTCTCTATTTTTTGCGCGAGCGGCTCGCGCGCGTGACTTGGCTTTTTCAGCTTCTTTCTTTATGCTTTTTCATCCTGTTTAGCCTGGTTTAGGTGATTTCTTCCAAATCCTGTCAAAAACTAGAAAACGAAGTAAAAATATACAAAAACAGGATAAAATGGAGCTAACAGATGCTCGTTAAGGCGTATAAATAGGATTTGTTCTCTTCCGATCAGTGACCTACGTCCACGGTTGCGTCTGTGCGTGTTCACTAGCAGATCACCGGCGGGCCTGGTGAGCCAACATAGAGGGGCGACACTCCGGGTATATGCGTACAATGGTGAATTCTCTGTTCTATGCTTGTTAGCTAGAAAGTTATGTGGGGTCCCTGTAGACAGGGTAGGTGGGCTCTTTTTTAGGTGCAAGAGTCCACCTGTACATGGTAAGTTAATTGGATTAGGAACCCTAATCTAATTACAATTGATTTACATGATTTGGGGAGAGTTTTCTAAGTGGTTTAGAAAACTACCACATTCCCTCTTGCAGTCTTGCAGCTGATTTAGGAAATTGCTGGTTAGGTTGGGTCCACAGAATGCCGAGGTCTTTCATGCCCGGCGTGTTGGTACAAACCGCACGGTTCTGACAAACACCTCGGGATTGCTCGGCAATTGGCGCCTTTACTGAAGTAACCAGCACCTCTCGGTGACTTGGTAGACCGACTTCATGACTGGATTATTTTGGACATATTAGCTGCCCCCCATTTTCAGAACTGACAGGCTGCTTCATCGGGTGAGGATCAAAATTCAATATTGCCTTGGAAACCGTCCGGATATCCTCCGGGAATGTCGCTCGGGATGGGGCCCGCCTTCCAGATCACCTGGTGGAATAACCGACTGGTACAGGGAGAAGCCCGGGCGGTGGTGTTGCCACGTGTCAGGGAGTAATTGGCTTGGATAGGATCTAGCGAAGTTGGTTCAGATGTAACCGAACATCTACGTGGTAACCGAACCATCATGTTAAGCATTTAATGCGTGCGCCTTTTGAGGTGACCTTCCACGTGCCCGAGGCGACAACTGTCTGGTGGCTCTTGGCGGGAAAACTCCTGAGTCATTGGATCTGATTGATATGGACCGCCCGTTATTCCTATATAAGGAATACTTACTCATTTCTTCAATTCCTGCTGCCAATTGAAAGAGATTACCGAGCGGTTTGAGAGCAAGCAAGATCCCGAGCAAGATTCCCGACCCCTTTTCTACGCTAAATCTTGTAAGTCTCTCCTTTCTGTCTTTAGTTCTTCAATCTCTTCTTCTTTTCTGAATGAAGCTGGAGGGAACGAACCCACTTAGGCCAAGAACGGGAGTGAGATTTTTTCTTTTTTAGGTTCTATTATTTCTTCCAATCAGGAGGTACTTTAGGGCAGTTGGACCGAACGGGTGTTCCAGGGAGAGTCTTGAGAGAGTGCTACATTTTATCTAGAGTCTTGTAGGACCAGCCCTTCAGGTTGTTAGATCTGCCTTCATTGTATCTTAGGCTTAGAGTCCATGACCCATTCTTAGGTCGCCGTCTGCCTCCTAGGTCCACCGTAGACTTAGACATGTGCCACTTACACTTCAACTCGTCATCTCGATCAGAGGACGAGCACTCACGATCAGGGACCTTGAGCATAAGCCTAAACCCTCATTCTTCGGCCTCCTCTAATCAGTACAGTGAGGGATGGATACTTACTCAGGCGTCTCACGAGGAAATGCACCAGGATTCTCATGTGGCCTCGACGTCTCGGGGGTCGGGCAATGAAGGGTCTGTACCGAACAGTCCCTGAGTCGTCTTCGCCCGCGAGTCAATCACCAGCACCCTGTGCGATCTTGATTTGGGTCGGATTAGGGACAGATATGAAATTCCCGGCCCCTTCTCTCTGTCTATCCACGACGGCGGGGCCCAGTTCCACGAGTCGGGCTTTGTTACCTTATACGAAGATGCCTTTATGGCAGGCCTTCGCCTACCGCTCCATCCTATTGCCCGGGACGCACTCATCTACCTCAGGATCTCCCTGGGGCAGCTCGCCCTGAACGGTTGGCGGTATCTGATGGGGTCCATCTCTTTGTGTCCTCAAGTTCTCGGGTATGAGCTCACCCTACAAAAGTTCTTTTGGACTCACCGGTTATCCCAAGTTCACGGGGAGGCTGGTTTCTTATCGCTCAGGGCTAGGCAGGGGCTGAAGATAAAATAGTTAACTGCCCGAGCAACAATAAGGGATAGAAGAAGAAATTCTTCCAAGTATCCACCCTGAGGCTATGTGAAAAGGCATTGGGTGTGCAGTTGAGGACCTCCTGGGCAAGGAAATTGAGGAGTAAGCCCAATCACTTTCCTTGCATGATTAGTCTCTTTATTTTACCATGACTAACCCATTTGTATCTTGGCTTTGCAGTGGGATCAGTTGACTCGCCAAGTCTTCCCGACGAGTTCCAAGCGAGGATCTTATCTTTGGTGGAGGACCCAACTGACATTAATAAAGTGCTGACCCGATCGGGAAGCCCGAAGACTTCCTACGAGCCCCAGCATCACTTTGTAGCTCCTATATTCCCGGCGATCACTCTTGGTAAATCCCATCTCTTGACCTTCCGATTTTTTTTTACTTGGTACTTTTCTGAATTCTCATGTGCTCTTCTCTGGTTTTTCAGAAATGGCACCTAAGAGCGCAACAACCTTGAAGAAAAAAAAGGCGGCCTTGATGGCCTAGGCCGGCCAAAAGAGGAAGAAGCCAGACCCCACCGAGGGCCAGCCCCTCAAGAGGATCTCCCAAGGAATCTCGATTCGGGCGGAGAAGGAGGCTGCTACGGCCTCAACACCTGGCGTTACCATCGCCGCGCCATCACCTCTTCCTCCCGCCGCCAAGCCGTCCGGGGTCTTCTTCCCTAGCAAGGAGAAGAAAGCTCGCACGGGCCCCTCCTCGAGGCAGGCAGTCGAGATGGTAGACGACGTGTGCAGAAAGGCCCGGTCCGGGCTGCTACAGAGTCAGATTGACAAATGCGCTCTGCTAAGTCCCGAGGCCATAATCGGTTGGCTCTACAGCATCAGCCACATGGTAAGTCATTCTGTAACATGAACATAAGCTTTTCTTCCATGCGTATACTGACGTCGTCTTGATCTTGCAGATTGGTTCTATTACGGCCGAGGCTGAAACCACCCTTCCCGGCGTTGCCCAGAGGTTGGCCACTGGGAAGGCTGACCTGTCTGTGGAGAAGGCTACCCGGGAGTCCGCGGAGTTTGCCCTCTCCGTTGAGGAGGAAAAATCTCAGGCAGCGGCCCTAGAACTGGGAGAGACCCGCGATTCTCTCTCAACCGAGCGGGCTGCTTGGAAGGTTGCCGAGATGAAAGCTGCGGCCGCAGAAGCCGGGAGGATCTCTGCCGAAAAGGACCTGGCAGCCATGACGACCATGCTTTCGGAGCTCACTGCCGCTCGGGATGCTGAAGCCAAGGATGCCGAGGAGGAGTTCGAGGCAGGCTTCCTTATGGGCTATGCTGATCTGGCTAAGCGGGCTGCTGCTGATCACCCTGACTGGGACCTGTCTGGCTATTCTTGGGAAGAGTCTAGTTACTGGAAAGAGGGCCAAGCTGACTCCGAGGTCGCCACTGAAGCTGCACCGACCAGGGACCCCTCTGTGGAAGAGCAAGCCGCTGGGGAAGAAGAGGTGGTCTTTGTGGACAACCATGACCTATGGGTGTTTTTTTTTTTGTAATTTGTTTCCTTTTTTGGGGAGGCTACTACAACTGCCCCCCAGGCTTTGTACAGTGTTTTTAATATTAATGAAAAGGCCCTCGAGGTCAATCTTCTTTCCATTAACTGCTTACTTTATTCTGCACTTTACCTATTTGCGATCGCTAGTATCCACCCGATTTTTAGCTGTACTAAGCCCCTGCCTTAGCAAATGGTTTAGGATCCTAACCAACAGAACACCTAGTCTTCTTGACCTATTTTAAAGGTAATTGGCCAGTGTGCCATAGGAACTGGTCCTATTTAGCGTCCGAGATGTCCCGGTGTATTATAGGAATACCCTACTTTACCATCCGAGATGTCCCGGTGTATTATAGGAATATCCTATTTTACCATCCCGGTTATCTATCTCTAATCACAGTAACTACTTAGGAATGTCTTCCAAGTTCTTTTAGTGACCGGTGTGATTTCCTGTTTTGGCATATATTCCCCCTACCCCACAAGCATTTTGCTAAGGTAGGAGTATAGGAGTGAGTGGCTGTAGGAAACCGACCTGGAACATGGGTGATTGTAGGGTCCTTTGAAGCTTGCCATCGTCGGCCACCTAGGGGTTTGTCCCCGTCGTCGGTTGGACCTAAGCAAAGCTTGGGTAGTTTCCTATTTGGGTCGGGTATCCCCTTGCCCCCTAAGCGTCCTGCGAAGGCGGGGGCGTGGTGAGGAGTGACCGTAGGAAACCGACCAGGAACATGGGTGGTTGTAGGGTCCTTTTGTGCCTGGGTTCGGAGCCTGAGGTCTTTTTGTGCCTCGGGGTTTGGCCCGAGGAGCACGCGGTACTGACATGAGTAAATCTGCAAAGTAAACTATCCAATTTTATTTTAAAAAATTTATAGCGGTTGCTCAGTTAGAGCTACAAAAATAAATTTCTCTACCAATACTAAATTCCCATGGCCAAGTGTTATTGATAGTACTTGTGGAGGTGTTGCACATTACAAGGATGAGAGAGATCGTGCCCGTCCATGCTTTGTAGCCAGTAAGTTCCCGGTCGGTTGACCCAGGTTATTTTATACGGGCCTTCCCAATTTGCCCCCAATTTTCCGTGGCTCGGTATTCGGGTGGACTTTTTCACTGCCTTAAGGATGAGGTCTCTAACTTGAAAACTGTGGTGCTTCACCTTGTTGTTGTAGTATCGCGAAACCCATTGCATGTAGGCTGCCACCTTTAAATAGGCTTGGTCTCTTTTTTCCTTCCACTAGATCCAGTTCTGTCCTGAGAGCGTCTTCGTTATTTGGCGCCCTGAAGTTGGCCACCCGATATGTAAGCAACCCGAGCTCTATGGGGACCACCGCCTCAAACCCGTAGGTTAAACAGAATGGCGTCTCGCCTGTTGACGTCTGGGGTATAGTGCGGTAGGCCCACAGGAGGGTTGGTAGTTCTTCAGCCCACAGCCCTTTAGCGCCCTCAAGCCTTCTTTTGATTGACTGCAAGATTATCCGATTTGTCACCTCGGCTTTACCGTTGGCTTGAGGGTACTCGGGGGAGGAGTAATGATTTAGTATCCCATAGCCCGACCAGAACTGGCTGAAGATAGGTGTGTCAAATTATCTACCGTTATTGCTGACCAGGACCCGGGGGATGCCGAACCTACTGAGGATATTCATTTCGACGAAGCCTTCCATCTTCCGTTCGGTTATTGTCGCCAAGGGCTCGGCCTCCTCCCATTTGCTGAAGTAATCAACAGCGATCACGGTGAACTTGACCTGTCCTTTTCCCATCGGCAAGGGACCGACAATGTCGATTCCCCATTGGGCGAACGGCCAAGGGCTATAGATTGGTGTCTGGAGCTCTCCCGGTCGGTTGATCATTGGAGAGTATCTCTGACACTTGTCACACCTTCTGACATACTCTTGAGAATCCCGGGCCATGGTTGACCAGTAGTAACCTTGCAATAGGGCCTTTTTGGAGAGTGCCCGGCCTCCGATATGATTCCCGCACACTCTTTCGTGGATTTCAAATAATATCGCTTGGACTTGCGCAAGGTGGACATAGTGGAGGTACGTGATAGTGAATCCCCTCTTGTAGAGAATGCCGTCAACAGGATGATATCGGGCCACCCTGTATTTAACCCGACGGGCCTCTTCTTTCTCATCTGGTAGCACGCTTGTTGTCAAGAATGCGACGATTGTGTCCATCCAACTGGGTCCTAGGGTGACTGGATCTACTTCCATGCCTTCTGAGTTGATCACACTTGGCTCGGGTAGATATTCTATCCTTATCCCGGGCAAGTCTGACTAAGAGGATGAGGCAAGGCGGGCCAATCGATCGGCCCTGGTATTTTTCTCTCTGGGTATCTGTGTGATGAAAAATCCCCAGAGCTTCTTGTAAACTGCTCGGACAAGGGCCAAGTAGGCTACTATGTTGTCTTCCCATGCTTCGTACTCTTGGTTGACCTGATTGACCACGAGCTGGGAATCACTATATACCTGGACCTATTGCGCACTCATAGAAATGGCCAATTGCAGTCCGACCAAAAGGGCTTCATACTCAGCCTCGTTGTTGGAGACACAGAACCCAAACCTTAGCGCGTACTCGAGCTGGATGCCGTCGGGGGTAGTTAGGATGATTCCTGCCCAACTGCCTTGCTGATTGGATGAACCGTCCACGTGCAGTACCTAAGTAGGAATATCATAGTGTAACCCGGGCGGTAGGGTCGGTGGCTCTACAGCATCAGCCACATGGTAAGTCATTCTGTAACATGAACATAAGCTTTTCTTCCATGCGTATATTGACGTCGTCTTGATCTTGCAGATTGGTTCTATTACGGCCGAGGCTGAAACCACCCTTCCCGGCGTTGCCCAGAGGTTGGCCACTAGGAAGGCTGACCTGTCTGTGGAGAAGGCTACCCGGGAGTTCGCGGAGTTTTCCCTCTCCGTTGAGGAGGAAAAATCTCAGGCAGCGGCCCTAGAACTGGGAGAGACCCGCGATTCTCTCTCAACCGAGCGGACTGCTTGGAAGGTTGCCGAGATGAAAGCTGCGGCCGCAGAAGCCGGGAGGATCTCTGCCGAAAAGGACCTGGCAGCCATGACGACCATGCTTTCGGAGCTCACTGCCGCTCGGGATGCTGAAGCCAAGGATGCCGAGGAGGAGTTCGAGGCAGGCTTCCTTATGGGCTATGCTGATCTGGCTAAGCGGACTGCTGCTGACCACCCTAACTGGGACCTGTCTGGATATTCTTGGGCAGAGTCCAGTTACTAGAAGGAGGGCCAACCTGACTCCGAGGTTGCCGCTGAAGCTGCATTGACCGGGGACCCCTCTGTGGAAGAGCAAGCCGCTGGGGAGGAAGAGGTGGTCTTTGTGGACAACCCATGACCTATGGGTGTTTTTTTTTTTTTTTTTTGTAATTTGTGTTCTTTTTTAGGGAGGCTACTACAACTGCCTCCCAGGCTTTGTATAGTGTTTTTAATATTAATGAAAAGGCCCTCAAGGTCAATCTTCCTTTCATTAACTACTTACTTTATTCTGCACTTTGCCTGTTTGTGATTGCTAGTATCCGCCTGATTTTTAGCCGACCTAAGCCCCTGCCTTAGCAAATGGTTTAGGATCATAACCAATAGAACACCTAGTCTTCTTGACCTATTTTAAAGGTAATTGCCCAGTGTGCCATAGGAACTGGTCCTGTTTATCGTCCGGGATGTCCCGATGTATTATAGGAATACCCTGGTTTACCGTCCAGGATGTCCTGATGTATTATAGGAGTATCCTGTTTTACAGTCTGGGGTATCTATCTCTGATCACTGTAAGTACTTAGGAATGTCTTCCTTGTTATTTCAGTGACCGGTGTGATTTACTATTTTGGCATATATTCCCCCTGCCCCCCAAGCATTTTGCTAAGGCGGGAGTGCAGGAGTGAGTGGCCGTAGGAAACCGACCTAGAACATGGGTGGTTACAGGGTCCTTTGAAGCTTGCCATCGTCGGCCACCTAGGGGTTTGTCCCTGTCATCGGTTGGACCTAAGCGAAGCTTGGGTAATTTCCTGTTTAGGTCGGGTATCCCCTTGTCCTGCGAGCGTCCTGCAAAGACGTGGTGAGGAGTGACAGTAGGAAACCGACCTGGAACATGGGGGCGTGGTGAGGAGTGACAGTAGGAAACCGACCTGGAACATGGGTGGTTGCAGGGTCCTTTTGTGCCTAGGTTTGGAGCCCGAGGTCTTTTTGTGCCTGGGTTCGGAACCCGAGGTCTTTTTGTGCCTCGGGGTTAGGCCCGAGGACTTTTCTGCATTGCACAGGGTACTGATAGGAGTAAATTTGCAAAGTAAACTATTCATTCTTTTTTAAAAAATTTATAGCGGTTGCTCAATTAGAGCTACAAAAACAAATTTCTCTACCAATACTAAATTCCCGTGGCCAAGTGTTACTAATGGTACTGGCAGAGGTGTTGAACATTCCAAGGATGAGAGAGATTGTGCCCGCCCGTGCTCTATAGCCAGTAAGTTCCCGGTCGGACACTCATGGGAATGCATCTCTGATGCTTGTTGCTTGGATTTGCGCAGGGTGGACACAGCGGAGGTACGGGATAATGAATCCCCTTTTGTAAAGGATGCCGTCAACAAGATGATATCGGACCGCCCGGTATTTAACCCGGCGGGCCTCTTCTTTCTCGTCTGGTAGCGCGCCTGTTGGGTCCATCCAGCTGGGTCCCAGGGTGACCGGATCTACTTCCATGCCTTCTGAGTTGATCACACTTGGCTCGGGTAGATATTCTGTCACACCCCAATTTTTAGACAACCAATTATTAGTCAAGGGAGAACCCTCAACCAATATCCAACTGTCCAATCATCAAGGTGCTTGTAATATAAAAACATCACACAGTCTGTACCGAAATAAATCATTACTCACAAGTGCTAAAGCAACGGTCAACATCCAACTAAAAAGTCAAACCTTAAATCCAACTCCAAAACATAATAAAAATCTAAAAAGAACACTTCACTAAGTAAAATCTTAAATTGTTAAAATGGCCCACAATGCCAGAAATTATTTCTAAACTCTCTAGGATTTAATAAAAAAAAAACGAATAAGGAAAACAGCACAAGACTCCACATGCCTCCTGCTGCCAGGTACCACGATCTCCCTACTAGCCCTGCAAATTTTGCTCGGCTACGCTCCAACAAGAACGCACCCGCGAGAAAAACTCAACGGGTCAGTCACATGACTGGTATGAGTTAAACCACACACACACAGCTTCAGGATCACCCGTTGACCCTTTAACTACCATACAAAATATTAACTCGGGTAAGAGAGTAGTTCCACTTCACATATTGGGACGAGCGGTAGTTTCCCTTTATGTGGTGGCCATGCAGTTATCGCCCGAATTTAAATAAAGTAATACTTACCTAACGTCCCATGGTGAGTCAATACCTGCAAAATGATAGTGGACCCACCATCCTGCAACCACAAGATTACTAACAGCAAAATACTACAAGAATATGCAGAACTACTTGTACTAAGATAAAGGAAGGATCATCATCACAATTTACTCACTACACGTCCCAATACAATGTATAAAAAAAGAACAACAGACGAGGAAATCAACATTTCATATCCTTTAACCCATAGGAAATTTTATCAACAATAATTCTCTTA
This sequence comes from Hydrangea macrophylla, assembly GCA_033977485.1. Taxonomy (NCBI): domain Eukaryota; kingdom Viridiplantae; phylum Streptophyta; class Magnoliopsida; order Cornales; family Hydrangeaceae; genus Hydrangea; species Hydrangea macrophylla. Next base: position 1,764,447 of record CM066992.1, read on the forward strand.
CTTTTATGTACGATTCGTTATTCAATTTCCTAGGTTCACCACTTGGCTACCCTCCATGGTACACCCACACATATATCCCATGTGTGCCCGGACATACTACCAACATCCACTCTGGTGCCAGTTTGGTTGGGGTATCAACCAAACCAGGTATACACACAGAAGGCTAGTCAATATGCCTAGACGTCTAACAAATAAGCCGGGCATAAGGCTTAGGCTAGCTTGATCACGAAGCCACTGGCAAAAAGGTTCACTCAGCAAGTCGAGCTACCAAAAAAACAATGTCACAACTGGGAGCGGTGAACACTAAGGAACTTGAAACTATTTTGCATTTTTGGAATTATACAATTTAATCGGACTCAATGTTAATGACTATCACCTTTTTCTTTTCATAGCTCAACATTATAGGAGAATTCATGTATCTCCAAGTAATCTTCGTTAACTCATATGAACATTAAAAAAAACACAACGAATCATATTTCCCCAATTTCGTACATTTTAATATACTAAAAACTGCTACTGAAATCTTCAATTTATGCCCAAATGGTGCAAAATCAGGAAACATACCATTAGACGAAAAACGTGCAGAATCACGTTTTACATGTCACTCGCAGACAGAATGTTCAAATTTAAAGCCACGATTTTCTAATAATTTTCTAAAGTTTCTGCGACTGTGTGAATTACACATAAAACAAATTTCACATATATTTTCTAACAAACATGAATATTTCACCTATGATTTTGATCAAACTAACGATTCACCTAACCCTTTCGAATACCCTAATGTCATGATCGCAACGTCACACGAAGGGGGAATAAACTATTTAAATTACTTCAACAATAGCGTGTATCCATTACAAAGATTTAACCCTAACAATTTAAATTAAACATGTACTAATTTAATTACTCCCGTATACACATATACATACGTGTATATATATATGAATACACAAAGTTTAACTCACCAAGTTTGGGTAAAAAAAAAATCGATAACAACGAGCGCCCGCGATTCTACACGTGCCCACGAACTCGAGACCGTTCTCCTTCTTCTCCCTTTTCTTCTTCTTCTTCTACTCTCTCTCTCTCTCTCTCTCTCTCTCTCTCTCTCTCTCTCGGCGGCTGTGAAAAAGGGGGTTGCCTAACCTATGTTAATATTATAAATATATTATGTTATGATACCTAGTTAACTAATACCCACACATATACTAACACACACATTACCCCATGACACACCACGACACACACACACGTTCTCCCCTTTTTTTTTGTGGCACAAGGAATTGTTAGTGTGTAAAACACTCACACCGGTTTTTCATATACTAACCACATTAATATTTCAAATAAAATCATTAAAATACTGTAAATTATTTAAAAAAAAAAATCGGGATATTACATTATACACACCTCAAAGAAAATCTCGTCCCGAGATTTGCAACACGTGCGAACACTACTCGAATAGCTCAGGATGCGATTTCCGAATCTTCTCCTCTAGTTCCCACATTACATCATTAATTCTCTCACTCCATTGCACCTTCACAAGATTCACTACCTTCCTCCACAAATACTTCACATCACGATCGACAATAGTGATCGGTCGAACAACATATGTGAGGTCATCATTAATCTCAAGCTCTGTCGGACGAACAATCTGTTCAGGATCTTTCACACACTTCCTCAACATGGATACATGGAACACGTTATGGATTGTCGCCAATGTCGGAGGCAGCAATACTCTAAAGGCCAACTCTCCAACCTTTCCTATGATCTCATAAGGTCCTACAAACCTTGGAGCAAGCTTCCCTTTCTTACCAAAACGCATCACCCCTCTCATTGGGGTTACCTTCAAGAACACAAAATCTCCAACTTCAAATTCTACACCCTTGTGCTTCCTATCAGCATAACTCTTTTGCCGACTCTGAGCAGTCTTAATCCTCTCTCGAATAACACTCACCTTCTCAGTAGTCTCCCGATCTATATCTGGACCCAAAATAGGTACGTCACCCACTTCTGTCCAACACACTGGAGATCTACACGGCCTCCCATACAACGCTTCGAAAGGTGCCATTCTTATGCTAGAATGGTAACTATTATTGTAAGCAAACTCTACCAATGGAAAATGTTCTTCCCAACTACCACCGAGATCGAGAACACAAGCCCTCAACATATCCTCAAGAATCTGGTTAAACTTCTCAGTCCTGCCCATCGGTCTGAGGGTGATAAGCAGTACTAAGGTCTAACCGGGTCCCCATTGCCCTCTAAAAACTCTCCCAAAACTCATCCACAAACAACGAATCTCGATCCGACATAATCGAGACCGGAGTCCCATGCAAACGTACTATCTCCCGAATATACAACTGTGCCAACTTGTCTGTCGTCCGATGCACACTCACTGGAATAAAGTGTGCCGACTTAGTTAGCCTATCCACAATTACCCAAATTGACTCATTTCCCTTCTTGGATCTCGGCAAACCATCCACAAAATCCATAGAGATACACTCCCATTTCCACACAGGTATTTCTAAAGGTTTCAACAAGCCAGACGGTCTCTGATGTTCCTCCTTAACCTGCTGACACACCATACACTTAGAAACATATTCTCCAACATCTCTCTTCATACCTTCCCACCAAAAGGTTCGTTTCAGGTCATGATACATCTTAGTCCCGCCAGGATGTATAGTGTATCGAGACCGATGTGCCTCATCAAGTACTTCCCTCTTCAACTCTTCACTATCCGGTAAACAGAGTCTTCCTTGAAAACATAAACTTCCCTCTGTATCCACGGACCAATCCGTCGAACACTCATCAAGCAAATCCACTACCAAGTCATTGAGACGGTTAACTAAAATTGTATCTAACCTCTGCATCTGTCGAACCTATCCTATCAAAGTCGGTTGGACAACCAAACTCCCAATATATGCTTTATCACCTTCATGCCCTGGCTGAATATCATGAGATGCTAACACTTCAAGAGACTTCTACTCCCTAACCATCAAAGAAGCTATCACACTGTTTTTCCGACTCAGGGCATCGGCCACTACATTACCCTTACCCGGATGGTAAAAAATCTCAAAATCGTAACTACTAATGAACTCAACCCATCTCTGTTGTCTCATATTCAGTTCCTTTTGTGAAAACAAGTACTTGAGACTCTTACGATCTGTATACAACTCAAATCTCTCCCCAAACAAATAGTGCCTCCACACTTTCAAGGCAAACACAACAGCTGCTAACTCTAAGTCATGAGTGGGATACCTCCTCTCATGTGGCCTCAACTGTCTAGAAGTATACGAAACAACCTTCCCTTCTTGCATCAAGACACAACCCAAACCAGTCCCACTAGCATCTGTGAACACTACAAGCTTCCCTCCTTCCGTCGGGATAGTCAACACTGGCGCGGTGGTCAATCGCTATTTCAATTCCTGAAATGCTTGCTCACACTCATCTGTCCACACAAACTTCACATTTTTACGAGTCAACTTCGTCATTGGAGCTGCTATGAGAGAAAACTTCTCAATGAACCTCCTATAATAACCTGTTAATCCCAAGAAACTCCTCACCTCTGTCGGATTAGAAGGTTGTGCCCAATCTTGCACTGCTGCGACTTTTTCAGGATCTACTGATATTCCCTCAGCTGAAATAACATGACCTAGAAATCTCACTACGGTCTCCCAAAAATGACATTTACTGAACTTGGCATACAACTGATGCTCCCGAAGTATCTGCAACACCACTTTCAAATGCTCTCTATGCTCCTCCTGAGTCCGTGAATAAACCAAATTGTCATCTATGAAGACAATGACAAAACGGTCCAAATACGGCCTGAACACCCTATTCATCAAATCCATAAAGAATGCTGGAGCGTTGGTCAAACCAAATGGCATCACTGGAAATTCATACAACCCATACCGAGTACGGAAAGCTGTACGGGGAATGCTCGCTTCCACCACCCCCATCTGGTGATACCCGGTCCTCAAAACAAGCTGTGAAAAGACCGCCGCTCCCTTCAATTGGTCAAGAAGGTCGTCAATCCTGGGCAAAGGATACTTGTTCTTGATTATCACCTTATTCAACTCCCTGTAGTCTATACACATACGAAGAGTACCGTCCTTCTTAGATACAAATATCGCTGGAGCTCCCCACGGTGAGTTACTAGGACGTATGAACCTGATTCATACACACCTCAAAAGAATTACACTACTAGAAATAAAGATCAACTAAGAAGAAAAATGAATCTACCAAAAAGAAATAATTAACGCACCCTTTTTGAAGCATTTCATCTAATTGCTTCTTCATCTCTCCCAACTCCTTGGGTGCCATACGATATGCTGCCTTAGAAATTGGTGTGGATCCCGGTACAAGATCAATCCGGAATTCCACCTCTCTCTTAGGCGGCAGTCCAGGGATCTCCTGAAAAACATCCTCAAAGTCGCATACCACTTCCACATCACTAATATCCTTCTTCGGTATCTCCACCGAATATAGAAAACTAGACATAACCAATTCTCTACTATCTGGATACGTATAAGAGAAACGAGGTAATCCTGGGGTATCTATATGAATGGTCCTCTTAGCACAATCAAGGACAACATGGTTCGCCCTAAGCCAATCCATCCCCAAAATAATGAAAAACCCTTCAAACCCCAATATAATCAAATTAACGAGGAAAGTCCTATCCCCAAAGTCTATCACAAAATATTTACAATGCTCATATGGAGTAACTGAACCCCCTAGAGGTGTTCCTACGCTCACAGGAACAAGGAAAGGCGTAATAGGACTACTCTCTCTCAAAACAAACTGACGAGAAATAAAAGAGTGGGATGCACCCGAATCAAACAAAACACGAACATCGGAATGAAAAAGTTTGAGGCTACCTTGCACATTCTCATTGCCTGGCATCACTGCAAATACCCTGGTTGGAGCTGCTTGACCCTGTCTCGCAGCCTGCTTATTCCTAGGAGGGTGAGGACATTCCCTAGCAATATGCCCAGGTAACTGACAATTGAAACACACTTTAGGAGCTACAACCATCTCTCCTCTTACCGGTGGTGCTCCAATCTGAGGCACTGGTGGGCGGAAACCAATCTGTGGCTGCGGGGCCTGCTGACGTTGACCCTGGAAGCCCTGATTACGCTGACCACCCTGACCATTCCACTGTTGGTTCTGCTGCCTAAAGTTCCCCTGATTTCCTGGAAACCGCTGACCGCCATATCCTTGTCTTTGATATTGCTGACCTCTCCACCCCTGATCATAAGGCTTAAATCGGTTCCCACTACGTCCTGTATCTTTTTGCTGAGTTTGAGGCCGAGTGTCTCTAGAATTCTCATTGGTCTTCGCCCTTGCTGAACTCTCAGCCTGAAATTTCTGCTCTTTCTGCTCAAACATCAAAGCCAAATCCACCACTTTGTTGAAAGGCTCACTCTCTGCAGATAACACTGCTTTGGACAAGTGATGTCCCAATCCATCAATAAATTTCTCGTTTTTCTTCTCCTCTGTATCAATCAAATGAGGAGCATACTGATATAGCTCGTTGAACTTCTTCACATACTCCCACACAGTCATAGTACCCTGAGTGAGGTCTTGGGATTCCCTAGCCAATTGTGACTTCACTGCACTGGGAATAAAATTCTCCTCAAATAATACTTTGAACTCCTCCCATGTCATCTCCGCCACGTCATAAGTAGCCCTCAATGATTCCCACCAAAGCAAAGCTGCACCCTCAAGCTGTTGAGATGCCAATTCCTGTTTCTGTACCTCTGTGACCTGCATCCTCTCAAACACGAACTCACACTTTCGTATCCAAGCATCTCCTGCTAACGGACCCTTTTCCCCATCGAATGTTCGGCCGCCAATAGAAACAAAATCCTTGTTCCTCTTAGCAAATGGGTCACCCTGGTTTCCCTGCTGATTGTTCTGCACAGCTTGGAGAATCTGGTTCATCATAGCCCCCACGTCAACCTGAACTAAGTTGGGATTTCCTGCCCCAGCTCCTCCAGAACTCTCACCACCTCCAGTCTGAGCTCCATGACGGGTATTGTAGCCTCCAGCCATAACCTTCATAAGACAACCACACATACATAAATATCTGAAACAAACTCGTTCATTGTAATTAACAACCCATTCACAACATTCCGAAGATCACCTAGACACTCTCTAGTCTGGGGCAACCATGAGCTCTGATACCAAACTGTCACACCCCAATTTTTAGACAACCAATTATTAGTCAAGGGAGAACCCTCAACCAATATCCAGCTATCCAATCATCAAGGTGCTTGTAATATAAAAACATCACACAGTCTGTACCGAAATAAATCATTACTCACAAGTGCTAAAGCAACAGTCAACATCCAACTAAAAAGTCAAACCTTAAATCCAACTCCAAAACATAATAAAAATCTAAAAAGAACACTTCATTAAATAAAATCTTAAATTGTTAAAATGGCCCACAATGCCAGAAATTATTTCTAAACTCTCTAGGATTTAATAAAAAAAAACGAATAAGAAAAATAGCACAAGAATCCACATGCCTCCTGCTGCCAGGTACCACGATCTCCCTACTAGCCCTGCAAATTTTGATCGGCTACGCTCCAACAAGAACGCACCCGCGAGAAAAACTCAACGGGTCAGTCACATGACTGGTATGAGTTAAATCACACACACACAGCTTCAGGATCACCCGTTGACCCTTTAACTACCACACAAAATATTAACTCGGGTAAGAGAGTAGTTCCACTTCACATATTGGGACGAGCGGTAGTTTCCCTTTATGTGGTGGCCATGCAGTTATCGCCCGAATTTAAATAAAGTAATACTTACCTAACGTCCCATGGTGAGTCAATACCTGCATAATGTTAGTGGACCAACCATCCTGCAACCACAAGATTACTAACAGCAAAATACTACAAGAATATGCAGAACTACTTGTACTAAGATAAAGGAAGGATCATCATCACAATTTACTCACTACACGTCCCAATACAATGTATAAAAAAAGAACAACAGACAAGAAATCAACATTTTATATCCTTTAACCCATAGGAAATTTTATTAACAATAATTCTCTTACTTTTATGTACGATTCGTTATTCAATTTCCTAGGTTCACCACTTGGCTACCCTCCATGGTACACCCACACATATATCCCATGTGTGCTCGGACATACTACCAACATCCACTCTGGTGCCAGTTTGGTTGGGGTATCAACCAAACCAGGTATACACACAGAAGGCTAGTCAATATGCCTAGACGTCTAACAAATAAGCCGGGCATAAGGCTTAGGCCAGCTTGATCACGAAGCCACTGGCAAAAAGGTACACTCAGCAAGTCGAGCTACCAGAAAAACAATATCACAACTGGGAGCGGTGAACACTAAGGAACTTGAAACTATTTCGCATTTTTGGAATTATACAATTTAATCGGACTCAACGTTAATGACTATCACCTTTTTCTTTTCATAGCTCAACATTATAGGAGAATTCATGTATCTCCAAGTAATCTTCGTTAACTCATATGAACAATAAAAAAAACACAACGAATCATATTTCCCCAATTTCGTACATTTTAATATACTAAAAACTGCTATTAAAATCTTCAATTTATGCCCAAATGGTGCAGAATCAGGAAACATACCATTAGACGAAAAACGTGCAGAATCACGTTTTACATGTCACTCGCAGACAGAATGTTCAAATTTAAAGCCACGATTTTCTAATAATTTTCTAAAGTTTCTGCGACTGTGTGAATTACACATAAAACAAATTTCACATATATTTTCTAACAAACATGAATATTTCACCTATGATTTTGATCAAACTAACAATTCACCTAACCCTTTCGAATACCCTAATGTCATGATCGCAACGTCACACGAAGGGGGAATAAACTATTTAAATTACTTCAACAATAGCGTGTATCCATTACAAAGATTTAACCCTAACAATTTAAATTAAACATGTACTAATTTAATTACTCCCGTATACACATATACATACGTGTATATATATATGAATACACAAAGTTTAACTCACCAAGTTTGGGTAAAAAAAAATCGATAACAACGAGCGCCCGCGATTCTACACGTGCCCACGAACTCGAGACCGTTCTCCTTCTTCTCCCTTTTCTTCTTCTTCTTCTACTCTCTCTCTCTCTCTCTCTCTCTCTCTCTGTCTCTCTCGGCGGCTGTGAAAAAGGGGGTTGCCTAACCTATGTTAATATTATAAATATATTATGTTATGATACCTAGTTAACTAATACCCACACATATACTAACACACACATTACCCCATGACACACCACAGCACACACACACGTTCTCCCCTTTTTTTTTTTGTGGCACAAGGAATTGTTAGTGTGTAAAACACTCACACCGGTTTTTCATATACTAACCACATTAATATTTCAAATAAAATCATTAAAATACTGTAAATTATTTTTAAAAAAAAAAACGGGATATTACATATTCTATCCTTATCTCGGGCAAGTCTGACTCAGAGGATGAGGCAAGGCGGGCCAATCGATCGGCCCTGGTATTTTTCTCTCTGGGTATCTATGTGATGGAAAATCCCCAGAGCTTCTTAGAAACTGCTCGGACAATGGCCAAGTAGGAAACCATGTTGTCTTCCCGTGCTTCTTACTCTTGGTTGACCTGATTGACCACCAGCTGGGAATCGCTGTATACATGGACCTGTTGCGCACTCATAGAAATGGCCAATTGCAATCCGACCAAAAGGGCTTCATACTCAGCCTCATTGTTGGAGGCACGGAACCCAAACCTTAGCGCGTACTCGAGCTGGATGCCGTCGGGGGTAGTTAAGATGATTCCTGCCCCACTGCCTTGCTGATTGGATGAACCGTCCACGTGCAGTACCCAGGTGGGGATATCAGAGTGTAACCCAAGCGGTAGGGCTGGTGGCTCAGGCTCTTCAACCGGGTCTTCTGGATATGTAAACTTAGCCAAAAAGTCTGCTACGTCTTGTCCCTTGATGGCCATCCGGGGTCGGTAGATCACTTCAAATTCTTCCAACTCCAAGGCCCACATAACGAGCCTCCCGGACGTGTCAGGCCGGATGAGGATTTTGCGGAGAGTTTGGTCTGTGAGGACCACAATGACATGGGCCTGAAAGTACAGACGGAGCCTTCTGGCCGAGGTAATGAGGGCGAATGCCAATTTTTTGATACGAGAGTATCTGCTCTCTGCGCCCTGTAACGCCCGGCTGGTATAGCACACTGGGAACTGTATCTTGTGCTCTTCCTGAATGAGTGTCGAGATAATCGCTGATGGTGACACTGCCAAGTATAAAAATAATTCTTCCCCCGATACGGGTGTTGAGAGTAGAGGAGGGGACGCCAAGTACTTCTTGAGTTCCTGGAACGCCTCTTCGCACTCTTCTGACCACTAAAACGCCTTGCGAAGGATTTTAAAGAATGGCAGGCACCGATCGGTACCTCGGGAGACAAATCTGTTCAGTGCGGCCACCCGTCCAGCTAGGCTCTGAACCTCTTTCGTCGACTTGGGCGACCGCATGTTGATGATGGCTTTGATCTTTTCGGGGTTTGCTTCGATCCCCTATCTGCTGACTAGATGGCTTAGAAATTTCCCGGACGAGACGCCGAAGGTGCATTTGGCCTGGTTCAACCTCATCCTGAATTTTCTCAAAGTGCTGAAGGCCCCAGCCAGATGCTCAAGGTGGTTGGACTCGTCCCGGCTCATGACCAGCAGATCATCCACATATACTTCCATAGACTTCCCAATCAGGACTCTGAACATGTAGTTGACCAGACGTTGGTAGGTGGCCCCGACATTCTTAAGGCCAAATGGCATAACCTTGTAGCAATACATCCCCTGGTCAGTGATAAAGGCGGTCTTCTCTTCGTCCCCGGGGTACATACTGATCTGGTTGTACCCCAAGTAGGCGTCCATAAATGAGAGGAGTGAGTGACCGGCCGTAGAATCCACAAGGAGGTCTATCCTGGGTAGCGGATAGCAATCCTTGGGGCAAGACTTGTTGAGGTAGGTGAAGTCCACACACATCCTCCACCTCCCGTTACTTTTCTTTACTAGAACGACATTAGCCAACCAGTCGGGATAGTGGACCTCTCGGATGAACTTTGCCTTCAGGAGCTTTTCCACCTCTTCGGCTACCGCTGTCTGTCTCTCGGGGGCCATACCCCTTCTCTTCTGCTTCACCGGTCAGTAATCTAGACTGACATTAAGACGATGGGACATTATCCGGGGGTCAATCCCGGGCATATCCTCATGACTCCAAACGAAAAGTGTCCTGATTTTGCCTCAGGAACTGAGTCAGTTTTTCCTTCAGGTCGGGCTCCAGCAGGGTACTAATGCTGACTGTGCGGTCAGGGTACTTGAGATTCAACGTTACTCTTTCCAATTCTTCCACCGGACCTACCACGTCGCTCTGGTCCCGGGAGTCCATCTCTTGAACGTTTAATGTTTCAGTGATAGCCCCCCATCGTAACGAGCTGACATAGCAACTCCGGGCGGTAGTCTGATCTCCACGCAAGCATCCGGGTCCCTGAGGAGTTAGGAACTTCACCGTTAAGCTGTAGGTGGAGACACCGCCCTGGCCATGTTGAGGGTTGGCCTCCCAAGAATGACATTGTAGGCCGATGGGGCTTCTATAATCACAAAATTTGTTAACATGGAAGCCTGCTGAAGGTCAACTGTAGGTGATCGTACAAGGTGATCTCTTGTGCATGAGAATACTTGGAATACTATATTAGGTGATCTCAAGAATCAGAGAGTTCGATCGATCGACGCGCTTTCGATCGATCGACAATCGTCATCCCTCGATCGATCTAAAATCCTTAGATCGATCGACAAAATCTCTGTATCGATCGATCAAAATAACTCCGATCGATCAAACACAAATATTATCCTGGTGCATGGCAGAGGCTGGAAATCACAGTTTCATCGCGATTTCCCAACCTAGGACTACTCAGACATGGTCTGGAGTGTCTCAGATGCATTTTTAACGTAAAGATTCATTAAAGTGTCGTTTGATTGTGAGTTTTTCATTAAAACTATGAAATCGTATGATTTTAAATTGTCTAGCATGCAATCCTACGAGATTACGGATTATACTACGAATAACTAAGTACAGAATGTAAATAAGACAATAACTTTGTAACCTGGAACGAAGAACTCGTGTTAAACTATAAGAATCCAAGCTAACAATGTAAAAGCTTGAGTAAAAACCTACAAAACAAGAAAAAAAATCTCTCCTCTCTCTATCAAAACTGATAAAAAGTAAGTGGGCGTCCTTTTAGGCGCTTACAAAAAGAATATATATAGCAGAGACCTAATGCTAGGGTTGAAACTCCGTCTTTTGCTGCGTGCGCGTATTCTGATAAAAGGCATGTTCGATCGATCGATCAAAATTCTGGAATCTTCGATCGCTCGAACAACCTTAGATCGATCGAAACCTAGATCGCTTGAGGGGACCCCGATCGATCGAGATGCAATTTTCAGCTTTGAATTGTCTTCATTGAAGCCAAGCACTTCCTTTTTATCCTGTTCAACCATTTGTTTACACAGCGACAGTATTCTGCATGAATATCAGCTAAAACACACAGCTTATCATAGATTAATCATAATGTGTAGAAACTGGTATTGTAATTCAAACTGCAGATATATGAGGGAATTGTGAACTAAATTAGTGTATTTTCTTCTTTTAGCGCGATTGTATTTTACAAATACCTCCGCTTGTCACAAAAACTTGACACGAAAATAATTTGTGTGCGCTTGTGTGCTATACCCAAGTGTAGGTAATCGTGCAAGTAGTAAACTGGGTTAAGTCCAAGTCGATCCCACAGGGAAGGATGAGAATTTAATTACCTAGATTAGACTCTAACAGAAACGAAAATTCAATGTTTTAAAAGAAGTATAGAACACAAAATTCTACGATTAACATCTATTAAAATTAAAAGCAATTCAACTATCTTAAACTAATGATTAACTAGCTAAAACGAGATTTGAAAACGGTTTTTTTCTTAATAAAGGGAAATGGTGGGATCACGCGAATCCACTGTGACCTAGCCGTCTACCATGCAATTGCAATTTAAGCTAAATGGAGTACATCTTCTACAGTATTCCGTACTTTTCTAAAGATATAGAATCAATAGCCCTTTCATGATCGGGACTATATCATCTCAATTAAGTTTGAAATATATGAAAGCAGTTTAATTCAATAGTTAAGACTTGCACCTACAATGGTGTTAGCATTGAGGGTGGTTTGCAAAGTGTATTGAAAGAAAATGCCTTAAGGCCTTAAGTTCAAAGACTGTTTTGACAAACTGAGCATTCGGGGACAGTTTGATAACAAATCATTAAAACAGAAAGTCTTGGAATACTGTATTAGGTGATCTTAAGAATCAGAGAGTTCGATCGATCGACGCGCTTTCGATCGATCGACAATCGTCATCCCTCGATCGATCTAAAATCCTTAGATCGATCGACAAAATCTCTGTATCAATCGATCAAAATAACTCCGATCGACCGAACACAGATATTATCCTGGTGCATGGCAGAGGCTGGAAATCACAGTTTCATCGTGATTTCCCAACCAAGACTACTCAGACATGGTCTGGAGTGTCTCAGATGCATTTTTAACGTAAAGATTCATTAAAGTGTCGTTTGATTGTGAGTTTTTCATTAAAACTATGAAATCATATGATTTTAAATTGTCTAGCATGCAATCCTACGAGATTACAGATTACACTATGAATAACTAAGTACAGAATGTAAATAAGACAATAAGTCAGTAACCTGGAACGAAGAAGTCGTGTTAAACTATAAGAATCCAAGCTAACAATGTAAAAGCTTGAGTAAAAACCTACAAAACAAGAAAAATATCTCTCCTCTCTCTATCAAAACTGATAAAAAGTAAGTGGGCGTCCTTTTAGACACTTACAAAATGAATATATATAGCAGAGACCTAATGCTAGGGTTGAAACTCCATCTTTTGCTGCGTGCGCGTATTCTGATAAAAGGCATGTTCGATCGCTCGAAATACTATTAGATCGATCGAAACCTAGATCGCTTGAGGGGACCGTGATCGACCGAGATGCAATTTTCAGCTTTGAATTGTCTTCATTGAAGCCAAGCACTTCCTTTTTATCCTGTTCAACCATTTGTTTACACAGCGACAGTATTCTGCACGAATTACAGCTAAAACACACAACTTATCATAGATTAATCATAATTTGTAGAAACTGGTATTGTAATTCAAACTGCAGATATATGAAGGAATTGTGAACTAAATTAGTGTATTTTCTTCTTTTAGCGCGGTTGTATTTTACAAATACCCCCGCTTGTCACAACCCCCAACTAGCGAGTTGCTAGTTCCTAGCAATAACGCGAAAATAAAACAAGCTTACTACTACTATAACGACTAAAATAAACAAATTAAAACTAAAGCAAACTAATCTAATTAGAAAGAGACGCTACCTAACTCACTTTCGCAGGAATCGCAGTTGCATTTAGCAAATGCAACAAGCCGTTAAACCCCTAGGTTTCCCCTAGTGGACGAGTGTTGTCTCGTGAGGGTTTGCAGTGAATATACCCACAAAATTCTCAATTTTTAAGCTAAAAAAGATATAGAAAAACTTATAAACATTCCTTCCCATTCGACTATCAATTTAGCTCTACAAGACATATCAACCTCATACAAACCATGAAGAAACCCACATGTTCCTCATATCACCGAGATAATTATACATATGCATTCCATTCATGTATCCGTGTGTCTGTGAAGTCAACAGCTATGCATCTAACTTAATTTAGAATTGTTTAGACTATCATACCCTTTGGAATTTGTAGTTTTAACTCAATTCTCACATGGGGTTACGCTCCAAAAGGAACATCTGACAGAAACTGGTTTAATAATGATCGCTCATGGTGTGAAAGCTTTGATAAGATTGATGTTTTAGTTGCTAATGCCTTCACACCTAACTCAATAAAGGACGAACATTTGGAGTGTATAGTCTCACGAAAGGGGTACTACTCACTAGAAGAGCGAAATACCGTGGATAACTCAAATTACACGTTCATATTCAAACTAAGTTGTTAAAAATCATTAAGACTTTGACTTTTCGACTTTTATTTAGTAGGGTAGAGATAAGAGGGGCAAGATTTGCACATCCTTAACATGTGATGGAGACTAGTTTATTTCTTCTTTATTCCAACCGTCCTCTATTCTCATATATGTTTTTTTTTTATTTTTTTATTTTTATTTATTTATTTATTTTTTTTTTAACCTGCTCCTTGCATATTTTCTTTTTATAACGTCCTTCCACAACTGCTCCCTTCTCATCACATACTTCAACAATTTTAATCACATTAGGTGTGCAATTGGGTTTATAGAGTTTAAAGTATAAGATGAAGGGTTTTAGGCTTTCATGTTGGCAATATTTAATTAGTGTGGGGTTAGAAGGTTCTTGGATGTTGTTACAGGTATATGAAAAAGGAAAGGAGTGAATAACGATGGCTTAAATTATTTTCCTAACTTCTTAGTTTTAGCACTTCGGTGTTCATTGAGTTTAGTTGGTAAATCCTGAACGTTCTCCTCTAATAAACAACCTACATGAAGAATTTGAGACTATGCAATGAATTTAAAATATCAAGGAAAATAATGCGAATTTATTGTGATAAGTCCCTCAGAATTGAAGTTTGGGCTCAAAAAGCTCACTAAGGGTCATTAGTTTCCACTATTCATTCTTTGAAGCATAAAAGTCGTATTAACTCTATTTTCAGTTTTCTGCATAGCTATTAACACGTGCGAATGATATTTGGATACAGGAAGGGTCAACATCTGCATTCGTCCTAGTGAACTAGAAAAATGCGTGAGATTAATTCATAAAGAGATGAGATTAATATGAAAATATCATTGCTTGATAACAGCTAAATAGGAATGAATATTCAAAATTATTCTACCAATAAAGTTCATAATAAAAGAAAATTTATTTTTGTGTACCATCTGTTAAATTTAAGTTCAACTTTTAAAATTTTTGAAATGTTTGGTTTGTGTGCATTTGTGATCGAGATTGCATGAAATGTACAATAACGTGGATCAAATTGTGAAGTATAAACAAGTTCAGGTGATAATCTATCTACATCCTACCCCCAACTAAAAATTGCGATGACCTCAGAAGTTGATTTGCAAAATAGATAGAGAGATATCACCTGATAAAGCAACGCAATAACCGTAGGCATCACAATCTGTAAATAAACATATAATCTCCAAAAAAAAAAAATAAGATCAAGAGAAAGATACACAGAAATAAATAAAAACATGATCCACATATAATAACAGAACCAATCACTGTAAAGATAAAACAATGAAAATGACAGAGCAGTGATAATAAAAAAGCAACCAAACCAAACCACCCAACAAAACCAAATATCCACATAGAGTACCACATAACCAAAATCCAAAAGACAAAAGAGGAGAGCAGAGAGATATAAATAAGAAAGAAAAGATACAACAAAACTCTCCAAACTCTCGTAAAGTCAAGACCTAAACATCATCTGCGACATCTGATAATATCTCTATCGGCGCAACGGGGGTATCCGCAACTCCACCCTCAGCAACAGTATGAGCCGTCGCCGGGTCACTCCCAGTCACGATTGGAGGTGGTGGAAGTGGGGGCTCCGCAGAAGGTGGTGCCGCTGATGCTGATGGTGCAGAAGGCTCAGCATGTGGTGGTGGGGCCTCAGAAGTGGGTGGATCGACAGTAGGGTACGCAGAAGGGGGAGTAGTTGTAGGTGGAGGTATATGTAATGACTGGTCAACCCCCAACTGGATCAAGATGGCCTCCAGCAAAGTCGTCATGTGGTCGACTCGGCCCTCGAGTCTGATCTGAGCCTCTCTCTCCTCCAATAATAACGCATGAATAGTCGGGAGGGGCACGGATGAAGAAGACTCTCCCTGGGCCTGAGTTTGAGCCTAAGAGCGCTATCTCAGCTCAAACTGTGCAATCTCATCCCGAGGATCAACCTCGTCATCAGAATCAAGCTCCTCAGCCTCTGTCAGCGTCCCTGAAGCTGCACCCTCTGTATCGGTGCCATCAGCTCTCCTCCTCTTCTCTCTAACATTCGCTTTCCCTTTACCCTTCCTCTTCCTCTTTTGAGCATCAGATCGGCGAGAAGCTATCTCGCCAAACCGACTGCGAGCCTGAGAGGTCGCATCACCAGGTAAGGGAAGGAGGCCAGCCTGCTCGATCACCCGGTGAATAGCCCAAAGCACCCTTCAAGTGGTTCTTGGCAGTAATGTAGCGGGTAGGATGCCTCATGAAATCAATGTACAGGCGAGGCAAACAGACCGATAACCCCATCCCTATGGCATATAACACGTGCGCATACTAGGGTGCAATCTTCTCCCGATAGGAGGTCACCAAAAGGCAGTTGCCTAGGGCAAGGTGGAGCAAATGATAATTATCGGTCAGATAAAAGTCAGCAATAAGGGATTTACCATCCCAGCTCGGTAACGCACCCCCAGTGAGCTCTCGGATGACAGCAGTCGGTGGGAGCACTAGCGTGCCAGCACGGTACGGGCATACACAGTCGGGCACCTCCGGGACCCCTAGAGCAGCGAAGATGGTGGCCGGACTGAATACAATCTCCCTGCCACGAAAGAATGATCTGAGTGTGAGCGCGGCATCTGGATCTCGAATCATCGTCGCACAGGCCGCACGGATCCACGAAAGATTTACTCTCTTTGTCTGAGAGAAAAAATCGGACCAATGTGGCATGGCTCGAAGGCGGGCGAGATACCAAGGAGTAGTGAGTCAAGCTGTCTCCAGTGGTCGCTCAAGCATGACCGGTCTAGACTGAAAATATTGCGTGAACCATTGGCGGTCGGGAGTGTTTCTGAAACCGTGGTGCGGGACCGGGTCAGGAATAGCGAGGTCGAAGGGCTTCTCCCTGTGATACCCTGTAATAGGGTTCATTGTGAGGATCCTAAAATGGAAAAGGAAAAGAAATGATAAATGAAAATAGAAAACTAAAAAGAAAACAGAAAACTGCCACTGCCATAGTTCGAGCGATCGAACTTTTCTCGATCGATCGAACAATAGTCTTCTTCGATCGCTTGAGCCTAGCTCGATCGATCGAGCACAGAGATGCGGCAGCAACTAGAAAAACGAACGGGAAAGAAAAGAACACAAGGAAAAAAAAAACTAAAAACTAAAATAAAATGGTCTTAGGACCAATGGGGAGCACCCCCACAAGATTCGAACAAAAATGGGAAAGAGGGGGTGGCTCGGGGCCTTTCCTCGAGATATGTGTAGAGGGAGGGGTTGATGATGACGAAGAGGATGAGTGGAGAGATCAGGGGCTCTCAAAAATGGCGTGAGAGATGGGGGTTGTGAGAATCGCCCACGTCGCCTCTGTCGCCGAGCGCTCGAAGGAGGAGGGAGATGAAGAGAGACTGATGGAAGTGTTCGCAAGACGCCTCGTTTAAATACAAGTCTCGATCGATCGAGATAGTTCGATCGATCTAACCTTTGATCGATTGAGGACTTTTCAAGCGATCGAGTATATGAAATCGTCGATCGATCGGGGAGTGTTCGATCGATCGAAATTGAAAATTCCAAGACAGCACAGAATGGAAAAATTAAGTACCCCCAACTGACCCAAGTTATTTTTTTACATACAGTAGAATGGTAAAATAGTGCATTGACAGGACATGTAAGCCAAAAACGCATCCTCGTAATAGAAAAATTGCAATTTTTATATAAATAAAACTTTATAATAGCATCCATATTGCAAAATTATTGCCCCCACTTGGTATTTAAGACCTTATTCAACTAAAGAAAACTAAAATAAAACTAACACCAATAAAATTTTTGTCTAGGATTACACTTCAATTGATAATAGAAAGATCAATGACTGAATACAATTGAAGTGATCACTACTCTTCGAGCAAGAAAATTTCTTCTTCCATCATTGCTTCATTCTCCGCTAAAACTTCGCATGTGGATTCCAAACTTGATGATTCCCTTTCCCAGAATAGTCAGAAAGTAGCAAGGACATCATCGAGCAAGTCTGAAGTCTCTAAGGAATTGAAAGCCCATGTAAGAGGTGATCCCGTTGGACACAAGGATAACGGAGTGCAATAGTGCAACGGACTGTCCTCTTGCGGCGGAGTGCCCGGGGGCCGTATGTAGGGCCCAAAGCCATGAACCAGTTGATGTGGAAGATAAAGTGGCGGGAACAGTGGATTCATAGTGACAATCCTGACAAAGGGAAAAACAAAACGAAAACAAAGAAAAGAAAAGAAATTAAATAAAAACAAAAGGCAAAGACAACAGAAGAAAAAAAACTAAAATGAAGAAAACAAGAGAAAGACAAGTGACAACAAAGTAACCTCACTATTGGCATGAGACACCCATGTGCACTGGCAGGTAATGGGCATTGAAGCCGGAACAACAAATAACTCATGTGCACATAAATGTAGGGAACCACTTCGATGACAAGGAAGTCATCAAAAAAAGTGAATACAGTATTGTGGCGTTCGGGCACCACATCCTGTAGGTCTTCTTCGTCCCATGGTTCCCACATGGAGTCATTCTCCCACTGCTCTAAGAGAGCATCATCCACTTCTCCAACGAAATACCCTTCAGGTTCTCCTTCCTCTCCAAAGAGGTCCATATGCTCGAACGAGTTAATTTGGAGAAGAGCAGGATTGTAAGGGATGTATCCAAAGGTCAGATCCACTACATCATCCACCCCCGGACCTTCATAGGGAGATAAGGAGAACGCTATCTCATCGGCAGTCCAAGGGGGATTCAGATATTCTAAATCAACCCAAGACCCAATTGAGTGGACATCATCATCTCTCATATTGAACAGCCTGCATGGGAGAGATAATATGAAACAGCAGATTAGAATCGAAATCACTTGCAGAAAAAGAAATAACAACAGAAGACAGCAAAAGTAAAGGTATACAACAACAACGTGGAGAAAACGCTTAATGTTTGGGATCAAGAGTAGTTGGGTTCATCTAGTTGGATGAACTCAGCCTCTGTTTGGAAATTCTCCAAGAATAGTTTTAGCCTTTGGCCATTGACCTTGAAAACTGCATCGTTCTTAGGGTTTATCAGCTTGACTGCCCCATGTGGAAAGACAGATTTGACTATGAATGGTCCTGTCCACCTAGATCGGAGTCTGCCTGGGAAAAGGTGGAGGCGAGAGTCGTACAGCAAGACTTTCTGCCCCGGCTCGAATGATTTACGACAAAT
This sequence comes from Hydrangea macrophylla, assembly GCA_033977485.1. NCBI lineage: Eukaryota > Viridiplantae > Streptophyta > Magnoliopsida > Cornales > Hydrangeaceae > Hydrangea > Hydrangea macrophylla. Next base: position 1,783,698 of record CM066992.1, read on the forward strand.
AGTTCTATCGTGGCGAGCCTTCAACCTTTCCTTGTATAATCGAGCATTGTCGTATGAATTTTGACGTATTTCTTCCAATTCAGCCAATTGGAGTTTCCGAAGATGCCCTCCCTCTTTAATATCAAAGTTCAATGAGCGTGTCGCCCAATAAGCTTTGTGTTCGATTTTGACAGGGAGGTGACATGTTTTCCCGTATACTAGCCTGAATGGGGACATCCCTAGGTTCGTTTTGTATGCAGTACGATATGCCCATAGTGCATCAGTCAGTTTATATACCCAATCCTTTCTGTTGAAACTAACCGTCTTTTCGAGAATATGCTTAATTTCTCGGTTAGCCAACTCTGCTTGCCCGTTTGTTTGTGGATGGTAGGCAAGAGCGATTTTGTGGTTGACCCCATATTTCCTAAGGAGTGACTCCAAAGGCCCATTGCAGAAATGCTTGCCTTGGTCACTTATTAGGGCTTTCGGGGTTCCAAAACGCGATAGAATATGTTCCTTAAGAAAGGACATCACCATTTTATGGTCATTGCGTCTTGTTGATATCGCTTCTACCCACTTTGATATATATTCCACAGCGAGGAGTATATATTCACAGTTATTTGATTTAGGAAACGGGTCCATGAAGTCTATGCCCCAACAATCGAATATTTCAATCGTGATAATGGGGGTTAAGGGCATGGAGTTCCTTTTTGAAATTGTACCAAGCTGTTGACAGCGTTGGCACGTTTTGCAGAAAGCGTAGGCATCTTTAAACAAGGTGGGCCAGTAGAAACCGCTATGTAGAACTTTTTGTGCGGTCTTTTGTGATGCGAAATGGCCACCGCATGCCTCAGAATGGCATGATGCTAAAATGACGGTTATATCCTCGTTTGGAACGCAACGTCTGATGACCTGATCAGCACAATACTGAAATAAGTACGGGTCATTGAAGAAGAAATGACGTGCGAAAGAGAGGAACTGCTTCTTGTCTTGATTCGACCAATGTCCAAGAGTCTCTCCCGTAACCAGATAGCTTACTATATCTGCATACCAGGGTAGAGCGGACACAGTCATCAGTTGCTCATCTGGGAATTCGTCCTTTATCGGTATGGGTTCAGTATTGTCAACAAACGTTAACCGAGATAAATGGTCTGCAACCACATTCTCTACACCCTTTTTGTCTTTGATTGTGATATCGAACTCTTCGAGTAGGAGTATCCAACGAATCAGCCTTTGTTTCGCATCCTTCTTAGATAACAAGTATTTGAGGGCTGAGTGGTCTGTAAAACAGACGATTGGGGACCCTATCAGATATGACCTGAATTTATCCAGAGCGAAAACTATCACCATTAGCTCCTTTTTGGTAGTTGTATAATTCATTTGAGCTTCATAAAGTGTACGACTGGCATAGTAGATTACATAAGGCTTTTTATCCTTCCTCTGTCCTAGCACTGCGCCAATGGCGTAGTCACTAGCATCGCACATTAACTCAAAAGGCAAACTCTAGTCGGGTACCTGTATTATCGGTGCAGAGGTAAGGTGTTCTTTTAGTGCGTCAAAAGATGTTTGACAATTTTTCGACCATTCGAATGGCATGTCTTTCGCTAACAGTTGACACAGTGGCCGAGAAATTGCACTAAAATTTTGGATAAAGCGACGATAGAATCCCGCATGTCCCAGAAAGGATCGAATATCTCTGACTGTACGAGGGACAGGTAAGTTCGAGATTATATCTACTTTTGCTTTATCGACTTGGATACCTTTATCCGAAATGATGTGTCCGAGGACAATTCCCTTGGTCACCATGAAGTGACATTTTTCCCAGTTTAGTACTAGGTGTTTGTCCTCACATCTAGCTAGCACACGTTCCAGATTGTCTAAGCAGTTTTCGAAACTATGGCCGAACACAGAGAAATCATCCATAAATACTTTGAGAATTTGCTCGACCATGTCACTGAAAATACTCAACATGCATCGCTGAAATGTAGCAGGTGCATTGCATAACCCGAAAGGCATACATCGGTAGGCGAAAGTACCAAACGGACACGTGAAGGTTGTTTTCTCCTGATCTTCAGGAAAAATTTCTATCTGGTTGTAACCGCTGTATCCATCCAGAAAGCAGTAGTATTTATGACCTGCCACTCGTTCTAGCATTTGATCCATGAATGGCAATGGAAAATGGTCTTTTCGGGTCACAGTATTCAGCTTTCGATAATCAATACACATCCGCCATCCGGTGGGGACGCGTATTGGTACTAATTCACCATCTTTATTTGGAATAACTGTTATACCTGCCATTTTAGGCACCACTTGGGTCGGACTGACCCAGGGGATATCAGAGATAGGATATGTAATCCCAACATCGAGTAGTTTTAATACTTCCTTTTTGACTACTTCTTGCATGTTGGGATTCAGACGCCTTTGCATTTGTCGCAAAGGTTTAGCGTCTTCCTCCAAATAAATTTTATGGGTGCATACGGACGGGCTTATGCCTTTGAGATCGGCAATAGTCCATCCCAATGCTCCCTTATGTTGTTTTAGCATCAAAATTAACTTACCCTCTTGTTCAGCATTCAAAGTTGATGATATTATGACAGGGTAAGTCTTTTCAGTCCCTAGGAAAGCGTATTTGAGCTCTTTTGGAAGCTCTTTTAATTCCAATTCGGGGAACTGAAAATTTGATGGCATCACTAGTTTTGTCTTTGGAGGTAGTGGTTCATATGGTGTTACCCACATGCATTCAGATCTGTCCTCCTCTTTCGTTTCCATCATGAGGCACGTGTGATTTAAAGCAGAATCCAATGGAGTAGAGTCTTTAGGTTGATAGATAGCATCGAATTGTGACACAACTACCTCCAAACGATCTTTGTAGTCAATAACATCTGCCTCGTCCTCGATGACTGTCTCAATGTAATTAACTTCTTCCTCATCTTCGTATTCTTCAGGTCTAGGATTGGAGAAGATTTTTATGGTTGCAGTCATGTTTTCGAACACAATAGTCATTGTACCACTTCTTATTTTTATTGAGGCATCAATTATGTTTAGAAATGGACGTCCAAATATCACTGGGATTTGTGTACCTGGGTTAGACACAGGTTCGGTGTCTAAAATTACAAAATCGACCGGGAAGACAAATGAGTCTATCTGCACAAGGACGTCTTCCAACACTCCTCTCGGGTATTTGACCGACCTATCTGCCAATTGTAATGCAACTCAGGTGGGTTTGTATTCGCCTAGCCCTAGTTGTTTATAGACTGAATATGGCAGAAGGTTGACGCTTGCTCCTAGGTGGAGGAGTGCGTTGTCTATTCTTTGATTCCCAATTTGACATGAGACAATGGGAGTACCGGGGTCTTTGAGTTTCAGAGGCAATTTTTTTTGGATGATTGAGCTTGCTTGGCAAGCAATGTAAGCGTGTTTCTTCACACTTTGCCTCCTCTTGACCGTGCATAAATCTTTAAGATATTTCGCATAAGCCGGTACTTGTTTAATCGCATCAAGGAGTGGGAGGTTTATTTTTACTTGTTTAAATAATTCCATGAACTCCTGATTCTTTGTCTCATTTCTGGGTTTCTTAAGCCTTTGAGGGTAAGGCGCAGGAAAGGGGCATCTCGGTAATTTGTCATTAACGGGCTCCTTTCCGGGCCTTCTCTCAACTTCTTCCACTTTTTCAGGAGCTTCAGTGTTTGTTCCTAAAGGTTCATTACTAGTAGTTGGCTCCTCTTCTTGAGTAAAAGGTTTGTTTGCATTGACCACTTCGTCCTCCTCATACTCTTCGGGAGTAGAGAGAGGCATGTTTAGTCCTATAATCTTGCCGCTCCTTAGGGTAGTTACGGCTTTAGCTTGTTGATGATTAGGGGGACCGTTGTTGTATCCCTTAGTGTTTTGAAGTGGTTGGGCAGGAAATGTTCCACCCGATCCCTCTTGTCGTGCATCCATCCTATCTAACGTCGCAGATATTTTACTCATCATTTGAATTAATTGTTGCGTTAAGTTGACGTTAGAGAGAGGATCTTCCTATTGCACCTTTTTGTGCGGTGGCACGTACACATTAGCATGTTGATTATTAGAGGGTTGCACTTGGTTCTAATTATTAGGTCTATTTTGATTGTACGGCTGGGACTGCCTATTGTATTGCCCTTGATATTGGTTATTATTGTAGGGCTGTTGTTGATGATGTTGATTTTGGGTCCCAGCATCATTTTTCCAATCAAAACCAGGGTGATTCCATCGATTGTTATTGTTTTGTAAATTATTGTTGTTATAGGAATTCCCTATCCCCCTATACCCTTGCATGGCATTCATTTCCATGGGGGGTTGTTCTTGAAAATACGGCACATTAGGACAATATTGAGTGGTATGTCCCAACATATTGCATTTGCTGCATGGTTCTTTAGGCAAATTATGCCTCGAACTTCCTCCTTTCATGCCTAACTCCTCTACTTTCTTTGCTAGTTCTTCGTATTTAGTCATGAGGTGATCTTCACTGTTTAGTTGGTATAGGCTTTTCTCTTCTACATAGGATATCTGTGAGCGTGAGACATTATCAGAATTTGACCATTCATGAGCGTATTCGGCCAACCAATCGAAATGGGCTTCAGCCTCTTCGGTGTTTTTTACGGAGAAATGGGCCTGAACTCATGGTTTCCACCAACTTTTTCGTTTCACCATTCAACCCATGATAAAAGAAGCTGATAGTTCGCCATTTCTCAAACCCATGGTGTGGGCACGAGAGAAGCAGATCTTTGAAACGTTCCCAAGTTTGAGTGAAGGTTTCATTGCTCTTTTGTTTATAGGAATTAATTTGGCGTTGAAGGTCAGTGGTCATGCGAGTTGGATAGAATTTCTTTAGAAATGCAGTGTTCATCGCTTGCCAGGTGAAGATTGAATTGGGTTTTAAGGTGAGTAACCATGCCTTTGCTTTATCCTTCAAGGTGAAAGGAAATAGCATTAGACGTGTCACATCCACAGGACAATTCTGTGAGAATGTTTTGCAAACATCCTCGAAGTCCTTGACATGTAAGTATGCCTTCTCACTTTCCATCCCATGAAAGGTGGGAAGAAGTTGGATCATCCCATTGCAAAATTGAAATTCGCCAGCGTGTGGTGGGATTAGAATGCAAGAGGGCATAGGTGCGTGTTCTGGTTTCATGAGATCGCACAAAGGTCGTAGCGCCTCATCAAGTGGTGCAACCACATTATCACCAAGTTCACTTTGATTATCACCCATTGATTCAGTAGGAGTAGCTACAGGGTTAACAGAACTAGAGGAATCTGATAAGTAGAGTGGATTTTTTAAAATTCCTTCAATGGAATTGTTGGACATGAACGAAGAGAGTTCCTAAGGAGAGTGTTTTACCTAAGGAACTAAAAGAAAAAGAAATTAAAAACAGAAATAGATGAAGACAGATTGAGGTAACCGAAGTATTAACTAGTCGTCTTCCCCGGCAACGGCGCCAAAAACTTGACACGGAAATTATTTGTGTGCGCTTGTGTGCTATACCCAAGTGTAGGTAATCGTGCAAGTAGTAAACTGGATTAAGTCCAGGTCGATCCCACAGGGAAGGATGAGAATTAAATTACCTAGATTAGACTCTAACAGAAATGAAAATTCAATGTTTTAAAAGAAGTATAGAACACAAAATTCTACGATTAACAACTATTAAAATTAAAAGCAATTAAACTATCTTAAACTAATGATTAACTAGCTAAAACGAGATTTGAAAACGGTTTTTTTCTTAATAAAGGGAAATGGTGGGATCACGCGAATCCACTGTGACCTAGCCGTCTACCATGCAATTGCAATTTAAGCTCAATGGAGTACATCTTCTACAGTATTCTGTACTTTTCTAAAGATATAGAATCAATATCCCTTTCATGACCGGGACTATATCATCTCAATTAAGTTTGAAATACATGAAAGCGGTTTAATTCAATAGTTAAGACTCGCACCTACAATGGTGTTAGCATTGAGGGTGGTTTGGAAAATGTATTGAAAGAAAATGCCTTAAGGCCTTAAGTTCAAAGACTGTTTTGACAAAATGAGCATTCGGGGACAGTTTGATAACAAATCATTAAAACAGAAAGTCTTGGAATACTGTATTAGGTGATCTCAAGAATCAGAGAGTTCGATCGATCGACGCACTTTCGATCGATCGACAATCGTCATCCCTCGATCGATCTAAAATCCTTAGATCGATCGACAAAATCTCTGTATCGATCGATCAAAATAACTCCGATCGATCGAACACAGATATTATCCTGGTGCATGGCAGAGGCTGGAAATCACAGTTTCATCGCGATTTCCCAACCTAGGACTACTCAGACATGGTCTGGAGTGTCTCAGATGCGTTTTTAACGTAAAGATTCATTAAAGTGATGTTTGATTGTGAGTTTTTCATTAAAACTATGAAATCATATGATTTTAAATTGTCTAGCATGCAATCCTATGAGATTACAGATTATACTACGAATAACTAAGTACAGAATGTAAATAAGACAATAACTCAGTAACCTGGAACAAAGAACTCGTGTTAAACTATAAGAATCCAAGCTAACAATGCAAAAGCTTGAGTAAAAACCTACAAAACAAGAAAAATATCTCTCCTCTCTCTATCAAAACTGATAAATAGTAAGTGGGCGTCCTTTTAGATGCTTACAAAATGAATATATATAGCAGAGACCTAATGCTAGGGTTCAAACTCCGTCTTTTACTGCGTGCGCGTATTCTGATAAAAGGCATGTTCGATCGATCGAAATACTATCGATCGATCAAAATTCTGGAATCTTCGATCGCTCGAACAACATTAGATCGATCGAAACCTAGATCGCTTGAGGGGACCCCGATCGATCGAGATGCAATTTTCAGCTTTGAATTGTCTTCATTGAAGCCAAGCACTTCCTTTTTATCCTGTTCAACCATTTGTTTACACAGCGATAGTATTCTGCACGAACTACAGTTAAAACACACAACTTATCATTGATTAATCATAATGTGTAGAAACTGGTATTGTAATTCAAACTGTAGATATATGAGGGAATTGTGAACTAAATTAGTGTATTTTCTTCTTTTAGCTCGGTTGTATTTTACAAATACCCCCGCTTGTCAGTAGGTCCCCATGAGAACTGGGAGCTCGATTGTTCCGAAAGGTTGTGTGCTGGAGCCGTTGAATCCAACCGGGAGGGTAGCAACCGGCCGGAGCCGATCCCTGGATATCCAGAGTTGATTGAATGCCGACGTGAACATAATGTCGGATGAGTTGCCTATGTCCACTAGCACCCTCTTAACCATATAGTTGGCTGTAGAAAGCGTCACAACTAGCGGGTCATCATGGGGGCAGTGGACGCCCTGTAAGTCGTCGGAGGTGAATGTCAGAATGTTAGTTGGGGAGGAGCCAGTGGATTGGACTTGACAGACATCCGCCCGGGATGCCCGAGCATGCCTCTTCCGTGCCGACTGTGAATCCCCTCTGCCTAACGTTCCTCCGGAGATCACATTAATTTGACCTAGAGGCTAGAGTTAACCGGGAGCTCGGGCTCCTTGCGCAGGCTGTTCGTCTGCTGCGACGTACTCTGCTAGATGGCCTTGCTCGATCAATTTTTCAATTGCCATCTTTAACTTGAAGCAGTCTTCTGTGTTGTGGCCGTGATCTCTATGAAAATGGCAAAACTTGTCCCGATTCCTCTTCCATGGCAGGGCTTTAAGCTTTGCCGACTGCTGGAGCAGTCTTTGCGCCTCAGCGGTGGCCATGACTTCTTGTATGGGCCGGGAAAGGGGTGTGAAAGCAATCAGGGGCTGACCCCGGACATCCTTCTAATCTTGCTTCGGCTTCTTTCTCGAGCCCTTCTTAAATCCTTCACGCTTGCGCTTGGCCTTCAGGGATTCGTCTCCCGCATGGTCGACGCGCTTCTTTTTCAGGAACTCCTCAGTGTCTATGTACTTTTTAACCCTCTCCGAGAGCTCCACCAGGGTTTCCAGTCGGTCTTGATGAAACGATGTGGCAACCTTGGTGTGTTGAACTCCCGAACAAAAGGCCATAATTGCGGCCATTTCATTGAGATTGCGAATCTGAAGCCTTTGCTGGTTGAAACGGTCCACATACTCCCTCAGGGACTCCCCTTTGCGTTGCTTGACGGTCAGCAGCTGAGTGTCCGATTGCGACCTAGTCGAGCATCCCGACAAACTGGCTGATGAATAGCTTGTTGAGGGCTTTGAAGTCATCGACCGTCCGGGGCTTTAGAGCTTAGAACCACTGTGCTGCTGGCCCTTTAAGGGTACTAGGAAAGGCCAGGCACAATAGCTCATCCACCGTGGTGACCAATGCCATATGAGCCTTGTAGGTGCGGATGTGGTCCACCGGGCTCTCTGTGCCGTCATAACAGCTAAGGTGAGGGGGTTTGAACTTCTGCGGGATAGGGAACTGCATCACTCAAGCGGTGTAGGGTGATTCCGTCTCCGTGTTGTGGCCGGACTTGCGGCTCAACATCTCAATCTACTGTTGTAATTGTTCGAACTGGGCCATAATGTCATCCCGCCCGGTTGCCTTCTCCATATCCGAGCAGTAGGTCGGGTCAGACGACGAGGCCTCTTAATCAAAGCGCGTCGACCATGGGAATAGGACCCGGCTCTGGGTCCAAGAAATCATGTGCCTAAGATCCCCCTGGCTCAGGGTTGAAGGGTCTTTGGCTGATTCCTGGGCATTCTGTCCTAGCACTTCCCCTCTGGCCGCCTGTCGTCGGTTGATAATAGTCCTGGAATCCTCCACCCGACGAGTGCCTAGTCGTGTCTGCGAGTGCCTAGTTCCTTGGATGCGCTCACCATCACCGAGGTATTCCCAGTCCGGTGGGGACACCAGGGCAGAACGGGCTCGCCTTCGCGCCCGAGCGGTATGCTGAACAGGAGCGCTTTTCTCGAGCTGATTTTCTGGTGGAGGGCGCTTTTCCTACTGGGCCAAATGTACCTCCATTTGCTCCTGCGTTCGGCGCTGGCCCTCCAAGAGTTGTGCCAGTGCTGTCATTATGTGTTCAGTGGTCATGGAGGCAGCCGGTCGCCCGGGCTGTGAATCCTCCTGACCGGGCTGAGTAGTGGCCTTCTTATTCCTTCTAGGCGGCATGATGATCAGTCAAGAATTTGTTGGTGAAAAACTCTGTCAGTTCCCACAGACGGTGCCAAACTGATGATGCTGAAAATTAGTAAGAAGGGTTTAGAGAGAGAAAAAGGCAAGAACAAGTTGTATGTGGTTCGATCCCGTTGACTAGGTGACCTCCGTCCACGGTTGCGTCAGTGCGCGTTCACTAGCAGATCACCGGCGGGCCTGGTGAGCCAACAAAGAGGGGCGGCACTACCAGTAATACTGACTAGAATCCTCCAATGCGTATAATGGTGAATTCTATGTTCTATGCTTGTTAGCTAGAGAGTTATGTGGGGTCCCTATAGACAGAGTAGGTGGGCTCTTTCATAGGTGCAAGAGTCCACCCGTACATGGTAAGTTAATTGGATTTGGAAGCCTAATCTAATTACAATTGATTTGCATGATTTGGGGAGAGTTTCCTAAGTGGTTTAGGAAACTGCCACATTCCCTCTTGCTGTCTTGCAGCTAGTTTAGGAAACTGCTGGTTAGGCCGGGTCCATGGAATGCCGAGGTCTTTCATGCCCGGCCTGTTGGTACGAACTCGCACGGTTCTGACAAACACCTCGGGATTGCTCGGCAATTGGCGCCTTTACTGAAGTAACCAGCACCTCTCGGTGACTTGGCAGACCGGCTTCACGGCTGGATTATTTTGGACATATCATGCTAAGTTTATCTAGTGTGAGTTATAGATGGAGGAAGTAAAATTCTTAGGTCATGTAGTCTCTTCAAAAGGGATTTCGGTAGACTCGTCTAAGACTGATGCTGTCCTGAATTGGAAAAGACCATCTAATGCTTTGGAAGTAAGGAGTTTTCTTGGATTAACAGGTTACTATCGAAGATTTGTAGAGGGATTCTAGAAGATAGCCACGCCTTTCACTAGCTTGACGAAAAAGGATTTGAAGTTCAAATGGTTACACAAGCATGAACACGCCTTTTAAGAGTTGAAGAGGCTAACCTCAGTGTCATTTCTTACCATACCAACTAGTGGAGAAAGATTTACGATATATAGTAACGTTTCTTATCAAGGACTCGGATGTGTGCTTATGCAAGGAGGTAAGGTAATCACCTACGGATAGCGTTAACTAAAGCTGCATGTGGTAAAGTACCCAATGCATAACTTGAAGTTAGCAGCCATTATTTTTGCTCTCAAAATCTGGAGGCATCATTTGTTTGGAGAAAAGTTCTACCTATTCTCTGATCAAAAGAGCCTCAAGTTCTTATTCTATCAAAAGGAGCTGAATATGAGATAGCGATACTGGATGGAGCTATTTGAAGATTACGACTTCGCCTTATAATACCACCCTGGTAAAGCAAATGCAGTCGCAGATGCTTTGAGTAGGAAACCTCGTGACAAACTTGCTTCTTTAATGATTAGAGAGTGGCAAGCACTAGAAACCCTAGTAAAATTTGATATTCAAGTCGCGCATTCAGAAGGAGGAAAGCATTTTGGATGCCTTGTTATTGAACCAACCCTTATCAGCCGCATTATCGAAGCTCCGAATGAGAACGAAGGACTACGACAATGGTTTAAGAGAAAGTAGTAGCCAAAGATCTAGAAGAATGGAAAATTGGACAAGACGAAAGTCTCGGATGTCGAAACTGACTTTATGTGCCAAAGGATGGTGGGTTAAGAGAAGTAGTGATGAAAAAACCACACAGGTCAAGGTTGACAGTTCACCCAGGGAGTACTAAGATGTACAAAGACCTGAAAAGGAAATTCTGGTGGGAAGGTATGAAAAGAGACGTTGCAGAGTACATGTTGAAGTGTTTCACTTGTTAGCAGGTTAAGGCTAAGCATCAGAAGCCATCAGAACTTTTGTAGTCATTGGCCGTACTAGGATGGAAGTGGAAGCACATCTCTATAGATTTCGTTATAGGATTTCCAAGATCACAACAAAACCATGACAGCATTTGGGTAGTCATGGATTGACTCACAAAGTCACCACACTTCATTGCATACAACATGACATGTCCAGTGGAGAATTTGAGCTGAGCCAGATTTTGGGAGAGTCTTCAAACAGCTATGGGGACTTTACTAAAGATGAGTCCTGCTTTCCATCCCCACACTGATGGACAAATAGAAAGGACTAATCAAGTGTTGGAGGATATGCTATGAGCATGCGGAATCGACTTTGAAGATCCTTGGGAGATGCATTTGCCACTCATCGAATTTGCCTACAACAATAGTTATCATTCAAGCATTAGAATGGCACTGTTCGAAGTGTTATATGGAAGACTATGTCATTCGCCTCTTTGTTGGGAAGAAGCTGGAGAAGTTAAGCTTTTAGGACCTGAGATGGTCCAAGAGACTAATGAAAAGATCAACATTGTTAGAAAAAAGGATGAAAGCAGCACGGAGCCGACAGAAAAGCTATTTGGACAATCGTCATAAGGACTTGGAATTCTGCGTAGGAAATCATGTTCTGCTGAAAGTTTCTCCAGTAAGAGGAGTAGTGGGGTACGGACTGAAAAGGGAAAAACTTTCACCGTGCTATATTAGACCTTTCGAGATTATGGAACGCATAGGTAAAGTCACCTACAGGTTAGCACTACCACCTAAGATGTCCGTAGTACATAATGTGTTCCACATCAGCATGCTAAGGAAGTACATACAAGGATTGACGCACAAGATAGATTTCAAGGACATTGAAGTGGATAGTTGGGTGTCGTACATCGAAAGACTGGTGTAAATCTTGGGGAGAAAGGTCAAGAAGCTAAGGAACAAGGAGATTCCGCTGGGTGAAAGTGCAATGGTAGCATCACGATGAGCGCGAAGCTTCGTGGGAAATGGAGTTTGCCATGCGTAAGAAGTTCCCAGAGTTATTTAGTGAGTCTTAGCTCAGATTTTGGGGATGAAATCTTTTGTTGAGTGGTGGAGAGATGTAACACCAGCCCATTTATCTGTATTTATCTATTTGGATATATTTCTATATTTCTGTAATTGCATATGATAGTCACGGCTATTTATGAAATGATGGTTAATACGGATGTTTATTTCTTTAATACTCAAATTCTTAAAACATTAGAAGGATTGTTGAACCAGGAGCCCCGAGCACTCAAGGTGCTGGAGCGCTCAAGACAGGAACGGTCGAGCCAGCGCAAGTGCTCGAGCTCGAGCTAAAAACATGTGAATAGATAATTTTGCCCTTGGGCTTAAAAACTCTATAAATACCAGACCCTCCCAGCATTTAATACATTTTCAAAACTTAATTTTACAGAGAGCTTTAAAGAGAGAACCTTGAGAACTCATACACAAACATACACACATTCATGCTTACATGGCCTTCAATTGATGATCCATTCACTTCCAACACATACAAACACTTGCATTACAACTAAAGTGAAGTTCTGGAGATGTGTTCTTGAAGAATTAAGAAGAGAGAGAGAGAGAGAGGAACCAACCTCTTGGAGCTTGAAGGAAGCTTGTGTTGAAGCTTGATCATCATTTTTATCTCATCATCATCATCATATGCATCATTTTGATCATCTAGAGCTAGTGAGTACCCCTACTCACTCTTACAACATGTTTTCTTAAGTTTAAATATGATCCATGGCCATGAATGTGTTACAATTGTAGTAAAAACAAAGTTATGTTTATGAACTAACCAAACTGCTAAGAAACAGCTAAACCCAAATGCTTGGACTAAGCCTGAGCGCTCGACCTTAATGAACGGGCCAAGCCTGAGCGCTCGACATGCCTGAGTGCCCAAGTTCAGCAGGTTTTAAGGAATGAGTTGTTGTATGTTAGTTTTATGTGGATTCATGATGTATTGGTTGTGTTGTGTGTGCTGTGAGAGTTGTACCTTGAGATATACTTGTTGATCATGCTTGTATGTTATCGGATGAAGCTGTACTTTATGCTAATTGTGTCATACTTTTTAAATGTAAATCTTTTATAATGTAAAGAATAGGGAATCCTGGAGTTTACAAAGGCGAGCGCTCGAGCTCACCTGAGCCCTCGAATCCACTATTTTCAAAATAAACTTGTTTTCTATAGTAAGCTAACACCGAACAGAAACGGTAAGACTGGTACACGCAAGATCCGCAAACTTGATTATGATAATGCGAGGAGTACCAGAATATGATATCCATAAAATGTGTATTAACGACTTGTACTATGCGCTCAACAACCCTAATCACGACACCGATAACAACGTGCATAAAAGGGAAGTTAATAACAAGATAAACGTGTCCGTCGGTCTGGTTCTTGTGTTGTGTTCGTAAAAGAGTAATGAGTATCGTGCTATTGTATGAGTGTTACCAAAGGCCAAGTTGGGAAAACGATGTAGAAGTACCTCATCGATAGTGTCATGAAAAGAGTACTCGGCCATTTGGGCAATATGGGTGAGTCATTCAAGTTTGTCCGAACAAGATGGGGTTACCCAAGGCCAAGTTGGGCATAGTTAAAAAGGCCAACTTAGGCATAGGTAAAAGGGTAACCTAACGGCCGTAAGGCGACGATGTTCCCAGGTTTGAATAGAATAAGATGGGGTTACCCAAGGCCAAGTTGGGAATAGTTAAAAAGGGGTAACCTAACGGCCGTAAGGCGATGATGTTCTAGTCTCAATGGCATTTGTGCTGGATTGCATGCAAAGAGCTAAGTCAATAATCTAAAACGAGTCAAGTCGTATATGCCTAAACCTGTGGTTCAAAGACTAGTATTCGATCAGTTGGGTTGGATAGACAGTCCATTGTGATGAATCGGCCGAGGTCAATTATATCTCTCAAAGTGAGTATTGTCTACAAAAGTAACCTAACTTACGTAATACGTCAAGACTGAGAACTGTAAGAATTAACGTGATGATTACAAAGAATATTATGGAACATATAATTTATTAAGCCTATTAACAATGTTTTTGGAGTCTGTTCGAGTGTAATAGGATTGCTCACTCATCTTGCAGTAAAGTTGACGATTTCCATGCCCTAGACAATCAAACGTCCAGATCTTATAGAAGTAGAGTACCCGGAAGAGGAGTTCACCGAGGAAGGCTATGGCTTCACTAACTAGTTGGAAGGAGTCGATGAATGTTAGCTTCTTTAGTTTTTTCATTTTGGAGGCACTAGATTCCTGCTTATTATTATTATGTTGTAGGGCTTATGCCCAAGATAGTAATCTTCTTTTCTTTTCTTTCTCTTTCCATGGTACTGTATTATTGAGGTGTGTAAGACTCTGATGTTTATTATGTAAGTATGCCTAGACCACCACGCTTATTATGCTTCTTGTTATTTGTGTTATCGTTCTTTTATTGTGGACAATCATGAGATGTTCAGCCAGTCACGGACCTATGGATCTATAAAGGAAATTTTAATTTTTCCCTATTTTTGGCATACTCCGGGGTCGTGACAGTTCTTGAATCTGAAACCTCCGTCATTCCCAATACTCCAATTAATTGGATCCTTGACTGTCATTTTGTCAAACCACTGGCATAGTTCTACAGTTTTCTGTTGAGCCTCTATGATCTAGTCAACGAGTGTAGCTTGAATTACCAAGCATCCTATCATCTTTCCTTCTTCTGCTTCAATAGATTGAACTCCAAACTCGGCCATTGTCTCAAGAGCTTGCCCCTCTCTAACCATAAGCGATGCAACGTACTCTGAGGCTTTTAGCTTAGAGCATGTGCGACTACATTCACTTTACCAGGGTTATATTGCAACGTTAAGTCATAATCTTTCAACAACTCCATCCACCGTCTCTGCCTCATATTAAGTTCCTTTTGTGAGAATAAATATCTCGAGCTCTTATGGTCAAAAAATTGATCGAACTACTCTCCAAGTAGATAGTGTCTCCATAACTTGAGTGCAAACACAATAGCTGCCAACTCCAAATCATGTGTCGGGTAGTTCTCCACTCCTCAGAATAGCTAGCATTGGCGTAGAAGTAAATTTCTCTTTTAACTCCTGAAAAGCGCGTTTGTGCTTATCTTGCCATTCGAACTTAGTCTCCTTCTTCGTCAAACTAGTGAGTGGGGCTGCAATCATCAAGAATCCTTCCACAAAATGACGATAATGCCCAGCTAACCCAAGAAAACTTCTAATCTCTAGAGAATTTCTAGGTTGGCTCTAATTTAATACAATATAGGCATTCACAAATTCCATAGCAATACCTTCCTGAGAAACAACATGCCCCAAGAACTTGACTTTCTTGAGCCAAAGCTCACTCTTGCTGAACTTGGCGACAAGCTGGTTATCTTGAAGGGTCTGTAAGACAATCTTCAAATGCCATTCTCGCTCTTCCATAGTCTTTGAGTAGATCAAGATGTCATCAATAAAGACAATAACAAACAGATCTAGATAGGGTCTGAATACCCGATTCATCAAATCCATGAACACTGCTGGCACATTGGTTATGGTTTACTCCTAATGCCTATAATCGAGCAAAAAGGTATCTTCGGTACGTTTTCTTCTTGAACATGTAACTGATGATACCCTAATCATAGATCGATCTTCAAAAACACTACAGCTCCCTGCAATTGATCAAACAGATTGTCTATCTATGGTAGTGGGTATTTGTTCTTAACCGTAACCTTGTTTAACTCTTTGTAATATATGTAGAGCCACATAGATCCATCCTTCTTCTTACCGAACAACACTGATTCTCCCCAAGGTGAAGTGCTAGGTCGAATGAATCCAAGGTTCTCCAGCTCTTGAATTTTCTTACTTAGCTCTTGTATTTCTGTTGGTGCCATATGATACAAAGTTTTCGATATTGGTGCCATTCCTGGCATTAGCTGAATGCCAAAATCAATCTCTTGCTTCAGGGGTAAACCAGAGATGTCTCAGAATATGTTCTCAAACTCTCATACTACCAAAATCTGAGCAGTAGTAGTCTCCGTGATGGTGCCTTCTATCGCAGCCAAACGGGTTGTGAGAAACGCATCGCTCAACGGATTACACTAAAAAATGAACGACTGCGTTCCTAGTGATACAAAGGTAATCATCTTACTAATGCAGTCCAATTTGGCATTAAACTTTGTTAACCAATCAATTCCTAAGATTACATTGAACTCTTTCATCAAAAAATAATCAGATCTATAGGTAACTCTCGATCGTATAGAATCAGCGCACACTCCTCGCACACTTTTCCTAATTTTATAGTCACGCCTAAAGGTGAAATCGTATTCAAAACTACATCGAGGTTCTGAGGTTCTAGACCTAACTCCTTTACGACTCTGTGTTCTATGAATGTATTTGTGGCTCCAGTATCAAATAAGATTCATGAGCGACTGTTATAAAGGGTAAGCATACCTTCAAGGTTTTGCTATTCCACGGCATCGAATCCTGCTCCTCTTGGAATAATAGCATTCACACGTGCTTGATTTACTAGTGCTGCTGATTTATTTCCTGCTTACTGGCAGAGAAAATAATCTCAGCTAACACAGCCCTTCTTGCCATAGAAGTAACAGACAATGTCTTGTCTCTTGTTGCTCCTGGATGCCGTGCAATCCCTTGAAAAAAATTTCCTGGAATCTTAAAATTGAGGCATACTCCAAAATTGAATCCTTTTGTAGGTGCTCCTAATGCATGTGTCGTGCCAGGAAGTTGAGCTTATGCCGGCGGAGGGTTAGGCACTTACCCTCTTGGACCGTTCCATTACCTATTCACTCCAGCATTACAGTGCAAGTTTGGGTGGCCACGATTGGGGTGACTGGTTGCTCTGAGAGAAAACTGCTTCTATTGCTGGCTCTGATACATCGTTTCTAGATTAGAAGCTAGCTCTACCAAACTCTCAAACAGCTGCATCACAAAACTCATAACATGGCCTTGAATGGTCATCACAAGCCCATGTAGACATCTCTTATTCTTCTTCTCCAAGGTATCCATTAGGTGTGGGGCAAAACAAGATAACTTTCAAAAGCAACTATGTACTCCTGAACAGTCTTGGTTCATTAGACCAAATCCATGAATTCTTTCTCCTTCTTGTCCCTTTTTGATGCAGAAAAATACTTCTTTAGAAACATGGCCTTGAACTCCCACCAGCTCAGACATCTGATAGCTACTTCTCCCAAAGTGGCTTGCTGAGCTTCCCACCATTCTGTGGCAGAATAAGTGAGCTGAAACTCCGCAAACCTTTTCTTGTCAGCATCTGAGCAAACCAAAGCCTTAAAACACGACTTCATCTCCCTGATCCACTGTTCGGCTTTCAATGCTCCTGACACGCCATCAAACTTTTTCGGACGTAAAGCTCTGAATCTCTCTAACAACTTATCTCTGGTAGGTCTTAGTGAAGGTGGCAGCGGTGGCGGTGGATAATGATGTGCACATTGTTGATTGCCAATATGATCCAACCTTCGGAGAAATCTTTCAAAAACTCCAGTAAGATCTAATCCTTTCGGTATAGGTTTAGATGGTCTGGCTCATTACTATTGTTGCTGCGAGTCACTCTAACCATCTTGACTTTGCGCACAAGTATTCATAGACACAATTGTTTCTCAAATTAGACTACTGCCTTAGAAGATAGCCCAGAGGTGTTCACTACCCAAAATTAAATATACTTATATACACACATACTATTATTAGCATTAGATGCAATCGTATACGCGGATGTCGAGAAACGAAATGCTAAATGCAATTACATGCAGATGACGAAAGAAAGGAACAACAAAAGTCGTGGTACCCAACTTAAGACGTAAAGCAGCTCCAGAAGTCTCCGTCAAATCGACGTCGCAACTACCTAAGTGTCCTTCTAGCAAGGTAATCCTATGGTTCATGACTTAATGTAGGGCAACCACAAGCACAACTAAACCTAGTGCTTTGATACCAAATAATCCCTGTCACGCCCCAGTGTTGCGACAATTAAGGAAAGTAAGCTTCCTTACCAGACCCGTAGGCTCGCAATAGGTTACAAATCACATAATTGTCCAAAATCACAAACAATATGAATACATACAACATTTACATTATCACTTAGAAATTATCCGAATGATATGTACATTCTCGCCCAAAAACCCAATGTCTTCCCAACTATGCAAACACCACAATGTAAAACCACATGCACGAATCCACCGTGCTAATAACTCCCAACACCGGCAATAATAGCTTTTTCCCATGAACACAACAACACTGAACTGATGGTACTAGTTTTGCATCTCACACAACCTAACACAAGCCCAATTCGGCCACAAATCATACACAAGCCCAATTCGGCCACAACAAAACTCCTAGCCCATAAATAGCCCTAACACAATCACATACTTCCACCGGCTACACATGACACTCATATGTAAAAGAAGGTCATACGTGGCCCACATAATAAATCACACGGCCATACATGGCCCTTATTTCATCACCTAGCTCATAATCGGCCTAACTCAATCGCGTAGCCCATAATTGGCCATAACTCGACACCAACACAACATAACACAATTGACATTAATGCTATGAGGTCACACAACTAATGCAAATGCCCATGGAACAACTGACAAGGTTATTCAATACAACTATGCTCTCACACGATTGCCAACACACTTATTCAATTAGATACATTATTTGCTCATTTACCATTATTACATCGTTAATGATTCGGTCCGACAGGTTTCCTTGTTCGTCAACAAACTGGTCATAATACTAATTCAACATCATGTAGAATATAAATAATGTTTAACCGATCTAATGAACATGGTACTATTAACCAAGCATATAGTGCAACCGCAGAATTCGACAAGTTCATTCATATATAACATATACAATTCTAGATTTAGTTAACAAGTTCATAGTATAAATCAAAGCAAGGTCCATATTAACTAAACCATACGAAAACCAAGGAATTCAAATTTTGTTAAGCTCGAGCGCTCGCACCACTCGAGCGCTCTAGCTCGAGTGCTCGCACTTTCTCGAGCACTCACACTCAGCAGATTAGAACAGTGTATGTTTTAGCAACTTTAACACCAATACAAATTTAACATATAAACATCAAGTTCCTGAGTCAAACTTCATATGCAACAAGTTAAGCATGTCATACATGTTCATATACAACTCCTATATGAATCATAGCACTTAAAATGATGATCAAAACCAATAGATGATGAAATTGCATGAAAACTTGGGAATGCATAATGATCAATAGAATCCATAGCTAGATCATGCACATGACACATTTCATAACTTATTTAAGTATATGTTAACATTATAAGTGAGAAGTAGTACTCACTATGAGATCAAAATCAAAGAGATCATGAAATTCACACAAACTTAAAAGAAAAATGGAAATCATGATGATCTAAAGTTAAACTATGAAGAATCAAACACATGCAACCAACTTTCACAGATTGTTAATGTATACATAAACATTATAAGTGAGTTGCAATACTCACAAGATGATCAAAGCTCAAATATATAAAAATGTTGAGAAAGAGGATGAAGATGATGATGATGATGATCCTTGAACTAGAACTCCAAAATTTTGCATGCAAGCTAAAAACCTCCTTTTATCCTCAAAACCCAAGCTCCAAGAATTCAAGGATGTTGAAATACAAGTGTGCATGTATTGGTGGAAGGATTGGATGAAGAATCCTTGGAAATGCAAGGCAAAATGTGTGTATTTGTGCATAAACTCTCAAGAACTCTCCCTTACAACCCTCTCAGCAAACTCTCTATTTTTGTAAACAAAATGGACAAAATGTGATAGTATTTATAGAATTTTAGGACCCCCAGGGTCGAAATTGTCTTTTCACAAAATTTTAGCTCAAGCGCTCATCCTAGCTCAAGCGTTTTGGGCTCGAACGCTCGCTCCTCTTGAGCACTCGAGTTTACTAAAATAAGAAAGGTTTGTTTTGTTTTAAAAGATTCATGATATAAAATGTATGAACACTCATGAGATGTCAACCACTCTCAAAATACTATTCATTATATCGAAAACAACAATATTACATATTCGGAAATTACATTATTAATAATAAAAAATTACGGGTGTTACAATCGATGACATTTTGATATATTCCAAGAGTATTGTAGAAGATCATGAAAGGCATCTCCGATTGATTCTACAATGATTACTAGAGAAGAATCTCTTTGGAAAGTTAAAGAAATGTGAGTTTTGGTTGACTGAGATTTCATTATTGGGACATATGTTATCAAAGGAAGGTGTATTAATAGATCTACAGCAGTTGATGCCGTAACAAATTGGAATCTACCGACCACTGTGTCAGAGGTAAGAAGTTTCTTGGGATTAGCCGGTTAATACCAAAGGTTTGTAGAGAATTTCTTGAGAATTGCAATGCCTATAACCCGACTGATGAGAAAAGATGCACCATTTATTTAGGGTCTAGAGTGTGAGGAGAGCTTTACGGAGTTGAAGACTGGATTAATGTTAGCACCGATCTTGTCTATTCCTTCAGGTACTGAGGGGTTTAATATTTATAGTGATGCTTCACACATGGGATTGGGATGTGTCTTGATGCAAAATGACAAAGTAATTGCCTATGCTTCGTGGAAACTAAGACCACATGTGATCAACTACCCGACTCATGACTTGGAATTGGCAGCCGTGATTTTTTGCTTTGAAAATTTGGTGACATTATCTATATGGTAAAAAGTGTGAAATTTATATTGATCACAAAAGTTTGAAGTACCTTTTCACTCAAAAAAATCTGAATATGAGGCAGAGGCATTGGCTGGAATTGATGAATGACTATGATGTGAATATTCATTATCATCTAAGAAAGGCCAATGTGGTGGTTGATGCACTAAGCCAAAAGTTGACAAGTAATTTAATGTATGCCTTAACTAGTCAAGAGAACCTAATATGGGAAATGGACAAGCTGTAAATAGAAGTAATCTTAGAGACTAGAGGTACTTTGATGTCAACTATGATTGCACAACCATCCTTAGTAGATGAAATTCGAGATAAGCAGCTCCAAGACCCAACCTTAAAGAAGATTTAAGATGGAATACCAGAGGGTAGGCAAGCGGAGTTCACTTTTGAGAATGGTGTATTGAAGTTTAGGAATCGGGTTTATATACCTAATGTGGATAGAATAAAAGAAATCGTTCAAGAAGAGGCATACAACACTAAGTATTCGATTCATCCGAGAAGCATGAAAATGTATCGCGACCAACGAGAAGTCTATTGGTGGTCAGGAATGAAACAGGAAGTAGTAGAACATATAGCCAAGTGTGTAGTGTGTAAACAAGTCAAGGTAGAGCACCAGAGACCGACGGGACAATTAATGCCATTTCCTATACTGGAATGGAAATGGAAAAATATTACTATGGACTTCGTATCAGGTTTGCCGAGATTTAGAAAGTTGAATACACTATTTGGGTATTTGTTGACCAATTGACCAAGTCGGCACATTTCTTGCCAATCAAAACCAATGACCCGATGAAACTAGCAGAGTTATATGTTCAAGAGATTGAAAAACTGCACAAAGCTTCAATCTCTATTATTTCTAATAGAGATAGTAAGTTCATCACGTTTTTGTAGGGATTACAGCGAGCTATGGGTACTAAACGGAGTTTTAGTACAACATTTATTCCTCAGACCGATGGTTAGTCAAAGCGAGTAATTCACATATTCAAGGATATGGTACGATTGTGTGTATTAGACTTCAAGGGTGATTGGGAGGAACATTTGCCTCTAGCAGAATTTGCTTCCAATAATAGTTTCCAATCTATCATTGGAATGGTACCGTTTGAGGCATTGTATGGACAAAAATGTCGTTCACCGATTTTGCTGGACTGAGGTAAGAAAAATGAAATTAGTAGGGCCTAAAATTGTTCAATAAACTACGGAGAAAATCAAAGTGATACAACGTTTGAAAATAGCTCAAATTCAATACAAAAGTTATGCGGACTTACAGAGAAGATTGATAGAGTTTGATACGAGAGATTGTGTATACTTGAATGTGTCACCTACAAAGGGAGTTGTAAGATTTGGATAGCGAGGGAAATTGAATCTGAGATATGTCAGACCATTAGAGGTTATTGGGAGAGTTGGACTGGTGGCATATCGGTTCGATTTGCCACAAGAGTTAGCCAATGTACACAACGTGTTTCATATATTGATGCTATGGAGATGCGTATCAAATTCGAGTCAAGTGATTGAACCAGAACCATTGGAAATCAGGGAGGACTTGACATATATTGAGTATCCCGTCAAGATTCTTGGCAAAAAAGAGCAAGTATTGAGGAAAAAAACTATTCCATTAGTCATGATATTGTGGCAGAACCACTCAATCGAGAAGGCCACGTGGGAAACGGAGAAGGAAATGAGGGAGCAATATCCATACTTGTTCGAGACTTAAGGTACAATGAGTTTGGGAACAAACTCCTTTTTATGGAGGGGAGAGATGTAACACTCGCTCCCGCAAGCAGTATTTAATTGCGTTAGCATGCATTATTAATATTATATTAATAATGTGATTATGTGTTAAGTGAGCTTTAACTACTAAGTTGATTATGGGTGTCCAATTGGGAACCCAGATATTGGCCAATATGGCAGTCCTAGTTTAGGACAGTTATGAGTGGTCTCCTTGTGATAGGATAGATATGAGAAATAATTCTTATATGCTTAAATGTTTATTAAGGCATATGTGATTAGTATATTATGTTCGTTTAGTAACTTCTTAATTATTATAAACCACTTCTGTGGTCCGTTAGGGATACCTTTGTGAGAGCGAATTGGACATGTTGCATAATTAGTAGGTTAATTAGCAACTTCATATAATTATGTAGGACCACTTAAGGGACCCATACGTGACATAGACAAACACCCATTTAAATTGGGATATTTTTAATTTGCTTCATTGACTAGAGGGGGTATAAACATAAAATTAAAAAAACTTGGAGAGGTAAACATAATTAGTGGAAGTTGAAGTCACATGTTGCTTGACATGTGGAAGAGGAGTGACACCTCACTCTTCTTTCCTCCTTCTTCATTCAAACAATTTGTTTAAAGATAATTCAACGAAAAATCTCGTCGAACTAACGCTGATGTTCACGACACCAAACAACGTGTCATTGACATCAGATTTTGCTATATATTCGGACTCTTGGAGGTGAGTCTAAAGCGTTAGTATAATTCTTGCTAATTTCTAATATAGTTTTTCTATAACCCAATTTGGAGGCTTAGCTCATAACTTGTATATTTTTTATAGGGATTACATGTGGTAATTACTTGGGAATTAATTATGTCATTAGGAGCGCTGATCCAAGTGGTGAGTGACAATAATTATAGAATTTGGATAATCAGATGTTTAAGACTATCTTTGTGATGCTAAGCATGATTAGTTAGCTTAAATTAACATGTTTAGAGTAATTCTGATGGCTCTTGTATAATTTGTGAAATGGCACGGTGTAATGACTAGGTAAGCATGTTGAGTTGTTAATGTGGGTTGAAGGGGAACTTGTACTTGCCATCGAAGTGAGATCAGGTGCCAAATTGGCCATGAGGTCACATGCCTGAAAGAAAGTGGTGTGGGTCTCAGCTAGTCGAGCAAACTAAAGCAATAGTCGCCGACTAGTGTGAAAGGGTGGCTGGTACTTGCTTTCCTAGAGATAATAGTGACGTGTAAAAGATGAAATTGTACATGTTTGTTATTCATGTTTATAATTGTTGGCATTCACAAGCATATAATTGATTAGTATATTATGTTCGTTTAGTAACTTGTTAATTCTTAGAAACCACTTCTGTGGTCCGTTAGGGATACCTTTGTGAGAGCGAATTGGGCATGTTGCATAATTAGTAGGTTAATTAGCAACTTCATATAATTATGTAGGACCACTTAAGGGACCCATACGTGACATAGACAAATACCCATTTAAATTGGGATATTTTAATTAGCTTCATTGACTAAAGGGGGTATAAACATAAAATTAAAAAAACTTGGAGAGGTAAACACAATAAGTAGAAGTTGAAGTCACATGTTGCTTGACATGTGGAAGAGGAGTGACACCTCACTCTTCTTTCCTCCTTCATTCAAACAATGAGTTTAAAGATAATTCAACAAAAAATCTCGTCGAACTAACGCTGATGTTCACGACACCAAACAACGTGTCATTGACATCAGATTTTGAAATAGGCTATATATTCGTACTCTTGGAGGTGAGTCTAATGCGTTAGTATAATTCTTGATAATTTCTGATATATTTTTTCTATAACCTAATTTGGGGGCTTAGCTCATAACTTGTATATTTTTTTTATAGGGATTACATGTGGTAATTACTTGGGAATTAATTCTGTGATTAGGAGCGCTGATCCAAGTGGTGAGTGACAATAATTATAGAATTTGGATAATCAGATGTTTAAGACTATCTTTGTGATGCTAAGAATGATTAGTTAGCTTAAATTAACATGTTTAGAGTAATTCTGATGGCTGTTGTATAATTTGTGAAATGGCACGGTGTAATGACTAGGTAAGCAAGTTGAGTTGTTAATGTGGGTTGAAGTGGAACTTGTACTTGTCATCGAAGTGAGATCAGGTGCCAAATTGGCCATGAGGTCACATGCCTAAAAGAAAGTGGTGTGGGTCTCGGCTAGTCGAGCAAACTAATGGAGTAGTCGCCGACTAGTGTAAAAAGGTGGCTGGTACTTGCGTTCCTGGAGACAATAGTGACGTGTAAAATTGGAATTGGTGAGACAACGTGGGAGTTTTGGGAATGACACGGGTAGTTGCTACTAATGTTGCATATTGAAATTAGAACTTGTAATATGTTAGTTCAGGTTGTATTTGGGGAATCTGATTAACTTTTAACTTGTGCTTTGTATATGGTTAAAGAGTATGCTAAGTTGTTGGGAATTTATGTAAATATGGTGGTTTGGATCATGTAATAATTTGCTAGTATGTTGATTGTTGTATATAAGGGTGTTATCATGTTAGTTATGTCGAGTTTGAATGTATTTACCAGGTTTTGAGTGTGCTTGGTTTAATTCTGGTTAGAACTTGTGTTGCGGCAGATTGAACTCTGCTGACTCAAAACAGTCGACTGGGGTGCTAATCCAGTCAACTGGATTGTGTTTCTAAGAAGAAAAATTCTGCAGGTAGGGGTAAAGTCAACCAGACATAGCCCTAGTTGA
Source organism: Hydrangea macrophylla (assembly GCA_033977485.1). Lineage (NCBI taxonomy): Eukaryota > Viridiplantae > Streptophyta > Magnoliopsida > Cornales > Hydrangeaceae > Hydrangea > Hydrangea macrophylla. Next base: position 1,808,820 of record CM066992.1, read on the forward strand.
TTGATCTGCATATACAATCGGCTGGATGCCCGATCGATCGATTGGATTCCCTCTTTCAAAATGAATTATTTTCTAAGTGTTTTAAATGGGAAAGCTTTTTATAACTTTGGTTTTTATGGTTATTAATAGACCTTTAGGAGTGTATGAGTGCCTCGATGGCGTGCTACGTGTCCTATAATCGTATGTGCGGTTCTGGGGCGTGACAAAGTCCAAAAGAGAAACTGCCAAGTTTCATCAATCAACATATGATCCTTACGAATACCAATAATTGTGGCCTTTAATTTTTTGTGGTGGCCAAATTTTGCGTAAATGGTCTTTTAAAATAAAATCAAATCTAAAACAGCAAACAACTTGAATTGCCTACTAATCTAATATTCTATAGCTTTAAAGGAATTTAAGAAAAGGTGGCGTCATCAGATTGTTAGAAAGTACTTAAGAAGCAATTGTTGAGCAAGACTCTTGGACCTAGTTTTCTATTAATAAAAGTTATCAAGAAGGTAAACCATTGTCACACCCTAGAACCACCTACATGATTCTAGGACACGTGGCATGCCACAAAGGCTCATCTCACGTCATTAAAGCTCTATAAAATCAAGTTTAAAACAAGTTTAGGAAAGGAAACCACATACTAGCAATGACTTTTTCAAAGGTCCAAGTACAACCGCTCAGAATGACCCGTAAAAAGGTTGAATTCCAAAAAATTCCATTTTTGTGATTCAAAGGAGTCCCAAGAGTACCCCTTTATATGAAAAGTGTTAAAAAGGGCAACCTAGTGCACTAGGCTCCCGCCATTACGGGGTCTAGGGAGAATGAGATGTATGCAGCCTTACCCCTACAAGCAGAGAAAGTTTGAATTGTAAATTTCGAGAAAGTATAGAAAAGAAAGTTAGTCAGAAGGGTTTTCGACCGGTCAAATGGTCCCCTTGGACCGATCGAACATCCCTCTGCAAGAAAGACTCCCAGCTGCGGAATATTCGACCGACCCTATGGGTCCCTCTGATCAGTCGAGTGCCCCTCTACGAGCTCAATCAGCTTAAAGCCTTGTTTTAACACAAACGAATTCTCTTGCAAACATAAATTTAAAACCAATATCAACTCATGTAATCCTTCCCAACATCTTAGGTACACAATTGGGATTATCCTCAAGAACTTAAAAAAGTCTTTACTAAAACTTGAAAGATTTTTAAAAGAAATCCAATTCAAGAAGCTAACATAAACTCGAGCTCGGTTAACACAGTACATATGAGGAGCTAATTCTCAGAATTTCTACCAACAAGACTAAAGTGAGATACAAGCCCGAGCTATAAACTTAACGCAAGTGTGACCAATGCTAGGAATTCCCAATTAAGCTTACAACAGTTACTCTAAGCACTAACTACAAATGTGAGATTATAACATATTCTACAAATCCATATTAATAAATTATTACAAGTTTAGCTACAACACAAGTCTTGTACTAGCATTTACAAGATAAAATACAACCCAATATCAAACCATAAATATAACCACCGGCCACATGACTTCACTTTTCCACACATCATTTTTTCAAATCCTCACAACCTTGCCACGAACATCTACAATGCTTATTCAATAATCACAACAACATATAAGCTATATTCTTATGAGAAATACAAATCGTAAACATGAATGATACCACATGTTCAAATTCTCCAAATAACATATAAATGATCTCTGGGTAGAACAAGTACGTTTCTGTAGCACCATGTTTTCCTATCTCATTTCTCGAATTTCTGTATTTCTCTTTGTAATACTCTCGGTTATATCTATAATAAGACCCATTTTCTTTATTCTTTGTGGTTCATAGTGTTGCATGTGCGTTTGGGTGTATGTTGAGACCTTGGGGAAGATTTGTTGGAAAGCGCTCAAACCTTTGGAACGCTCGAGCCCCGAGCGCTTGAGCCACGTGAGCGATCGAGTTGTTAAAAGGGTAAAATGACTCTTTTACCCTTGGAACTCAAAAGTCTATATGTACCCCTCGCAATCTCAGCATTTGGATGTCTGTTGTTTCAGAAAATAGAGAGCTTGCTTAGAGAGAGAGTTCTTGAGAGATATTATGCATGCATTCACATATACACTTGCATGTCCACTTAAATACATGATCCAACTTCTCATTCATACAAAAACACTTAGATACACTCACATATGAGGTTTTGGAGCTGATTATTGAAGGATCAAGAAAATGATAGGAGGATTCAAGTTCTCAAGCTCAAGATCTCAAGCTTTCTCAACACATTCTTTAAATTTTCATCATCTAATCATCATCTAAGCTTGAGTGAGCATAGATTCTCACTTAAATGCCTATAGAAGTAGTACTTGCATGTTTTTATGACCATGCATGTGTTTAATTTGAAGTTACACCTCTTGCATGTTAATGAAAACTCATGATCAACTCTTTTTCATGGTTTTGGTAACTTTGATCATCATCCAAACACACCCTAAACAATCTTAGATGTAGATTTTCATCTAGATGCCTTTAAATATAGTTTTTACATGTTTTTATGGTCTACATGTGTCATTAGAACAAAGTTTAGGCTTTGCGTATGGACTAAAACTTGAATCCATTTTCTGCTCAACCCGAGCGCTCGCGCTGGGTGGGAGCGCTCGGGCTCTGAGCACTCGAACCTCTTGAGCACTCGAGTTCAGCAGTTCTGCTAAGTTAATTTGTGGTATATACTTTGATCAATTTTCTTAGATGTCATACGTACCAACCTGAGTTGAAACATCCTTGCTTTAGCCAATGCATGATCACCTATCACACGGACACGGACACTTAGAATAATTGTTATTTGATGTCTTATGCATTTATGCACAACTTATACTTTACTTGGACATTAGAATTAGTTACAGAACTTTCATTATGTGATGGCAACTTTCGTTATGCATCAACTCTGATAATGATAATAAAGTACGCGTAATAAGATCAGGATAATTTAATAACCACGCACTCTATCAAGTTGTACTTAAAGCATCTATACTCATACTTGGGTCTATCTCTTGATATAAATGTGTCATTACGAATTGTTGAGCAGTGTCAATGTGGTTGTTGTTGATGTCTTGTTGGATGAGTCAGTATCGGGACTGAAGGAGTTGTTTATGATTAAACATTGGTGATATAATCGGCTATTAAGGCATGATACTATCTTGATGCACCGAGGGCGATCAAGCGGCTATTAAAGCACGTATAGTATACTGATCACTTGGTTGTTAAAGCATGTTAGGACAGGTCTTTAACCATGAATATCTTAGTTGAGTCGGTCGTTAAGGCATGATACTATCTTGATATGCCAAGGGCGATCAAGCGGCTATTAAAGTACATATAGTATACTCATCAAGCAGTAGGTATGGCATGATATTCTAAACCAATGGTTTATACCGGGAATGGGGAAAAGAGTAAGATTTTTTAGTTTAAAATTAGGGATCGATTTAGTTGTTGTTCAATCCTTTCTGTTGTGAGTCTCGATGAAGGTTTTTGAGGTCGTTCCTTATCATGTTTTTCGATGCCCGCAGTTCTTGATTTCTGTGACAAGAGTTGTCACCAGACTGGACGTTTAATATTGCTTCTATTGGGTCTGTAATACATTGTTGACTTAAGACTGCTAATGTTTAATATAGTATTTCTGCATTTGAATTATTCACTTGCCATATTTTATTACACATTTTGTTATTATATTGTTGAAGACAGTCAAGCGATTTCTAACCAGTCATGTGTCTATGGACCCATAAAGGAAAAAACAAATTTCCCTATTTTTGGCTTACTTCGGGGCGTGATGGTTTCTAACAAGCGGGGGTATTTGTAAAATACAACCGCGCTAAAAGAAGAAAATGCACTGATTTAGTTCACAACTCCTTGTCATATCTGCACTTTGTATCACAATGCTAGTTTTTACACAATATAATTAATCTATAATGAGTTGTATTGTTTTAGCTATTATTTGTGCAGATTATTGTGTTGCTGTGAGAAGAAATGAATAACAGGATAAAGGGAATGTTGGATTATAAGCAAGAGAATTCAAAGCTGAAATACAGAGTTTGAGCGATTGAAGATGTTCAATCGATCGAGATTTCGATCGATTGAGGACGGTTAAAGCGATCGAGTAATCGAGAAGTTCAATCAATCGAGTGATGTTCGATTGATCGAACATGGCTTTTATTAGAACTTACGCGCACGCAGCAGAATAGTTGTAATTAACCCTAGCATTAGGTTTATGTATAAATGCTCGTTATGTTTACGTCCAAAATGATGCCCACTTTACTTTTCATCAGTTTATATAGAGAGAGGAGAGTTTGTTCTTGATTTTTGTAGGTTTAAAGCTTTGGATATTGCTTTTGGGATTGATTTTCGCAGTTTAATATAAGTTCCTCCATTTTAGGTTCTGCAATCTTTGTTTATTTACATTCTGCTTGCTTAATATCGTAGTTTAATCTGTTAGAATCATTAGTTTTAGTAGTAGTAGTCTTAAACCACATAGTTTCATTGTTTTAATGTTTAAATAGCAACCAAACAAGACTTTAATGAACTTTCACGTTAAAAACAGATCTAAGATACTCCATACCATGTCTGAGTAGTCCTAGGGTTGGGAGATCACGATGAAATAGTAATCTCCAGCCTCTGCTATGCAACAGAATAATTCCTGTGTTCGATCAATCGAAGTTAGTTCGATCGATCGATACAGAGATACAGTCAATCGATCGAAGACATTTCGATCGATTGAGAAATGATGATTTGAGATCGATCAAAAGCGCGTTGATCAATCGAACTTTCAGATTCTTGAGAACATTCTATGCAGTATTCCTAGACTTTCTATTTTTGAGATTCGATATCAAACTGTCCCCAAATGCATAGTTTATCAAAACAGTTTCTGAACTTAAGGCCTTAAGGTATTTTTCTTCGATAACTTTTGCAAACCACTTTCAATGCTAACACCATTTAGAGTGCAAGTCTTAACTATTGATTTAAATCGCTTTCTTGTGTTTCAAATTATCGGTGATGATGTAGTCCCGGTCATGAAAGAGCTATGGATTCTTTATTTTAAGAGAAATACGGAATACTATAAAAGATGTACTCCATTGAGCTTCAATGCAATTGCATGGTAGATGGTTAGGTCGCTGTGGATTCATGTGATCCCAACTTTCCCCTTTTATCAAGTAAAAAACCCGTTTTAAAATATTGCTTTAGTTAATTAGTTAATCACTAGTTTAATTTAGTTGCTTTACATTTAGTAGTTGATAATTGTGGAACTTCGTGTTCCACACCTTTCTTGATTATTGAATTTTTATTTCCTTTTTAGAGTTTAATCTAAGTATTTTAGCTCTCAACCTTCCCTATGGGATCGACCTGGTCTTAACCAGAATACTACTTGCACGATTACCTACACTTGGTATAGCATACAAGCGTACACAACTTTTTACTCGTGTCAAGTTTTTGGCACCGTTACCGAAGACGGCAACATGCTAACACTTAGATTACCTCAATCTATCTCTATCTCTTTCTATTTTCGTTTTCTTTTAATTCTTTAGATTAAAACCTTTTAGGATCCTTTCCCTTTCATGTCCGATAATTCCATTAAAGGAATTCATAGAAATCCATTCTACTTATCTGATTCTTCTGATTCTATTAATCCCATAGCCACACCCACAGATTCAATGGCTGATAATCAAAGCAAGAATAGAGATAATGTGGTTGTACCTATTGATGGTTCGCTACGTCCTTTATGCGATCTCATGCAACCCGACCATGCACCTACGCCATCTTGTATTCTCATTCCACCTCATGCGGGCGAATTCCAATTTCACAATGGCACGATTCAACTCCTTCCAACCTTCCATGGAATGGAGAGCGAGAAGGCATATCTACATGTCAAGGATTTTGAGGATGTTTGTAAAACGTTCTCATAGAATTGTCCTGTAGATGTAACATGCCTAATGCTATTTCCCTTCACCTTGAAGATAAAGCGAAAGTGTGGCTACTCACCCTTAAGCCAAATTCTATCTGCACCTGGCATGCGATGAACACTGCATTCTTAAAGAAATTCTTTCCACCTCGTATGACCACTGAACTTAAATGTCAAATAAACTCCTACAAAAAAAGAGCAATGAAACATTCACCCAAACTTGGGAGCGTTTCAAGGATTTTCTTCTCTCATGCCCACATCACGGGTATGAGAAATCGCGAACCATTAGCTACTTTTATGAAGGGTTAAATGGTGAAACTAAAAAACTAGTCGAAACCATGAGCTCAGATCCATTTCTTCGCAAAAACACCGAAGAGGCTGAAACCCACTTTGAGTGGTTAGCCAAGCATGCTCATGAATGGTCAAACTCTAAAGATCTCTCACGTGCACAAATATCATGTGCAGAGGAGAAAAGTAGCTATCAGCTAAAAAGTAAAGATCATCTAATGACCAAATACAAAGAACTAGCAAAGAAAGTGGAAGAGTTAGGGATAAAAGTAGAGAGTTCTAGATAGTTTTACCAGAAGAACCATGCGGCACATGCAATATGTTGGGACACACAACTCAATACTGTCCCAATGTGTATTACTTTCAAGAACAAGCCCCCACGGAGAAGAATGCCATGCAAGGGTATAGAGGGGCGGGGAATTTCTATAATAACAATAATAACTTTCAAAATAATAACAATCGATGGAATCACCCCAGTTTTGATTAGAAAAATGACGCTGGGACACAAAATCAATATCAACAACAGCACTACAACAATAACTAATATCAAGGGCAATACAATAAGCAGTCCCAGCCATTCAATCAAAATAGATCAAATAACTACAACCAAGTTCAACCTCTAGTAATCACCAGTCAAACGTGTACGTGCCAGCACACAAAAAGGTGCAAGAAGAAGATCCACTCTCTAATGCGAATTTAACACAACAGTTAATCCAAATGATGAGTAAAATGTCCACAACGTTAGAGAGAATGGATGCACGACAAGAGGGAGCGGGTCGAACGTTTTCTGCCCAACCACTTCAAAACCTTAAGGGAGACAACAATGGTCCAAATAATAAAGAGCATGCTAAAGCTGTGACTACTCTGAGAAGCGGCAAGATTATAGGGTGCAATATGCCTCTCTCTACCCTTGAAGAGTATGAGGAGGACGAAGTGGTAAACAAGAACGAACCTTCTACCCAGGAAGAGAAGCCATCTACCAATAACGAACCATTAGATTCAAAAGATGAAACTCATAAAGAAGTAGAAGAAGTTGAGAGAAGGCCTGGAAAGGAACCTATTAATGACAAATTACCTAAATGCCCTTTCCCCGAGCCTCATCCTCAAAGGCTTAATAAACCCAAAAATGAGATAAAGAATCAGGAGTTCTTGGAATGGTTCAAACAAGTCAAAATAAACCTTCCACTCCTTGATGCAATCAAACAAGTACCGGCCTATGCAAAGTATCTCAAAGACTTGTGCACGATAAAGAGAAGGCAAAGTGTGAAGAAACACGCTTAGGTCGCTTGCCAAGAAAGCGCAATCATCCAAAATGAATTGCCTCCGAAACTCAAAGACCACGGTACTCTCAGTGTCTCATGCCAAATTGGGAACCAAAGAATAGTCAACGCACTCCTTGATCTAGGAGCAAGTGTAAATCTGCTGCCATATTCAATTTATAAATAACTAGGGTTAGGTGAATACAAACCCACCCGAGTTATGTTACAATTGGTAAACAGGTCGGTCAAATACCCAAGAGGTGTGTTGGAAAACGTCCTCGTGCAAATAGACTCATTTGTCTTCCCGATTGATTTTGTAATTCTAGACACTGAACCAGTGTCTAATCCATGTGCACAGATCTCGGTGATATTTGGACATCCATTTCTAAATACAATTGATGCCACGATAAAAATAAGAAGTGGTACAATGACTATCGTACTCAGGAACATGACCGCAACCATTAAAATCTTTTTGAATCCCCGACCTTAAGAATACGAGGATGAGGAAGAAGTAAACTACATTGAAACGGTCATTAAAGATGAGGCCGATTTGGTCGATTACAAAGATCCTTTGGAGGTAGTGGTGTCATAATTTGATGGTATCTACCAACCTACAAACTCTACTCCATTGGACACCGACCTAAATCTAACTTGCCTCATGATGGAAACAAAATAGGAGTATAGAGCGGAATGCATGTGGGTAATACCATATGAACCACTGCCTCCAAAAATAAAGTTAGTCATGCCCTCCAATTTTTAGTATCCCAATTTGGAGTTAAAGGAGCTTCCAAAGAAGCTCAAATACGCTTTCTTAGTGACCAAAAAGACTTACCCTGCTATAATTTCATCTACTCTAAGTCTTGAACAAGAGGGTAAATTAATCAAAGTGCTAAAACAACATAAGGGAGAATTGGGATGGACTATTGCCGATCTCAAAGGCATAAGCCCGTCTGTCTGCACCCATAAAATATATTTGGAGGAAGACGCTAAACCTTTACGACAAATGCAAAGGCGTCTGAATCCCAACATGCAAGAGGTAAGTCAAAAAGGAAGTCTTAAAACTACTTGATGTTGGGATCATTTATCCAATCTCTAACAGTCCTTGGGTTAGTCCATCTCAAGTGGTACCAAAGAAGGAAGGCATAATGGTTATTCCGAATAAACATGGCGAGTCAGTACCAACACGCATCCCCACCGGATGGCGGATGTGTATTGATTACCAAAAACTGAATACTGTGACCCGAAAAGACCACTTTCATTTACCGTTCATAGATCAAATGCTAGAATGATTGGCGGGTCATAAGTACTATTGCTTTTTGGATGAATATAGTGGGTACAACCAAATCAAAATAGCTCCTGAAGATCAGGAGAAAACAACCTTCACGTGTCCGTTTGGTACTTTCGCCTACCGTCGTATGCCCTTCGGTTTATGCAATGCACCTGCTACCTTTTAGTGGTGCATGTTAAGTATATTCAGTGATATGGTTGAACAAATACTTGAAGCATTCATGGATGATTTTTTGGTGTTTGGCCATAGTTTTGAAAATTACTTAGACAACCTTGAACGTGTGCTAGCAAGATGCGAGGATAAACACCTAGTACTAAACTGGGAAAAGTGTCACTTCATGGTGACCAAGGGAATAGTCCTCGGCCACATTATTTCTGATAATGGTATCCAAGCTAATAAAACAAAAATCAATATAATCTCAAACCTACCTGTCCCTCGTACAGTTAAAGACATTCGATCTTTTCTGGGACATGCGGGATTTTATCGTCGCTTTATCCAAAATTTTAGTGCGATCTCCCGACCACTATGTCAACTGTTAGCTAAAGACATGCCTTTTGAATGGTTGGAAAACTGTTAAACATCTTTTGACGCACTAAAATGACACCTCACCTCTGCACCGATAATGCAGGCACCCAACTGGGGTATGCCATTCGAATTAATATGCGATGCTAGTGACTATGCCATTGGTGCAGTCCTAGGACAGAGGAAGGATAATAAGCCTTATGTAATCTACTATGCCAGTCGAACGCTAAATGAAGCTCAAATGAATTATACAACTACTGAAAAAGACCTACTGGCCATAGTCTTCGCTTTGGATAAATTCAGGTCTTATCTAATAGGGTCCCCTATTATCTGTTTCACAGACCACTCTGCCTTCAAATACCTGCTATATAAAAAGGATGCGAAATAAAGGCTTATCCGTTGGATACTCCTACTCCAAGAATTCGATATCACAATCAAGGATAAAAAAAGAGTAGAGAATGTGGTCGTCGACCATATATCTCGGTTAACATTTGTTAGCACTGAACCCATACCAATAAAAGACGAATTCCCATATGAGCAATTGATGACTGTCTTGGGTTTACCCTAGTATGCGGATATAGTAAATTACCTAGTTACGGGAGAGACCCCGAGTTATTGGTCAAGTCAAGATAAGAAACGATTCCTCTCTTTTGCACGTCATTTCTTCTTCGATGACTCGTACTTATTCAAGTATTGTGCCGATCAGGTCATCAGACGTTGCGTTCCAAATGAGGATATAATTGTAATCTTAGTCTCGTATCATTCTTAAGCCTGCAGTGGCCATTTCTCTTTGCAGAAGACCGCACAGAAAATCCTACATAGCGGTTTCTATTGGATAACCATATTCAAGGATGCCCACGAATTTTGTAAAACGTGCCAACGCTGTCAAAATCTAGGTGCAATCTTAAAACGAAATTCTATGCCTTTAACTCCCATAATCACAATTGAAATTTTTGATTGTTGGGGGATAGATTTCATGGACCCATTCTCAAAGTCAAAATAACTACGAGTATATACTCCTTGCTGTAGAGTATATCTCGAAATGGGTAGAAGCAATACCAACAAGGCGAAATGATCAATGAATAGTAATTTCTTTCTTAAAAGAAAATATCCTTTCGCGTTTTAGAACCCCAAAGGCATTAATTAGTGACCAAGGAAAGCACTTCTACAATAGACCCTTGGAGTTACTGCTCAAAATGTATGGGGTTAACCATAAAATCGCCTTAGCCTATCACCCACAAACTAACGGGCAGGCCGAATTGGCTAACCGAGAAATCAAACATATTCTCGAGAAGACGGTTAGTTCAAACTAGAAAGACTGGGCATACAAGCTGACTGGTGCTATATGGGCATACCATACTGCATACAAAACAAACCTAGGAATGTCCCTATATTGGCTAGTGTACGAAAAGGCATGTCATCTCCCCGTCGAAATCAATCATAAAGCTTATTGGGCAACGCACTCATTAAACTTTGATATTAAAGAGGGTGGTCCGCTCAGAAAACTCCAACTCGCAGAGCTCGAGGAAATTTGTAGAGATGCATATGACTCTGCAAAGTTACATAAGGAAAGGTTAAAGGCTCGCCACGATCGAACTATCTCTCGCAAATCATTCAAGCCGGGGCAGAAAGTTTTGTTGTATGACTCTCGCCTTCACCTCTTTCCTGGGAAGCTCCGCTCCCAGTTGACATATCCTTTCATTGTTAAATCTGTCTTTCCACATGGAGCCATCAAACTCATAATCCAAAGATCAAGGAGAATTTCAAGGTTAATGGCCAAAGATTGAATTCGAACCTGAAGTTGAGCACATCCAACTGGATGAGCCTAACTATTCCTCAATCTAGTACACCAAAGAGTGTTCTCACATTATTGGTGTATTATTTTCCTTTTACTGCATTTTTTTATTTTATTTATTTCTGCCTTTTTGAGTGTGACCTCGATTCTAATCTGGTATTCCTTATTATCTCTCCCCCGCAGGCTGTCTAAAATGAGAAATCATGATGGTACACAGTCCATGTTTTCGATTGGTTCATAGGCTGATTCGGAAGATCAAAACCCCGCATGGATCGCTGACGAGATTGAATTTTACTTTTTACCGTACCAAGGGTCGGATGCCAATGATGTAGTTGACCTAACTCAAGGGTATATCCCTTACAATCCTGCACTCCTCAACATTAATCCATTTGAGAATATGGATTTCCCTGAAGAGGAAGGAGAACCAGAGGGGTATTTCATTGGGGAAGTAGATGATGCCCTCTTAGAATAATGGCAGAACGACTCGATGTGGGAACCATGGGTTGAAGAAGATTTACAGGATGTGGTGCCCGAATGCCATAATGCTGTCTTCACATATGTGGATGACTTCATCGTCATCGAGTCGATTCTGTATATTTATGTGAACATGAGCTATTTGTTGCTCCGGCTTCAATGCCCTCTACCTGCTAGTGCAAATGGTTCTATCACGCTAATAGTGAGGTTAACTCGTTGTCACGTTTCATTTTCTTTCCGTCTTTTTTTATTTATTCTTTTCTGTTAGTTCTTTCATTTGTTTTATTTATATTCTTTCTTTTTGGTTTTCTTCTATTTTCCTTGTCCAGGATTATCGCTATGTTCCACAATGAGCCACCTTTGTTCCTTGCACACCAACTGTTTTATGGACCTAGACCTCACATAGGGACCCCTGGTACTCCGCCGCAAGAGAGCAAATAACTGAGAAATTATACTCCTCTAACAATGTCTCCATCCGAATCACCTCTTGCTCGCACTTTCAACTCTTTGGAGGTTTCAAACACTTTTAATGATATTCTGGACGCTTTCAGATCCTTCTAAAATCATGAATTATCAAGTTTGAAGAAGAATTGTTGGAGTATCAAGTCTGAAATCATGAATTATTAAGTTCTGGACGCTTTCAGATCCTTCTCAAATCCTTCTGAAATCATGAATTATCAAGTTTTCAGATCCTTTTGAGGATTTGGTGGAGTATAAAGTTGTAGACACCCCATTTTGTCGGCTATCAGTTCTATCTCTCAAAAAGATTCTTGGAAGTCAGTTCTATCTCTCAGAATGACCAAAATGCCCCTGAAAGCCCGAAAACTCCCAGATTTGGTCCCAAAGTTCTGAAAACATGCTATGTCGTAAGAAAAGCGATAAAATGAGTTTTTAAGAGAAATCGAGTGAAATCTTCAGCTCCCAGAGACCCCCGGAAGTCCCGGAAGCTCCCGGAAAGTCCCCGTTGACCGGTTTGACCAAGGTTTGACTAGGTTTGACCAAGGTTTGACCAGGTTTGACCAAGTTTGACCAAGTTTGACCAAAATTGTCCGAATTCACCAGAATCATTTTAAATCATGAAAAAAAGTGTTAAAACAAGTTCCAAAAGAAAATCGAGCGGAAACATCAGCTCCCGGGAACTCCCGGAGGTTTCCAGAACTTCCCATGAATCCCAGGTTTGACCAGTTTGACCAAAATTTGACTTTGGAAGCGGGGCGCCGAAACAATTTTCAAATATTTTTCATGGATACTAGAGGTCAATAGCTTTCCAACGGTATATCGCACATAATTTCTGAATTTAAAACGAATTTATTATGAATTTCCAAAGGCGGAAAAGGCGATCAAATCGGCTTTTATCGCGAATACCGCAAAACTTTTCAAAGTGACCTATCCCCAAACTATTTTTTATGTAAAGTAGACTCCATTACCTTTCCAACGGTATATCACAACCTCAATTTGGAGTTCGTATGCACTTTCTGTGAATTTCGGACAAAATAGGGCCTTTTCGCGAATACCGGAACTTCAGGGGGCCTAAACAGCATTATCTGGACGAAGGAGGAGCACTGGCCCAGTGCCGCCGCAGCACTCCCCTCCAGAGCAGTGTATTTTTGTAAATAGTTTTGTGGTCCCATTTTGATTAATTAAAAGCCAAAACGACATAGTTTTATGATTTCAGATATTTGGAGCCAATGGGGATACTTTCTAAATCCCAAAACCACCCCAAGTTGGCCTATATAAACACCCCATTACTCTTCATTTTGGGGGAGTGAAATGAAAGTTTAGGAAAAGTTTGGGAGAGAAAGTTGTAGAGATAAGGTTAGAATAGAGAGAAAGAAGCTTCCTTCTTTGATTTTTCAAAACAAGAGTGAGTTCTAAACCTTATTTTTACTTCATTACTCCCATTTATTTCAACATTCAATACTCCCAACCACCATTTTAGTGAGCATTCAAGAGAGTGGAAGCTTCTTCCATGTCTAGTGTCATTACATATGAGTGAAACACCAATCTACAAGTCTCATGCTTCATGAATATCATCTATTGATCATCATCTACTTGCTTGTTTATTTATTGTTTATCTCTTCTTATCTCATTTCTTTTTGATTTTTCTTTATTTACTCACTAGTTCATCATCATCTAAGTGATGACATGAAGTTTGGGGTGAGTGAATCCTTATGGATAGTAGCTCTTGACCTCAAAAACATGTTTGATAGATGATGATCATAACTTCAATACCTCCAAGGTATCCTTGAAGTGTATTGAAGTTATGCTCAAATAAAAATAAGTTTCTCCAACAATCTTGGAGGTTCTTGATGATGAGTTGAATGGTGGCATTTTAAGTGGTTCTAATCTTTATTGAGTATTAAAAATACACTTTCAAAACCTCTATTTCAAAACCCCCCCTCAATCCCTCTCATTTTGATTTCAAGAAAGAAAATCTTATTTTCCCCAAAATCTTCAAAACAGTGAGTTAAAACAGTGAGTGAGCTGAGTTCAAAGATTTCTCTAGAACTCAATACTCAACATATAGATGCAAGGCCACTTGGAAAGTCTTCCTAACTCATTGGAGAACACCCATGATTTTTGGTTTGACTTGGAAGTACATGAAAATGGTCCATTTGGACCCAAACATTCCTTCCAAACATTCTGCCTCTGCTGTCACAGCAGCTTGACTAACTTCCAACTTCTCTTTCAGAAATATTTTCCAAAAGGGGTGGTACCAACTTATTTTTCCCTTACACTTCAATGTCTTAGGGAACTGTCTGTACAAAATGGGCCCCAGATCATTCGTTTTCATTTTCTAAACTTTTTCAACATTTCAGTCGACAGTACGGACTCTGTTTCTGAGTGACCTCTGTTGTTCATATGATTTCTCTCAATCTGTGATAGTTATTAAGGATTGGCTTTTTGGGTTGTGTTCTAGACACAATAATGAACATCTCCATAAAACATCATGCATTGAAAGCATTCCTAACCCCTCTTTTCCATTTTTACAATATCATGTTACTGTTCTGTCCACTATTCACAGCAAGCACATTTTAACTTTTATTCTTTGATTTGATGCTTATATGCATTCCAAATTAGTTTATATCTTAGGAAGTAGTTCATACTACAATTGTACATGTCCCATGTTGATTTCATCCATCCATTCATACACATTTTAGACTTCTAAGTCATTCTAGGAATCCATGAACACAAAGCACACTACAACCTTGGCACATTCTAGATATATACATTGCATCCATGCAAGATTTGGGGCCTTCATGGCTCCTAATCCAAGAAGATTATAAGGAATGAACTTGATCACACGTTCATGCTTCCCCCGATCTAATCATCCTTTCTCATCCATCCCGGGGATTGAGAGGTCTTCTTTTCTCAAAGATTAACATGCATCATACTAGCTTGCTAAGCATATTTTGATTTCTTTGTTTATTTGTTTCAATAACAATTCATGTCCCCCTTTAGATTAGGAAGTCTTGATTATTTGATACATGATTAGACGATTTTTCCTAGATTTATTTGTGTGATCTTTCACTTTGCATTGTGTGATATTTGGCTTAGATCTTATGAATGATATCTTATCTTTAGATCTTCCACTTTCAAATTTTCTTATGTGATGTAATATACTATCATGGTATTATTTGTCGAACCAAACATAGTATAAGATGATTATTTGGATGCTAATTGAGGCCCGTCGAGAGACGGGGCGTGTTGAGGGTGATTTAGTCGTGACAAAGGCTCCTTCCTCTCTCGTACCAAAACCCCGAGCCAAGTTCTTTGGTTATGAAGGGCCGGTGCCCTTTATCCGTTTGGGTGAGTCAAAATTAGGTTTCTTGGTTCCTTAAAGACCAAGTGGCGACTCTGTATCTGTTTTCAACAGACCCTTTTCTCTTTCTTTGATCAAAATCAAACAAGTTTCAAAAGCAAACAAAAAGCGGTGGAATCCCGATATCCACAATCTGGCGACTCCACTGGGGATTTTTATTTTAAAACAAAATAATACAGAGGTTTGACTCATAAGAAGCATCCTTAAAATCATCTTTTTACTGTGTTTGGTTCACCGCATTGCACTCTTGCATTTCCCCCCTCCGACTGTGTCTGAAACGCGGCGCTGACATTGTTCAGGTCTTGCAGTGCCAGGGCACAAGTCACCGTTGATACTGTAACTTCCAAGGTATATCAAAAAGAGTAAACACTTCCGTACTGTCTCTCTGACGGTATATTGGAACTCTCGTCAACGGACCCTCTTTGACTAAACCCAGCCTTTGCATATAGATTCCTGTAGAACCTTTCATAGGGCTGTTGATTTATCTTTTCAGATAGGACAATATGATATAACTGTTGTATGCCCTAGTGGGATTACTTGCGCGGTGTAGACACTTATGTGGCATAGAACAGAACCTCTTTCTTATGATTCCCAAGGCAATTACTCACATGTGATCACATTGAGTTGACCTGCCTAGGCACCATGACAAGGATGTCTGCTCCATGCTCACAAAAATATACACTGCAAACCTTGTTTGTTGGTACTAAGATATAGGAGTATGAAAACTCGCTAGACAGTATGATCACCATCATCACCTGTTCCTGTCATATATCCCTATTTCTTCCAGAAACTCTGCCCAACTCATCAGGATATCCCTGTTTTCCTAGAAACTCTGTCTGAATCACCTAGATTTCCTAGAAATCCCTATTTTCCCCCAATTACCCAGAAATCTCAGTTTCTTCCAGAAACCCCGATATACTTGTGTCCCCCCAGATACCCTGTCCGAATTACCCAAATCTTCCTGCTTCTCCCAGAAATCCTATTCGAACTCCCCAGGTATCCTTGTTATACCCAAAATCCCAGAAAATCCATGTTTCTCCTAAAACTCTACCTAAGCTTCCCATAAATCCAAATTTCCCAGAAATACCCAAGGTACTTGTTTCTCCCAGAAACTCTGTCCAAATCACCCAGAAACGCCCAGATATACTATCCATATTTCTCAGAAATACCCAAAATACCAGTTTCTCCTAGAAGCTCAGTCCAAATCAACCAAAAATCCCTATTTCTCCCAGAAACTCTATCCAAAATTCCCGAAATATCCCAGAAATCCCTGTTGTCCCTTGATGATCATACTGGAAAGAAAGGTTAGCACACTCTGTATGGTTAGGACCTTACTTACTTAACTGCTATATGTTAGAAGTAGGGGCATCATATAGATTAGGGCCTGCATCCGCATGCTTGTCTCATGTGCATACACAATTCATGTCAGTTCGCTTGCACGCACGTCTTGTCAGTCTCACATGTGTCAGTCTCTACACATCAAATGCATACGTATCATCATTCCGACCCATCTCAATCGTTGTACAGAAGTCGTATACTTACTGTAACCGTCCTCGGTTCGCATCGTTAAATCCTTCAAAACTCTGATCATCTCTTCCTGATAGGAGTCCATAAGAAGTGTTTCGCGCATCTGCTAATTTGGACTTTTACTTCTATTTGCAGAAAACCGTAGCCCCGGGTAAGGATACTGTTGTACCTCCCCAAATTCATTATCTTGATCACGAGCTAGCACATACGATCATCGATCCACTAATGTCCTACAAAGCTCTGGAAGAGAAAGTGAACAAGCTACAAACCACAGTTAAGCAGTTGAGTTTAAGGGTTAGTCGATTTGAGAAGATGGCATGGAGCATTAGCAAAGAACTGCTTGAAATGGGGACCAGAATGGAGGATGCCATCATAGAAGAAAAGTTCAAGAATGATGAACCCCAACACCAGTCCAAGAGGCCTAAATACTCCCGACACTCCCCGGATGTCAACGCCCTGCGCAGCCAACCCATGGCATACCCTCATCGGCCATACCAATCCTCCAACCAAACCACTAGTTTCCCTTACCAGAAAAAGCAACCTCGTACCTTTGCCAAACTAGATATCTCCCCCTCCATAGCCTTAGGCCGTCTGCTAAAAAAGGGACACCTCCAACTCCTTCAGCCTCGCGCCGATCCCCCACCACCTAACTGTGACCTGTCCAAACGATGTGCCTACCACCAAGGCCCAGGCCATGACACTGACCAGTGCATACGTCTCCGCCATGATATCCAAGACCTCATCGACCAAAACATCATTGAGCCACCACCCATTCAACCCCGTGTCACCTAAGCTCCTGGCTTACCTATTCGAATGATCCTCTTCGCTGAGGCCCATGAACGTTGAACATGTACCGGTGAAGTGATGGTGTTTGGGACTCTTCCTAGAAAACCAAATGAAGATGCTCTCTAAAAAAAAAAAAATAAAGAAATAAAAAGAATAAGTGAGTCACTGCGACATTCCATTTGAAACCAGGTCGAGTCTAGTCAAGTCTGTTGTATGTTTATTCTTGTGGTCGAGTCTGTCTGTCATCGAGTTGTTAATGAGTTTATAATCCTCCTCTACTGATGGAATGAAGTCTCATTTTGCCTAATCTGATGTGCCTAGTCATAGATGCATGAATCGCTGAACTGAAGTGTCACTTTTCAAATTACCATGGATATTACTGTGCTAAAAAAAATTAATTTTTTTTTTACTCAAACAAAATCCTGAAAGGTCAAAGTCAATTTTGCGCTGACACCGATGAAGAGCTGAGAATTGAATAGTCTTACTTTAAGAATTTAAAGATGTTATTACCTCAATCTTGAAAAGACATACTTGAAACTGACTTGGGGCTCGCCCAACCCTTTTTCCACCATTTCGAAGCCTTAAGCCCAATCCAATTGGGAGCCACGTAATCTGTCCAATTGAAAGCAATGCAAACTTAGCCCTTGATGGTAGCCAAACATTTCAGTGAGTTTCATCTCCACTTAAAAAAAAGAATAAGAAAAGAAAAGAAAAAGCTCGCTAGGTTGAAAACCCGAAAGGGCACCTAGGCAAAAGTTAGAGCTAAAAAGGTATTGATTTCCAAAATCTGACCCTAGCCAGTCGAAATGTTGGAGAAAATTTTGATGAAACAAATGAGAGAATCATACGCTTCAAGATACATCTTAAGAACGTGCCAAGATCACATTTCAAAAGGCACGGAATGACCACAAATAAATTCCGAGAGCTGACATGCACATTCTGGAATTCTGAGATTGCGATTGAAAGATCTCACAAGAATCGACTACATTAAAAAGAAAAATTGACTGGCTAGGCAAAAGTGAAAAGGATCAATCCTCAAAACAAAACAAAAAGAAAAAGAAAAGAAAGGGAGACCGAAACTGAATCTTCTTATTCAAGGCTATCACAAGTGACCTAAGTTTGAACTTCTTTGACGATTGGTTTGAAAAACCCTCATACCTCAAATCCCCCTTTCTTCAAACCTGGCCTTGAACTACGCTGGACCTGATTCCCACTCGGGGATACGTAGGCAACCACATCGGTTTGGTCGCTCCACCCACAAAAATAGCCCAATTTCTTTCAAGCTTCGGCCCGAACTACGTTGGACCTGATCCCCGTTCGGGGGTACGTAGGCAGACTTTGAAAAACGAAAAGAAGGATGGCTCGCTAGGTTGAAAATCCGAAAGGATGCCTAGGCAAAAATTAGAGCTAAATCCAAGGTGAGCAATAACAAAAGAGAGAAAGGAGCTCATTAGGTCACCTCACTGGTGCCTAGGAAAAAGTTATGAGCATTTGAGAGATTAAAGTCACGGTCCTTGCCTCAAGCCAGAAATCGCCTTCCACCCTAGGGGCAAACTTCGGCTACCCGCCTCGTTCGCCTGACTTTTACTATCTACCCTTCAAACAAGGGGCAAACTTCGGTAACCTACCTCGTTTGCCCAAAACCTCCAATAAACATTCCTCCAAACTAGGGGCAAACTTCGGTCATTTACCTCGTTTGCCTACCGATCCCACTTCATGCCCTTCAAACTAGGGGCAAACTTCGTTTGCCACCCAATCCCTATAAGCCTTCAAGTCACAAGCATTGTCTTGAACAAATGGAAATGGAGCATCTTTTATTCCATAAGCTAAGGCACTAATTCAAAGCACATCTTGGGAGAAGCAAAGAAATTGATAAGATCAGTATGGAGGAATTTTCAAAATAAGATTCACCATCAAGGTGATGCCACATTAAGGTGAGAAGTAAACACAAAAGAGAAATGGTACATCGTTTATGACAAAAGCACATCAAGTTTTGACAAGACGAGCTTGTGTCAAATGTGTCATCCTCGTGCGTCAATGTCTGTCAAGTTTTTGAGTCTGTTGTAGTCTCAAATGTGTAAGTCAACAGTGACTAATAAAATTTTCAAATCAAGTTATAAAGAGCATGCCAATACAAGCAGGAGTACCAAACACCATTACTATACCTGTTAAGGCGTCAGCATGAGAAGCGTCCAAACTTGGGGAAAATTTCATCCCTTTCCAAACTGCCAAAAGTTAACCATCTTTCTTCATGCAACATAAGTCCATGAGTGGCTGTTGATGATCTTTCTTCCTTCATGCAACATAAGTCCATGAGTGGCTGTTGATCTTTCATCTTTCTTCATGCAACATAAGTCCATGAGTGGCTGTTGATGATCTTTCTTCCTTCATGCAACATAAGTCCATGAGTGGCTGTTGATCTTTCATCTTTCTTCATGCAACATAAGTCCATGAGTGGCTGTTGATGATCTTCCTTTCTCCTAGCAACATAAGTCCATGAGTGGCTGTTGATCTTTCATCTTTCTTCATGTAACATAAGTCCATGAGTGGCTGTTGATGATCTTCCTTTCTCCTAGCAACATAAGTCCATGAGTGGTTGTTGATCTTTCGTCTTTCTTCATGCAACATAAGTCCATGAGTGGCTGTTGATGATCTTTCTTCCTTCCTGCAACATAAGTCCATGAGTGGCTGTTGATCTTTCATCTTTCTTCATGCAACATTAGTCCATGAGTGACTGTTGATGATCTTCCTTTCTCCTAGCAACATAAGTCCATGAGTGGCTGTTGATCTTTCGTCTTTCTTCATGCAACATAAGTCCATGAGTGGCTGTTGATCTTTCATCTTTCGTCATGCAACATAAGTCCATGAGTGGTTGTTGATGATCTTTCTTTCTCCTAGCAACATAAGTCCATGAGTGGCTGTTGATCTTTCATCTTTCTTCATGCAACATAAATCCATGAGTGGCTGTTGATGATCTTCTTTTATCCTAGCAACATAAGTCCATAAGTTGATATTAATTATCACCCTCCATCAGTGTCAAACCACCACAAATCATCTCTGTCACAAATAGAATGATACCTTGACTCCCATTTAAAGAACGTATTTCCTTCTTCCTAGCAGAGTACATTATCCTTCAGCTCCCGGAGGCCCTGACCGGCCCTCTTGGATTGAACGCCAAAAGAGATTCCCCGAGAACCCCGCATCATCCCCCGAGGACAAAAGCAAAAAGATACCAGCTCCCGGAGGCCCTGATCGGCCCTCTTGGATTGAGCGCCGAAAGAGATTTCCCGAGAATCCCGCATCATTCCCGAGGACAGAAGCAAAAAGATACCAGCTCCCGGAGGCCCTGACCGGCCCTCTTGGATTGAGCGCCGAAAGAGATTCCCCAAGAACCCCGCATCATCCCCCGAGGACAGAAGCAGAAAGATACCAGCTCCCGGAGGCCCTGACCGGCCCTCTTGGATTGAGCGCCGAAAGAGATTCCTCGAGAACCCCGCATCATCCCCCGAGGACAGAAGCAGAAAGATACCAGCTCCCGGAGGCCCTGACCGGCCCTCTTGGATTGAGCACCGAAAGAGATTCCCCAAGAACCCCGCATCATCCCCGAGGACAGAAGCAGAAAGATACCAGCTCCCGGAGGCCCTGACCGGCCCTCTTGGATTGAGCACCGAAAGAGATTCTCTGAGAACCCTACATCAGAAACCAAAAGATACCAGCTCCCGGAGGCCCTGACCGGCCCTCTTGGATTAAGCGCCGAAAGAGATTCCCCGAGAACCGCGCTACATCATCCCCTAAGGATAGAAACAAAAAGATACCAGCTTCCGGAGGCCCCGACCGGCCCTCGTGGATTGAGCGCCGAAAGATTTGATCAACCGTGAGAGATTCAAAGATGGATCCTAGTTCTAGGTCAAGAATTGAAGAGAGATTCTCAGAGGGTCCCCTACCATCCCCAGCAGAAGATAACAGAAGTCTGAACCGATTCTCCGGACTTGTCATCATAAGGATCGTCCAAAACATCACCCGCAGTTAAATCACCCCGATTCCCATGGCAAGCACTGTCTATTCACAATTTAAGGATCCATATCCACTGATTATCATGAGTTTTCTCACATGTCAGTCATTATGAGTTTCCACACGTATCATGAGCCTCTTCACTCCGGTTATCTCACTTATCAATTATCGTGAGCTACCCCATTTATCATGGGCCTCCTCACTTTGGTTATTATAAAACTGTCGGTTATCATGAACTCCTTCGCCTATGGGTTATCCTTAGTTGTCATCCTCAGGGACCCCACATCTGACTATATTCTCTCGCAAAGCACACTTCCCAAATTCCAGAAGTTTGCCCCTAAACCCAGAGTCTTCTAAACCTTTATGTTCTTATCCGAGTCATCCACCACATCACAGTCGCAAACACTACCACAACACCAGCCCACTCGGAGTGGCACACCCCACATCACTTGCTCATACTAGGGTCATAACAATAAGCATAATAGGACTCATGACACAATTCATATCACATCCATGCATTGCATATCATCCTCATAGCATAGCATCCGCATATCTTGTTGTGCATGTGTGATTTGTTCCTTTCTGCCCTGAACTACGTCCTGGTCTGATTCCCCTCGGGATACGTAGGCAGCTCGCGCAGAGCACGACCGGCACTGACCTCAGCATCTTTTTTCTTCATTGCATCTTTGCAACGTTTTTACCCTAAATCTATAGCCTCCAAAAAGTACTGTCTCTTCAGAGCTTTGGCACTCGCTTGCGACATGCGTTGCCTCGCAAGTTCATGCCAAAGAGGGGCAAATTGTAGACACCCCATTTTGTCGGCTATCAGATTCAGGAGACCCATAGCTTGGTGGTTCACAATGATCGTAAAAAGACTCAAAAGGATTCTCGGAAGTCAGTTCTATCTCTCAGAATGCTCAGAATGACCAAAATGCCCCTGAAAGCCCGAAAACTCCCAGATTTGGTCCCAAAGTTCTAAAAACATGCTATGTCGAAAGAAAAGCGATAAAATGAGTTTTTAAGAGAAATCGGGTGAAATCGTCAGCTCCCAGAGACCCCCGAAAGTCCTGAAAGTCTCGGAAGTTCCCGGAAAGTCCCCGTTGATCGGTTTGACCAAGGTTTGACTAGGTTTGACCAAGGTTTGACCAGGTTTGACCAAGTTTGACCAAGTTTGACCAAAATTGTCCGAATTCACCAGAATCATTTTAAATCATGAAAAAAGTGTTAAAACAAGTTCCAAAAGAAAATCGAGCGGAAACATCAGCTCCCGGGAACTCCCGGAGGTTTCCAGAACTTCCCGGGAATCCCAGGTTTGACCAGTTTGACCAAAATTTGACTTTGGAACCGGGGCGTCGAAACAATTTTCAAATATTTTTCATGGATACTAGAGGTCAATAGCTTTTCAACGGTATATCGCACATAATTTCTAGATTTAAAAGGAATTTATTATGAATTTCCAAAGGCAGAAAAGGCGATCAAATCGGCTTTTATCACGAATACCGCAAAACCTTTCAAAGTGACCTATCCCCGAACTATTTTTTATGTAAAGTAGACTCCATTACCTTTCCAACGGTATATCACAACCTCAATTTGGAGTTCGTATGCACTTTCTGTGAATTTCGGACGAAATAGGGCCTTTTCGCGAATACCGGAACTTCAGGGGGCCTAAACAGCATTATCTGGACGAAGGAGGAGCACTGCCGCCGCGGCACTGGCCCAGTGCCGCCGCAGCACTCCCCTCCAGAGCAGTGTATTTTTGTAAATAGTTTTGTGGTCCCATTTTGATTAATTAAAAGCCAAAACGACATAGTTTTATGATTTCAGATATTTGGAGCCAATGGGAATACTTTCTAAATCCCAAAACCACCCCAAGTTGGCCTATATAAACACCCCATTACTCTTCATTTTGGGGGAGTGAAATGAAAATTTAGGAAAAGTTTGGGAGAGAAAGTTGTAGAGATAAGGTTAGAATAGAGAGAAAGAAGCTTCCTTCTTTGATTTTTCAAAACAAGAGTGAGTTCTAAACCTTGTTTTTACTTCATTACTCCCATTTATTTCAACATTCAATACTCCCAACCACCATTTTAGTGAGCATTCAAGAGAGTGGAAGCTTCTTCAATGTCTAGTGTCATTATATATGGGTGAAACACCAATCTACAAGTCTCATGGTTCATGAATATCATCTATTGATCATCATCTACTTGCTTGTTTATTTATTGTTTATCTCTTCTTATCTCATTTCTTTTTTATTTTTCTTTATTTACTTACTAGTTCATCATCATCTAAGTGATGACATGAAGTTTGGGGTGAGTGAATCCTTATGGATAGTAGCTCTTGACCTCAAAAACATGTTTGATAGATGATTATCATAACTTCAATACCTCCAAGGTATCCTTGAAGTGTATTGAAGTTATGCTCAAATAAAAATAAGTTTCTCCAACAATCTTGGAGGTTCTTGATGATGAGTTGAATGGTGGCATTTTAAGTGGTTATAATCTTTATTGAGTATTAAAAATGCACTTTCAAAACCTCTATTTCAAAACCCCCCCTCAATCCCTCTCATTTTGATTTCAAGAAAAAAAATCTTATTTTCCCCAAAATCTTCAAAACAGTGAGTTAAAACAGTGAGGGAGCTGAGTTCAAAGATTTCTCTAGAACTCAATACTCAATATATAGATGCAAGGCCATTTGGAAAGTCTTCCTAACTCATTGGAGAACACCCGTGATTTTTGGTTTGACTTGAAAGTACTTGAAAATGGTCCATTTGGACCCAAACATTCCTTCCAAACATTCTGCCTCTGCTGTCACAGAAGCTTGACTAACTTCCAACTTCTTTTTCAAAAATATTTTCCAAAAGGGGTGGTCCCAACTTATTTTTCCCTTAAACGTCAATGTCTTAGGAAACGTTCTGTATAAATTGGGCCCCTAGATCATTCGTTTTCATTTTCTAAGATTTTTCAACATTTCAGTCGACAGTACGGACTCTGTTGTTTATATGATTTCTCTCAATCTGTGATAGTTATTAAGGATTGGCTTTTTGGGTTGTGTTCTAGACACAATAAGGAACATTTCCATAAACCATCATGCATTGAAAGCATTCCTAACCCCTCTTTTCCATTTTTACATCATGTTACTGTTCTGTCCACTATTCACAGCAAGCACATTTTAACTTTTATTCTTTGATTTGATGCTTATATGCATTCCAAATTAGTTCATATCTTAGGAAGTAGTTCATACTACAATTGTACATGTCCCATGTTGATTTCATCCATCCATTCATACACATTTTAGACTTCTAAGTCATTCTAGGAATCCATGAACACAAAGCACACTACAACCTTGGCACATTCTAGATATATACATTGCATCCATGCAAGATTTGGGGCCTTCATGGCTCCTAATCCAAGAAGATTATAAGGAATGAACTTGATCACACGTTCATGCTTCCCCCGATCTAATCATCCTTTCTCATCCATCCCGGGGATTGAGAGGTCTTCTTTTCTCAAAGATTAACATGCATCATACTAGCTTGCTAAGCATATTTTGATTTCTTTGTTTATTTGTTTCAATAACAATTCATGTCCCCCTTTAGATTAGGAAGTCTTGATTATTTGATACATGATTAGACGATTTTTCCTAGATTTATTTGTGTGATCTTTCACTTTGCATTGTGTGATATTTGGCTTAGATCTTATGAATGATATCTTATCTTTAGATCTTCCACTTTCAAATTTTCTTATGTGATGTAATATACTATCATGGTATTATTTGTCGAACCAAACATAGTATAAGATGATTATTTGGATGCTAATTGAGGCCCGTCGAGAGACGGGGCGTGTTGAGGGTGATTTAGTCGTGACAAAGGCTCCTTCCTCTCTCGTACCAAAACCCCGAGCCAAGTTCTTTGGTTATGAAGGGCCGGTGCCCTTTATCCGTTTGGGTGAGTCAAAATTAGGTTTCTTGGTTCCTTAAAGACCAAGTGGCGACTCTGTATCTGTTTTCAACAGACCCTTTTTTCTTTCTTTGATCAAAATCAAACAAGTTTCAAAAGCAAACAAAAAGCGGTGGAATCCCGGTATCCACAGAAGCATGTGTGGAAGAAGAAATTTTCATGCTTGAAGATGAGTGACCCACTTCATATGTGTCTTGTCTTTTGATTCATCTTTTCTCAATTGAAGTGTAATGCTGGCAAAGAATTGTTAGTTTTGCTTTTAATTCCAGTTTTTCTATGTAACAAGGTCTTAAGTGATAATTTGGGGATTATGATTTGCAAAATGGATGCAATTAAAGAGTTATATTTATAAATTTTGCAATTTTCTATTACTATGATGATGATTTCTGGTTTACATGTCCTGTGATTGCACTATTTTTATCATTTCCTGTATGTCCAGAACAATCTTTGTTAGTTGGGGGTGCATAAATCTTTTATCTAAAGAGATCTTAGAATTCTCAGGATCGATCGATCGAACTACTCTCGATCGATCGAAGGTGTACAATCCTCAAGTGCTTCAACAGGTCTCAGCCGATCGAACGTTCGATCGATCGAACTATCTCAATCGATCGAGACTTGTATTTAAACGAGGCATCTCCAGCACTCATCTTCAGTTTCTCTCTCTCACTCAAACTCTCGAGCGATTCTACACAGAGAGTGTGGACTCCAGTGATTTTTTCTTCCCACACATACATGCCTCATTCAACGCGGTCTTCATCACCTCAGATCATCATCATCATTACCTCTCTCTTTCCATTGAGTTTATACCCGAGGTAAGGTCCCGAGAACACCCCATTTCCATTTTCGTTCGAAAACATGTGGCGGTGCCCCCCATTGACCCTAAGACCTATTCGTTTCTTAGTTAATCTTGTATTTTGTCTTCAATTTTCATTTTTGTGATTGTTTCTCGTCCCTGTGTTTCTACTGTGTTCAATCGATCGAACTGGGCTCAATCGATCGAGCCTAGTCCCTGTTCAATCGATCAAAATTTTTTCGATCGATCGAACCAGTGTAGTGATAGTTTTTTTTCCTTTTGCTTTGCCTTCCTATTTTCATTTGTCTTTTCTTTTCATTTTCAATTTCAGGCCTCCCACCATGAATCCTGTGATAGGCTACTATAGGGAAAATCCCTTTGATTTGACTATACCAGATCCGGTACCCGAACATGGGTTTCGGAATATTTTCGACCAGTCTTGGTACACACGTTTCTTTAGTCACTGGAAGGTCATGTTAAGAGAGACCTCTTGAGACGACCTAGCTTTTTGCTCCATGGTTCTTAGCCATAATCAAGGATATGCCACAATGGTATGAGAAGTTAACCCAGCCAAAAATGGTCAATGTTTCTTGGGTGCGGGATGTCTGCGCTACGATGATTAAGGACCCGACATCACCATTCACTTATCATTCCTTCTTTTACGGCCGGGAGATCATAGTCAGCCCTGCCACTTTATCTGCCGCTCTAGGAGTCCTTGAGGAGCCAGAATGTGATTGTCCTCACCGAGTGGGTACTCCTGAGATCCCTCATGCCACGATCATGAGAGAGATTACAGGCGGTGTCATCTAGTTCTGGAACTGCTCGTCTCATATAGAGTATCAGTTCTTGACTGACAGGTACCAATTGCTCCATCTCGCACTGTGTAATTGTATCTTTCTGACCTCTTATCACAAAAGTTGGCAGCGTGGTAAATTAGGGCATTGTACTCGGTGTGGACTGGGAAGCGGGTCTACCTCTCGCGGTTATATATCAAGTTTTTGGTACAGCCCACACACTACATTTTGGCTAAGAAGCACCTGAAAGGTTCTTGGGGCATTCACAGCATCGTGACACAGACCGGATTACTCCCTCTCACTACCGATGCATCTCAGGCTTCTTTAAGTCGATTTGGAGAGACAACTACCCGCCGCTCTGATGCCCAAAAGAGAAAAAGGAAAGAAAAGGACAAAGCTAAAATTGGAGCGATGAAAAAGAGGAAAGGATGGATGGATATTGAGGATGTCACTTCTGGGAGGCCGACCGAGGCTGAGGAGCATGATTCAGAGGATGAGGTTGATCCGGTTGAGGAGGTTGCACGTTTTGAGCTGAGACAGGGATCTCAGGCTCAGGCCAAGGGAGAGTCATCTTCTGTGTCCCTCTAGACTCTCCATACATTGTTCATTGAGGAGAGGGAGGCACGGATCCGACTTGAGAGCATGGTTACTCATATATCTGCGCAGATGGATGCGATTATTCTGCACTTGGGAGTTGACATGTTACTCCATCCTACACCATCCGCTACCGCAACAACCACTGATCCGTCTTTTTCTACCCCACCCCCGCCTGCTAATCCTTCTGCCCCATCATAATCATCTGCACCACCTCCAGTAGTGGCTGAGCCATCATTATCTACATGAGCTGCCTCGACTGTGAGTGACCCGGCAACGGCTAAAACTATTACTGAGGGTGGAGATGTGGATGCTCTAGATGCGCCTATTGAGATTTTATTAGATGTTGCTGATGATGCTTAGATTATGCTAGTTGAGAGTTTGGGATTTTGTTGTATTTATTTCTGTTCTTCTCTCTCTCTCTGCTTTCTTAGTATTCTTTTAGTTTTGTGGCTATGTTGGGATTGTTGGATATTTTGGACATTTTTATCAATGATCTGTACTTATATTGCTTTATCATTCCGGTGATTGGATCTTTTATTATATCTGGACTTGGCTTTATTAATATATATTAGTTAGTTTGACCGTGACTGTGTGGAGATTGTATGCTTTCTTTACAGGTTGCTCTGCTTGCAGTTATTGATTTGCTTTTTCAGGTGATATCCATCTATTTATATTTGCAAATCAACTTTTGAGGACATTGTTATTTTCAGTTAGGGGTGGGATGTAGATAGATAATCACCTGTTATGCACATTTCATACAATCTCGATTAAAAATAATAATAATAATAATAATTTTGAAATGTTAATGATACGATAACTTTGAACATTTACTCCTGCTAAGTTGTTATTATACAATGACACAATCATATTATTCTCATCCTTATGAATTAAATTCACGCATTTTTCTAGTATCACCAGGATGATTGCGTGTGTGGAACATTCTTGTATCCAAAATCCATATGCACGTGTTGATAGCTATGTAGAAGACCTAAAAAAATGTGATAATACGACTATTATGTCTAAAGAATGAGTAGTGGAAATTAATGAACCTTAGTGAGCTTTTGAATCAATCTGTGTTTCTGAGGGAATTTTCACATAAATTCGAATTATTTTTTCTTGAATATGCATATTAAATGTGTTGCACTAGTCTCAATTAATTCTTTCCTTTTGGCTGCTTATTAGAGGAGAACGTTCAGGATCTACCAACTAAACTCAGCAAACATGTAAGTGCAAAAACTAAGAAATTAATAAAATGATTTCAGCCATCGTCACCCATTTCCTACCACTAATCATATCCCTTTACCAACACCGACTTAATATTGCCGATTCTATTATGAAACTCCTAATCCTTTACCTTAACCCCATTGGACCCTATTGCATATCTAAAATAAATAACTGTCAAAGTATGTGATTGGAAGAAGAGTAGTTGTGGGAGCATAAAAAATATATATAATAATAATAATAAAAGTTGGTTGGAGATGTGGAAAGAATAAAATGAGGTGATAAGTTCCATCGTATGTTAAGATGCACATTCTTTCTTTCTCATCATCTTTATCTACTACATAAAAGCCCAAAAATCTAAAGTCTTAATGATTCTCAATGACTTAGTTTGATCATGAATGTGCGAATTGAGTTATCCATGGTAGTTCGCTCCTCTAGTAAGTAGCATCCTATTCATGAGACCATACACTCTCAATGTCTGTCTTTTGTAGAATCGAATATGAAAGCATTAGTATCCAGAAATTCATTCCTATCAAAGCTTTCATATCATGTGCGATCATTTTTAAGCAAGTTTCTGAGAGACGTTCATTTATGAGTGTAAACCCATTTGAGAATTGAGTTAAAATTACAAGTTCTAAAAGTACGATAGTTTAAATAACTCTAAATAAGGTTCGATGCATAGCTATTAACTTCACACACACACGAATACATGATTATGATACATATGTTATATCTATCTTGGTGGCATAAGAAACATGTGTGTTTCTTTCATGGTTTGTTTGAGGATAATATGTCTTTGTAGAGCTAAAATTAACAGTTGAGTGGGAGGAAGTTTTTAAAAGTTTTTTTTATATATCTTTTTTAACTTAAAATTGAGAATTTTGTGGGTATATTCATTGTAAACCCTCACAAGACAACACTCGTCTACTAAGGGGAACCTAGGGGTTTAACGGCTTGTTGCATTCGCTAAATGCAACCGCGATTCCTGTGAAAATGAGTTAGGTAGTATCTCTTTCTATTCAGATTAGTTTGCTTTAGTTTATTTTGTTTTAGCTTAGTCGCTATAGTAGTAGTTTAGCTTGTTTTTATTTTTGCTTTATCGCTAGGGACTAGCAGTAAGCTAGTTGGGGGTTGTGACAAGTGCAAAGTGGGGGTATTTGTAAAATACAACCGCGCTAAAAGGAAGAATTGTATTAGTTTTCATCACAATTTCCCATGTTATCCGCAATTTGCATTACATGGCTAATTTTTATACAGTATGATTAATCTATGATAAGTTGTATTGTTTTAGCTGTTGTTTATGCAGATCACTGCTGTGCGGACTGAATAGAGGAACATCAGAATAAATGGAATGCTGGAATGCAAACAAAAGAAGTCAAAGCTGAAAAGCGGAGTTCGATCGCTTTAAGACGGTTCGATCGATCGAGCGTTCGATCGCTCGAAGAGAGTAGAAGCGCTTAAAGATCAAGGGTTCGATCGATCGAGATCCGTTCGATCGATCGAACGGGGTATTTCCAGAAACATTTGCGTGCGCAGCAGAATGCGGGTTTAACCCTAGTGCTTTAGGTTTTTCTATTTATATACGTTTTGTAGACGTCCATAGGGACGCCCACTTTTACATTTTAGCAGTTTAGAAGGAGAGATATAGAGTTTGTTTGGTTTTTTGTAGGTTTTTCATATTGTGGATTGGATTTCTCAAAGTTTATACAAGTATCTTCTGTTCCAGGTTATTTATATATTGTTATTTTCATATTCTGCACGTGTTAGACGTAGTTAGATTGCTTGTTTTACGGTGTGGCATGCTAAATATTTATATAACCATAGATTTTAGAGTTTTCATGAATAACTCGCAACCAAACATGGTATTAAAGTTTTCTTACGTTAAAAATCAATCCTCGACACTCCAGACGATGTCTGAGTAGTCCCAGGTTGGGAGATCACGATGAAACAGTGATCTCCAGCCTCTGCCATGCAGCAGAATAATCGCTGTGTTCGATCGATCGAAGTCAGTTCGATCGATCGAACCAGAGACAGTCAAGCGATCGAAGTTAGTTCGATCGATTGAGGGATGAAGGTCTTCGATCGATCGAAGGCGCGTCGATCGATCGAACTCTCGGATTCTTGAGGATGTTACCTGCAGTATTCCAGGACTTTTTGTTTTAGGACTTGTTATCATTCTGTCCCAAATAAATGCTCAGTCTGTCAAAACAGTTTTAAAACTAAGGCCCTAAGGCATTTTCTTTCAATACATTTTGCAAACCATCTTCAATGCTAACACCATTGAGGATGCGAGTCTTAACTATTGAATTAAACCGCTTTTGTGTATTTCAATTTAACTGTGATGATATGGTCCCGGTCATGAAAGGGCCATAGAATCTTTATTTCTTTTGAGGAATACGGAAAACTGTAGGTAATATGCTCCATTGTGCTTCAAGGTAAATGCATGGTAGATGGCTAGGTTACTGCGGATTCGTGTAATCCCAACGCTTTCTTTTTAAAGTTAAACTCCTTAATTCTAAGTACTGTTTTAATTAGCTAGTTAGATTGTTTAGTTAATTTTAATTACTTTCATTAGTAACCTTAGTTTGTGGAACTTCGTGTTCTGCACCATCATTCAAACTTAGTTATTTTATTTTGTTTTCTGTAGAGGTTAGTCTAATTCGATAGGTCAACACCTTCCCTGTGGGATCGACCTGGTCTTACCAGATATTACTTGCACGTCTACCTACAATTGGGTACTGCACAAGAGCGCACAAGAAAATTCTCGTGTCAAGTTTTTGGCGCCGTTGCCGGGGAGGGCGACGATCAATTCCTTAGATTACCTCAGTCTCTCTTCATCTCTTTCTATTTTTATTTTTCTCTTCTTTTCAGTTCTTTTGGGTAAGTTCTCACCCTAGGGACCCTCTCAGTTCATGTCCGAGAATTCCATTGAAGGAATTTTTGGAAATTCTTTCTATCTGTCTGACTCTGAAAGCTCCATCAACCCCATAGCCACTCCAACTGCATCAATGGATGATCATCAGAGTGAAAACGGTGACAATGTTTTGGTACCAATCGATGAGGCACTCCGTCCTCTTTGCGATCTCATGCAACCAGAACATGCACCTACGCCCTCTTGCATTCAAATCCCACCGCACAATGGCGAATTCCAGTTTCGCAATGGGATGATTCAACTGCTTCCCACTTTTCATGGGATGGAAAGCGAGAAGGCGTATTTACATGTCACCGATTTCGAGGATGTTTGCAAAACATTCTCGCAAACTTGTCCCAGGGAGGTGGCGCATTTAATGCTATTCCCCTTCACGTTGAAAGATAAAGCGAAGGCGTGGCTCCACTCCCTAAAACCTAATTCAATTTTCACCTGGCATGCGATGCGCACCGCATTTTTGAAGAAATTCTATCCTACTCGCATGACCACAGACCTTCAGCGTCAAATCAATTCCTATAAACAAAAGAGCAATGAAACCTTCACAGAAGCGTGGGAGCGTTTCAAAGATTTGCTTCTCTCGTGCCCACATCATGGGTTTGAAAAATGGCGAACGATCAGCTTCTTTTATCGGGGATTGAATGGTGAAACAAAGAAGTTGGTGGAAACGATGAGCTCGGGACCATTTCTGCGTAAAAACACTGAAGAGGCCGAAGCCCATTTCGAATGGTTAGCTGAATACGCTCATGAATGGTCAAATTCTGACAATATCTCACGCTCACAGATATCCTGTGTAGAGGAAAAAAGCTTATACCAGCTAACCAATGAAGATCACCTCATGACTAAGTATGCAGAGCTGGCAAAGAAGGTAGAGGAGTTAAGTATGAAAGGAGAGAGCTCTAGGCAAGTCTTGCCTGAAGAACCATGTGGCACATGCAACATGTTGGGACATCCAACTCAATATTGTCCTAATGTGCCACATTTTCAAGAGCAAGCCCCTATAGAGATGAATGCCATGCAAGGTTTTCGAGGGGCGGGGAATTCCAATAATAATTTTCAAAATAACAATAGATGGAATCACCCCGGTTTTGATTGGAGAAATAATGCTGGGGCCCAAAATCAATATCAACAGCAGCCCTACAACAATAATCAATATCAAGGGCAAAACAATAGGCCAGCCCAGCATTACAATCAAAACAGAACTAACAATTACAATCAAGCTCAACCCTCTAATGCGCCCCAAACCAATGCCTATGTGCCCCCGCACAAGAAGGTACAAGAGGAGGAGCCACTTGCTAATGCTAATCTAACGCAGCAACTCATCCAAATGATGAGTAGAATGTCTGCTACACTAGAGAGGATAGATGCACGGCAAGAGGGCTCAGGAGGAACATTCCCTGCTCAACCACTTCAGAACCCCAAGGGACATAACAATGGTCCTAACAATCAAGAGCATGCTAAAGCTGTGACTACACTGAGAAGTGGAAAAATCATAGAGAAAGGCTTGCCTCTGTCCACTCCTGAAGTGTACGATGAGGAGGAAGTGGTGGATAAGGATGTTGAGCTACCATCGATTCAAGAGGAGGAGCAGTCTACCAATGACGATCCTATCAAGGCAAACATTGCAGCTCCTGGAGTAGAGGAAGAAGTTGAGCGAAGGCCTGGGAAGGAGTCTGTTAAGGAGGAATCACCAAAATGCCCCTTCCCTGCACCTTATCCTCAACGGTTGAAGAAACCCAAGAATGAGACGAAGAATCAGGAGTTTTTGGAACTGTTTAAGCAAGTTAAGATTAACCTTCCACTCCTAGATGCTATCAAGCAAGTGCCGGCCTATGCTAAGTATCTTAAAGATCTATGCACGGTCAAGAGGAGGCAAAGCGTGAAGAAACATGCTTATGTCGCATGTCAAGCCAGTGCGATCATTCAAAATGAGTTGCCCCCAAAACTCAAAGATCCCGGTACACCTACGGTCTCATGTAGAATTGGGAATCAAAAGATAGACAACGCACTCCTCGATTTAGGAGCAAGCGTGAACCTGCTGCCATACTCAGTCTATAAACAGCTAGGGTTGGGTGAACTCAAACCCACCCGAGTTGCTTTGCAATTGGCAGACAGATCTGTAAAGTACCCTAGAGGGGTATTGGAGGACGTCCTTGTACAAATAGACACTTTCGTATTTCCGGTTGATTTCGTGATATTGGACACAGAACCTGTGTCTAATCCTGGTGCACATATCCCGGTTATTTTTGGACGTCCATTCCTCAACACCATTGATGCCACAATCAAGATTAGAACTGGTATCATGACTATCGTATTCGGGAACATGACGTTGAATATCAAGATCTTCTCTAATCCCCGACCTGAAGAATACGATGATGAGGAAGAAATCCATTATATAGACACAGTCATTGAAGATGAAGTTGACTTGGTCGACTATAAAGATCCTTTGGAAGTTGTGATGACTCAATTTGGCGATATTTATCAGCCTGCAGAGTCCACCCCATTGGATGCTGACTTGAATCAGACGTGTCTTATGATGGATACGAAAGAGGAGGATAGAGCTGATTGCATGTGGATACAGCCTTATGAACAACTGCCTCCGAAAACCAAGTTGGTAATGCCCTCTAGTTTCCAGTTCCCGGAATTAGAATTGAAGGAGCTCCCCAAAGAGCTAAAATACGCATTCCTAGGGACTGGAAAAACTTATCCTGTGATCATTTCATCTATTTTAACTCATGAACAGGAAAGTAAGCTAGTGGAAATGCTTACCAAGCATAAGGACGCTATGGGATGGACAATTGCTGACGTCAAAGGCATAAGCCCATCCATATGCACACATAAGATATATCTGGAGGAAGACGCCAAACCCTCAAGGCAAATGCAAAGGCGTCTGAACCCCAACATGCAAGAAGTAGTTAAAAAGGAAGTGCTTAAACTACTTGATGTTGGGATGATATATCCGATATCTGACAGTCCTTGGGTTAGTCCTACCCAAGTAGTTCCAAAGAAAGCGGGCATAACGGTCATTCCAAACAAAGAGGGTGAATTAGTACCGACACGTGTCCCCACTGGATGGAGGATGTGCATTGACTACAGGAAGCTAAATACTGTGACCCGAAAGGATCATTTTCCTTTGCCATTCATGGACCAAATGCTAGAACGGGTGGCGGGCCATAAGTATTACTGCTTCTTGGATGGATACAGTGGGTATAATCAAATTGAGATTGCTCCTGAAGATCAGGAGAAAACCACGTTCACGTGTCCATTCGGTACTTTCGCCTACCGACGAATGCCATTTGGCTTATGTAATGCACCGGCTACCTTTCAGCGGTGCATGCTAAGCATCTTTAGTGACATGGTCGAAAACATCCTTGAAGTTTTCATGGATGACTTTTCAGTATTCGGCCATAGCTTCGAGGATTGCCTCAGCAATCTCGAACAGGTTTTAATGAGGTGTGAGGACAAACACCTAGTCTTGAATTGGGAGAAGTGTCACTTTATGGTGACCAAGGGTATAGTTCTAGGCCACATAATATCCGATGAAGGAATCCAAGTGGATAAGGCTAAGATCGACATAATCTCAAATCTACCTGTCCCCCGTACAGTGCGAGACATTCGTTCATTCCTAGGGCACGCAGGTTTTTATCGTCGATTTATCCAGAATTTCAGTGCAATCTCTCGACCCCTTTGTCAACTTCTTGTCAAAGATACACCTTTCGAGTGGTCAGAGAGTTGCCAAAAGTCCTTTGAGGAGCTAAAAGATCTCCTCACCTCTGCACCTATAATACAGGCACCCGACTGGAGTTTGCCTTTTGAATTAATGTGCGATGCTAGTGATTACGCCATTGGCGCAGTCCTAGGCCAGAGAAAGGACAATAAGCCACATGTGATATACTACGCCAGCCGAACCTTAAATGACGCTCAAATGAATTACACTACCACCGAGAAGGAGCTGCTGGCTGTAGTATTCGCTCTGGACAAGTTTAGGTCTTACCTGATAGGGTCGCCAATCGTCTGTTTTACAGATCATTCGGCCCTCAAGTATCTTTTGTCAAAGAAAGACGCTAAACAACGGCTTATTCGCTGGATACTCTTACTCCAAGAGTTTGATTTAACAATCAAAGATAAGAAAGGAGTAGAGAATGTGGTTGCGGATCATTTATCCCGGTTGACTTTTACCGATAACACTGAATCCCAATCCATTAAAGATGAGTTCCCAGATGAACAGCTACTGGCAGCAAGTAGTCTGCCTTGGTATGCTGATGTGGTAAACTACCTCGTCACGGGTGAGACACCGACTCATTGGTCGAGCCAGGACAGAAAACGGTTCCTCTCGTTCGCACGCCATTTTTTCTTCGATGACCCATACCTTTTCAAATACTGTGCTGATCAGGTCATCAGGCGTTGCGTACCCAACGAGGATATAACCGTCATATTAGCGTCATGCCATTCTGAGGCATGCGGTGGCCATTTTGCGTCACAGAAGACCGCACAAAAAGTGTTGCAAAGCGGTTTTTACTGGCCTACAGTCTTCAAAGATGCTTTTTCCTTTTGCAAGACATGCCAACGCTGTCAAAAGCTTGGAACCATTTCTAAAAGGAATTCTATGCCTTTAACCCCTATCATCACAATTGAGATATTCGATTGTTGGGGCATAGATTTTATGGGCCCATTTCCCAAGTCAAATAACTGTGAGTACATACTCCTTGCTGTGGAGTATGTATCCAAATGGGTAGAAGCGATACCAACGAGA
Source organism: Hydrangea macrophylla (assembly GCA_033977485.1). Lineage (NCBI taxonomy): Eukaryota > Viridiplantae > Streptophyta > Magnoliopsida > Cornales > Hydrangeaceae > Hydrangea > Hydrangea macrophylla. The sequence continues at coordinate 1,845,541 of CM066992.1, forward strand.
CGAAATGACCACAGAACGGTCATGTCATTTCTAAGAGAGCATATTTTGTCTCGTTTTGGTACTCCGAAAGCTTTACTAAGTGACCAAGGCAAGCATTTCTGCAATAGGCCTTTGGAGTCACTTCTCAAGAAATACGGAGTTCATCATAAAATCGCTCTTGCCTATCATCCACAGTCTAATGGGCAAGCAGAATTGGCTAACCGAGAAATCAAGCATATTCTCGAGAAAACGGTTAGTTCCAATCGAAAAGACTGGGCATACAAATTGACTGACGCGTTATGGGCATACCGCACTGCCTATAAGACGAATCTTGGTATGTCCCCGTATAGACTAGTTTACGGGAAAGCTTGCCACCTTCCTGTTGAAATTGAACATAAAGCTTATTGGGCGACACGCTCATTGAACTTTGATATTCAAGAGGGAGGTCAGCTACGCAAGCTCCAACTTGCAGAGCTAGAGGAAATACGACGGGATGCGTATGACTCTGCAAAGTTGCATAAGGAAAAGTTGAAGGCTCGACACGATCGTACGATTTTTCGTAAATCATTTGAGCCGGGGCAGAAAGTGTTGCTGTATGACTCTCGCCTCCATCTTTTCCCAGGAAAACTCCGTTCCCGGTGGACAGGCCCGTTCATCGTAAAAACTATTTTTCCACATGGGGCGGTTGAGATTGTTAATCCCAAGAACGATGATTGTTTCAAGGTCAATGGCCAAAGATTAAAGCCGTTCTTGGAGAACTTCCACTCTGAAGTCGAGCACATCCAGCTGGATGAGCCCAGCTATTCTCATGATTAAAAATCCAAAGTGGAATTCCACATTGTTGTTGTATTCCTTTTTCTTTCCTTGCATTTTAGTTTCTCTCTCTTTTGTTTCTTTTTAGGTGTTCGTTCTTTATTTCGTGTTTGTGATTTAGTTCTAATCCATTATTCCTTAAACCACTCTGTTGCAGGTGCGTAGATGCGAGGTGATGATGTTCACTCTGTCGGTTCTTGGGCGGATTCAGAATGTCGCTGTGGTACCTGGATTGAGGGCGAACTCATACCTTGCCCCTTGCTTCATCAGGACCCTGAAGCTCATTCTCTTATTGATGCTGCTCAAGGGTACATTCCATATCCACCAGCCCTCCTGGATATCAACCCATACGAAAATATGGGATTTCAGGATGATGATGATGTGGAGGAGGATGATGACCTGTACATGGGACGCATGGTGGATGACGCACTCATGGCGCAGTGGGAAAACGATGACATGTGGGAGCCATGGGAGGATCATGTCCTTCAGGATGTCGTCCCAGAACGCCACAATGCTGTTTTTGTTTTCGTGGACGATTTCCTCATACTTGAGTTGGTCCCATACCGCTACGTGCACCTGAGCTACTTGCTATTCAGGCTCCAATGCCCCTTACCAGCTAGTGCACTTTGGGAACCAATGCCAATAGTGAGGTTGGAACTTGTCACATTTCTTTGTAATTCTTGTTTCTTTTCTTTGATTTTCTTTTTGTGATAATTTGTGTTTCTTGTGTTCTGTTGTTTTAATTTCAGTGTGTGTCTTTTGTCCAGGATTGTCACTATGTTCCTAAATGGCATCCCGGTATTCCTTCCACATCAACTGATTCATGGTCTTGGGCCCTACATAAGGCCCCCACTCACTCCGCCGCAAGAGGAGGGTCCATTGCACAATCACACTCCGTTATCCTTGTCTCCATCCGGATCACCTCTTGCATGGGCTTGCCATTCCTTGGAGACTCCAGACTTGGTTGATGATGTCCTTGCTGCGTTTCGATTGTTCTGGGAAAGGGAATCATCGAGTTTGGACTTCACGTCTGAAGATTCGGCGGATTATGAAGAGATCGTGGAAGAGGAAATTTTTATACTCGAAGACTAGTGCTACATTTCAGTTGTTTCTGTTCAATTTCAATTCTTGTTTAGCAACTGGAATGTAATCCTTGACAATTTGTTTTCAGTTTTAGTTTTAGTCTTAGTTTTGGTTTTCTAGTTCAATAAGGTTTTAACCACAGTTGGGGATGATAATGGTGCAATTTGGATGCAATAATAAAGTTTTTTTTTATATATATAAATTGCGATTTTCTATTCTGGGGAGGAATTTCTGTCATACATGCTTGTTCTTCACCTGTTATTTCAGTCTATCTGCATGTCCAGATTTGTTTATGATAGTTGGGGGTGATGTAGTTCATATCCCATTGAATTCTGGAATTTTTGTGTTCGATCGATCGAACTCAGTTCGATCGATCGAAACCTGAATGTTCAAGCGCTTGTAGTTTATGTTCAATCGATTGAAGGATTTATGTTCGATCGATCGAACATAGTTCGATCGATCGAACGAGGCATTTAAACGAGGCGTCTTCAGGACATTTCTTCATTTCCTTCCTCCTCACCCTCAATCGCTCGAAGACAGGGAGAGGGCGACTCGGCAGATTTTAGTTTCTGGCATCCCAAAAGGGAGCCCTGATCAATCCTCTGATCCCCCTCATCTTCATCTCATCATCTCTCCATCCCCACAGCGGGTTATTCACCGAGGTAGGCCCCACTCATTTGTGTTTTTCTTTTCTTTCTGGTTGTGTTAGAAAATCCCAAGGGGGTGTCCCCTTGGTCTTAGGATTGTCTTTTGATTAGTGTAACCTAGGTTTTCTTTTCGTTTCTGCGATTACTGGACAACGCTGTGTTCGATCGCTCGAACTGGTTTCGAGCGATCGAAGGGGAGAGGTTCGAGCGATCGAACAATTTTCAAGCGATCGAAGTCTACTCCAGTTCGATCGATCGAACTCAGTTCAATCGATCGAACTCCAGCAGTGTTTGTTTTGTTTCTTTTTCTTCCTATTCTTATCTGTATCTTGTGTGGTCTTATTTTCAGGACTGCAAGATGAATCCAGTGACGGGCTATCATAAGTCCAAGCCCCTCGATCGTACTATACCAGATCCGGTACCCGCTCACGGGTTCCGGAATAACGAGGATAGGGTTTGGTTCGAGCGGTACTTCCAGACTCGGATGGTTATGATTGAGCGCCCCATTGAGCATATCTGGACTGAGAGCCCGTGGTTCCTCACACGGATCCGCGCGATGCCGCACTGGTTCAATCTCCTGTCGTTGGCCAAGAGGGTCAACCTATCCTGGATCAGAGGTGCGTGTGCGACTATGATCAGCGACCCGTTTACACCATTCACCTATCATGCCTTCTTTCGGAGTCGCTCATTCATCATCAGTCCCGCGACCGTTTCCGCCGCATTGGGGGTACCAGAGGTACCTAATTATGTTTGCCCCCACCGGCCTGATGCACCCGTGACCCCACCATCCGCTATTATCAGGGAGCTCACTGGAGGCGCCGTTCCGTCTTGGGATGGCGATGCTTTGATCGAGGACCACTCTCTCACCGATGACTACCACATGCTTCATTTGGTCCTCAGCAATTGCCTCCTAGTGACGTCCTATAGAGAGAAGATCGCGGCTTGGTATGCGCGAGTCTTATATGCTGTGGGGACGGGTCAGCCTGTTTGTATACCACGACTATATATTGATTTTATGGTCCACCCCACCCGTTATATCTCGTCCAGGAAGCACCTGAAGGGTGCTTGGGCTATTCAGAGGGTCATGGCCGATGCCGGGTTCCTCGAGCTCCCTGGAGATGATATCCGCCCTTCTCCCCGCCGATTTAGCGAGGCGGCTGCTCGCCGCTCCGACGCTCAGAAGAGGAAGCGCAAGGGGAAAGGGACAGCGAGGGTGCGGGGGAGGAAGAAGAGGCGTGGCGGTACAGACACGGAGGCCGGAGCTTCAGGGACACCCACCGAGGTGGAGGAGCTTGATTCGGATGATGAGGATGATCCAGTTGCTGCGGTTCAGCAGTTTGAGCTGCGACAGCGGTCGCAGTCTCGTGCCCAGGGAGAGTCTTCTTCTTCTGTGCCTCTCCCGACAGTTCGCGAGCTATTATTGGAGGAGAGAGAGGCCAGGATTAGACTCGAGGGCCGGATGGATCAGATCCAGACTCTACTGGAGTCCATTTTGATTCAGATAGGGGTTGATCAGGCTGTTCACTCTGCTCACCATCCCACGGCCACCCCATCTGCTCCGCCTGCTGCTGATCCGTCACATGTTGCTACTCCTACGGATCCACCACTTACTGATCCACCATCTGCTACCCCAGCTGCTGAGGCTACTGATCCGGTTTCGACCGCTGCTTCCGAGCCATCTACTACTCCTACTACTACTGTATTGCCACCTGCTCCTATCGACATCCCTTCTGATATAGCCGATGATACGCCATCTGGGGTCGATTAGTTTTAGTCGGGGAGGTGGCATTTATATATTTTTGGTTTGTTGTATATGCTGGTGGTTTTTGGGTGTTTTATTTGGTTAGATGGTATTGTATGGACAGTATTTATCACTGCTTGTATTTTATTTTATTTTGTTCATATTCCAGTGGTTTCGATTGATTGGATCATGGTTTTATTGTATTATTGTTATCTTTTGATCCTGTCTATTTTGGAGATTGTGTTCTACTTTTTTATGCTAGGTTGCTTTGCTTGCGATCATCATTTGCGCTATACAGGTGATACCCATCTCTTTTATTTATTGAAAATCAACTTCTGAGGACTTTGTTGTTTTCAGTTGGGGGTAGGAGACAATAGATAGGTATACACCCATAATAATCAGGTTTTGCACTTAGATATGTTTTAAATTTAATGAGAACACAGTCTGTTAAAATTTAAAAAAAATTTTATTGAATAGTATTGATAGAATAACTCTGAATAACCTTTTCTGCTTGTTAATTAGACAATGATACATTTGTAGTATTCTTATCTTTTTATGGATTAAATCCACGCGGTTTTTCTGTATCATCGAAATGAATTGCATCTGTAAAGCTGTTATGTACCCAACACTTTTGTGCACTAATTGGCAGCTATGTAGAAAATCTGAAAATGGAGTTAAAATGAATATTGTGCGAAAAAGAACAAGTAGTGGAAGCTAATAACCCCTTGTGAGCTTTTGAGCCGATCTTCATTTCTGAGGGGATTCGCATACATTGTCGAATGTTTTTTCTTGCATATACTTGGTAAATTCGTTGTTAAGTCTCAGTCTTCGTTAAAAATTTTTGACTGCCTGTTAGAGGAGAACGTTCAGGATTTACCAATTAAAACTCAATGAACACTTAAGTGCTAAAAATTGAAAGTTGAGAAAATGATTCAAGCCATCGTTTACCCATTCTTTTACCTAATATAGTTTCACCTACATTCATTGAATTATTTCACCCCTGATCCTACTCAAGTAAATATTTCCAATGAAATCACAAGAATCCAAATCCTTGATCTATACCTTGACCTCATTGAGCCGTTTGATAAATTTGTTGAGAATGAGTTATCAAAGTATGTGAAATGGAAGGAAGTTGTTGTGGGATATTCCAGGTTAAAAAAAAAAAAAAAAAAAAAAAAAAAAAATGAACGATGAATGAAGGAGAAGAGAAAAAGAACATAAGAAATGAATGGGAAATTGGGTGGAGAAAAGAATAAAGAATAAAAAGAGAAGTGGAAATTCCATCACATACTAAAAAGCACACTCTTCTCTACAACACCCCCACCTACTAAATAAAAGCCATAATTCAAAGTCTTGAAGATTCTCAACAATTGGTTTGAACATGAAAGTGTGAGTTGAGTTATCCACGGTATTTCGCTCCTCTAGTAAGTAGTATTCCATTCATGAGACTTTACACTCTTAAATGTCCGTTTTTCATAGAGTAAAGTATGAAAGCATTAGCACTTAGAATATCATTCTTTTCAAAGCTTTCATACTATGTGCGATCATTGTAAAGCAAGTTTCTGAGAGACGTTCTTTTTGAGTGTGACCAATGTGAGAATTGAGCTAAAACTGCAAGTTTCCAAAGTACAATAATCTAGACAACTCTTAATAAGGGTTGGACGCATGGTTGTTAATTCCACACACACACGGGTGCATGGTGGTAATACATTTGTATATTTTACTTGGTGATATAGGAGAGCATGTGGATCTCTTTCATGGGTTGATAGAGGATATTATATTCTTGTAGAGTTGAATTAACAGTTTAATGGAAGGGGGAATTCTACAAAGTTATTCTAATTCTTTTTGAGCTAAAAATTGGAATTTTGTGGGTATATTCACTGCAAACCCTCACGAGACAACACTCGTCCACTAGGGGGAACCTAGGGGTTTAACGGCTTGTTGCATTCGCTAAATGCAACCGCGATTCCTGCGAAAGTGAGTTAGGATTTTTTTTTTCTCTCTATCTTAGTTTAGGTTGTTTTTAGTTTTTCTTTGTTTCTTAGTCGTGGTAGTATTAGTTTAGGAGTTTTTAGCTTATTTTTATTTTCGCTTTATCGCTAGGGACTAGCAATAAGCTAGTTGGGGGTTGTGCAAAGTGGGGGTATTTGTAAAATACAACCGCGCTAAAAGGAAGAATTGTATTAGTTTTCATCACAATTTCCCATGTTATCCGCAATTTGCATTACATGGCTAATTTTTATACAGTATGATTAATCTATGATAAGTTGTATTGTTTTAGCTGTTGTTTATGCAGATCACTGCTGTGCGGACTGAATAGAGGAACATCAGAATAAATGGAATGCTGGAATGCAAACAAAAGAAGTCAAAGCTGAAAAGCGGAGTTCGATCGCTTTAAGACGGTTCGATCGATCGAGCGTTCGATCGCTCGAAGAGAGTAGAAGCGCTTAAAGATCAAGGGTTCGATCGATCGAGATCCGTTCGATCGATCGAACGGGGTATTTCCAGAAACATTTGCGTGCGCAGCAGAATGCGGGTTTAACCCTAGTGCTTTAGGTTTTTCTATTTATATGCGTTTTGTAGACGTCCATAGGGACGCCCACTTTTACATTTTAGCAGTTTAGAAGGAGAGATAGAGAGTTTGTTTGGTTTTTTGTAGGTTTTTCATATTGTGGATTGGATTTCTCAAAGTTTATACAAGTATCTTCTGTTCCAGGTTATTTATATATTGTTATTTTCATATTCTGCACGTGTTAGACGTAGTTAGATTGCTTGTTTTACGGTGTGGCATGCTAAATATTTATATAACCATAGATTTTAGAGTTTTCATGAATAACTCGCAACCAAACATGGTATTAAAGTTTTCTTACGTTAAAAATCAATCCTCGACACTCCAGACGATGTCTGAGTAGTCCCAGGTTGGGAGATCACGATGAAACAGTGATCTCCAGCCTCTGCCATGCAGCAGAATAATCGCTGTGTTCGATCGATCGAAGTCAGTTCGATCGATCGAACCAGAGACAGTCAAGCGATCGAAGTTAGTTCGATCGATTGAGGGATGAAGGTCTTCGATCGATCGAAGGCGCGTCGATCGATCGAACTCTCGGATTCTTGAGGATGTTACCTGCAGTATTCCAGGACTTTTTGTTTTAGGACTTGTTATCATTCTGTCCCAAATAAATGCTCAGTCTGTCAAAACAGTTTTAAAACTAAGGCCCTAAGGCATTTTCTTTCAATACATTTTGCAAACCATCTTCAATGCTAACACCATTGAGGATGCGAGTCTTAACTATTGAATTAAACCGCTTTTGTGTATTTCAATTTAACTGTGATGATATGGTCCCGGTCATGAAAGGGCCATAGAATCTTTATTTATTTTGAGGAATACGGAAAACTGTAGGTAATATGCTCCATTGTGCTTCAAGGTAAATGCATGGTAGATGGCTAGGTTACTGCGGATTCGTGTAATCCCAACGCTTTCTTTTTAAAGTTAAACTCCTTAATTCTAAGTACTGTTTTAATTAGCTAGTTAGATTGTTTAGTTAATTTTAATTACTTTCATTAGTAACCTTAGTTTGTGGAACTTCGTGTTCTGCACCATCATTCAAACTTAGTTATTTTATTTTGTTTTCTGTAGAGGTTAGTCTAATTCGATAGGTCAACACCTTCCCTGTGGGATCGACCTTGTCTTACCAGATATTACTTGCACGTCTACCTACACTTGGGTACTGCACAAGAGCGCACAAGAAAATTCTCGTGTCAACAAGCGGGGGTATTTGTAAAATACAACCGTGCTAAAAGAAGAAAATGCACTGATTTAGTTTACAACTCCTTGTCATTTATGCACTTTGTATCACAATGCTAGTTTTTACACAATATAATTAATCTATGATAAGTTGCATTGTTTTAGCTATTATTTGTGCAGATTATTATTTTGCTGTGAGAAGAAATGAATAATAGGATAAAGGGAATGTTGGATTACAAGCAAGAAAATTCAAAGCTGAAATACAGAGTTCGAGCGATCGAGGATGTTCAATCGATCAAGATTTCGATCGATTGAGGACAGTTAAAGCGATCGAGTAATCCAGAAGTTCAATCAATCGAGTGATGTTCGATCAATTGAACATGGCTTTTATCATAACTTACGCGCACGCAGTAGAACAGTTGTAATTAACCCTAGCATTAGGTTTATGTATAAATACTCGTTATGTTTGCGTCCAGATTGACGCCCACTTTACTTTTCATCAGTTTATATAGAGAGAGGAGAGTTTGTTCTTGATTGTTGTAGGTTTGAAGCTTTGGATATTGCTTTTAGGATTGATTTCCACAGTTTAATATAAGTTCCTCGTTTCAGGTTCTGCAATCTTAGTTTATTTACATTCTGCTTGCTTAATATCGTAGTTTAATCTGTTAGAATCATTAGTTTTAGTAGTACTAGACTTTAATGAACTTTCACGTTAAAAATAGATCTAAGATACTCCAGACCATGTCTGAGTAGTCCTAGGGTTGGGAGATCACGATGAAATAGTGATCTCCAGCCTCTACCATGCACCAGAATAATTCCTGTGTTCGATCGATCGAAGTTAGTTTGATCGATCGATACAGAAATACAGTCAATCAATCGAAGACATTTCGATCGATTGAGAGATGATGATTTGCGATCGATCGAAAGCTTGTCGATCGATCAAACTTTCAGATTCTTGAGAACATTCTATGCAGTATTCCTGGACTTTCTATTTTTGAGATTCGTTATCAAACTGTCCCAAAATGCTCAGTTTGTCAAAACAGTTTCTGAACTTAAGGCCTTAAGGCATTTTTCTTCAATAACTTTTGCAAACCACTTTGAATGCTAACACCATTTAGAGTGTAAGTCATAACTATTGATTTAAACCGCTTTCTTGTGTTTCAAATTAACGGTGATGATGTAGTCCTAGTCATGAAAGGGCTATGGATTCTTTATTTTAAGAGAAATACGGAATACTGTAAAAGATGTACTCCATTGAGCTTCAATGCAATTGCATGGTAGACGGCTAGGTCGCTGTGGATTCGTGTGATCCCAACTTTCCCCTTTTATCAAGTAAAAACCCGTTTTAAAATATCGCTTTAGTGAATTAGTTAATCATTAGTTTAATTTAGTTGCTTTACATTTAGTAGTTGATAATTGTGGAACTTAGTGTTCCACACCTTTCTTGATTATTGAATTTTATTTCCTTTTTAGAGTTTAATCTAAGTTTTTTATCTCTCAACCTTCCCTGTGGGATCGACCTGGTCTTAACCAGAATACTACTTGCACAATTACCTACACTTGGGTATAGCACACAAGCACACACAACATTTTACTCGTGTCAGTTTCCACCAACCATCAATACACGCCACATCCCTGGCTTCCTGCTTGGGCCATCCACTCATGCCCCTTAGACATGCGGTCTAAATTGCCTCTTGTGACATAATAATAGTCCACTCCCAAAACGGGAGGCTAGATCTATTGGAACACTATAAGTCTCCCTTTCATCCACATAACCATCTTAGCATGCTCACATATAATTCATTACACCATGCTTTTCACATATACATGTGTGGATATCGCAGTTTAGCCACGTTTTTTTAAAACTTTTTCAAATTCAAAATACAAATACGAGTCTCCACTTAATTTTATAAAGGAAAATTAAGAAACCATTTTAAGAGCAAACTGATTTTTTGGAAACCAGAGGTTTCTAGGTCCAGGGATTATGGAATGAGACGAGAAGGACTCAAGGAGCACGACGGACTAAAACACATCCTCTCATCCTATCTCGTGATAGGCCTCTACTCAACATCCTTTTTAATCGAATTGTTAATCTAAGCACGCCCTCAACTAATACATATATATACATTACAAAAGCATGTCGAAAGGGGTGAAAGATTGCTAACGATAAAAGGCATACAAAACCACGTAAGCATACAAAACCACGTAATTCAAAATAGCAAGCAAGATGATATGCAATAGAGAACAAGGAAACTTACCCGGGATCCAACTGATATATTGAAACGTGCAATGCATACGAAAAATAGAAAATCCTAGAATAATATCTCTAATTCATATATACACATAAGGCAAGTCCTAATTCTAAGGTGTCGCATATGGATTCGAAAATTAATAAAATCAAGAAATAAATAAACTAGAGAGGAGTCGAGGAATCATACTTCTATAGCGCTACAAAACAAAGGGTTAGTCCACATGCTTTGAACAAGATATAATATCGAATCCTTACTAACATACCCAAACTTATAGCTTAAATCTATCAAGCATGAAAGAATTTGACATAATCATAAATTTCTTCTAATTGGTTGGAAATACAATGTCTCTATAGATATACAAGTCTCAACTAGGAGCCAATGTAATGTCCATATAGAGATGATATAATCCCAACATGATCATTAGGAACCCATAATTATGTTCAACTAATTAACGCTCGATAGGTACAAGAAAATCCAGTCAAAGTCAAACTGCCACCTCAGCAGGGAAATGCCAAGTCATCCAAAATGGGCACTCATTACTCAGCCATCCCGGGTTGTCCGGCCAAGACCTCCCAGTCTAGGACCATAGCTTGGGCTTACGATATAAACTCGACCCACAATGGCCGCAATCCGGGCCTGATCCCGTGACTTGCTCCATAAGATTCCAAGCAGTTTTCTATCTCCGCTAGAAGGCTAATGGAAGGTGCAAGTTGTTTCCTAATCCACTTAGGAAATTCCCATTATTGGTATCAATCAATTTTAATTAGATTGGATTTCCTAAGCTGTTTAGTTACCTTGTGCGGGTGGTCTCTTACATCTATAAAAGGGACCACTCACCCTCATTAAAGGAGATCGTATTCTTATTTCAGAGAATAGCAATATATATCACTCATACACATACACCTGGCCATTTTTTTGGTAGTGCCACCCTCTTTGTTGGTTCACCAAAGGCCGCTGGTGATTTGTTAGTGAACGCCCTCCGACACACACGTGGATGTAGGTCACCTAGTTAACGGGGCTAAACCACATACAAACTTATTTTGTCCTTATCTTCTTATTCTTACCCAATTTTTGGCATCATCAGTTTGGCACCGCCTATGAAAATCGAAAAACTTCTCCATAAACAAATCACTTTCTACCATGGCTCCTCATAAAAATAAGAAGACAGCTCTGCCATCGGGTCAGGCGGACCCATCGGCCTATCAATCAGTGGCCTCCATGACTCCTAAGCAAGTCACTATAGCTCTAGAGCAACTTCTAGAGGGCCAGTGCCAGACCCAGCAGCAAATTGAGGCTCTGCTGGCTCGACAGAACAAGCCCGCATAGACCGAGGTGCAACCCGAGAACGATGATCGTGGTTAGTTTCCCCGGCATACCAAATGACGTGCCTATACCACGCCAACATCTCCCTAGGAGGTTGAGCGGCTTGGGAATGAAGAGTATGGTCGGGATCCTATACAAACCAGGGAACATACCCGGGCCAGCCAAAACCACACGGGGGACGCCCGGGACATCATCAACAACAAACGCACTGCCAAAGAGGATGGACAAGAGCGACAGGCCCAGGAATCAGTCTAGAACAGCTCGGTTAGGGGCCGAAGCATTCTCAGGCACATAATTAACCAAGGCCAGAGTCGAACCCTATCCCTGAAGACAGCTCACCCAAGTTGAGCTCTCAGAGAGGGTTAGGAAGTAAATCGATACGGAGGAGTTCCTGAAGTCCAAACATTCCAACTTCACGAGAGATGAGTCCCCAATATTCAAAGGCAAACGTGAGGGTTTTGAGAAGGGCTCGGGAAAGAAGCCGAGGCAGGATCAGCAGAGAGGCGGTCGGGATCAGGCCCCGATTGCCTTCACACCTCTTTTCTGGCCTTTCCACGAAGTCATGGCCGCCGCCGAGACCCAGAGGCTATTCAAATAACCAACAAAGCTGAAGAGCCCGCCTGAGAAGAGAAATTAGGACAAATTTTTCCGGTACCACAAAGATCATTGTCACGACACAGAGGACTGTTTTAAGATAAAGATCACCATTGAGAAGCTTATCGAGTAGGGACACCTCACCGAGTTCGTCACCGTAGATAGAAGATCCCGGCCAAACGCCCGAGCTCAAGAATAACCCTAACCTCTCGATAAAATCAACGTGATCTCTAGAGGAACATCGGACGAAGGGGTCTCACAGTTGGTTAGGAAGAGGCATGCTCGGGCATCCCGAGCAGATGTCTTACATGTCCAACCAACCACCACCCAACTGACTGACATGATAACATTCTCATATGATGATATAAAGGATCTGTGTTGCCCCCACAACGATCCACTAGTGGCGACACTCTCCATTTCAAATTATGTGGTCAAGAGGGTGTTAGTAGACACGGGCAGCTCCTTTTTGATATTTTGTTCATCTTAGCCTTCTATCAGTTTGGGATATCAAGGGATAGGCTCCGACCAGTAGCCACTCCCCTGGTAAGGTTCAATGGACCTAGCACACAACCACTCGGTAAAATTGAGCTTCCAGTTCTCATGGGGACCTACACCCAGTAAGTCTCCATACTTGCAAACTTTATGGTGGTAGAAGCATCGTCTGCCTACAATGTCATCCTAGGAAGGCCAACGCTCAACAAGGCCAAGGCAGTAGTGTCAACATACGGCCTAGTGATCAAGTTTCCAACCCCACGGTCCTGGGAGCTTACGTGAAGACCAAGCAATCGCTCGGAGCTGTTATGACAGCTCTTTGCGCAGAGAAGTAGTTACAGAAACATTGAACATTCAGGAGATGGACCCGAGGGACATAAAGGACGGAGTAGGACCGGTAGAAGAACTGGAGTAAGTGGTGTTGGACCCCCAACTCCCAGACTGGTCCGTCAATATTGGCACTCTTCTAGAGCTAGGTCTCAGAGGGAAATTGATCCAGTTCCTGCGAGAGAGCTAGGACGTCTTCGCATGGTGCCACGAAGATATGCCTGGGATTGATCCCCGGGTCATCTCCCACCATCTCAACATCAACTCGAGTACCCGGCAGGTCAAGCAGAATAGGAGGGACATGGCCCCTAAAAGACAAGTAGCAGTACGTGAAGAAATACAAAAGCTCGTGAAGGCAAAGTCTGTCCGAGAGGTCCACTGTCCCAATTGGTTAGCAAAAGTTGTACTAGTCAAGAACATCAATGGGAAGTGGAGAATGTGTGTGGATTTTATAGATCTGAACAAGGCTTGCCCCAAGGATTGCTATTCACTACCTAGGATAGACCTCCTTATGGACTCCACAGCCGCTCACTCATTTCTTTCGTTCATGGACACCTACTCGGGGTACAACCAGATCAGCATGTATCCTGGGGACGAAGAGAAGATTTCCTTCATCACAGACCAAGGGATATATTGTTACAAGGTGATGCCCTTTGGCCTCAAAAATGCCGAGGCAACTTATCAACGCCTGGTCAATTCCATGTTCAAAGACTTAATCAGGAAATCGATGGAGGTCTACGTCAATGATCATTTGGTCAAAAGCCGAGACGAGTCTAACCATCTCAAGCACTTGGCCGGAGCCTTCAGCATCTTAAGAAAGTACTAGATAAGGTTGAACCAGGCCAAGTGCACATTTGGAGTCTCATCCGGAAAGTTTCGGGGTTATTTGGTAAGTCGGCGAGGAATTGAGGCAAACCCCGAGAAGATTTAAGCTATTATTAACATGCGGTTACCCAGGTCAACCAAAGAAGTTCAGAGTTTGGCCGGACGGGTAGCCGCAATGAACATATTCATATCCTAGCTACCGACTGGTGTCTTCCATTTTTTAAAATCCTCCGCAAAGCCCTTCAGTGGTCGAAGGAGTGCGAGAAGGCTTTTTAGGAAGTCAAGAAGTACCTGACGTCGCCCCCTCTGCTCTCAACGCCCATACCAGAGGAAGAGTTGTTCTTGTACTTGGTGGTATCACCCTCAACGGTAAGCTCAGCACTCATCCGAGAGGAGCACAAGATAGAGTTCCTAGTCTATTATACTAACCGAGTGCTTCAAGGCACGAAAAGTCGGTACTCCTGCATTGATAAACTTGTTTTTGGCCTCGTCACCTCCACCCGGAGACTTCACACGTACTTTCAGCCACATGTTATTATGGTCCCCACGGATCAACCACTCTGTCGGATCCTGAGTAGGCCAGAGACATCTGGAAGGCTCATTAAGTGGGAATTGAAGTTGGAAGAATTCGAAGTAGTCTATTGTCCCCAAACGGCAATCAAGGGGCAGGCAGTGGCAAACTTTCTTGAGGAATTCACGTATCTGGAAGACTCAGTCGAAGAGCTCAACCCGCCTGATCTACCGCCCAGTCTAAAGTCTAACGCCCCGACCTGGGTACTTGATGTGGATGGGTCTTCCAACAAACAGGACAGCGGGGTAGGGATCAGTCTGACCACACCTGACGGAATCCAGCTAAAATATGCACTAAGGTTCAGGTTCTAGGCCTCCAATAATGAGGCCGAGTACGAGGCCCTATTGATTGAATTGTAGTTGGCTACTTTGATAGGTGCACTGCAAGGAATGGTACAATGACTCCCAACTCGTGGTCAATCAAGTTATCCAAGAGTATGAAGCCCGGGAAGACAATATGGTGGCCTACCTTGCCCTGGTTAGGTCAGTCATCAAGAAGCTTAAAGGGTTCTCCATCACACAGATCCCGAGGGAAGAAAACAGGAGAGTTGACCGGTTAGCCCACCTTGTTTCATCTTCTAAGTTAGACCTACCCAGGATAAGGATAGAATATTTACCTGAGCCTACTTTGGCCAACCCAGAAGGCATGGAGGTTGAACCGGTCACTTTAGGGTCCAGCGGGATGGATCCGATTGTGACATTCCTCACAACTTAAGGCTTACCAAACGAAAAAGATGAAGCCCGATGGGTAAGATACCGGGTGGCCAGATATCATCTCATCGATAGCATGCTCTATGTTCTCTATCCCCTATCTCCGATGCGTTCACCCCACCCAAGTTCAAGGAATATAATATGAAATCCACAAGGGAATATGTGGAACCCACATAGAAAGTCGGGCATTTTCTCTCAAAGCTCTATTACAAGGGTACTACTGGCTGACGATGGCCCGAGACTCTCGGGGGTACATCAAAAAATGTGACAAGTGTTAGAGGCATGCCAACATGATCAACAGCCCGGCACACTTCCAAACTCCAATCCTCAGCCCCTGGCATTTGCTCAGTGGGACATTGATATCGTCGGTCCCCTCTCAATGGAAAAAGGCCAAGTCAAATTTGCCGTCATCGCCATGGAATATTTCACTAAGTGGGTAGAAGCTGAGCCCTTGGCAACGAGCACCGAGAAAAAGATGGAAAGTTTGGTTGACAAAAACATTCTCAGTAGGTTCGGCATCCCCTAGGTCCTAGTCAGCGCCAACGATAGGCAGTTGGACACCCCGGTATTTAGGCTGTTCTACTCGAGCTATGGTATATCAAATCATTATTCTTCTCCCGAGCACCCTCAAGCCAAAGGCCAAGCCGAGGTGACAAACCAGACAATTCAATAGTCAATTAAAACTAGACTTGAAAATGCCAAAGGCCTTTGGGCAGAAGAACTACCGACCCTTCTATGGGCCTACCGTACCACTCCCCGAGCGGCAACAGGGAAAACACCATTCTCACTTACCTATGGTTTTGAGGGAGTGGTACCCACATAGCTTGGATTGTCGACTTAGCAAGGAGCAAATTTTAGCGAGCAGGGCAACGAGGAACCCTCAGAGGAGATCTCGACTTAATAGAAGAGAAAAGGGAACGGGCATATCTGAAAGTAGCAGCCTATAAACAGCAGGTCTCTCGGTATTTCAACAGCAAAGTCAAGCACCGTAGTTTTTAAATAGGAGACCTCGTTCTTAAGGCGATAAACCAGTCTACCAATGTCTCGACCCACAGAAAATTAGGGCCAAACTGAGGACCATACAGGGTTACCCGGTTCAATCGGCCCGGCACTTACTAGTTACAGACTCTGGACGAGCAAGATCTGTCTCACCCTTGGAACATACAGCATCTCCGCAAGTATTTTCAGTGATGCTTGGATAAGAGCAGGTTAGTATTGGTTAGGAAATTTGTAGCTCTCCTCGAGTAATTATTATGATTTTCAAAAGGAATTAAGATTTTTTTGTTTTTGCTGCAAGTAATGACCCCTACCAGTGTTTCGTGAAAAAAAAACTCGAGATCACATCCGAGGCACAAAAGACCTCGGAATCACACCTGAGGCACAAAAGACCTCGGGACCACACTCAAGGCACAAAAGACCTCGGACTCAAACCCAAGGAGCATAAGACCTCAGGGTCATATCTGAGGCACCGGCTTCGCTTAGGTCCATAACCGATAATGGGGGGCAAATCTCCCTAGGTGGCTAATGATAGCAAGCTTAAAAAGACCCTAAAACCACCAACGTTCTAGGTAGTAACAGGAAATCACACCGAGCAGTGACAGGGCTTGGAATTCCAAAACATTCCTAAGTACCTACAGTGCCCAGAGCAGCTGTCTGGGTAGTAACAAGAACAAAATCTTATACTATACCGGACGGGACCTTCAAACCTAAGTTTTTAAGTACACGTCCCTAGAAGACCAAGTGCTCTCCACCGGTCACGGTCTTAAAGCTTTTGCTAATGCAAGGTCTTGACAAGGCTTACCACCGATCGAACATAGGTAATTATAAAAATAGGCATACAAGTATACGGATGTTTAACAGTAGGTACAAAAGGCGGCTTTAGGGGGTCCTTTCATTAAAATTAAATATGTACAATGCCTTGGGGCAATTAGAGTAGCCTCCCCCCCCCCAAACCCAAAAAAAACACCACCAAATAAAACAGCGGCACAGGCTCGGGACTAAGAGTCGTCCCCCACGACCACCTCATCCCCGGTGGCAGTGCCCTCTCCCGGAGCGTCTTTTGTAGCAGGAATAACCTGAGAGGTCCCAACCTGGGTGGTCAGTAGCCAAACACTCGAACAGGTCAGCATACCCCGTGAGGAAGCCAGCCTCAAACTCCTCCCCTGCATTCTTCGCCCCCACCTCATGGGCAGCGATGACTTCAAAAAGACCAGCTTTTCGACTTTAGTAGCTTCTCTCCCGGCCTCTGCAGTCTCTGCCTTAACTTCTGCAGCCTTTGCCTTGGCTTCTGCAGCCTTTCGTGCAGCACGCTCAGCGACCAGCTCATCTCGAGCTTCCTCCAACTCCTGGGTTAGCACCTTTGTCTTCTCCACGTCTACGACGACGGTGGCAAAGTCTAAAGATTCCTTCACCGCCTTCTCCATAGACAGGGCAGCCTCAGTAGCAGTAAGGTTTTCAGTTACCCCAGGCAGGAAAGCCTCAGCCCGTGCCGCCAAATAGCCAACCTGTAGGAAAGAAACAAAAGCCGTTAATACCTCGGGGAGAAAAGCAAGGAAAAGTGCATACGAAGTCACTTACCACGTGGATGACGCTCGATAGCCAACTGATCAAGGACTCAGGACCCAACGCAGAGTACTCGTCCACCTGGCTTTTCAGCAGCTCGGGCCGGACCTTCTAGCAGACTTCGTCCGCTGTCTCCGCCCTTGGTATCCAGTTCGGTTTGTTGTGTGTTCTAGGGAGCATTATCACTTCGATGCGAAGAGTCGATGTCCTAACCGGTATAGCGACAGGAAGAAGCTTGGGCGATGCGGCGATATCACTCTAGGAGCTGAAGTCCTGACAGCTTCCTTCTCTACTCGGGGTCCCCTGTAGATCATCTTCAACTGTTGGCCCTCAATGGAGTCCTGCCTCTTTCTACTCTGGCTAGCCCGGGTGGCTTGTGCAGCCTCTTTCTCTTTTAAGTCGGTTGTGTCCCTGGGAGCCATCTCTGCGAGACCAAGGAAAGGCACAAGGGAATTGCATTAGAGATCAATCACATAGAGGTAATCTGAAAGTTGCCAGAATATGTACCTATAATAATTGGAGGAAGTGCGGGTGCCACGAAGTGCTTATCGGGCATGTAAGAAGTTTTCCCGTCTCACGACTGGGTCAGCAGTTTTTTAATGTCGGTGGGGTCCTCGGCCAAAGATCTTATCCTGTCCTGGCAGTCGTCGAGAATGTTGGGCAAGTCGACTGAAGCTTCAGTAAAAGCAAAGGATAATTAGCTTAGAAGCAATGACGATATAAAGAAAGAAGGACAAAACAGGAGCTTACTCCTCAACTCCCCCACCCAGGAAGTCCTCAACTGTATCCCTGGGGCATCTTCGCATAGCCCGAGGGTGGACACTTGGAAGAATTTCTTCTTCCACCCCCTATTGTTGCTCAGGCAGTTGACTATTATTTTCTTCCCTTGCCTGGCCCCCAGTGAGAAGAAGCCAGCCTCCCAGTGTACAAAAAATGGTCGGTGGGTCCAGAAAAATTCTTGTATGGTGAATTTGTACCCAAAAACCTAGGGCCATAAGGAGATGGCCCCTATAAAAAGTCTCCACCCGTTCGGGACAAGTTGCCCGGGGGCAATCCCGAGGTATATGAGCACGTCCCAGACAAGAGGGTGAAGAGGAAGGCAAAGGCCCGCCATACGAGCGTCCTTGTAAAGAGTGACAAAACCCGAATAGTATAAGTGGGCCCCATCCTCGTGTACGCCCAAGGAGCAATGGTTAGGAATGTCATACCTATCCCTGATCTGATCTAGGTCCTAGGTATGCAAGCTGCTGGTGATTGACTCGCAAGAAAAGATTATGTTGGGACTATTCCGTACCAACACCTCGTCGCCCGACCCCCTAGACACCGAAGCTACGTAGAGTTCCTGGCTGCCTCATCATCGGAGATTCGCACGGGAATCCTTCCCTCACTATTCTGGTCGAACAGAGTTGCACTAGGAGGATCCAGGCTCGTATATGGGGTCCCCAAACTAGATTGCTCATGTTCCGATCGGGATGACGAGTTGAAGCCAGAATGGCACATCTCCGGAACTCCTACAGTAGAATGGGACAGTGGTTGGCGACCTAAGTATGGGTCTATAACCCTAGGCCTAAGGTACAAGGGGGTAAAGTCCAAAAGCCTTTGGTATCAATCAATTTTAATTAGATTGGATTTCCTAATCTGTTTAGTTACCTTGTGCGGGTGGTCTCTTACATCTATAAAAGGGACCACTCACCCTCATTAAAGGAGATCGCATTCTTATTTCAGAGAATAGTAATATATATCACTCATACACATACACCTGTCCATTTTTTTGGTAGTGCCACCCTCTTTGTTGGTTCACCAAAGGCCGCTGGTGATTTGTTAGTGAACGCCCTCCGACACACACGTGGACGTAGGTCACCTAGTTAATGGGGCTAAACAACATACAAACTATTTTTGTCCTTATATTCTTATTATTACCCAATTTTTGGCATCATCAGTTTGGCGCCGCCTATGAAAACCGACCAATTTCTCCATAAACAAATCTCTTTCTACCATGGCTCCTCATAAAAATAAGAAGACTGCTCTACCATCTGGTCAGGCGGACCCACCGGCCTATCAGTCAGTGGCCTCCATTACTCCTAAGCAAGTCACTATAGCTCTAGAGCAACTTCTGGAGGGCCAGCGCCAGACCCAGCAGCAAATTGAGGCTCTGCTGGCTAGACAGAACAAGCCCGCATAGACCGAGGTGCAACCCGAGAATGATGATCGTGGTCAGTTTCCCCGGCATACCAAACGACGTGCCTATACCACGCCAATGTCTCCCTAGGAGGTTGAGCGGCTTGGGAATGAAGAGTATGGTCGGGATCCTATACGAACCAGGGAATATGCCTGGGCCAACCAAAACTGCACGGGGGACGCCCGGGACATCATCAACAATAAACGCACTGCCAGAGAGGAAGGGCAAGAACGAGTGGCCTAGGAATTAGTCTAGGATAGCTCGGTCAGGAGCCGAAGCGTTCTCAGGCACGCGATTAATTGTGGCCAGAGTCGAACCCTGTCCCTGAAGACAACTCACCCTAGTTAAGCTCTCGGAGAGGGTTAGGAAGTACATCGATACGGAGGAGTTCCTGAAGTTCAAACATGCCAGCTTCACAAGGGATGAGTCCCCAATATTCAAAGGCAAACGTGAGGGTTCTGAGAAGGGCTCGGGAAAGAAGCCGAGGTAGGATCAGTAGAGAGGCAGTCGGGATCAGGCCCCGATTGCCTTCACACCTCTTTTCTAGCCTATCCACGAAGTCATGGCCGCCGCCGAGACCCAAAGACTACTCAAATAACCAACAAAGCTGAATAGCCCGCCTGAGAAGAGAAATCTGGGCAAATTTTTCCGGTACCACAAAGATCATTGTCACGACACAGAGGACTGCTTTAAGATAAAGATTGCCATTGAGAAGCTTATCGAGTAGGGACATCTCACCGAGTTCGTTGCCATAGATAGAAGATCCCGGCCAAACGCCCGAGCTCAAGAGTAACCCTAACCTCTCAGTAAAATCAACGTGATCTCTAGAGGAACATCGGGCAAAGGGGTCTCACAGGTAGGTTAGGAAGAGGCATGCTCGGGCATCCCGAACAAATGTCTTACATGTCTAGCCAGCCACCACCCAACTGACTGACGTGATAACATTCTCATTTGATGATATAAAGGATCTGTATTGACCCCACGATGATCCACTGGTGGTGACACTCTCCATTTCAAATTATGTGGTCAAGAGGGTGTTAGTGGACACGGGCTGCTCCTTTTTGATATTTTGTTCATCTCAGCCTTCTATTAGTTTGGGATATCAAGGGATTGGCTCTGACCAGTAGCCACTCCCCTGGTAGGGTTCAATGGACCTAGCACACAACCACTCGGTACAATCGAGCCTCGAGTTCTCATGGGGACCTATACCCAGTAAGTCTCTATACTTATAAAATTTATGGTGTTAGAAGCCCCGTCTGCCTACAATGTCATCCTAGGAAGGCCAACGCTCAACAAGGCCAAGGCAGTAGTGTCAATATATGACCTAGTGATCAAGTTTCCAACCCCCCATGGTCCCGGGAGCTTTCGTGGAGACCAAGCAGTCGCTCGGAGCTGTTATGTCAACTCCTTGCGCATAGAAGTAGTTACAGAAACATTGAACATTCAGGAGATGGACCCGAGGGACATAAGGGACGGAGTAGGACCGGTAGAAGAACTGGAGTAAGTGGTGCTGGACCCCCAACTCCCTGACTGGTTCGTCAATATTGGCACTCTTCTAGAGCTAGGTCTCAGAGGGAAATTGATCCAGTTCCTGCGAGAGAGCTAGGACGTCTTCGCTTGGTGCCATGAAGATATGCCTTGGATTGATCCCCGGGTCATTTCCCACCATCTCAACATCAACTCGAGTACCCGGCAGGTCAAGCAGAAGAGGAGGTGCATGGCCCCTAAAAGACAAGTAGCAGTACGTGAAGAAATACAAAAGCTCATGAAGGCAAAGGCCGTCCGAGAGGTCCACTATCCCGATTGGTTAGTAAAAGTTGTACTAGTGAAGAAAATCAATGGGAAGTGGAGAATGTGTGTGGATTTTATAGATCTGAACAAGGTCTGCCCCAAGGATTGCTATTCGCTGCCTAGCATAGACCTCCTTATGGACTCCAAAGCCGGTCACTCATTTCTTTCGTTCATGGACACCTACTCGGGGTACAACCAGATCAGCATGTATCCTGGGGACGAAGAGAAGATTTCCTTCATCACAGACCAAGGGATATATTGTTATAAGGTAATGCCCTTTGGCCTCAAAAATGCCGAGGCAACTTATCTATGCCTGGTCAATTCCATTTTCAAAGACTTAATCAGGAAATTTATGGAGGTCTACGTCAATGATCATTTGGTCAAATGCCGAGACGAGTCCAACCATCTCAAGCACTTGGCCGGGGCCTTCAGCATCTTAAGAAAGTACTGGATAAGGTTGAACCCGGCCAAGTGCACATTTGGAGTCTCATCCGGAAAGTTTCTGGGTCATTTGGAAAGTCAGCGAGGAATCGAGGCAAACCCCGAGAAGATTTAAGCTATTATTAACATGCGGTTACCCAGGTTAACCAAAGAAGTTCAGAGTTTGGCCGGACGGGTAGCCGCATCGAACAGATTCATTTCCTAGCGACCGACTGGTGTCTGCCATTTTTTAAAATCCTCTGAAAAGCCCTTCAGTGGTTGGAGGAGTGCGAGAAGGCATTTTAGGAAGTCAAGAAGTACCTGACGTCGCCCCCTCTGCTCTCAACACCCATACCAGAGGAGGAGTTGTTCTTGTACTTGGTGGTATCACCCTCAATGGTAAGCTCAGCACTCATCCGAGAGGAGCACAAGATATAAATCCCGGTCTATTATACTAGCCAAACACTCCAAGGCACGGAAATCTGGTACTCCTGCATCGATAAACTTGCTTTCGCCCTCGTCACCGCCACTTAGAGACTTCGCCCGTACTTTTAGCCACAAGTTATTATGGTCCCCACAGATCAGCCACTCTGTCGAATCCTGAGTAGGTCCAAGGCATATGGAAGGCTCATTAAGTGGGCATTGAAGTTGGAAGAATTCAAAGTAGTCTATTGTCCCCAAACGGCAATCAAGGGGCAGGCAGTGGCGAACTTTCTTGAGGAATACACGTATCCAGAAGACTCAGTCAAAGAGCTCAACCCGTATGATCTACCACCCAGTCTAAAGTCTAATGCCCCGACCTGGGGTGGGTCTTCCAACAAACAGGGCAGCGGGGTAGGGATCATTCTGACCACACCTGATGGAATCTAGCTAAAGTATGCACTAAGGCTCGGGTTCTAAGCCTCCAATAATGAGGCCGAGTACAAGGCCCTATTGATTGAATTATAGTTGGCTACTTTGATGGGTGCACTGCAGGGAATTGTACAATGACTCCCAGCTCGTGGTCAATGAAGTTAACCAAGAGTATGAAGAATAGGAAGACAATATGGTGGCCTACCTAGCCCTGGTTAGATCAGTCACCAAGAAGCTTAAAGGGTTCTCCATCACACAGATCCCGAGGGAAGAGAACAGGAGAGCTAACCGGTTAGGCCGCCTTGTTTCATCTTCTAAGTCAAACCTACCCCAGATGAGGATAGAATATTTACCCGAGCCTACTTTGGCCAACCCAGAAGGCATGGAGGTTGAATCGGTCATTTTAGGGTCCAACTGGATGGATCCGATTGTGATGTTCCTCACAACTTGAGGCTTACCAAACAGAAAGGATGAAGCCCGACGGGTATGATACCGGGCGGCCAGATATCATCTCACTGATAGCATGCTCTATGTTCTCTATCCCCTATCTCCGATGCGTTCACCCCACCCAAGTTCAAGGAACATAATATGAAATCCACGAGGGAGTGTGTGGAAGCCACATAGGAAGTCGGGCACTTTCTCTCAAAGCTCTATTACAAGGGTACTACTGGCTGACGATGGCCCAGGACTCTCGGGGGTAAGTCAAAAAATTTGACAAGTGTTAGAGGCATGCCAACATGATCAACAGCCCGGCACCCTTCCAAACTCCAATCCTCAGCCCCTGGCCATTTGATCAGTGGGGTATTGATATCGGCGATCCCCTTCTAATGGAAAAAGGCCAAGTCAAATTCGCCGTCATTGCCATGGACTATTTCACTAAGTGGGTAGAAGTTGAGCCCTTGGCAACGATCACCGAGAAAAAGATGGAAAGTTTTGTTGAGAAAAACATTCTTAGTAGGTTCGACATCCCCTAGGTCCTAGTTAGCGCCAACGATAGGCAGTTCGACACCCCCGGTATTCAGGCTGTTCTGCTCGAGCTATGGTATATCAAATCATTACTCTTCTCCCGAGCACCCTAAAGCCAATGGCTAAGCCGAGGTGATAAACCAGACAATTCAATAGTCAATTAAAACTAGACTGAAAATGCCAAAGGGCTTTGGGCAGAAGAACTACCGACCCTTCTATGGGCCTACCGTACCACTCCCAGAGTGGCAACAGGGAAAACACCATTCTCACTTACCTATGGTTTTGAGGCAGTGGTACCCACATAGCTTGGATTGTCGACTTAGCAAGTAGCAAATTTTAGCGAGCAGGGCAACGAGGAAATCCTCAGAGGAGAGCTTGACTTAATAGAAGAGAAAAGAGAACGGGCATATCTGAAAGTAGCAGCCTATAAACAGCAGGTCTCTCGGTATTTCAAGAGCAAAGTCAAGCACCGTAGTTTTTAAATAGGAGACCTTGTTCTTAAGGCGATAAACCAGTCTACCAAAGTCTCGACCCACAGAAAAATAGGGCCAAACTGAGGACCATACAGGGTTACCCCGGGTCAATCGGCCGGGCACTTACTAGTTACAGACTCTGGACAGGCAAGATATGTCTCACCCTTGGAACATATAGCTTCTTCGCAAGTATTTTCAGTGATGCTTGGATAAGAGCACGTTAGCATTGGTTAGAAAATTTGTAGCTCTCCTCGAGTAATTATTATGATTTTCAAAAGGAATTAAGATTTTTTTTGTTTTTGCTGCAAGTAATGACCCCAACTAATGTTTCGTGCAAAAAAAATAAAAAAAAACTCGGGATCACATCCGAGGCACAAAAGACCTCAGGATCACACCCGAGGCACAAAAGACCTCGGGACCACACTCAAGGCACAAAAGACCTCGGACTCAAACCCAAGGAGCATAAGACCTTGGGGTCAAATCTGAGGCACCAGCTTCGCTTAGGTCCATAACCAATAATGGGGGGCAAATCTTCCTAGGTGGCTAATGATAGCAAGCTTAAAAAGACCCTAAAACCACCAATGTTCTAGGTAGTAACAGGAAATCACACCGAGCACTGACAGGGCTGGGAATTCCAAAACATTCCTAAGTACCTACAGTGCGCAGAGCAGCTGTCTGGGTAGTAACAGGAACAAAATCCTACACTATACCGAATGGGACCTTCAAACCTAAGTTTTTAAGTACTTGTCCCTAGAAGACCAAGTGCTCTCCACCGGTCACAGTCTTAAAGCTTTTGCTAAGGCAAGGTTTCGACAAGGTTTACCACCGATCGAACACAGGTAATTATAAAAACAGGCATACAAGTACACAGATGTTTAACAGTTGGTACAAAAGGCGGCTTCAGGGGGCCCTTTCATTAAAATTAAATATGTACAATGCCTAGGGGCAATTAGAGTAGCCTCCCCCCCCAACCCAAAAAAAAACACCACCAAATAAAACAGCGGCACAGGCTGGGGACTAAGAGTCGTCCACCACGACCACCTCATCCCCGGTGGCAGTGCCCTCTCCCGGAGCGTCTTCTGTAGTAGCCCCCTCTGTGACCTGCTCCTCTTTCCAGTAGTTAGGCTCTGACCAGGAATAACCCGAGAGGTCCCAATTTGGGTGGTTAGCAGCCAGACACTGGGACAGGTCAGCATACCCCGTGAGGAAGCCAGCCTCAAACTCCTCCTCTGCATTCTTCGCCCACACCTCATGGGCAGCGATGACTTCCGAAAGAGCCAGATTTTCAACTTCAGCTGCTTCTCTCCTTGCCTCTGTAGTCTCTGCCTTAGCTTCTGCAGCCTTTGCCTTAGCTTCTGCAGCCTTTCATGCAGCACGCTCGGTGACTAGCTCGTCCCGAGCTTCCTCCAACTCTCGGGCTAGCACCTTCGTCTTCTCCACTTCTATGACGATGGTGGCAAAGTCTAAAGATTCCTTCGCCACCTTCTCCATAGACAGGGTAGCCTCAGTAGTGGCTAGGTTTTCAATTACCCCGGGCAGGTAAGCATCAGCCCGTACCGCCAAATAGCCAACATGTAGGAAGAAAATAGAAGCCGTTAATACCTCGGGGAGAAAAGCAAGGAAAAGTGCATATGAAGTCACTTACAACGTGGATGACGCTCGATAGCCAATTGATCAAGGACTCAGGACCCAACGCAGAGTACTTGTCCATCTAGCTTTGCAGCAGCTCGAGCCGGACCTTCCAGCAGACTTCGTCCGCTGTCTCCGCCATTGGCATCCAGTCCGGTTTGTTGTGTGTTCTAGGGAGCATTAGCACTTCAACGCGAAGGGTCGATGTCCCAAACCGGTATAGCGGCAGGAAGAAGCTTGGGCGATGTGGCGATATCACTCTAGGAGCTGAAGTCCTGACAGCTTCCTTCTCTACTCGGGGTCCCCTGTAGATCCTCTTCAACTGTTGGCCCTCAATGGGGTCCTGCCTCTTTCTACTCTGGCTAGACCGAGAGCCCAGTGCAGCCTTTTTCTCTTTTAAGGCGGTTGTGTCCCTGGGAATTTCATTAGAGACCAATCACATAGAGGTAATCTGAAAGTGGCCAGAATATGTACCTACAATAATCGGAGGAAGTGCGGGTACCACAAAGTGCTTGTCGGGCTTGTAAGAAGTTTTCCCATCTCCCGACCGGGTCAGGAGTTTTTTAATGTCGGTGGGGTCCTCGGCCAAAGATCTGATCCTGGCCTCGTAGTCGTCGGGAATGTTGGGCAAGTTGACTGAACCTTCAGCAAAAGCAAAGGATAATTAGTTTAGAAGCAATGACGATATAAAGAAAGAAGGACAAGACAGGAGCTTACTCCTCAACTCCCCCACCCAGGAAGTCCTCAACTGTATCCCCGGGGTATCTTCGCATAGCCCAAGGGTGGACACTTGGAAGAATTTCTTCTTCCACCCCCTATTGTTGCTCGGGCAGTTGACTATTATTTTCTTCCCTTGCCTGGCCCCCAGTGAGAAAAAGTCAGCCTCCCAGTGTATAGAAAACGTTCGATGGGTCCAGAAAAATTCTTGTATGGTGAGTTCGCCCCCATCAAAAATCTCCACCCATTCAGGGCAAGTTGCCCGGGGGCAATCCCGAGGTATATGAGCATGTCCCAGACAAGAGGGTGAAGAGGAAGGCAAAGGCCCGCCATACCAGCGTCCTCGTAAAGAGTGACAAAACCCAATTAGTAAAAGTGGGCCCCACCCTCATGTACGCCCAAGGAGCAATGGTTAGGAATGCAATACCTGTCCCTGATCCGACCTAGGTCCTGGGTATGCAAGCTGCTGGTGATTGACTCGCAAGAAAAGATTATGTTTGGACTATTCCGTACCAATACCTCGTCGCCCAACCCCCTAGACACCGAAGCTACGTGGAGCTCCTGGTTGCCTCATCATCGGACATTCGCACGGGAATCCTTTCCTCACTATTCTGGTCGGACGGAGTTGCAATGGCAGGATCCGGGCTCGTATCTGGGGTCCCCAAACTAGGTTGCTCATCTTCCGATCGGGATTACGAGTTGAAGCCAGAATGGCACATCTCCGAAACTCCTACAGTAGAATAGGACAGTGGTTGCGACCTATGTATGGGTCTATAACCCTAGGCCTAAGGTACAAGGGGGAAAAGTCTAGAAGCCTTTGGGGCAATGCGTACAAGGCCTCTAGGGTAATATAACACTTTGTCAACATGACCTCGGGATAACTCGACCAGTTCAGTCTCCCTACCAAGGAGGTGGAGCTACCAGACCTAAAGAGGAAGATGAACCTAAGGAAGAAAAAATCCCACTCCCGTGCGAGCCCTAGTGGATTCGTGCTCTCCAGCTTCACTCGGGAAAGAAAAGGAGAGAAGAGAAGGAAGAGTACAGTGAATTGAAACTGGGAGGTGGAGACTTACAGGAAGAAGACGTAGGAAAGAGTTTGAAGATCTTAACCGAACGCTTTTCTCTTTAAATAACTCGGTAATCTCTATCTCTGGACAGTAGGAATGGATGAAATGAGCAAGTGTCCCTTATATAGAAAGCGTGGACAGTCCAGATCAGATCAGATCCGATGGCCAGGAAATATTCCCGGCCTAAACCGTCCGACAACTGTCACCTCGGGCATGTGAAACAACGCCTTAAAAGGTGCGCGCATTAAATGTGCGACATGACAATCCGGTTATAATGCAACTATTCGGTTACACTCGTACCCACTTTGTTGGATCCTGACCAGACCAATCACTCCTTGATACATGGTAATTACTGACCCCAGGTTCCCGATGTTACCATTTAGTCTAACCCCCGACTGATCAAGGCGGCGGGTCCAATCCCAAGTAATACCCCAAGCAGGATCCTGAGCGGTTTACCGAATTTGCGCAGATTTTTAATCCTTATCTGATGGAGCATCATTTCAGCTTCGAAAATGGGGGGTAGCTGATAGGTACAAAAATATCCAGTCAAACT
Organism: Hydrangea macrophylla; assembly: GCA_033977485.1. NCBI lineage: Eukaryota > Viridiplantae > Streptophyta > Magnoliopsida > Cornales > Hydrangeaceae > Hydrangea > Hydrangea macrophylla. Next base: position 1,873,852 of record CM066992.1, read on the forward strand.
CAAACTGCCACCTCAGCGGGGAAATGCCAAGTCCTCCAGAATGGTCACTCGTTATTCAACCATCCCAGGTTGTCTGGCCAAAACCACCCGATCTGGGACCACAGCTTGGGCTTACGATATAGACTCGACCCACAGTGGGCGCAATTCGAGCCTGATGCCGTGACTTGCTCTATAAGATTCCAAGTAGTTTCCTATCTCTGCTAGAAGGCTAATGGAAGGTGCAAGTTATTTCCTAATCCACTTAGGAAACTCCCATGATTGGTATCAATCAACTGTAATTAGATTGGATTTCCTAATCTATTTAGTTACCTTGTGCGGGTGGTCTCTTACATCTATAAAAGGGACCACTCACCCCTATTAAAGGAGATTGCATTCTTATTTCAGAGAATAGCAATATATATCACTCATACACATACAGCCGGCCGTTTTTCTGGTAGTGCCACCCTCTTTGTTGGTTCCCTAAAGGCCACCAGTGATTTGTTAGTGAACGCGCTCCGACGCACATTATGATATATGTCACCTAGTTAACAGGGCCAAACCACATACAAACATTCTTTATCCTCATCTTCTTGTTCTTACCCAATATTTTGCATCATCAGGGCTTAACATAATACAAGATGATAGACTAATTGCTAGAATCTACACCTATATGATGGATGCATGAACATGAACAAGAGTAAGTTATGAATCACTCACTGATTTGGATCATTTAATCTCTGGATTTGAGTTCAATTAATCATAATTAAAACATGGTTTAAACCCTAGGGCATAGAAAGGCCATTTGGGTCATCATTTACAAAGTTTATCAAAACTGAAACGGGATTCAGAAAATTACAAAGAGCAGACCAGACTTTCAAAAATAGAAAAGGCATACCTCCTATAGTTTGATCTTAATGAATTTTGGATATGATGTGCCTCTATGAGTCTAGTTTCTAATCCAAAAAGAAAATCAAAGATCAAATGGTCCAATCTCTGAGAATTGGACCAAAACTAGACACTACTTAGAATTTTACAACTCCCTGTCTTGAGATTTTGTATGATTTTCTAAAAATAGTAAATGAATCTGAATCACTTTGATCTTTTTAAAGAATCTCATTAACACATTTAACTTTATAGAAAAAATTATTTGAAGTAAAAAATACTTGGTTAAGGCTCTAATCTATTCAAAACAATACTGATTTGCTGTTATGATATTTTGGACAGAGAGTAACTAGTTTACAAATCCTAAGACCAAACCATCCTACCCATGGAATCTTATCAAAATAAAAATTATAGTGATACATATATGAGTTAGTGACAAGTTCCAATTGGTCTCATTCAATTCTTACGGATCATGATATAATTAAAAATCTTTGATCACAATTGGTTAATGAATTCATTACACCAATGTTGACATCTAAGCCATAAAAATGGACAAGACTAATTCCTCTCCCAAGTTGACAATCCTTGAAAAAATATAGACTTACTTTATTTGATTCTTCTCCCAAAGTAATGATCTGTGGAGACTAAACATGACCAATCTATATAAACCTCCATGGAATATGGAGAGGATTCCATGAGATTCCAAATTGAAGGATCCAAATCTTGAGCCAAGACTTGGACCCACCAATCATGTATGGATATAACTAGGATCTATCTTACTTCCCATATAAATCATAAGATCATGGAGAATTAAAGGATCAAACTCATGGGAATCAAATGAGATATTGAAGATCTCACAAATCCCATGAGTAGAATATGAACAAAGAAGAGATAAAATCAAAGTTTAATTGATGATTCAAGTCAAAATTCTTTTTAGAAATTTATTTTGCCTCAAATCCTTAGCTACTTAGATCCAAATTAATAAAAACAAGTGAGAATTCAATCACAATTCTAGTGGTGTGTAATGAAATGAGGAGGAGTTTTTGAAAATTGTGTGAAAAGGTCCTAAAGTTCTATGTATTGTGATTGAATTATATATAAACTAAAACCAAGGTTTAGAAGATTACCTCTAGAAATCCTCAGGTTTTCTTGCTTCTTGGTAAAGATCTTTCAATTCTTCAAGTTCTTCTTCAAATTCTTCTTCACAGTTCTTGAATTTTCTTCGAAGAGTTTATCAATTCTTCTCAATTGTATGTATAACTCCCTTATTTTTTCCTCTTTTATTCAATATCCCCATGTGCAATGATGTTCCATACGTATTGAAGAAAAACAGTCTGTTATAGCAGGCGACACTCAACGAGTTGTCTGCGGCTCTTAGCGAGTGCCACCGCAGCACTCGCTTTGCCGCATGCCGCTTCTAACAGAATTCCCACCTTTATTTATTTATTTTTCAAATATATACTTTTATAAATTATATATATTTATATGATTATTTATATCTTTTGGTTTTCTTTTCTTTTTCTTTTCTTTTCAAAATTCCTTTCTTCCTTTTTACTTTCTTTTCAAATCATTTTCTACAATTTATATCAAAATCATGTTTTCTAAATTGTCTTTCTTATACGCATTTCATACCCGAGTTTCCCCGAACACCCGATCTTTTCTTGAAAAACTTTATTGGGACTTAAGAACACTCCGAAGAACTTGAATCAAGTAAAAAAGAAATCTTCGATTTCTGCTGGACATTATCGTCATTGGTCTAGAGGTAATCATCCCCTAGAATCGACGGTCGGTCAAAATTGGGGTGTCTACAACATGCTTTCACAATAATTAGGACTAATTTTAACTATATGAATTTGCCCAATAAAATTAAATATAGATGTTCAATCTAATTAGACATGCCCATATCAAGACATATGAATCCGAACATGAATTCCATTCAAAATTAAGATTAAAATCACTCACCTCTTGGGTTTTGTTCTTAAACATGAAATTAAAGCCCTACTAAGCTCTAGGTAGAAATCCTATACAAAAAATTGTAAATTATGAGCTAAAGGTCCAAAATAGGTAACAGAAAAACTATCACAGAGCTCAATAAATTTTGTACCCACGTGTTAGACTCACCTCTAGGCGTCCGAATATGTGTTCTATTTTAAAAAACCAATGTCAAACGGCGCGTCAATTGGGGTCGAAACAACGAACAAACCCTGGCCCACCTTTTCTCCCCCTATTTCGGCCGACTAGTGAATTAGGGAAGATGAGTTCATTTTTCTTTTGTTTTGTTTTAATCGAATATGCCTTGCTAGATGTCAAGTGGTAAGGCTTGGTAACTCACACATGTGGGTCCCACCACTAATTGTGCCAATTATAATTCTAACACCAAATTTCTAAATGTGTATTTGTCTATGTCTAGCATGGGTCCCATAAGTGGTCCTTTATAATATTATGAAGTTACTATTTAGCCTACTACTTATGTAACGTGTCCAATTCGCTCTCACCAGGGTACCCAAAACTGACCACATAAATATTCATGACTAATACTTGAATATTAAAATAATTAAATAATCCACCCTATAATGCCATATAATGTTTAATAAACATTTACGGGGCAAGTCCATGAGAGCCAACTGATCCCAAAGATCTGTCATTGTAGAATAGAACTCCTAAATACTCAAATTTTTTTGTTCAAGGGCACGAATATCACACCCTAATTGATACCTTTTCGCAAAATTGGACTGTGTAAACAATTTAGCCAAATGATCCCACATCTCCTTTACATATTCAAACATTGCCAATTGCATACCTATTAAGGAAGCAATGGAGTTATTGATCCAAGTAATAATTTTTCGAATTGTTTGTTTCCCAAACATCTAGCAATTCTACAAATTTATCATCCTTTTCATTCGTAGATTTACTAAAATCAGCATTAATATAACCCCACATCTTCTTCCCCTTCAGAAATTTTTCATCACATATATCCAATATGCAAAATTCTTTCTATCGAGTTTAACACTAATTGCTTGAAGTGAATCACTGCGTTCAACAGCCATTATGAAAATGAAGCAATTAAATAACATAAAATAAATGAACCAAAATCAAAGATAGATCCAAAAACACAAAACAAACACACCAGAATTAGTGACAGGTCCAAAAATGAACGCGAATCAGTGCGAGATCCAAATACAAATCCGAATCAGCGAGAAATCCAAAAAAATGAATGAGATTTGAACCTACTTTGATACCATGTGAATATATCAAATAATCAAGAAAACAACAAAGGAAAAAAGAAGAGTGAGCTAGAGGTTTCTCATAACAAAAACTGAATGGATGAATACAATAGAAATGAAGAGACAATAATAGTGTATCTAGGCATACAGTATTACCCTAATATAAAGTAAAAGACTAAACTACCCTAAAGCAAATAAAACTAATTCTAATAGCTAACTCTAATACAATCATGCTGTACTGGATTATGAGCTATATTGATAGCAACTTTATTGTCCCAATATAGTCTCATATGTCCTGTCAAATCTAACCACACATTCTTCAGGAAGGACTTAATCCACAAAAGTTCACAAATGCCTTGGGCCATTACCCTGAATTCTGCCATGCACTGGACCATGCTACTACATTTTGCTTCTTACTCCTCCAAGTAACTAAATTACCTCCTACAAAGGTATAGTATCCCGAGGTGGACCTTCTATCAGTCACTGAGCTAGCCCAATATGCATCAGTGTAGGCTTCTACCCTAAGATGATCATGCTTGGCAAAGTACAAGCCCTTTCCCAGAGCAGACTTTAAGTACTAAATATCCGAAAGACAGCCTCTAGATGAGTCTCACGCAGATTATATATAAATTGGCTAACCACACCCACTACAAATGCAATGTCGGGACGTGTATGATACAAATAGATGAGTTTACCTACTAGTCTATGATATCTCCCCTTATCAACTGTTGTTCCACTACTGTCATCAGTAAGTTTCTGATTAGGATCTATAAGAGTGTCACAAGCTCTACTCCCTAGCATCCCCGACTCCTTCAAAATGTCAAGGACATACTTCCTTTGGGAGATATATATCTTGTGCTTCGATCTAGCGACTTCAATTCCCAAAAAATACTTTAGAGCCTCTAAATCCTTTATTTCGAACTCTGTGGCTAAATAATTCTTTAGTCGTTGCATTTCCTCTAAATCACCCCCTATAAGTACAATATCATCAACATATACTATGAGGGCGGTGGTCTTACCTTGTGAGGAATGCTTAATGAACAGAGAGTGATTAGCATAACTTTGCCTAAGGCCATATCTAAGCATTGACTGAGTGAACCTCTCAAACCAAGCCCGTGGGGATTATTTGAGACCGTATAATGACTTCCTGAGTCTACATACTTCCTTCTGTCTTGGAGTCCTTAAAGCCAGGAGGCACATCCATATAGACTTATTCTTCTAGATCACCGTGCAAGAAAACATTCTTCACATCAAACTGGTGAAGGGGCCAATCTAGATTCACTGCAAGGGAGAGAATAATCATAATTGAGTTCATCTTAGCAACCGGTGCAAATGTTTCCTTATAATCCACCCCCATAAGTTTGAGTAAACCTTTGCAACAAGATGGGCTTTGTATCACTTAATAGAACCATCAGCCCTGTGTTTCACTATATACACCCACTTGCACCCCATAGTTCGTTTGCCCTTGGGTAACTCTATCAATTCCTAAGAACCACTCTTACTAAGAGCTTTCATCTCTTCAATCATAGCATGTTTCTACTTGGGATCAGCAAGAGCATCCTGAACATGGTTAGGTACACAAATATAGGAAATATCTGAAGTAAAGGCTCTATAGGAAGGCGACAACTGAGAGTAAGACACAAAGTTATATAAAGGATGTTGAGTACAAGACCTAACACCTTTACGAATAGCAATGGGCATATTTAAATCATCAGGCTCAATGGGAGAAGGTATATCAGAATTACCTAGATCTTCATCAGTTAGAGAGAATGGCAGTAAAAGAATAGGAAAAGTTGCCTCTTTATTAGGAGAAGGAGTTTCTCTAGTCTTTCTCTTACTCCATGTTCCTTTTGAATAGACCAAAAATTCTTTCTCCTTTGGAGTTGCTTTTTTTTTCCTCTAACTCCTTTGTCTCATCGTCTTTTCTTCCTCTGACTCCTTTGCCTCATACACTTATAATCCCTCCTTTTCATCACACCCATTTTTTCTGATCGTCTCTATTTTAGCCTCAATAATCATAGGCAACGTGAACACATGAATCTCTCTCTCTAGCCTCTGCTCCCCCTAAAGAGATGGATGGGAACCCTGGGAATTCTAGAAGTAAGACTGAGATTAAAAGATTGTGACATCCATAGATACAAACCATATCTGAGACGGAGGATAATAACACTTATACCCATTATAAGTTGGAGAGTAACCTATGAATACATACCTAAGAGCACAAGGATCTAACTTACCACGAGTGCAAGAATTGTTATGAACAAAGCATACACAATCGAAGACTCGGGGAGGAATAGAAAAGAGTGTTGAAGAGGGGAGGAGCACTTCAATTGGTGCTCTCTTGTTCAACACACGAGCAGGAAGATGATTAATAAGGTAAGAAACCATTAGGACTGCCTCACCCCAGTAAGACTTGGGAGCATTTACTGAGAAGAGCATGGAACTAACAACTTCTAACAAGTAATGGTTCTTGCGTTTGGCCACCCCATTTTGTTTAGGTATAACAGTGCAAAAAAGTCTGATGAATTATTCCATGAGAATCAAAAAAATCTCCAAGACTAGAATCAATGTACTCACCCCCATTATCAGAACACAAAATTTTTATGTCTGCCCTAATTTAAGTATGAATCATCTGATGGATGGCTTTGAAAACAGAAAAGACCTTGCTTTTTTCATTTAACATGTAAATCCATGTGACACGAAAAAAATCATCGATGAATTAACAAACCATCTATAGCCTTTTAATGACACAATACGAGATGGACCCCAAATATCAGAATGGACTAAAGCGAAAGGGACAGAACTTTTTGTGGACCTTGGAGGAAAAGATGAATGATGATGCTTTCCAAGTTCACAAGATTCATCTAAAAACTCGGAGGCCTTTTATTTAGGACAACTAAAGGAAATAAATGTTGAAGTAAAGAGAAAGGAGGGTGTCCCAATCACTTGTGCCAAAGCCATAGGTCTTTGCTTTTATTATTAGAGACCACGGTATTATGTGCCATCTTCTCTCCTAAATTCAAGAGATAAAGACCATTCTCCATTCTACCATTGCCAATCGTCCTCTTTATGATATGATCCTCAAAGACACAATGTTTAGGGAAAAAGTTACACTACAATTCAAGTCATGAGTAATACGACTGATTGATAATTGGTTATTGGATAAACTAGGGACATGTAAAATCGATGACAATGGTAATACGGGAGTAGCATGAATTAAACCTTTTCCCGAAACTAAGGAAAAAGTTCCATTAGCAATTTGAACTTTGTCCTGACCTGAATAGTAATAATTAGAAAAAATATCTAACATCCAGACATATGATCAGAAGCTCCGGAATCAATAATCCATGGGAAGGAAGAATGAGATAGGTGTTAGGAAACTGCATTCCCAGAATCCACTCACAGCGCGTATAAGTTGGTACTACAAAAAATTTTGCGAAAGCTATAATAACCCTACAAGGGTGGAACTAGGGTTACCTAGAACTGTAAAAATGGATTGTTGTAGTAGACGAATCTAGAACACGGGCTCGATAACAGCTCACGATCTTCTACCGTATTCCTCTGCTGCCAGAATATCAAACTGAGTGTGGGATCTTTCAAAATCCTTTCTGTTTTCTGCTCTCCCTTTTTTATGCTCTCTTTTTTATTCCAAGTTATAATGCTCTTTTAGAAAAATGCAAACTGAGAAAAGATCCAAAGCAGCATATATATATATATAGCATACAATAGGGACCATAAGAAGTCAACAAGGAATACGCTTCCTTATGGAATTAGGAAACCATAATTCGAACTGAATAAGATTCCTATTTCCATAAATTATAATTCATACCACTAAAGAATTATAATTACACTCCTACCCTTATCTCAAAAATATATTTCGAGTTCCATGTTATTAAATGCTTATTATCTCTCCACGTTAAGATTACATATATCCATTAATTAAATATAATTACTGACAATCATATTTAATTATTCTCTTAAAATTCCTTGAGATCCTCTGCTTAACTTATTTGATATGTCGAATACAAAATCCACCTGCAGGGTTTGACATAATCAAAACTTATAAGCTTCCTCAAGGGGATATTATCAATCCCAAAATTGAGACATGGATTCCATCATTAATTAATATCCACCACACAATTAATATTGTCACCCAATCCAATGAGATATTGACCCATTTAGGGATCTCACCCTTTTAGGGATCAAAGCGTAAATATCAAATGTACATGTCTATAAATTAACTTAGGATTTAGATCATAAGCACTCATAATAACCATGAGGTATTAATTATCTTATAAGTCAGTACAAAGATAATTACCCCAAGTCGGTCCGGTTTAATACACAAAGTGTACCAGCATAGTGAGTTAAAACTGTACCGTTTCCTACCGTCAAAATAAACCTGCTACATCACCATGCTGCGGTCCTACTGAAGGTGTGTCCAATCCCATCTAAGATTGTAAACCAAAATCTTACATTCTACAAGATCCGACGGTCTAATCTTACATGTGTAAGCTGAACTCTATACTCCAAACCACTATTATCACAATAAATGGTAATAGCCAATTATACCGCAAGTACTACTCTTAGATCCATAAGGAAGTTTCTGAGCCAAACTACCTCCTTAGCTTCCTCCGAAGCAGCCACATACTCTTGGTCATTTTACCTTCCAAGCTGAAATCACAGACTGGAAGTGCCTCCATTTCTAATGTGCCTAATGGCCCATTTTAAACCAGTCTTTGAATCCTTTTTAGATTAATATGACCAAGGCGTAAATGCTAAAGATGCATTTGGTTCACCTTTGAAGGTTCTTTTCTCTTAAATGGTAAACTATTTGTGTCATTCAATTTGTTAAGTTACAGTGTAGGAGAGACATGACTTATAATATAAATATTATCCACCAATTGACCAGAACAAATAAAACGTTTATTTTCTTTAATAACGACAGTTTTATTAAAATGAATTGAATATCCATTCTTTACTAAACTAGAAACAAACTAAATTCCTTCTAATAGAAGGTACAAAAAGGCAATTTCTTAATATTAAAATCCTATCTCTACCAAAACTAAGATGTAGATCTCCTACTACAACTGCTGCTACTCTCGTAGCATTTCCCTTATATAGATAAATCTCTCCATCACTGAGTTGCCTGGTTCTCTGGAACCCCTGCAAAGAATTGCATACAGGATCAGTCGCTCCCTTATCTACACACCAGGTACCGATAGATCGGACCGCTAAACACAATTCAACAACTAGTAAATGAGATTTACCTTGATTGTTCTGTCCGGCGAGATAAACCGAACATTGCTTCTTCCAGTGTCCTAGCTGCTTGCAAATAAAACATTTGCCTTTAGGCTTTCCCAGTTGTCCTTGTGGCCTTTTGATTGGTGGAGGACCCGCGGCCTGCTTTTGAGCCTTTTTCATTTTCCTCTTTCCTTTCGGCTTTGAAGCAGAACATTTCTCAAACACAAGAGCACTCCCTGACTTTCTGTAAAGACCTTCAGTTGTTTGGAGTTCTTTAAGCAGTTCCACTAAAGTATAATTAAATTTATTCATGTTGTAGTTGAGGTGGAATTGCTTAAAAGACTCTGGTAGTGACTGGAGTACTATATCAACCTGGGTTTCCCCATCGATTTCAGCTCCAAGGATCTCTAGTTCATTAAGAAGAGATATCATCTTAAGAACATGATCCCTTACAGGTGTCCCCTTAGCCATGGTTGTGTTCATCAAGTCTTTCATGGAAACCTACCTAGTAGCACGACTTTGATCCCCGAACAGCTCTCGGATGCTCTCCATCATGTCATAGGCATTGGCCATTCTGATGCTGATATTGCAGAACATTCGACATGGATCCCAAAATGTAACAATGCGCCATCTCATCAGCCTTAACCCATTTCTTGTGAGCCTGGGTTTCCTCAGTGGTTATCCCCTCACCAGGTTGCTCAGGACAGATTTGAGTAAGCACAAAGTTGTACTCTTCAGTAGTTAACACAACACCCAAATTTTTTTTCCAGTCTATATAGTTTGGTTCAGTAAGTTTGTTTTCTTTAAGTATAATAGCGAGTGGATTGAAAGAACCCATTTAAAAGCCTGAGAAAGACATAATATAAATAATTACGTTTGGGCAAAAATTACTATGGATTCGAGTTGAAAATATTGGTCCCTCTACCATATTTGAAAGGAATCTGCCATCAACCTAATACCTAATACACAACGAATAGTATGACTCGATGGGAAGCCATATACTATCCATCATTTGCTCAGATAGGCAATTGCCTTTTAATTTTACTATTCGAGCAATGTACCTTACCTAATAAAATTAAACTATTGACTTACTTTGGTCCTATAAATTATAACTGTGACTTAAATGGAGAGGATATTATCATTTATAGCTAAGTGTATACCATCAGTTAATTCTAGATCAAGAGTTCCGTGAGGAACACCTCTAATGGAAAGGTCACCACACTAACAATCACCCAAAACATTCTATTAAAGAAGTTTGTACCGATAATTCCATGATCAACTTCATCCGATGGGAAAATGACACTAGAGTCATCACACAAATTTAATCGTATCATCTACAAACTAGTGATGGAGACCGTGGGATTTATACTTGATCAATTCCCTCTTCCACTTCGAATTTTTAAAAAATTTGAGGGTCATGATTTATAATTTTTTAGAATAACTTTTAATTTAATTAATAAAAAATAATGGAATACTTGACAAGGATTAATTCATCCTTACTAGTCAAACCTACATGTGTAGATAATAAAATTATTCTATTCTCATAATTTTAGAAAATAAGTACTCATGTTTTCAAAATATGGAATTAATTTGATTTCTAAATACACATGTTGTTGTCCATTATTTTAAATTAATATAAATTAAGCATGCTACTAGACATCTGAAATAGGTCTAGGAACAATTATCCGCATTGCCCCATTTTTTAAACATGAAACAATAATACTCATTCAATCACACATATATAAGGAAACCACAATAAAATAGGAATCCCACTATTATGGTCAAGCTACAACTCTTGTAAAGAAATCTTCATTGAATCTAATCTACCATCAATAACTACCTTCCAGAACTGTTTTTTGAAACAGTCTTCTGAAACTGCTTGTAAAACTGCTCTCACGAACCAATTTCACGAATTTACTTAAGATATATTACATAAACCCTATGCCTCCATGAAGGAGTTCACATGCTATTTATTTGTAGTAAATTAACTACGCATCAATCAAGCGTGGGATCCAATACATACAAATCTGATGCCTCCATAAAGGAGTTCACAAGCTATACCAAAACAGTAATATTAACCACGATTAAACCCATTGTGGGATCCAATCACACAAAACAAGTGACCGTAATAGTGGAATAAGAACGTTGCAAAACAAGGGTTTGCATAGATCTACGTTCTATCCATCCATCAAGGCACACATAAGATCTATATTACTAGACAACATGATTTCGTCCAACCTATATACAGAATCAAAGTTGCTCTGATACCACTGTTAGGAAACTGCGTTCATAGAATCCATTGACAGCGCATATAAGTTGGTACTGCAAAAAATTTTGTGAAAGCTATAATAACCCTACAAGGGTAGAACTAGGGTTACCTTGAACTGCAAAAATGGATTGCTGTAGTAGACGAATCGAGAACACGGGCTCGATAACAACTCATGATCTTCTACCATATTCCTTTGCTGCCAGAATATCGAACTGAGAGTGGGCTCTTTCAAAATCCTTTCTATTTTCTGCTCTCCCTTTTTTACGCACTCTTTTCTATTCCGAGTTATAATGCTCTTTTAGAAAAACACAAACTGAGAAGAGAGCCAAAGCAGCATATATATAGGCTACGATAGGGACCATAAGAAGTTAATAAGGAATAGGCTTCCTTAAGGAATTAGGAAGCCCCAATTTGAACTGAATCAAATTCCTATTTCCATAAATTATAATTCATACCACTAAAGAATTATAATTGCACTCCCACCCTTATCTAAAAATATATTTTGAGCTCCATGTTATTAAATGCTTATTATCTCCCCACGTTGAGATTACAGATATCCATTAAATAAATATAATTACTGCCAATCATATTTAATTATTCTCTTAAAATTCCTTGAGATCCTCTGCTTAACTTATCTGATATGTCGAATACAAAATCCACTTGTAGGGTTTGACATAAACAAAACTTATAAGCTTCCTCAAGGGGATATCATCAATCCAAAAATTGAGACATGGATTCCATCATTAATTAATATCAACCTCACAATTAATATTGTCACCCAATCCAATGAGATATTGACCCATTTAAGGATCTCACCCTTTTAGGGATCAAAGCGTAAATATCAAATGTATGTGTCTATAAATTAACTTAGGATTTAGAGCATAAGCACTCATAATAGCCATGAGGTATTAATTATCTTATAAGTCGGTACAAAGATAATTACCCCAAGTCGGTCCCATTTAATACGCAAAGTGTACCAGCATAGTGAGTTAAAACTGTACCGTTTCCCACAGTCAAAACAAAACGGCTACATCACCATGCTGCAGTCCTACTGATGGTGTGTCCAATCCCATCTAAGACTGTAAACCACAATCTTACATTCTACAAGATCTGATGGTCTGATCTTCCATCTGTAAGTTGAACGCTACACTCCAAACCATCTACTATGTAGAATAAGAGACACACATGCACAATATTAAATAAAAGATGTAATGCAAACATTGCCCACACAGATTCTCATAAAAATGGAATAAATGATTTTATTAAAATAATAAATCAACTACATAAAGCATGGCTTTTAGTATATATATCCCTAATAATAGGAAAGCTCTTGCTGAGCTAGCTAAGTTACCTGAATGGACAAGCGAAGAGGAGGCAACTGTAGATGTAGACGGAGCACTACAGGCCATCAAATTCTGGGGAGCATCCTCAAACTGTCTGCTAGAAGTAGAAATAGATTAATCACCCTGGGCTGGAAGGGTTGTATCTATGATTGTCGAAACAAATGATGACTGCTTAGAAGGATCGTAAATAACAGAATGAAAACTCTCCTCATTCTGCACAATAGTACTAGGTGCTTTGATTCTCCCATTTACGTAGTCCATAGTCCCTCTGCTTTTTAAGAAAATGGTCATTGACTTCAATCACACAAGGTAGTTTGACCATTAGAGAAAGATGTTCTGATTTTTAGGTTAGGGTTTTTTGGTGGAGCAGCAATGGGGCTCTCAACCTTAGGCGTCTGTAAACGGATAGTGGACTGACTAGTAGTGTCACCCATAATTCCAAAACATAAAAAGAAACCCTCAACAATCACAGATAAACAGAGAAGGTGGAGACTCACCAATGCGACCAAGGCACATATACTCTTAAATCATAGTGCCATTCAGGGTGCAATTAACTTAGTAAAAAACTGAGTTATAGTCCATACAGGGACCAAAGAAACAGAAGAACTAAACTTTGATCAGGATGTTATTGGGTCAAGATTTGGGTGCGATTAGGATTAGGTGGGTAGTTAGGGTGTGCGAAACTAGGCCAGATTGGATGAATAGTAACTATGAACAGTTCTTCATGAACAGTGCCGATGAACAGTGTCGATGAACAGTAACTTGTGTACTATGTCGATGAATAGTGTCGCGATGAATAGTGTGGTGGTTAGGGTTTGGGATTAATTGCGGATGGCTCTGATACCATGTTGAATACTATTTTGGCAAAGCTTAGGGTTGACAATTTGTCAAACCCCTTTTTTATTAAATGGAATAATAGAAGAGAAATTACATGATAGTCCTTAAGACTTAAGAAAAGAAAGAAATATAAAAAAAATAAAAAAAATAACTTCCAACAATACCTACCAATCTTGCCTTGTGATTTCAACAAACTGCAAATGGGGTGAAGGTAAAACCTTCCCTGATGGCTTCCTCAGGAAGTAGACGTCAGTTGTTCAAATACTTAACAACACAAAAAAATTTATTTTCAACACAAGCGGTGATAGGAAGATTTCTAGTTGCCTTGAGTACACCATTAAACACCTCTAAGATGTTGGTTGTTCGCATACCGTAGCGTCTTCCCCCGTTGTGGGCAATCATTCATTTTTCTAGAGCAATTCCTTCACGATACTCCCACGCCTTTGGATAAATGTTCTTAATCTCTTCCATGAACCCATTAAATTTACAGACTCGATGGGTACTCCCAGCACTCTACATAAGTTTCTTTAAGTATGAATTTTTAAACTTCGAGGCAAAATTACTCTGCACATGCCAGAGGCAATAGCGATGATACCCTCGGGCTTATGCTCATTGATTGCAGAAATGATGCCTTTATGTCGATAGGATATCAAACAAATACCTTCTCTATCAGGCACAACATATGTTCTTAGCAATTTTAGAAACCACGTCCTTATTTCAGCTTTCTCCTTGTTAATGATGGCAAATGCTAAAGGAAAATTTTGATTTTTTGCATCTGTTCCCATGGCGATTAGTAATTTGACCTTATATTTCCTATACAAGAATGTCGCGTCAATACTTATGACGGGACGATAGTGTTTGAACCCATCAATGGACGTCTTAAATGCCCAAAATGCTCTTTCAAAGTTCTTCACAGTCACACTACCACCGTTCACATAGAACAATATTACAACCGTTCCAGAATTATACTGTTAAATTACAGCCATGAACTTGGGCAGTTGTGTGCATGATGTACGCCAATCCCTAAAAATCATTCCAATGGTTATTTGTTTCACATTCCATGCTGATCGGGAGATAACAAATCCTAATTACAGGCCTTAATTCACATTTGTTAGCTGTTTTTATCCTGTTTTATTGTATTTTTACTTTGTTTTCTATTTTCTGTCAGGATTTGGAGAAAAGTAAGAATTTCAGGTTAAATGGGGTGAAAAAGAAGGAAAAATAAAGCAGAAAAAGCCACACTGCGCGAGCAACCCGTTCGCACGAGAATCCAGCCCATCGCTCATGCGGAAGACCAAAAATCGCTCGCACGACCTCCCAGAATCGCGCTCGCGCGACCCGCTCGTGCGACCTATGCAAAAAAGTGAAAATGCGTATTTTAGTGGACTGAATACTCCTACGTGAACGAAACTGCCTAATTACGTCTGGAAAGCTAAATACAGCAGTTTTAGTGCGAATTGGCTTAGGAAAGCTTCCAAACTTGCTCTAAATCTATAAATACTCAATTATAATTCAATTCTTAGGTTGGCAATTATTATACACACAATATACAACCATCCTTCCAGCCATTGAAGGGAGGGAAGCAAGGAGAAGAAGAAGAAGACCAAGGATTTCCATGGGCCTCCTTCATCAACTACTTGCCATCTACCGCTTCTATGGACAACTAACTCAAGATCTAGGGTTTCAATGAAACCCTAGCCAAGTAATAGGGTATATTTTATGTTTTTATTTTAGTTTGATTATGTATGGATGACAGTTACATGTTCTGAGGATTTTTATTAATAAATCATGCTTTTATTGATTAAATCATTGCTTTCAAATTTTACTCTTGTCTTAGATCTATTTTGATGGTAGTGTGCTCAATGATCTATGCTTGCTGTGCTTGTTTAGATTATTTACATGTAATGGTGCTTAAATTGAATTGTGCTATCAAGTATCCGAATAGTCCATGCCTAGATTAGACGAATTATACCATAACCCTAGTTTAGTGTAGGATAAATCATGCTAAACGAATATGGATTATGTTGGTGCTTGAACCATAGTTATTTTCTTGACGGAGGAAGTGGACTTGTAGCTACAATTCCGCATTATCATCCAACTTAATAAGCTAAAGTAATTCATAAATACCCTTATTATGAAGCTAGTGGTGGATTTGCAATCCTAGGTTCCTTAAACTTATTATAAAAATAAATATTTAATTGCTTTCATAATTTAGATTTACTTTTATTATTATTAGTTTAATTCAAATTAAATCTAAAATCCGTTTTTCTTAATTAACTAAATTTAGGTTTTAAAACTTAAAGTGCGTAGTATTCAATCTCTGTGGGTTTGACCTTTACTTCCACACTGCAAATCTTTTGAAAGTAAAGCATAAGTAAGCATACTTTTATATCTTGATTTTGACAAGATCAATTTTTGGCGCCGTTGCCGAGGATTGCAAATTACTACCTTTAGCTTTAAAATCTTAGTTTAGTTAATTCATAAATATTATATTAGTTTTTATTTTTCTTATTTTTGTTTTTGTTTTGAGTTACTAATTTTTCTTTTTATTTTGTAGTTTCTCAAGTACTCAAAATTCTAGCGTTTCGAGTGGAACAGCTGTGCACATCCAAGGAGCTTATGTGAAAAAATAATAATAATTCAAGTAAATTGCTTCCTTTGAAATTCGCTTCAAACCACTGTAAGTCAAGGCGCTGAGACGCAATTACTTGCATTAGTTTAGGAGTGATTGTTCACGTGCATTAGCTAGGAAACCCGAGGCGTTGGGCTTGACGCGGTCATTGCATTACAGGATAATATTCATGCATCATAATAATTGTGTGCTTGTTGCCTTATTTGCGTGATTCTTGTCTTGTAATTGTTTGAGTCAGTTTCTATTTTAGTTATTTTTCTTTTAAGTTTATGTTTGGTACACGTTCTAGTAAATCGGAATTATTTTCTATCGATCATGTACTTGAATGTACCCTTAGAGTTAATCAGACTCCTCAACCGTCGTCGTTGTTTCAGGCCAAAATTCAAAGTACACTTAAAAGGTTAAGAAAAACTCGATTTATTAACATAAAACATATTCCAATGGCCGACAGCGAAAACAATGGAAATAACGGAAATAATCCCAATCCTAACATACCTCAACCCCCTCCGTTTAAAGACTATTTCATCCCTACGGCCTATACACCATAGGCTAACATAGAATTACCGGAGGTGACAGCATCTCACTTTGAGATAAAGTCATCTACCATCGTGCTACTACCTTCTTTCCATGGTCGTATTAAAGAAGACCCTTATCAACACTTAGGTGATTTTCAAGATATTTGCTCTACTTTAAAAATCCAACACCTAACTGATGATGAGTTAAAATTGCGCCTCTTCCCGTTTTCATTCAAAGACAAAGCTAAGTATTGGCTTCAAACTTTGGAGCCAAACACTATAAAAACATGGGAAGCATTACATACGACATTTTTACAAAAGTTCTTCCCAATCACAAGAACTAATCAGATAAGAAAAGCAATAACAAATCTTGTGATGCAAGATGGGGAAATGCTTTACGACACTTGGGAACAATTTAAAGAATTGTTACTCTCATGCCCACATCATCAAGTTCCTAAGTGGCAATTAGTTCAGGTGTTCTACGAGGGACTAGTTACCTCACTTCGTAATACCATCGATGTTGTTTGTGCGGGTACTTTCCTGCACAAAAACACCGACGAGGCATGGAAGATTTTCGAAACGTTAAGCGAGAACTCAATGCACCAGGCTGTGTCGGTACGTTCTGAAGGATATCTGCCACCACCAAAACGAGAGGTAAAAGTTGAGTCAAGTCATTCAATCAAAATACAAGAATTAAATAGAAAAGTTGACCAACTTATGAGGATGGGGAATAGGTCCAATTCACCCTCTTCTGAAGAATGTCCATTATGTTCTGAACCGTCTCATAATATCTTTGCATGTCCTTCTACATCTCAATTCCCAGAGTTTGTTGAGCAACACGTTAATTCTATGCAATAATTCCCACGAAATAACTATAATCCTATGTTGAACAATTTCCCTAATACTTATCGACCCCAATATCAACAAAGTCAATACCAACAACCCCCTCCTAATCCTAACCCTCCACAGGTTAACGCTTTTGAGGAGAAGGTGTTGTCTTCCCTTAAAAACATAGAAATGCAAGTCCAAGCACAAGCACAAATACTGCACTCTCATACACTATCCATTGCGAAGCTTGAATCCCAAATGGGACAAATAGCTACTGCAGTGAGTCATAGAAACGAGGCAAAGTTGCCTGCGCAAACTATTCAAAATCCTAAGGGACAATACGAGAATGGGGGGTCGAGTGAGCAAGTGAATGCCGTTTCGACTAGGACGACTATTCGAGATGAGGAGATTGTTGTAATTCCAGATGTGAGAAAAATAAAAATATAAATTTGAATAAAGAAATGGGTGAGGACGTGAATCAATGTAGAAAAGAAAAAGAACCGGTCTCAATGAATTATATTCCAAAAATGCCCTTTCCGCCAAACGTTAAGGGACCGTCACATTTGTCTAAGAAAGGGTCAAAAATGGAAGATGTACTCGAGGTATTCAAACAAGTTAAAATTAATATTCCATTCCTCGATGCTATTAAACAAATTCCCGCTTATGCTAAATGTCTAAAAGACCTATCTACGTAAAAGCGCAAAATACGCAGGCATACTCCGAAAAAGGTCAAGTCCAAGTGATATTGTTTAAAATTCACGAAGGAGTGTACGGGAATCACATCGGAGGCCGGGCACTCTCCAGGAAGGCCTTATTGCAAGGTTACTACTGGCCAATCATGGCACGGGATTCCAAGGAATACGTCAGAAGGTGTGACAAGTGTCAGAGATACTCTCCCATGATCAACCGACCAGGAGAGATCCAGACACCAATCCATAGCCCTTGGCCATTCGCCCAGTGGGGTATCGACATTGTCGGTCCCCTACCGATGGGAAAACGATAGGTCAAGTTCGCCGTGATCACTGTTGATTATTTCACCAAATGGGCAGAGGCCGAGCCCTTGGCGATAATAACCGAACAGAAAATGAAAAGCTTCGCACAAAGGAATATTCTCAGTAGGTTCGGCATTCCCCGGGTCCTGGTCAGTGATAACGGCAGACAGTTTGACACCCCTATCTTCAGGCAGTTCTGCTCGGGCTACGGGATACTAAATCATTACTCCTCCCCCAAGCACCCACAAGCCAACTATCAAGCCGAGGTAACCAACCGGATAATCTTACAGTCAATCAAAACAAAGCTTGAAGGCGCCAAAGGGTTGTGGGCTGAAGAACTACCAACCCTCCTATGGGCTTACCGCACAACACCCTGAGTAGTAACAGGCGAGACGCCGTTCTCTTTAACCTACGGATTCGAGGCAGTGGTCCCCACGGAGCTCGGGTTGCCTACATATCAGGAGTGCGCCGAATAACGAAGAAGCTCTCCGGTCAGAACTGGATCTGATGGAGGAAAGGAGAGATCGAGCCTATCTAAAGGTGGTGGCCTTCAAGCAACGGGTTTTGCGATATTACAATAGCAAGGTGAAGCACTGCAGTTTTCAAGTCGGAGACCTCGTCCTTAAAGCAGTGAACCAGTCCACCCGGATCCCGAGCCATGGGAAGTTGGGGGCAAACTGGGAAGGCCCGTATAAAGTAATCTGAATCAACTGACTGGGAACTTACTGGCTACAGAGTATGGACGGGCATGATCTCTCTCATCCTTGGAATGTGCAACACCTCCGCAAGTATTATCAGTAACACTTGGCCATGGGAATTTAGTATTGGTAGAGAACTTTGTTTTTGTAGCTCTAATTGAGCAAGAGTTATAAACTTGTGATTTTAATAAAATTGAGTAGTTTATTTTGCAAATTTAATCCTATCAATACCCCGTGTAATGGAAAAAGACCTTGGCTAAAAACCAAGCCACAAAAAGACCTCGGGCTCCGAACCCAGGCACAAAAAGACCTCAGGCTCTGAACCCAGGCACAAAAAGACCTCGGGCTCCAAACCCAGGCACAAAAGGACCCAGCAACCACCCATGTTCTAGGTCGGTTTCCTATGGTCGCTCCACCACACCCCCGCCTTCACAGGACCCTCGAGAGGCAAGGGGATACTAGACCTAAACAGGAAATTACATAAAGCTTCGCTTAGGTCCAGCCGACGACGGGGGCAAACCCCTAGGTGGCCGACGATGGCAAGCTTCAAAGGACCCTGCAACCACCTATGTTCCAGGTCGGTTTCCTACAGCCATTCCCTCCTCCACTCCCGCCTTAGCAAAATGCTTGGGGGGCAGAGGAATATAAGTCAAAATAGGAAATCACACCGGTCACTAAAAGAACTTGGAAAATTTTCCTAAGTACTTACAGTGATCATAGATAATATCCGGGACGGTAAAATAGGATACTCCTATAATACACCGGGACATCCCGGACGGTAAAGCAGGGTATTCCTATAATACACCGGGACATCCTGGACGCTAAACAGGACAAGTTCCTATGGCACACTGGGCTATTACCTTTAAAATAGGTCAAGAAGACTAGGTGTTCTACTGGTTACAAGTTCTTAAACCATTTGCTAAGGAAGGGGTTAGGTCGGCTAAAAATCGAGTGGATACTGGTAACTAAAAATAGGCATAGTGCAGATAAAAGTCAACAGAAAATGGAAAGAAAGTTTGACCTCAAGGGCCTTTTCATTAATGTTGAAAACTATACAAAGCATGGGGGGTAGTTGTAGTAGCCTCCCCCCCAAAAAAGAAAAAACTACAACAATATATAAAAAAAAAGGAAGGCTTGTTGTCCATAACTACCACTTCTCCCTCCTCCGCAACTGCTCTTCCACAGAGGGGTCCTCGGTCGGTGCAGCTTCAGTAGCAACCTTGGAGTCAGCCTGGCTCTCCTTCCAGTAACTGGACTCTGTCCAAGAGTAGCCGGACAGGTCCCAGTCAGGGTGGTTGGCAGCAGCCCGCTTCGCCAGGTCAGCGTAGCCCGTGAGGAACCCTGCCTCGAACTCTTCCTTAACATCCTTAGCTTCAGCCTCTCGAGCGGCAGTCAGCTCCGAAAGCGTGGCCATCATAGCTGCCAAGTCCTTCTCGACAGTAATCCTCCCGGCCTCTACGGCTGCAGCTTTCTTAGAAGTCATTACTCCAACTAGCGTCTTCGTCCAAAATAATTCCAACCCGAAGTCTCTACTTCAAGCAATGACTTCAAACCCAAGGAGAAGTCGTTACTTGAAGTAGCGACTTCAGTGAAAAGTAGAAGTTGCTACTTCAAGTAGCGACTTCATTTTTTTTACTTATGCCCGTCCTTTCCTCTTCTACTTTCACCCTTTAATCAGATCTCTCTCTCTCTCTGTCTCTTTCTCTTTCTCTCTGGGATCTCATAGGTAATCACACACACTCTCTCTATATATATATTACACACACGCACACAGACACACGCACACATACAGACACACACAGAACAATATATATATATATAAACACACACAATAATGTATATACACACATAATGTATATGCACAGACACATACACACACAGACATACAATGTATGTACACAGACATAGACACAGACAAATACACAGACACACACACACACACACACACACACACAGAGACTGTAATGCTATGCTTCCCAAAATTTGTAATACTATGCTCCCCCAATTTGTAATCCGATGCGCCTCCAATTTCTCAAACATTTTTTTCTGGAAAAATCAACATTTTGAAATTTTGTATTTTTGAAACATTTTGTGAAATTTTGACACATTTTGTGAAATTTCCAAAAACCCAAAATTTTGGATACTTCATGAACACTCTCAAGCAGTTGTATGGAAAAATTGCATTTTTGAATACTTTGTTTCATTAACAATGTTTACATAGACACTTTACTATTTGTCTCTACAATGAATTTGAAATAGGAATGGAGGGTAACAAATTTGAAAAATGAGAAAGATTGAGTAAAAAACTCTTAAATTTGGCATTAAATATATGACAAATGAAGAGATTAAGGGATGTGTTTCTTAATCTATCCCTTTTTAATATAATTGTTTTGGATGGGAACTCAGACCAAACATGTTCCAAATTTTGGGCTTATAACCAAAGAACCCTAATAATAATGCAAAATAATGTTAGAAAGAGATAGTAGTGGTGGTGGTAATTGTGTATTTCTTATCAAATAAAAAAATAGTAAAAAAAATGGATAGGACACATCAATGACATGATGGACCATTGATTACTTACACTTGAATTTGCAAATGTGAAGGTATTAAAATGGCTAGTGTTGTGACTATAATGTTGTATTGGGGAGGAACATGTGCATTAGAGCAGATGGTCTATACTACTATAGTAACCGTCGAAGTTTTATTCGTTTGAGAACCGACGCTCAATACACAAGATTTGTTAGGAAAGTCTACAACAAAATGGGGGTTGATCATAAAAGTGTTTGATTGAAATTCACTGTAGGTTTCCATCGTATCTTGGATTTCAAGTTTCGAAGTTTTCATGAGGGTTGTTATCAACAAGTCACCCACAACCAGCTTTATTAACTTATTAATTTAAAAACTTTTTTTTCTTTTAATATTAAAAAAAAAAGTATAACGTTCAATACTTCTTATCATAAGACAGAGATTTCAAATAGAATAACGATCATAAAGAAACATAATGAAACATCCACCTAAGTCATGAAAAACAATCTCAAGCACATGCATCATATAAATCAATAGAGTTTCTCATAAAATTGCATGTGTGTGATATGGTAGTCAAATGAACACGCGCATTTCATGAACTTGGACTATAACTCGGATAACCATCCAACTATGCTTCAACTACGAATCTCACAATGAATTACACTCTCTTCAAATGAAACACTCAGAAACAGGTGTAATTTTTTGGGTATATGCGAGCAAAGAAAATATGTTTTCAAAACAAGAAACGCTCACATATGACTTGAAAACGACGCATGACACGAAAGAAGAGTAGTCTCATGGATAGAACGCCAACAGTCAAGAGAAATTAATCGTAACCATGTTTTAATCCCCCTTCCATCGTTTTCATATCCAAACCAGGTTTCCTAGGATCAAATAGGACTTTTCAACGGTTGTAATGTGGCTCAGGCCAATGAAAAAGGATAGAAAGGATTCATTAGGTAGGTAATCTCATAATGGCATTGTACGGCATGTTCGATTTCTTTCATTCATCTCTTCCACCAACTTCATCTTTCCATTATCTTCTTTCCATTTTTTTTTCAATTTTTTCTCCTTCTGTTTCTTTTTCTTTGTTTTTTTAACCTTATTTTTTTTCCTTTTGTTTTCTTTTCTTTTTCTCTATTATTTTCCTCCTCATTGCTTTTGAAACGAATATTCAATAAATAACAAGGCAACCACCCCAAACATCATCTTATTTTCTTTTTCTTCTCAATCACACATCGCCTTAACACCACTAAAAGTTGATCAATCTTTCAGGGGTGAACTCCAAGTTGGCCAAATTGGAGAAAAAAATAGGATAATGATAATTAAAGGAAAAATGGCATTTTAATGGCTCAAAGGGCGAACTAAAGAAATTTATCATTTATCGGTCAGTAGCAAACAAAGAAGGCCTAAAATCATGTCCTAGGGATATATGGTTCTTCAACGTTTACGAAGGAAGATTATTTAGCATGGTAGCAAATATTTTAACTTGACTATCAACCAAAACAAGAATAATGAGACTAAACAATGAGTTAATGCGCTATTTTAATGAAATTCGACAAACACAATGTGTATTTATAACCCTATAAAAAGAAAAGATAGGCTCAAAAGCTCACTGGACTTAGTCTCCACCATGTGTTATCTAGAAATCCGAATCATGTTATAGTTCACATCAAACATGTATTCAAGCGACTACGTGTAGTGCATAGGTTTGTGAGCAAATCTATGATATAAAACTATGATTCGAATGATACATGACCTAAATTATCATATCATGACTTCAACAAATATTTAATCACATCTTCTCATGTTTACCATTCTATAACAATCCAAGTTACATAACAAGATGTATCGACTAGAGATTACAAAACCATAGTGACATTGTTTATTTAAGCACAAGTATCAAAAAAAATTTCAAAATTTTGGTGTATATAATAATGTGCATGTGAGTGCATACCCCCAAACCTAAACCTTTCATTGCCCCCAATGAAATAATAAAATGAAAGAAGGAAAGTACGTAGAGAAAGAACGATAGTACCTCGATTTCGACAACCACAAACTAGGTGAACATATATAAATATAGCAATACAGTTCAAATGCTCCAAATGGAGACACTAATTCACCTGGCAATACTTAAAAAAAAAAAAACTAATATCGAACAATGATAGTTAAAAATAAAATATAGAAAACTAAACTAATCTAAACTAAATTAAACTAAAAGATTCAATGAAAATAAAACAAAACAAACACAAAAGAACTATGAAAACAAAGAAAAAACTCAATCTAAAAGAGACAAAAAAAACACAAACAAAATATAGAAAAATAACTAACCAGGTACACTCCTTCGTGAATTTTAAACAATATCGCTTGGACTTGCGCAGGGTGAACACAGCGGAGGTACGGGATAGTGAATCCCCTCTTGTAGAGGATGTCGTCAACAAGATGGTATCGGGCCGCCCGGTACTTGACCCTGTGGGCTTCTTCTTTCTCGTCTGGTAGTGCTCCTGTTGTCAAGAATGTCACGATCGAGTCCATCTAGCTGGGTCCCAGGGTGACCGGATCTACTTCCATGCCTTCTGAGTTGATCACACTTGGCTCAGGTAGATATTCTATGCGTATCCCGGGCAAGTCTGACTCAGAGGATGAGGCAAGGCGAGCAAACCGGTCGGCCCTGGTGTTTTCTTCTCTGGGTATCTGCGTGATGGAGAATCCCCTAAGCTTCTTAGAAACCTCTCAGACAAGGGCCAAGTAGGCTACCATGTTGTCTTCCCGTGCTTCATTGTATCCCTGAACCTATTGCGCACTCATAGAAATGGCCAATTGCAGTCCAACCAATAGGGCTTCGTATTCGGCCTCGTTGTTGGTGGCACGGAACCCAAACCTTAGCGCCTACTCGAGCTGGATGCCGTCGGGGGTAGTCAGGATGATTCCAGCTCCACTGCCTTACTGATTAGATGAACCGTCCACATGCAGTACCCAGGTAGGGATATCAAAGTGTAACCCAGGTAGTAGGGCCGGTGGGTCAGGCTCTTCAACCGGGTCTTCTGGATACGTAAACTCGACCAAAAAGTCTGCTACGGCTTGTCCCTTGATGGCCGTCCGCGGTCAGTAGACCACTTCAAACTCTTCCATCTCCAAGACCCACTTGACGAACCTCCCGGATGTGTCTGGACAGCTGAGGATTCTATGGAGAGGTTGATCTGTGAGGACCACAATGACATGGTCCTGAAAGTACGAACGGAGCCTTCTTGCCGAGGTGATGAGGGCGAAAGCCAGTTTTTTGATGCGAGAGTATTTCCTTTCTGCGCCCTGTAACGCCCGGCTGGTGTAGTACACTGGGAACTGTATCCCGTACTATTCCCGGATGAGTACCGAGCTAACCACCGATGGCGACACTGCCAAGTATAAAAACAATTCTTCCCCTAGCGCGGGTATTGAGAGTAGAGGAGGCGACGCCAGGTACTTCTTGAGTTCCTA
Source organism: Hydrangea macrophylla (assembly GCA_033977485.1). Classification (NCBI taxonomy): domain Eukaryota; kingdom Viridiplantae; phylum Streptophyta; class Magnoliopsida; order Cornales; family Hydrangeaceae; genus Hydrangea; species Hydrangea macrophylla. The sequence goes on from CM066992.1 coordinate 1,899,295, forward strand.
GAAGGCCTCTTCGCACTCTTCCGACCACTAGAATGCCTTGCGGAGGATTTTAAAGAATGGAAGGCACCAGTCGGTAGCTCGAGAGACAAATATGTTCAGTGCGGCCACCCGCCCGACTAGGCTCTGAACCTCCTTCGTCGATTTGGGTGACCGCATGTTGATGATGGCTTTGATCTTTTTGGGGTTTGCCTCAATTCCCCATCTGCTGACTAGATGGCCTAAAAATTTCTCGGATGAGACGCTGAAGGTGCATTTGGTTGGGTTCAACCTCATCCTGAATTTTCTCAAAATGCTGAAGGCCCCGGCCAGATGCTCAAGGTGGTCGGACTCATCCCAGCTCTTGACCAGCAGATCATCCACATATACTTCCATAGACTTCCCAATCAGGTCCTTGAACATGTAGTTGACCAGGCGTTGGTAGGTGGCCCCGGCATTCTTGAGACCGAATGGCATAACCTTGTAGCAATACGTCCCTTGGTCAGTGATAAAGGCAGTCTTCTCTTCGTCCCCGGGGTACATGCTGATCTGGTTGTACCCCGAGTAAGCGTCCATGAATGAGAGGAGTGAGTGACCTGTCGTAGAATTCACAAGGAGGTCTATCATGGGTAGCGGATAGCAATCCTTGGGGCAAGCCTTGTTGAGGTCGGTGAAGTCCATGCACATCCTCCACTTCCCGTTGCTTTTCTTTACCAGAATGATGTTAGCCAACCAGTCGGGATAGTGGACCTCTCGGATGAACTTTGCCTTCAAGAGCTTTTCTACCTCTTTGGCTACCACTGTCTGTCTCTCGGGGGCCATGCCCCTTCTCTTTTGCTTCACCGGTCGGCAATCTGGACTGACATTGAGACAATGGGACATTATCCGGGAGTTAATCCCGGGCATATCCTCATGACTCCAAGCGAAAACGTCCTAGTTTTGCCTAACGAACTGAGTCAGTTTTTCCTTTAGGCCAGGCTCCAGTAGGGTACCAATGCTGACCGTGCAGTCGGGGTACTCGGAATTCAATGTTACTCTTTCTAATTCTTCCACCGGACCTACCGCGACTCGCTCTGGTCCCGGGGGTCCATCTCTTGAACATTTAATGTTTTAGTGATAGCCCCCCAGCGTAACGAGCTAACGTAGCAACTCCGGGCGGTAGTCTGATCTCTACGCAAGCATCCTCCGACTGTGAATCCCCTCCGCCTGATGTTCCTCCGGAGATTACATTAATTTGACCGAGAGGCTGGGGTTGACCGGGAGCTCGGGCTCCTTGTGCGGGCCGTCCGTCTGCCGTGACATACTCTGCCAAATGGTCTTGCTCGATCAATCTTTCAATTGCCATCTTTAACTTGAAACAGTCTTCTGTGTTGCCGTGATCTCTGTGAAAATGGCAGAACTTGTCCCGATTCCTCTTACCGGGCAGGGCTTTAAGCTTTGTCGGCTGTTGGAGTAGCCTTTGTGCCTCAGCGGTGGCCATGACTTATTTTATGGGCCGAGAAAGGGGTGTGAAAGCAATCGGGGGCTGACCCCGGACATCCTTCTGATCTTGCTTCGGCTTCTTTCTCGAGCCCTTCTCAAATCCTTCACGCTTGCGCTTGGCCTTCGAGGATTCGTCTCCCGCCTAGCTGGCACACTTCGCCTTCAGGAACTCCTCAATGTCTATATACTTTCCGACCCTCTCTGAGAGTTCCACCAGGATTGTCGGTCGGTCACAATGAAACGACATGGCGACCTTGGTGTGTTGAACTCCCGAACAGAAGGCCATAATTGCGGCCGTTTCATTGAGATTGCGAATTTAGAGCCTTTTCTGGTTGAAATGGTCCACATACTCCCTTAGGGACTCCCCTTTGCGCTGCTTGACGATTAGCAGCTGAGTGTCCGGTTGCGACCGATCGAGCATCCCGACAAACTTGCTGATGAACAGCTTGCTGAGGGCTTTGAAGTCATCGACTGTCCGGGGCTTTAAAGCAAGGAACCACTGTGCAGCTAGCCCCTTGAGGGTACTGGGAAAGGCCAGGCACAATAGATCATCCACCGTGGTGACCAGTGCCATCTGAGCCTTGTAGGTGCGGATGTGGTCCACCGGGCTCCCTGTGCCGTCATAGGAGCTGAGGTGAGGGGGTTTGAACTTCCGTGGAATAGGAAACTGTGTCACCCGAGCGGTATAGGGTGATTCCGTCTCCGTGTTGGTGAGGTCGTGGCCGGACTTGCGGGTCAACCTCTCAATCTGCTGCTGCAGTTCCTCGACCTGGGCCTTCACGTCATCCCGCCTGGTTCTCCTCTCTATATCCGAGCGGTAGGTCAGATCGGATGACGAGGCCTCTTCCTCAAAGCGCGTCGACCTCGGGGATAGGACCCGGCTCCTGGTCCGGGAAATCGTGTGCCTAAGATCCCCCTGGTTCAGGGCCGGAGGGTCTTTGGCTGATTCCTGGGCCTTCCGTCCTGGCTCTTCCCCTCTAGCGGCGCGCCGTCGGTTGATGATGGTTTTGACATCCGGCGAGGATTGGGCCGAGCTCGCCTCTGTGTACGCCTAGTCGCCTGGCTGCGCTCACTATCACCGAGGTGTTCCCAGTCCGGTGGGGACACTGGGGCAGAACGTGCTCGCCTTCGCGCCCGAGCGGTATCCTGAACGGGAGTGCTTTTCTCGGGCTGATCTTCTGGTGCAGGGCGCTTTTCCTGCCGGGCCAAAAGCACCTCCATCTGTTCCTGTGTTTACCGCTGGCCCTCCAAGAGTTGCGCCAGCGCTGCCGTTATCTGTTCAGTGGTCATGGAGGCAGCCGGTTGCCCAGGCTGCGAATCCTCCTAATCGGGCTGAGTAGTGGCTTTCTTATTCCTTCTAGGCGGCATGTTGATCAGTTAAGAATTTGTTGGTGAGAAACTCTGTCGTTTCCCACAGACGGCGCCAAGTTGATGATGCCAAAAAATAGTAAGAAGGGTTTAGAGAGAAAAAGACAAGAACAATTTGTATGTGGTTCGGTCCCGTTAACAAGGTGAGCTACGTCCACGGTTTCGTCTGTGCGCGCTCACTAGCAGATCACCAGCGGGCCTTGTGAGCCAACAAAGAGGGATGACACTACCAGTAATATCGGCCGGGTATATGCGTATAATGGTGAGTTCTCTGTTGTATGCTTGTTAGCTAGAGAATTGTTTTCGGATCCCTGTAGACATGGTAGGTGGGCCCTTTTATAGATGCAAGAGTCCACCCTTATAAGATGTCAAGATATGGAAAATTCAAAATAACATCAAACGAAAAAATATATATTTCAAAACCATTTGGATGCGAATTAATCAAATTTTATACTGAAAGTTTTAATTTTACCATTTTGGGTTCAAATAGAGCATTGTAATGTACAAAATTACAACTTGAAACCTGTCCAGAAAAATCTAAGGCTGCTTTCGGATTTGTTCAGCGTTCCCAATGACTTTATAGGGCTCAATATGATAAATCGATACTAAGTACCTATTATTTTATTTAATTTTTATGTGTTGTCTAAAATGTTTGATCCTAATAGAATGTGAGTTGAATGAGAGGGTCATGCAGGAATGGAAAAGAAAGAAAGAAAAAAGAAAAGAAAAGAAAAGAAAAGAAAGAAAACAAAACAAAAAGAACAAACAATGAAAGCGGGAAATATTACCAAGAAGAAGCCCCAGTATAAGGGGAAAAAAATACCTAAATCACATAGTTGAAAACCTCAATCTCTTAAATAAAAATATATATAAATTAAGAAAAATCTAGATATTAGATGAGAAGCAAAAGGTGAAAGAGAGAGGAGCAAAATCTTACAGCCTGATGTTGTTCCAACTCTTTTAGACATTCCAAATGTATTGTGTGCCCACATGGTAGGACAGTAATATCTCTAATGGTATCAAATAAAAACTGCAGATAAACAAAAACCCAGGAACTTAATTGTTGCTTTGAGAATCAAAACATTTCTTGAAACTTGTTTTTCGATTAATAATAGAATGTGCTTTGGTCTCATTTTTTTTTGGATTAATAATAGAACAAAGCAGACAACCCCAAAACTGCATAATCAACAAATTATAAAAGTGCTGCAAATAAAAACTCCAAAAAAAAAAACTCCCACCTGAAAGGGAAAAAATGAACACTCTCAAATGAAAAGATCCTGCCCAGAGTACCAATAAAGCTCCCAAACTACAAAACTGCAGTGATATAGCACCACTTTGTATTCAAAACTAGGGGGAAAAAAAAAAGGTAATGTCTAGCAAATACTGAAATGGAAGTTAAATTACCCAGAGGATCCTTTTTTTTTTTTGGTCAGACAAAGAAAAAGCTACATGAATTTAAATTACCTAGGAGTTCAAATTCATGAGAATCTAAATAGCCTACCTGAATGATCAAAAGGCTTAACACCCACATGAAAATCAAAATCACTATGAAAAGGGTACAATCAAAGCTTTTCAATGAAGACAATTCAAGTCTTTGTTTAAATCAACCCAATAACTAAATATGTAGAAGACAAAGGGCTAAGATAGACTTGTCATGTGTCCCCCTCAGTTAAGCTATAAAAAATGAATAAAAACCAAATAATTGGTGTGAGAACTAAATATATGTTTAAAAAGTGAACAATGGAGGGTCATTGTCAAAATGCACAAACAAAGAATCTTGACACATAGCAACACTCTGCACTTGATCTTCTCCGAGGGAAAAAAAACACTTTAGAATCCACAAATTTGGAAGGCCAATGCATGAATTGAAAAGATCATATTAAAATCCATCTAAAAAAAACTCATCTGTTATTATGACATGTCAACATGAATCACATTCAGTGAACCAGAAAAGCATTAAGAGATCCACAGAAAACGGAGGGGTGAATTCGTTAGTACAAGGAATAGTAACCAGAACTGCGCACCCCAACCCTAGCTATATAGTATACACCCATAAAAATAAAAATAAAAATAAAAATAAAAAGAAGAAACTACTGATAAGCAATAACAGTTTTTGTAAACCAAATTTTTTTTTTTTTCACAATTTTGTTACCAAACACTTCCCCAAAACAGTTTCCAAGCAAAACTGTTTTATAAACACTGTTTCTTTATTTCTTTCCCCTTAAAACAAAAATAGTTCTATTTTTTTTCTGTCTGTGATACAGAGTTATTTTTATTACAGTTTTGTTTTATACAAACTGCTACAGAACTGAGTTGTGGTAAAAAAAAACTATTTCTGGGATTTTTTGAGCTCTAAATGTTTCAAAAATTAATACAAACATATACTATAATTCATGTGTTTGTATCAGAATGTATTTGATGGATGTGCTTAGTTGTTTATCTAGAGTACTTCGATTGACGACCACATTACTTTAACTTACTTGCATTGAAGAGCATAGTTGTGAATTTGAGATTCATAATTCCATGAAAACAATAAAGCAATGTCAAAAAATATATATATGGGTGAAAATTTGAAAAGAAAAAAGGAGAGAATCTTACTGATTGAGCACCGATCAGAGGAGACAGCAACTTTGATCTGTGGGATAATAAAACTAAACCAAAAAATAAAAGGTAAAACTCATGAACACAAAGACAAACACATAAAGAGCACGTGAAGCATATAGTGAAATGATTGAAATTTGTTTTCAAGAAAACCCCAATTAGAAAAACCAAACCCTATTGTATCGATTAGGGTTTGAGGCAACCCCAAAATCAATTCAACTACCTGAAAATAATAAGATTAATCAAAAAATAAAAATCAAATAGTAAACAAATTAAATCCAGACATTAATCAAAATCCATGGATGGAAGCAAATTTATCGAAATAGTAATCAAATCACATTATTCGATTAATACAGTGAGATAGAGAGAGGATCAAAGAAGAACAGAGCTACAGAGATCAGTTACCTTCTTTTAAGAAGCAATCAGATTGAACTTTTCAAAGATCGGAAATGGTGACTGAACCGAAACTCTGCTTACAATACTGCAAGTAGGAAAAAGCAGATCTAGAAAATCCTTGAAGGTTTCTTCAAAAAATTTTGAGATTTGAAAACCCTAATATTACAATTAGAAAAAACATTGAGTGAGAGATTAAGAGATTACCTGAGATATGTCTGGCTGAGTGGAGTAGATTGGGGATGTTATGTGAGAGAAGAAGAAGAAGAAGAAGAGGAAAAAACACATTGGGAGAGGAGGCGCTGTTTGATTGATTGGGAAGATGATACACAAAGGGAGGGAGAGGGAGATGCATGAATGGATTTTAATTCCCGTTGATCTAGAGGAGAGGAAGAGACATATGGTGTTTTTTAGAAAGGAGGAATGGATGAGGCAGAAAGGGGTAGGTTCTAGAGACTTGACACATGGGAGAAGAGAGAGAGAGAGAGAGAGAGAGAGAGAGAGAGAGAGAGAGAGAGATTAGGAGTTGCCACGTGGATGTTTAGGAGAAGAGTAGAAACTGAGGTGGCAAACTGATGATGCCGAAAACTGGTAAGAAAGATTTGGACAGAAAACAAGGTAAGAAAGGATTTGTATGTGGTTTGGTCCCGTTAACAAGGTGACCTACGTCCACGGTTGCGTCTGTGCGCTTCTCACTAGCAGATCACCGGCGGGCCTGGTGAGCCAACAAAGATGGGTGGCACTACCAGTAATACCGGTCGGGTGTATGCGTGTAGATGGTGAGTTCTCTGTTAATTGCTTGTATGCTTAGAGAATTGATTTCGGGATCCCTTTGATTGGGTAAGTGGGCTCTTTTATAGATGCAAGAATCCACCCCTACATGGTAAGAATTCGTGAGATTAGGGAACCTAATCTAATTACAATAGATTTGCTTGATTTTAGGAGAGTTTCCTAAATGGTTTAGGAAACTGCCATATCTCCTTCCTCAGACTTATAATTGATTTAGGAAATTGCTGGTTGGTCGGGATCATGGGCTTCCGCGACCGTCATGCCTGGCCGGGGGGTGCGAACCGCCCGGTCCCAAGGTTACCTCGGGAATGCTTAGCCGAAAGGGTGCCCTCATTGGAAGAACCGGCTCCTCCTGGCGACGTGGCACTGTTCCATTGGCTAGATTATTTTGGACATACTAGCTGCCCCCCATTTTTGAAACTGACTGGATGCATCCTCGAGTGAGGATTCGAAAATTAGTATTGCCTTGGAAATTGTCCAGATACCGTCTGGGAGTGCGGCTCGAGATGGGGCCCACATTCCAGGTCGCTCGGCAGATCGACCGGTACATGTTAAAGCTCGGGTGTAAGTATTGTCACGTGTCAGGATACAGTTGGCCTGGTCAGGGTTCAGTGGAATCAGTTTGGATGTAACCAAACAGTCGCGTGGTAACCGGGCCGTCATGTCACGCATTTAATGCGCGCACTGTTTTAGGCGACCCTTCACATGCCCGAGATGACACCTGTCAATGACTCTTGGTGGGAGAGCGTCTGAACCGTCGGATCGGTTCCAATCTGAGCCATTCATGACTTCTATATAAGGTGTACTTGCTCATTCAATATATTCTCACTGTTTGTAGATTGAGTATACCGAGCGGTCTCCGAGAACACAGTTTCCCCGAGCTATTTTCTTCTACTTTTTCACAATCCAAGCTTCTTCCTCATGGCCTCTCAAATCGATCTGATCTCCAGTGAAGGACTCACTACGTTCAGGAGGGACTGCGAGATCCCTGATGATGTCGAGATCCGTCCTTATATCAAAGGAGAGGAGGAGGCTCTACCCTCAGTCCTTATTAGCAATTATCTGTTGCTAATAGTGGGGCTACGTTTTTCTCTATCTGCTTCCTTCTGCGATCTCTTGCAAGGATTGCATTTCCCGCTCGCCAAGTGCCGCCCGAATCTTGCCCGACTGCTTTGGGGCATATCAGTACTGAACGAGCGGCTCAAGATACTACTCCGCTCTGTGGATGTCGCCAGGTGCTATCTCTTGAGCATAGACAGCGAGGACCCTTACCTACGCGTCGGGGCGGTAGAGAAGCATCTCGTCCAAGGTCTAGACTTCCCCAACAGGAACTGGCGTCAATACCCTTGGGTCGTTGTCTCCGGCAACTGGTTGGAGGACCCCTCTATGTGCCCTCCTGTAACTTTTGATCCCGAGCTGTGCAAGATGTCCTTCGCCGCTTTTCGCAGCGTTGCTTCCTCTGTTGCTGACATGGAGGTGATCAACCGAGCGGTTGAGGCCGGCCTCAGGTTTTCTGATTTGATCGGGGGACCTGCTGGGGAGGTTATCGGTGAAGCTCCTCCTGCAGCTCCTGTTGCGGCCGCTTCCGGGTCGCGTCGTTATACTCGGTCCATGGCATCCGGCCCGCGCAGCATGAGGGGGGCCACCCCATCTGAAGGACCAATCGCTCTGACCACCATACTGATTCGTCCTCATCTGGGGACACAGGTCCACCTCCGGGCCCGACCAGGAAAGGTAAGGAGAAGGCAGTTGAGGAAGAGTCTCAGCCTCAACCGAAAAGGAGTCGGCTGGAATCACACGCCGATCTTCATATGCCCAGCTCCTGGACGGGCCTCTCCCTCGGCAATCTGGAAGGTTGTATGCAGGAGGTAGAAAAGCAAAGCGCTCACCTGCAGACGGACTCTGTCATGCGGGAGGTGGACTTTCATGCGCTGGAGCTCACCGTCAAAGAGCTAATGGCCAAGGTGGCTGTCCTGGAAGAGGAGATCCGGGCTCTGAAGGGCAAGGAGACCTAAAGATTTTTTCCCTTTTCTTTTTTTCTTATGTTTTGTCAGGGAGGCTACCAAAACTGCCCCCCATTGTACAAAATACCAATTAATGAGAAGGTCCTCTGAGGCCACCTTTTTTCATCAACTGCGTCGTTTGTGATTGCCAATGCCCAGCCCATGATGGCTTGTTTCCTCCATGCTGGTCCAACGTTTCGTCTGATGCAGATTTTAAAATTAAGACCGCCTCCGATGAACCGTTCGGTAATAGGTCGGAACCCTGATCGGATGACACCGGTCGAGGTGAACAGTAGGTACGGACCGAGCGGTGACCATGCGGGCCTGGGTCCTTGTTATGCCACGTGTCAGCCGGTCATTGGTCTGGTTAGGATCCAACGGTACCAGCTTGGGAGTAACTGAACCACCTCCGTCGTAACCAAACCGCCTTCGTCATGCATTTAATGCGCGCGCCTTTTGAGGTGACGCTTCACGTGCCCGAGGTGACAACTGTCGGCCACTTCGAGCGGAAAAACGTACGAGCCGTTGGATCTATTTTGATCTGGGCCGTCCCTGGTTTCTATATAAAGGCCACTTGCCCATTTCTCCAACTCTTTACTGTAGAGATTAGACTACCGAGCGCCTTAAGAGCAAGAACAATCCTGAGCAAGATTCCCGAGCCCCTTTTCTGCGCCAAACTTTGTAAGTTTTTTCTCCTCTCTCTGTCCCTTTCTTTTCTCTTGTCTGAGTGAGACTGGAGAGAGCGAACCCACTTAAGTTAGAACAAGAATGGGTCTTTTTCTTCCTCAGGTTCTGTTTCTTCCTCCGGGCAGTGGGCACCTTAGGGTTGTTTAAGCGAGCGAGTGTCCCCGGAGTAGTCTTGAGAGAGTGCCACTTAGTATTGAGAACCCTTTATTCTCTTCTCTTTAGGTTAGTGGTCCTGCCCTCTCTGTACGTCAGGCTCGGTGTCCCTGACCCATACTCAGGCCGTGTCCTTCTTCTTCCCCCTTCCGTGGGAGTACGAGAAATGGAACATTCTGACTTCAACTCTGCTTCCTGGTCAGAGAGTGAGATGTCCCGGTCGGGCTCGCCCGATACCAGCTTAGACCTATCTTCAGCTTCCCCCTCAGATCATCACAGTGAGGGCCGGATCGCGGTCCGAATGTCCAGCGACGAGTCTGACCAGGAGGCCTCCGTTGCCTCGGTATCACGGGGTTCAGGTGACGAGGCGCCTGAGGAGTCTGCTTCCTCAGTAGCATTCGCCTGTAAGTTTATCCCCACGGCCTTGCATGCCAGGGACCTTGATCGAATCAGGGGTAGGTACGCCATCCCTGATAACAGTTCTTTGTCTGTCCAACCTGGTGGGGCTCATATTTATCGTCGGGGTTTTGTTACCTTATACGAGGACGCCTTCATGGCTGGCCTTCGTGCCCCCCTCCATCCGGTCGCTTGGGACGTTTTCATCTTCCTGGGGATAGCTCCCGGGCAATTAGCCCCAAACGAGTGGAGGTATCTGATGGGATCCATCTCCTTGTGGCCCCAGATCTTCGGGTACGAACTCACCCTTCAAGAGTTCTTCTGGATCCACCGGCCGTTCCCAGTCCATGTGGAGGCCGGGTTCTTTTCCCTAGGGGCTCGGCAGGGAAAGAAGATTATCATCAACTGCCCGAGCAACAACAAGGGGTGGAAGAACAAGTTCTTCCAAGTGTCCACGCCTGGGCTTTGTGAGCCAGCCCCTCGGAGTCAACTAAGGACCTCATGGGCGGGAGAGTTGAGGGGTAAGCCCGTCCCATGTCTTCTCTGGCCTCTTTCTAGGCTCTGTTTTGTGGTTTCGAACTGATCGTCTTGGTTTGTTTTGCAGTAGGATCCGTCGATCTCCCAAGCATTCTGGAGGAGTGTGAGGAGAGGATCAGGGGCTTGATTGAGCGGCCTGTCAACGTCTGGGATGTGCTGACCCAGTCGGGAGACCAGAAAGGCGACCACCGACCCCACCGTCCTGCCAAAGCGCCAATCTTCCCTACCATCATCCCGGGTACGAGTTTTGTCACTTACCTTAACTTTGGCTACTCTTTGCCGCCTTGTTATCCTGGTTGCTGACCCTATGGATATTTTCCTTTTGCAGAGATGGCCCCCAGAAGGGATCCCGAGCGGCTGACGCCTCTGCAGGCTGCTACTGTCGAGCGAATGGCGGCGACGGGGAAGATGCCGGCCGTTGAGGCCTCTAGCAGTGTGCGCCCATTCAGACGGCTCATGCACGGCCCATCGGCGGCCCAGGCTCCCGGGGAGACATCAACCCCCCGGGTGGACGTAGTGGGGAAAACCTCTGCCCCCCGAGCCGAGATTCCCGCCGGGACGCCCTTGGGGGAATCTGGGGAGACCCGGGTCAGGGTCAGACCGTGCCTACTCCCCAGTCAGGTGGAGAGGTGTGCCAGCATGTCTCCCCAGGTTTTTCAGGGGTGGCTATATAGCATCTCCCATCTGGTAAGTAACTTTTCTGCATCTTCTGACTTCTTTGCATTTTCTGCTCTGTTGGCAATAGTGACCGACTGTTTTCTTTTTATTTTGGTTGCAGGTTGGCTGTATGGCTACCGGAGCTGAGTCCTTCATGCCGGCCCTTGCTAGGAGGGCCACCGCCGTCGAGACCGGCCTGGCCGAGAAAAAGGTTGCCCTGGAGGCCAAAGAGAGGGCCTTGACCGTGGAGAAAAACAGGGTCAAGGGCCTGGCTTTGGGCCTCGGGGCAGCCCAAGAAGAACTGGCGGTGGCTCTGGCGGAGCTTGAGGCCGAGCGGGCTGGCAGCGCGGCAACGGAAGCTCGGGAGAGGGCGCTGTTGGAGGCGGCGACAGCTGCTGGTCCCCCGGGAGAAACTTTCGACGATGGCCTCTTCCTCGGGTATAAGGACTTGAAAAGGAGGCTGGCCCAGGATCACCCGGAGTTGGACACCACTCCCTACCAGAGGGTGGACTCTGACTACTGGGACATGGTGCCCGAGGCCACCGAGGATGCTGCTGCGGCTGAGGGTGCCATTGCACCGGCTGGCCAGGAGAGAGATGTTGCCCCGGAGGGGCAGGCCGGGGGGGAGGTCGAGGAGAATGTGGATGTTGTTGATGTAGACGACCCTAGGTTCCCTTCTCTCAGACTCTTGTTGTTTTTTGTTGTAGTTTCTTTTTTTTTCTTTTTTGGGGAGGCTACTACAACTGCCCCCAGGCTTTGTATAGTTTTTATTAATGAAAAGGCCCCTGAGGTCATATTTTCCTTCCATTAACTGTCATCTTTCTCTGCACTGTGCCTGTTTGTAATTGCTAGTATCCGTTCAGTTTTTGGCCAACCTAACACCTGCCTTAGCAAATGTTTTAGGACCGTAACCAACAGAACACCTAGCTTTACCGACCTGTATAAAAGGTGGTTGCCCGGAGTGTTGTAGGGACTATCCCTATTTAGCCTCCAGAATCGCCCGGTGTATTATAGGAATACCCTGTATTACCGTCCGGGTTGTCCCGGCGTATCATAGGTGTATCCTATTTTACGATCCGGGATATATCTCTGATCATTGTAAGTGCTTAGGAGGATTTCCCAAGCTCATGTAGCGACCAGTGTAATTCTCTGTTTTGGCCTAATATTCCCCCTGTCCCCCAAGCATTTTGCTAAGGCGGGAGTACGGGAGCAAGTGTCCGTAGGAAACCGACCTGGAACATGGGTGGTTGCAGGGGCATTTGAAGCTTGCCATCGTTGGCCACCTAGGGGTTTGGCCCCGTCGTCGGCTGGGCCTAGGCGAAGCTTTAAATAATTTCCTATTTAGGTCTAGAATCCCCTTGCCCCCGAGCGTCCTGTAAAGGCGAGGGCGTGTTGGGGAGCGGTCATAGGAAACCGACCTGGAACATGGGTGGTTGCAGGGTCCTTTTGTGCCTGGGTCCGAAGCCCGAGGTCTTTGTTGCCTCGGGGTTAGGCCCGAGGTTTTTTTTCTGCCTCAGGGTTAGGGCCGAGGTCTTTTTTCTTGCATGGCACGGGATACTGACAGGAATAAATTTTCAAAGCAAACTATTCAATTTTATTTGAAAAATAATAATCTATAACTGTTGCCCAATCAGAGCTACAAGAAAGAAATTTCCCTATAGTACTAAACTTCCGTGGTCAGATGCTACTGATAGTACTTGCGGAGATGTTGCACGTTCCAAGGATGAGTAAGATCATGCCCGTCCATGCTCTATAGCCAGTAGGTTCCCGGTCGGTTGACCCGGGTCACTTTATACGGGCCTTCCCAGTTTGTCCCCAATTTCCCGTGGCTAGGGATTCGGGTAGATTGATTCACTACCTTGAGGACATGGTCTCCAACTTGAAAACTGTGGTGCTTTACCTTGTTATTGTAATACCGCGAGACCCTTTGCTTGTAGGCTGCTACCTTCAGATAGGCCTGGTCTTGTTTTTCTTCCACTAGGTCCAGCTCTGTCCTGAGGGCTTCTCCGTTGTCCGGAGCACTGAAGTTGGCCACCCGGTACGTTAGCAGCCCGAGCTCTGTGGGGACCACTGCCTCAAAACCGTAGGTTAAGGAGAACGGGGTTTCGCTTGTAGCAGCTCGGGGTATAGTGCGGTAGGCCCACAGGAGGGTTGGTAGCTCTTCAGCCCACAGCCCTTTGGCACCTTCAAGCCTTGTCTTGATTGACTGCAAGATTTTTCGGTTGGTTACCTCGGCTTGACCATTGGCTTGTGGATGCTCGGGGGAAGAGTAATGATTTAGTATCCCGTAACCCGAGGAGAACTGTCTGAAGATGGGTGTGTCAAATTGTCTGCCATTATCACTGATCAGGACTCGGGGAATACCGAACCTGCTGAGGATATTTCTTTCCACATGCTCTCTATTTTTCGCTCGGTTATCGTTGCCAAAGGTTCAGCCTCCGCCCATTTGTGAAGTAGTCAACAGCTATCACGGCAAATTTGACTTGCCCTTTTCCTGTCGGTAAGGGACCAACATTGTCAATTCCCCACTGGGCAAATGGCCAGGGATTGTGGATCGGTGTCTGGTGTTCTCCCAGTCGGTTGATCATGGGAGAGTACTTTTGGCACTTGTCACACCTTCGAACATACTCCTGCGAATCTCGGGCCATGGTTGGCCAATAGTAACCTTGTAGTAGGGCCTTTCAGGAGAGTGCCCGACCTCCGACGTGGTTCCCGCACGCACCTTCATGGATTTCAAACAGTATTTCTTGCACTTGCGCTGGATGAACGCAGCGGAGGTACGGGATAGTGAATCCTTTCTTGTAGAGGATGCCGTCAAGGAGGTAATATCGCGTTGCCTAGTACTTGACCCAGCGTGCCTCATCTTTGTCATCTGGCATCCTTCCTGTTGTTAAGAATGTCACGAGCGGGACCATCCAGCTGGGTCCCAGAGTGACCGGGTCGACGTCCATGCCCTCTGAGTTGATCACATTAGGCTCGGGTAGGAATTGTATCCTTATCTTGGGCAAGTCTGACTCAGAAGATGAAGCGATGCAAGCCAACCAGTCGGCTCTGGTATTTTCTTCTCTGGGTATCTGAGTGATGGAGAATCCTCGGAGCTGTTTGGAAATCGTTCGGACAAGGGCCAAGTAGGCTACCATGTTGTCTTCCCGCACTTCGTACTCTTGGTTTACCTGGTTGACCACGAGCTGGGAGTCGCTGTAGCCCTGGACCTGTTGCGCGCTCATTGAGATGGCTAATTGTAACCCGACCAAGAGGGCTTCGTATTCGGCTTCATTGTTGGAGGCTCGGAACCCGAACCATAGTGCATATTCGAGCTGGATACGTCGGGGGTAGTCAGGATGATTCCTGCCCCACTACCTTGCTGATTGGAGGAGCCATCCACATGCAGTACCCAGGTTGGGATGTCGGAGTGTAACCCGGGCGGTAAGGTCGGGGGACTCCGACTCTTCAACCGGGTCCTTGGGATATGTAAACTCGACCAGAAAGTCTGCTACGACTTGCCCCTTGATGGCTGTCCGGGGTCGGTAGATCACTTCGAACTCTTCCAACTCCAAGGCCCACTTGACGAGCCTCCCGGATGTGTCTGGCTGACTTATAATTCTGCGGAGAGGCTGATCGGTCAGGAGAGGCTGATCGGTCAGGACTACAATGACATGAGCCTAAAAGTATGGTCGGAGCCGTCGGGCTGATGTGATAAGGGCGAAGGCCAGCTTCTCGATGCGGGAGTATCTGCTCTCCGCACCCTGCAATGCCTGACTTATGTAATACACTGGGAACTATATCCCGTGCTCCTCTCGGATGAGTGCCGAGCTAACCGCCGATGGTGGCACTGCCAAGTATAAAAATAATTCCTCCCCCGGTACAGGTGTTGAGAGGAGAGGGGGGGATGCCAGGTACTTCTTGAGTTCACGGAATGCCTCTTCACACTCTTCTGACCACTGGAACGCTTTGCAGAGGATTTTGAAGAACGGAAGGCACCGGTCGGTAGCTCGGGAGACAAATTTGTTTAGTGCGGCCACTCGTCCGGCTAGGCTCTGGACTTCCTTCGTTGATTTGGGTGACCGCATGTTGATGATAGCTTTGATCTTCTCGGGGTTTGCCTCGATTCCCCGTCTGTTAACTAGATGGCCAAGAAACTTCCCGGACGAGACGCCAAAGGTGCATTTAGCCAGGTTCAACCTCATCCTGAACTTTCTCAAAATGATGAAGGCCCCGGCCAAGTGCTCAAGGTGGTCGTGCTCGTCCCCGCTTTTGACCAGCAGATCATCCACACATACCTCCATGGACTTTCCAATGAGGTCTTTGAACATATATTTGACCAGGCACTGGTAGGTAGCCCCGGCATTCTTGAGGCCGAATGGCATGACCTTGTAGAAGTACGTGCCTTAGTCAGTGATGAGCGCAGTCTTCTCTTCATCCCCGGGGTACATGCTAATCTGGTTGTACCCCGAGTGAGCGTCCATGAATGAGAGTAGTGAGTGACCTGCGGTGGAGTCCACAAGGAGGTCTATCCTGTGCAGCGGATAGCAGTCCTTGGGGCAGGCCCTGTTGAGGTCGGTGAAGTCCACGCACATTCTCCACTTCCCGTTGTTTTTCTTGACGAGAACAACGTTAGCTAGCCAGTCGGGACAGTGGACCTCTCGGACGGACTTCGCTTTTAGGAGCTTCTCGACCTCTTCACTCACTGCCTTCTGTCTCTCGGGGGCCATGCCCCTTCTCTTCTGCTTGACTGGGCGGCAATCCGGGCTGACATTGAGACGATGGGACATTACTCGGGGGTCAATCCCGGGCATATCCTCATGGCTCCAAGAAAAAACATCTTGATTTTGCCTCAGGAATTGAGTCAGTTTTTCCTTCAAGGCGGGCTCCAATAGGGCACCTATGCTGACCGTGCAGTCTGGGTACTCAGGATCCAGCACTACTTGTTCCAGCTCTTCCATCGGTCCTATCATATCACTCTGGTCCCACGAGTCCATCTCTTGGATGTTCAAAGTTTCCGTGACTGCCCCCCGGCGCAGCGAGCTGACATAGCAACTGCGGGCGGTGCTCTGATCTCCACGCAAGAACCCAGGTCCCTGGGGAGTTGGGAACTTCACTGTTAGTCTGTAGGTGGAGACGACCGCTCTGGCCCTGTTGAGGGTTGGCCTGCCACGGATGAAGTTGTACGCCGACGGGGTCTCTACGATCACAAAATTGGTGAGTACGGAGGCCTGTTGAGGGTAGGTCCCCATAAGAACTGGGAGCTCGAATGTTCCGAGCGGTTGTGTACTGGAGCCATTAAATCCAACCAGGGGAGTAACGACCGGTCGGAGCCGATCCCTGGAGATCCCGAGCTGGTCAAATGCCGATGTGAACATAATGTCGGACGAGCTGCCTGTGTCCACTAGCACCCTTTGGACCATATAGTTGGCTATAGAAAGCGTCACTACTAGTGGGTCATCATGGGGGCAATGGATCCCTTGCAGGTCGTCGGGCGTGAATGTTAGGACATCGGTTGGGGAGGAGGGGTCGGCGGATTCGACCTGCCCGACGTCCGCTCGGGAGGCCCGGGCATGCCTCTTCCGTGCCGACTGTGAATTGCCTCTGCCTGATGTTCCTCCAGAAATCACATGGATGTGGCCAAGTGGTGACGGTGGCTGGTTAGGAGTTCGGGTGTCCTGCTGAGGCCGTCTTTCTGTGACGAACTCGGCGAGGTGTCCCTGCTCGATCAGCTTTTCTATTGATATCTTCAATTTGAAGTAATTCTCCATTTCATGGCCGTGATCCCTGTGGTAACGGCAAAACTTATCCCGGTTTCTCTTGCCGGGCGGGGCTCTGAGTTTAGCTGGCTGTGAAAGCAGCCTCTGCGCCTCTGCGGCGGCCATAACTTCATGTATAGGCCGGGAGAGGGGCGTGAAGCCAGTTCGGGGCTGAGGCCGGCCATCTCTTTGGTCTTGCTTTGGCTTCTTTCCCGTGCCCTTCTTGAACCCTTCACGCTTACGCTTGGCCTTCGGGGATTCGTCTCCCGTTTGGCCGGCGCGCTTCGCCTTCAAGAACTTCTCGGTATCTATGTATTTTCTGACCCTCTCTGAGAGCTCCACCAGGGTCGTCGGTCGGTCACGATGGAACGACGTGGCAACCTTGGTGTGTTGAACTCCCTAACAGAAGGCCATAATTGCGGCCGTTTCGTTAAGATTGCGGATCAGGAGCCTTTGCTGGTTGAAACGGTCTACATACTCCCTCAGGGACTCCCCTTTGCACTGCTTAACAGTCAGCAGCTGAGTGTCCGGTTGCGACCGGTCGAGCATCCCGACGAATTGGCTGATGAACAGCTTGTCGAGGGCTTAGAAGTTGTCGACCGTCTGGGGCTTTAAAGCGTGAAACCACTGTGCGGTTGGCCCCTCGAGGGTACTGGGGAAGGCCAGGCACAGCAGCTCGTCCACCGTGGTGACCAGTGCCATCTGCGTCTTGTAAGTGCGGACGTGGTCCACCAGGCTCCCTGTGCCATCATAGGAGCTGAGGTGAGGGGGTTTGAACTTCCGTGGAACGGGAAACTGTGTCACCCGAGCGGTATAGGGTGACTCAGTCTCCGTGTTAGTGAGGTCATGACCGGACTTGCGGTTCAGCCTCTCGATCTGCTATTGCAGTTCCTCGACCTGGGCTTTGACGTCACTCCGCCCTGTTCTTGTATCTGTGTCGGAGCGGTAGGTCCGGTCGGACGACGAGGCCTCCTCCTCAAAGCGTGTTGACTTCGGGGATAGAGCTCGGCTTTGGGTCCGGGAAAGTCTGTGCCTAAGATCCCCCCGGCTCAAGGCCGGAGGGTCATCGACCAATTCCCGGGCTCTCCATCCGGACTCCTCCCCTCTGGCCGCGCGCCGCCGATCGATGATAATCCTGGCGTCTTCCACTCGGGGAGGATTGGGCCGAGGTCATCTTTGCGAGCGCCTGGTGGCCTGGCTGCGCTCTCCCTCTCCGGGGCGTTCCCTGTCCGGTGGCGACACCGGAGCGGAACGGGATTGCCTTCGTGCCTGAGGGGGCCTTTTAAGTGGAGTGCTCTTCTCAGGCTGATTCTCTGACGCGGGGCGCTTCTCGTGTTGGGCCATAAGCGCCTCTATCTAAGAATGTGCTTAACGGCTGTCCAGTGCTCTGGACCAGGATTCGATTGATACCTGCTAACCATGCCAACGGTAAAGCAGATATCTAGTCTAGTGCATAACATCGCATACATGAGACTTCCCACTGCCGAGGCATAGGGAATTCCTGCCATGCGATTCCTCTCCTCTTGTGTCTTTGGACACTGGTCCTTGGAGAACGCTAAACCATGCCTGAAAGGTAACAAACCTTTCTTCGAATTATCCATTGAAAACCTAGTTAGCACTTTCTCGATATAACCAGCTTGAGATAATCCCATTATCTTTCGCTTGCGATCCCGAAAGAGCTTTATCCCAAGAATATAGCTCGCCTCTCCTAGATTCTTCATATCGAAAGTACTAGCTAGCCAAACCTTGACCGTTGACAGCGCCACTACATCATTCCCAATGAGTAGAATGTCGTCAACGTAAAGCACAAGAAAAGCCACTACTTTCCCTTTACATTTCTTGTATACACAAGGCTCATCCAGATTCTGTATGAAACCAAACGACTTGACCGCTTGGTCAAATCGGATGTTCCAACTTCTGGATGCCTGCTTAAGCCCATAAATGGACTTTTGCAACTTGCATACCAAGTTACCTTTCCGACCAGCTATGAACCCTTCTGGTTGTTGCATATAGATGTCCTCCTCAAGATTGCCATTCAAGAATGCAGTCTTGATGTCCATCTGCCAGATTTCATAATCTAGGCATGCAGCAATGGATAAGAGTATTCTGATGGACTTGAGTATGGCTACCGGCGAGAAGGTTTCCTCATAGTCAATGCCCTCCCTTTGAGTATAGCCTTTCGCCACAAGCCTTGCCTTAAAGGTCTCAACCTTTCCATCAGATCCTCTTTTCCTCTTATAGACCCACTTGCAGCCAATGGGTTTAATATTGGCTGGAAGTTCTACAAGATCCCAGACCTGATTGGAATCCATAGATTCCAATTCAGCCTTCATAGCTTTAATCCAATGAGCTGAATCAACATCAGCCATTGCCTCTTCGTAAGTGGTAGGATCAGATTCAGATTCTATGGAGACAGCTTCAAAAACTTCTCCTAAGAACATGTATCTATCAGGCTGGCTGATAATCCTCCCACTACGACGAGGTACCGGTGCGGAAATGGGTGAAGAAGTGGTATTTTCTTGATTTTCATCGTTATCAACTGCGGGTTGGACTGAGGGCTCTCCTTCTATCTCTCTAAGATCTATCCTTCCCTTAGGTTTATGGTTCATGATATAATCATCCTCCAAGAAAATAGCATTTGTACTAACAAACACTTTCTGTTCTCTTGGATCATAAAAATACCATCCATAAGTACCCTTTGGATACCCTACAAAGTAACATACTTCCGATCTAGAATCCAACTTGCTCATCTTTCCTTTAAGCACATGTGCCGGACACCCCCATATCCGGAGATGTTGCAAAGAAGGCTTGCGCCCAATCCACATCTCTCATGGTGTCCTGGGAAAAGATTTGCTTGGTACTAGATTTAGTATGTATGCAGCGGTTTCCAAAGCATAACCCCAAAGGAATAATGGCAACTCTGAATAACTCATCATCGACCTAGTCATGTCTAAAAGAGTCCGATTCCTTCTCTCCGCTACACCGTTCTGCTGAGGCGTACCAGGTGCAGTCAACTGTGACAGAATCCCATTCTGTACGAGGTGATCAATAAACTCATTAGAGAGGTACTCGCCACCTCGATCAGATCGAATGGCCTTGATATGTGTGCCCGATTGCTTCTCCACTTAGCCCTAAACTCTTTAAACTTTTCAAAGGCTTCAGACTTGTGCTGCATTAGGTACACATATCCATACCTAGAGTGGTCATCGGTAAATGTTATGAAATACTCATAACCACCCCTTGCTCTAATATTTATTGGTCCACACACATCAGTATGAACTAATTCCAACAATGCATTGGTCCTATTGCCCTTTGCGGGAAAGGGCCTTTTGGTCATCTTACCCTCCAAACAAGACTCGCAGACTTCCATTGGTTCGAGAACCAAATCGCCTAAGACCCCTTCTTTGACTAGTCTGCCAATCCTATTCAGATTGATATGGCCAAGCCTCATATGCCAAAGCCTTGTTGGATTAGTGGAAGGTTCCTTTCTTTTAGATGGTAAAGTTACCACTGAGTTATTAAGTTCCAAACAAGAATCTTTTGAAATATTGGGAGTAATCACATACAAACCATTTGATTTAACACCAGAAAATATAAAAGAACTGTTTCTTTTAATGACAACTTCAGTTCCAAAATGAAAGGAATAACCATTATTCGTTAAATTAGAAACTGAAATTAAATTACGTCTCATTAAAGGGACGTAAAGTACATCTGATAAAATCAAAACTTTATTGTCTGAAAATTCTAAAACTACGACTCCTATAGCAACCGCAGATACGGTTGCGCTAGAACCTAGAGTAAGCACGATCTCCCCATCACTGCATTTCCTGGTTGATCTGAACCCCTGCAATGAATTACAGATATGGTTAGTCGCACCAGAATCAATGCACCAAGTGTTTGAAGTATCCGTAATAAAACTTACTTCAATCACATGTGATTCAATCATACCTTGAACTCTTGTAGCTAAGAATTCTGGACAGTTCCTCTTCCAGTGGCCCTTCTCACCGCATTGGAAACACTTTCCTTTGCTTTGGCCACCCACCTTCCCTTTGCCTTTACCTTTTCCCTTAGATTTTGCAATCTTAGGGACCGGTCCAACATTTGAACCACCAGTGCCAGCCTTCTTCTTTCCTTTCTTACCTTTCGGTGTAGATCGGGAAGAAGAAGCGCTTTTCTCAACGTTTAAAACGCTGCCCCCAGGTTTGATCACCCCTTCTGCTGCCAGTAAAGAACTCATTAATTCGCTCATTAAAAAATCCATTTGATTCATATTATAGTTTAGTTTGAATTGAGCGAATGATGGCGACAGCGAGTTGAGGATCATATCAACTTGGGTCTGTGCATCGATGTTGGCTCCCAAGGTCTCCAGTTTGTTTAAATAACCAATCATTTTTAAAACATGTTCTTTGACTGGAGTACCTTCCGACATCTTTGCACTCATTATCTTCTGCATGGCTACCTGTCTGGCAGGCCTGCCATGCTCCCCAAACATCTTTTTCAGGGATGTGATAATGTCACTAGCAGAATTGTTCGATTGGAATTGGTGTTGTAACACACCAGCCATTGAGGCCAGAATGTAACAACGGGCCATTCCATTCGACTTCTTCCATTTGTCGAACTCGCGTCTGGCAGCTGCCGAAGCATTTGCCGCGGGTTCTTCAGGGCTTGGGGTGGTGAGGACATATATGTGATCCTCCGCAGTTAAAACGATGTCAAGGTTACGTTTCCATTCAGTGTAGTTATTTCCAGTTAACTTGTTTTGAGTGAGTATGGTGGCAAGTGGACTAAATGCAGATCCAGACATTATGATTACTGAAAATCAAACAAACAAAATAAATATGGATATCAGAATTGACAGTTTGAAATAAAAGAATCCTTAAAACTCTTATTTAAAAACAAAGTCGCCGGAATATCTAAACGAAAGAATAAAGCCTCCGTGTGGTGGTCAATGTTCGATCTTTCGATTTATCATGACTTATCCGCTATGCAACTCTTGCAAAATATCCATGACTCCCGAACCTATTTGATCTCTAAGTTTCTGAATAATGCCCCGTGTGGGATCCCTTATCCATAGCTTAGCTAGTGTGTACCATTAACTAGGATCCAATCACAACCGTCTCAAGTAGTGCCTCCGTGTGGTGGTCACCCTCTAACACGTCTGATTGATCCTATCCATAGGAAGTTCACATCTAGTAACCAATGAGCAGTGTACCCTCCGTATGGAATGATCACCCCTGGCGAGGTGACACAGAATACACTACTCATCTTACAATGAACCGTTAATGGAAGATCGTGGGTGTTATTTGATAAGACCCTCTCCCACTAGATTTAGTAAATTAAGGATTTTGCTTTTGAAAAATGTTTCCACACACTACCCATAAACATCCAATGTTTACTAATGTGTTGAAAACGGTTTTTGAATTTTATTTTAGAAAACTTGTTTTAAGTGCATGCAACAATGTATTATACGCCAATCACAAAACAAGCACATAAAACAAAAAACTAAAATGAAATATAGGCATTCAAACAATGCCTCTATCTCCCATGGCTCTATTTCCATAGATCCACCTTCTTGGTTTGGTCGCCTCCGGCTCCATCTTTATGGACAACGGCTCCTTGCTCCATCTTCATGGAATTTCTAATTCTATTACATTGGACCTATGCTTCTTTTGAAGCTTACAATTTATCTAGAAAAAAGAAATAGCAAAAAGGAAATAAAAGGCTAGGGAAACCGGTGCGACTTTCCTTTTCGTAGGATTGAAGCCGCAGCGCCCTTTACATACGCCTTAAAACCAAACCATTAATAAATTACAACATGCACCAATCTCAAACAATTTAAATATAAATATTTAAACGACTTGGTGCCATGGGAGATAGCGACTAATTTTGCTGCAAAAGTGTTAGTCGTACACGCATCCACACATACATAACAAATATATGTAACTATTGGAACACTTAATTGATTCACACAGTATATAAACACTTTACATACTGAATTAGAACTTAAAACAGCATCTTACTTCTCTGTCACAGTTCGATCGATCGAAGACCGTTCGATCGCTCGAACCTTCGATCGATTGAACACTGTTCAATCGCTTGAACATTCTGTTTCACAGAATGATTTAAAAATTTTACAGAAATAATTTAAGATTAAAGTATAATTTAAAAAACCCTTACAACTGTGAACAGAACACCTGGACAGAGAATCTGTCTCGATCGATCGAACACTATTCGATCGATCGAACACCAGAAGGCTTCGATCGATCGAAACGAGTTCGATCGATTGAGAACAGAATGTTCGATCGATCGAAACAAGTTCGATCGATCGAACCCACCTTGAATCCTATGCAATCACAGTTTTGTATTCTGCTACGATAACACTGCAGAAACAGATCTGTGACGATGCAGTTTCGAAAACAGTTCTAAAATAAACATGCAAATCAAAACTAGGGTTCCAAAAACGCATCTATAGATCCAAACGAGCGAGGCTCTGATACCAATTGAAGGAAAAAGTGGTTTAAAGTTAGAGTTTAAACGCGCAGCGGAAATAGGTTAAGTTATAAAACTTTTGGTATTCCAGGATCTACTACTTGTCAATTCCATAGATGCGTACAAGGGTGCAAGAATTATACCTTAGTGTCTTGAACCCAATTCTGAAACTTTAACTTCCAGCAGCCTGCACTAGATGATCTTCACCCTTATGACTCCTGCGGATGCCTGCCGGAAAGACTAGGGTTGGTGGTAACCCTAATAGAGAGGATAGGAAGGTTTTGGGAAGACTATGATCGTTTCTGCAGCTTCTGCGTATAAAAACGACGATCACTTACTTCCAGAACGCAGCTGCCCTATTTATAGATTTCCAGAACCGACCTAGACTTCGATCGATCGAAGTGACTTCGATCGCTCGAACCTTCGATCGATCGAACCATTCTCGATCGATCGAACCTGCTGACTTCAATCGATCGAACATACTTCGATCGATCGAACCTGTCTTAACAGCTTCCTCAAGTGTCTTTCCAAGCATCCTAGCGGAGCTAAGAGTGGGACCTCCTAGGCTCTTTATTGTTGGCTCAGACCAGTTTGTTAATTACCATGACCAAACTCTTTGATCAGCAAACTAACTAACTGGTCAGTTAACGTTTATTCCACTATAAAACGATAACTGAACTCCAACGCAAAAGAACATATCCGAAGCGATAACTAGACTTGTATGGTGTACTAATGTCCCTCTACCGTCAGCATTCGTAATCATATTCAGGTAGTCGGATAACTGTTACTGTCAACCTGAATCATGATTACTTCTTGTATTCCTTGAGTCCCATTCACTACTCATGATTACCAAACATGTTGATAACTCTTATCAACAAGACTGCAGTACTCAGTAATCAACTTGGTGACATTCTCAAGGGAATGCTTACTCTGAATCAGAGGGTAGATTCTATCTTGACAATATATGTTCACAACCCTATGGACATGACATACCCAAGATACCCAGGTGTTGATCTTCAATAGACCTCACTGATTGGTAAGTAAAAGCAGCCATATCCATAGTCTGTGTTCATAATCATCTCAAGATTGAGAACACGTACCTTATACAAGTTATGAGTTCCTATTGACTGTTGACAGCCTTAAGCGTCAATAGGAAAGCTCAGGTCCGTCAATGCACTATAAGCACTAGCATATCAACTAAGAGCTACACTCTAGTGATTGAGATTAATCACTCCATCCAATGGTAGTTAATTATGCTACAGTGTAGACCTGATGAGGTATCCAGTCTCATCATCCACTGTGACATGTTCTAAGTATCAAAGAATAGTAATTCGTATCTCACTTGTGTGTATCTCATACACACACAAGGACAAAACAATCATCTCATGAAAGAAACATACACAATGAAATGTAAAGCTGATATCCATACATTATAATGCTAATGTCTCATACATAAAGTAATGGTTTGAGGGCACAAACCCAACACTCCTCCATCAACTACTTGCCATCCATCACTTCCATGGACGGCTAGATCGTAGATCTAGGGTTTCAATGAAGCCCTAGACAAGTAATAGGGTTTTATTTATGTTTTTATTTTAGTTTTATTATGTATGGATGACAGTCACATGTTTAGAGGATTTTCATAAATAAATCGTACTTCTATTGATTAAATCATTGCTTTCAGAATTTATTCTTGTCTTAGATCTATTTTGACTGTGATGTGCTCAACGATCTATTCTTGCTGTGCTTGTTTAGGTTGTTTACATGTGATGGTGCTTTATTGATTCGTGCTATCAAGTATCCGAATAGTCCATGCCTAGGTTAGATGGATTAGATCACAATCCTAGTTTAGTGTGGGATAATTCGTGCTAACCGAAGATGGATTATGTTGGTGCTTGAACCATGAATATCTTCTTGTCGGAGGAATTGGGCTTGTAGCTACAATTCCCCATTATCATCCAACTTAGTAAGCTAAAGTAATTCATAAATATTCCTATTATGAAGCTAGTGGTGGATTTGCAATCCTAGGTTCCCTTAAACATTATTAAAAACACTTTTAATTGCTTTCATAGTTTAGATTTATTTTATTGTTCTTAGTTTAATTAAATTCAAAATCAAAATCCGTTTTCATGATTAATTAAATTTAGGTTTTAAAATTAAAGCATTGTAGTATTTCAATCTCTGTGGGTTCGACCTTTACTTCCACACTGCAAATCTTTAGAAAAGTAAAGTATACTTTTTATATCTTGATATTGACAACATCAACTGCCATATCTCCTTCCTCAGACTTATAATTGATTTAGGAAACTGCTGGTTGGTCGGGATCATGGGCGTCCGCGACCGTCATGCCCGGCCGGGCGGTGCGGAACGCCCGATCCCAAGGTTACCTCGGGAATGCTTAGCCGGACAGGCGCCCTCACCGAAAGAACCGGCTCCTCCTGGCGACGTGGCACTGTTCCATTAGCTAGATTATTTTGGACATTCCATATGTATATATATATAATAGATAGATAGTGATGGGTCAGGGACATATTTGCCCTATATCGATGATTCGGGTAAAAAATTCATAGATAGAAGTAGGAGCAATGATGTTTTGGGCACGAAGTGAAAACCCAAAAAACAAAAAAATCAAAGGCTTTTTCTAAGCTTTTGGAAAGAAATAGAAAAGGAAAGCTAAATTTTTGTGATTATTTATAATTAGTCCATATTTGGGAAGCAGCATTACTCATTTCACTACTTAGCCCTATAGACTATATCAAACTGATAGAACTAATCAAATGACCTATAAAAAGGGTGGAACTAATCAAACTGGTAGCAAAATTTACAACCATAGTGCTGGACAAACCCATTTTTTAAATAGACAATAGAATATAACAAATACGCTTCATAGACTTTAAAAAAAGTGCAAGTGATAATACATTTCTTGAGACTTGAATTATGAAACCCATTTTTAAAACCCACTTCCTAAACTTCAACTTTATGTGATTTTTCACTCATATTATATCAGTTTGATTAGTTTTATGAAAGTTATTTGATCAGAGTCACGGAAAGGAAAAAAGAAAAACCTATAAAAAAAATAAACTCTATGAATATATGTATGATATGGGAAGTTTACATTCCAATATTTCTATTTTGAAAAAATCAGTCCACTGATTTAGTTTATCTCCCAAGATTTCTGTTTTGTAATTACTACTATTAGATATGTATATATTCAAATTCAAATTAATTTAGGGAATTCCTTTTTTGCTATAAAAAAAAATAGTCTACTGATTTAGTTTTACCCAAGATTTGTGTTTTGTATGTACTGAAGTTGACAATTGGGATATTGACATGTATTTATTCAAATTGAAATTAATTTAGGGAATTCCTTTTTAATATAGAGTTTTAATAGGATACAATGCAATATTTAATGGGATTAACTATTTTTGGTGGACAATCAATCCGACGGTCTAAAAAATCTAAATTTGTCTCAATGATCAAGATTAAAAATTGCTAACTTGAAAAGGACCCACACCGCTCTATCTTATTATATAAATATATCATCTTATGTCAGTGCGACACAGTAGAATCTAGAAGGAATAGAAGTAGCGAAGGAATGAGGACAATTATGTGTAGTTAATATTTATATTGCATTGGATTTTGAAATTAATATGTAGTATTTTATACTTTTTTGTGGTCTAGTATTTTATTATTAAATATACCAATTGGGCATAATAAAACATTGAAATACTTTTGCTCACCCAAAATTTAGTATACCAATGCTCACCCAAGCATCCCATTGGCCAATGCAGTGGGGCCCATGATTAAACAATATTAAACAACATTTGTTTAATCCTGGGCCCCACTGCATTGGCCAATGGGATGCTTGGGTGAGCATTGATGTACCAAATTTTGGGTGAGCAAAAATGCTCTCATAAAACATTATGTTAAAAGCATTTAAAAGGGATGACCAAAAACCAAAAACGTACCAAACAAAGAAAATGCAAAGAGAAGCATGCATGGGTATGGCAATTGCTTTGCAGTTGGTGGAGTGTTGTTTGGTGTTTGTATGTAAATGTAACATATATATATATATATATATGCCAATGCCATCTCTCTCTCTCTCTACCTCTTTCTCTCTCTTCACTCCTTTGAATACCTCTCCTTCATCTCCACGCCGCCTCACTTCCTCACCTTATCAAGTACACTTCCAACTCCAATCGGCATTCTTCCTAAATTACCGAAAACCCAATCTCTCTCTCTCTCCAAATGTTGTTCCAAAATCGTCTGTTTATTTCCATTTAATTCCCACTACTGCAAATGGCTTCTTCTTCTTCTTCTTCTTCTTCTTCTTCTTCTTAGTATTGTCTGTAATGCCGGCACTTCTCTCACTGGTGTGTATGTCCTCGTCGATATGGGTTTAAGTTTTGTATCTACATATATAACACATAAAAGTAGTCACTGTTGTCCGATCAATTTTATGTTTCTGTAATGGGTCCTTGAAAGCATTGGATCGTTTTGCAATTTACACTTTTGATGATCTAAAGTTTTCTGGGTTTTCTAAACATGTTGACGAACTGATGTAATTGGGAATTTTTATTGGTTTTTTTTTTTTTTTTTTTTGGAATTGATTTGTTTTTTTTTTACTTCACACTTGTTTCGAGTGTTTTTCATTCTTTTATATTTTGGACGTGCAAATCGAGGAAAGTGGTCTAAGACTTGGTCTGATTGGCTCTGTTTTGGAACTGGGGGTTTTGCATTCATATATTGTATTCCAGAATGTGTTTTGAGGAAAGTAATGTCAATTTTTATTTTTTATTTTTAATCTATACATGTGTTTAAATCATACTACATGTATACACACACACACACACACACATATATGTATTCCTATATAATTGGTTCTTTACATGTACCTACTTTTCAAAATTCTGGGATTTGATGCAAAGCAATGGTGAATTGAATTGGATTAGTGAGCTTGCACAGATTTGGGTTTCTTTGAATTTTTGTCAATTAGGAACTTTTGTTGTTTAGCAGTGTGAGTGCTAATTTTGTGATAGGAATTTGTTGATTTCTATTCTGTCTAATTTGATGATAAAGGTTGTTTTTTTTTTTTTTTTAAATGGAAGGGGGTTCTGTTCTGGGGATTTACATTTGCCTATTACTAGTAGAGCCTTGATCTGTTTCACAAAATGGAAAGAGGAATAGCTGAATTAGAGTTTGATGAATTTGAAAGGCTGCTTGGTGAAATTCCAAATGCTACTTCTAGGCGTTCGAAGAATTCCTCCGACAAATCTGCACTCACCGCCACTAGTTCCTCAAACAACTTTCGAAGGGATAATAGCAGCTTGTCTTCGGAACAACCCATGCCTATTTTTTGTACGAAACTTCAGAACAATGCTACTTTGAATGAAGATAAATCACAGCAATCATCATCCAACGAATCATATCTGCCTGATCATGACCAGTTCTTGACGTCTGCATTTTCAGAACTGAGCTTCAATGAAGTTGGGACATTAAAATCTGCAAATCCTCCTTTTCAGATTAATCACACTGTTTCATTGGATGGACAATACCCTCCTCATAGTTTAAAGAAATTTCCTTCTACGATGGTATCACCCAATAATTCAGACAGTGCTTTCCGTGTGATGAGAAGAAACAGCCAGGAAAGTTTGAAGAATTTGTTCAAATGCGATGTTCAAGAACTAAAGAAAGAGCAGACTGGTTATTGCCAGCCATTTGAGAATTTCTGTGGTGCCATGCCATTAACTAATAATGGAGGGCGAGGGCGAGGGCATGGTTTTCAGTTCCTTCCAAATGTGCCCATCCATGGAGTGGAGTTTCCAACACTTTCTGATCAACAACAATACTTCTTGGACACCACCCAGTCTCCACTTCCTTACTTACATTCACAACAACTCAGCCAGCCTCATATTGCATGGAGGCATATGAATGAGGAACAGATTTACAATATGCATAAGCAGTATATGTATTTGCAGCAATTTCGCAATCAGCATTTGGAAAATCAAAATCCAGTTCAAGCAAATGGGAATGCGACAGCCAGGCTAGCAAGTGAGAACTTGCGGCAACCATATAACGAGATGCCATTTCCTCACGGTTTACAACAGTCTAATCAAGAGCCATGTTGGAACAAGGTTCCAATTTCAAAGTGCGTTAACCGATCTAGTCCAATTCATTCGTCCACGGATTTTAATACAGTTCAATTGTTGGAAAAAATGGGTAAACAGATATTTCCGGAAAAGATTCTAACAAGATCACGTGGATTAAACTCGCTTAGATCTGTGAAGTTTGGCTCCTTTGTGGGAACTGAATTGCTTGAAAATAATGTCAACCAAAATGAAAGACCTTTTTTAGATGGTAACTTCCACCAAAATCTAGATATTCTGAATTCGCGATGTTTGTTCCCTGGTACAACTGATCTTAAGTATAATGATTTTAGGGCACCTCATCAGAAATATCACGCAACAGATGAAATTGCTGGTGGAATATATCTCATGGCAAAGGATCAACATGGATGTCGTTTCTTACAAAGGAAATTTACTGAGGGCACCCTGGAAGATATTGAAAAGATTTTTCTTGAAATTATCCTTCACATTGTTGAGCTCATGACAGATCCTTTTGGAAATTACCTTGTCCAGAAGCTGCTTGAAGTGTGTGATGAGGATCAACGGTTGCAAATACTTCACGCAATCACTAGAAAATCTGGGGATCTTGTTCGGATTTCATGCGACATGCATGGGTATGTTGTCTAACCTTCAATTTCTCTCTCTATTTCTTCCCTTGCCAATTACTATTGTTTCTTGATAATTTCCAATATTTGCTTGGTTCTTTTTGAATGCAGGACTCGGGCTGTTCAGAAGGTTATTGAAACACTAAAGACTCCAGAGCAGTTTTCAGTGGTGGTTTCTGCATTGAAGCTTGGTATGGTGACCATGATAAAAGATATGAATGGAAACCATGTTGCACAACGATGCTTGCAATACTTAAAGCCCGAATATAGTGAGGTAAGTAACACAAAACAGGCACACACACACACACAAAATCTTTGAACATGGTATCTTCTATCAATGCATAAATGTAATTATTATTTCAGCAATTTCAGTGAAGCTGGTTGTTTTTGTTCAGCCTTTGTGTTTTTTAGTGTCTATTGTAACACCTTCCAGTCCGTATTCATACAACATAGCTGTTTCCATCATAGTTTTGACCAAGCTCTCTTAGTCACACAGACTAGCTTCTATAGGGTTTGGACATGGCCTGAGAGCTAAAACACACGTATCTATGGCAGCGCTTTTGAATGTTAAATACTATATGGCTTAAAAGACTACATTTGTCATTACTTTCGTCGCCTGTGAAGATAAGAAAATTGTTGGGCATTCGGTGGGATGTCTAAAATTTAACTGCTAATCTAGAAAACCATGCACTGATATAGATTAGTATTTCTAACTTTTCAATTCCTAGTGTTGAGAATTTGAGTGATGCAGTGCATTGTCCCACATCGGCTGTGGACTGGTTGTCCTTAGTGAGTTACCTCTTCTACCTATGAGCTTAAGATTTTGGGAATGAATATTACTGCATTATTTGGTATCATAGCCAACTCAGGGTTACTAGCGTGTGGGCCGCCTGTGGTGACCGACGGACAGCACATGACGTGGATGTCAGGATCAGGCTGGCATGTCTGGTGCAGTGCGCTGTCCCACGTCGGCTCTGTATTGGGTTGTCCTTGGGCTTATATAATGAGTAACCCCTTCCTCCGATTAGCTTAAACTTCTGGGAGTGAATGTTAAGGCATTTTTTTTTATACTATCTTTTGTACCTTGTGTTTTAGTAATTATTTTGTGCATAATTTTCTTCAAAAACTTTTGCTTGCCCTAGAAATGGATAATTTTCTCGTCATGTTCAGGAAAAAGTAAAATAAGGTGAATCCACCATTGAAATATCATTTACATTTGCTTTCCATTGAAATATATATATATATATAAGTCTATAGCCATATAACATAAGGGAAGGATTTTGAATACTATGCATTTGAGCATGTTGGTTTACCTAAATGCCCTTGGTTGTTAAGGCTTGTGTCATTTTATGGTAAGTACTTTTTTTTTTCTCTACAATACGCAAGTAGAAATTTTGTTTTTGTTTTTTCAGAAATTTATAGTACTTTTAATTATGATGTATTATCTCCAAGTATTTCAATTTCATTAGGGTGGGTATCTAACAAAGTGTACACGACTATAACTGGATCTTCATCTAACCGCTTGGAGTCAACTGTGAACAAAAAAATCTTTGTATTTTCACAGCAATTTAACTTAACCTGTTATTTGACATGGACGGAACAGAAATTTGCAGTTTTTTTTTTTGCAGCCTGGTTTAGCTAGTCAGAATTTTGCACCCAAATATTTCCCTCCGACTAAAGTATTCTGTATGAATCTCAAGAAACTTTTCATTGATATATTGACGTTTTGGAAAATGTATTGCTGGAACTTTTATGAAAAGATTGGAATTATTTGAAATAGGATTCAGTACGATAACTAAGACTTATCGGGTAAGCTTCATTATGCTTAGTTTTTAACTTGGAAGTTATGAATCCTTTTAGGAGAGTGTTGATTGTGTTCTAAAGCATATGAACCAAGAATGACTTGTATCTGAACATCAAGGGGTAGGCCAAGTGGTTGGGCTTCACGGCAAGTCTCCTAAGGTACCAAGGTCGAACCTTGGGGCCACCTAGCGAAGACATAATGTGGGGGCTCCATAAATACAACGAGGCCATGGGTCATGAATGGGGTCAGCTGGTAGTGTCAGTTCAAGGGTTACCAAAACAAAAAATGACTGAGGTCCCAAGGTCGTACCTTGGGGCCACCCAGCGGAGACGTAAATGTGGGGGCTCCATAAATACAACACGGCCATGGGTCATGAATGGGGTCAGCTGGTAATGTCGGTTCCAAGGTTACCAAAACAAAAAATGGCTTGATCTAGATCACCACGCATGATTGGGAATGTACCTGAAGATATGTCCTTAAAGCGAGGTGATGTGCCATTTCCTTTATTCTTGACTCTTTTATGGCCTTTTGGTGGTTTTCAGGAGTCGAATCCTTTAGAATTTGTAACCATATGGTGCAGAATTCTTTTAATAGGAATAGCTAGGTTATAGTTAGCATCACAGAAAAAAATGACTTCCTATAACAAATATCTGCCAAAATTGGGGTAGATTTTTTACAGTGCAGAAGGAAAGGCAACAATCCTAGTTCTTTTTGAATTGGATATGGTAGGCTAAACTACGCTAGGTCATGTCTTCTTTCTATTGAAGTAAATAAAAATTCTAATACTTTAAGATACTCAATTTTTCATGGTCTTCATACTCAAAACCATATAAGAATTATTGATGTTCATCACAAAAAAAAATGACTTCCTATAACAAATATCTGCCAAAATTGGGGTAGATTTTTTACAGTGCAGAAGGAAAGGCAACAATCCTAGTTCTTTTTGAATTGGATATGGTAGGCTAAACTACGCTAGGTCATGTCTTCTTTCTATTGAAGTAAATAAAAATTCTAATACTTTAAGATACTCAATTTTTCATGGTCTTCATACTCAAAACCATATAAGAATTATTGATGTTCATCGTTGATGAATAGCGCCTTGTCTACCCTTCTTGCCTCTTTTGACCATTCTGATTTTGATGGCAGAAAGATTGGAAAGTTGCAAAGCTGTTTTCTATAGGGTGGTGTGGGCAAGGAGTTCAAACTGCATGTTATTGGTTTGACTGTTTGCTCCCAATTCATAATGGGGGCGTGGGAGCTAGAAGACTCAAGTAGTTCAATTAGGTTCTGCTAATGAAATGATTCCTCATATTTGCCTTTGAAAGCTAGGATTTCTGAATAATAATTGTGGCCTTGAAGTATTAGGGGATAGGGCTTTAGGGACGACCATGGTGGCGAATTCTCTCCAGGGATCCCGTATTTGAAAGGCATCAGGAAGGAAGGGAAGTATTCTCCTGATATGTTTAATTCACAGTGGGGCATGGAAGAGGAGCAAGTTTCTAGAAAATAAGTGCTGCAAGGTTATAGCTTTGATAAAATTCATTTCTTGATACTCATGGGATTGTGGAGTACAAGGAGCCTAGCACTGCAATACTGAAGGCACTGCAGCGATGTGGTGATTTGGACTTAGAGCCCGTTTGGGATAGCATTGTTGGGGGAACAAGAGACCTTTTGTAAAGTAGATTGTTCGAATTTCTGTAGAGATGTTTAAAAACGTTTTTTTAAAGTTTGTTATTTTGGTAGGAATAACAGAATTTTCTGGAGAATAGTGTTGAAGGGATTTTTATATAAAATGTGGCTAAAAAGGACCGCATCACCAAGTAAGCTACAAAAAGCAGTCAAATCCTTAACTAAACAAGCCAGCACAAAAAATAATCACTTATAAACCATACAAGTTGCATTTTCTACTCCAAATCTGCAGTCATAAAAACGAAGCCAATCAAAACTTCTTCACATCGGTTATTTCATCTTCGAATGATCTCCCTCTGTTGTTTGATCATTCAACGCGAAACTCCCTCTCTCTACAACTATTAATTATTGGCAAGTCATAAGGACTCAAACAATTAGGAGAGAGAGAGAGAGAGAGAGAGAGAGAGAGAGAGAGAGAGAGAGAGAGAGAGAGAGACCTTATTAAATGTTTTTAGTTGGGCAAAGAGAAGGTGCCTTATGTATTTGGCGTTGGAAAATATTCTAGGATTTAACTTCAATTCATGCTATCAATTGCAGCCATAAATATCAGAAAATGTAAATAATAAATATAAGAGATAAGAAGATCAAAGTTAAGAAATAGCTTGTGAGATTTCTGAAAGGCACGACGAGACGCTGTCCTAAAGTCGTATGTGCCTCCCTACATGCAGGTTTTAGCAGTCGCACACAACTCCAAGATACAACCTAGCTTGGCACATTAACGATAGATAGGATGGTGAATCTGTATTGTTTGCCCCTAAATATGAATACTGAAGAAAGTATAGGAGAATGTTAAATTTGTTGTATATATCTTATATATATGGCTAGTATTCCATACATGTAAAATGAATAGTAATTCCTATAGTTATAGGATTCTAGGAACCCTATCACAAAAGGTTGTGACCCTTGGATAAACACCTCTTCAAATGGTTATGGCCCTTAGGAAGTAAATTGTTTTATTTTAATTAAAACTCCAACAATCCCCCACTTTTAAATAAAATAAAACACGCTCAGGACTCTGAAGGACAACCAACATAAACTTTCTAAAAACAAATATAGAATATAGATTATTTAATATAAGAAAATAGTTGTGCAACCCTATACCATGCAATGGGTGTAGGTGTCTTCCGAACTTGAACCTACACTTAGTAGTAATAGTCTCCTTCTGAAGGAATCATAATGAACTAGGCCCCTTTTTGCCTGAATTCAACATGTCACACATATGGTATTGATACATAAGAGTCATAAGACTCTAGTGCGAGTTAGCACTATTAATTGCCATGCACAAGAACTTGATTGTCATGAGCGTTCTAGAGAATAGCCCAATCCTCACTGTTGCGGCCTTACAACGTTGTCACTTAGGTGAGCCCTCCAAGAGTACATTGACAAGTACCCTGTAGAATTATGTCTACCTTAGGCTCATTCAAGTTTAAAACCTTCCGTAACATCACATATCATCAGCACTATGCATTGGGGATGAGTAGGAGAACCCTATTAGAGAGTTTCTCCATTTTAGAGTGCTGGAATATAAGTCACGCAGTATGGATTGTTTCTACCACATTGAACCTTATTCATGTGATCTCCAATCACACAGGTTGGGTTACTTCCCTAGGCGACTCCCTGTGGGCTTAAACTCATCCCCCTCAGCAAATCTAGAACAATATTTCTAGATGGCCTTAAGTTACAGGTCATGTTATCATACCACTTTTCGGGTAGATTTTATAAAGGCTGTCAGCCATATGATATTTTTAAGGGTTAAATACACTTACACCTCCTGTGGTTTGGCCAATTTGCATTTACTCCCTTGTGCTTTAAATTTTGGCACTAATACCCCCTATGATTCGGAGTAAAGTGCAATCGTTAAAATTTGCTAACGAAGCAAGCTGAAATGACCAAATTACCCCGAAGTCTTCATAATAGTGTTAAGAACAAAATTTGTTTACATCAATTTGTTTAGGGAGAAACATATGGTTTTGATTTGGTGAAAAAGAATCTTTGATATATTTAGGATTTTCTTGGTATAAGTCATGTGCTTGACCTAAAGAAAATGATTTTTGGCTTATTTTACTTTCAATATGACTTTCAGGGGCAAAATAGTCATTTTAACCTTCAAATTAGGGCTCCAGGTGTAAAACCATTAATTTGGATGGAAAAAGTCACGGTTGCACTTTAGTCCGAAGTCCGAAACACAGGGGGTATTAGTGCCAAAATTTAAAGCAAAGGGGGGGGGGGGGGGGGAATTTATATAAGTGCAAATCAGTCAAACCACAGGGGGTGTAAGCGTATTTAACCCTATTTTTAATTGAGGCTCTCAGCCCTTTATTTTTTAGAGATGTATACACGCAACTCCCCCACAATTTCTTGAGTACTCCAAAATTAGTCGTGCAAAATAGGTCAATGGATCTACAGGGAAATTATTATAACTGCTAAAAGATATTTATCTCGATTTCTTATTTGCCTTTTAGTTCTCTATCCTTTGAGCTTCAATCGTTAAATGAGTTCAACATTGAAACAGATTAGCAAGGCACGTATAATTTAGGCACTTATGCATCAATCCAACACCAACAGTTACAACTTGTGTACTATAATTGTGTATAGGCATGTATGCTATCCAACAGAAAATTAAATGTCTTTGTGACTTCTCTCTTTCTACTTCCAAAACACTCAAACAGTCAAGCCAACCCCAACAATTACAACTCCTTTGTTTGTAACCGTCTCAGCAGTTTTCATTGCAAACAAACAACTTCTATTTGTTTGATATTAATAACTGAGACATTTTTTTCCCTTTTTCGTGACAAATAACAACCAATTCATCTTCACTTAATTATTCTTGTATTACTACATTGTAAACTGACTCACCGCCACATTGAACAACAAACAAACTTCATCCCAACGCTTTCATGAAAACAAAAAATTTCTAAAAACTTTTCATTTTTCAGATTTCAAATTATTTTGTTCCAATATGCAATTGCATATAATTCAGGACATGTATTTCATATCAAGTATCATTGAAACTTAAGTTTTAATTCCTATTCAGATTCTATAGTGTACTTGAATATTGTAGGAGATCTTCACCTTATAGATTGATGAAAAGAATAATAAATAAATAAATAAAAATGAAACATTGTGTCTTTACAGAAAGGTGCAACTTAAATGTTCAAAAGGTGACTTTCTTCAAACAAGTGCATGTTGCAATCAAGGAGCAACTCTAAAATCAGATTCAAGCAATCAAATGATGTAGAAAACAATTGCAAATCAAGTTCTTTCTAAGTTATTATATGTGTATGTATATAATCAAGCACCATTAGACAATTATCTTAAAATTTGAAAAGATCCTGAAATTTCCAAATTTGTTGAGAAAGAATAGAAATGGAGAATCTCTGAAAACTAACTTACATAACTAACTAATTGCAGAGGATCTATATGCTTTCTCTTTTTAAAAAAATCAGACATAACATAACCTGTTTTAACCGTCCGTCTGATGCTGTATATGCATGTTGGAAAGGGGCTTACCACAATAGCATCTACTGATGCCACATGCACCGTTTGGGAACTAAAGGAAGGCAGAGGAAAATAAAGCTTTTCTTGAAAGATAGCTATTTGCACTCCAAAGGACACCCCATTTCGTGAATGGGTGAATTCTGCCTTTTCTAAACTTCTCTTCAATTATGATTTTGAATTTTCTCAACAATATTATGCATGGATATAAGTTTGTACTGTGTCTAATATTTACATATATATGACCAGATTGTATATACCAGTAATTAACAACAGACTTTGTGTATCAAAGAAAGTTTTAAAACTATTTCTCTCTTTTTTTTTAAGGGAAAAAAAACTAGCTTCTTTTGAAATACTGTCGATAGATGTGATGTGAATAACGCCAATAAATATAATGCGAAAAGAGCACATCAGTAGTTACCCACAATGGTGATTTGCGAAGACAGAGATTATCTGTTACTGTAAAATTAAGATAATCTAACTCATACAAAGAAAACAGAGATATGAGAACAAAAAAATTAAAGTATTAGTTTCACTCTTTTTGGATTCCTTTACTGTTATAGTATACGGTATAGGATCATATGACTTTAGGTTATTAGAAAATATTCTAGGATTTAACTTCAATTCATGCTATTAATTGCAGCCATAAATATTCAGTAAATGCAAATAATAAATATAAGAGATAAGAAGATCAAAGTTAAGAAATAGCCTGTGAGATTCCTGAATTGCACAAGTCACTATCCTAAAGTCGTATATGCCTCCCTACATGCAGGTTTTAGCGGTCGCACACAATTCCAAAATTGCTTACAGAAGGTCCGATCTGCTTAGCATGTTAGCGACAGACAGGACGCCTAGTCTCTATCGGCTGTCCATAAGTATGAATATAAAAGAAAGTATAGGAGAATGTTAAAGTGTTGTATATATCTTGTATATATGGCTAGTCTATACGTAAAATGAATAGAACTCCTATATTTATAGGATTCTAGGAACCCTCTCACAAAAGGTTGTGACCCTTAGATAAACCACTCTCCAAAGGAAGTAATTTGTTTTATTTTAATTAAAACTCCAACATTTGGTCACTAAATTTCTATTAAGAAGTGGGTTGTAATATTTGTTTTTATTATTTTTTTTTTGCAGGGGTGGTGGGGGATTGTGTGTGTTGTGGTGGTCTGGTCAGGAGGTCATTATAAGATCTTCATAGTTAACTAACTTTAAGGTGTTGAATGATCACCACAATTGGTGTATAAATTGAAGGAGGCAAGCTAGGACCGAGCATTGAAGAGACTTGGGTCGGGTCGGGTCGGGTGGGGTGGGGTGGGTGTTGTGCGGGGGTGGGTGGGGATATAGATCTTATACATATTTGGCCCTTGCAAAATTTTTGAATAATTGGCTATGTAATATCAATTGTCAAAATTTGAAATAAATTTACTTTGTCCCTTCAAATTTCTAACTTTTACATGATGGTCCATGCCAATATACATGTCGCAAGATTCGCAACACTAATTGTCATCCAATCCACCTTAAACCATCAGTCAAGCCATGGATTCCAAATAAAGAGAAAGTGAACTAATATTGGCCCAATTGTAATCCAACTTACCCTAAATATTTGGTCCAACACATTTTCTTCTCACTTCTCAGTTTAGCCTGAGCCAAATTGATTTAACCTCAGTCCAAGCTTTACCAATTACAATCTGCGATCAAACTTTAGTATCGGAAAATAAAGGTGACAATTTACACGCAGGGGCGGAACTACAAATAGGCCAGGGGGAGAGGAAGATCAAAATTTACTTTAAGCAATTAAGATTACAAGCGCACTAAACCATCAACTCTCAAAACAGCCTGAATACCTCACACAGTAACAATGTAATCTTTCTCATACCGAAAATTCAACCCGAAAGTATGTAAAAATTGTGATCAGACACAAAAAGATTGCCTTGCGGTGTTGCCCCCAATTCCCTGTGTAGGCCATTTTACCAACAAACCAAAGGTCTCTTAAACTCGGCCCTGCAGATGAAAATTCCGAGCTCCGCCCCTGGAGGCAAGGGTGTCATTGACTCACCTTCTAATTAATTATAGAATGGTTGGTTCGAAAGATGCAGTTCTTTGTGATAACTTTATTAGGGACAGCTTGTGCATTACCTACAATAGTCATTGGATAGTTTCTTAAGTGAAGAGGATGAAAAGTCAGCAGTGAACGAATGCTGGTTGAAATGCTGCCCTCGTTCGATGTGGTTCATTGGGTGGGGGGAGGGGTTATGGAGTTGACAATTATCTGACTGAGTGGGTTCCAATTCATACATATGCAGAGCGCATTTGATTGTGTTTTAAGTTGGGAAATCCCTCCTTTGAGACCTTAATGGATTATGCAGAGCAGTGGATAAGTACTGGTATGGGATCTAGGAGTAAAGTGCGAGCACAGTATTTCAACAGGTTGAACTGTCTAACATATATATATTAAGCCAGTAGGGGTTATAGAGTTGACAGTAATCTACGTGAGTGGTGTTCTAATTAATGTATTCGCAGAGAGCATTTGATTGTGCTTTAAGTTGGGACATCTATCCTTTTGAGACCTTAATGGGTTATGTAGAGCAATGCATGAGTACTGGCATGGGATCTAGGAGTGAAGTCTGGGCATAGTATTTGAGAAAGAAGCCAGTAGTTATTTCAGAAAACGTCTTCAAAATCTTGTAAATTTTGGGAATTTAACCATGTCTTGCAATTATTGCTGTTCTAAAACTCCATATCAACGAGCATAACTTGTTCTCCTCTGTGGTTTATTCTGAAACTCATTACGCCTGTATTCAGTCATTTGTTTCCTTCAATGCATTCCCTGTAATTTTTTCATTTCTTCTTATGCCCGCTCGTACAAGTCTGGAATGGATCAGTGTGTTGTTTTTC
This sequence comes from Hydrangea macrophylla, assembly GCA_033977485.1. Classification (NCBI taxonomy): domain Eukaryota; kingdom Viridiplantae; phylum Streptophyta; class Magnoliopsida; order Cornales; family Hydrangeaceae; genus Hydrangea; species Hydrangea macrophylla. Next base: position 1,939,183 of record CM066992.1, read on the forward strand.
TAGGTTCTATTATCAAGTATTCAGGTGGCATTGATTTTTCCCAAATTCTCCATTGTAGCTGCTTTTGTTTGATGACTTTGTGCTTTAGGAAGTCATTTAAATCAATATTGATGTTTAACTAAATGTGTGCGTTTCACTTAGAGTTTGATGCCTAATATTGCTGAACATTGGCGTTTTATCAAAGAACTCTCAGAGCATTTGGTTTGAGAAAGGTGTTGACTATATTGAAGCATTTACTGTTCTTATAAAACGGAAAGGCATGGAAAATATTAGGTGACACCACTGTCTTATATATCATGTCACAGTATTCGAAATGATTCTGATTTTATTTTAATGGCATTGAAATAATTATTCCGCAATGGATAGATTAGTGCTAGAGTTTCTAGAGATCAATAGTCTAATCCAACATTTTTCATTTACAGTGAGGTTGTGCTATCGAAGTAACTAGTCAATTTCTTGTTCCCATAAAAATTCATTCTCAAGTATCTATGTGATCAATCAAAGATTTCTATTTTTTCTTTCTGATTTTGGATACCTGTTAATTTTATTGTCTTCTGCCAATTGCTTGTCGCTTACATGTTGGAATCTTCTTCTTTATTCCAATTGTGATATCATTTAAATTTGAAGGTATTTTTTTCCCCGGACATCGAATGGAACACTATTGGTGATGATTTCTTGTGCAGTTCCTTTTTGAAGCTGCAACTGCGAATTGTGTTGCGCTTGCAACAGACCGTCATGGCTGCTGCGTGCTTCAAAAGTGCCTCAGCCATTCTGATGGCGAACAAAGACACCGTTTGATCTCCGAGATCACTTCAAATGCTTTAATTCTTTCCCAGGATCCATTTGGGTACTAGTGTTTCTTCTTTTCATTAGCTTTGACTGGGTGTTCTTTTATAAGTGTGTTCTTGTTATCTCAAAAGTACTGCGATTGTTTCCTCTGTGCATTTTTTGTGGATGTATCGTTGATAAGCCTGTTATGTTGCTCATGCTGTTTGTTTGAAGATGGGGATTGAGAGAAAGCTCAACGTATGAGTAATGGTAGACAAAGGAACCTAAGCAATGCTGTAATAAACAAAATGAACAGGATTATCTATTAGCGTCCCATAGTTCTATGACTGATAGCTCTTCTTATTAACATGTGGTCAATGTATTCCTCCAAAAGTTGTATCAAATTTCTGAAAGACTAACTTTGCTTTATGGGCCAAAGTGTTATGCCACTAGGAAGCAACATGTTAACCAAAGGAGCATGTGAACATAAAAGTTGATGGATGTGTGGCATGTAAATGTTTGTAATACCGTAGAAGTAGCACCCATCTTTGATAACACGAAAGGAAGTAGTTAAGATGGTTTGGTCATGTGTAGTGAAAATCTAGAACCATAAGAGGAGTGATTTTGGCTAAACTAAGAGTAAGGCTAGGCGAATGGGCTGACAAAACTAATACAGGTTTATTTTTGAAGTTAAGGTATGGTAGCCAATTACGATGCACAAACATTGCAATTTGGTTGAAGTATCCATGTCGGACACCTTGACACGTATCGAACGTGTGAAAAAATGTGTCTTCATAGGGTAATACTTGGCTCACAACCTTTGCTCGCGAATTTTGCTCACAACCTCTCTTTTGTGGCTATCTCTCTCCTGATGGGTCCCACAATGTCAGTGGACCCTACAGTGCCCACTAAGAGAGAGAAAGACACAAGGTTGGGGAAAAGTTGTGAGGCAAGTATTACTCCACTTAATATTATTTACAAGTGACACATGCAGACACGGGCTGACACGAGAGTGGATATGCCATAGTGACTCCTTTAAAAATGCTTTTAAACTTTTAAGGCGAAGTCTTAATACAGTATAATTGGAGATAAGCTATGGGTTTACATGAACAGCTAGGAAATGGGAGTGGATCCAATATTAAGTGTATGTGTCCAGGCCGTGTCCATATCCTAAATTTTTAAGATTTGTCGTGTTGTATCTGTGTTACATAGGTAGTTTATGGTTTGAATGGGATGTGGCCTTAAAAACGAACCTAAAATTTACATAGCCTACGTAAATACTTGTGATTTGTGATTTCTGAATTGAGACGAGTTCAGACTTCCACTTTAGAATATGCTACCAGTTAAATGGTGTTTTCTAACTTGGAATGAAATTACCCCTTTTCTATTCATCTATGCATCTATAGTATTGCGCTCAGAAATTCAAAATTTATTATTGCAGGAACTATGTAGTGCAATTTGTGTTAGAGATTCATGTTCCATGGGCAACAGCGGATATTCTAGACCAACTGGAGAATAACTATGGAGATCTGTCAATTCAGAAATATGGTAGTAATGTGGTTGAGAAATGCCTGAAATATGCAGGAGAAGATCGTCGCACTTGTATTATCCAGGAGCTGATGAGCAATCCTCGTTTAGATCAAATCATGCAAGACCCATATGGCAATTATGTTATCCAAGCAGCATTAAATCATTCAAAGGTTAGTAATTTCCTCCATTAAAAAGTAACACCATTGTTCTCTTTCTTCCTTCTAATTTTCTTTTGCGAATGTGTGATGAACTGTTTCAAGCACAGATGTCCCCTAATCATTCAAGCATATGTTTTTTTTCACTGATTTGCGTTGGATTAAGGGCCATTGCATGTTAGAATGGTAAAATTTTGGTTTGACAGGCATGTGAACGCAACTTCAAGCTTAAGAGTAGTCACTTCATGTAAAACTAATGCCAAAAGTAAGGTTTTCCCCAATTTATTCCTCCTGGAACCTTTGATATAGTGCCAAAAATAAGCACAGTTGGCCTCCTCTGAAAATGTTTTACAGTTTTGAGCCAGAAGTCATGATGTAATCAAATGGGAGATAAGTAATGGGTTTAGAGGGAAATTTAGGAATCTGGAAGTGTATACTACAATACAGGATATTGAATAATTACAAGTTTCACGATGGAGAACATGTTTGTTCGATAACAGTGAATACTTTTTTTTCAGTATTATATCTGTTATGCAGAACTTTATTGGATTTTATCTTTGTAAGAACTAGTTGAACTTACAAATACAAATTCAGTATATCTCAGAAGGATGATTAGTCTTTTTTAGGTGTAAATATGAGTGGGACTAAAGTGATGTATATATGGTTGAGCAGGGAGGTTTTCATGGTGCATTGGTGGAGGCCATAAGACCCCATGTTCCTGTGCTCCGGACCAGTGCATATGGAAAGAAAGTCCTCTCAAGCATTAATGTGCAGAAATGATTTTTGTGGGTATATTTTGAATTTTATTATCAAATAGTAATTATCTTATTCATTTAATTTTTTTTTTCCCTTTACTTACCCATTGCATGTATGATCCATTTTTTTTTAATGGCATCAATCAATTTTTCCAGGGGATAATGCCAGCTAAATCTCTCCTGTAAATTCTGTAATAACCGGACAGAGAAGAAGCACTTTTGTACCTGGCCTGGCTTTTTAACAGCTCATTTTAATGATGAAAGGTGATTCTGCAGTTCTTTGCCTCTCTCACTTTCTAATTTAATAATTCCTCGTAATAACCATTTTGGAGCAAAGTTTATCAACACGTGTTTTGTAGATGGTCATTTTTCTATTGCATCGGAATAAAAGGAATTCAAAGATGTAGATTTTTTTTAAAAAAATGCATAATAAAACAATGAGAATTGTATTTCACTTGTTCTTTTTAAGCCAAGTAAGTTATATTGGCCTGGGGTTGTTATCTGGTACTCATTCCAGAGGTTCAGTTTTGTAATGCTGTACATGCATTGTCTATCGATAAAAATAACTAGGATAAAGCCTTTTTATGCCTCTTTTATCTATCTTAAGCGTTTATAATCTCTCTCTCTCTCTCTCTCTCACAGACACACACACACACACACATGGGAGACAGCAAGAGTGTATGGGAGATTTAAATCTACAAATCCAAACATCAATTCCAAGCTACCGTGCAACCAAACATCAATTTGTAAGGTGTGTTTGGATTGGATATTTGTTTCAAGATGTTAGCAGCATATGTACTCATTGTGAGTACTAGTTTATAAGCCTATATAAACCAAACTGGGGTTTAATAAAACTTGCACATATGGAACTTTTTTTCTTTTTTCCGGGTATACAGGAAACATTCAACAATCTCTTTCAGTTGACTAAAAAGAAGCGAAAAAAGAATAGCCTGAGGTTTGAGGTTTTTTATTTTTATTTTTAATCAACTTTACAGAGGAGCAACTTTATGATCTGCATGAATCATTTCACTCTTTATTTATTTTATTATTATAGACAAAAGTAAGAGACGAACTTACAAACTAGAGTTAGATCTTCTTGTTGTATCGTTGGAAGGTTTATGTCTTTAGAAATGAGAATCCGAAGGATCTTTAGACGGGCAGGATGGGCTTGATTTTGACTATGTTCAAGCTTGATCACAGTTTTAGTGTAATCTGTCCAAGTCCAATCATGAAGCGCACTCAAAGATAGGGGTGCCTCATTTAATGTCCATGGGAGCAACCCAAAGTAACTTGGATATGGGTGCTCTCTTCAAATCCTATTAGGGATGTGGAAAGTCTTTTCACAAGGGTATTTATGATGTTAAAAAAAACCTACCTATAATGAGTTAGGGTGTAAAGGGTTCGGTTCGGTGTGGTTTTTGACAAAATTGATCGGTTTTAGTTTGGTTCTAAGTGTGTAAAATTTTGGTTCAGTTTCGATTTTACACTGCACAAACTAAATGAAAACTGACCGAACCGTTTGGTTTGGCTTGGTGTGCTGGTTTGGTTCGGTTTTCTTTTACCCCTAATACTGAGTGTAGTAATTTTTGTGTAAAAATTGTCAAGTCACTTAGGTAATTATTAATATATTTTGTTATGAAACTAGAACATGCTTTTCCAAAGAAAGGATGTCCCCAAGCGAGCAACTATGTATATGTATTTCTGCAAGTAATGAAAAAAAGAAAGAAGTGAATGTTTGATGTTATACATATTTTTATGTCAATATTGTTGTATCTCTATGGTGGATTTCTTTGGTAAACTCCTTTGGGTGGTAATTTTTTGTATCCCTTTGGTAGTTACTCTAGAGTGGTGAGCTTCCTATCCTTATTTTTGTCTCTAAATGTTCCAGTGTCAAATTGTTATTAGAGCTCATGGGAGAAGATAGTTTGCTTTGGTAGAATTCGCCTCCAGTCTATGATGAGTATTCTGAAGATGGAATACTTATTATAGTTAATGGGAAAAAAGTAAACAACTCAATCTATGAGAGTTCTCTTTCTGAACATGTCTCCGATGGAATTTTTTGGTTTCATTTCTCAAAACACTTTCATGGATAATAAGCTAAAGATTATAGACTGGGAATGGATTGAAGACTTTGTTTTTGAACAACGCAAAAAGCTTTTTGAAGTCACTGGTACTAACTAATAAAAGTTATTTCTTATCAATTATAGAAGTCAAGAAAAGTTAGTAAAAATTTAGTATACAAAGAGTTGGAAGATTTCTTGAATTTAGAAGTAGAAGAAAAACCACGCCTTACAAGGTATGATGGCTATAAAGGTCATGGATTTATTGCTACTCAAAGAATTTCTCTACTTGAATTCTCCATTGGAAATAATTATATTGATAAGCTTGGTGCAATGTTATTCCGATGGAAGCATACCATGTTCTACTTGGCCGACCATGGGAATTTAAATTGAAACATTATAAGAACGGGGTGTGAAAATATTTAGGAAGGATGACCATCAAACTCTTTCCAAAACGAGATATTGAAAAGAAGTAGCGGGATCATGTCGAAAACCGATCAACGGTGGAAAACATAAAAATAAACTCACGGACGAGTTTTACGCTGCGGAAACATATGACATGGGGCTCAAGGTAGTGGTGCCTGATTTCTAATCCTATTCAAAATATGAAAGGTCTTCTAAATGGTTATTTATGTTACTAAGAATAGTCTACCTACGAGTTAGTAGTTTTGTGTGGGAAATGACATCTCACTTAGGTAATGATTGTAATTTGTTTTGAAACTAGTACATTATTTTCCATTTATCCCCAAACAACTATTTATATGTACCTACCACAAAGCAATGAAAAAAAGAAAAGAAAAAAAGAAGTAAATTGTAATACCAATACATCTTCCTTGCATTTACTTAATTTCTTATGTATTTCCATAATTGGATATGAATATGTACTTTCTGATTCGTATATCTATACACATGCTTTGAATTCTGATCTTTACTCTTATGGACTTCTTATGGTTTGGAAACTTTGAACCCTTGAGCCTTTCGTAGTATTTGTGAAGTAGTAGGCCCGAGCGCTTCAGATCGTCTAAGCGCTCGAGACTTGAGCGCTCGAGCACCGTGAGTGCTCAAGCTATTATTTATGTGAAAAAAACTATTTCTCCCCTAGGCCTTCAAACTCTATATATACCTTGCATTTCTGTGCAGTTAATTAATATGTTTTGAAAATTTGTTTTCAGCAGAGAGCTTAGAGAGAGAGAGAGAGAGAGAGAGAGAGAGAGAGAGAGAGTTTGTTTGAGAAATCCTTAAGCATTGCATTCATACACTTAAACACACTTGCATGTCTACAAAATCCATCATCCATACTCTTGCAAAAATATAAGCACACACATACACCTGCAATTGAAGTTCTGGAGCTAAAGATTAGAAGATCAAAGTATGGAAGGTGAATCAACAACTACATTGGAGCTTGCATTAGGAGTTGTTTGAAGATCAACTTGTAGAATTTTGTAAATAGAGAGAGAGAGAGAGAGAGAGAGAGAGAGAGAGAGAGATTGTATGAATGTTGTTCATTAGTTAAAGATTACAATACTCTTAACCCTTTTATATAAGGTGAGCATAAGAGAGATAAGATGAGAATAATGGATAAGATCAAAGGATATCATATCTCCAAGATAACAATAATATCAGTTTAAATCAAATATAAAATCTGAATACTCTCTATCAAATCTGGAATATTTTGGAATCTTATCACACGACTAGCACCTGTAGACACCCAAAATTTTGACCAAACATCGAGTTAAGGGGAGTATTACCTCTAGATCCGATGATGACAACGTCCGACTAATTTAAGGCTTCCAAAGGTGATTCAAGCTCTTCAAAAGACTCTTCAATTCAAACAAAAAATAAGAAAGAAGAAAAAGGAAAAGGGAAAGGGAGGATAGAAAAAATGGCACATGGCACACTTATGTGGCATTCTCGGGCTGCCGGTGCGGCACTCTCTGATTGCCGTCTGGCATTCAGTCAGTGCCGCAACAGTAGTAAGTGAGAGCCGCAAAAATGAACCGAATGCCGCGAAAAATTGAAATTCCCAAAAAAATGGTAGTCCGTGAAGTTGTCCGCAACATTCCTTGAATGTCGCGTTGGCAGTCATTGAGTGCCGGTGCGGCAATCATTGGGTGCCGCTTCCATCTCCATTAAGTGCCGCATTTTTGTGACTGCCAGCTTTAAAATAGTACATTTGTACCTTCAAAATGACGTCCAAATTAGGATTTTTGTTGTAAAATTACTGAAATAACCCTCCAGAGTTTGCCTATATATAGGGATGAATATCCCATTGCAAAGGGATTCCAAATTTTTGGGAGAATTTTGAATCTTAGAATCTTATCCTACTTCTCTTAAATCTCTTTAATTTTCTAGACACTATTAGGAGTAAGTTTTGAAGAGTTTGAAGAAGGAAGAGCTTGATTAATCTTGAAAAAAATCCTAAAACAACCAAGAAGTTGAGGATAATTGGAGGTAAAACTCTAGACTAATTAATTCTTAGTTGAGTTCAATCACAATATTTAGATAGTCTCTTAGGATCTTTACACATTTTCACAAGCTCTCTTCCCACCCTATTTCATCACACACCACTAATGTTGTGATTGAACATTTTATTGGTTTGGATCTAGACTAACCTAAGGTTTAAAGTTGAATAAATCATAAAGTTGATTTAGATATTATTTGAACTTTGATTTTTATTTTCTTTTGATCATATTCATCTTTTGGAACTCATAAGACTTTCTACGTCTTATTTGAGCTCCCTTAGTCTATGAATCCCTTGTAGACTTATGATTTACAAGAAGATTAAGGTTGATGATAGCACATTTGGTTAATGAATCCAAACCCACCACCATGGTTTAGGTTCATTACTTAGAGATTTTGTGAAGTTCTTTCATACTTCATTGAGATCCATAAATACAAATGTCATTAGTTTCCAAGGACCACCAAGTGTGAGGAAAAGTAACTTAGGCTAAGCCAAATTTAATGGCTTGATAGGTAAAGTTATCAAATAAAAGATATACTTGACAATGAAGTAGTGGGTTCACAAACTGTTTTTGATCAAGGATTTTTAGTTAAATAATGGACCGTTGGAATTGAATGAAACCAACTGGAAAATGGCAATAACACAAAGTTTTACCACTGTAATTTTTGTTTTGAGGAGATTTCATGTTTGAAGTGGTTTGGTCATGAGTTTTGTGAAACAACAACAATCTGTCCAGAATTTCAGAACAGAAATACCTCTTTGAAATAAATAAATCAGAGCCTTAATCAAGTATTGTTGGCTTCAAATAAATTTTTATATGAAGTTCATTGTGTTAATAAGATCTCCTAAAAATATTAGAGTCTTTTTGATTCGTTTACTATTTTTAAAAAATCATAAAAAATTTCTGGATAGAGAGTTGGAGATTCCTGAGTGATGTCTGGTGTTTGCCTAATTCCTGGAATTTGAACCATTGATTGATTTTTCTTTTTGTGTTGGAAACTAGACTCATAAAGGCATCTTTTGTCCAAAAATCATCAAGTTCAAACCGTTGGAAGTATGCTTTTCAAATTTTTAAAGTTCAAGTCTGCTCTCTGAAATTTCTGGAATCCTGTCACAGATTTAATAAACTTTGTAAATAATGGTCCAAGTGATCTTTTCATGACCTAGGGCTTATACCATGCTTTGGTAATGATTGATTAAACTTGAATTCAAAGGTTAAGCGATCCAAACCAACGAATATTTCATAATGTACTCATATCCATGTATATATCCATCCACGCATATTGATACTTACAACTAGCATCCATTTTTATGTTAGGAGAGATTTAATAATGTCATTTAGGATTCAATTTTATTTTTTATTTAAACATGTGGACTAACCCATTGTTTTGTAGCGCTATTAAGGTACAATTCCTCGACCCCCTCTAGTTTCATATTATTCTTTCATCTTTAATAGATTTTTGACTTCATGTGCGACGCCTTAGAATCACGATTTGCCTTATGTGTATATATGTGATTAGAGACCTTTTTATTAGGATATCTACTTTTGTATATATTGCACGTTTAATATTCGCGGCTAGACTCCGAGTAAATTCTCTAGTTCTCTATTTGCATATCATATTGCTTACTAACTGTACTACTTGATTTTGAATGATATTTTGTTATTAGCAATTTTACACAATTTCAACATGCTTGTGTAATGTATATTTATATGTATGTATTAGTTGAGGGCACATATAGATTAATAATTTGATTAGGAGGATGTTGAGTAGAGGCCTATCGAGAGACAGGATGAGAGGGGGTGTTTTAGTCCGCCGGGCTCCTTCCCCTCTCATTCCATAATCCCCGGACCTAGAAATCTCTGGTTTTCAAAAAGATCAGTTTACTTTAAAATGATTTTTTAATTTTCCTTTTAAAAAATTAAGTGGCGACTCGTGTTTTGTATTTTTGAATTAGAAAAGATCTTAAATGAAATTTAAAACGTTATGGGTAGGAAAAATTGAGATATCCACAGCTCCCCGGATCTTTCATATTTTCCTTCCATAATTTCCAACACTCCCCCTTAAGTTGGCACACGGATACTTGTTGAAGTGTCCAACTTGCACACGAATATGGAAAATAATCTTATACCGAACTATCCTCTCTAAAATTCCACCTTGTAGATTGTTGTAGCGGCCCCTCTTAGGTAGTCTCTCGTCCACGTGCAACCCTTCTTGGATGGTCCACGTGAGGCTCCTCTTAGGTGGTCTTGTCATACAAACATCCAAAGCTCCAAGATCACATGAAGAAAGGTGAGATGTGCCCACAGAATAATCCATCATGTGACAAAGGTAGTTGTCTTGTCTTCAACACTCCCCCTCAAGTTGAAGGGGGGGCGTGTGTTCAAAAAAACCAATCCGTGCGGTGTAGCGGGTCTCTCTTCAGGTCGTCTCGTCGCCCATGTGATATAGCAGCCCTTTCCTCGGGGGTCCCGTCACCCAGTCCTGTCTCTTTATATTCCCCCCCTCAAACTGAAGGTGGGAGTGAACACGAAGACCAAAGTTTGGAAGGCATAAGAAACAAAAACCCATTAAAGCCCAAAGCCAAACATAGATTAAAAAAAATCTGAAATTTTGAAAAATTTTGGGGCTAATTTATAATTTTTAAAAATTTTAGGGCAAAAAGGTCATTTTTAAAAAATATGGGGGTAGATTTGCAAATTCCAAAAACTATTGGGACAAATTTGTAAATTCCAAAAACTATTGGGGCAAATTTAAAAATTCAGAGAAGATTGATGGTCTTACTGAAAGTAAAGGTAAGCTTTGGGAGTCATTGAAAAAATAAAAAACTTTTGGAGTGGGGGGTTACTTGAAAGAAAAAACTGTCCCCCACGTTTTTTTTTCCTTTTCATTGGAGACCAAAAAGTCTCTTCCACTTTCTCTCTCTATGATCTTCTTCTTCTTCTTCTTTCTTTCCCTTCTTTTTTCTTTTTCCCCCTTTCTTCGTCGGATCTCGTTGAACTCAAAGATAGGTCACCAGAGTTTGATGAGACTCTTGGTCCTTTGCGGTCGCTGCCCTAGGAACTAGATCCAATCGCAAGTGTTGGGACCCAGTGAGACTGGCCGAAGCTTCGCCGATAGATGGTGAGGGTCACTGGAAGAAGGTCGTCGGAGACTCTTCGGCTTCACCCTATTTTTTTCTTTTTCTTTTCTTCTTCTCTTTTTCTTATTTCTTCTTCTCTCACTTCCCTTCTCTTCTGCCGAACACTCTCTTTTCCTTTTTCTTCTCTCTCTCTCTCTCTCTCTCTCTCTCTCTCTTTAATCAAGAATAAAAAAAAAAAATTTGTGTATAAAACAACTTTCAACCTCAGAATTGGGTTGATAAAAAAGAATCAAACGGATAAAAAAGAAAATCCGGACAATTGGTACTATCCGGCAGAGCGGCAAGGTCACCACCCATCGGTGAAGCGAAAGACTCAGAAAAATACCTGAGCCTTATGATTGGCTCTGATACCATGTAGAACTTTATAAATAAAGAGAGAGAGGTTGTATGAATGTTATTCAGTAGTTAAGGATTACAAGACTCTCAACCCTTTATATAGGGTGAGCATATGAGAGATAAGATGAGAATAATGGATAAGATCAAAGTAGATTACATCTCCAAGATTACAATAATATCAGTTTAAATCAAATATAAAATCTGAATAATCTCTATCAGATCTAGAATTTTCTGGAATCATATTACACGATTCACACCCCATACCTTCCATATTTTTCTTCCATAATTTCCAACACAACACAAAAGCACAACATGTTTCATAATCTAAACACCATTTTCATCATCTAGATCAAAGTGAGTACCTCTACTCACTTGAAAATAGGTTTTATGAAGTCTAATTCGTAATTAAAGTACATACATGTAACATGCAAGAGGTTCAAAGCTGAAATTCTAATCTGCTAGATTTTTGCATAACTCGAGTACTCGGGATTGTGCGAGCACTCGAGTGGGCTCAACAGGCCAGCCTGGAGCGCTCCTATGGTCTGGGGGCTCGAGTTTGCTAATAGTTCAAAAATCTATCTCCTTGCATTTTGATTATATGATAGTTATGCTATGTTTTGTTGTACCCTAAGCTGTGATAGTTGTACCTTGATATGTAGATTGACACTTATATACGAGCATATGATTTTTGTACCTTAAAGACCGTACCTTATGCTAGTTTAGCTATACTTTAGTATAAAGATCTGCTTTTATAATAAAAAGAACAAAGGATCTGAATAATCAATATCCGAGCAGTCGCGTGAGGGGACTGCTCGAGCTCACTATTTTAATGAAGTTTTATTTTCATTAGTTAATTTACGTATTGCGCTCATGACCTTTATTCTAGTAATGAACGTGAACTCCATAAGCCATAATGTGATATGCGTAAGAATGATACCCTGATTATTAATAGTGCGCTTTAACGACTTGTACTGCATACACTAATCGGTTATAAGAAATATTGCAATAATGCTATAAATGAAACGATCGTATCCGTTTGTCCAGTTCTAATGTATCGTTCACAAGATCACTTCATGAAATGAGTCCAGATGTCACTATAGACAATGGTGTTAGGTTTTAAAGGGTATGCCCTCAAACCAGTCAGCTTATGATTACTATTTATAGACATCTAATTAGTTTATTTATGGATATCATTTACATTTAGTTATGTATGATTTCATGAGATGAATGGTTAGCAGGTTTGAATCCTTAAACAATTCATGGAACTCATATATACGAATGTGATTTGTGTATGAGGAGATATGAGTATTCTAGATGAATGTTTAGAGTAGTCACAGTCGATGATAAGATTGGATTGCTTATCAGGTTAAGACTGTATCATATTAACTTCTATATGATAGAATGAAGAATCTCATTCATTGGAATGTTTGATTCCAAGTTTAATGTGGTAGTGTATTTGATACATTGACGGACTTGGGTATATTCTATTAACACAATACTATTCATTAGTTTATAGACACTCAAACACTCAAACTTGTGTGAGACACTAGTCCTTAATCCTGAGATGATAGTGGACGCAAGCTATAAGCTTAGGTTGCTTTGAGTTACCAATCCGTGAGGTCTTCTAGATCAACACCTGGGTTACTTGGGAAACCAAGTTTATAGTATTGGGAACACTTATCGTCAAGATAGAATCTACCCTCTGGTGTGAAGTGATTCACTTTACAGAGTAATGTATTCCCTTGAGAATGTCACTTGGTTGATTACTGAGAACTGCAGTCATGTCCTCAAGAATGTTGATGACATGTTCAACAATCTATGAGTAGGTGAATGAGACTCAAGGATTACAAGAGATGATTATAATCGGGGTGACAGTATATATATTATACCCCGATTATAATTACGGATACTGTTGGTACAGGGGCATTAGTGTCAGTACAAGTCTAGGTACTACTAATATATGTGTGGTTAGCTTCTTATGCATTGGATTGCAATCATTATTATATAATAGAGTTAATAATGATTGATTAATAATTGATTCCTTAGTTAAGAGTTTAACTAGAAGTAGTTAATAATTAATCGAAGCTAGTAATTAAGATCCTGGAAGTCCCACTCCTAGCTCATTGCGTGTTTGAATGCTGAAAGGAACAATACAGGAAAGAGTACCAAAAATCGATTTGTCTAACAAACCGGTTACTGGGTACAGGGCACTAAAACAGGTTTGTGGGATAAACCAGTTACTGGGGACAGATTCCAGAAACCGGTTTGTGGGACAAACCGGTTTGTATCGGTTTAGAAAATCTATAAATAGAGGACATACAGGCAAAATCAAAAGTGACGCAAATTCTAAGCCCTAGGAGTTCCATATCAGTCTCTAAGCCATAGAGATATTCCCATATAGTTCCTTAGGGGTTTTCCACAAAATCCTAGTATTCGATAGCATCCGGAAGCCATAGGAATGAAGATTTCTGGAGTCTGGAGAGCAGGATCTTCATCAACAACACAACTAGAGAGAAGAGTTCTCGACAGGATCCTACTGATCTGTTTTGGTATGGATATATATGTATATAAGTAATACTATATAGACATGTTTTATATTGTATGTAACTTAACAAGAAGTAGATCTAAAAGTTTTGAACTACATCTATTCAAATTCCGCTGCGCACTGGATCCAGTTTTTCCAACAACTGGTATCAGAGCCACCTAGTTTGTGTTATATACAATATGTATTGCGGTAACATGATGAACTAGGGTTTCAAAATTATAAATCTTATATAAGAAGATTCATTATTAATCTAAAAACTATTTGGTGTTTTTCAAAAATTTCAATTTTCATTGTATTTTAGATCTAATCAGTTTCTGGACTGATTAGACATGTTAGAAAAAAATTTCGTGCTGTTAAAACTTGAAATCCCGAAGCTATTCAGATCAGATCTGAACGAGTACCAGAAACTGGTTTGTCCTACAAACCGGTTATTGGAAAAAGAACCAGAATTGGTTTGTTGGAGAAATCGGTTACTGGAGTACCAGAAACCGATTTGTGGGACAAACCAATTACTAGGAAGGGTACTAGAAACCGGTTTGTACCACTAACTGGTTTGTGGGTTAGAGATACTGTTTTACAACAGAATTGGTGTTTTTTTAAACTTCTTTAAAACTTTATTTTATAAAAGGCAGAAACAATTTTACAACTTGTTAAGAGGTTTTAAAAGCGCGAAATAACTTTTCTAAGAAACCCTAGGTATTGTTTGACAATAACTATCATCATGGAAGTAAGTGTAAATTTGATTTATACATACTTACAATTCTGTAATATTCATACGAGCATTAGTTGTGATGAAATTACATGCTGTATTAGATATAGGACATGTGATTGATTGTATGGCATTTATTATGAATATATGTCATCTAACTGTTGTAGCAGGAAGCCTTATCTCTCATGGTAAGTTAGTTCAATAATTTCAAATTATTGTTATGGTTTTATGTCACTTGTAAAGGGCATTATGGTCTCAGTCCTGCGAATAGGAAGACCATAATGGTTTCCCTAGACAATTTTTCTTTATTTTTCCTAGAATATTTGTACGCCTCTTCGGAGGTATAGTATTACATATTATAACTTTTGGAGGACTCAAAGAAGGAGCCATGGAGATAGAGTCCAAGAGACCAAAGCCTTGAAGATGGATCTATGGAGATAGAGCCATGGGAAAGAAGGGCTTGAATGAAACTTTTACTTATGCTTATATATGTTTGATATGTTATGGTTGCATGAGTAGCATAATGTCCTCAAAATATTTTTTATTTAAGTGATAATATGAACAAAATCATTTTGTAAAATTATCATTTTTTTTAAAGAAATTACTATTTTGACACATTAATTGAATATGAGATATTCATGGATAATGAAAAGTGAAACTTTTTCAAAATGAATTCCTAAATTTCAAAAATTCTAGTGTGAGAGAGTTCTATAAAAGTTATAATCTCACGGTCTTCCATCAATGATTCATTGTAAAGTAAATGGAATACTGCGAGTCATACATTCATCTATGAACACTCCCTTTCGACAATAGTCTATTCACTGGATACTAGATATAAATTTCCAATAGAGGAAATTAATGAGATGCATTAAAGAGTGACCACCCCTCGGAGGCGCTACTTGAAGCGGTTGTCATTAGATTTCTTTTGATAGTATACACTAGACTAATATTTTTAGTAAGAGACTCCCCTCGGAGTTATATTAAAAATCATTAGAGACTTAAGGATCAGAAGTCATAGACTATTTTGCAAGAGTTGCATGGAGAATAGTTATGATGGGTTCCTCCCAACTAAGTCATGAAGTCTTGGCCTCCCCTCGGAGGCTTGACTTCATAATTTAATATTCTGAAGACATTATATGTTTTGTTTTATAGGAATTCCCATGTAATGCATGTATGTCATTTTTAGATATCCATACTTATTCTAGTCTGCATGTTTTAATTTCAAATTAGCATAATGTCTAAATTTAGTCCTCTTGCCACACAATTTTGAGCCAAAACAAGCTAACTAGAACAAATTATGTTGATTGGAAAAGAAACCTCGACATTCTTTTGACTACTGAGGGACACAAATTTGTCCTTACCATTCCCCGTTGACCAGCTCCTGCTCCTGATGCCCAAGCTAATGAGGATGATCCGCATTCACGATGGTAGAAGGCTGATGAGATGGCTCGTTGTTACATACTGGCCTCAATGTCTAATTTGTTGCAACACCAACATGAGTCTATGGCCACAGATGTGGATATGATTGCAAGCCTCAAGGAAATGTTTGGGGAACAGGGGCATCATGCTAGGCTTAATGCCATTCAGCAAATCATGAATACCAAAATGTCATAAGGGACTCCTGAAGAGAGCATGTTTTAAAAATGATTGGATTTTTAAACATACTGGAAGTCCTTAGTGCCGACATTGATGGGGAAACCCAAGTTGACATGATCCTAAACTCACTGTCTCCTTTGTTCACTCAATTCAATTGAATTATAATATGAATAAGTTGGATTATTCACTAAGTGAAATAGTAAGCTCTCTACAGGTAGCGGAGGGGATTGTCAAGGGTAATCTTGAGACGAGGCTGAAGAAGGGCTCAAAGGTTCAAGTTGGTGGGCCTAAACCAAGTATTGGGAAAAAGGAAAAGAAGGGAAAGAAAAGGCTGAAGGAAAGCCAAGGGGAAAGTGTTTCTAGTGTTGTATACCAGGACATTGGAAGAAAAATTGTCCAGACTACTTAGCACCAAAGAACAAAGGCATGAAAGAATCATTTGTAATTGATGTAGGTTTTTTAACGGATACTTCAAATACATGGTGTGTTGATTCTGGTGCAACTAACCATATCTAGAACTTGTTGCAGGGGTTCAGGCCAATGAGGCAGTACAGTGATGGAGAAATCACTCTTACTTTGGGATCTAGTGCAACCGTTTCAGCAGTTGCAGTTGGAGTAGTAGTTTTAATTTTTCCTAGGAATAAAGCATTAGTCTTATCAGATGTTCTTTACGTTCCTTCTATAGGGTGTAATCTGATTTCAGTTTCTAGTTTAGTGAATAATGGTCATTCATTTTCTTTTGGTACTGAAGTTTCAATAAAAAGAAATGGTTCTTTTATTTGCTCTGGTATGTTATCTAATGGTTTATTCTTGATTAACCTAATCTCTCAAGAAACTTTTGAAGTTGAATTGAATAACTCAATAATAACCGTACCATCTAAAAGGAAAGAACCTTCTTCAAATCCAACAAAGCTTTGGCACATGAGGTTAGGACATGTTAATTTAAATAGGATAGACATGCTTATTAAGGACGGGATCCTTGATTTTCTGGTTCTTGAACCACTACCTGTCTGTGAATCTTGATTGGAAGGCAAAATGAAAAGGAGACCCTTTCTTCAAAGGGCAACAGAGCTAAAGACTTGTTGGAATTGATTCATACTGATGTATGTGGACCAATAAATGGTAGAGCACGAGGTGGATATCAGTTTTTCATTACGTTTACTAATGACTTCTTGAGATATGGATACATTTACTTATTGCACCACAAATCTGAAGTCTTTGAAAAGTTTAAAGAATTTAGAGTTGGAGTGGAGAAGCAATTAGTAAAGAAAATCAAGGCCATTCGATCTGATTGAGGTGGTGACTATCTCTTTGATGAATTTATTGACCATTTGAGAAAGGATGGGATCCTATCTCAATTGACTGCACCAAGAACACCTCAATAGAATGGTGTAGCAGAAAGAAGGAACCGGACCCTTTTAGACATGACTAGGTCCATGATGAGCTATTCGGAATTACCACTGTTCCTATGGGGTTTCGCTTTGGAAACTGCAATATACATACTAAATCATGTTCCAAGCAAATCTGTACCTAAGACACCCTAAGAGTTATGGAGTGGGCGTAAGCCCTCTTTGAGACACTTTCGGATTTGGGGTTATCCTGCACATGTGCTGAAGGCACAGACGAGCAAGTTGGAAACAAGATCAGAAGTATGTTACTTTGTGGGATATCCAAAGGAAATGAAGGGTTGGTATTTTTATCACTCAAGAGTACAAAAGGTGTTTATGAGTACACATGTTGTTTTCTTGGAGGATGATTTTATCATGAACCACAAACCCAAAGGAGGATAGTTCTGGAAGAAGTAAATGAACAACCCTCAGTTCCTCAAATAGTCAATGAGAATGTAGAACAAGAAATTACTGCACCTTCTTCAATTCCTGTACCGAAACCTCGTCGTAGTGGGAGGATTGTCAAGGAACCTAACAGATTCATGTTTCTAGGAGAAGCTTTTAAAGTTGTTTCTCAAGAATCTAAATCTTATCCTTCTAGTTATGAAGAGGCCATGTTCGATAAAGATTAAAAATATTGGATACAAGTAATGAAAGCTAAAATAGAGTCTATGCACTCCAATTGGGTATGGGAGCTTATAGATTCACATGCTAATATTAAACCTATTGGCTATAAATGGGTCTACATAAGGAAAAGAGGACCAGATGGGAAGGTAGAGACTTTTAAAGCTAGGCTAGTAGCAAAAGGTTATAGTCAACAAGAGGGTGTTGACTATGATGAGACTTTTTCGCCAGTAGCCATGCTTAAATCCATCAGGATTCTCTTATCCATTGCAGCATGTCTCGATTACGAGATATGGCAGATGGACGTCAAGACTGCATTCTTGAATAGCAATCTTGATGAGGACATATTTATGCAACAACCAGTTGGTTTCATAGCAAAGGGACAGGAAGGTCAAGTATGCAAGTTACATAGGTCCATTTATAGGCTTAAGCAAGCATCAAGAAGTTGGAACATCCATTTTGACCAAATGGTCAAATCTTTTGGATTTATCCAAAACATGGATGAACTTTGTGTTTACAAGAAACATGAGGAAAATGCGGTGGTGTTCTTAGTTCTGTATGTTGATGACATCCTTATCATTGGTAATGAAATAGGAGTGTTGTCAACGATTAAGGTTTGATTAGCTAGCACCTTCGATATGAAAGATCTCGGTGAGGCAAGCTATTTCTGGGAATAAAGCATATACAAGATCGGAAGAATAAGACAATAAGATTATCTCAAGCTTCCTATATTGATAAGGTGTTGACTAGATTTTCTATGGAAAATTCAAAGAAAGGGTTCTTACCCTTCAGGCATGGTGTCTCACTTTTATAGAGTCAGTGTCCTAAGACACAGGCAAAGAAAGATCATATGACGAGAATTCCATATGATTCAGCTATTGGAACTCTTATGTATGTGATGTTGTGCACCAGGTCAGATATCTATTTTCCTATAGGCATGGTAAGCAGATATTAGTCCAATCCAGGTCCGAACCATTAGATAGCGGTAAAGAATATTCTTAAGTACTTGAGAAGGACTCGAGATTATGTGTTGATCTATGGGAGAGAGGACTTAGTTCCAATTGGCTATACTGATTCTGATTTTATGTCAGATAAGGATTCAAGGAAGTCGACATCCGGTGAAGTGTTTACTCTTGGAGGTGGTGCTGTTAGTTGGACGAGCATTAAGCAAAAATGCATTGTAGACTCTATTATAGAGGCTGAGTATGTAGCCACCTGCGAGGTAGCCAAAGAGGCTGTCTGGCTTAAGAAGTTCCTATTGGATCTGGGAGTTATACCTGCTGCACAGTCCCCTGTCATACTTTATTATGATAACAGTGGAGCTGTGGCACAGTCGAAGGAGCCAAGGATTCACGGTAAGGGAAAGCATATAGAAAGGAAATTTCATTTGATTCGAGAGATGGTGCAGAGAGGCGACGTGGTGGTGACTAAGATCACGTCGATGTACAATCTTGCATATCCCTTTGCGAAAGCCTTACGTTCTAAGGTTTTCGATCGTCATATGGACAATCTAGGAGTTAGATTTTATCCTAGTTGGTTGTGAGTGCAAGTGCGAGTTTGTTAGGTTTTAAAGGGTAAGCCCTCAAACTAGTCAGCTTACGATTACTATTTATAGACATTTGATTAGTTTATTTATGGGTATCATTTACATTCAGTTATGTATGATTTCATGAGATGAATGGTTAGCAGGTCTGAATCCTTAAACAGTTCATGGAACTCATATATGCGAATGTGATTTGTGTGTGAGGAGATATGAGTATTCTAGATGAATGTTTAGAATAGTTACATTCGATGATAAGATTGGATTGCTTGTTAGGTTCAGATTGTATCACATTAACTTGTATATGATAGATTGAAGAATCTCATTCATTGGAATGTTTGATTCCAATATTAATGTGGTAGTGTATTTGATACATTGACGGACTTGGGTATGTTCTATTAACACAATACTTTTCATTAGTCAATAGACACTCAAACTTGTGTGAGACACTTGTCCTTAATCAAGAGATGATAATGGACGTAAGATATAAGTTTAGGTTGCTTTGAGTTGCCAATCAGTGAGGTCTTCTAGATCAACACCTGGGTTACTTGGGAAACCAAGTTTATAGTATTGGGAACACTTATCGTCAAGATAGAATCTACCCTCTGGTGTGAAGTGATTCACTTTAAAGAGTAAAGTATTCCCTTGAGAGTGTAACTTGGTTAATTATTGAGAACTGCAGTCATGTCCTCAAGAATGTTGATGACATGTTCAGAAATCTATGAGTAAGTGAATGAGACTCAAGGATTACAAGAGGTGATTATAATCGGGGTGACAGTATATACATTATATCCAGATCATAATTACGAATACTATTAGTAGAGGGGCGTTAGTGTCAGTACAAGTCTAGGTACTACTACTATATGTGTGGTTAGCTTCTTATGCACTAGAGTGCAATCATTATTATACAGTGGGGTTAAGATTGATTACTAATTGATTCCTAAGTTAAGAGTTTAACTGGAAGGAGTTAATAATTAATCGGAGCCAGTAATTAAGATCCTAGAAGTCCCACTCCTAGCTCATTAGGTGTTTGAATGCTGAAAGGAACAATATGGGAAAAGAGTACCAGAAATCGGTTTGTCTGACAAACCGGTTACTGGGGACAGGGCACTAGAAACATGTTTGTGGGAATAACCGGTTACTGGTAACAAGTTCTAGAAATCGATTTGTCATACAAACTGGTTATTGGGGACAGGTTCCAAAAACTGGTTTGGGGGACAAATCGGTTTATGGAATGTCAGTTTAGAAAATCTATAAATAGAGGATCTACGGGTAGAATCAAAAGTGACACAAATTCTAAGCCCTAGGATTTCCACACTAGTCTCTAAGCACTAGAGACATTCCCATATAGTTCCTTAGGGGTTTTCAACAAAACCCTTGTATTCGGTAGCATCCGGAAGCCATAGGAGTGAAGATTTCTGGAGTCTGGAGAGCAGGATCTTCATCAACAACACAGCTGGAGAGAAGAGTTCTCGACAGGATCCTATCAATCTATTTTGGTATGGATATATATATGTATATAAGTAATACTAAATGTATTTTTTATATTATATGTAACATAACGAGAAGTTGATCTAAAAGTTTTGAACTGCATCTATTCATATTCCGCCGCACACTGGATCCCGTTTTTCCAACAAATGAGGCATTAGTGCCAAGAGTAGTAGTACCTTATCCGTACGGTCATGATCAGTTGTTGTTGATGGTTAACTGGCCATTTGGGCGACGATGTAAAGTAGTTGGCCATTGGGGTGACGATGACAAGTTAACAAAGCTAAGCGAATAAGATGAAGTTACCATTGGCCATTTGGGTAGCGATGCCAATTGATTGACCATTTGGGCGACGATGACAAGAAGGTAACCTAATGGCCATTTAGGCGACAAAATTCCAGGCCAACAACATTCGTGCCGGATTTCATGGAGAAGTGTTGTGTTGGTAAAGATTGGACTTGTCCAAAGTGAAGTCGAGTTAGTTGTATTTTCAGCTCGATGTTGATTGTTGGTTGATCCCAGTAAAGCTCTATAATGCAAAAAGAATGCATATCTAATTATAATGTTTTATAAAAGGATAAAAGAATGTTTCTCTTTCTTAACGAATTAACAAAATATTTTGTGAGCCTGTTTAAGTGCAATAAGGTTATTCACTCAGCTTTCTCTAGCTGATGGCTTCATGCTTGGACAATCAAATATCCAGATTTTACAAAGGTTGATTATCTAGAGGAGGAATATGCTGAAGAAGGATAAGGCTTCGCAAGCTAGGTAACAAAGTTGAAGACTTTTATTATTGTGTTTTATTTTCAGACTTATTACGTTCTGTAATGCTTTTTGCCCAAGACAATCTCTTTTCTTACCCTCTTTCTGTATGGATGTAATGATGTATTTTAAGACTCCGATATTTAATATTACAATTTACATTATGCTTAGAACTTACAACCACCAATGTTATTAAAACTGTTTATGATGCGTAAATTTGGGTTAGAGGTAAGAAGAAGAAGACAAGAGAAATTGTATATGGTTTGGCCCTGTTAAGGAAGAGACCTACGTCCACGTGTATGTCAAAGCACTTGTACTATGATATGAAATCACCGGGGGACTTTGTTGAACCAACAAAGGGGTTAGAGCTACCAGAGATCGGTCGAGTAAAGTAAATGCATATAAGATAAGTTTATGATCCCTATTTCTGTGGTGAGGGGTTTCCTTTATAGCTCAAGAAACCTCCTCGTACAAGGTAAGTAAATTGATAAGGTAATACAATCTGATTGGGATTGATTAGCACCAATCGTGGGAGTTTCCTTATTAGATTAGGAAACGATCTACACTTTCAATTAGTCTTATAACTTGTATAGGAAACTGTATGGAACATTCTAGATCACGTCTTGGAGCTTGGCTGGGCGGTACCCCTGACGAACCGCGCTTGTGATGCGTTCCTGACCTGTTGGTCAGGCCATGATAATACTAGGCGTACTGCTCGGGTTATGCAAGAGCTGAGCTTTGCTTTCATTGGACATTTTTGTACGTATCAACTGCCCCCCATTTCCGAGGCTAATGTGATACTTCATCAGATGAGGGTTGGAAATTTGTATAGCTCATATAACCGTCCGGGATGCAGCTCAGAAAACTACTTTGGGCAGCACTGGTCGTATTGGTAAATTGGGGCTCGGGCCGGTCAAATACCTTGGGAGCTCGAGGTCGGTACCTGCCACATGTCCAGAGGTGGTTGGTTTGGTCAAGATCCAACTAGACCAGTGTAAGCGCAACCGGACAGTCATAACCTAACCAAACTATCATGTCGTGCCATTAATGCGCAAGCCTTTTGAGGTATCGCTTGGGCTGCCTGAGGTGCCAGCTGTCGGGTGTTTAGGCGGGAATTTTGCTGGGTCGTTGGATCTGAAATCATCTGGATTGTTCATACAATCTATACAAGGCATACTTGAGCATTTTCATCCCTTATATTGTCCATAAGAAGACAATATCAAGCGATTCCAGAGGAAAAGCACCCGGTCTAGATTCCCGAGCTCTTCCCTGCATTCCTTCTGTGTAAGTCTTTATTTCTCCAACCTTGTAAATCATTGCACTTTTTCTTTTATTCCTCTTTTATTTTTATTCTCGAGCGAGGCTAGAAAATAGGAATCCCTTAGTCTTTATGCAAGAGTGGGATTTCTTCTTCCTCAGGTTCTGCTTGTTTCTTAGGTTGAGTGGTTCCATTTCTCTGGTAGAGCAATCTGACTGGTTGGTGTGCCCTAGGATCATCCTTTCCTAGTGTTAACCATTAAGACCGTGTATGCCCTACCATACAAACTTCTAGTTCTCCCACCCCTTTACCATAGATTGGGAGTTCTTGACCCTACTTAGGTCGTTAGCTGCTTCATCGTCCCTCAGCGGGGGCTTTAGAAATGTGTCACTCTAATTATAACTCTTCCTCCTAGTTGGAGAATGAGCAATCAAGGTCCGGGACCCCAAGCACTAGCCTGAGCCCTCCCACGCTAACCCCATCAGACCATCATAGCGAGGGTAGAATTCCAATCCGAGTGTCCGATGAAGAAGTAAGTCTGCAACATGTTGAAGTTTCTGAGTCGAGGGGATCGGGTAATAAGGCATCATCCGTAGGCAGCCCAGAGGTTGTTTTTTCTTGCATAGGGACCCCCATTAGTTTGATTAGGTCATATTTAAATAGAATCAGCCAGAAGTTCAGTTGTTTTGAAGGTTTCTCCATCGCAATCCCGGCCAGTGAACTACACACTTCATCAGTGGGGTTATACTACACTTTACGAGGATGTGCTCCTCGCGGGTCTTCGTCTTCCTCTCCACCCACTTGCCCGGGAGCTACTGATCTACCTTGTTAGCCCTGAATAGTTGGAGATTTCTGATGGGGGCTATTTACCTATGGCCCCAAGTTTTCGGGTACGAGTTGACCCTCCAGGAATTTCTTTGGAACTACCGACCGTCCCCTTTGCACAAGGAGGTCGGCTTCTTTTCCCTGAGTGCTCCACAAGGGATGAAGATACTAGAGAATGCTCCGAGCAACAAGAAGGGGTGGAAGAGGAAATTCTTCTAAGTATCCACCCTTGAGCTCTGCGAGGTCCCTTGAGAACCACCTGGACGAGCAAGTTGAGGAGTAAGCTCTGTCTCTGGTTTGTATTTAATTTTTATATCCTGTTGCTGTGAAACTAATCGATCCCCTTTTTTTTTTTTTTTGCAGTGGGATCTGTCGATCCACCGAGCATCCCAGACAAGTGCCAGGATCGTGTAAGGGCATTGTCCCAAGATCCTGTGAACATTGTTGCCGCGCTGACCCGGACAGGAGCCCGAGAATTTACCCACAGGCCCGACAAAGTCTTTGTCACACCAGTCTTTCCCCCGATCATTCCTGGTAAGCTCCTGGTTCTTAGATTTTTTTTTACTCTTTACTGTCTTTCCGTCTTCTATCCACATCCTTCTAACTCATTTCTACTCTTGATTCCACAAATATGGCACCCCGGAGAGACCCCGAGGCGTTGAGGGTGAAAGATGCCGCTACAGCTACACGGGCAGGCAAGAAGAGGAAGAGAGCTGTTGTCGAGCTAGCCGCCGACGGTCAGCCCCTTAGGAGGATTAGGCATGGGACACACCCGAAACTGGGCGGGACGTTGGCTCTAAGGGTAGAGGTAGTGCAAGACACTACCCCTGGGAAAGATGAACCGGCCGAGGTATAAATGGCAGAGTCCTTAGAGATCTGGGAGAGAATCCGACCGGTTCTCCTCCCGAGTCAGGTAGAGATGTATGTGGGGATGACCCCCAGTCACTCATGGGGTGGCTTTATAGCCTTTCTTACTTCGTAAGTAACTTACCCCATCTCCTTCCATTCCTCATTGCGTTGCCCTTTCCTTGAAGATGACTAACTAGTTTCTGTTCCCCTTTTTGCAAGTTGGT
Organism: Hydrangea macrophylla; assembly: GCA_033977485.1. NCBI lineage: Eukaryota > Viridiplantae > Streptophyta > Magnoliopsida > Cornales > Hydrangeaceae > Hydrangea > Hydrangea macrophylla. Next base: position 1,964,197 of record CM066992.1, read on the forward strand.
TGTATAGGGGTTGAAACTGAATCCTACCTGCTCGAGTTGGTTGAGAGGGCAGCCACTACTGAGGTCGCTCTTTTGAATGAGAGGGCGGTGCTGGAGGCGAAGGAAAACGCCCTGGCGGTGGAGAAGGAGAAGGTGAAAGGGATGGACCTGAGCCTAAGAGTTGCTCAGGCTAAGTTGGAGCTGCCTTAATGGAGCTGAGTGTCATTCGGGAGAGTTTGGCGGCTATAGAGGCCGAGAAGAAAGCCATGGCTGAAGTAGTGACCGCCCGGGAGAAGGCAGAGAAGGTCCTGGAGGACGATTTTGATGCCAGCTACTTTCAGGGCTACTTGGACTTGAAGAGGAGGGTGGCTTTGGATCATCCCTAGTGGGACCTCTCATCTTACTCAGGAATGGATTCCGATTACTGGGACGTGGGGTCCCCTGCTGCTGGGGGGCAGCTGCTGAGAAGGAGGTTCCTACTGGAGAGGTCGGGGAGACCAAGGAGGAGCTAGTCATCGTGGATGATCCTTAGCTCCCGACCTGTCTTATGCTTGTATATTTATCTTCTGTATTGGGTGGCTACTATAATTGTCGCCCTGGCTTTGTATTTTTTTTTTGCAAACTAAATGACAAAGGCCCTTCGAGGTCACTTTTTTGGTGCCAATTGTTGTCCGTATTTGTACTCTTATTACCTGCGTTTGTTTGTAATTGCCCGTGTTCGACCAGTTGTTAGCCTTATTACGACCCTGCCTTAGCAAAGGGTTTAGAACTGTGACTGGTAGGGAACACTCGGCCTCTAGGGGATCTGTAAACCCTTAAAATTTCTCAAGCAATTGTAGATCAAAGGCATTTCACAATAAAATTATTGTATGAAAAAATTTTGAGGTCAGACAACACGTTTGGCTATTTAACTTGAAATTATGGTTAATCCTGGGCAAATTACATTCCCGATGGGATGACCCATTCATAGTAACTCAAGTGTTTCTGCGTGGGGCAATTGAAATAAAGGACACAAATGACGGAACACCTTTTAAAGTAAATGGCCAACGACTTAAGTCGTATTGGACTGAGGAGATTGTAGAAAGAGAGGTCGAGTCCATAGATTTGTCCGACCCAATCTATTTCGACTAAGTGCTTGCATCGGTCGAGCTCCCGACATGAAACCTAGCACTTCTTGGGAGGCATTGATTGTGTTTTTCTTTAGTTTTGTACACTTTAGTTTTGTACACTTTTCAGAGTTTTTAAGCCAATGTCTGAGTTTGTGGTATAGGAGAGATTGATCGTTTGAACACCTAATCAAGGAAACAAATGAGAAAAGAAGATGATGATGCCTAAAACTGGTAAGAGGGGTTTAGAGAGAGAATAAGACAAGAACAATTTGTATGTGGTTCGGTCCCGTTAATGAGGTGACCTATGTCCACTGTTGCGTCTATGCGCTCTCACTAGCAGATCACCGGCGGGCCTGGTGAGCCAACAAAGATGGGCGGCACTACCAGTAATATCGGCCAGGTATATGCGTACGATGGTGAGTTCTCTGTTGAATGCCTGTAGGCTAGAGAATTATTTGCGAATCGGATCGGGATCCCTCTTGACAGGGTAGGTGGGCTCTTTTATAGATGCAAGAGTCCATCCTTACATGGTAAGTTAATATATTAGGAAACCTAATCTAATCATAATAGATTTACATGATTTTAAGAGAGTTTCCTAAGTGGTTTAGGAAACTGCCACATTCCCTTTCGTAGTCTTGCAGTTGGTTTAGGAAACTGCTGGATAGACCGGGATCGCGGAACTCTGCGACCTTCATGCCCGGCCTGTTGGTATGAACCGCCCGGTCTGTATGAACACCTCGGGAATACTTGGCCACGGTGGGCGCCCTTACCGGAATAACCGGCACCTCTTGGTGACATGGCACTGTCTTCATGGCTGGATTATTTTGGACATATCAGTTGCCCCCCATTTTCGGAACTAACTGGATGCATCATCGAGTGAGGATTCGAAAATCTGTAGCTTCTTGGAAACCGTCCGGATGTCCTCCGGGAACGCTGCTCAGGATGGGGCCCACACTCCAGACCACTCGGTGAAATTACCGATCGGTACAGGTAGGAGCTCGGGTGTGGGTATTGCCACGTGTCAGGGAATGATTGGCCCGGTCAGGGTCCAGCGGAGTTGGTTTGGATGTAACCGACCAGTTGCGTGGTAACCGGTCCGTCACGTCACGTATTTAATGCGTGCGTATTTCGAGGCGACCTTTCACGTGCCCGAAGTGATAGCTGTCTGGCGATTTTTGGCGGGAAAGCTCCTGAGCCGTTGGATCTGACTGATCTGGACCGTTGGCTGCTTCTATATAACAAACACTTGCTCGTTTCTTCAGTTCCTGCTGCCAACTGAGAGAATTACCGAGCGGTTTGAGAGCATACAAGATTCCCGAGCAAGATTCCTGACCTCTTTTCTGCGCGAAACCTTGTAAGTCCTTCCATTCTGTCCTCAGTTCTTCATTCTCTTCTTCTTTTCTGAACAAAGCTGGAGGGAGCGAACCCACTTTGGTTAGAACGAGCCTGGGATTTCTTCTTTTTTCGGTTTTGTCGCTTCTTTCAGTTCGGGGGTACACTAGAGCAGTTTGACCGAGCGGGAGTTCCCGGGAGAGCCTTGAGAGATTGTTGTCTTTCTCCCAGAGTCTTGTACGACCTTCCCTTTAGGTTGTTAGATCTACCTCCTCTGTACATCAGGCTAGGAGTTCTTGACCCGTTCTTAGGTCGTCTGCCCCCTAGGTCTTCCACTGACTTAATCATGTGCCATTCCGATTTCAACTCGTCGTCCCGGTCGGAGGACGAGCAGTTGCGGTCAGGGTCCTCAAGCGCAAGCTTAGACCCTCCCTCCTTGGCCCCCTCTGATCAGCAGAGTGAGGGTATGATCCCTGCCAGGGTGTCTCCCAAGGAAACGCGTTGAGATTCCCCTGTGGCCTCAACATCTCGGGGTTCGGGTGACGAGGGGTCTGTACCGAACAGCCCTGGGGTCGTCTTCTCTTGCAAATCCATAGTTAGTATCCTGTGCGGTCCTGACTTGGATCGGATCAGGGACATATATGACCTTCCCTGCCCCTTTTATCTTGCTGTCCATGATGACGGGGCTCATTTTCACGAGTCGGGCTTCGTCACTCTGTATGAGGATGCCTTTATGGCAGGCCTTCGCTTGCCTCTCCACCCAGTCGTCCGGGACGCGCTCATCTACCTCGGGATCTCTCCCGGGCAGCTCACCCCGAACGGCTGGCGATATCTGATGGGGTGCATATCCTTGTGGCCCCAAGTCCTCGGGTATGAGCTTACCTTGCAGGAGTTCTTCTGGTCTCACCAGCCCTTCAATGTCCACGGGGAGTCTGGTTTCTTCTCGCTCGGGGCCAGGCAGGGGCGGAAGATAATTGTCAACTGCCCAAGCAATAATAAAGGATGGAAGAAGAAATTCTTCCAAGTGTCCACCCTAGGGCTGTGTGAGAAGGCGTCGGGGATTCAGTTGAGGACCTCTTGGGCGGGGGAGCTGAGGAGTAAGCCCGACCACTCTTTCTTTCCTGCTAAGTCTCTTTATTTTGCCATGACTAACCCATTTGTATGTTTGCTTTGTAGTGGGAGCAGTTGACCCGCCAAGCCTTCCCGACGAGCTCCAAGCGAGGATCCTGTCTTTGGTGGAGGACCCGAATGATATTAATAAAGTGTTGACTCGGTCGGGAAGCCCGAACAAGTCCCAGCGCTTCACAGCTCCTGTCCTCCCGGCGATCATTCCTGGTAAACACCATTTCTTGACCGTCCGGTTTACTTCTCATTTGATACTTTGCTGAACTGACATGCTCTCTGGTTTTGCAGAAATGGCCCCAAGAGCGCGGCGGCTCTGAAGGACAAGGAGGCGACCTTAATGGCCCGGGCTGGCCAAAAGAGGAAGAAGCCAGATACCACTGAGGGCCAGCCCCTCAAGAGGATATCCCGGGGGATCTCCATCCGGGCTGAGAAGGAAGCAGCTGCTACTTCTACGCCCGTTGTAACAATTGCTGCACCACCACCACCTCCTCCTGCTGCCAAACCGTCCGGGGTCTTCTTCCCGAGCATGGAGTAGACTGCTCGCGCGGACCCCTCCTCCAGGCCCGAGGTCGAGACGGCGGACAACGTCCGCGGAAGGGTACGGCCCGGGCTGTTGCAGAGTCAAATCGACAAGTGCACTCTAATGAGCCCCGAGGCCATCATCGGTTGGCTATACAGCATCAGCCACATGGTAAGTCTCTTTGCAACATGAATCTCAGCTTTTCTTCCTTGCGTGTACTGACATTGTCTTGTTCCTGCAGATTGGCTGTATTGCGGTCGGGGCTGAGACCACCCTTCCCGGCGTTGCTGAACGGTTGGCTACTACAGAGGCCGACCTTTCCGTGGAGAGGGCTGCCCGGGAATCCGCGGAGTTTGCTCTTACCATGGAAGAAGAAAAATCCTGGGCAACTGCCCTGGAGCTTGGGGAGGTCCTTGACACTCTATCAACCGAGCGGGCCGCCCGGAAGGTTGGATGGGCTAAGGCTGCAGCAGCGGAGGCCGGGAGGATCACCGCCGAGCAGGTTGCAGAGACTAAAGCTACAGCCGTGGAGGCTGGGAGGATCTCTGCTGAGAAGGACCTTGCAGCTATAACGGCCACGCTCTCAGAGCTTACTGCTGCTCGGGAGGCTAAAGCCAAGGAAGCTGAGGAGGAATTCGAGGCTAGGTTCCTCATGGGCTACGCTGACCTGACGAAGCGGGTTGCTGCTGACCACCCTGACTGGGACTTGTCCGGTTATTCCTGGATGGAGTCCAGTTATTGGAAGGAAGGCCAAGCTGACTCTGAGGTCGCCACTGAAGTTGCACCGGCCGAGGACTCCTCAGTTGCTGAGCAGGTCGCGGAGGAGGGAGATATGGTGGTTTAGTTTTTTTTTTTGTTATTTTTTTTTGGGGGAGGCTATTACAACTACACCCCAGGCTTTGTACAGTTTTATTTTAATTAATGAAAAGGCCCCTGAGGTCAAATTTCCTTTCCATTAACTGTCTTCTTTCTCTGCACTGTGCCTATTTTTAATTGCTAGTATCCACTCGGTTTTTGGCCAACCTTACCCCTGCCTTAGCAAATGTTTTAGGACCGTAACCAGTAGAACACCTAGTCTTCCTAACCTGTTTAAAAGGTAACTGCTCGGTCTGCCGTAGGAACTTGTCCTGTTTAGCATCCGGTATCGCCCGGTTTATTATAGGAATACCCTGTATTACCGTCCGAGATGTCCCGGTGTATCATAGTTGTATCCTGTTTTACCGTCCAGGATATTATCTCTGGTCACTGTAAGTACTTGGGAATATCTTCCGAGTACTTTTAGTGACCGGTGTGATTTCCTATTTTGGCCTAATATTCCCATGCCCCCTAAGCATTTTACTAAGGCGGGAGTGCGGGAGTGAGTAGCCGTAGGAAACTGACCTGGAACATGGGTGGTTGTAGGGTCCTTTGAAGCTCGCCATCGTCGGCCACCTAGGGGGTTGCCCCCATCGTCGGCTGGACCTAGGCGAAGCCTTGTATAATTTCCTGTTTAGGTCTAGTATCCCCTTGCCTCCCGAGCGTCCTGTGAAGGCGGGGGTGTAGTGAGGAGCGACCATAGGAAACCGACCTGGAACATGGGTGGTTGTAGGGTCATTTTGTGCCTGGGTTCGGAGCTCGAGGTCTTTTAGGTGCCTGGGTTCAGAGCCCGAGGTCTTTTAGGTGCTTGGGTTTGGAGCCCGAGGACTTTTCTGCATTGCACGGTGTGCCGACAAGAGTAATTTTGCAAAACAAACTTTCCAATTTTATTAAAAACAAAAATTTATTGCTATTGCTCAATCAGAGCTACAAAAACAAATCTCTCTACCAGTACTAAATTCCCGTGGCCCAATGCTATTGATAATACTTGCGGAGGTGTTGCACATTCCAAGGATGAGAGAGATCATGCCCGTCCATACTCTGTAGCCAATAAGTTCCCGGTCGGTTGACCCAGGGTAATTTGTACGGGACTTCCCAGTTTGGTCGCAATTTCCCATGGCTCGGGATTCGGGTTCACTGGTTCACTGCCTTGAGGACGAGGTCTCCGACTTGAAAACTGCGGTGCTTCACCTTGCTGTTGTAGTATCGGGAAACCCGTTGTTTGTATGCCGCCACCTTCAGATAGGCTTGGTCTCATTTTTCCTCCACCAGATCCAGTTCTGACCAGAGGGCTTCTTCGTTGTCCAGCGTACTGAAGTTGGACACCTGATATGTAGGCAACCCGAGCTCTGTGGGGACCACCACCTCAAATCCGTAGGTTAAAGAGAATGGTGTCTCGCCTGTTGTCGCTCGGGGTGTTGTGCGGTAGGCCCACAGGAGGCTCGGTAGTTCTTCAGCCCACAGCCCTTTGGCGCCTTCAAGCCTTGTTTTGATTGACTGCAAGATTGTCCGGTTGGTTACCTCGGCTTGACCGTTGGCTTGAGGGTGCTCGGGAGAGGAGTAATGATTTTGTATCCTGTAGCCCGAGCAGAACTGCCTGAATATAGCGGTGTCAAACTGCCTGTCGTTATCGCTGACAATGACCCGGGGAATGCCGAACCTACTAAGAATATTCCTTTCCACAAAGCTCTCCATTTTTCGTTCGGTTATCATCGCCAAGGGCTCGGCCTCTGCCCATTTGGTGAAGTAATCAACAGCTATCACGGCAAATTTGACCTGTCCCTTTCCCATCGGTAAGGGACCAACAATGTCGATTCCCCACTAGGCGAACGGCCAGGGGCTGTGGATTGGTGTCTGGAGCTCTCCTGGACGGTTGATAATGGGAGAGTATCTTTGACACTTGTCACATCTTTTAACATACTCCTGGGAATCCCGGGCCATGGTTGACCAGTAGTAACCTTGCAACAGGGCCTTTCTGGACAGTGCCCGGCCTCTGATGTGATTCCCGCATACTCCTTCGTGGATTTCGAACAGCATCGCTTGGACTTGCGCAGGATGAACACATCGGAGGTACGAGATAGTGAATCCCCTCTTGTAGAGAATGCCGTCAACAAGGTGGTATCGTGCCGCCCGGTATTTGACCCGGCGGGCTTCTTCTTTGTCGTCTGGTAGCGTCCCTGTTGTCAAGAATGTCACGAGCGGGTCCATCTAGCTGGGTCCCAGGGTGACCGGATCTACCTCCATGCCTCCTGAGTTGATCACACTTGGCTCAGTTAGATATTCTATCCTCATCCCGGGCAAGTCTGACTCAGAAGATGAGGCGAGGCGAGCCAACCAGTCGGCCCTGGTATTTTCTTCTCTGGGTATCTGCGTGATGGAGAATCCTCGGAGCTTCTTGGAAACCACTCGGTTAAGGGCCAAGTAGGCTACCATATTGTCTTCCCGCGCTTCGTACTCTTGGTTAACCTGGTTGACCACGAGCTAGGAGTCGCTGTATCCCTGGACCTGTTGTGCACTCATAGAAAGGGCCAGTTGTAGTCTGACCAGTAGGGCCTCGTATTCGGCCTCGTTGTTGGAGGTGCGGAACCCAAACCTCAATGCATATTCGAGTTGGATTTTGTCGGGGGTAGTTAAGATGACTCCTGCCCCACTGCCTTGTTGATTAGATGAACCGTCCACGTGCAGTACCCAGGTGGGGATGTCAGAGTGTAACCCGGGCGGTAAGGTCAGCGGCTCAGACTCTTCGACCGGATCCTCTGGATACGTGAACTCAACCAAAAAGTCAGCCACGGCTTGTCCTTTGATGGCTGTCCAGGGTCGGTAGATCACTTCAAACTCTTCCAATTCCAAGGCCCACTTGACGAGCCTCTCGGATGTGTCTGGTCGGCTGAGGATTCTACGGAGAGGTTGATCTGTGAGAACCACAATGGCATAGGCCTGAAAGTATGGGCGGAGCCGTCGGGCCGAAGTGATAAGGGCGAACGCCAGTTTTTCGATGCGGGAGTATCTGCTCTCTGAGCCCTGTAATGCCCGGCTGGTGTAGTACACTGGGAACTGTATCCCGTGCTCTTCCCGAATAAGTGTCGAGCTAACCGCTGATGGTGACATTGCCAAGTATAAAAATAATTCTTCCTCAGGCACGGGTGTTGAGAGTAGAGGAGGGGAAGCCAGGTACTTCTTGAGTTTCTGGAACGCCTCTTCATACTATTTTGACCACTGGAACGCCTTGCGGAGGATTTTGAAGAATGGCAGGCATCGATCAGTAGCTCGGGAGACAAATCTATTCAATGCGGCCACCCGTCCGGCTAAGCTCTATACTTCCTTCGTTGATTTGGGTGACCGCATGTTGATGATGGCTTTGATCTTTTCGGGGTTTGCCTCAATCCCCCGTCTGTTGACTAGGTGGCCCAGAAATTTCCCGGATGAGACACCGAAGGTGCATTTGGCCGGGTTCAACCTCATCCTGAATTTTCTCAAAATGCTGAAGGCCCCGGCCAGATGCTCGAGGTGGTTGGGCTCGTCCTGGCTCTTGACTAGCAGATCATCCACATATACCTCCATAGACTTTCCGATGAGGTCTTTGAACATATGGTTGACCAAGCATTGGTTGGTGGCCCCGGCATTCTTGAGACCGAATGGCATCACCCTGTAGCAATACGTGCCCTGGTCAGTGATGAACGCAGTCTTCTCTTCATCCCCGGGGTACATGTTGATCTGGTTGTACCCCGAGTAAGCATCCTTGAATGAGAGGAGTGAGTGACCTGCCGTGGAGTCCACAAGGAAGTCTATCCTGGGCAGCGGATAGCAATCCTTGGGGCAAGCTTTGTTGAGGTCGGTGAAGTCCACGCACATCCTCCACTTCCTGCTGCTTTTATTGACAAGGACCACATTGGCTAGCCAGTCGGGGTAGTGGACTTATCGTATGGAACGGGCTTTGAGGAGCTTCTCGACCTCTTCACTCACTGCCTTCTGTCTCTCAGGGGCCATGCCCCTCCTTTTCTACTTCACCGGCCTGCAATCTGGACTGACGTTGAGCCGATGGGACATTACCCGGGGGTCAATCCCGGGCATGTCCTCGTGACTCCAAGCAAAAATGTCCTGGTTTTGCCTCAGGTACTGGGTCAGTTTCTCCTTCAGGCCGGGCTCCAGTAGGGTGCCAATGCTGACCGTGCGGTCAGGGTACTCGGGATTCAGCACTACACTTTCTAATTCTTCCACCGGACCTACCGCGTCGCTCTGGTCCCGGGGGTCCATCTCTTGAACGCTTAATGTTTCGGTGATTGCCCCCCGGTGTAGAGAGCTGACATAGGAACTCCGGGCAGTGGTCTGATCTCCACGCAAGCATCCGGGTCCTTGAGGAGTCGGGAACTTCACTATTAAGCTGTAGGTGGAGACGATTGCTTTGGCCTTGTTGAGGGTCGGCCTGCCAAGGATGACATTGTAGGCCGACGGGGCTTCTACGATCACGAAATTGGTCAGCATAGAAGCCTACTGAGGGTAGGTCCCTATGAGAACTGGAAGCTCGATCGTCCTGAGCGGTTGTGTGCTGGAGTCGTTGAATCCAACCAGGGGTGTAGCGACCGGCCGGAGCCGATCCCTGGAGATTCCGAGCTGATCGAATGCCGACGTGAACATAATGTCGGACGAGCTGCATGTGTCCATTAGGACCCTCTTGACCATATAGTTGGCTATAGAAAGCATCACTACTAGCGGGTCATCATGGGGACAGTGGACGCCCTGCAAGTCGTCGGATGTGAATGTTAGAACATCGGTTGGGGAGGAGCCGGAGGATTGGACAAGCCAGACATCCGCTCGGGATGCCCGAGCATGCCTCTTCCGTGCCGACTGTGAATCTCCTCCGTCTGACGTTCCTCCGGAGATCACGTGGATGTGGCCAAGTGGTGGTGGCTGATCGGGAGCTCGGGTGTCCTGCCGGGGTCGTCTGTCTACTGTGACGAACTCTGCGAGGTGTCCCTGCTCGATCAGCTTCTCTATTGCCATTTTTAATTTAAAGCAATCCTCCGTTTCATGGCCGTGATCCCTGTGGTAGAGGCAAAACTTGTCCCGGTTCCTCTTACCGGGCGGGGCTCTGAGTTTAGCTGGCTGCTGAAGCAACCTCTGCGCCTCTGCGGCCGCCATGACTTCATGTATAGGCCGGGAAAGGGGTGTGAAAGCAATCGGGGGCTGAACCCGGGCATCCTTCTAATCTTGCTTTGGCTTCTTTCCCGAGCCCTTCTCAAATCCTTCACGCTTGCGCTTGGCCTTCGGGGACTCGTCTCCCGCTTGGCCGGCGCGCTTTGCCTTCAAGAACTCTCAGTATCAATGTACTTTCCGACCCTCTTTGAGAGCTCCACCAGGGTTGCCAGTCGGTCACGATGGAACGATGTGGCGACCTTGGTGTGTTGAACTCCCAAGCAGAAGGCCATGATTGCGGCCGTTTCATTAAGATTGCGAATCTGGAGCCTTTGTAGGTTGAAACGGTCCACATACTCCCTCAGGGACTCCCCTTTGCGCTGCTTGACGGTTAGTAGCTGAGTGTCCAATTGCGACCGGTCCAGCATCCCGACAAACTGGCTGATGAACAGCTTGCCGAGGGCTCTGAAATCATCGACCGTCTGGGGCTTTAAAGCATGGAACCACCGTGCGACTGGCCCCTTGAGGGTACTGGGAAAGGCCAGGCACAGTAGCTCGTCCACCGTGGTGACCAGGGCCATCTGAGCCTTGTAAGTGCGGATGTGGTCTACCAGACTCCCTGTGCCGTCGTAGGAGCTGAGGTGAGGGGGTTTGAACTTCCGTGGAATAGGAAACTGTGTCACCCGAGCGGTGTAGGGTGACTCAGTCTCCGTGTTGGTGAGGTCGTGGCCGGACTTGCGGTTCAACCTCTCTATTTGCTGCTGTAATTCCTCGACATGGGCCTTTACATCATCCCACTGGGTTCTCCTCTCTATATCCGAGCGGTAGGTCGGATCGGATAACGAGGCCTCTTCCTCAAAGCGCGTCGACCTCGGGGATAGGGCCCGGCTCCTGGTCCGGGAAAACGTGTGCCTAAGATCCCCCTGGCTCAGGGCCGGAGGGTCCTCGGCCGATTCCCGGGCTCTCCGTCTGGACTCCTCCCATCTGGCCGCACGCCGCCGGTTGATAATAGTCCTGGCGTCCTCCACCCGGCGAGGATTGGGCCGAGCTCGTCTCTGTGAGCGCCTGGTTGCCTGGCTGCGCTCTCCATCACCGAGGCGTTCACGGTCCGGTGGGGACACTGGGGCAGAGCGGGCTTGCCTTCGTGCCCGAGCGGGCCTTTGAATAGGGGCGCTTTTCTCAGGCTGATTTTCTGATGCAGGGCGCTTCTCCTGTCGGGCCAAGAGCGCCCCCATCTGTTCATGTGTTCGGTGCTGGCCCTCTAAGAGTTGTGCCAGTGTTACCGTTATCTGTTCGGTGGTCATGGAGGCAGCCTGCTGCTCAAGCTGCGGTTTTCCCTGACCGGTCAGAATAGCGGCTCTCTTACCCGTCTTCGGCGGCATGTTGATCAGTCAAGAATTTGTTAGTGAAAAACTCTGTCGTTTCCTACAGACGGTGCCAAACTGATGATGCCCAAAACTGGTAAGAGGGGTTTAGAGAGAGAATAAGACAAGAATAATTTGTATGTGATTCGGTCCCGTTAATGAGGTGACCTACGTCCACGGTTGCTTCTGTGCGCTCTCACTTGCAGATCACCGGCGGGCTTGGTGAGCCAACAAAGATGGGCGGCACTACCAGTAATACCGGCCAGGCATATGTGTACGATGGTGAGTTCTCTGTTGAATGCTTGTAAGCTAGAGAATTATTTGCGAATCGGATCGGGATCCCTCTTGACAGGGTAGGTGGGCTCTTTTATAGATGCAAGAGTCCACCCTTACATGGTAAGTTAATAGATTATGAAACCCAATCTAATCACAATAGATTTACATGATTTTAGGAGAGTTTCCTAAGTGGTTTAGGAAACTGCCACATTTCCTTTCGCAGTCTTGCAGTTGGTTTAGGAAACTGCTGGATAGACCAGGATCGTGGGACTCCGCGACCTTCATGCCCGACCTGTTGGTACGAACCGCCCGGTCTGTATGAACACCTCGGGACTGCTTGGCCACGGTGGGCGCCCTTACCGGAATAACCGGCACCTCTTGGTGATGTGGCACTGTCTTCATGGCTGGATTATTTTGGACATATCAGAAGAAAAATACCTAATCGCGAGTGAAGTGTCGCTCACGCGGCCCGCCCGCGTAACTTTGTGACTTAGAAAATTTTCCAACACTGCAAGAAAAAATGCTCTCGGCAATATTTTGTGCACCAGATCACGCGCGCAATTTGGTTTTGCCCGCGTGTGTCGCTCGCGCGATTCTTTACCTTAGAAAAAAGTTTAGAAACCTTGAACAAAATAGGTCTCGGCTTCTCATCGCGGAGGACTCCCTCGAGCGATAGGTCGCACGCACAGCCCGCTTGCGTGACCCCATATTCTCCTATATATAGGGTCAACAGCCCTAATTTCATTTGTATTCTCTCTCTCTTCGTTTCTCTCTCTCTCTCTCTTTGGAAACCCCTTTTCTCTCTCTCCTTCCCTCTCTCACAACCACCACACACCACCGCCAACCACCAGAAGCCACCGATGCACGCTAGCCATCTCCTCACATCGTTGGCCTACCACGCCGCCGTCGGCGTTGCGACCCCTACCCTTCCTTTCTCTATTCATGTAAATCTCTCTACATATATATGGATATACAGATGAATCTATAGCTACACCTATGTATATATATACAAATCCACATATATCTATATATATACGCACACCCAGATGAATTTGATGTGTGGAAACAAGAACCCTAACCCCACCTTAAGTTATGTACCCTCTGATTTATATTTACATACTAATTTTAATGGAGGGCCATACTCATAACCCTAACCTAACAGACCTGAACACATACACATACACACACATTGATTTTCTTCATTCTCTTTACTTCCATAGTACAGATCTTAATAAGAAAAGCATATTTTTCATCTTGATTATGTTGAGATCAATTTGCTTTATAGAATCAACCCCTAACCCATGAATTTGCTTTATAGAATCAAGACCCCACCCCTACCCTAACCCAAGTTAGATATATATACCCCTTAGTAAATATATGTACCTATATATTTATACTTCCATACAACGGATACTTCTCATACCCTAACCTATATACAGGCACATACACACACCACCCTAAACCTAGAAACTGGTCTTGTCAGAAATTGATTTTCTATTGAAACCATCTTGATTTCATTATAGCATCGAAATTCAGAACCAATTTAGTTTAAGACCAATTTATGTTAGCATTTACATATGGAATTAATATCTGGGCCTTAGTTTGAAATCAATCTAACTAAAACCAATTTCTATAATGGGGATAATCAAGTTAGTAAAGACCATTGTCTGTCAAAATTGAAGTGGGGACTTCCACAACCTATCCCTCACTTATGATTGAAACTATGCACATTCTCAATTCTATTTAAAATGGATTTTTATTTTCAAAATTCTTTTAGCACGTCCTTAACTTTCTGAAATCAAAGAAAACAAAACCATAAATCACACTCGTGAACTTCAAATAGGCATCTCAATTTATTTTTTAGGCAAATGCGATACTTTCAAATGTATATACATTGTTCATTGAACATGTGGCAAGTCCCCCGTGACTCACCGTAATGTGTATGCCCTAATTGGGACGATGAGTGGGAAGGGGGTAGTCTCTTCTCACAATTGCTTGGTGTCCCCCTGTGAACCCCACTTTAGTTGCGATGTTGCATATCTTAAATGCTTATTGTATCCCTTGCTGGAATTTTGTTTGATTTCCAGGTACCCATTTCCATTCCCTCTTCTATTTCTGGGTTGATAGACCATTTTAAAAGAGGGGGGGGGGGGGGGGGGGGGGAGAGTGTGGGGAGGGGTATTTTCATTTTTTTTTCTTTCCTATTTCTTTTGCACCTACACCCACCTAACAACTATGACTAAAAGAACAATAAAAATAGCCTCTAGCTCTCAACCGCCTCAGAAGAAAAAGAAAGGAAAAGAAAATTAGATAGAAACGACAGTCAACCCAAATGAACTATCACCCAAATACGCCACTCAAGGCTTCAATTATGAAGCTGCCATTGACGCTGACTTCTTCGCGGTCGATGTGGACACCCGCTGGGGCTTTAACACCCTAATGAACCGTAAACTCGTCCCGCCTATCTTTTTCTGAAATCCCAACCTTATCACTTACCCTAGACTTGTCAGACTCTTCCACCAAAACCTCTACCACCATAAAGAATCTCTCACCCAACACACGTACGTTAGCACGACAATAGATGGCCTCTCACTCACCATTAATCCCAATGACATAGCGGATGCCCTGAAAATCCTATCTTACTCCTCTTAGGTTCCTAAGCTTAAGGTCCTGACCCAATACTACTCACTCTCACATATTAGTCGGGACATGTGCGGCGGTCGCACTGGATCGGAGCTTACTATACGTCGATCCCACATGCCCCGATAGATGTGGTTCATCGACCACGTGTTCAAGAGGAACCTTTATCCTCTTGAACTTAAGTAGGAGAAGACTACGGAGATACGCTGTTCCCTCCACGCCATTTATCGCAACAACTAGTTCCATTGTGGTTTGATTATCATGGAGGGTATGCATGCTGCCGTGTACACCATTGACCGCGCCGTTGAGTTCACCCTTTGCCTGGCTTTCCCACGAACTATCATGGTTATCCTTTGAGCCAAAGCCTTTCCCATTCCTCCCGATGAGCTTATTGACTGACATATTCTAGAGTTCGCTTCCACTAACTAGAAGTTGAGCCTCGAGCAAGTAGTGACGGAGATGGGAAAGGCTAGGGACCAGGCAAAGGCATGCCGAGAGAGACAAGCACAATGTCTACCTCCACCAGAGGATACGCCTTACGTTTAGACTTACGATAATGCCTGTTCTTTCCACGGCGAGACCCTCAGGCTTCAGTCATATATGTGTTCCTACTTCCAGCTATCACATCCCCAGCATCTTGAAGAGATCTTAGCCTAGGGAGAGGCTGCTAACTAGTCCGCATTTCCATGACCTGAGCCACAGGCTACTGTAAAGGATGGTGAGGAGGATGGTGGTGAGGGTGATGGAGATGGTGATGATGGTGATGAAGGTGATGGTGATGGAGGGTCCGGGCTAGAGTTGGTGTTAGTGGAGGGAGATGAGGAGTAGGAGTGTTTGGAGGAATGTAGTTTTTTTTTTATCTTTTCATGTATTTGGTGGGTAGATTTAGATATTATCAGACTCTGGCATGTATATTCTTTCATTTTGTTTTCTTTCTTTTATTTTACTTCTTGCTTTAGGATGATGATGTACCCGACTACGACTGACTTAGTTTACTTTTTTGCACTTTTATTTTTCTTTTGGGTCTATACTTATTATTTTCTTTCTGGTTTAGTTTAGATATCATACTATTACTTGTTTTAATTCTGTACTTTTTAGTATTATTGGTTCATTCTTCTACGTGCATGGTTATTTAGACAATTGTTCTTATTGTTGATTGTTTTAACTGTCTCAATCGGTGCCACACTTTTCATAAACATTATGGTAATCTTTAGCTAATTAAAACGAGGGCATCTTCCCTACCATTTTGAATATATAGGAAATCACTTATGTTCAGGTTTGGGGGAGATGCTGTTCAAATTTCAATTAATAGAATAGACGATAATGCTTTGCTACTCGCATCGATACAAGCACTTAAGCTTACCAATCATGCTCGTTGTCATTAACAAATACTAGTTATTTGTGTTTCCATTTTAATAACAAGTGCTAATAACATGGTAGTTGTCTTTTCTTTTTGTTTTTAGGTTTATAGTCTCAAGTTCTATAAAGCATCACCTCGTTATGATAATTGATATTCTAAACCCACTACTATAGACCAACCAATCTCTCCCCCCTCATCCCTAGATAGGCGATCTAGTGAGGCGAGTAGCCACTCCGATAGTAGTTCATCCTTAGATGACCCATCACCCAGACCTATTACACAGAAGGCCAAGCCCTTTGGTCTAGTTGGCTGTGCCAATTGTGACCTTTGTTCTTGGTACCATCATCATCCTCGCGTCCCCATTCCTATTGTTCTGATTCATCGAATGACGATGATAGTCTTTTTAGTGACGATCCCACGCTTATAGATAGTCCATATTGTGCGCCCCTGACTTTCTCCGAGTCTTCATCTTCGTCTGATTTGGCCGATTCTTCAGACGATGCTCTTGAGGATGAGGATGAGGATAAGGAGGCCGATAGACAGAGTCTAGGACATGACCTTTCGGATGAGCCTACTAAAACCATTGATGCTCCACTAGAGATTACATATCCATATAGAGATTTGCCAGACTATGTTCCGGATATTGTGAGACAGCGTCCCGGGCACCCCGATTGGTCCCTGGAGGACATAACCTCAAGTTTTGCACTGTATGATAGTCCAGAGGTTGATGAGGTGATCTTGGCACCAGAGATTGACGACGAGGATGAGGAGATAGTGCTGCTCCCCTTTAATCTAGCCAACCATCCTAAGTGGACGCTAGTTGATTCATACAGGCGTGATAATTCGACACCACCATCGTTGGATGTTTTCAGAGGAGTGGACGTTATTGTGGTCCTGTCTGTGGAGTTTATTCATGTCATTGTCATGTTCCCACCTGCACAGGGACATGTGGTGACTTGGTTTGGGGGAGTTTTATGGATTGTCTTTTTGTTAGTATTGTTAGTTTCATTATTTTGTTTCATTTACTAGTAGTTTTGTTAGTACTTCTCTTGTCATGTATTGTTTTCTTTTTCTTTAGATTAGATTTCAAATTTATTATTCTTTTTTGTAAAAAAAGTTATAATAATGTTCAACATTTAAAGTCTTTGTTGATTGACATGATTTCATTGAAAACTGAAGTCGTGAGAGTGCATAATCCGATGTCTGCCATAGTCATGAAGGTATGTTATGAAAGCTGTATATCGTTGGAATCGTAGTTTTATATCTTTAACTTGCATACTTACCTATGCAAGTAGTCAATTGGATGCACGGTTGGTATGAACTATAATATAGTATGGATTTCTGGATAGCATAGTTGTGGAGACTAAACCCGGTGAGCTTTTGAGCCTTTCTTTCCTTTTTGAGGGTTATAAGTATGATTATGTTTGTCGAATCTCATTGACATAGCGCATAAACTCGTTGATCATTCTCATAATTTTTGTTTTGATTGATTGCCGAGTTAGCATTAAATTACCATGTTTAAGTAAAGGATAAAAACAATTTTATCCTTGATATCGTTAACATTGAAGAACTATGTGACTCTAGGAGATGATATTAGGCCATCTTTCTATTTAACCCCCTTTTTGGCCTTTGACCTATCTATTACAATAATTTTGTATCCTTCATTAGCCTGTTGAGCCTTGAAATAAGCCGTTTTTCTTTGTTCACCCATTATCTTACCCACTCCGATATGGAGTTCGCCGATGAATAAAATCCTCTTACCCAAGTCTGAGAGTAGTCGAAAATGGTCTTCCAAAAGAGAATTAGGCTAATAGTGACTAATAGAGATTGAAGTAATGAGGAGTATGAAAAGAAAAGGGAGATAAAAGAAAAGGATGTAAAAAAAAAGTAGTAGTTTATTCATATTCTTAAAAAAAAATATGAAAAAAGAGAAATGAAAAAATATGAAGTGTAAATGAAAAAAAATAAATAGTTGTTGTAGTAAAAGCCCTTGTATTAAACGTTACGACCGTTTGTACTAACTTTAGGACTTTTTGAATGCCTTTACCTTCCATTCTTAACTTTAACCCTTGATCAACATTTTAACTTGAATTAAAGTCTAAATTGATCCAAAGGGAGCATGTTGGAATTTGAAAACGATAAAAAAAAGGGGAATAAAGCATGGTAGTGATGATATTTACTTGGCGTTCGATATCCTGTTCATGAGACTAGTATTCTTTCATGTCGTACGTTGTTTCGTGTCATATGCGAGAGTTATTTGTTTTAGAAATATTTATCTTCCTCGTATACACTAGAGCAATTACACCTATTTTTGAGTGATTTCATTTTAGAGTGTAATTAACAACGTGCGATTTGTAGTTGAAGCATTGTTAAATTGGTTATCCAAGTTATATTCCAAGTTCATGATAAACGCATATCCACTTTATTACCAGTCACATAGTGCAAGTTTTTGATATATTCTATTGATTCTTTCAATACATGTGTTTGAAACTGTTTTTTTTTATTCAGGTAGAAGTTTGATTGTGATAGTCTTCGTGGCATAAAGATTTATATGAGACTCTGTTTTACCAAGAATGATGTTGAATGTTGAAGTTTGAATAAAGTTTTTCTTTTTACTCTAATAAAGATGGTTGTGGGTGTCTTGTTGATGAGAACCCTCATGAGACTTCACTCGTCCTACTAGGGACACCTAGGGGTTTAAAAAGCTTATTGCATGTGCTAAATGCAATCGCGGTTCCTGCGAAAGTGGATTTATGGTTTTTATTAGTAGTTTAGTTTTTAGTTTTTAATTTTATGTTTCTTTTTGCTTGAGAACTAGCAAAATGTAGGTTTGGGAGTGTGATCGGGAGTGAATAGTTCCTGATCATAGTCCTTTATTTGCATCTGCTAGTACTTAGTATTATGTTTTCTCGTACTTTTCCTTTGCTTTTCACTTTTTGTCAGGTTTTAGAAGAAAGCAATTATCCCAGGCTATTTAGGGTGAGAAAACAGAGCAAAATAAGCTAAAAAGGCCCTCTCGCTCGCGTGGCCCACTCGAGCGATTTAGCAGCATCGCGCGTGAGCGACCCGCTCGCGCGACCTGTTAAAAAACCACTATTGCGTATTTTGATGTGCTAAAAACTCCTACATGAATGAAATTACCTGAATGCATCTAGAAAAGAAAATACAATTATTTTAGTCGGATTAGGTTTATGAAAGCCTTCCTAATCCCTCCAAATCTATATATACTTTATTCTAATTAAATTTTGGGGTTACACATCCTTACATACAACTTTGGAGGTAACTTGGGAGATCAAGGAAAAAGAGAAGAGAAGATCTAGCTTGAAGGTTTCTAATGGCAACCATCATCTCCATCTTCATGCTCTCATCAACCATGTGTAACAAAACTTCTAGTCTAGGGTTTCAATGAAACCATAGCTATGTAAAGGGGAGTTCTTTGCTTTTCTTCTTTAGGGTTTTTATGTATTTGGATAGTTGATTGTATGTTTGAGGATTATAAATATTTAATCAATTTTTAATGTTAATATTCAATAAAATTTAGAGTTTATTCTTATCTTAGATTCTCCCTTGTATTTATTGAACTCAATATTCCTCGATTTCTGTGATTGATAGGAGTATTTACATACAATAGTGCTTACAAGATTGCGATGTATATATCTTTTATGATTCATGCCTAGGAAAAATGAGTTGTGCTATACCCTAGTCATAGGTAGACAATCCATGCTAACCGAAGATGAGTTATGCTTAGATTGAATTAGTAATATACTCTCGTCGATACTACCGGCTTGTAGCTATGGTAGATCTTAACTATCCAATCATAGATCTTAAAGTAGGAAGTATAGACCCCCAATGCATGGTTAGTGGTGGATTTGCGACTCTAGATTCTATTCACATCTATTAAAACAACCTTAAATATTGTGCTTGTTTAATTAGTTTTAGTTTTCGTATTTCACATAATTTTATAGTTTAGTTCATAAAAGTAGTTAAATCAAAAATCAATCAAACTTCTGTTCTGTATAACTAAATAGATCTAGGTTTTATAAATTCAAGGATAAAAATAAGCAGTCTCTGTGGGTTCGACCTTTACTTCTACACTATAATTCTTAATAAGTAAAGCATATTTTTCATCTTGATTTTGACAAGATCAACGGCATCTCATTTTCAAATTAAGTCCTCTACAATCTCACTTTTACCTTCGTTTCATGGTCGCGTACAAGAAGATTCATATCACCATTAAACAAATTTCAAGATATTTGTGTAACCCTTAAGTTTCAGAACTTCATGGATGAAGAATTGAAACTCCGATTTTTCCCTTTTTCTCTGAAAGATAAAGCTATACATTGGCTTCAACCACGTGAACCCAATTCAATAAAATCTTGGGATACATTGCACAGGGCCTTTATACAAAAATTCTTCCCAATTGCAAAAACTAATCAAATTAGGAGGTCTATTATGAATTTTGTAATGCAAGATGGTGACACACTTTATGACACTTTGGAACACTATAAAAAAATATTGCGTACTTGTCCTCATCATCAAATTCCTAAATGGTAACTAGTTAAATCTTTTATACGGGACTTACCCCCAAAGTTAGAAACATGGTTGTGCCGTTTGTGCGAGCACTTTCCTCCATAAGAGTGCCGATGAGGCATGGATCATGTTTGAAACGTTAAGTGAGAACTCGATGCACCGAGCAGTGTCTAAATGGCCGGATGGAATTCATCCTAGTCCTTCCAAGTGTGTGTGTGTGTGTGTGTTGGGGGGGGGGGGGGGGGGGGAGGGTTGAGTTAGAGTTGGGTCATTTGGTGGATGTGTCTAATAAGGTTGATGAGTTATCTAGGAAGTTAGACCAATTAATTTAGTTGGTCACGTGTCGACTCGACCTCTTTCAGAGGTTTGTGCGTTGTGTTCCGACCCCTCTCACAATATATTTTCATGTCCATCTACATCTCAATTCCCTGAATTCGTCCAAGAACAAGTAAAATGCCATACAACAGTTCCCCATACCATCTAGTAATCCGTATACAAATATTCCAACTCGGGATGGAAAGATCATCCTAACTTTGCATCGCCTCCACAAAATATAGAAAATCCTTTTCCCTTACCATCTCAGCAGAATTTTCAAATTTTTTCCAATCATTCCCCTCCACAACAGTATCTGTCACACCCCCTACCCCGATGGATTAGGACATGTGTAACATGACTATACGCACCCAAAAATACACTAATTAGGAAGGAAAACATGAGTTCAACCACTTTAAGGAACTTTATTGTGACAAACATAGTCCCAAGGGTAAAATGGTCATTAATAAAGTATATCAATTTTTATGCCAAAAGATAGTTTTTTGAGTCTCGATTCCAATGCAAAAACGACGCGTGAATCCGAGTTTTCTAGAAAGAGATATGCACGTTTCTATAAAAGTGGACAGCTGCTAGAAACAGGGGCGGATCGATCCACCCACAAAACCCGGATCAATCCTACTTGTTTATTTCTCGCAGAATGTCCCCCAGGAAAGGCTGGATCGATCCACCCTTTGCACCCGAATCGATCCGGTTTCCTGCAGAACAGTTTCTGCTACAAAATTTTGCTGCTACAAATTTTAGAACATACCAACACATAACCAAATCACATGGAAACTTCATAAAACATTGGGAAATCCATTCCCAAACATTTTCAAACATAAATCAAGCATGTGTGGATATCACATTTTTTTTTCTTACCCACAGCTTTTTAAAAATCTTTTCCAGATTTCAAAATATAAAAACACGAGTTGCAACTTAAATTTTTTTTAAAGGAAAATTAAGAAACCATTTTAAAATAAAACCGATATTTTGCGAAACCAAAGATAAACTAGGTCCGGGGATTATGGAATGAGAAGGGAAGGAGCCCGGTGGGCTAAAACACCCCATTTTATCCTATCTCACGACAGGCCCCTACTCAACATCCTTTTAATCGAATTAATAATCTAAATGTGCCTTCAACTAATACATATGTATAAATATACATTACAAAAGCATGTCTAAAAGGGTATAAGATTGCTAACGATAAAATATCATTCATAAATCACATAATTCAAGTAGCAAACAAGATGATGTGCAGATTGAGAACTAGGAAATTTACCCGGGATCCAGTTGCGATTTTTTAAACGTGCAATGCATACAAAAAGTAGAAATCCTTATAAAATGTCTCTAATCACATATATACACATAAGGCAAATCTTAATTCTAAGGTGCCACGCATGAGGTCGAAAAATCAATAAAATTAAGAAATTAAATAAGCTAAAGAGGAGTTTGAGAAATCATACATTAATAGCGCTATAAAACAAAGGGTTAGTCCACATGCTTTAGATAAGATATAATGTTGAATCTTAAATAACATTCCTAAACTTCTAACTTAAATCTATCATGTATGAAAGAATTGACATAATCATGGATTCCTTCCAATTAGTTGGAAACACAACATCTCTATAGATATACAAGTCTTAACTAGGAGCCAATGTTATGTCCATATAGAGGTGGCATAGTCCCAACATGATCATAAGGAACTCATAATTAGGTTCAATCAAGTGCAATTTAATCTAAAAAAAATGAATCCTAATTACAAGTATCAAACCACATGGATGAATGCATATAGATATATAAACATGAACAAGAATAAGCTATGAATTATTCACTGATTTGGATCATTTAGCTTCTGTATTTAAGTTTTAATTGACCATTATTAAAACATGGTTTAAGCCCTAGGTCATAGAAAAGTCATTTAGACCATTATTTACAAAGTTGGTCAAATCTATCGTAAAATTATGAAAATTACAGAGAGCAGACTAGAACTTCAAAAAAAGAAAAAGCATGCTTCCCATGGTTTGATGTCAGTGAATTTTGGACACAAGATGCCTCTATGAGTCTAGTTTCCAACCCAAAAAGAAAAATCAAAAAGTCAGCAGCTCAGTCTCTGGGAAAAGGTAAAAACTAGACCTCACTCAGAGATTTGCAAATCTCTGTCCAAAGATTTTGTATGATTTTCTAAAAATAGTAAAAAAATCAGAATCACTTTGATCTTTTTAGGGGATCTTATTAACACGTTAAAATTCATATAAAAAATTATTTTAAGCCAAGAATGCCTGATTAAAGCTAGGATTTACTCATTTCAAGAAGGTGTTACTGTTCTGAAATTCTGGACAGATTATGATTGTCTCACAAAATTCATGACGAAACCACTTTAAACATGAAATCTCATTAAAACAAAAATCACAGTGGTAAAACTTTGTGTTATTGACACTCTCTAGTTAGTTTTATTCAATTCCAATGGTCTATTATTTAACTAAAAATCCTTGATCAAACTGGTACATGAATTCACTGCTCCACTATTGGGCTTATCACCCTTTTGTTACATCTATCAACCAAGCCATGGACATTGGCTTATCCTAATCTAACTCTCTTTTCCATTAAGGGTCATTGGAGATATGAGAATGACTATAACTCATGAATTCCAAAAGGATATAGAGAAAATTCCATGAAACTCCAAGTTAGAGAATCCAAGTCATGAGTGTGCACTTGGACCCATCTACTTGCTTATAAATGATGATCAGACCTTGGCTCCCATGTGAAGCATAAGCTTACATGGAATCAAAAGATCAAACTCAAGAGCTTTCAAGAGAGATATTGAAGATCTCCAAGAATCTCAAGAGAAAAGCATAAAAAGAAGAAGTAAGATAAAAACCAAGAGAGTAAGTGCTCTAAATCCACTAAGGAATTTTTTAGAAAACTTGTTTACTTAAAGTTCATAAGCATTATTGATCCAAACCAAAGAAAGAAACAAAAGAATGAAAACATAACTAAAATTTAGAGGATCACCTCCAACTATCCTCAACTTCTTGGTGTTTTCCAAAGGCTAATCAAGCTCTTCTTCTAGCTCTTATAACCCTTTAATTTTCTTAAACTTCTTTTGGAATCTCTAACTATCAAAGTTTAAATAAGATTTAAAATAAGATTCAAGTCTAAAAATGAGAGAAAGATAGAAATTCTAGAATCAAAAACTAGAAGAAAAAAAAGGAATCCTTTGTAATGGGATATTCATCCCCTATATATAGGCAAACTTTAGAGGATTATTTTGGTAATTTCATAGTACATACCCTAATTTTGAATGTCCTTTTGAAGGTACGAAATGTACTATATCAAAGTTAGCAGACACAAAAATGCAGCACTCAATGGAGATGGAAGCGACACTCAATGACTGTCGGAGCGGCACTCACTGATTGCTGGCGCAGCATTTAGTGAGTGCCGATGCGGAATTCTTTGCGGACAACTCCGCAGACTACTGTCTTTTCTAGTTCTGATTTTCACGGCATTTGGTGTATTTTTGCAGCTATCAGTGAAAGCCGTTGCGGCACTTGCTGACTGCCGTATGGAAATCAAAGAGTGCCGTAGCGGCAACCCGTGACTGCTGCAAAATGTGCCATGTGCCGTTTCTTCTATTCTCTTTTTTTATTCTTTCTTCCTTTTTGTTTGAATTGCAGAGCCTTTTGAAGAGCTTGAATCACCTTTGGAAGTAATAGATTAATCGGACATTGTCATCATCGGATTTGGATGTAATGCTCCCTTTAATTCGACGTTTGGTCAAAATTGGGGTGTTTACAGTATGTACCACATATCCACACTATAATTGGATCAAATTAACTCATGAACTCAACCCTTTTTGAATCAAGTAAGGATTTGACATTCACAATACTTATCAACTAGTATATTACAAAAACTTGTAGATTTTGGGCTCAAACTACAACCAACATTATATCTACAAATGGAGCTTGTCAAAATCACTTGCGACACAATCCGAACTTGCCGCAATGATCAAAGTTAACAACTTTTGCATATTCAACCAAAACATAGAAATTTACATAGTTTTTCCAAATTCAACTCCAAAACTACCAAATGGACAATTGGAAGAAACAACCTCCAAATTATAACCAAACTATCAACCCACCATTAAAAAACCTGCATTTACAGTATTTTACAAGTTAAAAAGAACGTCGTATGAACAAGGCCCCAAATCTCTACCATCTCTCCACGCACATCACTTTCTCTCCAGGTAATGCTCCGAACCTGCGGTGGTTGTAATGTCCCACAACAGAAAAGGAAAATGATTTTCTTAAGCTTTACGCTTAGTGAGAAAACTAGAAATGATTGAATGTTTAACATATGCAATACAAGAAATAACCACATATCTCATAATCATAATCGCCGAGTCACCGGTTCAATGATTCATTCAGACCCAAAGACCTCCCTTGGTCCCATGGTCACTTCTATTCCTTGGACTTCCGTATTTATCGGATTCTTCCTCTTCACCACCATTGTTACTCCCAACAATGAATCATTTCCCAGTGCTCATTGATTACCACATATGCATATAAACATATAAGCACATAAGCATGGCAACTTTTCACATAATTGACATGAAATTCACAATTTAACAACTTCATATCTTCTAAGCATGATTTCAACAACCCAATTTATATAAAGAAACATTGAACACCTTAAACCACAATTATTCTTAGGATAGAAAACTCATCTTACTCAGGTTATACCCAAATTAAGCTAGGAAATGCAAAATTTCCTTAACAATTCTTGCTCAATTCTCACCTCGGAGTAAATCCTATAAGAATTTGGCAACCGCGTGTCACCAATTAGCGTGAGCTACCAAAATTATGAAGATTATACATAAATTGAAGGTATGGAAATGATCGTCTTACCTTCACGAGTCTAAATATAGCTTTGGTTCATGAATTAGATGATGAACGGTGACGGAACTACGATTCTACGACGCCGGAGATGAGTTTGTCTTTCTCTCTCTTCCGGTGAGCTCTTTCTCTTTCTTTTTGTTTAATTTCTGTGAATAATGAGACTCTCACCCACACTAGACACCTATGCATATACATGCCTTGAGTTGACAATTTTTTTCCTCTATTTCCATTTACACCCCTAGAACTTTCTAAGTTCTTATTATGAAATCCACCAAACATTCCATTAACTACCCAATTATCTAATGGGTGTTTGTCTGAGTTTCGTATGGGTTACAACGTGAGTCCCACATATTTTGTGAAATTGCTATCACACCTACTAATTATGAATCATTTTCATTTATACCCTTATTTGGATATCCAAACTCAAACCAATGCCAATACATATTAAGCAATATAATATAAGAGCAACTTTGGACATGTAATCATTTAATCACATAAAATGCATCCAATCACTTAAATGTAATTTATTTTATTTTATCCGGGCCCTTCACTTGGTCCTACGTCATTACCTGTCCCACCTCACTGGGGACTTTTCCAACTGTGTCCTTCCCAAAACACTTTTGACGGGCGAGTCCAAGGCCTCCCCTTAATCCATTTTATACACTAATTATATTAATTAATGTCTATTAAAATGATAATTAACCCTTTTCACGGGTATGGGTGTTACAGTATCAATATACACAACCCAATCCTTCTCATCCACTTCTACCTCCACGTAATATTGCTTTCGAGGAGAAGGTGTTGGCCTCACTTGAAAGTTTTGGTTCTGTGATCCAATTAGTACACTATCACACGCAGTCCATCTCAAAGCTTGAGTCCCAAATAGGGCAACTAGCTGACGCGTTGAATCTTAGAAATGAGGGTAAGTTCTTGAGTCAAACTATTCAGAACCCTAAGGGACAATACGAGATCGGTAGTACTAGTGAGCATGTAAATGCTGTTTTGACTAGGATGACTACTCGAGAAGAGGAAGTTGTTGAAACTCTGAATAAGAGTGAGAAAGACATGAACATTAACTCAAATCAATAGAGGAGTGAGGACATTAGTCAAATTAAGAAAGAGTATGTAACAACCTCGACAGATTATGTACCGAAAATGTCCTTTCCACCAAACGTCAACGAACCATCACATTTTTCAAAGAAAGGTTCGAAAACTGAAGATATACTCGAGGTGTTTAATAAGTGAAAATAAATATTCCATTCCTCGATGCTATTAAACAAATTCCCGCTTATGCTAAATGTCTTAAAGGCCTATACACTCAACAGTGCAAGTTATGCAATCATACTCCAAAAAAGGTCTTCCTCACTGAAAAAGGATTTTCCAACACACTTCTCCAAATGTAAGGATCTCGGTACACCAATGATTTCATGTGTCATAGGTGACACTATCATTTATCAGGTTCTCCTTAACTTAGGAGAAAGTGTCAATCTCTTACCTTACACTGTCTACAAACAACTGGGATTAGGTAAACTTAAGCCCATGGCCATTACCATACAATTAGCGGATCGTTCCATCAAAATCCCCAGGGAAATAGTCGAAGATGTCCTAGTTAAAGTCAAAAAATGCTATTATCTCATATATTTCATAGTCCTTGATACTGAACCTATTCTAGATGTTCAGAAACATACTCTTATCATTCTTGGTCATCCGTTCATAGCTACAGCTAATGCTCGTGTCAACGGTCAAACGGGAGTAATGAAAGTGTCATTTGGAAATATAAGGCTTAAATTGAACATTTTTACTGTTGTTGATCAACCTCCCAAGGATGATGATTACCCATGTGTGGTGGAGAGTGGGGTTAGATAAGTGAATAAGCCTAATAACGTAATAAATGAGAGTAAGGGGAAGAATTCAATGAATACTGAGTGAAATACTAATAATAAACTGGACCCTAAAGAAAAGTTTACTCAAAAGTTGAAAAATCGACTCGAAAACGAGCAAGGGGAACCGTTAGGAGAATTAACGGATAATGACGTCATTTTCGTTTACAACTGGAATAGTCCTCTTGCCTTTAAGGGTACAAAATTTGAGTTTCAGCCTCCATAAGTCTTGGGATTAGCACGGTCTAGCTGAAGACGTAAAATAGAGCGCTTCTTGAAAGGCAACCCAAGCTTTAATCGTTTGTTTTCTCATTTTTGTATACTTTTTGGGTCATTTCAAGTCAGTTTTTGAGTTTTTGGATAGGTTTGGGGGTCAGTGTCTTTTTAATTTGATGCTATTTAACTTTTTAAAGTGAAATAGAGGAAAATAGGCATATCGCACATGCGAAGAAAAGTTTTGATGTTTTTGAAGAAAATAGCTCTTAGTTGTTTATCGTGGAGCTCGTCGTTCGTGCGATCAAGGATTTCTAAAAAACAAGCCTCAGTAGTTTATTGTGCGCCATCTCGCTTGCGTGACCCATGCGTGCCAGAAGGGGATTTTTAGCATTTTCTCTCTTTTCTCATTCCCTGCCCCCACCCAACCTTGTTTAGTTATCTTTTCTATTTATTCTTATATGAGCCTTTTAGATCGAGTACTTCTTTGTTTATTACTTTTGTTTGTTTCATTTTTTCTGTTTGTTTTGTTTCTTTTTGATTATTTTGAGTTCTTTTGTTCTTTTTGTCTTTGAGTTTCTACATTGCATGTTTAGTCTTACATTAGCTAGTGTTATTTGCATTTTTTTTTCATGTAAGTGTTGACAGGTGATGATTAGTTCCGCTTGGAGTGTTTTTGAACTTTCTAGCGATACTCTTACATAATCACCTGTTTATGATTGCTGAGATCGAGGTAATGTCGTTCCTTCCTTACGTACTCTCCTTTCTTTCGTTTTATTATTTCATTGGGGATAATGAAAGGTTTAGGTTTGGGAGTATGCACTCACATGTCACATGCACATTTTGCACCAAATTATGTTAAATGAATGATTTTACCAACATTTTGACAATCACAAGTTTAATATTTGTTATGATGTAACATGATTGTTGTAGAATAGTAACCAAGAGAACATGTAGTTAAACACTTGATTATGTCATGCTTTGACATTTTAGGTTATATATCATTCGAATTGTAGTTTGATCTCATAGACTTGCATACTTTCTTGTTGCACGTAGTCAATTTGATGCATGTTTGATGTAAACTATAATGTGATTCGGATTCTGGATAACCAATTGTGGAGACTAAACCCAGTAAGCTTTGAGCCTTTTTGGTCTTCCAAGGGTTGTGAACATTGTATATTTTTTGAATTTCCTTGACATAGCACATTACCTCGTTGCATTAGTCTCATTATCCTTACTTTGATCGTTAGTCAAGTTGATATTGTTATGGTCATGTTTAATAAAAACATAAAGACAATTCTTCCTTTCATATCGTTAACATTAAAGAACTTTGTGACTCTAGAGGATGATTTTAGGCCCTCTTTCTTTTTAAACCCTTTTGGCCTTTGACTTACCCAATTATATGTATATGTACTAGATTCCTAATTAACCCCCCTGAGCCTTAAAATAAGACTTTTCTTTTGTTCGCCAATTTCCCTACCCACTCCAACATGGAGTTTGCCGATATTCAAATTTTCCTGACCCAAGTTCTAGATTGGTATGCAAATGGTTGTCCAAGATAAAATAGGGCTAGTGGTAGTTAGTGGAGATATAAAAGTGATGAGCAGCTTGAATAAAGAAAAAAAGTTGCTGTTAAAAAAAAACAGAGAAGTAGTTAAGAATAAAATAAAAAAGGTGAAAAAAAGAGGAATAATAGATGGAAGAAAAGTCGAAAAAAAAGTTGTAGTGGAAATGAGAAATAAAGTTGTCGTTGATGTAATAAAAGCCCTTGCATTGAACGTAATGACCGTTTGTGCCCATTCTCGAACTTCTTTGATTACCCTATACCCTTCATTTCTTCACCTTAACCTTGACAAACACTCCATCCCTTACAAAGTCCAGTTGACCCTAGGGGAGCATGGTTTGGATATGAAAATGATAAAAGGGGAGAATTGAATAGGGTAGTGATGATATGTACTTGACGATCGATATCCTATTCATGAGACTATATTTCTTTTGTGTCATACGTCATTATGAGTCATATGCGAGAATTATTCACTTTGTAACATTTATCCCCCTCGCATATACTAGAGAGAGTACACCTGTTTCTAAGTGATTTTATTGTAGAGTGTACTTAGAAACGTGAGATTTATAGTCGAAGTATAGGTTGATGGTTATCCGAGTTATATTCCAAGTTCATAATAGGCGCATGTTCACTTGACTAGCACCTCACACACGTTTAAGTCTTTAAAATACTCTATGGATTCATTCGATACATATTTTTGGAACAATTTTCATGACTTAGGTGGGTGTCATATTATGCTATTTCTCTTGTTCACTAGTCTATTTCAAATCGTTGTTTACAATTAGGATTATTAAATGCTTTTTGTTTTAATAAAACTTTTCATGGACAAGTTAATAAAATATGGTTGTGGTTGTCTTATTCGACGAGAACTCTCATGAGACTTCACTCGTCCTACTAGGGACACCTAGGGGTTTAAAAGGCTTGTTGCATATGCTAAATGCAATCGTGTTTCCTATGACAATGAGTTAGGATATTTAATTGCACTTTAATTTTTATGTTTTTATTTGCTCGAGGACTAGCAAAATGTAGGTTTGGGATGTGATCGAGAATGAATAGTTCCCGTTTATAGTATGATGATACGCTTTGTTAGCCCACTTTATTTAATTGTTAATTCTTTTTAATTAGTATTCTATGTTTTATAGGTTTTGAAGCTTTAACTCAAAAATGCACTAAAATCCAATGATTAGTGGCTTTGCATTACATTTTGTGCTCAAAAGGTGATTCTAGAGAAAGCTAGAGATAGTGACAGCATTGGTAAATTGTATTTTTGACATTGAAGACTTTGTATTTGAGAAATTTCTCCAATGATAGAAATGTAGATCTTCAAGTTACGAACGCATGGCCACAAACGGTGAGTTAATCTAAGGTCTGAGTCAAAAGTTAACGCAATTCTACGATCGGTGTGCAAAGTTGAGAAAATCTGAGAAAAGTTAAAAAAAAAAAAAAAAATTTGGCATCTCGTAGGAGCGACCTGCGCCTGCGAGTTCTCGCGCAAGCGAACCGCTTGCGCGACCTCCTAAATTGTATTTTGATCAGAATAGTCCCCCGGAACCACCTTAGTTAATTTTCGCGCGATACCTCATGTACGCAACATCGCACTCGAGCGGGCCACGCGAGCGACCTTCCTTTTTACCAAAAACACGTATTTCGTCAAATTAGAGCGTCAAGCGTAGGTGGTGTGTGCATACGACATCTAGAAATGAAATATGATAGTTTTAGTCCAATTAGGTTTAGGAAACCTTCCTAAACCATTCCAAATCTATGTATATCTACTTCTAATGCAATTTGGGATTACGCACATCCATATACATCCTTACAATACACATCTATAGCAGCAACTACAACCATTGAAGAGAGAAAAGCAAGGAAAAGAAGAAGACCAAGGATTCCCATGGCCTCCTCCATCAACATCATGCCATCCCTCGATTCTATGGTTGCCTAGACCGATATCTAGGGTTTCAATGAAGCCCTAGCCAGGTAATAGAGTGTTATTTATGTTTTTATTTTTGATATTATGTATGGATATGATGGTTACATATTTCGAGGATTTTGAATAATAGAATCGTACTTTATAGCTTAAATCATTGCATTCAGAGTTTATTCTAGTCTTAGATCTATTTTGAATGTGATGTGTTCAATGATCAATATATTTGTTGTGCTTGTATGGATTATTTACAAGTGATGGTGCTTTGAATTGTGATATCAAGTAGTCGAATAGTTCATGCCTAGGGAAGACGGAGTGTGCCGCAACCCTAGTTTAGTGTGAGACATTCTATGCTAACTGAAGATGAACTATGTTGATGCTTGAATCGTAGTTATCTTCTTGACGGAGGAATTGGGCTTGTAGCTACAATTCCCTATTATCATCTAACGTAATAATCTAATTGAATGCATAAATATCCTTATTATAAAGCTAGTGGTGGATTTGCAATCCTAGATCCACTTTACATATCGTTTACAATACTTTTAAATTGCTTTCACAGTTTAGATTTATTTTCATTGTTCTTAGTTTAATAGAAAATCCAAACAAAATTCCATTTCTATAATTAATTAGACTTAGGGTTTTTAGAATTAAAGTGACAAAGTAATTCCAATCTCTGTTGGTTCGACCTCTACTTCCACTACTGTAAATCTTTTAAAGTAGAGTATACTTTTATATCTTGATTTTAACGAGATCAATCGTTCATTTAAAGACATAGTGGGAATGGCAACTGCGATAGAAACTGACATTCAGAACAGTGAAAAAGAAGGGAATGGTCAAAAGCCACAAGCAATCACTCAGTTACAACCAGTGACTACCAAGGCAAATTTTCGACACATCCAGAATAATCACAAGAGATACATAAACAATGAAAGAAAAATTAATCAGACTGCTATTCAGATGCATACAAAGAAATGGGATGTATGCTACAACTACGTAATATCTGGACACTACTCCAAAGAATGCACAACTCCGAAACTGCTCACATGACGACAGATGAGTGCTTTAATTGTGGAAAGACTGGATATGTGCGCAAAGATAGTCCGGAACAAGGAATTTCGAACAAAGTTCCACAACCACGAAGATCTCTAAAGAGAGCTTGCAAATTGGAAAGCCAATCTCAGCATTGAATAAGAGTGAGAACCAGAGGTACCTTATTCCATGTCAGAGTTGTGAATTTCATGTGGAGTTGATATTACAAGAAAGATATGACGTTCACTGGAACTTGTGAGAAGAACTTGATGAGCTGCTGATGGAAACCTGACAACCTTAGAATTTGAGATAAGATTAGAACTTTGTATATTCTAAGACCTAGCAAACTCTAGCTTTCGATGATGAAATCCTCTGATAAGATGGGTAGGGATGTAGCACCCTAAATTTCTCTGGAAATTCCACGTAGGATTTAGAAATGATGACATCACCTCGGGAAGGGTTATAGAAGGTTCATTATGATGACCTTAATTAGGATTCTACATGTCAAAAGGGAACATCTAAGAAAAATCATGTCAAGAGATTAAATCAAGTAGAAGTCAGACGCACATGCAATACAAGAAAGAGGTATACTTACAGTGGCCAGTCCCGCCCGGGACTGATGCAAATAAAGGAAACATGTCATGACATACAAACGGGAACATTAAGACTTACATTGGGTTGACTCAAGCGGAGTTGCAAAAGCAAAAAGAAGTAGAAATGTGTAATGAAATCATGCAACAATCCTAGATAAGATGTCTCTAACAAATAAGCATATAAACGGAGACTATCCTAAAGGAATTGTGTCATTGAAAACAAAGTTGTAAACCTAGAAAAATTCTAAGAGAAAGGATAGACAAGGTACACGATACATGGGCACTAAGCCGCATGTAGACGAGGCAAGATCATAAATCCAAGTCCGGATCCACGGCATTCAATTCTCTGCACGAAATCACCAAAGAACACCCAAGCATTGCAAAAACACAAGCAAACATATGACATGCATGAAAAGCAAGTGGAAAATGTCATCAATCAAATTTCCAAATTCAGCAACCTCTAATGAATCCTTTCAAAAGTGGTCTTAAACATGAGCTGGGTTAAAACCCTTTTACAAAAAGTTAGATACATGTCTTAGGAAACTTCTCCAACAAGTAGATCCTCTTTACCATTTTTGAAGTGAGAGAAATAAGAGTTTTGGGAACAGTGGATCAGGACTGTGCACTGTTCTTGTAAAAATCATAATTAATTCTACAAAAATCACGTGAAGCTCTATTTGGTGTCAAAAGAAAGCTATTTCATTGAAGTTTATGAAAACAATAATTCCATGGACATGTCATGATCTAAACATTTCCAAAAAAGTGTTTTAAACAGACTCTGTTATTCTGAAAGTTTGGTATCGTTTGACAAAAGTATGCAAAACCATAATAGAAGCATAATAGAAGTTCATGAATCATGTTAGTCAAGTAGATATAAGCTCTTGATCTCTCATCCAATTATCCTAGATAATTTTCTAAACCAAGTTTTATTCATCAATTCTTGTTGAGTGATCAAGGTATGACCACTTTGTATGCACAATCATAATTGTAATTAAACTTAGAAAATTCTAGAATAGTAGTATCAACTTCAAACGCTTAGAAAACAATCTTAACTCGATCGTATGCTCACGATTTTACATCGGCATATAGATACATAAGTTAGGAAACATCCCCAAAAAGCGGAACATCGATAACTATTATAGATTTTCTGAAATTCAAGCACAAAGAGATTTTGTTCAAATCTGTCAACCGATTTCTCAACAA
Organism: Hydrangea macrophylla; assembly: GCA_033977485.1. NCBI lineage: Eukaryota > Viridiplantae > Streptophyta > Magnoliopsida > Cornales > Hydrangeaceae > Hydrangea > Hydrangea macrophylla. The sequence goes on from CM066992.1 coordinate 1,998,033, forward strand.
TTTCTAAAAATAGCATATGGATCCTAGAAGCTCTCAAAACGGACCGGATGAAAGCTAGTTCATCAAAGTTTACCCAGAAAATTTGAAATCCATCAAACTATGGGTTTTAATGGACCAAATCTTATGGACAAAACCAATCTGTTTTGCTGAATTTTATCTAGTTCATTTTAAAGTGTGAGGAAAACATCTTATGTGATGGTTGAAGCTTATTTTGATAGATCAAACTCATAGATCTACTTAATTAACATAATTCCCAATCAATTTAGCCCTCAAGTTCTATAAACAACTTTAGATCATGGATCAAAGGGACTTATAAATATCCTATTGGAGATGAATTTCAATAGGAATTCTAGGTAATATAAATAATCAAGAGATGGGTATGAACATAGGAATCATCCCTCTCATAGATCATACTCCTAAACCATCATAGAATTCAAAATAGATACAGATATATAATCATGTATGCATGGATTTAAATTAAAACATAAGAATGAAATCAAAATTAAAAATTAAAGTGAAAAACAATCTCTAATTATAAATTATCAATGAAAATCAAAAGAGATTTGGATCTAGCTATGTGAGTGTATGAAGAACAAGAGATGAAGAAGATGAGTGTTCCAAAAATGAAATAAAACTCAGCTAGATCCAAATCTTATAGATCTATATATACAAAATAGGAATTAGAGATGAATTATAGTGTTTATCTCTTGGAGGATTCTCAATTATATAACCAAAGTTGAATTGAAGATCTTCTTCTTCAAGTGTTCTTCAAGCTTTTCAAGCATTCATCCATAGAAGTTGAGGGAGGCAATTGATGTTCAAATCATGATTCATGATTATCAAAATTCAATTCATGATTCTCTCTCTCTAGAACTCTCTTTTAATTGAAAGTATATTCAAAGTGTACTTGTATCTCTCTTGTTTATTCAAAGCTTCTCTTAAGATGCTCTAAGTATGATTCAAGATCTTTTCAAGATGATCCAAGATACTACTTAGATGCTCTCATATGAGATGTATGAGATCTTATATAGAGTTATGAAGACTTAACTCTTAAGTTACAGGGTTAAAATAGGATTTTCAGAGAGCAGAAAAGGGTTAAAATGGCTATTTCGGTGCCTAAACGTAATTTCCAGACAATTTCCTCACAGTGGGAGCCTTCGAGAAGGGTCTGGAACCAGAAAAACCCGATGAAGAACATGATTCCTAGGTGGCAGTTATGGTGGGACCCGCCACCTCACAACCCAAAACCACCATCTCCTTTTTTGGTTCCCCTGGTTGCCCACAAGCCCTGTTTCAAATTTCAAGTGCACTGCTTTTCTAGATTTTCATAAAAATGCTTTATGGTGTCCAAAATCGTCCATTTACATAACGTTGGAAAGCTGCCAGGCTGAATTTCAGTATAAAAATATTCCCAAAGGTTTTGAAGTAGAAATTGAAGTCTAATTAAAGCCCGAAAGTCCTCTGAAACTTTTGTCGTCTTTTAAAATCAAACGACGTCTTTTCAAAATTGCTTTCAAATGTGCATCGATTTTGAACTTTACTTTAAAATTGAATCTCTAGATACATAGAATACTGCGTTTAGAACACTTAATGTTCATATAACCCTGGGAGAATATGAATTCTGAGAGACGATTTTGACAAAACTGGGATTTATCCATAGAAAAGGGCTTTTCTGAGCTTGAAGTCACTTTCCAAAGTTCGATCTTTCGATTGTGTGGAATCCAGTACCTTCCACGGGGTACTTTTCATCATCGAATCCTCTAAGACGTTGTCCACCCTAAATTCTATCAGTATGGTCAAAATTGGGTATCTACACTAGGGTTGGGAGATCACGATGAAACAGTGATCTCTAGCCTCTGCCCTATAGTAGTTTGAAACCTATGTTCGATCGATCGATGTTAGTTCGATCGATCGGACCTGAGATACAGTCAAGCGATCGAAGACATTTCGATCGATTGAGAGTTGACGAGATTCGATCGATCGAAAGTACGTCGATCGATCGAACTCTCTGATTCTTGAGAATATCCTATGCAGTATTCGTAGACTTTCTGCTTTAGAGATTTGTTATCAAACTGTCCCCAAATGGTCAGTTTGTCAAAACATTCTCTGAACTTAAGGCCTTAAGGCATTTTTCTTCAATATCTTTTGCAAACCACCTTCAATGCTAACACCATTGTAGGTGTGAGTCTTAACTATTGTTTTAAACCGCTTTCATGTGTTTCAAATTAACTGTGATGATATAGTCCCGATCATGAAAGGGCTATGGATTCTTTATTTTTAGAGAAATACGGGATACTATAGAAGATGTACTCCAGTGAGCTTTAATGTAATTGCATGGTAGATGGCTAGGTCACTGTGGATTCGTGTGATCCCAACACTTCCCTTTCATTAAGAAAAATCGTTTTTAAAATATCGCTTTAGTTAATTAGTTAATCATTATTTTAATTTAGTTGCTTTACATTTAATAGTGATACTTGTGGAACTTAGTGTTCCGCACTCTTTCTTGCATGTTGAATTTTATTTTCCTTTTTTTTTGAGTTAATCTAGGTTTTTAGTTTTCAGCCTTCCCTGTGGGATCGACCTGGTCTTGACTAGATTACTACTTGCATGTCTACCTACACTTGGGTATAGCACACAAGTGCACACAAATAAATTCTCGTGTAAAGTTTTTGGCGCCATTATCGGGGAAGGCGACGAGTTAATACTTAGATTACCTTAATCTATCTTTATCTATTTCTATTTTCTTTTTCTTTTAGTTCTTTAGATTAAAACCTTTTAGGATCTTTTCCCTTTCATGTCCGATAATTCTATTAAAGGAATTTTCAGAAATCCATTCTACTTAGCTGATTCCTCTGATTCTATTAATCCCGTAGTCACACCTACTGATTCAATGGCCAATAATCAAAGTGAAAATGGTGAGAATGTGGTTATACCAATTGATGATTCGCTTCGTCCTTTGTGCGATCTTATGACACCCAAACACGCTCCTACACCTTCTTGTATTCTCATTCCACCCCATGCAGGCGAATTCCAATTTTGCAACGGAATAATTCAACTCCTTCCAACCTTCCATGGAATGGAGAGCGAGAAGGCATATCTACATGTCAAGGACTTCGAGGATGTCTGTAAAACGTTCTCACAAAAATGTCCTGTGGATGTGACACGCCTAATGCTATTTCCCTTCATCTTAAAGGAAAAAGCAAAAGCGTGGCTACTCACCCTCAAGCCAAATTTGATTTTCACCTAGCATGCGATGAATACTGCATTCTTAAAGAAATTCTTTCCACCTCACATGACCACAGAACTAAAACGTCAAATAAATTCCTACAAACAAAAGAGCAATGAAAGGTTGATAGGTCAGTCAAATACCCTAGAGGAATACTGGAGGACGTCCTCGTTCAAATAGACTCATTTATCTTCTCGGTTGATTTCGTGATCTTAGACACTGAACCTGTGTCTAATCATTTGCACAAATCCTGGTGATATTCGGACGCCCATTCCTTAACACAATTGATGCAACAATAAATATAAGAAGTGGCATAATGACCATCATATTCGGGAACATGACTTTAAATGTCAAAATCTTTTCAAATTCCTGACCTGAAGAATATGAGGATGAGGAAGAAGTTAACTACATCGAAACGGTCATTGAAGATGAAGCTGATCTAGTTGATTACAAAGATCCTTTGGAGGTAGTGGTGTCCCAATTTGATGCTGTCTACCAACCTAAATACTCTTCCCCATTGGATGGAGACCTAAATTTAACTTGCCTCATGATGGACACGCTAGAGGAGGGCAGAGATGAATGCATGTTGGTAACACTATATGATCCTAAGACAAAGTTAGTCATGCCCTCAAACTTTCAGTTCCCCCATTTGGAATTAAAGGGGCTCCCAAAAGAGCTCAAATACGCTTTCCTAGGGACTAAAAAGACTTATCCTATCATAATCTCATCTACATTAAATTTTGAACAAGAGGATAAGTTACCCCAAATGTTGAAACAACATCGGGGAGCATTGGGATGGACTATTGCTGACCTCAAAGGAATAAGCCCGTCTGTCTGCACCCATAAAATATATCTGGAGGAAGACGCTAAACCTTCGTGACAAATGCAAAGGCGTCTGAATCCCAATATACAAGAAGTAGTCAAAAAGGAAATTCTAAAGCTACTTGATGTTGGGATCATATATCCTATTTCTGATAGCCCTTGGGTCAGTCCAACCCAAGTGGTGCCCAAAAAGGTAGGCATAGCGGTTATCCCTAATAAAGATGGCGAATTGGTATCGACACGTGTCTCCACCGGATGGCGGATGTGTATTGATTACCGAAAATTGAATATTGTGACCCAAAAAGACCACTTTCCTTTACCATTCGTGGATCAAATGCTAGAGCGAGTGGCGGGTCATAAGTACTATTGCTTTTTGAACGGATACAGTGGGTATAACTAAATCGAAATCACTCCTAAAGATCAAGAGAAGACAACTTTCATGTGTCCGTTCGGTACTTTTGCTTACCGTCGTATGCCTTTTCGGTTTATGGAATGCACCTGCTACATTTCAGCAGTGTATGTTATGTATCTTTAGCGATATGGTCGAGCAAATACTCGAAGTATTTATGGACAATTTTTTTGTGTTCGACCATAGTTTCAAAAACTGTCTGGAAAACCTTGAACGTGTATTAGCTAGAAGCGAGGACAAACACTTAGTACTAAACTGGGAAAAGTGTCACTTCATGGTGACCAAGGGAATTGTCCTCAGCCACATTATTTCTGATAAAGGTATCCAAGTAGATAAAGCAAAAATCAATATAATCTTGAACCTACCTGTCCCCTGTACAGTCAAAGACATTCAATCTTTTCTGGGACACGCGGGATTTTATCGTTGCTTTATCCAAAATTTTAGTGCGATCTCGCGACCACTCTGTCAATTGCTCGTTAAAGATGCACCATTTGAGTGGTCGAAAAGTTGTCAAACATCATTTGACGCATTAAAAGAACACCTTAGCTCCGCACCAATAATACAGGCACCTGAATAGGGTTTGGCATTCGAACTAATGTGCGATGCTAGCGACTATGCCATCGGTGTAGTCCTAGGATAGAGGAAGGATAATATTCCCTATGTAATTTACTATTCCAGTCGAACACTTAACGAAGCTCAAATGAATTACACGACTACTGAAAAAAGCTACTGGTAATAGTCTTCGCTTTGGATAAATTCAGGTCTTATCTAATAGGGTCCCTAATCGTCTATTTCACAGACCACTCGGCCCTCAAATACCTGTTATCCAAGAAGGATGTGAAACAAAGGCTTATCCATTAGATTTTCCTACTCCAGGAATTCGATATCACAATCAAAGACAAAAAGGGAGTAGAGAATGTGGTCACTGACCATTTGTCTCGGTTAACATTTATTGACAATATTGAACCAATACCGATTAAGGATGAATTCTCAGATGAGCAACTGATGACTATTTCCAATTTGCCATGGTACACGGATATAGTAAACTATATAGTTACGGGAGAGACCCGAAGTCATTGGTCAAATCAAGACAAGAAACGGTTCCTCTCTTTCGCACGTCACTTCTTCTTCGATGACCCGTACTTATTCAAGTATTGTACCGATCAGGTCATCCGACATTGCATTCCCAATGAGGATATAACCGTGATTTTAGCTTCATACCACTCCAAAGCTTGCGGTGGCCACTTTGCTTCACAAAAGACTGTACAAAAAATCCTACATGGCAGTTTCTACGGGCCAACCATATTTAAGGATGCCCACGAATTTTGTAAATTGTGCCAATGCTGTCAAAAGCTAGGTGTAATCTTAAAACGAAACTCTATGCCCCTGACTCCCATAATCACAATCGAAATTTTTTATTGTTGGGGCCTAGACTTCATGGGCCCATTCCTGAAATCAAATAACTGCGAGTATATACTCCTTGCTATAGAGTATATCTCAAAATGGGTAGAGGCAATTCTAACAAGGTGAAATGATCATCGAATAGTAAGTACTTTCTTAAAAGAGAATATTCTTTCGTGTTTCAAAACCCCGAGGGCACTAATAAGTGACCAAGGCAAGCATTTTTGCAATAGGCCTTTGGAGTCACTCCTCAAGAAAAATGGGGTCAACCACAAGATCGCTCTAGCCTACCACCCACAAACTAACGGGCAGGCAGAGTTGGTTAACCGGGAAATCAAGCATATTCTAAAAAAGATGGTTAGTTTCAATACGAAGGATTGGGCATATAAACTGATCGATGCTCTATGGGCGTACCGTACTGCTTATAAGACAAACTTGGGAATATCCCCGTACAGGCTAGTGTATGGAAACGCATGTCACCTCCTTGTCGAAATCGAACACAAAGTATATTGGACGACACGCTTATTGAACTTTGACATTAAAGAGGGAGGTCATCTCCGAAAACTCCAGTTAGCTGAATTCGAAGAAATACATCGCAATGCGTACGATAACGACAAACTAAATAAGGAAAGGTTGAAGGCTCACCACGATAAAACAATCTTTTGTAAATCATTCGATCCAGGACAAAAAGTCTTATTATACAACTCTTGCCTTCACATAATTCCTGGGAAGCTCCGATCCCGGTGGACATGTCCATTCATTGTTAAATCTGTTTTTCCACATAGGGCTGTTGAGCTTATAAACCCCAAGAACGATGATTATTTCAAGGTTAATGGCCAAAGGTTAAAATCGTTCTTGGAGAACTTCCTACTAGAAGCTAAGTACATCTAGCTAGATGAGCCCAGCTATTCCTCTACATAAACACTAAAGAGTGTTCTTACATTGTTGTTATATTTATTCCGTTTACTGCACTTAGTTTGTTTTATTCATTTCTGTCTTTTTGAATGTGTCATTGCATTTAACCCACTATTCTTCATTATCTATCCCCTGCAGGCTGTTTGAAATGAGAAATCATGATGGTACACAGTCCATGTTTTCGATTGGTTCATGGGCTGATTCAGAAGATTAAAATCCTGCATGGACCGTTGACGAGATTGTGTTTTGCTTTTCATCGTACCAAGGTCCGGATGCCGATGATGTAGTTGACCTGACTCAAGGGTACATTCCTTACAATCATGCCCTCCTCTAAATTAATCCTTTTGAGCAAATGGACCTCCCTAAAGAAGAAGTAGAACCAAAAGGGTATTTCGTTGGAGAACTGAATGATGCACTCTTGGAATAATGGGAGAACGACTCGATGTGGGAACCATGGGTTGAAGAAGATCTACAGGATGTGGTGCCCGAGTGCCATCACGCTATCTTCACATATGTGGATGACTTCATCGTTATCGAGTCGATTCCATATATTTATGTGCACATGAGCTATTTTTTGTTCCGACTTCAATACCCCCTATCTGCTAGTGCGCATGGTTTTTATCCCGCCAATAGTGAGGTTAACTCGTTGTCACATTTCATTTTCTTTTGTTTATATTTATTTATTCCTTTATTTTCGTTCTTGCGGTTGTGTTATTTAATTTCCTTCCCTTTTGTTTTCTTTTGATTGCCTTTGTCTAGGATTATCACTATGTTTCACAATGGTCTGCCGGTGTTCCTTCCGCACCAACTGTTTCATGGACCTGGACCTTACATAGGGTCTCCTGGTACTCCGCCGCAAGAGAGCACACAATTGAGAAATTATTCTCCTCTATCAATGTCTCCATCCGGATCACCTCTTACCTGTGCAATCAATTCATTGGAGGATTCAGACACTATCGCTGATATTCTGGACGCTTTCAGATCTTTCTAGAATCGTGAATTATAGCGTTTTGCCTCCAACTATGAAGATTTGATGGAGTACGAAGCATTTGGCGGAAGATGAAATTTTCATGCTCGAAGAATAGTGACTCGCTTTGGTTGTGTTGCTTCGGTTGTGTCATGTCGTTTGATTCATCTTTTCTCAATTGAAGTGTAATGCTGGACAAAAGGATTGTTAGTTTTGCTTTTAATTTTTAGTTTCTCTTTGTAATAAGGTCTTTAGTGCCAATTTGGGGGTTATAATTTTTCAAAATGGATGTTATTAAAAAGTTATATTTATAAAATTTGTAACTTTTACTATCCTAATGGTGATGCCTGGCTTACATGTCTGTGTTTGCACTGCTTTTAGCATGTTCTTGTATGTCCAGATCTGTTTATGTTAGTTGGGGGTATATAGGGTTTTTGTCTAAAGTGTCCTTACAATTTTTGTTCGATCGATTGATCCTTGTTCGATCGATCGAACTTTTCACCCATCAATCGCTTGAATGAGCCTCAATCGATTGAAAGTTCGATCGATCGAACCTGTTCAATCGATCAAAACTTGTATTTAAATGAGGCATCTCCCAGATGCTTCATCAGCTCTCTCCCTCCCTCATCACCCATAAGCGATTGTACACAGCAAAGAGAGCTCGAGGCGATTTTGTTATCTCCCTACCCAATCTCATTCACTAAGGAGTCCGACCTCCCCAATCATCATCATCATCACCCCCTTCTCCCTCTCGCTACACTAGACCCGAGGTAAGGATTCCATGATCCCCCTAGTCAAATTCTTGTTATAGCCTTATGGGGGTGCCCCTTCATTGACCTTAAAACTTATTCGTTGCTGTTTTTATCATGTATTTTGTTTTCTCATTTCATTTCTTTGACTGTTTCTTGTCCCTGCATTTCTACTGTGTTCGATCGATCGAACTAGGCTCAATCGATCGAGCCTAGTCCCTTTTAAATCGATCAAAAAATTCTTCGATCGATCGAACAGTGTAGTGACAATTTCCTTTATACTTTTTTTTCCTATTTTCATTTATCTTTTCTTTTCAATTTCACTTTTAGGTCTCCCACCATGAATCCTGCGATGGGCTATCATCAGGAGAAGCCTTTTGACCTGACTATACCAGACCTGCCATTCAATCATGGGTTCCAGAATATGTTTGATCATTCTTGGTACACACAGTTCTTTAGCCACCGCAAAGTCATGTTGGAGTTGCCCCTAGAAATGGAGTGTCTTTCAGCACCATGGTTCTTGGGAAAGATTCAGGCGATGCCACAATGGTATCAGATGTTGACCCAGCCTAGATAGGTTAATATCTTGTGGGTGAGAGAGGTTGCTACCATGATGATTAAGGACCCGGCCGCACCATTCACGTATCGATCCTACTTCTGCGGCCGAGAGATCATTTTCAGCCCTTCGACTTTATCGGCTACTTTAGGTGTCCCCGAGGAGCCTGAGTGTGACTGTCCCCATAGGGTAGGTACTCCTGAGATCCCTCATTCCACCATAGTGTGTGAGATTACAGGCGGGGCTATCCAGTTCTGGAATGGCTCATCGCTTATCGAGGATAGACATCTCACATATGATTGCCACATACTCCACTTGGTGCTTAGTAATTGTATTTTCCCGACTTCATACCACGAGAAGATGGCAGCATGGTATGTTAGGGCATTGTACTCTATAGGGACGGGGAAGCGGGTTTGCCTCCTGCGTTCATATATCGAGTTTTTGGTTCAACCTAAACGCTACGTTTCTGGTAGGAAGCACCTAAAAGGTGCTTGGGGCCTTCAAAGTGTTGTGGCCTGAGCTGGATTGCTCCTCCTCACTGCTGACGCATCCCAAACTTCTTTGACCAGATTTAGGGAAGCAACAGCCCGCCTCTTAGATGCACAGAAAAGGAAGAGGAAAGGAAAGGAAAGGAGAAAGTTGGAGCGAAGAAGAAGAGGCGATGAGGGACTGGTACTGAGGGTGTCACTTCTGAAATGTCGACAGAGGCTTTGGAGCTAGATTCAGAGGAAGAGGTTGATCCTGTTGAGGAGGTTGCGCAGTTCGAGCTGAGACAGCGCTCTCAGGCTTAGGCCCAGGGAGAGTCGTCTTCCGTGTCTCTCCAGACTCTTCACTTATTGATTATTGAGGAGAGCGAGGCACGGATATGGCTCGAGGGCAAGATGGATCATATGACAACCTTATTGGAGGCGATCTTGATACTGATAGGGGTAGATTAGTCTATTCACACAGCTTCACATCCACCTACTCTGCACCACCCACCACCGGTCCATCTTCTTTTGTTTTGCCACCATCTTCTGATCCTGGTGCTCCATCTACATCCACAGCTCAGCCTACTATTTCTGATACTCCACCTCCACCGCCTGCTGATCCCTATGCCCCATCATCATCATCTGCACCACCTCCAGTCGTGGCTGACCCATCATTCTCTACATCAGCTGCTCGACTATGAGTGACCCGACGACGGCTACTACTCTTGGTGAGGGTGGAGATGAGTATGCTGCTGCTGCACCGATCGTGATTTTATTTGATGTTGGTGATGATTAGATTATGTCCGTTGAAAGTGGGAATTTTTTTGCATTTTGTTTATTACTGTTCTCTCTCTTCTCTCTTAGTTTTCTTTGGCTTTTGTGGATATTTTGGGACTGTTGGATTGTTTGGACATTATTATCACTGCTCTGTGCTTTTTTGTTTTATCATTCTGGTGATTGGATATGTTATTATGCCTCGATCATGTTTTATAATTATATGTCATTTCTTTTGATCTTGGCTGCTTGGAGATTATATTTTTGGTACAGGTTACTTTGTGTTGCTATTGTTATTTTGCTTCTATCAGGTGATATCCATCTATTTGCATTTGAAAATCAACTTCTGAGGACATTGTCATTTTCAGTTGGGGGTGGAATGTAGATAGATAATCACTTGCACATGTTTATGCTTAGCAATCTGGATAACTTTATTACACATATCATACAATCTCGATTAGAATTGGATTAAAATGAAAGAATTAAAAATTGAATTAAAATTGAACAAATGTTAAAACAAAATTTTGAAATTTTTATTTTGAACTTTATTGGTAGAATGACTTTGAACATTCACTTTTGCTTAGATGTTACCAAGCAATGATACATTCATAGTAATCTCATTTTGTTATGAATTAAATTCACGCATTTTTCTAGTTTCACTAGGATGATTGCATGTGTTGACCTTTCTTGTATCCAACATCCATATGCACGTGTTGATAGCTATGTAGAAAACCTAAAAATAAGTTGATATGACTATTGTGTCTAAAGAACGAGTAGTGGAAACTAATGACATAAATTCGAATTATTTTGTCTTGAATATGCGTATTAAATTCATTGCGCTAGTCTCAATTAATTCTTTCCTTCCGGCTGCTTATTAGAGGAGAACGTTCAGGATTTACCAACTAAACTTAGTGAACACTGAAGTGCTAAAACTAAGAAGTTAAGAAAATGATTTAAGCCATCCTTATTTGCTCCTTACCTTTTTCATATACCTGTATCAACATTCAAGAATCTATTTTGTTCTCAACCCCACACTGATTAAATATTGCCAATTCTAGTATGGAAACCTGAACTCCTAAATCTTATACTTTAACCTCAATGAACCCCATTGTGCATCTAATATGATTAAACTATTGAAGTATGGAAGGGAGTAGTTCTGGGAGTGACCTTATAAAAAGAAATATACAAGGAGATGTTTGAATGTGGAGTACATCCACGTTCCAAAAAAAAAAAAGGAAAGAAGAAGGAGTAAAGAAAAAATAACATATATGAAAATAGAGGATGGTTGGAATGAAGTGAAGTAAAATTATTAGACTCCATCACATGCTGAAGATGTGCGTTTCCTTCTCCTCTTATTTTTATCCTACTATATAAAAACTGAAAAGCCAAAGCATTAATGATTCTTAACAACTTAGTTGAACATGAACGTGTAATTTGAGTTATCCACGGTATTTCGCTCCTCTAGTAAGTAGTATCTCCTTCATGAGACTATACACTCTAAATGTTCGTCCTTTATTCAGTTAGGTGTGAAAGCACTAGTAACCAACATACCATTCTTATCAAAGCTTTCACACCATGTGCGATCATTATTAAACAAGTTTCTGAAAGATGTTCATTTTTTGAGTGTAAACCCATGTGAGAATTGAGTTGAAACTACAAGTTCTGAGGGTATGATAGTCTAAACAACTCTAAATAAAGTTTGATGCATAGCTGTTGATTTCACACACATACGGATACATTACTGTGATATATATGTGAGATCTATCTTGGTGGCATGAGGAGCATGTGAGTTTCTTTCATGATTTGTTTGAGGTTGATATGTTTTGTAGAGCTAAGTTAATAGCTGAATGAGAGGGAGTGTTCACAAGTTATTCTACATCTTTTTAAGCTTAAAAATTGAGAATTTTGTGGGTATATTCACTGCAAACCCTCACGAGATGACACTCGTCCACTAGAGAGAACCTAGGGGTTTAACGGCTTGTTGCATTCGCTAAATTCAACTGCGATTCCTGCGAAAGTGAGTTAGGAAGTTTGTCTTTCTATTTAGATTAGTTCGCATTAGTTTATTTTGTTTAGTCATTGTAGTAATATTTTAGCTTATTTTTATTTTCGCTTTATTGCTAGGGACTAGCAATTCGCTAGTTGGGGGTTGTGACAAGCGGGGATATTTGTAAAATATAACCGCACTAAAAGAAGAAAATACATCAACTTTGCTTACAACTCCCCATTATATCTGCAGTTTGTAATACAACGCCAGTTTTTATATAATATGACTAATCTTTGATAAGTCATGCTGTTTTAAGGTATTATTAGTGCAGATTACTGTTTTGCTGGGTGCAGGGCTCGATAATAGGATAAAAGGAAAGCTGGATTAAAAGAAAGGCAATTCAAAGATGAAAAGTACAGTTCAATCGATCGAAGATCCATCAAGCGATTGAGGTTTCAATCGATCGAAGGTTGTTCAAGCGATTGAAGATTCCAGAAGTTCAATCGATCGAGTGATGTTCGATCGATCGAACATGGCTTTTATCAGAACTTATGCGCACGCAGCAGAGACGGAGTTTTTAACCTTAGCTCTAGGTTTTAGTATAAATATTCATTTTGTATAGGTCCTTAGGGATGCATACTTTACTTTTCATCAGTTTATAGAGAGAGTTAGAGAGGTTACATTGTTTTGTAGGTTTTCTCAAGGATTATTGTCATTTTGTTTTGGTTTCTTATCAAGTAATTGTAGTTTGTTCGTTCTAGGTTTTGTCACATTACTTTATTTACATTCTATTTTGTTAATCTCATAGTTTAACCTGTTAGATTGTAGCTTTGCACGTTATCTAATGTAAACCATTAGTTTTTATAGATTTTATGTTTAAATCCCAACCAAACACAACTTTAATAAATATTTACATTAAAAACAAATCTGAGACACTCCAGACCATGTCTGAGTAGTCCTAAGGTTGGGAGATCATGATGAAACATCGATCTCTAGCCTCTGCCATATAACAGTTTGAAACCTGCGTTCGATCGATCGAAGTTAGTTCGATCGATTGGACTAGAGATACAGTCAAGCGATCGAAGACATTTTGATCGATTGAGAGTTGACGAGATTTGATCGATCGAAAGTCCGTCGATCAATCAAACTCTCTAATTCTTAAGAATATCCTATGAAGTATTCATAGACTTTCTGCTTTAGAGATTTGTTATCAAACTGTCCCCAAATGCTCAGTTTGTTAAAACAGTCTCTGAACTGCATTTTTCTTCAATATCTTTTGCAAACCACCTTCAATGCTAACACCATTGTAGGTGCGAGTCTTAACTATTATTTTAAGCCGCTTTCATGTGTTTCAAATTAACTGTGATGATATAGTCCCGGTCATGAAAGGGCTATGGATTCTTTATTTTTAGAGAAATACGGGATACTGTAGAAGATGTACTCTAGTGAGCTTTAATGTAATTGCATGGTAGATGGCTGGGTCACTGTGGATTCGTGTGATCCCAACAATTCCCTTTCATTAAGAAAAACCGTTTTTAAAATATCGCTTTAGTTAATTAGTTAATCATTAGTTTAATTTAGTTGCTTTACATTTAATAGTGATACTTGTGGAACTTAGTGTTCTGTACTATTTCTTGCATATCGAATTTTGTTTTCCTTTTTTTGAGTTAATCTAGGTTTTTAGTTTTCAACCTTCCCTATGGGATCGACTTGGTCTTAACCAGATTACTACTTGCACGTCTACCTACACTTGGGTATAGTACACAAGCGTACACAAATAAATTCTCGTGTCACCTCCGTCTCTCGAGGCTCAAGCAACAAAGCGCCGGTCCCTGGGTGTCATCTTATTTGTGTTTTGTATGTGGTTCGACCCTATTAATTAAGAGACCTATGTCCACGTGTGTCGAAGCACTTTCACTAACAGATCTCCGATGGCTCTTGGTGAACCAACAAGAAAGACGGTACTACCAGAAATCGGTCGGTATATGCGTGTGAGTGTTGTGTATTGCTCTCCTATTGAGTTTGTATCCCCCTCCTAATAGGGGTGAGGGGTCTCTTTTATAAGTGCAAGAGACCACTCATACAAGGCAAGTGAGCTGATTAGGAAGCTCAATCTATTAACAATTGATTAACACAAATCATGGGGGTTTCCTAAGTGGATTAGGAAATAACTTGCACTTTCCCTTGGTCTTCTAGTTGGGATAGAAATTGCCTAGAATATTTATGGAATAAGTCATGAGACGCGCCCGAGCCACATCTATTGGTCGATGAACCCGCACCGTACTCCCGAGCTGTGAGCCCATACCGGGCGGTCTTGGCCGGACGGCTCGTGATGGCTGTATGGCGAGCGCCCTCTACGGATGACCCGGCATCTCCTGACTGAGGTGGCCATTTGACTTTGACCTGATATTTTTGTACCTATCAACTTGTATGGGTGGGGATGTTGCTCTTTCTTCAAACCCAATTTTTTGACCGCTTCTTCAGAAATCATATTCTCACAGCTGCCCGAGTCTATTACCATTCTACACACCTTTCCTCCGATGGTACAAGTTGAATGGAATATATTATGACGCAGCCACTTGTCACTATCAGTCCGAGGAGTAAGGTAAGATTGCCTCACTACTAGCAGTTGACCAACATCGGCCTGCATGATCTCCTCTTCTGGGTCTGCCGTGTCATAGACTAGATCGCCCAATTCTCCCTCAAACATAGCATCTTGTTCTCCTGTCAGTAAACAAAGCCCTTTCCTTGCCACTCCCTGATCGGGCAGTCTGCCATACGGTGCCCTGGATCCCCACACTTGAAACAACACCCATTGCCTCCTATGTTTTGGCCCCTGCTGATCTATCCCATAGCCGATTTATTCGCAATAATAGTCTGACTGGTAGTGGTTGTCGGAATTTACAACTGGGCTGGCCCCTGATTACCAGTATAGGTGGTACTAGTTGATCACCTCTATTGCTTCTCAAACTGTAATGCTCTCTGATGTGCCTCTGACACTGATTATGGATCAAACTGTTAGGGATATATACTAAAAGCCATGCTTTATGTAGTTGATTCATTATTTATTTAATAAAATCAGTTATTCCATTTTTATGAGAATCTGCGTGGGCAATGTTTGCATTATATTGTTTATTTAATATTGTGCATGTGTGTCTCTCATTCTACATAGTAGGTGGTTTGGTGTGTAGAGTTTGGCTAACACAGAAGATCAGACTGTTGGATCTTGTAGAATGTAAGATTTTTGTTTATAGTCTTAGATGGGATTGGGCACACCATCGGTAGAATGCAACATGGTGATGTAGTAGGTAGGTCTTGACTGCGGGAAACGGTACAATTTCAACCCGCTATGCTGGTACACTTTGTGTATTTAACGGGACTGACTTGGGGTAATTATCTTTGTACTGACTTATAAGATAATTAATACCTCATGGCTATTATGAGTGCTTATGCTCTAAATCTTAAGTTAATTTATAGACACGTGCATTTGATATTTATACTTTGATCCCTAAAAGGGTGAAATCCTTAAGTAGGTCAATATCTCATTGCATTGGGTGACAATATTAATTGTGTGGTGGATATTAATTAATGATGGAATCTATGTCTCAATTTTGAAATTGATGATATCCCCTTGAGGAAGCTTATAAGTTTTGATTATGTCAAACCCTGCAGGTGGATTTTGTATCCGACATATCAGATAAGTTAAGCAGAGGATCTCAAGGAATTTTAAGAGATTAATTAAATATGATTGTCAGTAATTATATTTAATTAATGGATATCTGTAATCTTAACGTGGGGAGATAATAAACATTTAATAACATGGAGCTCGAAATATATTTTTGAGATAAGGGTAGGAGTGTAATTATAATTCTTTAGTGGTATGAATTATAATTTATGGAAATAGGAATCTGATTCAGTTTGAATAAGGATTTCTAATTCCATAAGGAAGCCTATTCCTTGTTGGCTTCTTATGGTCTCTATCATAGCCTATATATATATAATGTTTTGGCTCTCATCTCAGTTTGCATTTTTTGAAAAAAGCATTATAACTCAGGATAGAAAAGAGAGCGTACAAAAAGGAAGAGCAGAAAATAGAAAGGATTTCAAAAGAGCCCACACTCAGTTCGATATTCTGGCAACAGAGGAATACGTTAGAAGATCGTGAGCTATTATCGTGCCCATGTTCTCGATTCGTCTACTACAGCAATCTGTTTATTAAGTTCAAGGTAACCCTAGTTCTGCCCTTGTAGGGTTATTATATCTTTCACAAAAAATTTTTACAGTACCAACGTATACGCGCTGTCAACGGATTCTGGGAACGCAGTTTCCTAACACAAACATGTTCAGTGTATCCTTAAACTTCTCTGGAAGCCCATCGATATATCGCGATACCAACTGTTCCTCCATCTCTACAAGATCATTCTGTGTTACTAGCCAATAAAATTCAGTACTGTACTCGTCAATGGAGTGGTTACCTTTTGTCAGATTATGTAGTTTCTGATACATCAACCTTATGTAGTTATGCGGTAAGAACGCTACTCACATATGCTTCTTGAGTTTCTCCCATGACTCCAACTTCTTCTTACCTTGTCGAACCCTCGTCAATTTTGTCTGTTGCCACTAGGTAGCAGCACTCCCACAAAACCTTGTAGCCACCAAAGCAACCTTTTTATTTTCTGGGACCTCATTAAACTCTAGGACTTCTTCCACCGAACTCATCCAATTAAGGAACTCTTCAGGTTGCCCGTTACCCTAGAACTCTGGTATATCAATCTTCAACCCAGACTCCCATCTCCTCGAATCATAGTCATGTGTTGGACACTGATTCCTTGTATCTCGGTTTCCATATAGATTTTGGAAAATGTGATCAAAATCGTCATCATCATTCTCAACCTCAGCCTGTGGCGGATTTGGTTGTGGATTTTGGTGAAGATTTTGAATCTGAATCGCTAATGTAGAAACTTGTAGGGTCAACGCTTCAAGTTGCTGTTCGATATGGTTGTTTCGATCTTGCTCAAGAACATCGGCTACATTGGCAATCCTGGGTGCTCTTCTCCGCGGCATGATTTAGGATTGAGTGATCTACGCTCTAATACCAACTGATGCAGCAAAACGTAGAAATTGTGAGGAAAAAACGCGTTGGATGCAACCTTCTTGACACTTGTTGAATATCGAACGATTATACCAAAAATCAAGGCTCTGTTGTCTTGTTGATTCACACGAATGCCAAGAACAATAGGGAAAAATTGAGAGAAACTCAATGCTATGTTTTATTATCAAAAAGATGTTAAGAAATAAAACAACTTGACAATATATAATCTGACCAAACTTTAAAACGCCAAGCCAAATAAAAAGACAAAAATATCCAAAAAGGCCGAAAAAACATAAAAGTGGCCCGAAACTTATTCAAATAGCATTTTTAGGACCTAGAAATGGACCAAAATGATGTAGGAAACTCAAGTTTGACTAGCCCAAAATTGAATAAGGTTACTCGCCCTTCATTACCAGAAACGAGGTTCGAGGGTCTTGGTACGAGAGGGGAAGGAGCCCAAATAGGACTAAAGCACCCCCTCCTCGCCCTACCGAACGATAGGCCTTGATTCAAATATCCTTGTTCTGAATTCATAACTGGTGTTGTTTCCTCAAACATACTAGATAATATATACATCTCAAAAAGAAAACATCTAAGGAAACTCATGTCAAGAGATTAAATAAAGTAGAAGTTGGATATACATACAATACAAGAGAGAGGTATACTCATAGTGGTTAGTCCCGCCCGGGACCAATGTAAATAAAGGAAACATGTCATGATATATAAAAGGGAACAAGAGAACTTACATTGGGTTGACTCAAGCGGAGTCGCAAAAAGCAAAGAGAAAGGAAACGTGCAATGCAATCATTCAACAATCCTAGATAAGATGTCTCTAACACATAAGCATATAAACTGAGACTATTCTCAAGGAAATGTGTCATTGAAAATAAAGTTGTAAACCTAGAAAAATTCTAAGAGAAAGGATTGAGAAAGTACACGATACATGGGCACTAAGTCACATGTAGACGAGGCAAACCCACAAATCAAAGTCCGGATCCACGACATTCAATTCTCAGCACTAAGACGCCAAGAAATACCCAAGCATTACAAAAACACACGCAAACAAATAATATGCATGATAAACAAGGAAAAGATGTCATCAATCAAATTTCCAAATTCAGCAACCTCTAATGAATCCTATCAAAAGTGGTCTTAAACATAAGCTGGTTTAAAACCCTTTTATAGAAAGTTAGATACATGTCTTAGGGAACTTCTCCAAAAAGTAAAACCTCTTCACCATTTTTGAAGTAGAGAAATAAGAGTTTTGGAAACAATGGACTAGGATTATCCACTGTTCTTGTATAAGTCATAAATATTTCTACAAAAATCATGTGAAGCTCCATTTTGTGTCATAAGAAAGCTATTTCATTGTAGTTTATGACAAAAATAATCCCATGGACATGTCATGATCTTAAGATTTCTGAAAAGTTGTTTTAAATAGACTCTGTTATTCTGGAAGTTTCGTATCATTTGACAAAGGAATGCAAAACATAATAGAAGTTCATGAATCATGTTAATCAAGTTAATCTAAGCTTTTGGTCTCTCATCAAATTATCCTAGATGATTTCTAAACCAAGTTTTATTCATCAATGGTTGTTGAGTGATCAAGGTATGACCATTTTGTATACATGATCATAATTGTAGCTAAATCTAGAAAATTCCAGAATAGTTATATCAACTTCAAATGCTTAGAAAATGATCTTAACTTGATCGTATGCTCACGATTTTACACTACAAAGAAAAATGCTTTTTATGTTACTTTTTAAATTGCATTTATGTCACTTTTATTTCGAGTGACATAATTATTTAACACCCGAGCTTTTTATGTTACTTTTTAGCTTTTTATGTCTGTTTTTAAAAAAAGTGACATAAATAATAAATTATTTATGTCATTTTTATAAAAAGTGACACAAATAATAAAATATTTATGTCACTTTTTTAAAAACCGACATAAATGATAAAGTATTTATGTCACTTTTTATTAACCGACATAAATAAAAATGCGGTGGTAATTTTGTAAATAAAACATTTTATATTTATGTCAGTTTATTTAAAAAGTGACATAAAAAAGATGCGGTGGCAATTTTGTAAATAAGATATTTTATATTTATGTCAATTTCGATAAAAAGTGACATAAAAGTTTTATCTAAAAAGTGACCTAAATGATTTTTGGCGGGCTAATGAAAAGCGCAGGATCTAAATTTTTTTTATTTGTTTTGTTCATCATTCCCAAACTGTCTCTTCATTTCCAAACCCTTCTTCCCAAACCCTTTCTTCATTCCCAAACCCTCTCCAATGCTCTCTCCATCGCACATCTCCCTCCACCACGCCGCCGCCGCCTCCTCATTCTCTCAACTACAGCCTCCTCTCAGCCGCTGTCGCGTGTTCCTTCTCTCAGCCGTAACCACTGCCTTCTACAGGTTTCTCTCTCTCTCTCTCTCTCTCTCTCTCTCTCTCTCTCTCTCTCCAGATCTGGCCCTAAAATCTTACTAGACGACACATAGATTAAGTGAATTGAATTCTTCTTCTCTGATTCAGATTAATTTCTAGATGTGTGTATGTGTGAGCCATCACCAAAACCTAGTTTGGGTCCAAAACTACCTCTACTTTACCTTCAGAAATTTCTAAGTCTCCACCAAACAAACAATGTTTATTATCAAGTTCAATGGACTCATCAAAAACTAGATCTACGAAGCCACCGAGTTCCACTTAGGCTCCAAAATCAGTTCGTCTCAGTATAGCACATTGATTCGCGACTATATTTATATACACATATACATCTATATGTAAGGTTTTTGTAAGGTGATTTTGTTCTATTGATTGATGGTTCAATTAGGGCTTGATCTGCACCGCTGCTGAAAGTGATCGCTTCAAAAATCCTCGAGTGTTTTGATTAGATATCATCATTCTCAAGCAGCTTCAATCAGGTAATTGGTGTTTTGCCAAATTTTACTATATATGATCTCAAAATATGCCTACAGTGTATGACAAAAAACCATTAGTTTGGCAATCATTTTCCTTTTCATTCTTTCTCCTTTTTTGAAAACCAAAATGAAAGTAGACCAAAAACAGGGGGAAAAATATTTAGTAGTTTCAGTTTTCAATTTAACTCACTACAAGAAAGTGACATTTAGTGGCAAATTTTTTAGTTGCAATCAAAATTTTATCACTAAAACATCACTTTGAGTGAGGAAAAGTAAGTTGTCACTAGAGTATCTCTTCAGTCACAAAGGTGAGTTTCGTGGGTAATTATTTGTGACTAATTGTTGGAGCGGGAAAAAATTTCCATTCGGCGGGATTATAGTGAATTGTTTCGCCACTAGTAGATCGGTGATAGTGAGTAAATATTTTAGTTTTTAATGGCACAAATTATATCATGACTGAACTGTTTGGACTTACTCCTTGCTAAAGAAGACTTTCCTTTAAGCGCACAAAATGACATCACATTTGGCTGAGGGTTTTGTACCGAAACTCCTTTTTCAATAACCAAGAGAGAACAACCATTTTGAGTTCTCCAACAAGAGCAGCTCTCGTAAACCTCTCATCCCTATCTCTGATCGGCCGACTATCGCCTTATTCTATGTAGCTGTCTCGCTGAATCGAATAATACTTAGTTGGAAATAGCTTAATATAAAGTTGTTGTTCCCTTCCTATTGTTCACATTGTCCCCAAATTGATCGTATTGTAGTTCTTTCCATGGATATACAAATCTGAGTAGGTCGAACTCATCCTCTAAAATTTTTGTAGAATGAGTTTTGATTACTAATTGGTTTTTCGCATTAATTCCTTTGTTTAACCCATTGTTAGGTTTTATACTTTTTAACACAAATATTTACATCTTGATTTGATTTTCTTGTTTATTCTTTTTATGAGACTGACTGTCTTTATTTTTATTTTTTTTGGTTAACAGTGGTAGTAAGTGCAAGCACTTTTTGAACTGGTGTGTGGTGTTGGTTGTCACAGTCCTCTTCTTCATCTCATGGTGAGCAAGTTCATGTTTTAACCTCTAGTGTGTGATTGATGGATAAATTGATTGTTTCTTGCTTTCTTTTTTTGGTTGTGTCTACTTGATATTCTCTAACTGAACTGTAGTTGCTTATATTAGTATTGTTGCTCCCATTTTTGTTACTTTTTCACCATGTAATTTTCCCAACCTGTGGAAATTGAATAAAAATTTCATTTCTATGAGATTGACAATGGTATAAACCGGATCAAGCATAGTGATGCATGAGCTTTCCTTGAGCTTATAAACAATTGTCAGAAGATTATTTTAACATGATTGTAAACACCTTTTGTAGAAAGTGTAGAAAAAAAATTAGAGAATGCATGTAATATCATATGGGTAACAATCTACATCAGAATCATAGAACATGGATTTGAGTTCATATAGTTACTGTGGTTGGTTTACTTTTTGAGTGCCAACTTTCAGGCTTACCATTACTTTTATTCAAACAATGAGCCCATCACCTATTAGACAATAACAAAAAGTAAATGTTTTTGTGTATCCCTTGTTACAAAACTTGTATTAGGAACTGTAAGACCCTTGCTTACAATGTCCTAAATTTTACTACATTATATTTGCTCTATTGTGTCCTGTTTCTGTGGAAGTTGTTCTGCTTGTGATGAGTAACAGGGCTGGAACAATAGCTTTTTGGACTGCCATTTTCTACAGCTTTTTTTGTTGTGCTTCACTCTATTCTGCTTGCTTTCAACTAAATCTAGTTTGATCTTTTGTTTATCCTCTTTATACCGTGTGACTGCACTGTATTCTCTAGTATGCTTTCGTACTCAATAAACTTGGGCTTTATTTGGTTCTTAGATTTAGTGAGGGAAAATATAAGACAGAGAAATTTTTTTTCCTTCATTTGGTTCGCATGAAAATAATAAGGAAAGTAGGAAAGGAGAGAAAACGTTGAAAAACAAATTGAAGAGAGAATAGGTTGAAAAATATATAACACACTTTGAAAGTCGTGAGTAATGTCCCTTCGTTTATTCATATGTTAGGACTACATTTTAGGAATTTTTAGTATCTAATGTTATTTAAGAGTGAAGGAAAACACATGGGAATATAAAAGGGAACTAGTTTTCCTTTGAGTCTTGGCAAAATCGAGCATTCGTAGGGGGGGCAGATTGGGTGGTCACCTTAAAGTGATAAGGTGGAGTTATTGGGTTTCATAGGTTTTTCAAGTCACTTTTGCTAACAAGCAAAATGTGTTCTTTTCGTTCCCCCCCAATAAATCCAAGAACCAAGAAAAGCCTTAGGCTTTAATTGTTACATTGATTTTATGAGGGAATGAAGAATATATAGAGGAAAACACTTTTCTTTGTTTGGGTAATGAGGAAAGCAATGAGAAAAATAGAAATGGAAAAAACAAAATTATTTATCTTCAATATTGCAGGTCAAATTTTTTATTTTTTTACTCTTTTCGAAATGAATAGGTATATGTGAAGACTTTTAATGCCTAATGTCATTTGAACTTGGGGAAAAACTAAGGAAAACTCAAGAGAAATGGTTTTTCTTCTTGTTTTCCTTTCCTTCTTTTCCATTTCTAAACTCGTGAACCAAGCAATCTAAAGTTATTGAAGAAAAACTTTCAAGTAAATATTAATTAGTGCAACCATTAGACCAGTTAAGCTACACTTGTACACTCATAAAAATGTTTTTTCTCTTTGTTTTGTTAACTCATTGAAGGTTTACTTTGAAATGATCAATGGTATGGAACCAGTGGCATGTTCTTATATGATTTCTCCATTGAATTTACCTATTTTATGCATGAATTTATGCAACACCAGTGTAATCTAAATACAGGGGATGAGGCAACCAAATTATACTTGTAGTTTAGATTTGCTTCCCCAATACTTTGTTAATTGTAGCAAATAGATTTGGTATGTGGTACCACAGACCACACTCTCTTCAGTTGTTGTAGATGGCCTCTACTATTTATTAGTTGTGTGCAGGTTGGTTATGTGTTATGTATAGTATTTATGTTGTTAATTGATGATCATGTAATATCATCCATATAGTTTTTGGATAGAACTCTCAACTCATTGTGTTCCTTTGCAAGTATATGGGGGTGCAGCTAATTTGGAAGCTAAGTTATAGCAACTCAGAGATTTAAGGAGGGTAAACCAGGAATTGCTAGTGCATTGCAGAAAGAAGCACTAGAAGATGCACAGTTCAGAAGCCAATTTGGAACACGATGGACTAGACCACAATCCAGTACTTTAACAAAGAATTTATAGGATAGGTTAAATAGATTTGCAGGAAATTTGAAGCAAGCAGCAGAAAGTGATGGCAGGATTGAGCGTTCAGTGCAAGATTATTCTGAGCTAATGTCAATCCTTGATCGCTGCCCTGTATGTTCTCTTTTTCCTTCTATTTTTTCTTCTGTAGATTCTTGTTTGGTGGTTACGACTTAGGATGTTTGCCTCCCCCATTAGATATGCTCTCATACGTGTGTTATGGGTCATCTGGCACTTTAGTAGGAGAAATTTGTCATCGTGACCCGAAATGAGATAATGAACCATGTTTAATTAAGTTAAAAGGAATTGTAATGTTAGTTCAATTCTGCCTAGTGTTATAGGTTTCTTGACACCAATGCTTATGTCAAAGCTTACACTAGATGTCATATTTCCTAGTTGAAATGAATCTTAACTAGTGTTCTATCAGTCATTCGAAACGAATATCCTAACGTGACAATAAAGTCAAAGGGAATCAATATGATATGTTACCATTGGATGATTGGAAACATCACTTTAATACTAATCCATTTGTTTCCATAGTTATATTTGTAATATGTATTATTCTAGAGTTAGATATAGACCTTTTTTTTTGGAACAACAATTTTATTAGGAAAATAGACAATACAAAAACCAAATTAGCTGTCAACCCCTCCCCAAAAGTAATCCTAAACGACTACACATGCTAGAAAAGCTCTCCAAATAAACCCACCCACCGAAAAGCATCTAATATGAAGGCCAAATCAAGCACTAATGAAAATAAAAACATAGTAAAATGTTAAATCTGAGACAATTTTCAGCAGCATCCGAGTAGCTGCCACTAACCATGACTGCGGAGACATGCCATCCACAACCATCGGCTGCACATTGACTTCACATAGCCATAACAAGAAAGCAAGCTTCCTTAGCCCCAAACAAGCCTTGAGACGCCTATGCAAATAAAAATCGACTTGACATTGGACAGCAGCAACCTGAAGAGTGTAGTGGACAGTGAAGAAACCAAACTTCAACGGAATCTGTAAATCTAAAGTATTGACAAGAAAAAATTAGTGAAATCCATGAAGTCTCAAGAGAACTAGCCCCCAGAGACACACCCTCACTGAGAAGACTTACCCAATTCTCCCGGCCATAGCCCATAGGAACCCCAAACAAAAAGAAACCTACAGCACCTTATCCTTTAAACTAGTAGCCATCCAGGACCACTACAGAGCCCAAAAACTCAACTAGAAAGCCACCCAGAACCAAAGATCATACTAGAAATGAAGTTGATAATGCTAGGTAGCAACGAGGAAACTTTATCGTTCTTGCCACAAATACTTTTAGTCACAAATGCATTCATTAATATGTTTACTTGTTCTTTTCTCTTTTTAACTAGGTGCAACACGTGCGTGGGACACTCTAGAAAAAGTTTTAACTAGGTGCAACACGGGATTATTCATTAATGATTACCTAAGTTCTAGCCTAACATATCCACAGAACAAGGGCAAAACTTTTGAGAAAAAGTTCATCAATATATAGATTTTACTTTCCATAAAAACCAAGTGGGACACTCTAGAAGCCACTTAAGTTTCCTAATCATAGATCGTCAATGATGAAAAGCTCTAATTACATCCTTTGAATCTAAGCGAAATAACATAAACTCACTACCAGCTCTAGTATTTACAACCCCTCCCCCAAAAATAACATAAAGTTGCTTAATCCGGTATGAAAATTAGCAAAATCTCAGAAGGTACGTATATCAATAGAAAAAAATAGAAAGAAAAATTAAATAAATTGAAGTAAAAAGAAGACAAGTATTTGTATAGAAGTAATCATTGAAGACACTCATAAGAAAGGGACACACATTACATTTTTCCAAACAAGATCAGAAAAGTAAAACCCACGTACACACATGTCTAAAATTTAGTCACCTGTGGTTCGTAAATCAAACTTTGAGCTTGGTTTGATTTTAGACAAAATGGGAACTCGCTGATCATTTTTTGTCGCCATAAAAAACTCAGCTTTAGACACTCGGCATAAATCCTTTTCGAAGCTTTGACATGTTCAGCAATTTTTAATTCGTCGACTTTCATTGTGAAGAATTTCTTGTTGTACCTCGTTAAAAATGATTTATTTCGTTCGTTCTATGGAATTAATTAGTTCCTTTCTTTTAGAAAGAAAAAATGTTCAAGTAAGCAAATAGCAAATATTCATTATTTTGAATACTGTTCTCTTTCACGTTTGGTTTAGAAATGTGTTAATATTTCACTAACTCTGTAGAGTCCATGTTTATTAGATTAATTTTCATCACGTTACATAGAAATCTTATACCAAAAAGGTGATCTACCATAAAAGAAATAATGTTCTACAGGAGGTTCACAACTACTTGAGGACACTTTGTCCGGACATGCATATTACTTGAGGTGAGTACGATGAGGAGACACGTTATGCATAGACAAAAACACTGACGATTGGTCAATTCAAACTTGGAGTGTGCCACAGTCATCAGGTATATTTCTGGTTTACCTTTTTTTCTTTCTTCTGTAAGTACTTTCTCTCCTTTCATCTTGAATATTACAAACTCATGTACTTCTAATGTGGAGCAATATAGATTTTTTCTATTGTCAACATTTGGTGCCTGGTTTTCTTCATTCTAGTGTAAATTTGGCCTAGTTCGTAATTTAATTCTACTCATCATAGCCGTATACGACTGTTCGGAACACATATACACATCTTAGCCAAATGCCACGAAACCTTACTCGCACCTCAAACATGCCTAAATAAACTTGCGAGAACTAACGGAATTCATAACGGATTCACGGCTCACAAAGAATGCGAAAAAATGACTTTTTCATCACTTAGACTTGAAAATTCTTAGTTTTTGAGGTTTTGCGTAGTGAACGGTAAACCGCTTAACCAAATGCCACGAAACCTTACTCATACCTCAAACATGCCTAAATAAACTTGCAGGAAATAATAGAATACATAACGGATTCACAGTTCACAAATAATGCAAAAAAAATGACTTTTTCATCACTTAGACTTGAGAATTTTTAGTTTTTGAGGTTTTGAGTAGTCAAACGGTAAACCGCTTAACCAAAAATCACAAAACCTTACTCGCATCTTGAATATGCCTAAATAAAGTTGAGGAAACTAACAGAATGTATAACGGATTCACAGTTCACAAATAATGCGAAAAAATGACTTTTGGATCACTTAGACTTTAGAATTCTTAGTTTTGGGGGGTTTGAGTAGTGAAACGGTAAACCGCTTAACCAAACACCACGAAACCTTACTCGCACCTCGAATATGCCTAAATAAAGTTGTGGAAACTAACAGAATGTGTAACGGATTTACGGTTCACAAATAATGCGAAAAAATGACTTTTCCACACTTACACTTTAGAATTCTTAGTTTTAGGGGTTTTGAGTAGTAAAACGGTAAACCGCTAACACCACAAAACCTTACTTGCACCTCAAACATGCCTAAATAAACTTGTGAGACCTAACGGAATGCATAACGGATTCACGATTCACAAATAATGCGAAAAAATGACTTTTGGATCACTTTTTGAGAATTCTTAGTTTTGGGGGTTTTGAGTAGTGAAAAACTACTTAACCAAATGCCACGAAACCTTACTTGCATCTCAAACATGCCTAAATAAACTTTTGGGAACTAACAGAATGCATAACGGATTCACGGTTCACAAATAATGTGAAAAAATGAGTCTTTCATCATTTCGAGTCCCCGAACACATTTTGGTCTCTCAAAACCCCCAAACATAGTTTTACTCTTTTATTATTTTATATATACAACTAATTAATGAAAACTTTTTCTTTTTTGTAGGTACAAAGTTTCACATTTTGATGGAAAGTTCTAACAAGTGAACCACTTTTTTTGTTGGGCTAATTTTTTGTTGTTGCTTTCATAGTTTTCGTAGTACTTTTTGATGAATATATAATATGTATATGTTATTAGTTTAGCACTTGACTCGGATCGATTGTATATTTTTTTTGTTCATTCCAATATATTAATTGGTTGATATTTAGATGAATGGATGAAATTTAGCAGTTGAAATAGATCATTAATTGATTTGGATTTAATTTTGTACAGGGTGATATTGTGTATATGTACAGGGTGGTATATATTGTTTTTACAGGGTGGTATTTATGTCACTTTTATAAAGTATTTATGTCACTTTTAAAGTATTTATGTCACTTTTATAGTATTTATGTCACTTTTAAGATTTTGATGTAATAATTTTGTTTGGTATTTATGTCACTTTTCTACTTTTATGTCACTTTAGGTTAAAAGTGACATAAATAAAATGGTATTTATATCACTTTTAAGTATTTCTGTCACTTTTAAGACTTTGATGTAATAATTTTGTTTGGTATTTATGTCACTTTTCTACTTTTATGTCATTTTAGGTTAAAAATGACATAAATAAAATGGTATTTATGCCAGGTTTAAGTATTTATGTCACTTTTTATTAACAAATGTGATGGTTTTATTAAACATTTATGTCACTTTTTTTGAAATATTTATGTCACTTTTAAAACATTTATGTCGCCTCCATTTATGTCACTTTTTATTGGAAAAAAAGTGACATAAATACCTATTTATGTCACTTTTTAAGTGACATAAAAAGCCTTTTTCCTTATAGTGAATTACATCGGCATATAGATATATGAGTTACGAATCATCTCCAAAAAGCGGAACATCGATAACTATTATAGATTTTCTGAAATTCAATCACAAAGAGACTATGTTTAAATCTGTCAACCGATTTCTCAACACTTTCTAAAAATAGCATATGGATCCTAGAGGTTCTCAAAACGGATCGAATAAAAGCTAATTCATCAAAGTTTACCCAAAAAATTTGAAATCAATCAAACTATGGGTTTTATGGACCAAATCTTATGGACAAAACCAATTTGCTTTGCTGAAATTTAACTAGTTTATTTTAAAGTGTAAGGAAAATATCTTAGGTGATGGTTGAAGTGTATTTAAAGAGATCAAACTCATAGATCCACTTGATTAACATAATTCTCAATCAATTTAGCCCTCAAGTTCTATGAAGAACTCTAGATCATGGATCATAGGGACTTACAAATATCCTATTGGAGATGAAATTCAATAGGAATTCTAGGTTATAGGAATAATCAAGAGATAAGTATGAACATAGGAATGATCCTTCTCATAGATCATACTTCCAAACCATCATAGAATTCAAAGTAGATACATATGTATAATCATGTATGCATGAATCTATGCTAAGTAGGAAGAGGGAATCAAAATTGAAAATCAAAGTGAAAATCAATCTCTAATTAAAAATTACCAATAAAATCAAAAGAGACTTGGATCTAGCTATGTGAGTGTGTGAAGAACAAGAGAGGAAGAAGATGAGTGTTCTAACAAGGAAAATAAAACTAAACTAGATCCAAGTCTTATAGATCTATATATAAAAGTAGGAATTAGAGATGAATTGTAGTGTTATCACCAAAGTTGAATTGAAGAGTCTTCTTCTTCAAGTATTTTTCAAATTCTTCAAGCACTCATGCATAGAAGTTTTAGGAAAGCAATTGATGTTCAAATTTTTAATCTAATTATCTTGATATTAGTTTAATTCATAACTCACTTCTTCTCTCTAGAAATCTCTCTTAAATTGAAAGTATATTTTTTCAAGTATATTCACTTGTATATACTTCTCTTGTGTATATCCTCTCCTCTATATGTACTTGTATGTCTATATATCCTCTTGTGTGTCAAAGATTATCTCATATGGATCTATATATAGAGTTTTGAAAACTTAACTCTTAAGTTACAGGGTTAAAACAGGATTTTTATTGAGCAGAAAAGGGTTAAAATGGCCATTTCGATGCCTAAACGCAGTTTCTAGGCAATTTTCTCGCAGTGGGATGCTTCTAGAAGGGTCTGGAACTCAAAAAGCGCGATGGAGGAGGCACTATGTGAGTGGTGGCTTAGGTGGGACCCGCCACCCCCTATGTGGGATCCACCACCTACTTTTCCTCCTTGTTTGGTTGCCTTTAAGCTCTGTTTAAAATATTAGGTGCACTACTTTTCCAGATTTTCATAAAAATGCTTTTTGGTTTTCGAAATCGTCCGTTTATGTACCGTTGGAAAGCTGTCGAGTTGAATTTTAGTATCAAAATATTTCAAGGAATTTTGAAATGAAAATTGAAGTCCAATTGAAGCCCGGAATTCCTTCGAAACTTTCGTCGTCTTTTGAAATCAAGCGACGTCTTTTCCAAAATTGCTTTTCAATGTGCATCGATTTCGAACTATTCTTTAAAATTGAATCTCTGGATACCTAGAGTACTGCATTTAGAACATTTCATGTTCATATAACCCTGAGTGAATACGAAATCTGAGAGATGATTTGGACAAAATCGGGATTTATGCATGAAAAAGGGCTTTTCTGAGCTTGAAGTCACTTTTTGAAGTTTGATCTTTCGATTGTGTGGAATCTAGTACCTTCCACGGGTTACTTTTCATCGTCGAATCCTCCAAGACATCCACCCTAAATCCTATCAGTGTGGTCAAAATTGGATGTCTACAGTTTGTCCCTCTTTAGCAGAGTTTGTTGTGAACAACGTGAACTGCAAGTGAGTGCCAAAGCTAGAAGGCACCCAATAACCATACTGAGAGGTTTTAGGAAAAACAAAAAATCCTCAAAAATTAAGAATTTCAAAATTAGAGAAAATCAAGAAATCACGAAAGCAAGAATGCAATGTAATACTGGGTAGAGGCTGCTAAATCTAAGCTACTGTTGGTCGTGCTCCGCTGGAGCTGCCTACGTATCCCTTCCAGGAATCAGACCAGGGCATAGTTCAAGCGCACAAGGAGACAAAGAACACTCAAACAACAACGTATATGAAATGCTCCTATCTTAGGATGTTGATGCAATATAAAAACGTGAATGCGCACGTGCTAGAGGAATCGTCCTCAAGGGTTCCTTAGATGCAAAATCTAATGCAAGTGATGCAACGTCTCACTCTCATAGTCGAATATGTCTAAGGAGAAGTATGCTATCTATATCTTGGATGATTCTCAAAGTTTTGTCAGAGTCTTTCTTCTGAGTCTGAGGCTTGTAGGTGTCATCTATATCTCGAACAACTGCTGAAGTAGCGGAGTATCTTGGATGAATTTTGAAGATAACTTCTGATGGTTTTTGAAATAACGTCTCCTTAAACCCAGATGACTAATGTAGAGTCCTTCTGCTAGGGACGATTTGCTAATGTAGAGTCCTTCTGCTGGGGACAATTTTCTAATGTAGAGTCCTTCTGCTGGGGATGATTTGCTGATGTAGAGTCCTTCTGCTAGGGACGATCTGCTGATGTAGAGTCCTTCTGCTGGGGACGATTTGCTGATGTAGAGTCCTTCTGCTAGAGATGATATGCTAATGTAGAGTCCTTCTGCTGGGGATGAAATACTGATGTAGAGTCCTTCTAGTGGGGACGATTCTTCTGTACTCCTGAAACAGGTCCTTCTTCTAGGGACAAATCTTTTGTGCTTCTGAAACAAGTCCTTCTGTTGGGGACAGATCTTCTGTAATAAGTCTGGAGACAAATCTTCTGAAATAGGTCCTTCTTTTGGAGACAATTCTTCTATTCTTCTAAAATAGGTCCTTCTGCTGGGGACAAATCTTTTGTTCTTCTAAAATAGGTCCTTCTGCTGGGGACAAATCTTCTGTTCTGATGTACAAATTTTGAGAGATACACAGATTCTGACAGATACCCTACTTTTGGAGGTAACCCTGATACACGAATCTGAGATGTACACGAATCTGGAGGCAACATGATGCTGAGAGAAACCCTATATCTGGAGGCAACCCCGGTACTCAATTCTGAAATACACAATCCTAATAGATACCCTATATCTGGAGGTGATTCTGATACATAGTACTGAGAGATACCCTTTATCTGGAGGCAACACAACGCTGAGAGAAACCCTGTATCTGGAGGCAACCCCGATACTCGATTCTGAGATACACGATTCTGATTGATACCTTATATCTGAAGGCACTTCTGATACACGATGCTGAGAGATACCTTATATCTGGAGGCAATTTTGATAGTTGATGCTAATAGATACCCTTCATCTGAAGGCAACATGAATTCTAAAAATTCTCTGCTGGGGAGATCCTATGATCTTGAGAGATGCACGGGTTCTGATTTCATGAATCTGCTAAAGTATACCTTTCTTCTAGAGGTAACTCTGATGATATTTGAAAGTTCTCTACTCGGGGAGATATCTGAGATTACTGAGATGTGAGCACATATTTTGGAGGCCCTGCTGATTCAATCTGAGACTCATCTCGATGGTTCGACTAGCTCACACATTCTTGCAACACGTCGGGTTTATTCTGACCCTTTATTGAATATCTTGCTCATGGTTTGAAGATCTTGTATTCTGACCCATCTTTTATATACCTAACAAATCTATTCTGGATGTAATTCTCGAGTGATAGTAGACCCGAATGTCCAATTTCTGAGTTAATACACAATTAATCCCAAAACAATGGGAGTTCGCTGCAAATCATCAATTCTTAGCTTTTTCAAGCTGCGGTGCCCTTGATTCTTCGTGTGTAGGGACTTTTCTAAATGGTGTTCAACCAAGATTCAAATTCTTCAAGGGTCTTTTAGACAATTTCAACAATTTTCAAGCACTCTTAAGGCTTATACACCAAAATTGGACCAATTCGGGGTCAAAATAAGAGTTCCGGGGGTCAAAACGCAAATATAGAGCAAAATGGGAAAATGGCAGGAAATGAATAGTAAATGGCAGTTTCCCACACCATCCTGGGAGCCGCCAGCCGCAACTTATGGGTTTTAAACCCATTTTTCTTCTTGTTCTTCATTTATCTCATATCCAATACATCACTTCTTTCTTCTAAGGTGTCCAAATCTTGCAATTTCTTGATGTTTTGAGTGATTTCATGCATCAAAACCTCCAAAAACCTTGTTGATTTCATCAACTCCTCTCTATTCTAGGAGATTCAAGTGCCAAGGGTTTTACTATTCATCATCTTCAACCTCTTGTCTTCAAGCTTCAAGCATCAACAACCATGAGCTCCCATGGACAAGGTGAGAGTTCTAGAACATGTAGAAGCAAATTTCAAGCTAGTGGAGCTTCATCAACTCAATCTATGGAGTATCCAACTATGAAGGAGCCACAAAATCACATCTCTAAAAGGGCCTTTCGTCAAGAGGTAACCCATTATTTAATTTTGCAATATTTCTGCTTCATGTATGTGCGCTTTCAAATTCTTGCAAATTCTTAGGAATCATCCTTCAATTTTTCTTATAGAATGTGGTAGGGCACCCCAAAGGTCGTGGTAGGGCACCCCAAAGGTCATGGTAGCCAATGTAAAACAAGCAGGTTTTGGGTCTTTTGTAACCTTTTTGGAAAGACCTGCTAATGATATGGCCATGATCTAAGCTCTTGTTGAGAGGTGGTGGGATTCCACAAATACTTTCCACATGCCTTTTGGGGAGATAACCATAACCTCTCTTGACTTTGCAATGATAACTGGCATCTCATTTGGTGGGCACCATCTTGCCTCTGCAAAGAACATACACAGACACCCCGCCATTATTGAGCGACTTCTAGGCATTATTCTGACCAAGAGAAATCTTTATGGATCGAGTGTGAGCATCACATGGTTTGTCAACAACTTTTGGCCTTCTGAAAAAGCGGCTCAGTTTACTGATATGCAGCTTACCCGTGCTTTTATCTTGTATTTGCTTATTTGGTCTCTTCTTTCTACTCAAGCTGAGCGGATTACACTGAACATGCTTGATAGCCTTTGAAATCTTGAGGAGATCGCAGATTTGACTGGGGCTCTGCTGGCCTAGCCATTCTTTTCAGTCATATGGGGGAGCATTTACGAGGTAAAACCCTGGGATTTTGTGGCTTCTGGAGAGCTTGGGAGGTACTGAAATATTTCCATTTCTAGTTCTATCTTTGATATTCTGTATTTTGATCACTGCTATATATTCTCTTGTAGGTGTAGGCCTTCAAGTATTTTTCCATGACAGCTCCATCATTCTGGGAGGAAGAGATGCATATTTTTCCACAGGCTCTGAAATGGTGTCGCCAAGCCGTAGGTGTCAAGAATGATGCTCATAATGTTATTTCTTATTGAGATTTTCTGACACGTCTCAGATTCAATCAAGTTAACTAGCATCCTTGGGCGACCAATTGGCGATGTGACTGAGATTGGTTTAGCTAGACAGATGACTGGAGAGAGGATTCGCCTTGAGGGTCCCTCTATTCTTGAGTGGTATCTTGGATAGAGAGTGGCTCCTCAGACTGATTTGGGGGATCGTCTCTTAGTTCCACAAGATCTGCCTTCGTGCATGAGGTTGGCGTAGAATCTGAAAGATGAAGATCTTATTGATGCTTTGAACATAATTCCTTCTGCCTCATTTACTCTTTTTTAGAAGAACTATGATGTCTTCAGGGCCACTCTTCTGATGCCTAATTTCCCACTCTCGAATGACCCGCAGGTATTTTCATGGCTTCTTTATTTCTGACTAAATGCTTGTTTTCCCATTTCTCATTGTCATTTACAGGGGAGCTCTTTTGTGGATGGCCCTGGTCGACCTTTACATCCCATTCCTTCTTGTGATTGGCGAGCTTCTACTATGAGTTATATCTTCAGTGGAGATTCCACATGATCTTGTGGAGCCTCAGCTAGTTTTAGAGCAATATGAGTTGGTTCCCTGAGCTATTTTTAATGAAGAACGGGGATATGCACAGGATCTGTGAGCTTGGAGCCTTGCCCGAGAGGGACATGTGAGTACTTATAAATTCATTACTTCTGATTCTTTTGATCCTTCTGATCTTATCTTTTCTTTTGTAGTAGGATGGCATGTGCCAGACTTACATAGATCGAGATGCGGCTCTGGTAAATTTCTTGACCTTTCTTTCTTTCACTGCACTTTCAACCCTGAACTGATTCTTCCTTCTGACAGGTGGCTCAAGTTAAGCAGCTTCAATCACAACTGGAGCAGATGAATGTAGTCCCTTCCAGTGGGGCTAGCGGGTCTAGGTGAAGGCTCCAAATTGATGACGATGATGGCTCTACTGCTTCAGATATGTCTGCTCAATACCCTCGGGCTACTTGTCGTCGCTGATTCCAATGATTACCCCTTTTCATATGTACCCATGACTATCTTTCTTGTTTTCTTGCTTTTTGTACTGAGACCGAAGTTAATGTATTTTGTTTGAGACTTGATGGGTTTGTACCCTTGAATTTGCTTGATGCTACTTTATGCTATCTTCTAATATTGTATTGCATTCCTTGTTACGAGGTTAATTTGCTTGACACTTTGTACACTAACACAGGACTCAGTTACCGGGAAAGGAAATTTCCTGACGATTCCTTTACATGACAATGTCTTCAATTTTTTATGCTTGAATTTCTGAGGATTTGCATGTTTGAAAATGAAAATTTTATTTTGTGGCAGGATATTGAATTAGCTTTGCATATAATCTTGGAGCTTTGAAATTTTTCACATAAAGTTTCAGTCTTGACATTATACTCACACCTTTAGATTGCTTGAGAAGTTTTCAACTTAATATCAAGAATTACTAGATTTTTCATTTAGGTTCTTAATTCTAATAGCTGAGCGATCCAGAGAGAACAGGTATTAGGGTATGGGCAAATGACAGTTTGCCTCTAGTTAAGAAGGATAAATGGAAGTTTTGGGCAAACACAATTTGCCCCTAGTGTGGCAGTGATATCTTAAGGTTCTGGAAAACTTGAAAGTTTGTCCCTAGTTTGCAAGGTTTAGGGACCGAGAGCCAAGGAAGCTCGCCTACTTATCCTCAAGTGGGAATCAGGTCCAAAGTAGTTCGGCCGAGGTTTTGAAAGAAA
The DNA here is from genome assembly GCA_033977485.1 of Hydrangea macrophylla. Lineage (NCBI taxonomy): Eukaryota > Viridiplantae > Streptophyta > Magnoliopsida > Cornales > Hydrangeaceae > Hydrangea > Hydrangea macrophylla. The sequence goes on from CM066992.1 coordinate 2,033,528, forward strand.
GTATTTGATATGGCTTAGTGTTTTAGGAGTAGTGACCAAACCGAGTAGGTTGCCTACGTATCCCCAAGTGGGAATCAGGTCAAGCGTAGTTCCTCGAAGGCTGGAGGTTTTGAAAGAAAGGTTTTTAAGCATAATATTTCTTAAGACGGTCAATGTTAATTGGCTGATTGAATTCAGCTTCATCTATATCCATCAGGTATGCTGATCCTCCAGAGAGAAGCTTCTTGATGATGTACGGACCAACCCAATTTGGCTTGAATTTCCCTCTAGGATTTAAAACTAGTGCTTTTAATTCTTTAAGCACAAGGTTGCCTTCCTCAAGTTTTCTTGGACGGACCTTTTTATTGAATGCTCGGGCTATTCTTCTCTGATACACATGCACATGATCAATTGCAGTCAATCTCTTTTCATCAAGTAACATTAGCTCTTCATATCGGTTTCTTAGCCAATCAAATTCTAGAATCTCGGATTCTACCACAATTCTTTGCGATGGTAGTTCTATTTTGACTGGGAGTACTGCTTCCATTCCGTAAGCCAAGGAGTAAGGAGTGGCTCCTGTAGATGTCCTGATAGATGTTCTATATCCCCATAATGCATATGGTAGTTTCTCATGCCAATCTCGGTATATATCAGTCATCTTTCTTAAAATCGTCTTCAAATTCTTATTAGCTGCTTAAACTGCCCCATTTGTCTGTGGCCTATATGGTGCTGATATATGATGCATGATCGTGTATTCTTCTAGTAGATCCAAGACTTGTTTCTGGAAGTGGCTGCCATGATCGGATATCAACTCATGAGGGACCCCGTATTGACAGATTATATTTCTTCTGATAAATCAGGCCACATCTTTAGCCTTCAATGTTTCATAGGACTCTGCTTCCACCTATTTTGTGAAGTAATCAATTGCTACCAGGATGTATTGACGTCCATTAGACGCCTTTGGGGTTACTTCTTTAATAACATCTATTCCCCACACTAAGAATGGCCAAGGGGTAGTCATGTTGTACAGTAGTGATGGTAGCACATGCTTCATATTGGCATGGATCTGACACTTATGACATTTTCTGACATATTCGTAGTAGTCTTTGTCCATCGTATTCCAATAATATCCTTGTCGGATGATCTTCTTGGCTAACATATGTCCACTCATGTGAGGACCACACACCCCTTCGTGAATTTGCTCCATCATTTTCTTCACATGGTTCCCATACAAACATGTCAAGTTGAATCCATTGTACGATTTCTTTAGCAGACTTCCACCACAAATCATGAATTGAGCTGAGAATCTTCTTATGGTTCTCTTGTCTTTCTCGGATGCACCTTCTGGATATACCCCATTTTCAATGAAGTTCCACATGTCTGTGTACTACGGAGGTTCTTCTGCTTCCTTTATTTCCCCGATCATCTCATTAGACTACTTTTCTCTTTGTTCAATCATCAATGGAGTTAACTTTATCCCCACATGCATTTCAATCATTGATGCTAAAGTAGCCAAAGAGTCCGCTAGCTGATTTTCTTCTCGAGGTAGGTAGAAGAACATGATGTGCAAGAAGCGGGTTCGTAAAGAATCAAGGTACTCATGATAAGGCTTCAACTTTTCTTCTTTAATTTTCCAGTCTCCTCGAACTTTGGATATGATCAAATTGGAATCCCCAAATACATCAAGTTTCTTCACGTCCAAAGTTAATGCGGCTTCTAACCCCAAGATACAGGCTTCGTACTCAGTTGTGCAATTGGTAGAAGTGTACTTTAATTTAATAACGAACGGGGTATGTGCTCCTTCAGGAGACACAAGGATGATCCCTACTCCATATCCTTGCTGGTTTGCAGCTCCGTCAAAATACATTTTCCACACATCCTCTCTTAATTCCATCAATCCTTCATTACGGAACGTGAATTCTTCTTCATTTTTTGGATTTATCGAATGTTCTGCCAAATGTTCCACGATAACCCTTCCTTTAACAGATTTACTCGTAGCATGCGTTAAGTCAAACTCAAATAGCATCAAGGTCCATCGGGAAATTCTGCCAGTCAATGCTGGTTTCTCACAGAGGCACTTTAAAGGATCCATTTGGGAGATCAAAATAACAGTGAAGGCCAACATATAATGCCTTAGACGACGAGTGGCCCAAACCAGAGCCCAACATGTCTTTTCTAGTGGAGAATACTTCATATCGTATCCTGTCATTCTCTTGCTCAAATAGTAAATAGCTTTCTTTGTATGCCCTTCATCTCCTTCTTGTGCTAACATGCATCCTATAGCATTTTCTGACACCGATAAGTACAACAGTAAAGGCTTCCCTGATTTCGAGGGTGAAAGAACTGGTGGGTTCAATAGATATGTCTTGATCTTGTTGAAAGCTTCTTGACACTGATCGTCCCATTCAAATTTCTTCCCTTTTCTTAACAGACTGAAAAGTGGATCACAAGTAGCAGTGAGCTTAGATATGAAGTGACTGATGAATTGGATTCGTCCCAGAAATCCTCTTACTTCCTTTTCATTTGTTAGAGGAGGCATATCCATAATAGCCTTGATCTTTGTGGGGTCAACCTCAATTCCCCTCTGTGTAATGAGAAATTCTAGCAGCTTTCCTGTGGTTACTCCAAAAGTACATTTCTGTGGATTTAATCTCATCATGTATCTTCTCAATCTTTCAAAGAACTTAGTAAGGGCAGCTAGATGTGTACTCCTTTCTTTGGACTTGACAATCATGTCGTCCACATAGACTTCTACCTCTTTATGGATCATATCATGTAACAAAGTAGTAGCAGCTCTTTGATAGGTTGCTCCGGCATTCTTTAACCCAAACGGCATCACTCGGTAGCAGTACATCCCCCAGTGAGTAGTGAATGTGGTATTTTCTCTGTCTTCAGGTGCCATTAAAATCTGATTGTACCCTAAGAAACCATCCACGAATGATAACAACTCATGTCTGCTGTGTTATCTACCAAGACATCTATGTGTGGAAGCAGAAAATTATCTTTGGGACTAGCCTTGTTCAAATCTCTGAAATCAACACATACTCGGATCCTTCCGTCCTTCTTTGGCACAGGAACTATGTTGGCTATCCATTTAGGGTATTCGGTTACCATCAGGAATCTAGCTTTCAACTGCTTCTCAACTTCTTCTTTAATTTTCAAAGTCCATGCATCTCAATTTCTGCTTAATAGGTTTTGAATTAGGAAAGAGAGGGATATGGTGTTGGACAATCTCTGGATCAATGCCTAGCATATCTTCATAAGACCAAGCGAAAACATCTTTAAATTCTTTTAATAAATTGATTAGTTCATTTCTTCATTGTGACGTGAGTGTGGTGCTAATATGATTATTTTGTGGATTATCTTCATTATCCAAGTTTATTAGCAATGTTTCTTCAATAATCTTGCATGTAGATTCATTTTCAATTTCAATTAATCTTTGCAAGTCCTCAGAAATTTAAAAATCAAGATCATTAGACACGGAAGAGTAAGCAAAATCTTCGTTCCTTTCATTAATATTTTTGGGTACATCAAAAGCAAAGGCAGACTTAACATTACGGCTTATATTGGCCTTTACAGACTTCCGGGGGAATGGGGGAGGGGATTTGTTGACTCTTGATTCTATCACCCAATTGTTCAGAGCTCCCTCTATTGGCTTGATTTCTTTTACATATCTCAATGCTTCTTCGGCATCCATCAGCATGTTCAATTCTTCACCCATTAGCATGTTCAGATCATCACTTGTCATCAGATCAGTCCAATCCTGGAGCATACAGGAATGGATCCTCATAGTCGGAGAACTCATGCTTGAAGAAAATCTCGAACCCAGGCTTGATGCTCTTGGTAGCCGGATCATACCACGGTTCAGGGAATCCACAAAAGGGGAAGTCATCACCTTCCTTCACGAAGTACCCATTCAGGATTCTCGGCCCAGAAACAACCATTGGTTCTTTTCCTTTTATCATGTGCTTCTCATCTTCTTTAGTTAATTAATGTCCAAGCCCAGGTTTATCTTTCTGTTCATGGAAGTTAGGTGGTTCGTTTATTCCTTGTTGACGACGACCCAGTCCCATTCCAAGGAAATAATTCATCTTTCGTACCATGTGAGCCACTTTAGGATTTGCATATTGGTCAAAGTACAAAGACATGACTTCAGGGATCCAATTCTCTCCCACTTCTTCTTGCAGATCTTTGATAATTGGGTTTTCCTTCTCAAACATCTTTCTATACTCGCGTCCGGTGATGAATGGCCTCTTCTTCTTGAACGGAGTGATTTCTTTGCCCCAAACAGATGCATCAGGAAATCTCTTTTCTTTGTCATAACTGAGTCGATCCCAAACGGATTTCTTTTGTTGGACTCCATCTAGTATTCCCACAAAGTTGAATCCTCTCAGTTCATTTTCTTCTTCCGATGTCTGGACTTCTAGTACAGGGTCATGGCTTGTCCCTTCTTCCTTGATCCAACTGTCCCCAAAGAATGTAACTACATCCTCTTTCCATATGAACTTCACTTTCTGGTGGAGAGTAGAAGCGACTGTATTAACTACATCCTCTTTCCATATGAACTTCACTTTCTGGTGGAGAGTAAAAGCGACTGCATCATTAACCACGGGCGTCCCAATAGCAGATTGAAGCTAGCTGGAATATCAATCACTTGGAATTCAGCTTCTTTGTTCAATGGCCCAACTTCAATTTTTAGCTTAATCATTCCCACGATAGCCCTTTTAGTATTATCATAGCCCCTCACAGTCTGTGTTGATGGCAAGAGTTCTGAAATAGATAGTCCCATTCTGAGAGTCGTTTAGAGAGGACATACATTCAAAGCTGATCCACTGTCTACCAAGCAAACTGGTACTCTATTCCCCAGGCAATGGATAGTGATGTAGAGAGCCCTATTGTGGTGTGCCCCTTCTGGTGGTAAATCTTCATTTGTGAATGTATTTACAGGCTTATGAGATTTTTCAGAGATCATGTTCACCAAATCTTCAGGAGTAGTGTTAATAGAAACATCCAATCTGTTGAGTGTATCAAGCATAGCCTACCTGTGTTTGTGAGAGGTTGTAAGTAATCCCCATACTGAGATCCAGGCTTGTATTTTCTTCAACTACTTTAGGATTTCATCCTCTTCTTCGCTCATGGCTCCCTTATCAGCCAATTTTGCTTTGACGACTCCTTTTTCATTCCATGCTTCTTTTCCACGATTTTCCAACTCATGAGGTTTGAAATGACATCCAAAACGGGTCAAGTGGTTGGCTTCATTAGCGATCCAAATAGACTCAAGTTATTTGGCTAACTTTTCAGTGCCAATAATGACTTTCCAAACAGAATCATTGGGGATTATGGTGTTATTAATGGAATCTTCCTCATCATCATACAACCAGTCTTCTTCTTCTCCCATCATTGCAATGATGTCATCATCTTTGAATTCAAGGCTTTTGACGGACTCCACAAATTCTTTTATCGGCTCATTGATTTCTTTCTCGGTGATTGCTCCTATAGGTTCTTCTTCTTCATACCAAATCGAATCATCAGTGATGGTATTAGGATTCCACCATTCGATTGTGAGATTTCCGTTGGCTATTTCTTCTTCAAAGGCTAGTGATTCTTCAACCCATTCTTCTTTTTGTACATTCCTCAAGATACAAATTGTAGCATTTTTCGGGAGCTGAACATCTATAGCTGCCTGATCCAAGGATGTGATGTAGATCATAGGGTTATAAATCTGAGACCCTTCTTCCACAAAATTGACATTCAGCAGGTTCCCCTCATGATTAGGGAGAGGATTCTTCTGAACATTTGGCTGAACTGGAGGAGGGAAAATGACCCCTTTTTCAATAAAGTCTTCAATCTCATGACAAAGTCTCCAACATCTATCTGTGTTATGCCCACAGCCTTGATGAAAGTCACAATAGAATTCAGTTTTGAAACCCGGTGGAAGCGGATTGGGTTCTGGATTAGGTTCCAATTTCTACAAGTACCCCTTTTCTAGCATTCTCTCAAGTGCGATGCTTATAAACATTCCCAAATTAGAAAATTCTCTTTTTTCTTTTGACTGCTTTTGACTTTCCTCTTGTACTAGTCATGCTTCGGCGCTCTTTCTAAAAAGGCTGAGGAGATAGCATGTTGATGTCAGCAGGCTGATGATAGACTGGCCTTTCTGTCTTTCTGTACCGATTGCTCGTGCTTGCTTTCTTGATCTTTCCGTCCCTGATGGCATCCTCTATTAAAGTCCCCACATCAAATAGCTGTTCAAAGCTCACAATGGACTGGAATTCTAGCCTCTCAAAGTACTTGGAATGTAGGTTTCTGATAATCATTAGGACTTGATATTTTTCTGTCGGCCTGCTAGTCATCGGAGCAGCTTTTGCCCTCCAACGAGTAAGGAAACCTGCGAAGGATTCCCTATACTCCTATCCAGTGGTCTCTAGATCTCTTGCGGTTACATCAAATGACTAGTTGTACGAATATTGAGCCATGAAAGCTTTGGCCAATGCCTCCAATCTCTGGTTACGGCTGGTTCTAGCGTCAGGTACCATGAAAGTGCAGCCCCACTCAAAACTCTTGGAAACAGCAGAGCAAAGAAGTCAGACCCAATACCCATAGGCTGTAGAGTTCCTACATAAAGCCTTAGATGGCTCTTTGGATTTTCGGTTCCATTGAAGAATTCAATATGCGGTATCTTAAATTTTTCTGGGAGTTTGGCTTTCGGAGCGTCACACAACCCCTCAACGTCGAACAAATACTCATCCACACCTTTACTTTTCCTAATCACACTTTATAGCTTGTCAATTTTAGCCAACTTGTCTTGAGTTTCCTGATCTAGCTGAACTTTTGGTTGAATTGTCTCCCCAAGGTCTTCTTCCTCGTGATGCACCGGAGGCGGTGGTGGTGGCATAGTGGTCAGCTGTTCAATCATTCTCATAATGGTGGCGAGTTGTTCCCAATTCTGCTCTCTGCTTTGATCCAACGCAGCTTGTATTGTGGACAACCTAGCTTCCATATCAGCTTCGTACGTCATACCCTTAACCCTAGTCGACTTGGCAGTTCCTTCTTTAAAACCTGATCTGATTAAATGACTGTTCGGAGCTCTAACCCAGGAAGGAGTACAACTTTTTGGTCCTATCTTCTTTTCTGGTTTATTAGGGATTTTCAAAATAATTAGTTGTCTTATTGCAAAAGAATTTTCAAAGAATGATAATTACAAAAGATGGATTTATAAAGATGGAAAATCGTTTCCTTTTCAAAATGTTTTCTTAAATCAAAGACATCTTTTTTCAAAATTCTGAGGAAAACAAATCTTTTCTTTTTAAAAGTATATTAGAGGCGTCGCACTCGTGAGCCGTATATCCAATGCTCGTGTAGTGTATGCAATGTAGATTAAATGCAATCTAATCTAAATGCAATGCACCTTAATCTAGCTTAGACCTATCATATCAGCACATAAGCACATAAGATTCCTTGAGTATGCTAATCATCTTACTAATCTAATCATTATCCAAGGATTTTTAGCTTTAAAATTCTCGATGGCTCATGTTTACAAAACTGAATTTTTCATGAAAATCTTTAAAGAGAGGAGGAGATTTGTAAATTTCAAAAATATTTTTGAACCATCAATGCTTGTGGTGTGAAATCATGATTCTTGAAAACCGAAGTAGGAAATTCTGAAATTCTAAAATCTAGAATTGAATCATCAAAGTGTAGAATCATGATTTCTTTTGGAATTCAAAAACCAAAGTAGGAGTTTTAAATCCTCTAAAATCTGAGAGGAGGTTTTAAAATTGAATCATCAAAGTAGGAATTTGAAATTTTCTAAAAATCTAGGGAGAATTTTGGAAGGATTTTGTGAAAGGAATTTCAAAGCAAATTTTCAAAAGGGATATTCCCGGAATTTTCAAAAGACTCGGGTTTTTCAAAGAAGTGCTTGTATTTTCAAAATTTTCAAAAATTATCCTTGGATAATGATTGGATGTTTGGATAAAGATCATACTACTCTAGAGGAATCCACTATACAAGGTTTGATGATGCCTTCGCATACACGTCCTCATCATCCACATAATCCCTTATGGGAAAATGCAAATAATTCATCACATTGTCCTAATCAAAGATGATAATCAAAATCCTAATTGAAGGGTTCTATAGAAACTATATGCAAAGGCCGGGTTTTAGTCTCATAAAGGGTCCATTAGCAAGCTCAACGGTGTGGGTGACCGCCTCCCCGAGGGCGTGTCGTTCACACATGGGCTCTATAGGCCGCACGTGGTACAAGGCTAATGGTGACTACATGCTACCAAAGTCTCTTGACAAATGGAGGAAAGAGGGCCCTCCACCCACAAGGCAATGGTCTCAAGCAGTCGCGGTGAAAGAACAATGCAAGTACAAATGCAGGCAGAAACAACACGATTATCAAATTAATAACAAGGATATTCATTGGCTCAAGTCAAACCCTCGAAGAACAAGAAACTATAAGTTTCACGTTCAAATCCCCAGCAGAGTCGCCAGATTGTGAACCATGCAGGAAAGGGTGTCCTGGCGTTCTCCCTCGATAGTGTCCCGGTACAGATCCCAAGGAGCACACTTTAGGAAAAACTAAGACTTCCTCACGCGATCCTAGAGACAAAGAGTTGCCACCTAATTTTTATCAGGAATTAGGAAACCCAAGTTTGACTCGCCCAAAATTGAATAAGGTTACTCGCCCTTCATTACCAGAAACTAGGTTTGAGGGTCTTGATACGAGAGGGGAAGGAGTCCAAGCAGGACTAAAGCACCCCCTCCTCGCCCTACCGAACGGTAGGCCTAATTCAAATATCATTGTTCTTAATTTATAATTGGTGTTGTTTCCTCAAACATACTAGATAATATATGCATGTCAAAAAGGGAACATCTAAGGAAAATCATGTCAAGAGATTAGATCAAGTAGAAGTCGGATGTACATGCAATACAAGAGAAAGGTATACTCACAGTGGTTAGTCCCGCCCAGGACCGATGCAAATAAAGGAAACATGTCATGGTATGCAAAAGGGAACAAGAGAACTTACATTGGGTTGACACAAGCGGAGTTACAAAAAGCAAAGAGAAAGGAAACGAGCAATGCAATCATGCAACAATCCTAGATAAGATGTCTCTAACACATAAACATATAAACGGAGACTATCCTCAAGGAAATGTGTCGTTGAAAATAAAGTTGTTAGCCTAGAAAAATTCTAAGAGAAAGGATAGAGAAAGTACACGATACATGGGCAATAAGCCACATGTAGGCGAGGCAAACCCACAAATCGAAGTCCGGATCCATGACAATCAATTCTCTACACTAAGACACCAAGAAATACCCAAGCAGTGGTGGTTTGCACACATCTTTTTTATTTTCCGAAAAAAAAAAAAGAAATACCCAAGTATTGCAAAAACAAAAGCAAACAAATAATATGTATGATAAACAAGGAAAAGATGTCATCATTCAAATTTCCAAATTCATCAACCTCTAATGAATCCAATCAAAAATGGTCCTAAACATGAGTTGGGTTAAAATCCTTTTACAGAAAGTTAGATATATGTATTAGGGAACTTCTCTAAAAAGTAGAACCTCTTTACCATTTTTGAAGTTAAAGAAATAAGAGTTTTGGGAACAGTGGACCAGGACTGTCCACTGTTCTTGTAAAAATAATAGTTAATTCTACAAAAATTATGTGAAGCTGTATTTAGTGTCACAAGAAAGCTATTCAATTTTATTTTATGAAAAAATAATCCCATGGACATGTCATGATCTGAAGGGTTCTGAAAAGTTGTTTTAAACAGACTCTGTTATTCTGGAAGTTTGGTATCATTTGACAAACGAATGCAAAACATAATAGAAGTTCATAAATCATGTTAATCAAGTTAATCTAAGATTTTAGTCTCTCATCAAATCATCCTAGATGATTTCTAAACCAAGTTTTATTCATCAATTGTTGTTGAGTGATCAAGGTATGACCATTTTGTATGCATGATCATAATTGTAGTTAAATCTAGAAAATTCCAGAATAGTTATATCAACTTCAAATGCTTAGAAAACAATCTTAACTCGATCGTATGCTCACAATTTTACATCAGCATATAGATACATGAGTTAGGAATCATCCCTAAAAAGAGAAACGTCGATAACTATTATAGATTTTCTGAAATTCAATCACAAAAAGACTATGTTTAAATCTGTCAACCGATTTATCAACTATTTCTAAAAATAGCATATGGATCCTAGAGGTTCTCAAATCAGATTGAATGAAAGCTAATTCATCAAAGTTTACCCAAAAAATTTAAAATCTATCAAACTATGGGTTTTTATGGGCCAAATCTTATGGACAAAACCAATCTGCTTTGCTGAATTTTAACTAGCTTATTTTTAAGTGTGAGGAAAATATCTTAGGTGATGGTTGAAGTTTATTTAGAGAGATCAAACTCATAGATCCACTTGATTAACATAATTCCCAATCAATTTATCCCTCAAGTTCTATCAAGAACTCTAGATCATGGATCAAAGGGACTTACAAATATCCTATTGGAGATGAAATTCAATAGGAATTCTAGGTTATAGAAATAATCAAGAGATAGGTATAGACATAGGAAGCATCCTTCTCATAGATCATACTTCCAAACCATCATAGAATTCAAAGTAGATACATATGTATAATCATGTATGCATGAATCTAAGCTAAGTAGGAAGAGGGAATCAAAATTGAAAATCAAAGTGAAAATCAATCTCTAATTAAGAATTACCAATAAAATCAAAAGAGACTTGGATCTAGCTATGTGAGTGTGTGAAGAACAATAGAGGAAGAAGATGAGTGTTCTAACAAGGAAAATAAAACTAAACTAGATCCAAGTCTTATAGATCTATATATAAAAGTAGGAATTAGAGATGAATTGTAGTGTTTACCTCTTGGAGTATTCTCAACTGTATCACCAAAGTTGAATTGAAGAGTCTTCTTCTTCAAGTATTCTTCAAATTCTTCAAGCACTCATCCATGGAAGTTTTAGGGAAGCAATTGATGTTAAATTTCTAATCTAATTATCTTGAGATTAGTTTAATTCATAACTCACTTCTTCTCTCTAGAAATCTCTCTTAAATTGAAAGTATTTTTTTGCAAGTATATTCACTTGTATGTACTTCTCTCTTGTATATCCTCTCCTCTATATGTACCTGTATGTCTATATATCCTTTTGTGTGTTAAAGATGATTTCATATGGATCTATATACAGAGTTTTGAAAAATTAACTCTTAAGTTACAGGGTTAAAACAGGATTTTTAGAGAGCAGAAAAGAGTTAAAATGGCCATTTCAGTGCCTAAATGCAGTTCCCAGGCAATTTCCTCGTAGTGGGAGGCTTCTAGAAGGGTTTGGAACTCAAAAAGCTTGATGGGGGGGCACTATGTGGGTGGCGGCTTAGGTGGGACCCGCCACCCCCTATGTGGGATCCTCCACCTGCTTTTCCTCCTCCTCTGGTTGCCTTTAAGCTCTGTTTAAAATATTAGGTGCACTGCTTTTCCAGATTTTCATAAAAATGCTTTCTGGTGTCCGAAATCGTCCGTTTATGTACCGTTGGAAAGCTGTCGAGTTGAATTTCAGTAAAAAAATATTTCAGGGAGTTTTGAAATGAAAATTGAAGTCCAATTGAAGCCCGGAAGTCCTCTAGAACTTTCGTCATCCTTTTGAAATCAAACGACGTCTTTTCCAAAATTGCTTTTCAATGCGCGTCAATTTTGAACTTTTCTTTAAAATTGAATCTCTGGATACCTAGAATACTGCGTTTAGAACACTTCATGTTCATATAACCTTGAGTGAATATGAATTCTGAGAGATGATTTTGACAAAACCAAGATTTATGCATGGAAAAGGGCTGTTCTGAGCTTGAAGTCACTTTCCGAAGTTTGATCTTTCAATTGTGTGGAATCTAGTACCTTCCATGGGATACTTTGCATCATCGAATCTTCCAAGACGTTGTCCACCCTAAATCCTATCAGTGTGGTCAAAATTGGGTGTCTACAACACTCACTCATGCACAGAGGACCAGAAGATAGAAGAAGCAGGATGTAGGAGAGAGAGAAAGCAGAAGATCGGAGAAGAAAAGAAAAGAAGGAGAGGATCCGAGACCCCCACAGAGGTAACCTAATCCCCATTTCAATTTTTGAACCTCTGCATGTCATATAGGAACCTCTAGGAACACATGCATATTGCCAAAACAGAGCCTAAGGCTCTCTGTGTACTCCGGCCACCATTAGAGCTCAAAGCTTGAGCTCGATTTTTCAAACATCAACCAAATTGCCCCTAGCTTATACCATTCTGACCCCCTTGGGCCCAGATGAACCCCCTATGAACAGTTTTTAATTTGAAGTTCATTTAATAGGCCATGTAGGCCATTATTCACATTTTGGGCTGAAAGAATAATCACATGGTTCATATAGCAAACGAGATTTCTAGGTTCTCAGCTTAGACTACGTTGAAGAGGGCCTCTAGACGATCTTTTTGGCGTTGATCTTGTCCATTTCTATGGAGAGATGAGAGATAAACGAGCCTCGCAAGTTTTCCAACTATATCGGGCTCGCCGGTAGCGGCCTGGTTGAATGGAGAAGATACGACCCGAATGGGTCTCGGGTTATATCGTTTACCCAACAAGTTGGGTCGGGTTTGGATTTGGGTAAGGTCATTGTGTAAGTGTATTTGGGTACGGGTTATGGGCTAGGTAAGTCATTAGTAAGATGGCGTCGTTTTGACACTAGGCTAAGTTTGGGTCGGGTTTGGGTATTCAGGGCGGGTTAGGATGTGTGTGTAGTAGGGTTAGGGATTCGGTTCGGGTTTGGTTAGGTTTTGGGTAAGTGGTAGGTTTAGTTGTTAGTGTAACTGTTTCGAGTTCAGGTTTGGTTCAACCCGAATGGGTTTTAATGGGTAGTCCGTTTAGGATAGGGTCGGGTAGGGTCTTGATCGGGAGATAACAAATCCTATTTATATGCCTTAACGAGCATTTGTTAGTATCTTTTTATCCTATTTTTGTATATTTTTACTTCATTTTCTATTTTCTGACAGGCTTTGGAAGAAATCAAGTATATCAGGCTAAACAGGGTGAAAAAGCAGAAGAAAAGAAGCTGAAAAAGCCAGTTCGCGCGCGCGAGAATCCAGAATTCGCTCGCGCGATCCGCGCGCGCGAGGTGCCAATTGTCGCGCTCGCGCGACATGTGTAAAAATGGAACTTGCGTATTTCAGTATACTGATGATTCCTACATGAACGAAACTGCCTAATTGCGCCTGGAAAGTTAAATACAGCAGTTTTAGTGCGTTTCGGGTTAGGAAAGCTTCCAAAAACTTGTTGTAAATCTATATATACCCTATTTTACTTCAATTAAAGGGTTGGACAATTAATATACAACCAATATATACACACTTTCAGCCATTGAAGGGAGGGAAGCAAGGAGAAGAAGAAGAAGGCCAAGGATTCCCATGGCCTCCTCCATCAACCTCTTGCCATCTACCACTTCCATGGCAGCATAGACAAAGATCTAGGGTTTCAATGAAGCTCTAGTCGAGTAATAGAGAGTATTTTATGTTTTTATTTTAGTTTTATTATGTATGGATGACAGTCACATGTTCCGAGGATTTTTATAAATAAATCGTACTTCTATTGATTAAATCATTGCTTTCAAAGTTTATTCTTGTCTTAGATCTATTTTGACTGTGATGTGCTCAATGATCTATGCTCGCTGTGCTTGTTTAGATTATTTACTTGTGATGGTGCTTTATTGATTTGTGCTATCAAGTATCCAAATAATCCATGCCTAGATTAGACGAGTTATGTCACAACCCTAGTTTAGTGTGGGATAATTCGTGCTAACCGAAGATGGATTATGTTGGTGCTTGAACCATGATTATTTTCTTGACGGAGGAATTGGGCTTGTAGCTACAATTCCCCATAATCATCCAACTTAGTAAGCTAATTGAATGCATAAATATTCCTATTATGAAGCTAGTGGTGGAGTTGCAATCCTAGGTTCCCTTTACATATTTACAAAAACACTTTTAATTGCTTTCATAGTTTAGATTTATTTTTATTGTTATTAGTTTAATTAAGATCAAATCAAAATCCGTTTTCATAATTAACTAAAGTTAGGTTTTAACATTAAGTCGTTGTAGTTAACCAATCCCTGTGGGTTCGACCTTTGCTTTCACACTACAAATCTTTTGAAAAGTAAAGAACACTTTTTATATCTTGATATTAACAACATCAGGTCTGAACCAGTTGGTCACCCATTTTGGTTTTGTTGTGAGTTTTAATAGGTTATCCATTTGAGTTCGGGTCGGTTCGGGTTTACCCGATAGATTATAATATTATTTATATTATTACACTTAATAATTGCTTTTAAATGGTTTTAAATTATTATGATTAGTTTTAAATCTATTATTAGCCCTTTTAAGTTAAGAAATATTATTATATAATATTTTGAATATTCTGATTATTATGATAGTATTAAATAACATATACTTATTATTTATATAATTATTACAAATAATGAACATTAGTTTTTCTTGGTATTTAATTAGATTTTAAATAACTACGCATACTCATAAATTCTAAAAAAAATTAGGGTAATGACCCTGAGATGATTTTATTATATAACATAAATTGTAAAGTCATAATATCAAGGTTTAATATTTTTAATAATTATAAAGGAGCTATTTTACAAGTATATTAATTATTATAAATATCAAACGAGCTTTGAAAATTATGAGAAAATACTAGCAGTGTGTTTTAATGTATAGTATTTATTAAAAATATTCTCAAGTGCCCTTTCCCCTATTTAGATATATTTATGTAATTAAATCCATTTTCGGGTATTTGTTTATCTTCAATAATTTATATTAAATAATCTAGGACTCCGATAAATACGCGGTCAGTTCTTAGGTCTTAGAATAATATCTAGATCGCTCCCTTTAAGTTTTGTGACTTTTTCACTCAGTCAAAAATATAGTTTGTTTTTAGGAACCTCGTTAGTGTAAAAAGTCTTACCTTTTACCTCATAAAACGCGATAGACTCCGATTTGAGTCTAGTCAATTATGTTGGACTTAGAATGACACGTAGATTACTACCTTGAGATTTATATCCTCATTTGGTATAATTACCATTTTGCCCCTATAGTTAGCACTTAAGCCTTATCCTGTTTAAGTCTTCTATTTTATATTGTAGAACCTGACGTATAGTTGCTTCTGAGGATCGATGACTCGAGGTAAGTTTCCTAACCTCACTCTAATCCTATTAAGATCTATTAAAGATATTTTTAAACCACTTGTATGATGTTTTGTATAGTAATGTGTTGAGTTTTGATGCGATGTATTCCATAACCTATATTGCTATGATTGTATGTATTATGGTAGTGCTATCGCATAGATGACATATTAAAGGTTTTATCTAGGGTAAATATCACCTACCTCCCCTGAGGTTTGGCCTAATAACACTTACCTCCCTCCACGTTTCAGAACTAACAGTTACCTCCCTTATTTTTGAATTTCAGTAACATTTACCTCCCCTCTGTTAACAAACCGTTAGAAAACTAACAGAATGACGATGACATCACTTAATAACGATAAAAAATAACAAAATTATCCTTCTTCTTGACTCACTTCTTACTTGAGCAGACCCCTGAAAATGGAAAGCTGATTTTCTATCAAATATTTAAGTGGATAAGACCCCTATGGAAAGCTGGTTTTCGATCAAATATTTTAAGTGGGTAAGTTAGATTGATGAAAGAAGTGAGTAGGAAGGGTAATTTTGGTATTTTAGATCGCTATTAAGTGATATTATCGTCATTCCTTTAGTTTTTCTAACCGCTTGTTAACGGAGGGGAGGTAAGTGTTACTGAAATTCAAAAATAAGGGAGGTAATTGTTAGTTCTGAAACGTGGAGGGAGGTAAGTGTTATTAGGCCAAACCTCAAGGGAGGTAGGTGATATTTACCCATTTATCTATATGTCTTGTTTGGTATCAAATCAATGTTTATATGATCTATGAGTTATATGCTACGCTTCCATTGTTATGTTGTTAATGCACATTTTATGTTGAATGTTAATCAGAGTAGATAATCCATGCCATGTTAATAAAGAAAAGAATTGAAAGTAGATTTGTATGAGACTATCGGTGGTGGCATTTCGTAACATGTGTTAGCATGCATTGCATGGAAGAGAGAAGTGTCTGATGTGATATGAGAATGTGAATGAGATATGGGAATGAGAATCAGATGTTGGATCCAATGGATCAACGACTGACGAGCCGGGTAGACATGGACAGTATTGTTCCTAGTGCGCCCCTTGCCGTTGAAGACATCAGATGATGCGCACACATGGTTGAAGATGTGCCATGTATCGATGAAGACATCCGGTTAGTGCTATAATATACTTCTCAGTCGTGTAGACGACCGGTGAAAGTATACACATGGTTGAAGACGTCCCATGTGCCAGTTCCATTGTTTACAGATAGGTGCGCCGTGAAGACGTTCGGCGGTTTATCAAGGGAATAAGTTGATTGTAGGACCCACCGTGTAGACGACCAGTGTGGGCTACTGTATATGATGTGATGAGAAAGAGAAAGAGAAAGAGATGATATAGTGGCTGTAAAAGTATGCTACCATCCTTGATGCACTACGTGTGGTCAAGTGGATAAAAAAGAGAAAGTGATGAGAAAGAGATGATGAGCAAAATGATTTGGTTTTGGAAAGAAAGTTCATTGTATTGGTTTTGAAAAGAAAATGGTTTCGAAAAGTATTCATTTTGAAAAGCATTTATTTTTGAAAAGTGTTGTGAGTAAGTTGCATTGGTCATGCATTTGCACGCATGAGGATAAAATAAGGAAAATGTATTCTAAGAAGATATGTATATCTGTTTACATGTTTTGTTGAGACCATTGCTATACCCGTGTAAGAGTGCGTCTTTTGATAAAAGACTAACAGTAATATAAGATACAAAATAATAAAGTTGAGTGATATTTGTATTTACTGATTAGTATGCGGTTGATATTCTCATTCAGCTTTGTTCCAAAGCTGGCGGCATATTACGCCCTAGACATTCCTATGTTCAGAGTATTGCAGGTTTGGCTTAGATAGAGGAGCTCAGGATGTAGGAGCAAGGAAGGATAAAGCCGTGCTAGAGTCCCTGGGAGATAGTTTCTTATGTTTTTAAGTTTATTTATTAAGTTTAGTATGACCTCTTGTAATAAGATCGAAGTTATTGTAATTCTTGTTTTATTTTTCCTGCATGTATTTATACTTGGTTATGATTAAGTTACGTTTATGTTTACGATTAATAATTCCCTTATGATTAATTGTGCGGAGTTAGAAGGACAGAACGGTTATCCATCCCATCACGTACTAACGGGTCCAAAGGCAGGAAATTTAATTTTTCCTAGTTTGTTACGCCGAGTCGTGACGAGGGGTGTTACAGATAATTACCTTTTTTGGTGCTAATTTTGGGTTTAACTGCCTAGAGTTAATCTTGACACTTAAAACTCTACTATATATGTGGGGTTGATTTTAACATTTATCCTCCTATGGTGCTATTTTGAAAGAAATCTTACAAGTTATCCCATAATCCAAAATTTTAAAGGGTTTAAATATCCACTTTTAGACCTTAGTAAGTAAAGTAAAAATATATCTAATCACTGAAGAATAAATAAAATATAATTAATCTTTTTTATAAGATAGAATGTGAAAAATAATTCCAGAATCTAAGATACTCAAATTCCAAAACAAAAATTCAAACCCACCTAAAGGCTGACACGTGGCTCTACCTATAGTTGTAATGAACACAGCGGCCTATCAGAACCACTGATCCATTTTCCATGTAATCTAATCTTTTGCAGACCAATCCTTTCCCTCCCATTTCCCCAGTAGTTGTCAAATTAATTAGAACTCTCTCACGCAAATGACCACTCACAAACTGATCTTTCATCTTTCAAATCTCAACTCCTAACAAACAAACATACAGTTAGAGAGAGAGAGAGAGAGAGAGAGAGAGAGAGAGAGAGAGAGTTTGTGTGTGTGTGTGTGTGTGTAATGATCAAATCAGGCATGTCTATAGCTCCAAGCAGCTACCCATCTCTGTGTTGTTCCCCACCATTGGCAAGAACTACGAAGCTAATCCCATATCTATGTTGTTCCTCCAAATTCAAGTCAATTTTATCCAAAAACCACCCAATTGTGAGCACATCAATCAGTTTCTGGGATACCCATTTGGCAAAACCTTCAAAAATTTTGACAGTGAAAGCATCGGAAACGGAGGAGGCGAAGACATCGCAGTCGGATGGCGAAGGGGAAAAGGAAGAAGAATATGAGGTAGAAATAGAGCAGCCATATGGGTTGAAGTTTGCAAAGGGAAGAGATGGAGGGACTTACATTGATGCAATTGCTGCTGGTGGTTCAGCTGATAAGACTGGAATGTTCTCTGTTGGGGATAGAGTGCTTGCCACCAGGTTCTTTCCCCTCAAATTGCCTCTATGTTGTAGTAGTATATTTATGCACTATAAATTTATAAGGAAAAACAAACCCCTCGAATCTATTGAAATTCAAAGAATTAAAGTTGCAAGGGCATAGCCCTGGGTAAGCTCCCCACTTGTAAAGTTGATTTAGCGTATTTTGTAGTTGGAAGTTTCATATCTATCAACTTCTTATCCTGGTTAGGTGTTTTTCTAGCTAGCGTCAAGCATATGGTTTTATGGTGTGATAAATGTGATGGGAGTATTTCAAATTGGTAAAAGACACTCGACTCGGTTACAGTTACTTGTGTACATAGAGTACTATTTCAGAGCAATCAATGATTGGTACACATGGAGCTTAACAGTATCCTAGTGTATGTACATGACGAAATTTTATTGAACCCACTGTCTCCTTCACACAATTGTCACATTAACAGTTATTCTCTGGTTCTTAATTTTCTCACCTTCCAACTCAGTCGTTTAAAGTTTCCAAATTTGATTCCAACTTGATGTGGCTATGGGATCATATTCAATTGTCGAAGAGTCAGAGACCACATTTGTTTTCATTTGAAGTTACTTTAGGTGGTTCCACTGTCAAATCAATTTTGGCATTATGAAAATAAGTACTACTAGTGTATTTTTTAAAACTCGTTTAGAGCAAAATCTCCATGGTTAATAAAATGTTTCCCTCTAGCTAGCTTGAGAATGTGACCAAGTAAGTAGTTGTGGAATGGGATGCAGTGCAGTGTTTGGAACAGAAATATGGCCGGCAGCTGAGTACGGGAGGACAATGTACACTATCCGCCAGAGAATTGGACCACTGCTCATGAAAATGCAGAAAAGATATGGTGAGTATGAAATTAATTAATCCATTTGTTTAATTGAGAAAATAAGAGAAATTAAAAAATATAAAATAAAAATTCATAGGTCACTTATATACCACAAAGAGACATCGATCCTCAATGATGTAGTAATAAATTTTCTAAAGTCCGTAACACATTATACATGGTTGGTTGCCAGGGAAGATTGATACTAGAGGTGAGCTAACAGAGAAGGAAGTTATAAGAGCTGAGAGGAATTCTGGTGTAATTAGTAACAGAGTCAGAGAAATCCAAGTGAGTATGAGCCTTCATCATTTCCCTCCCCAGTTGACAAATGTTACCTACCGCTGAGTTAAAAATTGTGATTCTTTATATATTTCCTTTGCTATGCTTCTCCTATATATATATATATATATGGGGATAGTTCATTAGTTTGTCAAGTGGGTTGAAACCATGAAATTTCTTATCAGATGCAAAACTACATGAGAAAAAGGGAACAGAAAGAACTCAGAGAAAAGGACCTCCGTGAAGGACTGCAACTTTACAAGTAAGTCATAAGCTAGCAGTCAGGAGGATTCAACTTATTAATTTCTTTTCAAGGGTCTTTGCTTGATTGGTTCATCACTGATTTACTTTTCTTCCAATTTCTTGAATCTACTCTACAAATGGCATATTTGGCCCATCCCTTGAACTTGAATGAGTCCATTGACCATTTGTAAATCATTTAATACAAGTCCATCATCCTGAATTTATTCTTTGTGCTCCATTTTTCTCCATGTATGTTATTTATTTATTTATTTATTTGGATTTGCTTAAGATGATATGAAGGATAATCTTACGAATACATTTTGATAGTTCATCATTTGACCTCATAATCTATGACTGAAAAATTGCTTTACGAATTGTGGATTGGCTTGTTCAAATTCATGGACATGCAAACCCTCTCGCGCGCGTGCTTTCTCCTTTTCACTATAGCCATAAGAAGAAACTTTGTTCTGAAGTATATATAAGTAGCTAGAGAGAGATTTGGACATCAATAATCATATCCATATCTATCAAACTACTTCGTCTATCTTAAATCTTCCAATTTGCAGGAATTCACAGATTTTACTCATTACATCTCTATTTATTGATAATTTTGAGTAAAGGGGTGGAAAGTACGAAGAAGCGCTGGAGAAGTTTGAGTCGGTGTTAGGATCAAAACCAGATCCAAATGAAGAATCAATAGCAAGTTACAATGTTGCATGTTGTTATTCTAAGCTTAATCAGGTACTCATAGAGTATGGAGCACTTCAATTCAAGTGATTGTTCTTATTAATGGCCTAGCTAGTAGCTCCCTTCCCTTATGAAGTAGGAGCGAGCTATTATTCAACTTTTTCTATTCTCATTTCTCTATTTCTTTCTCAACTCGAGATGTTTTCAGATACAAGCTGGCCTCTCTGCACTTGAAGATTCCATGAAAGCAGGATTTGAAGATTTCAAGGTAATTAATTCTAGATACCCATCGTTTAGTTTGAATGAATGAATATTAAATCGATTTCAAAACTCTTACTAACGTTATTTAAATTTATTTTATTATTATTTTTTTTTCCTTCACAGAGAATCAGGATAGACCCTGACCTAACCAACATTAGAGCATCAGAGGAATTTGAGTCTCTTATGAAAAAGTTTGACGAATCATTTATCAACGAGAATGCCATCAACGCCATAAAGACTCTGTTTGGCATATTCGACAAGAAATAGAACTGCCCGCCCCGCCGCCAAAGTCATTGTGCTCATATAAACCAGAATTGATGACAGGGAGGGGAGGAAGGGGAGATTTCATTTGGCCAAGCAATCTTCGTTTTGAGTGTGTCATACAGCCAGATTTCTTGCTATGTTTATTACGGCTTCAGCTCAGAAATGACTTTTGAAAGAAGCTCCTCCAATTAAATGCTTTTTTTTTTAATTGAGTGATTGTTAATTCTAATTCTTTCTCCAGTTAAAAAGAGTATAATGTGAGGTGTAATTATTTGGAAGGAACGGTTGAAGAAATCGAAATTCAGTACTTCATTCCGGCAACAACGTTTATTATTGACTTGTCTAGAACTTATAGCCTATGCTTGTTTATGCATGTAATGTACCTCAATCTGTCCCCTACTCTTAACTTCTGTTTACACCCTAATTTGGGATTTCCCAAGACACAGGACAGTCAATTGGATTAGTGATGTCATCATAGGAGTAAACATGAAGATGGACAGAATAAAGCCCAAACACGAGGAGACCGATATTAATGCCTCCTACTTGGAAGAATGATACATCTACAACATAAATATCGGTGTTGAGATCGAGAATAGGATGACACTGGGCTATCTGAGAGAAACCTCAGCCTCCAGCAAGTAAGACTGAGGTGGCAAAGTAGGAGCAGGGGATGCCATGATATCGGTTAAAAGACACCTCGGCCACAACATGTAAGGCCGATGACAACCTATTTTTGTTCTATAGTTGCAAGGCCAAAGGATGATGATCAACAACAGGTAAACAAGAAAATGTAATATCGGGCTTGAAGAATGATTAACAAAGAACCTTTGGGATGGTTGAGTCAAATGAAGACATCGGTCACCAAGATCGATAGACACTAGTAGACTTCCTATGAAGGATAAGAGCGAGTTTTATCAGCCAACGAGAGTCAAGCTGCTCAGAGAAGGATGTAATCGGTCAACTAGGGGATATTTACAGGACCTTTTAGGCAGTTAAGTATGGATAAAGACGTGTATAGGTTATGATGAGTTGGTAGAAAGGCAATTGCATAAGGGGTAACGTGGCAGAAATTGGAACACGAAGCAGATCATGGGAGTTAATCATGGGACAGAGTGGGTGCATTAACTTGTTCATGCCTAGAAATTAGGGGCCACCACCCACTAACCCCACTAACATGATTATTCACTCAAGGCCTATAAATAGGACAGGATGTGCAACATTTGAGTGGGGGCTAACACACACGTCACTTCTGCTCTAGCAGATTTTGTTTTATTTTCCTTAAGCATTTCTACCATTGTCCTTGAGTGATTGCGAGTATTTCCATTCTCTTGTGGAGTGATTGTAAACAATTTTTAATTCGATCAATGAAGAAGATGATGTTCTTGGAGGTATTTTAAGTTATATGCTTGTTTGTTTCTTTTTTGTGCCATTTGTAATTTGCCTGTTTGCAACAGAATAGAGTTAAGACTCATTCATCGCTGTTAATAATCATAGTTTGAATTAGAAGTCAGATTAAGATATCACAATTCCCTTCGAGTCCAAGTGGACTCTCGCACTCCCAGCACACGCACATTAGAAATATTTTATTACAAACAACTTCAATTCCTTAAAATGGTTAAATCACACATACTAATGTATCTTTCCTTGTTAAAATTAACTATCTATTATTGACTTCATTTGGATCATGAATTTAGTGAAGGAGAAAAGGAAAAAAAAAAAACATAGGGAAAAATATTTTCCGTTGGTCAACAAGAAAAACAGTGAAAAGAATAGGAAGAAAAAGAAAATATGCTGACAAATAAATTAAATATTTTGAATTTTGTGAGTTATTTTTCTCTCTTTTATTTTTTTATTTTTATTTTTTTAGCATAAAAGAGAAAACAAGGGGAAAACACAGGAGAACTAGTTTTCCTTATTGTTGTCATTTCCCTTCTCTTTTCCTTCAATGAATCTGCAACGAAACAAAAGGGGATCAAAAATAGCAAAAAAAAAAAAAGGCACGTAAGGAAAAGATGACTTTATGACAAGGACAAAGGTAAATAATACTGACTTCTCATAAAAAAAAAAAGGACAAGGGTAAATCACATTTTGATTTCTCATGAGTCATCTAACAAATACATACACCTCTATGGCATGCATTTTTAGAAATTTCACTGATATCTTCCTCGAGAAGAGATGCAAATCATCATTAGCGGGAGCTAGCGGTGCATGTGAAAGTCAAAGATCTACCCTCGAGACAAAAGATGATTTCTTATCTTAATTTAAAAAGTTGACATGCGGAGAAGGAACAAATTTTCAGTTAAAACATACAAGGAATCAAATATATTTGAAGGCATGCAAAGGAGTCACTTTAAGAATAGTTAAACAAAGAGATTAACGGTCTGCAAGTTGACTGACAGAAGGGTAATGTGATCATTAAAATACAGACCTCAAGAAGTTCAGTGGAACATACCAAAAGATATAGAACTTGTAAGTTGTAATCAATTTCATTGATCACCAGAAGAATGGAACATAATAGTATAAAATTAAACAGTTTATATATGTTGCTGTTCTTACAAAGGAACTCCAATTGTGAGCTAAAAAGAAAATTCTTGATCTGAGTGCAGAGAAGCCATTTGTTGGAATTGGAATTGGAATTTGAATTTTGAATGGTGTAATGCAGTCCCAAGTGGAGTAGAATTTGTATTCTGAACTATTGAGACTTTCCTCTTCGTTTTCTCGTGCCATCCGTCTAAAAAGAGGGATGATTCAGGTTAAGCAGAGCATCAAAGGATGATACAAACACAGCCTCTATTGTCCTCCTCGTTGTCGGTATCTCCAGTTTCACTGTTGCCAAAACCATGTACTATATCAAAAAGTGATATAAAAAGAGTATGAGCAGGTTATTGTTCTACAATTATGTAACTTTAGCACGAGAACCAAAATATATAGATTCCCTGAAAGTAATGCACATTCACTGTTGAATATGTTAAAGTGGGTATTAATTCGTCCATTGGACCCCGAGACCACCTCAAATAGTTTCGGACAAGGCATTAACTGAGTTGCAAAAACCATATCTGTTTTTTCAGGATCATTAGCCATAATTTAAAACAATGTTTAGACTTTAGAGTTTTCCAGAGAGGAAAAGAGAAGAGATTGAACTGAAAATATTGAAGGATATGAGCTGAACAATACCACCGGTCCACCACCACCCACTTGAGCATAGCATCCACGAGGTTGCTGCTCACTTGCACAAGGCAAAAGAGAAAGCAATATCTCAAATTTATTGGATGTCAAACCCACTATATCCTGATGTCACTGACAGATATTAAATCAAACTACAAGGCTCTATCAGACTATTTTATCAAACATGTCATTTTCTAAATACTAACTGAGATGCATATTCAGAATGTCAGATGTGGAAGTTCTATCATCTATCTATTATATATATATATATATATATCTATTACTATATTTAAAAGCTAAGAGTATAGCTTAGAAATAATATGAGAGTGACATGTGTCACTACTGATGAGAATCAAGGAAGCACTTAATGGGCTGAATTGGGCTGATTATAAATGGAGAATCCAAGAAGATCAAGGTGGCATTTTTTTGGGTTGATCTTATTAATTGGGAGCCTGAGCTCTGATACCAAATGATGCGAACCTCAATAGACTCACTATGAGACCCAACAACAAAGATTGAATATCTTTCCAAGAAAGCTAAAAATCAGATTGTTGTGAAAGTGAACCTGTGACCCAATGCCTATAAAGAGACGCAAACCACAGGTATTCCAATTAGTGAACCTGAGACCCAACGCCTATAAAGAGACGCAAACCACAGGTATTCTTAATTTTGAACGCCACAAGGTGAAAACCTTGATAAGTTCTGAAAGTTCAATGAAGAACCAAGAAGAAGGAGTAAAAACTCACTTTTATCTATTTATCAAATCTGTCCATTACAAAAGATAAGCAAGGATATATATAGGCTTGGAACATCCCGTGGTAGCTTTATTTCCTATGGTTGGGAGGATGTTCCAACTACTTGCATTTATTTCCTATGGTTGGAGGGTTGTTCCAACAACTTGCATTTATTCCTATGGTTGGAGGAATGTTCCAAGCCTATATATATCCTTGCTTATCTTTTGTAATGGACAGATTTGATAAATAGATAAAAGTGAGTTTTTACTCCTTCTTCTTGGTTCTTCATTGAACTTTCAGAACTTATCAAGGTTTTCACCTTGTGGCGTTCGTTGGAACATCCTCCCAACCATAGGAAATAAAGCTACCACGTTTTTTAATATAGACTTATACAAAAAAGTAGTTTAACTCATTAAAAACACATGGAAACATGAACAAACTCCCAACTACCAACTATAAAACATAAATAGCCATATCTTGGAAGTTATATTCAGCCCATTATTCTTCCACATGCATAGATATGATTAGGAAATATAATCAGCCCTATCTTGTTCAAATTTATGCCCAATTAATAAGATCAATCCAAAAAAATGCCACCTTGATCTTCTTGGATTCTCCATTTATAATCAGCCCAATTTAGTGGTGTCAAACGGGCCGGGCCGGGCCGGGCCGGGCTCGGTCAAAGCGGGCTTGACCGGGCTTCGGGCCGGGCCGGGCCGGGCTTCACTTAAAATCGGGCCGGGCCGGGCCGGGCTTGGGAAGGGAGGGGGGATGTCCGCCCCGGACCGGTGGCCCGGGTCTAGCGGGCCGGACATCGGGCCGGGCCGGACGGGCTAGCGGGCTTCCTTTGATTTTTGGCCTTAAAAGTGGCGGGCTTCGGGCCGGGCCGGGCCGGGCCATGGACGGGAGAATGTGTGTCCACCCCGGCCCGGGGTATGTGACCCGGGCCTAGCGGGCCGGGCCTTGTGGCGGGCCGGACCGGACTTTTAGCCCGAAAAAAGCGGGCCGGGCTCGGGCCGGGCCGGGCCAACCCGGCCCGTTTGACACCTCTAGCCCAATTCAGCCCATTAAGTGCTTCCTTGATTCTCATCAACTACTCATTTATGTCAAACTCTTTAACCCATTTCACAGAGCATTTTTGCTCGCCTATTTTTGGTCCACCATTGTTCACCCAGGCTTCACTGGGTGACACATGTCCCATTGCATTCCCATTTTTCCCCTGTACTATTAACATAATTACTGGAATGGGACACGTGTCACCCAATGAAGGCATGAGTGAGCAATAGTGGACCAAAAATGGATGAGAAAAAATGCTCTCATTTCACAAATCCTTAATCACTCTCTTCACATCAAAGAATTAGTATAGTATCAGATATTACCATTTAATTGGTACATAAAGGGACTTTTAGTATTCAAATCTGTCCTCTCCATTCAATATTGCTTGGTGCCTCATCCATTAATTGTATAAATGGATCGATTTTAGAGGATGGAATTTTGTATATGCTATGCGAAACTTTTCACAAGAACTATTACAAGTGTGCTGTTTTTAATTGACCTCAGATAATAAATATATTCATCACCAATATTTTTTATTAATTAGATGAACAATGTACCCGCGCACGGCGCGGGATACATTCTAGTATATATAAAGACCAAACCAAATGAAATCTCCACAGGAAGTCACGTCATCTGCAAGAAAATCCTATGTGGCAAACCCCTGTGATTTGCCTCAACTCTGCTGTGTGATTCGCCTAGACTAACTGCAACTCTTCCACTTCTTCCTCTCATTCATTGAAGCATTCATTCAATGAGTACGGGCATTAACTCCCAATTCACCTCCCTATTTCATTAAAATCTATTTACCAACAGCCTATTTATTGCCCATATATTGTGTATGGTAAAGGTTTTGTTTGTTTTTTTTTTTTTTGGGTTTCTTTTAAAAGTTTGTCCCTCTTCCGATGTGTTAGCTATAAAGACCTATTTAACTCCTCCCTATATACGAATCAGATATACTATATATACTACCTATTTAAAGTCTGCTAGCTCACACAGTCACACATTCTAATCAACTTCTCTATTGTACTCCACATGCATATATTTATATACATATGTCAAAATAATTTGTAACTTAATGCTATTTTCCCTCTGTATTTTTCTCTCTTTAGTTTCCAGTTGGAACCTGGAGCAGTTCTACAAATGACTGATTTGAAGGAGTAAATTAGCAAAAGACTTGAATGGGGCCTAAAGAAGGTATAGTCTCCTTAACACTCTCATGAATCCGTGTCCTTAAATCTGTATCTATTTATATTTTGTACAAGAATTTCTATCTTTCTATCCTTAAATCATATATTACAATTGTATTTTAATTTTGTTTTTTTTTTTAGTTTTTAATGTTTTAAGCATGAAGGAAATCACAAGGGAACAGTTTTCCTTCTTACCCTTTTCATTTCACTCACGAAATCCATGAACCGAACAATTCTAAATGTCCATGACCAATGATCCATTCTCTTACAATTCGAACTTTAGCTTTCTCATTTCTTTTCTCCAACCAAACTGAAGAAAACTAATATGGTAGTCCTAATCCATTTTCTTCTACAATATCTCTATATGTTATCTATGAAATACACCATAGAAGCTTGATCTGAGGTCTTTTGCAAAATTTATGAACAGTGGACAACTTCTTTCTCCTCGTACATAATATCCAAGAGGTTCAGTGTATACTTAGGGTAGTTTGATAACCCAATTAAGTGCCAAAAATGAAAATCCTCAGCACTAATTAATTTTCAGTGCGTTTCATAATGTACCACTTAATTGAAGAAGTAGCGAAAAATCCACAAAAACTTTAGTAAGTGAAAATTTTCTACTGAAAATAATCACTAAATGCATTCTATTTCAGTACTTGAAATGTTGTTTTCAGTATTGTAAATTCAATCGCTTAAAATTTTCAGTTTTATCAAACTGCCCTTACGGTCTTCTTTCTCAATTTCCGAACCTCCAAAATATTAACAAATGTTAATCTAAGCAGATTAAGTGTATAACCTACATATGTCAACATGGGGCACACGCAACCTTTGGTGCATATCCTCAATTTTACAGTAAAACATTTATTAGGCTTAAACCATTTGCTGCCTCCATCCTCATAGAAAAAATTGGGTGTGTTTGATAACCCCATTAAGTGCTGAAAATGAAAAGATTCAGCACTTATTCTTTCTTAGTGCGTTTGATAACATACCACTTAATTGAAAAAGTAGATCCAAAACCACTAAAAACTTTAAGTGAAAAATTTCTACTAAAAATAATCACTGAATGCATTCTAATTCAATAGTTGAAACACTATTTTAAGGAATAAAACTTCAAGCGCTTAAAATTTTCAGTACTTAAAATTCAGCACTTAATTTCCAGTACTTAATTTTCAGTTTTATCAAACGCATCCTAATAAAAGTGCTCTCCTAGCACGAGGTGTTGTGTTACACTTAATAATTGAAGCACAACACACAAATTGTTTCATTCACATGCTATTACAACTTGGCTTTCAATTTTAGGAATTCAGTGACAGCCAGTTTTATACACTAAAAGTCTAAAAGTGAGCCACTACAATAAGATTTAACTAAAAGACCCAAAACAATTTGTTAGGAGAGCACATTTCGATAAATTTAAAATAATTAGAGAAGAATGGTAGAATAAAGGCACACACGAATATATCATGGTTCAATTTTCTTGCGAATTTTGTTACAGCAAAGCACCTATAGATTAAAAACACATACTAAACACATGTAAATTTGATAATATACTACACCTACCAAAACAAAATATACGATAATATATAAAAAAAATTGGTGAAATGATATCATGGAATCAGATACACTCCATGAATCCCCAACAGATTCACCACCGCGGGTCAATGCCCTTTTCAGTCACTGACTTACTTTTCAGTAGCGCTTGAGTCTCTTCTCAAGCTTCCATCAAATTATTGGGAACTTAAATCTTACAGATGTCTATTATTGCATAGAAAGCTCATATGCAGATCTAGTTTCCTCTTTTAGCACTTATTTATTATCTCATTCTTCCTTAGTATCACTGAATTCCATCCAAGCAATCATGTTCTCCCCTCACTTACAAGTGCAAAATATTCTTCATATGATAACTAGTAAGTAATAGTATTTTTCTCTGAATTGATGTGCTCAATTTGATGTGCTCAACCAAATTCTACTTAAATTTGTTCCACCCAAAACAAAAAAAAAAAAATTATATATATATATATATACATATACATATTGGAATACAAAATTAACAAAATAGAACAGAGATTAATTTCAAGTCACCCGAAAATTGCAGCAGAACGAAGATAAAGAAAACAATAGAAATATAACAGCAATCTACAGAGAGAGAGAGAGAGAGAGAGAGAGAGAGAGATGGAATTTACCTGGACTCAAATTCTCTGACCTCAACAAGTTGTTTCCCTAAATTGTCCATCCATTGGACTCTCTTTCTTTGAATCTCTGGTTTTGAAGGGTGTTTTCTGATGGAGCTTTTAAGAACTCTCTCATCATCATCAATCTCATCCTTTCCAATCCCATCTGAGTTCTCTTCTTTAACCTCTGTTGTGGTCTCACGATCAGATACAACTTGTGTGGAAGGGATATGTTGGGTATTTTCCAATTTCAATGGCCCTTGAGTGTAAAGATGAGCAGAAGAGGGTTTGCAGAAGCAAATGAATGAAGGACAGTGAATCTTGCAGAACAAAACCCTCATCAAAATACTTTGCTTCATCAATTTTATTTATTTTTTTTGTTAACTCATTTCAACTATTTCCACTCACTCCATCTAACACAAATTTCATTCAATCCTCCCTCCCCTTTTGCAAAATGGATTTGAGAATAAAACTCTACTCCATCAATCAAAACTGCTCTTGTCAATTTCATCAATCAAAAATAACCCAATCCCATTGAGAAAGAAACCAAAGAAATTTCTACTAAAGAAAGACCACCCAAGATCCTAAATCTTATTACTATAAAACAACACCACCAAATTGAGAAATTTCTCTCTCAATCATACAGATAGCTAACATTTGCTACTGATTATTGTCACAACTATTTATATATAATTGGAAGAAAAACCAGATGTTTTTCTTATCTAACAAACTAGTACTAGTAAATTAAACCCAGGAAAGAGAAATGGGCACCTTGACCTCTCAAGTCTCAAACAAATACACTATCAAATTATCCAGAAAATCCCTAAATTATGAGTAGTACTAAGTTGTTTTGGAATGAGGTGCGGACGGACACTGGGAAAAGACCCATTTGTAATCTTCTCTTTCAGCCAGGTTGATCTACTTGAAAAGACAATCCTACCCTCTCTCAGGACAATCATTCACCATTTCACCTCCATTACCAAACCAGATTGGAATAATTCTTTGTAATCAATCAATCTAGAGATGAGATTAGAAAGAACAAAAACAAGGGAAAAGCTTAGCTGGAAAAGACTAGTGAATATACACCAAATCGAAAGACGTCTAAACCCAACTGTCCAAACATTCTATTATGGTCAAGTCTACTAAGCCTTTCCAATGGTGTAAGTATTTCAATAGTAACTGCCATAAGTATTTTATACAGTTAACAAACACCTTTTCATAATCAAAGTTGCTTTCCCTACCAACCAACATCCAATACAAAAAAAAAAATCTCTTATTTGTTAGGGTAATAAGAGATGTAACATATTTTAATAAACTTAAAGAAAAGTAAGCATTAAAATCTTCAACAAGATCATCAAAAGATTCGGGTCAACACGATGGCATAAGAAAAGAACATAAGCTGGTGTTAAGGTAGAGGTTATAAATTATTTGGAAAGACATGTAGTGCTATCCTTTATGAGCACCAACTACATACCAACCCGAGCCAAAATTATTATGTTTTATCTATGGGTGTACAAAAAAAATCACACAACCGGTCCGACCGACCGAAATTGACCGAACCGAGCTGTTTTGGTCTGTGTTTCGGTCTATCGGTCGACTATTGGTATTCACTTCCAAACAGTCCTCAACCGATTTCTCCGTTTTACTACCTTTTTTTACATTTTTTTATTTATTTACTTTTATTACATGGTGATGCAAATCATGGCACGTCTTCAAGGTAACCAGTTCAAATTCCAATTGCACCAGGTACGAGGGCTCGGGCAAAGAAGTTCAAAGAGGCACTCAATGGGCTAATTCAAGAAGTTTGGTCTCAGAAAAATTTGTGGGGGCCTATGGAGCTTGGTCCACAAAGTTGTCTCAATCTAATTCAAGTTCTAGAAGAATAATCCAGCAGTTCAAGATTGAAGTCAAATTTTAGTTTTCTTAAAATTAGAATTTAATTGTCATTTTTTCTTAATTGCTTAAATTACTGAATTGTAGGCTTGCATGCCAACTATGGAACTTTCCTTATTCCTTTAGTTTCGTTTTATTTTAATTTTGGGCGAATTTATTTTGGGGCATAGTATTTCGTAGGCTTATAGGGCCCAACTGTAAGCCTCGGCTATTTAAACAGTTTTAGGGTTTGTAATATCCAGTTTTTGATCATTAATAATATTGTGAGAGTTTTCTCTTTGGTTCTTTAAAGAACTATTCGAACTTATCAGATTTACTCTGTGGCGTTCATACCTAGACTTATCAATCGAGTTTTCCATCCTTGATTGTGGCGTCTTCATCCTTTATACCAAGGTTCACATCTGTTATAGGTGTTGGGTCGCGGTTTTCCATTTGAATCTGACAGTAGAACGGTCCGAGGCATTAATCGTGTGACGGGTTTTGCCACATTGTTGGCGGGGTTCGTATCAGTTGGTATCAGAGCACAGTTCTAGTCTCAAGTTTATCCTATCTTTTTCATTTATGTTCTTATTCGTTTCTTCTGGTTCAGTTTTTTATTCGTCTTTTTGTTTCTGTTTTTTTTTTCTTTCTTGTTCGTATTCGTTCTCGTTTCTGAACAGTATAAAAAAGAAAAATAGTGTTCGGATTCTGATTTGGGAATTTCAGATCTGTGATTGGTGCGTTCTTGTTTCACTAGGGTTTCTGAAACTGATTCATATTGTTCTAATTCAGTACCTTTCGTGTCACAGTCATCTAGATCAGTGATTCTTAGTCTTGTTTATTTTGTGTTTGGTAAATTGGTAATATCAGTCTTGTGTTCACAATCTGTGTGATTCGAACGTGATCTTTAAAATTAAAAAAAAAAGAAAAGAAAAGAAAAGAAAAAAGAAGAGAAGAGAAGAGAAGTGATCGGTAAGCAGCGATAAAAAAAAAAGAGTACAAAAACTCGGCTTAAAATTGTATTTTTGTTTTGCAATATTGGGGGTCTAAGGAGTCCAAATCTGACCTTACTCCATAGTGTGAAATTTTTTTTCCCGAAAATTCCATTTTTTTTGTGCTTTTGAAAACCTAGCCATTCGCGTTCGTTTTCAGTCGTGCTTTCAACTTCCAAATTTGATTCGTCTAGTTTGGGTGTGGATTGTTACTGAGAAATTTTGGTCATTGTTTGATCAGTTTCATAAGAACTAAGTGAGAATTACTACGAGTGGAAAAAGGCAGGAGTGGTGAGCACATAAGAGGGTAAAAGCCGACTTGATTTTGGAGTGTAAACACGAGTGAATCATATTCTTGAGTGAAACACGTGAGGGAGTGTAGTGAGGATCTGTTCTATTTCTAATCCATTCTTGCAGGGATTATGGCTCAAGATCAGGGAAGAGTCACAAATGAAGAGGCTCAACAGCCGGTTGTTATGAATCTACAAATGCAAGCTTTAGTGGGGGAGATGAGGCGGATGATGAGGGCAGAATTGGAACTGATACATGAGAGATTGGATAGAGTTGAAGAGGGTACACCACATAGGCAACCACAAAATGTTCGTAATGTATAAAGAAGAGCGAGAGTTGATGATGAGAAGTATTTTGGGGAAGACTTTGATGAAGAAAATGATCATGAGTCAATAGATAATTATAGGAGATATGGTGTTCGGGGTAGAGAAGTTAGGTTTAGAGAAGCTAGGAACCGGGAAGATAATAATTTGGGTAGTATTAAGATGAAGATTCCTTCGTTTCAAGGAAAGACTGATCCGGAAGCATATCTTGAATGGGAGAAGAAGGTGGAATTTGTATTTGATTGCCACAATTACTCCGAGATTAAGAAAGTAAAGCTTGCAGCCATTGAATTTTCCGATTATGCTATTATTTGGTGGGATCAATTGGTACTAAATAGGAGGAGAAATAGGGAGCATCCGATAGAGACATGGGAGGAGATGAAAAATGTGATGAGGAAGCGGTTCATTCCAAACTACTACTATCGGGAGTTGTATAACAGGTTGCAAAGTTTGAGGCAAGGTAATAGGAGTGTAGAAGAATATTATAAGGAGATGGAAGTTGCTATGATTCGAGCGAATGTAGAGGAAGATCGAGAGGCTACAATGGCTAGATTCTTAGTTGGGTTGAATCGGGAAATTGCCAATGCAGTGGAATTGCAACACTATGTTGAATTGGAGGAAATGGTACGCATGGCTATTAAAATTGAGAATCAACTCAAGCGGAGGGGCAGCAGCACACGTCCAAGCCAAAATATAAGCCAAAATTCCAATACATCCGCTTGGAAACCAAATAATTGGAAAAGAGATGAGAAGCAGCCTTTGGTGAAGCCAAAAACTGAGCAAAAACAAGAATTGACCAGCCATGGAAATCAAGGTAAATTCAATTCTTCTACTTCTAGAAATCATGACATTAAGTATTTTAAATGCCAAGGCAGGGGGCACATAGCAAGTCAATGTCCAAACAAGCGGGTTATTGTGATGCGAGACAATGGTGAGATTGAAACAGAGGATGACAATTCTGACATCGGTGATATGCCACTGTTAGAGGACAGTCCTGAGTAGGAGTACGTTGCCCCAGATTCATTGACATTGGTGGCAAGGAGAGCATTGAGTGTGCAAGCAAGAGAAGTTGAGGAAGTGCAGCAAGAAAACATCTTCCATACTAGGTGCTATGTTAAGGACAAGGTATGTAGTATGATTATTGATGGTGATAGTTGTACTAATGATGCAACCACAATAATGGTGGAGAAGTTAGGGCTGCCCACGCTGAAACACCCTAGGCTGTACAAGTTGCAATGGTTAAATAATAGTGGTGAGTTGAGGGTGAACAAACAAGTGTTAGTGGCATTTCGAATTGGTAAGTACGAAGATGAAGTGATGTGTGATGTAGTACCGATGCATGCTGGACACTTATTGTTAGGGCGCCCATGGCAGTTTGATAGGCGCGTGAAACATGATGGCTTTACGAACAAATATTCATTTGTACTTAATCAACGTTGGATCACTCTTGTACCTTTAACCCCGCAACAAGTTTATGAGGATTAAGTGAGGTTACAAAAGGAGAGTGTTCAAAAAGGAGAGAAAGAGAAAAAGAAAGTGAGTGAAGAAAAAAGAGAGGCCGAGAAAATTGAGAGAGAAAAAAAGCGAGAAGATTCGGCTAGAGAGATAAAAATAGAGAGAAAAACTAATTTCTATACAAAAGCGAGTGAAATCAAAAGAGTGATGTTTCTAAATCAGCTAATGATTGTACTACTGTACCAGGAGGCAGTTTTGAACACTAACGAGATTGAGCACATTTTGCCTAGTTCTGTTATTTCTCTTTTGCAGGAATTCGGTGACATCATGCCCGAAAGAGATTCCACACAGTTTGCCACCTACTCGAGGGATCGAACACCAAATTGACTTCGTACCTGGCGCTTCCATTCCAAACCGACCTGCCTATTGTGCTAATCCTGAGGAGTTGCAAAGGCAAGTAAGTGAATTGATGGAAAAGGGGTACGTGAGAGAAAGCATGAGCCCGTGTGCCGTTCCGGTGATTTTAGTTCCTAAGAAGGATGAGACGTGGAGGATGTGCGTTGATTGTCGAGCCATCAACAACATCACGGTAAAGTATCGACACCCTATCCCTCACTTGGATGATATGTTAGATGAACTGCATGGTGCTTGTATATTTTCTAAGATTGATCTAAAAAGTGGTTATCATCAAATAAGAATGAAAGAAGGAGATGAATGGAAAACTGCTTTTAAAACAAAACATGGTTTATATGAGTGGTTAGTGATGCCATTTGGATTAACTAATGCACCAAGTACATTTATGCGATTAATGAACCATGTCTTGCGTACTTTTATAGGCAGATTTGTTGTTGTCTATTTTGATGATATACTCGTTTATAGCAAAAACTTTGATGTCCATGTTTTACACTTGAAATCAGGTTTGGAAGTCTTGAGAAAGGAAAAGTTATTTGCTAACTTTAAGAAGTGCACTTTTTGCACAGATAAGCTTGTGTTTCTTGGCTTTGTTGTTAATGCCCAAGGAGTACAGGTTGATGAGGAAAAGGTTCGTGCGATTCGCGAGTGGCCAACGCCCACGAGTGTAGGCCAAGTTCGAAGTTTTCATGGGCTTGAACTCTCTGATTCTTAGGTAGTCTCTTTGCAGTATTTCAAGACTTTCTGTTTTTGAGATTTGTTATCAAGCTGTCCCCGAATGCTCAGTTTGTCAAAACAGTTTCATTACTTTAAGCCTTAAGGCATTTTTTTTCAATAAATTTTGCAAACCATTTTGAATGCTAACACCATTCAGAATGCGAGACTCAACTATTGATTTAAACCGCTTTCATGTGTTTCGATTTAACTGTGATGATATAGTCCCGGCCATGAAAGGACTATTGATTCAGATTTTTAGAAAATACAGAATACTGTAGAGAGATACACTCCTTAGAGCTTAAATGTAACTGCATGGTAGATGGCATGATCGCTGCGGACTCGTGTGATCCCAACGTACATTTTTTTTTATAAAGAGAATCGTTTCCAAAATATCGCTTTAGTTACTTAGTTAATCACTAGTTTAATTTAATTTAGTTGCTTTAGTTTTAGTAGTTACATCGTGGAACTTCGTGTTCTACAACCTTGCAAATATTGATTTTTATTTTCTGTTTAGAGATTAATCTAGGTATATAGTTTTACAGCTTCCCTGTGGGATCGACCTGGTCTTAACCAGATTACTACTTACACGATTACCTACACTTGGGTATAGCACATAAGAGCACAGATTTTTAACCGTGTCACCCACCATCATAGGGGTCCCCCAGGGAAGCATAGACAGAGGAAAGACACTCAAAGTCGATCTGTCGATTGCGAATAAAAGAGCCTGCCGCATTCTGGGATGTATGAAGGAAAGCAGCAAGGTCCTGAACGTATCCGACCTGCTGTGGACACGCAGAATCACTCATCCACTCTTTTAGGTTTTGTTTAGAGATTATTTTTGAAAAAGGAAAGGAAAAGGTCTGTTGAAAACAGATAGAGAGTCGCCACTTGGTCTTTAAGGAACCAAGAAATCTAATTTTGACTCACTCAAATGGATAAAGGGCACCGGCCCTTCATAACCAAAGAACTTGGCTCGGGGTTTTGGTACGAGAGAGGAAGGAGCCTTTGTCGGGAATAAAATACCCTCAACTCGCCCCGTCTTTCGACTGGCCTCAATTAGCATCCAAATAATCATCTTATACTATGTATGGTTCAACAATTAATACTATGATAGTATATTACATCACACAAGAATTTGAAATGGAAGATCAAAAGATAAGATATCTTTCATAAGATCTTAGCCAAATATCATGCAATGCAAAAGTGAAAGGTCACATGAATAAACCTAGGAAAATCGTCTAATCATATATCAAGTAATCAAGTTTTCATAATCTAAGGGGACATGAATTGTTCTTGACACAAATAAATCAAAGAAAACAAGGATGCTTAGCAAGCTAGAATGATGCATGTTAATCTTTGAGAAAAGATGATCTCTCAATCCCCGGGACAGATGAAAAAGGATGATCAGATCGAAAGGGGTAGCATGGACGTATGATCCAACTCATTCCTTATAATCTTCCTAGATTAGGAGTCACAAAAGCCCCAAATCTTGCATGGATGCTATGCATGTATCTAGAATGTGCCAAGGTTGTAGTGTGTTTTGTGTTCATGGATTCATAGAATGACTTAGAAGTCTAGAATGTGTATGAATGAATGAGGGAAATCATCATGGGATATGTAAAATTGTAGTATGAACTACTTCCTAAGACATGAGCTAATTTGGAGTGCATGTAAGCATCAAATCAAAGGATAGAAGTAAAAGTATGCTTGATGTGAATAGTGGATAGAACAGTAACATGATCTCTTGGAAATTGAAAAGAGGGGTTAGGAATGTTTTCAATGCATGATGTTTTATGGAGATCTTTATTATTGTGTCTAGAACACAACCCAAAAAGCCAATTTTTAATAACTCTAACATATTGAGAGAAATAATATACACAATAGAGGTTATTCAGAAATAGAGTCTGTACTATCGACTGAAATGTTAGAAAATCTTAGAAAATGAAAACAAAATATCTAGAGGCCCATATTATACAGAATGTTCCCTAAGACATTGAAGGTTAAGGAAAAAATGAGTTGTGACTACTATATTTGGAAAAGTTTTCTGTAAAACAAGTTGAAAGTCAACCTAGCTGCTATGACAGCAGAGGCAGAATGTTTGGAAGGAATGTTTGGACAAAAATGGACCTCTTTCAAGTGCTTCCAAGTCAAGCCAAAACTCATGGGTGTTCTATAATGAGTTATAAAGACTTTCCAAGTGGTTTTGCATTCTTATATTGAGTATTGAACTCAAAATAATTCTTTGAAGTTAAATGACTCACTGTTTTGAAGGTTTTGAGAAAACAAGGTTTATTTCTTGATATCAAAATGAGGGGTTTAAGAGGGGGTTTTGTAATGGGGGTTTTGAAAACATATTTTCAATACTTAATGAAAATTATAACCGCTTAAAATGTCAACATTTGACTCACATCAAGAACCTCCAAGATTATTGGAATGTATTATTTCCATTTTAAAGATAACTTCACGAATACATAGGAATGTATTGGAGTTGAAATCATTATCTATCAAACATGTTTTTGAGGTCAAGAGCTACTATCCATAATGACTCACTCACCTCAAACTTCATGTCATCATCTAGACGATGATAGACTAGTAAGTAAATAAAGAAAACAAAAAAGGAAATGAGGTAAGAGAAGATGAACAACAAAGTAAGCAAACAAGTATATAAATAATCAATAGATGATATTCAATGATGTATTGGACTTGTAGTTTGGTGTTTCACTCATATGTAGTGACATTGGACATGGGAGTAGCTTCCTCTCTCTTAAATGCTCACTACAATGGTGGTTGGGTGTATTGAATATGAAGTAAATGGAAGTAATGAAGTAAAAACAAAGTTTAGAACTCACTCTCTTGTTTGGAAATCAAAGAAGGAAGCTTCTTTTCTCTCTACTCTAACCTTATCTCTATAACTTTCTCTCTAAAACTTTTCAAAGCTTGCATTTGACACCCCCAAAATGAGAAGTCAAGGGTGGTTTATATAGGCCAATTTTGGGTTATTTTGGGGTTTTAGAAGTACTCCCATTGGTCCCAAACACCTGTGAACACAGAACTATGTCGTTTTGGTTTCCAATTAACCAAAATGAACCCCCAAAAGAAATTAAAAAAGTGCACCATTCTGGGGGAGAGTGCCGCGGTGGCACTGGGCCAGTACTGCAGCAGCATTGCTCCTCATTCGTCCAGATAATCCTTTTTAGGCCCCCAGAGGTTCCAGTATTCGCGAAAAGGCCATATTTCGTTCAAAATTCATAGAACATGCATACGAACTCCAAATTGAGGTTGTGATATACCGTTAGAAAGGTAATGAAGTCTAATTTACATAAAAAAAATAGTTCGAAGATAGGTCACTTTGAAAAGTTTTGCGGTATTCATGATAAAAGCCGATTAGATTGCCTTTTCCACCTTTGGAAATTCATAATAAATTCATTTTAAATCTAAAAATTATGTGCGACATACCATTGGAAAGCTATTGACCTCTAGTATATATGAAAAATATTTGAAAAATGATACGGTGCTCCAGTTTTAAAGTCAACTTTTGGTCAAACTGGTCAAACTTGGGATTCCTGAGAAGTTCTGGAAACCTCTGGGAGCTCCCAGGAGCTGACGTTTTCGTTCGGTTTTCTTTTAAAACTCATTTTAATACTTTCCATATGATCTAGAATGATTCCGAAACTTTTCAACGAATTTGGACGATTTCGGTCAAACCTTGGTCAAACCGGGCAACGGGGACTTTTTGGGAACTTCTGGGACTTCCGGGGGTCTCTGGGAGCCGACGATTTCATTCGGTCTTGATTTAGAACTGATTTTATTATTTTTCTACAATGTAGCGCGTTTCCAGAACATTTGGCCCAAATTCGGGAGCGTTCGAGCTTTCAGGGGTATTTTGGTCATTCTGAGCATTTTGAGAGATAGAACTAACTTCCAGGAGTCCTTTTTGAGTCTTTTCGATCATTGTGAACTACTAAGCTATGGGTCTCCTAAATCTGATAGCTGACAAAATGGGATGTCTATAGTTTGCCCCTCTTTGGCATGAACTTGCGAGGCAACGCATGTCGCAAGCGAGTGCCAAAGCTTTGAAGAGAGGTCTTTTGGATGCTATAGATTTAGGATAAAAAGCGTTGTAAAAGATGTAATGATAGAAAGCTTGATGCTGGGGCCAGGGCTGGTCGTGCTCTTCATGAGCTTCTTACGTATCCCAAGGAGAATCAGATCAGGACGTAGTTCGGGGCACAAAGGAACAAATCGCACATGCACAAGAAGACAGGCGAATGCTATGTTACGAGGATGATATGCAATGCATGGATGTGATATGAATTACGGCCTGAGTCCAATCATGTTTAGTGTTCTGATCTTCGTATGAGTTGGTGCTGCGGGGTGTGTGCCACTCTGATTGGACTTATGCTGTGCTAGTCTCTCCGACTGTGATGCAGTGGCAGACTCGGATAAAAATACAATGGCTTGGAAGACTCTGGGTCTCAGGGAAAACTTCTTAAATTCTGAGAAACGTGCTTTGTAAATGAAATGGATCAGACGCAAGGTTTTAGAGGATGACAACCAAAGGTGACCGAGGGATCTTGTGATAACCGATAAGTGCGAAAGCTATGATAATGGACAAATGAGAAAGATCATGATAATTAGGAGACACGGTGTCGTGGAACGACGGTGCTCGTCTTTGAAAACTTGACACGGGCGATGTTCTGGTAGTTCCTAATGACTGATCTACTGGGGATAGTGGGAACTAGTATCCTTCCATATTTGTCCTCCAGGGATGGCGTAGGACTCTCAAAGAATCTCTCTTTGTTGATCAAATCTTGTGGCGCTCAATCCAAAAGAGCCGATCAGGGCCTCCGGGAACTGGTGCCTTTTTGTTTCTATCCTCGAGGGATGGTGTAGGACTCTCGGGGAATCTCTCTTAACTGTTTCTTGATCAGAAACTAGGACCCATCTCTGAATCTCTCACGCTTGATCAGATCCTGGAATGGTCAGTCTGAAAAGCTGATTCAGACATTCGGGAGCTGATATCTTTC
Organism: Hydrangea macrophylla; assembly: GCA_033977485.1. Classification (NCBI taxonomy): domain Eukaryota; kingdom Viridiplantae; phylum Streptophyta; class Magnoliopsida; order Cornales; family Hydrangeaceae; genus Hydrangea; species Hydrangea macrophylla. Next base: position 2,073,944 of record CM066992.1, read on the forward strand.
TGTTTCTATTCTTAGGGGATTAACTGAATCTGGTGGGGATAAAATGGACCTTTTGGGGTAAAACCTCATAAATCTTCACTAAAATGGGCCACCGAGGCTAATCGGGATCACGAACGGGCTAAAATAGGTCAGTGTGGGCTGAAACGGGCTAAAACAGAGCGAAGCGGGGCACGCGGGGAGCAGTGTTGCAGTGGCACTGGGCCACTACCGCGGTAGCAGTTGGCTAGTGTCGTGGCGGCACTGGGTGGCTGGACTTCATGTGTGTATATCTCGGGTTTTTTAGCATTTCAAGCTCATTTTTGGCCATTTCGGGGTGCTTTAGGAGCCAAAATCTGTCAAAACGCAGATTGTGCACGCTCAGGTGAGTAATCTTTCCCCATGATTGGAATTTTGATTGGTGTTTTGGTTTGTTCCATTTTTTAAGAAGAAAGTTCAGTTTTAGCTTCCATTTTTCTTGCAGATCCATGGCTTCGAGCTCAAGGAGACCGTCTAAGAAGACCAAGGGCGAATGAAAGTCGAGAGCCAAATCCCAGACTTGATTTTACGGGACTCCCAATGTCATCTTTTGGCCATGGCTCTAATGAGCCTGGTATGTGAAGCTTTTGACAGTTTAGGACTATTCTATGCATTGTGCTAGTTTTATGAACTGTAGTGTGCACCTAGAGTTTGTTGGAAGCTTGTTTTGTGCTCGTATGTTGATTTTGTGAAGTTGGACTTTGGGTTGTGAATAGTGATTTTGTGCTCAGTTTTTGTCGTTTTTGATGTGTGTAGGTGCCGGAAGTGACATTGAAGGGCCATGGTAGCCTTGCTCATGCTTTTTTACGGTACACCCAACTCTCGCCTGCCGTCAAGAGAATTATAGACGATACCGGGTTTGGCGGTTTTGTCTACCTAGTATCAAAGAGTACCAACGATTTGGCGCATTTTTACGCTCTTGCTGAGAGATGGTGGGACACCACCAATACTTTCCATCTGCCATTTGGTGAGATGACAATGACGCCTTTTGATTTTTTCATGATTACTGGCTTGAGGGTTAGCGGGAAGCGCCTAGTCTTGGATTACTTCTATGAGATTGACCCTGAAGTTGTAGAGATTCTGATTGGGGCTGTTTCTCCTAATCTGGAGAGGCACTGGTTCCCTTGTGGCTGGCTTTATCAGGCCCATGTCAGAGGGATCACAACCTGAATAATTCTTTGCTTTTGAGGGTATTTCTTCTGTATATCCTTGGTTGCTCAATTTTCGCGACACGGAATGATCGAGTGAGCTTGAGGCTTCTTTCTTGCCTGGTGACCATTAGTGAGATCCCCTCTTATTACTGGAGTGGTACTGCCTTGGCCCATCTTTACAAGCATATGGGTGAGGTTTCCCGGGGTGATATCAAATCGACGGTGGGATTCTGGCGAGCTTGGGAGGTATGTACTGCAACCTCTTTTATCTTTCGGCTTTTTGATTTCTGTACTTCTTGTCTTTTCTGATTTTCCCTTTGTCTGTGCAGCTTTGGAGCTTTGAGTACCTGAAGATGTTGACTCCTTCCCCTGCTGATGAATCAGGTGAAGATGAGGACGACATGGCTCCTGTGCCTTTGTTCCCCCGGGGCTTGAGATGGAGGAGGGATGTTGTCGGGGTAAAGAGCGGGGCTCATTGAATTGTTCTCCTCAGAAACTTCTTATCTGGGCTGACAGTTGCTAGCATTGATTGGACGCCTTGGGAGTGCGTTGCCTATGCTGTCCCAGAGGAGATACAAGCGGTCAGGCCCCTTTCCTCTTGTTGACTTCTGATGGAAAGTACCATAAGCAGGCAATGGTTCCTTGGCGAGCGAGTGTCTCGGTAGGTGGTTGGCAGTCCGAGGTATCGCGTCCCTCATAATCCTCCTATGATGGATGCTGATGACCTTTCCGGTGATGCTTTGCTGGTGGCCTTAGCTGGTACTGATGTTTGGGATCACTTTTTCTCTGAGACCGGTTGTGAGACGTACCGTGGCCGCTTCTTGATGCCCAACTTCCCACTCCTGGATGTGAATTTCTTGTACGTTTTCGTCTCTATCCGTTGCCTATATTTTTTACTCATCTTTTCCCTAACTTGTTTTGTGCCTACAGTTTCGCGAGATGTACAGGAGACAGGTTCCCCCAGTTTTTGATCCTATCCCTCCTTGGGATTGGACCGTTAATGTTTTGGGTGCAGATGGCTTTCCCCAGGTTATGCAGGTGCCACGGGTCATACGTGGGTATCCCACCCAGCCAGTAGGCATCCTCAACGTGCCTTGGAGTTATGCTGAGGAGGGCCACGCCTTGGCAGCTAGCTTATGGTCTTTGGTCCTCATGCGAGACGATCGGGTATGTCTCTAATTTTACGCACCTTAAGGTTATGAGGTCCTAACCCTGATTTTGCCCTTAACAGATGGATGGTATGCGGCAATTTGCCACTAGTCAGATGGCATCCTTGGTAAGTTTCTGACTCGACTTTGCTTTTATACTTTTTGTTGTTTCTCTACTGATTTCATTTTATTTGTGTGTGCAGTATCACGGGGGTGGTGCCAGCTCATCGAGGACCGGGCTGAGGTGCAGAGGTGGCAGGAGGAGGCCATCGCTGACGTACACTTCGGGTGGCCCGACAGAGGACAAAGAAGAGGAAGACTGAGGCCTCCTAAGCGGGGATTTTTGTTTTATCTCCATTTTATGTTTTCAATTGGGTTGTACTAGTGAATAATGTGACTGATGGACAATGTGTAAGACAATGTGTAGGATAATGTGTAGGATGATTTATCACCCTTGACAGCATATTATGATGTTTTGCCTTTCGAGCCAGATAGTTTCCGATTTGAAGGCGCAGTTGTGTGCTTGCTTTGGTTTGTGGTTGTGCATTGTGATTCTGTGATTGTTGATGTTAGTGCGATGAGTAGCCTTGTGATAGTGAGTGTGTTTGCCTTGTAGGTGGGATAGTCCGTGAAACGGGGAGGTGGTGCTGCCAAAATTTTGAATTTTGCTAGAGCCGCGATAGAAAATATGGCATTGTATGATCCCGCTCAACTCACTTCTTGGCTGAACATCACAGATGGTGTGGAGCGGATCAACCTCTTTAGCTACAGTCTGACCGAGCTATTCTCTATTCGCTAGATGGCTCTGAACACGTTCATATGTGCCGCTATTGTCAACAGGGACCTGGTGAACCATGTCTTCAATTTCAATGGCCTAGAGATATGTCCCCTATTTGAGGAGTTCTGTGCTATCCTTGGCTTCGATTCTGACTCTGACCTGATTCTCCCTTCTGCTGATACCCCCAGTCCCATGCAAGGCTTGGCTGAATACCTGAACTGTTCCACTACTATTTCCTACCAGCTAATTCATGGCGAGATTCTTGACATTACTTCCATCATCGCCTGGTATGCTAGTCTTGGGAATCCTAGCGTATATGATGCTACCCGCGGGGCCGCTTTGATATTGTGCATGACTTCGCACTTTCTATTCTCGATTGCTTCTATCGACTTGGTGCACGTGTGCCTTGGGCTAAAATTTAGCAGGAATCCCATGGCCATCATTCTGGCTGAAACCCTGAATGGTTTGGATCGCGCTTTCAATCAAGGAACGCTTCTTCTTTTTGGGGTGCCTTTGGTGTTACAGGCTTGGCTCTATGAGTGCCTTCAGTTATGGACTGGTAGTGTGCCGTCAGTTTACTTCCGTAAGGCTGTGCTTCATCCTCATTACACTTCTGCCGATTGGGTTGGCATGATGGGTGCTTTATCTGAGGCCGACATTTGCTGGATCGTGAGGCATTGGGGCCTTCATGCTGTGACCACTAGTCTCGGGGATTACCAGAGAGTGTGGCTGATGGGTCTGAGAGAGACCTCTTTCAATCATCCTCGCTGATTGGCCAGACAGTACGGGCGAATTCAAGAGGTCCCCCGGGGGATTTAGTGAGAGTGTCTTTACTTCCAGAGTTAAAGCCACTACTATTGCTGCTTTCATCAGGGACTGTCCGGTCGAGCAAGAGCCTATTTCTAGAGACCTTTGAAGAAATAAAAGACACAAAATAAAACTAGACTTGACTGATTTGGCTTCTTTCCTCCAAGTGTCTTTGATATTTGGGATTGCTTTTTGAAAGAACTTTTTGAGTGTTCATTTATCCCTGCTTATTGTAGACACCCCAATTTTGAACAAACATCGAGTTAAGGGGAGTGATACCTCCAAGATCTGATGATGACAATGACCGGCTAATCTAGGACTTCCAAAGATGATTCAAGCTCTTCGAAAGACTCTCCAACCTAAACAAAACGCAAAAAAATGATGATGAAAAAAAAAAGAGCAGAACGACACTTGAGATAATTTGCAGCAGTCACGGGCTGCCGCTGCGGCAGTCTCTGGACTGCTGGACGGCGTTCTATTAATGCCGAGAATTTCAGCAAGTGTTTCATAAAAATGAATTTTTACAAAAAAAAAACGGCAGTCCCTGGAGTTGTCTGCGGCATTCATTGAGTGCCGCATCGGCATTCAGTGAATGCCGTGATGGCAATCACTGAGTGCCGTTCTGGTATTCAGTGAGTGCCGCTTCTATCTCCATTGAGTGCCGCATTTTTGTAACAAACAGCTGTAAAATAACACATTTTGTACTATCAAAAGGACGCCTGAATTAGGGTGTTTTGCTCTGAAATGACTGAAATACCCCTCTAAAATTGTCTATAAATAGAGGATGAATATCCTTTTGCAAGTTGGTTGGATTCTCTTTGAGTTTAGAGGTTATATTAGTATTCTCTTCAGCTTAACTTCAAAAAGGCTTCCATAGACACAATTAGAAGTAGGTTTTGAGAAGGTTTAAGGGGTATTTAAGTAGAATTAAGAGTGGAAGAGCTTGATTAGTCTTTTGGAGTTCTCCAAAATCACCAGGTTGAGGATACTTTAGAGGTAAAATTCTAGAATAATTAGTCTTTTTTTTTCAAATTTAATTATGGTATGCATTGAGTTCTTTAATTTCCCTTTTCATTTGTTGTGTTCATCCCTTAGGTTCATAAGGCTTTCAATGCCTTACTTGAATCTCTTGGTTTGAAATCCCTTAATCTCTTTGTAATCTTGTGATTCATGAGGGGATTAAGGTTGGTACTATAATATCTAGCTAATGGACCCAAACCTATCTTCATGGTTTGAGTTTTATTATGACTAAGTTTCATGAAGTTCTTCCATACTTCTTTGAAATTTACTAATATGAATATCTTTAGTCTCGAATGACCATCAAATGGTAGGAGAGTTAGCTTTTGACAAGCCCAATTCCATGGGTTATTTGTCTAAGTTGATGAGAATAAAGTGAATCAACCCAATGTGCAGCGAGTTCACAATCCATTTTTGATCATAGATTTTTAGTTGAACATCGAACCGTTGGAATGGAATGAAACCAATGGGAAAGTATTTATAACTCAAAGTTCTACCACTGTAATTTTTGTTTTAAGGTAGTTTCATGTTTTGAGTGGTTTGATCAAGGGTTTTGTGGAACAACTATAATCTGTCCAGAGTTTCAGAACTGTAACACTCTTTTGAAATAAGCAAATCAGAACCTTAATCAAGCACTTTTGACCCAAGATAATTTTTTCTAAGTCGTTTAATGTGTTAGGAAGCTACCCTAAAAAGAACAAAGCATTTTTGATTTGCTTACTATTTTTAGAAAATCGTGCAAGAACTCTGGATAGAGGGTTGTAGAATCCTGAGTGATGTCTGGTTTTTGTCCAATTCTCGGAGATCTAACTGTTGAGACTTTGATTTTCTTTTGGGGTTAAAAACTAAACACACAGAGGAATCTTGTGTCCAAAATTCATCAAGATCAAAACATGGGAACCATGCTTTCTATTTCATTGAAGTTCTGATATGCTCTCACCAATTTTCAGAATTCTGTGACAATTTTGATTAGTCTTATAAATAATGGCTTAGATGATATTTTCATGAGTTAAGGTTCAAACCATGTTTCAATAATGATTAGTTAAGCTTCAATTTATAGTTTAAGTGACCTAAATCAATAAGTACTTCACGATTTCTTCTTGTTTATGTTTACATTCAATCATGTGACTTGCCGTTTATAATTAGGATTCGTTTGCTTTAGGTTAATTACATTTGATAGATTTAGGTTAAAGGCCAAGGATCAATGTTCAATTTTACATATTGTATATCATGTGGACTAACCCTTGTCTTGTAGCGCTAATGAGGTATGACTTTTTGACTCTTCCTTCGCTTAACTTTTCTTTGATTTTATCGATTTTTCGACCTCATTTGCGACACGGTAGAATTATGATTTGCCTTATGTGTATATATGTGTATTAGGGATCCTCTTCTTAGGTTTTTATCCCTTTGTATGCATTGCACGTTTAAACATTCATGGATGGATCCCGGGTATGTTTCGTAGTTCCCTATTTGCATAACATATCGCTTTCTATTTGAATTATATGGTTTTTGAATGACATTTTATCACTTGCAATCTTACACACTTTAGACATGTTTTTGTAATGTATACCTATATATATGTATTAGTTGAGGACATGCTTGGATAATTAATTCGACTAAAAGGATGTTGAGTAGAGGCCTATTGCGAGATTGGATGAGAAGGGGTGTTTTAGTCCGATGGGCTCCTTCCCTTCTCATTCCATAATCCCTGGACCTAGTTTAATCTTTGATTTCACAAACGATCAGTTGCTTTAAAATGGTTTCCTAATTTTCCTTTTAAAAATTAATTGGTGACTCATTTGTTTTTGAATTTGAATTTGAAAAAGATTTTGAAAGAAAAGCTGTGGGTAAAGGAGAAAATTGTGACATTCTCAATCTGGCGACTCTGCTGGGGATCGAACCCAGAATCTCTGGTTCTGTAGACCAAAATTCTGATTTTGGGTTCACTCGAGGATTATACTTAAAATCATCCTTTTAATCGGATTAATCAATCTCTATGTGCCTGTTGCATTTCACTTGCATGTCTAGCCAGTCGATTGCACAGAATTATGACCTTGGAGACTCGGGGCAACCCGGTCAGTCAAGTTATCATGGGACTGTGTGATCACCCTTGATCTTGTACCATATGTTGGTATATGAAGCTTCCTATCGGATGTGTGTCAAGGGTCCCTTATTTGACCAAAACCCGGCCATTGCATGATAGCTTCTGTAGAACCTTTCAAAGTTAAGAAATTAATTCTTGATTGGGATTTATGTGCTAGGAAGCTTTGTGTGCCCAGAAGGGATTACTTGAGATGATGACGATGCTTACTTGATGAAAGATGTATAATCTTTTAAATCACCTTTTAGCAATTTCTCCTCATGTTCCACGACGTTGGGAGAATATGCCGGACCTTGATTATAAGATTATACTTCTTATACCATGTTAGCTAAGCATCATTGACCTTGTATTCATCCAAATTCAAGAAAAGTACGGTGATAACTCGATCTTGTGATCCTTCTACCCAAAATTTTTTAAAATTCACCTTTGAGAACAAAGTTTCCACCACTTTTTTTTATCCCAAATTATTTTTCGATCGAACAAAGCTCCAAACTAAGGTATATTTTCGCATGATCATCTTCTAAGGAAAAATCCAAAATATTGGGAACTGTTTTTGGAAGAAATGCTCTTTAAATGAATTTCAAAGCATAGTTTCAAACCAATCATCCTTATTGAGAAATATTTTTACATCCTCATTTTTAAATAAAAGATTCAAAATCCTTGAGGATTGTTCTCATCATTTAAAGAAATGCTTTTAAAATGAATATCCAACCATTGAAGATCACAATGAAAGGAGAAGTCGACGCACTTGACATGGGTGAGGATCTTATGTGCTTATGTGTTAGGATTAGGATTTTCTTTTCTTTGGCATATAGAATAGGCACACACACACATGCATTGCATCCATGTGACATATAAAAGAAAGTTTTTACCAAACGTCTTTTAAAAACAAAATATATGTTTAAGAAAAATTTTAAACTTATTATAGGGGCAAAAATAGCATCAAGTTCAAATCAAGCCTAGTTTAGGGATCCCGCAGCGAGGCTGGTAAGAAGAGAAGACACTGAAATGGCAGAAGAAAGGAACAACGAAGAAGTAGCCGAGTTGAGAACACTGGTAGAACAAGCAGCAGAGTAAATGAGGCGGCATGCCGAAAATATGAATCGTATGATGGGAATGATAGAAGCACTGAATCGCCGACCACCGCCTATAATTTCGCTGGTTGTGGACCCACCTCTAGGGGGGAAGGAGATTGGTTTGATGATCAGGAGGCACAGTGGACTGATGCGTTGCAGGCAAACACGGAAAGGGAGAAAGCTGAGAAAGAGAGGCTACTGAGCGAGAAGATCGAGAAGCTAGAAAGGGTAATGCGTAAGGCTCAAGGAGTCGACACTTATCTGATGGAGTTGGAAGGACTGTACGATGGAGTCCATGAGACACTGGCAGTCGGCTTTAAGATGCCAGTTTTTGATAAGTTCAACAGAACTGGAAACCCTCGCAGTTATGTAAGGATGTGTATCAGGGCTTTCCAACCAAGCGGACTAAGCACCACCATGATGGCCGTCTTGTTCCAACAAACCTTAACCGGAGCTACCTTATCTTGGTACCTCACTTTCAAACCAAGCAAGACCCGGGTTTGGGAATAAGTGATTAAAGCATTCGTGGCACAATATGAGTACAATCAGGACCTGGACGTTACCATCAAAGATCTAGAGACTACCAGGCAGGGAAATAAAGAATCTTTTGCTGAATACTTGAGCCGTTGGAGAGGAAAGGCGGCTAAAATGGTACAGAGGCCGTCTGAGAAAGACCAGATCCGAATGTTGATGAAGAACCTTCAACCTGTCTATCAAGAGATGATGAGATTCCAGTTGATCAACACTTTTGCTGAGGAATTTGATGTAGGGACTCGGATCGAAGACCTAATCCAAGAGGGAGTAATAAAAAAGGAGGAACAACCAAACCGGTACAGAAGGCCGAACTACGGATCCAATGGACGACAGTCGGGAGGACATTCTGGTCCCACCGATGTCAACGCACTGAATGGGCCAGAGAGGAAATTTGACATAACACCAAGGAGAGGGGGGACAAACCATCGAGAAAATTTTTAGATCTAGGAGTATCAATGTCAACCGCTCTCGATAGGCTGTTAGCAAAAGGGCATCTCTGTCAGTTGGAACCTCGACCTCTACCGAGTCTGCTTCCGCCAAGCTTTCAAGGGGATCTCTTTTGCAAATTTCACCAACAGAAGGGCCACTCAACGGATCGGTGCATAAGATTAAGGAACAAAATCCAAGATCTAATCGATAACAAGGTGATATCAGAACCGCCCGTCAGAGCTCCAAATGTCACAAGAAATCCGCTACCAAATCACCATGCTGTACCACCACCGCAAGGCCTCTATTTCTTGGGGATAGAAGAAACCATATTTGATCCGTCTAGGCTAATCACTAGGGCTGGGACACCAAGGAGGCCTTATCAGTTGATGGAGAATTCAATAATCTATACCTTGGAAGATGTTCCGAAGGGATGTGAAGAGGAAAAAGCAGAACAAATGGATTGATGGGTTTAGGAAACGGGCAATATAGATCAGATAGAGGATGATTTGTGGTACAAGAGTGGTGAAGAGGTGGGAATCGAAAACAAGAATTTGGGATGGGTTTCGAAGGGCGACAATCTATGGATGAGAAAAGAAGTCAGTCATCTGACCCGATCAGGCAGATACTTCAACCCACATGAGGTGGAGGAAGTTCACCCGAGGAGGGATCTAGACAAGGGAAAGGGAAAAATAGATGAAGAAGCAGCAGAAGACAGGGTCCTGAAGTAATTGAAGAAAACTTAGGCTAACATCACTGTTTGGGGCATACTGATCGCTTCAAAAAGTCATAGGCAGGCAGTCTTGGATGCTTTGAATCAATCCGACATTTCCATCGATGGAACACCAGAAGACCTCGTGGGAATGATCAATAGAATTCCGACTCTAGCTATTACCTTCTCATCAGACGACCTACCTCCAGGAGGGCCCGCTCACAATAAGCCATTGTATGTCACTGTTGAATGCCTGAGGAATACTGTACCTGCCTGTCTCGTTGATAATGGATCCACTCTAAACGTGTGTCCATTCTGAACAGCCAAGCGCATGGGCTTGGATGAAACAACGTTCGTGCCATCCGAGCAAAAGGTAAGGGCGTACGACAACACTCAGAGAACGATCACGGGAATAATTCTCCTCTATTTAGCTGTCGGGCCTGTGGAAAATTAAGCCAAATTTCAAGTCATCGACATACCTGCTTCTTTTAATTTACTGCTGGGAAGGCCGTGGCTAGACAGTTTGGGCGCCATACCATCTACGGTTCATCAGAAAGTTAAGTGTGTTTGGAAGAGCAAGGTCTGTGATATTCTCAGGGAAAGTTGGGGTTCGTCTATCTAAAACTTAATCAAGCGCGTCGGTTTTGGAAGTGCAGTTCCAAGAAGAAGAGACAGGTCTGGGAGTTTTCGAATCCATTACTATGTTGGAAGGTGAGAAGCCAAGAGAGATCCTGCCACTTTACTTCGATCAGTATGCAAGCCCGTTGGTCGCAGGGATCATGAAGAAGATGGGTTTCTTCCTAGGCATGGGATTGGGTAAGAATCATCAGGGTCTGTCAGAATTTCCAAGTATCGCTATTCAGACTCACAATCATGGTCTAGGGTATCAACCATCAAAGAAGGAACACAGAGAGAAGAAGAAAGTGACTGATGCACCGTTGGACCCTTACCTAAAAACACTCAACGGATACTTTGTGAAGGAAGGAGAAGATTCCCCTTTTGCGGCTTCCTAGAACCGTAGGTGGATCAGAAAGATAAGTGTTTGAAGCCAGGGTTTGAGATCTTCTTCCCCCATGAGTTCTCTGCGTATGAAGATCCATACTTACAGATGCCTGTTAAGTCGGTTATTGCCAAAGATTGGATTGGTGCGCTAGATGGCTTGGTCATGAAAGATCTATTGGGCGAAAGGAGCACAAAAATTATGGAAGTATGTCATGAAAAGGCCAAAGAAGAATACGTTGAGGGTCTAGTTGAGGAGATAGCTGAAAGTGAGGAAAATGGGGAAGATTAAGAGAAGACCGATAAAGGAGGACCTGGGAAAGAAGAGATGGAAAAAATTACCAAGACAGTGGATCTGGATGAATGCTTTATCACCGATCTGGGAGAGAAAGCAAGAAAGAGTGGGTTTTTGAGTCTAGTGATAGGTATCCCCCACACCCAGAGTTTGTAATGGCCCAAATTAGGCGTCTTTCAATTTCCATGTCTGTTGTAATCACTCCAAAGAAAATCAATGAAAGCATGACTAATTCTGCCTACTCGAATGCGCTTAATGAATGTGATGAATATGATGATCATGAAATACCCATTGAATTGTAAAAATTAATTGAAAAAGAAAATGAATCTGTATGTAAAATCATCGAGGACACTCTAACAATTAATCTAGGAAATGAAAGTAATCCTCAAAATGTCTTTATCAGCTTCACACTTAGCAAAGAAGAAAGCAAAGAACTATTCAAACTATTAAGTGAATTCAAAGATGTTTTTGCATGGTCTGATAATGATATGCCAAGCATTGATCCAAAAATAGTCCAACACCACATCCCCGTCTTCTCCAATTCCAAACCTGTAAAACAAAAATTGAGGCGAATGAGGCCTGAATGGGCACTCAAAGTCAAAGAGGAAGTTGAAAAGCAGTTAAAAGCAGTTAAAAGCCAGATTCTTAATGGTCACCGAGTATTTAGAATGGATCGCCAATATAGTGCCTGTCCCAAAAAAGGACGGTCGTGTTAGGGTCTGTGTTGACTTCCGGGATCTAAACAAAGCCAACCCTAAAGACGATTTCCCTTTACCGCATATCGACATCCTCGTTGATAACACTGCCATGCATGAACTTCTGTCCTTCATGGATGGGTTCTCAGGGTATAACCAGATTTTAATGGCACCCGAGGATAGGGATAAAACCACTTTTATCACACCATGGGGGATTTATTGCTATAGGGTGATGCCATTAGGGCTTAAGAATGCAGGGGCAACATATCAGCGGGCTGCTACTACGTTGTTGCACGACATGATCCATAAAGAGGTAGAGGTATACATGGATGATATGATTGTAAAATCTAAGCAGAGAGGATGACATTTAGGGGCGTTGAGGAAATTCTTCGGAAGGTTGAGGGAATATAGAATGAGGTTAAACCCGCAGAAATGCACCTTCGGGGTCACCACCGGAAAGCTGTTAGGATTCATCATCACTCAGAGAGGGATAGAGGTGGACCCAACCAAGATAAAGGCCATAGTCGAAATTCAGCCACCCAAGAACGAAAAAGAGGTAAGGCGATTTCTTGGTAGAATACAGTTCATAAGCCGTTTCATCTCGAAACTCACCCTAACCTGCGACCCATTGGGCAGATTACTCAGAAAAGGAGAAAAGTTTGAATGGGATACCCTGTGTCAACAAGCCTTTGATAAGGTCAAGACTTACCTCCAAAACCCATCTATCTTGTCACCACCCTCACCCGGGAGGCCTTTATTACTGTACCTTTCTATGTCCGAAGATTCAATAGGGTGTATGCTGGCCCAAGAAGGGGAAGAGGGGCATGCGGAAAAAGCCATTTTTTATTTGAGTAAGAGGATGACTGGATATGAACTGAAATACTCACCCTTAGAAAAATCTTGTTGGGCCCTAGCCTGGTGCACCCATCGTCTTAGGCACTACATGTTACCCTTTCCCGTTGTCCTAATCTCCCGAATGGACCCACTTAAATACCTGTTCGAAAAGCCTGTCTTGACCAGTAGAATTTCCCGTTGGACCATGATGCAGGCCGAATTTGATATTAGATATATCACTTCTAAGTCTGTTAAAGGAAGAGCCGTTGCAGAATACCTAGCCGACCTTGCCATAGAATCTGAGGAGAAATGGGAGTTCAAGTTTCCCGATGAAGGGGTAATGGAGTTGAGAAAGGAGTAGTGGAAGATGTATTTCAATGGAGCCGCCAACCAATTAGGCTACGGGGTCAGAGTCATTCTCATAGAACCTAATGGAACCCCTACCCCACTGGCCGTCAAACTCAAGTATGACTCGACTAATAACACCACAGAGAATGAAGCATGCATAATTGGGATGGAAGCAGCCTTAGCCCAAAATGTTGGAAGGATCTGTTGGGTTTGTGCCCTCAAACCATTACTTTATGTATAAGACATTGACATTTTAATATATGAATATCAGCTTTACATTTCATTATGTATGTCTCTTTCATGAGATGATTGTTTATCCTAAAGTATCATAGTAAGTAATTCGTGTATGTATGAGATACATACAAGTGAGATACGAATTACTATTCTTTGTTACTTAGAACTTGCCATAGTGGATGATGAGACTGGATATCTCATCAGGTTTACACTGTAGCATGATTGACTACCATTGGATGGAGTGATGAATCTCAATCACTAGAGTGTAGCTCTTAGTTAATATGCTAGTGCTTATAGTGCATTGACGGACCTGAGTTTTCTTATTGACACTCAAGACTGTCAAACAGTCAATAGGAACTCATAACTTGTATAAGGTATGTGTTCTCAATCTTGAGACGATTATGAACACAGACTGTGAATATGGCTGCTTTGACTTACCAATCAGTGAGGTCTACAGAAGATCAACACCTGGGTATCTTGGGTATGTCATATTCATAGGGTTGTGAACATATATTGTCAAGATAGAATCTACCCTCTGATTCAGAGTAAGCATTCCCTTGAGAATGTCACCAAGTCGATTACTGAGTACTGTAGTCTTGTTGATAAGAGTTATCAACATGTTTGGTAATCATGAGAGGTGAATGGGACTCAAGGAATACAAGAAGTAATCATGATTCAGGTTGACAGTAACAATTATCCGACTACCTGAATATGATTACGACTGCTGAAGGTAGAGGGACAATAGTACAACATACAAGTCTAGTTATTGCTTCGGATATGTTCTTTTGCGTTGGAGTTCAGTTATCGTTTTATAGTGGAGTAAACGTTAACTGATCAGTCGATTAATTTGCTGATCAAAGAGTTTGGTCATGGGAATTAATCAACTGATCTGAGCCAACAATAAAGAGCTTAGGAGGTCCCACTCTTCGCTCCGCCAAGATACTTGGAAAGACACTTGAGGAAGCTGTCAAGACAGGTTCGATCGATTGAAGCTAGTTCGATCGATCGAAGTCATGGCAGGTTCGATCGATCGATAATTATTCGATCGATCGAATGTTCGATCGATCGAAGTCCTTCAATCGATTGAAGGTTAGGTCGGTTCTGGGAATCTATAAATAGGGCAGCTGCGTTCTGGAAAAAGGTGTTCGTCGTTTTAGAACGTCAGAAGCTGCAGAAACTGTTTTAGAGCCCTAAACCTTCTTCTTCCTCTCCATTAGAGTTCCCACCAACCCTAGTCCTTCCTGCGAGCATCCATAGGAGTCATAAGAGTGAAGGCCATCTAGTGGAAGCTGTTGGAAGCTGAAGAAAATCAGAATTGGGTTCAAGACACTAAGGTATAACTCTTGTCCCCTCTTGTGCGCATCTATGGAATTAACGAGTAGTAGATCCTGGGTTACCATTAAATTTTTATAGCTTGACTTTTCCGCTGTGCGTTTAAAATTTTAACTTAAACCATTTTTTCCATCAGGATCGACGTTTTCGGAGACTCTAATCTAATCATATCCCAAGTGCGTGGTGATTGGAAAGTGAAGCATGAGAAGTTGATGCCTTACCATAAATTCCTAGAAAGCCTTAAAGTGCAATTAAAAAAGATATCGTTCTACTACCTTCCCCGTGAAGAGAACCAGTTGGCCGATTCCCTAGAAACCTTGGCCTCAATGATACAAATCCCTTCGAGAGTCACCATGATATCGTTGTCCATAGTAATCAGGAACCAACCTTCATTCGAGATGATCACAATGATAGAGGAGGGAAATGAGTTGCCTTGGTACACAGATGTTTGGAATTTCATTAAGAAAGGAGAATACCCCGAGGGAACTTCAGAGAAGGACAGAAAGCCGATCCAAAGGTTCTCCGCCCAATTTATGATCTATGCAGATAAATTATGGAAGAAATAGTATACCAGATTCAATCTGGAGTGTTTATATGGAAGGAAGGCTAGGAGAATGATGGAAGAAATACATGAGGGAGTCTGCAGGCCCAAAATGAATGGACATATACTGGCTAAGAAGATAATTCGATAGGGGTAATACTAGACCACTTTGAACAAAGACTGTTGTGAGTACGTCAAAAGATGCCATAAGTGTCAGATCCATGCAAATCTAATGCATACTCCTCCTTCCCAGCTCTAACCATGCCGTGGCCCTTTTTTGTTTGGGGCATTGATATCATCGATGAGATAGTTCCAAAGGCATCCAACGGACATCGATACATAATTGTGGCAATTGATTATTTCACAAAATGGGTAGAGGCAGCATCGTACGCCACTTTGAAGGCCAAGGATGTGGTGAGCTTCATAGAAAAGAACATAATTTGTAAATATGGAGTCCCAATTGAGTTCATCTCAGACCATGGTAGCCACTTCCAAGGAGAAGTTATCCCACTCCTAGAAAAATACAAAATCACCCGCTATCAGTCTTCCCCTTATAGGCCTCAAACGAACGGAGCAGTGGAAGCAACAAATAAGAATGTTAAAGCAATCTTGGGGAAAACAACCGATACATACAAAGATTGGCACGGGAAGTTACCGTTTGCATTATGGGGATACCGCACCTCTATAAGAACTTCCACGGGAGCTACTCCATACTCATTGGTTTACGGGATGGAAGTTGTTCTTCCAATTGAAGTAGAAATACCTTCTTTGAGAATTTTGGCAGAGTGTGAAGTGACTGAGTTGGAATGGATGCGAGGAAGGTATGAGGAACTAATGTTGCTCGATGAGAAAAGGTTGGCTGCTATAAACCATACTCAGGGGGGTACCAAAAGAGGATAGCTCGTGCTTTCAACAAAAAGGTCCGCCCAAGAAAGCTTGCTGAGGGTGACTTGGTCCTCAAAGAACTGAAAGTGCCCATTTATGACCCCAGAGGAAAATTTGAACCCAACTGGGTCGGGCCTTACATCATTAAGACTCTCCTTTTTGGAGGAGCGGCCTATCTCATGGACCTAGACAGGGTTGAATTCAAACAACCGATCAACCTCGATCGCCTCAAGAAATACTTTGCTTGAAACCGCTTCTTTCAAAACCTCCTACTTAGATGAGCTACGCTTGACCTGATTCCCGCTAGGGGATACGTAGGCAACCTACTCGGTTTAGTCATTAATAATTGCCTAAAAGGCGCTTTCCGTCGAGCCCTAAAAAGTCGAACTACTGCGGACTTGATACCCGTTCGGGGATAAGTAGGCGGGCTCGCCAAAAGCCTTCGGTCCTCCAAAACCCAAAAAGAAGAACCCTATACTAAACTTGGGGCAATCTAGAGTTTTCCCCGAACCACCTCGAAGCCCCAAAACTAGGGGCAAACTTTGTTTGCTCTCCAAAGAACCCAGATATTTACCTTGAACCCAGATATTTACCTTGAACCCATCTCTGGATCTCCTGACTATCATAATGAGTACTATAAAGAAGCAAACGTGAATTCATGGCATAGAATGAGTAAAGCTTCAAGCAAGATACAAAGCGAGATAAAGAGCCAAGAAAGGACATTAAAAAAAGGAAAAATTTTCATAAAGGATTAATCGGAGGAGTGAACACTTTGATTAAATATGTTGGAACTGTTCCTAAAAGCATGAAAGCACTTTTCGAAAAGGGAAATAAGAAAATCACATTCAAAAGCGTAAATAGATGGGTAGGACTTGTCTAAAATTTTAAAAATAAAGCTCTGTCCTGTTGTTTTATTTTCGTCCACGAATGTCTACAAAGTCCGTCCCTGAACTAGGGTCTGGATTTGAAGAAGGTACTCAGTAGTAGGCACAATTGAAGCAGGGACCCTCTGGAAAAGAGCTGACACTCTGTCATGCCAAGCTTCAATGAAAGCCTTCACAGTGGAAGGATACATGACCAAACCTCTAGTAAAATCAATAGCAAGGGCCTCAGTAATATCCTGCAAGATTCCAAACTGACGGAGCACCTGGCCAAGAATGTAGAAAGTAGTGGCCTGCAAACCAGGCAACCATATACCAAGCTTTCCGGGAAGCCGCACTACAACAGAGCGATAAGACCAATCTAGGCAAAACCAGCGAATATCACCAGGAGAGGGGTTTTTGAGCCAATTAAGCCATGCGTCATCCGAGCGGAACAAATGGTGAACCTCAATGCGATCATAGGGAAGCGACCCACGAAGGTGTGAAGGATGCACAAAGAGATCCAAGTGCTCCATGAGCCAAAGTTATAGGACGAAGGGGGCTCCCATAGATAACATGGCCCCGGTGGCATGAGCCCGATCCAAACCTATCAAGGTTTCGCTGAGAACTAGCATGATAGCACTCTTCATCTCTCGCAGACCACATGCAATGGGTATGAGAATGTCGGATGACGACTGGAAGAGGAAGTAAGAAAGCATGGCAATCGATAATGCATAACGACGGATTATCTGATATTCGCCATCATAAGGATCCCCCAAGGGGGCATACATGGAAGAAAGTCACTCAAAGTCAATCTGCTGGTCACATATAAAAGAGCCCGCAGCACTACGGGATATGCGGAGTAGGATGGCCAAGTCGCGAACATAACCCGCCTACACCGGCGGAACTATCCGATCCACAAAGGGGTCGGTGTGGAGAATAGCGCTGAATTCCTAGAACAAAGGGCAGACCTCATGGGAACCAAAGCAAAAGACATGAAGGGAGGGATCCCAACACTAAATTAATGCAGCTCGAAGCAATCCTTCATTCAAAAACATTCGTTGGAAGGAGAAGAGATCGTTTGGTCTGAAACACTCGAAATTTAGCCTGTCAATGCCCAAAAGAGCATCCATCCATGGGAAGAGGATTTGAGAACTAATGGGGCCCATTTTGGGAAGAAGTGAAGAGGAAAAAATGGTGTTTTGCGGAGTATTGGGGAAGAAAGTGGTATAAATAGGAGAATAAAGCTACTTACCTACGCGCGACAGTCAATAAAGCAGATCGGCACTCCGTGAAGTGTCGCGTGGCAGTCCGTGAATGCCGTTACGGCATTTACTGATTGCCGTTGCGGTAGTTATTGAGTGCCACAGAGGCCTAACCGAGTGGCATTCTGAGTTTTATTTTGGCCAGGGTCTATTTGTAACATTTTCAATCCACCTGCAAACAAAAAACTATATAAAGAACAATGAAATGTGCGCATCATGTAGCACGTACAAGCAAAACCAGGCCATGGTCGCATACATTCATTCATTCATTTCAAAATAAATAAAGGAGATAGAAGCATTTAAAGTTAAAATAAAAGGGGGGACCAAGCTATAGTCCCACATATGGCAAGAAAAGGACCAAGCTATGGTCACACATACGGTGAGCAATAGTGAAAAGCAATAATAATAATAATAATAAAGGTAATGCAAGTGCCTATCCTACCGTCTATCCTGAAGTCGTCATCAAGAATAAGTATGTACATATATATATGCAATCATCCAAATAAAAGTATGAGTCCTCTCCAAAAGCACTCAAAGAACAAAAAAGGAATGTTATCAGCCCTGGCCCCAGCCTCGAGTCTGGCGAGTGACGCGTCTGAGAGGCTCCTCCTCTGACTCTGTGCCGCTCTCGCCATGACCGCCTCCTCCTCTGCCTCTGCCTCTGCCGCTGCTAGTTCCCACACCACCGCCTCCGCCGTGTCCAGCGCCGCTACCTCCAGGGGCATCACTGAGAGGGATGCTAAACTTCTAAAGCTGCTGCTGGAGCACTCCCACCTGCCGGGACAGAGCCCCAACTTGTTCCTCCTGAACAGAGGGAACAAATTAAATTACCAGGTTGTAATAGAATTGATTGGCAAGCTAAAAGCAAAATAAAAGGAGCATTTGTTTTACTAGAGCTCTCATATGAACCTCAGCAGCTGCCCGCGCCCCGTCAGCCTGAGTCAAAGGAAGAAAGGTTAGAATATCAGAATAAAATTATAGTTTTAAAATAAAAAAGCAAAATTTAGAAATTACCCTCCACTCCCTGCCATAAATCCACTCTCTCACGCTATGAGCATAGAGCAAGCCCTCCTCCGCATAGTCTGTGGGACATGATCATACTGGAGCAGAATGGTAGGAGCACCTACCTGATATCTGGGGACCATAGTAGTGGTCTGCTCACCATAAGAGACCGTCCTGAGGCTCCAATCCCAAGGCAGTAAAGTCGGAGCTCGAGCTGCAGCAGGAACGGGCTGCAAAGAAGAATGAATCCAATAATGAGATAAACATGCATGTTTTAAAAATTAAGATAAAGTTTGAGGAGACTGAAAGAAACTCACCCGGGTCACCTCCATCAAAGGGAAGTTCTCCATCAGCTTCGTAGCACAGAAAGCTGCGTATCCCGCTGGAGGCTCCACGAAACCCTGAAGAGACAAACCGACTAGGGCAACCGTGAGCGCGGAGCCCTGGAGGGTATCCGCAGCTCTCATGAACTCTGGTGGAGGGTATGGCACGAAGAAAGACTCAGCCGCCAACAACTGTCTGGTCACCCTCTATCCCAGGTACCACACCCGAGCCTCTGGTCCGTCCAGCAAGATCCTCTGTGGGTCATACCCAGCCGACTCCCGTATCCCCTGGGAGACCTCAGGAAGCACGTCGATCCAGGGGTGCCATCGGACGTGCTGCTCTCGTAGGTTCGTCAGGAAGTTCCTGAACGAGATGAAATCGTGAGCCCCAGTCTTCCGCCCAACCCGATCCTTCGCCCACTTCAGCCCTTGGGGCATGATGAGGGCGTCCACCGACCGCGTATCAAGCGACATCATATGCAAATACTCATGGGACCAAATCTACAAGAAAGAGAGAAGAGCATAAGTCTTGAGAATCATGAATAAAGAAATTTGAAATAAGAATGCAAAATTTAATTCAGGGTTAGAAATTAATGAAAGAGAAGAAGTATACCTCCCAAGCCCTCCAGAATCCGCTAGTAGAGGTTGGGCAATCCCGAGATATCTCTCCCATGAGCTGATACAGGATGGCTAATCCTGCACCAGCCCAGTTGTACTGGTATATCTGGTCCATGCGCACTAAGGGCCCCAGCAGCATCACGGAGATCCGATCTCCCTTGGTGCTCAGCAGAGACCACCCCAGCATATACATAATGAAGCCCCGAGCCATCTGCTCGTCTGTAAAACCCTGCCAGCCTCTGAAAGTGTCCATAAACCACTTGGCTATAACCAAGGGCTCCTCTAGGACAGCTTCTAGCAGCTCCTGCACCCGATCCCACTCGGTGACCACGTCTAGATATCGTAGGAGCTCTCCGTCGAATGGGATCCCCGTAATCATGTTGAAGTCGAGGGGAGTCATCGTCATCTCCCCGAATGAGAAGTGGAAGGTGTTGGTGGTATCCAACCACCGCTCGGCCAATGCGTGAATCTGTCTCAAGTCATTGGAGCTCTTCGTCAAAAGTTTGATGAAGTCCCCAAAACCGGCAGCTCTAACGAATCCCTGCACAGTCTCACTCAACTCCCCGTACCAAGCAAACCCATGAGCCAGGTTACCATGCCCCTTTAGCATGTCCTTCAGCAGCTGCAAAAGTTGAAAGATTCAAGATTAGTAAATGAACCAAGAAAAAAAAATTATATATAACGTTCACATTCTTGAAAAAGAAAAAAAGAAAAAAGTAGTAGCACATGTCGGAACCGCGAGTCTCGTAAGAAAAGATTTAAAAGAAATGTCAGCTCAAAAAGTACCCAAGTCAAAATAAGTAAAGAGGTAGCTGTAGCGTTCGAAAAATTCATAAGCATAATGGTCTTTATTTGTGAGGGATATACAAGGCTTTGATTTGCATGCGTCATGTTCAAAAAGTCTTTGAAAGAAAATTGAAATATGAGCAAGTATAGGCGGAACACCCAAGAATTCATAAAGCATAGCGTTCATTATTTTTATATAAATATATGGAATATTGCCTCCGAGTTCATAAGAAATAAAATAAAGGATGCGAGATTGAATAATCATTGGCTAAAGCATTCAAAGCGCTTGAAAGAGCTAAAAGCATAACATTTGCATTTGAAATGGGGCACTTAAAATTGTGTTGATTGTACATTACACTCATGAATTTCATACGAAAAAGGAAGCATTACAAGAGAAGAAAGGGAGAGGCGTGTCTACCTCGTGCTTGAATGCGCGGGCAGATAAGTGCGCATCCGAGTCCCTAAGCAAGAACGCAGGGTCAGGATGAGGAGTGGCCCGATACTTGGCCTTCTTTCGACTGCCACAACTGCTCGCCATAATCTGTCAAAGAAAAGGAAAGAGATTCGCGTGTCAGGTTCATAAAAATTAAGAAAAACAAAGAAAAAATGAGAATAATTCAAGTTTTGATCAAGTAGAACTAACCTGATAGCCCTGGTAGATGAATCCAAGCAAGAAGAAAGAAAAGGGAAAAATTTCTCCAGAGGAATCCACGAGTTTTCGGCACTCGATTTTCGTGCGCGACAGTCAGAGAAGTGCCGTGTGGCACTCGCTGAATGCCGCAGCGACATTCCATGAGTGCCGCATGGCAGTTACGGACTGTCGCAAATTCTAGCGTGTGCCACGATTAAGGAGGTTACTAGACTATTCATTTTTCCCCGAAAAATCAAATTGGGTCCCGAAAATTGAATTTGAACCCACAAATTTTACCCTCACTGTGCTTTTAACCCTCGGGGATGGTTTTCAGGATCAAACTGGTCCTCAATTTCATGAAATTGAAATGATTTTGAGTCCGTGGGCTCTAAAATTTTGACAATTTAAATGATTTTGGGTCCGTGGGCTCTTAAATTTTGAAAATTGAAATAAATTTGAGTCTGTGGGCTCTAAAATTTTGAAAATTGCCTCATTCTGGGAGTATAACTGATTTATATTCTCGATCCTCGTAATAGATTTACGTTGATCCTTTATTTGAGAGTGTAACGGAATTGCATTCTCCGTTCTCGCAACAGATTTGGTTAACCCTCGTTCTGAGAATATAACAGATTTATATTCTCGATCCTCATAACAGATTTACGTTGATCCTTTATTTGAGAGTGTAACAGAATTGCATTCTCCGTTCTCACAACAGATTTGCGTTAACCCTCGTTCTCGGAATATAATGTATTTATATTCTCGATCCTCATAACAGATTTACGTTGATCCTTTATTTGAGCGTGTAACGGAATTGCATCCTCCGTTCTTGCAACAGATTTGCGTTAACCCTAGTTCTGGGAATATAATGAATTTATATTCTCGATCCTCATAACAGATTTACGTTGATCCTTTATTTGAGAGTATAGCGGATTTGCATTCTCAGTTCTTGCAACAGATTTGCGTTAACCCTCATTCTGGGAATTTGGAAATGCATTTTCTCGACCCTTATAAGAGAATCTTTAAAGCAATCAACATTTGATGAATCTCCTCTGGCTAAGCGCATCATGAAATATGCGTCATAAATAGAGAAGACATGACATAGAGTAAGCACGACACTTGGCCGGTCGAGTTTATTTGAAAGATACCTTTACATGAGCATGTGCATCACAACAGGATAGGAGCATTCATCTGTATTATTACTTATGCTTGCATATGCCTGACTCCTACCCGAACTACGTCTTGGTCTGATTCCTGATGGGATACGTAGGGAGCTCATCATGGAGCACAACCAATTGGAATTTTGTTGCGCGATAGCTTTCTTTCTGCAACACATTTTGTTTTTATCTAAATTCGACGGTTTGGTCAAAGGCTTGTCTTCACAAGCTCTGCCGAAGAGGGGCAAACTGTAGACACCCCAATTTTGACCAAATGTTGAGTTAAGGGGAGTGATACCTCCAAGATCAGATGATGACAATGACCGACTAATCTAGGACTTCCAAAGATGATTCAAGCTTTTCAAAAGACTCTACAACCTAAACAAAAAGAAAAAAAATGATGATGAAAAGAAAAAAAAAGAGTAGAATGACACTTGAGACAATTTGCAGCAGTCACGGGCTGCCGCTGCGGCAGTCTCTGGATTGCCAGACGACATTCTACGAATGTCACGAATTTCAGCAAGTGTCGCAAAAAAAATGAATTTTTACAAAAAAATGGCAATCCCTGGAGTTGTCTGCGGCATTCATTGGGTGCCGTATCGGCATTCAGTGAATGCCGTGACGACAATCACTGAGTGCCGTTCAGGCATTCAGTGAGTGCCGCTTCCATTTCCATTGAGTGTTGCATTTTTGTAACAAACAGCTGTAAAATAGCACGTTTTGTACTATCAAAAGGATGCCTGAATTAGGGTTTTTTTCTCTGAAATGATTGAAATACCACTCTAAAATTGTCTATAAATAGAGGATGAATATCCTTTTGCAAGTTGGTTGGATTTTCTTTGAGTTTAGAGGTTATATTAGTATTCTCTTCATCTTAACTTCAAAAAGGCTTCCATAAACACAATTAGAAGTAGGTTTTGAGAAGGTTTAAGGGGTATTTAAGTAGAATTAAGAGTGGAAGAGCTTGATTAGTCTTTGGGAGTTCTCCAAAATCACCAAGTTAAGAATACTTTGGAGGTAAAATTCTAGAATAATTAGTCTTTTTTTTCAAATTTAATTATGGTATGCATTGAGTTCTTTAATTTCCCTTTTCATTTGTTGTGGTCATCCCTTGGGTTCATAAGGCTTTTAATGTGTTACTTGAATCTCTTGGTTTGAAATCCCTTAATCTCTTTGTAATCTTGTGATTCATGAGGGGATCAAGGTTGGTACTATAATATCTATCTAATGGACCCAAACCTATCTTCATGGTTTGAGGTTTATTATGATTAAGTTTCATGAAGTTCTTCCATACTTCTTTGAAATTTACTAATATGAATATCTTTAGTCTCCAATGACCATCAAATGGTAGGAGAGTTAGCTTTAGACAAGCCCAATTCCATGGCTTATTTGTCTAAGTTGATGAGAATAAAGTGAATCAACCTAATGTGCAGCAAGTTCACAATCCATTTTTGATCATAGATTTTTAGTTGAACATCGAACCGTTGGAATGGAATGAAACCAATGGGAAAGTATTTATAACTCAAAGTTCTACCTCTGTAATTTTTGTTTTAAGGTAGTTTCATGTTTTGAGTGGTTTGATCAAGGGTTTTGTGGAACAACTATAATCTGTCCAGAGTTTCAGAACTGTAACACTCTTTTGAAATAAGCAAATTAGAACCTTAATAAAGCACTTTTGACCCAAAATAATTTTTTAATGTGTTAGGAAGCTACCCTAAAAAGAACAAAGCATTTCTGAGTTTTTTACTATTTTTAGAAAATCGTGCAAGAACTCTGGACAGAGAGTTGTAGAATCCTGAGTGTTGTCTGGTTTTTGTCCAATTCCCGGAGATCTAACCGTTGAAACTTTGATTTCATTTGGAGTTAAAAACTAGACACACAGAGGCATCTTGTGTCCAAAATTCATTAAGATCAAACCATGGAAACCTACTTTTTATTTCTTTGAAGTTCTGATCTACACTCAGCAATTTTTAGAATTCTGTAACAATTTTGATCAATCTTATAAATAATGGCTTAGATGATATTTTCATGAGTTAAGGTTCAAACTATGTCTCAATAATGATTAGTTAAGCTTGAATTTAAAGTTTAAATGACCTAAATCAATAAGTACTT
This sequence comes from Hydrangea macrophylla, assembly GCA_033977485.1. NCBI lineage: Eukaryota > Viridiplantae > Streptophyta > Magnoliopsida > Cornales > Hydrangeaceae > Hydrangea > Hydrangea macrophylla. The sequence goes on from CM066992.1 coordinate 2,098,623, forward strand.
CACGATTTCTTCTTATTTATGTTTACATTCATCCATGTGACTTGACGTTTATAATTAGGATTTGTTAGCTTTAGGTTAATTACATTTGATAGATTTAGGTTAAAGGCCTAGGATCATTGTTCAATTTTACATATTGTATATCATATGGACTAACCCTTGTCTTGTAGCGCTGATTAGGTATGACTTTTTGACTCTCCCTTAGCTTAACTTTTCTTTGATTTTATCGATTTTTTGACCTCATGTGCGACACTGTATAATTAAAATTTGCCTTATGTGTATATATGTGTATTAGAGATCCTCTTCTTATGTTTTTATCCTTTTGTATGCATTGCACGTTTAAACATTCGCGGCTGGATCCCGGGTAAGTTCCGTAGTTCCCTATTTGCATGTCATATCGCTTGTTATTTGAATTATATGGTTTTTGAATGACATTTTATCACTTGCAATCTTACACCCTTTGGACATGCTTTTGCAAAGTATACCTATATATATGTATTAGTTGAGGACATGCTTAGATAATTAATTCAACTAAAAGGATGTTGAGTAGAAGCCTATCGTGAGATAGGATGAGAAGGGGTTTTTTAGTCCGATGGGCTCCTTCCCTTCTCATTCCGTAATCCCCAGACCTAGTTTAATCTTTGGTTTCGCAAAAGATCAGTTGCTTTAAAATGGTTTTTTAATTTTCCTTTAAAAAATTAAATGGAGACTCATTTGTTTTTGAATTTGAATTTGAAAAAGATTTTGAAAGAAAAGCTGTGGGTAAAGGAAAAAATTGCAATATCCATACTTTTGTAATATTCGAAGTTTGTTTATCGGCGAACCTTGGTTACTTGGAGAACCTTATTTTATGCATTTGGCTTTCTGAACACATTCGTAGTATGATTTTGATCAGGTGTTTGCTTTTGGTACTTGTTTGGGCATGCTAGAACGATTAGAGGCAAACAAGGCGGGTGGTCGAAGTTTGCCCCTAGTTTGGGATATGTGTGGTTGTGAGGCAAACAAGGTAGATGACTGACGTTTGCCCCTAGTTTAGAAGAGGTTCAGGTAAACGAGGCGGGTGGCTGAAGTTTGCCCCTAGTGTGAAGGGTGATTTCTGGGTTATGGTAAGGACCGTGACTTTATTTTTCTCACACGCTCATAATTTTGCCTAGGCACCAGTTAGGTGACCTAATGAGCTCTTTTATCTCTTTTGTTATTGCTTACTTTGGATTTAATTCTAACTTTTGCCTAGGCGTCCTTTCGGATTTCGACCTAGCAAGCAATCCTTTTTTTCTTTTTTGAAAGTTTGCCTACGTACCCCCGAACGGGGATCAGGTCCAACGTAGTTTGGGCCAAAGTCTTGAAAGAAAAGGGGTTGATTATGATGGTGTCGACCGAACCGATGCGGTTGCCTAGGTATCCCCAAGTGGGAATCAGGTCAAGCATAGTTCAGGCCAAAGTCTTGAAAGAAAATTAGTTTTGGGGAATGGTCAAGCATAGTACTTTTTGAGGCAATCCATGTTGATTGGTTCTTTGAATTCAATGCCATCGAGGTCCATAAGGTAGGTTGCTCCTCCAGAAAGGATAGTTTTGACGATATAAGGGCCGACCCATTTGGGTTTGAACTTTTTGCGTGGATAAAAGATCGGGGCTCGCAATTCCTTAAGGACAAGGTCACCCTTGACAATTTTCCTCGGACGAACCCTTTTGTTGAAAGCACGGGCTATCCTCTTTTGATAGATTTGGACATGGTCGACTACCGCTAGACGCTTTTCATCTATGAGAGCCAATTCTTCATACCTTTCCCTTAACTAATCCGATTATGAAATGTCACATTCTGCCATCACGCGCAGGGACGGTAGTTCTATCTCGACTGGAAGTGCTGCTTCCATTCTATATACTAGTGAGTAAGGAGTTGTTCCTGTGGACGTCCTTATCGATTTTCTGTATCCCCAAAGTGCGAACGGTAGCTTTTCATGCCAGCCTTTATAGGTATCGGTCGATTTCTGTAGTATGGCGTTGACATTCTTGTTTGCAGCTTTGACTGCCCCATTAGTTTGTGGCCTATATGGTGACGACTTGTGATAAGTGATTTTGTATTCCTCAAACAGATCCCTGACTTCAGCTTTGAAATGACTACCATTATCTGAAATGATCTCATGGGGGACTCCATAGTGACAGATGAGGTTCTTCTTGATGAACTTGGCCACTTCCTTGGACCCCAACTTGCTATAAAATGCGGCTTCTACCCATTTTGTGAAGTAGTCAATGGCCACTAAAATGTATCGGTTCCCGTTTATGGCCTTCGGGACAATTTTGCCAATGATATCGATTCCCTAAGTCGAGAATGGCCACGGGGAGGTCATACTATAGAGCAGAGATGGTGGTACATGCATCATGTTTGCGTAGATCTGGCACTTGTGGCACCTTCTCACATATTCACAACAATCTTTCTCCAATACCGTCCTATAGTACCCTTGTCTTACGATCTTTTTGGCTAGCATATGACCATTCATGTGTGGACCGCACACCCCTTCGTTTATTTCTTCCATCATTCTTCTGGCGCACTTTCTGAATAAGCAAGTTAGATTATGACCATTGTATCCTTTCTTCAATAATTTTCCCCCGCAAATGATGAACTGTGCTGCGAACCTTCGAATTGATCTTTTGTCTTTCTCAAAAGATTCTAGGTGGTATGTCCCCTTTTCTATGAAGTCCCAAACATCTTGGTACCATGGTATTTCGTTCTCTTCTTCTTCGATCACGGCGACCATGTTGAATGAAGGCTTGTATCTTTGCTCAATTATCAAAGGCATCATCTTGACTCCCACATAAATTTTTATCATGGAGGCTAAGGTAGCCAACGAATCTGCTAGCTGGTTCTCTTCCCATGGCAAGTAGAAGAATGTGATGTTCCTGAACTGTCTCTTGAGGCCATCGAGATGATCATGATAGGGCTTCAACCTTTCTTATTTCACTTTCCATTATCCTCTAGCTTGTGATATAATGAGGTTTGAATCTCCGAAGACATTCAACTTTTGAACTTTCAGTTCTATGGTTGCTTCCATCCCCAGAATGCATACCTCATATCCAGCAGTGATGTTGGTGGAGTTATAATTGAGCTTGACTGCCAGTGGGGTGTGGTCCCCATTTAGTGATAATAGAATCATTCCTACTCCGTAGCCTTTCATGTTGGCTGCTCCATTAAAGTACAACTTCTACTGTTCTTCCTTGATTTCCATGATATTCTCGTCAGGGAATGGAAAATTTCCATTTACTTCAGAATCAATGGTGTGTTCAGCAAGATGTTCAGTTGTAGTTCTTCCTTTTACCAATTTCCTTGTCACATACTTGATATCGAATTTGAACAATAGAAGCAACCAACGGGATATACAACCGGCCAGGACGGGTTTTTCGAGGAGGTATTTTAGAGGATCCATACAGGATATGAGCACAACTGAGAAGGCCAGCATGTAGTGTCTCAATCGGTGAGTGCACCAAACCAAGGCCCAACATGCTTTTTTGAGGGTAGAGTAGTTGAGCTCATACCCAGTCATCCGCTTGCTAAGGTAATATATGGTTTTTTCGAAGTGGCTTTCTTCTCCTTCTTGGGCTAGCATGCAACCCATGGCATTTTCGGAGGCAGATAGGTAAAGGAATAAGGGCTTATGAGGAGTGGGTGGTGAAAGGACGGGCAGATTTTGAAGGTAGGCTTTTATTTTGTCAAAAGCGGCTTGGCATTGGTCATCCCATTGGAACTTCTCTCCTTTTCTCAGCAATCGGAACAAAGGATCACATGTAGTTGTGAGTTTGGAGTTAAAGCAGCTAATAAATTGGATTCTTCCGAGAAACCCTCTCACTTCCTTTTTATTCCGTGGTGATGCCATTTCTAGGATTGCCTTGATTTTAGAGGGATCCACCTCTATCCTCCTTTATGTGACGAGAAAACCCAGGAGCTTACCAGAGGTTACACCGAAAGTGCATTTCTTTGGATTCAACCTCATCTTATATTTACACAACCTTTCAAAAACTTTTCCAGTGCCACCAAGTGTCCTTCTCTGTCCTTGGACTTCACGATCATGTCATCTACGTACATTTCTACTTCCCTGTGAATCATATCATGCAGCAAAGTGGTGGCAGCTCTTTGGTAGGTTGCTCCAACATTCTTGAGTCCGAAAGACATTACTCTATAATAGTAGGATCCCTAAGGTGTGGTAAATGTCATCTTTTCCTGATCTTCTGGCGCCATTAGAATCTGATTGTACACCGAAAAGCCATCCATAAATGACAATAGCTCATGTCCGGTGGTGTTATCTACTAAGACATCGATGTGGGGAAACGGGAAGTCATCCTTAGGACTGGCTTTGTTTAGATCACGGAAGTTGACGCACACATAAACTTTTCCATCCTTTTTGGGGACTGACACAATATTGGCAACCCATTCCGAATACTCGGTAACAATGATGAACCCTGCCTTGAATTGTTTCTCCATTTCTTCTTTAACCTTGAGTGCCTATTCTGGTCTTATGCACCTAAGTTTCTGCTTGACGGGTTTAGAATTCGGAAGGAAGGGAATGCAATGTTGGACAATGTCTGGATCGACCGCAGGCATGTTCTCGTAAGACCAAGCAAAAGCATAATTGAATTCTTTTAGCAAGAGAGTAAATTTTTCTTTATCTTTTTTATTAAGAGTTAAGCCAATTTCCACAATTTGTGGATTATCTTTTTCACCTAGGTTAATTGATAAAGTATCTTCGATCATTTCATAAGCAGGTGGTTTTTCAATTAGTTGCTTAAGTTCGATTGGGAGATCCTCGGAGGGATCTGTGCATTCACAAGTGTTAGACACAGAGGAGTAAGTAGAATCATCTTTCATGACAGGTGGAGTGATTACATTAGACAGTGGTGGGCTTACAGCAGCCGACTCTGGTACAAACTCGATAATTGGAAGTACAAACTCTGGGGGAACAGGGGATAGGGAGACAAATGACTCTACAGCCTGGTTGCTCAGACCCTCCTCAGTTAGCTTGATCTGATCATCTTGGCTCTTGGCCCTCTTTTCTTCCTTTTCTTCGGCGAACTCTTCCCATATTTTCTCGATGGCTTCAGTGTCCAGATACTCCAACCAGTCTTCCTTCTGGGTTTTTTCAACTTCTTTGGGATAGAATGGATCTTGATAGGGAGGCCTTTTGCAGTCAGCGACGATTTCCAGCCCGGGGTACCTTTTTCCAGTGGACTGATGGATCCAAGGTTTTGGGAACCCAAAATAGGGGAATTCATCCCCTTCTTTGATGAATTGCCCATTCAAGGTTTTGTGGTATAGTGGGAAACTCCTCACTCTTTTCTTCCATGGCCTTTGTAGCTCGGCGTCTTCTTCAGTGGGCCTGTACCCCAACCCAAAAGTGACTTGTTGCCCTTTTATCTGAGGAAACTCACGAATCCCTTGCTGGCGTCGGCCCAATCCCATTCCAGGGAAGTAGTTCATTTTATGGACGATGTTGACAACTACAGAGTGGATCTCGGGGAACCTGTCTTCATCATTGATCATGTGGACTTCTTCCATGAAGAATCCCCTAATTTATCCTTCTTCTAGCTCAGGTATTTGGATTTGAAAGATGAAAGCTTAGTTTGGAAAAGCTTCATTACCCCAACTATTGCCAAGGATGATTTTCACCTCCTTCTCATGAATGTACTTGATCATTTGATGCACAGTGGATGATACAACTTTGTTGACATGCAGCCAGGGTATTCCGATCAACAAATTGAACGAGGCAAGTATGTCCATAACTTGAAAGATTTTAATGCTAACCAAAGATCCTACCTGGATTTGGAGAGAAACAGTCCCCATCACATTTCAATTGGTGTTATCGTAGGCCCTCACGGATTGTACAGTTGGTGTGATGTCAAGGATGTTGACCCCCAAGGCAGTGGCACTCCTTATAGCACAAACATTTAAGGCGGAGCCTATATCAACCAAACAGAATGGCACATGCTGTCCCTTACATCCAACAGTGATGTACAAAGCTTTGTTATGTGTAGACCCTTCTGGCGGTAGGTCTTCAGTAGAAAATGTAATGATTGGGTCAGGGGTGAGTGCGCCCAAGAAAGCCACCATGTCTTCTGGTGCAGCGTCAATGGGGACCTCAATTCCAGCCAAGGCATTCAACACAGCTTGCCTATGCTTGTAGGATGTTACCATGATGTCCCACATCGAGAGATGTGCTTGGGTTTTCTTTAACTGCTTTATCAACTCATTGTCTTCTTCGATGATGTCATCTATTTCCTTTCCTTTATCTTTGACCAAACTTTTTTTGATCACTTCAGTGGTAGGCTGTGGAGGCTGATAATGACGGCCTGACCTAGTTAGATGATCAATCTTGGCAGGAGTAGGCCCTTTTACAGTCCCATCTTCTTTGAACCAGTCACAATATGTTTCCATAAATGGTTTCTCTGGCTCGTTCTAGATAGAAGCATCTCTTTCTTTGTCGGGATCATACCATTTGAGGTTCACTACCCCTAGATCATGTTCTTCCAAGAAGAATAGATCTTGTTCATCAGCCAGTTATTGCTGCCACTCATCATCCCCTCCGTTAATCAGATGAATTCCCATAAATTCTGGGATATCAATGATGGGTAAAGGTTGACCTAAGGGGGTGATATAGGTGGCAGGTTGAAGGATATATGATTGGACTCAATAGGCTGATATTCTGGTGGTTCGGTAGAAGATTTTGAGCGATATGGGGCTGCTTTGGAGGTGGTTCAATGATATTCTGGTCAATGAGGTCTTGGATATCATAGCGAAGGTGCATGCAATCATCGGTGTTGTGGCCAGGGGCTTGGTGGTAGGTGCATCATTTGGACATATCACAGTTCAGCGGGAGCGGGGTATTTCGAGGCTGGAGTAGTTAGAGGTGGCCCTTTTTAAGGAGGCGGTCCATGGCCGAGGAGAGGGGGATTTCTAATTTGGCGAAGTTGAGAGGAGGCTTCCTAGGGAAATGGAGATTGGAGGAGTTAGCTTGGTTGGGAGGTTGGTACGGCCTAGGAGGGTAAGCTATGGGTTGACTGCTAAGGGCATTGACATCCGGAGGGTTGCGGGAGTAGTTGGGCCTTTTTGACTGACTCGAAGGGTCTTCTTTATTGATCTTTCATTCCCTTATAGCATCTTCGATTTGAGTCCCAACTTCAAACAATTCCTCTAAGGTGGAGATGGATTGGTAAAATAATTTCTCATGGTAGAGCGATTGCAGATTTTGGATTGGCATCCTTACCTGTTCCTTTTCAATCGGCCGGTGGGTCATTTGGGCTACTTTATTCCTCCATCTGCTCAGAAACGTGGCGAATGATTCATTGTTGTTCTACCGAGTTATTTCCAAATCTCTGATAGTGACATCAAGTTCTTGGTTATAGGAATAGTGATCAATGAATACTCGAACTATGTCTTCCCATACCCGAGTTTTGGAAGCTTCCAAGGTAAGGAACCATGATAGTGCATACTTCGCAAGAGTTTGTGAGAACAGCATTGCAATGTGCTCATGAGTGTAGCCTATTGATTGAAAAATGTTCATACACAGCTTTACATGGCTCTTCGGATTTTCGGTTCCGTCAAAACGGTCAATGGCAGGCATCTTGAAATTTTCCGACAGCTTCAGCTTAATACGCTCAAAAAGTCCTTCCAAGTCTAGCATGTAATCATCAATCCCTTTACTCTTCCTCAATACGCTTTCCAGCTTGTCGACTTTGTCCATATTCTCTTGGAACCTTTTCTCATATGCGGACGGCGGGGCCCCTTGAAACCAGTCTTCTTCTTCATTATTCTCGGGATGCGGTATGAATCCGAACAGTGGTGGTGGGAACTCAGGGGGACACTGCTGCCGCTGCTGTTTCAGTTCTTCCATAAACTTCAAGACCTGGGCCAGGCTGTCAGATTGCTGGTTTATGGTGGCTCCCAATTCGGTGACCTTGTTTTCTAGCTCTTCTTGATTCATGCTTAATTAACTTGTTGCGCTGATTCTAACCAAACGATTATCTGAATTTCTGACCTAGGACGAAGATCCCAGCTGTTGGCTTTGAGAATCTATAGTGACCCTACAGATTCAAGAGGATTTGTATCAGATTCTGACAGTGATGACTTTAGATAGACAAATGACAGTAATGTTAATAGACGTGGACTGACTTGTGTACAGCCTGACTGAAACAGTGCGTGCAGACCGATAGGAATGGTGCATGAAAATGAGATAAGCATGCGGATGTAAGCCCTAATCTATATGATGCTCCTATTTCTAATAGATAGCAGTTACACAAATAAGGTCCTAACCATATAGAGTGTGCCAACTATACTTTCCAGTGTGATCACCAAGGGATAACAAGGGTTTCCAGGGTTTTATGAAGGCTTCTAGGAGAGAGTTTTTGAGAGAAACTGGCATATCTGGGCATTTCTGGTTCGTTTGGACAGAGTTTCTGAGAGAAACTGGCATATCTGGGCATTTTTGGTTGGTTCGGACAGAGTTTTTAGGAGAAACTGGTTGATACGATTATATCTGGGATATCTGGACAGAGTTTCTGGGAGAAACTGGTTAATATGGTTATATCTAGGATATTTGGACAGAGTTCCTGGGAGAAACAGGTTGATATGTGATGATGGTGATCATACTGTCTAGTAGGTTTTCATACTCCTATGTCTTAGGACAGACAAACAAGGTTTATAGTGTATATCTTTGTGAGCATGGAGTAGATATCCTTGTCATGGTGCCTAGGCAGGTCAACTTAATGTGATCACATGTGAGTGATTGTCTTGGAAATCATAAGAAAGAGGTTCTGTTCTATGCCACATAAGCGTCTACACCGCGCAGGTAATCCCGTCAGGGCATACAGCAGTTATATTACATTATCATATCTGAAAAGATAAATGAACAGTCCTATGAAAGGCTCTACAGGAATCTATGCAAAGGGTGGGTTTAGTCAAAGAGGGTCTGTTGACGAGAGTTCCAATATATCGTCAGAGAGACAGTACATAAGTTTTTACTCTTTTTGATATACCTTGGAAGGTACAGTATCAACAGTGACTTATGCCCTGGCACAACAAGACCTGAACAATGTCAGCGCTGCATTTCAGACACAGTCAGAGGGGGGAAATGCAAGAGTGCAATGCGGTGAACCAGACACAGTAAAAAGATGATTTTAAGGATGCTTCTTATGAGTCAAACCTCAGTATTATTTTGTTTTAAAAATAAAGATCCCCAGTGGAGTCGCCAGATTGTGGACACACGGAATTGATCATCCACTCTTTTTGGTTTTGTTTTGAGATTGTTTTTGAAAAAGGAAAGGAAAAGGTCTATTGAAAAAAGATACAGAGTTTCCACTTGGTCTTTAAGGAACCAAGAAACCTAATTTTGACTCACCCAAATGGATAAAGGGCACCGGCCCTTCATAACCAAAGAACTTGGCTCGGGGTTTTGGTACGAGAGAGGAAGGAGCCTTTGTCGGGACTTAAACACCTTAAACTCGCCCCGTCTTTCGACGAGCCTCAATTAGCATCCAAATAATCATCTTATACTATGTATGGTTCGACAATTAATACTATGATAGTATATTACATCACACAAGAATTTTGAAATGGAAGATCAAAAGATAAGATATTGTTCATAAGATCTTAGCCAAATATCATGCAATTCAAAAGTGAAAGGTCACACGAATAAACCTAAGAAAATCGTCTAATCATATATCAAGTAATCAAGTTTTCCTAATCTAAGGGGACATGAATTATTCTTGAAACAAATAAATCAAAGAAAACAAGGATGCTTAGCAAGCTAGAATGATGCATATTAATCTTTGAGAAAAGAAGATCTCTCAATCCCCGGGATGGATGAGAAAGGATGATCAGATCGAAAGGGGAAGCATGGACATATGATCCAACTCATTCCTTATAATCTTCCTAGATTAGGAGTCACAAAAGCCCCAAATCTTGCATGGATGCAATGTATGTATCTAGAATGTGCCAAGGTTGTAGTGTCTTTTGTGTTCATGGATTCCTAGAATGACTTAGAAGTATAGAATGTGTATGAATGAATGAGAGAAATCATCATGGGACATGTACAAATTTAGTATGAACTATTTCCTAAGACATGAGCTAATTTGGAGTGCATGTAAGCATCAAATCAAAGGATAAAAGTAAAAGTATGCTTGCTGTTAATAGTGGATAGAACAGTAACATGATTTTTGGAAATTGAAAAGAGGGGTTAGGAATATTTTCAATGCATGATTTTTTATGGAGATCTTTTTTATTGTGTCTAGAACACAACCCAAAAAGCCAATCTTTAATAACTATCACAGATTGAGAGAAATCATATAAACAATAGAGGTTATTCAGAAACAGAGTCCGTACTGTCGACTGAAATATTAGAAAATCATAGAATATGAAAACAAAAGATCTAGAGGCCCATATAAAACAGAAAGTTCCATAAGACATTGAAGTTTAAGGTAAAAATGAGTTGGGACCACTCGCTTTGGAAAGGTTTTCTGTAAAACAAGTTGAAAGTCAACCTAGCTGCTGTGACAGCAGAGGCAGAATGTTTGGAAGGAATGTTTGGACAAAAATGGACCACTTTCAAGTGCTTCCATGTCAAGCCAAAAATCATGGGTGTTCTATAATGAGTTAGAAAGACATTCCTAGTGGTCTTGAATTCATATATTGAGTATTGAACTCAAAATAATTCTTTGAAGTTAAATGACTCACTGTTTTGAAGGTTTTGAGAAAACAAGGTTTATTTCTTGAAATCAAAATAAGGGCTTTAAGAGGGGGTTTTGAAATGGGGGTTTTGAAAACATATTTTCAATACTTAATGCAGATTATAACCACTTAAAATGTCAACATTTGACTCACATCTAGAACCTCCAAGATTATTGGAAAGTATTACTTCCATTTTAAAGACAACTTCACGAATACATAGGAATGTATTGGAGTTTAAATTATCATCTATCAAACATATTTTTGAGGTCAAGAGCTACTATCCATAAGGATTCACTAACCTCAAACTTCATGTCATCATCTAGATCATGATAGACTAGTAAGTAAATAAAGAAAACCAAAAAGAAAATGTGGTAAGAGAAGATGAACAACAAAGTAAGCAAACAAGTATATCACAATCAATAGATGATATTCAATGATGTATTGGACTTGTAGTTTGGTGTTTCACTCATATGTGGTGACATTGGACATGGTAGTAGCTTCCTCTCTCTTAAATGCTCACTAAAATGGTGGTTGGGTATATTGAATATGAAGTAAATGGATGTAATGAAGTAAAAACAAAGTTTAGAACTCACTCTCTTGTTTGAAAATCAAAGAAGGAAACTTCTTTTCTCTTTACTCTAACCTTATCTCTAAAACTTTTCAAAACTTTCATTTGACACCCCTAAAATGAGAAGTCAAGTGGGGTTTATATAGGCCAATTTGGGGTGGTTTTGGGGTTCTAGAAGTACTCCCATTGGTCCCAAACATCTGCGAACATAGAACTACGTCATTTTGGTTTCCAATTAATCAAAATGAACCCTCAAAAGAAATTACAAAAGTGGACCATTCGGGGGGAGAGTGCCGCAGTGGAACTGGGCCTATGCCGCGGTGGCAGTGGGCCAATACCGTGGCGGCACTGCTCCTCATTCGTCCAGATAATCCTTTTTAGGCCCCCAGAGGTTCTGGTATTCGCGAAAAGACCCTATTTCGTCCAAAATTCACAAAAAATGCATGCAAACTCCAAATTGAGGTTGTGATATACTGTTGAAAGGTAATGGAGTCTACTTTACATAAAAAATAGTTCAGAGATAGGTCACTTTGAAAAGTTTTGCGGTATTCGCGATAAAAGCCGATTTGATCACCTTTTTCACCTTCAGAAATTCATAATAAATTCGTTTTAAATCCAAAAATTATGTGCGACATACCATTGGAAAGATATTGACCTCTAGTATCTATGAAACATATTTGAAAAATGATACGGTGCTCCGGTTTTAAGTCAACTTTTGGTCAAACTGGTCAAACTTGGGATTCCCGGGAAGTTCTGGAAATATCTAGGAGCTCCCAGGAGCTGACGTTTTTGTTCGGTTTTCTTTGAAAACTCATTTTAATACTTTCCATATGATCTAGAATGATTTTGGAACTTTTCGGCGAATTTGGACGATTTTGGTCAAACCTTGGTCAAACTTGGTCAAACCGGTCAATGGGGACTTTCTGGGAACTTCCGGGGGTCTCTGGGAGCCGAAGATTTCATCCGGTCTTGCTTTAGAACTAATTTTATTAATTTTCTTATGACATAGCGCGTTTTCAGAACATTTGGTCCAAATCCGCGAGCGTTCGGGCTTTCATGAGTATTTTGGTCATTCTGAGCATTTTGAGAGATAGAACTAACTTCTAGGAGTCCTTTTTGAGTCTTTTCGATCATTATGAACTATCAAGCTATGGGTATCCTAAATCTGATAGCCGAAAAAATGGGTGTCTACACCTGCACCAGAGGAACTTTCAGCTCCGCAAAAGGATTAATGTGCAGAATAGCGTTAAACTCCTCAAACAAAGGACAAACCTCCTGGAAGCCAAATCGGAAGATGTGGACAGAAGGGTCCTAACATTGAATGGCGGATCGAAGTAAGCCTTCATTCAAAATCATCCGTTGGAAAAAAATATGGTCGTTCAATCTGGAACACTCAAAGTTGAGGCTGTCAATGCCAGAGAGAGTATCCATCCATGGGAAGATGATTTGGGAGCTAATAGGGGCCATTTGAGAAGAAGGGGGTGGAAGTGGATGAAAGAGAAGAGTGTTTTATGAAGTTTTGGGGTAAAAGGGGTATAAATAGAAGAAAGTCTGCCCATACCTACCCGTGGCACACGATAAAATGCCGTGGCACTCATCGGAATGTCGTACGGCAGTCAGCAATTACCGTATGGTAGTCATGGACTGCCGCAACGGCACTCGCTGAGTGCTGCGTAAGACTAACCAAATGCCGCATAGAGTTTGATGTTGGGAAGGATTTGTTTGTACTATTTTCTGCCCTCGTGCAAACAAAAAGGACCAAATAAAAGCAATAAAACGTGTGTATTATGCAACATGTACAACAATACCCAACTATAGTCACATTCATTCATTCATTCACATGAATAAGCAATAAAAGCAGAATCATGATCGCAAGCATTCACCAATCACAGAAAAAAAAAAGAAAGGACCAGGTCATGGTCACACATACGGTAAAGCAATAACTAGAAGAACAGAAAGGATATAAAGCATTCATGATAAAGTGTGCAGACACCTATCCTATAACGGCTATCCAAAAGCCGTCAGCAAAAATAAATGTGTATGTGTGATACAGTCATCCAAATTAAAGTGTGTGTCCTCTCTAAAAACACTGAAAACATAAAAAAAAGAAAGGGAAGAGAGATAAAGGTGAGGTCATCCCAGCCCCGGCCTCGAGCCTGGAGGGTCAGGCGTCTGAGGGGCTCCTCCTTTGACTCTATCCCACTCACTCCGCCTCTGCCTCCACCTCTGCTGCAATTGCTACCTCCACTGGTGCCTCCACCTGGTCCGGCACCGCTACCTCTGGGAGCTCCGTTAAAATCAATACCAAACTGCTGAAGCCGCTATTGAAGCTCTCTCACCTGCACGACCAAAGCTCTATTTTGTTCCTCCTAAATGGAGAAACAAATTGCATAACCAAGTGTTATTTAAAGATTGAAAAATGCTAAAATAAGTGAAAAGAGTTAGTAAAAGTTTTACCAGAGCTCTCGTGTGACCCTCAGCAGATACCTGCGCCCCATCAGCCTGATTCGAAAAATCAATAAGAGAGAGGTTAGAATATCATAATAGGAATGCAAATTTTAAACCAATGTCAAGTTTCAGAGATTACCTTCCACTCTCAACCATAGATCCACTCTCTCACGCTATGAGCATCAAGCAGGCCCTCCTCCGCATAGTCCCGTGGGACGTGATCTTACTGGAGTGGAATGGTGGGAGCACCCGCCTGGTATCTGAGGACTATAGTCATGACCTGTTCAATATAGGAGACTGTTTGGAGGCTCTAATCCCAAGGCGTTAGAGTCAGTGCCCGAGCGGCGACAGGAACGGGCTACAAAAGAAAAATGAATTCAATAAGAAAACATATGTGCGTGATAAGAACTGAAAGAAGGATAAAAAAGGCCAAAAGAAACTTACCCAAGTCACTTTCATCAAAGGGAAGTTCAGAATCAGCTTGGTTGTTTGGAACTCCTGATACCCGTCAGGGGGATCCAAAAAATCCTGAATGTAGAGCCTAGCTATGGCGACATGAGTGCAGAACCCTGGATGGTCTTTGTAGGTCTCATTGACTCGGGTACATGACGCGACACGAAGAATGTAGGAGCCACCAACGACTGCCTGGTCATCCTCTCCCCCAAGTACCACTCCTGAGCATCTGGGCCATCCAGCAATATCCTCTGTGGGTCATACCTAGCCGACTACCGAATCCTCGGAGAAGTAGTAGGAAGCACGTCGAGCCAAGGCTGCCATCGGACATGCGGCACTCATAGATTCGTAAGAAAAATTCTTGAACGAGATAAAGTGATGAGCCCTGGTTTTCCGCCCGACCTACTCCTTTTCCCATTTTAGTCCCTGGGGTATGATGAGGGTGTCCGCTGATTGCGTCTCAGGTGACATCATCTGTAGATATACATCCCTCGGATTCACAAAATAAAGAAGTCGAAAGAAAAACATAAGGTTTAATTTGAAAATGAAAAATAAATAAAAGAAAAGATATACATCCCACGCCCTCCAGAGGCCACCAGTGGAGCATGGACGATCCCAGGAAATGTCCCCCATATGCTTGTACAAGATGGCTAATCCTGCACCAGCCCAGTTGTACTGATAGATCTATCCCATGTCCTCCAGGGACCCAATGCCCAAGAAATCCGATCCCCCCTGGTGCTCAGTAGAGTACACCCCAACATGTACATGATGAAGCCTCAGGCCATCTGCTCGTTCATGAAGCTCTGCTGGCCCTTGAACGTATCCATAAACCACTTGGACCTGACCAAGGGCTCCTCAGGAACAACTCGCAGCAGTGGCAATACCCGATCCCACTTTGTCACCGTATCAAGATAGCGGAGGCACTCCCCCCAAAGGGGATCCCAGTGATCATGCTAAAATCCAGCGGGGTCATTGTCATCTCCTCATATAAGAAGTGAAATGTGTGGTGGTATCTCACCACCACTCGGAGAGAGCATGAATCTGTCGCAGGTTGTTGGAACTCTTCATCAAGAGCTTGAAGAAGTGTCCAAAGCCCGCCGAATCAATATAATCCCGCACGGTCGCGCTCAACTCCTCATACCACGCAAAACCGTGTGCCAAGCTGCCATGTCCTTTCAACACGGCAGGCTAAAGCTGCAAAAATTGTAAAATTCAGTATTAGTAGATGAATAAATGAAGTAAAAGAAATAAAATAATAATAATCATATGTTTAATGATAAATAATGAAAATGAATGAATAATAAAAAAAAGGCTAAGAAATTCTTGCAAGCACATCCGTTCATGTTCATAAGAAATCTAGTCGATGTGCATCACATTTGCAAGAATTGTGAAAAACTAAAGTATATGTGAATGAATGAAGAATAAAAGAGTGATGGATAAAGAAAATGAATATGAAATAAAAAAAAAAAAAAGAGCCGTCGCGACACTAAGAAAATATTTAAACTCATCATGTATGCTCATGTAGAGTCTGGGTATCATGCATTTATTCTTGGAGTTCATAAGCGATATTAAGAATGAGAAAAGGAAATAGCAATAAAATCAAAGCACTCGGGAGCACGGAGAGTAGGGCATAAGCATGCAAAAGGCGCATTTGAATTAAAGTGTTATTATACTTTGTGACTTTAAAAGAAAACTAAAAAGAAAAAGTGAGGGAAGCATGTACCTCGCTCTTGAACACGTGGGCAGACAAGTGCTTGTCCAGGTCCTAGAACAAGAATATAGCGTCAAGATGAGGGGTGGCTTGATACTAGGCCTTCTTTTGGGTACTTGAGCTGCTGGCCATAATCTGTCAAAGAAAAATGGATCCGTATGTTAAACCTTTAAAACAAATCAAGAAAACAACAAGAATAATAAGAATATTGAGATTCTGATTGAGAGGAACTGACCTGTAGATCCTTTAGATCAATGCTAGAAAAGGGAGAAAAATCTCTAGAGAATTTCGTATTGGAGAAAAAATGAAAATGAATTGAAAACCCACGTATAAGCATTCTGCCCCATTAACGCGACACTCGTTATTCGTGCGCGACAATTGGTAGACTACCGTGCGGCACTTGCTAAGTGCTGTAGCGGCATTCTGCGAGTGTTGCATAGCAATCACGGACTACCGTATTTTTAAGTGTGTGCCGCGTTTGAGGCAGTTAAGAGATATTTTGTTTTCCCCCCAAAATTCAAATTGAGTCTTGAAATTTGAGATCGGAACCCTGGAATTCGCCCTTCTTTTGTAAATCAACCCCCTGATTTTATGAAATTAAAATATTTTGGGCCCAACTGGTTCTCAATGCTAGAATTTGGTTTGTTTTGGATCAATTTGACCCCTATTTCAAGAAATTTTTAATGCTTTGAGTCCGATTTTGAAAATAAAGATGAATTTGAGTTTGAGTGACTCCTAATTTTGAAAATTGAGAAAAGTTTGAGTCTATTTGACTCCAGAATAATCTAAATATAATTAACTCCTAAATTTCGAGAATATAACAGATTTATGTTCCCGATCCTCGCATTAGATTTGCATTGACCTCACCTTGAGAATATGACGGATTTATATTCTCGATTCTCGTAACGGATTTATAACAATCACCTTTTTGAGAATGTAACGGATTTATGTTCTCTGTCCTCACAACAGATTTACATTGGCCTACCCTTGAGAATACAATGGATTTATATTCTCGATTCTCGTAATTGATTTGCGATAATCACCTTTTTGAGATTGTAATGGATTTGCATTCTCGGTCCTCCCAACAGATTTGCATTGGCCTCACCTTGAGAATATAACGGATTTACATTCTCGATTCTCGTAATAGATTTGCGATAATCACCTTTTTGAGAATGTAATGGATTTGCATTCTAGGTCATCACAACAAATTTGCGTTGGCCTCACCTTGAGAATTTAACTGATTTATATTCCCGATTCTTGTAACGAATTTACGATAATCACCTTTTTGAGATTATAATGGATTTGCATTCTCGATCCTCACAACAGATTTACATCGACCAAAAGTATATCTTCTTGGCCCTTGGAACATGTTTGCATCAACCAATGTTCTGTAATCTTCTTTGTTTATTGCATAGTGTAGCATGCATCACATAGAGAGAACATGAGATAGAGAAAACATATCCGACGGGGCCGAAGGGCTGTAGATTTTTAGAGCAAACTCGCATTGACACCAGTATTTAAGTCGTAAAGCGTCGCCTGGTGAATTGCATTTGTCCTTTGTCCGGAACGACCGCGTACCTTGAAGAGAATTAACATGAGCATTGAGTAGCATAGGGCATGGATTATGTCAACAAACGTCAGGATTGCACGTTCTAGAATCACATCATTCATAGAGTATGAAACTGCGTGGACCGCCGTCATTTGCATTAGAACGTACATCACGATAAGATAAGTGCATTCATCCGTATGATTACTTGTGCTTACGTGTGTGTTCAGTCCTACCCGAACTACGTTTGATCTGATTCCTGAGGGGATACGTAGGTAGCTCACCATTGAGAATGACCGACTTGAACCTTGCTGCGCGCCTATTCTTCTTTTGCAACGCATTTCATTTTTACCTAAATTTGACAATTTGGTCAAAAGCTTGTCGTCACACAGGCTTCGACATTCACTTGGTACACACGTTGCTCTGCAAGCTCTGTCGAAGAGGGGTAAACTGTAGACACCCTAATTTTGACCGACCGTCGAATTTAGGTGAGCGTTGTCTCCACGTCCGATGATGATAAGGATCGGAAGATTTGAAGTATTCCAAGCTCTTCAGAAAGTTGTCAAAATGCGATGAAATTTTCACAGAAAAAAGGAATATCGGGTATTCAGGAAAATTCGGGTATAAAACATCACTTCTGGAAAAATGTTCAAAATAAACTTTTTGAGAAGAAAAAGACGAAAAGAAAAGACCTAGAAGAGGAAATTTAACAAAAATGCGACACACGGCAGTACCTGCGGCACTCAATAAGTGCCACGCGGCACTCCCAGAGTGCTTTTACTTCATTCATTGACTGCTGCCGACATTTCCTGACTGCCGTTTGCCTTAAAAGTCCGTATTTTGTGGTACAATACGTATATATATGCGGAGAAAACAAAAAAGTGATAAAGTAAGGTGGACAAAAATACGGCAATCAATAGTTTGGCATGACACTTATTGAATGCCATACTGACTGTCATGAAGTGCCGTTGCGGCATTCATTGACTGTTGCAGAAAGTTTTTTGACTGCCGTTTGCTGTAGCAGTTTGCTTTTTCATGAAGTACGCATTGTACCACCAAATGTTGTATTTGCAACTGTTTCTTACTCTGAATTCACTGAAATTACTTAGTTATTTTTGTATATATAAGGAGAGGTATCTTCATTGGAAAAAGGGGAAAAGTACACATTTTTGAAATAAGGGGATTTCAAGGAGAAAATAAAAAGAATTTTGGGATAAAGAGAGTTTTGAGAGCTTGAAGAGCTTTGAAGACCTTCAAAATATAGAAGTTTGGGGATAGTTTGGAAGTGATCCTCTAATCTTTTAATTCTTCTTCTTTTTGTTTGTATTTCTCTCTTGAGATTCTTGGAGGTCCTCCATACCTTACTTGAATCTCATGAGTTTTATCTCTTAGTCTCATGTAATCTTATGCTTCACATGGGAGTCAAAGTTGATAATCTTTTATGAAAGAACAAGTAGTTGAATCCAAACCCCCACCATGGTTTGGGTTCTCTAACTTGGAGTTTTCCGTGGAATCTCTATTATATTCCTTGAAAACTCATGAGTGTTAGTCATGTTTTGACCTCCAATGACCCTCAATGGAATGGAGGGTTAGGTTTAGCATGAGCCAATATCCATGGCTTGATGGATAGATGCAACAAAAAGATGATAAGTCCAATAGTGTTGCAGTGAATTCATGATCCTATTTTGATCAAGGATTTTTAATTAAATCTTGATCCATTGGATTTGAATGAGACGACTTGTAATGGGTTCATAACACAAAGTTCTACCACTGTAATTTTTGTTTTAGTGAGATCTTTTGGTTAACATGGTTTGGTCATAGGTTTTGAGAAACAACAACAATCTGTCCAGAGTTTCAGAACAGCAACACCCTTTTGAAATGAGTAAATTATAACCCTAATCAAGTATTAATGACTCCAAATATTTGTTTCTATGAAATGTAATATGTTAACAAGATTCCCCGAAAAGATTAGAGTCTTTTTGATTTATTTACTATTTTTAGAAAATTGTACAATATCTCTGGACAGAGAGTTCGAAATTCCTGAGTGATGTCTAGTGTTTGTTTAAACCCCAGATATCTAATCGTTGGAACTTTGATTTTCTTTTTGGATTAGAAACTAGACTCATAAAGGCATCTTGTGTCCAAAATTCATTGACATCAAACCACGAGAACCATGCTTTTCCAATTCTTAAAGTTTTGATTTGCACTCTCTAATTCTCAGAATTTCATGACAAATTTGATAAACTTTGTAAATAAAAGTTCAAATGATTCCCTCATGACCTAGGGCTTAAACCATGCTTCAATAATGATTAGTTAAGCTTAAATTCAGAGGCTAAATGGTCCAAATCAAGGAATAATCCAATAGCTTGTTCTTGTTTTCATGTAATCATGTACACTCATCCATGTAGATTGATACTTATGCTTAGAATTCTCGGTATGTCATTTCTTCTACTTGATAGAATTAAGCTAGACATTTAGAGATGGTAATTTGATATTGTATATCCTTTCTAAAGCATCTGGACTGATCCTTGTTTTGTAGCGCCGATGAGGTACGACATTGTATATCCTTTCTAAAGCATGTGGACTGTCCCTTGTTTTGTAGCGCCGATGAGGTGCAATCTCTTGACTCTTCTCTAGCTTAATTATTTCTTAATTTTAAAGAATTTTTGACCTCATGTACGACACCTTAGAATTAAGATTTGCCTTATGTGTATATATGTGATTAGAGACCCTTTTATTAGGATTCATTCTTTTGTATGTATTACACGTTTAAACATTCGCGGCTGGATCCCAGGTAAGTTTCCTAGTTCCATAAATGCACATCATATTGTTTGCTAATCGAAATATGTGATTTTGAGTGATATTTTATCATTTGCAATCTTACCCCCTTTAGACATGCTTTTGTAATGAATATTTATATATGTATTAGTTGAGGGCATGCTTAGATTAACGAATTCGATTAAAAGGATGTTGAGTAGAGGCCTACCGCGAGATAGGATGAGAGGGGGTGCTTTAGTCCACTGGGCTCCTTCCTCTCTCATTCCATAATCCTTGGACCTAGAAATCTCTGGTTTCCCAAAAGATCAGTTTGCTTTAAAATGGTTTCTTAATTTTCCTTTTAAAAATTAAGTGGCGTCTCATGTTTTTGAATTTGAATTTGAAAAGGTTTTAAATAAAAAAGCTGTGGGTAAGGAAAATCGTGATATCTACAACATGGAGCCTAAGATAATCGACGAACATGAAAGTCCTGGATATCAATTGATGGACATGGAGCCCAAGATAACCGATAGACACAGAAGTCTTGGATATCGATCGACAGGCACGGAGTGCAAGATAATCAATGAACATGGAGCCCAAGATAACAAATAGACACTGAAGGCCTGGACATCAATTAATGGACGGGGAAGCTATATTGAGATAATCTACACAGATGAGTTTCATGCCTTATATTGCTTATTGATATAATAATACGGAGTTACTCCAACTCGCGGATGATCATTTCTTCAAAACCAGTGGTTATTCCATCTAGAACCAAAGATTGCCATAAGAGGTGTCCAATCTAGGATAGAGAGATATGCCTCAATCTAGAGGACTTTCAACAAAAGTTTTGCCTCAATCTATAAGACTTTCAAAGAAAGTTTGCCTCAATCTAGAGGGCTTCTAATGAGAGATTTTCCTCAATATAGAGGGCTTTCAACGAGAGATTTACCTCAATCTAGAGGGCTTTTAACGAGAGATTTGCCTCAGTCTAGAGGGCTGTCAATGAGAGATATGCCTTAGTCTAGAGGACTTTCAGCAAGAGATTTTCCTTAATCTTGAGGGCTTTCAATGAAGGATTTGCCTCAATCTAGAGGGCTTTCAACAAGAGATTTGTCTCAACCTAGAGAGCTTTCAACGAGAGATTTGCCTCAACCTAAAGTGCTTTCAACGAGAGATTTTCCTCAACCTAGAGGGTTTTCAACGATAGATTTCCTCAATCTAGAGGGTTTTTAACGAGAGATTTGCCTCAATCTAGAGGGCTTTCAATGAAAGATTTGCCTCAATCTAGAGGGCTTTTAATGAGAGATTTGCCTCAATCTAGAGGGCTTTCAACGAGAGATTTGCCATAATCTAGAGGGCATTCAATGACAGATTTGCCTCAATCTAGAGGGCTTTCAATGAGAGATTTGCCTCAATCTAGAGGGCTTTCAAAAAAAGATTGTGTTGAGGAGTGCCGTTGAGGATTTAACAAAGATTGCTGATGAGAAGTGCCATTCAGGACTTAACGTTGATTGAAGGAAGCTGCCATTAAGGACTAACGCTGATGTAAAGCAACTGCCATTGAGATCTACCATAGATGAAAAGAGGCAACTATTGAGGATTGACACTGATGGCCATTTTCCATGCGGGGCATTGATAATATCAGTGAAATAGTTCCAAAAGCCTATAATGGACATCGATACATAATTGTAGCAATTGATTATTTTACCAAGTGGGTAGAGGCTGCATCATACGCAACTCTGAAGGCTAAGGATGTGGTGAGCTTCATAGAGAAGAACATAATTTGTAGATATGGGGTACCTAATGAGTTTATTTCAGATCATGGCAGTCATTTCCATGGAGAGGTCATCCCACTTCTAGAAAATTACAAGATAACCCGGCATCAGTCATCTCTGTACAGACCACAGAAGAATGGGGCAGTGGAAGCGGCAAACAAGAATGTGTAACAACCCTAAAATTTCTATGTAAATAATTATTTTAATTTTTATTTTCAGTTAGCAATATTATATGAGTGTGCCTATGTAAGACATGTGTTTGGAAAACTTTAAGTGTTTGGTGGACATATAAATTAAATCATGAGTGAGCGCGTTTAGTTTGGAAGTTATATTTTATTAATTTATATTTGTTAAAAATAAAATGAAGGGTTGATATGTATTTT
Source organism: Hydrangea macrophylla (assembly GCA_033977485.1). Lineage (NCBI taxonomy): Eukaryota > Viridiplantae > Streptophyta > Magnoliopsida > Cornales > Hydrangeaceae > Hydrangea > Hydrangea macrophylla. The sequence continues at coordinate 2,120,972 of CM066992.1, forward strand.
TGTTATATAGTGTTTACAGGCCCGCGAATGTGTTAAATAATGTAATTAACATTAAAACTTAGTACCAGGGTCATGGGTATCCATTGGGCTAATCATTTGTCACTTTAAAATGTATTTTCGGGCCCATATAAAGCCTTTTTGTGAGGCCCTTAGACAAAAAAAGGGGATTTACATGTGTGTGTGTAGATGTGTGCGGGTATGTGTGTTAGTATGTACGAGTGTGTGTGTTAATATACTAATAGGTTAGGTGTACATCTTGTATACTTACATAATAAAATAATAGGGTTAGGAATCTCTTTCCTTTACACAGTCGCAATTGAGAGAGACAGAGAGAAAGAGAGAGAAGAGAAAGAAGAATAAGAAAAGGGAGAAGAAAGGAAAAGGGTCCCGGGTTCATGGTCACGTGTGGAATCGCGGGGTGTTCATGGTTGTCGATTTTTGATCAACTAGGTGAGTTAAAATTTATATTTGGGTATATATATACACGTATGTATGTATATATATGTGTGTGTGTGCAAGAGAATCCAATCATTTCTTGTTAATTTTGTGGTTGGTGTTAAATTGTGTGTTGATCCCCATTCGTTATTATTGAATGATATAAATATTTGTTTTTCTTCATGTTATTTTATGAATGTGATCTCGGTGTACTTGGATAGATCATGTGGATAGTTAATTTGATGAATACACAAAAGGAAATTATTTTGATTATGAATAAATAATAGAAAATTAGTTTTATTTTTATTTTTACAGTGGCAGAAACTTTAGAAAAGCATTATAAAACCATGGCTTAGATTTATGGAATTCGGTCCGCTTGAGCCTGTAGGAAACGCATTTCTGCACATCTTTCGTCTAATGGTATTTTTTATGATTCTGCACCGTTTGGGCAGAAATTGAAGATTTCAATAGCAGTTTTTAGTACAGTAAAATGTACGAAATTGGAGAAATATGATTCGTAGTGTTTTTTTTCATTCATTTGTATGACTTAACGAAAATTACTTAGAGATACATGAATTCTCATATAATGTTGAGCTATAAAAAAAATGGGTGATAGTCATTAACGTTGAGTCCGATGAAAATATTGTGGAACGATTGTTATAATACTTTACGTTATGAGAATTTGAATTTTTATTATGGGTTTCATGTAGGCTAATATTGAATGTTGGGTTGAGGTTATTGTACCTGAAATAACTGACCTTATTGTGTGGTCATTTTGATAAAAATGAGTATATTAGATACGTTGAATAGTATATTGGGGATCTTGTAATTTGATTGGAAATTATTGAGAAAAATTGTTATGGGTTAATTGATAAACCATTTATTGTAAGAAATTGGAATACATCTAAAAGTTAGAGATGTGATTGGATGATGAGACGGAACTATGTGATAAACGTGAAATTCACAATTATTGGGATTATACGAACGATAAGTGATAATCGCAACATAATTCCTTAGTGTTCACTACTCCCCGTTGTTGCGTTATTGTTTTTGGTAGCTCGCACTCTTTTGCCAGTGGCTTCGTAATCAAGCTGGCTTAAGACTTGTTGAGTGTATTTTTGCCAGTGGCTTCGTGATCAAGCTGGCCTAAGCCTTATGCTCGGCTTATATTATATAGACGTCTACGCATATTGACCGGCCTTCCGTTGTGTATACCTGGTTTGGTTGATACCCCAACCAAACTGGCACCGGAGTGGATGTTGGTAGTATGTCCGGGCACACATGGGATATATGTGTGGGCTGTACCATGGAGGGTGGCCAAGTGGTGAAGCTAGGGAATGCAAAGATAAATTTAAGGCTAATAAGTAATGAATATGGATTATTTCATAAGACTGATAAGCGTGGAATAATAAATGCGACGTTTGAGTTAGAATGTGGACGGTTTGTATACGGAATTGTTTGCTTGGTTTGTGTTCATTCAATTTGCAAGATGGTGGGCCCACTAATGTTTTACCTGTTTGGCTCACCATAAGTAGATGGTTAAGTATGAAATCGTAGTAGCTTTGGGTTTTGGGCAAGAAACTACTTGCCACCACATAAATGGAAACTACCATTTTGTCCAAATATGTGTGTGGAACTATCTGTCTTGGCCCAATAGTGTTGTAATGTGGTTTGTAGTCTACGGGTTCAGGTTGGAGCCCTCAGATTTTATTATTTTTGTTTAACTCATACCAGTCATGTGACTGACCCGAGTGTGTTATGCATTCGGGTGCGTTTCTGTTTGGAACGTAGTTGGATGACATGTGCAGGATATTGCTTTTGATGATGTGACCGTTGTGCTTGGCTGTGGAGTCTTTGGGCATTGGAACGTTGTAGTTGCTCTGACCATCGGATGTATAGAATTTATTATTTTTTTTTTCTTCTCGTTGAACTTTGTAAGAAATTTTATATAATGAACTTTGTATTCCTTTTGTAAATTAAAATGATATTATATTTGTAATGGAATATTATTTCTTTTATAATGAAATGGAGGATCGGGAATATCAGTTTAATAATACATAGTTTTTATATTAACACAGGATCACATGTCCTTATTTAATGAGTATTAAATTCCATTTTCAAATAAATTATTTATTAGCATGTGTGAGGGTGTCACTCTCGGTGTTTTGGAAATTAAATATTAGTCTGGATACATGCTCTGGATTAAATATTTGGTTGTCCAAAAATCGGGGTGTGACAGTTTGGTATTAGAGCTTATGGTTAGCTTAGCGAGTCTAGGTGATCCTCGGATTATGGACTAGAGGTTGGTCAGAGCTATAGGTCGCGGAGTTATTTGGGTTTCGGGTTATGTGTACTTATGTATTATCCATGTTTTGTCTACTTGTTATTTAATTGTCTTTAATCAATTAATTGCATTATAACATTCCGAGCCTATCATTACATGTTAATTGGTTGAAATCAATTGCTATATTATGAGTCGCATAGTAGTGCATGCATATTTTGTGACATGTTGGAGAAGTAGCGAGGAGTTGGAGTTTTGAACAAGCCGTGGATGTGGATATGCCGGCATTTGGGCCCACTTTTGTTTTTTTTAAAAACATTTTTCAAATTTCAAATTCAAAAATAAATGAGTCGCCACTTAATTTTTAAAAGGAAAATTAAGAAACCATTTTAAAGCAAACTGATCTTTTGCGAAACCAAAGATAAACTGGGTCCGGGGATTATGGAATGAAAGGGGAAGGAGCCCGGCAGACTAAAACACCCCCTTTCATCCTATCTCGCGATAGGCCTCTACTCAAATAGCAGAAAAGTCAGAATCGCTGCAGATTCAATGACCCCAAATAGCAGAAAAGTCATAATTGCTCCAAATTCAATGACCCCAATGATCGCAGAAAAGTCAGAATCGCTCCACATTCAATGACCCCAAATAGCAGAAAAGTCAGAATCGCTCCAGATTCAATTACCCCAAATAGTAGAAAAGTCAGAATCGCTCCAGATTCAATGACCCCAATGATCGCAGAAAAGTCAGAATTGCTCCAGATTCAATGACCCCAATGATCGCAGAAAAGTCAGAATCGCTCCAGATTCAATGACCCCAAATAGCAGAAAAGTCAGAATCGCTCCAGATTCAATTACCCCAAATAGCAGAAAAGTCAGAATCGCTCCAGATTCAATGACCCCAATGATCGCAGAAAAGTCAGAATCGCTCCAAATTCAATGACCCCAATGATAGCAGAAAAATCAGAATCGCTCCAGATTCAATGAACCAAATAGCAGAAAAGTCAGAATCGCTCCAGATTCAATGACCCCAATGATCGCAGAAAAGTCAGAATCGCTCCAGATTCAATGACCCCAAATAGCAGAAAAGTCAGAATCGCTCCAGATTCAATGATCCCGAAGAGCAGAAAAGTCAGACAATGACCCCAATGATCGCAGAAAAGTCAGAATCGCTCCAGATTCAATGACCCCAAATAGCAGAAAAGTCAGAATAGCTCCAGATTCAATGACCCCAAATAGCAGAAAAGTCAGAATCGCTCCAGATTCAATGACCCCAATGATCGCAGAAAAGTCAGAATCGTTCCAGATTCAATGACCCCAAATAGCAGAAAAGTCAGAATCGCTCCAGATTCAATGACCCCAATGATCGCAGAAAAGTCAGAATCGCTCCAGATTCAATGACCCCAATGATCGCAGAAAAGTCAGAATCACTCCAGATTCAATGACCCCAAATAGCAAAAAAGTCAGAATCGCTCCAGATTCAATGATCCCAAATAGCAGAAAAGTCAGAATCGCTCCAGATTCAATGACCCCAATGATCGCAAAAAAGTCAGAATCGCTCCAGATTCAATGACCCCAATGATCGCAGAAAAGTCAGAGTCGCTCCAGATTCAATGACCCCTGATAGCAGAAAAGTCAGAATCGCTCCAGATTCAATTACCCCAAATAGCAGAAAAGTCAGAATCGCTCCAGATTCAATGACCCCAATGATCGCAGAAAAGTCAGAATCGCTCCAGATTCAATGACCCCAATGATCGCAGAAAAATCAGAATCGCTCCAGATTCAATGAACCAAATAGCAGAAAAGTCAGAATCGCTCCAGATTCAATGACCCCAAATAGCAGAAAAGTCAGAATAGCTCCAGATTCAATGACCCCAAATAGCAGAAAAGTCAGAATCGCTCCAGATTCAATGACCCCAATGATCGTAGAAAAGTCAGAATCGTTCCAGATTCAATGACCCCAAATAGCAGAAAAGTCAGAATCGCTCCAGATTCAATGACCCCAATGATCGCAGAAAAGTCAGAATCGCTCCAGATTCAATGACCCCAATGATCGCAGAAAAGTCAGAATCACTCCAGATTCAATGACCCCAAATAGCAGAAAAGTCAGAATCGCTCCAGATTCAATGATCCCAAATAGCAGAAAAGTCAGAATCGCTCCAGATTCAATGACCCCAATGATCGCAGAAAATTCAGAATCGCTCCAGATTCAATGACCACAATGATCGCAGAAAAGTCAGAGTCGCTCCAGATTCAATGACCCCTGATAGCAGAAAAGTCAGAATCGCTCTAGATTCAATTACCCCAAATAGCAGAAAAGTCAGAATCGCTCCAGATTCAATGACCCCAATGATCGCAGAAAAATCAGAATCGCTCCAGATTCAATGAACCAAATAGCAGAAAAGTAAGAATCGCTCCAGATTCAATGACCCCAATGATCGCAGAAAAGTCAGAATCGCTCCAGATTCAATGACCCCAAATAGCAGAAAAGTCAGAATCGCTCTAGATTCAATGACCCCAATGATCGCAGAAAAGTCAGAATCGCTCCAGATTCAATGATCCCAAATAGCAGAAAAGTCAGAATCGCTCCAGATTCAATGACCCCAAATAGCAAAAAAGTCAGAATCGCTTCAGATTCAATGACCCCAATGATCGCAGAAAAGTCAGAATCGTTCCAGATTCAATGACCCCAAATAGCAGAAAAGTCAGAATCGCTCCAGATTCAATGACCCCAATGATTGCAGAAAAGTCAGAATCGCTCCAGATTCAATGACCCCAATGATCGCAGAAAAGTCAGAATCGCTCCAGATTCAATGACCCCAATGATGGCAGAAAAGTCAGAATCGCTCCAGATTCAATGACCCCAAATTCGTTCGGTATTGCAAGGGTAATTTTTATTTTTATTTTCCTTTTCAGAACAGTCACGCGGACTTAAACAATTCATTTTCTATCGGGAGTCGCGCAGACTCGAAAATTCATTTCTATTTTTCAAAGATTGGGAGTCGCGCGGATTCGAAAGTTCATTTCTACTTTTCAAAGATTGGGAGTCGCGCGGACTCGAACATTCATTTATACTTTTCAAAGATCAAAAATTCATTTTCTAAAAATTCATTTTATTTTTCGAAGACCTGGAGTCGCGCAGACTCGACAACTTGTTTTCGGCATTTCTAAATTTTGTTTTATCCCTTTCCTTTTTGTTTTGATCGGTAACCCCAGGCTGCAGTAGATGACTTATGCCAAGATCAAAGATTTGATCGGTGACCCATAGGATGCGATAGACAACTTATACCAAGACCGAGGATTTGATCGGTAACTCATAGGATGCGATAGACGACTTATACCAAGACCGAGGACTTGATGAACGGAGCTGGTCTAGCTCAAGAAGATTTTCCTTGGGGCTATTCTAGCTGAAGAGACGTTTATATGCTTCTTATTGGATTGATCTTTTTTCAAAATATCCTTTTGATAGATTGCTTTCTATGAACAACAGTTTGGGAGATTCGGGCAAGAAGAGGAAGGAGTATGAGCTATTTCTTCATGACAACCCCACTTTTCTACTTACTGATTTCCTTTTTGATTATAGACAAATCCAAAGGCTTTTGGAGTCTGATCTGCTGAGGGTATTCACTTGATTTTGCTCTCTCTAAAGATATTACTCGACCTCTATTTGGTTTCCTTAGCGGAGCAGAATCTGACTCCCTGACCTCCCTGTTATTACCCTTCTTTTCAAATCTTGTTGATCCCTCTGCGGAATATATCTTTTGAATTTCAAGAAGGTAGACTCAAACTGAGTTGAGATACACACATTTTTAAATTTGTGACCAATTCTGCTTTCTTTTCTTTGCGCTTCTCTGATCAACTTTAGAAAAAATTATTATCCCATAATATTCTTTCATTGTATCTTCCTTTACAATTGACTTTTTGATAATGAAGAATTCTTCTTTTCATGTTTCTTTCAATTCTAGATTTATGCATGAAAACTTCAACTTTTTACTTCAAGAATTCTTAGGATGCCTAAGCTTGGTCCTTGAAAGCCAGTAAACACAGAGATATTTTATTTAGCAAACGACAGTTTGCCCCTAGTTTGACAGAGGGCTTAGGAATGCTAGGCAAACAAAGTTTGCCCCTGGTTTGAGGGAATTGACGCGGCCTCTGGGCAAACGATAGTTTTCCCCTAGTCTTCAAGGTAATTTCATGAATTGGTTGGGTTTCTTCTTTGGACCGAGGGCCTTGGGAGACCCGCCTACTTATCCCCGAATGGGCATCAGGTCTTATAGTAGTTCGATCAAGTCCTGAAAGAAGTGCAATGATTGACTGTGTGTGTAGTTGTGACCGAACCTTGCAGGCTGCCTACGTATCCCCAAATGGGAATCAGGTCAAAACGTAGTTCATCTACTCTGGAGGTCTTGAAAGAATAAGGCTTCAAGAATTGGTGGGCTTTTCGAGCCATGTTTTCATTTAGGTTCAATGGGTGCCCTTTCTGGGCAGATTTTCTGAAACATATTCTTTGTGGCAGCTTTCGAACAAGATGATGAACTACTTCTCCTTCTTATGCATTTTTTTTTATTCTTTTCCTCTTTTCTTCCTCTTTTTTTTCTTTTCTTTTCTTCTTTCCCTTTTTGTTTTGGTGGCGGTTGATTCTTTTCACCTTATCACTAGCCAGTCAATCTTTACAACTCTCATAATACATCATGTTTTACTCATACTCTATCATACTCACATAGTAATATCATCCCTCCAAATTACTCCTTATCTTTCTCAAAGATATTTCTGCATTGTTTTAGGTCCACTTATCACTTATCCATTGAGTTTCTCACAAAAAATTTAATTGATACTTTCAAATCTTTCTTTTCATTTCCAATTTCTTTTCTTAGGATAATTCATGTACTTTGAAGTACTCAAGAATTCTCAATCTTATTTATTCTCTACTTTTTTTTTTCTTTCCTTTCTTTTCTCACTATCTCTTATTCTCTTCATGATTTTGACTGGCTAGGATTCGGATTTTGAAATCAACACGCGTCTTATTTTGCTCTAACTTTTGCCTAGGTGCCCTTTCGGGTTTTCATCCTAGCGAGCTCTCTTTTTTTTTTTCTTTTTTTTCTTTCTTTTTTTTTTCTTTAAAGAAGAAGAAGTTCATTTAAGATATCTAGCTACCATTAAGGAACAAGTTCATGGCTTTGGACTGTGAGCTCACCTTTTAGGTTTGGTATAAAGGGGTGATGTGGGATAATTTCTGAATTCATTCTGGCACATCATCATAGGACCATGCAAGACATCCTTGTATTCTTTTAGCAATGAGATCAATTTTATGCTTTTATCTTTATTGAGTGAAATATGGAAAGAATCACTTTGAGAATCTTCTTCATTTTCTAAGTCAAATGCCAAGGTTTCCTCAATGATTTTGCATGTAGGTTCATTTGCTCTTTTTTTTTTTCACAGTTATTAAAAAATCATAAAGCGGAATCAAGTAAGCAGAATTAGTCACTTTCATTGATAACAGAAAATTTAAAAGGTTTAGCTCATTCTGGCCATTACAGACTTCCGGGGTAGGGGAATCCTATCACTAGACTCAAGGACATTTTGGCAAATTCCCTGATTCTATCTCTCCTCCATTTTCCGGCTTCTCCCTCCTTGCTTTATTTCCCTTGACCTCTTCTTTCAGTATTTTTTCCATCTGTTCTTTCCCAATCTTCACTTCTATGATCTTCTTTGGACCACTCTCCTCGGTCTTACTGCCTTCTTCATCAAAAAGGTTCCTCATAGCCAGACCATCCAGTGCACAAATCCAATCTTGGATAGTAATTAGTTCTGTAAGCACTTGCAAGTATGAATTTTCATAGTCAGTGTATTCATGTAAGAAAGAGATCTCAAAACCTTGCTCCAAGTATTTACCTTTGCAGTCCGCCCATGGCTCTAGAAAGCCATTATAGGGGAAATCTCCTCCTTTCTGGATGAAATGTGACGCTTGACCTTCTTCTCTATTTTCTTCAAGATCCTTCCCTTTCCCTTTTTCCAAATCATTCCCATCTAACCCATACAGCTTGGCATGATTGACCACTTCCTCAGCATTTCTCTCTTCTTCCCCTTCGAACCACAGACCATCTGTGTCACTATACACCTCCTCCTCCCAAATGGAGTTATTAGTAGGATTGTTTGGATCCCACCAATTGATTTGGATGATTTCATTGTCCATATCTTCCTCAAATGCTTGTTCTTCTTCTCCTCCTATCAGCCAGTCCTCTTCCTCGACTACTATAAGGCATATCCTCTGATCTTTTGGGAATTCATAAGCTTTGGTAGCTTGTCCTACCGATACGATCAACACAGATGGGTCAAAGATTTCCTTCCCAATATCTAAGAGATTGATGTTCCGTGGTGGTGGTACAGCATGATGATTGGGGAGCGGGTTCCGAGTCACATGCGGTCGAGCTGCAGGCGGAGAGGAAATGGTCTTATTATCGATCAAATCTTGTACTTCATGCCTTAACCTCATACATCGGTCAGTCGTATGGCCATGAGCTTGGTGAAACTCACAATAGAGGCTTGTATTGAAGCCCGGTGGAAGTGGATCAGGTATTGGTTTTGTCCTTTTTCCTTTAATTGCTTCAGAATGGTAGTTAGAGAAACCCCTAAATCCGTGAAGCGACGAAGCTGCCCTTCCAACTTTGGTCTCGACGTACCCCATTTTCTCGCAAAATTCTGCCCTTCTTCCGGCTGGCTTAGAACATTAACATCAGTTGGTACCTGATTTCCAGCATTCCCCCCATAGAATGGTCTTCTAGGGCGGTTCCCCTGGGAATCTTCTCTTTTGATCTTTCTGTCTTTGATGGCGTCTTCTATTCTTGTCCCAATTTCAAACAACTCAGCAAAGGTATGAATACATTGATACATTAGTTTCTCCTGGTACACACTCTGCAGGTTCTTGATTATAATCCGTATTTGTTCCTTTTCTGATGGCCGTTGGGTCATTTTTGCAGCTTTCCCCCTCCATCTTGCCAGGAATTCAGCAAATGACTCTCTATTCTCTTGCATGGTTGTTTCCAGATCCCTCACAGTTACATCGAGCTCTTGGTTGTATTCATATTGGGTAACAAAGGCTTTCACCACTTCCTCCCACTTGCGACTCTTGCTTGGCTCTAATGTGAAATACCAGGATAAAGCTACCCCAGTCAAAGTTTGTTGAAATAGCATGGCCATCATGGCAGGATTCAGACCACTTGGCTGAAAGGCCCCAATGCACATCCTCACGTGGTTTCTGGGGTTGCCAGAACCGTCAAACTTATCGATCTCGGGCATCTTGAAACCGGCTGGCAATTTTTCTTGAGTTCCCTCAAACAAACCTTCTAACTCTAGCAGGTAGCTATCAACCCCATTAGACTTGCGGACAACTTTCTCTAGCTTTTCCACCTTCTCCTTCATCTCGATACGCTCTTTTTCAGCTTTCTCAATTTTCTCTCTCTCTGCCCTTGGTACATCAGCTCTCGGTGGTTTCGGATCCTCAAACCAATCATCTTCCATATCCCGAACGGGTGGGGGAGGATTGATTATTGGTGGATCAACTACAGGCCTCTAACGGGTCAGTGTTTCCAACATGGTCATCATTTGGTCCATTCTCTCTTTCAATTGTGCTATTTCTGCAGCATGTTGTTCGTGATCCATTTCTATTTCTGTCTCTGGCTCTCTTCGTACTAACCTTGCACTCGAATCCCTGACCCAAACTGTCCTGGTGTCCGATGCTATCTTGCCTACAACCATTTTTATTTTTAATCAATTTTCAAACAACCTTATTTTTTATTTTTTTGAAAATGCTTGGTGAAATTCTTATGAATGGCTCATATGTCATGCGGATGCGATGTATGTGTGTGTGTGTGCCTATTCTATATGCCAATAGAAAAGAAAATCCTAGTTCTAGCATATAAACATATAAGCACATAAAATCCTCATCCATGTCAAGTTCGCCAATTTTTCCTTTCATTGTGATCCTCATTACCCCTTTTAAGTATTAAAATTTCAAAATTTATGGAGGATAAAATATTTTGAAGACATTTTTTTATTTTTTTTTTTGAGAATTCTTTTGAGAATGAGGATGTTTAACCTTTGCTCAACAAAGATGATTAGATTAAATTTTTGCTTTGAAATTCATTTGAGAAGCATTTCTCCCAAAAACAATTCCTGAGTTTTTTTGAATTTTTTTTCTTTAAAGTGAGGACATGAAAATATTTCTCAATAAGAAAAAATGATTTGGGTTTTACTTGAAAAATGAACCTTAAACACTTTTTTTCTTTGAAAGGGTAAAATATTTTCAAAACAATTTCTTCTTCTTTTGGATAAAAGATGATGCTTAATCAAAAATTTTCATAAACCATGAACTTTGGATTCTTGGGTAGGAGCATCACACGATTAGATAATCATCGCACTTTTCATGAATTCGGATGCATACAAGGTCAATGATGCTTAGCTAAACATGATACAAGAGATGTAATCTTATAATCAAGATTCGGCTTATTCTTTAATGTCATAGGACATGAAAAGGAATTGCTCAAAAGTGATTAAGAAGTTACACATCTTTTATCAAGTAAGCATCATCATCATCTCAAGTAATCCCTTCCGGGCATACAAAACTCCCTAGCACATAACCCTAATCAAGAATTGACTCCCTAATTTTGAAAGGTTCTATGGAAACTACTATGCAAAGGCCGGGTTTTGGTCAAATAAGGGACCCTTGACACACACCCGATAGGATGCTTCATTTACCAAAACATGGTACGAGATCAAGGGTGATCACACGGCCCCATGATGGCTTGACCGACCGGGTTGCCCCGAGCCTCCAAGGTCATAGTTCCGTGCAATCGACTAGTGAGACATACAGGTGCAATGCAACAGGCATACAAAAATTAATTAACTCGATTAAAAGGATGCTTTCAACTCTAATCCTCGAGTGAACCCAAAATCAGAAATTCTGGTCTACGAAACCAGAGATTCTGGGTTCGATCCCCAGCAGAGTCGCCAGATTGTGGATATGCCGGCATTTGGGCCCACTTTTGTTTTTTTTTAAAACATTTTTCAAATTCCAAATTCAAAAACAAATGAGTCGCCACTTAATTTTTAAAAGGAAAATTAAGAAACCATTTTAAAGCAAACTGATCTTTTGCGAAACCAAAGATAAACTGGGTCCGGGGATTATGGAATGAAAGGGGAAGGAGCCCAGCGGACTAAAACACCCCCTTTCATCCTATCTCGTGATATGCCTCTACTCAACATCCTTTTTAATCAAATTATTAATCTAAACATGCCCTCAACTAATACATAAATATAAGTATACATATCACAAGCATGTCAAAAGGGTGCAAAATTGCTAATGACAAAATATCATTCATAAGCCACGTAATTCAAATAGCAAACAACATGATATGCAATAGAGAACTAGAGAACATACCCGGGATCCAGCCGCGAATATTAAACGTGAAATGCATGCAAGAATAGAAATCCTAAGAAAAGGTCTCTATCACATATAAACACACAAGGCAAGACCTAGTCTAAAGTGTCGCACATGGAGATGAAAATCAATTCAAAATCAAAGAAATGAATTAAACTAGAGAAAGGATGAGAAGTTGTACCTCAAATGCGCTACGAAAACAAAGGTTAGTACACATGCCTTAGACAAGACATAATATCAAAGAGTAATTAATCCTAAGTCATGTTCAATTAAATTCAACTAAGTCCAACTTTTCAACTAAGTCCAACTTTATCCAAGAACTAGTTCTAATTATAAGCATCAATGTATATGAATGAATGAATGATTATGAACAAGAATGAGATATGAATTTATTCACTAATTTGGATCACTTAGCCTCTGGATTTAAGCCAAATTATCATTATTCAAAACATGATTTGGGTCCCAAGACATTAGGGAACCATTTGAGTTGAAATAAATAAGGTTAGACAAAACAGTAGCAGTTTTTTATGAATTACAGAGAGCTGACCAGATCTTAAAAAATAGAAATAAAATACTTCCAACGGTTGGATCTTAATGATTTTTGGATGCATTATGCCTCTGTGAGTCTAGTTTCTAACCCAAAAAGAAAATCGAAGTTTCAACGGTTAGAGCTTCGGGAATACGGAAAATACTAGACCTCACTCAGGATTTTACAACTCTCTGTCCAGAGATCTTGTATGATTTTTTAAAAATAGCAAACAAATCTGAATTGCTTCATTCTTTTTAGGGAACCTTCCTAACACATTAAGGTTCTTAGAAAAAATTATTTTGAGTCACAAACACCTTATTAAAGCTCTGATTTACTAATTTCAAAAACGTTTTACTGTTCTGAAACTATTCTCTGGACAGATTGTGGTTGACTCACAAAACCCATGATCAAACCCCTCTAAACATAAAACCACCTTAAAACATAAATTACAGTGGTAGATTACTGTGTTATTGACACTTTTCCGTTGGTTTCACTTGATTTCAATGGTTAGATTTTGAACTAAAAATCTTTGATCGAAAACAGTTTGTGAAATCACTGTTTTCATTTTGCTAGTTCAACTTTGTTGGTTGACCTCAACTATTAAATCATAATGTTGGGCTTAAACCAAATCATTTCTTCTACCATTTGATGGTCATTGAAGACTAAGGACCTATTTAGACTTATGGACTTTTAATGAAGTATGAAATGGACTTCACAAAATCCCAAACAATGAACTCAAACTTATGGACCAAAACTTGAGTTCAAATCATTACTCCTACCACTTGGTGGTCATTGGAGGCTAAAGGAAAACAAATCCACTCTAATCTCCATGGAATATAGTATGAACTCCATAAGATTCATAGTAAAGAGATCCTAGTAAGAATACCCAAGGTTTTACTCAATTTAATAGACTTTTAAACATTCAAGTTCCATAGATTTCATCAAACTATGAAAGCTTACACTCAAATCCTCTCCCAAACATATGGTCCTTGAGGAATATAGATTTCATTCTCCTCCCAAATTAATGGTCCTTGGAGACTAAATAAGGCACAAATCTACTCAAACCTCCATGAAATATAGTAAGAATTCCATGAGGTTCTTAATAAGGAGGCCCAAGTCATGGGCTAGGACTTGAATCTCACAAATTATATGTAGATTATGACCATGATTCATTTTAATCTCCATATGGATCATAAGATCATAGGAAACTAAGGAATCAAATTCAAAGAGTTTCAATGAGAGATGGAAGATCTCATGAACCTTATGAATGAAATAGAAATAAAGGAAATTAAAGTTTTATTTAGGAACACAAATTCTTCAAAACTAATTTATCTCAAACCCAAGGCATTAATTAGATCCAAATTAATGAGATGTCATGAAATTCAATCACAAGTTCTTGGTGGTGTGTGATGAAATGGGGTAAGAAGAGAGGTTTTGAAAATGTGAAAAGTTCCTAGATCTAAGAACTTGTGATTAAATTATCCTAACTCTACCAAGGATTAAGAGGTTACCTCTATGACCTCAAAGAATTCTTCAATTTCTTGTGAAGCTCTTCCAAGATCTTCAAATTCTTCTCAAAACTCTTCAAATTCTTCAAGAAATTCTTCTCTTCTTCTCAATTCTCTATATAATTCTCTCTCTAAACTCAAGTATATCTCTTGTATATGTTTGTATATTGATTCAAAAGTTCAAGTCCCCCTCAAAATGAAGATGAATATCTATTTATATAGGCCATCATCTCAAGGATAAATGGGTAAATTCGGGTGGAGACCCATGTGCAAAGTTTTCTTCTAGAATATGTAAGAAAAGCAGACTGTTACAGCCAGCGACACTCGACTGCTCCCGGCGGCACTCGCTGAGTGCCGGGCGGCATTCGCTGAATGCCAGTGTGCCGCCGGGTTTTCCGGGTGCCGGGGCTAACTGAATTTTGCCCTACTTTTTAATTTTCAACATATATATTAACATAAGTTTAATTATTGACGAATTATGTTAAAATACTTGTATTTGTAATATATTCCATTAAGAATACATCCATAATATATGGTCTAAATGTATTATTCCTCCTCTCTTTTTCCTTTTCTTTTCTTCTTTTTCTTTTCAAAAATTCCTCTTTATTTTAAAATTCCTTTTTCATCATTTTTTATTTTATATTTCTTTTCAAAACTCTTCTTTTATATATATATTGAGCAAATTCTCAGACTGATTTCCTCATGTGTTCTTCAATGTTCGGGTTTCTCCCGAATACCCAAACTCTCTCTCTTCTTTCTCCTTTTTATATTTTTTATTTTTAATTTTGAAATTTATCTTGAAGAATCAATTGAAGATTTTGAATTTCCTGGAAAATCTTCGAATGTCACCGGCCATTGTCATCATCGGTCTTTTGAGAGGTAACCAATCCCTGGATTTGACGTTTGGTCAAAATCGGGGTGTCTACAGTGGAATTCTGGCGTGATATCGAATTATCTTCTTCAAGCTATTATTGTCGGACAGTTATCTAATTATCATCCAGCTGAATTATTATTCTATCGGACGATCGGGATTTCTATGATTATTCGCAAGACTTCTATTCTTTATATTATTCTTATCTGGCCACTTTTGGTGGACATTATTATTACTGGCACTCTGGATTTCTTATTATGAAGCTGTTATTATCGAGTGGTATTCTACTACTGCATCTCTCTCGTATATCTCCGTGTGGAAATTCTATATCTTTTTTTCGAGAGCATATATTCAGCCGGCAGTATCCTTATGTCTACAACATCTTATGGATCTAGATGAGTATTCTTATTCTTAGTGGAAGCTTATGGAAGATTTTGAAGCTATCGGTTGGAGTGGTAAGTATTGGGTATCCCGAAGAGAAGTGCTACGGGACAAGGTAAGAGGTCAACATAGGCATATAGTTAAATCTTTGATTAACTGTGAGCATGTTGCATGCATAGTTCGTATTCACATGGTTTGCATCAATCTTTGTGTTTTGGAATATCTATTAATGTTTGACAATTGACTATACGAGAATAAGGTATATATATGAGGGTTTCCTTGTTTGGATTAGTCGCTCGACGTACTTGGTCTCGTATGGTTAAAAGTCAAACGCAATACATAGTTGTATGAAATTGCGTGCTTAACTTTATTTATGACTGACTTGTGTATTTACCGTTGCTACAAATTTTGGGACGAAATTTCGGGACGAAATTTCTTTAAGGAGAGTAGAATGTAACAACCCTAAAATTTCTATGTAAATAATTATTTTAATTATTATTTTCAGTTAGCAATGTTATATGAGTGTGCCTATGTAAGACATGTGTTTGGAAAATTTTAAGTGTTTAGTGGACATATAAATTAAATCATGAGTGAGCGCGTTTAGTTTGGAAGTTATATTTTATTACTTTATATTTGTTAAAAATAAAATGAAGGGTTGATATGTATTTTTGTTATATAGTGTTTACAAGCCCGCGAATGTGTTAAATAATATAATTAACATTAAAACTTAGTACCGGGGTCATGGGTATCCATTGGGCTAATCATTTGTCACTTTAGAATGCATTTTCGGGCCCATATAAAGCCTTTTTGTGAGGCCCTTAGACAAAAAAAATGGGATTTACATGTGTGTGTGTAGATGTGTGCGGGTATGTGTGTTAGTATGTACGAATGTGTGTGTTAATATAGTAATAGGTTAGGTGTGCATCTTGTATACTTACATAATAAAATAATAGGGTTAGGAATTCCTTTCCTTTACACAGCCGCAATTGAGAGAGACAGAGAGAAAGAGAGAGAAGAGAAAGAAGAAGAAGAAGAAAAGGGAGAAGAAAGGAAGAGGGTCCCGGGTTCGTGGTCACGTGTGGAATCGCGGG
This sequence comes from Hydrangea macrophylla, assembly GCA_033977485.1. Lineage (NCBI taxonomy): Eukaryota > Viridiplantae > Streptophyta > Magnoliopsida > Cornales > Hydrangeaceae > Hydrangea > Hydrangea macrophylla. The sequence goes on from CM066992.1 coordinate 2,137,500, forward strand.
GTGTTCATGGTTGTCGATTTTTGATCAACTAGGTGAGTTAAAATTTATATTTGGGTATATATATACACGTATGTATGTATATATATATATGTGTGTGTGTGCAAGAGAATCCAATCATTTCTTGTTAATTTTGTGGTTGGTGTTAAATTGTGTGTTGATCCCCATTCGTTATTATTGAATGATATAAATATTTGTTTTTCTTCGTGTGATTTTATGAATGTGATCTCGGTGTACTTGGATAGATCATGTGGATAGTTAATTTGATGAATACACAAAGGGGAATTATTTTGATAATGAATAAATAATAGAAAATTGGTTTTATTTTTATTTTTACAGTGGCAGAAACTTTAGAAAAACATTATAAAACCATGGCTTAGATTTATGGAATTCTGTCCGCGAAGGCCTATAGGAAACGCGATTCTGCACACCTTTCGTCTAATGGTATTTTTTATGATTCTGCACCGTTTGGGCAGAAATGGAAGATTTCAATAGCAGTTTTTAGTATAGTAAAATGTACGAAATTGGAGAAATATGATTCGTAGTGTTTTTTTTTCATTCATTCATATGACTTAACGAAAATTACTTAGAGATACATGAATTATCATATAATGTTGAGCTATAAAATAAATGGGTGATAGTCATTAACGTTGAGTCCGATGAAAATATTGTGGAACGATTGTTATAATACTTTACGTTATAAGAATTTGAATTTTTATTATGGGTTTCATGTAGGCTAATATTGAATGTTGGGTTGAGGTTATTGTACCTGAAATAACTGACCTTATTGTGTGGTCATTTTGATAAAAATGAGTATATTAGATACATTGAATAGTATATTGGGGATCTTGTAATTTGATTGGAAATTATTGAGGAAAGATTGTTATGGGTTAATTGATAAACCCCTTATTGTAAGAAATTGTAATACATCTAAAAGTTAGAGATGTGATTGGATGATGAGACGGAACTATGTGATAAACATGAAATTCACAATTATTGGGATTATACGAACGATAAGTGATAATCGCAACATAATTCCTTAGTGTTCACTACTCCCCGTTGTTGCGTTATTGTTTTTGGTAGCTCGCACTCTTTTGCCAGTGGCTTCGTGATCAAGCTGGCTTAAGACTTGTTGAGTGTATTTTTGCCAGTGGCTTCGTGATCAAGCTGGCCTAAGCCTTATGCTCGGCTTATATTATATAGACGTCTAGGCATATTGACCGGCCTTCCGTTGTGTATACCTGGTTTGGTTGATACCCCAACCAAACTGGCACCGGAGTGGATGTTGGTAGTATGTCCGGGCACACATGGGATATATGTGTGGGCTGTACCATGGAGGGTGGCCAAGTGGTGAAGCTAGGGAATGCAAAGATAAATTTAAGGCTAATAAGTAATGAATATGGATTATTTCATAAGACTGATAAGCGTGGAATAATAAATGCAACGTTTGAGTTAGAATGTGGACGGTTTGTATACGGAATTGTTTGCTTGGTTTGTGTTCATTCAATTTGCAAGATGGTGGGCCCACTAATGTTTTACTGGTTTGGCTCACCATAAGTAGATGAAGTATGAAATCGTAGTAGCTTTGGGTTTTGGGCAAGAAACTACTTGCCACCACATAAATGGAAACTACCATTTTGTCCAAATATGTGTGTGGAACTATCTGTCTTGGCCCAATAGTGTTGTAATGTGGTTTGTAGTCTACGGGTTCAGGTTGGAGTCCTCAGATTTTATTATTTTTGTTTAACTCATACCAGTCATGTGACTGACCCGAGTGTGTTATGCATTCGGGTGCGTTTCTGTTTGAAACGTAGTTGGATGACATGTGCAGGATATTGCTTTTGATGATGTGACCGTTGTGCTTGGCTGTGGAGTCTTTGGGCATTGGAACGTTGTAGTTGCTCTGACCATCGGATGTATAGAATTTATTATTTTTTTTTTCTTCTCGTTGAACTTTGTAAGAAATTTTATTGAATGAACTTTGTATTCCTTTTGTAAATTAAAATGATATTATATTTGTAATGGAATATTATTTCTTTTATAATGAAATGGAGGCTCGGGAATATCAGTTTAATAATACATAGTTTTTATATTAACACAGGATCACATGTCCTTATTTAATGAGTATTAAATTCCATTTTCAAATAAATTATTTATTAGCATGTGTGAGGGTGTCACTCTCGGTGTTTTGGAAATTAAATATTAGTCTGGATACATGCTTTGGATTAAATATTTGATTGTCCAAAAATCGGGGTGTGACAGAATGTCAAAGCAATCTTAGGGAAAACAACGGATACATATAAGGATTGGCACGAGAAACTGGCGTTCGCACTGTGGGGATACTGGACCTCCGTAAAAACCTCTACGGGAGCCACGCCGTATTATTTGGTTTACGGGATGGAAGCCGTCCTCCCGGTTGAAATAGAAATACCATCTCTTCGAGTTTTGGCAGAATGCGAAGTGACCGAACTGGAATAGACACGGGGAAGGTACAAAGAATTGATGTTGCTTGATTAGAAAAGGTTGGCTGCAATAAACCATACTCGGGGATATCAAAATAGGATAGCTCATGCTTTCAACAAAAAGGTCTGCCCAAGGAAGCTTGCTAAGGGTGACCTGGTCCTCAAGGAACTTAAGGTACCTGTTTATGACCTAGTGGAAAGTTCAAACCCAACTGGGTCGGGCCACACATCATTAAGACTCTCCTTTCCAGAGGAGCAGCCTATCTTATGGACCTAGATGGGGTTGAATTCAAAGAGCCAATTAACCTCGATCGTCTCAAGAAATATTTTCCTTAAAGCCCTTTCTTTCAAAACCTCCTACATTGATGAATTAGGTTTGACCTGATTCCTACTCGGGGATACATAGGCAACCTGCTCGGTTCTGTCATTAATAAAACTGCTCGAGCGGCACCTTCCGTTAAGCCTTAAACCAAACTACTACAGACCTGATACCTACTCGGGGATAAGTAGGCGGGCTCTCAAAAGCCTTCGGTCCATGAAGAACCCAAAAATCCATATGCTAAACTAGGGGCAAACTTGCATTTGCCTAGAATCACATCGAAGCCCCAAAACCAGGGCCAAACTTCATTTGCTGAGCCGAGGAATCTAGATAATACCATAAGCCCACCTCTAGATCCTCTGGTTGTCTTAATAAGTACTATAAAAAAACAAACAAGAATTCATGATATAGAATGATTAAAGCTCTATGCAACATTCAAGGCAAAGTAACGAAAATCCAAGAAAATATTTTAAAAAGAGGATTGTCATAACCTAAGGATAGATCGAAAGAGTAGATACATTGGTTGAACATAATAGAACATTTTCTAAACATAAACACTCTTCAGAAAAATAGAAAATCACATTCGAAAGTGCTTGAAAGTAGACATGACTTGTTAGATATTTTTGTAAAATAAAGCTATGTCCTATTTTTACTCTCATATGTATGTCTATGGAGTCTGTCTGTCGAACAGGGCCTGCATCTGCAAAAGATACTCAGTAGTGGGGAAAACTAAAGTTGGAATCCTCTAAAAGGGAGCGGTAACCCTGTCATCCCAAGCCTCAGCAAAAACTTTCATGGTAGAAGAACGCATAACCAAACTCCTCGTAAAATCGGCAGTAATGTCATTAGTAACATCTTAGAGAAGCCCGTACTAACAAACCACTCAGCTAGGAGCATATAAAGTAGTAGCATGCAAGCCAAGTAACCAGATACCAGGTTGTCCAAAAAGTCGTACAGCAACCGAAAGGTAAGACCACTGCAGGCAGACCCAACAGATATCACCAGCAGAAAGGCCTCGAAGCCAACCAAGCCAAGCATCGACATAATGGAATAAGCAGTGAACATCCATATGGTCGTAGGGAAGTGGCCCACAAAGGTGTGAGGGGTGTATGAAGAGATCAAGGCATTCCATGAGCCAAATCTATAAGACAAAAGGTGCTCTCGCAGATAACATGACCCCGGTAGTATGAGCACGATCGAAGCCAATCAAGGTCTCGCCAAGGACCAACATGACAACACTCTTTATCTCTAGCAAACCTCATGCAATGGTTATGATGTCATCAGAAGATGACTAAAAAAGGAAGTAAGAGAGCATGTCTATTGATAGTGCACTACCCTGAATAATCTGATACCCTCCATCATTGGGGTCCCCCAGGGAATCATAGACAAAGGAAAGACACTCAAAGTTGATCTGCCAATTGCGAATTAAAGAGCCTGCCGTATTTTGGGATGTATGAAGGAAAGCAGCAAGGTCCTGAACATATCCAGCCTGCACCAGTGGAACTGTCAACTCCGCAAAAGGATCAGTGTGCAGAATAGCGCTAAACGTCTCAAACAAAGGACAAACCTCCTGGAAGCCAAAGCAAAAGATGTGGAGAGAAGGGTCCCAACACTGAATGGTGGATCGAAGTAAGCCTTCATTCAAAATCATCCACTAGAAAGAGCAAAGGTCGTTCAATCTGAAACACTCAAAGTTGAGCCTGTCAATGCCAGAGAGAGTATCCATCCATGGGAAGATGATTTGGGAGCTAATAGGGGCCATTTGAGAAGGAATGGGATGGAAGTGGATGAAAGAGAAGAGTGTTTTACGGAGTTTTGTGGGTAAAAGGGGTATAAATAGAAGAAAATCTGCCCGTACCTACCCGCGCCACACGATAAATTGCCCGGAACTCACTGGAATGTCGTATGGTAGTCAGCAATTGCCGTATGGCAGTCACAGACTACCGCAACGGCACTCGCTGAGTCCGCGTAAGACTAACCAAGTGCCGCATGGAGTTTTATGTTGGCCAGGGTTTGTTTGTACTATTTGTTTCCCACCTGCAAACAAAAGGACCAAATAAAAGCAATAAAATGCGTGCATCATGCATCACGTACAACAAGACCCAACTATGGTCACATTCATTCATTCATTCACATGAATAAGCCATAAAAGTAGAATAATGATCGCAAGCATTCACCAATCGCGGAAAAATAAAAAGAAAGAAAGGACCAAGCCATGGTCACACATACGGTAAAGCAATAATGAGAAGAACATAAAGGATATAAAGCAGTCATGATAATGTGTGTAGACACCTATCCTATAACGGCTATCCAAAAGTCGTCAGCAAAAATAAATGTGTGTGTGTGTGTGATACACTCATCCAAATAAAAGTGTGTGTCCTCTCTAAAAACACTCAAAACATAAAAAAGAGAAAGGGAAGAGAGATAAAGGTGAGGTTAACCCGGCCTCAGCCTCGAGTTTGGCAGGTCATGTGTCTGAGGGGCTCCTCCTCTGACTCTATTCCACTCACTCCACCTTTGCCTGCACCTCTGCCGCCACTGCTACCTCCACCGCTGCCTCCACCTCGTCCGGCACCACTACCTCTGGGAGCTCTGCTAAAATCAATACTGAACTGCTGAAGCCACTGATGAAGCTCTCTCACCTGCACGACCAAATCACTATTCTGTTCCTCCTAAATGGATAAACAGATTACATAACCAAGTGTTATTTAAAGATTGAAAAATGCTAAAATAAGTGAAAAGAGTTAGTAAAAGTTTTACTAGAGCTATCGTGTGAGCCTCAGCAGATACCTGCGCCCCGTCAGCCTGATTCAAAAAATCAATAAGAGAGAGGTTAGAATATCAAAATAAGAGTGCAAATTTTAAAACATAGTCAAGTTTCAGAGATTACCCTCCACTCTCGACCATAGATCCACTCTCTTACGCTATGAGCATAGAGCAAGCCCTCCTCCGCATAGTCCCACGAGACGTGATCATACTGGAGTGGAATGGTGGGAGCACCCGCCTGGTATCTAGGGACTGTAGTCATGACCTGCTCACCATAGGAGACTATTTAGAGGCTCCAATCCCAAGGCGATAGAGCCGGAGCCTGAGCGACGGCAAGAACTGGCAGCAAAAGAAAAATGAATTTAGTAAGAAAACATATGTGCGTGATAAGAATTGAAAGAAGGATCAAAAAAAGGTGAAAAGAAACTAACTCGAGTCACTTCCATCAGAGGGAAGTTCAGCACCAGCTTGACGGTGTGGAACTCCTGATACCCGTCAGGGGGCTCCAGAAAATCCTGAACGGAGAGCCCAACTAAGGCAACCCTGAGTGCAAAACCCTGGAGGGTCTTTGTTGCTCTCATTGACTCGGGTGGAGGACGCGACACGAAGAATGCAAGAGCCGCCAACGACTGCCTGGTCACCCTCTTCCCCAAGTACCACTCCTAAGCATCTGGGCCATCCAGTAATATCCTCTGTGGGTCATACCTCACTGACTGCCGAATCCCTAGAGAAGTAGTAGGAAGCACGTCGAGCCAAGGCTGCCATTGGACATGCGGGTCTCGTAGATTCGTCAGGAAATTCCTGAACGAGATAAAGTCATGAGCCCTAGTTTTTCACCTAACCGACTCCTTCTCCCATTTTAGTCCCTGGGGCATGATGAGGGCATCCGCTGATTACGTCTCAGGCGACATCATCTATAGATGCTCATGAGACCATATTTAGAAGAAAGAAAAAGAGCAAAGCCCCCAGATTCACAAAATAAAGAAGTCAAAAGAAAAACGGAAGGTTTAATTGAGAAGTGAAAAATAAATAAAAGAAAAGGTATACATCCCACGTCCTCCAGAAGCCACCAGTGGAGCATAGACGATCCTAGGAATTGTCCCCCATATGCTTGTACAGATGGCTAATCCTACACCAACCCAGTTCTACTAATTGATCTGTCCCATGTCCTCCAGGGACCCCACCAATGCCACAGAAATTCGATCCCCTCTGGTGCTCAGCAGAGAACACCCCAACATGTACATGATGAAGCCTCGGACCATCTGCTCGTCTGTGAAGCCCTGCTGGCCCTTGAACGTATCCATAAACCACTTGGCCGTGACCAAGGGCTCCTCAGGAACAACTCCCAGCAGCGGCAACACCCGATCCCACTCCGTCATCGTATCAAGATAGCGGAGGCACTCCCTCCCGAAGGGGATCCCAGTGATCATGCTAAAATCCAGCGGGGTCATTGTTATCTCCCCGAACAAGAAGTGAAATGTGTTGGTGGTATCCCTCCACCGCTTGGAGTGAGCATGAATCTCTCACAGGTCATTGGAACTCTTTGTCAAGAGCTTGACAAAGTGTCCAAAGCCCGCCGCATCAATATAACCCCGCACGGTCGCGCTTAGCTCCTCATACCACGCAAAATCGTGTGCCAAGCTGCCATGTCCTTTCAGCACGATAGGCTGAAGCTGCAAAAATTGCAAAATTCGGTATTAGTAGATGAATAAATGAAGTAAAAGAAAAAAAAAATATAATAATTATAATATTTATAATGATTAATAATGAAAATGAATGAATAATAAAAAAAAAGGCTAAAAAAATCTTACAAGCCCAACATTCATGTTCATGAAAAATCTAGTCGTCGTGCATCACATTTACAAGAATTGTGAGAAAATAAAGTATATGTGAATGAATGAGGAATAAAAGAGCGATGGATAAAGAAAATGAATATGAAATAAAAAAAAGAGAGCAGTTGCGACACTCTGAAAACATTCACACTCATCATGTATGCTCATGTAGAGTCTGGGTATCATGCATTTATTCTTGGAGTTCATAAGTAATATTAAGAATGAGAAAAGGAAATAGCAATAAAATCAAAGCACTCGGGAGCACGGAGAGTAGGGCGTATGCATGCAAAAGGCGCATTTGAATTAAAGTGTTATTATACTTTGTGATTTCAAAAGAAAACTGAAAAGAAAAAGTAAGGGAAGCGTGTACCTCGCGCTTGAACGTGCATGCAGACAAGTGCTTGTCCGGGTCTCGGAGCAAGAATATAGCGTCAGGATGAGAGGTGGCCTGATAGTTGGCCTTCTTTCGGCTACCTGGGCCACTGGCCATAATCTGTCAAAGAAAAATGAATCCGTTTGTTAAACCTTTGAAAGAAATCAAGAAAACACAAGAATAAAGAGAATAATGTGATTCTGATCGAGAGGAACTGACCTATAGATCCTTTAGATCAATGCAAGAAAGGGGAGAAAAATCTCTAGAGGATTTCGGATTGGAGAAGAAATGAGAATGGAATGAAAATGAATTGAAAACCCAAGTATAAACATTCTGCCCCATTAACGTGGCACTCGTTATTCGTGCGTGGCAGTTGGTAGACTGTCGTGCGGCACTTGCTAAGTGCCACAACTGTATTCTGCGAGTGCTACACGGCAATCACGGACTACCATATTTTTAAGCGTGTTCCGCGTTTGAGGCGGTTAAGAGATATTTTGTTTTCCCCCCAAAATTCAAATCGAGTCTTGAAATTTGAGATCCAAATCCCGGAATTCATCCATCTTTTGCAAATTAACCCCTCGATTTTATGAAATTAAAATTCTTTGGGCCCAACTGGTTCTCGATGATAGAATTCGGTTTGTTTTGGTTCAATTTGACCCCTGTTTCAGGAATCTTTGAATGCTTTGAGTCTGATTTCAAAAATTGAGAAGAATTTGAGTCTGAGTGACTCCTAATTTTGAAAATTGAAAAAAGTTTGAGACTGTTTTGTTAGCCCCAAAGTGCTGATCCACTAGATTAAATGAATAATTTTGATGATTAACAAACTACTTAGTTGTATTTTCTAATGATCTTAAGTTGATTAAGTCGCAGGAAACATCAGACCTCAATATATGCTCACTTGATCGTATATCTTCTCACTACATAAAGTCTTGGTGATTTGTGCTCAAATAGTTACAAGCCAAATGGAGCTTTACAAGTTGAAGAATCTTGTTTTAATCATTGTTTTAGGACTCTATGTAAGCAATTCATTTATGTGAACATCTTACTTAAGGGCTCAAATTTGATTGGAAAAAGGTTTCACATAGTTAACCCATCCTATCCTTGAAAATCTACAAAAAGCAGTCGACTGTGATGTCGTTTCAGTCGAATGATCATCCAGTCGACTGAATAGTCGACTTGGGTACACAGAGATATTATATGTGTACAATCTAGTCGACTGCCCTCGCGACACAGTCGACTGAGCTTTGTATTTTACTATACCCTTTTGAAAAGCAGTCGACTGCCCTGTGAAGTCAGTCGACTGAATGACTACGATAAACACAGTAACGGCTAGTTAGCTGCATTTAATGTAGCATTAATTTCCCCCAACTACTTCCAACGGTTGGAAATCCAAAGGAAGCTATAAATACATTTATTTGAAATTCATTTAATATACTTCTTTGAAAAATCTAACTACAAACTTCATCACATTTATTTCTTGAGCCCTAGTTTGGTGAGATCATAAATTCTATTGCTCTAGTCTTCATTTGTATATCTTAAAGAGCAATTTGTTGTGGAGCTTAAATCTTGTATTCATCCACTTTATTGAGAGAGTCTTCAATTCTTGTATCAAATCCTATTTATAAAGGTAGTGTGTATTAAGGGTTGGTGTAACCCTAGTTCAAGTGAAGAGGATTTTCTTCCTTGAAGAGATTGTAAGGGTTTAATCTGCACCCAAAGGAGATTGTGATAGTGAAATCCTCAAAAGGTGTTCTTGAGGGGTGGAAGTAGGGCGCGGCGTGCGGTTTCCCGAACCACCTAAAAATCGATTTGCATAGTATCTCTTCTCTTGTACTTTACTTTGTTTTTTGCGATTTTTTATTTGGGCAATCAATTTGAACAAATTATTAAATTAGTTTTTAAAACCTTATTCACCCCCCCTCTAAGGTTTCCTTTTGGTGCCAACAATTGGTATCAGAGCCTCGGCTCAAATTTCTAACGCTTTTGAGTTAAAGATCAAATGGAAACCACCTCTACTACTATCATCTATAGTGAGGGACAATCCTCAAATAGACCTCCTTGTTTTAATGGTTCAAATTATGTCTATTGGAAAAATCGAATGAGAATCTACATGATTGCTCAAGATTTTGATCTTTGGCAACTTGTTGTGAATGGGCCTCACATTCCCATCAAGATTGTAGACGGTGTTGAAATTGAGAAAACTATTGAGGAATACAATGACATTGATAAAAGGCTTATCAAAATGAATGCAAATGCTATGAACATTTTATATTGTGGATTAGACCCAAATGAGTATAATAGAATTTCTTCTTGCGAATCCGCAAAGGAAATTTGGGATAAACTTGAGGTTGCTCATGAAGGTACTAATCAAGTTAAGAAATCAAAAATAAATCTACTTGTTCAATCATATGAGATGTTTAAAATGTCTTCTAATGAAACTATTAGTGAAATGTTCACTCGTTTCACAATTATTATCAATAGTTTAAAAAGTCTTGGTAAAACATATACTAATGAGGAGATGATTGAGAAATTGCTTAGGTCTCTTTCAAAGCATTGGCAACCTAAAGTGACGGCAATCCGAGAAGCCAAGGAACTCTCAACACTCTCATTGGAGCAACTCTTGGGCTCTCTCGTCACTCACGAAATGGAATTGGCGGTATTTGATAAGGAAGACAAGAAAAAGAACATTGCTCTCAAAACATCTCATGACAATGAAGAGGATAGTGATAGCAATGAAGATGATGAGATGGCTATGATCACTAGGAAGTTCAAAAGATTCTTGAAGAAGGATAAGAACTTTACTAGGAGAACTCCTAAGGCGATAGAGGCTAAAAAGGAGCCAATTATATGCTTCAAATGCAAGAAGCCGGGCCATGTCAAGGCCGATTTCCCTTTAATGAAGAATAACTATAAGAAAACCAAGAAAAGGGCAATGAAGGCTACTTGGGATGATTCCGATAGTGATTCATCAAAAGATGACTCAAGTGATGAAGAAATGGCAAATATTTGTCTTATGCCTCACTTGAATGAGGTAAATGATCCTACTCCCGATGCTTGTTTTGATTCTCAAAAATATGATGAACTTCAAAATGCTTTTGAGGAATTACATCAAGAATTGGAAAACTTGGGAGCAAAGTATGTTTCTCTTAAAAAGAATTTTTCATTACTTTCAAATGAACTAAGTGATTTGAAAATTCAAAATGATCTTTTGAGAAAGGAAAATGAAGCTCTAATTGACCTAAAATCTCAAAACGATTTATTGAGAAAAGAAAAGGAAGAGCTTTCATTAAACAATTTTTCTTCAAGTATTTTAAAGGAAGAAAATGAAAATTTGAAGAAGCAAGTGGAAGACTTAACCAAAACGATAACAAAGTTTAAAGGAAGAAAATGAAAATTTGAAGAAGCAAGTGGAAGACTTAACCAAAACGATAACAAAGTTCACTCTTGGAGAACAAAATCTAAATATGCTTTTGGGAAAACAAAGGTGTGTTTTTGAAAAAGCCGATTTAGGATTCAATCCTACCTTTAAAGAAAAGAAATACAATAGCTTCTTTTCAAAAGGCACCTCTACTAGCTCTAACAAAAATCAAATGAAAAATTCTCATCAAAATATTTTTGTTAAAGAAATCTCCTCAAGTATGTCCAATCCTAGTATTACATGCCATTATTGCTTGAGAAAAGGACATGTAAACTACAAGTGTCCAAACAAAAGAAAACTCAAAATGGTGTGGATTAAAAAGGGAACAACACCTCCCTTTGCTAACAAAATTGGACCCAACGAATATTGGGTACCAAAGAGGATCACATAAGTTTGTCTTGTAGGTTTGCCTAAAATCTTCTAGCAAGGATAGATGGTTCTTGGATAGTGGTTGCTCAAGACATATGACCGGAGACAAATCCAAGTTCTCATCTCTCTCTCCAAAGGATGGAGGGAATGTCACTTTTGGAGACAACTCTAAAGGAAGAATCATCGGTATAGGTAATATTGGTAAGAATTCCTCATTAACTATTGAAAATGTACTCTTGGTTGAAGGTCTAAAACACAACTTGCTTAGCATTAGTCAATTGTGTGATAAAGGTTTTCAAGTTATATTTGAATCAAATTATTGCATGATTAAGTATGCTAGTTGTAATAAAACATTGTTTATTGCTTATAGAGAAGACAATGTGTATACAATTGATTTTGATGATATTTCTTCTCAAGATGTTAAGTGTTTTGCCGCTTTGAATGAAACTAGTTGGCTTTGGCATAGAAGATTGGGTCATGCTAGCATTGACTTACTTTCAAATTTATCTAAAAATGAATTGGTCAAAGGATTGCCAAAAACAAAATTTGTTAAAGATAAAGTTTGTGATGCTTGTTAACTTGGAAAGCAAATCAAAACATCTTTTAAAAAGAAAATGGAAATATCAACTTGTAGACCTCTAGAGTTACTTCATATGGATTTATTTGGTCCAAATTGAGTTGCTAGCATGAGTGGCAAAATCTATGCCTTTGTCATTGTTGATGACTTCTCTAGATTCACTTGGGTGTTCTTTCTTGCACATAAGGACGAAGCTTTTACACTCTTTGTTAACTTTTGTAAACGTGTTCAAAATGAAAAAGGGTATGTGATTAACAACATAAGAAGTGATAGAGGCCGAGAATTTGATAATAATGAGATTACTTCTTTTTGTGAAGAAAATGGTTTTGGTCACAATTTTTCGGCACCGAGAACTCCTCAACAAAATGGGGTTGTTGAGAGGAAAAATAGATCTCTTCAAGAAATGGCAAGAACCATGTTAAATGAATTCTCTTTACCAAAATATTTTTGGGCTGAGGCCACTAGCACTTCTTGCTATGTTATCAATCGCGTGGTCATTAGAAACAAGCTTAATAAGACCCCATATGAGCTTTGGAAAGGAAGAAAGCCAAACATAAGTTATTTCAAAGTTTTTGGGTGTAAGTGTTTTATCTTGAATACTAAGGATAACTTGGGAAAATTTGATGCTAAATTGGATGAAGGCTTTTTTCTTGGATATTTTCAAATTAGCAAAGCCTATAGAGTTTTTAATAAAAGAACGTTGATTGTAGAAGAATCAATGCACGTCGTTTTTTATGAAGCAAATCCTTTTAAGAAAGTTTTAGACGATGACATTGACACTCCCAAAGATATTTCAAATAATGTTGAAAACAATAGCTCAAACTCTTTACCTCTTGAAAACTCTAAGAAAGAAGATTCTCTTTCCATTGAACCACCTAGAGTGGAATCTAGAAGTGATCTTCCTTTTGAATGGAAAAATGTGCCCAATCATCCTATTGATCAAATCCTAGGAGATCCTAGTCAAGGTGTAGCTACTAGATCATCTCTCAAAAATATTTGTAATAATTTAGCATTTCTATCTCAAATTGAACCCAAAAATTTCGATGAAGCCGAGAACGATGAATATTGGTTATTGGCTATGCAAGAAGAGCTCAATCAATTTGAGAGAAATGAAGTTTGGACCCTTGTTCCTAAACCAAATGATCACACTATTATTGGAACAAAATGGGTTTTTCGAAACAAAAAGGATGAATCCGGCATTGTTGTGAGAAACAAGGCTAGATTAGTTGCCCAAGGCTACAATCAAGAAGAAGGTATAGACTACGAGGAGACCTATGCTCCCGTAGCTAGACTCGAAGCCATTAGGATGCTTCTTGCCTTTGCTTGTTATAAAAATTTCAAACTTTTTCAAATGGATGTGAAAAGTGCCTTTCTAAATGGCTTTATCTCCGAGGAAGTCTATGTTAAACAACCCCCCGGTTTTGAAAATCCACATCTTCCGGATCATGTTTTTAAACTCACAAAAGTTTTATATGGTTTAAAACAAGCTCCACGTGCTTGGTATGATAGATTAAGTAAATATCTTGTTGATCTTGGTTTTAATCGAGGAAAAATTGATACTACTCTTTTTGTTAAAACCTCAAATGAAGATATCTTGCTTGTTCAAATTTACGTGGATGATATTATCTTTGGAGCTAAAATGAGAAGATGTGTGAAGAATTTGCATCATGTATGCAAAATGAATTTGAAATGAGCTTGATGGGGGAGCTAAACTTCTTTCTTGGACTTCAAATAAAGCAACATAAAGATGGCATTTTCATAAATCAATCCAAGTATATTAAAGATCTTTTAAAAAGATTTGGATTGGAAGGAAGCAAAGTTTTTCAAACCCCTATGAGTTCTACTTTAAAACTTGAAAAAGATGAAACCGGCAAGTCGGTAGATTGTAAGCTTTTTCGGGGAATGATTGGTAGTCTATTGTATCTCACCACAAGTAGACCGGATATCATGTTTAGCGTATGCCTCTGTGCTAGATTTCAAGCTTCACCCAAGGAATCACATGTCATTGCGGTTAAACGTATTTTTCGTTATCTTATAGGTACTATAGACTTAGGTCTTTGGTATCCTAAAAATACTTCTTTTGAATTAACAAGTTTTTTAGATGCGGATTTTGCCGGTTGTAAAATTGATCGTAAAAGTACTAGTGGCACATGTCATTTCTTAGGACACTCGTTTGTCTCATGGTTTAGCAAGAAATAAAATTCGGTAGCTCTATCCACGGTCGAAGCCGAATATATAGCTGCTGGAAGTTGTTGTGCTCAAACACTTTATATGAAACAACAATTAGAAGATTTTGGACTTTATTATGATCATATTCCTATATATTGTGATAATACTAGTGCCATATGTTTATCCAAAAATCCTATCCAACACTCAAGGACTAAACACATTGAGATTCGTCATCATTTTATTCGCGATCATGTTCAAAAGGGGGATGTTGATCTTGTTTTCATCAACACCGATCGTCAATGGGCTGATATTTTCACCAAACCTCTTCCCGAAGAACGCTTTTGTGTTATTAGAAGAGAATTAGGTTTGTCTTGCTTGAGTGATTTGCTTTAAAATTCTATTTCTGGACTAACTTACTCCTTCTTTGTAATTTTAACCAAAGCAGTCGACTGACTTCCCGTAACAGTCGACTGGTTCCTTTCCTTCTCCTTTGATTCCTTGTTTCTGCTGATATTAGTCGACTTAGGAGTCGACCGTGGCGTCGACTGTTTTTGCACTCTTAATCCCTGCCTACTCCCGTCGACTGAGGCGTAGACTGTTTTTAGCATATCTAATCCCTGCCCACTTAAGTCGACTGAGGCGTCGACTGAGACACTATGAGCCCCAAATTTCTGAGCCTTAATTCGTCCTTCAGTCGACTGATCATACGATTCAGTCGACTGCTTCTTTATACTCTATATATATTGCGCCTTCATTTTTTTTCCTTCCTCACCTCCTCTTCCTCCGGCGATTCCCTTCCTTCATCTTTTTCTTCTTTTCCTTTCCTTCCCATCCTAAATCCTCCATATCCTCTCTATCCTTTCCTTTACTCTTCTCCTTCTTCCTCTCATCTGAACTCCTTAGACCTCAACTCAGTCATCTCCTTCCTCTATAACTCATCATCTCTGTTCTCTCGCTCTCTCTCCCTCTAAACCTTCCTTTTTGGTATCTCATGGCTCCCAAGCTCAAAAGGAAGACCCCTGCAAGTGGTCCATCCTCTGCTCCTCAGGCAACCAAAGCCAAGCGCTTCCCCACTCAAGAGGAGTAAGAAAGCTTTGATGAAGTCTTCTCACACATGAACGTAGTTTTTGGTAAGATTCTTCCCATTCCCGTCTCTAAATCCGCTAATCTTCGACTAGGATTTCTACTGGAACGTGTAGGATGGCATCTCTTCACTAGTCTTAGCCAATCTTGCTATCCCACACTTGTTAAGGAATTTTATTGTAATATGACTTTTAGACATCGTGCAGACTCCCTTAACTCTTTCGTTCGTGGTGTTAAAATTCATTTGAATCCAGACTCTATTTCTTCTATTTTTCATATCCGTCGTGGAGATATTACTGAATATAATATTAATACTTGGAATCAAGGGCACGGATTCGACCCTCTCATTGCTTGCCGTCTTATCACCGGTAACAATGAGTTGTCATATCCCATGAAGCCCAAGGCTTCTGCCCTTACCTTTGAGGCACGTCTTATTCACCATCTTCTTACCTATACCCTTCTGCCCCGTGCTGGCGGTCGAGATTCTGTCTCTTTCTTGGATGTCTTTTTAATTTGGTGCCTTCTTGAAAATAAATCTTATGGTTTTCCGTATCTCTTTTGCCGCCACATTTGTGAAAGTCAAAAGAAGTCCAAAACCAGTTCTTTACCATATGGCTTTGCTTTGACTACTGTTTTTCGGCACTTCAAGGTTCCCTTGGAGGATGAATTTGATCGTCATGACCCCATTTCCACTGACTTCTACTCCTCCACTATACTATCCCTGATGGGATACAAACTCGTGGGAAATGCTTTTGTTCCCAAGGTCTCTGCGGATCCCACATCTCCTACTGCTTCTACACCTTCCATTCCTACTCCTTCTTCTCATCCGTCTTCATCTTCCGCTCCTCCACCTCCACCTCCACCTGCTGTTGATACACCCACTCCTGACATCTTGGAGCAGCTATCCATTCTTTCTGCTCAGGTTCTGAGCCTCTCTACCTCCATCTCTTCTCTTTCTGTCTCTCACACCCAGTCTCTTGAGACTATGCAGGCTTCTTTATCTTCCTCTCAACATGAGGCAGTTGAGCTTCATCAGCGCGCCATCGCATCCTTACGAGCCGATGTTTTTGAGATTGGTGGCTCTTTGGATACTTTGCGCACTTCTACTGTTGCTACTCAAGAGCTTCTTGATCGTCGTCTATCGTCTCTTCAGGCTTCTGTTGATGATGCTCGTGAGGAGATTCGTATTATCCGGACTCGCTTACACTTTTGATTGTGTCTTTCCTGGTGTGTTTGGACAAGATTTTTGATAGATAAATGGTCATTGTGATTTTGCAAATTTACTGATCTTACAATTCTTTTTGGATCTTGACATAACTAGTTTGTTCTGTAACTCTCTTTTGGCTGTATAGTTTTTCTCTTGGAAATTTAAGTTTTTATATGACAAACTTTTATGTTAATACAATCTCTAGTGTTGTTTGTTGCTCTATTCAGAAATATGTTGATTCTTTTTATGATTTCCGACCTGTTTATATATTGTTTCTTGCATCATCCTAGGGGGAGCTCTGCCTCCTTATCTGTTTTTGTTGATGCCAAAGGGGGAGAAAAGTTGCAAACAATGAGATTATTAATATCCTATGTTGTCTATGATTAATTGTCTATGTTGCTATTTTTCATGGGCAACAAGTAGTTTGTCATCATCAAAAAGGGGGAGATTGTTAGCCCCAAAGTGCTGATCCACTAGATTAAATGAATAATTTTGATGATTAACAAACTACTTAGTTGTATTTTCTAATGATCTTAAGTTGATTAAGTCGCAGGAAACATCAGACCTCAATATATGCTCACTTGATCGTATATCTTCTCACTACATAAAGTCTTGGTGATTTGTGCTCAAATAGTTACAAGCCAAATGGAGCTTTACAAGTTGAAGAATCTTGTTTTAATCATTGTTTTAGGACTCTATGTAAGCAATTCATTTATGTGAACATCTTACTTAAGGGCTCAAATTTGATTGGAAAAAGGTTTCACATAGTTAACCCATCCTATCCTTGAAAATCTGCAAAGAGCAGTCGACTGTGATGTCATTTCAGTCGACTGATCATCCAGTCGACTGAATAGTCGACCTGGGTACACAGAGATATTATATGTGTACAATCCAGTCGACTGCCCTCGCGACACAGTCGACTGAGCTTTGTATTTTACTATACCCTTTTGAAAAGCAGTCGACTGCCCTGTGAAGTCAGTCGACTGAATGACTGCGATAAACACAGTAACGGCTAGTTAGCTGCATTTAATGTAGCATTAATTTCCCCCAACTACTTCCAACGGTTGGAAATCCAAAGGAAGCTATAAATACATTTATTTGAACTTCATTTAATATACTTCTTTGAAAAATCCAACTACAAACTTCATCACATTTATTCCTTGAGCCCTAGTTTGGTGAGATCATAAATTCTATTGCTCTAGTCTTCATTTGTATATCTTAAAGAGCAATTTGTTGTGGAGCTTAAATCTTGTATTCATCCACTCTATTGAGAGAGTCTTCAATTCTTGTATTAAATCCTATTTATAAACGTAGTGTATTAAGGGTTGGTGTAACCCTAGTTCAAGTGAAGAGGATTTTCTTCCTTGAAGAGATTGTAAGGGTTTAATCTTCACCCAAAGGAGATTGTGATAGTGAAATCCTCAAGAGGTGTTCTTGAGGGGTGGAAGTAGGGCGCGGCGTGCGGTTTCCCGAACCACCTAAAAATCGATTTGCATAGTATCTCTTCTCTTGTACTTTACTTTGCTTTTTGCGATTTTTTATTTGGGTAATCAATTTGAACAAATTATTAAATTAGTTTTTAAAACCTTATTCACCCCCCCTCTAAGGTTTCCTTTTTGGGGCCAAAATGTTTGACTCCAGAATAATCTAAATATGATTAACTCCTAAATTTTGAGAATATAACAGATTTATATTCCCAATCCTCGCAATAGATTTGCGTTGACCTCACCTTGAGAATATAACGGATTTATATTCCCGATTCTCGTAACGAATTTATGATAATCACCTTTTTGAGAATGTAACAGATTTATGTTCTCAGTCTTCACAACAGATTTACATTGGCCTCAACTTGAGAATATAACAGATTTATATTCCCGATTCTCGTAATGGATTTGCGATGATCACCTTTTTGAGATTGTAATGGATTTGCATTCTTGGTCCTCGCAACAGATTTGCATTGGCCTCACCTTGAGAATATAGCAGATTTATATTCCCGATTCTCGTAACGAATTTATGATAATCACCTTTTTGAGATTATAACGGATTTGCATTCTTTGTCCTCATAATAAATTTACGTTGACCAAAAGTATATCTTCTTGGCCATTGCAACAGGTTTGCATCGACCAATGTTCCGTAATCTTCTTCGTTTATTGAATCGTGTAGCATGCATCTCATAGAGAGAACATAGGATAGAGAAAACATATTCGTCGGGGCCAAAGGGCTGTAGATTTTTAGAGCAAACTCGCATTGACACCAGGGTTTAAGTCGCGAAGCGCTGCCCAATCAGTTGCATTCGTCCTTTGGCCAGAATGGCCGCGTACCTTGAAGAGAATTAACATGAGCATTAAGTAGCATAGGCCATGGATTACGTCTACAAATGTCAGGATTACACGTTCTAGAATCACATCATTCATAGAGTATGAAACTGCGTGGACCGCCTTCATTTGCATGAGAACGTGCATCATGATAAGATAAGTGCATTCATCCATATAATTACTTGTGCTTACGTGTGTGTTCACCCCTACCCCAACTACGTTTTGGTCTGATTCCTGAGGGGATACGTAGACAGCTCACCATGGAGCACGACCGACTTGAACCTTATTGCGCGCCTATTCTTCTTTTGCAATGCATTTTGTTTTTACCTAAATTCGACAGTTTGGTCAAAAGCTTATCTTCACACAGGCTTCGACATTCACTTGAGACACGCGTTGCTCCGCAAGCTCTATCGAAGAGGGCTAAACTATAGACACCCTGATTTTGACCGACCATCGAATCTAGGAGAGCGTCGTTTCCACGTCTGATGATGATAAGGATCGGAAGATTTGAAGTATTCCAAGCTCTTCAGAAAGTCCTCCAAACGCGATAAATATTTCACAAAAAAAAGGACCGGGTATTCAGGAAAATTCGGGTATTAAACATCACTTTTGGAAAAATCTTCAAAATAAACATTTTAAGAAGAAAAAGAAGAAAAGAAAAGACCTAGAAGAGGATATTTAACAAAAATACGGCACATGGCAGTGTCTGCGGCACTCAATAAGTGCCACGCGGCATACCCACAGTGCTGTT
This sequence comes from Hydrangea macrophylla, assembly GCA_033977485.1. Taxonomy (NCBI): domain Eukaryota; kingdom Viridiplantae; phylum Streptophyta; class Magnoliopsida; order Cornales; family Hydrangeaceae; genus Hydrangea; species Hydrangea macrophylla. Next base: position 2,157,138 of record CM066992.1, read on the forward strand.
GTGGCATTCATTGACTGCCGCCGACATTTCCTCACTGCCGTTTGCTTTAAAAGTCCGTATTTTATGGTACAATACGTATATGTATGCGGATAAAACAAAAAAATTGATAAAGTAAGGTTGACAAAAATGCGACAATCAATAGTTTGGCACGACACTTATTGAATGCCACGCCAGCTGTCACAAAGTGCCATTGTGGCATTCATTGAGTGTTGCAAAAAGTTTTTCAACTTTCGTTTGCTATAGCAGTTTGCTTTTTCAGGAAGTACGCATTATACCACCAAATGTTGTATTTGTAGCTGTTTTTTACTCCGAATTCACTGGAATTACTTAAGTATATTTGTATATATAAGGAGAGGTATCTTCATTGGAAAAAGGGGAGAACTACACATTTTTTAGAGAAGGGAATTTCAAGGAGAAAACAAAAAGAATTTTGGGATAAAGAGAGTTTTGAGAGCTTGAAGAGCTTGGAAGACCTTCAAAATATAGAAATTTGAGGATAGTTTGGAGGTGATCCTCTAATCTTAAGTTGTGTTTTCTTTCTTTTTAACCTCTAATCTTCAAATCATTTAGTTCTTCTTGATTAAGTTTTTTAAAGCTTTGTTAGTAAACTTGGAAGTCTTAGCTTCCTAGTTCTTTTTATTCTTCTTCTTTTTGTTTGTACTTCTCTCTTGAGATTCTTGGAGATCCTCCATACCTCACTTGAATCTCATGAGTTTGATCTCTCAGTCTCATGTAATCTTATGCCTCACATGGGAGTCAAAGTTGATCATCTTTTATGAATGAACAAGTAGATGAATCCAAACCCCCACCATGGTTTGGGTTCTCTAACTTGGAGTTTTCCATGGAATCTCTTTTATATTCCTTGAAAACTCATGAGTATTAGTCATGTTTTGACCTCCAATGACCCTCAATGGAAAGGAGGGTTAGGCTTAGCATGAGCCAATATCCATGGCTTGATGGATAGATGCAACAAAAAGATGATAAGTCCAATAGTTGTGCAGTGAGTTCATGATCCTGTTTTGATCAAGGATTTTTAATTAAATCTCGATTCGCTGGAATTGAATGAGACCACTTGTAATGTGTTCATAACACAAAGTTCTACCACTGTAATTTTTGTTTTAGTGAGATCTTGTGGTTAACATGGTTTGGTCATAGGTTTTGAGAAACAACAACAATCTGTCCAGAGTTTCAGAACAACAACACCCTTTTGAATTGAGTAAATCAGAACCCTAATCAAGTATTAGTGACCCCAAATATTTGTTTCTATGAAATGTAATATGTTAACAAGACTCCCCAAAAAGATTAGAATCTTTTAGATTTATTGACTATTTTTAAAAAATCGTACAATATCTCTGGACAGAGAGTTGTGAATTCCTTAGTGATGTCTAGTGTTTGTTTAAATCCCAGAGATCTAACCGTTGGAACTTTGATTTTCTTTTTGGATTAGAAACTAGACTCATAAAGGCATAATGTGTCCAAAATTCATTGACATCAAACCACAGTAACCATGCTTTTCTAATTTTTAAAGTTTTGATTTGCTCTCTATAATTCTCAGAATTTTATGACAGATTTGATAAACTTTGTAAATAAAAGTTCAAAAGATTCCCTCATGACTTAGGGCTTAAACAATTCTTCAATAATGATTACTTAATCTTAAATTTAGTGGCTAAATGGTCCAAATCAAGGAATAATCCAATAACTTGTTCTTGTTTTCATGTAATCATGTACACTCATCCATGTAGATTGATACTTATACGTAGAATTCTCGGTATGTCATTTCTTCTACTTAATAGAATTAAGCTAGACATTTAGAGATGGTCATTTGATATTGTATATCCTTTCTAAAGCATGTGGACTAACCCTTGTTTTGTAGCGCCGATGAGGTACGATCTCTTGACTCTTCTCTAGCTTAATTATTTCTTAATTTTAAAGAATTTTCAACCTCATGTACGACACCTTAAAATTAAGATTTGCTTTATGTGTATATATGTGATTAGAGACCATTTTATTAGGATTCAATCTTTTGTATGCATTACACGTTTAAACATTCGAGGCTGGATCCCGGGTAAATTTCCTAGTTCCCTAAATGCACATCATATTGTTTGCTAATCGAAATATGTGGTTTTAAGTGATATTGATCATTTTCAATCTTACCCCCTTTGGACATGCTTTTGTAATGTATATTTATATATGTATTAGTTGAGGGCATGCTTAGATTAACGAATTTGATTAAAAGGATGTTGAGTAGAGGCCTACAACAAGATAGGATGAGAGGGGTGCTTTAGTCCGCTGGGCTCCTTCCCCTCTCATTTCATAATTCCCAGACCTAGAAATCTCTGGTTTCCCAAAAGATCAGTTTTCTTTAAAAAGGTTTCTTAATTTTTCTTTTAAAAATTAAGTGGTGTCTCGTGTTTTTGAATTTGAATTTGAAAAGGTTTTAAATAAAAAAGTTGTGGGTAAGGAAAATTGTGATATCCTCAACATGGAGCCCAAGATAATCGACGAACATGAAAGTCTTGGATATCAATCGATGAACATGGAGCCCAAGATAACCGACAGACACGGAAGTCCTGGATATCGATCGATGGGCATGGAGCCCAAGATAATCAACGAACATGGAGCCCAAGATAACCAATAGATATGGAAGGCATGGACATATTGAGATAATCTGCACAGATGAGTTTCACGCCTTATATTGGTTATTGATAGATAATACGGAGTTACTCCAACTCGCGGATGATCATTTCTTCAAAACCAGTGGTTACTCCATCTAGAACCAAAGATTGCCATAAAAAGTGTCCAATATAGGATAGAGAGATATGCCTCAATCTAGAGGACTTTCAACAAAGGTTTTGCCTCAATCTATAAGACTTTCAAAGAAAGATTTGCCTCTGTAATACCTGTAATTTTTTTTCTTTAATAATATTAGTTTTCGAATTTTTGGCATTTGACTGTCTAACTTTATATTATTTTAATTACGTGACGATATTGATGTGTCATAGTGTTAGTAATTAGACTGTAAGCACCGCACCGGCTCAATCGTAATAAGACTTAAACTAGTTCCGTACCTGTACCTAGATATTAGAAATAATACCCGATTGCACGTAAATCGAGACCAACGCGTAAACTGAGAAAGTGGCATAAATCCAAGGTGGGCCCCACCATGTCCAGCCACATGGTGACACATGCAGCATCATAGACACATGTCACTTGTATCCTTGCCACTTGTCTACATGTTGGACATTTGTCCATGCATGCAACACCCTAGCACATGCATGAACACAGCTAGCAACCACCTAGCCCTATTTATACATGCATACACAGACACACTACACCATCTTGGACACTTATAATCTGCACTTAGAAAGACAGAGAGATAGGATATGAGAGATACATGGAGATAGAGAAGAAGAATTAGGAGGAAGTCTTCACCATTGAAGTTGAGTTCAAGCTTCCTAAAGCTCAAATTCAACTTTGAAGCTAAATTTCAAGCTTTGGTTAGTATTCTAACTCACTTTAGAACCTATATAGTATATAGTAAATGTTTAGTAAGTGTTTGATGCTATATTTGAGATTCTATGCAACATGCAAGTCAAATCTTTAAATCTGAGAAACAGAAACCTCCAGCAGAATGTAGTTCAATAAAATGAGTGTTTTAAGCAGCTCCAAAATCTGAATCAATCTAGGTTTTTTTTAGAATAAAGCTAACTTATTTATCTACAAATAACTCTTCTATAGCTCAGTCTGAAAATCAATTCTTCATAGGTGAAATGTACATACAACGCAGTACTTTAAATCTGAGAAACAGAAACCTCCAGCAGAATGTACTTTAGTAAAATGAGTGTTTTAAGCAGCTCCGAAATCTGAATCAAGCTAGGTTTTTTTTGTGGATAAAGCTAACTCATTTATCTATAAATAATTCTTCTATAGCTCATTCTAGAAATCAATCCTTCATTGGTGAAATGCATGTACACCGTAGTGTTTTGAATCTGGAAAAAAGAAACTTTCAGTTGAACATAGTTTAGTAAAACGAACTTTTGGAGCAGCTCAAAAATAGGAATGAGGCTAGTTTTTTTTTTTTTGTGAAGAAAGCTAACTCATTTATATACAAATAACTCTTCTAAATCTTAGTCTAGATTTCGAGGATGAAATCCTGTAATAGGTGGTAGAAGATGTAATACCTGTAATTTTTTTTTCTTTAATAATATTAGTTTCCGAATTTTTGGCATCTGACTGTCTAACTTTATATGATTTTAATTACATGATGATATTGACGTGTCATAGTGTTAGTAATTGGACTGCAGGCACCGCACTGGCTTGATCGTAATATGACTTAAACTAGTTCCGTACCTATACCCGGACATTAGAAATAATACCCGGTTGCACGTAAATCGAGACTGATGAGGGCTGATATTTGTAAAATATTGGCCGATAGAGAGAAAAATTGGTTGAACTTAGCCCTGTATCTCTAGTTTTACTTGCATTTGTGTTTTAGAACCTATATAGTATGTAGTAAATGTTTAGTAAGTGTTTGATGCTGTATAGAGGTTCTATGTAACTTGCAAGTGAAATCTTTAAATTTGAGAAACAGAAACCTCCAGCAGAATGTAGTTGAAGTAAACGAGTGTTTTAAGCATCTCCAAAATCTGAATCAAGCTAGAATTTTTTGTGGATAAAGATAACTCATTTATCTAAAAATAACTCTTCAAACACTCATTCTGAAAATCACTTCTTCATAGGTGAAATGTACATACAACGCAGTACTTTAAATCTGAGAAACAGAAACCTCGAGCAGAATGTAGTTTAGTAAAATGAGTGTTGTAAGCAGCTCTGAAATCTGAATCAAGCTAGATTTTTTTGTGGATAAAGCTAACTCATTTATCTCAAAATAACTATTACTATAGCTCAGTTTGAAAATCCCTTCTTCATAGGTGAAATGTACATACAATGCAGTACTTTAAATCTGAGAAACAGAAACCTCCAACAGAATGTAATTTAGTAAAATGTGTGTTTTAAGCAGCACCGAAATCAGAATCAAGCTAGCTTTTCTTTTGGATAAAGCTAACTAAGTTATCTACAAATAACTCTTCTACAGCTCAGTCTGAAAATCAATTCTTCATAGGTGAAATGTACATACAACGCAGTACTTTAAATCTGAGAAACAGAAACCTCTAGCAGAATGTAGTTTAGTAAAATGAGTGTTTTAAGCAGCTCCAAAATCTGAATCAAGCTAGGTTTTTTGAAGTTAAAGCTAACTCATTTATCTACAAATAACTATTCAATAGTTCAGTCTAGAAATCAATCCTTCATTGGTGAAATGCATGTAGACCGCAGTGTTTCGAATCTGGAAAAATCAAACTTTCAGCAGAACATAGTTTAGTAAAACGAACTCTTAGAGCAGCTCAAAAATAGGAATGAGGCTAATTTTTTTTTTTGTGAAGAAATCTAATTCATTTATATACAAATAACTCTTCTAAATCTTAGTCTAGATTTCGAGGACGAAATCCTGTAATAGGTGGTAGAAGATGTAATACCTGTAATTTTTATTTCTTTAATAATATTAGTTTCCAAATTTTTGGCATTTGACTGTCTGACTTTATATTATTTTAATTACGTGACGATATTGACATGTCATAGTGTTAGTAATTAGACTATAGGCACCGCACCCGCTTGATCGTAATACGACTTAAATTAGTTCCGTATCGGTACCCGAACATTAGAACTAATACCCGATTGCACGTAAATCGAGACCAACACGTATATCGAGGAACTTATGCACGTAAACTGAGAAAGTGGCACAAAACCCAAGGTGGGCTCCACCATGGCCGGCCACATGGTGACACATGCAACACTCTAGAAACATGTCACTTGTATCCTTGCCACTCGTCTACATGTTGGACATTTGTCCTTGCATGCAACACCCTAACACATGCATGAAGACACCTACCAACCACCTAGCCCTATTTATACATGCATACACACACACTATACCCTCTTGGACACTTATAATCTGCACTTAGAAAGAGAGAGAGATAGGATATGAGAGATACATGGATATAGAGAAGAAGAATTAGGAGGAAGTCTTCACCATTGAAGTTGAGTTAAAGCTTCCTAAAGCTCAAATTCAACTTTCGAGCTAAATTTCAAGCTTTGGTGAGTATTCTAACTCACTTTAGAACCTATATAGTATGTAGTAAATGTTTAGTAAGTATTTGATGCTGTATTTGAGGTTCTATGCAACTTGCAAGTGAAATCTTTAAATTTGAGAAACAGAAACCTCCAGCAGAATGTAATTGAAGTAAATGAGTGTTTTAAGTATCTCCAAAATCTGAATCAAGCTAGGTTTTTGTGTGGATAAAGATAACTCATTTAGCTAAAAATAACTCTTCTACAGCTCAGTCTGAAAATCAATTCTTCATAGGTGAAATGTACATACAATGCAGTACTTTAAATTTGAGAAACAGAAACCTCCAACAGAATGTACATTAGTAAAATGAGTGTTTTAAGCAGCTCCGAAATCTGAATCAAGCTAGGTTTTTTTGTGGATAAAGCTAACTCATTTATCTATAAATAACTCTTCTATAGCTCAGTCTAGAAATCAATCCTTCATTGGTGAATTGCATGTACACCGTAGTGTTTTGAATCTGGAAAAAAGAAACTTTCAGTAGAACATAGTTTAGTAAAACGAACTTTTGGAGCAGCTCAAAAATAGGAAAGAGGCTAGTTTTTTTTTGTGAAGAAAGCTAACACATTTATATACAAATAACTCTTCTAAATCTTAGTCTAGATTTTGAGGACGAAATCCTGTAATAGGTGGTAGAAGATGTAATACCTGTAATTTTTTTTTCTTTAATAATGTTAGTTTCCGAATTTTTTGCATTTGACTGTCTAACTTTATATTATTTTAATTACATGATGATATTGACGTGTCATAGTGTTAGTAATTGGACTGTAGGCACCGCACCGTCTTGATCGTAATATGACTTAAATTAGTTCCGCACCTGTACCCGGACATTAGAAATAATACCCGGTTGCACGTAAATCGAGAATGATGAGGGCTGATATTTGTATAATATTGGCCGATAAAGAGAAAAATTGGTTGAACTTAGCCCTGTATCTCTAGTTTTACCTGCATTTGTGTTTTAGAACCTATATAGTATGTAGTAAATGTTTAGTAAGTGTTTGATGCTGTATAGAGGTTCTATGTAACTTGCAAGTGAAATCTTTAAATTTGAGAAACAGAAACCTCCAGCAGAATGTAGTTGAAGTAAACGAGTGTTTTAAGCATCTCCAAAATCTGAATCAAGCTAGGTTTTTTTGTGGATAAAGATAACTCATTTATCTAAAGATAACTCTTCAAAAGCTCAGTCTGAAAATCACTTCTTCATAGGTGAAATGTACATACAACACAGTACTTTAAATCTGAGAAACAGAAACCTCCAGCAGAATGTAGTTTAGTAAAATGAGTGTTTTAAGCAGCTCTGAAATCTAAATAAAGCTTGGTTTTTTTGTGGATAAAGCTAACTCATTTGTCTCAAAATAACTATTACTATAGCTCAGTTTGAAAATCACTTCTTCATAGGTGAAATGTACATACAATGCAGTAATTTAAATCTGAGAAACAAAAACCTCCAGCATAATGTAATTTAGTAAAATGTGTGTTTTAAGTAGCACCGAAATCAGAATCAAGCTAGCTTTTCTTTTGGATAAAGCTAACTAAGTTATCTGCCAATAACTCTTCAACAGCTCAGTCTGAAAATCAATTCTTCATAGGTGAAATGTACATACAACGCAGTACTTTAAATCTGGGAAACAGAAACCTCCAGCAAAATGTACTTTAGTAAAATGAGTGTTTTAAGCAGTTTTGAAATCTGAATCAAGCTAGGTTTTTTTGTGGATAAAGCTAACTCATATATCTATAAATAACTCTTGTATAGCTCAGTCTAGAAATCAATCCTTCATTGGTGAAATGCATGTACACCGTAGTGTTTTGAATCTGGAAAAAAGAAACTTTCAGTAGAACATAGTTTAGTAAAACGAACTTTTGGAGCAGCTCAAAAATAGGAATTAGGCTAGTTTTTTTTTTGTGAAGAAAGCTAACTCATTTATTTATAAATAACTCTTCTAAATCTTAGTCTATATTTCAAGGACGAAATCCTGTAATAGGTGGTAGAAGATGTAATACCTGTAATTTTTTTTTCTTTAATAATATTAGTTTCCGAATTTTTGGCATTTGACTGTCTAACTTTATATTATTTTAATTACTTGATGATATTGACGTGTCATAGTGTTAGTAATTGGACTGTAGGCACCGCACCGACTTGATCGTAATATGACTTAAATTAGTTCTGTACCTGTACCCGGACATTAGAAATAATACCCGGTTGCACGTAAATCGAGACTGATGAGGGCTGATATTTGTAAAATATTGGCCAATAGAGAGAAAAATTGGTTGAACTTAGCCATGTTTCTCTAATTTTACCTGCATTTGTGTTTTAGAACCTATATAGCATGTAGTAAATGTTTAGTAAGTGTTTGATGCTATATAGAGGTTCTATGCAACTTGCAAGTGAAATCTTTAAATTTGAGAAACAGAAACCTCCAGCAGAATGTAGTTGAAGTAAATGAGTGTTTTAAGCATCTCCAAAATATGAATCAAGCTAGGTTTTTTTGTGGATAAAGATAACTCATTTATCTAAAAACAACTCTTCAAAAGCTCAGTCTGAAAATCACTTCTTCATAGGTGAAATGTATATACTGTTGGGAATATGCCCTCAAACCAGTTAGTTGGACAATGGAATATCATAATGCATTTATGCATGTTAGTTCATGAGATGAGTATTAGACTGGAATCCTTAAACAACATTGTATGTGGTTCATTTGTGTATGTGTTTACACATGTGAGATATGAATCACAAATACTTGTTGTTTCAGATAAGTCACAGTGGATGATAAGTCTGGATAACTTATCAGGTATACACTGTAGCATGATTAACATCCACGGGGTAGAATGATGAATCTCATTCATAAGAGTCTTTGACTCTTGGTTAATATGCTAGTGCACTCGGTGCATTGACGGACCTGAGTTAAACCTATTGACACCTAAACGCTGTCACCGTCAATAGGAACTCAAAACTTGTATAGGGATACATGTCCTCAATCCTGAGACAGTTATGGACGCAAGTTGTATGCTTGGTTGCTTTGACTTACCAATCAGTGAGGTCTTGCAAGATCAACACCTGGGTATCTTGGGTAAATCAGGTATACAATGTTGCGAACATATATTGTCAAGATGGAATTCTACCCTCTTCTATAAAATGAAGAGTAAGTATTCCCTCGAGAATGTCACTAGGAGTGATTACTGAGAGCTGGCCAGCCTTGTCAACAAAGTGTTATTGTTGACATGTTTAGTAATCCAAGCGTAGTGAATGATACTTGAGGAATATAAGATGTACTATCTATTGGGTCGACAGTATCTTAAAACATACATCCCAATGATAGATACGAATACTGCCTGGTAGAGGGACATTCGTATCATATTATACAAGTCTAGCAATCACTTATGTATGTGTGATTATGTTCTTATGCACTGGAGTGCAATTATCATTTTATAGTGGCATTAATGATAATTGATTAATTATTGATTCCTTAGTCAAGAGTACTGACTAGATGGAATAATAATTAATCAGAGCCAGTAATTAAGAACCTAGGAGGTCCCACTCTTAGCTCCGCCAGTATGCTTGGAAAGGCAAATGAGAATGCTGTCAAGACTGGTTCGATCGATCGAAGTTGTTTCGATCGATTGAAGTCTAGACAGGTTCGATCGATCGAACATTGTTCCATCGATCGAAGGTTTGATCGATCGAAGTCACTTCAATCGATTGAAAGTAAGGTCGGTTCTGGGAATCTATAAATAGGGCAGCTACGTCCAGAAATCAGAGATCATCGTTTTTAACGTACCAGTTGCTGCAGAACCTGTTTAGAGTTCCCAAACCTTCCCTATTCTCACTATTAGAGTTCCCACCAACTCTAGCCTCTCTGGGAAGCATTCGAGGAGACATAAGGGTGAAGATTTCCTAGAGGTTGCTGCTGCACACACAAGGAGAAGGACAAAAATCAGAATTGGGTTCAAGACCTAAGGTATAGAATCTTTTCCATCTTGTTATGCGCATCCATAGAGTTAACGAGTAGTAGATCCAGGCAACCAATAAAAGTTTTGAACTTTGTTTTTCCGCCACGCATTTAAAACTGTTTTAAACCTGTTTTTCCTACACATACAACGCAGTACTTTAAATCTGAGAAACAGAAACCTCCAGCAGAATGTAGTTTAGTAAAATGAGTGTTTTAAGCAGCTCTGAAATCTGAATCAAGCTAGGTTTTTTTGTGGATAAAGCAAACTCATTTATCTCAAAATAACTATTACTATAGCTCAGTTTGAAAATCACTTCTTCATAGGTGAAATGTACATACAATGCAGTACTTTAAATCTGAGAAACAGAAACCTCCAGCATAATGTAATTTAGTAAAATGTGTGTTTTAAGTAGCACCAAAATCAGAATCAAGCTAGGTTTTTTTGTGGATAAAGCTAACTCATTTATCTACAAAAAACTATAACTATTGCTCAGTCTGAAAATCAATTCTTCATAGGTGAAATGTACATACAACGCAGTACTTTAAATCTGAGAAACAGAAACCTCTAGCAGAATGTACTTTAGTAAAATGAGTGTTTTAAGCAGCTCCGAAATCTGAATCAAGCTAGGTTTTTTTGAAGTTAAAAGCTAACTCATTTATCTACAAATAACTCTTCTATAGCTCAGTCTAGAAATCAATCCTTCATTGGTGAAATGCATGTAGACCGCAGTGTTTCGAATCTGGAAAAATGAAACTTTCAGTAGAACATAGTTTAGTAAAACGAACTCTTAGAGCAGCTCAAAAATAGGAATGAGGCTAATTTTTTTTTTTGTGAAGAAAGCTAACTCATTTATATACAATTAACTCTTCTAAATGTCAGTCTAGATTTCGAGGATGAAATCCTGTAATAGGTGGTAGAAGTTGTAATACCTATAATTTTTATTTCTTTAATAATATTAGTTTTCGAATTTTTGGCATTTGACTGTCTAACTTTATATTTTTTTAATTACGTGACGATATTGACGTGTCATAGTGTTAGTAAATGGACAGTAGGCACTGCACCCGCTTCATCGTAATACGACTTAAATTAGTTCCGTATCTGTACCCGGACATTAGAAATAATACCCGATTGCACGTAAATCGAGAACGACACGTATATCGAGGAACTTATGCACCTAAACTGAGAAAGTGGCACAAAAACCCAAGGGGCGCTCCACCATGGCCGGCCACATGGTGGCACATGCAACACCCTAGACACATGTCACTTGTATCCTTGCCACTTGTCTACATGTTGGACACTTATCCATGCATGCAACACCCGAACACATGCATGAAGACACGTACCAACCACCTAGCCCTATTTATACATGCATACACACACACTATACCCTCTTGGACACTTATAATCTGCACTTAGAAAGAGAGAGAGAGAGATAGGATATGAGAGATACATTGATATAGAGAGGAAGAATTAGGAAGAAGTCTTCACCATTGAAGTTGAGTTAAAGCTTCCTAAAGCTCAAATTCAACTTTCGAGCTAAATTTCAAGCTTTGGTGAATATTCTAACTAACTTTAGAACCTATATAGTATGAAGTAAATGTTTAGTAAGTGTTTGATGTTGTATTTGAGGTTCTATGCAACTTGCAAGTGAAATCTTTAAATTTGAGAAACAGAAACCTCCAGAGAATGTAGTTGAAGTAAATGAGTGTTTTAAGTATCTCCAAAATCTGAATCAAGCTAGGTTTTTTTGTGGATAAAGATAACTCATTTAGCTAAAAATAACTCTTGTATAGCTCAGTCTGAAAATCACTTCTTCATAGGTGAAATGTACATACAACGCAGTACTTTAAATCTGAGAAACAGAAACCTCGAGCAGAATGTAGTTTAGTAAAATGAGTGTTTTAAGCAGCTCTGAAATCTGAATCAAGCTAGGTTTTTTGTGGATAAAGCTAACTCATTTATCTCAAAATAACTCTTACTATTGCTCAGTCTGAAAATCACTTCTTCATAGGTGAAATGTACATACAATGCAGTACTTTAAATCTGAGAAACAGAAACCTCCAGCAGAATGTAATTTAGTAAAATGTGTGTTTTAAGCAGCTCCGAAATCAGAATCAAGCTAGTTTTTTTTGGATAAAGCTAACGAAGTTATCTACAAATAATTCTTCTACAGATCAGTCTGAAAATCAATACTGCATACGTGAAATGTGCATACAACGCAGTACCTTAAATCTGAGAAACAGAAACCTCTAGCAGAATGTAGTTTAGGAAAATGAGTGTTTTAAGCAGCTCCGAAATCTGAATCAAGCTCGGTTTTTTTGTAGATAAAGTTAACTCATTTATCTACAAATAACGCTTCTATAGCTCAGTCTAAAAATCAATCCTTCATTGGTGAAATGCATGTACACCGCAGTGTTTTGAATCTGGAAAAAAGAAACTTTCAGCAGAACATAGTTTAGTAAAACGAACTTTTAGAGCAGCTCAAAAATAGGAATTAGGCTAGGTTTTTTTTGTGAAGAAAGCTAACTCATTTATATACAAATAACTCTTCTAAATCTTAGTCTAGATTTCAAGGACGAAATCCTGTAATAGGTGGTAGAAGTTGTAATACCTGTAATTTTTATTTCTTTGATAATATTAGTTTCCGAATTTTTGGAATTTGACTGTCTAACTTTATATTATTTTAATAATGTGATGAAAATGACGTGTTATAGTGTTAGTAATTGGACTGTAGGCACTGCACCGGCTTGATCGTAATAAGACTTAAATTAGTTCCGTACCTGTACCCGGACATTAGAAATAATACCCGGTTGCACGTAAATAGAGACCGACATGTATATCGAGGAACTTATGCACGTAAACTGAGAAAGTGGCACAAAACCCAAGGTGATCCCCACCATGGCCGACCACATGGTGACACATGCAGCACCCTAGACACATGTCACTTGTATCCTTGCCACTTGTCTACATGTTGGATACTTGTCCATGCATGCAACACCCTAACACATGCATGAAGACAACTAGCAACCACCTAGCCCTATTTATACATGCATACACACATACTGCACCCTCTTGGACACATATAATCTGCACATAGAAATAGAGAGAGATAGGATATGAGAGATACATGGAGATAGAGAAGAAGAATTAGGAGGAAGTCTTCACCATTGAAGTTGAGTTCAAGCTTCCTAAAGCTGAAATTCAACTTTCAAACTAAATTTCAAGCTTTGGTGAGTATTCTAACTCACTTTAGAACCTATATAGTATGTAGTAAATGTTTAGTAAGTGTTTGATGCTGTATTTGAGGTTCTATGCATCATGCAAGTCAAATCTTTAAATCTGAGAAACAGAAACCTCTAGCAGAATGTAGTTTAATAAAATGAGTGTTTTAAGCAGCTCCGAAGTTAGAATCAAGCTAGGTTTTTCTGTGAATAAAGATAACTTATTTATCTACAAATAACTCTTACTATAGCTCAGTCTGAAAATCACTTCTTCATAGGAGAAATGTACATAAAATGCAGTACTTTAAATCTGAGAAACAGAAACCTCCAGCAGAATGTAGTTTTGTAAAATGAGTGTTTTAAGGAGCTCCGAAATCTGAATCAAGCTAGGTTTTTTTGTGGATAAAGCTAACTCATTTATCTATAAATAACTCTTCTATAGCTTTGTCTAAAAATCAATCCTTCATTGGTGAAATGCATGTACACCGCAGTGTTTTGAATCTGGAAAACAGAAACTTTCAGCAGAACATTGTTTAGTAAAACGAACTTTTGGAGCAGCTCAAAAATAGGAAGGAGGCTAGTTTTTTTTTTTTGAAGAAAGCTAACTCATTTTTATACAAATAACTCTTCTAAATCTTAATCTACATTTCGAGTACGAAATCCAGTAATAGGCGGTAGAAGATGTAATACCTGTAATATTTTTTTCTTTAATAATATTAATTTCCGAATTTTTGGCATGTGACTGTCTAACTTTATATTATTTTAATTACGTGACGATATTGAAGTGTCATAGTGTTAGTAATTGGACTGTAGGCACCGCATCGGCTTGATCGTAATAAGACTTAAATTAGTTCTGTACCTGTACCCGGACATTAGAAATAATACCCGATTGCACGTAAATCGAGACCGACACATATATCGAGAAACTTATGCAGGTAAACTGCGAAAGTGGCACTAAAACCAAGGTGGGCCCCACCATGGCCGGCCACATGGTGACACATGCAACACCCTAGACACTTGTCACTTGTATCCTTGCCACTTGTCTACATGTTGGACACTTGTCCATGCCTGCAACACCCTAACACATGCATATAGACACCTAGCAACCACCTAGCCCTATTTGTACATGCATACACACACACACTACACACTCTTGGACACTTATAATCTGCACTTAGAAAGAGAGAGAGAGATAGGATATAAGAGATACATGGAGATAGAGAAGAAGAATTAGGAGGGAGTCTTCACCATTGAAGTTGACTTCAAGCTTCCTAAAGCTCAAATTCAACTTTCGAGCTAAATTTCAAGCTTTGGTGAGTTTTCTAACTCACTTTAGAACCTATATAGTACGTAGTAAATGTTTAGTAAGTGTTCGATGCTGTATTTTAGGTTCTATGCAACTTGCAAGTCAAATCTTTAAATTTGAGAAACAGAAACCTCCAGCAGAATGTAGTTGAAGTAAATGAGTGTTTTAAGCATCTCTGAAATCTGAATCAAGCTAGGTTTTTTTTGTTGATAAAGATAACTCATTTATCTACAAATAACTCTTACTATAGCTCAGTCTGAAAATCACTTCTTCATAGGTGAAATGTACATACAACGCAGTACTTTAAATCTGAGAAACAGAAACCTCCAGCAGAATGTAGTTTAGTAAAATGAGTGTTTTAAGCAGCTCCGAAATCTGAATCAAGCTAGGTTTTTGTATGGATAAAGCTAACCCATTTATCTACAAATAACTCTTACTATGGCTCAGTCTGAAAATCACTTCTTCATAGGTGAAATGTACATACAATGCAATACTTTAAATCTGAGAAACAGAAACCTCCAGCAGAATGTAATTTAGAAAATGAGTGTTTTAAGTACCTCCAAAATCAGAATCAAGCTAGATTTTTTTTGGATAAACCAAACTAAGTTATCTACAAATAACTCTTCTACAACTCAGTCTGAAAATCACTTCTTCATAGGTGAAATGTACATACAACGCAGTGCTTTAAATCTAAGAAACAGAAACCTCTATCAGAATGTAGTTTAGCAAAATGAGTGTTTTAAGCAGTTCCGAAATCTGAATCAAGCTAGGTTTTTTTGTAGATAAAGCTAACTCATTTATCTACAAATAACTCTTCTATAGATCAGTCTAGAAATCAATCCTTCATTGGTGAAATGCATGTACACTGCAGAGTTTTTAATCTAGAAAAAAGAAACTTTCAGCAGAACATAGTTTAGTGAAACGAACTTTTGGAGCAGCTCAAAAATAGGAATGAGGCCAGTTCTTTTTGTGAAGAAAGCTAACTCATTTATATACAAATAACTCTTCTAAATCTTAGTCTACATTTCGAGGACGAAATCCTGTAATAGGTGGTAGAAGATGTAATACCTGTAATTTTTATTTCTTTACTATTATTAGTTTCCGAATTTTTTGCATTTGATTGTCTAACTTTATATTATTTTAATTGCGTGACGATATTGACGTGCCATAGTGTTAGTAATTGGATTGTAGGCACCGCACCGTCTTGATCGTAATACGACTTATATTAGTTCCGTACCTATACCCGGACATTAGAAATAATAATCGGTTGCACGTAAATTGAGATCGACACGTATATCGAGGAACTTATGCACGTAAACTCTGAAAGTGGCATAAAACCCAAGGTGGGCCCCACCATGGCCGGCCACATGGTGACACATGCAACACCCTAGACACTTGTCACTTTTATTCTTGCCACTTGTCAACATGTTGGACACTTGTCCATGCATGCAACACCGTAACACATGCTTGAAGACACCTAACAACCACCTAGCCCTATTTATTCATGCATACACACACACTACACCCTCTTGGACACTTATAATCTGCACATAGAAAGAGAGAGAGATAGGATATGAGAGATACATGGAGATAGAGAAGAAGAATTAGGAGGAAGTCTTCACCACTGAAGTTGAGTTCAAGCTTCCTAAAGCTCAAACTCAACTTTGAAGCTAAATTTCAAGCTTTGGTGAGTATTCTAACTCACTTTAGAACCTATATAGTATGTAGTAAATGTTTAGTAAGTGTTTGATGCTATATTTGAGGTTCTATGCATCATGCAACTCAAATCTTTAAATCTGAGAAACAAAAACCTCCAGCAGAATGTAGTTTAATAAAATGAGTGTTTTAAGCAGCTCCAAAGTCTGAATCAAGCTAGGTTTTTCTGTGAATAAAGATAACTTATTTATCTACAAATAACTCTTACTATAGCTCAGTCTGAAAATCACTTCTTCATAGGTGAAATGTACATACAACGCAGTACTTTAAATCTGAGAAACAGAAACCTCCAGCAGAATGTAGTTTAGTAAAATGAGTGTTTTAAGCAGCTCCGAAATCTGAATCAAGCTAGGTTTTTGTATGGATAAAGCTAGCCCATTTATCTACAAATAACTCTTACAATGGCTCAGTCTGAAAATCACTTCTTCATAGGTGAAATGTTCATACAATGCAATACTTTAAATCTGAGAAACAGAAACCTCCAGCAGAATGTAATTTAGAAAATAAGTGTTTTAAGTACCTCCAAAATCAGAATCAAGCTAGATTTTTTTTTGGATAAACCAAACTAAGTTATCTACAAATAACTCTTCTACAGCTCAGTCTGAAAATCACTTCTTCATAGGTGAAATGTACATACAACGCAGTGCTTTAAATCTAAGAAACAGAAACCTCTAGCAGAATGTAGTTTAGCAAAATGAGTGTTTTAAGCAGCTCCGAAATCTGAATCAAGCTAGGTTTTTTTGTAGATAAAGCTAACTCATTTATCTACAAATAACTCTTCTATAAATCAGTATAGAAATCAATCCTTCATTGGTGAAATGCATGTACACTGCAGAGTTTTGAATCTAGAAAAAAGAAACTTTCAGCAGAACATAGTTTAGTAAAACGAACTTTGGGAGCAGCTCAAAAATAGGAATGAGGCCAGTTCTTTTTGTGAAGAAAGCTAACTCATTTATATACAAATAACTCTTCTAAATCTTAGTCTACATTTCGAGGACGAAATCCTGTAATAGGTGGTAGAAGATGTAATACCTGTAATTTTTATTTCTTTACTATTATTAGTTTCCGAATTTTTTGCATTTGATTGTCTAACTTTATATTATTTTAATTGCGTGACGATATTGACGTGCCATAGTGTTAGTAATTGGATTGTAGGCACCGCACCGTCTTGATCGTAATACGACTTAAATTAGTTCCGTACCTATACCCGGACATTAGAAATAATAATCGGTTGCACGTAAATTGAGATCGACACGTATATCGAGGAACTTATGCACGTAAACTCTGAAAGTGGAACAAAACCCAAGGTGGGCCCCACCATGGCCGGCCACATGGTGACACATGCAACACCCTAGACACATGTCACTTGTATTCTTGCCACTTGTCATCATGTTGGACACTTGTCCATGCATGCAACACCGTAACACATGCTTGAAGACACCTAACAACCACCTAGCCCTATTTATTCATGCATACACACACACTACACCCTCTTGGACACTTATAATATGCACATAGAAAGAGAGAGAGATAGGATATGAGAGATACATGGAGGTAGAGAAGAAAAATTAGGAGGAAGTTTTCACCACTGAAGTTGAGTTCAAGCTTCCTAAAGCTCAAATTCAACATTCAAGTTAAATTTCAAGCTTTGGTGAGTATTCTAACTCACTTTAGAACCTATATAGTATGTAGTAAATGTTTAGTAAGTGTTTGATGCTATATTTGAGGTTCTATGCATCATGCAACTCAAATCTTTAAATCTGAGAAACAAAAACTTCCAGCAGAATGTAGTTTAATAAAATGAGTGTTTTAAGCAGCTCCAAAGTCTGAATCAAGCTAGGTTTTTCTGTGAATAAAGATAACTTATTTATCTACAAATAACTCTTACTATAGCTCAGTCTGAAAATCACTTCTTCATAGGTGAAATGTACATACAACGCAGTACTTTAAATCTGAGAAACAGAAACCTCCAGCAGAATGTAGTTTAGTAAAATGAGTGTTTTAAGCAGCTCCGAAATCTGAATCAAGCTAGGTTTTTGTATGGATAAAGCTAACCCATTTATCTACAAATAACTCTTACAATGGCTCAGTCTGAAAATCACTTCTTCATAGGTGAAATGTTCATACAATGCAATACTTTAAATCTGAGAAACAGAAACCTCCAGCAGAATGTAATTTAGAAAATAAGTGTTTTAAGTACCTCCAAAATCAGAATCAAGCCAGATTTTTTTTTGGATAAACCAAACTAAGTTATCTACAAATAACTCTTCTACAGCTCAGTCTGAAAATCACTTTTTCATAGGTGAAATGTACATACAACGCAGTGCTTTAAATCTAAGAAACAGAAACCTCTAGCAGAATGTAGTTTAGCAAAATGAGTGTTTTAAGCAGCTCCGAAATCTGAATCAAGCTAGGTTTTTTTGTAGATAAAGCTAACTCATTTATCTACAAATAACTCTTCTATAGATCAGTATAGAAATCAATCCTTCATTGGTGAAATGCATGTACACTGCAGAGTTTTGAATCTAGAAAAAAGAAACTTTCAGCAGAACATAGTTTAGTAAAATGAACTTTTGGAGCAGCTCAAAAATAGGAATGAGGCCAGTTCTTTTTGTGAAGAAAGCTAACTCATTTATATACAAATAACTCTTCTAAATCTTAGTCTACATTTCGAGGACGAAATCCTGTAATAGGTGGTAGAAGATGTAATACCTGTAATTTTTATTTCTTTACTATTATTAGTTTCCGAATTTTTTGCATTTGATTGTCTAACTTTATATTATTTTAATTGCGTGACGATATTGACGTGCCATAGTGTTAGTAATTGGATTGTAGGCACCGCACCGTCTTGATCGTAATACGACTTAAATTAGTTCCGTACCTATACCCGGACATTAGAAATAATAATCGGTTGCACATAAATTGAGATCGACACGTATATCGAGGAACTTATGCACGTAAACTCTGAAAGTGGCACAAAACCCAAGGTGGGCCCCACCATGGCCGGCCACATGGTGACACATGCAACACCCTAGACACATGTCACTTGTATTCTTGCCACTTGTCATCATGTTGGACACTTGTCCATGCATGCAACACCGTAACACATGCTTGAAGACACCTAACAACCACCTAGCCCTATTTATTCATGCATACACACACACTACACCCTCTTGGACACTTATAATATGCACATAGAAAGAGAGATAGATAGGATATGAGAGATACATGGAGGTAGAGAAGAAGAATTAGGAGGAAGTCTTCACCACTGAAGTTGAGTTCAAGCTTCCTAAAGCTCAAATTCAACTTTCAAGTTAAATTTCAAGCTTTGGTGAGTATTCTAACTCACTTTAGAACCTATATAGTATGTAGTAAATGTTTAGTAAGTGTTTGATGCTATATTTGAGGTTCTATGCATCATGCAACTCAAATCTTTAAATCTGAGAAACAAAAACCTCCAGCAGAATGTAGTTTAATAAAATGAGTGTTTTAAGCAGCTCCAAAGTCTGAATCAAGCTAGGTTTTTCTGTGAATAAAGATAACTTATTTATCTACAAATAACTCTTACTATAGCTCAGTCTGAAAATCACTTCTTCATAGGTGAAATGTACATACAACGCAGTACTTTAAATCTGAGAAACAGAAACCTCCAGCAGAATGTAGTTTAGTAAAATGAGTGTTTTAAGCAGCTCCGAAATCTGAATCAAGCTAGGTTTTTGTATGGATAAAGCTAACCAATTTATCTACAAATGACTCTTACTATGGCTCAGTCTAAAAATCACTTCTTCATAGGTGAAATGTTCATACAATGCAATACTTTAAATCTGAGAAACAGAAACCTCCAGCAGAATGTAATTTAGAAAATAAGTGTTTTAAGTACCTCCAAAATCAGAATCAAGCTAGATTTTTTTTTGGATAAACCAAACTAAGTTATCTACAAATAACTCTTCTACAGCTCAGTCTGAAAATCACTTCTTCATAGGTGAAATGTACATACAACGCAGTGCTTTAAATCTAAGAAGCAGAAACCTCTAGCAGAATGTAGTTTAGCAAAATGAGTGTTTTAAGCAGCTCCGAAATCTGAATCAAGCTAGGTTTTTTTGTAGATAAAGCTAACTCATTTATCTACAAATAACTCTTCTATAGATCAGTATAGAAATCAATCCTTCATTGGTGAAATGCATGTACACTGCAGAGTTTTGAATCTAGAAAAAAGAAACTTTCAGCAGAACATAGTTTAGTAAAACGAACTTTTGGAGCAGCTCAAAAATAGGAATGAGGCCAGTTCTTTTTGTGAAGAAAGCTAACTCATTTATATACAAATAACTCTTCTAAATCTTAGTCTACATTTCGAGGACGAAATCCTGTAATAGGTGGTAGAAGATGTAATACCTGTAATTTTTATTTCTTAACTATTATTAGTTTCCGAATTTTTTGCATTTGATTGTCTAACTTTATATTATTTTAATTGCGTGACGATATTGACGTGCCATAGTGTTAGTAATTGGATTGTAGGCACCGCACCGTCTTGATCGTAATACGACTTAAATTAGTTCCGTACCTATACCCGGACATTAGAAATAATAATCGGTTGCACGTAAATTGAGATCGACACGTATATCGAGGAACTTATGCACGTAAACTCTGAAAGTGGCACAAAACCCAAGGTGGGCCCCACCATGGCCGGCCACATGGTGACACATGCAACACCCTAGACACATGTCACTTGTATTCTTGCCACTTGTCATCATGTTGGACACTTGTCCATGCATGCAACACCGTAACACATGCTTGAAGACACCTAACAACCACCTAGCCCTATTTATTCATGCATACACACACACTACACCCTCTTGGACACTTATAATATGCACATAGAAAGAGAGAGAGATAGGATATGAGAGATACATGGAGGTAGAGAAGAAGAATTAGGAGGAAGTCTTCACCACTGAAGTTGAGTTCAAGCTTCCTAAAGCTCAAATTCAACTTTCAAGTTAAATTTCAAGCTTTGGTGAGTATTCTAACTCACTTTAGAACCTATATAGTATGTAGTAAATGTTTAGTAAGTGTTTGATGCTATATTTGAGGTTCTATGCATCATGCAACTCAAATCTTTAAATCTGAGAAACAAAAACCTCCAGCAGAATGTAGTTTAATAAAATGAGTGTTTTAAGCAGCTCCAAAGTCTGAATCAAGCTAGGTTTTTCTGTGAATAAAGATAACTTATTTATCTACAAATAACTCTTACTATAGCTCAGTCTGAAAATCACTTCTTCATAGGTGAAATGTACATACAACGAAGTACTTTAAATCTGAGAAACAGAAACCTCCAGCAGAATGTAGTTTAGTAAAATGAGTGTTTTAAGCAGCTCCGAAATCTGAATCAAGCTAGGTTTTTGTATGGATAAAGCTAACCCATTTATCTACAAATAACTCTTACTATGGCTCAGTCTGAAAATCACTTCTTCATAGGTGAAATGTTCATACAATGCAATACTTTAAATCTGAGAAACAGAAACCTCCAGCAGAATGTAATTTAGAAAATAATTGTTTTAAGTACCTCCAAAATCAGAATCAAGCTAGATTTTTTTTTGGATAAACCAAACTAAGTTATCTACAAATAACTCTTCTACAGCTCAGTCTGAAAATCACTTCTTCATAGGTGAAATGTACATACAACGCAGTGCTTTAAATCTAAGAAACAGAAACCTCTAGCAGAATGTAGTTTAGGAAAATGAGTGTTTTAAGCAGCTCCGAAATCTGAATCAAGCTAGGTTTTTTTGTAGATAAAGCTAACTCATTTATCTACAAATAACTCTTCTATAGATCAGTCTAGAAATAAATCCTTCATTGGTGAAATGCATGTACACTGCAGAGGTTTGAATCTAGAAAAAAGAAACTTTCAGCAGAACATAGTTTACTAAAACGAACTTTTGGAGCAGCTCAAAAATAGGAATGAGGCCAGTTTTTTTTTGTGAAGAAAGCTAACTCATTTATATACAAATAACTCTTCTAAATCTTAGTCTACATTTCGAGGACGAAATCCTGTAATAGGTGGTAGAAGATGTAATACCTGTAATTTTTATTTCTTAACTATTATTAGTTTCCGAATTTTTTGCATTTGATTGTCTAACTTTATATTATTTTAATTGCGTGACGATATTGACGTGCCATAGTGTTAGTAATTGGATTGTAGGCACCGCACCGTCTTGATCGTAATACGACTTAAATTAGTTCCGTACCTATACCCGGACATTAGAAATAATAATCGGTTGCACGTAAATTGAGATCGACACGTATATCGAGGAACTTATGCACGTAAACTCTGAAAGTGGCACAAAACCCAAGGTGGGCCCCACCATGGCCGGCCACATGGTGACACATGCAACACCCTAGACACATGTCACTTGTATTCTTGCCACTTGTCATCATGTTGGACACTTGTCCATGCATGCAACACCGTAACACATGCTTGAAGACACCTAACAACCACCTAGCCCTATTTATTCATGCATACACACACACTACACCCTCTTGGACACTTATAATATGCACATAGAAAGAGAGAGAGATAGGATATGAGAGATACATGGAGGTAGAGAAGAAGAATTAGGAGGAAGTCTTCACCACTGAAGTTGAGTTCAAGCTTCCTAAAGCTCAAATTCAACTTTCAAGTTAAATTTCAAGCTTTGGTGAGTATTCTAACTCACTTTAGAACCTATATAGTATGTAGTAAATGTTTAGTAAGTGTTTGATGCTATATTTGAGGTTCTATGCATCATGCAACTCAAATCTTTAAATCTGAGAAACAAAAACCTCCAGCAGAATGTAGTTTAATAAAATGAGTGTTTTAAGCAGCTCCAAAGTCTGAATCAAGCTAGGTTTTTCTGTGAATAAAGATAACTTATTTATCTACAAATAACTCTTACTATAGCTCAGTCTGAAAATCACTTCTTCATAGGTGAAATGTACATACAACGAAGTACTTTAAATCTGAGAAACAGAAACCTCCAGCAGAATGTAGTTTAGTAAAATGAGTGTTTTAAGCAGCTCCGAAATCTGAATCAAGCTAGGTTTTTGTATGGATAAAGCTAACCCATTTATCTACAAATAACTCTTACTATGGCTCAGTCTGAAAATCACTTCTTCATAGGTGAAATGTTCATACAATGCAATACTTTAAATCTGAGAAACAGAAACCTCCAGCAGAATGTAATTTAGAAAATAAGTGTTTTAAGTACCTCCAAAATCAGAATCAAGCTAGATTTTTTTTTGGATAAACCAAACTAAGTTATCTACAAATAACTCTTCTACAGCTCAGTCTGAAAATCACTTCTTCATAGGTGAAATGTACATACAACGCAGTGCTTTAAATCTAAGAAACAGAAACCTCTAGCAGAATGTAGTTTAGGAAAATGAGTGTTTTAAGCAGCTCCGAAATCTGAATCAAGCTAGGTTTTTTTGTAGATAAAGCTAACTCATTTATCTACAAATAACTCTTCTATAGATCAGTCTAGAAATAAATCCTTCATTGGTGAAATGCATGTACACTGCAGAGGTTTGAATCTAGAAAAAAGAAACTTTCAGCAGAACATAGTTTACTAAAACGAACTTTTGGAGCAGCTCAAAAATAGGAATGAGGCCAGTTTTTTTTTGTGAAGAAAGCTAACTCATTTATATACAAATAACTCTTCTAAATCTTAGTCTACATTTCGAGGACGAAATCCTGTAATAGGTGGTAGAAGATGTAATACCTGTAATTTTTATTTCTTTAATATTATTAGTTTCCGAATTTTTTGCATTTGACTGTCTAACTTTATATTATTTTGAATTGCGTGACGATATTGACGTGCCATAGTGTTAGTAATTGGATTGTAGGCACCGCACCGTCTTGATCGTAATACGACTTAAATTAGTTCCGTACCTATACCCGGACATTAGAAATAATAATCGGTTGCACGTAAATTGTGACCGACACGTATATCGAGGAACTTATGCATGTTAACTCTGAAAGTGGCACAAAACCCGAGGTGGGCCCCACCGTGGCCGGCCACATGGTGACACATGCAACACCCTAGACACATGTCACTTGTATTCTTGCCACTTGTCAACATGTTGGACACTTGTCCATGCATGCAACACCGTAACACATGCTTGAAGACACCTAACAACCACCTAGCCCTATTTATTCATGCCTACACACACACTACACCCTCTTGGACACTTATAATCTGCACATAGAAAGAGAGAGAGATAGGATATGAGAGATACATGGAGATAGAGAAGAAGAATTAGGAGGAAGTCTTCACCACTGAAGTTGAGTTCAAGCTTCCTAAAGCTCAAATTCAACTTTCAAGCTAAATTTCAAGCTTTGGTGAGTATTCTAACTCACTTTAGAACCTATATAGTATGTAGTAAATGTTTAGTAAGTGTTTGATGCTGTATTTGAGGTACTATGCATCATGCAAGTCAAATCTTTAAATCAGAGAAACAAAAACCTCCAGCAGAATGTAGTTTAATAAAATGAGTGTTTTAAGCAGCTCCAAAGTCTGAATCTAGCTAGGTTTTTCTGGGAATAAAGATAACTTATTTATCTACAAATAACTCTTGTATAGCTTAGTCTGAAAATCACTTTTTCATTGGAGAAATGTACATACAACACAGTGCTTTAAATCTGAGAAACTGAAACCTCCAGCAGATGTAGTTTAGTAAAATGAGTGTTTTAAGCAGCTCCGAAATCTGAATCAAGCTAGGTTTTTTTGTGGATAAAGTTAACTCATTTATCTACAAATAACTCTTCTATAGCTTTGTCCAGAAATCAATCCTTCATTGGTGAAATGCATGTAGACTGCAGTATTCTGAATCTGGAAAACAGAAACTTTTAGCAGAATATAGTTTAGTAAAACGAACTTTTGGAGCTGCTCAAAAATAGGAATGAAGCTAGTTTTTTTTTTTGTGAAGAAAGCTAACTCATTTTTATATAAATAACTCTTCTAAATCTTAATCTAGATTTCGAGGACGAAATCCTGTAATAGGCGGTAGAAGATGTAATACCTGTAATTTTCTTTTCTTTAAGAATAATAATTTCCAAATTTTTGGCATTTGACTGTCTAAATTTATATTATTTTAATTACGTGACGATATTGAAGTGTCACAGTGTTAGTAATTGGACTGTAGTCACCGCACTGGCTTGATCGTAATAAGACTCAAATTAGTTCCGTACCTATACCCGGACATTAGAAATAATACCCGGTTGCACGTAAATCGAGACCGACACGTATATCGAGGAACTTATGCATATAAACTACGAAAGTGGCACAAAAATCAAGGTGGGCCCCACCATGGCCTGCCACATGGTGACACATGCAACACCCTAGACACATGTATGAAGACATGCATGAAGACACCTAGCAACCACCTAACCCTATTTGTACATGCATACACACACACTACACCCTCTTGGATACTTATAATCTGCACTTAGAAAGAGAGAGAGAGAGGATATAAGAGATACATGGAGATAGAGAAGAAGAATTAGGGGGAAGTCTTCACCATTGAAGTTTAGTTCAAGCTTCCTAATGCTCAAATTCAACTTTTGAGCTAAATTTCAAGCTTTGGTGAGTATTCTAACTCACTTTGGAACCTATATAGTATGTAGTAAATGTTTAGTAAGTGTTTGATGCTGTATTTGAGTTTCTATGCAACTTGCAAGTCAAATCTTTAAATTTGAGAAAAAGAAACATCCAGCAGAATGTAGTTGAAGTAAATGAGTGTTTTAAGAATCTCCGAAATCTGAATCAAGCTAGGTTTTTTTGTTGATAAAGATTACTCATTTAGCTACAAATAACTCTTCTATAGCTCAGTCTCAAAATCACTTCTTCATAGCTGAAATGTACATACAACACAGTACTTTAAATCTGAGAAACAGAAACCTCCAGCAGAATGTAGTTTAGTAAAATGAGTGTTTTAAGCAGCTCCGAAATCTGAATCAAGCTAAGTTTTTTTGTGGATAAAGCTAACTGAGTTATCTACAAATACCTCTTCTATTGCTCAGTCTGAAAATCAATTATTCATAGGTGAAATGTACATACAACGCTTTACTTTAATTCTGAGAAGCAGAAACCCTTAGCAGAATGTAGTTTAGTAGACTGAGTGTTTTAAGCAGCTCCAAAATCTGAATCAGGCTAGGTTTTTTTTTATAAAGCTAACTCATTTATCTACAAATAACACTTCTATAGCTCAGTCTAGAAATCAATCCTTCATTGGTGAAATGCATGTACACCACAGCGTTTTGAATCTGGAAAATTGAAACTTTCAGCAGAATATAGTTTAGTAAAACAAACTTTTGGAGCAGCTCAAAAATAGGAATGAGATTAGTTTTTTTGGTGAAAAAAGCTAACTCATTTATATACAAATAACTCTTCTAAATCTTAGTCTAGATTTCGAGGACGAAATCCTGTAATTGGTGGTAGAAGATGTAATACCTGTAATTTTTTTTTCTTTAATAATATTAGTTTCCGAATTTTTGGCATTTGACTGTCTAACTTTATATTATTTTAATTACGTGGTGATATTGACGTGTCATAGTGTTAGTAATTGGATTGTAGGCACCGTACCGGCTTGATCGTAATAAGACTTAAATTAGTTCCTTACTTGTACCCGGACATTAGAAATAAGGGTAATTTAATATATAGTCATAATATATGCATCTAACTAGAAATATGTCATTTTTTAAAACGAATCTAGAAATTAGTCCCTTGCCTAATTTGAAGACTAAAACACCCCTATATCATTTTTATAGAAATGTATATATATGTATAACTATATATGGTAACTGATTTATCATCATTTACTCCACAATTCATACATGTACATATATAAACTAATTTATATATGATAAATCAGTTACCATATATAGCTAAAAACTGAGAAAATATCTCCATATAAAGTCCAACATCACCAAGAAATTTCTCACAAACTCTTGATAAATTCGCACTACGTATTGAGAACTTCATACTTAAAAACTGAGAAAATTATCAATGAGAGTGCAGTAAAATAATGTGAAATTGCTCACTATATTAACTAAGTATTGAAAATAGTGAGAATTTCATATTTTAATGTGTATAATTATGAAAATTTTCTCACTCATACTAAAAGGGTAGAACAACCCACTTTTTAAAACAAAAATAAGCATACACATAGAGAGGATTTGATGATAAATTTATCAACAATTAACAATTTTCGAGAAGAATTCCAAAAAAATAAAAAATAAATTCACACCTTTTAAATTGATATGACAAGTAATTTCTCACAAAATAAAAATAAATTTCTCACTTTTTAATACAAATTTCTCACTTTTAGGTGAGAAATTCTCACTTTTCGAAGAGAAATTCTCACTTATCTCTCTATACCAGAACTCCAGACTGTGCTTCTCTCGAATTTATGATCTATGATTCTCTTTCTTGCATCAATCTGTGTCGAGTACTCTGGCCCTCAAGTTTCTTGTTCTCATTCACAACATAAATTGTTACCAATCCTGTAGAGCCTCCAAAGATGGCATGTAACTCTCTAAATCGTCAACTCCGATGACGGCATCAGCATGAATCAAAAGGTAAGGATGATTGGTAGTGGCCACCGGAAAGTGATTGAGGAGCTTCTTTAATGGTTTGTAATAGAGAAATTTATCCCTCCAATCGGGTATGGTTGTTTCAATATGCATCGGAAATCCCAAACTTCATCTCAACGATGATGATGATGATGATGAGTATAATCCTTTTGTGTGATTGTATTTAGAGAGAGAGAGTGAGAGAGATAGAGAGAATTGGAAAGAGAGAGATATATAAAATCTGTGGAGTTCCTATCTCTCTCTCTATATATATTTATATATAGATAGTTGTTTGGAGTTTAAATTTAAAACCCCTAAATTAAAGTCTTTATTACTATATATATAGTCCGGATCTTAAAAAATGGACTGTGTAAAAAGTGAGAATTTCTCACAAAAAAGTGAGAAGCGTGTAAAAAGTGAGAAATTTATTTTCTCACATATATATATGTATGTATGTATGTAACGAAGGGCATATTAGTCCATAAAATCTCTATCAAATTGGAAAAAGGGACTAAATATTGATTAGCTTTTAAAATCAGGGACTAATTACTATACATGCAGTATGGCTATGATCAATTCCTATTAATGGTCCAAAATATGGACCAAACCTTATATTTCTATAGAAATAATACCCGGTTGCACGAAAATTGAGACCGACACATATATCGAGGAACTTATTCACGTAAACTGAGAAAGTGGCAGAAAACCTAAAGTGGGCCCCACCATGGACGGCCACTTGGTGACACATGCAACACCCTAGACACATGTCACTTGTATCCTTGACACTTGTCTATATGTTGGACACTTGTCCATGCATGCAACACCCTAACACATGCATGAAGACACCTAGCGACCACCTGGCCCAATTTATACATGCATACACACACACTACACCCTCTTGGACACTTATAATCTTCCCTTAGAAAGAGAGAGAGATAGGATATGAGAGATACATGGAGATAGAGAAGAAGAATTAGGAGAAAGTCTTAACCATTGAAGTTGAGTTTAAGCTTCCTAAAGCTCAAATTCAACTTTGAAGCTAAATTTCAAGCTTTGGTGAGTATTCTAACTCATTTTAGAACCTATGTAGTACGTAGTAAATGTTTAGTAAGTGATTGATGCTGTATTTAGGTTCTATTCAACTTGCAAGTCAAATCTTTAAATCTGAGAAACAGAAACCTCCAGCAGAATGTAGTTCAGTAAAATGATTATTTTAAGCAGCTCCGAAATCTGAATCAATCTAGGTTTTTTTGTGGATAAAGATAACTCATTTATCTACAAATCACTCTTCTATAGCTCAGTCTAAAAATCACATCTTCATAGGTGAAATGTACATACAACACAGTACTTTAAATTTGAGAAACAGAAACCTCTAGCAGAATGTAGTTTAGTAAAATGAGTGTTTAAAGCAGCTCCGAAATATGAATGAAGCTAGGTTTTTTTGTGGATAAAGCTAACTCATTTATCTACAAAAAACTATAACTATTGCTCATTCTGAAAATCACTTCTTCATAGGTGAAATGTACATACAATGCAGTACTTTAAATCTGAGAAACAGAAACCTCCAGCAGATTGTAATTTAGTAAAATGAGTGTTTTAAGCAGCTCCGAAATCTGAATCAAGCTAGCTTTTTTTGTGGACAAAGCTAACTCAATTATCTACAAATAACTCTTCTAAATCTTAGTCTAGGTTTTTTGTGGATAAAGCTAACTGAGTTATCTATAAATAACTCTTCTATTGCACAGTCTAAAAATCAATTCTTCATAAGTGAAATGTACATACAATGCAGTACTTTAAATCTAAGAAACAGAAACCTTTAGCAGAATGTAGTTTAGTAAAATGAGTGTTTTAAGCAGTTCCAAAATCTGAATCAAGCTAGGTTTTTTTGTAGACAAAGCTAACTCATTTATCTACAAATAACTCTTGTATAGCTCAGTCTAGAAATTAATCCTTCATTGGTGAAATGCATGTACACCGCGGTGTTTTGAATCTGGAAAATAGAAACTTTCAGCAGAACATAGTTTAGTAAAATGAACTTTTGGAGCAGCTCAAAAATAGGAATGTGGGTAGTTTTTTTTGTGAAGAAAGCTAACTCATTTATATACAAATAACTCTTCTAGATCATAGTCTAGATTTCGAGGATGAAATCCTGTAATAGGTGGTAGAAGATGTAATACTTGTAATTTTTTTTTCTTTAATAATATTAGTTTCCGAATTTTTGGCATTTGACTGTCTAACTTTATATTATTTTAATTACATGACGATATTGACGTGTCATAGTGTTAGTAATTGGACAGTAGGCACCGTACTGGCTTGATCGTAATAAGACTTAAATTAGTTCCTTACCTGTACCCAGACGTTAGAAATAATACCCAGATGCATGTAAATCGAGACCGACACATATATCGAGGAACTTATGCACGTAAATTGAGAAAGTGGCACAAAACCTAAGGTGGGACCCACCACTACCGGCCACATGGTGACACATGCAATACCCTAGACACATGTCAATTGTTTCTTTGCCACTTGTCTACATGTTGGACACTTGTCCATGAATGCAACACCCTAACACATGCATGAAGACACCAAGCAACCACCTAGCCCTATTTATACATGCATACACACACACTACACCCTCTTGGACACTTATAATCTGCCCTTAGAAAGAGAGAGAGAGATAGGATATGAGAGATACATGGAGATAGAGAAGAAGAATTAGGAGAAAGTCTTAACCATTGAAGTTGAGTTTAAGCTTCCTAAAGCTCAAATTCAACTTTGAAGCTAAATTTCAAGCTTTGGTGAGTATTCTAACTCATTTTAGAACCTATGTAGTACGTAGTAAATGTTTAGTAAGTGTTTGATGCTGTATTTAGGTTCTATTCAACTTGCAAGTCAAATCTTTAAATCTGAGAAACAGAAACCTCCAGCAGAATGTAGTTCAGTAAAATGAGTGTTTTAAGCAGCTCCGAAATCTGAATCAATCTAGGTTTTTCTGTGGATAAAGATAACTCATTTATCTACAAATCACTCTTCTATAGCTCAGTCTAAAAATCACATCTTCATAGGTGAAATGTACATACAACACAGTACTTTAAATTTGAGAAACAGAAACCTCTAGCAGAATGTAGTTTAGTAAAATGAGTGTTTAAAGCAGCTCCGAAATATGAATGAAGCTAGGTTTTTTTGTGGATAAAGCTAACTCATTTATCTACAAAAAACTATAACTATTGCTCATTCTGAAAATCACTTCTTCATAGGTGAAATGTACATACAATGCAGTACTTTAAGTCTGAGAAACAGAAACCTCCAGCAGATTGTAATTTAGTAAAATGAGTGTTTTAAGCAGCTCCGAAATCTGAATCAAGTTAGCTTTTTTTGTGGACAAAGCTAACTCAATTATCTACAAATAACTCTTCTAAATCTTAGTCTAGGTTTTTTGTGGATAAAGCTAACTGAGTTATCTATAAATAACTCTTCTATTGCACAGTCTAAAAATCAATTCTTCATAAGTGAAATGTACATACAATGCAGTACTTTAAATCTAAGAAACAGAAACCATTAGCAGAATGTAGTTTAGTAAAATGAGTGTTTTAAGCAGTTCCAAAATCTGAATCAAGCTAGGTTTTTTTGTAGACAAAGCTAACTCATTTATCTACAAATAACTCTTGTATAGCTCAGTCTAGAAATCAATCCTTCATTGGTGAAATGCATGTACACCACGGTGTTTTGAATCTGGAAAATAGAAACTTTCAGCAGAACATAGTTTAGTAAAATGAACTTTTGGAGCAGCTCAAAAATAGGAATGTGGGTAGTTTTTTTTGTGAAGAAAGCTAACTCATTTATATACAAATAACTCTTCTAGATCATAGTCTAGATTTCGAGGATGAAATCCTGTAATAGGTGGTAGAAGATGTAATACTTGTAATTTTTTTTTCTTTAATAATATTAGTTTCCGAATTTTTGGCATTTGACTGTCTAACTTTATATTATTTAAATTACATGACGATATTGACGTGTCATAGTGTTAGTAATTGGACAGTAGGCACCGTACCGGCTTGATCGTAATAAGACTTAAATTAGTTCCTTACCTGTACCCAGACATTAGAAATAATACCCAGATGCATGTAAATTGAGACCGACACATATATCGAGGAACTTATGCACGTAAATTGAGAAAGTGGCACAAAACCTAAGTTGGGACCCACCACTATCGGCCACATGGTGACACATGCAATACCCTAGACACATGTCAATTGTTTCTTTGCCACTTGTCTACATGTTGGACACTTGTCCATGCATGCAACACCCTAACACATGCATGAAGACACCAAGCAACCACCTAGCCCTATTTATACATGCATACACACACACTACACCCTCTTGGACACTTATAATCTGCCCTTAGAAAGAGAGAGAGATAGGATATGAGAGATACATGGAGATAGAGAAGAAGAATTAGGAGAAAGTCTTAACCATTGAAGTTGAGTTTAAGCTTCCTAAAGCTCAAATTCAACTTTGAAGCTAAATTTCAAGCTTTGGTGAGTATTCTAACTCATTTTAGAACCTATGTAGTACGTAGTAAATGTTTAGTAAGTGTTTGATGCTGTATTTAGGTTCTATTCAACTTGCAAGTCAAATCTTTAAATCTGAGAAACAGAAACCTCCAGCAGAATGTAGTTCAATAAAATGAGTGTTTTAAGCAGCTCCAAAATCTGAATCAATCTAGGTTTTTCTGTGGATAAAGATAACTCATTTATCTACAAATCACTCTTCTATAGCTCAGTCTAAAAATCACATCTTCATAGGTGAAATGTACATACAACACAGTACTTTAAATTTGAGAAACAGAAACCTCTAGCAGAATGTAGTTTAGTAAAATGAGTGTTTAAAGCAGCTCCGAAATATGAATGAAGCTAGGTTTTTTTGTGGATAAAGCTAACTCATTTATCTACAAAAAACTATAACTATTGCTCATTCTGAAAATCACTTCTTCATAGGTGAAATGTACATACAATGCAGTACTTTAAATCTGAGAAACAGAAACCTCCAGCAGATTGTAATTTAGTAAAATGAGTGTTTTAAGCAGCTCCGAAATCTGAATCAAGCTAGCTTTTTTTGTGGACAAAGCTAACTCAATTATCTACAAATAACTCTTCTAAATCTTAGTCTAGGTTTTTTGTGGATAAAGCTAACTGAGTTATCTATAAATAACTCTTCTATTGCACAGTCTAAAAATCAATTCTTCATAAGTGAAATGTACATACAATGCAGTACTTTAAATCTAAGAAACAGAAACCTTTAGCAGAATGTAGTTTAGTAAAATGAGTGTTTTAAGCAGTTCCAAAATCTGAATCAAGCTAGGTTTTTTTGTAGACAAAGCTAACTCATTTATCTACAAATAACTCTTGTATAGCTCAGTCTAGAAATCAATCCTTCATTGGTGAAATGCATGTACACCACGGTGTTTTGAATCTGGAAAATAGACACTTTCAGCAGAACATAGTTTAGTAAAATGAACTTTTGGAGCAGCTCAAAAATAGGAATGTGGGTAGTTTTTTTTGTGAAGAAAGCTAACTCATTTATATACAAATAACTCTTCTAGATCATAGTCTAGATTTCGAGGATGAAATCCCGTAATAGGTGGTAGAAGATGTAATACTTGTAATTTTTTTTTCTTTAATAATATTAGTTTCCGAATTTTTGGCATTTGACTGTCTAACTTTATATTATTTTAATTACATGACGATATTGACGTGTCATAGTGTTAGTAATTGGACAGTAGGCACCGTACCGGCTTGATCGTAATAAGACTTAAATTAGTTCCTTACCTGTACCCAGACATTAGAAATAATACCCAGATGCATGTAAATCGAGGCCGACACATATATCGAGGAACTTATGCACGTAAATTGAGAAAGTTGCACAAAACCTAAGGTGGGACCCACCACTACCGGCCACATGGTGACACATGCAATACCCTAGACATATGTCAATTGTTTCTTTGCCACTTGTCTACATGTTGGACACTTGTCCATGCATGCAACACCCTAACACATGCATGAAGACACCAAGCAACCACCTAGCCCTATTTATACATGCATACACACACACTACACCCTCTTGGACACTTATAATCTGCCCTTACAAAGAGAGAGAGAGATAGGATATGAGAGATACATGGAGATAGAGAAGAAGAATTAGGAGAAAGTCTTAACCATTGAAGTTGAGTTTAAGCTTCCTAAAGCTGAAATTCAACTTTGAAGCTAAATTTCAAGCTTTGGTGAGTATTCTACCTCATTTTAGAACCTATGTAGTACGTAGTAAATGTTTAGTAAGTGTTTGATGCTGTATTTAGGTTCTATTCAACTTGCAAGTCAAATCTTTAAATCTGAGAAACAGAAACCTCCAGCAGAATGTAGTTCAGTAAAATGAGTGTTTTAAGCAGCTCCGAAATCTGAATCAATCTAGGTTTTTCTGTGGATAAAGATAACTCATTTATCTACAAATCACTCTTCTATAGCTCAGTCTAAAAATCACATCTTCATAGGTGAAATGTACATACAACACAGTACTTTAAATTTGAGAAACAGAAACCTCTAGCAGAATGTAGTTTAGTAAAATGAGTGTTTAAAGCAGCTCCGAAATATGAATGAAGCTTGGTTTTTTTGTGGATAATGCTAACTCATTTATCTACAAAAAACTATAACTATTGCTCAGTCTGAAAATCACTTCTTCATAGGTGAAATGTACATACAATGCAGTACTTTAAATCTGAGAAACAGAAACCTCCAGCAGATTGTAATTTAGTAAAATGAGTGTTTTAAGCAGCTCCGAAATCTGAATCAAGCTAGCTTTTTTTGTGGACAAAGCTAACTCAATTATCTACAAATAACTCTTCTAAATCTTAGTCTAGGTTTTTTGTGGATAAAGCTAACTGAGTTATCTATAAATAACTCTTCTATTGCACAGTCTAAAAATCAATTCTTCATAAGTGAAATGTACATACAATGCAGTACTTTAAATCTAAGAAACAGAAACCTTTAGCAGAATGTAGTTTAGTAAAATGAGTGTTTTAAGCAGTTCCAAAATCTGAATCAAGCTAGGTTTTTTTGTAGACAAAGCTAACTCATTTATCTACAAATAACTCTTGTATAGCTCAGTCTAGAAATTAATCCTTCATTGGTGAAATGCATGTACACCGCGGTGTTTTGAATCTGGAAAATAGAAACTTTCAGCAGAACATAGTTTAGTAAAATGAACTTTTGGAGCAGCTCAAAATAGGAATGCGGGTAGTTTTTTTTGTGAAGAAAGCTAACTCATTTATATACAAATAACTCTTCTAGATCATAGTCTAGATTTCGAGGATGAAATCCTGTAATAGGTGGTAGAAGATGTAATACTTGTAAATTTTTTTTCTTTAATAATATTAGTTTCCGAATTTTGGGCATTTGACTGTCTAACTTTATATTATTTTAATTACATGACGATATTGACGTGTCATAGTGTTAGTAATTGGACAGTAGGCACCGTACCGGCTTGATCGTAATAAGACTTAAATTAGTTCCTTACCTGTACCCAGACATTAGAAATAATACCCAGATGCATGTAAATCGAGACCGACACATATATCGAGGAACTTATGCACGTAAATTGAGAAAGTGGCACAAAACCTAAGGTGGGACCCACCACTACCGGCCACATGGTGACACATGCAATACCCTAGACACATGTCAATTGTTTCTTTGCCACTTGTCTACATGTTGGACACTTGTCCATGCATGCAACACCCTAACACATGCATGAAGACACCAAGCAACCACCTAGCCCTATTTATACATGCATACACACACACTACACCCTCTTGGACACTTATAATCTGCCCTTAGAAAGAGAGAGAGATAGGATATGAGAGATACATGGAGATAGAGAAGAAGAATTAGGAGAAAGTCTTAACCATTGAAGTTGAGTTTAAGCTTCCTAAAGCTCAAATTCAACTTTGAAGCTAAATTTCAAGCTTTGGTGAGTATTCTAACTCATTTTAGAACCTATGTAGTACGTAGTAAATGTTTAGTAAGTGTTTGATGCTGTATTTAGGTTCTATTCAACTTGCAAGTCAAATCTTTAAATCTGAGAAACAGAAACCTCCAGCAGAATGTAGTTCAATAAAATGAGTGTTTTAAGCAGCTCCAAAATCTGAATCAATCTAGGTTTTTCTGTGGATAAAGATAACTCATTTATCTACAAATCACTCTTCTATAGCTCAGTCTAAAAATCACATCTTCATAGGTGAAATGTACATACAACACAGTACTTTAAATTTGAGAAACAGAAACCTCTAGCAGAATGTAGTTTAGTAAAATGAGTGTTTAAAGCAGCTCCGAAATATGAATGAAGCTAGGTTTTTTTGTGGATAAAGCTAACTCATTTATCTACAAAAAACTATAACTATTGCTCATTCTGAAAATCACTTCTTCATAGGTGAAATGTACATACAATGCAGTACTTTAAATCTGAGAAACAGAAACCTCCAGCAGATTGTAATTTAGTAAAATGAGTGTTTTAAGCAGCTCCGAAATCTGAATCAAGTTAGCTTTTTTTGTGGACAAAGCTAACTCAATTATCTACAAATAACTCTTCTAAATCTTAGTCTAGGTTTTTTGTGGATAAAGCTAACTGAGTTATCTATAAATAACTCTTCTATTGCACAGTCTAAAAATCAATTCTTCATAAGTGAAATGTACATACAATGCAGTACTTTAAATCTAAGAAACAGAAACCTTTAGCAGAATGTAGTTTAGTAAAATGAGTGTTTTAAGCAGTTCCAAAATCTGAATCAAGCTAGGTTTTTTTGTAGACAAAGCTAACTCATTTATCTACAAATAACTCTTGTATAGCTCAGTCTAGAAATCAATCCTTCATTGGTGAAATGCATGTACACCACGGTGTTTTGAATCTGGAAAATAGAAACTTTCAGCAGAACATAGTTTAGTAAAATGAACTTTTGGAGCAGCTCAAAAATAGGAATGTGGGTAGTTTTTTTTGTGAAGAAAGCTAACTCATTTATATACAAATAACTCTTCTAGATCATAGTCTAGATTTCGAGGATGAAATCCTGTAATAGGTGGTAGAAGATGTAATACTTGTAATTTTTTTTTCTTTAATAATATTAGTTTCCGAATTTTTGGCATTTGACTGTCTAACTTTATATTATTTTAATTACATGACGATATTGACGTGTCATAGTGTTAGTAATTGGACAGTAGGCTCCGTACCGGCTTGATCGTAAGAAGACTTAAATTAGTTCCTTACCTGTACCCAGACATTAGAAATAATACCCAGATGCATGTAAATCGAGACCGACACATATATCGAGGAACTTATGCACGTAAATTGAGAAAATGGCACAAAACCTAAGGTGGGACCCACCACTACCGGCCACATGGTGACACATGCAATACCCTAGACACATGTCAATTGTTTCTTTGCCACTTGTCTACATGTTGGACACTTGTCCATGCATGCAACACCCTAACACATGCATGAAGACACCAAGCAACCACCTAGCCCTATTTATACATGCATACACACACACTACACCCTCTTGGACACTTATAATCTGCCCTTAGAAAGAGAGAGAGAGATAGGATATGAGAGATACATGGAGATAGAGAAGAAGAATTAGGAGAAAGTCTTAACCATTGAAGTTGAGTTTAAGCTTCCTAAAGCTGAAATTCAACTTTGAAGCTAAATTTCAAGCTTTGGTGAGTATTCTAACTCATTTTAGAACCTATGTAGTAGGTAGTAAATGTTTAGTAAGTGTTTGATTCTGTATTTAGGTTCTATTCAACTTGCAAGTCAAATCTTTAAATCTGAGAAACAGAAACCTCCAGCAGAATGTAGTTCAGTAAAATGAGTGTTTTAAGCAGCTCCGAAATCTGAATCAATCTAGGTTTTTCTGTGGATAAAGATAACTCATTTATCTACAAATCACACTTCTATAGCTCAGTCTAAAATCACATCTTCATAGGTGAAATGTACATACAACACAGTACTTTAAATTTGAGAAACAGAAACCTCTAGCAGAATGTAGTTTAGTAAAATGAGTGTTTAAAGCAGCTCCGAAATATGAATGAAGCTAGGTTTTTTTGTGGATAAAGCTAACTCATTTATCTACAAAAAACTATAACTATTGCTCATTCTGAAAATCACTTCTTCATAGGTGAAATGTACATACAATGCAGTACTTTAAATCTGAGAAACAGAAACCTCCAGCAGATTGTAATTTAGTAAAATGAGTGTTTTAAGCAGCTCCGAAATCTGAATCAAGTTAGCTTTTTTTGTGGACAAAGCTAACTCAATTATCTACAAATAACTCTTCTAAATCTTAGTCTAGGTTTTTTGTGGATAAAGCTAACTGAGTTATCTATAAATAACTCTTCTATTGCACAGTCTAAAAATCAATTCTTCATAAGTGAAATGTACATACAATGCAGTACTTTAAATCTAAGAAACAGAAACCTTTAGCAGAATGTAGTTTAGTAAAATGAGTGTTTTAAGCAGTTCCAAAATCTGAATCAAGCTAGGTTATTTTGTAGACAAAGCTAACTCATTTATCTACAAATAACTCTTGTATAGCTCAGTCTAGAAATCAATCCTTCATTGGTGAAATGCATGTACACCACGGTGTTTTGAATCTGGAAAATAGAAACTTTCAGCAGAACATAGTTTAGTAAAATGAACTTTTGGAGCAGCTCAAAAATAGGAATGTGGGTAGTTTTTTTTGTGAAGAAAGCTAACTCATTTATATACAAATAACTCTTCTAGATCATAGTCTAGATTTCGAGGATGAAATCCTGTAATAGGTGGTAGAAGATGTAATACTTGTAATTTTTTTATCTTTAATAATATTAGTTTCCGAATTTTTGGCATTTGACTGTCTAACTTTATATTATTTTAATTACATGACGATATTGACGTGTCATAGTGTTAGTAATTGGACAGTAGGCTCCGTACCGGCTTGATCGTAAGAAGACTTAAATTAGTTCCTTACCTGTACCCAGACATTAGAAATAATACCCAGATGCATGTAAATCGAGACCGACACATATATCGAGGAACTTATGCACGTAAATTGAGAAAGTGGCAGAAAACCTAAGGTGGGACCCACCACTACCGGCCACATGGTGACACATGCAATACCCTAGACACATGTCAATTGTTTCTTTGCCACTTGTCTACATGTTGGACACTTGTCCATGCATGCAACACCCTAACACATGCATGAAGACACCAAGCAACCACCTAGCCCTATTTATACATGCATACACACACACTACACCCTCTTGGACACTTATAATCTGCCCTTAGAAAGAGAGAGAGAGATAGGATATGAGAGATACATGGAGATAGAGAAGAAGAATTAGGAGAAAGTCTTAACCATTGAAGTTGAGTTTAAGCTTCCTAAAGCTGAAATTCAACTTTGAAGCTAAATTTCAAGCTTTGGTGAGTATTCTAACTCATTTTAGAACCTATGTAGTACGTAGTAAATGTTTAGTAAGTGTTTGATTCTGTATTTAGGTTCTATTCAACTTGCAAGTCAAATCTTTAAATCTGAGAAACAGAAACCTCCAGCAGAATGTAGTTCAGTAAAATGAGTGTTTTAAGCAGCTCCGAAATCTGAATCAATCTAGGTTTTTCTGTGGATAAAGATAACTCATTTATCTACAAATCACTCTTCTATAGCTCAGTCTAAAAATCACATCTTCATAGTTGAAATGTACATACAACACAGTACTTTAAATTTGAGAAACAGAAACCTCTAGCAGAATGTAGTTTAGTAAAATGAGTGTTTAAAGCAGCTCCGAAATATGAATGAAGCTAGGTTTTTTTGTGGATAAAGCTAACTCATTTATCTACAAAAAACTATAACTATTGCTCATTCTGAAAATCACTTCTTCATAGGTGAAATGTACATACAATGCAGTACTTTAAATCTGAGAAACAGAAACCTCCAGCAGATTGTAATTTAGTAAAATGAGTGTTTTAAGCAGCTCCGAAATCTGAATCAAGTTAGCTTTTTTTGTGGACAAAGCTAACTCAATTATCTACAAATAACTCTTCTAAATCTTAGTCTAGGTTTTTTGTGGATAAAGCTAACTGAGTTATCTATAAATAACTCTTCTATTGCACAGTCTAAAAATCAATTCTTCATAAGTGAAATGTACATACAATGCAGTACTTTAAATCTAAGAAACAGAAACCTTTAGCAGAATGTAGTTTAGTAAAATGAGTGTTTTAAGCAGTTCCAAAATCTGAATCAAGCTAGGTTATTTTGTAGACAAAGCTAACTCATTTATCTACAAATAACTCTTGTATAGCTCAGTCTAGAAATCAATCCTTCATTGGTGAAATGCATGTACACCATGGTGTTTTGAATCTGGAAAATAGAAACTTTCAGCAGAACATAGTTTAGTAAAATGAACTTTTGGAGCAGCTCAAAAATAGGAATGTGGGTAGTTTTTTTTGTGAAGAAAGCTAACTCATTTATATACAAATAACTCTTCTAGATCATAGTCTAGATTTCGAGGATGAAATCCTGTAATAGGTGGTAGAAGATGTAATACTTGTAATTTTTTTTTCTTTAATAATATTAGTTTCCGAATTTTTGGCATTTGACTGTCTAACTTTATATTATTTTAATTACATGACGATATTGACGTGTCATAGTGTTAGTAATTGGACAGTAGGCACCGTACCGGCTTGATCGTAATAAGACTTAAATTAGTTCCTTACCTGTACCCAGACATTAGAAATAATACCCAGATGCATGTAAATCGAGACCGACACATATATCGAGGAACTTATGCACGTAAATTGAGAAAGTGGCACAAAACCTAAGGTGGGACCCACCACTACCGGCCACATGGTGACACATGCAATACCCTAGACACATGTCAATTGTTTCTTTGCCACTTGTCTACATGTTGGACACTTGTCCATGCATGGAACACACTAACACATGCATGAAGACACCAAGCAACCACCTAGCCCTATTTATACATGCATACACACACACTACACCCTCTTGGACACTTATAATCTGCCCTTAGAAAGAGAGAGAGATAGGATATGAGAGATACATGGAGATAGAGAAGAAGAATTAGGAGAAAGTCTTAACCATTGAAGTTGAGTTTAAGCTTCCTAAAGCTCAAATTCAACTTTGAAGCTAAATTTCAAGCTTTGGTGAGTATTCTAACTCATTTTAGAACCTATGTAGTACGTAGTAAATGTTTAGTAAGTGTTTGATGCTGTATTTAGGTTCTATTCAACTTGCAAGTCAAATCTTTAAATCTGAGAAACAGAAACCTCCAGCAGAATGTAGTTCAGTAAAATGAGTGTTTTAAGCAGCTCCGAAATCTGAATCAATCTAGGTTTTTCTGTGAATAAAGATAACTCATTTATCTACAAATCACTCTTCTATAGCTCAGTCTAAAAATCACATCTTCATAGGTAAAATGTACATACAACACAGTACTTTAAATTTGAGAAACAGAAACCTCTAGCAGAATGTAGTTTAGTAAAATGAGTGTTTAAAGCAGCTCCGAAATATGAATGAAGCTAGGTTTTTTTGTGGATAAAGCTAACTCATTTAACTACAAAAACCTATAACTATTGCTCATTCTGAAAATCACTTCTTCATAGGTGAAATGTACATACAATGCAGTACTTTAAATCTGAGAAACAGAAACCTCCAGCAGATTGTAATTTAGTAAAATGAGTGTTTTAAGCAGCTCCGAAATCTGAATCAAGTTAGCTTTTTTTGTGGACAAAGCTAACTCAATTATCTACAAATAACTCTTCTAAATCTTAGTCTAGGTTTTTTGTGGATAAAGCTAACTGAGTTATCTATAAATAACTCTTCTATTACACAGTCTAAAAATCAATTCTTCATAAGTGAAATGTACATACAATGCAGTACTTTAAATCTAAGAAACAGAAACCTTTAGCAGAATGTAGTTTAGTAAAATGAGTGTTTTAAGCAGTTCCAAAATCTGAATCAAGCTAGGTTTTTTTGTAGACAAAGCTAACTCATTTATCTACAAATAACTCTTGTATAGCTCAGTCTAGAAATTAATCCTTCATTGGTGAAATGCATGTACACCGCGGTGTTTTGAATCTGGAAAATAGAAACTTTCAGCAGAACATAGTTTAGTAAAATGAACTTTTGGAGCAGCTCAAAAATAGGAATGTGGGTAGTTTTTTTTGTGAAGAAAGCTAACTCATTTATATACAAATAACTCTTCTAGATCATAGTCTAGATTTCGAGGATGAAATCCTGTAATAGGTGGTAGAAGATGTAATACTTGTAATTTTTTTTTCTTTAATAATATTAGTTTCCGAATTTTTGGCATTTGACTGTCTAACTTTATATTATTTTAATTACATGACGATATTGACGTGTCATAGTGTTAGTAATTGGACAGTAGGCACCGTACCGGCTTGATCGTAATAAGACTTAAATTAGTTCCTTACCTGTACCCAGACATTAGAAATAATACCCAGATGCATGTAAATCGAGACCGACACATATATCGAGGAACTTATGCACGTAAATTGAGAAAGTGGCACAAAACCTAAGGTGGGACCCACCACTACCGGCCACATGGTGACACATGCAATACCCTGGACATATGTCAATTGTTTCTTTGCCACTTGTCTACATGTTGGACACTTGTCCATGCATGCAACACCCTAACACATGCATGAAGACACCAAGCAACCACCTAGCCCTATTTATACATGCATACACACACACTACACCCTCTTGGACACTTATAATCTGCACTTAGAAAGAGAGAGAGAGATAGGATATGAGGGATACATGGAGATAGAGAAGAAGAATTAGGAGGAAGTCTTCACCATTGAAGTTGAGTTAAAGCTTCCTAAAGCTGAAATTCAACTTTGAAGCTAAATTTCAAGCTTTGGTGAGTATTCTAACTCATTTTAGAACCTATGTAGTACGTAGTAAATGTTTAGTAAGTGTTTTATGCTGTATTTAGGTTCTATTCAACTTGCAAGTCAAATCTTTAAATCTGAGAAACAGAAACCTCCAGCAGAATGTAGTTCAGTAAAATGAGTGTTTTAAGCAGCTCCGAAATCTGAATCAATCTCGGTTTTTCTGTGGAAAAAGATAACTCATTTATCTACAAATCACTCTTCTATAGCTCAGTCTAAAAATCACATCTTCATAGGTGAAATGTACATACAACACAGTACTTTAAATTTGAGAAACAGAAACCTCTAGCAGAATGTAGTTTAGTAAAATGAGTGTTTAAAGCAGCTCCGAAATATGAATGAAGCTAGGTTTTTTTGTGGATAAAGCTAACTCATTTATCTACAAAAAACTATAACTATTGCTCATTCTGAAAATCACTTCTTCATAGGTGAAATGTACATACAATGCAGTACTTTAAATCTGAGAAACAGAAACCTCCAGCAGATTGTAATTTAGTAAAATGAGTGTTTTAAGCAGCTCCGAAATCTGAATCAAGTTAGCTTTTTTTGTGGACAAAGCTAACTCAATTATCTACAAATAACTCTTCTAAATCTTAGTCTAGGTTTTTTGTGGATAAAGCTAACTGAGTTATCTATAAATAACTCTTCTATTGCACAGTCTAAAAATCAATTCTTCATAAGTGAAATGTACATACAATGCAGTACTTTAAATCTAAGAAACAGAAACCTTTAGCAGAATGTAGTTTAGTAAAATGAGTGTTTTAAGCAGTTCCAAAATCTGAATCAAGCTAGGTTTTTTTGTAGACAAAGCTAACTCATTTATCTACAAATAACTCTTGTATAGCTCAGTCTAGAAATCAATCCTTCATTGGTGAAATGCATGTACACCACGGTGTTTTGAATCTG
Organism: Hydrangea macrophylla; assembly: GCA_033977485.1. Taxonomy (NCBI): domain Eukaryota; kingdom Viridiplantae; phylum Streptophyta; class Magnoliopsida; order Cornales; family Hydrangeaceae; genus Hydrangea; species Hydrangea macrophylla. The sequence goes on from CM066992.1 coordinate 2,201,039, forward strand.
GAAAATAGAAACTTTCAGCAGAACATAGTTTAGTAAAATGAACTTTTGGAGCAGCTCAAAAATAGGAATGTGGGTAGTTTTTTTTGTGAAGAAAGCTAACTCATTTATATACAAATAACTCTTCTAGATCATAGTCTAGATTTCGAGGATGAAATCCTGTAATAGGTGGTAGAAGATGTAATACTTGTAATTTTTTTTTCTTTAATAATATTAGTTTCCGAATTTTTGGCATTTGACTGTCTAACTTTATATTATTTTAATTACATGACGATATTGACGTGTCATAGTGTTAGTAATTGGACAGTAGGCACCGTACCGGCTTGATCGTAATAAGACTTAAATTAGTTCCTTACCTGTACCCAGACATTAGAAATAATACCCAGATGCATGTAAATCGAGACCGACACATATATCGAGGAACTTATGCACGTAAATTGAGAAAGTGGCACAAAACCTAAGGTGGGACCCACCACTACCGGCCACATGGTGACACATGCAATACCCTGGACATATGTCAATTGTTTCTTTGCCACTTGTCTACATGTTGGACACTTGTCCATGCATGCAACACCCTAACACATGCATGAAGACACCAAGCAACCACCTAGCCCTATTTATACATGCATACACACACACTACACCCTCTTGGACACTTATAATCTGCACTTAGAAAGAGAGAGAGAGATAGGATATGAGGGATACATGGAGATAGAGAAGAAGAATTAGGAGGAAGTCTTCACCATTGAAGTTGAGTTAAAGCTTCCTAAAGCTGAAATTCAACTTTGAAGCTAAATTTCAAGCTTTGGTGAGTATTCTAACTCATTTTAGAACCTATGTAGTACGTAGTAAATGTTTAGTAAGTGTTTGATGCTGTATTTAGGTTCTATTCAACTTGCAAGTCAAATCTTTAAATCTGAGAAACAGAAACCTCCAGCAGAATGTAGTTCAGTAAAATGAGTGTTTTAAGCAGCTCCGAAATCTGAATCAATCTAGGTTTTTCTGTGGATAAAGATAACTCATTTATCTACAAATCACACTTCTATAGCTCAGTCTAAAAATCACATCTTCATAGGTGAAATGTACATACAACACAGTACTTTAAATTTGAGAAACAGAAACCTCTAGCAGAATGTAGTTTAGTAAAATGAGTGTTTAAAGCAGCTCCGAAATATGAATGAAGCTAGGTTTTTTTGTGGATAAAGCTAACTCATTTATCTACAAAAAACTATAACTATTGCTCAGTCTGAAAATCACTTCTTCATAGGTGAAATGTACATACAATGCAGTACTTTAAATCTGAGAAACAGAAACCTCCAGCAGATTGTAATTTAGTAAAATGAGTGTTTTAAGCAGCTCCGAAATCTGAATCAAGCTAGCTTTTTTTGTGGACAAAGCTAACTCAATTATCTACAAATAACTCTTCTAAATCTTAGTCTAGGTTTTTTGTGGATAAAGCTAACTGAGTTATCTATAAATAACTCTTCTATTGCACAGTCTAAAAATCAATTCTTCATAAGTTAAATGTACATACAATGCAGTACTTTAAATCTAAGAAACAGAAACCTTTAGCACAATGTAGTTTAGTAAAATGAGTGTTTTAAGCAGTTCCAAAATCTGAATCAAGCTAGGTTTTTTTGTAGACAAAGCTAACTCATTTATCTACAAATAACTCTTGTATAACTCAGTCTAGAAATCAATCCTTCATTGGTGAAATGCATGTACACCACGGTGTTTTGAATCTGGAAAATAGAAACTTTCAGCAGAACATAGTTTAGTAAAATGAACTTTTGGAGCAGCTCAAAAATAGGAATGTGGGTAGTTTTTTTTGTGAAGAAAGCTAACTCATTTATATACAAATAACTCTTCTAGATCATAGTCTAGATTTCGAGGATGAAATCCTGTAATAGGTGGTAGAAGATGTAATACTTGTAATTTTTTTTCTTTAATAATATTAGTTTCCGAATTTTTGGCATTTGACTGTCTAACTTTATATTATTTTAATTACATGACGATATTGACGTGTCATAGTGTTAGTAATTGGACAGTAGGCACCGTACCGGCTTGATCGTAATAAGACTTAAATTAGTTCCTTAACTGTACCCAGACATTAGAAATAATACCCAGATGCATGTAAATCGAGACCGACACATATATCGAGGAACTTATGCACGTAAATTGAGAAAGTGGCACAAAACCTAAGGTGAGACCCACCACTACCGGCCACATGGTGACACATGCAATACCCTAGACACATGTCAATTGTTTCTTTGCCACTTGTCTACATGTTGGACACTTGTCCATGCATGCAACACCCTAACACATGCATGAAGACACCAAGCAACCACCTAGCCCTATTTATACATGCATACACACACACTACACCCTCTTGGACACTTATAATCTGCCCTTAGAAAGAGAGAGAGATAGGATATGAGAGATACATGGAGATAGAGAAGAAGAATTAGGAGAAAGTCTTAACCATTGAAGTTGAGTTTAAGCTTCCTAAAGCTCAAATTCAACTTTGAAGCTAAATTTCAAGCTTTGGTGAGTATTCTAACTCATTTTAGAACCTATGTAGTACGTAGCAAATGTTTAGTAAGTGTTTGATGCTGTATTTAGGTTCTATTCAACTTGCAAGTCAAATCTTTAAATCTGAGAAACAGAAACCTCCAGCAGAATGTAGTTCAGTAAAATGAGTGTTTTAAGCAGCTCCGAAATCTGAATCAATCTAGGTTTTTCTGTGGATAAAGATAACTCATTTATCTACAAATCACTCTTCTATAGCTCAGTCTAAAAATCACATCTTCATAGGTGAAATGTACATACAACACAGTACTTTAAATTTGAGAAACAGAAACCTCTAGCAGAATGTAGTTTAGTAAAATGAGTGTTTAAAGCAGCTCCGAAATATGAATGAAGCTAGGTTTTTTTTGTGGATAAAGCTAACTCATTTATCTACAAAAAACTATAACTATTGCTCATTCTGAAAATCACTTCTTCATAGGTGAAATGTACATACAATGCAGTACTTTAAATCTGAGAAACAGAAACCTCCAGCAGATTGTAATTTAGTAAAATGAGTGTTTTAAGCAGCTCCGAAATCTGAATCAAGTTAGCTTTTTTTGTGGACAAAGCTAACTCAATTATCTACAAATAACTCTTCTAAATCTTAGTCTAGGTTTTTTGTGGATAAAGCTAACTGAGTTATCTATAAATAACTCTTCTATTGCACAGTCTAAAAATCAATTCTTCATAAGTGAAATGTACATACAATGCAGTACTTTAAATCTAAGAAACAGAAACCTTTAGCAGAATGTAGTTTAGTAAAATGAGTGTTTTAAGCAGTTTCAAAATCTGAATCAAGCTAGGTTTTTTTGTAGACAAAGCTAACTCATTTATCTACAAATAACTCTTGTATAGCTCAGTCTAGAAATCAATCCTTCATTGGTGAAATGCATGTACACCACGGTGTTTTGAATCTGGAAAATAGAAACTTTCAGCAGAACATAGTTTAGTAAAATGAACTTTTGGAGCAGCTCAAAAATAGGAATGTGGGTAGTTTTTTTTGTGAAGAAAGCTAACTCATTTATATACAAATAACTCTTCTAGATCATAGTCTAGATTTCGAGGATGAAATCCTGTAATAGGTGGTAGAAGATGTAATACTTGTAATTTTTTTTTCTTTAATAATATTAGTTTCCGAATTTTTGGCATTTGACTGTCTAACTTTATATTATTTTAATTACATGACGATATTGACGTGTCATAGTGTTAGTAATTGGACAGTAGGCACCGTACCGGCTTGATCGTAATAAGACTTAAATTAGTTCCTTACCTGTACCCAGACATTAGAAATAATACCCAGATGCATGTAAATCGAGACCGACACATATATCGAGGAACTTATGCACGTAAATTGAGAAAGTGGCACAAAACCTAAGGTGGGACCCACCACTACCGGCCACATGGTGACACATGCAATACCCTGGACATATGTCAATTGTTTCTTTGCCACTTGTCTACATGTTGGACACTTGTCCATGCATGCAACACCCTAACACATGCATGAAGACACCAAGCAACCACCTAGCCCTATTTATACATGCATACACACACACTACACCCTCTTGGACACTTATAATCTGCACTTAGAAAGAGAGAGAGAGATAGGATATGAGGGATACATGGAGATAGAGAAGAAGAATTAGGAGGAAGTCTTCACCATTGAAGTTGAGTTTAAGCTTCCTAAAGCTGAAATTCAACTTTGAAGCTAAATTTCAAGCTTTGGTGAGTATTCTAACTCATTTTAGAACCTATGTAGTACGTAGTAAATGTTTAGTAAGTGTTTGATGCTGTATTTAGGTTCTATTCAACTTGCAAGTCAAATCTTTAAATCTGAGAAACAGAAACCTCCAGCAGAATGTAGTTCAGTAAAATGAGTGTTTTAAGCAGCTCCGAAATCTGAATCAATCTAGGTTTTTCTGTGGATAAAGATAACTCATTTATCTACAAATCACTCTTCTATAGCTCAGTCTAAAAATCACATCTTCATAGGTGAAATGTACATACAACACAGTACTTTAAATTTGAGAAACAGAAACCTCTAGCAGAATGTAGTTTAGTAAAATGAGTGTTTAAAGCAGCTCCGAAATATGAATGAAGCTAGGTTTTTTTGTGGATAAAGCTAACTCATTTATCTACAAAAGACTATAACTATTGCTCATTCTGAAAATCACTTCTTCATAGGTGAAATGTACATACAATGCAGTACTTTAAATCTGAGAAACAGAAACCTCCAGCAGATTGTAATTTAGTAAAATGAGTGTTTTAAGCAGCTCCGAAATCTGAATCAAGTTAGCTTTTTTTGTGGACAAAGCTAACTCAATTATCTACAAATAACTCTTCTAAATCTTAGTCTAGGTTTTTTGTGGATAAAGCTAACTGAGTTATCTATAAATAACTCTTCTATTGCACAGTCTAAAAATCAATTCTTAATAAGTGAAATGTACATACAATGCAGTACTTTAAATCTATGAAACAGAAACCTTTAGCAGAATGTAGTTTAGTAAAATGAGTGTTTTAAGCAGTTCCAAAATCTGAATCAAGCTAGGTTTTTTTGTAGACAAAGCTAACTCATTTATCTACAAATAACTCTTGTATAGCTCAGTCTAGAAATCAATCCTTCATTGGTGAAATGCATGTACACCACGGTTTTTTGAATCTGGAAAATAGAAACTTTCAGCAGAACATAGTTTAGTAAAATGAACTTTTGGAGCAGCTCAAAAATAGGAATGTGGGTAGTTTTTTTTGTGCAGAAAGCTAACTCATTTATATACAAATAACTCTTCTAGATCATAGTCTAGATTTCGAGGATGAAATCCTGTAATAGGTGGTAGAAGATGTAATACTTGTAATTTTTTTTTCTTTAATAATATTAGTTTCCGAATTTTTGGCATTTGACTGTCTAACTTTATATTATTTTAATTACATGACGATATTGACGTGTCATAGTGTTAGTAATTGGACAGTAGGCACCGTACCGGCTTGATCGTAATAAGACTTAAATTAGTTCCTTACCTGTACCCAGACATTAGAAATAATACCCAGATGCATGTAAATCGAGACCGACACATATATCGAGGAACTTATGCACGTAAATTAAGAAAGTGGCACAAAACCTAAGGTGGGACCCACCACTACCGGCCACATGGTGACACATGCAATACCCTAGACACATGTCAATTGTTTCTTTGCCACTTGTCTACATGTTGGACACTTGTCCATGCATGCAACACCCTAACACATGCATGAAGACACCAAGCAACCACCTAGCCCTATTTATACATGCATACACACACACTACACCCTCTTGGACACTTATAATCTGCCCTTAGAAAGAGAGAGAGAGATAGGATATGAGAGATACATGGAGATAGAGAAGAAGAATTAGGAGAAAGTCTTAACCATTGAAGTTGAGTTTAAGCTTCCTAAAGCTGAAATTCAACTTTGAAGCTAAATTTCAAGCTTTGGTGAGTATTCTAACTCATTTTAGAACCTATGTATTACATAGTAAATGTTTAGTAAGTGTTTGATGCTGTATTTAGGTTCTATTCAACTTGCAAGTCAAATCTTTAAATCTGAGAAACAGAAACCTCCAGCAGAATGTAGTTCAGTAAAATGAGTGTTTTAAGCAGCTCAGAAATCTGAATCAATCTAGGTTTTTCTGTGGATAAAGATAACTCATTTATCTACAAATCACTCTTCTATAGCTCAGTCTAAAAATCACATCTTCATAGGTGAAATGTACATACAACACAGTACTTTAAATTTGAGAAACAGAAACCTCTAGCAGAATGTAGTTTAGTAAAATGAGTGTTTAAAGCAGCTCCGAAATATGAATGAAGCTTGGTTTTTTTGTGGATAATGCTAACTCATTTATCTACAAAAAACTATAACTATTGCTCAGTCTGAAAATCACTTCTTCATAGGTGAAATGTACATACAATGCAGTACTTTAAATCTGAGAAACAGAAACCTCCAGCAGATTGTAATTTAGTAAAATGAGTGTTTTAAGCAGCTCCGAAATCTGAATCAAGCTAGCTTTTTTTGTGGACAAAGCTAACTCAATTATCTACAAATAACTCTTCTAAATCTTAGTCTAGGTTTTTTGTGGATAAAGCTAACTGAGTTATCTATAAATAACTCTTCTATTGCACAGTCTAAAAATCAATTCTTCATAAGTGAAATGTACATACAATGCAGTACTTTAAATCTAAGAAACAGAAACCTTTAGCAGAATGTAGTTTAGTAAAATGAGTGTTTTAAGCAGTTCCAAAATCTGAATCAAGCTAGGTTTTTTTGTAGACAAAGCTAACTCATTTATCTACAAATAACTCTTGTATAGCTCTGTCTAGAAATCAATCCTTCATTGGTGAAATGCATGTACACCGCGGTCTTTTGAATCTGGAAAATAGAAACTTTCAGCAGAACATAGTTTAGTAAAATGAACTTTTGGAGCAGCTCAAAAATAGGAATGTGGGTAGTTTTTTTTGTGAAGAAAGCTAACTCATTTACATACAAATAACTCTTCTAGATCATAGTCTAGATTTCGAGGATGAAATCCTGTAATAGGTGGTAGAAGATGTAATACTTGTAATTTTTTTTTCTTTAATAATATTAGTTTCCGAATTTTTGGCATTTGACTGTCTAACTTTATATTATTTTAATTACATGACGATATTGACGTGTCATAGTGTTAGTAATTGGACAGTAGGCACCGTACCGGCTTGATCGTAATAAGACTTAAATTAGTTCCTTACCTGTACCCAGACATTAGAAATAATACCCAGATGCATGTAAATCGAGACCGACACATATATCGAGGAACTTATGCACGTAAATTGAGAAAGTGGCACAAAACCTAAGGTGGGACCCACCACTACCGGCCACATGGTGACACATGCAATACCCTAGACACATGTCAATTGTTTCTTTGCCACTTGTCTACATGTTGGACACTTGTCCATGCATGCAACACCCTAACACATGCATGAAGACACCAAGCAACCACCTAGCCCTATTTATACATGCATACACACACACTACACCCTCTTGGACACTTATAATCTGCCCTTAGAAAGAGAGAGAGAGAGATAGGATATGAGAGATACATGGAGATAGAGAAGAAGAATTAGGAGAAAGTCTTAACCATTGAAGTTGAGTTTAAGCTTCCTAAAGCTGAAATTCAACTTTGAAGCTAAATTTCAAGCTTTGGTGAGTATTCTAACTCATTTTAGAACCTATGTATTACATAGTAAATGTTTAGTAAGTGTTTGATGCTGTATTTAGGTTCTATTCAACTTGCAAGTCAAATCTTTAAATCTGAGAAACAGAAACCTCCAGCAGAATGTAGTTCAGTAAAATGAGTGTTTTAAGCAGCTCAGAAATCTGAATCAATCTAGGTTTTTCTGTGGATAAAGATAACTCATTTATCTACAAATCACTCTTCTATAGCTCAGTCTAAAAATCACATCTTCATAGGTGAAATGTACATACAACACAGTACTTTAAATTTGAGAAACAGAAACCTCTAGCAGAATGTAGTTTAGTAAAATGAGTGTTTAAAGCAGCTCCGAAATATGAATGAAGCTTGGTTTTTTTGTGGATAATGCTAACTCATTTATCTACAAAAAACTATAACTATTGCTCAGTCTGAAAATCACTTCTTCATAGGTGAAATGTACATACAATGCAGTACTTTAAATCTGAGAAACAGAAACCTCCAGCAGATTGTAATTTAGTAAAATGAGTGTTTTAAGCAGCTCCGAAATCTGAATCAAGCTAGCTTTTTTTGTGGACAAAGCTAACTCAATTATCTACAAATAACTCTTCTAAATCTTAGTCTAGGTTTTTTGTGGATAAAGCTAACTGAGTTATCTATAAATAACTCTTCTATTGCACAGTCTAAAAATCAATTCTTCATAAGTGAAATGTACATACAATGCAGTACTTTAAATCTAAGAAACAGAAACCTTTAGCAGAATGTAGTTTAGTAAAATGAGTGTTTTAAGCAGTTCCAAAATCTGAATCAAGCTAGGTTTTTTTGTAGACAAAGCTAACTCATTTATCTACAAATAACTCTTGTATAGCTCTGTCTAGAAATCAATCCTTCATTGGTGAAATGCATGTACACCGCGGTCTTTTGAATCTGGAAAATAGAAACTTTCAGCAGAACATAGTTTAGTAAAATGAACTTTTGGAGCAGCTCAAAAATAGGAATGTGGGTAGTTTTTTTTGTGAAGAAAGCTAACTCATTTACATACAAATAACTCTTCTAGATCATAGTCTAGATTTCGAGGATGAAATCCTGTAATAGGTGGTAGAAGATGTAATACTTGTAATTTTTTTTTCTTTAATAATATTAGTTTCCGAATTTTTGGCATTTGACTGTCTAACTTTATATTATTTTAATTACATGACGATATTGACGTGTCATAGTGTTAGTAATTGGACAGTAGGCACCGTACCGGCTTGATCGTAATAAGACTTAAATTAGTTCCTTACCTGTACCCAGACATTAGAAATAATACCCAGATGCATGTAAATCGAGACCGACACATATATCGAGGAACTTATGCACGTAAATTGAGAAAGTGGCACAAAACCTAAGGTGGGACCCACCACTACCGGCCACATGGTGACACATGCAATACCCTAGACACATGTCAATTGTTTCTTTGCCACTTGTCTACATGTTGGACACTTGTCCATGCATGCAACACCCTAACACATGCATGAAGACACCAAGCAACCACCTAGCCCTATTTATACATGCATACACACACACTACACCCTCTTGGACACTTATAATCTGCCCTTAGAAAGAGAGAGAGAGAGATAGGATATGAGAGATACATGGAGATAGAGAAGAAGAATTAGGAGAAAGTCTTAACCATTGAAGTTGAGTTTAAGCTTCCTAAAGCTGAAATTCAACTTTGAAGCTAAATTTCAAGCTTTGGTGAGTATTCTAACTCATTTTAGAACCTATGTATTACATAGTAAATGTTTAGTAAGTGTTTGATGCTGTATTTAGGTTCTATTCAACTTGCAAGTCAAATCTTTAAATCTGAGAAACAGAAACCTCCAGCAGAATGTAGTTCAGTAAAATGAGTGTTTTAAGCAGCTCAGAAATCTGAATCAATCTAGGTTTTTCTGTGGATAAAGATAACTCATTTATCTACAAATCACTCTTCTATAGCTCAGTCTAAAAATCACATCTTCATAGGTGAAATGTACATACAACACAGTACTTTAAATTTGAGAAACAGAAACCTCTAGCAGAATGTAGTTTAGTAAAATGAGTGTTTAAAGCAGCTCCGAAATATGAATGAAGCTTGGTTTTTTTGTGGATAATGCTAACTGATTTATCTACAAAAAACTATAACTATTGCTCAGTCTGAAAATCACTTCTTCATAGGTGAAATGTACATACAATGCAGTACTTTAAATCTGAGAAACAGAAACCTCCAGCAGATTGTAATTTAGTAAAATGAGTGTTTTAAGCAGCTCCGAAATCTGAATCAAGCTAGCTTTTTTTGTGGACAAAGCTAACTCAATTATCTACAATTAACTCTTCTAAATCTTAGTCTAGGTTTTTTGTGGATAAAGCTAACTGAGTTATCTATAAATAACTCTTCTATTGCACAGTCTAAAAATCAATTCTTCATAAGTGAAATGTACATACAATGCAGTACTTTAAATCTAAGAAACAGAAACCTTTAGCAGAATGTAGTTTAGTAAAATGAGTGTTTTAAGCAGTTCCAAAATCTGAATCAAGCTAGGTTTTTTTGTAGACAAAGCTAACTCATTTATCTACAAATAACTCTTGTATAGCTCTGTCTAGAAATTAATCCTTCATTGGTGAAATGCATGTACACCGCGGTGTTTTGAATCTGGAAAATAGAAACTTTCAGCAGAACATAGTTTAGTAAAATGAACTTTTGGAGCAGCTCAAAAATAGGAATGTGGGTAGTTTTTTTTGTGAAGAAAGCTAACTCATTTATATACAAATAACTCTTCTAGATCATAGTCTAGATTTCGAGGATGAAATCCTGTAATAGGTGGTAGAAGATGTAATACTTGTAATTTTTTTTTCTTTAATAATATTAGTTTCCGAATTTTTGGCATTTGACTGTCTAACTTTATATTATTTTAATTACATGACGATATTGACGTGTCATAGTGTTAGTAATTGGACAGTAGGCACCGTACCGGCTTGATCGTAATAAGACTTAAATTAGTTCCTTACCTGTACCCAGACATTAGAAATAATACCCAGATGCATGTAAATCGAGACCGACACATATATCGAGGAACTTATGCACGTAAATTGAGAAAGTGGCACAAAACCTAAGGTGGGACCCACCACTACCGGCCACATGGTGACACATGCAATACCCTAGACACATGTCAATTGTTTCTTTGCCACTTGTCTACATGTTGGACACTTGTCCATGCATGCAACACCCTAACACATGCATGAAGACACCAAGCAACCACCTAGCCCTATTTATACATGCATACACACACACTACACCCTCTTGGACACTTATAATCTGCCCTTAGAAAGAGAGAGAGAGATAGGATATGAGAGATACATGGAGATAGAGAAGAAGAATTAGGAGAAAGTCTTAACCATTGAATTTGAGTTTAAGCTTCCTAAAGCTGAAATTCAACTTTGAAGCTAAATTTCAAGCTTTGGTGAGTATTCTAACTCATTTTAGAACCTATGTAGTACATAGTAAATGTTTAGTAAGTGTTTGATGCTGTATTTAGGTTCTATTCAACTTGCAAGTCAAATTTTTAAATCTGAGAAACAGAAACCTCCAGCAGAATGTAGTTCAGTAAAATGAGTGTTTTAAGCAGCTCAGAAATCTGAATCAATCTAGGTTTTTCTGTGGATAAAGATAACTCATTTATCTACAAATCACTCTTCTATAGCTCAGTCTAAAAATCACATCTTCATAGGTGAAATGTACATACAACACAGTACTTTAAATTTGAGAAACAGAAACCTCTAGCAGAATGTAGTTTAGTAAAATGAGTGTTTAAAGCAGCTCCGAAATATGAATGAAGCTTGGTTTTTTTGTGGATAATGCTAACTCATTTATCTACAAAAAACTATAACTATTGCTCAGTCTGAAAATCACTTCTTCATAGGTGAAATGTACATACAATGCAGTACTTTAAATCTGAGAAACAGAAACCTCCAGCAGATTGTAATTTAGTAAAATGAGTGTTTTAAGCAGCTCCGAAATCTGAATCAAGCTAGCTTTTTTTGTGGACAAAGCTAACTCAATTATCTACAATTAACTCTTCTAAATCTTAGTCTAGGTTTTTTGTGGATAAAGCTAACTGAGTTATCTATAAATAACTCTTTTATTGCACAGTCTAAAAATCAATTCTTCATAAGTGAAATGTACATACAATGCAGTACTTTAAATCTAAGAAACAGAAACCTTTAGCAGAATGTAGTTTAGTAAAATGAGTGTTTTAAGCAGTTCCAAAATCTGAATCAAGCTAGGTTTTTTTGTAGACAAAGCTAACTCATTTATCTACAAATAACTCTTGTATAGCTCAGTCTAGAAATTAATCCTTCATTGGTGAAATGCATGTACACCGCGGTGTTTTGAATCTGGAAAATAGAAACTTTCAGCAGAACATAGTTTAGTAAAATGAACTTTTGGAGCAGCTCAAAAATAGGAATGTGGGTAGTTTTTTTTGTGAAGAAAGCTAACTCATTTATATACAAATAACTCTTCTAGATCATAGTCTAGATTTCGAGGATGAAATCCTGTAATAGGTGGTAGAAGATGTAATACTTGTAATTTTTTTTTCTTTAATAATGTTAGTTTCCGAATTTTTGGCATTTGACTGTCTAACTTTATATTATTTTAATTACATGACGATATTGACGTGTCATAGTGTTAGTAATTGGACAGTAGGCACCGTACCGGGTTGATCGTAATAAGACTTAAATTAGTTCCTTACCTGTACCCAGACATTAGAAATAATACCCAGATGCATGTAAATCGAGACCGACACATATATCGAGGAACTTATGCACGTAAATTGAGAAAATGGCACAAAACCTAAGGTGGGACCCACCACTACCGGCCACATGGTGACACATGCAATACCCTAGACACATGTCAATTGTTTCTTTGCCACTTGTCTACATGTTGGACACTTGTCCATGCATGCAACACCCTAACACATGCATGAAGACACCAAGCAACCACCTAGCCCTATTTATACATGCATACACACACACTACACCCTCTTGGACACTTATAATCTGCCCTTAGAAAGAGAGAGAGAGATAGGATATGAGAGATACATGGAGATAGAGAAGAAGAATTAGGAGAAAGTCTTAACCATTGAAGTTGAGTTTAAGCTTCCTAAAGCTGAAATTCAACTTTGAAGCTAAATTTCAAGCTTTGGTGAGTATTCTAACTCATTTTAGAACCTATGTAGTACGTAGTAAATGTTTAGTAAGTGTTTGATGCTGTATTTAGGTTCTATTCAACTTGCAAGTCAAATCTTTAAATCTGAGAAACAGAAACCTCCAGCAGAATGTAGTTCAGTAAAATGAGTGTTTTAAGCAGCTCCGAAATCTGAATCAATCTAGGTTTTTCTGTGGATAAAGATAACTCATTTATCTACAAATCACTCTTCTATAGCTCAGTCTAAAAATCACATCTTCATAGGTGAAATGTACATACAACACAGTACTTTAAATTTGAGAAACAGAAACCTCTAGCAGAATGTAGTTTAGTAAAATGAGTGTTTAAAGCAGCTCCGAAATATGAATGAAGCTAGGTTTTTTTGTTGATAAAGCTAACTCATTTATCTACAAAAAACTATAACTATTGCACATTCTGAAAATCACTTCTTCATAGGTGAAATGTACATACAATGCAGTACTTTAAATCTGAGAAACAGAAACCTCCAGCAGATTGTAATTTAGTAAAATGAGTGTTTTAAGCAGCTCCGAAATCTGAATCAAGTTAGCTTTTTTTGTGGACAAAGCTAACTCAATTATCTACAAATAACTCTTCTAAATCTTAGTCTAGGTTTTTTGTGGATAAAGCTAACTGAGTTATCTATAAATAACTCTTCTATTGCACAGTCTAAAAATCAATTCTTCATAAGTGAAAAGTACATACAATTCAGTACTTTAAATCTATGAAACAGAAACCTTTAGCAGAATGTAGTTTAGTAAAATGAGTGTTTTAAGCAGTTCCAAAATCTGAATCAAGCTAGGTTTTTTTGTAGACAAAGCTAACTCATTTATCTACAAATAACTCTTGTATAGCTCAGTCTAGAAATCAATCCTTCATTGGTGAAATGCATGTACACCACGGTGTTTTGAATCTGGAAAATAGAAACTTTCAGCAGAACATAGTTTAGTAAAATGAACTTTTGGAGCAGCTCAAAAATAGGAATGTGGGTAGTTTTTTTTGTGAAGAAAGCTAAATCATTTATATACAAATAACTCTTCTAGATCATAGTCTAGATTTCGAGGATGAAATCCTGTAATAGGTGGTAGAAGATGTAATACTTGTAATTTTTTTTTCTTTAATAATATTAGTTTCCGAATTTTTGGCATTTGACTGTCTAACTTTATATTATTTTAATTACATGACGATATTGACGTGTCATAGTGTTAGTAATTGGACAGTAGGCACCGTACCGGCTTGATCGTAATAAGACTTAAATTAGTTCCTTACCTGTACCCAGACATTAGAAATAATACCCAGATGCATGTAAATCGAGACCGACACATATATCGAGGAACTTATGCACGTAAATTGAGAAAGTGGCACAAAACCTAAGGTGGGACCCACCACTACCGGCCACATGGTGACACATGCAATACCCTAGACACATGTCAATTGTTTCTTTGCCACTTGTCTACATGTTGGACACTTGTCCATGCATGCAACACCCTAACACATGCATGAAGACACCAAGCAACCACCTAGCCCTATTTATACATGCATACACACACACTACACCCTCTTGGACACTTATAATCTGCCCTTAGAAAGAGAGAGAGAGATAGGATATGAGAGATACATGGAGATAGAGAAGAAGAATTAGGAGAAAGTCTTAACCATTGAAGTTGAGTTTAAGCTTCCTAAAGCTGAAATTCAACTTTGAAGCTAAATTTCAAGCTTTGGTGAGTATTCTAACTCATTTTAGAACCTATGTAGTACGTAGTAAATGTTTAGTAAGTGTTTGATGCTGTATTTAGGTTCTATTCAACTTGCAAGTCAAATCTTTAAATCTGAGAAACAGAAACCTCCAGCAGAATGTAGTTCAGTAAAATGAGTGTTTTAAGCAGCTCCGAAATCTGAATCAATCTAGGTTTTTCTGTGGATAAAGATAACTCATTTATCTACAAATCACTCTTCTATAGCTCAGTCTAAAAATCACATCTTCATAGGTGAAATGTACATACAACACAGTACTTTAAATTTGAGAAACAGAAACCTCTAGCAGAATGTAGTTTAGTAAAATGAGTGTTTAAAGCAGCTCCGAAATATGAATGAAGCTAGGTTTTTTTGTTGATAAAGCTAACTCATTTATCTACAAAAAACTATAACTATTGCACATTCTGAAAATCACTTCTTCATAGGTGAAATGTACATACAATGCAGTACTTTAAATCTGAGAAACAGAAACCTCCAGCAGATTGTAATTTAGTAAAATGAGTGTTTTAAGCAGCTCCGAAATCTGAATCAAGTTAGCTTTTTTTGTGGACAAAGCTAACTCAATTATCTACAAATAACTCTTCTAAATCTTAGTCTAGGTTTTTTGTGGATAAAGTTAACTGAGTTATCTATAAATAACTCTTCTATTGCACAGTCTAAAAATCAATTCTTCATAAGTGAAAAGTACATACAATTCAGTACTTTAAATCTATGAAACAGAAACCTTTAGCAGAATGTAGTTTAGTAAAATGAGTGTTTTAAGCAGTTCCAAAATCTGAATCAAGCTAGGTTTTTTTGTAGACAAAGCTAACTCATTTATCTACAAATAACTCTTGTATAGCTCAGTCTAGAAATCAATCCTTCATTGGTGAAATGCATGTACACCACGGTGTTTTGAATCTGGAAAATAGAAACTTTCAGCAGAACATAGTTTAGTAAAATGAACTTTTGGAGCAGCTCAAAAATAGGAATGTGGGTAGTTTTTTTTGTGAAGAAAGCTAAATCATTTATATACAAATAACTCTTCTAGATCATAGTCTAGATTTCGAGGATGCAATCCTGTAATAGGTGGTAGAAGATGTAATACTTGTAATTTTTTTTTCTTTAATAATATTAGTTTCCGAATTTTTGGCATTTGACTGTCTAACTTTATATTATTTTAATTACATGACGATATTGACGTGTCATAGTGTTAGTAATTGGACAGTAGGCACCGTACCGGCTTGATCGTAATAAGACTTAAATTAGTTCCTTACCTGTACCCAGACATTAGAAATAATACCCAGATGCATGTAAATCGAGACCGACACATATATCGAGGAACTTATGCACGTAAATTGAGAAAGTGGCACAAAACCTAAGGTGGGACCCACCACTACCGGCCACATGGTGACACATGCAATACCCTAGACACATGTCAATTGTTTCTTTGCCACTTGTCTACATGTTGGACACTTGTCCATGCATGCAACACCCTAACACATGCATGAAGACACCAAGCAACCACCTAGCCCTATTTATACATGCATACACACACACTACACCCTCTTGGACACTTATAATCTGCCCTTAGAAAGAGAGAGAGAGATAGGATATGAGAGATACATGGAGATAGAGAAGAAGAATTAGGAGAAAGTCTTAACCATTGAAGTTGAGTTTAAGCTTCCTAAAGCTGAAATTCAACTTTGAAGCTAAATTTCAAGCTTTGGTGAGTATTCTAACTCATTTTAGAACCTATGTAGTACGTAGTAAATGTTTAGTAAGTGTTTGATGCTGTATTTAGGTTCTATTCAACTTGCAAGTCAAATCTTTAAATCTGAGAAACAGAAACCTCCAGCAGAATGTAGTTCAGTAAAATGAGTGTTTTAAGCAGCTCCGAAATCTGAATCAATCTAGGTTTTTCTGTGGATAAAGATAACTCATTTATCTACAAATCACTCTTCTATAGCTCAGTCTAAAAATCACATCTTCATAGGTGAAATGTACATACAACACAGTACTTTAAATTTGAGAAACAGAAACCTCTAGCAGAATGTAGTTTAGTAAAATGAGTGTTTAAAGCAGCTCCGAAATATGAACGAAGCTTGGTTTTTTTGTGGATAATGCTAACTCATTTATCTACAAAAAACTATAACTATTGCTCAGTCTGAAAATCACTTCTTCATAGGTGAAATGTACATACAATGCAGTACTTTAAATCTGAGAAACAGAAACCTCCAGCAGATTGTAATTTAGTAAAATGAGTGTTTTAAGCAGCTCCGAAATCTGAATCAAGCTAGCTTTTTTTGTGGACAAAGCTAACTCAATTATCTACAAATAACTCTTCTAAATCTTAGTCTAGGTTTTTTGTGGATAAAGCTAACTGAGTTATCTATAAATAACTCTTCTATTGCACAGTCTAAAAATCAATTCTTCATAAGTGAAATGTACATACAATGCAGTACTTTAAATCTAAGAAACAGAAACCTTTAGCAGAATGTAGTTTAGTAAAATGAGTGTTTTAAGCAGTTCCAAAATCTGAATCAAGCTAGGTTTTTTTGTAGACAAAGCTAACTCATTTATCTACAAATAACTCTTGTATAGCTCAGTCTAGAAATTAATCCTTCATTGGTGAAATGCATGTACACCGCGGTGTTTTGAATCTGGAAAATAGAAACTTTCAGCAGAACATAGTTTAGTAAAATGAACTTTTGGAGCAGCTCAAAAATAGGAATGTGGGTAGTTTTTTTTGTGAAGAAAGCTAACTCATTTATATACAAATAACTCTTCTAGATCATAGTCTAGATTTCGAGGATGAAATCCTGTAATAGGTGGTAGAAGATGTAATACTTGTAATTTTTTTTTCTTTAATAATATTAGTTTCCGAATTTTTGGCATTTGACTGTCTAACTTTATATTATTTTAATTACATGACGATATTGACGTGTCATAGTGTTAGTAATTGGACAGTAGGCACCGTACCGGGTTGATCATAATAAGACTTAAATTAGTTCCTTACCTGTACCCAGACATTAGAAATAATACCCAGATGCATGTAAATCGAGACCGACACATATATCGAGGAACTTATGCACGTAAATTAAGAAAGTGGCACAAAACCTAAGGTGGGACCCACCACTACCGGCCACATGGTGACACATGCAATACCCTGGACATATGTCAATTGTTTCTTTGCCACTTGTCTACATGTTGGACACTTGTCCATGCATGCAACACCCAAACACATGCATGAAGACACCAAGCAACCACCTAGCCCTATTTATACATTCATACACACACACTACACCCTCTTGGACACTTATAATCTGCCCTTAGAAAGAGAGAGAGAGATAGGATATGAGAGATACATGGAGATAGAGAAGAAGAATTAGGAGAAAGTCTTAACCATTGAAGTTGAGTTTAAGCTTCCTAAAGCTGAAATTCAACTTTGAAGCTAAATTTCAAGCTTTGGTGAGTATTCTAACTCATTTTAGAACCTATGTAGTACGTAGTAAATGTTTAGTAAGTGTTTGATGCTGTATTTAGGTTCTATTCAACTTGCAAGTCAAATCTTTAAATCTGAGAAACAGAAACCTCCAGCAGAATGTAGTTCAGTAAAATGAGTGTTTTAAGCAGCTCCGAAATCTGAATCAATCTAGGTTTTTCTGTGGATAAAGATAACTCATTTATCTACAAATCACTCTTCTATAGCTCAGTCTAAAAATCACATCTTCATAGGTGAAATGTACATACAACACAGTACTTTAAATTTGAGAAACAGAAACCTCTAGCAGAATGTAGTTTAGTAAAATGAGTGTTTAAAGCAGCTCCGAAATATGAATGAAGCTAGATTTTTTGTGGATAAAGCTAACTCATTTATCTACAAAAAACTATAACTATTGCTCATTCTGAAAATCACTTCTTCATAGGTGAAATGTACATACAATGCAGTACTTTAAATCTGAGAAACAGAAACCTCCAGCAGATTGTAATTTAGTAAAATGAGTGTTTTAAGCAGCTCCGAAATCTGAATCAAGTTAGCTTTTTTTGTGGACAAAGCTAACTCAATTATCTACAAATAACTCTTCTAAATCTTAGTCTAGGTTTTTTGTGGATAAAGCTAACTGAGTTATCTATAAATAACTCTTCTATTGCACAGTCTAAAAATCAATTCTTCATAAGTGAAATGTACATACAATGCAGTACTTTAAATCTAAGAAACAGAAACCTTTAGCAGAATGTAGTTTAGTAAAATGAGTGTTTTAAGCAGTTCCAAAATCTGAATCAAGCTAGGTTTTTTTGTAGACAAAGCTAACTCATTTATCTACAAATAACTCTTGTATAGCTCAGTCTAGAAATCAATCCTTCATTGGTGAAATGCATGTACACCACGGTCTTTTGAATCTGGAAAATAGAAACTTTCAGCAGAACATAGTTTAGTAAAATGAACTTTTGGAGCAGCTCAAAAATAGGAATGTGGGTAGTTTTTTTTGTGAAGAAAGCTAACTCATTTATATACAAATAACTCTTCTAGATCATAGTCTAGATTTCGAGGATGAAATCCTGTAATAGGTGGTAGAAGATGTAATACTTGTAATTTTTTTTTCTTTAATAATATTAGTTTCCGAATTTTTGGCATTTGACTGTCTAACTTTATATTATTTTAATTACATGACGATATTGACGTGTCATAGTGTTAGTAATTGGACAGTAGGCACCGTACCGGCTTGATCGTAATAAGACTTAAATTAGTTCCTTACCTGTACCCAGACATTAGAAATAATACCCAGATGCATGTAAATCTAGACCGACACATATATCGAGGAACTTATGAACGTAAATTGAGAAAGTGGCACAAAACCTAAGGTGGGACCCACCACTACCGGCCACATGGTGACACATGCAATACCCTAGACACATGTCAATTGTTTCTTTGCCACTTGTCTACATGTTGGACACTTGTCCATGCATGCAACACCCTAACACATGCATGAAGACACCAAACAACCACCTAGCCCTATTTATACATGCATACACACACACTACACCCTCTTGGACACTTATAATCTGCCCTTAGAAAGAGAGAGAGAGATAGGATATGAGAGATACATGGAGATAGAGAAGAAGAATTAGGAGAAAGTCTTAACCATTGAAGTTGAGTTTAAGCTTCCTAAAGCTGAAATTCAACTTTGAAGCTAAATTTCAAGCTTTGGTGAGTATTCTAACTCATTTTAGAACCTATGTAGTACGTAGTAAATGTTTAGTAAGTGTTTGATGCTGTATTTAGGTTCTATTCAACTTGCAAGTCAAATCTTTAAATCTGAGAAACAGAAACCTCCAGCAGAATGTAGTTCAGTAAAATGAGTGTTTTAAGCAGCTCCGAAATCTGAATCAATCTAGGTTTTTCTGTGGATAAAGATAACTCATTTATCTACAAATCACTCTTCTATAGCTCAGTCTAAAAATCACATCTTCATAGGTGAAATGTACATACAACACAGTACTTTAAATTTGAGAAACAGAAACCTCTAGCAGAATGTAGTTTAGTAAAATGAGTGTTTAAAGCAGCTCCGAAATATGAACGAAGCTTGGTTTTTTTGTGGATAATGCTAACTCATTTATCTACAAAAAACTATAACTATTGCTCAGTCTGAAAATCACTTCTTCATAGGTGAAATGTACATACAATGCAGTACTTTAAATCTGAGAAACAGAAACCTCCAGCAGATTGTAATTTAGTAAAATGAGTGTTTTAAGCAGCTCCGAAATCTGAATCAAGCTAGCTTTTTTTGTGGACAAAGCTAACTCAATTATCTACAAATAACTCTTCTAAATCTTAGTCTAGGTTTTTTGTGGATAAAGCTAACTGAGTTATCTATAAATAACTCTTCTATTGCACAGTCTAAAAATCAATTCTTCATAAGTGAAATGTACATACAATGCAGTACTTTAAATCTAAGAAACAGAAACCTTTAGCAGAATGTAGTTTAGTAAAATGAGTGTTTTAAGCAGTTCCAAAATCTGAATCAAGCTAGGTTTTTTTGTAGACAAAGCTAACTCATTTATCTACAAATAACTCTTGTATAGCTCAGTCTAGAAATTAATCCTTCATTGGTGAAATGCATGTACACCGCGGTGTTTTGAATCTGGAAAATAGAAACTTTCAGCAGAACATAGTTTAGTAAAATGAACTTTTGGAGCAGCTTGATTCAGATTTTGGGTAGTTTTTTTTGTGAAGAAAGCTAACTCATTTATATACAAATAACTCTTCTAGATCATAGTCTAGATTTCGAGGATGAAATCCTGTAATAGGTGGTAGAAGATGTAATACTTGTAATTTTTTTTTCTTTAATAATATTAGTTTCCGACTTTTTGGCATTTGACTGTCTAACTTTATATTATTTTAATTACATGACGATATTGACGTGTCATAGTGTTAGTAATTGGACAGTAGGCACCGTACCGGCTTGATCGTAATAAGACTTAAATTAGTTCCTTACCTGTACCCAGACATTAGAAATAATACCCAGATGCATGTAAATCTAGACCGACACATATATCGAGGAACTTATGAACGTAAATTGAGAAAGTGGCACAAAACCTAAGGTGGGACCCACCACTACCGGCCACATGGTGACACATGCAATACCCTAGACACATGTCAATTGTTTCTTTGCCACTTGTCTACATGTTGGACACTTGTCCATGCATGCAACACCCTAACACATGCATGAAGACACCAAACAACCACCTAGCCCTATTTATACATGCATACACACACACTACACCCTCTTGGACACTTATAATCTGCCCTTAGAAAGAGAGAGAGAGATAGGATATGAGAGATACATGGAGATAGAGAAGAAGAATTAGGAGAAAGTCTTAACCATTGAAGTTGAGTTTAAGCTTCCTAAAGCTGAAATTCAACTTTGAAGCTAAATTTCAAGCTTTGGTGAGTATTCTAACTCATTTTAGAACCTATGTAGTACGTAGTAAATGTTTAGTAAGTGTTTGATGCTGTATTTAGGTTCTATTCAACTTGCAAGTCAAATCTTTAAATCTGAGAAACAGAAACCTCCAGCAGAATGTAGTTCAGTAAAATGAGTGTTTTAAGCAGCTCCGAAATCTGAATCAATCTAGGTTTTTCTGTGGATAAAGATAACTCATTTATCTACAAATCACTCTTCTATAGCTCAGTCTAAAAATCACATCTTCATAGGTGAAATGTACATACAACACAGTACTTTAAATTTGAGAAACAGAAACCTCTAGCAGAATGTAGTTTAGTAAAATGAGTGTTTAAAGCAGCTCCGAAATATGAACGAAGCTTGGTTTTTTTGTGGATAATGCTAACTCATTTATCTACAAAAAACTATAACTATTGCTCAGTCTGAAAATCACTTCTTCATAGGTGAAATGTACATACAATGCAGTACTTTAAATCTGAGAAACAGAAACCTCCAGCAGATTGTAATTTAGTAAAATGAGTGTTTTAAGCAGCTCCGAAATCTGAATCAAGCTAGCTTTTTTTGTGGACAAAGCTAACTCAATTATCTACAAATAACTCTTCTAAATCTTAGTCTAGGTTTTTTGTGGATAAAGCTAACTGAGTTATCTATAAATAACTCTTCTATTGCACAGTCTAAAAATCAATTCTTCATAAGTGAAATGTACATACAATGCAGTACTTTAAATCTAAGAAACAGAAACCTTTAGCAGAATGTAGTTTAGTAAAATGAGTGTTTTAAGCAGTTCCAAAATCTGAATCAAGCTAGGTTTTTTTGTAGACAAAGCTAACTCATTTATCTACAAATAACTCTTGTATAGCTCAGTCTAGAAATTAATCCTTCATTGGTGAAATGCATGTACACCGCGGTGTTTTGAATCTGGAAAATAGAAACTTTCAGCAGAACATAGTTTAGTAAAATGAACTTTTGGAGCAGCTCAAAAATAGGAATGTGGGTGGTTTTTTTTGTGAAGAAAGCTAACTCATTTATATACAAATAACTCTTCTAGATCATAGTCTAGATTTCGAGGATGAAATCCTGTAATAGGTGGTAGAAGATGTAATACTTGTAATTTTTTTTTCTTTAATAATATTAGTTTCCGAATTTTTGGCATTTGACTGTCTAACTTTATATTATTTTAATTACATGACGATATTGACGTGTCATAGTGTTAGTAATTGGACAGTAGGCACCGTACCGGGTTGATCATAATAAGACTTAAATTAGTTCCTTACCTGTACCCAGACATTAGAAATAATACCCAGATGCATGTAAATCGAGACCGACACATATATCGAGGAACTTATGCACGTAAATTGAGAAAGTGGCACAAAACCTAAGGTGGGACCCACCACTACCGGCCACATGGTGACACATGCAATACCCTGGACATATGTCAATTGTTTCTTTGCCACTTGTCTACATGTTGGACACTTGTCCATGCATGCAACACCCTAACACATGCATGAAGACACCAAGCAACCACCTAGCCCTATTTATACATGCATACACACACACTACACCCTCTTGGACACTTATAATCTGCACTTAGAAAGAGAGAGAGAGATAGGATATGAGGGATACATGGAGATAGAGAAGAAGAATTAGGAGGAAGTCTTCACCATTGAAGTTGAGTTTAAGCTTCCTAAAGCTCAAATTCAACTTTCAAGCTAAATTTCAAGTTTTGGTGAGTATTGTAACTCACTTTAGAACCTATATAGTATGTAGTAAATATTTAGTAAGTATTTGATGCTGTATTTGAGGTTCTATGCAACTTGCAAGTCAAATCTTTAAATCTGAGAAACAGAAACCTCCAGCAGAATGTAGTTCAGTAAACTGAGTGTTTTAAGAAGCTCCGAAATCTGAATCAATCGACGTGTCATAGTGTTAGTAATTGGATTGTAGGCACCGTACCGGCTTGATTGTAATAAGACTTAAATTAGTTCCTTACTTGTACAAGGACATTAGAAATAATACGCGGTTGCACGTAAATCGAGACCGATAAATATATCGAGGAACTTATTCACATAAACTGAGAAAGTGGCAGAAAACCTAAGGTGGGCCCCACCATGGCCGGCCACATGGTGACACATGCAACACCCTAGACACATGTCACTTGTATCCTTGCCACTTGTCTACATGTTTGACATTTGTCCATGCATGCAACACCATAACACATGCATGAAGACACCTAGCAACCACCTAGCCCTATTTATACATGCATACACACACACTACACCCTCTTGGACACTTATAATCTGCACTTAGAAAGAGAGAGAGAGATAGGATATGAGAGATACATGGAGATAGAGAAGAAGAATTAGGAGAAAGTCTTAACTATTGAAGTTGAGTTGAAGCTTCCTAAAGCTCAAATTCAACTTTCAAGCTAAATTTCAAGCTTTGGTGAGTATTCTAACTCATTTTAGAACCTATGTAGTATGTAGTAAATGATTAGTAAGTGTTTGATGCTGTATTTGAGGTTCTATGCAACTTGCAAGTAAAATCTTTAAATCTGACAAACAGAAACCTCCAGCAGAATGTAGTTCAGTAAAATGAGTATTTTAAGCAGCTCCGAAATCTGAATCAATCTAGGTTTTTTTGTGGATAAAGATAACGCATTTATCTACAAATCACTCATCTATAGCTTAGTTTAAAAATCACATCTTTATAGGTGAAATGTACATACAACGCATTACTTTAAATCTGAGAAACAGAAATCTCCAGTAGAATGTTGTTTAGTAAAATGATTGTTTAAAGCAGCTCCGAAATCTGAATCAAGCTAGGTTTTTTTGTGGATAAAGCTAACTCATTTATCTACAAAAAACCCTTCTATAGATCAGTCTGAAAATCACAGCTTCATAGGTGAAATGTACATACAATGCAGTACTTTAAATCTGAGAAACAAAACCTCCAGCAGATTGTAATTTAGTAAAATGAGTGTTTTGAGCAGCTCTGAAATCTGAATCAAGCTAGGTTTTTTTGTGGATAAATCTAACTAAGTTATCTACAAATAACACTTCTATAGGTCATTCTGAAAATCAACTCTTCATAGGTGAAATGTACATAAAACGCAGTAGTTTAAATCTGAGAAACAGAAACCTCCTGCAGAATGTAGTTTAGTAAAATGAGTTTAGAAAGCAGCTCCGACATCTGAATCAAGCTAGGTTTTGTTGTGGAAAAAGCAAACTCATTTATCTACAAATGTCTCTTATTATAGCTCAGTCTGAAAATCACTTCTTCAAAGGTGATATGTACATACAATGTAGAACTTTAAATCTGAGAAACAGAAACCTCCAACAGAATGCAATTTAGTAAAATGAGTGTTTTAAGCAGCTCCGAAATCAGAATCAAGCTAGGTTTTTTTGTGGATAAAGCTAACTGAGTTATCGACAAATAACTCTTATATTGCTCAGTCTGAAAATCAATTCTTCATAGGTGAAATGTACATACAACGCTGTACTTTAAATCTGAGAAACAGAAACCTCCTGCAGAATGTAGTTTAGTAAAATGAGTTTTGAAAGCAGCTCCGACATCTGAATCAAGCTAGGTTTTTTTTTTTTGATAAAGATAACTCATTTATCTACAAATAACCCTTCTATAGCTCAGTCTAGAAATCAATCCTTCATTGGTGAAATGCATGTACACCGCAGCATTTTGAATCTGGAAAATTGAAACTTTCAGCAGAATATAGTTTAATAAAACGAACTTTTGGAGCAGCTCAAAAATAGGAATGAGGTTAGTTTTTTTTGTGAGAAAAGCTAACTCATTTATATACAAAAAGCTCTTATAAATCTTAGTCTAGATTTCGAGAACGAAATCCTGTAATTGGTGGTAGAAAATGTAATGCCTGTAATTTTTTTTTTCTTTAATAATATTATTTTCAGAATTTTTGGAATTTGACTGTCTAACTTTATATTATTTTAATTACATGACGATATTGACGTGTCATAGTGTTAGTAATTGGATTGTAGGCACCGTACCGGCTTGATTGTAATAAGACTTAAATTAGTTCCTTACTTGTACAAGGACATTAGAAATAATACCCGGTTGCACGTAAATCGAGACCGATAAATATATCGAGGAACTTATTCACATAAACTGAGAAAGTGGCAGAAAACCTAAGGTGGGCCCCACCATGGCCGGCCACATGGTGACACATGCAACACCCTAGACACATGTCACTTGTATCCTTGCCACTTGTCTACATGTTTGACATTTGTCCATGCATGCAACACCATAACACATGCATGAAGACACCTAGCAACCACCTAGCCCTATTTATACATGCATACACACACACTACACCCTCTTGGACACTTATAATCTGCACTTAGAAAGAGAGAGAGATAGGATATGAGAGATACATGGAGATAGAGAAGAAGAGTTAGGAGAAAGACTTAACTATTGAAGTTGAGTTGAAGCTTCCTAAAGTTCAAATTCAACTTTCAAGCTAAATTTCAAGCTTTGGTGAGTATTCTAACTCATTTTAGAACCTATGTAGTATGTAGTAAATGATTAGTAAGTGTTTGATGCTGTATTTGATGTTCTATGCAACTTGCAAGTAAAATCTTTAAATCTGACAAACAGAAACCTCCAGCAGAATGTAGTTCAGTAAAATGAGTGTTTTAAGCAGCTCCGAAATCTGAATCAATCTAGGTTTTTTTGTGGATAAAGATAACGCATTTATCTACAAATCACTCATCTATAGCTTAGTTTAAAAATCACATCTTCATAGGTGAAATGTACATACAATGCATTACTTTAAATCTGAGAAACAGAAACCTCCAGCAGAATGTAGTTTAGTAAAATGAGTGTTTAAAGCAGCTCCGAAATCTGAATCAAGCTAGGTTTTTTTGTGGATAAAGCTAACTCATTTATCTACAAAACACTCTCCTATAGATCAGTCTGAAAATCACATCTTCATAGGTGAAATGTACATACAATGCAGTACTTTAAATCTGAGAAACAAAAACCTCCAGCAGATTGTAAGTTAGTAAAATGAGTATTTTAAGCAGCTCTGAAATCTGAATCAAGCTAGGTTTTATTGTGGATAAAGCTAACTAAGTTATCTACAAATAACACTTCTATAGGTCATTCTGAAAATCAACTCTTCATAGGTGAAATGTACATAAAACGCAGTAGTTTAAATCTGAGAAACAGAAACCTCCTGCAGAATGTAGTTTAGTAAAATGAGTTTTGAAAGCAGCTCCGACATCTGAATCAAGCTAGGTTTTGTTGTGGAAAAAGCAAACTCATTTATCTACAAATGGCTCTTATTATAGCTCAGTCTGAAAATCACTTCTTCAAAGGTGATATGTACATACAAT
This sequence comes from Hydrangea macrophylla, assembly GCA_033977485.1. Classification (NCBI taxonomy): domain Eukaryota; kingdom Viridiplantae; phylum Streptophyta; class Magnoliopsida; order Cornales; family Hydrangeaceae; genus Hydrangea; species Hydrangea macrophylla. The sequence goes on from CM066992.1 coordinate 2,228,129, forward strand.
GTAGAACTTTAAATCTGAGAAACAGAAACCTCCAACAGAATGTAATTTAGTAAAATGAGTGTTTTAAGCAGCTCCGAAATCAGAATCAAGCTAGGTTTTTTTGTGGATAAAGCTAACTGAGTTATCGAAAAATAACTCTTATATTGCTCAGTCTGAAAATCAATTCTTCATAGGTGAAATGTACATACAACGCTGTACTTTAAATCTGAGAAACAGCCTAGCAGAATGTAGTTTAGTAGAATGAGTGTTTTAAGCAACTCCGAAATATGAATCAAGCTAGGTTTTTTTTTTTTTGATAAAGATAACTCATTTATCTACAAATAACCCTTCTATAGCTCAGTCTAGAAATCAATCCTTCATTGGTGAAATGCATGTACACCGCAGCATTTTGAATCTGGAAAATTGAAACTTTCAGCAGAATATAGTTTAATAAAACGAACTTTTGGAGCAGCTCAAAAATAGGAATGAGGTTAGTTTTTTTTGTGAGAAAAGCTAACTCATTTATATACAAAAAACTCTTATAAATCTTAGTCTAGATTTCGAGGACGAAATCCTGTAATTGGTGGTAGAAAATGTAATACCTGTAATTTTTTTTTTCTTTAATAATATTATTTTCAGAATTTTTGGAATTTGACTGTCTAACTTTATATTATTTTAATTACATGACGATATTGACGTGTCATAGTGTTAGTAATTGGATTGTAGGCACCATACCGGCTTGATTGTAATAAGACTTAAATTAGTTCCTAACTTGTACAAGGACATTAGAAATAATACCCGGTTGCACGTAAATCGAGACCGATAAATATATCGAGGAACTTATTCACATAAACTGAGAAAGTGGCAGAAAACCTAAGGTGGGCCCCACCATGGCCGGCCACATGGTGACACATGCAACACCCTAGACACATGTCACTTGTATCCTTGCCACTTGTCTACATGTTTGACATTTGTCCATGCATGCAACACCATAACACATGCATGAAGACACCTAGCAACCACCTAGCCCTATTTATACATGCATACACACACACTACACCCTCTTGGACACTTATAATCTGCACTTAGAAAGAGAGAGAGATAGGATATGAGAGATACATGGAGATAGAGAAGAAGAATTAGGAGAAAGACTTAACTATTGAAGTTGAGTTGAAGCTTCCTAAAGTTCAAATTCAACTTTCAAGCTAAATTTCAAGCTTTGGTGAGTATTCTAACTCATTTTAGAACCTATGTAGTATGTAGTAAATGATTAGTAAGTGTTTGATGCTGTATTTGATGTTCTATGCAACTTGCAAGTAAAATCTTTAAATCTGACAAACAGAAACCTCCAGCAGAATGTAGTTCAGTAAAATGAGTGTTTTAAGCAGCTCCGAAATCTGAATCAATCTAGGTTTTTTTGTGGATAAAGATAACGCATTTATCTACAAATCACTCATCTATAGCTTAGTTTAAAAATCACATCTTCATAGGTGAAATGTACATACAACGCATTACTTTAAATCTGAGAAACAGAAACCTCCAGCAGAATGTAGTTTAGTAAAATGAGTGTTTAAAGCAGCTCCGAAATCTGAATCAAGCTAGGTTTTTTTGTGGATAAAGCTAACTCATTTATCTACAAAAAACTCTCCTATAGATCAGTCTGAAAATCACATCTTCATAGGTGAAATGTACATACAATGCAGTACTTTAAATCTGAGAAACAAAAACCTCCAGCAGATTGTAAGTTAGTAAAATGAGTATTTTAAGCAGCTCTGAAATCTGAATCAAGCTAGGTTTTATTGTGGATAAAGCTAACTAAGTTATCTACAAATAACACTTCTATAGGTCATTCTGAAAATCAACTCTTCATAGGTGAAATGTACATAAAACGCAGTAGTTTAAATCTGAGAAACAGAAACCTCCTGCAGAATGTAGTTTAGTAAAATGAGTTTTGAAAGCAGCTCCGACATCTGAATCAAGCTAGGTTTTGTTGTGGAAAAAGCAAACTCATTTATCTACAAATGGCTCTTATTATAGCTCAGTCTGAAAATCACTTCTTCAAAGGTGATATGTACATACAATGTAGAACTTTAAATCTGAGAAACAGAAACCTCCAACAGAATGTAATTTAGTAAAATGAGTGTTTTAAGCAGCTCCGAAATCAGAATCAAGCTAGGTTTTTTTGTGGATAAAGCTAACTGAGTTATCGAAAAATAACTCTTATATTGCTCAGTCTGAAAATCAATTCTTCATAGGTGAAATGTACATACAACGCTGTACTTTAAATCTGAGAAACAGCCTAGCAGAATGTAGTTTAGTAGAATGAGTGTTTTAAGCAACTCCAAAATCTGAATCAAGCTAGGTTTTTTTTTTTTTTGATAAAGATAACTCATTTATCTACAAATAACCCTTCTATAGCTCAGTCTAGAAATCAATCCTTCATTGGTGAAATGCATGTACACCGCAGCATTTTGAATCTGGAAAATTGAAACTTTCAGCAGAATATAGTTTAATAAAACGAACTTTTGGAGCAGCTCAAAAATAGGAATGAGGTTAGTTTTTTTTGTGAGAAAAGCTAACTCATTTATATACAAAAAACTCTTATAAATCTTAGTCTAGATTTCGAGGACGAAATCCTGTAATTGGTGGTAGAAAATGTAATACCTGTAATTTTTTTTTTCTTTAATAATATTATTTTCAGAATTTTTGGAATTTGACTGTCTAACTTTATATTATTTTAATTACATGACGATATTGACGTGTCATAGTGTTAGTAATTGGATTGTAGGCACCATACCGGCTTGATTGTAATAAGACTTAAATTAGTTCCTTACTTGTACAAGGACATTAGAAATAATACCCGGTTGCACGTAAATCGAGACCGATAAATATATCGAGGAACTTATTCACATAAACTGAGAAAGTGGCAGAAAACCTAAGGTGGGCCCCACCATGGCCGGCCACATGGTGACACATGCAACACCCTAGACACATGTCACTTGTATCCTTGCCACTTGTCTACATGTTTGACATTTGTCCATGCATGCAACACCATAACACATGCATGAAGACACCTAGCAACCACCTAGCCCTATTTATACATGCATACACACACACTACACCCTCTTGGACACTTATAATCTGCACTTAGAAAGAGAGAGAGATAGGATATGAGAGATACATGGAGATAGAGAAGAAGAATTAGGAGAAAGACTTAACTATTGAAGTTGAGTTGAAGCTTCCTAAAGTTCAAATTCAACTTTCAAGCTAAATTTCAAGCTTTGGTGAGTATTCTAACTCATTTTAGAACCTATGTAGTATGTAGTAAATGATTAGTAAGTGTTTGATGCTGTATTTGATGTTCTATGCAACTTGCAAGTAAAATCTTTAAATCTGACAAACAGAAACCTCCAGCAGAATGTAGTTCAGTAAAATGAGTGTTTTAAGCAGCTCCGAAATCTGAATCAATCTAGGTTTTTTTGTGGATAAAGATAACGCATTTATCTACAAATCACTCATCTATAGCTTAGTTTAAAAATCACATCTTCATAGGTGAAATGTACATACAACGCATTACTTTAAATCTGAGAAACAGAAACCTCCAGCAGAATGTAGTTTAGTAAAATGAGTGTTTAAAGCAGCTCCGAAATCTGAATCAAGCTAGGTTTTTTTGTGGATAAAGCTAACTCATTTATCTACAAAAAACTCTCCTATAGATCAGTCTGAAAATCACATCTTCATAGGTGAAATGTACATACAATGCAGTACTTTAAATCTGAGAAACAAAAACCTCCAGCAGATTGTAAGTTAGTAAAATGAGTATTTTAAGCAGCTCTGAAATCTGAATCAAGCTAGGTTTTATTGTGGATAAAGCTAACTAAGTTATCTACAAATAACACTTCTATAGGTCATTCTGAAAATCAACTCTTCATAGGTGAAATGTACATAAAACGCAGTAGTTTAAATCTGAGAAACAGAAACCTCCTGCAGAATGTAGTTTAGTAAAATGAGTTTTGAAAGCAGCTCCGACATCTGAATCAAGCTAGGTTTTGTTGTGGAAAAAGCAAACTCATTTATCTACAAATGGCTCTTATTATAGCTCAGTCTGAAAATCACTTCTTCAAAGGTGATATGTACATACAATGTAGAACTTTAAATCTGAGAAACAGAAACCTCCAACAGAATGTAATTTAGTAAAATGAGTGTTTTAAGCAGCTCCGAAATCAGAATCAAGCTAGGTTTTTTTGTGGATAAAGCTAACTGAGTTATCGAAAAATAACTCTTATATTGCTCAGTCTGAAAATCAATTCTTCATAGGTGAAATGTACATACAACGCTGTACTTTAAATCTGAGAAACAGCCTAGCAGAATGTAGTTTAGTAGAATGAGTGTTTTAAGCAACTCCGAAATCTGAATCAAGCTAGGTTTTTTTTTTTTTTGATAAAGATAACTCATTTATCTACAAATAACCCTTCTATAGCTCAGTCTAGAAATCAATCCTTCATTGGTGAAATGCATGTACACCGCAGCATTTTGAATCTGGAAAATTGAAACTTTCAGCAGAATATAGTTTAATAAAACGAACTTTTGGAGCAGCTCAAAAATAGGAATGAGGTTAGTTTTTTTTGTGAGAAAAGCTAACTCATTTATATACAAAAAACTCTTATAAATCTTAGTCTAGATTTCGAGGACGAAATCCTGTAATTGGTGGTAGAAAATGTAATACCTGTAATTTTTTTTTTCTTTAATAATATTATTTTCAGAATTTTTGGAATTTGACTGTCTAACTTTATATTATTTTAATTACATGACGATATTGACGTGTCATAGTGTTAGTAATTGGATTGTAGGCACCATACCGGCTTGATTGTAATAAGACTTAAATTAGTTCCTTACTTGTACAAGGACATTAGAAATAATACCCGGTTGCACGTAAATCGAGACCGATAAATATATCGAGGAACTTATTCACATAAACTGAGAAAGTGGCAGAAAACCTAAGGTGGGCCCCACCATGGCCGGCCACATGGTGACACATGCAACACCCTAGACACATGTCACTTGTATCCTTGCCACTTGTCTACATGTTTGACATTTGTCCATGCATGCAACACCATAACACATGCATGAAGACACCTAGCAACCACCTAGCCCTATTTATACATGCATACACACACACTACACCCTCTTGGACACTTATAATCTGCACTTAGAAAGAGAGAGAGATAGGATATGAGAGATACATGGAGATAGAGAAGAAGAATTAGGAGAAAGACTTAACTATTGAAGTTGAGTTGAAGCTTCCTAAAGTTCAAATTCAACTTTCAAGCTAAATTTCAAGCTTTGGTGAGTATTCTAACTCATTTTAGAACCTATGTAGTATGTAGTAAATGATTAGTAAGTGTTTGATGCTGTATTTGATGTTCTATGCAACTTGCAAGTAAAATCTTTAAATCTGACAAACAGAAACCTCCAGCAGAATGTAGTTCAGTAAAATGAGTGTTTTAAGCAGCTCCGAAATCTGAATCAATCTAGGTTTTTTTGTGGATAAAGATAACGCATTTATCTACAAATCACTCATCTATAGCTTAGTTTAAAAATCACATCTTCATAGGTGAAATGTACATACAACGCATTACTTTAAATCTGAGAAACAGAAACCTCCAGCAGAATGTAGTTTAGTAAAATGAGTGTTTAAAGCAGCTCCGAAATCTGAATCAAGCTAGGTTTTTTTGTGGATAAAGCTAACTAATTTATCTACAAAAAACTCTCCTATAGATCAGTCTGAAAATCACATCTTCATAGGTGAAATGTACATACAATGCAGTACTTTAAATCTGAGAAACAAAAACCTCCAGCAGATTGTAATTTAGTAAAATGAGTATTTTAAGCAGCTCTGAAATCTGAATCAAGCTAGGTTTTATTGTGGATAAAGCTAACTAAGTTATCTACAAATAACACTTCTATAGGTCATTCTGAAAATCAACTCTTCATAGGTGAAATGTACATAAAATGCAGTAGTTTAAATCTGAGAAACAGAAACCTCCTGCAGAATGTAGTTTAGTAAAATGAGTTTTGAAAGCAGCTCCGACATCTGAATCAGGCTAGGTTTTGTTGTGGAAAAAGCAAACTCATTTATCTACAAATGGCTCTTATTATAGCTCAGTCTGAATATCACTTCTTCAAAGGTGATATGTACATACAATGTAGAACTTTAAATCTGAGAAACAGAAACCTCCAACAGAATGTAATTTAGTAAAATGAGTGTTTTAAGCAGCTCCGAAATCAGAATCAAGCTAGGTTTTTTTGTGGATAAAGCTAACTGAGTTATCGACAAATAACTCTTATATTGGTCAGTCTGAAAATCAATTCTTCATAGGTGAAATGTACATACAACGCTGTACTTTAAATCTGAGAAACAGCCTAGCAGAATGTAGTTTAGTAGAATGAGTGTTTTAAGCAACTCCGAAATCTGAATCAAGCTAGGTTTTTTTTTTTTGATAAAGATAACTCATTTATCTACAAATAACCCTTCTATAGCTCAGTCTAGAAATCAATCCTTCATTGGTGAAATGCATGTACACCGCAGCATTTTGAATCTGGAAAATTGAAACTTTCAGCAGAATATAGTTTAATAAAACGAACTTTTGGAGCAGCTCAAAAATAGGAATGAGGCTAGTTTTTTTTGTGAGAAAAGCTAACTCATTTATATACAAAAAACTCTTATAAATCTTAGTCTAGATTTCGAGGACGAAATCCTGTAATTGGTGGTAGAAAATGTAATACCTGTAATTTTTTTTTTCTTTAATAATATTATTTTCAGAATTTTTGGAATTTGACTGTCTAACTTTATATTATTTTAATTACATGACGATATTGACGTGTCATAGTGTTAGTAATTGGATTGTAGGCACCGTACCGGCTTGATTGTAATAAGACTTAAATTAGTTCCTTACTTGTACAAGGACATTAGAAATAATACCCGGTTGCACGTAAATCGAGACCGATAAATATATCGAGGAACTTATTCACATAAACTGAGAAAGTGGCAGAAAACCTAAGGTGGGGCCCCACCATGGCCGGCCACATGGTGACACATGCAACACCCTAGACACATGTCACTTGTATCCTTGCCACTTGTCTACATGTTTGACATTTGTCCATGCATGCAACACCATAACACATGCATGAAGACACCTAGCAACCACCTAGCCCTATTTATACATGCATACACACACACTACACCCTCTTGGACACTTATAATCTGCACTTAGAAAGAGAGAGAGATAGGATATGAGAGATACATGGAGATAGAGAAGAAGAATTAGGAGAAAGACTTAACTATTGAAGTTGAGTTGAAGCTTCCTAAAGTTCAAATTCAACTTTCAAGCTAAATTTCAAGCTTTGGTGAGTATTCTAACTCATTTTAGAACCTATGTAGTATGTAGTAAATGATTAGTAAGTGTTTGATGCTGTATTTGATGTTCTATGCAACTTGCAAGTAAAATCTTTAAATCTGACAAACAGAAACCTCCAGCAGAATGTAGTTCAGTAAAATGAGTGTTTTAAGCAGCTCCGAAATCTGAATCAATCTAGGTTTTTTTGTGGATAAAGATAACGCATTTATCTACAAATCACTCATCTATAGCTCAGTTTAAAAATCACATTTTCATAGGTGAAATGTACATACAACGCAGTACTTTAAATCTGAGAAACAGAAATCTCCAGCAGAATGTTGTTTAGTAAAATGAGTGTTTAAAGCAGCTCCGAAATCTGAATCAAGCTAGGTTTTTTTGTGGATAAAGCTAACTCATTTATCTACAAAAAACCCTTCTATAGATCAGTCTGAAAATCACAGCTTCATAGGTGAAATGTACATACAATGCAGTACTTTAAATCTGAGAAACAAAACCTCCAGCAGATTGTAATTTAGTAAAATGAGTGTTTTGAGCAGCTCTGAAATCTGAATCAAGCTAGGTTTTTTTGTGGATAAATCTAACTAAGTTATCTACAAATAACACTTCTATAGGTCATTCTGAAAATCAAGTCTTCATAGGTGAAATGTACATAAAATGCAGTAGTTTAAATCTGAGAAACAGAAACCTCCTGCAGAATGTAGTTTAGTAAAATGAGTTTTTAAAGCGGCTCCGACATCTGAATCAAGCTTGGTTTTTTGTGGATAAAGCAAACTCATTTATCTACAAATGACTCTTATTATAGCTCAGTCTGAAAATCAGTTCTTCATAGGTGATATGTACATACAATGCAGTACTTTAAATCTGAGAAACAGAAACCTCCAGCAGAATGTAATTTAGTAAAATAGTGTTTTATGTAGCTCCGAAATCTGAATCAAGCTAGGTTTTTTTGTGGACAAAGCTAACTCAATTATCTACAAATAACTCTTCTAAATCTTAGTCTAGGTTTTTTGTGGATAAAACTAACTGAGTTATCTACAGATAACTCTTCTATTGCTCAGTCTGAAAATCAATTCTTCATAGGTGAAATGTACACACAACGCTGTACATTAAATCCGAGAAACAGAAACCCCTTGCAGAATGTAGTTTAGTAGAATCATTGTTTTATGCAGCTCCGAAATCTGAATCAAGCTAGGTTTTTTTTTTGATAAAGCTAACTCATTTATCTACAAATAACTCTTCTATAGCTCAGTCTAGAAATCAATCCTTCATTGGTGAAATGCATGTAGACCGCTGCGTTTTGAATCTGGAAAATTAAAACTTTCAGCAGAATATAGTTTAGTAAAACGAACTTTTGGAGCAGCTCAAAAATAGGAATGAGGTTAGTTTTTTTTTTGTGAAAAGCTAACTCATTTATATACAAATAACTCTTCTAAATCTTAGTCTAGATTTCGAGGACGAAATCCTGTAATTGGTGGTAGAAGATGTAATACCTGTAATTTTTTTTTCTTTAATAATATTAGTTTCTGAATTTTTGGCATTTGACTGTCTAACTTTATATTATTTTAATTACGTGACAATATTGACGTGTCAGAGTGTTAGTAATTGGATTGTAGGCACCGTACCGGCTTGATCATAATAAGACTTAAATTAGTTCCTTACCTGTACACGGACATTAGAAATAATACCCGGTTGCACGTATATCGAGACTGACACATATATCGAGGAACTTATGCACGTAAACTGAGAAAGTGGCACAAAACCTAAGGTGGGCCCCACCATGGCCGGCCACATGGCGACACATGCAACACCCTAGACACATGTCACTTGTATCCTTGCCACTTGTCTACATGTTGGACACTTGTCCATGCATGCAACACCCTAACACATGCATGAAGACACCTAGCAACCACCTAGCCCTATTTATACATGCATAAACAAACACTACACCCTCTTGGACACTTATAATCTGCACTTAGAAAGAGAGAGAGAGATAGGATATGAGAGATACATGGAGATAGAGAAGAAGAATTAGGAGAAAGTCTTAACTATTGAAGTTGAGTTGAAGCTTCCTAAAGCTCAAATTCAACTTTCAAGCTAAATTTCAAGCTTTGGTGAGTATTCTAACTCATTTTAGAACCTATGTAGTATGTAGTAAATGATTAGTAAGTGTTTGATGCTGTATTTGAGGTTCTATGCAACTTGCAAGTAAAATCTTTAAATCTGACAAACAGAAACCTCCAGCAGAATGTAGTTCAGTAAAATGAGTATTTTAAGCAGCTCTGAAATCTGAATCAATCTAGTTTTTTTTGTGGATAAAGATAACGCATTTATCTACAAATCACTCATCTATAGCTTAGTTTAAAAATCACATCTTTATAGGTGAAATGTACATACAACGCATTACTTTAAATCTGAGAAACAGAAATCTCCAGCAGAATGTTGTTTAGTAAAATGAGTGTTTAAAGCAGCTCCGAAATCTGAATCAAGCTAGGTTTTTTTGTGGATAAAGCTAACTCATTTATCTACAAAAAACCCTTCTATAGATCAGTCTGAAAATCACAGCTTCATAGGTGAAATGTACATACAATGCAGTACTTTAAATCTGAGAAACAAAACCTCCAGCAGATTGTAATTTAGTAAAATGAGTGTTTTGAGCAGCTCTGAAATCTGAATCAAGCTAGGTTTTTTTGTGGATAAATCTAACTAAGTTATCTACAAATAACACTTCTATAGGTCATTCTGAAAATCAAGTCTTCTTAGGTGAAATGTACATAAAATGCAGTAGTTTAAATCTGAGAAACAGAAACCTCCTGCAGAATGTAGTTTAGTAAAATGAGTTTTTAAAGCGGCTCCGACATCTGAATCAAGCTTGGTTTTTTGTGGATAAAGCAAACTCATTTATCTACAAATGACTCTTATTATAGCTCAGTCTGAAAATCAGTTCTTCATATGTACATACAATGCAGTACTTTAAATCTGAGAAACAGAAACCTCCAGCAGAATGTAATTTAGTAAAATAGTGTTTTATGTAGCTCCGAAATCTGAATCAAGCTAGGTTTTTTTGTGGACAAAGCTAACTCAATTATCTACAAATAACTCTTCTAAATCTTAGTCTAGGTTTTTTGTGGATAAAACTAACTGAGTTATCTACAGATAACTCTTCTATTGCTCAGTCTGAAAATCAATTCTTCATAGGTGAAATGTACACACAACGCTGTACATTAAATCCGAGAAACAGAAACCCCTTGCAGAATGTAGTTTAGTAGAATCATTGTTTTATGCAGCTCCGAAATCTGAATCAAGCTAGGTTTTTTTTTTGATAAAGCTAACTCATTTATCTACAAATAACTCTTCTATAGCTCAGTCTAGAAATCAATCCTTCATTGGTGAAATGCATGTAGACCGCTGCGTTTTGAATCTGGAAAATTAAAACTTTCAGCAGAATATAGTTTAGTAAAACGAACTTTTGGAGCAGCTCAAAAATAGGAATGAGGTTAGTTTTTTTTTTGTGAAAAGCTAACTCATTTATATACAAATAACTCTTCTAAATCTTAGTCTAGATTTCGAGGACGAAATCCTGTAATTGGTGGTAGAAGATGTAATACCTGTAATTTTTTTTTCTTTAATAATATTAGTTTCTGAATTTTTGGCATTTGACTGTCTAACTTTATATTATTTTAATTACGTGACAATATTGACGTGTCAGAGTGTTAGTAATTGGATTGTAGGCACCGTACCGGCTTGATCATAATAAGACTTAAATTAGTTCCTTACCTGTACACGGACATTAGAAATAATACCCGGTTGCACGTATATCGAGACTGACACATATATCGAGGAACTTATGCACGTAAACTGAGAAAGTGGCACAAAACCTAAGGTGGGCCCCACCATGGCCGGCCACATGGCGACACATGCAACACCCTAGACACATGTCACTTGTATCCTTGCCACTTGTCTACATGTTGGACACTTGTCCATGCATGCAACACCCTAACACATGCATGAAGACACCTAGCAACCACCTAGCCCTATTTATAAATGCATAAACAAACACTACACCCTCTTGGACACTTATAATCTGCACTTAGAAAGAGAGAGAGAGATAGGATATGAGAGATACATGGAGATAGAGAAGAAGAATTAGGAGAAAGTCTTAACTATTGAAGTTGAGTTGAAGCTTCCTAAAGCTCAAATTCAACTTTCAAGCTAAATTTCAAGCTTTGGTGAGTATTCTAACTCATTTTAGAACCTATGTAGTATGTAGTAAATGATTAGTAAGTGTTTGATGCTGTATTTGAGGTTCTATGCAACTTGCAAGTAAAATCTTTAAATCTGACAAACAGAAACCTCCAGCAGAATGTAGTTCAGTAAAATGAGTATTTTAAGCAGCTCTGAAATCTGAATCAATCTAGTTTTTTTTGTGGATAAAGATAACGCATTTATCTACAAATCACTCATCTATAGCTTAGTTTAAAAATCACATCTTTATAGGTGAAATGTACATACAACGCATTACTTTAAATCTGAGAAACAGAAATCTCCAGCAGAATGTTGTTTAGTAAAATGAGTGTTTAAAGCAGCTCCGAAATCTGAATCAAGCTAGGTTTTTTTGTGGATAAAGCTAACTCATTTATCTACAAAAAACCCTTCTATAGATCAGTCTGAAAATCACAGCTTCATAGGTGAAATGTACATACAATGCAGTACTTTAAATCTGAGAAACAAAACCTCCAGCAGATTGTAATTTAGTAAAATGAGTGTTTTGAGCAGCTCTGAAATCTGAATCAAGCTAGGTTTTTTTGTGGATAAATCTAACTAAGTTATCTACAAATAACACTTCTATAGGTCATTCTGAAAATCAAGTCTTCATAGGTGAAATGTACATAAAATGCAGTAGTTTAAATCTGAGAAACAGAAACCTCCTGCAGAATGTAGTTTAGTAAAATGAGTTTTTAAAGCGGCTCCGACATCTGAATCAAGCTTGGTTTTTTGTGGATAAAGCAAACTCATTTATCTACAAATGACTCTTATTATAGCTCAGTCTGAAAATCAGTTCTTCATATGTACATACAATGCAGTACTTTAAATCTGAGAAACAGAAACCTCCAGCAGAATGTAATTTAGTAAAATAGTGTTTTATGTAGCTCCGAAATCTGAATCAAGCTAGGTTTTTTTGTGGACAAAGCTAACTCAATTATCTACAAATAACTCTTCTAAATCTTAGTCTAGGTTTTTTGTGGATAAAACTAACTGAGTTATCTACAGATAACTCTTCTATTGCTCAGTCTGAAAATCAATTCTTCATAGGTGAAATGTACACACAACGCTGTACATTAAATCCGAGAAACAGAAACCCCTTGCAGAATGTAGTTTAGTAGAATCATTGTTTTATGCAGCTCCGAAATCTGAATCAAGCTAGGTTTTTTTTTTTGATAAAGCTAACTCATTTATCTACAAATAACTCTTCTATAGCTCAGTCTAGAAATCAATCCTTCATTGGTGAAATGCATGTAGACCGCTGCGTTTTGAATCTGGAAAATTAAAACTTTCAGCAGAATATAGTTTAGTAAAACGAACTTTTGGAGCAGCTCAAAAATAGGAATGAGGTTAGTTTTTTTTTTGTGAAAAGCTAACTCATTTATATACAAATAACTCTTCTAAATCTTAGTCTAGATTTCGAGGACGAAATCCTGTAATTGGTGGTAGAAGATGTAATACCTGTAATTTTTTTTTTCTTTAATAATATTAGTTTCTGAATTTTTGGCATTTGACTGTCTAACTTTATATTATTTTAATTACGTGACAATATTGACGTGTCAGAGTGTTAGTAATTGGATTGTAGGCACCGTACCGGCTTGATCATAATAAGACTTAAATTAGTTCCTTACCTGTACACGGATATTAGAAATAATACCCGGTTGCACGTATATCGAGACTGACACATATATCGAGGAACTTATGCACGTAAACTGAGAAAGTGGCACAAAACCTAAGGTGGGCCCCACCATGGCCGGCCACATGGCGACACATGCAACACCCTAGACACATGTCACTTGTATCCTTGCCACTTGTCTACATGTTGGACACTTGTCCATGCATGCAACACCCTAACACATGCATGAAGACACCTAGCAACCACCTAGCCCTATTTATACATGCATAAACAAACAATACACCCTCTTGGACACTTATAATCTGCACTTAGAAAGAGAGAGAGAGATAGGATATGAGAGATACATGGAGATAGAGAAGAAGAATTAGGAGAAAGTCTTAACTATTGAAGTTGAGTTGAAGCTTCCTAAAGCTCAAATTCAACTTTCAAGCTAAATTTCAAGCTTTGGTGAGTATTCTAACTCATTTTAGAACCTATGTAGTATGTAGTAAATGATTAGTAAGTGTTTGATGATGTATTTGAGGTTCTATGCAACTTGCAAGTAAAATCTTTAAATCTAACAAACAGAAACCTCCAGCAGAATGTAGTTCAGTAAAATGAGTATTTTAAGCAGCTCCGAAATCTGAATCAATCTAGTTTTTTTTGTGGATAAAGATAACGCATTTATCTACAAATCACTCATCTATAGCTTAGTTTAAAAATCACATCTTTATAGGTGAAATGTACATACAACGCATTACTTTAAATCTGAGAAACAGAAACCTCCAGCAGAATGTAGTTTAGTAAAATGAGTGTTTAAAGCAGCTCCGAAATCTGAATCAAGCTAGGTTTTTTTGTGGATAAATCTAACTCATTTATCTACAAAAAACTCTTCTATAGCTCAGTCTAGAAATCAATCCTTCATTGGTGAAATGCATGTAGACCGCTGCGTTTTGAATCTGGAAAATTAAAACTTTCAGCAGAATATAGTTTAGTAAAACGAACTTTTGGAGCAGCTCAAAAATAGGAATGAGGTTAGTTTTTTTTTTGTGAAAAGCTAACTCATTTATATACAAATAACTCTTCTAAATCTTAGTCTAGATTTCGAGGACGAAATCCTATAATTGGTGGTAGAAGATGTAATACCTGTAATTTTTTTTTTCTTTAATAATATTAGTTTCTGAATTTTTGGCATTTGACTGTCTAACTTTATATTATTTTAATTACGTGACAATATTGACGTGTCAGAGTGTTAGTAATTGGATTGTAGGCACCGTACCGGCTTGATCATAATAAGACTTAAATTAGTTCCTTACCTGTACACGGACATTAGAAATAATACCCGGTTGCACGTATATCGAGACTGACACATATATCGAGGAACTTATGCACTTAAACTGAGAAAGTGGCACAAAACCTAAGGTGGGCCCCACCATGGCCGGCCACATGGCGACACATGCAACACCCTAGACACATGTCACTTGTATCCTTGCCACTTGTCTACATGTTGGACACTTGTCCATGCATGCAACACCCTAACACATGCATGAAGGCACCTAGCAACCACCTAGCCCTATTTATACATGCATAAACACACACTACACCCTCTTGGACACTTATAATCTGCACTTAGAAAGAGAGAGAGAGATAGGATATGAGAGATACATGGAGATAGATAAGAAGAATTAGGAGAAAGTCTTAACTATTGAAGTTGAGTTGAAGCTTCCTAAAGCTCAAATTCAACTTTCAAGCTAAATTTCAAGCTTTGGTGAGTATTCTAACTCATTTTAGAACCTATGTAGTATGTAGTAAATGATTAGTAAGTGTTTGATGCTGTATTTGAGGTTCTATGCAACTTGCAAGTAAAATCTTTAAATCTAACAAACAGAAACCTCCAGCAGAATGTAGTTCAGTAAAATGAGTATTTTAAGCAGCTCCGAAATCTGAATCAATCTAGGTTTTTTTGTGGATAAAGATAACGCATTTATCTACAAATCACTCATCTATAGCTTAGTTTAAAAATCACATCTTTATAGGTGAAATGTACATACAACGCATTACTTTAAATCTGAGAAACAGAAACCTCCAGCAGAATGTAGTTTAGTAAAATGAGTGTTTAAAGCAGCTCCGAAATCTGAATCAAGCTAGGTTTTTTTGTGGATAAATCTAACTCATTTATCTACAAAAAACTCTTCTATAGATTAGTCGGAAAATCACATCTTCATAGGTGAAATGTACATACAATGCAGTACTTTAAATCTGAGAAACAAAAACCTCCAGCAGATTGTAATTTAGTAAACTGAGTATTTTAAGCAGCTCTGAAATCTGAATCAAGCTAGGTTTTATTGTGGATAAAGCTAACTAAGTTATCTACAAATAACACTTCTATAGGTCATTATGAAAATCAACTCTTCATAGGTGAAATGTACATAAAACGCAGTAGTTTAAATCTGAGAAACAGAAACCTCCAGCAGAATGTAGTTTAGTAAAATGAGTGTTTTAAGCAGCTCCGAAATCTGAATCAAGCTAGGTTTTTTTGTGGATAAAGCAAACTCATTTATCTACAAATGACTCTTATTATAGCTCAGTCTGAAAATCAGTTCTTCATAGGTGATATGTACATACAATGCAGTACTTTAAATCTGAGAAACAGAAACCTCCAGCAGAATGTAATTTAGTAAAATAGTGTTTTATGTAGCTCCGAAATCTGAATCAAGCTAGGTTTTTTTGTGGATAAAACTAACGGAGTTATCTACAGATAACTCTTCTATTGCTCAGTCTGAAAATCAATTCTTCATAGGTGAAATGTACACACAACGCTGTACATTAAATCCGAGAAACAGAAACCCCTTGCAGAATGTAGTTTAGTAGAATCATTGTTTTATGCAGCTCCGAAATGTGAATCAAGCTAGGTTTTTTTTTTGATAAAGCTAACTCATTTATCTACAAATAACTCTTCTATAGCTCAGTCTAGAAATCAATCCTTCATTGGTGAAATGCATGTAGACCGCTGCGTTTTGAATCTGGAAAATTAAAACTTTCAGCAGAATATAGTTTAGTAAAACGAACTTTTGGAGCAGCTCAAAAATAGGAATGAGGTTAGTTTTTTTTTTGTGAAAAGCTAACTCATTTATATACAAATAACTCTTCTAAATCTTAGTCTAGATTTCGAGGACGAAATCCTGTAATTGGTGGTAGAAGATGTAATACCTGTAATTTTTTTTTTCTTTAATAATATTAGTTTCTGAATTTTTGGCATTTGACTGTCTAACTTTATATTGTTTTAATTACGTGACAATATTGACGTGTCAGAGTGTTAGTAATTGGATTGTAGGCACCGTACCGGCTTGATCATAATAAGACTTAAATCAGTTCCTTACCTGTACACGGACATTAGAAATAATACCCGGTTGCACGTATATCGAGACTGACACATATATCGAGGAACTTATGCACGTAAACTGAGAAAGTGGCACAAAACCTAAGGTGGGCCCCACCATGGCCGGCCACATGGCGACACATGCAACACCCTAGACACATGTCACTTGTATCCTTGCCACTTGTCTACATGTTGGACACTTGTCCATGCATGCAACACCCTAACACATGCATGAAGACTATGGGAAAGTTTGCAGAAGGCTATGGGAACTTCGCTCAAGATGAGTACTGCTTTCCATCCTCAGACCGATGGGCAGACCGAGCGTGTTAATCAGATTATGGAAGATATGCTGAGAGCTTGTGCAATTGACTTTGAAGAGTCTTGGGAGACGCACTTGCCGTTGGTCGAATTTGCGTATAACAACAGTTATCACTCGAGTATTAGGATGGCACCGTTTGAAGCTTTGTACGGAAGACCATGTCGATCTCCATTGTGTTGGGCGAAAGTGGGAGACACAGAACTTTTGGGACCAGATTTGGTGAGAGAGGCCAATGAGAAGATTTCACTGGTCATGGAAAGGATGAAAACTGCACAGAGTAGGCATAAGAGTTATGCGGATCGACGTCGAAAGGACTTGGAGTTCAGTGTTGGAGACCACGTACTCCTAAAGGTTTCACCTGTTCGGGGAGTAGTACGTTTTGGTCAGAAAAGAGGAAAGTTTGCACCTCGTTTCATCGGACCATTCGAGGTATTAGAGCGTGTTGGGAAAGTGGCTTATCGACTCGCGTTGCCACCAAAGATGTCTGGTGTTCAAAATGTGTTCCATGTCAGTATGTTAAGGAAATACATACGGGATCCTTCACATGTGGTTAATTTTGATGATATTGAGACGAGTCAGAATGTTGTCTACAAGGATAGACCTGTGAGGATTCTCGACCAGAGTATCAAGAGGCTGAGAAGAAGAGACGTTCCTTTGGTTATAGTTCAGTGGAGGCACCATGACGAAGGAGAGGCGTCGTGGGAGTTAGAGTCAGACATGAGGACTAGATACCCCGAGTTGTTTCAGGATTAGTTAGCTCAGATTTCGGGGCGAAATCTCTGTTAAGGTGGGTAGGGTGTAACGCCCTGTATTTTATTATCATTAATAAATAAACATTGCATTGTATTTCCATGAGTAGTTGATTTAATTTCTATTTATAAATAATTATCTGGGGTCAAACTGTAATTTCCAAAATACTTTCTATGGTTTCAAAATCGATATCTATATGCTTGTATAAACTGGGAATTTAATTCCTACATTAATATAATTTTCTGTATTTTATTTTAAACCAGAAAATACCAGTTTATGTTTTTATCTGCGTCTATACCGCGACTTGGGTGTGGGAGCACGTGAGCTCAACCACACCGTGCGATTTCTGGTACTTTCTTGGAGCCCAAAACACATACGTTATATATGTGTGTGGTATCTCTCTCTCACAGTCTCTCATCTCTCACTCTCTATTTCTCTAATTCTCTCTCAATCTCCCTCAATTCTCTCAATCACTCCCTTACTCTCTCAAGAACAACACTCACACACACTCAGATTATATACTCCTACACACACACTTAGTTATATATATATATATCTATATCAAGAAACAGAGGAAGAAATTATTGGACGATGGATTTTACGGCGGATATTCTCGGTCTCAAATTCTTTGTATTAAACACCTCGGTGAGTATTATAAACTCACTCGCCATGTTTATATACGTATATTCCAGTATATATAGGTGTGTATATGTGTGTATATATGTATTTCACCATGGGAGCTTGAAATTGGAGTTTTGTAAATCTTAACCAAAATGAAATTTATGAATTGGGAATGGAAGATCTTGGTCCCAATAAGCTGTGGTTCAAATCCTACGCAATAATTCATCTATATCGCGACGAACGGTTGATTTAAAGTTTTGACACTCTAACTTTAATCGTGAAAATTAAGCGATACAATCCATATTAGTTAAAATTGATCGCGTATTCTTAATCTACGCGGAAAACCGAGGAGATCCATATATTACATGTCCTGGTACGAACAGAATTTGAAAAAGGGTAAATTTCAGTCCAGGAATTGAAAATAGGGGAAAAACGAAGAAGATGACATTCTGCAAGAACTCGCGCGCGCGACCCGCTCGCGCGAGGCTCGCTAGCGCGGCCCGCTCGCGCGGACCATCCCTCCCCTTCGCGCGCGCGATCCGCTCGCGCGACCTGTTTTTCCCCTCCGCGCACGCGATCCGCTCGCGCGAAATGTTCTCCCCTTCGCGCGCGCGACCCGCTCGTGCGACCTGGCAGTTTGAGCAGTTTCTGTGTTTTCTTATTAGGGACTGTTTGGAAAATGTTTTAAAAGTTTTTAAAGAACAGTTTGGCAAAAATAATGTTTTAAAGGTCTATGTTTTAAGAATTGTACAAACAAGAACAACTAAGGCCAAAATTTATGCTCGTACGATTATCCGGCTTTGTGATTTATTAATGGTGTTATTTATGAAACATTGACATACATAATAGGGTTGAGGTTGGGTCAACATGCATGTGTGTGAGAAAGCGTGAAAAGAGTAAAGGGTGGCGGTCTGGTGTGCGACCTCAATATCGATCGGATAGTATTCCTGGTATTGGAGGCGACAGTGTTGTGTACGACTTAGATATCGATCGGATAGTATTCCTGGTATCTAAGCCGCGCGTTTCGGATATTGATCGGATAGTATTCCTGATATCCGAAGCGATGGTGATAGTGTGGTGTACGGCTTAGATATCGATCGGATATTATTCCTGGTATCTAAGGCGCTTGTTTCGGATATTGATCGGATATTATTCCTGGTATCCGAAATGATGGTATTGAGTGTTGCTTAGATATCGATCGGATATTATTCCTGGTATCTGAAGCAATAGTTTGGTGTGCTGTTTTGGATATCGGTCGGATAGTATTCCTGGTATCTGAGATAATGGTTTGGTTGTATTGAGTTTTGTTGAGAGAAAAGAGTCAGAAAGATGAGATATTACATTGTTCATGCATGGTCGCATATTTATTGCTTTCTTTATTCCCCCGTGACTTATGTTGGAATTGGAACCTTGAATCTATTGCTTTTAAAGTTAAATTGCACCGTTGTTTATATGCTTATATATACATTGCGAGCACTTGTTTATTTTGCTCACCAGCTTTTCATAAGCTAACGACGTTGATGCGTCCTGGACTGTATGTCCAGATTTTCAGGGTCAGGAGCAGCCAGGGTATTTTGACTATGCTACTTAGAGTCAGGAGACTTTCCAGGAGGCTGCTTTATATTTCCTATGTCTTTTAATTTGGGTTTGTAATAAACTAGCTTTAGACATTTGAATAAGGCGTGTTGTGCCTAAGTTTATGACTGCTGTAATAGTTAGTAAGTTTTAATTGCGGAGGTTATGTTTTGTTAGTATCCTTTGCTTTAGAAATGTTGTTAAGTTATTTGTTGCAGGGACAATTGGTCATACTCACTTGTCACGACCTACGAGTCCATAAAGGAAATTAAATGCTTTCCTGAATTATGCTACGTCGGGTCGTGACAGTACCTGTACCCGGACATTAGAAAAAATACCCAGTTGCATGTAAATCGAAGAACTTATGCACGTAACCTGAGAAAGTGGCACAAACCCTAAGGTGGGTTCCACCATGGCCGGCCGTATGGTGACACATGCAACACCCTAGACACATGTCACTTGTATCCTTGCCACTTGTCTATATTTTGGACACATGTTCATGCATGCAATACACTAAGACATGCATGAAGACACCTAGCAACCACCTAGTCCTATTTATACATGCATACAGACACTACACTCTCTTGGACACTTATAATCTGCACATAGAAAGAGAGAGAGAGAGAGGATATGAGAGATACATGGAGAGAGAGAAGAAGAAATAGGAGGAAGTTGAGTTCAACCTTCCTAAAGCTCAAATTCAACTTTCAACCTAAATTTCAAGGTTTGGTGAGTATTCTAACTCACTTTAGAACCTTAACAATATGTAGTAAATGTTTAGTAAGTGTTTGACGTTGTATTTGTGGTTTTATGCAAATTGCACGTCAAATCTTCAAATCTGAGAAGCAGAAACATCCAGCAGAATGTAGTTGAGTAAAATGAGTGTTTTGAGCAGCTCCGAAATCTGAATGAATCTGTGTTTTTTTGTGGGTAATTATAACTCATTTATCTACAAATAACTCTTCTATAGCTCATTCTCAAAATCACATCTTCATAGGTGAAATGTACATACAACGCAGTACTTTAAATCTGAGAAACATAAACCTCCAGCAGAATGTAGTTTAGTAAAATGAGTTTTTAAAGCAGCTCCGAAATCTGAATCACGCTAGGTGGTTTGAATCTGGAAAATAGAAACTTTCAGCAGAACCTAGTTTAGTAAAATGAACTTTTGGAGCAGCTCAAAAATAGGAATGAGGCTAGTTTTTTTTTTTCTGAAGAAAGCTAACTCATTTATATACAAATAACTCTTCTAAATCTTAGTCTAGATTTCGAGGACAAAATCCTGTAATAGGTGGTAGAAGATGTAATACATGTAATTTTTTTTTCTTTAATAATATTAGTTTCCAAATTTTTGGCAATTGACTGTGTAACTTTATATTATTTTAATTACGTGACGATATTGACTTGTCATAGTGTTAGTAATTGGACTATAGGCACCGCACTGGCTTGATCGTAATACAACTTAAATTAGTTCCGTACCTGTACCCGGACATTAGATATAATACCCGGTTGCACGTAAATTGAGACTGACATGTAAATCAAGGAACTTATGCACGTAAACTGAGAAAGTGGCACAAAACCTAAGGTGGGCCCCACCATGACCGGCAATATGGTGACACATGTCACTTGTATCCTTGCCACTTGTCCACATTTTGGACACTTGTTCATGCATGCAACACACTAACACATGCATGAAGACACCTAGCAACCACTTAGCCCTATTTATACATGCATACACACACACTACACCCTCTTGGACACTTATAATCTACACATAGAAAGAGAGAGATATAGGATATGAGAGATACATGGAGATAAAGATGTAGAAATAGGAGGAAGTCTTCACCATTGAAGTTGAGTTCCAACTTCCTAAAGCTCAAATTCAACTTTCAACCTAAATTTCAAGGTTTGGTGAGTATTCTAACTCACTTTAGAACCTATACAATATGTAGTAAATGTTTAGTAAGTGTTTGACGCTGTATTTGACGTTCTATGCAACTTGCACCTCAAATCTTCAAATATGAGAAGCAGAAACCTCCAGCAGAATGTAGTTGAGGGAAATGAGTGTTTTGAGCAGCTCTGAAGTCTGACTCAATCTAGGTTTTTTTTGGATAAATATAACTCATTTATCTACAAATAACTCTTCTATAGCTTAGTCTGAAAATCAATCCTTCATTGGTGAAATGCATGTACACCGCAGTGTTTTGAATCTGGAAAATAAAAACTTTCAGCAGAACATAGTTTAGTAAAATGAACTTTTGGAGCAGCTCAAAAATAGCAATGAGGGTATTTTTTTTGTGAAGAAAGCTAACTCATTTATATTCAAATAGCTCTTCTAAATCCTAGTCTAGATTTCGAGGACGAAATCCTGTAATAGGTGGTAGAAGATGTAATACCTGTAATTTTTTTTTCTTTAATAATATTAGTTTCCGAATTTTTGGCATTTGACTGTCTAACTTTATATTATTTTAATTACGTGGCGATATTGCCGTGTCATTGTGTTAGTAATTGGACTGTAGGCTCCGTACCGGCTTGATCATAATAAGACTTAAATTAGTTCCTTACCTGTACCCAGACATTAGAAATAATACCCAGATGCACGTAAATCGAGACCGACACGTATATCGAGAAACTTATGCATGTAAACTGAGAAAGTGGCACAAAACCTAAGGTGGGCCCCACCTTGGCCGGCCACATGGTGACACATGCAATACCCTAGATACATGTCAATTGTATCCTTGCCACTTGTCTACATGTTGGACACTTGTCCATGCATGCAACACCCTAACCCATGCATGAAGACACCAAGCAACCACCTAGCCCTATTTATACATGCATACACACACACTACACCCTCTTGGACACTTATAATCTGCACTTAGAAAGACGGAGAGAGATAGGATATGAGAGATACATGGAGATAGAGAAGAAGAATTAGGAGGAAGTCTTCACCATTGAAGTATAGTCTAAGCTTCCTAAAGCTCAAATTCAACTTTCAAGCTAAATTTCAAGTTTTGGTGAGTATTCTAACTCACTTTAGAACCTATATAGTATGTAGTAAATGTTTAGTAAGTATTTGATGCTGTATTTGAGGTTCTATGCAACTTGCAAGTCAAATCTTTAAATCTGAGAAACAGAAACTTCCAATAGAATGTAGTTCTGTAAAATGAGTGTTTTAAGCAGCTTTGAAATCTGAATCAATCTAGGTTTTTTTGTGGATAACGATAACTCATTTATCTACAAATAACTCTTCTATAGCTCAGCCTAAAAATAACATCTTCATAGGTGAAATGTACATAAAACGCAATAATTTAAATCTGAGAAACAGAAACCTCCAGCAGAATGTAGTTTAGTAAAATGAGTGTTTAAAGCAGCTCCGAAATCTTAATCAAGCTAGGTTTTTTTGTGGATAAAGCTAACTCATTTATCTACAAATAACTCTTACGATAGCTCATTCTGAAAATCACTTCTTCATAGGTAAAATGTACATACAATGTAGTACTTTAAATCTGAGAAACAGAAACCTCCTGCAGAATGTAGTATAGTAAAATAAGTGTTTAAAGCAGCTCCGAAATCTGAATCAAGCTAGGTATTTTGTGGATAAAGTTAACTCATTTATCTATAAATAACTCTTCTATAGCGTATTCTGAAAATCACTTCTTCATAGATGAAATGTACATACTATGCAGTACTTTAAATCGGAGAAACAGAAACCTCCAGTAGCATGTAGTTTAGTAAAATGATTGTTTTAAGCAGCTGTAGACACCCCAATTTTGACCAAACGTCAAATCTAGGGATTGGTTACCTCTCAAAAGACCGATGATGACAATGGCCGGTGACATTCGAAGATTTTCCAGGAAATTCAAAATCTTCAATTGTTTCTTTAAGATAAATTTCAAAATTAAAAATAGAAAATATAAAAAGGAGAAAGAAGAGAGAGAGTTTGGGTATTCGGGAGAAACCCGAACATTGAAGAACACATGAGGAAATCAGCATGAGAATTTGCTCAATATATATATAAAAGAAGAGTTTTGAAAAGAAATATAAAATTAAAATGAAGAAAAAGGAAATTTTAAAATAAAGAGGAATTTTTGAAAAGAAAAGGAAGAAAAGAAAAAAAGAGAGGAGGAATAATACATTTAGAGCATATATTATGGATGTATTCTTAATAGAATATACTACAAATACAAGTATTTTAACATAATTCGTCAATAATTAAGCTTATGTTAATATATATGTTGAAAATTAAAAAGTAGGGCAAAATTCAGTTAGCCCCGGCACCCGGAAAACCCGGCGGCACTCACTGAGTGCCGCCTGGCACTCAGCGAATGTCGCCTGGCATTCAGCGAATGCCGTCCGGCACTCAGAGAATGCCGCCGGGAGCCGTCGAGTGCCGCTGGCTGTAAAAGACTGCTTTTCTCACATGTTCTAGAAGAAATCTTTGCACATGGGTCTCCACCCGAATTTAGCCATTTATTCTTGAGGTAATGGCCTATATAAACAGATCTTCATCTTCATTTTGAGGGGACTTGAACTTTTGAATCAATATACAAACATATACAAGAGATACACTTGAGCTTAGAGAGAGAATTATATAGAGAATTGAGAAGAAGAGAAGAATTTCTTGAAGAATTTGAAGAGTTTTGAGAAGAATTTGAAGATCTTGGAAGAACTTCACAAGAAATTGAAGAATTTTTTGAGGTCATAGAGGTAACCTCTTAATCCTTGGTAGAGTTAGGATAATTCAATCACAAGTTCTTAGATCTAGGAACTTTTCACATTTTCAAAACCTCTCTTCATACCCCATTTCATCACACACCACCAAGAACTTGTGATTGAACCTCATAACACTTCATTAATTTGGATCTGATTAATGCCTTTGGGTTTGAGATAAATTAGTTTTGAAGAATTTGTGTTCCTAAATAAAACTTTGATTTCCTTTATTTCTATTTCATTCATAAGGTTCATGAGATCTTCCATATCTCATTGAAACTCTTTGAGTTTTGATTCCTTAGTTTCCTATGATCTTATGATCCATATGGAGATTAAAGTGAATCATAGTCATAATCTACACATAGTTGGTGAGATACTAGTATCAACTCATGACTAGGATCTCTTTACTATGAATCTTATGGAATTCATACTATATTCCATGGAGATTAGAGTAGATTTGTTTTTTTTAGTCTCTAATGACCATCAAATGGTAGGAGAAGTAGTTTAGTTTAAGTCCATATCTATGGCTTAGACTAATCTCTTCCTTGGGTTTTGAGAAGTTCTCTATACTTCATCCAAAACCTACATGTATAGATGTCCTTAGTCTCCAATGACCATCAAATGGTAGGAGAAAATGGTTTAGTTTAAGTCCAACTTCATGATTTAATAGTTGGGGTCAACCAACAAAGTTGAACTAGCAAAATGAAAACAGTGAGTTCACAAACTGTTTTTGATCAAAGATTTTTAGTTCGAAATCTAACCGTTGAAATCAAGTGAAACCAACGGTAAATTTTTAATAACACAATGTTCTACCGCTATAATTTTTGTTTTAAGGTAGTTTCATGTTTAAAATCGTTTGGTCATGAGTTTTGTGAAGTAACAACAATCTGCCCAGAATTTCAGCACAGCAACTCTCTTTTGGAATAAGTAAATCGGGATTTTAATAAAGTTTTCATGACCCAAAATAATTTTTTCTAAGAACCTTAATGTGTTAGGAAGGTTCCCTAAAAAGAATGAAGCAATTCAGATTCGTTTGCTATTTTTAAAAAATCATACAAGATCTCTGGACAGAGAGTTGTTAAATCCTGAGTGAGGTCTAGTATTTTCCGTATTCCCGGAGATCTAACCGTTGAAACCTCAATTTTCTTTTTGGGTTAGAAATTAGACTCACAGAGGCATAACATATCCAAAAATCATTAAGATCTAACCGTTGGAAGTATTGTATTTCTATTTTTTAAGATCTGGTCTACTCTCTGTAATTCATAAAAAACTGCTACTGTTTTGTCTAATCTTATTTATTTCAACTCAAATGGTTCCCTAATGTCTTGGGATCCAAATCATGTTTTGAATAATGATAATTTAGCTTAAATCCAGAGGCTAAGTAATCCAAATTAGTGAATAAATCCATGTTTTATTCTTATTCACATTCATTCATTCATGTACATCAATGCTTATGATTAGAACTAGATATTGAATAAAGTTGGATTTCATGCTTAATAGATCTAAGCTAGGGAATTTGGATTGATTTTTTTTTATATCATATTATTATGTGAAGCATGTGGACTAATCTTTATTTTGTAGCTCATTTGAGGTACAATTTCTCATCTCTTCTCTGGTTTATTTACTTCATTGATTTTAATTGATTTTCGACTCCATGTGCGACACCTTAGCTTAGGTTTTGCCTTATGTGAATATGTGAATTAGAGACCTTTTCTTAGGCTTTGTATTTTGTGTATGCATTGCACGTTTCCATTTTGCGGCTGGATCCCGGGTGAGTTCTCTAGTTCCTTACTTGCACATCATGATGTTTGCTAGTTGAATTATGTGACTTATGAATGATATTTTACCGTTATCAATTTTACACCATTCCCAACATGCTTGTGTAATGTATATGTACATATGTATTAATTGAGGGCATGCTTAGATTATTAATTTGATTAAAGAGGATGTTGAGTAGAGGCCTATCGAGAGATAGGATGAAATGGGGTGTTTTAGTCCGCCGGGCTCCTTCCCCTTTCATTCCATAATCCCCGGACCCAGTTTATCTTTGGTTTCACAAAAGATCAGTTTGCTTTAAAATGGTTTCTTAATTTTCCTTTTAAAAATTAAGTGGCGACTCATTTGTTTTTGAATTTGGAATTTAAAAAATGTTTTAAAAACAAAAGTGGGCCCAAATGCCGGTATCCACAATCTGGCGACTCTGCTGGGGATCGAACCCAGAATCTCTGGTTTCGCAGACCAGAAATTTGATTTTGGATTCACTCGAGGATTAGACTTCAAAGCATCCTTCTAATCAAATTAATTAATTTTTGTATGCCTGTTGCATTGCACTTGCATGTCTCGCCAGTCGATTGCATGGAACTATGACCTTGGAGGCTCGGGGCAACCCGGTCGGTCAAGCCATCATGGGGCCGTGTGATCATCCTTGATCTCGTACCATATTTTGGTATATGAAGCATCCTATCGGGTGTGTGTCAAGGGTCCCTTATTTGACCAAAACCCGGCCTTTGCATAGTAGTTTCCATAGAACCTTTCAAAATTAGGGAATCAATTCTTGATTAGGATTTATGTGCTAGGGAGTTTTGTATGCCCGAAAGGGATTACTTGAGATGATGACGATGCTTACTTGATAAAAGATGTGTAACCTCTTAATCACTTTTGAGCAAATCCTTTTCATGTCCTATGACATTTAAGAATAAGCCAAATCTTGATTATAAGATTACATCTCTTGTATCATGTTTAGCTAAGCATCATTGACCTTGTATGCATCCGAATTCATGAAAAGTGCGATGATTATTTAATCGTGTGATGCTCCTACCCAAGAATCCAAAGTTCATTGTTTATGAAAATTTTTGATTAATCATCATCTTTTATCCAAAAGAAGAAGAAATTGTTTTGAAAAAATTTTACCCTTTCAAAGAAAAAAGTGTTTAAGGTTCATTTTCTTTAATCAAGTAAAACCCAAATCATTTTTTTTATTGAGAAATATTTTCATGTCCTTACTTTAAAGAAATAAAAATCCAAAAAACTCAGGAATTGTTTTTGGGAGAAATGCTTCTCAAATGAATTTCAAAGCAAAAATTTAATCCAATCATCTTTGTTGAGCAAAGGTTAAACATCCTCATTCTCAAAAGAATTCTCAAAAAAAAAATTTGTTTTCAAAAGATTTTATCCTAAAAAAAAAATACTTTCCAAAATAAATTTCGAAATTTTAATGCTTAAAAGGGGTAATGAGGATCACAATGAAAGGAGAAATTGGCGTACTTGACATGGATGAGGATTTTATGTGCTTATATGTTTATATGCTAGAACTAGGATTTTCTTTTCTATTGGCATATAGAATAGGCACACACACATATGCATCGCATCCGTGTGACATATGAGCCATTCATAAATTTTTTTTTTTACCAAGCATTTTTAAAAAATAAGGTTGTTTGAAAATTGATTAAAAATAAAAATGGTTGTAGGCAAGATAGCATCGGACACCAGGACAGTTTGGGTCAGGGATTCGAGTGCAAGGTTAGTACGAAGAGAGCCAGAGACAGAAATAGAAATGGATCACGAACAACATGCTGCAGAAATAGCACAATTGAAAGAGAGAATGGACCAAATGATGACCATGTTGGAAACACTGACCCGTCAGAGGCCTGTAGTTGATCCACCAATAATCAATCCTCCCCCATCCGTTCGGGATATGGAAGATGATTGGTTTGAGGATCCGAAACAACCTAGAGCTGATGTACCGAGGGCAGAGAGAGAGAAAATTGAGAAAGCTGAGAAAGAGCGTATCGAGATGAAGGAGAAGGTGGAAAAGCTAGAGAAAGTTGTCCGTAAGTCTAATGGGTTTGATAGCTACCTGCTAGAGTTAGAAGGTTTGTTTGAGGGAACTCAAGAAAAATTGCCAGCCGGTTTCAAGATGCCCGAGATCGATAAGTTTGACGCTTCTGGCAACCCCAGAAACCATGTGAGGATGTGCATTGGGGCCTTTCATCCAAGTGGTCTGAATCCTGCCATGATGGCCATGCTGTTTCAACAAACTTTGATTGGGGCAGCTTTATCCTGGTATTTCACATTAGAGCCAAGCAAGAGTCGCATATGGGAGGAAGTGGTGAAAGCCTTTGTCACCCAATATGAATACAACCAAGAGCTCGATGTAACTGTGAAGGATCTGGAAACAACTATGCAAGAGAATAGAGAGTCATTTGCTGAATTCCTGGCATGATAGAGGCGGAAAGCTACAAAAATGACCCAACGACCATCAGAGAAGGAACAAATACGGATTGTTATCAAGAACCTACAGAGTGTGTACCAGGAGAAACTAATGTATCAATGTATTCATACCTTTGCTGAGTTGTTTGAAATTGGGACAATGATAGAAGACGCTATCAAAGACGGAAAGATCAAAAGAGAAGATTCTCAGGGGAACCGCCCTAGAAGACCATTCTATGGGGGGAATGTTGGAAATCAGGTAGCAACTGATGTTAATGTTCTAAGCCAGCCAGAAGAAGGGCAGAATTTTGCGAGAAAAGGGGGTGCGTCGAGACCAAAGTTGGAAGGGCAGCTTCGTCGCTTCATGGATTTAGGGGTTTCTCTAACTACCATTCTCAAGCGATTAAAGGAAAAAGGATATCTCAAGCCTCTAGATCCAAAACCAATGCCTGATCCACTTCCACCAGGCTTCAATACAAGCCTTTATTATGAGTTTCACCAAGCTCATGGCCATACGACTGACCGATGTATGAGGTTAAGGCATGAAGTACAAGATTTGATCGATAATAAGACCATTTCCTCTCCGCCTGCAGCTCGACCGCATGTGACTCGGAACCCGCTCCCCAATCATCATGCTGTACCACCACCACGAAACATCAATCTCTTAGATGTTGGGAAGGAAATCTTCGACCCATCTGTGTTGATCGTACCGGTAGGACAAGATGCCAAAGCTTATGAATTCCCAGAAGATCAAAGGATATGCCTTATAGTAGTCGAGGAAGAGGATTGGCTGATAGGAGGAGAAGAAGAACAAGCATTTGCGGAAGATATGGACAATGAAATCATCCAAATTAATTGGTGGGATCCAAACAATCCTACTAATAACTCCATTTGGGAGGAGGAGGTGTACAGTGACACAGATGGTCTGTGGTCCGAAGGGGAAGAAGAGAGAAATGCTGAGGAAGTGGTCAATCATGCCAAGCTGTGTGGATTAGATGGGAATGATTTGGAAAAAAGGAAAGGGAAGGATCTTGAAGAAAATAGAGAAGAAGGTCAAGCGTCACATTTCATCCAGAAAGGAGGAGATTTCCCCTATTATGGCTTTCTAGAGCCATGGGCGGACTGCAAAGGTAAATACTTGGAGCAAGGTTTTGAGATCTCTTTCTTACATGAATACACTGACTATGAAGATCCATACTTGCAAGTGCCTACAGAATTAATTACTGTCCAAGATTGGATTTGTGCACTGGATGGTTTGGCTATGAGGAACCTTTTTGATGAAGAAGGCAGTAAGACCGAGGAGAGCGGTCCAAAGAAGATCATAGAAGTGAAGATTGGGAAAGAACAGATGGAAGAAATACTGAAAGAAGAGGTTAAGGGAAATAAAGCAAGGAGGGAGAAGCCGGAAAATGGAGGAGAGATAGAATTAGGGAATTTGCCAAAATGTCCTTGAGTCTAGTGATAGGATTCCCCTACCCCGGAAGTCTGTAATGGCCAGTATGAGCCAAACCTTTTAAATTTTCTGTTCTCAATGAAAGTGACTGATTCTGCTTACTTGATTCCGCTTAATGATTTTTTTAATAACTATGAAAAAAAAAGAGCAAATGAACCTGCATGCAAAATCATTGAGGAAACCTTGGCATTTGACTTAGAAAATGAAGAAGATTCTCAAAGTGATTCTTTCCATAAAGATAAAAGCATTAAATTGATCTCATTACTAAAAGAATACAAGGATGCCTTGCATGGTCCTATGATGATGTGCCAGAATGAATGTAGAAATTATCCCACATCACCCCCTTTATACCAAACCTAAAATGTGAGCTCACAGTCCAAAGCCATGAACTTGTTCCTTAATGGTAGCTAGATATCTTAAATGAACTTCTTCTTCTTTAAAAAAAAAAAAAGAAAGAAAAAAAGAGAGAGATTGCTAGGATGAAAACCCGAAAGGGCGCCTAGGCAAAAGTTAGAGCAAAATAAGATTCGTGTTGATTTCAAAATCCGAATCCTAGCCAGTCAAAATCATGAAGAGAGTAAGAGATAGTGAGAAAAGAAAGGAAAGAAAAAAAAAAGAAAAAGTAGAGAATAAATAAGATTGAGAATTCTTGAGTACTTCAAAGTACATGAATTATCCTTAGAAAAGAAATTGGAAATGAAAAGAAAGATTTGAAAGTATCAATTAAATTTTTGTGAGAAACTCAATGGATAAGTGATAAGTGGACCTAAGACAATGCAGAAATATCTTTGAAAAAGATAAGGAGTAATTTGGAGGGCTGATATTACTATGTGAGTATGACAGAGTATGAGTAAAACATGATGTATTATGAGAGTTGTAAAGATTGACTGGCTAGTGATAAGGTGAAAAGAATCAACCGTCACAAAACAAAAAAGGGGAAAGAAGAAAAGAAAAGAAAAAAAAAGGAAGAAAAGAGGAAAAGAAGAAAAAAAAAATGCATAAGAAGGAGAAGTAGTTCATCATCTTGTTCGAAAGCTGCCACAAGGAATATGTTTCAGAAAATCTGCCCAGAAAGGGCACCCATTGAACCTAAATGAAAACATGGCTCGAAAAGCTCACCAATTCTTGAAGCCTTATTCTTTCAAGACCTCCAGAGTAGATGAACTACGTTTTGACCTGATTCCCATTCGGGGATACGTAGGCAGCCTGCAAAGTTCGGTCACAACTACACACACAGTCAATCATTGCACTTCTTTCAGGCCTCGATCGAACTACTATAGGACCCGATTCCCATTCAGGGATAATTAGGCGGGTCTCCCAAGGCCCTCGGTCCAAAGAAGAAACCCAACTAATTCATGAAATTACTTTGAGAATTAGGGGCAAACTATCGTTTGCCCAGAGGCCACGTCAACTCCCTCAAACCAGGGGCAAACTTCGTTTGCCTAGCATTCCCAAGCCCCCTGTCAAACTAGGGGCAAATTGTCGTTTTCCAAATAAAATATCTCTGTGTTTACTGGCTTTCAAGGACCAAGCTTAGGCATCCTAAGAATTCTTGAAGTAAAAAGTTGAAGTTTTCATGCATAAATCTAAAATTGATTTAAGATGGAAAGAAACATGAAAAGAAGAATTCTTCATTATCAAAAAGTCAATCGTAAAGGAAGATACAATGAAAGAATATTATGGGATAACAATTTTTTCTAAAGTTGATCAAAGAAGCGCAAAGAAAAGAAAGCAGAATTGGTCACAAATTTGAAAATGTGTGTATCTCAACTCAGTTTGAGTCTACCTTCTTGAAATCCAAAAGATATATTCCGCAGAGGGATCAACAAGAATTGAAGATTCCAAAAGAAGGGTAATAACAGGGAGGTCAGGGAGTCAGATTATGCTCTGCTAAGGAAATCAAATAGAGGTCGAGTAATATCTTCAGAGAGAGCAAAATCAAGTGAATACCCTCAGCGGATCAGGCTCCAAGCCGTACAAGCTAATCATCGGATGAACCAGAAAGCCTTTGGATTTGTCTATAATCAAATCCTTAAATAGAAAAGTGGGGTTGTTGTGGAGAACTGGCTCATACTTCTTCCTCTTCTTGCCCGAATCGCCCAAACTGCTGTCCATAGCAAGCAATCCATCAAAAATAATATTTTGAAAAAAAAAACGATAAAGATAAATCCGAAATAAGAAGCATATAAACATCTCTTCAGCTAGAATAGCCCCAAAGCAAATCTTTTGAGGCTATACCGTCATCGATCAAATTCTCGGTCTTGGTATAAGCCGTCTATCGCATCCTATGAGTCACCGATCAAATCCTCGGTCTTGGTATAAGTCGTCTATCGCATCCTATGAGTTACCGATCAAATCCTCGATCTTGGTATAAGTCGTCTATCGCATCCTATGTATTACCGATCAAAACCTCGGTCTTGGTATAAGTCGTCTATCGCATCCTATGAGTTACCGATCAAATCCTCGATCTTGGTATAAGTCGTCTATCGCAGCCTTTGAAGTCACCGATCAAATCTTCGATCTTGGCATTAGTCATCTACTACAGCCTGGGGTTACCGATCAAAACAAAAAGGGAAGGGATAAAACCAAATTTAGAAATGCCAAAAACAAGTTGTCGAGTCTGCGCGACTCCAAGTCTACAAAAAATAAAATGAATTTTTAGAAAATGAATTTTTGACTTTTGAAAAGTATAAATGAATTTTCGAGTCCGCGTGACTCCCAATCTTTGAAAAGTAGAAATGAATTTTCGAGTCCGCGCGACTCCCAATCTTTGAAAAGTAGAAATGAATTTTCGAGTCCGCGCGACTCCCAATTTTTGAAAAGTAGAAATGAACTTTCGAGTCTGCGCGACTCTGCGACTCCCAATTTTTGAAAAGTAGAAATGAACTTTCGAGTCTGCGCGACTCCCGATAGAAAATGAATTGTTTAAGTCCGCGTGACTGTTCTGAAAAGGAAAAGAAAAATAAAAATTACCCTTGCAATACCGAGCGAATTTGGGGTCATTGAATTTGGGACGATTCTGACTTTTCTGCTCTTTGGGGTCATTGAATCTGGAGCGATTCTGACTTTTCTGTTCTTTGAGGTCATTGAAGCTAGAGCGATTCTGACTTTTCTGCTATCTGAGGTCATTGAATCTGGAGCGATTCTGACTTTTCTGCTATTTGGGGTCATCGAATCTGGAGCGATTCTGACTTTTCTGCTATCTGAGGTCATTGAATCTGGAGCGATTCTGACTTTTCTGCTATCTGGGGTCATTGAATCTGGAGCGATTATGACTTTTCTACTATCTGAGGTCATCAAATCTGGAGCGATTTTGACTTTTCTGCTATTTGGGGTCATTGAATCTGGAGCGATTCTGACTTTTCTGCTATATGGGGTCATTGAATCTGGAGCGATTCTGACTTTTCTGCTATCTGGGATCATCGAATCTGGAGCAATTCTGACTTTTTCTACAAAAACATCTCATTTCTTGAAAGACATCAGAGTATAAGGCGCGAAGCGCATCTCAGTCTTTCAGCATTTCCTGATTCGGCACCAGAGTTTAAGACGCGAAGCGCATCTCAGCCAATCAGATGATCCTCAAGACACCGGAGTATAAGACGCGAAGCGTATCTCAGTCTTTCAGCACACTTCCTGATTCGGCACCAGACTATAAGACGCAAAGCGCATCTCAGTCAATCAGTATTCCCCTAATAAAAAAATGGCAATCGCGTATTTCCTAGGACAGGACGTCATCAGCATAGAAGGATTTCAAGACGAAGGTACATTTTGCTAACTCTAAGGAGTAGCCTTGTCCTAAGTCATTGAACCTGAAAAACATGGAGCATGGGACACCAATTTGTTGAGCATATGCATCACGATAAGATAGGAGTATTCATCTGTGTGACTACCTGCGTTTGCGTTTCGTCGTCCTGTGCCCGAACTACGTCTTGGTCTGATTCCCGATGGGATACGTAGGCAGCTCACCCTTGAGCACGACCAGCATCTTGGCTCTCCGCGCACCCGATTTTGCAAAGCACTTTTGTTTTTACCTAGATTCGACTGTTTGGTCAAAGGCTTGTCTTTCACACAGGCTTTGACATTCATTTGTGATACGCGTTGCTCCACGAATTCTGTCAAAGAGGGGCAAACTGTAGACACCCCAATTTTGACCAATTGGTTACCTCTCAAAAGACCGATGATGACAATGGCCAGTGACATTCGAAGATTTTCCAGGAAATTCAAAATCTTCAATTGATTCTTCAAGACAAATTTCAAAATTAAAAATAGAAAATATAAAAAGGAGAAAGAAGAGAGAGAGTTTGGGTATTCGGGAGAAACCCGAACATTGAAGAACACATGAGGAAATCAGTCTGAGAATTTGCTCAATATATATATAAAAGAAGAGTTTTGAAAAGAAATATAAAATAAAAATGATGAAAAAGGAATTTTAAAATAAAGAGGAATTTTTTAAAAGAAAAGGAAGAAAAGAAAAAAAGAGAGGAGGAATAATGCATTTAGATCATATATTATGGATGTATTCTTAATAGAATATATTACAAATACAAGTATTTTAACATAATTCGTCAATAATTAAGCTTATGTTAATATATATGTTGAAAATTAAAAAGTAGGGCAAAATTCAGTTAGCCCCGGCACCCGGAAAACCCGGCGGCACTCACTGAGTGCCGCCTGGCACTCAGCGAATGCCGCCTGGCATTCAGCGAATGCCGCCCGGCACTCAGCGAATGCCGCCGGGAGCCGTCGAGTGCCGCTGGCTGTAATAGACTGCTTTTCTCACATGTTCTAGAAGAAATCTTTGCACATGGGTCTCCACCCGAATTTAGCCAATTATCCTTGAGGTAATGGCCTATATAAACAGATCTTCATCTTCATTTTGAGGGGACTTGAACTTTTGAATCAATATACAAACATATACAAGAGATATACTTGAGTTTAGAGAGAGAATTATATAGAGAATTGAGAAGAAGAGAAGAATTTTTTGAAGAATTTGAAGAGTTTTGAGAAGAATTTTAAGATCTTAGAAGAACTTCACAAGAAATTGAAGAATTCTTTGAGGTTATAGAGGTAACCTCTTAATCCTTGGTAGAGTTAGGGTAATTCAATCACAAGTTCTTAGATCTAGGAACTTTTCACATTTTCAAAACCTCTCTTCTTACCCCATTTCATCACACACCACCAAGAACTTGTAATTGAACCACATAACACTTCATTAATTTGGATCTGATTAATGCCTTTGGGTTTGAGATAAATTAGTTTTAAAGAATTTGTATTCCTAAATAAAACTTTGATTTCCTTTATTTCTATTTCATTCATAAGGTTCATGAGATCTTCCATATCTCATTGAAACTCTTTGAGTTTTGATTCCTTAGTTTCCTATGATCTTATGATCCATATGGAGATTAAAGTGAATCATGGTCATAATCTACACATAGTTGGTGAGATACTAGTATCAACTCATGACTAGGATCTCTTTACTATGAATCTTATGGAATTCATACTATATTCCATGGAGATTAGAGTAGATTTGTTTTTTTAGTCTCCAATGACCATCAAATGGTAGGAGAAGTAGTTTAGTTTAAGTCCATCTCTATGGCTTAGACTAATCTCTTCTTTGGGTTTTGAGAAGTTCTCTATACTTTATCCAAAACCTACATGTATAGATGTCCTTAGTCTCCAATGACCATCAAATGGTAGGAGAAAATGGTTTAGTTTAAGTCCAACTTCATGATTTAATAGTTGGGGTCAACCAACAAAGTTGAACTAGCAAAATGAAAACAGCGAGTTCACAAACTGTTTTTGATCAAAGATTTTTAGTTCGAAATCTAACCGTTGAAATCAAGTGAAACCAACGGGAAAGTTTTAATAAGACAATGTTCTACCGCTGTAATTTTTGTTTGAAGGTAGTTTCATGTTTAAAATGGTTTGGTCATGAGTTTTGTGAAGTAACAACAATCTGCCCAGAATTTCAGCACAACAACACTCTTTTGGAATAAGTAAATCGGGATTTTAATAAAGTTTTCATGACCCAAAATAATTTTTTCTAAGAACCTTAATGTGTTAGGAAGGTTCCCTAAAAGGAATGAAGCAATTCAAATTCGTTTGCTATTTGTAAAAAATCATACAAGATCTCTGGACAGAGAGTTGTAAAATCCTGAGTGAGGTCTAGTATTTTCCGTATTCCCGGAGATCTAACCGTTGAAACCTCGATTT
This sequence comes from Hydrangea macrophylla, assembly GCA_033977485.1. Classification (NCBI taxonomy): domain Eukaryota; kingdom Viridiplantae; phylum Streptophyta; class Magnoliopsida; order Cornales; family Hydrangeaceae; genus Hydrangea; species Hydrangea macrophylla. Next base: position 2,264,633 of record CM066992.1, read on the forward strand.
TCTTTTTGGGTTAGACATTAGACTCCCAGAGGCATACCATATCCAAATATCATTAAGATCCAACCGTTGGAAGTATTGTATTTCTATTTTTTAAGATCTGGTCTGCTCTCTGTAATTCATAAAAAACTGCTACTGTTTTGTATAATCTTATTTATTTCAACTCAAATGGTTCCCTAATGTCTTGGGTCCCAAATCATGTTTTGAATAATGATAATTTAGCTTAAATCCAAAGGCTAAGTGATCCGAATTAGTGAATAAATCCATGTTTTATTCTTATTCACATTCATTCATTCATGTACATCAATGCTTATGATTGGAACTAGCAATTGAATAAAGTTGGATTTCATGCTTAATAGATCTAAGCTAGAGAATTGGGATTTATTTTTTTTGGATATCTTATTATTATGTGAAGCATTTGGACTAATCTTTGTTTTGTAGCGCATTTGAGGTACAATTTCTCATCTCTTCTCTGGTTTATTTACTTCATTGATTTTAATTGATTTTCGACTCCATGTGCGACACCTTAGCTTAGGTTTTGCCTTATGTGAATATGTGAATTAGATACCTTTTCTTAGGCTTTGTATTTTGTGTATGCATTGCACGTTTCCATTTTGCGGCTGGATCCCGGGTGAGTTCTCTAGTTCCTTACTTGCACATCATGATATTTGCTAGTTGAATTATGTGATTTATGAATGATATTTTACCGTTAACAATTTTACACCATTTCCAACATGCTTGTGTAATGTATATGTACATATGTATTAATTGAGGGCATGCTTAGATTATTAATTTGATTAAAGAGGATGTTGAGTAGAGGCCTATCGAGAGATAGGATGAAAGGGCTGTTTTAGTCCGCCGGGCTCCTTCCCCTTTCATTCCATAATCTCCGGACCCAGTTTATCTTTGGTTTCGCAAAAGATCAGTTTGCTTTAAAATGGTTTCTTAATTTTCCTTTTAAAAATTAAGTGGCGACTCATTTGTTTTTGAATTTGGAATTTGAAAAATGTTTTAAAAACAAAAGTGGGCCCAAATGCCGGTATCCTTAGCAGCTCCGAAATCTGAATCAAGCTAGGTTTTTTTGTGGATAAAGATAACTCATTTATTTACAAATAACTCCCCTACAGCTCAGTCTAGAAATCAATCCTTCATTGGTGAAATACATGTACACCGCAGTGTTTTGAATCTGGAAAACAGAAACTTTCAGCAGAACATAGTTTTGTAAAACGAACTTTTGGAGCAGCTCAAAAATAGGAATGAGGCTAGTTTTTTTTTGTGAAGAAAGCTAACTCATATATATATAAATAACTCTTCTAAATCTTAGTCTAGATTTCGAGGACGAAATCCTGTAATAGGTGGTAGAAGATGCAATTCCTGTAATTTGTTTTCTTTAATAATATTAGTTTCTGAATTTTTGGCAATTGACTGTCTAACTTTATATTATATTAATTACGTGACGATATTGATGTGTCAGAGTGTTAGTAATTGGACTATAGGCACGGCACCGGCTTGACCGTAATAAGGCATAAATTAGTTCCGTACTTGTACCCGGACATTAGAAATTTTACCCGATTGCACGTAAATCGAGACTGACACGTATATCGAGGAACTTATGCACATAAACTGAGAAAGTGGAACAAAACCCAAGGCGGGCCCCACCATGGCCGGCCACATGGTGACACATGCAACACCCTAGACACATGTCACTTTGATCCTTACCACTTGTCCACATTTTGGACACTTGTTGATGCATGCAACACACTAACACATGCATGAAGACACCTAGCAACCACCTAGCCCTATTTATACATGCATACACACACACTACACCCTCTTGGACACTTATAATCTGCACTTATAAAGAGAGAGAGAGATAGGATATGAGAGATACATGGAGATAGAGAAGAAGAATTAGGAGGAAGTCTTCACCATTGAAGTTGAGTTCAAGTTTCCTATAGCTCAAATTCAACCTTCATGCTAAATTTCAAGCTTTGTTGAGTATTCCAACTCACTTTAGAACCTATATAGTATGTAGTAAATGTTTAGTAAGTGTTTGATGCTGTATTTGAGGTTCTATGCAACATGCAAGTCAAATCTTTAAATCTGAGAAACAGAAACCTCCAGCAGAATGTATTTTAATAAAATGAGTATTTTAAGCAACTCCAAAATCTGAATCAAGCTAGATTTTTTTGTGAATAAAGGTATATTATTTATCTACAAATAACTCTTCTATAGCTTAGTCTGAAAATCAATTCTTCATAGGTGAAATGTACATACTATGCAGTACTTAAATCTGAGAAATAGAAACCTCCAGCAGAATGTAGTTTAGTAAACTGAGTGTTTTAAGCAGCTCCGAAATCTGAATCATGCTAGGATTTTTTATGGATAAAGCTAACTCATTTATCTACAAATAACCTCTGTATAGCTCAGTCTAGAAATCAATCCTTCATTGGTGAAATGCATGTACACCGTAGTGTTTTGAATTTGGAAAACAGAAACTTTCAGCAGAACATAGTTTAGTAAAATGAACTTTTGGAGCAGCTCAAAAATAGGAATGAGGCTAGTCTTTTTTTTGTGAAGAAAGCTAACTCATTTTTATACAAATAACTCTTCTAAATCTTAATCTAGATTTCGAGGACGAAATCCTGTAATAGGCGGTAGAAAATGTAACACCTGTAATTTTTTTTTCTTTAATAATATTAATTTCCAAATTTTTGGCATTTGAATGTCTAACTTTATATTATTTTAATTACGTGACGATATTGAAGTGTCACAGTGTTAGTAATTGGACTGTAGGCACCGCACCGGCTTGATCGTAATAAGACTTAAATTAGTTCCGTACCTGTACCCGGACACTAGAAATAATACCCGGTTGCATGCAAATCGAGACCGACACGTATATCGAGAAACTTATGCATGTAAACTGCAAAAGTGGCACAAAACTCACGGTGGGCCCCACCATGGCTGGCCACATGGTGACACATTCAACACCCTATACACATGTCACTTGTATCCTTGCCACTTGTCTACATGTTGGACACTTGTCCAAGCATGCAACACCCTAACACATGCATGAAGACACCTAGCAACCACCTAGCCCTATTTGTACATGCATACACACACACTACACCCTCTTGGACACTTATAATCTGCACTTAGAAAGAGAGAGAGAGGATATAAGAGATACATGGAGATAGAGAAGAAGAATTAGGAGGAAGTCTTCACCATTGAAGTTTAGTTCAAGCTTCCAAAAGCTCAAATTCAACTTTTGAGCTAAATTTCAAGCTTTGGTGAGTATTCTAACTCACTTTAGAACCTATAAGTATGTAGTAAATGTTTAGTAAGTGTTTGACGCTGTATTTGAGTTTCTATGCAACTTGTAAGTCAACTCTTTAAATTCGAGAAATAGAAACATCCAGCAGAATGTAGTTGAAGTAAATGAGTGTTTTAAGAATCTCCGAAATCTGAATCAAGGTAGGTTTTTTTGTTGATAAAGATTACTCATTTAGCTACAAATAACTCTTCTATAGCTCAGTCTTAAAATCACTTCTTCATAGGTGAAATGTACATACAACACAGTACTTTAAATCTGAGAAACAGAAATCTCCAGCAGAATGTAGTTTAGTAAAATGAGTGTTTTAAGCAGCTCCGAAATCTGAATCAAGCTAGGTTTTTTTGTGGATAAAGCTAACTCATTTAACTACAAATAACTCTTATATTACTCAGTCTGAAAATCAATTCTTCATAGGTGAAATGTACATACAACACTGTACTTTAAGTCTGAGAAACAGAAACCCCTAGCAGAATGTAGTTTAGTAGAATGAGTGTTTTAAGCAGCTCTGAAATCTGAATCAAGCTAGTTTTTTTTTTTTTTGATAAAGCTAACTCATTTATCTACAAATAACTCTTCTATAGCTCAGTTTAGAAATCAATCCTTCATTGGTGAAATGCATGTACAGCGTAGCGTTTTGAATTTGGAAAATTGAAACTTTCAGCAGAATATAGTTTATTAAAACGAACTTTTGGAGCAGCTCAAAAATAGGAATGAGGTTAGTTTTTTTTTTTTTTGTGAGAAAAGCTAACTCATTTATATACAAATAACTCTTCTAAATCTTAGTCTAGATTTCGAGGATGAAATCCTGTAATTGGTGGTAGAAGATGTAATACCTGTAATTTTTTTTTTCTTTAATAATATTAGTTTTAGAATTTTTGGCATTTGACTGTCTAACTTTATATTATTTTAATTACGTAACGATATTGACGTGTCATAGTGTTAGTAATTGGATTGTAGGCACCGTACCGGCTTGATCGTAATAAGACTTAAATTAGTTCCTTACTTGTACACGGACATTAGAAATAATATCCGGTTGCACATAAATCGAGACCGACACATATATCGAGGAACTTATTCACGTAAACTGAGAAAGTGGCAAAAAACTTAAGGTGGGCCCCACCATGGCCGGCCACATGGTGACACATGCAACACCCTAGACACATGTCACTTTGTATCCTTGCCACTTGTCTACATGTTGGACATTTGTGCATACATGCAACACCCTAACACATGCATGAAGACACCTAGCAACCACCTAGCCCTATTTATACATGCATACACACACACTACACCGTCTTGGACACTTATAATCTGCACTTAGAAAGAGAGAGAGATAGGATATGAGAGATACAAGGAGATAGAGAAGAAGAATTAGGAAAAAGTCTTAACTATTGAAGTTGAGTTTAAGCTTCCTAAAGCTCCGAAATCTGAATCAATCTAGGTTTTTTTGTGGATAAAGGTAACTCATTTATCTACAAATCACTCTTCTATAGCTCAGTCTAAAAATCACATCTTCATAGGTGAAATGTACATACAACGCAGTACTTTAAATCTGAGAAACAGAAACCTACAGCAGAATGTAGTTTAGTAAAATGAGTGTTTAAAGCAGCTCTGAAATCTGAATCAAGCTAGGTTTTTTTGTGGATAAAGCCAACTCATTTATCTACAAAAAACTCTTACAATAGCTCAGTCTGAAAATCACTTTTTCATAGGTGAAATGTACATACAATGCAGTACTTTAAATCTGAGAAACAGAAACCTCCAGCAGATTGTAATTTAGTAAAATGAGTGTTTTAAGCAGCTCTGAAATCTGAATCAAGCCAGGTTTATTTGTGGATAAAGCTAACTCAATTATCTACAAATAAATCTTCTAAATCTTAGTCTAGATTTCGAGGACGAAATCCTGTAATAGGTGGTAGAAGATGTAATACCTGTAATTTTTTTTCTTTAATAATATTAGTTTCCGAATTTTTGCCATTTGACTGTCTAACTTTATATTATTTTAATTATGTGACGATATTGACGTGTCATAGTGTTAGTAATTGGACTGTAGGCACTGTACCGGCTTGATCGTAATAAGACTTAAATTAATTCCTTACCTGTACCTGGACATTAGAAATAATACCCTATTGCATGTAAATCGAGACTGACACGTATATCGAGGAACTTATGCACGTAAACTGAGAAAGTGGCACAAAACCTAAGGTGGGCGCCACCATGACCGGCCACATGGTGACACATGCAATACCCTAGACACATGTCACTTGTATCCTTGCCACTTCTCTACATGTTGGACACTTGTCCATGCATGCAACACCCTAACACATGCATGAAGACACCTAGCAACCACCTAGCCCTAATTATACAAGCATACACACACACTACACCCTCTTGGACACTTAGAATCTGCACTTAGAAAGAGAGAAAGAGATAGGATATGAAAGATACATGGAGATAGAGAAGAAGAATTAGGAGGAAGTCTTCACCATTGAAGTTGAGTTCAAGCTTCCTAAAGCTCAAATTCAACTTTCATGCTAAATTTCAAGCTTTGGTGAGTATTCTAACATACTTTAGAACCGACATAGTTTGTAGTAAATGTTTTGTAAGTGTTTGATGCTGTATTCGAGGTTCTATGCAACATGCAAGTCTAATCTTTAAATCTGAGAAACAGAAACCTCCAGCAGAATTTAGGTTAATTAAATGAGCTTTTTAAGCAGCTCCGAAATCTGAATCAAGCTAGGTTTTTTTGTGAATAAAGCTAACTTATTTATCTACAAATAACTCTTTTATAGCTTAGTCTGAAAATCAATTCTTCATAGGTGAAATGTACATAGAACGCAGTACTTTAAATCAGAGAAATAGAAACCTCCAGCAGAATGTAGTTTAGTAAAATGAGTCACTACAAGGAAAAAGACTTTTTATGTCACTTAAAAAGTGACATAAATAGGTATTTATGTCACTTTTTACTGAAAAAAAAAGTGACATAAATGGAGGCGACATAAATGTTTTAAAAGTGACATAAATATTTTATAAAAGTGACATAAATGTTTCATAAAGCCAACACATATGTTAATAAAAGTGACATAAATACTTAAAAGTGACATAAATACCATTTTATTTGTCATTTTTAACCTAAAGTGCCATAAAAGTAGAAAAGTGACATAAATACCAAACAAAATTATTACATCAAAGTCTTAAAAGTGACATAAATACTTTAAAAGTGACATAAAAGCTTTAAAAGTAACATAAATACTTTCAAAAAGTGACATAAATGTGTATTTAGCAATGTTTGTTTTCTTAAAAGTGACAAATGCTTTTTATTTATGTCGGTTTTCTTAAAAGTGACATAAATGTTTCCAAATTTTTTTTAAAAAAATGGTGATTGCATATATCAATATTACCACCTCAAAAATCAATTCTAACAACTAAATTAATACTCAATAATCAATTAATATATCATAACTAAATTAATACTCAATAATTAATTAATATATCATTACAACCAATCAATTCCATTCCATCTATTAATCTTTACCAATCAACAAAAATATAAAAACATATTTCCGAGAACCAATAAATCATTCTCGAGAATCAATTAATCAATATCTATCAATCAACAAAAAATAAAAATAAAAAGTTTAAAAGTTACAACTTAATTTCTGTTATGTTATTGTAATTTAAAGTAACAATACATTCCCGTGGACCTTTCACACTTGTAAAGAAAAGTCAAATACACATTTCCAAGAATTACTACTAAATACATCACTTGTAGTTTAAAACAACATATTCTATCTAGTCTTAACTAATGTATTGTTAAAGTTGAAGTAACCTCAATGGTGCAAAATTCCCAAAAGCAAGCAAAGTTTTCTTGAACCATTTGAATACATTCTTGTCAAAAATAACTGCATGTATACATACGTGTCAGTTGAAGGAACTGAAAAGCAGATTCAAGCAATATACATGTGTGTCAATGTTTATATAAACTAGCATGTATCCCGTGCAATGCGCGGGTATACTATTTGTCTGGAAAAAAAAATAGATCTCTAAGCTAGAGTAAAAAGTGAGAGCTAGCCTCAAACAATTGAAGGAACTGAAAAACAAATTCAAGCAATATACATGCGTGTCAATGTTTATATAAATGTGTAATTATGAAGCAAATACAACTATAAGGGTGAAGCACATGTTCTTTATAAATGGAGCAATCATCAATTAATATGCATGAAGTAACATGCAGATCCATTTAGTTATTGAGCAACACGAGCTAGTTGAGTCATTAATTTTGCAACGAAAAAGCTATCCCAAATGTGCCATAAATTCTACAAGTAAGAGCACCTGAAATGCATCAAGCTGCTGGGTAGGTTCAACTGATGTGCAATTTATGTCTTGTTTCCTAAATGAAAGACACAGCAAAGACTTCTATGCGTATCCAAGTTATGTAACATAGCTACCGAGTGCCTTATCGTCAATGGGATTATCAAGTGTCATAAGTGTACTAGATTTAACTCTTAGTCGTAATCTTGTCTACCACTACAATATTATAGTACCTAATTTGAGTTGGTTAATCATGTGAGGGAAGAGACAAACTAGTGTGCTGTTTCATAGAAGACATAAAGCAAATACCACAATGTTCTCAAGCATCTTAGATTGAATGCTTGGCAAAGTTGGGGGGTGTAAAACATGGCTCAAGCATCGACTACATAACAGGGTTATGATGTAACAGATATAGTGCACGCTTTACGTATCTAAACAACAAAAAAGAAAGTTTTTATCCAGAGAGTAAAGAAATGGAAGCATGAAAGATGATAGTATACATGATAGGAAGATTTCTTTTTGTTTTGAGTAGGATGGTGACAAGAGAGCTAAGAGGTTTACGATACTTATAAAAAAGATTGGAAAAAACAAAGACTAGAGTGGAAGTTAATTTCGAGGGAGAATTCAAACTCAAATCAGTCATAAGCTAGAATGGACATAAAACAAGTTAAATTCCAAAAGTCCAAAGACTCCAACATACTGATCGAAATTTAACAGTATAGAAAATCCATATGGCAGCATCAGCAAAGATTCCTCGAACATTCTTATAATACAAAACCAGACAATACATGACAAGAGAAAGAAGCTAGAGATACAATCGGTTCACATTTAATATGACCAGTTCACAACATCCAGTCAATTGTCAGAATAGTAAATTCAAAGAAAGCTCATAGAAATGAGATTTCTCTGATAACGCTTGAAACATATTGTGTAGCAGAAATGTTCTTTCAATCATAGGGTTCTTTTTCTCTTTTTTCAATTTTGATTCTTTGTTAGAGAATTGTCTTAAATGCTTATAGGCTTGTTACTATGTATAGGTTGGACACCTTCTATCACTGCTAAGGTAGGGATATCATCAGGAATCGGGAAAGGGCTTGCACAATCAAATCAGAACAAGATTTCCTTCTTTATAGATTCAATACGATTTTGATTCCCCTTGCTTCTTTCCTGACTTTAACTTAATACTGATCTTCCTGCTCCAAAGCTTCCTACTTAATAATAGCAACTGGGATAGCTTACTAATGGCATGTAAGCAGCATTCACATCAAGGTTCAAACTGCCTACACCTTGTGCGTAGCACCCCCATTTGCGCCTGTTTCTAATTCTTTTTTCTTATCAGAAGAAGGAAGCTCACTAAAAGTAGACAAAGAAAGGGCAGAGAGAGAGAGAGAGAGAGAGAGAGAGAGAGAGAGAGAGAGAGAGAGAGTTGTTTAAAAAATCACAAACCTTGCTGTCAAGTCTAGGACTCCGACTGGCTTTCTGCTACAGGAGATGCTTGTATCTGCTATTGGGCAGCTGATGCTTTGAGCTGATCTTTTGTTATCTTCAAGTACTCTTCACTTGTGTAAGCTTTGTTTGATGCTGGTACGCCATCTGCGATTTAGTAAAATCCCATCACTCCACCAACTTCTATAGAAAAAAGAAAAAAAGAGAACAAAAAAATAAAATATTTCCAAAATTGTGAAGGAATAAGAGAATCAAACACTACAGAGGAAAGGATAAGACGAAAGGATAAGATGAAATTTAGAGACTTATTCCTACCTGAAGCTCTGTAATTGTAGGTTGAAATTCACGCAAAGTTTTTCCTAGATTACGAGCAACTTGCATTTACATAACTTCACAATGTTTCAATGTGCTGAAATTTAGAAACTAAAAGAAGAACACAAAGAAAAGAAAAGAAAATTTGTGGATATAAGAAACTTAACAACTACATCTTCCAAATCCTACTACTGGATATAAGAATTTTTTTTGAGGTATATGCATCAACATTGATATTCTTAAAAAAGTAACATTTATATTAGAATGAATCCTTAAAATAAGTTGAAACTGAAAAGGATGATATCATTACAACTGGTGAGAATGCATTCCTGAAATGTCATTCCAAACACACCCCAGGTGCGTCCCTGCTCACAACCCTTGTTAGGGGCCAGAAAGTAATCCTTATCCTTTCATCGCTCCTAAAAGTCGAGAGCGGATATTGAATGCACTGCCTTTACTCATAAGAAACCCCTTTAATTTGGCTAAATCTTTACCTTTTGATTGTGACAATTATAATTCACGACTAAAATTAAGCCACATGAATCACAAGACAAATAATTTAATGGCTGAAAATATGTTACAACTAAGCATAAGCATAAGGTTTCATAGACAGCCCACAAGTTACATTGATAATTTTCCATTTCAAACAATTACAAAGCTGATATGCATTCAGCAACTGCTACATTAGTTGGAAATAAACTCACGCCTAAGCCTTATTCTTCTTCTACATTAAACATCAGCAGAAACATTTGAATATGGTGCTGAGTTTATCATATATACTCACAAAATTGAGTAGTCAATTAAAGCTGCTGCAGCTTTGAGCAGCAATAACATGGTTTCCAGCAACTTGAGGAGAGCTAACAGCCTCGGCAAAAGCACCCTTGTCTATTGTCACTACGCTATTTATGTTATCAACATCGAAGGCAGATGAAGAAGGAAACTCCCCTGATAAAAGGTAAAATGGAAAGAAAGGTTATAAAAATAGAAAATAAAAATAAAAAGGATTGATATCGCCAAGGCGAAACACAACAAACTATTCACTCAAAAAATGATTAAAAGACATGATACAGGTCTTACAAATTATGAAATAAAAAGAGAAATACATGTGCAAAACTCACTATGGTGGAAGTAGGTTTCGGTAAATGAGTGTGCAGATGGGTCGTTGAATAGAGATCAGAGATGATTGCAGAGAGGTGCGATAACATACAAATAGGGGAGATATAGAGGTGGACATGGTACGTTTAGAGTTTAGAGTGGTGCAATGATGTGGTGGTGGTGGTCCGGAGCTATGCATCTATTACAGGTGGGTGGTTTCCAGTGGGGTTGGGTGACTGTGACCTAAGGGTAAATCAGTAATTTTATCTTATTTGTTAGTCCAGTCAGCGTGCAAATACTGACAGGGAGGTGTGTGAAAAAATTATGCAGTCAAAAAATAACCAAAAATAAATGAAAGAACCTTTTCTTCATATGAGAACACTATAGAAGTAATTAGCATACATGGCAAATGCAATTAAATGAGGAAGGCTTGGTTGGATAGTTTGGCTCATGGTTGTCCTTATAAATATCCACTTACACCACTCAATGTAATTAAGCTGTAAGTTTGTTTGGCCGTGGGTTTAAAAAATCTTATTCCTTTTTAAAAATAAAAAATAGCTTCTCAAAAAAGCTCCAATTTTTAGTTAGACTATCAGTAGAAGCATGTTATACTAAAGAAGTGGAAACAAATTGAATTTGGCATATGCATAAACAGTAACATTATGAGAAGTATAGCCTTTTCTTCCATGCATAAATATAATCTTGTTATCTGCGTAATGCTATGCTCCCCAAATTTGGTTTCCACATTTTTTGCCTAGTACATGGTATGCGATACCACAAACCGCTCCTAAGATAAACCAAAAAGAATAGAATACATTTTTGCTCACCCCAAAATTGCTTACCCTTTTCTCACCCTCCTCTCCCATTGGCTAATGCAGTAGGGCCTAGTATTAAATGAGAATTAATTAACGGTGTAAAGTACTAGGCCTCATTGCGTTAGCCAATGAGAGAGGAAGGTGAGCAATTTCGGGGGTAAGCAATACTGCACTCAAAAGAATAATCCCATTATTAAGACCAAAATAACCAAATATGCTCTAAATCTAGCAAAACATGGCCATTTGACAACTATTTTCAAGTCAAATTGAGATCATGGCAAACACCCAAATGAAAGAGTACTAGTCCTCCCCAATACGATTCTCATTTTAATTCAGCCCATACTTGGTGTCATCATAGTGCCTAAAACAAAATGGCCATGAGATAGATCATGACATTTGATTAATTATAAAGCTGAAGTTTATATTTAATATATTCTTCTCAAGAAGACGATCAAAGGCTAGTATTTACTTGCAAGGACCAAAGTGGTGCACTCAATGTATATTTATAGTCAGCCAATCCCTGTTTAAATTCCAATATGAGTTTCTCATGAAATAAGGTAAGAATTCAATATCCACACAAAGATCGAAGAAATGACGAATAACACAAATGAACTGGAAATAACGAAAGTGCATTTTACAAACCAGTAATCATTACTTGTGGTAACAAGATATTCCATAATCAGGCTTTGTTTGGTTCATGGATTTCGTGAGGGAAAAGAAAAGTAAAAGAAAACAAGAAGGATAACTAACTACCCCGTATTTTCTATGGTGCCACCAAAAGAAACTTTTAAAATGCTTTGGAGTATGATTTATGAATTAGCTAGTGACAGAATGTATATCATCTATAGGCAAGTCAAGACAAGGCACCAATCTAGTTTGAATGGCATGGCACCAATAGGTCAGTCAAGGACACCAAACCTATGGCCTGAAGTCACCAAATATATATAAACTTTTGACAATTGGCTCAGGTGATTGCCTTACACTTGGAAACTAACAAATAATTTTACATCTCAAGAATATATATTCTTTTAAGTATAGGTAAAATGACATCAAATGATAATGTAGATCCAAACATATTTTATGCAGTTATTCTCTTAAATTGATCTATTCCACATCAATATTCCAAACTAAAGCCAACTAAATACGAAAGACCCATGGCAGAAACAAAAAGTGGGCTAAGAAAATCAGAGAGAGGTACCGTCAGCAAAGCTTTTGGTGAAAAAGAAAAATCACAATGAAATGACTTTGCTGTTCAAAAAAAGTATGAAAACCGCACTAAATGCATAACATGAAGGGGGAAATCCCATTACAAGAAGAAGTAGGCATCATGGGGCTGATCCCATGAGATTAGCAAACCAAACTTGAGGGTCCAACCACTCTAACAATCAATACAACAAACACCTTAGGCACGAAGGCACACCAAGCACAAAAACAAACCCCCCACCCTCCACACATACACACACAAAAAAAAAGTCCCCAAAATTCAACATGTACATCAACAAAGAACAACCAAGACCCTGAACAATTGCAAGATAGAGATTCTACCTGCCAGAAAAATAAAAATAAAAAAACTCAATAAAAGAGCTCTCACAATCAACAACCGAACAAGAATGGCATGTCTACACCATCACCATGTTGTTAATTAGGGTTTACATACCTAATTCATGAAATCGCAAATAAGAAGCTATCTCAAAGTAAAAATTAAAGCACATGATTGTACCTAGACAAAGTGTGATGAACTGAGAATGGCGGTGGTAGTTGGAGGAGGCGGCAGCGGTGCGGCGTGGAGGAGGACTTAGTGGCGCTGAGAAAAGGAGGAGGCAGCGGTGGTTGCAGAGTGGAGGAGGCGGCGGCATGGTTGTAGCGACGGAGAGAGTGGAGAGGGTTTGGGTTTGGGAATGAAGAGCCAGAGGGGAGTTTGGGAGCCAAATAATACCTCGTTTACACCGATGCATTTTTTAGCCCGCCCAAAATTTTTATGTCACATACAATCTTTTATGTCACTTTTCCAAGAACTTAACATTAAAATTTAAAATGAAATACATTTATGTCATTTTTTAAAAAATCTTAAAATCGACATAATAGACAAATATTTATGTACAAAATTGCCACCGCATATTTATTTATGTTTATTTTTAAAAAGTGACATAAATATGCTATTACTTATGTCGTTTTTAAAAAAAGTGACATAAATAAAAAAGTATTTATGTCACTTTTATAAAAAGTGACATAAATACTTTTTTATTTATGTCACTTTTTTAAAAAATGACATAAAAACTTAAAAAGTGACATAAAAAGCTCGCTCAATAAACAATTATGTCACCCGAAATAAAAATGACATAAATACATTTTTAAAAGTGACATAAAAAGCAATTTTCCTTATAGTGAGTGTTTTAAGCAGCTCCGAAATCTGAATCAAGCTAGGTTTTTTTGTGGATAAAGATAACTCATTTATCTACAAATAACTCTTGTATATCTCAGTCTAGAAATCAATCCTTCATTGGTGAAATGCATGTACACCGCAGTGTTTTGAATCTGAAAAATAGAAACTTTCAGCAGAACATAGTTTAGTAAAACGAACTTTTGGAGCAGCTCAAAAATAGGAATGAGGCTAGTTTTTTTTTGTGAAGAAAGCTAATTCATATATATACAAATGACTCTTCTAAATCTTAGTCTAGATTTCGAGGACGAAATCCTGTAATAGGTGGTAGAAGATGTAATTCCTGTAATTTGTTTTCTTTAATAATATTAGTTTCCGAATTTTTGGCAATTGACTGTCTAACTATATATTATATTAATTACGTGATGATATTGACGTGTCAGAGTGTTAGTAATTGGACTATAGGCACCGCACCGGCTTGATCATAATAAGGCTTAAATTAGTTCCGTACCTGTACCCGGACATTAGAAATTATACTGGGTTGCACGTAAATCGAGACCGACACGTATATCGAGGAACTTATGCACGTAAACTGAGAAAATGGCACAAAACCCAAGGTGGGCCCCACCATGGCCGGCCACATGGTGACACATGCAACACCCTAGAGACATGTCACTTGTATCCTTGCCACTTGTCTACATTTTGGACACTTGTTCATGCATGTAACACACTAACACATGCATGAAGACACCTAGCAACCATCTAGCCCTATTTATACAAGCATACACACACACTACACCCTCTTGGACACTTATAATCAGCACATAGAAAGAGAGAGAGGATATAAGAGATACATGGAGATAGAGAAGAAGAAATAGGAGGAAGTCTTCACCATTGAAGTTGAGTTCAAGCTTCCTAAAGCTCAAATTCAACTTTCAACCTAAATTTCAAGGTTTGGTGAGTATTCTAACTCACTTTAGAACCTATACAATATGTAGTTAATGTTTATTAAGTGTTTGACGCTGTATTAGTGGTTCTATACAACTTGCACGTCAAATCTTCAAATCTGAGAAGCAGAAACCTCCAGCAGAATGTAGTTGAGTAAAATGAGTGTTTTGAGCAGCTCTGAAATCTGAATCAATCTATGTTTTTTTGTGGAAAAATATAACTCATTTATCTAAAAATAACTCTTTTATAGCTCATTCTCAAAATCACATCTTCATTAGTGAAATGTATATACAACGCAGTACTTTAAATCTGAGAAACAGAAACCTCCAGCAGAATGTAGTTTAGTAAAATGAGTTTTTAAAGCAGCTCCGAAATCTGAATCAAGCAAGGTTTTTTGTGGATAAATCTAACTCATTTATCTACAAATAACTCTAATTATAGTTCAGTCTAAAAATCACTTCTTCATAGGTGAAATGTACATAGAATGCAGTACTTTAAATTTGAGAAACAGAAACCTCCAGCAGAATGTAATTTAGTAAAATGAGTGTTTTAAGCAGCTCCGAAATTTGAATCAAGCTAGGTTTTTTGTGGATAAAGCTAACTGAGTTATCTGAAAATAACTCTGCTATTGCTCAGTGTAAAAATCAATTCTTCACAGGTGAAATGTACATACAATGCAGTACTTTAAATCTGAGAAACAGAAACCTCTAGCAGAATGTAGTTTAGTAAAATGAGTGTTTTAAGCAGCTCCGAAATCTGAATCATGCTAAGTTTTTTTGTAGACAAAGCTAACTCATTTATCTACAAATAATGCTTGTATAGCTGAGTCTAGAAATCAATCCTTTATTGGTGAAATGCATGTACATCGCAGTGTTTTGAATCGGGAAAATAGAAACTTTCAGCAGAACATAATTTAGTGAAATGAACTTTTGGAGCAGCTCAAAAATTGGAATGAGGCTAGTTTTTTTTGTGAAGAAAGCTAACTCATTTATATACAAATGACTCTTCTAAATCTTAGTCTATATTTCGAGGAAGAAATCCTGTAATAGGTGGTAGAAGATGTAATACCTGTAATTTTTTTTTCTTTAATAATATTAGTTTCCGAATTTTTGGCAATTGACTGTCTAACTTTATATTATTTTAATTACGTGACGATATTGACTTGTCGTAGTGTTAGTAATTGGACTACAGGCACCGCACCGGCTTGATCGTAATACGACTTAAATTAGTTCCGTACCTGTACCCGGACATTAGAAATAATACCCGGTTGCACGTAAATCGAGACTGACACGTAAATCGATTAACTTTTGCACATAAACTGAGAAAGTGGCACAAAACCTAAGGTGGGCCCTACCATGGCCGGCCACATGGTGACACATGCAACACCATAGAAACATGTCACTTGTATCCTTGCCACTTGTCTACATTTTGGACACTTGTTCATGCATGCAACACACTAGCACATGCATGAAGACACCTAGCAACCACCTAGCCCTATTTATACATGCATACACACACACTACACCCACTTGAACACTTATAATATGCACATAGAAAGAGAGAGAGATAGGATACGAGAGATACATGGAGATAGAGAAGAAGAAATAGGAGGAAGTCTTCACCATTGAAGTTGAGTTCAAGCTTCCTAAAGCTCAAATTCAACTTTCAACCTAAATTTCAAGGTTTGGTGAGTATTCTAACTCACTTTAGAACCTATACAATATGTAGTAAATGTTTATTAAGTGTTTGACGCTGTATTTGTGGTTCTATACAACTTGCACGTCAAATCTTCAAATCTGAGAAGCAGAAACCTCCAGCAGAATGTAGTTGAGTAAAATGAGTGTTTTGAGCAGCTCTGAAATCTGAATCAATCTATGTTTTTTTGTGGAAAAATATAACTCATTTATCTAAAAATAACTCTTTTATAGCTCATTCTCAAAATCACATCTTCATTAGTGAAATGTATATACAACGCAGTACTTTAAATCTGAGAAACAGAAACCTCCAGCAGAATGTAGTTTAGTAAAATGAGTTTTTAAAGCAGCTCCGAAATCTGAATCAAGCAAGGTTTTTTGTGGATAAATCTAACTCATTTATCTACAAATAACTCTAATTATAGTTCAGTCTAAAAATCACGTCTTCATAGGTGAAATGTACATAGAATGCAGTACTTTAAATTTGAGAAACAGAAACCTCCAGCAGAATGTAATTTAGTAAAATGAGTGTTTTAAGCAGCTCCGAAATTTGAATCAAGCTAGGTTTTTTGTGGATAAAGCTAACTGAGTTATCTGAAAATAACTCTGCTATTGCTCAGTCTAAAAATCAATTCTTCACAGGTGAAATGTACATACAATGCAGTACTTTAAATCTGAGAAACAGAAACCTCTAGCAGAATGTAGTTTAGTAAAATGAGTGTTTTAAGCAGCTCCAAAATCTGAATCAAGCTAGGTTTTTTTGTAGACAAACCTAACTCACTTATCTACCAATAACTCTTGTATAGCTCAGTCTAGAAATCAATCCTTCATTGGTGAAATGCATGTACACCGCAGTGTTTTGAATCTGGAAAATAGAAACTTTCAGCAGAACATAGTTTAGTAAAATGAACTTTTGGAGCAGCTCAAAAATAGGAATGATGTCACACCCCGATTTTTGGACAACCAAATATTTAATCCAGAGCATGTATCCAGACTAATATTGAATTTCCAAAACACCGAGAGTGACACCCTTACACAGGCTAATAAATAATTTATTTGAAAATAGAATTTAATACTCATTAAATAAGGACACGTGATCCTGTGTTAATATAAAAACTATGTATTATGAAACTTATATTCCCAATCCTCCATTTCATTATAAAAGAAATAATATTCCATTACAAATATAAAACCATTTTAATTTACAAAAGGAATACAAAATTCATTAAATAAAATTTCTTACAAAGTTCAGAAAAAAAGAAATAAAATCTATACATCCGATGGTCAGAGCAACTACAACGTTCCAATGCCCAATAGACTCCACAGCCAAGCACATCGGTCACATAATCAAAAGCAATATCCTGCACATGTCATCCAACTACGTTTCAAACAGAAACGCACCCGAATGCATAACACACTCGGGTCAGTCACATAACTGGTATGAGTTAAACAAAAATAATAAAATCTAAGGGTTCCAACCTGAACCCGTAGACTACAAACCACATTACAACACTATTGGGCCAAGCCAGGTAGTTCCACACACATATTTGGACAAAAGAGTAGTTTCCATTTATGTGATGGCAAGTAGTTTCTTGCCCAAAATTCAAAGTTACAACGAGTTTTATACTTACCTCGGATATATATGGTGAGCTAGCCCTGCATAAAAGTTAGTGGGCCCACCATCATGTAAATCGAATGATCACAAATCAGGCGAATAATTCCATACCTAAGCCGTCCACATTATAACTTAAATGTCGCATTCATTATTCCAAACTTATCAGTCTTATGAAATACTCCATTGTCATTATTTATTAGCCTTTAATTTATCTTTGTGTTCCCTAGGTTCACCACTTGGCCACCCTCCATGGTACAGCCCACACATATATCCCATGAGTGCCCGGACATACTACCAACACCCACACCGGTGCCAGTTTGGTTGGGGTATCAACCAAACCAGGTATACACAGCGGACGGCTGGTCAATATGTCAAGACGTCTATACAATATAAGCCGAGCATAAGGCTTAGGCCAGCTTGATCACGAAGCCACTGGCAAAAAGTACACTCAACAAGTCTTAAGCCAGCTTGATCACGAAGTACACTCAAAAAGTACACTCCCAAACTAAACGCGGTCACTCATATAATATTGCTAACTAAAAATAATTATTTACACACTTAAAAATTTTAGGGTTGTTACAAATGAGGCTAGTTTTTTTTGTGAAGAAAGCTAACTCATTTATTTACAAATAACTCTTCTAAATCTTAGTCTACATTTCGAGGACGAAATCCTGTAATAGGTTGTAGAAGATGTAATACCTGTAATTTTTTTTCTTCAATAATATTAGTTTCCGAAGTTTTGGCATTTGACTGTCTAACTTTATATTATTTTAATTACGTGACGATATTGACGTGTCATAGTGTTAGTAATTGGACTGTAGGCACCGTACCGACTTGATCGTAATAAGACTTAACTTAGTTCCTTACCTGTACTCGGACATTAGTAATAATACCCAGTTGCACGTAAATCGAGACCGACACTTATATCGAGGAACTTAGGCACATAAACTGAAAAAGTGGCACAAAACCTAAGGTGGGCCCCACCATGGCCGGCCACATCGTGACACATGTAATACCCTAGACACATGTCTATTGTATCCTTGCCACTTGTCTACATGTTCGACACTTGTCCATGCATGCAACACCCTAACACATGCATGAAGACACCAGCAACCACCTAGCCCTATTTATACATGCATACACACACACTACACCCACTTGGACACTTATAATCTGCACTTAGAAAGAGAGAGAGATAGGATATGAGAGATACATGGAGATAGAGAAGAAGAATTAGGAGGAAGTCTTCACCATTGAAGTTGAGTTTAAGTTTCCTAAAGCTCAAATTCAACTTTCAAGATAAATTTCAAGTTTTGGTGAGTATTCTAACTCACTTTAGAACCTATATATTATGTAGTAAATGTTTAGTAAGTATTTGATGCTGTATTTGAGGTTCTATGCAACTTGCAAGTCAAATCTTTAAATCTGAGAAACAGAAACCACCAGCAGAATGTAGTTCAGTAAAATGAGTGTTTTAAGCAGCTCCGAAATCTGAAACAATCTAGATTTTTTGTGAATAAAGATAACTCATTTATCTACAAATAAATCCTCCATAGATCAGTCTAAAAATCACATCTTCATAGGTGAAATGTACATAAAACGCAGTAATTTAAATTTGAGAAACAGAAACCTCCAGCAGAATGTAGTTTAGTAAAATAAGTGTTTAAAGCAGCTCCGAAATTTTAAGCAAGCTAGGTTTTATTTGTGGATAAAGCTAACTCATTTATCTACAAATAACTCTTACTATAGCTCAGTCTATAATTCACTTCTTCATCGGTGAAATGTACATACAATGCAGTACTTTAAATCTGAGAAACAGAAACCTCTAGCAGAATGTAGTTTAGTAAAATGAGTGTTTAAAGCAGCTCCGAAATCTGAATCACGCTAGGTTTTTTTGTGGATAAAGCTAACTCATTTACCTACAAATAACTCTTCTATTGCTTACTCTTAAAATCAATTCTTCATAGGTTAAATGTACATAGTATGCAATACTTTAAATCTGAGAAACAGAAAGCTCCAGCAGAATGTAGTTTAGTAAAATGAGTGTTTAAAGTAGCTCCAAATTCTGAATCAAGCTAGGTTTTTTTGTGTATAAAGCTAACTCATTTATCTACAAATAACACTTCTATAGCTTAGTCTGAAAATCACTTCTTCATAGGTGAAATGTACATACTATGCAATACTTTAAATCTGAGAAACAGAAACATCCAGCAGAATGTAATTTAGTAAAATGAGTGTTTTAAGCAGTTCCGAAATCTCAATCAAGCTAGGTTTTTTTGTGGATAAAGATAACTCATTTATCTACAAATAACTCTTCTATAGCTCAGTCTAGAAATCAATCCTTCGTTGGTGAAATGCATGTACACCGCAGTGTTTTGAATATGAAAAACAGAAACTTTCAGCAGAACATAGTTTAGTAAAACTAACTTTTGGAGCAGCTCAAAAATAGGAATGAGGCTAGTTTTTTTTTGTGAAGAAAGCTAAATCATATATATACAAATAACTCTTCTAAATCTTAGTCTAGATTTCGAGGACGAAATCCTGTCATAGGTGGTAGAAGATGTAATTCCTGTAATTTTTTTTCTTTAATAATATTAGTTTCCGAATTTTTCGCAATTGACTGTCTAACTTTATATTATATTAATTACGTGACGATATTGACGTGTCAGAGTGTTAGTAATTGGACTATAGCCACCGCACCGGTTTGATCATAATAAGGCTTAAATTAGTTCCGTACCTGTACTCGGACATTAGAAATTATACCCAGTTGCACGTAAATCGAGACCGACATGTATATCGAGGAACTTATGCACGTAAACTGAGAAAGTGGCTCAAAACCCAAGGTGGGCCCCACCATGGCTGGCCATATGGTGACACATGCAACACCCTAGACACATATCACTAGTATCCTTACCACTTGTCTACATGTTGGACACTTGTCCATGCATTCAACACCCTAACACATGCATGAAGACACCTAGCAACCACCTAGCCCTATTTATACATGCATACACACACACTACACCCTCTTGGACACTTATAATCTGCACTCAGAAAGAGAGAGAGATAGGATATGAGAGATACATGTAGATAGAGAAGAAGAATTAGGAGGAAGTTTTCACCATTGAAGTTGAGTTCAAGTTTCCTAAAGCTCAAATTCAACTTTCATGCTAAATTTCAAGCTTTGTTGAGTATTCTAACTCATTTTAGAACCTATATTGTATGTAGTAAATGTTTAGTAAGTATTTGATGCTGTATTTGAGGTTCTATGCAACTTGCAAGTCAAATCTTTAAATTTGAGAAACAGAAACCACCAGCAGAATGTAGTTCAGTAAAATGAGTGTTTTCAGTAGCTCCGAAATCTGAAACAATCTAGGTTTTTTTGTGGATAAAGATAACTCATTTATCTACAAATAACTCCTATATATGTCAGTCTAAAAATCACATCTTCATCGGTGAAATGTACATAAAGCGCAGTAATTTAAATCTGAGAAACAGAAACCTCCAACAGAATGTAGTTTAGTAAAATGAGTGTTTAAAGCAGCTCCGAAATCTTAATCAAGCTAGGTTTTTTTGTGGATAAAGCTAACTCATTTATCTACAAATAACTTTTACTATTGCTCAGTCTTAAAATCACTTCTTCATCGGTGAAATGTACATACAATGCAGTACTTTAAATCTGAGAAACAGAAACCTCCAGCAGAATGTAGTTTAGTTAAATTAGTGTTTTAAGCAGCTCCAAAATCTCAATCAAGCTAGGTTTTATTGTGGATAAAGGAAACTCATTTATCTACAAATAACTCTTCTATAGCTCAGTCTAAAAATCAATCCTTCATTGGTGAAATGCATGTACACCGCAGTGTTTTGAATCTGAAAAACAGAAACTTTCAGAAGAACATAGTTTAGTGAAACGAACTTTTGGAGCAGCTCAAAAATAGGAATGAGGCTAGTTTTTTTTTTGTGAAGAAAGCTAACTCATATATATACAAATAACTCTTCTAAATCTTAGTCTAGATTTCGAGGACGAAATCCTGTAATAGGTGGTAGATGATTTAATTCCTGTAATTTTTTTTCTTTAATAATATTAGTTTCCGAATTTTTGGCAATTGACTGTCTAACTTTATATTATATTAATTACGTGACAATATTGACGTGTCAGATTGTTAGTAATTGGACTATAGGCACCACACCGGCTTGATCATAATAAGGCTTAAATTAGTTCCGTACCTGTACCCGGACATTAGAAATTATACTCGGTTGCACGTAAATCGAGACCGAG
Organism: Hydrangea macrophylla; assembly: GCA_033977485.1. Classification (NCBI taxonomy): domain Eukaryota; kingdom Viridiplantae; phylum Streptophyta; class Magnoliopsida; order Cornales; family Hydrangeaceae; genus Hydrangea; species Hydrangea macrophylla. Next base: position 2,286,859 of record CM066992.1, read on the forward strand.
ACGTATATCGAGGAACTTATGCACGCAAATTGAGAAAGTGGCACAAAACTCAAGGTGGGCCCTACCATGGCCGGTCACATGGTGACAAATGCAACACCCTACACACATGTCACTCGTATCCTTGCCACTTGTCTACATGTTGCACACTTGTCCATGCATGCAACACCCTAACACATGCATGAAGACACCTAGCAACCACCTAGCCCTATTTATACATGCATACACACACACTACACCCTCTTGGACACTTATAATCTGCAATCAGAAAGAGAGAGATTGGATATGAGAGATACATGTAGATAGAGAAGAAGAATTAGGAGGAAGTCTTCACCATTGAAGTTGAGTTCAAGTTTCCTAAAGCTCAAATTCAACTTTCATGCTAAATTTCAAGCTTTGTTGAGTATTCTAACTCACTTTAGAACCTATATAGTATGTAGTAAATGTTTAGTAAGTGTTTGATGCTATTTTTGAGGTTCTATGCAACATGCAAGTCAAATCTTTAAATCTGAGAAACAGAAACCTCCAGCAGAATGTAGTTTAATAAGATGAGTATTTTAAGCAACTTCAAAATCTGAATCAAGCTAGGTTTTTTTGTGAATAAAGATAAATTATTCATCTACAAATAAACCTTCTATAGCTTAGTCTGAAAATCACTTCTTCAAAAGTGAAATGTACATACTATGCAGTACTTTAAATTTGAGAAACAGAAACCTCCAGCAGAATGTAGTTTAGTAAACTGAGTGTTTTAAGCAGCTCCGAAATCTGAATCAAGCTAGGTTTTTTTGTGGATAAAGCTAACTCATTTATCTACAAATAACTCTTCTATAGCTCAGTCTAGAAATCAATCCTTCATTGGTGAAATGCATGTACACCGCAGTGTTTTGAATCTGGAAAATAGAAACCTTCAGCAGAACATAGTTTAGTAAAACGAACTTTTGGAGCAGCTCAAAAATAGGAATGTGGATAGTTTTTTTTGTGAAGAAAGCTAACTCATATATATACAAATAACTCTTCTAAATCTTAGTCTAGATTTCGAGGACGAAATCCTGTAATAGGTGGTAGAAGATGTAATTCCTGTAATTTTTTTCTTTAATAATATTAGTTTCCGAATTTTTGGCAATTGACTGTCTAACTTTATATTATATTAATTTCTTGACGATATTGACCTGTCAGAGTGTTAGTAATTGGACTATAGGCACCGCACCGGCTTGATCGTAATAAGGCTTAAATTAGTTCCGTACATGTACCCGGACATTAGAAATGATACCCGGTTGCATGTAAATTGAGACCGACACGTATATCGAGGAACTTATGCACGTAAACTGAGAAAGTGGCACAAAACCCAAGGCAGGCCCCACCATGGCCGGGCACATGGTGACACATGTAACACCCTGGACACATGTCACTTGTATCCTTACCACTTGTCTACATGTTGGACACTTGTCGTGATGGAAAAAACCGGTTTAATTTAAAAGTTTAAACACGCAGCGGAAAAGTCAAGTTATAAAAACTTAATGGTAGCCTAGGATCTACTACTCGTTAATTCCATAGATGCGCACAAGAGGGGACAATAGTTATACCTTAGTGTCTTGAACCCAATTCTGATTTTCTTTAACTTCCAGCAGCTTCCACTAGATGGCCTTCACTCTTATGACTCCTATGGATGCTCGTAGGAAGGACTAGGGTTGGTGGGAACCCTAATGGAGAGGAAGGAGGAGGTTTGGTGCTCTAAAACAGTTTCTGCAGCTTCTGACGTTCTAAAAACGACGAACTTATTTTCCAGAACGCAGCTACCCTATTTATAGATTCCCAGAACCGACCTAGACTTCGAGCGATCGAAGATCTTTGATCGATCGAACGTTCGATCGATCGAACCATTCTCGATCGATCGAGACTTCCAAAACTTCAATCGATCGAACATACTTCAATCGATCGAACTTATCTTGACAACTTCCTCATGTGTCTTTCCAAGTATCCTGGCGGAGGTAAGAGTGGGACCTCCTAGGCTCTTTATTGTTGGCTCAGACCAGTTTGTTAATTACCGTGACCAAACTCTTTGATCAGCAAACTAACTAACTGGTCAGTTAACGTTTACTCCACTATAAAACGATAACTGAACTCCAACGCAAAAGAACATATCCGAAGCTATAACTAGACTTGTGTGTTGTACAAATGTCCCTCTACCTTCAGTATTCGTAATCATATTCAGGTAGTCGGATAACTGTTACTATCAACCTGAATATCGATTACTTCTTGTATTCCTTGAGTCCCATTCACCTCTCATGATTACCAAACATGTTGATAACTCTTATCAACAAGACTGCAGTACTGAGTAATCGACTTGGTGACATTCTCAAGGGAATGCTTACTCTGAAACAGAGGGTAGATTCTGTCTTGACAATATATGTTCACAACCCTATGAATATGACATACCCAAGATACCCAGGTGTTGATCTTCTATAGACCTCACTGATTGGTAAGTCAAAGCAGTCATATCCACAATCTGTGTTCATAATCGTCTCAAAATTGAGAACACGTACCTTACACAAGTTATGAGTTCCTATCGACTTATTGACAGCCTTGAGTGTCAATAGGAAAGCTCAGGTCCGTCAATGCACTATAAGCACTAGCATATTAACTAAGAGTTACACTCTAGTGATTGAGATTGATCACTCCATCCAGTGGTAGTTAATCATGCTACAGTGTAAACCTGATTAGATATCCTAGTCTCATCATCCACTGTGACATGTTCTAAGTACAAAAGAATAGCAATTCGTATCTCACTTGTATGTATCTCATACATACACGCATTACTTACTATGATACTTAAGGATAACAATCATCTCATGAAAGAAACATACATAACAAAATGTAAAGCTGATATTCATATATTAAAATGTTAATGTCTCCTATATGAAGTAATGGTTTGAGGGCACAAACCCAACAAACTCCCACTTGCACTCACAACTATACAGGATTACATCTGAGACCTAGACTATCTAGATGACGATCAAAGACCTTCTGTGGCAAAGCCTTTGTAAACGGATCAGCAAGATTGTCAATGGTGGCAATCTTGGTGACAGTCACATCTCCACGTTGAACAATATCTCGGATAAGATGATATTTCCGCACTACGTGCTTCCCTTTTCCGTGGTTCCTTGGCTCCTTGGACTGAGCCACTGCCCCACTATTATCACAATAAAGCATAATAGGTGACAATGACGCTGGTACCACCTTGAGCTCCATAAGGAACTTTTTGAGCCAAACAGCTTCCTTTGCGGCTTCACAAGCAGCCACATACTCAGCTTCTATAGTTGAGTCTGCAATGCATTTCTGCTTAATGCTCCTCCAATTAACAGCACCACCTCCCAAGGTAAAGAGATGTCTGGATGTTGACTTCCTCGAATCTTTATCTGACATAAAGTCCGAGTCAGTATTTCCTACTGGAATTAACTCATTACCACCGTACATTAGCATGTAATCTTTAGTCCTTCTCAAGTACTTAAGAATGTGCTTAACGGCTGTCCAGTGCTCTGGACCTGGATTCGATTGATATCTGCTAACCATGCCAACGACAAAACAGATATGTGGTCTAGTGCATAACATCGCATACATGAGACTTCCAACTGCCGAAGCATATGGAATTCCTGCCATGCGATTCCTCTCTTCCTGTGTTTTTGGACACTGGTCCTTGGAGAAAGCTAGACCATGCCTGAAAGGTAACAAACCTTTCTTCGAATTATCCATAGAAAACCTAGTTAGCACCTTATCGATATAACCATCTTGAGACAATCCCATTATCTTTTGCTTGCGATCCCGAAAGAGCTTTATCCCAAGAATATAGCTCGCCTTTCCTAGATCCTTCATATCGAAAGTACTAGCTAGCCAAACCTTGACTGTTGACAATGTTGCTACATCATTTCCAATGAGTAGAATATCGTCAACGTAAAGCACAAGAAAGGCCACCACTTTCCCTTCACACTTCTTGTATACACAAGGTTCATCCAGATTCTGTATGAAACCAAACGACTTGACCGCTTGGTCAAATCGGATGTTCCAACTCCTGGATGCCTGCTTAAGCCCATAAATGGACTTTTACAGCTTGCATACCAAGTTACCTTTCCGACCAGCTATGAACCCTTCTGGTTGTTGCATATAGATGTCCTCCTCAAGATTGCCATTTAAGAATGAAGTCTTGACGTCCATCTGCCAGATCTCATAATCTAGGCATGCAGCAATGGATAAGAGTATTCTGATGGACTTGAGCATGGCTACCGGTGAGAAGGTTTCCTCATAGTCAATGCCCTCCCTCTGAGTATAACCTTTCGCTATAAGCCTAGCCTTAAAGGTCTCAACCTTTCCATCAGATCCTCTTTTCCTCTTGTAGACCCACTTACAACCAATGGGTTTAATATTGGCTGGAATTTCTACAGGATCCCAGACCTGATTAGAATCGATAGATTCTAATTCAGCCTTCATAGCTTTAACCTAATGTTCTGAATCAACATCAGCCATTGCCTCTTCGTATGTGGCAGGATCAGATTCAGATTCTATGGAGACAGCTTCAAAAACATCTCCTAAGAACATGTATCTATCAGGCTGGCTGATAATCCTCCCACTACGACGAGGTACCGGTGCAGAAATGGGTGAAGAAGTGGTATTTTCTTGATTTACATCGTTATCAACTGCGGGTTGGACTGAGGGCTCTCCTTCTATTTCTTTTCGATCTATCCTTCCCTTAGGTTTATGGTTCATGATATAATCATCCTCTAAGAAAACAGCATTTGTACTAACAAACACTTTCTGTTCTCTTGGATCATAAAAATACCATCCATAAGTACCCTTTGGATACCCTATAAAATAACATACTTCTGATCTAGAATCCAACTTGGTCATCTTTCCTTTCACCACATGTGCCGGACACCCCCATATCCGGAGATGTTGCAAAGAAGGCTTGAGCCCAATCCACATCTCCCGTGGTGTCCTGGGAACATATTTACTTGGCACTAGATTTAGTATGTATGCAGCGGTTTCCAAAGCATAACCCCAAAGGAATAATGGCAACTCTGAATAACTCATCATTGACCTAGTCATGTCTAAAAGAGTCCGGTTCCTTCTCTCACCTACACCATTCTGCTGAGGCGTGTCAGGTGCAGTCAACTGTGACAAAATCCCATTCTGTACGAGGTGATCAATAAACTCATTAGAGAGGTACTCGCCACCTCGATCAGATCGAATGGCTTTGATATGTGAGCCTAATTGCTTCTCCACTTCAGCCCTAAACTCTTTGAACTTTTCAAAGGCTTCAGACTTGTGCTGCATTAGGTACACATATCCATACCTAGAGTGGTCATCGGTAAATGTTATGAAATACTTATAACCACCCCTTGCTCTAATATTTATTGGTCCACACACATCAGTATGAACTAATTCCAACAATGCATTGGTCCTATTGCCCTTTGCGGGAAAGGGCCTTTTGGTCATCTTACCCTCTAAACAAGACTCACAGACTTCCATTGGTTCGAGAACCAAATCGCCTAAGATCCCTTCTTTAACTAGTCTGCCAATCCTATTTAGATTGATATGGCCAAGCCTCATGTGCCAAAGCCTTGTTGGATTAGTGGAAGGTTCTTTTCTTTTAGATGGTATAGTTACCATTGAGTTATTAAGTTCCAAGCAAGAATCTTTAGAAATATTGGGAGTAATCACATACAAACCATTTGATTTAACACCAGAATATATAAAAGAACTATTTATTTTAATCACAACTTCAGTTCCAAAATGAAAAGAATAACCATTATTCAATAAATTAGAAACTGAAATTAAATTACGTCTCATTGAAGGGACGTAAAGTATATCTGATAAAATCAAAACTTTATTGTCTAGAAATTCTAAAACTACGACTCCTATAGCAACCGCAGAAACGGTTGCTCTAGAACCTAGAGTAAGTACAATTTCCCCATCACTGCACCTCTTGGTTGATCTGAACCCCTACAATGAATTACAGATATGGTTAGTCGCACCAGAATCAATGCACTAAGTGTTTGAAGTATTCGTAATAAAACTTACTTCAATCACATGTGATTCAATCATACCTTGAACTCTTGTAGCTAAGAATTCTGGACCGTTCCTCTTCCAGTGGCCCTTCTCTCCGCATTGGAAACACTTTCCTTTGCCTTGGCCACCCACCTTCCCTTTGCCCTTACCTTTTGCCTTAGATTTTGCAATCTTAGGGACCGGTCCAACACTTGGACCACCAGTACCAGCCTTCTTCTTCCCTTTCTTTCCTTTCAGTGTAGATCGGGAAGAGGAAGCGCTTTTCTCAACGTTCAAAACGTTGACCCCGGGTTTGATCACCCCTTCCGCTGCCAAAAGAGAACTCATCAATTTGCTCATTGAAAAATTCATTTGATTCATATTACTGTTAACTTTAAATTGAGCGAATGAAGGTGACAGCGAATTGAGGATCATATCAACTTGGGTTTGTGCATTGATGTTGGCACCTAGGGTCTCCAGCTCGTTTAAATAACCAATCATTTTTAAAACATGTTCCTTGACTGGAGTCCCTTCCGACATCTTTGCACTCATTATCTTTTGCGTGGCTACCTGTCTGGCAGGCCTGCCATGCTCCCCAAACATCTTTTTCAGGGATGTGATAATGTCACTGGCAGAATCATTCGATTGGAATTGGTGTTGCAACACACCAGCCATTGAGGCCAAAATATAGCAACGAGCCATTCCATTCGACTTCTTCCATTTGTCGAACTCGCGTCTGGCAGCTGCCGAAGCATTTGCCGCGGATTCTTCGGGGCATGGGGTGGTGAGGACATATATGTGATCCTCCGCAGTTAACAAGATGTCAAGGTTACGTTTCCATTCAGTGTAGTTGTTTCCAGTTAACTTATTTTCAGTGAGTATGGTGGCAAGTGGACTAAATGCAGATCCAGACATTATGATTACTGAAAATCAAACAAACAAAATAAATATGGATATCAGAATTTGACAGTTTGAAATAAAAGAATCCTTAAAACTCTTATTTTAAAACAAAGTCGCCGGAATATCGAAACAAAAGAATAAAGCCTCCGTGTGGTGGTCAATTTTCTATTTTTCGATTAATCAAGACTTGTCCTCTATGCAACTCTTGCAAAAACAAGTTATGACTCCCGATCCCTTTTGATCTGTAAGTTTCTGAACAATGCCCCGTGTGGGATCCCTTATCCATAGCTTAGCTAGTGTGTACCATTAACTAAGATCCAATCACAACCGTCTCAAGTAGCGCCTCCGTGTGGTGGTCACCCTCTAACACGTCTGATTGATCCTGTCAAAAGAAGTTCACATCTAGTAACCAATAAGTAATGCACCCTCCGTATGGAATGATCACCCCTGATGAGGTGACACAGAATGCACTACTCATCTTACAGTAAACTGTTAATGGAAGATCGTGGGTGTCAATAAATAAGACCCTCTCCCACTAGATTTTGGTAAATTAAGGATTTTGCTTTTTAGAAAAATTTGTTTTTATACATTACCCATAAACATCCAATATTTACTAATGCGTTAAAACAGTTTTTGAATCTTATTTTAGAAAACTTGTTTTACGTGCATGCAAGTAGTAACAATATAATTAAATGCCAATCACAACCAAGCACATAAAACAAAAAAAAAAAAAACTAAAATTGAAAATAAAGACATCCTAACGATGCCTCTATCTCCCGTGGCTCTATCTCCATAGAACCTCCTTTTTGGTTTGATCGCCTCCAGCTCCATCTTCATGGACAATGGCTCCTTGCTCCATCTTCATGGATTTTCTAATTCTATTACATTTGTCCTATGCTTCTTTCGAAGCTTACAATTTATCTAGAAATAGAAATAGCAACAACAAAATAAAAGGCTAGGGAAACCGGTGCGACTTTCCTTTTTCGTAGGATTGAAGTCGCAGCGCCCTTTACATATGCCTTAAAACCAAACCAAACTTAAATTACAACATGCACCAATCTCAAACAATTTAAATACAAAATTTAAAAGTCTTGGTGCCTTGGGAGATAGTGACTAAACTAGCTGCAAAAGGGTTAGTCGTACACGCATCCACACATACATAACAAATATATGTAACTATTGGAATACTTAATTGATTCACACAGTATATAAACTCTTTACATACTAAATTAGAACTTAAAACAGCATCTTACTTCTCTGTCACAGTTCGATCGATCGAAGACCGTTCGATCGCTCGAACCTTCAATCGATTGAACTCTGTTCAATCGCTTGAACAGTCTGTTTCACATAATGATTTGAAAATTTCACAGAATATTTTAAAATTAAAGCTTTTAATTTCAAAACACCTTACAACTGTGAAACAGAGAGTCTGACAAAGAATCTATCTTGATCGATCTAACTTCATTCGATCGATTGAATACCAGAAGGTTTCGATCGATCGAAGTATGTTCGATCGCTCAAGTACAGAGGATGTTCGATCGATCGAAACATGTTCTGCTGCGATAACACTGCAGAAACAGATCTGTGACAATGCCGTTTCGAAAACAGTTCTAAAATCAACATGCAAATTAATATAGTGTTCCAAAAACGCATCTATAGATCCAAACGAGCGTGGCTCTGATACCAATTGATGGAAAAAACCGGTTTAATTTAAAAGTTTAAACACGCAGCGGAAAAGTCAAGTTATAAAAACTTAATGGTAGCCCAGGATCTACTACTCGTTAATTCCATAGATGCGCACAAGAGGGGACAATAGTTATACCTTAGTGTCTTGAACCCAATTCTGATTTTCTTTAACTTTCAGCAGCTTCCACTAGATGGACTTCACTCTTATGACTCCTATGGATGCTCGCAGGAAGGACTAGGGTTGGTGGGAACCCTAATGGAGAGGAAGGAGGAGGTTTGGTGCTCTAAAACAGTTTAGCAGCTTCTGACGTTCTATAAACGATGAACTTATTTTCCAGAACACAGCTGCCCTATTTATAGATTCCCAGAACCGACCGAGACTTTAAGCGATCGATGATCTTTGATCGATCGAACGTTCGATCGATCGAACCATTCTCAATCGATCGAGACTGCCAAAACTTCAATCGATCGAACATACTTCAATCGATCGAACTTGTCTTGACAACTTCCTCATGTGTCTTTCCAAGTATCCTGGCGGAGGTAAGAGTGGGACCTCCTAGGCTCTTTATTGTTGGCTCGGACCAGTTTGTTAATTACCGTGACCAAACTCTTTGATCAGCAAACTAACTAACTGGTCAGTTAACGTTTACTCCACTATAAAACGATAACTAAACTCCAACGCAAAAGAACATATCCGAAGCTATAACTAGACTTGTGTGTTGTACAAATGTCCCTCTACCTTCAGCATTCGTAATCATATTCAGGTAGTCGGATAACTGTTACTGTCAACCTGAATATCGATTACTTCTTGTATTCCTTGAGTCTCATTCACCTCTCATGATTACCAAACATGTTGATAACTCTTATCAACAAGACTGCAGTACTCAGTAATCGACTTGGTGACATTCTCAAGGGAATGCTTACTCTGAAACAGAGGGTAGATTCTGTCTTGACAATATATGTTCACAACCCTATGAATATGACATACCCAAGATACCCAGGTGTTGATCTTCTATAGACCTCACTGATTTGTAAGTCAAAGCAGTCATATCCATAGTCTGTGTTCAAAATCGTCTCAAGATTGAGAACACGTACCTTACACAAGTTATGAGTTCCTATCGACTTATTGACAGACTTGAGTGTCAATAGGAAAGCTCAGGTCCGTCAATGCACTATAAGCACTAGCATATTAACTAAGAGTTACACTCTAGTGATTGAGATTGATCACTCCATCCAATGGTAGTTAATCATGCTACAATGTAAACCTGATGAGATATCCAAGTCTCATCATCCACTGTGACATGTTCTAAGTAAAAAAGAATAGCAATTCGTATCTCACTTGTATGTATCTCATACATACACGCATTACTTACTATGATACTTAAGGATAACAATCATCCCATGAAAGAAACATACATAACAAAATGTAAAGTTGATATCCATATATTAAAATGTCAATGTCTCCCATATAAAGTAATGGTTTGAGGGCACAAACCCAACATGTCCATGCAAGCAACACCCTAACACATGCATGAAGACAACTAGCAAGCACCTAGCTCTATTTATACATGCATAGACACACACTAAACCCTCTTGGACACTTATAATCTGCACTTAGAAAGAGAGAGAGATAGGATATGAGAGATATATAGAGATAGAGAAGAAGAATTAGGAGGAAGTCTTCACCATTGAAGTTGAGTTCAAGTTTCCTAAAGCTTAAATTCAACTTTCATGCTAAATTTCAAGCTTTGTTGAGTATTCTAACTCACTTTAGAACCTATACAGTATGTAGTAAATGTTTAGTAAGTGTTTGATGCTGTATTTGAGGTTCTATGCAACATGCAAGTCAAATCTTTAAATCTGAGAAACAGAAACCTCCAGGAGAATGTAGTTTAATAAAATGAGTATTTTAAGCAACTCCAAAATCTGAATCAAGCTAGGTTTTTTGTGAATGAAGCTATATTATTTATCTACAAATAACTCTTCTATAGCTTAGTCTGAAAATCACTTCTTCATAGGTGAAATGTACATACTATGCAGTACTTTAAATCTGAGAAACAGAAACCTCCAGCAGAATGTAGTTTAGTAAACTGAGTGTTTTAAGCAGCTCCGAAATCTGAATCAAGCTAGGTTTTTTTGTGGCAAAAGCTAACTCATTTATCTACAAATAAGTCTTCTATAGCTCAGTCTAGAAATCAATCCTTCATTGGTGAAATGCATGTACACCGCAGTGTTTTGAATCTGGAAAACAAAAACTTTCAGCAGAACATAGTTTAGTAAAACGAACTTTTGGAGCAGCACAATAATAGGAATGAGGCTAGTTTTTTTTTGTGAAGAAAGCTAACTCATATATATACAAATAACTCTTCTAAATCTTAGTCTAGATTTCGAGGACGAAATCCTGGAATGTTTTTTTGTGAATAAAGCTAAATTATTTATCTACAAATAACTCGTCCATAGCTTAGTCTGAATATCACTTCTTCATAGGTGAAATGTACATACTATGCAGTACTTTAAATCTGAGAAACATAAACCTCCAGCAGAATGTAGTTTAGTAAACTGAGTGTTTTAAGCAGCTCCGAAATCTGAATCAAGCTAGGTTTTTTTGTGGATAAAGCTAACTCATTTATCTACAAATAAATCTTCTATAGCTCAGTCTAGAAATCAATCCTTCATTGGTGAAATGCATGTACACCGCAAAGTTTTGAATCTGAAAATCAATCCTTCATTGGTGAAATGCATGTACACCGCAAAGTTTTGTAATAGGTGGTAGAAGATGTAATTCCTGTAATTTTGTTTCTTTAATAATATTAGTTTCCGAATTTTTGGCAATTGACTGTCTAACATTATATTATATTAATTACGTGACGATATTGACGTGCCAGAGTGTTAGTAATTGGACTATAGGCACCGCACCGACTTGATCGTAATAAGGCTTAAATTAGTTCCGTACCTGTACCCGGACATTAGAAATAATACCCGGTTGCACGTAAATCGAGACTGACACATATATCTAGGAACTTATGCACGTAAACTGAGAAAGTGGCACAAAACCGAAGGCGGGCTCCACCATGGCCGCCCACATGGTGACAAATTCAATACCCTAGACATATGTCACTTGTATCCTTGCCACTTGTCTACATGTTGGACACTTGTCCATGCATTCAACACTCTAACATATGCATGAAGACACCTAGCAACCACCTAGCCCTATTTATACATGCATACACACACACTGCACCCTCTTGGACACTTATAATCTGCTCTTAGAAAGAGAGAAAGATAGAATATGAGCGATACATGGAGATACAGAAGAAGAATTAGGAGGAAGTCTTCACCATTGAAATTGAGTTCAAGCTTCCTAAAGCCCAAATTCAACTTTCATGCTAAATTTCAAGCTTTGGTGAGTATTCTAACTCACCTTAGAACCTATATAGTATGTAGTAAATGTTTAGTAAGTGTTTGATGATGTATTTGAGGTTCTATGCAACATGCAAGTCAAATCTTTAAATCTGAGAAACAGAAACCTCCAGCAGAATGTAGTTTAATAATATGAGTGTTTTAAGCAACTCCAAATTCTGAATCAAGCCTGGTTTTTTTGTGAATAAAGCTAAATTATTTATCTACAAATAACTCTTCTATAGCTTAGTCTGAAAATCACTTCTTCATAGGTGAAATGTACATACTATGCAGTACTTTAAATATGAGAAACAGAAACCACCGGCAGAATGTAGTTTAGTAAAATGAGTGTTTTAAGCAGCTCTGAAATCTGAATCAAGCTAGGTTTTTTTTGTGGATAAAGCTAACTCATTTATGTACAAATAACTATTTTATAGCTCAGTCTAGAAATCAATCCTTCATTGGTGAAATGCATGTACACCACAGTGTTTTAAATCTAGAAAACAGAAACTTTCAGCAGAACATTGTTTAGTAAAACGAACTTTTGGAGTAGCTCAAAAAAATGAATGCGGCAAGTTTTTTTTTGTGAAGAAGGCTAACTCATATATATACAAATAACTCTTCTAAATCTTAGTCCTGATTTCGAGGACAAAATCCTGTAATAGGTGGTAGAAGATGTAATTCCTGTAATTTTTTTTCTTTAGTAATATTAGTTTCCAAATTTTTTTTAATTGACTGTCTAACATTATATTATATTAATTACGTGACGATATTGACGTGTCAGAGAGTTAGTAATTGGACTATAGGCACCCCACCGGCTTGATCGTAATAAGGCTTAAATTAGTTCCGTACCTGTACCCAGACATTAGAAATAATACCCGATTGCACACTGACACGTATGTCGAGGAACTTATGCACATAAACTAAGAAAGTGGCACAAAACCCAAGGTGGCCCCACCACGGCCGGCCACATGGTGACACATGCAACACCCTAGACACATGTCACTTGTATCCTTGCCACTTGTCTACATGTTGGACACTTGTCCATGCATGCAACACCTAACACATGCAAGAAGACACCTAGCAACCACCTAGCCCTATTTATACATGCATACACGCACACTACACCCTCTTCGACACTTATAATCTGCACTTAGAAAGGGAGAGAGATAGGATATGAGAGATACATGGAGATAGAGAAGAAGAATTAGGAGGAAATCTTCACCATTAAAGTTGAGTTCAAGCTTCCTAAAACTCAAATTCCACTTTCAAGCTAAATTTCAAGCTTTGGTGAGTATTTTAACTCACTTTAGAACCTATATAGTGTGCAGCAAATATTTAGTAAGTGTTTGATGCTGTATTTGAGGTTCGATGCAACATGCAAGTCATAATCTTTAAATCTGAGAAAAGAAACCTCTAGAAGAATGTAGTTGAATAAAATGACTGTTTTAAGCAGCTCCGAAATATGAATCAAGCTAGGTTTTTTTGTGGAAAAAGCTAACTCATTTATCTACAAATAAGTCTTCTATAGCTCAGTCTGAAAGTAACTTCTTCGTAGGTGAAATATACATACAACGTAGTACTTTAAATCTGAGAAACAGAAACCTCCAGCAGAATGTAGTTTAGTAAAATAAGTGTTTTAAGAAGCTCTGAAATCTGAATCAAGCTAGGTTTTTTTGTGGATAAAGCCAACTCATTTATCTACAAATAACTCTTACTATAGCTCAGTCTGAAAATCACTTCTTCATAGGTGAAATGTACATACAACGCAGTACTTTAAATATGAGAAACAGAAACCTCCAGCAGAATGTAATTTAGTAAAATGAGTGTTTTAAGCAGCTCCAAAATCTGAATCAAGCTAGGATTTTTTGTGGATAAAGCTAACTCAGTTATCTACAAATAACTCTTCCATAGCTCACTATGAAAATCACTTCTTCATAGGTGAATTGTACATACAACGCAACACATTAAATTTGAGAAACAGAAATCTCCAGCAGAATGTAGTTTAGTAAAATGAGTGTTTCAAGCAGCTATGAAATCTGAGTCAAGCTAGGTTTTTTTGTGGATAAAGCCAACTCATTTATCTACAAATAACTCTTACAATAGCTCAGTCTGAAAATCACTTCTTCATAGGTGAAATGTACATGCAACGCAGTACTTTAAATCCGAGAAACAGAAACCTCCAGCAGATGTAATTTAGTAAATTGAGTGTTTTAAGCAGCTCCGAAATCTGAATCAAGCTAGGTTGTTTTTGTGGATAAAGCTAACTCAGTTATCTACAAATAACTCTTCTATAGCTCAGTCTGAAAATCAATTCTTCATAGATGAAATGTACATACAACGCAGTACTTTAAATTTGAGAAACAGAAATCTCCAGCATAATGTAGGTTAGTAAAATAAGTATTTTATGCAGCTTTGAAATCTGAATCAAGCTAGGTTTTTTTGTGGGTAAAGCCAACTCATTTATCTACAAATAACTCTTACTATAGCTCAGTCCGAAAATCACTTCTTCATAGGTGAAATGTACATACAACGTAGTACTTTAAATCTGAGAAACAGAAATCTCCAGCATAATGTAGGTTAGTAAAATAAGTATTTTATGCAGCTTTGAAATCTGAATCAAGCTAGGTTTTTTTGTGGGTAAAGCCAACTCATTTATCTACAAATAACTCTTCTATAGCTCAGTCTGAAAATCAATTCTTCATAGATGAATTGTACATACAACGCAGTACTCTAAATTTGAGAAACAGAAATCTCCAGCATAATGTAGGTTAGTAAAATAAGTATTTTATGCAGCTTTGAAATCTGAATCAAGCTAGGTTTTTTTGTGGGTAAAGCCAACTCATTTATCTACAAATAACTCTTACTATAGCTCAGTCCGAAAATCACTTCTTCATAGGTGAAATGTACATACAACGTAGTACTTTAAATCTGAGAAACAGAAACCTCCAGCAGAATGTAATTTAGTAAAATGAGTGTTTTAAGCAGGTCCAAAATCTGAATCAAGCTAGATTTTTTTATGGATAAAGCTACCTTAGTTATCTACAAATAACTCTTCTATAGCTCACTCATAAAATCAATTCTTCATAGGTGAAATGTACATACAACGTAGTACTTTAAATCTGAGAAACAAAAACCTCCAACAAAATATTGTTTAGTTAAATGAGTGTTTTAAGCAGCTCTGAAATCTGAATCAAGCTAGGTTTATTTGTGGATAAAGCCAACTCATTTATCTACAAATGACTATTACTATAGCAAGTCTAAAAATCAATTCTTCCTTGGTGAAATGTACATAAAATGCAGTACTTTAAATCTGAGCAACAGAAAACTTGCAGCAGAATGTAATTTAGTATAATGAGTGTTTTAAGAAGCTCATAAATTTGAATCAAGCTAGGTTTTTTTTGTACATAAAGCTAACTCAGTTATCTACAAATAACTCTTCTATAGCTTAGTCTGAAAATCACTTCTTCATAGGTGAAATGTACATACAACGCAGTACTTTAAATCTGAGAAACAGAAACCTCCAGCAGATGGAATTTAGTAAAATGAGTGTTTTAAGCAGCTCCAAAATCAAGCTAGGTTTTTTTGTGGATAAAGCTAACTCGGTTATCTACAAATAACTCTTTTATAGCTCAGTCTGAAAATCACTTCTTCATAGGTGAAATGTACATACAACGCAGTATTTTGAATTTGAGAAATAGAAACCTCCAGCCGAATATAATTTAATAAAATGAGTGTTTTAATCAGCTCCGAAATCTGAATCAAGCTATATTTTTTTGTAGATAAAGCTGACTCAGTTATCTACAAATAACTCCCATATAGCTCAGTCTGAAAATCACTTCTTCATGGGTTAAATGTACATACAACGCAGTACTTTAAATATGAGAAACAGAAACCTCTAGCAGAATGTAGTTTAGTTAAATGAGTGTTTTAAGCAGCTCTGAAATTTGAATCAGGCTAGGTTTTTTTGTGGATATAACTAACTCATTTATTGACAAATAACTCTTTAATAGATCAGTCTAGAAATCAATCCTTCATTGTTGAAATTCATGTATACCGCAGTGTTTTGAATCTGGAAAACAGAAACTTTCGGCAGAACATAGTTTAGTAAAATGAACTTTTGGAGCAGCTCAAAAATAAGAATGAGGCTAGTTGTTTTGTGAAGAAATTTAACTCATTTATATACGAATAACTCTTCTAAAGCTTAGTCTAAAAAGTGCTCCTTCATAGGTAAAATGCACATGCAATATAGTACTATAAATCTGGGATAGAGCAGTCCGAAAATATAGAAATGTCTAAGTAAAATAAATATTTTGAGTAGTTCAAAAATGTAATTGAAGCTAGATTTTGTTGTACATGAAGATAATCTAATTAGATACAATGTTCTAGTTTTGAGTTTGATCTACAAAGCAATTTATCATGCCCAAATCAATCATATCAATTAAGTCGACATAGTAAAATTAATTCCTGGCAGATTGTATAACTACTTGTATGATGTGTTTATTGATGATGCTTGCTTTCCGGTACCTGTGTGGTTATGGATGATACACCCAAAATTGGCTCCATCTTATGATCGAGCGGTTCAAACCAGCAGCGAGTCCATGTCCCGGTCAAATCATGTAAAAATCCTCGGACAAGCATCAGCCCGAGCGGTCTAGTTTGCTCATCATCCCGAGCGGTTCATCCACAACCCGGCCAACAGGTCGGGAAAAACTGCACAGGCACATCCCACTACGGGAACAGCCTATCCGGGCCCACATGCATGATCCCGAGTATCACAGGCGTGATCCCGAGCATTACGGGCAGTTTCCTACTCAAGCTAAGAGACTAATGGAAAGTGCAAGCTATTTCCTAATCCAATTAGAAAACCCCCACAATTAATGCCAATCTATATCAATTGGATTATATTTCCTTATTCATGTAAGAGTAGGTCTCTTGCATCTATAAAAGAGACCACTCACCCCCCATTGAAGGGACAACTCTTTAGTCTACACAGCACCTTTATAAAATTCACCATTGTACGCATACACTCGGCCGGTATTACTGGTAGTGCCGCCCCTCTTTGTTGGCTCACCAGGCCCGCCGGTGATCTGCTAGTGAACGTGCTCAGACACACCCGTGGACGTAGGTACCTTCATTAATAGGGCTGAACCACATATAAAAAATATCTCTCACTCTCTCTCTCCTAAAATTACCCTACTTTACTCTTACCAAATTCTGGCATCATCAGACCGTCTGTGGGAAATGACAAGTCTTCTCATCAACAAATCTCTTGACTGATCGTCATGCCACCGAAGAAGGGTAAGAAGGCTGATCAGCAGTCCGACCGAGACGTTCCCCCGGCCCCGGCACCTGCTGCGGCAGTCATGACATCTAAACAGATAACCGCGACCCTCACACAACTTTTGGAGGGCCAGCGTCAAATCCAGCAACAGATTGAAGCACTGCTAGCCCAGCAAAGCAGTCCTCCAGGGGCCGGGAAATGACCCGGGAATGTTGCGTACGGTCGGGAACCGATCTTGACCAGACAACGTGCCCGAGTCAACCCGTCCCGTGTTGAGGATGCCAGAGACATCAACAGTGAACGTGCTGCCCGAGAGGAAAGGCGGGAGTATATGGCCCGGGAATCAGTCCAGGGTCCCTCGGTCAAGAGCCGAGTTGTCCCTAGGCGAACGGTTACCCGGAGTCATAGCCGAGCCCGATCCCAGAGGGCAGCACATTGCCATGAAGAAGATGTAGGAAAAACTGGTTTAAAAATTATTTTAAATGCGCAGCGGAAAAGATTAAGTTATAATAACTGATTGGTATCCCAGCATCTACTACTCACTAATTCTATAGATGCGCACAAGAGGGGACAAGATTATACCTTTGTGTCTTGAACCCAATTCTGATATCTTCAACCTTGGTGATGCAGCAGCCTCCACTAGGTTGTCTTTACCCTTATGTCTCCTGCGGATGCCTGTCAGAAAGACTAGAGATGGTGGGATCTCCAATATAGAGGATAGGAAGGTTTAGGAAGACTAAAACAGTTTCTGTAGTGTCTGGTTATTAAAAAAGACGAACTCTCTTTCCAGAACGCAGCTGCCCTATTTATAGATTTCCAGAACCAACCTAGATTTCGAGCGATCGAAGATCTTCAATCGATCGAACCTTCGATCGAACCGAGACTGCCAAGACTTCAATCAATCGAACATACTTCAATTGATCGAACTTGTCTTGACAACCCTCATGTGTCTTTCCAAGTATCCTGGCGGAGCTAAGAGTGGGACCTCCTAGGCTCTTTATTGTTGGCTCAGACCAGTTTGTTAATTACCGTGACCAAACTCTTTGATCAGCATACTAACTAACTGGTAAGTTAACGTTTACTCCACTATAAAACGATAACTGAACTCCAACGCAAAAGAACATATCCGAAGCGATAACTAGACTTGCATATTGTACTAATGTCCCTCTACCTTCAGCATTCGTAATCATATTCAGGTAGTCGGATAACTGTTACTGTCAACCTGAATTAAGATTACTTCTTGTATTCCTTGAGTCCCATTCACCTCTCATGATTACCAAACATGTTGATAACTCTTATCAACAAGACTGCATTACTCAGTAATCGACTAGGTGATATTCTCAAGGGAATGCTTACTCTGAATCAGAGGGTAGATTCTATCTTGACAATATATGTTCACAATCCTATGAACATGACATACCCAAGATACCCAGGTGTTGATCTTCAATAGACCTCACTGATTGGTAAGTCAAAGCAGCCATATAACACGTACCTTATACAAGTTATGAGTTCCTATCGACTGATTGACAGTCTTGAGTGTCAATAGGAAAGCTCAGGTCCGTCAATGCACTATAAGCACTAGCATATTAACTAAGAGTTACACTCTAGTGATTGAGATTAATCACTCCATCCAATGGTAGTTAATCATGGTACAGTGTAAACCTGATGAGATATCTAGTCTCATCATCCACTGTGACACGTTCTAAGTAACAAAAAATAGTAATTCGTATCTCACTTGTATGTATCTTATACATACACGCATTACTTACTATGATACTTAAGGATAACAATCATCTCATGAAAGAAACATACATAACTAAATGTAAAGCTGATATCCATATATTAAAATGTCAATGTCTCATATATAAAGTAATGGTTTGAGGGCACAAACCCAACAAACTCGCACTTGCACTCATAACCATTCAGAACTATATCTAAGACCTAGACTATCTAGATGACGATCAAAGACCTTCTGTGGCAAGGCCTTTGTAAACGGATCAGCAAGATTGTCAGCGGTGGCAATCTTGGTGACAGTCACATCTCCACGTTGAACAATATCTCGGATAAGATGATATTTCCGCTCTACGTGCTTTCCCTTCCCGTGGTTCCTTGGCTCCTTGGACTGAGCCACTGCTCCACTATTATCACAGTAAAGCGTAATAGGTGACAATGACGTTGGTACCACCTCGAGCTCCATAAGGAACTTCTTGAGCCAAACAGCTTCCTTTGCGGCTTCACAAGCAGCCACATACTCAGCTTCTGTAGTTGAGTCTGCAATGCATTTCTGCTTAATGCTCCTCCAACTAACAGCACCACCTCCCAAGGTAAAGAGATGTTCGGATGTTGACTTCCTCGTATCTTTATCTAACATAAAGTTCGAGTCAGTATATCCTACTGGAATTAACTCACTACCACCGTACATAAGCATGTAATCTTTAGTCCTTCTCAAGTACTTAAGAATGTGCTTAACGGCTGTCCAGTGCTCTGGACCTGGATTCAATTGATATCTGCTAACCATGCCAACGGCAAAACAGATATCTGGTCTAGTGCATAACATCGCATACATGAGACTTCTAACTGCCGAAGCATATGGAATTCCTACCATGCGATTCCTCTCCTCTTGTGTCTTAGGACACTGGTCCTTGGAGAACGCTAAACCATGTCTGAAAGGTAACAAACCTTTCTTCGAATTATCCATTGAAAACCTAGTTAGCTCCTTATCGATATAACCAGCTTGAGTTAATCCCATTATCTTTCGCTTGCGATCCCGAAAAAGCTTTATCCCAAGAATATAGCTCACCTCTCCTAGATCCTTCATATCGAATGTACTAGCTAGCCAAACCTTGACCGTTGATAATGTTGCTACATCATTCCCAATGAGTAGAATGTCGTCAATGTTAAGTAAAAGAAAAGACACCACTTTCCCTTCACACTTCTTGTATACACAAGGTTCATCCAGATTCTGTATGAAACCAAACGACTTGACTGCTTGGTCAAATCGGATGTTCCAACTCCTGGATGCCGGCTTAAGCCCATAAATGGACTTTTGCAGCTTGCATACCAAGTTCCCTTTCCGACCAGCTATGAACCCTTCTAGCTGTTGCATATAGATGTCCTCCTCAAGATTGCTATTTAAGAATGCAGTCTTGACGTCCATCTGCCAGATCTCATAATCTAGGCATGCAGCAATGGATAAGAGTATTCTGATGGACTTGAGCATGGCTATCGGCGAGAAGGTTTCCTTATAGTCAATGCCCTCCCTCTGAGTATAACCTTTCGCTACCGGCGAGAAGGTTTCCTCAAAATGGCAACTCTGAATAACTCATCATTGACCTAGTCATGTCTAAAAGAGTCCGGTTCCTTCTCTCTGCTACACCATTCTGCTGAGGCGTGCCAGGTGCAGTCAACTGTGACAGAATCCCATTCTGTGCGAGGTGATTAATAAACTCATTAGAGAGGTACTCGCCACCTCGATCAGATCGAATGGCCTTGATATGTGAGCCCAATTGCTTTTCCACTTCAGCCCTAAACTCTTTGAACTTTTCAAAGGCTTCAGACTTGTGCTGCATTAGGTACACATATCCATACCTAGAGTGGTCATTGGTAAATGTTATGAAATGCTCATAACCGCCCCTTTCTCTAATATTTATTAGTCCACACTCATCAGTATGAACTAATTGCAACAATGCATTGGTCCTATTGCCCTTTGCGGGAAAGGGCCTTTTGGTCATCTTACCCTCTAAACAAGACTCACAGACTCCATTGGTTCGAGAACCAAATCGCCTAAGATCCCTTCTTTGACTAGTCTGCCTATCCTATTTAGATTGATATGGCCAAGCCTCATATGCCAAAGCCTTGTTGGATTAGTGGAAGGTTCTTTTCTTTAAGATGGTATAGTTACCATTGAGTTATTAAGTTCCAAGCAAGAATCTTTAGAAATATTGGGAGTAATCACATACAAACCATTTGATTTAACACCAGAACACATAAAAGAACTATTTCTTTTAATAACAACTTCAGTTCCAATATGAAAGGAATAACCATTATTCGTTAAATTAGAAACTGAAATTAAATTACATCTCATTAAAGGGAAATAAAGTACATATGATAAAATCAAAACTTTATTGTCTAGAAATTCTAAAACTACAACTACTATAGCAACCGCAGATACGGTTGCACTAGAACCTAGAGTAAGCACGATCTCCCCATCACTGCATTTCCTGGTTGATCTGAACCCCTGTAATGAATTACAGATATGGTTAGTCGCACCAGAATCAATGCACCAAGTGTTTGAAGTATCCGTAATAAAATTTACTTTAATCACATATGATTCAATCATACCTTTAACTCCTGTAGCTAAGAATTCTGGACAGTCTGTGTTCATAATTGTCTCAAGATTGAGAACACGTGCCTTATACAAATTATGAGTTCCTATCGACTGATTGGCAGTTTTGAGTGTCAATAGGAAAGCTCAGGTTCGTCAATGCACTATAAGCACAAGCATATTAACTAAGAGTTACACTCTAGTGATTGAGATTAATCACTCCATCCAATGGTAGTTTATCATGCTACAGTGTAAACCTGATGAGATATCCAGTCTCATCATCCACTATGACACGTTCTAAGTAACAAAGAATAGTAATTCGTATCTCAGTTATATGTATCTCATACATACACGCATTACTTACTATGATACTTAAGAAAAACAATCATCTCATGAAAGAAACATACATAACTAAATGTAAAGATTATATCCATATATTAAAATGTCAATGTCTCATATATAAAGTAATGGTTTGAGGGCACAAACCCAACAGAAGAAGCCTCTTCCACCAACCCGACCAGCCCCTCAAGTACTGGTCGGGAAGGAGTGGAAGCCCGAATCAAGGACTTGCAGAAGCAGATTGACGGAGTGGCCAAAAACCTTGGTCAAAACCGTGTTCCAAATCAAGCCAATACCGAGAGAGAGTCGCCGTTTTCCTGCTAGATCGCGAGGTTTTCCATCGGCCACAAATTTAAGCAGCCTTGCCTAGATCCCTATTACGGCTTGGGAAGCCCAGTCCACCACGTCCGGACCTATAAGCCTCAGATGGCCCTAGCCACCAACTCCGATGAACTACGCTGCCTAGCCTTCCCTAGCACTTTGAAAGGCCCGGCCAAGCAGTGGTTCAACTCCTTGGAACCCCGATCGGTCCGGAATTTCAAGCAACTCAGCAAGCAGTTCATCAACCAGTTCATCGTTATACACGAATGCCCAAAGCTTGACATACATCTACTGATAGTCATATAAAGGGATAATGACACCCTCAAGGAATTTACCGACCGGTTTAATCAAGAGAAGCTCAAGATCTACGATCTTAATGAAACCGCCGCTATCATAGCCTTCTGCTCGGGAGTTCAACACACCAAGTGCGCCGCGTCGTTCTACAGAAACCGACCGAAAACTTTGGTTGAGCTCTCTGAGAGGGTTGGAAAATACATTGACACTGAAGAGTTTCTGAAGACCAAAGACACCGGGCAAGAAAGCAACGAGTCTTCTAAAAGTAAGCGAAAGCGAGATCAGCCCAGGAGTTCTGACAGTTCCTTCAGTTCACAGCAGGCAGGGTCCGGCAGTCCCGACCCGATCTCCAGTTCACAGCGGTCTGAGTCCGACAGCCCTGGCCCAATCTCCAGTTCACATCGGTCAGGATCAAACAGTTCCGACTTTGCCTCTAGCACAGAGAAGTCAGAAGTCCGACGATCCTGATCCGACCTCCTGTCTCCATCGGTCTAGAAGAGCCCGACTACAGTGGTACTTGCTTGCTCACCACATAAGGCTTCACCGATTATCAGATAGCCCTTCCAAAGACCTCGGCCCTAACCCTGAGGCATCCAAAGACCTCGGGCCTAACCCCGAGGCATAAAAACACCTCGGGCTCTGAACCTATGCACAAAAGACCTCGGGCTCCGAACCCAGGCACCAAAGACCTCGGGGTCACCGCCGAGGCACCGGCTTCGCTTAAGTCCAACCAACGATGGGGGTAAACTTCCTAGGTGGCTGATGATGGCAAACTTCAAAAGACCCTTCAACCACCATGTTCCAGGTCGGTTACCTACAGTTCATAGCCTCTGTAAGACCCTCGTCTTAGCGAAATCTTGGGGGAAAAGACGGCGTAGTGAACTAAACAGGTAATCACACCGGGTATCTATAGGTCTCGCGGATAACCAAGTCAAAATCTTGGACAACCTGAGCACCTACAATACTCAGAGGCATTAACTCCACTTAGGTCCAAACCGACGATAGAGGTGACTAAAATCTCTTAGGTTGGCTGACGATAGAGGAGCAAAAAGACCCTAAAGCAACGTGATTTAGGTTGGATCCACCAACATGGTCAAACTCTTCTTCCAACAGTCTTGATGAAGGCTGACTGGGCGGGAGATAACCATCCTGGGGAGTTAACATAAAAGGATCCTAAAGCAATACGCTTTAGGTCGGCTTTTCCAACATGGTCAAATTCTTCTACCCACAACCTTGACGAAGGTTTATAGGCAGGAGATAACCATCCTGGGAGCTAACTCAAGCAAAAAGACTCTGAAGTAGGCCGAGTCTCAACTCTCGGTCACTTCCCGAGCATTCAAAGACTCCGAATTAGGCCGGGTCTCAACTCCCGGTCAGTTCCCGAGCACCTAAACGTCCCGAGCTAGGCTGGGTCTTAACTCTCAGCCAGTTCCTAAGGACTCACCAGGCTCAGAAGCCCCGAGGCAGCTTCCCCAAGCACTTAGACAATGGCAAGTAACATCAAACTGATTTCCAAACTTGTCCCGATATAGCATCTGGCCAACCTTGGAAATGGGGGACAGCTGATACACCCAAAATTGGCTCTATCTTATGACCGAGCGGTTCAAACCAGCAGCGAGTCCATGTCCCGGTCAAATCATGAACAAATCCTCGGACAAGCATCAGCCCGAGCGGTCTAGTTTGCTCATTATCCCGAGCGGTTCATCCACAACCCGGTCAACAGGTCGGGAAAAACCGGATAGGCACATCCCACAACATGAACAGCCCATCCGGGCCCACAGGCATGATCCCTAGCATCACAGGCGTGATCCCGAGCATTACGGGCAGTTTCCTACTCAAGCTAAGAGACTAATGGAATGTGCAAGCTATTTCCTAATACAATTAGGAAACCCCCATAATTAATGCCAATCTATATTAATTGGATTATATTTCCTTATTCATGTAAGAGTAGGTCTCTTGCATCTATAAAAGAGACCACTCACCCCCCATTGAAGGGGCCAACTCTTTAGTCTACACAACACCTCTATAAAATTCACCATTGTACGCATACACCCGGCCGGTATTACTGGTAGTGCCTCCCCTCTTTATTGGCTCACCAGGCCCGCTGGTGATCTGCTAGTGAACATTCTCAGACACACCCGTGGATGTAGGTACCTTCATTAACAGGGCCGAACTACATACAAAAAATAGTCTCTCACTCTCTCTCTACTAAAATTGCTCCACTTTACTCTTACCAAATTCTGGCATCATCAATGGATATCTTGTGCTATAATAGTGCTATTGCATAGATGAGTATGTTAAGCCTTTCGTCTACATGGTTATTGATATCAAATCAATGTTATAGATCTATAAGCTACATGCTATGTTTTTCCGTTGTCACGAATTTAGTGTACTGACAATTAAAATTTCATACCAAAGCTTTAAGTATGTTGTATGGCACGATATTGCATCGATAACGATTAGGTAAGTTTCCATCATAAGTATATTATAACAAAATAGAATGACGGATGTATAAGGTAACTTTGAAAGTATTAATGAAAGTAATTAACAAACTAAACTACGGAACGAGTGACGCGAATGCGGTCCAGGATACGTACGGACTAGTTGTATTTGATCAGGAGCAGCATATGTCAAGGATATGTGTTGGATAGCTAAACTAGGCCACGGGGGCCGGGAGGGTAAGAAAAGGGATGTGTTGTTGAGTTGTGAAGTGGTGACTTTTGAGTATCCTTTTGGTTCTTCGTGACAAAAGGGATATGGTTAAAATGTGACTATTGTAAGTATCCTTTCGGTTCATCGTGACGAAAGGGATACGCGTAACGGTTTCAGTTCTTCATGACAAAGCGGTGATTCTATGAGTAAAGACTCCTTTCGGTTCTTCATGAGGAAATGAATGTTCTTGTACTCCATAACACTTTTGGTTCTTCGTGATGAAGCGGTGATTATTTGAGTAAAGACTCCTTTCGGTTCTTCATGAGGAAATGGATGTTCTATTACTCCGTAACGCTTTCAGTTCTTCTTGACGAAGTGGTGATTCGTTGAGTAAAGACTTCTTTCAGTTCTTCGTGAGGAAATAGATGTTCTTGTACTCCGTAACTCTTTCGGTTCTTCGTGACGAAGCTGTGATTCTTTGAGTAAAGACTCCTTTCGATTCTTCGTGGGGTAATGGATGTTCTTGCACTCCATAATGCTTTCGGTTCTTCGTGACAAACCAGTGATTCCTTGAGTGACGACTCCTTTCTGTTCTTCGTGAAGAAATGGATGTTCTTGCACTCCTTAACACTTCGGTCTTCGTGACGAAGTGGTTGATGAAAGATGTTTTGATTGATGAAAGATGGTTTGGTTAGCAAGAGATACTTTGGGTTTGTAAATGACGTCGGATGTTAGAAATGAATGGTAGTGGCATTAAGAATGTCTAGACGGGTCTCCTGAATTGTTTCTATTCCTATCAAATACATAGTCGGGTACGCTAGTAGTTTTAATTCGACAGAGAGAATGTAAAGATCCTAAAAGACATGTTGAAAGGTAGTAAATGTATTCTTATTGTGTTTTACTATATATGTTCCATTTGATTTAGCTTACTTACTCAACTTTCATAAGCTAATGACGATCATGTCGCTGGATATTCCCATGTCCATCTTATCCAGGTGAGGAGTACCCAGGTTATGAAGCTACGCAAGAAGGAAACATTGAAGAAGATTACACTGAAGATGTCTATGGTTATGCTAGTTAGAGAGAAGACTAGTAGTTATCCTCTGTAAATGTTTTTTATTATAACCAGAAGACTTAGCATATATTTTGTAATAGAACACTCTGATGTATTTATAATGATGTATTGACTAGCTAAGTACTTTGACTTCTCTTTGTAATATATTCCAGTAAGTAAATGGTGGTGTTATCCTTTTGTTATATTGTTTAGTTATTATTATTTGGTCATGGACAATTCGGCACTACAACTAGTCACGGGCCTCAGGGTCTGAGATGAAAATTTTAAATTTTTTCCATATTTTGGCTACGTCGGGGCGTGACAGGCTGACAGCCTCAATCTAGAGGGCTTCTAATGAGAGATTTGCCTCAATCTAGAGGGCTTTTAACGAGAGATTTGCCTTAGTCTAGAGAGCTTTCAACGAGAGATATGCCTCAGTCTAGAGGACTTTACGTAAGAGATTAGCCTTAATCTTGAGGGCTTTCAATGAAAGACTTGCCTCAATCTAGAGGGCTTTCAACAAGAGATTTGTCTCAACCTAGAGGGCTTTCAATGAGAGATTTGCCTCAACCTAGAGTGCTTTCAAAGAGAGATTTTCCTCAACCTAGAGGGTTTTCAATGATAGATTTCCTCAATCCAGAGGGCTTTTAACTAGAGATTTGCCTCAATCTAGAGGGCTTTTAATGAAAGTTTTGCCTCAATCTAGAGGGCTTTCAACGAGAGATTTGCCACAATCTAGAGGGCTTTCAATGACAGATTTGCCTCAATCTAGAGGGCTTTCAACGAGAGATTTGCCTCAATCTAGAAGGCTTTTAATGAGAGATTTGCCTCAATCTAAAGGGCTTTTAGCGAAAGATTTGCCTCAATCTAGAGGGCTTTTAACAAAGATTGCTAATGAGAAGTGCCATTGAGGACTTAACTGTTAAGAAACTGCGTTCCCAGAATCCGTTGATAGTGCGTATAAGTTGGTATTGCAAAAAATTTAGGTGAGAGCTACAATAACCCTACAAGGGCGGAAACATGGGTTACCTTGAACTGCAAAAACGGATTGCTGTAGTAGACGAATCGAGAACACGGGCTCGATAATAGCTTACGATCTTCTACCGTATTCCTTTGCTGCCAGAATATCGAACTGAGTGTGGGTCTTTCGAAATCCTTTATGTTTTCTGCTCTTTTCTCATTACGTTCTATTTTCTAATCCCAGTTATAACACTCTTTTTGATTACTGTGACGATTCAATCCCGATCACATTGATCCGACAAAGATGTGTTCGTCAGGAGGACTAAACAATCTCTGATTTACTTGAATTTTTTACAGTCGCTCCGTCTCGACGTCAGGAACGTCGTGTAAAAAATTCAGCAATTTTCGATCAGTATCGAGCAGTCCGAAGTTCTTTTAGTAAGCGTTGTCCAACGCTAGCGATCTTCACTCCTATGTCTCTTGAATGCTCACAGAGACTAGGGTTTGGTGGAAACGCTTCTAGAAGAAAGCTAGGAGGTCAAGGGAAGCTTAGAATGTGAAATCATGCAACTTGAAAGAAGAGCCAAGGCAACATATATATAGGCTACGATAGGGACCATAAGAAGTCAATAAGGAATAGGCTTCCTTATGGAATTAGGAAACCCTAATTCGAACTGAATCAGATTCCTATTTCCATAAATTATAATTCATACCACTAAAGAATTATACTTGCACTCCTATCCTTATCTCAAAAATATATTTCGAGCCCCATGTTATTAAATGCTTATTATCTCCCCATATTAAGATTACAAATATCCATTACTTAAGTATAATTACTGACAATCATATTTAATTAATTTCTTAAAATTCCTTGAGATCCTCTGCTTAACTTATTTGATACGTCAGATACAAAATCCACCTGCAGGGTTTGACATAATCAAAACTTATAAGCTTTCTCAAGGGGATATCATCAATCCCAAAATTGAGACATGGATTCCATCATTAATTAATATCCACCATACAATTAATATTGTCACCCAATCCAATGAGATATTGACCCATTTAAGGATCTCACCCTTTTAGGGATCAAAGTGTAAATATCAAATGTACGTGTCTATAAACTAACTTAGGATTTAGAGCATAAGCACTCATAATAGCCATGAGGTATTAATTATCTTATAAGTCAGTATAAAGATAATTGTCCCAAGTCGGTCCTGTTTAATACAGAAA
The DNA here is from genome assembly GCA_033977485.1 of Hydrangea macrophylla. Classification (NCBI taxonomy): domain Eukaryota; kingdom Viridiplantae; phylum Streptophyta; class Magnoliopsida; order Cornales; family Hydrangeaceae; genus Hydrangea; species Hydrangea macrophylla. Next base: position 2,315,338 of record CM066992.1, read on the forward strand.
GTGTACCAGCATAGTGAGTTGAAACTATACCGTTTTTTGCAGTCAAGACAAACCTACTACAACACAATGCTGCAGTCCTACCGATGGTGTGTCCAATCCCATCTAAGACTGTAAACCAAAATCTTACATTCTACAATATCTGGTGGTCTGATCTTCCGTGTGTAAGCCGAACTCTACACACCAAACCACCTACTATGTAGAATGAGAGACACACATGCATAATGTTAAATAAATAATATAATGCAAACATTGCCCACATAGATTCTCATAAAAATGGAATAACTGATTTTATTAAAATAATAAATTAACTACATAAAGCATGGCTTTTAGTATACATCCGTAACAATCTCCCACTTAGACTCAAAGCCATTAAGTGACACACCTCACTCCAACTATTGGCTCTACCTCCTAGGGTAAACATATATCCTGAGGTAGACTTTCTGGAATCCCTATCTGACATGAAATCAGAATCTGTGTACCCAATGGCTACAAGATTGTCTGCTTGGTAAACTAACATATAGTCTCGAGTCCTTTTCAGGTACTTAAGAATATTTTTCACCGCAGTCCAATGTTCTTGCCCTAGATTAGACTGATATCTACTAACCATGCCAACAGCAAAGCAGATGTCAGGTCTAGTATATAGCATAGCATACATTAGGCTTCCTACTGCCGAGGCATAAGGAACTGCCTTCATCTTCTCTATCTCATCAGGTGTCTTAGGACACTGATCCTTAGATAGAGTAATTCTATGTCTGAAGGGAAGGAACCCCTTCTTGGAATCTTGCATGCTAAACCTTGCAAGAATATTGTCGATATAAGTGCCTTGTGACAAGCCCAACATCCTATTCTTGCGATCTCGCATAAGCTTGATTCCTAGGATGTGACCGGCTTCTCCCAAGTCCTTCATATTGAATTGACTGGATAACCATACCCTTATAGAAGATAATACCCCCACATCGTTTCCGATTAGCAAGATATCATCCACATATAGTACTAAGAACACCACCACGCTTCCATCATCTTTCTTGTACACACAGGATTCATCCACACATTGATCAAAACCGAAAGACTTGATTGCTTGATCAAAGCGGATATTCCAAGACCTAGATGCCTGCTTAAGTCCATAAATGGACTTCTTAAGCTTGCACAACATGTGTTCTTGGCCCTTCGCAATGAACCCGTCTGGTTGCATCATATAGATGCACTCGTCAAGATTCCCATTTAGAAATGCTGTCTTGACATCCATTTGCCAAATTTCATAATCAAAATGTGCAGCAATGGATGAGAGAATCCGGATAGACTTTAGCATGGCCACCGGCGAAAAGGTTTCCTCATAATCGATTCCTTCTTTTTGAGTGAACCCTTTCGCAACATGCCTAGATTTAAAGGTTTCCTCCTTACCATCTGCTCCTCTCTTCTTCTTATAGATCCACTTGCATCCAATGGGTTTTATTTCATTGGGTGATTCTACAAGATCCCAGACTTGATTGGAGTACATGAACTCCATTTTAAACTTTATTGCCTTTTGCCAAAGATCTGCATCTTTATCTTGGAGTGCTTTATTGTAGTTACAGGGATCAATACTTTGTTCATCAGGGACCCAGTCATAAGACTCTCCCAAGAACATATACCGGTCAGGTTGAATAATAACCCTCCCACTACGACGAGGCACAACCCGTGTCTATGTATCACTGATATTTCGTTGTGAAGACTCTGAACTTAATACACCATTATCTACACGTTGTACTGGTTCAGGAACCTGCGTGTTAATGGTTGGTTTGGGATCTACACGAGTTTCGATAATCCTCCCACTACGACGTGGTAATGGAATATCGATAACTCTTTCTTGTGGTGTTTCTTCTCGTACCGTTGGTATCGAAGAAGTCTGTCTCGATGTCTCTCCTCTCATTTCCTCTAGAACAATACGACTTCTGGGCTTGTAGTCCATAACATAGTCCTCTTCTAAGAATGTGGTATTGGTGCTAACAATAACCTTCTGATCCTTAGGACTATAAAACAGACCACCTTCAGTTCCTCTTGGATACCCAAAAAAGAAACATACTTCTGTTCTTGATTCTAACTTTTCTGCGTTCCCTTTCAGCACATGTGCTAGACTACCCCAGATCCGAACATGCCGCAGACTAGGCTTTCGCCCAGTCCACAATTCCGTAGAAGTAGTAGGTACTGACTTAGATGGTACCAAGTTTAGAATGTATGCAGCTGTCTCTAATGCGTGTCCCCAAAAGGAAATTGGTAAATCCGAGTAACTCATCATAGATCTTACCATATCCATAAGAGTCCTGTTCCTTCTTTCTGCTACACTGTTCTGCTGAGGCATACGGGGTGCAGACAATTGGGATGTAATCCCTTGCTCCAATAAGTATTCCCTAAACTCTCCCAAGAGGTACTCTCCACCACGATCAGATCGTAGTGTCTTGATACATTTACCTAGACGCTTCTCCGTTTCAGCCTTGAAGTCTTTGAATTTCTCAAAGCATTCAGACTTACGCCGCATCAAATGAATGTACCCATACCTTGAGTAATCATTGATGAAAGTGACAAAGTACTCAAATCCCCCTCTTGCTTGGACAGTCATAGGACCACACAAATCAGAGTGAACTAGTTCCAACGGCTCTTTTGCTCTATAGCCCTTGGCCGAGAACGGCCTCTTGGTCATTTTACCTTCCAAGCAGGATTCACAGACTGGAAGTGCCTCCACTTCCAATGAGCCTAATGGCCCATTTTGAACCAATCTTTGAATCCTTGTCAAATTAATATGACCAAGGCGTAAGTGCCAAAGATGCGTTTGGGTCATCCTCGAAGGTTCTTTTCTCTTAAATGGCAAACAATTTGTGTTATTCAATTCATTAAGTTGCAGTATAGGAGAGATAGGATTTATAATATAAAGATCATCCACCAATTGACCATAACAAATAAAACGTTTATTTTCTTTAATAACTACTACTTTATTAAAATGAACTGAATATCCATTATTTACTAAACTAGAAATTGAAACTAAATTCCTTCTAATAGAAGGTACATAAAAGCAATTTCTTAATATTAAAATCCTATCTCTACCAAAACTAAGATGTAGATCTCCTACTGCAACTGCTGCTACTCTCGTAGCATTTCCCATATATAGATAAATCTCTCCATCACTGAGCTGCCTAGTTCCCTGGAACCCCTGCAAAGAATTGGATACATGATCAGTGGCTCCCGTATCTACACACTAGGTACCGGTAGATCGGACCGCTAAACACGATTCAACAACTAGTAAATGAGATTTACCCTGATTGTTCTGTCTGGCGAGATAAATTGGACATTACTTCTTCCAGTGTCCTGGCTGCTCACAAACAAAACATTTTCCTTTAGGCTTTCTCGGTTGTCCTCTTGGCCTTTGGATTGGCAGAGGACCGGCGGCCTTCTTTTGAGCCTTTTTCATTTTCTTCTTGCCTTTCGGCTTTGAAGCACAAGCATTCTCAAACACAAGAGCACTCCCTGACTTTCTGTTGAGACTCTCAGCTGCCTAGAGTTCTTTGAGCAGCTCCGCCAAGGTATATTTAAATTTATTCATGTTGTAATTGAGGCGGAATTGCTTAAAAGACTCTGGCAGTGACTGGAGTACGATATCGACCTGGGTTTCCCCGTTGATTTCAGCTCCAAGGATCTCTAGTTCATTAAGAAGAGATATCATCTTAAAAACATGATCCCTTACAGGCGTCCCCTCAGACATGATTGTGTTCATCAAGTCTTTCATAGCAACCTGCCTAGCAGCACGACTTTGATCCCCGAACATCTCTCGGAAGCTCTCCATCATGTCATAGGCACTGGTCATTGACTGCTGCTGATGTTGCAAAACATTTGACATGGATGCCAAAATATAACACCGCGCCATCTCATCAGCCTTGACCCATTTCTTGTGAGCCTGGGTTTCCTCAGCAGTTGCCCCCTCACCAGGTTGCTCAGGACATTCTTGAGTAAGCACAAACTTGTACTCTTCAGCAGTTAACACAATATCCAAATTTCTTTTCCAGTCTATATAGTTTGGTCCAGTAAGTTTGTTTTCTTTAAGTATAATAGCAAGTAGATTGAAAGTACCCATTTGAAAGCCTGAGAATCACATAACATAAATAATTACGTTTGGGCAAAAATTACTATGGATTCGAGTTGAAAATATTGGTTCCCTCTACCATATTTGAAAGGAATCCGCTAGCAACCTGATATAACGTGAATAGTATGACTTGATGGGAAGCCATATACTATCCATCATTTGTTCAGATAGACAATTGCCTTTTAATTTTACTATCCAGGCAATGTACTTTGCCTAATAAAATTAAACTGCTGACTTGCTTTGGTCCTATAAATAACAACAGTGACTCAGATGGAGAGGATATTATTATATATAGCTAAGTGTATACCATCACTTAATTCTAGGTCAAGAGTTCCGTGAGGAACACTTCTGATGTAGAGGTGACCCACACCAACAATCACCCAAAATATTCTTTTAAAGAAGTTTGTACCGATGATTCCATGATCAACTTCATCCGATGGGGAGGATGGCACTAGAGCCATCACACAAAATTAATCATATCATCTACAAACTAGTGATGGAGACCATGGGATTTATACTTGATAAATTCCCTCTCCCAATTAGAATTTTTAAAAAAAAAATTGAGGGTTATAATTTTTTAGAAAAACTTTTAATTTAATTAATAAAAATAATGGAATACTTGACAAGGATTAATTCATCCTTACTTGTGAAACCCACATGTGTAGATAATAAAATTATTCTATTCTCATGATTTTAGAAAATAAGTACTTTTGTTTTCAAATTATGGAATTAGTTTTATTTCTAAATACACATGCAGTTGTCCATCATTTTAAATTAATATAAATTAAACATGCAGCTAGACATCTAAAATAGGTCTAGGAACAATTATCCATGTTGTCCTATTCATTACACATGAAACAATAATAATCTTTCAATCACACATAAATAAGGAAACCACAATAAAATAGGAATCCCACTATTATGGTCAAGCTACAACTCTTGTGAAGAATTCTTCATTGAACCCGATTAGCTCTATGTCGCCACTACACACGGGGTTGAGCTGCCTTCTAGAACAGTTTTCTGAAACTGCCTTCTAAAACTGTGTTCTGAAACTGCTTCCAGATTGCTTTTGGAAATTGCTTGTAAAACTGCTCTCACGAACCATCTTCACGGATTCACTTGAGATAAATTACATAAACCCTATGCCTCCATGAAGGAGTTCACATGCTATTTATTTGCAGTACATTAACCACACATCAATCAAGCGTGGGATCCAATACACACAAATCCTATACCTCCATAAAAGAGTTCACATGCTATATTAAAATAGCAAAATTAACCACGGATAAAACCATCGTGGGATCCAATCACACAAAATTAGTGACCATAATAGTGGAATAAGAACGCTGCAAAACAAGGGTTAGCACAGTTCTACGTTCTATCCATCCATCAAAACACGCATAAGATCTATTTTATTAGACAACATGGTTGCGTCCAACCCATACGCAGAATCAACGTTGCTCTGATACCACTGTTAGGAAACTATGTTCCCAGAATCCGTTGATAGAGCGTATAAGTTGGTATTGCAAAAAAATTAGGTGAGAGCTACAATAACCCTACAAGGGCGGAAACTTGGGTTACCTTAAACTGCAAAAATGGATTGCTGTAGTAGACAAATCGAGAACACGGGCTCGATAACAGCTCACGATCTTCTACCGTATTCCTTTGCTGCCAGAATATCGAACTGAGTGTGGGCTCTTTCGAAATCCTTTATGTTTTCTGCTCTTCCCTCTTTACGTTCTATTTTCTAATCCCAGTTATAACACTCTCTTTGATTGCTCTGACGATTCAATCCCGATCACATTGATCTGACAAAGATGTGTTCGTCAGGAGGACTAAACGATCTCCGATTTACTTGAATTTTTTTACAGCAACTCCGTCTCAACGTCAGGAACGTCGTGTAAAAAATTTAGCAACTTTTGATCAGTATCTAGCAGTCCGAAGTTATTTTAGTGAGCATTGTCCGACGCTAGCGATCTTCACTCCTATGTCTCTTGAATGCTCACAGAGACTAGGGTTTGGTGGAAACCCTTCTAGAAGAAAGCTAGGAGGTCAAGGGAAGCTTAGAATATGAAATCATGCAACCTGAGAGAAGAGCCAAGGCAACATATATGTAGGCTACGATAGGGACCATAAGAAGTCAATAAGGAATAGGCTTCCTTATGGAATTAGGAAACCCTAATTCGAACTGAATCAGATTCCTATTTCCATAAATTATAATTCATACCACTAAAGAATTATAATTTCACTCCTATCCTTATCTCAAAAATATATATCGAGCTCCATGTTATTAAATGCTTATTATCTCCCCATGTTAAGATTACAGATATCCATTAATTAAGTATAATTACTGACAATCATATTTAATTAATTTCTTAAAATTCCTTGAGATCCTCTGCTTAACTTATTTGATACATCGGATACAAAATCCACCTGCAGGGTTTGACATAATCAAAACTTATAAGCTTTCTCAAGGGGATATCATCAATCCCAAAATTGAGACATGGATTCCATCATTAATTAATATCCACCATACAATTAATATTGTCACCCAATCCAACGAGATATTGACCCATTTAAGGATCTCACCCTTTTAGGGATCAAAGTGTAAATATCAAATGTACGTGTCTATAAACTAACTTAGGATTTAGAGCATAAGCACTCATAATAGCCATGAGGTATTAATTATCTTATAAGTCTGTATAAAGATAATTGCCCCAAGTCGGTCCTGTTTAATACACAAAGTGTACCAGCATAGTGAGTTGAAACTATACCGTTTCCGCAGTCAAGACAAACCTACTACAACACCATGCTGTAGTCCTACCGATGGTGTGTCCAATCCCATCTAAGACTGTAAACCAAAATCTTACATTCTACAATATCTGGTGGTCTGATCTTCCGTGTGTAAGCCGAACTCTACACACCAAACCACCTACTATGTAGAAAGAGAGACACACATGCATAATGTTAAATAAATAATATAATACAAACATTGCCCACACAGATTCTCATAAAATGGAATAACTGATTTTATTAAAATAATAAATTAACTACATAAAGCATGGCTTTTAGTATACATCCCTAACATTAACATTGATTGAAGGAAGCTACCATTAAGGACTAACACTGATGTAAAGGAGCTACCATTGAGATCTACCATAGATGAAAAGAGGCAACTATTAAGGATAGACACTGATGGCATGGTATGGAGAATTGATGATTAGGGGTCCTTGCGGTCTAAGAGAATTGATGATTTGGGGTCCTCACGGTCTAAAAGAATTGAGGTTGGGTATTCTTATGGGATGGTCTTCACACGTTTTATGGTGAATGTACCAGGGTGAGTGGATATTGCTCTGCTTGTTTCCAAATATTTTATAATTGGGAATCACCTTAAATCCACACATTTGAGACCATCAAGATGAATGGATTTGATAGGAATAATGATGACAAGGAAAGTTTGATTACTTTGTATGAAACCTTGACCTCTGATACACTTTTGATCAGATTATTACTGATTGAACTAAAGAAGGATTGACTCGGCAAAAGTAACTACACGAAGCGCCCAAATTGCCATAATTTAATGTCTTTGTCATAAATGATGTACCGTTTTTCTTGTATGTGCACTTCTTGTCTTTTGATGGTTGCACTCTACTGATAAATCTATGTTTTGAAAGCTCCTCCCTAAAGTCTAGCCATTTGTTCGCTTATCCAAAGTGAGCTTTGAATTAGTACCCTAGCTTTGAGAGTTAAAGATGCTCTATTTCAATCTGTTTCAAAACAACTTGGCAACTTGAAAACTTAACCTTGGTGTGAAGGGATTGTTAGGCAAACAAAGTTTGCCCCTAGTTTAAAGTATAGGAAGTGGAATCAATTGGTAAATGAGGTAGGTAACCGAAGTTTGCCCCTAGTTTAGACGATGGTTTATTGGAGGTTCTGGGCAAATGAGGTAGGTGACAAAAGTTGCCCCTTGTATGAAGGGTAGATAGTAAAAATTAGGCAAATGAGGCAGGTAGCTGAAGTTTGCTGCTAGTGTGGAAGGTGATTTCTGGCATGAGACGAGGACCACGACTTTAATATCTCAGATGCTCAAAACTTTTGCCTAGGCACTAGTGAAGTGACCTAGTTAGCTCTTTTATCTCTTTTGATATTACTCACTCTGGATTTAGCTCTAACTTTTGCCTAGGCACCCTTTCGGGTTTTTGTCCTAGTGAGCCATCGTTATTTTCTTTTGGAAGTCTGCCTACGTACACCCGAGTGGGGATCAGGTCCAATGTAGTTCGGGCCAAGGCATTTAAAGAAGGGGGTTGATTATGATTGTATCAACCGAACCAGTGTATGTGCCTATATATCGCTGAGTTGGAATCAAGTCAGGCGTAGTTCAATGCGAAGGGTTATGGAAGAGTCGAATATAAGGGGTTTTTCAAGCTAATCGTCAAAGAAGTACAAACTTGAGCTACTTGTGGTATCTTTAAATAATGTAATTTATGTTACGCCCTGAAGAAGCAAAAATAGAGAAAATAAATTCCTTTTTGGTCCAGTAGGCCCATGACTGGTGAATAGCCGCATTATCATCTACTTAAACCAATAAACACAATGATAAGGAGGATGTTATTGATAAAACATATCTTGTTAACATAATCAGAGGCTACAACAAAAACTCACAGGTCGCAGTCTACTAAAAATTGCTACAACAGTTGCCTTAAAGTCTGAAGTCTATAATAATAATAACAGTAGTACAACAGCACAGACCTAACACAAGAGCTATGCTAACAAGCAACGTAAAGTCTTAGAGTTCGCAGTTAGAGATCATGTGTTACTCAAGGTTTTACCTATTTGAGGCATTGTTAGATTTGTTCAGAAGAGAGGCAAGATATCGTCGTGATTTACCGAACAATTCAAGAATTTAGAACATGTTGGAAAAGTTGCGTATCAACTCACATTGCCACCAAAGATGTCAGGAGTACACAATGTGCTCCACATTAGTATGCCATAAAAATGTGCTCACAACCCCGTACACGAGATTAATTTCAAGGACATTAAAGTCAACGATAACGTTACGTTTAATTAAGGACCAGTTCATATTCTAGATCGAGGAATTAAGAAGCTCAGAAACAAGGAGATTTCGTTGGTGAAGATTCACTGGAAGCATCATGATGAAGGAAAAACTTCATGGGAGCTAGAGTCAGAGTTGCGAGAGAAGTTTCCATTTTTGTTTTAGACCTTGGTTTGTTTTTTTATTTTGAGGACGAATTCCTAAATGAGTGGTGGATGATGTAATACCCTTTATTTTTAGTATTTACTAATACAAGAGATTCTATATACTTTCCTTGACCATACTTGAAGTTTAACTTTCAATCGATCAAAGTCCTTTCAAGCAATTAAGAATTTCAGAGTTCAAGCGATCAAACCCTGTTTAAGGGATTGAAACCTTGTCGACATAAATTTATGACGTGTTCCCTTGTTCAATTGATCAAATTGGTCTTAATTGATCAAACCTGGCCAATCTACTCTCAATTGATCAATTTTGCTTCAATTGATCGAATATGCTTGGATATTTCATGTCACTTCTACACTAGAATGCCACCTGCTCTTCCCTCTCTTCTATATATATGTGTTAAATTTGTTTGTGAGGGGTTTTCTAAACCCAAAGATTATAGAGAGAGTGTGTGCTTGTGTTTGATATATGTATGAACACACACTCATATATATATACATACATACACATATCTATATATATACAGTGAGAGAGAGAGAGACAGACATAAAAGAAAGAAAATGAGAAGAAGAAGAATAGAAAGAGAAGGAGACAGAGGTTGAGAGAGTGAGAAAGTAGAGATAGAGGAGGAGGGAGAAGAGGCCATTGAAGAAGCTCGGAACTTTAAACCTTGCCAAACACGCCCATATGATCTTTTGGTGAGCTCCAACTCACTCAGTAGCATTAGTGTAAGGTTTTAAAAGTTTTGGACTTAAATATTGACCCCAAACACCCCCTAGCATGTTTGGATGTTCACTATCCTGAACTGTTGAAGAAGACGACTTTCAAGCGATTGAACTAGATTCAATTGATCGAACAAATTGAGTCTCAATCGATCGAGACCACCGTCACTGTAATTGATCGAGTATACTTCAATTGATCGAACCTCACCTTTCTCAATCGATTGAGATGACTTCAATCGATTGAACTTTAACAGAACATTGTTGTTTCTTTTGAGGTTGTTATTTCATAATTCTTGATCGTTTAAAGTGACTCTGTGTTTCTATTATGTGATATTATGGATTATAGAGGTAATGGGATATGATAATGACATTGAGATAATATGGTGAGTAACATAGTAATGTTCAAAAATGGTAGTAATGATAGGACGAGATAACCAGATAAGGTTTGAGACATAACGTTGGGTAACATTAGATAACCTGGTGACTGAGTTAGTGGGGTATTAGTTACTTTTGATGTGGTGTTTAGTCGAGCGGATGATTCACTCAAGTTAAATCTGATAAATGAGTAACATGGATTTAACTAGGATTGGGGGAGCTATGGGTGTACAGCACTCGCAAGTGTTCTTAAAAGCAGTGAATAGTAAGAGTTCTTAAAAGTGGTGAACAAGAGTAATGATACATTCATAGACTAGTCGTTACCTAAGAACAATGTATAGTGTTTGCGAGAGTTCTCAAAAGCGGTGAACAGTAAGATTTATTAAAAGCGGTGAACAAGAGCACTAGTATGTTGTGATAATATAATTAGTTCATGGTAATCAGTCGGGGTTGGTATAGTCAGTCTTAGAGTTTGAAGATATTAAGAATCGGATAATGATGGGTCTGAGTACAAGAGGAAAAGATATTATTAGTACCACTACTTTATATCATGCTTAATTGGTAAGGAATTTATACCTATGATACTGTGGGAGTTTCTATTTCACTCAGCTGAAGTAAGCTGATGGCGTTTATGCCTGGACATTCCCTGTCCAGACTACCCTGTCCCTTTTAAAGCAGGTAATGGAGGAGATGATGACGGCTACTACCTCGAGGGGGAGTATGCTGTGGGTGGCACCACTAATAACGATTATGTTGGGGAAGATTACTACGCTGGCTACTACCCTTACACCAACTAGAGATGAAGGAGTTATATTTAGTTTTATATTATTGTTGAACTTTATTAGTAAGCAGGTACTTGGGCATATGTTGTCTCCAGACCTGTTGTGATCCTGAGGACCACTCTGATATTGTAACGGATAGAATTGTTAGTTCCTATTTATTAGTTGGACAAGTACTATGTGGTGTGGATATTTAGTGACATTCACCCATCATTCCCTATGGACCCAAAAAGGAAATTTATTTTTCTCTATTTTTGCTGCTCTGGGGCGTGATAAGATTTTTTGTATCAGAGCTCTAGGTTGTGATACTCTCGTTCACTAATGATTCCACACATCTAATTATATTTAAGATCCCTGAGATGAGATATGAGTTTAAGAAAAGTTCATCCTCGTAACGATAGATAGTTCCTTTCTAGGTTAGCATGAATTTGGATTTCCACCTATTCGTGGATGATTCTTTTAGTGGACATGTTATTCATAGCGACACAGTGGAGCCAGCCATACTAGAGATATACCAGAGTAACATTTGCTAGACCGCTAGTTGTTATTTGGAGGAGAGGATGTAGACTTCTCTCTATGTTGTGGGCATGACACACCCGATAGAGATACGCATGAATGCATATCACTATGCTGTAACCCGAGTAGCCATAAACCATTAGATGGCTAGATTGATACAAAGTAAGCCAGAGGTAGACGAGATTGAGTTCTGAGCTACTATAGCTGGACCTGTTTCACCAGAGCTTACAGTTGTCCCAGCATCTGCAGCCCCACCATCACCGGTACCCGACATACTAGTTCTAGAGCTTGAGCTGATTCAGGGTAAGGAGGATCTAAAGCCAGAGGATGAGCATCCTAATAAGGATATTTACGGGGATGGAGTGGAGGAGCCTATTGACGATGAGGACCTAGTAGAGGAAGAGCCTACAGACGATGATGATGAGCTGGAGGGTGACCTAGAGGAGCCAGAGCTTGAGCCAGAGGACCCTGAGGCAGACATCGTAGTTGGAGAGGATGACCCAGTGGTAGAGGGAGACGTGATCATGGAGGTAGTAGAGGAGGATGTTCCTGCCGAGGAGGTAGTTGTGCCAGAGGTACCCGTTATGCCAGAGTTACCTACTGGACTTGTCGTACATATAGTAGCCATGGCCGATATGACAGTATGATAGATAGCTAAGATGGTCGAATAACTAGCTAGATTTATTATAGGAGAGACTACATTAGCAGGGGCATTGGACATAGCTAATGGATTCACTGTTGTAGCCGTCGAAGTCACTAATAGGCGATGATGGCAGAAGACATAGAGGTAGGGATAGTTGAGGATCAGGATATAACAGTGGTAGTTGGAGATATTACTGCACCGGTTTAGGATGCTCCCCTTGAGGAGATTGAAATCGTTTCAGAGGACGAGTCACCCCTAGCAGGATCGGATGCTGATGATTTTTGAGTCAGGATCTGGAGGAGGTTTAGTTTTGCTAGTTTAATATCAGGACATGTTGTCCACATCATTTTTGGAAGTTTGAGAGATAGCCATTTGACCATAGCTTTGTATAGATATTATCAGTAGTGGTAGCATTGTAAATAGCTGTCGTTAGTACTGTTTTAGCCTATATCCGATGTGGTACACAGTTTGACTAGTGTGTACAATGCGGTACATCTTTTGATATTGATGGTATATTTGAGTTGTTGTATGCTGATTAGTAGAACTTTTAGTTTTTATTGCTTCTCGCTCTATCTTGACTTTGTTTCTATAAGAAGACTTTCAATTAATTAATTGGTCTTTTGTAGGTACACGACCACATAAATAATCTTGTCAAAATCAAGATATAAAAGTATTCTTTACTTTTCAAAAGATTTGCAGTGTGGAAGTAAAGGTCGAACCCACAGAGATTGATTAACTACCGTGTTTTAATCTTAAAACCTAAATCTAATTAATTATAAAAACGGATTTTGATTTGAATTTAATTAAACTAATAACAATAAAAATAAATCTAAACTATGAAAGCAATTAAAGTTGTTTAAATGATGTTTAAGGAAATCTAGGATTGCAAATCCACCACTAGCTTCATAATAGGAATATTTATGAATTATTTTAGCTTATTAAGTTGGATGATAATGGGGAATTGTAGCTACAAGCCCAATTCCTCCGACAAGAAGATATTCATGGTTCAAGCACCAACATAATCCATCTTCGGTTAGCACAAATTATCCCACACTAAACTAGGGTTGTGATCTAATCCGTCTAACCTAGGCATGGACTATTCGGATACTTGATAGCACAAATCAATAAAGCACCATCACATGTAAACAATCTAAACAAGCACATCAAGAATAGATCGTTGAGCACATCACAGTCAAAATAGATCTAAGACAAGAATAAATTTTGAAAGCAATGATTTAATCACTAGAAGTTCGATTTATTTATAAAAATCCTCTAAACATGTGACTGTCATCCATACATAATAAAACTAAAATAAAAACATAAATAAAACTCTATTACTCGTCTAGGGCTTCATTGAAACCCTAGATCTATGATCTAGCCGTCCATGGAAGTGATGGATGGCAAGTAGTTGATGGAGGAGGCCATGGAAACCCTTGGTCTTCTTCTTCTTCTTCTTGCTTCCCTCCCTTCAATGGCTGGAAGTATGTGTGTATAATAATTTCTAACAATGTCTAACCCCTTAATTGTAATAAAATAGGGTATATATAGATTTACAACAAGTTTTGGAAGCCTTCCTAACCCGAAACGAACTGAAACTGATGTAATTTACAGTCTAGACGTCGTCCAGCAGTTTCGTTTGCACAGGAGTCTTCAGTATACTGAAATACGCAACTTTGGTTTTTACACATATCGCGCGAGCGGGTCGCGCGAGCGCGACATTTGGGACCTCGCGTGCGCGGAACGCGCGAGCGATTCTGGAACTCTCGCGCGAGCGGATCGCATGAGCGACTTTCTGGTTTTTCGCGCCCGCGGCTCGCGCGCGCGACTTGGCTTTTTCAGCTTCTTTCTTTGTGCTTTTTCATCCTGTTTAGCCTGGTTTAGGTGATTTCTTCCAAAACCTGTCAGAAAATAGAAAACTAAGTAAAAATATACAAAAACAGGATAAAAAGGTACTAACAAATGCTCGTTAAGGCGTATTATTAGGATTAGTTCTCTTCCGATCAATTATCACTATGGTTAGACCGAGGAATCAAACACGATTAGGAGCCCTTATTCCGCAAGGTATGGATCCAACGAGTATTTTTGAAGCCTTCATGAAGAGGATGGAATATGTGAGAGATATTTATAACCACTCTACTCACAAGAGACCTGTTGCACCATAGCCATCGAGACAGACTAGTGATAAGTTACTTGAACATTTTTGTGGATTATGTCCCGAGATATTTAACGGGTTAATCGAGACATGGAAGGCGGAGCTGTGGATATGGGAAATGGAGTTGATTTTTGAATTTTTAGAATGTGATAAGCAAGATAAGCATTGTCTTGCCACATTTCACTTGACTTACACTATCGCAGATTGGTGGGAAGCTAGCCGAAAGAGCTACAATAGGAGCTAAAGCTGCACAGAGAATGCCAGGGGGGATATTCCGGGAAAGATTTATGGAAAAGTACTTCCCAAAAGATGAGAATGATCAACAGGAGAGAAATATCATGAGCCTGGTCCAAGGAGGATGGACTATACGAGAATATACTACACAATTTGAGCGATTATCTCGATTCGCTCCGCACATGATTGATACACCACAGAAGAAGGTGAAGAGATTTCACCAAGGAATGAATCACCACCTTAGACATATGATGGTTGGTCATCTGAATCAGTCATTTGAGGGGATTGTCAGATTTACTACAGGGTTGGAAAAGGACGCCTTTCTAGCATAGCGACCACAGATAAATCAACCTCAGTCGTCAAGAGTTTTTCAGCAAAGGAATTTTTAGAACCAACCACTAAGAAATTCCCAGAGTTGGAAACCTTTGGGGAATTTTCAAGGGAACAAGAGAACCTGGGAGGGAACCAGGAAGCCTCAGCAGGTTTATCTTCGACCCCAGCAATATCTCCAGTAGGGACCATAGCCTTAAGTGCTACTAAGTGCCCCGTCAACAATTAACGAAGGATGTCTTAACTACAAAAAGCCAGAGCACATTGCCAAGTTTTGCTCAGCTTTCTTGATTAACCACCAAATGAATGCTATCTGTCGAAATTACAATAAGCCGGGACATTTGAGTAGGGATTGTTGTGCACCTTGCGGAGGGCATTATGGTGCACCAATTCAGGGAATACAAGGACCCCTAGAATAGATAAGGATGACTGCTATCATCCCTGTGAAAGTAGGCTTTAATGCTGATGAACAATAGCATTTAGAAGGTACGCTTGTACTCTTTCATAGTTCAATCAATGCTTTATTCGATACTAGAGCTATATGTTCATTTATTGCTATGAAGATTGTGCATCAGTTGGGTTTAGAACCCCAGACACTTGAGCCATCACTTAATGTTGTGTCACCATTGGGAGTGACTGTTAAGTTAGATAAAGTGTGTAAAGATTGCCCATTGACTTTGTAGGATAAAAATCTTTCAGCAGACTTAGTGGTTCTGCCAATGTCAGAGTTCAACATTATCCTAGGTATGGATTGGTTAACTAAGTATGGTGTCAACCTGGACAACCCTACTAGGACGATTGTAATTCTAATATCATTATGACTGACGATTAGATTTTAGTGCCAACCAATGAGTGACATGTTTATTATAAGTTGTTTGGCTATAATTGGAGGTACAAGTACGAGTATGGAACTCACAATGGATCAGGTTCCTATTATACGAGACTTTCAGGATATGTTCCAGGATATTAACGGACTTATACCAAAAAGAAATAAACTTTTGTATGAAACTAGTACGAGACACATTGCTGATATCTAAGAATCCATATATAATGGCACTAACTAAGATATTGGAACTGCAAAAGTAAGTTCAAGAACTTGAAGATTTGGGATTTGTTTGCACGAGTATGTCACCTTGAGGAGCACCAGTTCTGTTTGTGAATAAGAAGGATGGAAAACTTTGACTTTGCATAGACTACAGGGAGTTGAACAAGGTAAGAATTAAGAATAGGTATCTACTTCCTCGGATAGATGATCTATTTGACCAATTGCAAGGATCAAGGATCTTTTCAAAGGATGTGACGAAGACTGCGTTCTGGACAAGATACAAGCATTGTGAGTTTTTAGTTATGCCTTTTGGATTGACGAATGCACCATAAGCATTCATGGACTTGATGAATAGAGTATTCAGACCATATTTGGAGCAATTCATTATAGTATTCATCGAAGATATCTTGATTTACTCAAAAATGGAGAAAGATCATAAAGAACGCTTACAGATTACTTACAGATGCTTCAAGATAGCAAGCTATATGCGAAGTTTAGCAAGTGTGAATTTTGGCTACAAGAGGTCAAATTCTTGGGACATGTTATATAGGTATCTCGATGGACTCATCTAAGATTGATGCAGTCTTCAGTTGGAATTGACCGACCAATGCTATAGAGGCCAGAAGTTTCCTCAGCCTAATAAGATATTATCGGAGATTTATGGAAGGATTTTCCAAGATTGCAGGACCTTTGACAAATTTGACGAGAAATGAGATAAAGTACAAATGGATAGGCAAGCACGAGAGAGCATTTCAGGAGTTAAAGGAAAGATTGACTTTTACACCAATACTCGCGATATCTAAGAGCAGAGAAAGGTATGTGATCTATAGTGATGCACCACACCAAGGATTTAGTTGTGTGCTTATGCAAGACAGAAACGTGATTGCGTATTGGTCAAGACAATTGAAGGTACATAAGAAGAATTATCCGATGCATGATTTGGAATTAGCAATAGTAGTGTTTGCATTAAAGATTTGGAGACACTATCTCTATGGAGAGAAGTTTGATATGTTTTCCTATCTAAAGAGCTTGAAGTATTTGTTCTCTCAGAAGGAGTTGAACATCTGACAACGAAGATGGATGGAGTTACTTAAGGATTATGACTTTTTATTGTAATACTATCTGGGTAAAACAAATGTCATAGCAGATGTTTTGAGTCACTGACCTCGATTAGTGATCGCTGCGTTACTAATACGAGAATGGTGAGCATTAGAAGTTTAAGCTAAGTTTGATCTTCAACCAATGGAACCAATGGAATGACAACATTTTGGATGTTTGATGGTACAACTAACTTTGATCAGCCGTATCATAGAGGCTCCATAGACGACGAAAGATTTGAAGTTATGGTTCACCATGATGTCAGCCAAGGAACCAGAGGTCTAGAGTATTGGTACAGATGGAGCCTTACGATGTAAAGGTAGACTCTGCATACCTGACAAAGAAAATCTCTGAAAAGTAATATTGGATGAAGCACATAAGTCACGGATGACGATTAATCCTAGAGGTACAAATATGTATAATGACTTAAAGAGGAATTTTCGGTGGGAAAGAATGAACAGGGAAGTAGCTAAGTATATATCTCAATGTCTTACTTGCAAACAAGTAAAGGCGAAACATCAGAAACCACCTGGATTATTGCAACAGTTACCGATTCTCCATGGAAATGGGAACACATCACCATGGATTTCATGGTATACCAAAGTCACAGCAGAACCACGACACCATTTGGGTAATTGTGTATTGACTTACGAAGATGGCGCATATTATAGCCAACAACATGACGTATCTAGTGGAATGTTTAAGCCAGATGTATCTACAGCACATTGTACAGTTACACGGTGTACCTATTTCTATCGTGGTAGATCGAGATTTAGGCTTAACTGTAAAATTTTGGAAGAGTCTTCAAACAGCAATGGGAACTACACTGAACCTGAGTTCAACTTTTCATCCGTAGCTTGATGGGTAGACTGAACGAGTTAATCATGTGATGGAGGATATGCTACGCGCATGCATTATCAAGTTTAAGAGGTCTTGGGAGACGCACCTACCGTTGATCAAGTTTGCCTACAATAATAGTTACAATACAAGTATAGGGTCGGTGCCATTTAAAGCATTATACGGAAGACCTTGCCGTTCACCACTATGTTGGGCTGAAGTCAGAGATACACAACTTCTTAGGCCAAAAATGGTACGAGAGACTAGCGAGAAGATTTAGATCGTACATGAGAACATGAAAACAACACAGACTTGACACAAGAGCTATGCTGAGAAGCGATGCAAAGACTTAGAATTCACAGTTAGAGATCACGTGCTGCTCAAGGTTTCACCTACTCAAGGCATCGTCAGATTTGTTCAGAACAGAGGCAAGCTATCGCTGTAATTTATTAGACCATTCAAGATTTTAAAACTGTAACACCAGCCCATTTATCTATATTTGTCAATATATGGATGTATTTCAATATTTTTTATGCATACATGTTAGATACAATCATGTACGGATTAACTTTGATCATTGGTTATATGGATGTTTATTTTCTTAAACCTTGGAAGCTTAAAAGAATAGAAGAATTGGAGAAGCAGGAGCCCCAAGCGCTCGAGGTGTCGGAGCGCTCGAGATGGGAGCGCTCGAGCTTAAAAATAAGTGAAAAGACTATTTTGCCCCTGGGCTTGGAGAAGTCTATAAATGCTAATATTTTTCATCATTTTGGGCATAGAAAACTCTATTTTATAGAGAGCCCTTTTGAGAGAGAGAGAGTTGTGAGTGTAAATACATTTCATACACAAACACCCTCATTCACATGCTTGCATGGCTTCCTTTTCTTGATCAACACACACAAACACATGTGTCACACCTTCTATGAAGTCTTGGAGTGAAGATAAAAGAAGTTAGAGGAGGATTGAGGCTTTGATAATGCATTAAGAGGTCTTGGAGCTTGTACTTGGAGTTCTTGAAGATCAAGGCCACACACACACATATTCTTCATCATCCTAGTTCTAGATCATCATCTAGATCATAGTGAGTGTACTTACTCACTCAAAATTTATATTCCTCAAGTTTAATTGTAACTTATGCTCATGCATGTGACATGCATGAAGATCCATGATCATGTTTGAAGTGATTTTGAAGTTTATATACATATACATACTTTTTGATCATCTAGATCATATAGATCTTAAGTGAGCACTACTACTCACCCGTGGACATGTTTAATATAGTTATATGGATGATCAAAGACCATGCATGTGCCATGCATTAAGGCTAAAGCTCATACATATAAGCTGCTAAAACTGTCACTGTTTGAAACTACAAAATCTGAGCGCTTGAGCTAGTACGAGTGCTCGAGCCTACTGAATGGGCTAGGTGTGAGCGCTCGAGAGGTGTGAGTGCTCGAGCTTAGTAGTACTTGTAAGAATAGTTTGTTATATATATAATGAGTTCTTCTATACCACGAGATGTGATGGTTGTACCTTGGATTGTGCATAATATAAATGATTGCATGTGCTTATTGTATACTTTTAGTGTAGTACTATAGTAATGAACGCTTTTAGAAAGAAGAAGAAGATGTTTTTTAACATGATGTCACGATTAACCGGCTGAATGTGTAAGGACAGCGATCGATAACGACGAAAGCAATAATGCAACGTACTTAAGTACACAACTCTGAGTATAATATGCTTTAACGATTTGCATGAAGTACGATAATAGTTAACGATTTGATGTAATTAATAACAAGATGTTCATATCCGTCGGTCTATTCTTTGTGTTCCATCCATTCGTTTGGTCAAGTGTGAGAAAGAGTAATGCGTCTGGGTTTAGTTGTTGACATGGTTAAAAGGCCGTAAGGCGATGATGTCAATATGAGGCCATAAGGCGACGATGACAATTTAACCACGGTTGAATAAATAAGATGGGGTTACCATAAAGCTGTAAGGCAATGTCAATATGAGGCCGTAAGGCGACGATGACAAGAAGGTAACCTAACGGTCGTAAGGCGACGATATTCAAGCAAGCGACACTTGTGCTGAATGTATGCAAAGAGTCAATTTTGAAAGATTGTATATGATCCAAAGTGATTCAAGTTGTATAGATTGAACTTATGGATCAAAGTAAAGTGTTAAGTCAATACAGATTGTACGGATTGTCTACAGTGATCACTCGATTGATGTCAATTGTGTTTCCAGAGTTCGAGTAAGTAAGGTAATGTTTCCTAACTTACGTTATACAATGAGAATGAGATTAAGCAAGGCTTAACTAATGTTTTTAGAAAATGATAAAAAGGAATGTTTTACTTTTGAATGGATTAACAAGTGTTTTTCTATGCCCGTTCAGTGTAGTAGGTTTGCTCACTCAGCTTGTAGTAAAACTGATGACTTTTATGTCCTTGACAATCAAACGTCCAGGCAAAGGCCAATTACCCGAACAAGGAATACACCGAGGAAGGCTATGGGTTTACGAGCTAGTTGTCGGCAGTGAAGACTTTTGTCTAAATTATCTTTTGTTGTAATTAAGGCATTGGATGCCGTACTTTTATTATTATGTTGTAAGGCTTTACACCTGGGTATTGTTATCTTTCCTTCCTTTTATGTGGCTTATAATATTAGATTTAAGACTCTGATCATATTTAATATTATGTAAGCCTAGAACCACCATGATTATTGTTACTGCATCCATTTACTGTTTACTGCTTTTATCTTGGTTGTTTCTTGTGTGGACAAGTATGGGATCGTTAAACCAGTCATGTATCTACGGACCCATAAAGTAAATTTTTTATTTTCATAATTTTAACTTACTCTGGGACGTGACAGGGAATTTTGGTATCATAGCACTAGGTTTAGTCGTGCTCGTGATTGTCCTATACATTTTTAAGCCTTGAGATACCTTATGCTAGGATTGACCATAAGATAGTTTTATTTTCAGGTCAGCATGGACATAGTTTTCATCGAGGATGCGTTTGGAGGATACTTATTGTTTCCCGACCATCTCCAACTCACTAATCTGGATTTACATCTTCAGAGGGTTAGATAACGTGCGCAGCGTTTGGTTGACGATAACTTTTGGAGAGCTATACACATCAAAAGTGTCCAGACTTGGAGAGATTATGTGCTGAGGCGATCGAGTACTCACTCACTTATGAGTCGATCAGGAGATGGAGGCTATAATACTAGAAATCCTACGCTATTAGGAGATTTTTACCCTAGTCGCACATATACTTCTAGATCATGCCACTCAATTGCCACCACCAGTATAGCTAGTACCTCTAGCACTAGTCGTACTTGAGCTAGAGCAAGACGATGATGATGATGTCGACACTGACCTGGAGAAGGATCTTATAGAGAAGGATGATGGAGGTGAGGATTAGACTGAGGATGATTTTGATGAAGAGACTGAGGATGAGGGGGATCATAATGATGATCCAGAGGATGAGCCTAAGGGAGATGAAGATGGACATGAGGATGACCAGGAGGGAGGACATGATGGCGAGCAGGATGGAGAGCCGGAGGAGGATCCTGATGAGGACGAGGATGAGGATGATGATCAAGAGGGAGAAGTCATGCTGATGGATGTTGCCAACGGTGAGGAGATCGAGGTGATTCGGGTAACTCAAGGCTTTTCTTTAGGACCAATTCTGCTGCAGCACGTGGTTGATGCAGGATGGTTACCAGCAAATGAGCAGGAGCTAGATGTTCAGCTAGGAGCTGACCCGATCTTTGGGATGGATGATGAGTTTGCCTTGTGGCTTAACTGGGTACCACCAGAGGAGATTGATGTTCCAGCAGATGAGTTACCTCAGTTTGTGTCAGATATAGAGGATTTCTGGGATCGAATCCTTAGGATCTAGATTTTCTTTTATTTTGTTGACTAGGGCATGTAGCCCACCCGCTTTTGTGTAAATATTGTATATGATTTTGATGGTAGTGGTATAGATGTAAATGTGATGTAAATACCCTTACCATACCATACTATAAATGTTTTTGACTATATATCTGCAGCATGCTTCTGCCTGTTATCATCTTTGAGTGTTTGATCCTCTAGATGAATGTGTGGGTTGCTTTGAGTGTTGTTTATCTTGCTATGATATCGTTATATTTTTCTTTGAGGGTTAGTGAGTAACGTTGGGTCGCTCATGTAGGTTGATGTTATGGCTGATGGAATGAGGAATGCAATGAATCGATAAAAAGGGCCCCTGTCCCCGAGAATATGGATCCTACGGGAGAATTTGAAGCTTTTCGGCAACGTTTAGAGTTTATCGGCGATGATCATTGTGGTAACCGCAATAATAACCACCACAACAATTGGGCTAACCATCAAGCTACACCTCCATCGCTGACAAGATTCTCAAGAGATTCAAAGCTCTGCGCCCCGATACGTTTGATTGAACCGGAGAAGCCCAGCAAGCAGAGAAGTGCCTGAGGAATTGGACCGCATTTTTGAGGGGATGAGGTTTGACAAAGAAGAAAAGCGTCGTTTAGCCACGTTCCAGCTCACCTTGTTGCTGACGACTAGTGGGAGTCCAGAAAGCAACGATTGGAGCTGAAGCGTCGGAAAGGATGACATGGATGGCGTTCAGGGAGAAGTTTTTGGAAAAGTAATTTCATATGGAGGAGGAGGACCAAAGAAAAAGGGAGTTTATGGACTTGACCCAGGGCAATATGATGGTGCGAAAGTACACTATACAATTTGAGAGGTTATCTCGTTTTGCCCAGCATCAAATAGATATTCTGTAGAAGAAGATCAAGAGGTACCACAGAGGGTTAAAGCATCATTTTCGCAACATGACATTAGGACACCTGGGTACGATGTTTGAACCATTGGTGAGATTGGTGTCCAGATTGAAGAAAGATTGATGCCAAGGACTTAAGCAATCGGTTACCTGACCCCCTTGTAAGAGGGAAGTTTGCGACAAGACCCCTGGGCCATTTTTAAGGGACAAAGAGGACCTAGAATTGAGAGATAAAGCCTCAGGCAACCTTTTCTCGTAAACAACCGGCTGTATCACCAGGACCACTAGCTACTATCGGAGGAAAGACGGAGAATTATTATAATTGTGAGACACCAGGGCACCTTGCTAAGTATTGCCGACAATCAAAGAAGAACAGCCGTGCTGCAGTGATCTGCTACAAGTGTGTTAAGCCAGGACATGTTGCTAGAGATTGTCGACCACCTCCAGGTGGATACTATGGAGCAACCACTCAGGCTAGGCTCATCGCGATCATTCCTAAAGAAGCTGCTGACACGAGAAATATTTAGTGTGCGCTTAAGTGGTATACCCAAGTGTAGGTAGACGTGCAAGCAATATCTGGTAAAACCAGGTCGATCCCACAGGGAAGGTTCTAAACTAACTACTTAGATTAAACTCTAAAAAGGAAATAAAAATTCAATAATTAAGAGAGGTGTCGAACACAAAGTTTTACGATTAACAACTAATAAATATAAAGCAACTAATTTAAACTAATACTTTTAACTGATTAACTAATGCGATATTTAAAAACGATTCTCTCTATGAAAAAGGGAACGTTGGGATCACACCAATCCGCAGTGACCTAGCCATCTACCATGCAATTACATTTAAAGCCCTATAGAGTACATCCACAATAGTATTCCGTATTTCTCTAAAAATAAAGAATCAATAGTCCTTTCATGACCAGGACTATATCGTCACAGTTAATTTAAAACACAAGAAAGCAATTTAAATCAATAGTTAAGACTCGCATTCTAAATGGTGTTAGCATTCAAAGTGGTTTGCAAAAGTTATTGAAGAAAATTGCCTTTAGGCTTAAAGTTCAGAAACTGTTTTGACAAACTGAGCATTTGGGGACAGTTTGATAACGAATCTCAAAAACAGAAAGTCTAGGAATAATGCATAGAATGTTCTTAAGAATTTGAAGTTTTGATCGATCGACACGCTTTCTATCGATCGAAAATCATCATCTCTCAATCGATCGAAATGTCTTCGATTGATTGACTGTATCTCTGTATCGATCGATCGAATTAACTTCGATCGATCGAACACAGGAATTATTCTGGTGCATGGCAGAGGCTGGAGATCACTGTTTTATTGTGATCTCCCAACTCTAGGACTACTTGGACATGGTCTAGAGTGTCACAGATCTATTTTTAACGTAAATATTCATTAATGTTGCGTTTGGTGATGATTTAAACATGCAAGCCATGAAAAACTATGGGTTAATCACTATGAGCAAGCAAAGCTATGATCTATTCAGATTAAAACTACTGAAACTACTCACAGAATTTAATTAAAACTAATATAACTGAACTTGGAATGTTGTATTTAGATCAAACTTGTAGAAAATCCAAGAAACAAGCAATACAAACTTGAAACCTACAAAACAATGTAAACTCTCTAACTCTCTCTATAAAACTGATGAAAAACCTAATGCTATTTTGATTATTTATACAAAAACCTAATGCTAGGGTTGATTACAGCTATTTTGCTACGTGCACGTAAGTTTTGAAAAAAAGGCATGTTCGATCGATCGAACATCACTCGATCGATTGAATTTCTGGATTACTCGAGCGCTTGAATTGTCTTCAATCGATCAAAACCTCGATCGCTTGAACCTCTTCGATCGCTCGAACTTCATACTTCAGCTTTGAATTCTCTTGTTAGTAATCAAGCATTCCGTTTATCCTGTTATCTACTTCTTCACAGAGCAAAATAGTAATCTGCACAAATAAAAGCTAAAGCAATACATGTTATCATAGATTAGTCACATTATATAAAAGCTAGCATTGTAACACGAAGTGTAGATAAAGTAGGGAATTGTGAACTAAATCAATGCATTTCTCTTATATTACCGCGATTGTATTTTACAAATACCCCCGCTTGTCACAACCCCCAACTAGCTTATTGCTAGTCCCTAGCGATAAAGCAAAAAATAAAAACAAGCAAAACTATTCCTACAACGACTACACTAAAACAAAATAAACTAAAGCAAACTAATCTAAATAGAAAGAGATACTACCTAACTCACATTCGCAGGAATCGCGGTTGCATTTAGCAAATGCAACAAGCCGTTAAACCCCTAGGTTCCCCCTAGTGGACAAGTGTTGTCTCGTGAGGGTTTACAGTGAATATATACCCATAAAATTCTCAATTATAAGTTCAAAAAGATATAGAAAACTTTAAAACACTCCCTTCCAGTCAACTATTATTTTAGCTCTACAAAGACGCATTAACCTCAACAAACCATGAAAGAAATCCACATGCTCCTCAAATCATCAAGACAAGTATAACATATATATCACATTCATGTATCCGTGTGTGTGTGAAATTAACAGCTATGCGTCAAACCTTATTTAGAGTTATTTAGACTATCATACTTTTGGAACTTGTAGTTTTAACTCAATTCTCACATAGGTTTACACTAAAAAATGATCATCTCACAGAAACTTGCTTAATAATTATCACATATGGTATGAAAGCTTTGATAAGAGTGAATTGTTTGATTCTAATGCTTCCATACTCGACTTCATGACAAACCGACATTTAGAGTGTATAGTCTCATGACATGGATACTACTCATTAGAGGAGCAAACTACCGTGGATAATTCAAGTCACAGATTCATATTCAAACTAATTCATTAAGAATCATAAGCCTTTAAATTTTTGTGTTTTATGTAGTAAAAAGCAGATGATGAGAAAGAAAGATTGCGCATCTTAACATATGACGGAGCTTATCATCTTTTTTTTTTCTTATTCTTTTAACATCTCTAGCCAACTTTCATCCTTTCATATTCTCCCTTTTTCTTCTTTTCATTTCTTATTTTTTAACAAATAACACTCACAACTACTCTCCTCTAATCACATACTTTGATAGCTATTTATTATTAGATGCTCAATGATGTTCATTGGAGTCGAGGTAAAGGATTAGGAGTTTGTATTTTCATAATAGAATAGGCAATATTAAGTCGGTGTGGGAAAAGGGATATGGATAGCAGTAGGAAATGGGTAACGATGGCTTAAATAATTTTCTTAATTTCTTAGTTTTAGCATTACAATGTTTATTGAGTTTAGTTGGTAGATCCTAAACATTTTCCTCTAATAAGCAGCCAAAAGGAAAGAATTAATTGAGACTAGTGCAACGAATTATTTTTAGGCATGATCAAGAAGAACAATTTGAATTTATGTGAAAATTCCCTCAGAAACAAAGATTGGATCAAAAGCTCACTAAGGGTCGTTAGTTTCCACTACTCATTCTTTTAGCACAACAGTCGTATTGACTCATGTTTTCAGGTTTTCCACATAGCTATCAACACGTGCATATGGATGTTGGATACATGAGAATTCAACACATGCAATCATCCTAGTGATACTAGAAAAAAGCGTGAACTTTAATAAAAGGATGAGAATAATATGAATGTGTCATTGCTCGGTAACTGCTAAGTGAAAGTGAATGTTCAAAGTTATTCTACCAATAAAGTTCAGAATGAAATTTTAAAATTTTTCAAATTTCTTCAATTTTTAATCATAATCCAATTTTGATTGAGATTGTATGAATTGTGCATTAAAGTTATCCAGATTGCTAAGTGTGAACATACGCAGGTGATTATCTATCTACATCCCACCCCTAACTGAAAATAATAATGTCCTCAGAAGTTGATTTTCAAATGTAAATAGATGGATATCACCTAATAAAGAAAGGCAATAACCGCAAGTATAGCAACCTGTATCCTAAAAATACAATCTCCAAGCAGCCAAGATCAAAAGAAATAAAATATGAACTGATAGAGTATGATGCATATATAATACAATACCCAATCACTAGAAAAGTAAAACAATAAAAAACCGAGCAGTGATTATAATGTCCAAAAAGATCCAACAGTCCCAACACACAAAACATCCAAAAGAATACTAAGAGAGAGGAGAGAGAAAACAGAAATAAAAGAAATACAAGACAAACTCTCAAACTCCCAGCTAGCAGAATAACTAATCATCAGCCACATCTGATAGAATCTCAATCGGCGCAGTACGAGCAATAGTATCGCCACCCTCAGGAACTGGAGGCGGTAGAAGTAGAGTCTCAGTAGTGGTGGCAGAAGGAATGGTCGAAGAAGGAACAGTCCCAACCGGAGGTGGTGTAGATGATGATGAAGGGGCAAAAGGATCACCAGATGGAGGTGCTGCGGAAGATGAAGGAGCCGTGGTGGGTGGTGCAGTGGGTGGTGGTGGATGTGAAGCTGTGTGTAACGACTGAGCCACCCCTAACTGGACCAGTAGTATATCAATCTAGGTGACTAGGTGATCAACCTTGCCCTCGAGCCTCATCCTGACCACCCTCTCCTCAATAAACAATGTATGGAGACTCTGGAGAGACACGGATGATGACTCTCCCTAGGCGGGAGCCTGAGACAGCTGTCTCAGTTCAAACTGCTGTGCAGCAGCAATGGGGTCTTCCTCATCTGAATCTAGCTCCTCAGCCTCAGTCGGCATCCCAGAAGCAGCACCCTCAGTGTCGGTGCCTCCACCTCTCCTCCTCTTTGCTTTAACCTTCGCTTTACCTTTTAATTATCTCTTCTTCTGCGCATCAGAACTGCGCGCCGCTGTCTCGCCAAATCGACTCAAGACCTGTAAAATTGTGTCTGTGGCCAACGGGAGTAACCCAGCCTACTCTATCACATGATGGATGGGCCAAGCACCCTTCAGATGGCACTTAGTGGCAATGTACCGCGTTGGCTGAATAAAGAAATTGATATAAGGGCGAGGCAGGTAGACGTAGGGGTGGCAATTCGGGTTCTCGTGTAATAATCGTGTCATTAATCGGGTTGTGTGCTTTGGGTTTAATTTTTAGTTTCAAGTGCTATTCATCTATAATATAAACTATTTTAAATTAATCGTGTCATGTCATGTCGTGTTCGGGTTATCTCTGTAAAACGGGTTGTCGTGCAAAAAATTGCCACCCTTAGGCAGACGCTCCGCCCTATCCTTATGGTATAAAGAACCTGAGCATACCATGGCGCCAACCTTCTTGTGGTAAGAAGTCATCAGAATGTATTGGCAAGCGCCAGGTGGAGGAGATGGTACTGCTCGGTGTGGACACGTGGAATCCATCGTCCACTCCCGTTTCTGTTTTCGGGGTTTCAGAATTGATTTTCCTTTAGTTTTGAAATCAAAGTTGATTTGAAAAAAAGAAAGGGTCTATTAGAAACAGATACAGAGTTGCCACTTGGTCTTTAAGGAATCACGAAACCTAATTTTGACTCACCCAAACGGATAAAGGCACCGGCCCTTCATAACCAAAGAACTTGGCTCGGGGTTTTGGTACAAGAGAGGAAGGAGCCTTTGCCACGACTAAAACACCCTCAACTCGCCCCGTCTTTCGACGGGCCTCAATTAGCATCCAAATAATTATCTTTTACTATGTTTGGTTCAATAATTAATACTATGATAATATATTACATTACATAAGAATTTTGAAATGGAATATCAAAAGATAAGATATCATTCATAAGATCTAAGCCAAGTATCACACAATGTAAAGTGAAAGATCACACAAACAAACCTAGGAAAAATCGTCTAATCACATATCAAGTAATAACGTTTTCCTAATCTAAGGGGACATGGATTGTTGTTGAAATAAATAATCAAAGAAATCAAAATATGCTTAGCAAGCTAGTATGATGCATGTTAATCTTTGAGAAAAGAAGATCTCTCAATCCCCGGGACGGATGAGAAAGGAAGATTAGATCAAGGGGGAGCATGAACATATGATCAAGTTTATTCCATATAATCATCTTAGATTAGGAGTCACAAAAACCCCAAATCTTGCATGGATGTAATGCATGATCCTAGAATGTGCAAAGGTTGTAGTGTGTTGGTGTACATGAACTTTCTAAAGTGACTTAGAGGTCTAAAATATGAATGGATTCATGGAGGAAGTCATCATGGGATATGTAAAAATATAGAATGGACTACTTCCTAAGATATGAACTAGTTTGAAGTACATATAAGCATCAAATCAAAGAATGGAAGTAAAAGTATGCTTGCTGTGAATAGTGGACAGAATAGTGAGTTGATCTTGTGAAAAATGAAACGTGGGGATATAAATGTTTTTAGTTCATGATTTTTTATGAAGATCATCCTTATTGTGTCTAGAATACATATCAAAAAGCCAATCTATAATAACTATTACAGATTGAGAGAAATCATACAAACAACAGAGGTTACTCAAAAATTGAGTCTGTACAGTTGACTGAAATGTTGGAAAATCATAGGAAATGAAAACAAAACATCTAGAGGTGCATATTATACCAAAGGTTCCCTAAGACACTGAAGTTAAAGGAAAAAATGAGTTGGGACCACTCCTTTTGGAAAAGTTTTCTGAAAAATAAGTTGAAAGTCAACCAAGATGTTGTGACAATAAAAATGGAATGTCTGGAATGAATGTTTGGGCCAAAATGGAACCCTTCCATGTGTTTCCAAACCAAACCAAAAATCATGGGTGTTCTCCAATGAGTCAGGAAGACTTTACAAGTGGTCTTTCATCCATACATTGAGTATTGAGTTTTAGAGAAATCTTTGAACTCAGATGATTCAGTGTTTTGAACATACTTTGAGAAAACAAGGTTTGTTTCTTGGAATCCAAATGTTGGGGTTTTAGAGGGGTTTTGAAATAGCGGTTTTGAAGGCATATTTTCAACATCAAATAGAGATTATAACGTCTTGAAATATCAACATCAAACTCACATTAAGAACACCCAATATTTCTTGCACAAACATAGTTTTGTTTGAGAATATGACTTCAATAATTCATATGAATGAATAAAAGTTAGAATCATCATCCATAAAACATGTCTTTGAGGTCAAGAGCTACTATCCATAAGGATTCACTCTCCTCAAATAACATGTTATCTAGATGATGATAAACATATAAGTAATCAAAGAAAAATAAAAAAGAAATGAGGTGAGAAGAGATGAACATAGTATGTAAACAATCAAATAACCAATCAATAGATGATGATCATTGAGATATTGGACTTTTAACTTGGTGTTTATATATATTGACATTTGGACTGGAAGTAGCTTCCTAACTCAAGATTGCTCAGGAATGGTGTTTGGAGAGGGTTTGGATGTGAAGTATATAGAAGGATAATGGAAGAACTTGAATTTAGAACTCACTTTTTATAGAAAATTAGTGGGAGAAGCTCCCTTTCTCTCTTCTAAACCTATCTCTATCTCTCTTCCTCTCTACAGCTTTTTAAGCTTTGCACTTGGCCCCCCTAAAATGAAGAGCAAAGGGGGGTTTATATAGGCCAATTTGGGGTGGTTTTGGGATTTAGAAAGTGCTCCCATTGGTCCGAAACACCTATGAACATAAAACTACATCGTTTTAGTCTTCAATTATTCAATTTGGACCCTCAAAATAAATTACAAAAATGGACTCTGCTTGGATTTTGTGCTGCCGTGTCACTCGCCATGTGCCGCAGCGGCAGTGGCCCAGTGCCGTTGCAGCACTGCTCCTTAGATGCCCAGAAATTTGTATTTAGGCCCCCCAGAGGTTCCGGTATTCGCAAAAAGGCCCTATTTCGTACGAAATTCAGAGAAAATGCGTATGAACTCCAAATTTAGGTTGTGATATACCGTTAGAAAGGTAATGGAGTCTACCTTACATAAAAAAAAGTTTGGATATAGGTCAATTTGAAAAGTTTTGCGGTATTCACGATAAAAGCCGATTTAATCTCCTTTTTCACCTTTGGAAATTCATAACAAATTCGTTTTAAATCCAGGAATTATGTGAGATATACCGTTGGAAAGCTATTGACCGCTAGTATCCATGAAAAATGTTTGAAAAATGATACGGTGCTCCGGTTTTAAAGTCAACTTTTGGTCAAACTAGTCAAATCAGGGATGTCCAAGAAGTTCTCCCGGGAGCTGACGTTTTTGTCTGATTTTCTTTCAAACCTTATTTTAGTAATTTCCACATGATCTAGAATGATCTCAGAGCTTTTTCGGTGAATTTGGACGATTTGGGTCAAACCTTGGTTAAACCTGGTCAATCCTTGGTCAAACCGGTCAACGGGGACTTTTCGAGAACTTCCAGGACTTCCGGCGATCTCTGAGAGCTAACAATTTTATATCATTTTTCTTAAAAACTCATTTTATGACTTTCCTTACGACACAGCATGTTTCCAGAACTTTTGGACCAAATCTAGGAGTGTTTGGACTTTCAGGGGCATTTTTGTCATTTGTACCACTTTCTGAGCATTTCGAGAGATAGAACTAACTTTTAGGAGTCCTTCTAAGTCTTTTTCGATCATTGTGAACCACCAAGCTATGGGTCTCCTAAATCTGATATCCAAAAAAATGGGGTGTCTACACTTGGTCAGAAATTGATCCTCGATCAGGGAAATGTCGTTCTAGATCTGAACAGCACAGTCGGTAATCTCACGGATGATAGCAGAGGGCAGAGACTCTGGTGTACCTGGTATATGAGGGTAGAAGTGGTCAGGGACCTCTGGTACTCCCAAAGCAGAGACCACGATAGCTGGGATAAAAATGATTTCACGCTCGCTGAAGAAAGAACAGTATATAAACGGGGCCGCAGGATCCTTGATCATAGTGGCACATGCTTCACGCTCCCAATTGATGTTGATTTTCTTTGACTGAGTCAACATCTCATACAAGCTTGGCATTGCACAGATCCGTGCAAGAAACCACAGGGCAAAAAGCATACAGCCTCAAGTGGCCGCTCCAACATAACCTTCCTTGCTTGAAACTAGAGAGTGAACCAAACTCGTTCCTCCTCATTTCTAAGCCCATGTTTTGGTATTGGATCAAGAATGGTGAGTTCAAGGGGCTTAGACTTATGGTAACCAGTAATGGGGTTCATGGTAAAGTCCCTGAAAAAGAAAAAGAAGGGAAATGACTAATTAAAATAGTAAATTGAAAAGAAAAGAAGAAACTGCCACTGTAGCAGTTCGATCGATCAAACTTTTCTCGATCGGTTGAACAAAGGCAGGGCTCAAGTGTTCGAGCCCATCTCGATCGATCGAGAATGGAAAAATCGCGACAACAGAAAAGAAAAGAACAAAAGACAAGGAGGACTAACAAGAATAGAATGGGCTCAGAAGCAATGGGGGGCACCCCCACAAGATTGGAATATAAAGAACTTAGGGGGTTCAAAATTGACCCTTACCTCAGTGAGCGCAGAGGAGAGGACGAGATGATGAGGATGATTTGGGGATGCTTGGGGTGTCTAACCGGTGTGTGTGATTAGGGAGGAAACAAATCGCCCCCAGTTCTCTTTCTCTATGCTAAAGTGCTCAAAAGTGATAGTGAGAGTAAGAGAGGGAGACTGAAGACGAGTGCTTGAGATGCCTCGTTTAAATACAACTCTCGAGCGCTCGAGATCATTCGATCAATAGAACATTCGATCACTTGAGAGTATTTTAATCGCTTGAGAGTTTCAGATTCTCGATCGATCTAGAAAGATTCGATCGATCGAACATGAATTTCTCCAGAAACTATAAGCAAAGCATCTGTGTACCCCCAACAAATGCAAACTGTTCTGGACATATAAGAAAATGATAAAAGAAGTTCATTCACAAGATATGTAAGCTATAAATGATCATCATTGTACTATAAAGTTGCAAATTTTATAAATATAATTTTTAATAGTATCCATTTTGCAAAATTATAATCTCCAAATTGGCACTTAAGACCTTATTACAAAGAAAAAAACTAAAATTTAAAACAAAACTAACAATTCTCTGTCCAGCATTACACTTCAATTGAGAAAAGATGAATCAAAAGATAAGACACAACCGAAGTGGGTCACTAATCTTCGAACATGAAAATTTCTTCTTCCACAATTGTTTTATACTCTACCAAATCTTCGAAAGTAGGGTCCAAACTCGATAATTTGCAATTCTAGAAAGATCTGAAAGCGTCCAGAATATCATCGAAAGTGTCTAAATTCTTGAAAGAATTGATTACACAAGAAAGAGGTGATCCAGATGGAGACATTGATAGAGGAGTGTAATTCCTCAGCTGTTTGCTCTCTTGCGGCGGACTACCAGGAGACCCTATGTAAGGTCCAGGTCCATGAAATAGTTGATGCGGAAGGAACACCGGTAGACCATTATAAAACATAGTGATAATCTTGGACAAAGACAACAAAAGAAAACAAAAAGGAAAGAAATTAAATAAAATAATCGCAAGAATGAAAAGAAAGGAACAAACAAAGAAAGACGAAAAGCAAATGGAATGTGACAACGAGTTAACCCCACTATTGGCATGATAGAACTTATGTGCACTAGCAAGTAGGGGCATTGAAGCCGAAATAACAAATAGCTCATGTGAACATAAATATACGGAATCGACTCGATGACGATGAAGTCATCCACATATGTGAAGGCATCATTATGGCGTTCGGGCACCAGATCCTGTAAATCTTCTTCAACCCATGGTTCCCACATGGAGTCGTTCTCCCACTATTCCAAAAGGCATCATCAACTTACCCGATGAAATACCCCTCTAGTTCTTTTTCCTCTTCAGGGAGGTCTATATGCTCAAAAGGATTAATGTTGAGGAGGGCAGGATTGTAAGGGATGTACCCTTAAGTCAAGTCAATTACATCATCCGCCCCGGGCCCTTGATAAGGAGAAAGGCAGGATGCAATCTCCTGAACAGCCTAGGAAGGGTTCTGGTATCTAAATAGCCCATGACCCAATTGAATGGACGTCGTCGTCTCTCATTCTTACAACTTGCAGGGGAAAGATTATAAAAAATAGAAGATTAGAGTCGAGGTCACACTTAGAAAGATAGAAATAAATAAAACAAACAGAATGCAGTAAAATGAAATAATACAACAACAATGTGAGAACACACTTTGGTGTTTTAAGATCTAGGAGTAGTTGGGCTCATCCAGTTGGATGTGCTCAACTTCAGGCTGGAAGTTGTCCAAGAATGGGTTCAATCTTTAGCCGTTGACCTTGAAACTTTCCTCATTCTTTAGATTGAATAGCTCAACGGCCCCATGTGGAAAGATAGATTTAACGATGAATGGACCTATCCACCGAGATCGTCGCTTACTTGGGAAATAGTGAAGGCAAGAATCGTATAGCAAGACTTTCTATCCCGACTCGAAAGATTTTCGAATGATTGTTCCATCGTGGCAAGCCTTCTACATTTCCTTATGCAACTTACCAGAGTCATACGCATCTCTATAGATTTTTTCTAGCTCTACAAGTTGGAGTTTTCTTAACTGCCCTCCCTCTTTGATATCAAAGTTTAATGAGCGTGTTGCCCAATATGCTTTATCCTCGATTTCAATGGGAAGGTGGCATGCTTTTCTCTACACTAGCCTATATGGGGACATTCCCAGGTTTGTTTTATCAGCAGTACGGTACGCCCATAGAGCATTAGTCAGCTTGTATGCCTAGTCTTTTCTATTTGAACTAACTATTTTTTCGAGAATATGTTTTATCTCTCGGTTAGCCAATTTTGCCTGCCCGTTAGTTTGTGGGTGGTAGGCTAAGGCGATCTTATGGTTAGCCCCATACTTTTTGAGAAGTGACTCTAAGGGTCTATTGTAAAAATTATTTCCTTGGTCACTAATTAATGCCTTAGGGGTTCCAAAATGCGAACGAATGTTTTCTTTTAAGAAAGGAACAACTGTTCGATGATCATTTCACCTTGTGGGGATTGCCTCTACCCATTTAAAGATATACTCCACAGCAAGGTTATTTGACTTCGGGAATGGGTCCATAAAGTCTATACCCCAACAATCAAAAATTTTAATTATGATTATGGGAGTAAGAGGCATAGAGTTTTGTTTTGAAAATGTACCAAGCTTTTGCTAGTGTTGGCACGATTTACAAAAAGAATAGGCATCCTCAAATATGGTTGGCCAATAGAATCCGCTATGTAAGATTTTATATGCAATCTTTTGTGAAGCAAAATGGCCACCACAAGCTTCCGAATGACATGAGGCCATAATTACAGTGATATCCTCATTCAAGACGCAACGTCGGATGACCTGATCAGCGCAATATTTGAATAAGTACGGGTCATCGAAAAAGAAATGACTGCAAATGAGATGAACCGTTTTCTATCTTGATTTGACCAATGTTCAGGGGTTTCTCCCGTGACTAGGTAATTTACTATATCGGCATACTAGGGCCAACTCGAAACAGTCATCAGTTGCTCATCTGGGAATTCATTTTTGATAGGCAGTAGTTCAGTATGGTCAATAAACGTTGACTGAGATAAATGGTCAGCGACTACATTCTCTACTCCTTTTTTATCTTTGATTGTGATATCAAACTCTTGGAGTAGGAGTATCCAATGGATAAGCCTTTGTTTCGCATCTTTCTTGGACAACAATTATTTAAGGGACGAGTGGTCTGTAAACCAGACAGTTGGTGACCCTATCAGATATGATCTGAATTTACCAAAGCGAAGACTATAGCCAGTTACTCCTTTTCAGTAGTTGTATAATTCATTTGAGCTTCATTCAGCGTTCGACTGGCATAGTAGATTACGTAAGGCTTATTATCCTTCCTCTATCCAAGAATTGCACAAATAGCATAGTCACTAGCATCGCACATTAATTTGAATGAAAAACCCTAGTCGGGTGCCTGCATTATTGGTGTGGAGGTAAGGTGTTCTTTTAATGCGTCAAAAGATGTTTGACTTTTTTTCGACCATTCGAATAGCGTGTCTTTACCTAACAGTTGACACAGTGGTCGGGAGATCGCACAAATTTTTTTGATAAAGCGATGATAGAATCCCGCATGCCCCAGAAAAGATCGAATGTCTTTAACTGTACGAGGGACATGTAGGTTTGAGATTATGTCAATTTTTGCTTTATCTACTTGGATACCTTTGTCAGAAATAATATGGCCAAGGACTATTCCCTTGGTCACCATGAAGTAACACTTTTCCCAGTTTAGTACTAAGTGTTTGTCCTTGCATCGTGCTAGCACACATTCAAGATTATCTAAACAATTTTCAGAACTATGACCGAACACCGAAAAATCGAACATAAACACTTCAAGTATTTTTTCGACCATATCACAGAATATACTTAACATGCACTGCTAAAAAGTAGTAGGTGCATTATATAAGCCGAAGGGCATACGGACATGCGAAAGTTATTTTCTCCTGATCTTTAGAAGTGATTTTGATTTGGTTGTACCCACTATATCCGTCCAAAAAACAATAGTACTTATGACCCGCCACTCGTTCTAGCCTTTGATCCATGAACGGTAAAGTAAAGTGGTCTTTTCGGGTCACGGTGTTCAGTTTTCGGTAATCGATACACATCCGCTATCCAGTGGGGATGCGTGTTGGTACTAATTCGCCATCTTTATTTGGAATAACCATTATACCAGCCTTCTTTGGCACTACTTGAGTTGGACTAACCCAAGGTCTGTCAGAAATAGGATAGATGATCTTAACATCAAGCAGTTTTAAAACTTCCATTTTGACTACTTCTTGCATGTTAGGATTTAGACTCCTTTGCATTTGTTGTGAAGATTTAGCGTCGTCCTCTAAATATATATTTATGGGTGCAGACAGACGAGCTTATGCTTTTGAGGTCAGCAATAGTCCATCCTAATGCTCCCTTATGTTGTTTCAACATCTAAATTAGTTTGCCCTCTTGCTCTAGACTTAGGGTAGATGATATGATGACTGGATAAGTTTTTTCAGTCCCTAGGAAAGCGTATTTGAGCTCCTTTGAAAGCTCCTTCAATTCAAAATCGGGAAATTGAAAGTTGGAGGGCATAACTATTTTTGTTTCGGGAACTAACGGTTCATATGGTGTTACCCACATGCAATCAGCTTTATCCTCCTATTTTGTTTCCATCATGAGGCAAGTTAGATTTTGGTCGATGTGCAATGGAGTAGAGATTTTAGGTAGGTAGACAACATCAAATTGTGACACCACTACCTCCAAAGGATCATTGTAATCAACCGAATCGGCCTAATCTTCAATGACCGTCTCGACATAGTTTACTTCTTCCTCTTCCTCGTATTCTTGAGGCCGGGGATTCTAGAAGATTTTTACGGCTGTGGTCATATTTCTGAATATGATAGTCATTGTACCACTACTTATTTTTATCGTGGCATCAATTGTGTTTAGAAATGGACGTCCAAATATTCCCGGGATTTGTGCACATGGATTAGACATTGGTTCAGTGTCTAGAATTATAAAATCAACCAGGAAGACAAATGAGTCTATTTGCATGACTACGTCCTCCAACACCCCTCTCGGGTATTTAACTGACCTATCTGCCAATTACAATACAACTCGAGTGGGTTTGTATTCACCTAACCCTAGTTATTTATAAACTGAATATGGCAGGAGATTTACGCTTGATCCTAGATTGAGGAGTGCATTGTCTATTCTTTGATTCCCAATCTGGCATGGGAAAATTAGAGTATCGGGGTCCTTAAGTTTGGGAGGCAATTCATTTTGGATGATTGCGCTTGCTTGGCAAGCAACATAAGTGTGTTTCTTCACACTTTGCCTCCTCTTGACTATGCATAAGTCTTTAAGGTACTTAGTATAGGGTGGCACTTGTTTGATTGCATCAAGGAGTGGAAAGTTTATTTTAACTTGTTTAAACAGTTCTAAGAACTCTTGGTTCTTTATGTCATTTTTGGGTTTCTTAAGCCTTTGAGGATAAGGCATGGGATAGGGACATTTAGGTAATTCATCATTGACAGGTTCCTTTTCGGGCCTTCTCTCAACTTCTTTTACTTCTATAGGAGCGTCATCATTTGATTCTAATGTTTCATTATTTGTAGATGGCTCTTTTTCCTGAGTAGACGGTTCGTTCTTGTTTACCACTTCATCCTCCTCATACTCTTCAGGGGTGGAGAGAGGCATATTGCACCCGATAATCTTGCCGCCTCTCAGAGTAGTCACGGCTTTAGCATTCTCTTGATTATTGGGACCATTGTTGTATCCCTTAGGGTTTTGAAGTGGTTGGACAGGAAACGTTCCACTCGATCCCTCTTGTCGTGCATCCATTCTCTCTAATGTTGCAGACATTTTACTCATCATTTGAATTAACTGTTGTGTTAAATTCGTATTAGAGAGTGGATCTTCCTCTTGCACCTTTTTGTGTGGTGGCACGTACACATTTGAATGTTGAGTATTAGAGGGTTGAGCTTAGTTGTAGTTATTTGATCTATTTTAATTGAATGGCTGGGACTTCCTATTGTATTGCCCTCAATATTGGTTATTGTTGTTATAGAGCTGTTGTTGGTATTGAGAAGCGTGTCCCAGCATCATTTTTCTAATCAAAACTGGGGTGATTCCATCAATTGTTATTATTTTGAAAGTTATTGTTATTATAGGAATTCCCTGCCCCTCTATACCCTTGCATGGAGTTTATTTCCATAGGGGCTTGTTCTTGACAGTATGGCACATTGGGACAGTATTGAGAAGCATGTCCCAACATATTGCATGTGCCGCATGGTTCTTCAGGTAAAACCTATCTAGAACTCTCTCCTTTCATTCCTAACTCTTCCACTTTCTTTGCTAGTTCTTCATATTTGGTCATTAGCTGATCTCCGCTTTTTAATTGGTAGATACTTTTCTCCTCTACATATGATATTTGTGCGCGTGAGACATCTTCAGAGTTTGACCATTCATGAGCATGCTCGACTAACCACTCAAAGTGGGTTTCAGTCTCTTCGGTGTTTTTGCGAAGAAATGGAATTATCGGACATGAAAGGGAAGAAATCCTAAAAGGTTTTAAACCTAAAGAGAAAGGAAATGAAAAACAGAAATAGGTAAAGATAGACTGAGGTAATCTAAGCATTAGCTTGTTGCTTTCCCCGGCAATAGTGCCAGAAACTTTACACGAGAAATATTTTGTGTGCGCTTAAGTGTTATACCCAAGTGTAGGTAGACGTGCAAGCAATATCTGGTAAGACCGGGTCAATCTCATAGGGAAGGTTCTAAAGTAACTACTTAGATTAAACTCTAAAAAGGAAATAAAAATTCAATAATCAAGAGAGGTGTCGAACACAAAGTTTTACGATTAACAACTAATAATATAGAGCAACTAATTTAAACTAATACTTTTAACTGATTAACTAATGCGATATTTAAAAATGGTTTTGTATATGAAATAGGGAACGTTGGAATCACACGAATCCGCAGTGACCTAGCCATCTACCATTCAATTATATTTAAAGCCCTATGGAGTACATCCACAACAGTATTCCATATTTCTCTAAAAATAAAGAATAAATAGTCCTTTCATGACCGGGACTATATCATCACAGTTAATTTGAAATACAAGAAAGCGGTTTAAATCAATAGTTAAGACTCGTACTCTAAATGGTGTTAGCATTCAAAGTGGTTTGCAAAAGTTATTGAAGAAAAATGCCTTAAGCCTTAAAATTTAGAAACTGTTTTGACAAACTGAGCATTTAGGGACATTTTGATAACGAATCTCAAAAACAGAAAGTCTAAGAATACTGCATAGATTGTTCTCAAGAATTTGAAGTTTCGATCGATCGATTGATACGCTTTCGATCGATCGAAAATCATCATCTCTCAATCGATCGAAATGTCTTCGATCGATTGACTATATATCTGTATCGATCGATCGAATTAACTTTGATCGATCAAATACATGAATTATTCTGGTGCATGGTAGAGGCTGGAGATCAGTGTTTCATTGCGATCTCCCAACTCTAGGACTACTCGGACATGGTCTAGAGTGTCACAAATCTATTTTTAATGTAAATATTCATTAAGGCTGCATTTGGTGATGATTTAAATATGCAAGCTATGAAAAACTATGGTTTAATCACTATAAGCAAGGGAAACTATGATCTATTCAGATTAAAACTACTAAAATCACTGACAAAATGTAAATAAAACTAATACAACAGAACCTGGTACGTTGTATTAAGATCAAACTTGCAAAAAATCCAAGAAACAAGCAACATCAAACTTTAAACCTACAAAAACAATGTAAACTCTCTAACTCTCTCTCTAAAACTGATGAAAAACAAGTTGGGTGTCCTTGTGGACGTATACAAAACGAGAATTTATACAAAAACCTAATGCTAGGGTTGATTACAACTATTCTATAGCGTGCGCGTAAGTTCTGAAAAAAAGGCATGTTCGATCGACCGAACATCACTCAATCGATTGAACTTCTGGATTACTCGATCACTTGAACCGTCTTCAATCGATCGAAACCTCGATCGCTTGAACCACTTCGATCGCTCGAACTTCATACTTCAGCTTTGAATTCTCTTACTTGTAATCAAGCATTCCATTATCCTGTTATCCACTTCTTCACACAACAAAATAGTAATCTGCACAAATAAAAGCTAAAACAATACAACTTATCATAGATTAGTCACATTATATAAAAGCAAGCATTGTAATACGAATTGCAGATAAAGTAGGGAATTGTGAACTAAATTAATGTGTTTCTCTTATTTTAGTGTGGTTGTATTTTACAAATACCCCCTCTTGTTAGCTGCCAATAAAGAGGAGAAGGCACTATAGAATATAGAAGGTACTTTCCTGTTAAATGATCTTCGAATAAGGGTTTTGTTTAATACAGGAGCTACGAATTCATTTATTGCCTTTAGACTTGTTCTGAAGTTGGGATTAGAACCCCAGACGGTTAAGGACACCCTCAATGCTGTTTTTCCCTTAGTAGTGTCGGTTAAGTTGAGTAAGGTATGTAAGGACTGTACTCTAATCATACAAGGTTGAGTTCTTCTTGCTAATTTGATCGTGTTGATGATGAAGGAATTTGATGTGATTCTTAGAATAGACTAGCTTATGAAGTATCACATCAAGTTAGACTGTAGTAGCAAGTCAATTCTGTTCTCCGTACCAGGGAGAGTTCTAGTGCCGAGAATTTTGTGACGCAAATACCTTTGGTTCAAGACTTTTTAAAAGTATTCCAAGATATCAATGGATTGCCACCCAAGAGGGAGATCAATTTTTATATAGAATTGCCAGCAAGGACATTGTCGATTTCCGAAACCCCTTATCGAATGGCCCCATCAGAGATGTAAGAGTTGATTGATCAAGTTCAAGAGTTGGAAGACTTGGGATTCATTTGACTGAGCACATTGCCTTGGGGATCGCTATTGCTATTTGTGAAGAAGGATTGTTTGCTCTAACTTTGTATTGACTATCGATATTTAAACAAGGTCACGATCAAGAATAAGTACCCCCTCCTGTGGATAGATGACCTGTTTGATCAGTTGCAAGGAGCCACAACATTTTCGAAGATAGACCTTCGATTGGGATACCATCAGCTACTTGTTCAACCAGAGGATATACAGAAGACTTTCTTTAGAACTAGATATGGTCACTATAAGCTCCTGGTGATGTCATCCAGACTCACTAATGCCCCAGCTGTACTCATGGATTTGATGAATCGAGTGTGTTTTGAACGTACTTAGATCAGTTTATGATCATGTTTATCAATGACATATTAATTTATTAAAAGACAAAGGAGGAGCATGAGAGGCATGTTTGGATTGCATTACAAACCCTCAAGGATCATCAGTTTTATGCTAAATTGAGCAAATATGAGTTATGGATGGAAGAAGTCAAATTCTTGGGGCATGTGGTTTTTTCGGAAGGAATTTCAGCAGACTCGTCTAAGATTGACGCTGTCCTGAATTAGAACAGGCCATCTAATACTTCGAAAGTAAGGAGTTTCCTTGCATTAGCGGGGTACTACCGGAGATTTGTAGAAGAATTTTCGAAGATAGCCGCGCCCTTGACTAGTTTGATAAGGAAGGATTCAAAGTATGAATGGTTAGCAAGTATGAACATGCATTTCAGGAGTTAAAGGAGAGGCTAACTTCCATGCCAGTGCTTACTACACCAAAGGATGGAGCGAGATTCACTATCTACAGTGATGCGTCTTATTAAGAACTTAGATGCGTACTTATGCACGAAGGGAAAGTGATCGCTTATGGATCACAATAACTGAAACCGCACGAGGTAAACTACCCAACACATGACATGGAGCTAGCAGCTATCATTTTTGCTCTCAACATCTGGAGGCATTATTTATTTCAAGTGAAGTTTGATTTATTCTCTGATCATAAGAGCCTCAAGTACTTATTCTCTCAGAAGGACTTGAATATGAGGCAGTAACGTTGGATGGAATTGCTTAAGGATTATGACTTCACTTTACAATACCACCTCGGTAAAGCGAATGTAGTCGCAGATGCTTTGAGTAGAAAACCCCGTAGCAAGCTCGCTTCCTTGATGATTAGAGAATGGTAAGCACTCATGGAAGAATTTGATATTCAAGCCGTGAATTAGGGGGAAGGAAAGCATTTTGGATGTCTAGTTATTGAACTGACCCTTATTAGTCGAATCATTCAAGCTTAGAAGAAGAATGAAGAGTTACGATAATGGGTTGAGAAAGCAGCAACCAAGGATTTGAAGGAGTGGAAAATTGGACAATATGAAAGTCTCTAGTGTCGAGATAGACTTTGTGTGCCGAAGGATAATGGGCTAAGAGAAGAAGTGATGAATCAAGAGCATAGGTTGAGGTTAACAGTTCATCTAGGAAGTATGAAGATGTACAAGGACCTAAAGAGGAGTTTTTCGTGGGAAGGTATGAAGAGGGACATTGCGCAGCACGTCTCAAAGTGCTTTACTTGTCACCAAGTCAAGGCTGAGCACTAGAAGCCGTTGGGACTTCTACAACCTTTGCCTATACCAGGATGGAAGTGGGAGCACATCTCGATGGACTTCGTCGCAACAAAACCATGATACCATTTGGGTAGTCGTGGACCGACTCACAAAGTCAGCGCACTTCATCGCGTACAACATGACGTATCCAGTTGAGAAGTTGAGCCGACTCTACTTGCAGTAGATTGTTCAATTGAACGGTGTTCTTGTTTCAATTGTTTCAAATTGTGATTCGCATTTTATAGCCAGATTTTAGGAAAGTCTACAAGAAGCTTTGGGAACCTCACTAAAGTTGAGTTCTGCATTTCATCCCCAGACTAATGGGTAGATGAAGCTGATGAATCAAGAATTAGAAGATGTGCTGTGAGCATGTGTGAATGACTTCAAGAGCACTTGGGAGACACATCTATCGCTCATTGAGTTCACATACAACAATAGCTACCACTCAAGCATAGGGATGGCGCCATTTGAAGCACTCTATGGTAGGCCGTGTTGTTCACCTCTTTGTTGGGAAGAAGCCAAAGAAGGCAGGATTTTGGGACCAGATATGGTTTGTGAGCCCAACGAAAAGATCAACATTGTCAAGGAATGGATGAAGGTAGCCCAGAGCCAATAGAAGAGCTATGCGGACAAGCGCCGATGGATTTGGAATTCTGCGTTGGAGATCATGTCTTGTTGAAGGTTTCTCCACTCAGAGGAGTGGTGAGATTCAGACAGAAGAGAGGAAAGCTTTCGCCTCGCTACATTGGACCATTCGAGATTCTTAAGCATATAGGAAAGGTCGCCTACAGATTAGCACTACCGGTGAAGATGTTTGAAGTTCACAATGTGTTTCATGTCAGCATGCTAAAGAAGTACGTGCACGGATCAACGTACTAGATCAACTTTAATGACATTGAAGTTGACAGTAGAGTGACGTATACTAAAATACCAGTGCGAATCTTTGGGAGAGCGATCAAGAAACTGAGGAATAAGGAGATCGCGTTGGTGAAAGTTCAATAGAAACATCACGACGAGCGCGAGGCTTCTTGGGAGATGGAGTCCGTTACGCGAGAGAAGTACCCGGAGTTGTTTGTTGAGTCTTAGCTCAGATCTCGGGGATGAAATCTTTTGTTGGGTGGTGGAGAGATGTAACACCAACCCATTTATCTGTATTTATCAATATATAGATGTATTTCAGTATTTCTGTATGCATACATGTTAGTTACAATCGTGTATGGATTAACTTTGGTCATTGGCTATATGGATGTGTATTTTCATAATCCTTGGAAGCTAAAAACAATAGAAGGATAGGAGAAGAAGGAACCCCGAGCGCTCGAGGTGCTGGAGCGGTCGAGAGGCATGAGCGTTCGAGCTTAAAAATAAGCGAAAAGACAATTTTGCCCCTGGGCTTGGAAAAGTCTATAAATACTAGCATTTCTCAGTATTTTGGGCATAGAAAACTCTATTTTATAGAGAGCCATTTTGAGAGAGAGAGTTGTGAGTGTATATGCATTTTATATACAAACACTCTCATTTACATGCTTGCATGGCTTCCTTTTCTTGATCAACACAAACAAACACATGTGTCACACCATCTATGAAGTCTTAGAGTGAAGATCAAAGAAGTTAGAGGAGGATCGAGGATTTGATCATGCATTAAGAGGTCTTGGAGCTTGTACTTGGAGTTCTTGAAGATCAAGGCCACACACACACATATTCTTCATCATCCTAGTTCTAGATCATAGTGAGTATACTTACTGATACACCCAAAAATTAGCCCATGCCCAAGCGATTCTATTTTGCAACTACTAACAAGCATCATCCCGAGCGGTTTGGTCCACCTGATGCCTCCCGAATGGTTCATCCAAGACCCGGTCAACTGGTCAGAATGACTGCACAGGCACATCCCACCATGGGAACATCTCATCTGGGTCCACAGGCATGATCCCGAACATTCCGGGCAGTTTCCTACTCAAGCTAGAAGACTAATGGAAAGTGCAAACTATTTCCTAATCCAATTAGGAAAACCCCACAATTAATGATAATCAAACCTAATACAATTAGGGAACTTACTTGATTGGTGTCAATCACATCCTAATTGGATTATATTTCCTTTTCCTTGCACGAGTAGGTCTCTTACATCTGTAAAG
This sequence comes from Hydrangea macrophylla, assembly GCA_033977485.1. Classification (NCBI taxonomy): domain Eukaryota; kingdom Viridiplantae; phylum Streptophyta; class Magnoliopsida; order Cornales; family Hydrangeaceae; genus Hydrangea; species Hydrangea macrophylla. Next base: position 2,360,268 of record CM066992.1, read on the forward strand.
GAGAACTATCACCCCCCATTGAAGGGGCCGACTTTTCAGTCTATAGAGCACCTCTATAGCATTCATCAACATGCCCGGCCGGCCTACGGTAGCTCCAGACTTGTTTGTTCACCACAGCCCCTGGCTCTTTTACAGTATAGTGAACGTGCTCAAACACAAACGTGAACGTAGGTACCTTCATTAACAGAGCCGAACCACATACAAAAAACTAGTCTCTCGCTCTCTCTCCCCTTACATTGATTTAATTTACTTTAACCAAATTTTGGTATCATCAGCTTGGCCCGTCTGTGGGATGCGACAAGTCTTTTCATCAACAAATCTCTTGGCTAATAGCCATGCCTCCGAAGAAGAGTGAGAAGATTGCACAGCAGGCCAACCAGGATGTTCCGCCGTCCCCGGCGCCGGCTACGGTAGTCATGACATCTGAGCAGATCACTGCAACCCTCACACAACTCTTGGAGGGCCAGTGTTAAATCCAGCAATTGATCGAAGCCCTACTGTCCCAGCAAAGCAGTCGTCTAGTAGCCGGGAAATGACCCGGGAACGTTGCGCACGATCAGGAACCGATCTTGACCAGACAACGTGCTTGAGCCAATTTGTTTCGCATTCAGGATGCTAGAGACATCAATAGTAGGCGTACTGCCCAAGAGGAAAGGCTGGAGCATATGTCCTGGGAATCAGTCCAAGGTCAATCGGTCGAGAGCCTAGTTGTCCCTAGGTGAACGATTACCCGGAGTCATAGTCGATCCAGATCCCAGAGGACAGCACACTGCTATGAAGAAGAAGCCTCTTCCACCGACCCGACTAACCCCTCAGATACCAGTCGGGAAGGAGTGGAAGCCCGAATCAAGGACTTGCATAAACAGGTTGACGGAGTGGCCAAAAAGCTTGGTCAAAACCCTACTCAGAATCACGGTAATACCGAGATAAAGTCACTGTTCTCCAGCCATATCACGAGATTCTCCATCCTGCGTAAGTTCAAGCAGCCTCGCCTGGATTCATACAATGGCTCGGGGAGCTCGGTCGACCATATCTGGACCTACAGGGCTCGGATGGTTCTGGCCATCCAAGCCGACGAGCTATAATGCCTGGCCTTCCCCAACACTTTGAAAGGCCCGGCCGTCCAATTGTTCTACTCCTTTAAACCCCGATCGGTACGTAGTTTCAGGCAACTCAGCAAGTAGTTCATCAACCAATTCGCCGGTAGGCATGAACGGCCAAAGCCTGACATGTGGCTACTAACGGTCAGACAATGGAATAATGAGTCCCTCAAGGAGTTCACCGACCGGTTCAACCAACAGAAGCTTCAAATGTGCAATATAAACGAGACAATCGCTATCATAATCTTCTGCTCGGTAGTTCAACATACCAAGTGCGCCGCATCGTTCCACAGAAACCGATCGGAAACTTTGGTTAAGCTCTTTGAGAGGGTTTTTAGATACATCGACACTGAAGAATTTCTAAAAACCAAAGACCCCAGGGAAATAGGCGACGAGCCTTCCAGTAGTAAGCGAAAGTGAGAACAGCCCAGGAATAGCAACGTAAAGAAGCTCGACAGCTCTGGCCATTCTCTCAATTCACAATGGTCCGGGTCTGACAGCCCCGACCTCTAGTTCATAGCAATCCGGGTCAGGCAGCCCCGACCGGACCTCCAGCTCAGAGCAGGCATGGTCTGGCAGTCCTGACCCGACCTCCAGTTCACATCGGTCAGGATCAAGCAGTTCTGACTTTGCCTCTAGCACAAAGAAATCAGGAGCCTGATGATCTTAATCTGACCCCCTGTCTCCATCACTCTAGATGAGCCTAACTATAGTGGTACTTGCCTGATCAATACATGAGGCTCCACCAATTGTCAAAGAGCCCTTACAAAGAGCTTAGGCCTAACCCCGAGCCATACAAAGACCTCGGGCCTAACCCCGAGGCATCCGAAGACCTTGGGCCTAACCCCGATGCATCCAAAGACCTCGGGTATAACCCCGAGGCATCCAAAGACCTCGGGCCTAACCCTGAGGCATACAAAGACCTCAGGCATAACCTCGAGGCATCCAAAGACCTTGGGCCTAACCCCGAGGCATACAAAGACCTCGGGCCTAACCTCGAAGCATCCAAAGACCTCGAGCTTTGAACCAAGGCACTAAAGACCTCGGGATTGCACCTGAGGCAAAAGACATCGGGGTCACGCCCGAGGCATCATCTTCGCTTAGGCCCAACCGACAATGGGGCAAACCCCTTAGGTGGCTGATGATGGCAAGTTTCAAAAGACCCTGCAACCACCATGTTCCAGGTCGGTTAACTACAGTCAAAGGCTCTGTAAGACCCTCGTCTTAGCGAAAGCTTGGGGGGTAAGACGGCTTAGTGAACTAAATAGGAAATCACACCGGGTATCTATAGGCCTCGCGGATAACCAAGTCAAAATCTTGGACAACCAGAGAACCTACAGTACTCAGAGGCATTAACTCCACTTACGTCCAAACCGACGATAGATGTGACTAAAATCTCTTAGGTTGGTCGATGATAGAGGAGCAAAATGACACTAAAGCAACATGATTTAGGTCGGGTCCACCAATATGGTCAAGCCCTTTTCCCAATAGTCTTGACGAAGGCTGGCTGGGCGGAAGACAACCATCCTGGGGAGTTAACATAAAAGGACCCTAAAGCAATATGCTTTAGGTCGGCTATTCCAACATGGTAAAATTCTTCTACCCACAAGCTTAGCGAAGATTCACAGGCAGAAGATAACCATCCTAGAAGCTAACTCAAGAAAAAAGACTCCGAATTAGGTTGGGTCTCAACTCTCGGTCAGTTCCCGAGCACTTAAAGGATCCGAGTTAGGTTAAATCTCAACTCTTAGTCCGTTCCCGAGCACTCATAAGACTCAGAAGCTCCAAGGCAGCTTCCCGAGCACTCAGACTAGTATCAGGCAGATTTCTAAACTTGCCCAAATATAGCATCTAGCCAACCTTGAAAATGGGGGGTAACTGATACACTCAAAACTCAGCCTATGCCCGAGCGGTTCTATTCTGCAACTACTGACAAGCATCATTCCGAGCGGTTTGGTCCACCTGAAGCCTCCTGAACGGTTCATCCACGACCCAGTCAACAAGTCGGGAAGACCACACAAGCACATCCCACCACGGGAACAGCTTATCCGGGACCACTAGCATGATCCCGAGCATTCTGGTCAATTGCCTACTCAAGCTAGAAGACTAATGGAAAGTGCAAACTATTTCCTAATCTAATTAGGAAACCCCCACAATTAATGTTAATCAATCCTAATACAATTAGGAAACTTACTTGATTGGTGTCAATCACATCCAAATTGGATTATATTTCCTTTTCCTTGTACGAGTAGGTCTCTTACATTTATAAAAGAGACCTCTTACCCCCATTGATAGGGCTGACTTTTCAGTCTACACATCACCTCTACAGCATTCATCAATATGTCCGGCCGGCCTACGATAGCTCCAGACTTGTTGGTTCACCACAGGCCTCTGGCTCTTTTACAGTATAGTGAACATGCTTAGACACAGACGTGGACGTAGGGCCGAACCACATACAAAAAACCAGTCTCTCACTCTCTTTCCCTTTACATTGCTTTAATTTAATTTAACCAAATTTTGGCATCATCAACTTGGCTCTGTCTGTTGGAAGCGACAAGTCTTCTCATCAACAAATCTCTTGGCTGATAGCCATGCCTCCGAAGCAAAGTGGGAAGATTGCACAGCAGGCCAACCGGGATGTTCCGACGGCCCCGGCCCCAGTACCAGCTAGGACAGTCATGACTTCTGAGCAGATCACCGCGACCCTCACACAACTCTTGGAGGCCAGCGTCAAATCCAGCAACAGATCGAAGCCCTGCTGGCCCAACAAAGTAGTCCTCCAGTAGCCAGGAAACGACCCGAGAACATTGCGCACGGTCGCGAACCGATCTTGACCAGACAACGTACCTGAGCCAATCCATTATACGTTGAGGATGCCAGAGACATCAATAGTAGTCATACTGCCCGAGAGGAAATGCAGAAGCATATAGCCTGGGAATCAGTCCAAGGTCACTCCTAATACAATTAGGAAACCCCCTCAATTAATGTTAATCAATCCTAATACAATTAGGAAACTTACTTGTTTGGTGTCAATCACATCCTAATTGGATTATGGTTCCTTTTCCTTGTACGAGTAGGTCTCTTACATCTATAAAAGAGACCTCTCACCCCCCATTAAAGGAGCCGACTTTTCAGTCTACATAGCACCTCTATAGCATTCATCAACATGCCCGACCGGCCTATGGTAGCTCTAGATTGGTTGGTTCACCACAGGCCCCCGGCTGTTTTACAGTATAGTGAACGTGCTCAAACACACACATGGACGTAGGTACCTTCATTAATAGGGCCGAACCATATACAAAAAACCAGTCTCTCACTCTCTCTCCCCTTACATTGCTTTAATTTACTTTAACCAAATTTTGGCATCATCACTTACTTACTCAAAATTTATCTTTCCTTAAGTTTAATCATAACTTATGCTCATGCATGTGACATGCATGAAGATCCATGATCATGTTTGAAGAGATTTTGAAGTTTATATACACATACGTACATTTTGATCATTACATCATATCGATCATAAGCGAGCACTTTGACTCACCCATGGGCATGTTTAATATAGTTATATAGATGATCAAAGACCATGCATATGTCATGCCTTAAGGCTAAAGCTCATATATATAAACTGCTAAAGTAGTCACTATTTGAAACTGCATAACCTGAGCGCTCGAGCTAGCGCGATTGTTGGAGCCTACTGAACGGGCCAGGTGCGAGCGCTCGAGAGGCATGAGTGCTTGAGCTCAGCAGCACTTGTAAGAATAGTTTGTTTTATATATATATTGAGTTATGATGTACTATGATCTGTGATGGTTATACCTTGGATTGTGCCTGATATAAATGATTATATACGCTTACTGTAAGTTGTACCGAATACTATTAGTGTAGTACTATAGTAATGCATGCTTTAAGAAAGAAGAAGAAGAATATGTTTCTTAACATGATGTCATGATTAACCAGTTGAACGTGTAAGGACGGTGATCGATAGTGACGAAAGCAATAATGCAATGTACTTAAGTACACAACTCTGAGTATAATGTGCTTTAGCCATTTATACGACGTACGATAATGGTTAATTATTCGATGTAGATAATAATAAGACATTCATATCTGTCGGTTTATTCTTTGTGTTCCGTCCATTCATTTGGTCAAGTGTGAGAAAGAGTACAGAGTTTAGGTTCAATTGTTGAGATGGTTAAAAGGCCTTAAGGCGATGATGTCAATATGAGGCCGTAAGGCGATGATGATAATTTAACCACGACTGAATGAATAAGATGGGGTTACCATAAGGCTGTAATGCGATGATGTCAATATGAGACCATAAGGCGATGATGACAAGAAGGTAACCTAACGGTTATAAGGCGACGATATTCAGGCCAACGGCACTTGTGCCGGATGCATGCAAAGAGTCAAATAGTGAAAGACTAGATCAATGATCCAAAGTGATCCGAGTTGAACAGATTGAATCTTGGGTTCAAAGGAAAGTGTTGAGTCAATATAAATTGTATGTATTGTCCAAAGTGATCGCCCGATTGATGTCAGTTGCATTTCTAGAGTTCGAGTCAGCCTAGAATGTCAAGGCCAAAATTTTCATTATTAAAAATTCGTAAAATATCATCATATTTTTAGCTTTAACCAATCAACTCTAGATATGTGTTAAAGCTCTATTGGTAATTAACCTAACAAATTAACCTACATGTGACCTTAGCAAATGACCTAATTGGTAAACGTTTACCCGACACAAATGTACCCAATTTAATGCAATCGAACCGTTCATAGTTTTATGCATAAATTCATACTCACAAATACAGATAGTAAGACACCAAGTTAATTCATTTTAACTCCAATATTCATTACTCTTGACACGAATGTTACAAAAGATATGTGCATGTATATAGCAAATACACACAGAGAAAGAAAGATGAAAATTCTCACAACATCATAAGTAACAAATAAAATGAGTTAAAGTAGCGAGTTAAAGTAGTTTAATTAATATGGTGTCTTTAAGTTTATTAGATTTTGTACCTCTTGGAAAGCCTATATAAGGAAAACCTATCAAAAAAAATAACACCACAATAAGTACTTCAGTATTAAACAAGAGTTGCCCATCAATAATGTGTTTGGAGGATTAAACACAAATCATCGTATTATTTATTTCTTGAGTGTTGAAGAGTATCAATTGTTCTTCCCTATTCGTGTCTGATCCCTCCACCTCATTTGGGTTATTAACCCAGCACAGTGGTGGTGGTTGTTCCAGTAGTGGAGAAGTCCGAATCGAAACTAAGAATTCCAATCTCAATTCTCTATCAGTGAGTAAATTGCATCCTTTGCTCCTTTTAATATTTTATACTACTTATTCATATTTTTATCATTAAATTCTAGCACCAAGGGTATTTTGGTCATTTCAAATTTTTCAATCCATCACAAATCATTTTATAGAATTTCCCAAAATTTGGTGAGTTCCAGATACCAACTGGTATTTATCTAAATTTTCAATTTATAAAATGTCTATAAAATATGAGTTTTTAACATCAAAATTACTTTTAAAATTTTGTAAACTCTGAAAAATAAATGGCCAATATCGTTGTGACCAAATAATATTTAGATGCTATTTTCCTAAATTTTAGGGACATAAATTGGTATCGCTTATTTTGGAGCAAAATTGATATAGAAAAGCTATATAATTTTTCATATGTTATTTTAACAAACTTGGAATCGACTGTAGTCAATGGAGTTAGTTTTGTAATAATAAAGATTATTTTAGTTAGGGAAAATCCTATTTTGGTAAAATTACAAAAATACCCCTACAAAGCCAGAAGTACAATTTTACCCCTACGCTTTGAAGTTAGACTAAATGACATGTTTTATCAAATACATTGTGTAGGACTTGAGGGTTAACTTATCTACAAAAGAAGTACTATAATCACACAAACTACCAAGGTGAGCGATCGAATTTCCTTTTTACTAATTCAGCTCCTTACGAGTGAATCTTATCCTATTACTTGAATAATTTATTTTAATTATGAAATCATTGTTCTTATATTTGTTTTCGAACACTTCGATCCCTTCCACTGAAAGAGGCTATCTTATTTGAAGTTATTGTATGTTCCATATTTCAATGATTCAAATGTCAATTACAACCATTCTACGTGATTATATATTGATTCTATTAAGAATCTATGAGCCCTATGTGGGATGATCCATATTAGATCTACGAGTGGTCCAAAGTTGGCCGACCCTCCTTATTGGGTCTACGAGTGCTTCTGATCAGTTAGCTATTGTAGTATATATATATGTATGTATACATGAAAGGGTGGTAGGTGATCTGACCTTCTAAATATGTATTTGTTATATCTGTCCTGATGATATTCTACTTTTTTGATATGTCAATTGTTATGTTTACCTCGTTTACCTTTGGTATACGGATTTCACTTTATGGTCATCATCCAGGATTACAACTATTCACCGAGTCTTCTTCTCACACTCTCCAAATCTTTTTAACCCTTTTCAGGTAATATGGGAAATGAGGAATAAAATATGGTGGGAGATGACTTGATTGAGAAGGATCCTATAGAAGAATAAGAAACTTGAAATTCTCTGAGTCTATATTGAAAGGCTCTAGTTAGCCATAAGAATATTATGTTATAAATCTGGATTGATTTATTATATTATGGTCTTCATGACCTATATTTGTAATAAAATTTAATTGTGTTGCTTCTGCTAGTCTCTGTACCAGTTATAAGACCTTGGTGGACGGTCACATGCCTTAAATCCACCAATTTAGGTTTTAGGGCGTGACGAGCTTATCAAAGCAATAGCTCTAGGGCCATTAGAAAGCCTCAACTATTTAGTAGGACCATATGCTACCTATACTTAGGTATGGTAATTTTTATTAGGATATAAATATAAGGTAAGAAATACTACTAATTACATTATTGTTATGTAGTCAGAGAAGTACTAACAAGGATTAAGCTCAACTAGCATGGATGAAGCAGCGAATGGTAGATTTGAACGTGTTGAACGAATCATCAAAGGAGTGGCTTACGTTACCCAAAATAGAGTAGCTAATTCTAAAGATAGTGGTAATGGAAATAAGAGTAATGGACAATGGGGTATGTAGATAATGGTGGAGCAATTTGAGAAACTAAGACCACCAACTTTTGATGGCAGTGCAGACCGTACTAAGGCTGAAGCATGGGTTCGTCGGATGGAAAGGATTTTCAAAGTCATTCCATGTCCTAAGGAAGAGAAAGTGAAATATGCCACCTTTACCTTTGTAGGGGAAGCGGATCATTGGTTGACTACAATGGAGGAAAGCGAGCCCGAGATGAGCTGGCAATGATTCTTGGAGGTATTCTATGGTATGTATTTCCCAGACTCTACGAAGGAATAGAAGACTAACGATTTCATGAACCTGAAGCAAGGAAACATGATAGTTCTCCAATATGCTATGAAGTTCTCTACCTTATCCCATTTTTCCATGTATCTAATCCCTACAGAGGAGAAAATGGTAAAGAAATTTGAAGATGGCTTGTAAATCCACATACGTAGTAAGGTAGAAATGCTCAAACTCAAGTTGTACAAGGAGGTTCTAGATCGTACTCTCGTGGCTGAAAGAACAAGCTTGGAACTTCATTAAAATCGAGACAATTAAAAAGGACAATCAAGTAACCAGTGAAAAGGACAAGGATATACTAAGAGACAACTCACGAGAATGTCTAATGCAAGTTCTAACTCTCAGAACAAGAGTACACCACAGGGTAGAACCATATCTCCATGCAAAATATGTGGGAAGATGCATTGGGGTATCTGTCGACTGAGTACAGGAGCATGCTACAAGTATGGGGAAATAGGTTATATGATCTAAGAATGCCCAACGTGGAAGGCTGGGAAGGAAGTTGTCCCAGTTGCCACTCCAACCAACCAATGTCTGGCTCAAAATCAGGGGAATCAAGGGAAGAATTAACAATGCCAGGGACATGTATTTGCCTTAGTCCCAAGTGGCGAGGCTACAACTGATATTGTGGTAGTAGGTACTATTTCTATTTGTGGTATTGATGCTCGTACGCTTATGGACTTAGGATCTATTTATTCATTTATATCACAAGATTTTGCCTCAAAATTCAATAAGTCACCAGAGCATTTAGGTTCTGACCTATCCGTTGTTACCCCCTCTGGAAATTCTATGATTGGTACCTTAGTGTATCGATCCTGCAACATCATAATAAGTAATGTGCCATTACTTGTAGACCTGATACCTTTAGATATTCAAGGTTTTGATGTCATCTTAGGTATAGATTGGTTATCTTCGGTATATGCTACTATCGATTGCATTAAAAAGAGAGTTATTTTCCAAATTCCTGATCAACCCAACTTTTCTTTTGAAGGAAAGGGTGCAATGTTACCTCCTACGTGTCTTATCTCTTCCATGAAAGCCAATAAATTACTTAGGAAAGGATATCAAGTTTATCTCTGTACCAGTCTAGAAGATTTGCCTACAAAAGTAACATTGAAAGATATCCAAGTGGTAAGGGAATTTCCAGACGTCTTTCCAGATGACTTACCTAACATTCTGATCGATAGAGAGATTGAATTCACAATTGATCTCATTCCAAATACCCAACCAATATTGAAGACCCCTTATCGTATGGCTCCAATGGAATTGATAGAGTTAAAGACACAGTTACAAGAATTGTTGGATAAAGGTTTTATTAGACCTATCATTTCTCCCTAAGGTGCACCTATTCTATTTATGAAGAAGAAATATGGGACTATGAGATTATGTGTTGATTATCGCGAGTTGAACACGGTACGATGAAGAATCGATATCTTCTTCTAAGGATTGACGAACTATTCGATCAATTATAAGGAGCACAAGTGTTCTCAAAGATTGACCTGAGATCCTGCTACCATCAATTGAAGATTAAAGTAGAAGATGTAGAAAAGACAACATTTCAAACTCGATATGGTCATTACGAATTTCTAGTAATGCCTTTTGGTGTCACCAATGCTCCTGCTGCATTCATTGATTTAATTAATTGAGTGTATAAATCCCATCTCGATGATTTTGTAATAGTATTCATCGATGATTTCCTTATCTATTCTAAGAGTCTTGAGGAACATGAACGTCATTTGAGGACGATACTATAGGCATTGAGAGATCGTCAACTATTTACCAAATTCAAGAAATGTGAGTTCTAGCTTCCAAAGATTTCTTTCTTGGGGCATGTGATCTCAGAAGAAGGCATATCAGTTGACCCATAGAAGGTGGGGGCGATTATGTATTGGCCGAGACCAACAACTGTGATAGAAGTACGTAGTTTCCTAGGTTTGGCTGTATCTTACCAGAGATTTGTCAAAGACTTCTCCAAGATAGCTGGGCCAATGACTCAATTGAATCAGAAGGGCATACCTTTTGAATGGACTGATGATCATGAGCAATGTTTCCAAGAGTTGAAGAACAAATTGGTTTCTGCACCAATTTTAAACATACCTACTAGACAAGGTGGGTTCGTGATCTATATTGATGCTGCCCATCGAGGGTTGGGATGTGTTCTAATGCAACATGGCAAAGATATTGCATATGCATTCCGACAACTCCAAATTCAGGAAAAGAACTACCATACTCACGACTTGGAACTAGACGCTATGGTGTTCGCCTTAAATATTTGGCGTCATTACCTATATGGTGAAAGATGTGAGATTTTCACCGATCACAAGAGTTTAAAGTATATATTCTCTCAGAACAAACTAAATAAGAGGCAATGAAGATGGCTTGAGTTGATAAAAGACTACGATCTTGATGTCCAATATCATCACGGCAAGGCTAATGTTGTAGCTGATGCTTTATGTCAAAATTTTGGCTTACTTGCTCACTACACAACAATTGATCAAAGACTTTGAAAGATTGGAAATAGAAATTACCTCTCATCATTACAATGGTATATTAGCAGCTCATGTTGCACAGCCAACAGTCATCAAGGAAGTGACAGAAGCTCAAAAATTCAAGATGACAACCGTAACAAGATTTCTAAGGAGATACCAGAAGGGAAGACACTTGAATTTATATCACGAGACGGTATTCTACTATATCGAGACTGTATCTGTGTACCTAACCTTCCTGAGATTAAGAGAAAAGTAATGGAAGAAGCACATTCTTCTAGATTTACGGTACACCTAGGTAGTACTAAAATGTACCAAGATAGAAAGAAATACTTATGGTGGCCCAACATTAAAAGAGAGATTGCTGACTTTGTATAAAGTTGTTTGCACTGTCAACAAGTTAAGGCAGAGCGTCAACGACCGGGTGGAGTTCTTCAATCACTTACTATCCCAGAGTGGAAATGAGAGCGTATCACTATGGACTTTGTAGTTGGATTACCCATATCTTCCAAGAAAAACAACGCTATTTGGGTAATTGTGGATAGGTTAACAAAATCAGCTCACTTTTTTTACCAATCTAAGTCACTCGTTCTCTAGAGAAGTTAGCAGCTTTGTATATTGATAAGATTATTAGGCTTCATGGTACACTAGTTACTATAGTTTATGATAGATGTCCAAGATTCGTATCATGATTTTGGAAGAGCTTATAAAGAGCTTTGGGAACTACTCTAAATTTTAGCACCCTCAAACGGATGGACAATCTGAGAGAGTAATTCTAATTTTGGAGGATATGCTTCGACTTAGTGGTCTAGATTTCGAAGGTAGATGGGAAGAACACCTATCTTTAGTAGAATTTGCCTATATTAATAGTTTTTAAGCTAGTCTTGGCATGGCACCGTATGAAGCACTTTATGGAAGGAAGTATCGATCTTCTAAATGTTGGACCAAGGTTAGTGAAAGGAAAATTTTGGAACCAGAGATTGGTCAGCTAACGATAGAAAAGATTCAACTCATTCGTCAACGACTTCAGATGGCACAAAGCAGGCACAATAGTTATGCAGATACACATAGAAGAGATTAAGAGTTTGAGAAAGTTGATCAAATGTTTCTCAAAGTTTCACCTTTAAAGGGCATAGTTCATTTTGGCAGGAAGGGTAAACTCAATCCTCATTATATTGGACCGTTCGAGATCTTAGATTTAGTTAGAGCTGTACCTTATTGTTTGGCATTACATCCATAACGTATTTCATGTGCCTATGCATCATCGTTCTCTATCAGATCCCAGTCATGTATTAGCCTATGAACCTTTGGTTGTGCGAGAAGATCTTACCTACGTGGAATAACCGGTTTAGATTCTGGATTATTGTGATCAAGTTTTACGGACCAAGGTCATTCCATTGGTCAAAATTCTTTGGCGAAATCATGTAGTAGAGGAAGCTACATGGGAAAGAGAAGATGAAATATGAACCAAATACCCACAACTTTTCAATTAATAAGGTAAGTTAAGTTTGGGGACCAAACTTTTTTAAGTATGGGAGAATGTCAAGACCCAAATTTTCATTATTAAAAATTTGTAAAATATCGTCATATTTTTAGCTTTAACCAATCAACTCTAGACATGTTGTAAGGCTCAATTGGTATTTAACCTAACAAATTAACCTACATGTGACCTTAGCAAATGACCTAATTGGTAAACTTTTACCCTTCACAAATGTACTCAATTTATTGTAATGGAACCGTACATAGTTTTATGCATAAATTCACACTCACAAATACAGATAGTAAGACACAAAGGTAATACGTGTTAACTTCAATATTCATTACATTTGACACGAATGTTACAAAAGATATGTGCATGTATATAGCAAATACACACACAGAGAGAGAGAGAGAGAGAGAGAGAGAGAGAGAGAGAGAGAGAGAGAGAGAGAGAGAGATGAAAATTCTCACATCACAAGTAACAAATAAAGTGAGTTAAAGTAGCGAGTTAAAGTAGTTTAACTAATACAGTGCCTTTAAGTTTATTAGATTTTGAAACTCTTGTAAAGTCCATATAAGGACAACCTATCAAAAAAATAACACCACAATAAGTACTTCAGTATTAAACAAGAGTTGCCCGTCAATAATGTGTTTGGAGGATTAAGCACAAATCCTTGTATTTTTTATTTCTTGAGTGTTGAAGAATATCAATTGTTCTTCCCTATTCGTGTCTGATCCCTCCACCTCATTTGGTTTATTAACCCAACACAATGGTGGTGGTTGTTCCAGTTGTGGAGAAGTCCGAATCTAAACAACGAATTCCAATCTCAATTCTCTATCAATGAGTAAATTGAATCCTTTGCTCATTTAATATTTTATACTGGTTATTCATTTTATTATTATTAATTTCTAGAACCAAGGGTATTTTGGTCATTTCAAATTTTTCAGTCCATCACAAGTCATTTTATAGAATTTTTCAAAATTTGGTGAGTTCCGGATACCAACTGGTATTATCTGAATTTTCAATTTATAAAATTACTATAGAATATTTGTATATAACATCAAAATTACTTATAAAATTTTGTAAACTCCAAAAATAAATAGTCAATATCGTTGTGACTAGAAGAATATTTAGACACTATTTTCCTAAATTTTGGGGACTTAAATTGGTATCGCTTATTATGGAGCAAAATTGAAATAGAAAACATATATAATTTTTTAAATGTTATTGTAATGAACTCGGAATCGACTGTAATCAATGGAGTTAGTTTTGTGATAATATAAAGATTATTTTAGTTAGGGAAAATCCTGTTTGGTTTAAATTACAAAAATACCCCTAAGAAGCCACAATTACAATTTTACCCCTATGCTTTGAAGGTAGACTAAATACAAGTTTTATCTAATACATTGTGTAGGACTTGAGGGTTAATTTATCTACAAAAGAAGTTCTATAATCACACAAACTACCAAGGTGAGCGATCGAATTTCCTTTTTACTAATTCAGCTCCTTACGAGTGAATCGTATCCTATTACTTGAATAATTTATTTTAATTATGAAATCATTGTTCTTATATTTGTTTTCGAACACTTCGATCCCTTCCACTGAAAGAGGCTATCTTATTTGAAGTTATTGTATGTTCCATATTTCAATGATTCAAATGTCAATTACAACCATTCTACGTGATTATATATTGATTCTATTAAGAATCTATGAGCCCTATGTGGGATGATCCATATTAGATCTACGAGTGGTCCAAAGTTGGCCGACCCTCCTTATTGGGTCTACGAGTGCTTCTGATCAGTTAGCTATTGTAGTATATATATATGTATGTATACATGAAAGGGTGGTAGGTGATCTGACCTTCTAAATATGTATTTGTTATGTCTGTCCTGATGATATTCTACTTTTTTGATATGTCAATTGTTATGTTTACCTCGTTTACCTTTGGTATACGGATTTCACTTTATGGTCATCATCCAGGATTACAACTATTCACCGAGTCTTCTTCTCACACTCTCCAAATCTTTTTAACCCTTTTCAGGTAATATGGGAAATGAGGAATAAAATATGGTGGGAGATGACTTGATTGAGAAGGATCCTATAGAAGAATAAGAAACTTGAAATTCTCTGAGTCTATATTGAAAGGCTCTAGTTAGCCATAAGAATATTATGTTATAAATCTGGATTGATTTATTATATTATGGTCTTCATGACCTATATTTGTAATAAAATTTAATTGTGTTGCTTCTGCTAGTCTCTGTACCAGTTATAAGACCTTGGTGGACGGTCACATGCCTTAAATCCACCAATTTAGGTTTTAGGGCGTGACGAGCTTATCAAAGCAATAGCTCTAGGGCCATTAGAAAGCCTCAACTATTTAGTAGGACCATATGCTACCTATACTTAGGTATGGTAATTTTTATTAGGATATAAATATAAGGTAAGAAATACTACTAATTACATTATTGTTATGTAGTCAGAGAAGTACTAACAAGGATTAAGCTCAACTAGCATGGATGAAGCAGCGAATGGTAGATTTGAACGTGTTGAACGAATCATCAAAGGAGTGGCTTACGTTACCCAAAATAGAGTAGCTAATTCTAAAGATAGTGGTAATGGAAATAAGAGTAATGGACAATGGGGTATGTAGATAATGGTGGAGCAATTTGAGAAACTAAGACCACCAACTTTTGATGGCAGTGCAGACCGTACTAAGGCTGAAGCATGGGTTCGTCGGATGGAAAGGATTTTCAAAGTCATTCCATGTCCTAAGGAAGAGAAAGTGAAATATGCCACCTTTACCTTTGTAGGGGAAGCGGATCATTGGTTGACTACAATGGAGGAAAGCGAGCCCGAGATGAGCTGGCAATGATTCTTGGAGGTATTCTATGGTATGTATTTCCCAGACTCTACGAAGGAATAGAAGACTAACGATTTCATGAACCTGAAGCAAGGAAACATGATAGTTCTCCAATATGCTATGAAGTTCTCTACCTTATCCCATTTTTCCATGTATCTAATCCCTACAGAGGAGAAAATGGTAAAGAAATTTGAAGATGGCTTGTAAATCCACATACGTAGTAAGGTAGAAATGCTCAAACTCAAGTTGTACAAGGAGGTTCTAGATCGTACTCTCGTGGCTGAAAGAACAAGCTTGGAACTTCATTAAAATCGAGACAATTAAAAAGGACAATCAAGTAACCAGTGAAAAGGACAAGGATATACTAAGAGACAACTCACGAGAATGTCTAATGCAAGTTCTAACTCTCAGAACAAGAGTACACCACAGGGTAGAACCATATCTCCATGCAAAATATGTGGGAAGATGCATTGGGGTATCTGTCGACTGAGTACAGGAGCATGCTACAAGTATGGGGAAATAGGTTATATGATCTAAGAATGCCCAACGTGGAAGGCTGGGAAGGAAGTTGTCCCAGTTGCCACTCCAACCAACCAATGTCTGGCTCAAAATCAGGGGAATCAAGGGAAGAATTAACAATGCCAGGGACATGTATTTGCCTTAGTCCCAAGTGGCGAGGCTACAACTGATATTGTGGTAGTAGGTACTATTTCTATTTGTGGTATTGATGCTCGTACGCTTATGGACTTAGGATCTATTTATTCATTTATATCACAAGATTTTGCCTCAAAATTCAATAAGTCACCAGAGCATTTAGGTTCTGACCTATCCGTTGTTACCCCCTCTGGAAATTCTATGATTGGTACCTTAGTGTATCGATCCTGCAACATCATAATAAGTAATGTGCCATTACTTGTAGACCTGATACCTTTAGATATTCAAGGTTTTGATGTCATCTTAGGTATAGATTGGTTATCTTCGGTATATGCTACTATCGATTGCATTAAAAAGAGAGTTATTTTCTAAATTCCTGATCAACCCAACTTTTCTTTTGAAGGAAAGGGTGCAATGTTACCTCCTACGTGTCTTATCTCTTCCATGAAAGCCAATAAATTACTTAGGAAAGGATATCAAGTTTATCTCTGTACCAGTCTAGAAGATTTGCCTACAAAAGTAACATTGAAAGATATCCAAGTGGTAAGGGAATTTCCAGACGTCTTTCCAGATGACTTACCTAACATTCTGATCGATAGAGAGATTGAATTCACAATTGATCTCATTCCAAATACCCAACCAATATTGAAGACCCCTTATCGTATGGCTCCAATGGAATTGATAGAGTTAAAGACACAGTTACAAGAATTGTTGGATAAAGGTTTTATTAGACCTATCATTTCTCCCTAAGGTGCACCTATTCTATTTATGAAGAAGAAATATGGGACTATGAGATTATGTGTTGATTATCGCGAGTTGAACACGGTACGATGAAGAATCGATATCTTCTTCTAAGGATTGACGAACTATTCGATCAATTATAAGGAGCACAAGTGTTCTCAAAGATTGACCTGAGATCCTGCTACCATCAATTGAAGATTAAAGTAGAAGATGTAGAAAAGACAACATTTCAAACTCGATATGGTCATTACGAATTTCTAGTAATGCCTTTTGGTGTCACCAATGCTCCTGCTGCATTCATTGATTTAATTAATTGAGTGTATAAATCCCATCTCGATGATTTTGTAATAGTATTCATCGATGATATCCTTATCTATTCTAAGAGTCTTGAGGAACATGAACGTCATTTGAGGACGATACTATAGGCATTGAGAGATCGTCAACTATTTACCAAATTCAAGAAATGTGAGTTCTAGCTTCCAAAGATTTCTTTCTTGGGGCATGTGATCTCAGAAGAAGGCATATCAGTTGACCCATAGAAGGTGGGGGCGATTATGTATTGGCCGAGACCAACAACTGTGATAGAAGTACGTAGTTTCCTAGGTTTGGCTGTATCTTACCAGAGATTTGTCAAAGACTTCTCCAAGATAGCTGGGCCAATGACTCAATTGAATCAGAAGGGCATACCTTTTGAATGGACTGATGATCATGAGCAATGTTTCCAAGAGTTGAAGAACAAATTGGTTTCTGCACCAATTTTAAACATACCTACTAGACAAGGTGGGTTCGTGATCTATATTGATGCTGCCCATCGAGGGTTGGGATGTGTTCTAATGCAACATGGCAAAGATATTGCATATGCATTCCGACAACTCCAAATTCAGGAAAAGAACTACCATACTCACGACTTGGAACTAGACGCTATGGTGTTCGCCTTAAATATTTGGCGTCATTACCTATATGGTGAAAGATGTGAGATTTTCACCGATCACAAGAGTTTAAAGTATATATTCTCTCAGAACAAACTAAATAAGAGGCAATGAAGATGGCTTGAGTTGATAAAAGACTACGATCTTGATGTCCAATATCATCACGGCAAGGCTAATGTTGTAGCTGATGCTTTATGTCAAAATTTTGGCTTACTTGCTCACTACACAACAATTGATCAAAGACTTTGAAAGATTGGAAATAGAAATTACCTCTCATCATTACAATGGTATATTAGCAGCTCATGTTGCACAGCCAACAGTCATCAAGGAAGTGACAGAAGCTCAAAAATTCAAGATGACAACCGTAACAAGATTTCTAAGGAGATACCAGAAGGGAAGACACTTGAATTTATATCACGAGACGGTATTCTACTATATCGAGACTGTATCTGTGTACCTAACCTTCCTGAGATTAAGAGAAAAGTAATGGAAGAAGCACATTCTTCTAGATTTACGGTACACCTAGGTAGTACTAAAATGTACCAAGATAGAAAGAAATACTTATGGTGGCCCAACATTAAAAGAGAGATTGCTGACTTTGTATAAAGTTGTTTGCACTGTCAACAAGTTAAGGCAGAGCGTCAACGACCGGGTGGAGTTCTTCAATCACTTACTATCCCAGAGTGGAAATGAGAGCGTATCACTATGGACTTTGTAGTTGGATTACCCATATCTTCCAAGAAAAACAACGCTATTTGGGTAATTGTGGATAGGTTAACAAAATCAGCTCACTTTTTTTACCAATCTAAGTCACTCGTTCTCTAGAGAAGTTAGCAGCTTTGTATATTGATAAGATTATTAGGCTTCATGGTACACTAGTTACTATAGTTTATGATAGATGTCCAAGATTCGTATCATGATTTTGGAAGAGCTTATAAAGAGCTTTGGGAACTACTCTAAATTTTAGCACCCTCAAACGGATGGACAATCTGAGAGAGTAATTCTAATTTTGGAGGATATGCTTCGACTTAGTGGTCTAGATTTCGAAGGTAGATGGGAAGAACACCTATCTTTAGTAGAATTTGCCTATATTAATAGTTTTTAAGCTAGTCTTGGCATGGCACCGTATGAAGCACTTTATGGAAGGAAGTATCGATCTTCTAAATGTTGGACCAAGGTTAGTGAAAGGAAAATTTTGGAACCAGAGATTGGTCAGCTAACGATAGAAAAGATTCAACTCATTCGTCAACGACTTCAGATGGCACAAAGCAGGCACAATAGTTATGCAGATACACATAGAAGAGATTAAGAGTTTGAGAAAGTTGATCAAATGTTTCTCAAAGTTTCACCTTTAAAGGGCATAGTTCATTTTGGCAGGAAGGGTAAACTCAATCCTCATTATATTGGACCGTTCGAGATCTTAGATTTAGTTAGAGCTGTACCTTATTGTTTGGCATTACATCCATAACGTATTTCATGTGCCTATGCATCATCGTTCTCTATCAGATCCCAGTCATGTATTAGCCTATGAACCTTTGGTTGTGCGAGAAGATCTTACCTACGTGGAATAACCGGTTTAGATTCTGGATTATTGTGATCAAGTTTTACGGACCAAGGTCATTCCATTGGTCAAAATTCTTTGGCGAAATCATGTAGTAGAGGAAGCTACATGGGAAAGAGAAGATGAAATATGAACCAAATACCCACAACTTTTCAATTAATAAGGTAAGTTAAGTTTGGGGACCAAACTTTTTTAAGTATGGGAGAATGTCAAGACCCAAATTTTCATTATTAAAAATTTGTAAAATATCGTCATATTTTTAGCTTTAACCAATCAACTCTAGACATGTTGTAAGGCTCAATTGGTATTTAACCTAACAAATTAACCTACATGTGACCTTAGCAAATGACCTAATTGGTAAACTTTTACCCTTCACAAATGTACTCAATTTATTGTAATGGAACCGTACATAGTTTTATGCATAAATTCACACTCACAAATACAGATAGTAAGACACAAAGGTAATACGTGTTAACTTCAATATTCATTACATTTGACACGAATGTTACAAAAGATATGTGCATGTATATAGCAAATACACACACAGAGAGAGAGAGAGAGAGAGAGAGAGAGAGAGAGAGAGAGAGAGAGAGAGAGAGAGAGATGAAAATTCTCACATCACAAGTAACAAATAAAGTGAGTTAAAGTAGCGAGTTAAAGTAGTTTAACTAATACAGTGCCTTTAAGTTTATTAGATTTTGAAACTCTTGTAAAGTCCATATAAGGACAACCTATCAAAAAAATAACACCACAATAAGTACTTCAGTATTAAACAAGAGTTGCCCGTCAATAATGTGTTTGGAGGATTAAGCACAAATCCTTGTATTTTTTATTTCTTGAGTGTTGAAGAATATCAATTGTTCTTCCCTATTCGTGTCTGATCCCTCCACCTCATTTGGTTTATTAACCCAACACAATGGTGGTGGTTGTTCCAGTTGTGGAGAAGTCCGAATCTAAACAACGAATTCCAATCTCAATTCTCTATCAATGAGTAAATTGAATCCTTTGCTCATTTAATATTTTATACTGGTTATTCATTTTATTATTATTAATTTCTAGAACCAAGGGTATTTTGGTCATTTCAAATTTTTCAGTCCATCACAAGTCATTTTATAGAATTTTTCAAAATTTGGTGAGTTCCGGATACCAACTGGTATTATCTGAATTTTCAATTTATAAAATTACTATAGAATATTTGTATATAACATCAAAATTACTTATAAAATTTTGTAAACTCCAAAAATAAATAGTCAATATCGTTGTGACTAGAAGAATATTTAGACACTATTTTCCTAAATTTTGGGGACTTAAATTGGTATCGCTTATTATGGAGCAAAATTGAAATAGAAAACATATATAATTTTTTAAATGTTATTGTAATGAACTCGGAATCGACTGTAATCAATGGAGTTAGTTTTGTGATAATATAAAGATTATTTTAGTTAGGGAAAATCCTGTTTGGTTTAAATTACAAAAATACCCCTAAGAAGCCACAATTACAATTTTACCCCTATGCTTTGAAGGTAGACTAAATACAAGTTTTATCTAATACATTGTGTAGGACTTGAGGGTTAATTTATCTACAAAAGAAGTTCTATAATCACACAAACTACCAAGGTGAGTGATCGTATTTCTTTTTTACTAATTCAGCTCCTTACGAGTGAATCGTATCCTACTACTTGAACAATTTATTTTAATTATGAAATCGTTGTTCTTATATTTGTTTTTTGAACACTTCGTTTCCTTGCACTGAAAGAGGCTATCTTATTTGAAGTTATTTTAAGTTCCATATTTCATTGATTCAAATGTCAATTGCCACCATTCTACGTGATTATATATTGATTCTATTAAGAATGTACGAGCCCCTATGTGGGATGATCCATATTTGATCTACGAGTGGCCTAAAGTTGGCCGACCCTCCTTATTGGGTCTACGAGTGATTTTGATCAGTTAGCTATTGCAGTATATGTATTTGTATGTGTACATGAATGGGTAGTTGGTAATTTGACCTTCTAAATATGTATTTGTTATGTCTGTCTTGATGATATTCTATTCTCTTGATATATGGATTGTTATGTTTACCTCGTTTACCTTTGGTATACAAATTTCACTGTATGTTTATCATCCAGGATTACGATTATTGACTGAGTCTCCTACTCACTCAAATCTTTTAAAACCCTTTCAGGTAATAAGGGAGATGAGGAATAAAATATGGTGGGAGATGACTCGATTGAGAAGGATCCTATAGAAGACTAAGAAACTTGAAATTCTCAGAGTCTATATTCAAAGGCTCGAGTTAGCCATAAGATTATTATGTAATAAATTTGGATTGACTTATAATATTATGGTCTTCTGACCTATATTTGTAATAAAATTTAATTATTTTGCTTCTGCTAGTCTCTGTACAAGTTGGTAGGCCTTGGTGGCCAGTCACGTGCCTTAAATCCACCAGTTTGGGTTTTGGGGCGTGACAAGGGATGTTTCCTAACTTACGTTATGCAACGAGAATAAGATTAAGCAAGGCTTAGCTAATGTTTCAGAAAAGGATAAAAACGAATGTTTTACTTTTTAAATGGATTAACAAGTGTTTTTCTGAGCCCGTTCAGTGTAGTAGGTTTGCTCACTCATCTTACAGTAAAGCTGATGATTGTTATGTCCTAGACAATCAAACGTTTAAACCTTATAGAGGCCGTTTACTCGAACGAGGATTATGCCGAGGAAGGCTATGGGTTTGCGAGCTAGTTGCCGGGAGTGAAGACTTTTGTCTAAATTTTCTTTTGTTGTAATTAAGGCACTGGATGCCGATCTTTTATTATTATGTTATAAGGCTTTACGCCTAGGATATTGTTATCTGTCTTTCCTTTTATGTGGTTTGTAATATTAGATTTAGGACTCTAATCATGTTTAATATTATGTAAGCCTAGAACCACCTTGATTATTATTATTGCTTCCATTTACTATTTACTACTTTTATCATGGTTGTTTCTTATGTGGACAAGCATGCGATCCTTAAACTAGTGACGTGTCTACGGACCCATAAAGGAAAATTTTAATTTTCCATATTTTTGGCTTAGTCCGGGACGTGACAAGAACATATTGGTAAAGTTGCATATCAACTTGCATTGCCACCAAAGATGTCAGGAGTGCACAATGTGTTCCACATCAGTAGGCTACAGAAATGTGCTCTAACTTCGAGAACATTGAAGTCAATGACAATGTTACATTTAATCAAGGACTAGTTCGTATTCTAGATCGAGGAATCAAGAAGCTCAGAAACAAGGAGATTCTGTTGGTGAAGATTTAGTGGAAGCATCATGATGAAGGAGAAGCTTCATTGGAGCTAGAGTCAGAGATGCTAGAGAAGTTTCCATTTTTGTTATAGACCATGGTTTGTTTTCAATTTTGAGGACGAAATCCTTAATGAGTGGTGGATGATGTAACACCCTATATTTTCAGTATTTATTAATATAAGAGATTCTACATACTTCCCTTGACCATACTTGAAGTTTAACTTTGAATCGATCAAAGTCCTTTCAAGCGATCAAAACCCTGCTGACATGAAATTGTTATCTGTGCCCATGTTTAATCGATCAAATAGGTCTCAATTGATTGAACCTGGCTGATCTGTTCTCATTCAAACGAAGTCGCTTCAATCGATTGAACATGTCTGGATATTTCATCTCAGTTCAGCGCTAGAATGCCACCTGCTCTTCCCTCTCTTCTATATATATGTGATATTTGTGTGATGGGTTTTCTGAACCCAGAGATTATAGAGAGAGAATGTGTGCTTATGTTTGATATATATATGTACACATACTCATATATATGTACATACACTCACATATCTATATATATACAGTGATTGAGAGATAGATAGAAGAGAAAAGAAGAAGAAGAAGAAGAAGAAGAAGAGAAGGGGACAGAGGCAGAGAGAGAGAGAGAGAGAGAGAGAGAGAGAGAAGGCAGAGACAGAGGAGGATGGAAAAGAGGACATTAGAGAAGCTCAGAGCTTCAAACCTTGCCAAACACGCCCTTACAATCTTTCGGTGAGTTCCAAACTCACTCAGCATTATTAGTATAAGGTTTTACAAGTTTTTGGATGTAAATACTGACCACAAGCACCCCCTAGCACCTCTGGACATTCACTATCTAGAACTACTAAGGAAGACGATTTAAGCGATTGAACTAGGTTTAATCGATTGAACACACTGAGTCTCAATCGATTGAAGTGACTTCAATCAATCAAGACCACCTTCACTTCAATCTATCGAGCATACTTCAATCGATCGAACCTCGCCTTTCTCAATCAATTGAGATGACTTCAATTGATCAAACTTTAACAGAGCATGGTTGTTTCTTTTGAGGTTGTATTTTATAATGCTTGATCGTTTAACGTGACTCTATGTTTCTATTATGCGATATTATGGATTATGGAGGTAATAAAATAGATAATGAGATTAAGATAATATGGTGAGCTACGTACTAGTGTTCGAAATCAGTAGTAATGATACGACGTGATAATGAGATAAGGTTTGAGATATAACAGTGGGTAACATTGGATAACATGGTGACTGAGTTAGTGGGGTATTCATTACTTTCGATGTGGTGTTTAGTCGAGCGGATGATTCGTTCAAGTTAAATCCGATAAGTGAATAACAAGTATTTAACCCGAATTGTGGGAGCTATAGGTGTACAGTACTTGTAAGCATTTTTAAAAGTGTTGAATAGTAAGAGTTCTTAAAAGCAGTGAACAAGAGTAATGATACGTCCATAGACTAGTCATTATATGAGACCGATGTATAGTGTTCGCAAGAGTTCTCAAAAGTAGTGAACAGTAAGAGTTCTTAAAAGCAGTGAACAAGAGCACTAGTATGTCTTGATGATATAATCAGTTCATGGTAGTTAGTCGGCGTTGGTATAATCAGTCTTAGAGTTGGAAAATGATAAGAATTGGATAATAATGGGTCAGAATAAAAGAGGAAAAGATGTTATTAGTATCAATACTTTATATCATTCATAACTGGTAAGGACTTTATACATATGATACTGTGGGAGTTTCTATTTCACTCAACTGAAGTAAGCTGATGGCGTTTATGTCTGGTCATTCCCTGTCCAGGCTATACTATCCCTTTAATGCAGGTGATGGAGCATACGATGACAGCTACTACCCTGATGGGGATTATGCTGTGGGTGGCCCCACTAATAACGATTATGTTGGGGAAGATTACTACACTAACGAGTGCCCTTACGCCAGCTAGAAATGAACGAGTTATATTTAGTTTTATATTACTACATAGCTTTATTAGTAAGCGGGTACTTGGGTATATTTTGTCGCAAAACATGTTGTGATCCTGAGGAACACTCTAATATTGTAATGGATAGAATTGTTATTATATATTCAGTTTGTTTATTGTTCCTGTCTATTAGTTGGACTAGTACTGTGTGGTCTAGACAATTAGTGACATTCACCCGTCATTCCCTATGGACCCAAAAAGTAAATTTATTTTTCTCTATTTTTGCTACATCGTGGCATGAAATTAGGCTACATCGATCGCTTATCCGGTGTTGTCCTACTTCACATGATCCCTTGATATGTTACCGGTTGTCTACACGGTACATCCCATCAGTAAATGATGGAAGCGGCACATCGGACGTCTTCTACAATGTTTATGCCCTCACTAGTCATCTACACAGTGAGAATACATTAGGGCACTAGCCAAACGTAATCGTCAATGGTACACTAGATGTTTTCAATAGTCCACATGCATCACTGGACATCTACAATAGTGAAAGGCGTACTAGGAACTCCAACTATCCCACATCTACCAGACTTGTCAGCCGTTGATCCCATGGATCCAAAGTGCATATGTCTCATATTTTACATAGGCACATATCCCAATCATCATTATATTCTCCTATCCCTTCATACCACTATCCCATGTATGCTGACCATATGTCATGAATTGCATTACTCTAGATAACAGGACTATCACATGCTCTGTATTTATCATACCTACTATTTATCTGGTTATTAACATGCAGTAGTATGCCGTTCTACAATTTGGTTCAACATTATCATCATGTAACAGTTAAACAGTTCATCTTGTTACAGTGTTTCATTATCTCTTCAATCAACAATATCGCATATTGAAGGCATGGATCAACATTTAAACAACTAAATAGTTCATATCATAATCAACAGGAAATGACAATGTTCTGTAGTTTTCAATCGATTGATGCCCATTCTATCGATTAAAGAAATAGTAGGTTCGATCGATTGAAATCTTTTCTATTGATTGAAGAAACAGTCAGTTCGATCGATTGCAGTCCTATCGATCGATGGATATAGTTCAATCGATTGAATCAAGTTCAATCGATTGAGAATTGTCTTCTTCCCATAATTGGGCAGAGATGAATTTGTTCCTTAGGGTTACTATATACACATCCAAACATTCAGAAAATATTTGATAATCATCCCTTGAGTGAGTTAATGAACTCACCTCCCTCTAATGGTCCAGCGGCGATGCTCCGAGCTCCATGATGGCGGCGGCGACGAGCTTTCTCGGTCCTCTCTGTCTTCTCTGTCTCTCTTCATCTTCTACTTCTCTTCTTATTTTTCCTTCCTTCCTTCTCCTTGCTCTTTCCTCTTCTCTTCCAAGAGGGTGTGTATATATAACACATAAACACAACTCTCTCTCTCTATCTACATTCTCTCTAAACTACTAAATACCCATACATACAAATTACACATATATATATAGGCAGGAGGGAGGGGTAGGTGGCAGCTCTAGCGTATAAGGATCAGACACTTGCAATCGATTAAAGTGAGCTTGATCGATTAAAAATAGGTCGGTCAGGTTCAATCGAAAGGGTTAACGTCGTAGATTCAGGTCAGTAGAGTTTCGATCGCTCAAAGTAGGTTCAATCGATTGAGGAGGGTACAAGTTCAATCCATTGAGAAGACTTTAATCGATTGAGAAAGGTTCTACACCAATCATATAGGGTCTTATTTATATAACCATGTATCCAGAAATATAGGGTATCATAATTCAGTTTTGATCTCCCTTTTTTGTTGTTTTGTTTTGTTTTGAAGGTTGATCCTTTTCACTCTTGCCTAGTCGGTCAATTCTTCTTTTTATGTAGTTGACATGTGTGATACCTTTCGATAATGTATACGTCATCTCTCAAAATTTATTTATGGTCATTCTAAGACTTTTGAAATGTGGCCTAGACACGTTCTCATGATGTTACTTAAAGTGTACGATTCTTTCATCAAAATTTTCTTTCTCTTTCTTTCATTTTAACTAGCTAGGGTTAGATTTTGGAAATCAACCCTTTCTTAGCTCTAACTTTTGCCTAGGTGCCCTTTTCGGCTTTTCAACCTAGCGAGCTCTCTTTTTTTAGGTGGTTGTTGAAGGGGAGAAGAAACTCACTGAACTGTTTGGCTACCATCAAGGACTAAGTCTGCATTGCTTTCAATCTGATAGATTCGCATGGATCTTAATTGAAATGATGGAAAGTGATGCTGGGCAAACCCCACGTAAGTATGTCTTTTTGAGATTTGATCAGAAGCATCTTTAAGTTCTTAAACTAAGACTATTCAATTCTTGGCTCTTCTTCGGTGTCGGCGGGAAATAGACTTTGACCTTTTCATGAGGATTCTTTTTTATTCAAAAATTTATTAGCAGAGTAATATCCACAGTAATTTGAAAAGTGACATTTCAGTTCATTGACTCATGAATTTGTGACTAAACACATCAGGTTAAGCAAAATGATATTTCATTCCATTAGTAAAAGAGAGGGATTACATTACTTGACATAGACATATAACAACTTGATGATAGACAGACTCGACAACAAGAATAAACTCAAAATTAGGGGTGGCAATTCGGGTTCGTGTGTCATAATCGTGTCATTAATCGGGTTATGTACTTTGACTTTGATTTTTAGTTTCGAGTGCTATTCATCTAAAATACAAACTATTTTAAAGTAATCGTGTCATGTCGTGTCGTGTTCGGGTTGTCTTTGTAAAACGGGTTGTCGTGTCAAAAATTGCCACCCCTACTCAAAATAGAATCAAAACATAGATCAGACTTGACTTGACTCGACTTGGTCTCAAATGGAGTGTCGTGGTGACTCGCTTATTCTTTTTTTCTTTTTTGAAAGTGCATCCTCATTTAACACCATCACTTCACTGTATGAGTTCAACATTCATGGGCCTCAGCAAAGGGGATCATTTAAATAGATAGGCCAGTGGTTTTATGTTCGATGAAGCTGACATTTTGGTTGACATAGGGGTGGATGGCTGATGGCTTGATGATTTTCTGATCGATGAGGTCTTGGATATGATGGTTAAGGTGCATGCAGCTATTGGTGTCATGGCCTGGGCTTTGATGGTAGGCACAACATTTGGATAGGTCATAGTTAGGCGGTGCGGTATTAGCAGGAGGCTGAAGGAGTTGGAGGTGCCCCTTTTTGATGAGGTTATCAAGGATCACAGACAACGGCATACCCAAGTGGGCGAAGGTTATTGGGTTGCAGGTTTTGTTCAGCTTTGAGTTCAAGTAAATCCTCAGAGTGGCTCTTGGGTTTGGATATGGTATAGGATCACCAAGGCAAGGGTATGGGCTTGGATACAAGTAGAGATTTAGATATGGAAACGAGCTTAGATAGATAGCATCGGGCAACCCATACTTCCGTTTATTAATGCTCTGCACCATCTTCTCAAATTGGTTTACCCTTAAATTTAGCTGATTAACAGTGGTTTTTAGCTTGTTCACTTTCTCTTCCAGAGCTTTGTAAGCCATTAGTGTATCAATGATGGTCTGGGATAGCCTCCGATTGAGACAATAAATCTAGGGAGGTACAGAAGTCTTCTTACCCGGGGCTACGATTTTTTGCAAATAGAAGTAAAAGTCCAAATTAGCAGAAGCGTAAAATACTGCACATAGACTCCTAGTGTGGAGAGATGATCGGAATTATGAAGAATTTATTAATTTGAACTGATGATGGTTAAGTATTTATACAACTTCTATACAATGATTAAGATGGGTGAGGATGATGACATATGTGCATTTGATGAGTAGAGACTGACACGTGTGAGACTGACGAGATGTACGTGCATGTAGACCAATAGGAAGAGTTTATGCATATGAGACAAGCATGCAGATACAAGCCCTAAACTAGATGATGTCCCTATTTCTAACATATAGCGATTAAGAAAAAAGGATCCTAGCCATACAAAATGTGCTAACTTTTCTTTTTAGTATGTTTGCCAACAATAGGAAGAGTGTATGCATATAAGACAAGCATGCAGATGCAAGTCCTAAACTAGATGATGTCTCTATTTCTAACATATAGCAGTTAAGAAAAAAAAGGTCCTAGCCATAGAAAGTGTGCTAACTTTTAGTTTTAGTATGATCACCAGCATAAGGAGGATGAGAAGACAGGTTTACTCTTTGAGAAATGGGAATCTAAGAATTTTGTAGACCAACGATGAATCGTTGCCGAGTTTACATAGAAATAGGGATTTCGAGGAAATCTAAGTTTTGGAAAATAGGATTTCTTTGGGAAACTGGACAGACATAGTCAAAAGTACTGGTTAATTTTGGCAGAAGTTTGAGGGAAATAGAATTTCTTTGGAAAAAGGGATTTTTGGGAAATCAGGCAGAGTTTCTGGGGAACAGAGATTCTAGGTAGAGTTTCTAGGATACAAAAATTTATGGGATGTTTGGGTGGAGTTTTGCAGAGTTTCTGAAGAACATAGATTTCGGGGAATTTGGTAATGTACAACATCTTGGATAGGGTCTCTGGGAAAAACAAGTGTACATGATAAGAGCAGGAGATGATGGCGATCATACTGTTTACTAGGTTTTCATACTCTTATATCTTTGGACCAACAACAAAGGTTTGTGGTGTATATCTTTGTGAACATAGGGTATACATCCCTATCATGGTACTGAGGTAAGTCAACTCAGCGTGATCACATGTGAGTGATTGCCTTGAGGGTCATAAAAAGGATGTTCTGTCCTATGCCACATAAGCATCTACACCACATAGGTAATCCCATCAGGGCATACAACAGTTATATAACATTGTCTTATTTGAGTAGATAAATCAACAGTCCTATGAAAGGTTGTAAAGGAATCTATATGCTTCGTCTTCCCCAGTAGATTCATAAACATAATAATTAAATGTGTTAAGAACATGTTCAATACATCTAAATACCACCAAAACTTGTGAAAACATTATATTACAGGGACCAAGTGAGTAAAGACTCATTTAAGGTTGTGTTTAGCTTGAAACCTCAAGCTTTCTCTCTCTGCTTCCTTCTCTTTCTCTTCTCTAGTTCTCTGTCTCACTCTGTTTCCTTCTTCTTCTTTCTTCACCTTGTTCTTCTCGTCTTCTTCTCTGTCTTCTTGACAGCGTGTGTATGATTGTGTGTATATATATAGATATATGTATATAGGTGTATATATATGTATACACTCTCTTTATCTCTAACCCAATTCAGTCCAAATAGACCCAAGGCCTAAAACGAACTCATATATAGAGTAAAATGAGTTGCCATGTGCCAACACACGAAGAAAAGTTGAAAACTTATCTCTGTAGATGACAATCGATTGGTTATACATATTTTATGGCAATTGATTGTGAGTCAAGGGCAACTAATTGGTATATGCCATGTAATGAATTCAGGTCGGTAGGATGGCAATCGATTGGTACATAAAAAGGGACAATCAATTGGGACACAAGGGTAATTGATTGGTAACCAAATTTTACCAAATGAAAGGTAAATGTTATACATGTATAAATACAAAGTCGTAATTAATAAAATACACTCCAGCGATGCAGGGTATTACATCAACCCCCACTCGTTAAGGATTTCATCCTCGAAATCAAAAACAAACAAGGTATAAAACAAAAACAAAAACTTCTCATGCATCTCTGACTCTAGCTTCCATGAAGCTTCTCCTTCGTCATGATGCTTCCACTGGATCTTTACTAAGGGGTCTCCTTATTTATGAGTTTCTTGATTCCTTAATCTAGAATGCGAACTAGTCCTTCATTGAATGTTACGTCTTTGTTGACTTGAATATCTTCAAAGCTGATCTCATGCGCTGGGTTATGGGCACACTAGCTCAGCATACTGATGTGGAATACATTGTGCACTCTTGACATCATCGGTGGCATTGCAAGTCGATAAGCATCCTTTCTAACATGTTCTGGAATCTCAAACGGTCTGATGAATCAAGGCGATAGTTTGCCTCTCTTCTGACCAAAACGAACAATCTCTCGAATAGGTGAAACCTTAAGTAGTATGTGGTCTCTGACGGTGAATTCCAACTCCTTTTGTCGCTTATCGGCATAACTTCTGTGTTGGGTCTGAGCTGTCCTCATCTTTTCACGTACAACTTGAATCTTCTCGCTTGTTTTTCATACCATCTCTAGTCAAAGAAGTTGAGGATCTTCGACTTCGGCCTAACATAGTAGCGATTGGCAAGGTCTTCTGTACAAAGCTTCAAATGGTACAATTCCGATGCTTGTATGGTAGCTATTATTGTAGGCGAACTCGATCGATGGCATGTGCATCTCCCAAGAACTCTTGAGATCAAAGATGTAGGCACTTAGCATCTCCTCCATCACATAATTGACTCATTTAGTCTGTCTGTCGGTCTATGGATGAAAGGTTGAACTAAAGTTCAGTGTTGTTCCCATCGCTATCTAAAGACTCTGCTAGAACTGTACGGTGAAGCACGAATCTCAATCTTACACAATAAAAAAAGGAACACCATGTAACCATAAACGTGTTGTAGATACATCTTGCTTAAATGTTCCATTAAATACATCATACCATAGGCAATAAAATGCACAAATCTTTGTAAGCCAATCCATTAAAAACAAATCTTTGTGTGCTAGTGAATTGTACCTACAAGAGACCTATTGATTAGCTGAAAGTCTACTCAGACAAATGAACTCAAGATAGAACGATAACCAGCAATAAGAACTAACAGTTCTACAAATTATCATATAACACTCAAATATACAATCAATATCAAAAGTACTGCTCATATGTATATATCTCAAAAAATGTACTGCATAGTACACACTAGTCAAACTGTGTACCATACGGGACATAGGCTTAAAGCAGTACTAATGTCAGCTATTGACAATACTACTACTACTTGTTCATGATGCCAAAAATTGGTAAGAGGGATTCAGAGAGAGATATTGTAACACAATCAATTATATGTGGTTCAGCCTTGTTAATGAGGCAACCTACATCCATAGGTGCTTCAATGCGCTTCACTAGCAGATCATCGGCGGGCCTGGTGAGCCAACAATTGGGCGGCACTACCAACAATACCGATCGGGAGTATGCGTATGAAATCAGTATAAATAGCTATTCTCTACGTTAGGAATGCGATTCCCCTTAATGGGGGTGAGTGGCCCCTTTTATAGGTGCAAGAGACCACCCGCACAAGGCAACTGTTTACATAAGGAAGCTCCATCTAATTACAATTTGATGAGCATAAATCATGGGAGGTTTCCTAAGTGGCTTAGGAACCTATTTACACTTTCCATTAGTCTTCTGATTGATTTAGGAAACTGCTGAGCGGCTTGGTTGTCAAATTGCACATCGTGGAAAGCTACTGCACTGAATGCCCGAGCTGTGCGAGCACCCCTAGCGGTAACAGTAGAAAGACCTCAGGATTGGTGGGCCACAAGCGCCCATTCCGGATAGTCCGGGTCCTTCACTACTGATGTGGCAGTTTGGCTTTAGCAGAATATTTTTTGACGTATCAACTACCCCCCATTTTCAAAGTTGATGTGATGTCCCATCAGATGAAGTTTGAAAATTAAGACTTCTTCTGAGGAACCGTTCGGTAGGAGGTCGGGACTCTACCCGGGGTGGGAGCGGTCGTAGTGGTCAGTCGGGGTAAGGACCGAGTGGTGGTCGTGTGGGCCCGATTCCTACTCTGCCATGTGTCAGCTTGTGACTGGCCTGGTCAGGATCAAACAATGCCAGCGTGGATGTAATCGGGCTATTTACGTGGTAACCGAACCATCTCGTCATACATTTAATGCACAGGCCTTTTGAAGCGACGCTTCATGTGCCCGAGGGGACAACTCTCAGCAACTTTGTGCAAGAAAGCATATGAGCCGTTGTATCTGTTTTGATCCGAAGCATCCATGGTTCCTATATAAAGGATACTTGTCCATTTCTTCAACTCTTTGCTATAAAGATATAGATTACCGAGCGGTTTGAGAGCGAACAAGATCCTGAGCAAGATTCTTGATCCCTTTTCTGTGTCAAGCTTTGTAAGTCTTTCCTTTCAGCTTCAGTTCATCACACTTTTCCTTCTCTTTCCCCTTTTCTCTTCTTTTCTGAGCGAGGCTGGAGAGAGCAAACCCACTTAGGTTTGAACGGGAGTGGGATTTTTTCTTTCTTAGGTTCTGTTCTTTCTTCAAGTCAGGAGGCACCTTAGGGCAGTTGAACCGAGTGGGAGTTTCTGGGGTAGTCTTGAGAGAGTGTTACCTGGTGTTAAGGACCATTTATTCTTTGCCTTTTAGGTTAATGATCCTGCCCCCTTTGGATACCAGACTCGAATTTCCTGATCCATATCTTGGTCGTCCTCTTCTTCCTGGCCTAGTCACTGAAACCCCAAGAATGTGCCACTCTGGTTTTGACTCGTCCTCCCGGTCAGAGGATGAGCGGTCCGGGTCAGAGATGCCGGACACAAATCTCAGTGCACCGTATGCATCCCCCTCTGATTACCATAGCGAAGGCAGAATCCCGATCCATCTCTCCGACGATGAGTCAGACCAAGAAGCCCCCATTGCTTACATTTCCCGGGGTTCAAATGACAAAACACCGGGGGAACCCGACCTCGAGGTAACCTTTTCCAGCAAATTCAACCCATCCACCCTGCGTACTAAAGATCTCGGGCGCATTAGGGATAGGTACGACCTTCCTAACCACTACTCCTTTGCCGTGAATGTCGTTGGGGCCCAGATCTACCAGCGGGGTTTCACTACCCTATATGAGGACATCATCATGGCTGGGTTCCGCATCCCCCTCCATATGGTTGCTCGGGATGTCCTGATATACTTAGGGATTGCCCTAGGCCAGTTGGCCCCGAACGGTTCGAGGTTACTCATGGGGTCCATCTCCTTATGGCCCCAAGTTTTTGGATACGTACTCTCTGTCCAGGAATTCCTATGGATGCACCAACCATTCCCCGTACATGAGGAGGTTGGTTTCTTATCACTTAGGGCCCGACAGGGGAGAAAAATCTTGGTCAATTGCCTAAGCAACAATAAAGGGTGGAAGAATAGGTTTTCCAAGTGTTCACCCTTGGGATCTATGAGCCGGCTCCTAAGATCCAGATGAGGACCTCATGGGCTGGAGAGTTGAGGGGTAAGCCAGTCAGTTTTTATTTTTCGCTTCCTTCTTTGTTATGATCAAGTTTCTGAGAAAAACCACTTTGTACTTTGCTTTGCAGCGGGATCAACCAGCCTGCTGAGCATTCTCGACGAGTACCAGGCCAGGATCAGGAGTTTGGCAGACCGGCCAACAAACATCTGGAACGTGTTGAGTCGGACCGACGACTTCTGAGCTACCAACGACCCAGCTCAACCCACCAAAGCTCTTGTATTCCCCGTAATTCTCCCTAGTATGTGCTCAGACTCTGACGTCTCCCGCGATTGTCCTTCCCCGTCTCCTTTAGTGGTTGTTAACTATTCAATTTTCTTCTTTTGCAGAGATGGCTCTGAAGAGAAACATGGAGCAATTGAGGGAGAGGCAGGCTGCTACCGCTGGTGCTGCTACTGCCTGGATGGCAGTGGTACAAGGGTAAAGGCCGACTGCCTAGGCCCCGGGTGGCAAGCGCCCACTGAGGCGGCTCCGGCATGGAGTAGCAAACCGTCCGGAGCCCGTGGGGACCTTAATGCTCCACGTGGTGGTGGTTGAAGAGACCGCCCCCCTGGCGGGGGTGCCGGCCGTGGCACTAATGGCTGCCTAGGCCGAGATCAGGGAGCGGGTGAGACCCAGTGTGCTCCCCTGTCAAGTAGAGGCGTGTGAAAACATGTCTCCCGAGCTCTTCTAGAGCTGGCTGTACAGCCTCTCTTACATGGTGAGTTTTCCCAATTCAGTTTCTTTTTACTCACTTATTTTGTCAACTGCACCTGTTTATTGACAAGTCGGTTTTCACTTCTCGCAAGTCGGATGCATGGCCGCTGGGGTTGAGTCCTTCCTACCTTCTTTAGCCAGGAGGGCCGCTGCTGCTGAAGCCGCTTTGTCTGAGGAGCGAGCGCCCTCTGAGGCCAGGGAGACTACTCTGGTCATGGAGAAGGACAAAGTAAAAGGTTTGGCCTTGAGCCTTGGCGCTGCTCAGGTCGAGATGGCTACAGCCTTAGCCGACCTAGAGGCCTCTCGGACCAGCGCAGCGATGGCGGAGGCATGGGAGAAGGCGCTTCCAGAGGTGACAGCGGCGGGGGCCCGGGAGGAAGCTTTTGACGATGGCTTCTTCCAGGGCTACGAAGATCTGAAGCACAGGCCATCTCGGGATCACCCCGAGTGGGTCATCTCGCCTACGAGGGGATTCATTTGGACTTCTGGGATGTAGGTCGTGCTACGGGTGAGGGCCTCGCTATTGCCTTGCTGAGGAGGCTGCCCCAAGCAGGGGCTCTGTCCCGGGAGAAGGAATTGACCTAGAGGGAGAGGCTGGGGAAACGGAGGATGTGGTCGTGGTGGACGACACTTAGTCCCCAGCCTGTAAATTTTTTTTTTTGTTGTAGTTTTATTTTTTTATTTTTTTATTTTTTTATTTTTTTTTGGGGGAGGCTACTACAACTGCCCCCCCCCCCCCCCAGCACTGTATAGTTTTTGTATTTAATGAAAAGGCCCTTGGAGGCCACTTTTCCATCAATTGTCTACTATTTCTGTACTTTGTGTGCCTGAGTTTGCCAATCCCCGACCGATTTTTATTTTTAGCTGACCATTCTTTAACTCCTTGCCTTAGCAAATGGTTTTGGATAATCGGTAGAACAATTGGTCTTCTTGACCTGTTTGAAGGTCCCGTCAAATGATGTATTGATGCCTTGGTTTTGAGCCAAGGTCTTCTGCCTCAGGTGTCGGCCCGAGGTCTTTTTTTATTTTCTGCCTTATTTCTGAGCCAAGGTCTTTTGCCTCGGGTGTTAGCCCGAGGTCTTTGTGCCTTGGTTTTGAGCCAAGGTCTTTTGCCTCGGGTGTTAGCCTGAGGTATTTGTGCCTTGGTTTTTAGCCAAGGTCTTTTGCCTCGGGTGTTAGCCCGAGGTCTTTGTGCCTTGGTTTTGAGCCAAGGTCTTTTGCCTAAGGTGATACCCCGAGGTCTTTGTGCATAGAATACTTACAAGGGTTGCAAAGTAAGAATCGTTTAATTACTTTTTGCAAAATCATAATAGCTACTCGAATGGAGCTACAAGTATCCTAACTAGTGTTAATCCACCCATGACTAACTGTTACTGATGGTACTTGCGGAGGTGTTGCACATTCCAAGGGTGAGATAGATCACCCCCTTCCAGAGTTTGTAACCAATAGGCTCCCGGGCGGTTTATCCGAGTAACTAGATATGGGCCTTCCCAGTTTGGCCCCAACTTGCCATTGCTCGGGACTTTTGTGGACTGCTTGACGGCCTTAAGGACCAAATCCCCCACCAGGAAACTGTGATGCTTCACCCTGCTATTATAGTACCGAGACACTCTCCGCTTGTAGGCTGCAACTTTTAGATACGCCCGATCTCTTTTCTCCTCTACCAGGTTGAGCTCCGCCTTGAGGGCATTTTCATTATCTGGCTCGCTATAACTTACCACCCGGTAGGTAGGTAACCCAAACTCCGTGGGGACCACCGCCTTGAAACTGTAGGTTAGAGAGTACTGTTAGGGATATATACTAAAAGCCATGCTTTATGTAGTTGATTTATTATTCATTTAATAAAATCAGTTAATCCATTTTTTATGAGAATCTGTGTGGGCAATATTTGTATTATATTGTTTATTTAATTTTATGCATGTGTGTCTTTTACTCTACATAGTAGGTGGTTTGGTGTGTAGAGTTTGGCTTGCACAGGGAAGATCATACCATCGGATCTTGTAGAATGTAAGATTTTGGTTTACAGTCTTAGAAGAATTGGACACACTATCGGTAGGACTGCAGCATGGTGTTGTAGTAGGTTTGTCTTGACTGCGGGAAACGGTATAGTTTCAACTCACCATGCTGGTACATTTTGTGTATTAAACGGGATCGACTTGGGGGTAATTATCTTTATACTGACTTATAAGATAATTAATACCTCATGACTATTATGAGTGCTTATGCTCTAAATCCTAAGTTATTTTATGGACACGTACATTTGATATTTACACTTTGATCCCTAAAATGGTGAGATCCTTAAATGGGTCAATATCTGATTGGATTGGGTGACAATATTAATTGTGTGGTGGATATTAATTAATGATGGAATCCATGTCTCAATTTTGGGATTGATGATATACCCTTGAGAAAGCTTATAAGTTTTGATTATGTCAAACCCTGCAGGTGGATTTTGTATCCGACATATCAGATAAGTTATGCTGAGGATCTCAAGGAATTTTAAGAGATTAATTAAATATGATTGTCAGTAATTATATTTAATTAATGGATATCTGTAATATTAACATGGGGAGATAATAAGCATTTAATAACATGGAGCTCGAAATATATTTTTGAGATAAGGGTAGGAGTGCAATTATAATTCTTTAGTGGTATGAATTATAATTTATGGAAATAGGAATCTGATTCAATTCAAATTAGGGTTTCCTAATTCCATAAGGAAGCCTATTCCTTATTGACTTCTTATGGTCCCTATCGTAGCCTATATATATGTTGCTTTGGCTCTCTCCTCAGTTTGCGTTGTTCCATCAAGAGTATTATAACTCGGAATAGAAAAGAGAGCGTAAAAAGAGAGAGCAAAAATATAAAGGATTTCGAAAGAGCCCACACTCAGTTCGATATTCTGGCAGCAAAGGAATACGGTAGAAGATCGTGAGCTGTTATCGAGCCCGTGTTCTCAATTCGTCTACTACAGCAATCCGTCTTAGCAGTTTAAGGTAACCCTAGTTCCGCCCTTGTAGGGTTATTGTAGTTTTCACGTAATTTTTTTGCAGTACCAACTTTTACGCACTATCAATGGATTCTGGGAACGCAGTTTCCTAACAAGTATGGCGTCTCGCCTATTTCTGTTCGGGGTGTAGTGCGGTAGGCCCACAGGAGGGTCAGTAGCTCTTTGGCCCATAGTCCTTTGGCATCTTCGAGCCTCGTCTTTATTGACTGAAGAGTAGTCCAGTTTGTCACCTCAGCTTGGTCGTTGGCCTGGGGGTGCTCGGGGGATGAGTAGTGGTTGGATATCCCGTAGCCCGAGCAGAACTCCCTGAATACCAGGGTGTCAAACTGCTTTCCGTTTTCACTAACCAGAACTCGGGGGACACCGAACCTACTGAGGATGTTCCTCTCCATGAAGTTTTCCATTTTCTTCTGGGTAATTGTTGCCAAGGGCTCAGCTTCCACCCATTTGGTGAAATAATCCACGGCAATGACAGCGAACTTGACTTGTTCCTTTCCCATTGGTAGGGGCCCGACAATGTCAATACCCCACTGAGCAAACGACCAGGGGCTGAGGATTGGCATCTGAAGCTCTCCCAGACGGTTGATCATAGGAAAAAACCTTTGGCACGTATCACGCCTCTTGACATATTCTTGAGAGTCTCTGGCCATGGTCGGCCAGTAGTATCCTTGTAGCAGGGCTTTACGCAAGAGTGTCTGGCCTCCGATGTGGTTCCCACACACCGCTTCATAGATTTCATGCAACACCCCTTAGACCTGTGTAGGATGGACACATCGGAGATAAGGTATGGAGAATCCTCTTCTATAGAGGATTCCATCAATAATGCGGTATCTTGTCGGTTGGTATTTAACCCAGCGGGCTTCCTCCTTATCTTCTGGTAACACGTCTGTTGCAAGAAATGCCATAATTGGGTCCATCCAGCTAGGTCCTGGGGCGACTGGTTCTACCGTCATGCATTCTGAGTTGATCATACTTGGCTCGGGTAGGTACTCTATCCTTATCCCGGGTAAGTCTGACTCAGAGGATGACGCGAGGCAGGCTAATCGGTCGGCTCTAGTGTTCTTCTCCCTTGGTATCTGTGTGACGGAGAACCCCTGAAGCTTCTTTGAAACGGCTTGAATAAAGGCTAGGTAAGCTATCATGTTATCTTCTCGAGCCTCGTACTCTTGGTTGACTTGATTTACTACGAACTGAGAGTCACTGTACCCCTGGACCTGCGATGCTCCCATTGAAGCAGCAAGCTATAATCCGACCAAGAGGGCTTCATACTCGGCCTCGTTATTGGAGGCTGTGAATCTGATCCTAAGCGTATATTGAAGCTAGATCCCGTCGGGCGTGGTTAGGATGATCCCTGTTCCACTTCCCTGTTTGTTGGACGATCCGTCTACATAGAGTACCCAGGCTGGGATGTCTGATTGCAAACCGGGCAGTAGGACCGGTGGGTCGAGGTCTTCAATCGGGTCTTCTTGGTATGTGAATTCAACAAGGAAATTCGCTACTGCCTGTCCCTTGATTACTATGCGGGGTCTGTAGGCCACTTCAAATTCCTCTAACTCCAAGGCCCACTTGACGAGCCTTCCGGATGTTTCAGGCTTGCTCAAGATCTTACAGAGGGGCTGATCTATAAGGACCACAATAACGTGGGCCTGGAAATACGGGCACAGTTTCTGAGCTGAAGTGATGAGGGCGAAGGTAAGCTTTTCAATGCGGGAGTATCTACTTACTGCACCCCGAAGCGCTCGACTTGTATAGTAGACCAAGAACTGTATCCCGTGCTCTTCTCAAATTTGTGCAGAGCTGACTATCGAGGGTGACACCGCCAAGTACAAGAGTAGCTCCTCGCCTGGTACGAGCGTTGAGAGTAGAGGGGGTGAAGCCAAATATTTCTTAAGCTCCCAGAATGCCTCGTCGTACTCTTCTGACCACTGAAAAGCCTTGCGGAGGATCTTAGAAAATTGTAAGCACAGATCGGTTGTTTGGGACATGAACCTGTTCAACACGGCAACCCATCAGGCCAGACTCTGTACTTCTTTGGTTGACCTGGGCAACTGCATGTTGATGATGGCCTGGATTTTATGGGGGTTTGTTTCGATTCCCCACCTGCTGACCAGGTGCACTAAGAACTTTCCGGATGAGACGCCAAATGTGCACTTGGCCGGGTTCAACCTCATCCCGAACTTCCTCAAAATGGTGAAAGCCCCGGCCAAATGTTCCAGATGGTTAGACTCGTCCTGACTTTTGACCAGCAGATTGTTAACCTGTACCTCCATTGATTTCATGATCATGTCTTTGAACATGTGATTAACCAGGCGTTGATAAGTTGCCCCAGCATTTTTGAGGCCGAAGGGTATGACATTGTAACAGTAGGTCCTCTGATCCATGATGAATGAGGTCTTCTCTTCGTCCCCGGGGTACATGCTGATCTGATTGTACCTAGAATAGGCATCAATGAATGAAAGAGCGAATGGCTGATTGTGGAATCCACAAGGAGATCTATCCTGGGTAGTGGATAGTAGTCCTTGGGGCATGCATTGTTCGGGTCAGTGAAGTCCACGCACATACTCCACTTCCTGTTGCTTTTCTTGACAAGTACTACATTTGCTAACCAATCAGGATAGTGGACCTCTCGGATAGATTGGGCTTTGAGGAGTTTCTCGACCTCCTCACACACTACCGATTGTCTCTCGGGGGCCATGCCCCTTCTCTTCTGGTTCACTGGCCAGGACCCTGGGTCGACGATGAGCCGATGAGACATTACCCGGGGATCAATCCTGGGCATATCTTCATAGCACTAGGCGAACACGTCCTGACTCTATTGCAGGAATTAAATCAGCTTCTCCCTATAGTAGGGCTCCAGCAGGGTACCGATGCTGCCTGTTAGGTATGGGAGTTGTGGATTCAATGCCACTTGTTTTAGTTCTTCGATGGGGCCAACTCTATCATTTTGATCCCTCGGGTCCATCTCCTGGATGTTCAGTGTTTCTGTGATGACTTCCCGGCAAAGGGAACTGACATAGCAACTCTGGGTGGTTCCTTGATCCCCACACAGGCTCCTAGGTCCCTGAGGGGTCGGAAACTTAACTGTCAGGCTATGAGTAGAGACAAAGACCCTGGCTTTGTTGAGTGTAGGCCTCCCAAGAATAAAATTATAGGCAGATGGGGCCTCCACGATTACAAAGTTTGCCAACAGGGAGGTGTGCTGAGGGTAAGTTCCCATAAGCACGAGGAGCTCCATTGTTTCGAGCAGCTGGGCGCTGGATCCGTTAAAACCCACCAGGGGAGTAGCTACCGAACCGAGCCGATCCCTGGACATCCCGAGCTGATCGAACGCTGACACAAACATGATATCAGTCGAGCTGCCTATGTCCACCAACACCCTTTTGACCATGTAATTAGCTATGGAGAGCATCACAACTAACAGGTCATCATTGGGGCAGTGGATGTCCTGCAAATCGTCAGAGGTAAACATCAGTATGTCAGTTGGTGGAGAGCCAGTGGATTGGACCTGCCAGACATCCACCCGGGATGCCCGACCATGCCTCTTCCTTGCCGACTGTGAGTCCCCGCCGCCCGACATTCCTACGGAGATCACGTTGATTTGACCAAGAGGTTGTATTTGGCCGGGAGCTTGAGCTCCCTGCACAGGCCATCCATCCAGGGTAATGTAGTCATTAAGATGACCCTGCACAATCAGTTTTTCTAGGGCTATCTTCAACTTCAAGCAATCCTCTGTGTCATGACCTTGGTCTCTATGGAAGCGGCAAAACTTATACCGATTCCTTTTTTCGGGCGGGGCTTTAAGTTTTCCTGGTTGTTGAAGCAACCTCTGTGCCTTGACGACGGCCATGACTTCGTGGATTGGTTGAGACAGAGGCGTGAAAGTGATTTGGGGCTGGTCCCGACTTCCTCTCTGCTGGTCTTGCATGACCTTTTTTACCGGGCCCTTCTCAGAGCCCTCACGCCTCTGCTTGGCTTTCGGGGACTCATCTCCTGTGAAGCCGATGCATTTGGACTACAGGAACTCTTCTATGTCTATATACTTTCTGACCCTCTTCGAGAGCTCTACCAGGGTCGCTGGTCGTTCTTGGTGGAATGACGTAGCAACTTTGGTGTGCTGAACTCCCGAGCAAAAGGCCATAATGGCTGCTATTTCGATCAAATGGCAGATCTGGTGCCTCTACTGATTGAAGCGGTCCACATACTCCCTTAGGGATTCATCCTTGCGTTGCTTGACAGTCAATAGTTGAGTGTCCGGTTGCGACCGGTCGAGCATCCCTACAAACTGACTAATGAAAAGCTTGCTCAGCGTCTTGAAGTCATCAATCTTTCGGGGCTTGAGGGCGTGGAACCATTGGACGGCTGGCCCATTGAGAATGCTGGGGAAAGCCAGGCACAATAACTCATCGACAGTGGTGACCAACGCCATCTGGGCCCTGTAGGTGCGAACATAATCCACTAAGCTCCCTATTCCGTCATAAGAACTGAGATGCGGTGGCTTAAACTTCCGCGGGATGGGGAATCCGGTGATCCGAACAATATAGGGCGACTAAGTCTCCGTGTTGGTATGGTCGTGACACGACTTGTGGCTCAGTTGCTCGATTTGTTTCTTTCGAGCATTCACGTCTTCCCGCTTGGTCTTCCTTTCAATGTCCGAGTGGTAAGTCGAATCAGATGACGAGGCTTCTTCTTCGAAGTATGTTGACCTCGGGTATAGAATCCAGCTCTGGCTTCCGGTAATAGTATGCCTAAGATCTCCCCAGCTCCAGGCCGGAGGGTCTTTGGCTGATTCCCTGGGCTCTGGCCCTAATCCCTCCCTCCTGGAGGCACGTCACCTGTTGATAATGTCTCTGGCATCTTCCACCCGACTAGGGGATACCGGTGCATAGTGGGTATGGTTCTGGACTCTTGCGTGCTCCCAGTCGGGGGCACTCTTCCTGGTCTGGTTCTCTGATTGAGGGCGCTTCTCCTGCAAGGCCAACATTGCTTTGATTTGCTGCAGGGTTTGCATCATCATTGTCACCTGCTCGAAGGTCATGGAAGCGGCCTGTTGCTCGAGCTACATGTTCTCCTGGACGATCGGAGCGGTGTTTTTCTTACCCGTCTTCGGTGGCATGTTGATCAGTCAAGGAATTTGTTGGTGAAAACTTATCATTTCCCACAGACGGCGCCAAACTGATGATGCCAAAAATTGGTAAGAGAGATTTAGAGAGAGATATTGTAATACAATCAATTTTATGTGGTTCGGCCCTGTTAATGAGGTGACCTACGTCCACGGGTGCGTCAGTGCGCTTCACTAGCAGATCACCGTTGGCCCTGGTGAGCTAACAATTGGGCGGCACTACCAGTAATACCGACCGGGTGTATGCGTATGAAATTAGTATAAACAACTATTCTCTATGTTAGGAATGCAATCCCGCTTAATGGGGGTGAGTGGCCCCTTTTATAGGTGCAAGAGACCACCAGCACAAGGCAACTAATTAGATAAGGAAGCTCCATCTAATTACAATTTGATGAGCGTAAATCATGGGAGGTTTCCTAAGTGGCTTAGGAAACTATTTACACTTTCTATTAGTCTTCTGATTGATTTAGGAAATTGCTGAGCGGCTTGGTTGTGAAACAGCACATCGTGGAGAGCTCCTGCGCTGCATGACCGGCCTGTGCGAGCACCCCGAGTGGTAACAGTCGAAATACCTCAAGATTGGTGGGCCACAAGCGCCCATTCCGGATAGTCTGGGTCCTTCGCTGCTGATGTTGCAGTTTGGCTTTAGCATAATATTTCTGGACGTATCACTAGTAATATCTATACAAAGCTATGGTCAAATAGATATCACTCAAGGTTCCAAAAATCATGTCGACAACATGTCCGGATATAAAACTAGCAAAAACTAAAATCTGCGGATCGTGACTCAAAAATCGTTAGCATCTGATCCAGTTGTTGGTGACTCATCCTCTGAAACGATATCCATCTCCTCAAGGGGAGCGTCCTCAACCGGTGCGGTAAGATCTCCGACTACCACTCCGATATCCCAATCCTCGACTATCTCTACCTTTGTGTCCTCTGCCATCATCGCCTGATTAGCGACGTCAATGGCTACAACAACAAATCCATCAGCTATATCTAATGCCTCTGCTAATGCAGCCTTTCCAAAAATAAATCCAGCTGGCTGTCCAACCATCTCAGCTATCCATTCTATTGCCATATCGGCCATGGCTATCATATGCACTATAGATTCGCCGGGTAACTCATACATAATGGGTACCTCTGGCACAATTATTTCCTCATTAGGAACATCTTACTCTAGTACCTCTAGATAATGTCTCCCTTTACCACTGCATCATCCTCTCCAATCACGATATCTGCCTTAATGGCCTCAGGGTCCTCTACTAGGTCCTCTGGCTCAAGCTTTAGCTCCTCATCAGGAACATACTCTGGCTCCTTTGGGTTATCCTCTGGCTCATCATCATCGTCATCATCTGCAAGCTCCTCCTCCACTGCGTCCTCATCGTACATAGGCTCTCTATCTCCTTCTCTGTCGATATCCTTGTCAGGATGCTCATCCTCTAGCTCTAGGTCCTCCTCACTTTAAATTGGCTCAGGCTCTAGAATTGGTACGTCACGTACCGGGGATGGTAGGGTAGCTAGGGCTGGTGCTGGTGCAACTGCAGGTTTTGTGGGAACTAGCCCAACGATAATAGATCACAACTTAATCTCATCTACCTCCGGTTTACTCTGAATCAATCTGGCCATCTCCTGGTATATGGCTGCTCAAGTCATAGCGTAGTGATACGCATTCATACATACCTCTGTCGGGTGTGTCATGCCCACAACATAGAAAGAAGTCCACATCCTCTCCTCTAAATAATGACAAGCCATCTAGCGAATATGGCTAAGATATATCTCTGGTATGGCAAGCTCTATTCTGTCGCTATGAATAATATGTCTGCTAAAAGAGTCATCCACAAATAGGTAGAAGGCTGCATCCATGCTAACCTAAAACGGAAACTATCCATCATCAGGAGAACAAACTTGTCTTATCATATCACATCTCAGGGAATCTTAAACACTAAGAAAAAATGGTGTGGAATCATTAGTGAATGAAAGTATCATAACCTAGAGCTCTGGTGCCCAAATCCTATCACACCCCGGAGTAGAAAAAATCGAGAAAAATAAATTTCCTTTTCGAATCCATAAAGAATGACAGTTGAATGTCACTAATCATCCACACCACACAATACTAGTAAACTAATGAACAAGAATAGCAACATAATCAAATTGAATATAATAACAGTTATATCTATTACAAACATCAGAGTGGTACTCAGTGACCTAATAGGTCTGGAGACAAAATATGCCCAAGTACCCGTGGCGAAAGATCAATAGAAATAACATAAATGTAAACTAGATATAACTTCTTCATCTCTCGCTATCGTAAGGGTAGTCGTCTGCGTAGTTATCTTCCCTGGCATAATCGTCATTACTGGGACCCCTATAGCATAATCCTCCTCT
This sequence comes from Hydrangea macrophylla, assembly GCA_033977485.1. Lineage (NCBI taxonomy): Eukaryota > Viridiplantae > Streptophyta > Magnoliopsida > Cornales > Hydrangeaceae > Hydrangea > Hydrangea macrophylla. The sequence continues at coordinate 2,405,122 of CM066992.1, forward strand.
GAATAGTAGCTATCACCATATGCATCATAACATGTATTAAGAGGGGCGAGGTAATCTGGACAGAGAATGTCTAGGCAATAACTGCCGTCATCTTAATGAGAGATGAGTGAATAGAAAATCATAGGGTACCAATGATATAACGTACTAATGAGTTATGGAAGTGTCTATGTAAAATTGTTATAATTGTATCTTTCTCATTATTCTGATGTCGTTGACTCAATCCTTATCGTCTTGTTAATAACAAGCTCAACACATATTGACCCTTGGAAAGAACTTGATTTTGAAACTCCTGGATACAGCAATCCTTTGTCCACTGCATTGCCACAAGTCTAGATACCACCTACCGCATAACATCGCAACCCATAGAGGTCATCTACTGCATACACTGTAAGTCATAGATAATACGTCAGTCCATCCCCCACTTTTAAGCACATTTGCACATTCCACTGCATGACAGGGATTTAACGCTTCATGCATCAACACATCAATTCTATTGCCACAACTTATTGTTAAATATGTATTATCAGCCATCACAAGTCACTGACACCTTCATTTGTTTACTGCATCTGAGAATACCTGTTTACCTAGCCACTGCATATGATAGACATGTTCATTTTTCTATTACGTTTGGGAAACATCTCCTCCTATAATCATCCCAAAACTTAGAAAACCTACCTATCGTTATACCACTAACGATTACATGACAACCCCATTATGGCCTGACTTCTCTAATTAAAATGAACAGATATCAAACTCCTACATGAACCGTATAGTATCTGACATCATCACATTAATCCATTAATCTTAATCATACTTATCTTTGCTGTCACATTATCCCTGATTAACCCATTATTGTATAATGAAACTTCGAATTGAGAATCAAACGATCCAACCATATAATAAACGAGAGGAACTAACCATGTTCTGCAAATGCCAATCGATTAGGATAAGGGTCCAATCGATTGGATCCATACCAAGAAAATCGATTGATAACTTTGGCAATCAATTAGGTTAAAATTTATAGCAATTGATTGGAAATGTACCCAATCGATTGGGACTCAACTAATGTCAATCGATTGGAAAAAGTCCAACCGATTGGTACTTTATCTTTGCCAGCAGATTCGTATACAAAATATAGAAACGTCTAAAGGACATGTTTAATACATCTAAACATCACCAAAATTTGTCAAAACATTATATTACAGGGACAAAGTGAGTAAAGACTCACCTAAGGGTGTGTTTGGCTTGAAACCTTCAAGCTTTCTTTCTCATCTTCCTTCTCTTTCTCTACTGTGGTTCTCTGTCTCTCTCTGTCTCCTTCTTCTTCTTTTTTTACCTTGTTCTTCACATCTTCTTCTCTATCTTCTTGACAGTATGTGTATACTTGTGTGTGTATATATATATGTATGGATGTGTGTATATGGGTGTATCTATATATATACACTCTCTCTCTAACCCAATTCAATCCAAACAGACCCAAGACCTAAAATAAACTTGTATATATAGAAAAATGAGTTGCCATGTCTTAAGACATGAGTAAAAGTTTGGAAACTTGTCTCTGCAGATGCTAATTGATTGGAAACAGAAGCAATCGATTGGTTACACTCTTTCTCTTTCCAGAAATCTCTCTTCAATTCAAGGTTTGCTCTTAGGATATTCAAGCATATGCTATGATATCTCTAGGATATTCAGGCATGATCTCATATAAGATGCATGGAATCTACATATAGAGATTTGAAAACTTAATTCGTAAGGTTTAGGGTTAAAAGAAGGATTTCATAGATCAAAATGGGGTTAAAATTGCCAATTCAGTGCCTAAACATAGTTTTTGGGCCATTTCTTTGCACAGGGAACTTCCTGGAAGGGTCTGGAAGCAAACAATGTGATGATGGGTGAGAAATAGTAGGTGGCAACTTATAGGGGAGCCGTTACCACCCTCTTGTGAGTTTCCATCTATTCTTCCCCCTCCCCTGGTTGCCCTTTTATCTTATTTCAAATTTCATGCTCACTATTTTTTCTAGATTTTCATAAAAATGGTTTTTGGTCTCCGAAATTGTCCATTTGCATACCGTTGGAAACCTATCGAGTTGAAATTCAGTATATAAATATTCTTGGAGAGATTGAGATAAGAATTGAGGGTGGGTCAATTGAAGTCCTGAAGCCACTTGAAACTTTCAATGTCTTTTAAAATCAAACTTCCTTTCCAAAATTACATTACAATACACATCGATTTTGAGTTTTTCTTTGAATTTGAATCTCTGGATACCTAGAATACTATGTTTAGAACATTTTATGTCGTTTCATCCACTTTGGAAAAGGGCTTTTCTAACCTTGAAATCACTTTCCCAAGTTTGATCTTTTTGTTTTGTGGAATCTAATTACCTTATGAAGGATTTAAGTTTCAAAAAACATTAAATCTTGTTCAATAAAAAAATTAAGTTGAAAACTTTATTTGAAAAGAAAGATCTACTTCTTATTAATCTTTAGACGCATGGGGGAGAGATTATTTCCTATTGGCCTTGAACCCAATTCAGATTGTCTTATCTCTTTGATGTGTAGCAACTTCCACTAAAAGATGTTCAGCCTTATGTCTCCTTGAACACTTTCTAGAGAGGCTAGGGTTTGTAGAAACTCAATAGAGAGGTGAGGGAGGCTAAGAAAAACCCTAAAATAATATTAGGTGGTGCTAGAGCAATAAAATGACATTCAACTTAATCCTGTATGCAGTTCTCCTATTTATAGGTTTTCAAACCGACCTTTGGTTTTGACCGATTGAACCACTTTCAATCGATTGAAACTTTTTCAATCGATTGAACTGAACCAGTTTTTGATCGATCAAAATTTATTCAATCGATTGAATAACTTTCAATCGATGGGTTCAATCCCCTCATGTCTTTTAAAGTATTCTTGCAGAGCTAAGAGTAGGACCTCCTAGGTTCTTTATTGTTGGCACAAACCAGTCATTAATTCCCATGATCAATGTCATGCCTCGGAGTAGCAAATATTGAGAAAAAAAATTCCTTTTTGGTCTGTAGGGAATGACGGGTGAATGACACTAATGATCCACACCACACATTAATAGTCAACTAATGAATAAGAACAACAACATAATCAAACTGAATATAATAACAGTTGTATCTATTACAAACATAAAGTGGTCCTCAGGAACCTAACAGGTTTGGAGACAACATATGCCCAAGTACCTGTTACAAAAGTTCAACAGAAATAACAGAAATGTAAACTAGATATAACTTCTTCATCTCTAGCTGGCATAAGGGTAGTCGTCAGAATAGTAATCTTCCCCGGCATAATCGTCATTAGTGGGGAGTTAACACATCAAGCATCGACACATCAATTCTATTGCCACGACTTATCGTAAATTACATATTCTCAGCCACCATAAGTCATAGACACCTTCGTTTGTCTACCCCATGTGAGAATACATGTTTACCCAGCCACTGCATGTCAAAGACACCTTTTGTTTGTCTATTGCACCTACTTATCGTTATACCATTAGCGATTACATGATAGCCCCATTGTGGCCTAACTACTCTGATTTAAATGAATGTATATTGAACTCCTACATGAATCACGTAGTATCTAATGTCATCATGTTAATCCATTATTCTTAATCATACTTATCTTTGTTGTCATATTGTTCCTAATTAACCCATAATAGCATAATGAAAGTCCAAATCGAGAATAGAGCGATCGAACCTTTGTATAATAAATAAGGGGAACTAACCATGTTCTATAAAGGCCAATCGATTGGGATAAAAACTACAACAATCATTTTAGAAAAATGATAATCGATTAGATCCAAAACCAAGAAAATTGATTGATAACTTTGGCAATCAATTGGGTTACAATTAATGTCAATTGATTGGAAATGGATCTAGTCGATTGGGACTCAACTGATGTCAATCGTTTGGGAAAAGTCCAATTGATTGGTAATTCGCCTTCCCAGCAGATTTGTAAATTGAATATATAAATGTCTTAAGGATGTGTGTAAGACATCTAAACACCACCAAAAGTTGTAAAAGCATTATATTACAGAGACCAAGTAATTAAAGAGTCACCTAAGGGTGTGTTTGGCTTGAAACCTCAAGCTTACTCTTTTCGCTTCATTCTACTTCTCTTCTCTGATTCTCTGTCTCCTTCTTCTTCTTTCTTCTCCTTGTTATTCTCGTCTTCTTCACTATCTTCTTGACAGTGTGTGTATGCTTGTGTGCATATATATATATGTGTTGAAGGAAAAACAAGTTTAAGTTTCAAAAACTTATTGGTAGCCCGGATCTACTACTAGTTAACTCTATATATGCGTATAAGGGAGGGGACAAGAATTATACCTTAGTGTCTTAAACCCAATTCTGAAATCTCTAATTTCCAGCAGTCTCCACTAGATGGTCTTCACTCTTATGACTCCTACAGATGCTTGCGGAGAGGCTAGGGTTGGTGGGAATCCTAATAGAGAGGATAGAGAAGGTTTTGGGAAGCCCTAAAATAGTTTCTGTAGCTTCTGGTACAATAAAATGATGAACTCTATTTTTTTGGACGTAGACGCCCTATTTATAGATTCCCATAACTGAACTAATGTTCAAGCAATCGAAGTGGCTTCGATCGATCGAACCATCGATCGATTGAACCTATCTAGACTTCAATCGATCGAGACTCCTTCGATTGATCGAACCTGTCTTGGAAAGATCCTCATGTGCCTTTCCAAGCATCCTAGCAGAGCTAAGAGTAGGACCTCCTAGGCTCTTTATTGTTGGCTCAGACCAGTTGTTAATTCCCATGACCAAACTCTTTGATCAGCAAACTAACTAACTGTTGAGTTAACGTTTACTCCACTATAAAATGATAACTAAACTCCAAGGCAAAAGAACACATCTGAAGCAATGTCTAGACTTGTATGGTGTACTAATGTCCCTCTACCATCAGCATTCATAATCATATTTAGGTAGTCGGATAAACAGTTACTGTTAACCTGAATCATGATTACTTCTTGCATTCCTTGAATCCCATTCACCTCTCATGATTACCAAACATGTTGATAACTACTTATCAGCAAGACTGTAGTTCTCAGTAATCAACTTGGTGACATTCTCAAGGGAATGCTTACTCTATAACAGAGGGTAGATTCTATCTTAACAATATATGTTCACAACCTTGTAAACATGATATACCCAAGATACCAAGGTGTTGATCTTTTACAGACCTTACTAATTGGTAAGTCAAAGCAGCCATATCCATAGTTTGTCTCCATAATCGTCTCAAGATTGAGAACACGTACCTTGTACAAGTTATGAGTTCCTATCTATTAACAGTCTTGAGTGTCAATAGGAAAACTCAGATCTGTTAATGCACTATAAGCACTAGCATATTAACTATGAGTCACACACTAGTGATTGATATTCATCAATCCATCCAATTGTAATGAAGGAAAAACAGGTTTAAAATATTTTAAATGCGCAGCAAAAAGATTGAGTTTCAAAAACTTATTGGTATGCCCAGATCTACTACTCGTTAATTCTATAGATGCGTACTTACAAGTGGGAGAAGAAATATACCTCAGGTCGTGAACCAAATTCTGAAATCTTCAACCTTGGTGATCAGCAACCTCTGCTCGGTTTTCTTCACCCTTAAGGCTCCTGTGGATGCTTCTTGGAGAGACTAGAGATGGTGGGTTCTCTAACAAGGAGGATAGGAAGGTTTGGGAAGCCCTAAGCAGGTTTTGTAGCTTTCATATAGGAAAAATGACAATTATTAAACCTTATACACAGCTGCACTATTTATCGATTTCCAAAACCAACTTTAACCTTCGGCCGATCGAAGTGGCTTCGATCGATCGAACTACTTTCGATCGCTCGAACTTGCCTAGACTTCAATCGATCAAAACCTATTCGATCGATAGAACATATCATGACAAGATCCTCTTGTGCCTTTCCAAGCATCCTAGCAGAGCTAAGAGTGGGACCGCCTAGGCTCTTTATTGTTGGCTCAGATCAGTTGTTAATTCCCATGACTAAACTCTTTGATCAGTAAACTAACCAACTGATCAATTATCGTTTACTCCACTATAATACGATAACTGAACTCCAACACAAAAGAACATATTTGAAGCGATAACTAGACTTGTATGTTGTACTAATGTCCCTCTACCTTCAGCATTTGTAATCATATTCAGCTAGTCAGATAATTGTTACTGTCAACCTGAATAAGGAATACTTCTTATATTCCTTGAGTCACATTCACCTCTCATGATTACCAAACAAGTTTATAACTATATATCAACAAGATTGCAGTTCTCAATTATCAACTTGGTGACATTCTCAAGGGAATGCTTACTCTGAATCAGAGGGTAGATTCTATCTTAACAACATATGTTCATAACCTTATGATTATGGCATACCCAAGATATCCAGGTGTTCATCTTTTATAGACCTCACTAATTGGTAAGTGAAAGCAGCCATAACCACAATCTGTGTTTATTGTCATCTCAAGATTGAGAACACGTACCTTATACAAGTTATGAGTTTCTATCGACTGTTTGACAGTCTTGAGTGTCAATAGGAAAGCTCAGGTCCGTCAACGCACTATAAGCACTAGCATATTAACTAAGAGTCACACTCTAGTGATTGAGATTCATAACTCCATCCAATGGTAGTTAACCATGATACAGTGTATACCTGATGAGATATTCAGTCTCATCATCCACTGTGATAAGTTATAAGTATCATAGAATAGTAATTTGTATCTCACTTGTTTGTATCTCATACACACACGAATTACTTACTATGATACTTAAGGATTAACAATCATCTCATGAAAGCTGATATCCATATTTTAAAATATCAATGTCTCATAAATAAAGTAATGGTTTGTGGGCATAAACCCAACAAACTCCCACTTGTACTCATAACCATTTAGGACTACATCTGAGACCTAAACAATCTAGATGACAATCAAAGACCTTCTGTGGCAAGGCCTTTGTAAATGGATCCGCAAGATTATCAGAGGTGGCAATCTTGGTGACAGTCACAACTCCACGTTGAACAATATCTCATATTAGATGATATTTCTGCTCTAAGTGCTTTCCCTTTCTGTGGTTCCTTGGCTCCTTGGACTATGTCATTGCCCCACTATTATCGCAATAAAGCGTAATAGGTGACAGCGACACTGGTGCAACCTTGAGCTCGATAAGGAACTTCTTGAGCCAAACAGCTTCCTTTGCGGCTTCACAAGCAGCCACATACTCAGTTTCTGTAGTTGAGTCTGCAATGCATTTCTGTTTAATGCTCCTCCAACTGACAACTCCACCTCCCAAGGTAAAGAGATGTCCGGATGTTGAATTTCTCGAATCTTTATCTGACATAAAGTCCAAGTCAGTGTATCCCACTGGAATTAACTTACTACCACCATACATAAGCATGTAATCTTTAGTCCTTCTCAAGTACTTAAGAATGTGCTTAACAGCTATCCAGTGTTCTGGACCTAGATTCGATTGATATCTGCTTTGCCGTTATTAACCATGCCAAAGGAAAAGTAGATATATAGTATGGTGCACAACGTTGCATACATAAGACTTCCTACTACCGAAGCATAGGGAACTCCTGCCATGTGATTCCTCTCCTCCGGTGTCTTTGCACACTGGTCCTTGGAGAACGCCAAACCATGCCTGAAAGGTAACAAACCTTTCGTCGAATTATCCATTAAAAACCTAGTTAGCACCTTATCGATATAACCAGCCTGAGATAATCCCATTATCTTTTGCTTATGATCCTGAAAGAGCTTTATTTCAAGAATATAGCTCGTCTCTCCTCGATCCTTCATATTGAAAGTACTAGCTAGCCAACCCTTGACCGTTGACAATGCCGCTACATCATTTCCAATGAGTAGAATGTTGTCAATGTAAAGCACAAGAAAAGCCACCACTTTTCCTTCACATTTCTTGTATACACAAGGTTCATCCAAATTATGTATGAAACCAAACGACTTGACCGCTTGGTCAAATCGAATGTTCCAACTCCTGGACACCTGCTTAAGAACATAATGGACTTTTGCAACTTGCATACCAAGTTACCTTTCCGACCAGCTATGAACCCTTCTGGTTGCTGTACATAGATGTCCTCCTCAAGATTGCCATTCAAGAATATAGTCTTGATGTCCATCTGCCAGATCTCATAATCTAGGCATGCATCAATGGATAAGAGTATTCTGATGGACTTGAGCATGGCTACCGATGAGAAGGTTTCCTCATAGTCAATGCCCTCCCTCTGAGTATAACATTTCGCTATAAGCCTGACCTTAAAGGTCTCAACGTTTCCATCAAATCCACCTTTCCTCTTGTAGACCCACTCACAGCCAATGGGTTTAATATTGTCTGGAAATTCTACAAGATCCCAGACATGATTAGAATCCATAGATTCTAATTCAGCCTTCATAGCTTTAACCTAATGAGCTGAATCAGCATCAGTCATTGCCTCTATGTATATGATAGGATCATATTCTGATTCTATTGAGAGAGCTTCAAAAACTTCTCCTAAGAACATGTATCTATTAGGCTGGATGATAATCCTCCCACTACGATGAGGTACCGGTGCAGAAATGGGTAAAGAAGTGGTATTTTCTTGATTTACATTGTTATCAACTACGGGTTGGACTGAGGGCTCTCCTTCTATCTCTCTCAGATCTATCCTTCACTTAGGTTTATGGTTAATGATATAATCATCCTCCAAGAAAACAGCATTTGTACTAACAAACACTTTCTGTTCTCTTGGATCATAAAAATACCATCCATAAGTACCCTTTGGATACCCTACAAAGTAACATACTTCCGATCTAGAATCTAACTTGCTCATCTTTTCTTTCAGTACATGTGCCGGACACCCCCATATCCGAAGATGTTGCAAAGAAGGCTTGCGCCCTATCCACATCTCCCATGGTGTCCTAGGAATAGATTTCTAGTCATATCTAAAAGAGTCCGATTCCTTCTCTCTGCTACACCGTTCTACTGAGGCATACCAGTTGCAGTCAACTGTGACAAAATCTCATTCTATACGAGGTGATCAATAAATTCATTAGAAAGGTACTCGCCACCTCGTTCAGATCAAATGGCATTGATATGTGTGCCCAATTGCTTATCCACTTCAGCCCTAAACTCTTTGAACTTTTCAAAGGCTTCAGACTTCTGCTGCATTAGGTACACATATCCATACCTAGAGTGGTCATCAGTAAATGTCATGAAATACTCATAATCACCCCTTGCTCTAATATTTATTGGTCCAAAAAAATCAGTCTGAACTAATTCCAACAATGCATTGGTCCTGTTGCCATTTGCAGGAAAGGGCCTTTTGGTCATCTTACCCTCTAGACAAGACTCGCAGACTTTCATTAGTTCAAGAACCAAATCGCCTATGACCCATTCTTTGACTAGTCTGCCAATCCTATTTAGATTGATATAGCCAAGCCTTATATGCCAAAGCCTTGTTGGATTAGTGGAAGGTTCTTTTCTTTTAGATGGTACACTTACCATTGAGTTATTAAGTTCCATACAAGAGTCTTTAAAAATGTTAGGAGTAATCACATACAAGCCATTAGTTTTAATAAAAGAACTATTTCTTTTAATGACAACTTTTATTCCAAAATGAAAAGAATAACCATTATTTGATCAATTTGAAATTGAAATTAAATTACGTCTCATTAAAGGGACATAAAGTTCATCTGATATTTCCCTCACACAACTCCTAGTATGTCATAGAGGAGAGAGAATCGGTCAATTTGGTGTTGGTTAGAGCAATTTTGATGAAGAGATAAGAGGGTTATGAACTCTCAAAGATTTTCTGGCGAGCCCTGATTTCCTAGCAACCTAGCCTCGCTGAAGAAGACAATGAACGGGGTTATAATAATTAATATGGGTCGGGTCAGGTAGGGTAAGTATGTCCGTGTAAACTGGTTGGGTTATAAGAACGGGTCGGTTTATTTGAATTCATGGGTTATATAACTTAAGTGAAACGACATCATTTCGGGCCGGGGGGGAAAGATGGTTTGGGTTTCAATGTGAGGGTCAGTGGGCTAGGTTCGGGTATGGTTTGGGTTAACGGGTCAAAACATTTCTTTAGTATATGCGCAGTATCTATAGACGTATGGATTGGGTCAGAATTTGACCCAATGGGATTTTCGTATAGGTTTAGTTGGTCCAATAAATGGATAACCCATAGTTAATTAGGCTCGGGTCGGTTTGACCCACGAGTTTTCTATATGGACTCTATTGAGTCTGTAAATGGGTTACTCGTTTGACTCGGGTCGGTTCGGGTGACCCGCGAATAATTATTAATCATTTATTAGTTCGTGTAATATTACTAAATAATGTGTTAATCCTTCTTAGTGCCTTAATAATCTGTTTTAAGAATAATCAATGTTTTAAATACTCTGTTAAGTACGATTAGTATTTATATATATATTTAGCTATTTATTTCATATTAATAAATGTTTATAAGTAATTTTAAATGATTCCAAATTATACTAAAAATAGTTTTAAATATCAAAGTAAGTTTTTAAATATTTGGAAATTTTATTTTAAATAATAACTTTATATTCTGATGTTATAAAATATTAATTATACTTATTGCTTATTTAGCCTAAATAAATAATGAGGATTTGTTTTAAATCATAATAATTAGGTATAAAATACCTAATGACCATTTTAAAATATTAGAAAATTATATCAACTTTCTCGAAGACCGAATGTCTTTGTTCTATAAATTATTATTTTTAACGCCCAAGCTTTAGTATTTGTAATACTAATTAATTATTTATAATGGACCCTTTTGATTGTATTTTAAATTATTTAAATATCAAACCAATTCCAAAAATTACGAGAAATATATCACTAGTCTATTTTACGGTCTAGTATTTAATAAGAATATTCATAAGGACCAAATGTTTTCCTAAATTATATCCTGTAATTACAGGACTTCATAGGCTATAATTATGTAACTTAGACTTCAATAATTCATAATAAAGAAATCGTAGCTCAGAAAATTACGCTATCAATTCCCATAATCCTAAAATAATGCCCGATGATGCCAAAATTTGGTTAAAAGAGTAAGAAGAAATAGATAAGAGAGTTTTAGGTGGTTTGGCCCTGTTAATCAAGAGACCTACGTCCACGTTGTGTGTCGGAGCACTTGCACTATAATATGAAAGTCGCCGGGGGTCTTTGGTGAACCAACAAGAGCTTGGAGCTACCAGAGACCGACCGGGTCGAATGTGCCTGTGTAGGTGTGTTGCGATACAATGGTAATTGATCAGTCCCCTTCTATGGGGGTGAGGGATCTCTATTATAGATACAAGAGTCTTGCTCATACAGAGCAAGTAATTTGATATGGCAACATAATCTGATTGCAACTGATTAGTACAAATCATGGAGGTTTCCTAATAGGGTTAGGATACACCCTTCTCATTCCATTAGTCTTCTAGCTGAGGTAGGAAATAGTTTGGAACCTTCTGGGTCAGGCTATACGACATGAACAGCTAGCTGTTAACACGAGAGGGGCCCGCGACGTATTCCCTATTCATTAATGTTGGTCGGGATACACTGGGCAGTTCTGGTTACCATCCCCGGGATCGTCACGCAATAACCCGCAGCTACCACATGACTTAGCATTTCTTACTGAGGTGGTGGAGATACTCTCACTGGAAATTTTTAGGCGTATTAGCTCCCAAGGCTAATATGATGGTTCATCAGATGAGCGCTGGAAATTTTCATTGCTCAGAAAGTAGTCCGGGAAGAAGCTCGGGAAACTATTCGGGTCCTGATTGGTCACCGTGGTCACCCAATACTTGGGCTGATCAGTTGACCCTGTGAGCTTGGAATTGGTTCCTGCCATATGTCAGAGAGTGACTGGTCCAGTTAAGATTTAACAAAATTGGTGTGAATGTAATCAACTAGTTACATCATAACCGAGCCATCATGTCATGCATTAAATGCACACGCCTTTTAAGACACCGCTTAGGCTACCTAAGGTGATAGCTGGCAACATTCTAGCGGGAGTTGCACCGGGTCGTTGGATTTGAGACGATCTGGACCATCCGTGTCGCATATATAAGGGATACTTGTGCATTTTCACTATTCCTGCTGTCACCTCGTGAATCTACCGAGCTGGGAATCAAAACTACGTCGTTTTGATTTCTAATATATCAAATTGGACCCCCAAAATAAATTACAAAAGTGGACTGTTCTGGGGGAGAGTGCTGCAGCGGCACTGGGCCAGTGCCGTGGCGGTACTGCTCCTCCATTGTCCAGATAATGCTGTTTAGGCCCCCTGAGGTTCCGGTATTCGCGAAAAGGCCCTATTTCGTCCGAAATTCACAGAAAATGCATATAAACTCCAAACTGAGGTTGTGATATACCGTTGGAAAGGTATTGGAGTCTATTTCCTATAAACAAATGTTTCAAAATCAGGTCACTTTGAAAAGTTTTGCGGTATTTGCGATAAAAGCTGATTTGATCGCCTTTTCCACCTTCAAAAATTCATAATAAATTCGTTTTAAATCCAGAAATTATGTGCGATATACCGTTGGAAAGCTATTGACCTCTAGTATCCATGAAAAATGTTTGAAAAATGATATGGCGCTCCTGTTCTAAAGTCAAATTTTGGTCAAACTGGTCAAACCTCGGATTCCCGGGAAGTTCTAAAAACCTGTGGGAACTCCCAGGAGCCGACGTTTTCGCTCGATTTTCTTTTAAAACTCATTTGAATACTTTTCACATGTTCTAGAATGATTCCAGAAAATTTGGACGTTTTTGGTCAAACTTGGTCAACCTTGGTCAAACCTTGATTAAACTTGGTCAAACCGTGGTCAAACTGGTCAACAGGGACTTTCCGGGACTTCCGGAGGTCTCTGCGAGCTGACGATTTGGACCAACATAGCATGTTTCCAGAGGTCATTTTTTTTTACTTTTCTTACAACATAGCATGTTTCCAGAACTTTTGGACCAAATCTGGGAGTTTTCGGGCTTTCACATTCTGAGCATTTTGAGAAATATAGCTAACTTCCAAGAGTCCTTTTGAGTCTTTTTCGATCATTGTGAACCACCAAGCTATGGGTCTCCTAAATCTGATAGCCGAAAAAATGGGGTGTCTATAGAGGCCTTCCCAAGCTACGCTCCTGTGTTTGAAATACAAATACCTGAACTAGAAGAAGGAGAAATTGGAGGATTCTTCATAAAAAAGATCCATATTATTAGTGATGGAAACAGGTTCCCAGAGGTCCACTCCGCGGTGGTCAATATCGTCTGCAAAATGAAGCACTTCCCCGAAATGGGATTGGGACGACGCCAACAAGGGATTCATGAGTTCCCTCAGATCAAAGGATAAAAAGGCACTTTTGGATTAGGGTATAAGCCCACTAAAGAGGACATCGAGCTCCAAAAGCCATGAAAGAAGAGAGTGAGGAGTCTCCTACCGCACCGCAAGACCTTGAATGGGCAATTCATCAAAGAAGGGGATGACTTCCCCTACTTTGGTTTTCCTGAACCTTGGATCCATCAGACCACCGGAAAAAGGCACCATGGGCTTGAAATCTTCGCTGACTACGAAAGGCCCCCCTATCAAGATCCGTTCTATGTGGAAGAAGTTGTGAAAACCCCAGAGGAAGATTGGTTGAAGTATCTGGACAGTGAGGCCATCAAGAAGATGTGGGAAGAGCTCGTTGAAGAAAAGGAAGGAAAGAGAGCCAAGAACCAAGATGATCAGCTCATGCTAACTGAGGAGGGTCTGAGCAACCATCCTGTAGACTCATCTGTCTGTGTCTCCCTATCCCTTATTCCCTCGGAGTCTGTATTTCCTATTATCGAGTCGGTATCAAAATCGGGCGATGTGGGCCCATCACTGTCTGATGTAATCACTCCACCTGTCATGAATGAAATGAAAGACCATTCTGCTTACTCCTCTGTCTCTAATACTTATGAGTGCACAGATCCCTCTGAGGATCTCCAAATCGAACTTAAGCAATTAATTGAAAAACCACCTACTTATGAAATAATCGAAGATACTTTACCAATTAACCTAGTTAAAAAGGATAATCCACAAATTGTGCAAATTGGCTCAACGCTAAATAAAGAAGAAAAAGAAAAATTGACTCTCTTGCTAAAAGAATTCAAAGATGTTTTTGCTTGGTCTTACGAGGACATGCCTGGGGTTAACCCCGACATTGTCCAACATCGTATACCCCTCCTCCCCAATTCTAAACCTGTCAAGCAGAAACTAAGGCGCATAAGGCCGGAATGGGCACTGAAGGTCAAAGAAGAGGTAGAAAAATAGTTCAAGGCAGAGTTCATCATTATTACAGAGTATCCGGAAGGGGTTGCAAACATCGTTCTCGTCCCCAAGAAGGACAAAATAGTTCGTGTGTGTGTCGACTTCTGCGATGTAAACAAAGCCAGCCTGAAGGATAACTTCCCGCTTCCCCACATCGATGTCTTGGTAGATAACACCGCAGGACATGAGTTACTATCATTCATAGATGACTTTTTGGGGTACAATCAGATTCTAATGGCACCAGAAGATCGGGAAAAGATGACATTTACCACACCTTGGAGGACCTACTGTTATAGGGTGATGCCTTTCTGACTCAAGAACACTAGAGCAACCTACCAAAGAGCCGCCACCACTCTGCTGTATAATATGATTCACAAAGAGGTGGACGTATATGTAGATGACATGATCGTGAAATCCAAGGATAGAGAAGGGCACTTGGTGGCACTGGAGACGTTTTTCGAAAGATTGCGCAGGTACAAGATGAGGCTGAATACAAAGAAATGCACATTTGGTATGACCTTTGGGAACTCCTAGGTTTTCTCATTACACAAAGAGGGATAAAGGTCAATCCCTCCAAAATCAAGGCAATTCTAGAAATGGTGCCACCACAGAATGAGAAAGAAGTGAGAGGATTCCATGGAAGGATCCAATTCATCAGCCGCTTTATTTCCATGCTCACAACTACATGTGATCCCTTGTTCCGGTTACTGAGGAGAGGAGAAAAGTTCCCATGGGATGACCAATGCCAAGTTGCATTTGATAAAATAAAATCCTACATTCAAAAACCGCCCGTCCTTTCACCACCCACTCCTCACAAGACCTTTTTCTTTACCTATCTATCTCCGAAAATGCCATGGGGTGCATGTTGGCCCAAGAAGGGGAAGTTGGCCACTCTGAAAAAGGCATATATTACCTTAGCAAGAGGATGACTAGGTATGAGCTCAGTTACTCTACCCTTAAAAAAATATGTTGGGCCTTAGTCTGGTACACCCGCCGATTAAGGCACTACATGCTGGCCTTTCCAATTGTGCTCATATCCTGTAAGGATCCTCTAAAATACCTCCTGTAGACACCCCAATTTTGACCAAACGTCGAATTTAGGAGAGTGTCACCTCTAAGTCCAATGGTGATAAGGACCGAAAGATTTGAAGTATTCTAAGCTCTTCAGAAAGTTCTCCAAACGCGATAAAATTTTCACAGAAAAAGAAATACCTGGTATTCAGGAGAATTCAGGAGTGAAAACATCACGTTTGGCAAAGATCCCCAAAAATAAGTTTTTTAGAAGAAAAAGGAGAAAAGAAAAGACCTAAAAGGGGAAGTTTAATGGAAACCGGCACACGGCATTTTTTGCGGTACTCAATGAGTGCCGTACGTACATGTAATTTGTGGTACAATACGTACATGTATGAGGATAAAACAAAAAAAAATGAAAAGTAATTTTGACAAAAACACGGCAATCAGCATTTTGAAACGGCTGTCACTGGGTGTCGCGCGACACTTATTGAATGCCATTGCGGTTGTCACGAAGTGTCGCAGCGGCATTCACTGACTGTCGCAAAGGATTTTTAACTGCCGCCTTCTGTAGTAGTCTGTCTGTTTTCAGAAAGAACGTATTGTACCACCAAATGAGATATTTACACCTGTCTTTTACTCCGAATTCACTGAAAATACCTGGGTTTTTGTCAATAAAAGAAGAGGGATCTTCCTTGGGATAAAAAAAAGAGAGATACCATAATATACCAAGAGATCACTACCACTATAACAACACATATTTGAGAGAGATAGAGAGTTTTTGAGGGCTTGAAGAAGAGCTTGGAAGATCTTCAATGTAGAGAAGCTTTGAGGATAGTTTGGAGGTGATCCTCTAACCATAAGTTGTTTCTTTTCACCCTTTCTTTTAAGCCTCTAATCTTCAAATGTAATACCCTGTATTTTTTTTGTAATATATTATGTGAATAAGACCCTGTATGCTTCTTTTAATACTTGTTTGAGCTTGGCCTTACCTTGGTATAATTTGGATACCAATCGATTGACAAGTTTTCCAATCGATTGCCTTATTTTGGATACCAATCGATTGAACTTTATACCAATCGATTGATTTTATCAATCGATTGACACTTATGCCAATCGATTAGAGGCAGCTGGGCAGATTCTTTTGCTCTAGCTCAGCCCATTTTGGGCGGATTTCTGTTTATAGAAATCAGAGAGAGTGAGAGGGAGAGTCTTGTGTGTGTATTATATATATATACACTCATATATATATATACACATATATACACCTATTCACTCACACACACAGAGAGAGGGATTTAAGAGGAAGAAGAAGAAAAGAAGGAGAAAGAGAAGAGAGAAGACAGAGAACTAGAGAGAGAGGGAGGAAGACCACCATTAAAGCTCCAAGCTTCAATACACGTTCCCAAACACACCCCCTAATCCTAAGGTGAGTTTTAAACCCACTTGGTAGCCTTACATTGATGTTAGGACTTGTTTTAATAAAGAAGAGATGCAGAAACCATGTATTCCCGTTTATATGTTGCTGGACAGTCTTCACTGTGAAGAAGACGAAGTATCAATCGATTTGTAGTCTTACCAATCAATTGACATCTTTCAGGTTCCAATCGATTGGCACTTCATGCAATTGATTGACATCTTTCAGGTTCCAATCGATTGACACTTTATGCAATCGATTGGCATGGATTGTGATCCAATCGATTGAACCTTTTTTCCAATCGATTGACACTACTTTTATACCAATCGATTGAATCTTTTTCCAATCAATTGATGCCACTTTTATACCAATCGATTGAACCTCTATACCAATGGATTGGAAGTTTCAGAATACTATTTTCTTATAATAACTGTTTAGTTGTTTATTTACTATTCAGTATTTCCCAGCATGCTTTATTATTGTAATACAGACATGATAACGAGTTAATGCAGCGTAGGGTCGTAGTAACAACAAGATTAACAAATAATGTTTATAATGTTAGATAACGGAATAGTCGAAATCTTTGGAGTTAATGTTCATTTCATTCAGAGTAGTTGGGCCACATTGGGATTGTCATGTATCGATGATAGAGTTCAACTTAAGTAGGTTTGCTAAGATTCGGGAAATTTGCGTGGGCGGGCTTTGGTCGATCATATGTTCTTAAAAGCGGTAGATAGACGAAGGTGTCTATGACTTGCGGTGAACCGGACCATTTTCCCTAAGATAGCCAGATGATCTAATCATATGTTCTTAAAAGCGGTAGACAGACGAAGGTATCTATGACATGCGGTGGACTGTGATCACTTGTAGACGTCGCTAAATCGTGGCATAGAATGATGTACTGTTGCTTAAAGCATTATATCCCTGACATGCGGTGGACTGTGCATATGTTCTTAAAAGCGTGGAATGGACTAACGTGGTATCCATGACATGCGGTGAACTGTGCATATGTTCTTAAAAGCGGTGGATGAGCAATGGTGTGTTATAGAGTTAAACTACTGTCGAGTCTGTTCCCCTATCAGGACGCGTTGTCGATCTTAAAATGAATAGGATGACAGTAATCGGATCATTGGTTTGATTAAAGGAGTTACCCTTACTGAATTCTAATTTGGTTAATATTTATAACTTGTGATAATATCAATAGTCGATACCCTGTTAGTATTTAACTCACTCGGCTTTCATTAAGCTGACGGCGTTTATGCCGCTGGACATTTCTACGTTCCAGCGCACCCTGGTTATGACTATACAGGTGAAGGGCCTGTAGGAGAAGACTACTATGCCGGTGACGGAGTCCCTGTGGAGGATTTCCCCGACGGAGGTCAGACCGAAGAAGACTACTACGCCGAGGACTACCTCTACGCCAACTGAAGACTAGACTAGAATTGTAGCTAATTGTCTTTACCGTTTTAGAATCCTTTTTGTAGTCAGGCATATGTTGCCTTGGCATTTGTACTTCCGCTGTCTTGTATTTGATTCAAGACTCTGATGTGTTATTAGTAACTTCTGTTGACTTTATGTTACGTTGTGATCAGAACCTAGACTTCATTCTTATTACACTATTACCCTTGTTGCTTAGTACTGCGTGGTGTGGACAATCATGTGACTTCACCCGTCGCTGCCTTTGGACCCAAAAAGGAAATTTATTTTTCTCTATTTTTTCCGTTCCGGGGCGTGACAGGATTTTTGGTATCAGAGCCTAGGTTGTATACCTTTTCGTTCACAGATTGTCCCACACCATCTGGTCCTAGAAACTTGAGATTCTATAGATGAGTATTAAGAATAGTTCTGACTTAAGGTAGTCCCTTTTTAGGTAGCATGGAACCGCCGCTGTTCGTTCCAGACGAGTTTGGAGGACACTATGTGTATGAGAGGAGTATTGCGCCAGCAGATCCACAGTACTACGCCTGGAAGGTTAGGCAGAGAGCTATTGCAGAAACAGAGCGGGACATGCGGATTGAGCAGCAGAGATTTGGGACCCAGGACCCAGAAGTGATACGTCGGGAGATGATCTACCGCAAGGAGACCTTCAAACGCATCAAGGAGGATTCTCTACTGATGTTACGAGACCGTTCTTCATACCAGGTTCTACTTGCAGAGTTTAGAACAGCGCCTCCACCACCCCTGACAGAGCCACCACCCCAGACACCTCCACCCCCACCGAAGGAGGACATGGCTGATGCACCCCCAGTAGATGAGGATCCGGAGGATTATGATGAGAGCGATAGCGACGATGAGCCAGAGGATGACGATGAGGAGATGGAGGATGAGGAGGACGAGGACACCAATGACGAGGAGTCGGAGTATGATCCGGAGGAGGAGGACCCCGAGGACCCAGCCGGTATGGATGTGCCAGTTGGCGTGGATATTGTAGTTGCAGAGGGTTATCTGATAGGGGAGGAGGAGGTACCCGCTGATGATGATGCAGGTGATGATGCAGTAGTACCAGTCTTACCAGGAGGAGTTATAGCACAGTTGGCAGTTGAGTGGGCTGCAGAGATGGCTGCACATCCCCATGGATTTGAGATTGGAGCACCAGAGTTGGCACAGGCTATGGTACAGGCTGAGGCACTTGCAGCCGCATTTGATGCAGCCCAGGCTGACATGGCCGCTGATGCAGGGGATTTGGGAGCTATTGTGGAGCATGATGGACCCGAGCTGATTGAGGATGTTGTGATAGAGGATGAGGACATGATGGATGACGATGATATGGATTAGGATGATGTTTTATCTGAGGTTGCCCCAGAGGACGAGGCTTCCATCTATGGATCCGATGTGGACAACTTTTGAGTCCAGTACCTTTAGGACTTAGACTTTTACGTTTGACTTTAGGACATGTTGTCCACTTACTTTTGACGCTTACATAGACAGCTATAGACCATAGCCTTTTTGTATAGGTAGCCACCAGTAGTGGTCTTGTGTATATCTTTCCTTTTGTTTAGATCTTGTATAGGACCATGTACTACGCGGTACACAGATGATCTGTTGTGTACTCCGCTGTACATCTTTTGGGTATATATATATGGCAGATCGTTTCTCTTGATTATTTCTGTTATCGTCTCATTATTATGTTATGGTTGTGATTTTGATCCATGTTATGCTTTCTGTTAATCAATTATGGTCATATCCCCGTGAAGATTGTCCGCTAATCGTTAGGTCCTTCATAGGTACACCTCACACGGATCACTATGGTGGGACCCACAAGAAACCAAGCACGACTGGGAGCACCCATTCCCGAGGGTATGGACCCAACTAGAGTCTTCGACGCTTTCATGCAACGGATGGAGCACATCGGCGATACCTACAATCATACCACCAACAACAACGGCAACAACCACGTTGTCCCCCCAAGACAGGCAGGCGATAAGCTGTTGGAACGATTTCGTGGCCTGCGACCCGAGAAGTTCGACGGCATGGCAGAGCCCTGGAAATCAGAGCAATGGATACGAGAGTTGGAGCTAATCTTTGAAGCCCTGGAGTGCAGTGAGCTTGACAAGAGACGTCTAGCCGCATTTCAACTGACTTACTCCGCTGCGGACTGGTGGGAGGCCGAGAGAGCCACAATTGGGATCGACGCTGCAAGGAGAATGCCTTGGGAAACATTCAAGACTTGATTTCTCGAGAAGTATTTCCCTGAGGACGAAAGAGACCAACAAGAGAGGAATTTCCTGAGTCTAACCCAAGGAAACTGGACAGTCAAGGAGTATACCACACAATTCGAGCGACTTTCCCATTTCGTTCCGCATATGATAGACACCTCCGTTAAGAAGGTCAAGTGATTTCACCAAGGACTCAACCCACACCTCCGGCACATGATGATAGGCCATCTGGGCCAGTCATTTGAAGGGATTGTCTGTCTTGCTTCAAGTTTGGAAAAGGATGCTTACCCTGTGCAAGGACCACAAGCGAATCGACCTCCACCCAGGACCTTCCAACCAAGGAACTTTCTCGCGCAATCATCGAGGAACAATCAGGGATGGAGACCCCAGACCAACAACTACCAGGGAACCAAGCGTACATGGGATGGGACAAGGAAGCCCCAAGGTAATTTTCCTCGACAGCAGAATCAACAGCGAGGACCACCTCAGGCACAGCCTGCCGCCCAGCGACAAAACACTGATGGATGTTTCAACTGTGGAGTGCCCGGACATATTGCAAGGTATTGCACAGCCCCGAAGACCAACCGCCGTAATGACCTCGTCTGCCGCAACTGTAACAAGCCTGGTCACATAAGTAAGGATTGTCGAGCACCACGTGGAGGCTACTATGGGGCGCCTTCTCAAGGATAGCAAGGACAACAAGGACAGGTTAGGGTGAATGCCATCATCCCTAACAATGCAGGGTATAATGCTGAGGAACAGCAGAACTTGGAAGGTACACTCATTTTATTTCACTATCAAGTTAGAGCTTTGCTTGATACCGGTGCCGCCCGTTCTTTCATAGCTATTAAGATGGTACGTGATTTGGGATTGCTACCCCTAGCACTTGAGCCGACCCTTAATACCGTTTCGCCCTTGGGAGTATCCGTTAGGTTAGGTAAGGTGTGCAAGGATTGTCCCTTGACACTAGAGGATAGAAATCTTCCAGCAGACTTGATAGTCTTGTCATTGTCTGAGTTCGACGTGATCCTAGGAATGGATTGGCTTACTAAGTATGGCGCTAACCTAGATTGTGTTAGTCGGACCATTATCTTTTCGACGACTGGTTGCCCGCAAATCAGATTTCAGTGCCAACCGTTGAGCGACATATTTATCACGAGCTGCCTATCCCCGATTAAGACTTCAAGCACGGAGCTTACTATCAAGCAGATCCCCGTTATTCAAGACTTTGAAGATGTGTTCCGAAGTATCTCAGGACTTCCACCGAAGAGAGAGATAGACTTCTGCATTGAGTTAGCACCCAAAACGTTGCCGATTTCCAAGACCCTGTATCAGATGGCGCCAACAGAAATGTTATAATTGAAGAAGCAAGTTCAGGAACTTGAAGACTTAGGTTTTGTTCACCCCAGTACATCGCCTTGGGGAGCACCAGTTTTATTTGTGAAAAAGAAAGACGGAGAGCTACGACTCTGTATCGACTACAGGGAGCTGAATAAAGTCACGATCAAGAATAGATACCCACTTCCCCGGATAGACGACCTGTTCGATCAACTGCAAGGATCAAGGATATTCTCGAAAATTGATTTGCGTTCAGGATACCATCAATTGCTAGTTCGACCGAAAGACATACCAAAAACTGCCTTCAGGATGAGATATGGACACTACGAGTTTTTAGTGATGTCTTTTGGATTGACTAATGTCCCGGCAGTATTCATGAACCTAATAAATAGAGTATTCAGACCCTATCTAGATCAATTCATTATAGTATTCATCGACGACATTCTAATTTATTCAAGGACGGAAGAGGAACATAAGAAGCATCTACAAATTGCTCTACAGACTCTCAGAGACAATAGTCTGTATGTGAAATTCAGCAAATGTGAATTATAGCTTCAGGAAGTTAAATTCCTGGGACATGTGATATCACAGGATGGGATTTCCGTAGACTCATCTAAGATCGATGCAGTCTTGAGCTGGAACAGACCAACCAACGCGACCGAAGTTAGGAGTTTCCTTGGATTGGCTGGGTATTACCGGAGATTTGTGGAAGGATTCTCTAGAATCTCAGGATCGTTGACAAGCCTGACTAGGAAGGAGACGAAGTACGAATGGACTGATAAACATG
Organism: Hydrangea macrophylla; assembly: GCA_033977485.1. NCBI lineage: Eukaryota > Viridiplantae > Streptophyta > Magnoliopsida > Cornales > Hydrangeaceae > Hydrangea > Hydrangea macrophylla. Next base: position 2,427,655 of record CM066992.1, read on the forward strand.
AGGATGCATTTCGGGAATTGAAAGAGAGACTAACCTCAGCACCCGTGCTTGCGATACCTAAGAGTGGTGAACAATTCATAATCTATAGTGATGCATCACACCAAGGACTTGGTTGTGTGCTAATGCAAGAGGGGAATGTCATCGCATACGGATCAAGACAATTGAAGCCGCATGAGAAGAACTATCTGACGCACGACTTGGAACTAGCTGCAATCGTGTTCGCCCTGAAGATTTGGAGACACTATTTGTATGGAGAAAAGTTCGACTTGTTCTCAGATCACAAGAGTTTAAGGTACCTGTTCTCTCAGAAGGAGTTGAACATGCGACAACGGAGATGGATGGAGCTACTCAAGGACTACGACTTCTCTTTGCAATACCACCCGGGTAAAGCAAATGTTGTAGCCGACGCTCTGAGCCAGAGGCCACGCCTTTTGGTTGCTTCGATTTTGATTAGAGAATGGCGAGCAATGGAGACGTTAGCCAAATTCGACCTTCGACCAGTGGAATCAGGAGAAGGACGACACTTCGGATGTCTTGTTGCACAACCGACTCTCATCAGCCGCATCTTGGAAGCTCAACAGTCGAACAAGGATTTCAAGTTATGGTTTGCTAAGATGTCCGCAAAGGAACCAGAGATATGGAGTATTAGTACGGACGGAGCACTGAGATGCAAAGGTAGACTCTATGTGCCAAATGACGATGGTCTCAGGAAGAACATTCTGGATGAAGCACACAAGTCAAGGATGACTATCCACCCAGGAGGAAACAAGATGTATAAGGACTTGAAGAGAAACTTCTGGTGGGAAGGAATGAAGCGAGAAGTGGCCGAGTATGTATCGCAATGTCTTATTTGCAAACAAGTGAAGGCAGAGCATCAGAAACCACCTGGACTCCTACAACCACTACCGATTCCCCAATGGAAATGGGAGCACATCACCATGGATTTTGTGGTTGGATTGCCAAAGTCTCAACAAAACCACGACGCTATTTGGGTAATAGTGGATCGACTCACCAAGTCAGCACATTTTATCGCCTACAGCATGACGTACCGTGTTGAAAGATTGAGCCGGATGTATCTAGAGCAAGTAGTACAACTGCACGGTGTACCTGTCTTAATAGTTTCAGATCGAGATTCACGCTTCACCGCAGAATTCTGGAAAAGCCTTCAGACAGCAATGGGAACTTCATTGAATTTGAGTTCAGCCTTTCATCCACAGACAGACGGTCAGACCGAACAAGTCAATCAAGTGATGGAGGATATGTTGCGAGCCTCTGTCGTTGAATTCGAGAATTCATGGGAGACGCATCTACCTTTGATCGAGTTTGCCTACAATAACAGCTACCACACGAGCATAGGGATGGCGCCGTTTGAATCTTTGTATGGAAGACCTTGCCGATCGCCGCTATGTTGGGCCGAAGTCAGAGATACTCAACTACTTGGGCCTGAGATGATTCGAGAAACCAGCGAGAAGATCCAGATTGTACGAGAAAAGATGAAGACAGCGCAATCCAGACACAAGAGCTATGCCGACAAACGACGGAAAGATCTAGAGTTTGCAGTTGGAGATCATGTGCTACTCAAAGTCTCGCCAGTTCGAGGTATCGTCAGATTCGGACAGAAAAGAGGCAAGTTGTCGCCGCGATTCATTGGACCGTTTGATATCCTAGAACGTGTTGGGAAGGTTGCTTATCGACTTGCATTACCGCCAAAGATGTCAGGAGTGCACAACGTTTTCCACATCAGCATGTTGAGGAAATGTGCCCACAACCCAACGCACGAGATCAGTTTTGAAGATATCGAGGTGAACGAGAACGTGACATAGAACGAAGGACCAGTGCGTATCCTAGATCTAGGAGTGAAAAAGCTCAGAAATAAGGAGATCCCGCTAGTGAAGGTTCAGTGGAAGCACCATGACGAAGGAGAAGCTTCATGGGAGCTGGAGTCAGAAATGTGAGAGAAGTTTCCATTTTTGTTTTAACCCTGTTCGTTTTGCATTTCGAGGACGAAATCTTTAATGAGTGGTGGATGATGTAATACCCTGTATTTGTTTTTGTAATATATTATGTGAATAAGACCCTGTATGCTTCTTTTAATACTTGTTTGAGCTTGGCCTTACCTTGGTATAATTTGGATACCAATCGATTGACAAGTTTTCCCATCGATTGCCTTATTTTGGATACCAATCAATTGAACTTCATACCAATCGATTGATTTTATCAATCGATTGACACTTATGCCAATCGATTGGAAGCAGCTGGGCAGATTCTTTTGCTTTGGCTGGGGAGAGGCCACGTGAACACTTTCTCTCTATATATACCAGCCCATTTTGGGCGAATTTCTGTTTACATAAATCAGAGAGAGTGAGAGGGAGAGTCTTGTGTGTGTATTTTATATATATACACTCATATATATATACACAATTATACACCTATTCACTCACACACACAAAGAGGGGGATTTAAGAGGAAGAAGAAGAAGGCCAGAAAGAAGAAGAAAAGAAGGAGAAAGAGAAGAGAGAAGACAGAGAACTAGAGAGAGAGGGAGGAAGAACACCATTGAAGCTCCAAGCTTTAATACACGTTCCCAAACACACCCCCTAATCCTAAGGTGAGTTTTAAACTCACTTGGTAGCCTTACATTGATGTTAGGACTTGTTTTAATAAAGAAGAGATGCAGAAACCATGTATTCCCGTTTATATGTTGCTGGACAGTCTTCACTGTGAAGAAGACGAAGTATCAATCGATTGGTACTCTTACCAATCGATTGACATCTTTCAGGTTCCAATCGATTGGCACTTTATGCAATCGATTGACATCTTTCAGGTTCCAATCGATTAACACTTTATGCAATCGATTGACATCTTTCAGGTTCCAATCGATTGACACTTTATGCAATCGATTGGCATGGATTGTAATCCAATCGATTGAACCTTTTGTCCAATCGATTGGCACTACTTTTATACCAATCGATTGAATCTTTTTCCAATCGATTGATGCCACTTTTATACTAATCGATTGAACCTCTATACCAATCAATTGGAAGTTTCAGAATACTGTTTTCTTATAATAACTGTTTAGTTGTTTATTTACTGTTCAGTATTTCCCAGCATGCTTTATTATTGTAATACAGACATGATAACGAGTTAATGCAGCGTAGGGTCGTAGTAACAACAAGATTAACAGATAATGTTTACAATGTTAGATAACGGAATAGTCGTGAATCCTTTGGAGTTAATGTTCATTTCATTCAGAGTAGTCGGGCCACATTGGGATTGTCATGTATCGATGATAGAGTTGAACTTAAGTAGGTTTGCTAAGATTCGGGAAATTTGCGTGGGTGGGCTTTGGTCAATCATATGTTCTTAAAAGTGGTAGATAGACGAAGGTGTCTATGACTTGCGGTGAACCGGACCATTTGCCCTTAGATAACCAGATGATCTAATCATATGTTCTTAAAAGCGGTAGACAGACGAAGGTGTCTATGACATGCGGTGGACCGTGATCACTTGTAGACGTCGCTAAGTCGTGGCATAGAATGATGTACTGTTGCTTAAAGCGTTATATCCCTGACATGCGGTGGACTGTGCAAATGTTCTTAAAAGCGGGGGATGGACTAATGTGGTATCCATGACATGCGGTGAACTGTGCATATGTTCTTAAAAGTGGTGGATGAGCAATGGTGTGTTATAGAGTTGAACTATTGTCGAGTCTGTTCCCCTATCAGGACGCGTTGTCGATCTTAAAATGAATAGGATGACAGTAATCGGATCATTGGTTTGATTAAAGGATTTACCCTTACTGAATTCTAATTTGGTTACTATTTAACTTGTGATAATATCAATAGTCGATACCCTGTTAGTATTTAATTTACTCGGCTTTCATTAAGCTGACGGCGTTTATGCCGCTGGACATTTCTACGTTCCAGTGCACCCTGGTTATGACTATACAGGTGAAGGGCCTGCAGGAGAAGACTACTATGCCGGTGACGGAGTCCCTGTGGAGGATTTCCCCGACAGAGGTCAGACCGAAGAAGACTACTACGCCGAGGACTAGCTCTACGCCAACTGAAGACTAGACTAGAATTGTAGCTAATTGTCTTTACCGTTTTAGAATCCTTTTTGTAGTCAGGCATATGTTGCCTTGGCATTTGTACTTCCGCTGTCTTATATTTGATTCATGACTCTGATGTGTAATAGTTAGTAACTTCTGTTGACTTTATGTTACGTTGTGATCAGAACCTAGACTTCATTCTTATTACACTATTACTCTTGTTGCTTAGTACTGCGTGGTGTGGACAATCATGTGACTTCACCCGTCGCTGCCTTTGGACCCAAAAAGGAAATTTATTTTTCTCTATTTTTGCCGTTCCGGGGCGTGACATCAAACTACTTAGTTTTTTTTGTTTCATTTCTTCTTGTTCTTTATACATCCCTCCTGAGATTCTTAGAGATCCTCAATATCTCTCTTGAAAACTCTTGAGTTTGATCCCTTGATTCCATGTAAGCTTGTGCTTCCCATGGAAGACTTAAGGTGGATCATCTTTTACATAAGGACAAGTGGATGAATCCAAACCCTTACCATGGTTTGAGTTCCCTAACTTGGAGTTCTCATGGAATCTCTTTATATTCCTTGAAGACTCATGAGTATTAGTCATATCTTCATCTCCAATGACCATCAAATGGTAGGAGAAGGTAGTTTGAATCTAAGCCTATCTCCATGGTTTAGATTCATCATGTTGAGATTTTGAGAAGTCTATTCGTACTTCATTTAAAATCTATAAGTATAAGGGTCTTTAGTCTCCAATGACCATCAAATGGTAGGAGAAGTAGTTTGGATTAAGCCCAACTTCATGGTTTAACAGTTGGGGGTCCAACAAATAAAGTTGAACTTGACAATGAAAGTAGTGAGTTCACAACCAGTTTTGATCATAGATTTTTAGTTGATAATTTAACTGTTGGAATTAAGTGAAACCAACGGGAAAGTGTCTATAACTCAAAGTTCTACCACTGTAATTTTTTTTAAGGAGATTTCATGTTTAAAGTGGTTTGGTCATGAGTTTTGTGAAGTCACTACAATCTGTCCAAAGTTTCAGAACAGTAACACTCTTTTGAAATAAGTAAAGAAGAACCTTAATAAAGTATTTGTGACCCAAATTAATTTTTTCTACGTAGATTAATGTGTTAGAAAGTCACCCTAAAAAGAACAAAGTAATTCTGATTTTTTTGCTATTTTTAGAAAATCGTACAAGAACTCTGTACAGAAGGATGTAGAATGCTGAGTGATATCTAGTTTTTGTCCAATTCCCGGAGATCCAATCGTTGAAACTTTGATTTCTTTTTTGGGTTATAAACTAGACACACAGAGGCATCTTGTGTGCAAAATTCATCAAGATCAAACCACGGGAACCATGCTTTTTATTTCTTTAGAGTTATGATCTGCTCTCAGCAATTTCCAGAATTCTGCAATAGTTTTAATCAATCTTATGAATAATGGCTTAGATGATATTTTCATGAGTTAAGGTTCAAAGCATGTTTGAATAATGATTAGTTAAGCTTGAATTCAAAATTTAAGTGATCTAAATCACTGAGTATTTCATAATTTATTCTTGTTCATGTACATGTTCATCCATATGGCTTGACACCTGTAATTAGGACTTATTTGCTCTAGATTTAATTACATTTTATAGATTTAAGCTAGAAATTTAGGATTGTTATTTCTAACTTCATATCTTGCATACCATGTGGACTAACCCTTTGTTTTGTAGCGCTATTAAGGTATGACTTCTTGAATTCCTCTTTAGTTTATTTTAATTTCTTTGATTTTAATTGATTTTCGACTTCAAGCGTAACACCTTAGAATTAGGACTTGCTTTACTTGTATATATGGATTAGAGACTCTTTTCCTAGGTTTTATCTATTTGCATGCATTTGCATGTTTAATATTCGCGCCCGGATCCCGGGTAAGTTCTCTAGTTCCCTATTTGCATATCATATTGCTTGCTACTTGAATTATGTGGTTTTTGAATGATATTCTACCACTTGCAATCTTACACCCTTTAGACATGCTTTTGTAATGTATATTTATACATATGTAATAGTAGAGGGCACATTTAAATTAATAATTCAATTAAAAGGATGTTAAGTAGAGGCTTATCGCGAGATAGGATGAGAAGGGGTGTTTTAGTCCGATGGGCTCCTTCCCTCCTCATTCCATAATCCTCGGACCTAGTTAATCTCTGGTTTCTAAAAGATCAGTTTGCTTTAAAAATGGTTTCTTAATTTTTCCTTTTAAAAAATTAAATGGCGACTCATTTGTTTTTTTTTTCGAAATTTGAAATTTAGAAAAGATTTTCAAGGAAAAGTTGTGGGTAAAAGAAAGAAAATTACGATATCCATAATCTGGCGACTCTGCTGGGGATGGAACCCAAAATCTCTGGTTTCGCAGACCAAAATTTTTGATTTTGGGTTCACTTGAGGATTAGACTTAAAAGCATCCTTTTAATCGAATTAATTAATCTTTGTGTGCCTGTTGCATTTCATTTGCATGTCTAGCCAGTCGATTGCACGGAACTATGACCTTGGAGATTCGGGGCAACCCGGTCCGTCAAGTTATCATGGGACCGTGTGATCACCCTTGATCTCGTACCATGGCTTGGTATATGAAGCCTCCTATCGGATGTGCGTCAAGGGTCCCTTATTTGACCAAAACCCGGCCTTTGCATGATAGCTTCTATAGAACCTTTCAATCTTAGAAAATTAATTCTTGATTAGGATTATGTGCTAGGGAGTTTTGTATGCCTGGAAGGGATTATTTGAGATGATGACGATGCTTGTTTGATGAAGGATGTATAATCTTTTAATCACCTTTTAGCAATTCCTCCTCATGTCCCACGACATTTGGGAATATGCCAGATTTTTTATTATAAGATTACATCTCTTATATTATGCTAGCTAAGCATCATTGATCTTGTATGTATCCGAATTCATGAAAAGTACGGTGATAATCCGATCATGTGATCCTTCTACCCAAAGAATTTTAAATATATCTTTGAAAGCAAACAGATATTTGTCATCTTTATTTCAAAGTATTTAATCACTCTTTCAAAAGCCTTTGGAGTTTACTTTTTTATTAAAATTTCAAATCAACCCTTGTTGAGGTATATTTTCACAATCTCATCTTTGAAGGAAGAACCCAAAAATCTTGGGAATTGTTTTTAGGAGAAATGCTTTTCGAATGAATTTCAAAGCAAAACTTCAACCAGATCATCTTTGTTAAGAAATGTTTTCATTCTCAAAAGTATTCTCAAGAATTGTTTTCAAAAGATTTTATCATCCATGAAATATTGCCTAAATGAATTTCAGAACTTTTCAAAAAAAAAAAGGCCAATCTTTGAAGGGGTAATGAGGATCACAATGAGAGGAGAAGTTGGCGCACTTAACGTGGGTGAGGATTTTATGTGCTTATGTGTTTGTGTTCTAGGATTATGATTTTCTTTTCTTTGACATTTAGAGTAGGCACACACACACACTTGTATTTCATCTGTGTGCCATGTATACGGTGCATGCATTTAGCCACATCAAATCATCAAAGCATTGCATGCATGTAGAATCCAAATTTACACCATCCTCTTTCCAGTCAAGATCAAAGTAATCCAATAGTTCCTCAAAATTCCTTGCCTCCTGAAAATTAATTTTGCATGGGACCCTTTACCTATCTATGTTGAAAGAGTGGAACAACTAGATCCCCTAGTGAGGACACTTCTAACCTTCTTGGGTTGTTTTTCCATGATTTTAGTTAAAATGGCACACAAAGGAAATACTGGGGAAGTAGTAGAGTTAAGGGAAATTGTGGAACAACATGCCGAAAACATGAAACGCATGATGGCCATGATGAAGACAATGGCTTGGCAGCTGCCAGTTGTCAATCCTCCTCCACCTGTTAGGGATGAAGATTGGTTTGATGATCCAGAAAGAGCTAAAATGCCGAAGGCAGAAAAGGAAAAGATAGAGAAAGAGAAAATAATGGGTGAGAAAGTAGAGAAACTTGAAAGGGTAGTCCTCAAGGCTCAAGGAGTTGACACGTTTTTGCTTGAAATAGAGGGATTGTATGAAGGGGTGCGGAAAATGTTGCCTGTCGGTTTCAAGATGCCGATTTTTGATAAGTTTGATGGTACCGGTAATCCTCGCAGTCATATACGGGTGTGCATTGGGGCTTTCCAACCCAGTGGTTTGAGCACTACGATGATGGCTATTTTGTTTCAACAAACTCTAACCGGAGCTGCCCTGGCATGGTACCTCACGATCGAGCCAAGTAGAACTAGGATCTGGGAAGAAGTAGTAAAGTTGTTCGTGGCCCAATATGAATACAACCAAAAGATAGATGTGACAGTCCGAGATTTGGAGACCACTAGACAGGAATATGAGGAATCATTTGCTAAGTTTTTAAGTCGATGGGAGGGGTAAAGCAGCCAAAATGGTTCAAAGGCCATCCGAAAAAGAGCAGATTAGAATGCTAATGAAAAATTTACAGCCGGTTTACCAAGAGCAGATGAGGTTCCAATCAATCAACACTTTTGCTGAGGTTTTGATGTAGGGACAAGAATTGAAGACGCAATCCGTGAAGGGGTAATCAAAAGAGAGAATCAGGCGAACAAATATGTGGATCCAGGATCCGATGTTAACACTTTGGCACAACCACCTCAACGGAAGGGTCATTATCAAAAACGTAATCAGTTAAGGTCTAATCAGGGTCGACATAGAGAGGCCTCCGAATTTGGAATACCGTTGAGTTTGGCATTAGAACAGGCAATAGAGAAAGGATACTTGAAAAGGTTGGATCCATAACCCGTGCCTGATCCCATCCCAAAAGGATAAAACACTGAACAATATTGTGCTTATCACCAGATGTTGGGTCATGATACTGACCCTTGTATGAGGCTGAAGCATGAAATTCGAAGGCTGATTGAGAAAGGGATTATGACACATGCTGTTGGGGAGTGATGAACTTGAAGGTTCAAATGATGATAGTGGGGTGATAGTGTTTGGGAATACTGTTGTTGAAGCGAATGTGGATTATCTTGGGGACCCAATAAATCGAAAATCATCTGTGACACTCCAATTGAGACCGAATCTAGTCTAGTATGGTCCATGATTGAGTCATGTCAACTAGGAGTCAAATTTCAGTCGAGTCTTCAGGTCAGTCTGTTATCAAGTTTATTTTCAAGTCTTTTTTGTCAAGTCGAGTGATGTAATCCTCCTAGTTGAATAAAATGTCAGTTTTTTAAATGTGCATAGTTGTGAATAAATGGATCAAAAATGGAAGAAAACAAAAATAGAATCATCTTCAAATGATGTTGGAAGATTTCTTTGTTAATAAATCGTTGCATTGAAAAGGATCCCCAAGTGATCAAAGCAAATTTTGTGTCAAAACCAAGGAGGAGTAGAGAATTGACTAGCTTTACTTTAAGAATTTAAAGATGCTCTTGCTCAATTTTGAAAAGATAAACTTGGAACTTGAGGCTTGCTCACCATCCAAATACCAAGCCTAAAAGATGAGCCTACAGTCCAAAGCCATAAACTTGGTCCTTGGTGGTAGCCAGATATTTTAAATGAACTTCTTCTTCCAAAAAAAAAAAAGGGAAGAGAGAAAAGAAAGAGCTCTTGTAGACACCCCAATTTTGACCAACCATCGAATTTAGGAGAGTGTCGCCTCCGTATCCGATGATAACAAGGACCGGAAGATTCGAAGTATTCCAATCTCTTCAGAAAGTTCTCTAAAACGCGGTAAAATTTCACAGAAAAGAGAAAATACCAGGTATTTAAGAGAATTCAGGTATAAAACACAATTTTCGGAAAATATCCTCAAGAATCATTTGCTTTAGAAAAAAGAAAAATCTAAAAGGGGGAATCTTAGTTAAAAACGGCACACGGCAGACTGCCGCGGCACTCAGTGAGTGCCGCACGGCAGTCACAGAGTGCCGGGCCGGCATTCACCAAGTGCCGCCAGCAATTTCTGAATGCCGTTCACTTTTAAAGTCTGCATTTTGCAGAGTAATTCGTATGCGTATGCGAATAAGAACAAAAAACTGATAAAGTAAGACTGACAAAAAACGCGGCAATCCATTAATTGTCGCGGCACTTGATGAATGTCCCGCGGCAGTCGCGTAGTGCCGCGACGGCATTCATGAACTGCCGCGGCGGCATTCGCGGACTGCCGTGACAGTTTCTGGACTGCCGTGCTGGGCAGCAGTCTGCATAATTTCAGAAAGTATACATTGTACTACAAAATGAGAGAATTACACCTGTTTTTTGCTCCGAAATTCACCAAAAATACCTGGTAATTTTGCCTATAAGAGAGAAGGAGAGATAACACAAGAGGGACCACTACATCAACATATTTTGGAGAGAAAAGAGAAGAGAGTTTAGAGAATTAAGAAGAAGAGTTTGGAAGATCTTCAAAGAATACTTTGAGGATAATTTAGAGGTGATCCCCTATGCCTTAGATTGTTTGTTTACTCCCTTTTTTTTGGACTTCCAATCCTAAAATCTCTTGTTATTTTTGTTTGTCAAGCAAGCTTAGGAGTTTCTATTTCTAATTCTCCCTTCAATTTTCTTATATATGTTCTTCTCTTGAGAGTCTTGGAGATCTTCAATATCTCTCTTGATCTCTTGAGTATGATCCTTTGAACCTCATGTAAAGCTCATACTCTACATGAGAGTCAAAATTTGATCATCACTTTGTTTTATATAGTTGGATCCAAGTCCATGCCCATGACTTGGATCCTCTAAACTTGGTATTTAATGAAGTCATTCCCTTGTTCTTCTTGAAACTTAGGAGCATTAGTCATGTCTTTGTCTCCCATGACCATCAAATGGTAGGAGTAATAAGTTGAATTCAAGCTTTGGTCTATAAAGTTTGAGTTCATTGTTTGGAATTTTGAGAAGTTTCTTTCATACTTCATCAAAATCCATAAGCATAAAGTGATTTTTAGTCTTCAAGGACCATCAAATGGTAAGAAAAATAGTTTGGTTTAATCTCAACTTCATGTTTTCAATAGTTGAGGTTAACCAACAAAGTTGAACTAGCAAAATGAAAACAGTGGATTCACAAACTGTTTTCAATCAAATATTTTTAGTTCGAAATCTAACCGTTAAAATCAAGTGAAACCAACGGGAAAGTGTCAATAACACATCGTTTTACCACTACAATTTTTGTTTTGGTAAGATTTTATGCTTAGAATGGTTTGATCATGAGTTTTGTGAGACAACCACAATCTGTCCAGAATTTCAGAATAGTTTCAGAACAGCAAACCGGTTTTAAAATTGATAGATCAGAGATCTAACCAAGTTTTCATGACCTCTAATAATTTTTTATAAGAACTTTAATGTGGTAGAAAGGTTCTCTGAAACGAATGAAGCAATTCAGATTTGTTTGCTATTTTTAAAAAATCATACAAGATCTCTGGACAGAGAGTTGTAAAATCCTGAGTGAGGTCTATTATTTTCTGTATTCCTGGAGATCGAACCATTCAAACCTTGATTTTCTTTTTGGGTTAGAAACTAGACTCACAGAGGCATAACATATCCCAAAATCATTCAGATCCAACCTTCGGAAGTAGTTTATTGCTATTTTTGAACATCTGGTCTGCTCTCTGTAATTCATAAAAAACTGCTACTATTTTTGTCTAATCTTATTTATTTCAACTCAAATGGTCTCTTAATGCCTTAGGACCCAAATCATACTTTGAATAATGATAACTCATTCATTAGCTTAAATCCAGAGGCTAAGTGACCCAAATTAGTGAATAAATCCATGTTTCATCCTTGTTTACATTCACTCATTCATGTACATCTAATACCCATAATTAGAACTAGTAATTGGATAAAGTTGGATTTCATTGCTTGCTAGGTATAAGCTAGAGAATTAGGATTGATTGTTTGATATCATATTATTATTATGTGAAGCATGTGGACTAACCCTTTTGTTTTGTAGCGCTATTAAGGTATGATTTCTAGGACTCCTCTTTAGTTTATCTTAATTTCTTGATTTTATTGATTTTTCGATTTAATGCGCGACACCTTAGAATTAGGAGCTTGTCTTATATGTATATATGATTAGAGACTTCTTTTTTAGGATTTTCTTTTGTTTGTATGCATCGCACGTTTCCCAAGTAAGTTCTCTCGTTCCCTATTGCATACCATATTGCTTGTTACTTGAAATATGTGATTTATGAATGATATTTTGGCCATTAGCAATTTTACACCCTTTGGACATTTTTTGTAATGTATACGTATATATGTATCAGTTGAGGGCATGCTTAGATTAATAAATTTGATTAAAAGGATGTTGAGTAGAGGCCTATCGCAAGATAGGATGAGAGAGGGTGTTTTAGTCCGACGGGCTCCTTCCTTTCTCATTCCATAATCCCCGGACCTAATTAATCTTTGGTTTCGCAAAAGATCAGTTTCCTTTTGAAATGGTTTCTTAATTTTTCCTTAAAAAAAATTAAGTGGCGACTCATTTGTTTTGAAATTGAAATTTGAAAAGGATTTTAAATAAGAAAAGCTGTGGGTAAGAAAAATGCGATATCCACAATCTGGCGACTCTGCTGGGGATCGAACCCAGAATCTCTGGTTTCGCAGACCAGAATTCTGATTTTGGGTTCACTTGAGGATTAGACTTGAAAAATGTCCTTTTAATCAAATTAATTAATCTTTGTGTGCCTGTTGCATTTCACTTGCATGTCCAGCCAGTCGATTGCACGGAACTATGACCTTGGAGGCTCGGGGCAACCCGGTCGGTCAAGTCATCATGGGACTGTATGATCACCCTTGATCTCGTACCATGATTTGGTATATGAAGCATCCTATCGGGTGTGTGTCAAGGGTCCCTTTATTTGACCAAAACCCAGCCTTTGCATGATAGTTTCTGTAGAACCTTTCAATCTTAGGAAATCAATTCTTGATTAGGATTATGTGTTAGGATGTTTTGTATGCCCGGAAGGGATTACTCGAGATGATGACGATACTTTCTTGATGAAAGATGAATAATCCTTTAATCACCTTTTAGCAATTTCTCCTCGTGTTACATGACATTTGGAGAACATGTCGAACCTTGATTATAAGATTATACTTCTTATATCATGTCTAGTTAAGCATCATTGACCTTGTATGCATCCGAATTCATGAAAAATACGATGATAATCCGGTCATGTGATCCTCCTACCTAAAGAATTTCCTCTTTCCAAAGTTTTTTTATTCATTCACTCTTTCAAAGAAATACAAAAAAACAAAAATCTTTCTTCTCCTTTCGAATCGAAATTTCCTTTGCAAAGAAATAAATTCAAAAAATCTTTGAAGTTATGAATTTTAAAGAAACCAAAACATCTTCTAATAAAAGATTAAGAATCTTTGAGAATCATTTTTGAAAAAAACTCACCTCTGAGAGGGTAGTAAGGATCACAATGAGAGGAGAAATTGGCGTACTTGACATGAGTGAAGATCTTATGTGATTATGTGCTTATGTGTTAGGATTAGGATTTTTCTTCTTTTTTGGCATATAGAGTAGGCACACACACACACATGCATTGCATTCGCATGATATACAAAATAAAAGTTTTTGTTAAAATAAAGGTAAAAGGTCTTCTAAAAAAATTTAAAATTCACTGTAGGAGCGAAAATAGCAAATCAAACGTGGTTTAGGGACCCCACAGCAAGGCTAGTAAGGAGAGGATGTGCTGACATGGACGAAGAGAGAAACAACGAAGAAATGTCCAGTTTAAGGGTATTAGTCGAACAGCAAGCGGAACAGATGAGAAGACAGGCCGAGAACATGAACCGCATGATGGGAATGATAGAAGAGTTGAATCGCCGACCACCATAAATGAATCCGCTTGTTATGGACCCCCCTTTGGGAGGAGGGGACGGGGATTGGTTCGACGATCAGGAAGCACAATGGAATGACGCACTAAGGGCCAACAGGGACAGAGAAAAAGATGAGAAGGAGAAGCTGCTGACTGAGAAGATAGAAAAGTTGGAAAGGGTAATGCGCAAGGCTCAGGGAGTAGATACCTACCTAATGGAACTGGAAGGGTTGTATGACGGAGTACGCGAAACACTGCCAGCCGGGTTCAAAATGCCAGTTTTTAATAAGTTTGATGGCACCGGGAATCCCCGCAGTCATATCTGGATGTGCATAGGAGCTTTTCAGCCTAGCGGTCTAAGCACTACCATGATGGCCGTTCTATTTCAGCAAACCTTAACAGGAGCGGCTCTATCGTGGTACCTTACACTTGAGCCAAGCAAAACCAGAGTTTGGGAAGAAGTCGTGAAATCGTTTGTGGCCCAGTATGAGTACAATCAAGACCTGGACATCACTGTTCGAGATCTAGAAACAACCAGGCAAGGGAACAAAGAATCGTTTGCTGAGTATCTGAGCCGATGGAGAGGGAAAGCCGCAAAAATGGTACAGAGGCCATCAGAAAAAGACCAAATCCGAATGTTAATGAAAAACCTACAGCCAGTCTATCAAGAGAAGATGAGGTTTCAATCAATCAACACTTTTGCCGAGGTGTTCGATGTGGGAACCAGGATAGAAGACGCGATTCAAGAAAGAGTGATCAAGAAAAAAGAACAACCAAACCGGTATCGGAGGCCCAGTTATGGATCAAATGGAGGGCATTCAGGGGGTCACTCTGGCCCCACCGATGTCAATTCACTTAGCGAGCCGGAAAGAAAATTTGATATCACCAGAAACCAGCCAAGAGGAGGAGGGGATAAGCAACCAAGAAAATTCTCAGATCTGGGAGTATCATTGTCAACCGCTATTGAAAGGCTGTTAGCAAAGGGGCATCTCCGTCAGTTGGAACCACGACCTCTGCCAAGTCTTCTTCCGCCAAATTTCCAAGGGGACCTCTTCTACAAATTTCATCACCAAAAGGGCCACTCGACGCATCGATGCATGAGGTTAAGGCATGAAATCCAAGACCTCATTGACAACAAAGTGATATCCGAACCGCCTGTCAAAGCCCCCAATGTCACCAAGAATCCTCTGCCAAACCATCGTGCCGTGCCGCCGCCACGGGGCCTTTATTTCTTGGAGATAGAAGAAGCAACCTTTGATCCATCTAAGCTAATCACTAAGTCTGGGGCACCAAGAAAACCATACCTGCTGCATTAGGACTCAACAATCTGTGCTTTGGGGGATCAGCTAAGGGAAAATGAAATGGAAAAGTCAGATTGGTGGATCCAAGAGGGCGACAAGCAAGACGTAAGCCAGGTGGAGGATGACCTTTGGTACGAAAGCGACAAGGAAACAGAGGTGTTAGAGAGTATTTTGAAAGTTAATTCGGAAACCAATAATCTATGGATGAGAGAAGAAGTCAGTCACTTGACCCGGTCAGGCAGACACTTCAAGCCGCACGAACTAGAAGAGGATCACCCGGGGAGGGAACTGGAAAAAGGGAAAGGGAAGGTGAATGAAGAAGAAGAAGAGGATAGGGTTTTAAGGCAGATGAGGAAAACGCAAGCTAACATCACTAGCTGGGGATTGCTGATCGCCTCCAAAAAACACAGGCAGGCAGTCTTGGATGCTTTGAACCAATCCGATGTCTCTATCGATACAGCGCCGGAAGACCTTGTGGGGATGATCAGTAGGATCCCGGCTCTAGCTATTACCTTCTCGCTCGACGACCTACCTCCCGGAGGGCCCGTGCATAACAAGCCTTTGTATGTCACTGTCGAATGCTTGGGTAACACTGTGCCTGCCTGTCTAGTGGACAATGGATCAGCCTTAAACGTGTGCCCGTTTCGAACTGCCAAGAGCATGGGTTTGGACGAATCAACTTTCATGCCATTTGAGCAAAGGGTGAGAGCATACGACAACACTCAGAGAACTGTCATGGGCATAATTCTCCTTCACCTCGCTGTCGGTCCACTTGAGAAGGAGGTCGAATTTCAGGTCATCGACATTCCTGCATCCTTCAACCTGCTACTTGGAAGGCCGTGGTTAGACAGTTTGGGCGCCATACCATCGACAATCCACCAGAACGTCAAATGTGTTTCGAAGAGCAGGGTCTGTGACATCCTCGGGGATAGCTGGGTTCGTCCGTCTGAAGCTTCATCAAGCGCACCGGTCTTAGAGGTACAGCTGCAAGAAGAGGGGACAGGTCTGGGGGGATTCGAGTTCATTAACACGTTGGAAGAGGGAAAGCCACGAGAGTTCCTACCGTTTTATTTTGATCAGCATGCCAGTCCCGTGGTCGCAGGGATCATGAAGAAGATGGGCTTCTTTCCGGGGTTAGGATTGGGAAAGAACCTTCAAGGCCTGCCTGAGTTTCCAAGAATTCCTACTCAGACTCACACTCACGGCCTGGGGTATCAGCCAACGAAGAAGGAACTAAGGGCAAAGAAGAAGGCTTTCGATGCGCCACTAGACCCTTACCTCAAGACGCTCAATGGATACTTCATGAAGGAGGGAGAAGACTTCCCTTTCTGTTGTTTCCCAGAGCCATGGGTGGACCAGAAGGACAAGCGCTTAAAGCCAGGGTTCGAAATCTTCTTCTCCCACGAATTCTCCAAACACAAGGATCCGTTTCTGTAAGTGCCTGAAAAGCCTATTACTGTCGACGATTGGATCGGTGTACTAGAAGGACCGGTCATGCCGAATCTGTTGGGCAAAGAAGGGGTCGAAGGAAAAGGGGAAAAAAACAAGGGTTTGGAGGTCAAGGCCGAGGAAGGGAATCTTGAGGATGTGCTGGAAGAGGATGCGCTGGAAGAAGAGCTGGAACTAGAAGAGCGAGAGAAGACAGACATCGGAGGACTGCCAGGTTGCGTCACTTTGGAGCTCAAGCAAGGAGCCAACAAGGAGTGGGTCTTTGAGTCTAATGATAAGTATCCCCCTCACCCAGAGTCTGGAATGGCCCAAATGAGGCGTCTTACTATTGTTATGTCTGTTGTAATCACTCCTAACAAAATCAATGAAAGTATGACTGATTCCGCCTACTCGAATGCGCTTAATGAATGTGATGATCATGGAATACCTAATGAATTGCAAAAGCTAATTGACAAAGAATCTGCATGTAAAATCATTGAAGACACTCTAACGATTAATCTAGGAAATGAAGATAATCCTCAAAATGTCTTTATCGGCTCAACACTTAGCAATGAAGAAAGCAAAGAACTAATCAATCTATTAAATGAATTCAAAGATGTTTTTGCATGGTCTTATAATGATATGCCAGGTATTGATCCAAAGATAGTCCAACACCACATCCCTCTCTTTCCCAATTTGAAACCCATAAAACAGAAATTGAGGCGAATGAGGCCAGAATGGGCACTTAAAGTAAAAGAGGAGGTTGAAAAGCAACTAAAGGCTGGATTCTTGATGGTCACCGAGTATCCAGAATGGATTGCCAACATTGTACATGTCCCAAAGAAGGATGGTCGTGTTAGGGTTTGCGTTGACTTTCGAGATTTAAACAAGGCAAGCCCTAAAGACGATTTCCCATTACCCCACATCGATGTGTTGGTCGATAACACTGCGGGACATGAGCTTTTATCTTTCATGGACAGATTCTCTGGGTATAATCAAATCCTCATGGCACCCGAGGATAGGGAGAAAATCACATTCATCACTCCATGGGGGACATATTGTTATAGGGTTATGCCATTCGGACTTAAGAATGCAGGTGCGACCTATCAAAGGGTTGCCACCACTTTACTGCACGACATGATCCACAAGAAGTGGAAGTGTATATGGACGATATGATTGTGAAGTCCAAAGAGAGGGGAGGGCACCTAAAGGCTTTGAGAAAATTCTTTAGGAGATTGAGGGAGTTTAAGATGAGGCTGAACCCGCAGAAATGTACCTTCGGAGTTACCACAGGAAAGTTGTTAGGGTTCCTTATTACCCAGAGGGGGATCGAAGTAGACCCAGCCAAGATAAAAGCCATAACCGAAATGAACCCACCCAAAAGTGAGAAAAAAATGAGAAGGTTCTTGGGGAGAATACAGTTCATCAGCCGTTTCATTTCCAAACTCACCTTGACCTGTGATCCATTGTTCAAACTGCTTAGAAAGGGAGAAAAATTCAAATGGGACGCCCTTTGCCAACAAGCCTTCGACAGAATCAAAACCTACCTCCAGAACCCCCCTGTCCTATCACCACCATCACCCGGGAAACCGTTGTTGCTTTATCTCTCCGTATCCGAAGATTCGATGGGATGTATGTTGGCCCAAGAAGGAGAAGAGGGGCAAGTGGAAAAGGCCATTTATTACTTGAGCAAGAGAATGATCGGATACGAGTTGAAGTACTCACCCTTGGAAAAAGCCTGTTGGGCCTTAGTCTGGTGTACCCGTCGCCTTCGCCACTACATGCTAGCATTCCCTGTGATCTTGATATCCCGAATGGACCCACTAAAATACCTATTTGAAAAACCCGTCTTGACCAGTAGGATTTCCCGTTGGACCATGATGCTGGCTGAATTCGATATCAAATATGTCACTGCCAAGTCCGTGAAAGGGAGGGCTGTCGCCGAGTTTTTAGCCGATCTCGCTGTGGAATCCAAGGACGAAGGAGAATTCAAGTTCCCAGATGAGGGAATATTGAAGGTGAAGGAGGAGTTGTGGAAAATGTACTTTGATGGAGCAGCCAACCAGTTAGGTGTCGGAATCATTCTCATAGCACCCGATGGGACCCCTACCCCATTAGCTGTCAAACTCAAATACAACTCAACCAACAATACCACGGAGTACGAAGCCTGCATAATTGGGATGGAAGCGGCCTTGGCTTTGAAAGTCGGACGGATTGATGTCTTCGGAGATTCCAATTTGATCATATCCCAGGTCCGGGGAGATTGGAAAGTAAAGCATGAGAAACTGAGACCTTACCATGATTACCTGGAAAGTCTGAAAGCATAATTTCAAAAGATTTCTTTTTACTACCTCCCTCGTGAAGAAAACCAATTAGCCGACTCATTGGCTACCTTGGCCTCGATGATCCAAATCCCCTCCAAAACTAGCATGATCCCGCTATCCATAGAAGTAAGAAAACAACCGTCGTTTGGAATGGTCGCGGCTGTGGAAGACGAAAAGGAAGTACCATGGTATGAAGATGTGTGGAAGTTCATTAAAGAAGGAGAATACCCCGAGGGAGCCTCAGAAAAGGATAGAAAGGCAATTCGGCGGTTCTCCGCTCAATTTGTGATCTATACAGGTAAGTTATGGAAGAAATCCTACACCGGGTACAATCTAGAGTGCCTATATGGAAGGGAAGCTAAGAGAATGATGGAAGAAATTCATGAGGGAGTGCGTGGGCCCCACATTAATGGGCACATGCTAGCGAAGAAGATCATCCGACAGGGATACTATTGGACAACCTTGGACAAAGACTGTTGTGAGTATGTTAGAAGATGTCACAAATGCCAGATTCATGCAAATCTAATGCACACCCCGCCGTCACAGCTCTATAGCATGACCACCCCTTGGCCGTTTTCCGTATGGGGGATCGATATCATTGGTGAGATAGTTCCGAGGGCTTCCAATGGGCACCGGTACATAATCGTGGCAATCGACTATTTTACAAAGTGGGTAGAGGCAGCCTCGTATGCAACTTTGAAAGCCAAAGATGTGGTAAGTTTCATCGTGAAAAACATAATCTGCAGGTACGGGGTCCCGAATGAGTTTATCTCCGATCATGGCAGTCATTTCCAAGGAGAAGTCATCCCGCTCTTGGAAAGGTATAAGATCACTCGTCACCAATCATCCCCGTACAGGCCGCAGATGAACGGAGCAGTAGAGGCGGCAAACAAAAATGTTAAGGCAATCCTGGGGAAGACGACGGATACATATAAGGATTGGCATGAAAAGCTGCCATTTGCTTTGTGGGGGTACCGGACCTCGGTCAGAGCTTCAACAGGTGCTACATCGTACTCATTGGTCTACGGAATGGAGGCTGTCCTCCCAATTGAGGTAGAAATACCCTCTCTCAGGGTCTTGGCAGAGTGCGAAGTAACCGAATCAGAATGGGTACAAGGAAGGTATGAGGAGTTGATGTTACTCGACGAGAAGAGGCTGGCTGCGATCAACCATACTCGGGGGTACCAGAAGAGGATAGTCCGTGCTTTCAACAAAAAGGTCCGCCCAAGGAAGCTTGCTGAGGGTGACCTTTTCCTCAAAGAACTGAAAGTGCCTGTTTATGACCCAGAGGAAAATTCAAACCCAACTGGGTCGGGCCGTACATCATTAAGACTCTCCTTTCCGGAGGAGCGGCTTATCTTATGGACCTGGACGGGGTTGAATTTAAACAACCAATTAACCTCGATCACCTCAAGAAGTATTTTGCTTGAAACCTTTTTTTTCGAAACCTTTTTTTTCAAAGCCTCCTACCTTGATGAACTACACTTGACCTGATTCTCGCTAGGGGATACGTAGGCAACCTACTTGGTTCGGTCACTTAAATAAAACCGCCCGAACGGCGTCTTCCTTCATATCTTGAACCGAACTACTCGGGACCTGACGCCCACTCAGGGATAAGTAGGCGGGCTCTCCAAAGTCCTCGGTCTACTCAAAAAAAAAAATTCGTGCTAAACTAGGGGCAAACTGGCGTTTGCCCAGAACTACTTCGAAGCCCTAAAGCCAGGGGCAAACTTCGTTTGCTAGCCGAAGAACCCAGGTATCTGTCTGAAACCCGTCTTTGGATCTCTTGGCTATCAAGATACATACTATAAAGAAACAAATGAGAGTTCATGGTATAGAAAGAATGAAGCCTAAAGCTAAATTCAAAGCAAGGTAAAGAGCCGAGAAAAGACATTTGAAAGTAGAATTCTTCATAAAAGATTAATTGAAGGGGAGGAACACTTTGATTGAACATGTTAGAACTTTCCTAAAAGATAACACCACTTTTTGAAGAGAAAATTAAGAAAAATCACATTCAAAAGCGTAAACAAAGAGTAGACAGGGTCTGTCAGAAAGTTTTTAGCAAGCTTTTCCTTGTTTTCGTCTACTTTATTATGCATGTGTCCGTCAAGCTCGCCTCGCAACCAAGGCTTGGATCTCTAGGAGATATTCGGTAGTAGTCGCAGTCAGAGCAGGAACCCTCAGGAAAGGAGCATCCATTCTACTAGGCCAAGCCTCCATAAAAGCCTTCACAATAGAAGGACGCAAAGGGGACCCCCTGGTGAAATCTGCAGTCACAGATTCGGTAGCATCTTGCACAAGTCCAAACTGACGGACAACTCGGTCAGGAATGTAGAAAGTCGTAGCATGCAAACTCGGCAGCCAGATGCCAGGTCGCCCAGGGAGGCGTACAGCAACAGAGCGACAGATCCACGACGGGCAAACCCAACAGATGTCACTAGAAGAGAGGCCCTGAAGTCAACCAAGCCACGCGTCGGTGGACTGAAACAGGCTGTGAATCTCCATGCGATCATAAGGAAGTGACCCACAGAGATGGGAAGCATGAATGAAGAGGTCCAGACGCTCCATGAGCCAAATTTGCAAGACAAAAGGTGCCCCAGCAGATAACATGACCCCAGTGGCATGAGCATGGCCCAATCCAATCAGAGTTTCACCAAGGACTAGCATAACAGCACTTTTCATCTCCCGCAAACCGCAGGCGATGGGTATGAGAGTGTCCGAAGATGATCGAAAGAGAAAGTAAGAGAGCATAGCAATCGACAAGGCACTACGTCGAATGATCTGATACTCACCATCGTAAGGGTCCCCTATGGGAGCATAAACAGAAGAAAGGCGCTCAAAGTCAATTTGCCTGTCATGAACAAAAGATCCTGCCGCATTCTGAGACATGTGGAGAAGGGTGGCTAAGTCCCAAACATACCCGGCCTGAATCTGAGGAACCATCAATTCAGTAGAAGGATCCATGTGGAGAATAGCACTAAACTCGTCAAATAAGGGGCAAATCTCCTGAGAGCCAAAACGAAAGACATTGAGAGCAGGATCCCAACATTGGACGGCGGCGCGAAGTAGACCCTCATTTAGATTCATCTGTTGGAAAGAGAAGAGATCGTTTAGTCTGAAGCACTCAAAATTGAGCTTGTCAATGCCAGAGAGAGTATCCATCCATGGGAAGAGGATTTGAGAACTAATGGGGGCCATTTGGAGAGGAAATGAGAAGAAATGAGAAGTGTTTTGCGGAACATTGAGAATGAAGGGATATAAATAGAAGAATAAGGCTGTCTACCTACCCGCGACACTCGATAAAGTGCGGCGGCACTAGATGAGGTGCCGCGCGGCAGTCAGTGAATGCCGTTACGGCACTTACTGACTGCCGTTGCGGCTCTCACCGAGTGCCGCGGAGACCTAACCGAGTGCCGTTCTGAGTTTTTCATTGGCCAGGATCTGTTTGTAACACGATCAGCCCACCTGCAAACAGATAACTAATTGAGAAGCAATAAAAACGTGTGCATCATGCAGCACGTACAAATACATTCATTCATTCATTCATTCATTCATTTCATTTATTTGTACATTCCAAAAGATAAAAGAAACAAGAGCATTCAAAGATAAAATAAAGACGGGATCAAGCCATGATCCCACATACGGCAAGAATTGGACAAAGCTATGGTCACACATACGGTGAAAAGCAATAATGTAATAATAAAAGTATTAGGAATGCCTATCCTACCAACTATCAGGGAGCAGCCATCAAAATAAAGCATATGTGTATATATACAGTCATCCACCCAAATAAAAATCCTCTCAAAAAAACAAAAAAATGATAAAAGCAGGATCAGCTCCGACCCCGACCCCGGCCGCGAGTCTGACGAGTCGTGCGCCTAAGAGGCTCCTCCTCTGACTCGGTCCCGCTGCCTCCACCACTCTCTCCACGTCCGCTGCCTCGGCCTCTGCCACCGCTAGTGCCCTCGCCGCCGCCTCCGCCACGCCCAGCACCGCTACCTCCGGGGGCATCGCTGAGAGAGATGCCAAACTGCTGAAGCCGCTGCTGAAGCTGACCCACCTGCTGAGATAGGACTCTGATCTCCTCCGCCTGAAATGAGAAAAAATAAGTCCAGGCAACGTTGAAATAACGGATAAAATACTGAGAATAAAATGAATAAAAGATCATACCTGGGCCCTCAGCTGGGTCACAGCAGTCGCCCGAGCTCCCTCAGCCTGAAAAGCAAGTCCCGAGAATCAAAGATTAGTAAGAAGGGGGACAATCAAAATCACCGTCAAAGTGAAAATGAAAGTGAAAGGTGGAGAGGAGTCTCTTACCATCCACTCGCACCCGAGAACCCACTGTCGCACGCTGTGGGAATACGCCAAACCCTCCTCCGCGTAGGCACGCGGGACGACGTCATAATGGATAGGAATAGTGGGGGCACCCCGTGATAGCCGGGGGATCGTCGTCACGTGGGGCTCACAAAATGAGACGGTCGACATGGTCCAGTCCCACTCGGGCAAGGCAGGAGGTCGAACCGCGGCAGGAACAGGCTGCAAACAAAGGTAATAAAACATGAAAAAGGAATAAAAGGAGAACTCACAGAGATAATAAAGGAATCATTTACTCACCCGAGTCATTTCCATCAGAGGGAAGTCCGGCATCAGATTGGCGGCACGGAAGGCCGCATATCCATCAGGATCGTCCAAGAAGCCGTGGATACCGAAGCCGGCTCGAGCAGCCGTGAACTCGCTGCCCTAAAGTGTATCCGTGGCCCTTATAGAGTCGGGAGGAGGGAATGGCACGAAGAATCTGGGGGCCGCTAGTGACTGCCTGGTCACCCTCTCTCCTTGGGAATATAACAGATTTATATTCTCGGTTCTCGCAACAGATTTGCGGTAACCCACGTTTTTGGGAATATAACAGATTTATATTCTCGGTTCTCGCAACAGATTTGCGTTAACCCCTGTTTTGGAATATAACAGATTAATATTCTCGGTTCTCGCAACAGATTTGCGTTAACCCACGTTTTTTGGAATATAACAGATTTATATTCTCGGTTCTCGCAACAGATTTGCGTTAACCCCCGTTTTGGAATATAACAGATTTATATTCTCGGTTCTCGCAACATATTTGCGTTAACCCCCGTTTTGGAATATAACAGAATTATATTCTCGGTTCTCGCAGCAGATTTGCGTTAACCCACGTTTTTGGGAATATAACAGATTTATATTCTCGGTTCTCGCAACAGATTTACGTTAACCCACGTTTTTGGGAATATAACAAATTTATATTCTCGGTTCTCGCAACAGATTTGCGTTAACCCACGTTTTTTGGAATATAATAGATTTATATTCTCGGTTCTCGCAACAGATTTGCGTTAACCCCCGTTTTGGAATATAACAGATTTATATTCTCGGTTCTCGCAACATATTTGTGTTAACCCCCGTTTTGGAATATAACAGATTTATATTCTCGGTTCTCGCAGCAGATTTGCGTTAACCCACGTTTTTGGGAATATAACAGATTTATATTCTCGGTTCTCGCAACAGATTTACGTTAACCCACGTTTTTGGGAATATAACAGATTTATATTCTCGGTTCTCACAACAGATTTGCGTTAACCCCCGTTTTGGGAATATAACAGACTTATATTCCCCCCGAGATCAAATCAAAAAATCATGACCCCTGTAAGAGATCTTCGCATCGGTCACTGAATTAGGTGATTTTCCTTAACTAACACATCACACAAAATGCGTAGGCGAGACATGATGAGCATGACATTTGTACAACCGGTTCAATTCAGAAAGAACCATGGCATGGCATTTGCATCACGATTAGATAGGTGCATTCATCCGTGTGACTACTTGCGTTTGTGTGTGTTCGGCCCCCGTGTTTGAACTACGCTTTGGTCTGATTCCCGATGGGATACGTAGGCAACTCGCCATCGAGCACGACCAGCATGAACCGTTCGTACAGCCGATTTTTGCAACGCATTTTGTTTTTTTACCTAAATTCGGCAGTCTGGTCAAAGGCTTGTCTTCACACAGGCTTTGACATTCACTTATGGGACGCGTTGCCCCACAAGCTCTGTTAAAGAGGGGCAAACTGTAGACACCCCAATTTTGACCAACCATCGAATTTAGGAGAGTGTCGCCTCCGTATCCGATGATAACAAGGACCGGAAGATTCGAAGTATTCCAAGCTCTTCAGAAAGTTCTCTAAAATGCGGTAAAATTTCACAGAAAAGAGAAAATACCAGGTATTTAAGAGAATTCAGGTATAAAACACAATTTTTGGAAAATATCCTCAAGAATCATTTGCTTTGGAAAAAAGAAAAATCTAAAAGGGGGAATCTTAGTTAAAAACGGCACACGGCAGACTGTCGCGGCACTCAGTGAGTGCCGCACGGCAGTCACAGAGTGCCGGGCCGGCATTCACCAAGTGCCTTCAGCAATTTCTGACTGCCGATCACTTTTAAAGTCTGTATTTTGCAGAGTAATACGTATGCGTATGCGAATAAGAACAAAAAACTGATAAAGTAAGACTGACAAAAAATGCGGCAATCCATTAATTGTCGCGGCACTTGATGAATGCCGCGCGGCAGTCGCGTAGTGCCGCGACGGCATTCATGAACTGTCGCGACGGCATTCGCGGACTGCCGCGACAGTTTCTGGACTGCCGCGCTGGGCAGCAGTCTGCATAATTTCAGAAAGTACACATTGTACCACCAAATGAGAGAATTACACCTATTTTTTGCTCCGAAATTCACCAAAAATACCTGGTAATTTTGCCTATAAGAGAGAAGGAGAGATAACACAAGAGGGACCACTACATCAACATATTTTGGAGAGAAAAGAGAAGAGAGTTTAGAGAATTAAGAAGAAGAGTTTGGAAGATCTTCAAAGAATACTTTGAGGATAATTTGGAGGTGATCCCCTATGCCTTAGATTGTTTGTTTACTCCCTTTTTTTTGGACTTCCAATCCTAAAATCTCTTGTTATTTTTGTTTGTCAAGCAAGCTTAGGAGTTTCTATTTCTAATTCTCCCTTCAATTTTCTTATATATGTTCTTCTCTTGAGAGTCTTGGAGATCTTCAATATCTCTCTTGATCTCTTGAGTATGATCCTTTGAACCTCATGTAAAGCTCATACTCTACATGAGAGTCAAAATTTGATCATCACTTTGTTTTATATAGTTGGATCCAAGTCCATGCCCATGACTTGGATCCTCTAAACTTGGTATTTAATGAAGTCATTCCCTTGTTCTTCTTGAAACTTAGGAGCATTAGTCATGTCTTTGTCTCCCATGACCATCAAATGGTAGGAGTAATAAGTTGAATTCAAGCTTTGGTCTATAAAGTTTGAGTTCATTGTTTGGAATATTGAGAAGTTACTTTCATACTTCATCAAAATCCATAAGCATAAAGTGATTTTTAGTCTTCAAGGGCCATCAAATGGTAAGAAAAATAGTTTGGTTTAATCTCAACTTCATGTTTTCAATAGTTGAGGTTAACCAACAAAGTTGAACTAGCAAAATGAAAACAGTGGATTCACAAACTGTCAATAACACATCGTTTTACCACTATAATTTTTGTTTTGGTAAGATTTTATGCTTAGAATGGTTTGATCATGAGTTTTGTGAGACAACCACAATCTGTTAAGAATTTCAGAATAGTTTCAGAACAGCAAACCGGTTTTAAAATTGATAGATCAGAGATCTAACCAAGTTTTCATGACCGATAATAATTGTTTATAAGAACTTTAATGTGTTAGGAAGGTTCCCTGAAAAGAATGAAGCAATTCAGATTTGTTTGCTATTTTTAACAAATCATACAAGATCTCTGGACAGAGAGTTGTAAAATCCTGAGTGAGGTCTAGTATTTTCTGTATTCCCGGAGATCGAACTGTTCAAACCTTGATCTTCTTTTTGTGTTTGAAACTAGACTCACAGAGGCATAACATATCCCAAAATCATTCAGATCCAACCATTGCAATTATTTTATTTCTATTTTTGAACATCTGGTCTGCTCTCTGTAATTCATAAAAAACTGCTACTATTTTTGTCTAATCTTATTTATTTCAATTCAAATGGTCTCTTAATGCCTTAGGACCCAAATCATACTTTGAATAATGATAACTTAGCTTAAATCCAGAGGCTAAGTGACCCAAATTAGTGAATAAATTCATGTTTCATCCTTGTTTACATTCACTCATTCATGTACATCTAATACCCATAATTAGAACTAGTAATTGGATAAAGTTGGATTTCATTGCTCGCTAGGTATAAGCTAGAGAATTAGGATTGATTGTTTGATATCATATTATTATTATGTGAAGCATGTGGACTAACCCTTTGTTTTGTAGCGCTATTAAGGTATGATTTCTAGGACTCCTCTTTAGTTTATCTTAATTTCTTGATTTTATTGATTTTTCGATTTAATGCGCGACACCTTAGAATTAGGAGCTTGTCTTATATGTATATATGATTAGAGACTTCTTTTTTAGGATTTTCTTTTGTTTGTATGCATCGTACGTTTAAATATCGCTGTTGGATCCCAAGTAAGTTCTCTCGCTCCCTATTGCATACCATATTGCTTGTTACTTGAAATATGTGATTTATGAATGATATTTTGGCCATTAGCAATTTTACACCCTTTGGACATTTTTTGTAATGTATACGTATATATGTATCAGTTGAGGGCATGCTTAGATTAATAAATTTGATTAAAAGGATGTTGAGTAGAGGCCTATCGCAAGATAGGATGAGAGAGGGTGTTTTAGTCCGACGGGCTCCTTCCTCTCTCATTCCATAATCCCCAGACTTAGTTAATCTTTGGTTTCGCAAAAGATCAGTTTCCTTTTGAAATGGTTTCTTAATTTTTCCTTAAAAAAAATTAAGTGGCGACTCATTTGTTTTGAAATTGAAATTTGAAAAGGATTTTAAATAAGAAAAGCTGTGGGTAAGAAAAATGCGATATCCACAGCTCTCTAGGATGAAAACCCAAAAGGGCGCCTAGGCAAAAGTGAAAGCACAAAAAGGAGAAAATAAAAAAGAGAGAAGAAGAAAAAAAAAAGAGAACGAGCTCGCTAGGATGAAAACCTGAAAGGGCGCCTGGCAAAAGTTAGAGCAAAAAAATAAGATGCGTGTTGATTTCAAAATCCAACCCTAGCCAGTCAAAATCATGAAGAGAATAAGAGATAGTGAGGTAGAGAAAAGAAAGGTAAAAGAAGAGAATAAATAAGATTGAGAAATTCTTGAGCACTTCAATGTACATCATTGGTACATGAATTATCCCAAGGCTTTGTGTTGTTCTCAACAAAGAAAAGAAATTGGAAATGAAAATAGAGATTTGAAAGTATCAATTAATATCAAAATTTTGTGAGAGACTCAATGGATAAGTGATAAGTGGGCCTAAAACAATGCAGAAATATCTTTGAAAAAGATAAAGAGTGATTTGGAGAGCTGATATTACTTTGTGAGTATAATAGAGTATGATTAAAACACGATGTGTTATGAGAGTTATAAAGGTTGACTGGGTAGTGATAAGGTGAAAAGAATCAACCGCCACAAAAAAAAAAGAAAAAAAAGGAAAAGAAAAAAAAAAAAGAAGAAAAGAAAAAAAAAGAAAAATGCATCAAAGGGAGAAGTAGTTCATGTTCTCATCACCTTGTTCAAAGACTACCACGAGCGATCCATGGCTTGAAAAGCCCATCAATTCTTGAAGCCTTACTCTTTCAGAACCTCCAGAATAGATGAACTACGTTTTAACCTGATTCCCACTTGGAGATACGTAGGCAACCTGCTTGGTTTGGTTATCACCCCATCATCTCATGTTATCTTTCTTTCATGCCTTGGCCAAACTATTTTTTACATGATTCCCACTTGGGGATACGTAGGCAACCTACTTGGTTCGGTCATCACCCCATCATCTCATGCTATCTTTCTTTCAAGCCTTGGCCAAACTACTTTGGACCTAATTCCCGCTTGGGGATAAGTAGGCAAACCTCCCAAGGTTCTCGGTCCATAAACATCCCTAAACTATAAGCATCACCCTTTTGCACCTTTGGATTCCTTCCTTCAGATTAGGGGCAAACTTACGTTTGCTTGGAGGCACACATATACCGTCAAACCAAGGGCAGACTTCGCTTGCTGAACACCTCATTTAATCCCAAAAGCAATGCCTCCGAGTCTTATTCAAAATAGGGGCAAACTTCATTTGCCAAAATCCCTCTATGTCAGAAGCAAGTTCTCAAGTAATCAAGTTTGTTTTGAAAGGATTGAAATAGAGTGCCTTTCATTCTATAAGCTAAAGCACTAATTTGAAGCACATTCTAGATGGGCAAAGAATTCGCTAAATCAAAAGGGGAAGTTTTCAAAGTTTAGATTTATCAACAAAGCACTACCATTTGTAAGATGATGAATAAATGAAAGGTGAGATGATACAATTACTCACAATGAAAGCACATTGATTCATAATGAATGAAGAGTTTGAGTCAGTCATTTTGAGTAACTAGCTTTGTCAGGTCTGTCCTCCTTTGATGAGTCAATAAATGGTCTCAAATATGTGGGTTTAAGATGATGAATAAAGATTTGAAAAGTCTTCATGAGCATCCCAAGAGCAGTACGAGCAGAGATTTCGAACACTATCACAGTATAAAGTGGCAATATAAAAAGAGTCCAAGACTAGGGACAAAGGGGACTTCCCTCTTTTGACAGAATCGATGTGTTTCTTCCAAAGGTCCGTGAATGCAGAAAATCACTCTGTATATCAACTCCGTTCAAATTCTTTGAGTCTTGTTTAGAAAATAAATTGAATTGAGTCTGATCGACTCATGATTCTAGAAAAAATAAAATTGATTTGAGTCTGATTGACTCCTAATAAGTGGAATTCGAACTTGATTTGAGTCAAAATGACTTTGGATTTGGTGAAATTGAATTTGTTTGAGTCTGACTGACTCCTAATATGAAAAGTGAAACAAATGGAGTCTGATTAACTCCTGATTTTGAAAAAGTTGAATTGATTCAAGTCTGATTGACTCCCGATTTAAGAAATTGAACTGAACTAAATTGATTTGAGTCCGATAGACTCTCGATTTTTTTATTTTTTGAATTAAATTGCAACATAAGTCCTTGCGAGGTCGTTGATCTCTGCTTTTGCAACATAAGTCCCCAAAAGGGCTATTGATTGTCGCTTTTGCAACATAAGTCCTTGCGAGGCTGATGATCTCTGCTATTGCAACATAAGTCCCCAAAAGGGCTGTTGATTGTCGCTTTCGCAACATAAGTCCTTGAAAGGCTGTTGACCATCGTTCCTGCTTGTAAGCCTTTGAGTGGCTATTGACCAATATCTTACCATGTTGTTTAGTGCTTCTCTAAGCATTAGTCCTCAATGGCAGCTTCTCTAAGCGTTAGTCCTCAATGGCAGCTTCTCCAAGCGTTAGTCCTCAATGGCAGCATTATATGTGTTAGTCCTCAATGGCAGCATTATCTGTGTTAGTCCTCAATGGCAACCTTGCCTTAGTCCTCAATGGCAGTATCATTTGTGTTAGGCCTCAATGGCAACCTTGCCTTAGTCCTCAATGGCAGCATTATATGTGTTAGTCCTCAATGGCAACCTTGCCTTAGTCCTCAATGGCAATTTCTGTTAGTCCTCAATGGCAACCTTGCATTAGTCCTCAATGGCAGCATTATATGTGTTAGTCCTCAATGGCAGCATCATTTGTGTTGGTTCTCAATGGCGATCTCTTTTAGGCCTCAATGGCAATCCTCGTCACTCATCAATGGCAATCTTTTTGAACTTGCGTTAGTCCTCGATGGTAGCATCTTTTTGGTCGATATTAGTCCTCGATGGCAATCTTTACTGAAGTCCTCTAGATTGAGGCAAAACCTTGTTGAAGTCATTTATGTTGAGGCAATTCATATCGGCGTAAGGCGTAGAATGCATTCATATCACCAGAAAGAGCATGATCGTGGGTCTTCGCATCTATATAGCATGAAGTTGCATTGACAGTCATTATTCCATGAGCACGTGCATCACGATAGGATAGGTGCATTCATCCGTGTGATTATTTGTGTTTATGTGTGGTCCCTTGCCCGAACTACGCCTTGGTCTGATTCCTGATGGGATACGTAGGATGTTCACCGTCGAGCATGACCAGCGTGAACCATTGCTGCGCGCATGGTCTCTTTTTGCAACGCATTTTGTTTTTTACCAAAATCCGACAGTTTGGTCAAAGGCTTGTCTTCACACAAGCTTCGACATTCACTTGTGAAACGCGTTGCTCCACAAGCTCTGTCGAAGAGGGGCAAACTGTAGCCACCCCAATTTTGACCAAACGTCGAATTTAGGAGAGTGTCACCTCCAAGTCCAATGATGATAAGGACCGAAAGATTTGAATTATTCTAAGCTCTTCAGAAAGTTCTCCAAACGCGATAAAATTTTCACAGAAAAAGAAATACCGGGTATTCAGGAGAATTCAGGAGTGAAAACATCACGTTTGGCAAAGATCCCCAAAAATAAGTTTTTTAGAAGAAAAAGGAGAAAAGAAAAGACCTAAAAGGGGAAGTTTAACGAAAACCGGCACACGACAGTTTTTGCGGCACTCAATGAGTGTCGTATGGCACTCACAGAATGCCGGACCGGCTCTCACTGAATGCCGCCGACATTTTCTGACTACCGTTCGCTTTAACAGTCTGTATTTTGTGGTACAATACGTACATGTATGAGGATAAAACAAAAAAAAACTAAAAAAGTAATTTTCACAAAAACACGGCAATCAGCATTTTGAAACGGCTATCACTGGGTGCCGCGCGACACTTATTGAATGCCAATGCGGTTGTCACGAAGTGCAGCAGCGGCATCCAATATCTCTCTTGAAAACTCTTGAGTTTGATCCCTCGATTCCATGTAAGCTTGTGCTTCCCATGGAAGACTTAAGGTTGATCATCTTTTACATTAGGACAAGTGGATGAATCCAAACCCTTACCATGGTTTGAGTTCCATAATTTGGAGTTCTCATGGAATCTCTTTATATTCCTTGAAGACTCATGAGTATTAGTCATATCTTCATCTCCAATGACCATCAAATGGTAGGAGAAGGTAGTTTGAATCTAAGCCTATCTCCATGGTTTAGATTCATCATCTTGAGATTTTGAGAAGTCTATTCGTACTTCATTTGAAATCTACAAGTATAAGGGTCTTTAGTCTCCAATGACCATCAAATGGTAGGAGAAGTAGTTTGGATTAAGCCCAACTTCATGTTTTAACAGTTGGGGGTCAACAAATAAAGTTGAACTTGACAATGAAAGTAGTGAGTTCACAACCAGTTTTGATCATAGATTTTTAGCTGATAATTTAACCGTTGGAATTTAGTGAAACAAGCGAGAAAGTGTCTATAACTCAAAGTTCTACCACTGTAATTTTTGTTTTAAGGAGATTTCATGTTTAAAGTGGTTTGGTCATGAGTTTTGTGAAGTCACTACAATCTGTCCAGAGTTTCAGAATAGTAACACTCTTTTGAAATAAGTAAATCAGAACCTTAATAAAGCATTTGTGACCCAAAATAATTTTTTATAAGTAGATTAATGTGTTAGGAAGTCACCCTAAAAAGAACAAAGCATTTCTGATTTGTTTGCTATTTTTAGAAAATCGTACAAGAACTCTGGATAGAAGGATGTAGAATAATGAGTGATATCTGGTTTTTGTACAATTACCGGAGATCCAACCGTTGAAACTTTGATTTCTTTTTTGGGTTATAAACTAGACACAAAGGCATCTTGTGTCCAAAATTCATCAAGATCAAACCACGGAACCATGCTTTTTATTTCTTTAGAATTATGATCTGCTCTCAGCAATTTCCAGAATTCTGCAATAGTTTTAATCAATCTTATGAATAATGGCTTAGATGATATTTTCATGAGTTAAGGTTCAAACCATGTTTCAATAATAATTAGTTAAGCTTGAATTCAAAGTTTAAGTGATCTAAATCACTGAGTATTTCATAATTTATTCTTGTTCATGTACATGTTCATCCATATGGCTTGACACCTGTAATTAGGACTTATTTGCTCTAGATTTAATTACATTTTATAGATTTAAGCTAGAAATTTAGGATTATTATTTCTAACTTCATATCTTGCATACCATGTGGACTAGCGCTATTAAGGTATGACTTCTTGAATTCCTCTTTAGTTTATTTTAATTTCTTTGATTTTAATTGATTTTTGACTTCAACCGCGACACCATAGAATTAGGACTTGCTTCACTTGTATATATGGATTAGAGACTCTTTTCCTAGGTTTTATCTATTTGCATGCATTTGCACGTTTAATATTCGCGACCGGATCCCGGGTAAGTTCTCTAGTTCCCTATTTGCATATCATATTGCTTGCTACTTAAATTATGTGGTTATTGAATGATATTTTACCACTTGCAATCTTACACCCTTTAGACATGCTTTTGTAATGTATATTTATACATATGTAATAGTTGAGGGCACATTTAAATTAATAATTCAATTAAAAAGATGTTAAGTAGAGGCCTATCGCGAGATAGGATGAGAAGGGGTGTTTTAGCCCGATGGGCTCCTTCCCTCCTCATTCCATAATTCCCAGACCTAGTTAATCTTTGGTTTTTAAAAGATCAGTTTGCTTTAAATATGGTTTTCTAATTTTCCTTTTAAAAAATTAAGTGGCAACTCATTTGTTTTTTTTTTCGAAATTTGAAATTTAGAAAAGATTTTCAAGGAAAAGCTGTGGGTAAAAGAAAGAAAATTGCGATATCCACACCTCCTCAAAAAACCCGCCATGACCGGTCGTATATCCCATTAGCTACTCCTACTATCTGAATTCGATATCAAGTATGTGACCAACAAATCGGTAAAAGGGAGAACTATAGCTGAGCATCTTGCGGAACACGTTGTTGATTCCGAAGAAAATGGAGACTTCCCGTTCCCGGACGAGAATATCATGGAAATCAAAGAAGAATAGTGGAAGTTGTACTTTGATGGGGTAGCCAACATGAAAGGATACAGAGTAGGTATGATCTTGGTGTCGCCAAATGGGGACCACACCCCATTGGCAGTCAAGCTCAATTATAACGCCATCAACAACACGGCTAAATACGAGGCATGCATTCTAAGGATGGAAGCGGCCATAGAATTGAGAGTTTAGAACTTGGATGTCTTCGGAGATTCAAAGCTCATTGTGTCACAAGCCAGAGGAGAATGGAAGGTGAAAGAAGAGAGGTTGAAGCCCTACCATGACCATCTCGATGGACTCAAGAAACAATTCAAGAGCATAACATTCTGTTACCTACCCAAGGAAGAGAATCAGTTAGCAGATTCATTGGCTACCCTTGCCTCCATGATCAAAATCCCTATAGGGGTAAAAATGATGCCTCTAGTAATCGAGAAAAGATACGAACCATCATTTAGCATGATCGCTACAATCGAAGAAAAAGAGAATGAAACACCATGGTATCAAGATGTCTGGAACATTATCGAAAAGGGAACATACCCCTAAGAGTCTGCTGAGAAAGTTAACAGAGCAGTTCGAAGGTTCGCAGCACAGTTCATCATTTGCGGGGAAAAATTGTTGAAGAAAGGGTACAATGGTCACAACCTAACTTGCTTGCTCGGGAAGAGCGCCAGAAGGATGATGGAAGAGATACATGAAAGGGTATGCGGTCCATACATGAACAGTCACATACTGGCCAAAAAGATTGTAAGTCAAGGGTATGAATGGACGACATTGGAGAAAGATTGTTGTGAATACGTAAGAAGGTGTCACAAGTGCCAGATCCATGCAAACATGATACACTTACCGCCATCTCTTCTCTACAGTATGACCTCCCCGTGGCCATTCTCGACTTGGAGAATCGATATCATTGGCGAAATTGTTCTAAAGGCCTCAAATGGGAACTGATATATTTTAGTGGCCATCGACCACTTCACGAAGTGGGTAAAAGTTGCATCATACACCAAGTTGGGGGCCAAAGAAGTGGCCAAGTTCATCAAGAGCAACCTCATCTGCCGCTATGGAGTCCCCCATGAGATCATTTCAGACAACGGAAGTCATTTCAAAGCAGAGGTCAGGGATTTGTTCGAGGAATACAAAATCACTTATCACAAGTCGTCACCATACAGACCGCAAACTAATGTGGCAGTCGAAGCCACAAACAAGAATGCCAAGGCCATACTATAGAAGTCAGCTGATACATATAAAGACTAGCACGAGAAACTACCATTTGCGCTTTGGGGATACAGAACATCGATAACGGCATCTACGGGAGTGACTCCCTATTTATCGGTATATGGCATGGAAGCAGTACTTCCAGTCGAGATAGTACTACCATCCATGCTTGTGATAGCAGAATGTGAAATTTCATAATCTGACTGGTTAAGGGAAAGGTACGATGAATTGGGTCTCATAGATGAAAAGCGCCTAGCGGTGGTCGATCACATCCGAATCTATCAAAGGAGGATAGCTCGTGCTTTTAACAAGAAAGTTCGTCCAAGGAGAATTGTCGAGGGTGACCTTGTCCTGAAGGAACTACGAGCTTTGATCTTTGACCCACGTGGGAAGTTCAAACCTAAATGGGTAGGCCCTTACATCGTCAAAACTATCCTATCCAGAGGAGCGACATGTCTCATGGACCTTGACAGTGTCGAATTCAAAGAACCAATCAACATGGATTGCCTCAAAAAGTACTATGCTTGACCTTTTTACCAAATTCCTTTTAAAGTCTTGCCCTGAACTACGCTCGACCTGATTCTCACTCGGGGATATGTAGGCAACCACATCGGTTCGGTCGCTTCACCCACAAAAATAGTCCATCCCCTTCACACCTTTCCCTGAACTACGCTCGACCTGATTCCCACTCGGGGATACGTAGGCAACCACATCGGTTCGGTCGCTTCACCCACAAAAATAGTCCATCCCCTTCAAACCTTGCCCTGAACTATGCTCAACCTGATTCCCACTCGGGGATATGTAGGCGACCGCATCGTGTCGGTCAACACCCCTTTTCTTTTAAGACTTTGGCCCGAACTACGTTGGACCTAATCCCCACTCCAGGGTCGAAAATCCGAAAGGACGCCTAGGAAAAAATTAGAGTTAAATCCAAAGTGAGCAATAACTAAAGAGAGAAAAGAGCTCGCTAGGTTACCGAACTGGTGCCTAGGCTAAATTATGAGCGTATGAGAGAAATAAAGTCGCGGTCCTTACCATAACCCAAGAAATCACCCTTCACACTAGGGGCAAACTTCGGCCACCCTCCTCGTTTGCCTGAACCTCTTCTAAACTAGGGGCAAACTTTGGTCATCTACCTCGTTTGCCTCACAACCTCCCATATCCCAAACTAGCGTCAAACTTCGGCTACCTGCCTCGTTTGCCTCTAATCGTCCTAGCGTGCCCAAACAGGTACCGAAAGCAAACATCTTATCAAAATCATACTATAATTATTTTTAGAAATCCAAATGCATAAAATAAGGTTCTCCAAGTAACCCATGTTCGCCGATAAACAAACTTCGAATATTACATAAGCAGGGATAAATGAAAACACAAAAAGATCTTTTAGAAAGCAATCACAAATATCAAAGACACTTGGTGGAAAGAAAGCAAAATCAATCAAGTCTATTTTTATGTTGTGTCTTTTATTTCTTCAAAGGTCTTTAGAAGTAGGCATTTACTCGGCAAGCCCATCCACTGATGCAAGCAGCAATAGTAACAGCTCTGACTCTGGAAGCAAAGACCCTCTTAGTAAACCCCTGGGGGACCTCTTGAACTCGCCCGTACTGTCTAGCAAAACGACGAGGATGATAGAAAAAAGTCGCTCTTAGACCCATCAACCACACTCTCTGGTAATCCCCGAGGCTAGTGGTCACAGCATGGAGGCCCCAACGCCCCACAATCCAACAAATGTTGGCCTTAGATAAAGCACCCATCATGCTAACCCAATCGGCAGAAGTATAATGAGAATGAACCACGGCCCTGTAAAAGTAAACTGGAGGCACACTACCAGTCCATAACTGAAGGCACTCATAGAGCCAAGCCGGTAACACCAAATGCGCCCCAGAAAGAAGGAGAGTTCCTTGATTAGAAGCACGATCCAAAACATTCAGAGTTTCGGCCAGAAGCATGGCAATGGGGTTCTTACTCAATTTCAGCCTGAGGCACAAGTGCAGCAAGTCAATGGAAGTACTCGAGAATAGAAAGTGCAAAGTCATGCATAATATCATAGAAGCCCCACGGGTAGCATCATATACACTAGGATTCCCAGGACTAGCATACCGGGCAATGATGGAAGCAATGTCAAGAACCTCACCATGAATTAGTCAGCGGGAAATAACAGCGGAATAGTTCAAGTATTCGGCCAAGCCTCGTATAGGACTGGGAGTATCAGCAGAAGGAAGAATCAGGTCAGTGTCCGGATTGAAGCCGATGATAGCACAGAACTCCTCAAACAAGGGGCATATCTCCAAGCCGTTAAAATTGAAGACATGATTTACCGGGTCCCAATGGGAATGGCAGCACGCATGAACTCAGCGTTTAAAGCCATCTGGCGAAGAGAGAATAGCTCGGTCAAGCCGTAGATAAAAAGATTGATCTGTTCCACGTCATCTGTAATGTTCATCCAAAACATGTGTTGAGTAGGATCGTACAGTGCCATGTTTTCTGTCGTGACTTTAGCAAATATTCGAAATTTCAGTAGCACTTCCTCATTTCACGAACTATCCCACCTGCAAGGAAAACACACTCACTATCACAAAGCTGCTCATCGTAGTAACATCAATAATCATAGAATCACAACACACGATCACCAACTAAAACAAGCACATAATCGCGCCTTCAAATTGGAAACTATCCGGCTCAAAAGGCAAAACATCACAAAACTCTGTCAAAGGTGACACATCATCCTATACATAATCCTATACATTATCCATAATTCACTAGTACAACCCAATTGAAGACATCAAATGGAGATAAAACAAAGTCCCCGCTTAGAAGGCCTCAATCCTCCTCCTCTTCATCCTCTGACGGACCACCCGGTGTGTACGTCGGCGATGGCCTCCTCCTGTCACCCCTGCACCTTGGCCTGGTTCTCAATAAGCCAGCACCACCTCCTCGACACTGCATGTGCAAAATAAATACAATCATCCAAGAAACAACAAAAAATACAAAAATAGAGTCAACTCTGAAATTTACCAAGGACGCCATTTGACTGGTGGTGAACTGCCGCATTCTGTCCATCTGCCAAGGGTAAAATATAGGGTTAGAACCTCGCAACCTTAAGGAGCGCAAAATTAGAGACATACCCGATGGTCCCACGTAAGGACCAAAGACCGTAAGCTAGCTGCCAAGGTGTGACCCTCCTCAGCATAACTCCAAGGGACGTTAAGGATGCCTGTTGGCTGGGTGGGATAACCGCACGTGACTCGTGGTACCTCCATGACCTACGGAGAGCCATCGGCATCCAAAACGTTAACGGTCCAATCCCAAGGAGGGATAGGATCAGAAGCTGGGGGAGCCTATCTCCTATACATCTCGCGAAGCTATAGGTACAAGACAAGTTAGGAAAAGATAAGTTCAAAAACATAAGTAACGAATAGAGACAAAAACGTAAAAGAAACTCACATCCAGGAGTGGAAAGTTCGACATCAAAAAGCAGCCACGGTAGGTCTCATATCCTGTCTTAGAGCGAAAATGATCCCAAGCATCAGTACTAGCCAAAGCTGCCAGCAAAGTAGCACCAGAGAGGTCAGTAGCTTCCATCACAAGAGGGGTATGAGAAAAGTGGTACCTCAGATCACCAACCACCTACCGAGATACCCGCTCACCAAGGTACCACTACCTATGCTTGGTGCTCTCCATTAGAAGTCAACAAGAAGCAAGAGGTCTCACCGCCTGTATCTCCTCTGGGGAAGCATAGGAAACATGCTCCCAGGGTGTCTAATCAACGCTAGCGACTGTCAACTCGGATAAGAAATTTCTCAAAATGAGGATCTGGTGGGCCCCGCTCTTAACCCCAATAACATCCCTTCTCCATCTCAAGCCTCGAGGGAACATCGGCACAGGAGCCATGTCATCCTCATCTTCACCCGACACATCGGCAGGGGTAGGAGCCAACATTTTCAGGTACTCGAAGCTCTAG
Organism: Hydrangea macrophylla; assembly: GCA_033977485.1. Classification (NCBI taxonomy): domain Eukaryota; kingdom Viridiplantae; phylum Streptophyta; class Magnoliopsida; order Cornales; family Hydrangeaceae; genus Hydrangea; species Hydrangea macrophylla. The sequence goes on from CM066992.1 coordinate 2,466,708, forward strand.
AGCTACACAGAAAACTGAAAGTCAGAAAACATAAATAAGAAAGGCCCAAAAGAAAAGGAAAAGTCACGAGTCATACCTCCCAAGCTCGCCAGAATCCTCCAATGGATTTAACGCCACCATAGGAAACCTCACCCATATGCTTGTAAAGGTGGGCCAGGGCAGCACCGACCCAGTCATAAGAAGGGATCTTATCAATGGTCACCAAGAAAGAAAGGAGCCGCAAGCTCACCCGGTCATTCCGTGTCACAAAAATCGAACAGCCGAGAATATACAGGAAAAAGACTCGTAGAGCTGCTTGTTGGTCAGAGTATGTCCCCCCTTACCAAAAGCCCAATAAAGCCACCCGCAAGGGAACCGAGGCCCCTCCAGACTCGGAGGAACAGCCCCAATCAGCATCTCAACAGCCTCAGGATCAATCTCGTAGAAATAATCTAGGATCAGGCGCTTACGGCTTACTCTCAAGCTGGTGATCATGGAAAAATTGAAGGGCGTCATTTCATTTCACCGAACAACAAGTGGAAAGCATTCATCGTATCCCACCATCTCTCCATAAGAGCATAAAAGTGGGTCAAGTCATTAGTGCTCTTTGAAACTAGGCGGACAAAGCCGCCAAACCCGGCATCGTCTACCATTTTTTTAACAGCAGGTGAAAGATGGGTGTACCACAGAAAAGCATGGGCAAGACTACCATGGCCTTTCAAGCCCACCTTAGGCACCTAAAGACATGAAAAAATGACAAAAACAAGCACAAAATCACTGTTCACAACCCAGAGTCCGACTTCACAAAATCGATAAATAAGCACAAAAATGAACTCCTAACGACCTCTAGGCGGACACTACAGTTCACTAAACTAGCATAATGCACATAATTGCCGACAGTATCACATACATGATGCCCTAAAGCCGTGGCCGAAAGATGACGTTGAGGGTCACGTAAAATCAAATTTGGGGGTTGACTCTCGGCTCTAACCCGTTCCTTGGCCTTCTTGGACAGCCTCCTCGAGCTTGAAGCCATGGATCTACAAAGAAAATGGAAGTGAAAACCAAACTTTCTTCTTGAAAATTAGAGAAAACTTAAACAACAATCAAAATTCCAATCATGGGGAAAGATTACTCACCTAAGCATGCACAAGCTACGTTTTGACGGATTTTGGCTCCAAAAACACCCCAAAATGGCCAAAAATGAGCATTTAGATCTCAAAAACTCAAGATTTACAAACATAGAGTCTGGCCATTCAGTGCCGCCATGGCACTGGCCAACAGCTGCCGCGGTAGTGGCCCAGTGCCTCCATGGCATTGCTCCCTGCGGGCCCCACTTTGCTTCATTTTGCTCTGTTTCAGCCCATTTTGGCCCATTTTGGCCTTTTTTAGTCCGTTTTTGCCCCCAATCAGCCCAGTGGCCCATTTCAGTCAAGGTTTACAAGGTTTTATCCCTTGTAGATCTAGCTTATCCCCAGAGGATAGTTACAGAGAAAAAATGGCTCTTAGTGGCCCGAACAGGCTTTTTCATAATAACCATTGCAAAAGTTGATCAACCGTGAGAGATTCAAATTTGAGTCCTGGTTTTTGATCGATAGTCAAGAATTACTCTCAAAAAAGCCCCCCATTATCCCTAGAGGAAAATTACAGAAAGAAATCAACTCCCGAAAGCCCTAACCGGCTCTTTCAGATTGAGCCCTGGAAGGTTCGATCAACCGTGTGAGATTCAGAGATGGATCCTGGTCCCTGATCGAGAAGCAGTCAAAGAATGGTTCTCAGAGAATCCAGCACTATCACCCGAAGATAAAATCAAAAACATATCAGCTCCCGGAGGCCCTAACCGGCTCTCTTTGATTGAGCATTACAAGATTTAATCAACCGTTCTCAGTCAAAGAAATTCAAAGATGGATCCTGGTTCTCGATCGACAATTAAGAAAGATTCTTGGAGAGTCCAAAACCACCCCTAACAGACAGATACAGATCGAAATTGGCTCCCAAAGGCTCTAACCAGCTCTTTTTTAGTAGAAATTGATAAATTTTGAGAGAGTCATAGATGGATCCTGGTCCTCAGTTAGAAGTCGTGAGGTTCGCCAATATCCCCAGCAGGAAATAAATGGAAAACCAGAACCAACTCTTACAGCCCTGTATCCGTTGATAAGCTTCCTCATCTATCATGTCGCCTTGAGCTTCCTCACTTATCAACTACTGTGAGCTTCCTCACCTGTCGATTGTCTTGAGCTTCCTCATTTATCTATAACTTCCTCACTCGTTTATCTCACCTATCAGTGAGCCTCCTCACTTACCATAAACTTTCTCACCAAATTGGTCACCGTGAGCTTTCTCATTTGTTGTGAGCATCCTCACTTCGATTATCATAAATTTTCCCAGTTATCGATCTTTATAAGCCCTCTCACCTCTCAATTGTTATCCTCAAGGGCCCTGTGTCCAATCCACTTGCCAACATACTTTCCCAAATTCAAGAAGTTTGCCCTAAGAACCAGAGTCTCCAAGCCTTGATGTCCTTAACCAAGTCAGCCACCACATCATAGTCGTAAACATTAGCACATCATAAAGTCTACTGGGAGTGGCACACACCCCATAGCATTAGCTCATGCTAGGATTAGAACACTAGACGTGTACACATCCGTTTATTGCATCCTCATAGCATAGCTTCCGCCTGTCTTGTTATAATTTGTTCTTTTGTGTCGTGAACTACGTCCTGGTCTGATTCCCCTTATAGGATACGTAGGCAACTCTCATAAAGCATGACCAGTACTAGCCTTAGCATCGTCCTTGCATCTTTTGCGATGCTTTTATCCTAAATCTATAGCCTCTAAAAAGACATGTCTCTTCAAAACATTGGCACTCACTTGCGAGATGCTTTACCTCGTAAGTTTATGCCAAAGAGGGGCAAACTGTAGACACCCCATTTTGTCGGCTATCAAATTTAGGATACCCATAGCTTGGTGGTTCACAATGATTGAAAAAGACTCAAAAAGGACTCCTGGAAGTTAATTATATCTCCCAAAATGCTCAGAATGACCAAAATGCCCCCCGTAAGCCCAAAAACTCCCAAATTTGGACCAAAAGCTCTAGAAACATACAACGTTAGAAGAAAAGTACTAAATATAAGTTTTCAAGCAAAATCAAAAGAAATCGTCGGCTCCCAGAGACCCTCAGAAGTCTCGAAAGTTCTCAGAAAGTCCCCGTTGACCGGTTTGACAAAGGTTTGACCGAGTTTTACTAAGGTTTGACCGCATCGTCCAAATTCTTTGAAAAGTTCTGAGATCATTATACATTATGTGGAAAGTACTAAAATTAGTTTCTAAAGAAAATCGGACAAAAACGTCAGCTCTTGGAGCTCCCGGAGGTTCCCAAAACTTCCCGGGAATCCCGGGTTTGATCGATTTGACCTAAAAGTTGACTATGAAACCAGAGCACTGTATTATTTTTCAAACATTTTTCATGAATACTAGAGGTCAATAGCTTTCTAACGGTATATCACACATAATTCTTGGATTTAAAATGAATTTATTATGAATTTTTTAAGGTGAAAAAGGCGACCAAATCGACTTTTATCGCGAATACCGCAAATATTTTCAAAGTGACCTATCTCCGAACTATTGTTTATATAAATTAGACTCAATTATCTTTCTAAAGGTATATCACAACCTCAGTTTGGAGTTCATACGCATTTTTTGTGGATTTTGGACAAAATAGGGCCTTTTCCCAAATACCGGAACCTCTTGGGACCTAAATGGAATTATCTAGACATCAGAGGAGCAATACCACTGTGGCACTGGCCCACTACTACCGTGGCACAGGCCCAGTGCCGCCGCGGCACTCTCCCCCAGAATGGTCCATTTTTGTAATTTATTTTGGGGTCCATTTTGATTAATTAGAAACCAAAACGACGTAGTTCTATGTTGATAGATGTTTGGAACCAATGGGAACACTTCTTAAACCACAAAACCACCCTAAATTGGCCTATATAAACCCCCCCTTGACTTCTCATTTAGGGGTGGCAAACAGAAAGCTTAGAGAAGTTATAGAGAGAAAGTTGTAGAAGATAAGGTTAGGAGAGTGAAAGTGAGCTTCTTCCTTTGATTTTCAACTAAAAAAGTGAGTTCTAAACTTTGTTTTCTACTTCATTACTCCAATTTACTTCACATTCAATACATCCAACCTCCATTTTAGTGAGCATTTGTGAGATAGGAAGCTTCTTCCATGTCCAAAGTCACCATATATGAGTGAAACACCAAGCTACAAGTTCAAAATCATCATGAATATCATCTATTGATTACTTACTTGCTTGTTTACATGTTATGCTTATCCCTCCTTAATCCCATTTCTTTTTTATTTTCTTTATTTACTTGCTAGTGTATCATCATCTAGATGATGACATGAAGTTTGAGGTGAGTGAATCCTTATGGATAGTAGATCTTGACCTCAAAAATATGTTTGATAGATGATGATTTCAACTTCAATACATTCCTATGTATTCTTTAAGTTGTCTTCAAAAATGAAAACAATGTCTCAAACAATCTTGGAGGTTCTTGATATGGGTTCAAATGTTGATATTTCAAGTGGTCATAATCTTTATTTAAGTGCTGAAAATATACATTTAAAACCTCTATCTCAAAACCCCTCTTAAACCCCTCATTTCGATTTCAAAGATTAAAACCCTAGTTCTTCCCAAAATCTTCAAAACACTGAACAATCTGGATTCAAAGATTTCTCTAGGACTCAATGCTCAAAGTATTAACATGAGACCACTTGGAAAGTCTTCTTAACTCATTAAAGAACACCCATGATTTTTGGTTTGACATGGAAATACTTGGAAGTGGTCCATTTGGACCCAAACATTCTCTCTAGATATTCTATTTTTACTGTCACAGCAGCTTGGTTGACTTTCAACTTGTCTTTCAGAAAACCTTTCCAAAACGTATGGTCCCAAATTATTTTTCCCTTGCAGTTTAGTGTCTTAGGAAACTTTCTGTATAATATGGGCCTCTAGATCTTTTTGTTTCATTTTCTAAGATATTTCAACATTTCAGTCGACAGTACGAACTCTGTTTCTGAGTAACCTCTATTATTTATATAATTTCTCTCAATCTGTAATAGTTATTGAGAAAGGGGTGTTGGTGGGGAAGAGGTTAGGACAGTTCATGTCTGTTATGGATTTTTTGATTTATGTTCTAGACACAATAAAGATGATCTCTATAAAAAATCATGCATTGAAAACATTCCTATCCCTACTTTCAATTTTCCACAAGATCAAGTCACTGTTCTGTCCACTATTCACAGCAAGTATACTTTTACTTCCATCCTTTGATTTGATGCTTACATGCACTCCAACTTTGTTCATATCTTAGGAAGTAGTCCATACTATATTTGTACATATCCCATGATGATTCCCTTCATGCATTCATTCATATTGTAGATTTCTAAGTCAGTTTAGAAAGTCCATGTACACAAACACACTACAACCTTTGCACATTTTAGGATCATGCATTGCATCCATGCAAGATTTGGGGTTTTTGTGACTCCCAATCTAAGAAGATTATAAGGATTGAACTTGATCACAAGTCATGCTTCCCCTCGATCTAATCATCCTTTCTCATCCGTCCCGGGGATTGAGAGGTCTTCTTTTCTCAATGATTAGCATGCATCATTTTAGCTTGCTAAGCATATTTTGATTCCTTTTATTATTTGTTTCAAGAACAATTCACGCCCCCTCCTAGATTAGGAAAACTTGATTACTTGATATACGATTAGACAATTTTTTTTTAGGTTTATTTGTGTGATCTTTCACTTTACATTGTATAATATTTTGCTTTAAGATAAGAAAATACAACTTCTACACCCATTTCTGCACCGATACCTCATCGTAGTGGGAGGATTATCAGGCAGCCTGATAGATGCATGTTCTTAGGAGAAGTTTTTGTAGTAGTCTCTATAGAATCTAAATTTATTCCTACCACGTACGAAGAGGCAATGGATGATGTTGATTCAGTTCATTGGGTTAAAGCTATGAAGGCTGAATTAGAATCTATGGATTCTAATTAGGTCTGGGATCTTGTAGAAATTCCTACCAATATTAAACCCATTTGTTGTAAGTGGGTCTACAAGAGGAAAAGAGTATCTGATGGAAAGGTTGAGACCTTTGAGGCAAGGCATGTAGTAAAATGATATACTCAAAGAGAGGGCATTGACTATGAGAAGACCTTCTCACCGGTTCATGCTCAAGTCCATCAGAATACTCTTATACATTGCTGTATGTCTAGATTATGAGATCTAGCAGATGGATGCAAGACTGTATTCTTGAATGGCAATCTTGAGGAGGACATATATATGCACTAACTAGAAGGGTTCATAGATGGTGGGAAAGGAAACTTGGTATGCAAGTTGTAAAAGTCCATTTATGGGCTTTAGCAAGCATCCTGAAGTTGGAACATTCATTTTGACCAATCAGTCAAGTCATTTGTTTCATACAAAATTTAGATGAGCCTTGTGTATACAAAAAGTGTGAAGGGAAAGTGGTGGCTTTTCTTGTTCTTGACGTTTATGACATATTACTCATTGGGAATGATGTAGCGATATTGTCAACGGTTAAGGTTTAGCTGGCTAGTACTTTCGATATAAAGGATCTAGGAGAGGTGAGCTACATACTTGGGATAAAGCTAGTTTCTGGTGATGAAAGGCGAGTAACCCTATTCAATTTTGGGCGAGTCAAACTTGAGTTTCCTAATTCCCAATAAAAATTAGGTGGCGACTATTTGTCTCTAGGATCGCGTGAGGAAGTCCTAGTTTTCCCTAAAGTATGCTGATTGTGATTTTGTCCCGGGACACAATCAAGGGAGAACGCATGGTCCACAATCTGGCAACTCTGCTGGGAATTTGAACATAAAAATAATGGTTTCTTGTTCCTCGAGGGTTTAACTTGTGCCAATAAATATCCTTGTTATTAATTCAATAATCGTGTTTTTTCTGCCTGCTGATTCGAGGTGAAAAGTGCATATTTATTGTGTATTATGTGCTGTTTTATGCATACTTTTATCCCCAAAGTCCCTACATTTGGGTGCATTCTAATAACAATGTTATTTTTATTGTATTAATTCTAAAATATATGTTTTTGCATTATTTTATAGCTATTAGGATGTAAGTCAATGAAGTGGAGCTAAAGAAAAGTGATTCTGGTGGTAGAACAACGGAAGTAGCTGGGAAAATGCCATTTTTGATAATGAAGACTTCAGATTTGGAATATTATCCTAGAAATACAAAATGTAGATCTTTGAGTTACGGTTGCGTGGCCACAAACGGGAGGTCAATCCGAGGTCCAAGTGAAAGGTTATGGCCATTCTCCCATCGGTGCACAAAGTTGTCAAAATCAGAGAGTTCAAGCCCTTGAGCATAGTTCAATCGATTGAGAGTTTGATCGATCGAACTAAGCTCGATCGATCGAACTTTATTTTCATCCAAAAGTTGCGTAAACTCTGCAGGAACCCAATATATATGTGGTTTTGACGCCAGACGAAGGGAGGACGCTCCAGAACGCAAAAAACAGCAGTTTAGGTTAGTTTTAGGGTTAGATTAGGAGTAGATTAGGTTAGATTCATGTTTTTCTTCATCTTTTCCATTGTTTTACTCAAGATTATTGAATATTCAACTTATTTCAAGTTTATTACAAGTTATAATCAGATTATTCCAGGTTTTACTTTCTTTTTTCTTTATTTGATTGTTTATGAATCTAGTAGTTATGATTGTTATGTTTTACTATTTCTGCACTAATTTATTTATGTTTTCGTAGTTTAGACGTTGGAAATATGTGATGAAATATTGATTCCCAACCCCTGCCATGCAATCTTTAGAAACCTTGGGCTCGATCGATCGAAGGTATTTCGATCGATCGAACCAGAGCAATAGTCAAGCGATCGAAGACATTTCGATCGATTGAAGGATGAAGCAGTCCGATCGATCGAGAGCGCTTCGATCGATCGAACATCTTAATTCCTGAGATGATTCTTTTAGTATTCCATGACTTTCTGTTTTAGAAACCTGTCATCAAATTGTCCCTATAAGCTCAGTTTGTCACAACAGTTTTTAGAACTTAAAGCCTTAAGGCTATTTTCTTCAATGACTTTTGAAAACCACTTTGAATGCTAACACCATTTAGAGTGCAAGTAATAACCATTGTTTTAAACTGTCTTCTAAGTATTTTAAATCACTTGTGATAATATAGTCCCGGTCATGAAAGGGCTATTGATTCTATATCTTTAAAAAAATACGGAATACTGAAGGGGAATGAACTCCATAGAACATTAATGAGTATGCATGGTAGATGGTTAGGATCAATGTGGATTCACGTGTTTCCAACACCTTTAATTTAGTTTAATTAGTCATGTTTCTATTTTATTATTTAGTTTAATTTAATTAATTAGGATTCATTAGAACCTCCACCCATATATTAATCTTTTACCTTTTCTTTAGTTTATAACATAGTAGACATTCTCCCTATTCCATCCCTATGGGATCGACCTGGACTTCCAGTACTATATTACTTGCACGATCACCTACACTTGGGTGTTGCACAAGAGCGCACAACTTTTCAGTCGTGTCACCTGCATTTGTACTTGCATTGTTCTTTCTCCGCGAGTTCTTGAGACCATTGCTTTTTGGGTGGAGGGCCCCCTTTCTTCCATTTGTCAAGAGACTTTGGTAGCATGAAGTCATCGTTAGTGATTCAAAGTGAAAAGTGCATATTCATGGCGTATTACATGGTACATTATGCATACTTTTATCCCCAAAGTCCCTACAGTTAGGTGCATTCTAATAACAATGTTCTTTTTATTGTGTTAATGCTAAAACATATGTTTTTTCATTGTTTTATAGGTATTAGGATGCAAAATCAATGAAGTGACGCTAAAGAAAAGGGATTCAAGTGAAGAGAATAATGGAAGCAGCTGAGAAAACCCCATTCTTGATAATGAACAGTTCAGATTTGGAAGATTTCCACAGAAATACAAAATGTAGATCATTGAGTTACGGTCGCGTGGCCGCAAACGGAAGGTCAATCCGAGGTCCGAGTGAAATGTTATGGCCATTCTCCCATCAGTGCGCAGAGCTATCAAAATCAGAGAATTCAAGCCCTTGAGACTTCGATCGATCAAGCTAAGCTCGATCGCTTGAGCTCTATTTTCTCCTGAAAGTTGCGTACAGTCTGCGGGAACCCTATAAATAAACTGTTATGACACCAGACGAACAGAGGACGCTCCAGAACATAAAAAACAGCTGTTTAGGGTAGTTTTAGGGTTAGATTATGTTAGATTCTTATTTTTCTTCCTCTTCTCTATTGTTATATTGAAGATTATTGAAGATTCAAGTTGGTTTCATGTTTATTACAAGTTATATTCAGATTATTCCGGATTTTTCTTTTCCTTTTCTCTATTTCATTATTTATTAGCTTATATGTTATGATTACTCTAGGTTACTACGTCTGTATTAGTTTATTCATGTTTCCGTAGTTTAGACGTTGGAAATATGTGATGAAATATTGATTCTTAGCCTCTTCCATGCATGATATAGAAAACCATGGGCTCGATCGATCAAAGGTATTTCGATCGATCGAACAAGAGCCATAGTCAAGTGATCGAAGACATTTTGACCGATTGAAGGTTGATGTTGTCCGATCGATCGAGAGCGCTTCGATCGATCGAACATGTTGATTCCTGAGATGATTCTGTTAAGTATTCCATGACTTTCTTTTTTAGAAATCTGTCATCAAATTGTCCCTATAAGCTCAGTTTGTCACAACAGTTTTTAGAACTTGAAGTCTTAAGACAATTTTCTTCAATGACTTTTGAAAACCACTTTGAATGCTAACACCATTTAGAGCGCAAGTAATAACTGATTCAAGGTGAAAAGTGCATGTTCATAGCGTATTACATGGTCTCTTAGGCATACTTTTACCCCCCAAAGTCCCTAGATTTAGGTGCATTCTAATAACAATGTTCTTTTTATTGTGTTAATGCTAAAATATATGTTTTTGCATTGTTTTCTAGGTATTAGAATGTAAATCAATGAACTAAAGCTAAAGAAAAGTGATTCTGGTAGATAGAACAACGGAAGCAGCTGAGAAAATGCCAATTTTGACAATGAAGACTTCAGATTTGGAAGATTTGCCTTGAAATAAAAAATGTAGCTTTTTGAGTCACGGTCGCGTAGTCGTAAACAGGGGGTCAATCCGATATCCGAGTGAAAAGTTATGGTCATTCTCCCATCGGTACACAGAGTTGTCAAAATTAGAGGAGTTCAAGCCCTTGAGCAGAGTTCAATCGATTGAGACTTCGATCGATCGAACTAAGCTCAATCGATCGAACTTTTTTTTTGTCCAAAAGTTGCATAAACTCTGCAGGAACCCTATATATAAGTCGTTTTGACGCCAGACAAAGGGAGGACGCTCCAGAACGCGAAAAACAGCAGTTTAGGGTAGTCTTACGGTTAGATTAGGAGTAGGTTAGGTTAGATTCATGTTATTTTTCCTCTTTTCCATTGATTTATTGAAGATTATTGAAGATTCAACTTTATTTCAAGTTATTTACAAGTTTTTTCAGATTATTTCCAGGTTTTTCTATTCCTTTATCGTATTTTATTGTTAATTGTTATAATTGTTATGATTGTTTGGTTTTACTCTTTCTGTATTAGTTTTATTATGTTTCTGTAGTTTAGCCATTGGAAATATGTGATGAAATATTGATTCCCAACCTCTGCCATGCAATCTTTAGAAACCTTGGGCTCGATCGATCGAAGGGATTTCGATCGATCAACCAGAGCCATAGTCAAGCGATCGAAGGCATTTCGATCGATTAAAGGATGAGGCAATCCGATCGATCGAGAGCGCTTCGATCGATCGAACATCTTAATTCCTGAGATGATTCTTTTAAGTATTCCATGACTTTCTGTTGTAGAAATCTGTCATCAAATTGTCCCAATAAGCTCAGTTTGTCACAACAGTTTTTAGAACTTAAAGCCTTAAGGCTATTTTCTTCAATGACTTTTGAAAACCACTTTGAATGCTAACACCATTTAGAGTGCAAGTAATAACCATTGTTTTAAACTGTCTTCTAAGTATTTTAAATCACTTGTGATAATATAGTCCCGGTCATGAAAGGGCTATTGATTCTATATCTTTAAAAAAATACGGAATACTGAAGGGGAATGAACTCCATAGAACATTAATGAGTATGCATGGTAGATGGTTAGGATCAATGTGGATTCACGTGTTTCCAACATCTTTAATTTAGTTGTTTAATTATTATGTTTCTTTATGTTTAGTTCATTATTTAGTTTAATTTAATTAATTAGGATTCGTTAGAATTCCGTTCCTTTAGGATTTTTTCTTTTTGTTTAGGTTGTAGCTTAGTAGATATTCTTCCTATTCCTTCCCTGTGGGATCGATCGGGACTTATCCAGTATTACTTGCACGATCACCTACACTTGGGTGTTGCACAAGAGCGCACAACTATTTAGTCGTGTCAATAACCATTATTTTAAACCATCTTCTAAGTATTTTAAATCACTTTTGATGATGTAGTCCCGGTCATGAAAGGGCTATTGATTCTATATCTTTAGAAAAATACGAAATACTGAAGAGGAATGAACTCCATAGAACATTAATGAATGTGCATGGTAGATGGTTAGGATCAATGTGGATTCACGTGTTTCCAACACCTTTAATTTAGTTGTTTAATTATTATGTTTCTTTATACTTTAGTTTGTTATTTAGTTCAATTTAATTATTTAGGATTTGCTAGAATTCCACTCCTTTATAATCTTTTCTTTTTCTTTAGGTTGTAACTTAGTAGATATTCTTCCTATTCCTTCCCTGTGGGATTGACCTGGACTTCCAGTACTATGTTACTTGCACGATCACCTACACTTGGGTGTTGCACAACAGCGCACAACTTTTTAGTCGTGTCAAGTTTTTGGCGCCGTTGCCGGGGAAGGCAACTAGGTTAGGATTTTACTAAGTTATCTCCGATTTTTCTTACTTAGTAATAAAAATAAAAATTAAAAAAATTTAAAAAAAGCTTTTGGACTTTTTCTCTCACAAGATAAAAAAAATAAATAAAATTCCTATTGTTTAAAAATGTTGAGTGAATATGTCTTATCCATATTATGCTCCATACAACACATACACCACGAATAAGTACACATTAGGTAATGAAAACTTTCCCCAAAGTTGGCAAGCACCCACATATGACGCGCATTATCAACCTGAGTGCTACTACTCACGACAATGGGAAAACAATAGTGGTAGTCCCCCATATTATCAAACATATCAAGAACCTCCACATGAAGGGTTCTATTAATCGCAATGGGGATATAACCAAAATAATATAGGATATAGTAGTGATTCCCATGATTACCAAACATACCAAGACTTTCCCTTTGGCGAGTCTTGTTCACAAGCACAATGGGAAGGGGACTATCATCAACAACAATGGGGCGAAACTTCATATAGTAATAATGAGGAGAATATCCAAGTTGAGGATAATGGTATGTTAAAATTGCTGCTTAGTGAAATGAAAAGGCTAAATAGTGCACTTGATAAATTAGAAACTAGATATCAATAAGCATACGCTAGCTAACCTTTAGAAAACTATACCAGTCCTTCAACACTACAACCAAAATTTCAAGACACTAATAATGGAATGGAATTAGAGGACAATGATAGGTTTATACCAAATGAGGTTAACAACTCACTCGAGAAAGTCATAACCCAACAAGAACTCCAAAACCAAACCATTGAGCATGAAGTTGTAGAACCATCTTCTCCTAAATATACAACCCCAGACATCAACTCCGTCACTGACTGGATAAAATTGCACAATCTCTTTGTCCTAAGCACCTCAATAGACGACATACATAGTGAGGAGAGTTACAAGGATGAGAATGAGGATTTAAAAGATGATGAGAGTTTAGGTGATTGCAAGCAACTAGGAGAGGAGAAGTCCCTTGTTGACTCTCTCCCTAACTATGATAGTGACCTTAGGGAGGACATAAATGAAAAATCTAAATCCGATTTAGATTCATGTGATATTCATGAACGCTCACCTCTTTTCGGCCGAAGAGGTGGTGTCACCAAGTTGCCCATCACCTATTCTTGCTATCAATCAAATCTCTCATCTCGAGCTCGAAAATCATGTGTACCTTACTCTTGAACAAAAGAATGTGTTGTGGAAGAGGATGGTAAAGATTCTAGAACATGTTCTTCACAAAATTTTAACTTTAAAAAATTCTTTAAGAGGAGACTTGGAAAATATTGGGCCCACATTAGATGATCTTAAACTTCAACAAGAAGCTAGTAATCTTCTAGACTGCTTAGCCTTCTTGACTTATAAAGACATAGAGGCCCAAATATATAGCTTTATCCAAGTGCAGTCCAAAACTATTTACATAGAAAAGAAATCCAATTCATATGATCATAACTCTATAGATTATGTTCTAACACAAGAGGAGGGTAAAGAAGTTTCATTAGAACATCACCTAGACCCTGCCCCTTTTATTGAACCATGGCCACCTCCTTGTATTAAAATATAGGCTATTATAGGAACTACAAACACCAAAGATCGTTTCTTGCATATAATTCCTAAAAAGTGTGGTATACCTCCTATACTTGTCCCAAGCAAATTTATAGGCCATAGGTTTTGCATCATCTCCTCTGACCTTGAGCCTGACATTAGTTGGGGGGAGTTGCATTTTTATGAGGATCCCAAAAGTCTTCTCACTGTTAAATTATTTCACTGGAAAGATCCTCAAAAATTTTGATTATTACTATATGATAAAAATCTTGATTAACCGAATTTATTTATTGAGTAGCTGTATTATATTTTCTATTTTTCTTTGTTGTTATTAATGATTTTGCAGGTGACTTATCAAAACAAAAAAAATTGGATATTAACACCTCGAGGTAACATCCTTCCTTCTCTCGATTTACTTTACATGTCCATATGCTTAGTTTAGAACATTGAGGACAATGTTTAGTTTTAGTTGGGGGGGAGTGAGTCATTGCATGCCTCATTTATTTCTTTTTATGCTTTCGTGTAAATACACTGCTTAGCAACATGCAACTCAAACTCAGTAAATTAAAATTATCAAAAATTTCAAAATTTTTAATTTTTTTTAAAGATATTAAAATGGTTCTCGTATTTCTCTCTTAGTTAATGTAGTTAGTTATGATGCATTAGTGTTATTTTCTGTATGTTATTAGTATGTGATACACAATGGTACTTTGTTTACTATTTTAGTTATGGTATGTTTTATGCTTTTTAATCATCAAACAACTTTGAGCACGTTGTGACAACCTTGTACATAGCTAAAATGGATTAGTAAGCATAGCTTAGGTGTCTTGAGAGACTGTAGTGGAGACTAATAACCCAAGTGAGCTTTTGTGCCTTTCTTTATTCTTGAGGGTTTTATAAAATTACTCTTACTTTTTGAAAAGCGTATTAATTCGTTGAAAGTCTCATTTTTTCTTCTTCATTTTGACTGATCACTCAAAGAGAACGTTCAGGATTTACCAAAATTTAGAGCTCTTAAATTGCTGAAATGAATAATCCTATTAACTTAGAAGATGATTTAGGCCATCTTTTGACCATACATGGATAATACAACCTTGGCCTACTATTATGCTATTCCTTTACTTCACCTCTTGAGTTTATCATAATCGCCTTGTCTTCACAATCCTTAAGTCTATACCTAACTCCAAATTAGGAGTTCAAGCCTCAGTTCTTTATTTAGTTGTGTGATTGGGAAGTGTTGTCTTGACAAGAAAGTGCCAGTGTGAATAAGGGAGAGTTGGCAAAGAAAAAGAAAAGCATGAAAAAAAAAAGAAAAAAAATGCCAATGGTTGTTAGAAAAGATAGAGAAAAAAATAGTAATAAAAAGAAGAGTGTGAAAAATAAATAAAAAAGAGAGAGAAAAAGAGAAATTGGAGATGTGGGGAAGTTTGAAATGTTGTAGTAGACATTTCAATCACATCCTTAGACCCAATTGAAAATCACAAGCCTCTTTCTTTTCAATCAAACACCTCTTTTTCAAAGTCCTGATGATTTGAAGTAAATTGGATTTTAAGTTAAGGTAATGAGAGAGTTCTCCACAGTATCTCGCTCTTCTAGTGAAAAGTATCCCTTTCATGAGACTTTGTGCACTAAAATGTCCGTTTTTCTGTTTAGATATGAGAAGTATCATATTCCATTCACATTTACTCTATATAGCTTTCATATCATGAGTGATAATTATTACACCTAATTCGGAGTGATTTCATCTTGTGAGTGTAATCCCGGTGAGAGTTGAGTCAAAATGAACGTCTTGATAGAATCTTAGGTTATGCGAGCTTTGAAATTAATGTTTTGTATTTTGGTTGTCCATTCACACACACACACTTGAAGATTAATAGGTGTGGAACATTCTAATGACTTTGATAGTAGATTAACTGTAATGTGTGTGTTGCATGACTATGGCTTACTAGAGAGTTTCATGAGATTGTTGAGCTTAACTATATTGCTAAATGAGAGGAAAAAAAATTTCTTGAAAATATTTAAACTAGAACCATTACCATAAACAAGAATTTTGTGGGTAGATTCACTGCAAATCCTCACGAGACAATACTCGTCCACAAGGGGGAACCTAGGAGTTTAAAGGCTTGTTGCATACGCTAAATGCAATCGTGATTCTTGCGAAACTGAGTTAGGATTTTTATTTTCTTTTATTTTCAATTTTTAGAGTTTAAATAAGCATTGTTGTAGTTCGCTTCATTGCTAGGGACTATCAACGAGCTAGTTGGGGGGTGTAAGTGAAAAGTGCATATTCATAGCATATTACATTGTCCTTTATGCATACTTTTATCCTCAAAGTCCCTACAGTTAGGTGCATTCTAATAAAAATATTCTTTTTATTGTGTTAATGCTAAAACATATGTTTATGCATTGTTTTATAGGTATTAGGATGCAAAATCAATGAAGTGAAGCTAAAGAAAAGGAATTCTGGTTAAGAGAACTACGGAAGCAGTTGAGAAAACGCCATTTTTGACAATGAAGACTTCAGATTTGGAAGATTTCCATAGAAATACAAAATGTAGATCTTTGAGTTATGGTCGCGTGGCCGTAAACGAGAGGTCAATCCGAGGTCTGAGTGAAACGTTATGGCCATTCTCCCATTGGTGAGCAGAGCAGTCAAAATCAGAGAGTTCAAGCCCTTGAGACTTCGATCGATCGAGCTAAGCTCGATCGCTTGAGCTCTATTTTCTCCCAAAAGTTACTTACAGTCTGCAGGAACCCTATAAATAAGCTGTTATGACACCAGACGAAGAGAGGACGCTCCAGAACATAAAAAACAGCAGTTTAGGGTAGTTTTAGGGTTAGATTAGGAGAAGATTAGGTTAGATTCTTATATTTCTTCCTCTTTTCCATTTTTATATTGAAGATTATTAAAGATTCTAGTTGGTTTCATGTTTATTACAAGTTGTATTCAAATTTCTCCAGGTTTTTGTTTTCCTTTTCTCTATTTCATTGTTTATTAGCTTATATGTTATAATTACTCTAGGTTACTACGTCTGTATTAGATTATTTATGTTTCTGTAGTTTAGACGTTGGAAATATGTGATGAAATATTGATTCTTAGCCTCTGCCATGTATGATATAGAAAACCTTGGGCTCGATCGATCGAAGGTATTTCGATCGATCGAACCAGAGCCATAGTCAAGCGATCGAAGACATTTCGATCGATTGAAGGATGATGCTGTCCGATCGATCGAGAAAGCTTCGATCGATTGAACATGTTGATTCCTGAGATGATTCTTTTATGTATTCCATGACTTTCTATTTTAGAAATTTGTCATCAAATTGTCCCTATAAGCTCAGTTTGTCACAACAGTTTTTAGAACTTGAAGCCTTAAGGCTATTTTCTTCAATGACTTTTGAAAACCACTTTGAATACTAACACAATTTAGAGTGCAAGTAATAACCATTGTTTTAAACCGTCTTCTAAGTATTTTAAATCACTTGTGATGATGTAGCCCCGGTTATGAAAAGGCCATTGATTCTATGTCTTTAGAAAAATATGGAATACTGAAGAGGAATAAACTCCATAGAACATTAATGAGTATGCATGGTAGATGGTTGTGATCAATGTGGATTCACGTGTTTCCAACACCTTTAATTTAGTTGTTTAATTATTATGTTTCTTTATACTTTAGTTTGTTATTTAGTTCAATTTAATTATTTAGGATTTGTTAGAATTCCACTCCTTTATGATCTTTTCTTTTTCTTTAGGTTGTAACTTAGTAGTGTGGGATCGACCTGGACTTCCAGTACTATATTACTTGCACGATCACCTACACTTGGGTGTTGCACAAGAGCGCACAACTTTTTAGTTGTGTCAGTTAGCCTTGTACCACGTGCGATATATAGAGCCCATGTGTGAACGATACGCCCTCAGGGAGGCGGTCACCCACGCCCCTGAGCTTGCTAATGGACCCTTTATGAGACTAAAACCCAGGCTTTGCATATTGTTTCAATAGAACCCTTCATTTAGAATTTGGATTATCATCTTTGGTTAGGACAATGCGATGAATTATTTGCATTTGCCTGTAAGGGATTAGGTGGATGATGAGGACGTGTATGCGAAGGCATCATCAAATCTTGTATTACGGATTCCTCTAGAGTAGTATGGTCTTTATCAAAACATACCATCATTATTCAAGGACATTTTTTGAAAATTTTGAAAATACAAGCACTTCTTTGAAAACCTCGAGTCTTTTGAAAATTTCGGGAATATCCCTTGTGAAAATTTGCTTTGAAATTCACTTTCACAAAATCTTTCAAAAAATTTCTCCCCAGATTTTTAGAGAATTTCAAAATTTCTACCTTGGTTTTCAGGAATCGTGATTCCACGCTTTGATGATTCAATTTCAAAATTTCCTACTGATCTTGTCAAAATCAAGATATAAAAGTATGCTTAACTTATGCTTTACTTTCAAAAGATTTGCAGTGTGGAAGTAAAGGTCGAACCCACAGAGATTGAATACTATGCACTTTAATTTTTAAAACCTAAATTTAGCTAATTAAGAAAAACAGATTTTGGATTTAATTTGAATTAAATTAATAACAATAAAAGTAAATCTAAATTACGAAAGAAATTAAATATTTTTTTTTATAATAAGTTTAAGGAACCTAGGATTGCAAATCCACCACTAGCTTCATAATAAGGGTGTTTACGAATTACTTTAGCATATTAAGTTGGATGATAATGGGGAATTGTAGCTACAAGCCCAATTCCTCCGTTAAGAAAATAACTATGGTTCCAGCACCAACATAATCCATCTTTGGTTAGCACGAATTATCCCACATTAAACTAGGGTTGTGGTATAATCCGTCTAATCTAGGCATGGACTATTCGGATACTTGATAGCACAATTCAATTTAAGCATCATTACATGTAAATAATATAAACAAGCACATCAAGCATAGATCATTGAGCACACTACCATCAAAATAGATCTAAGATAAGAGTAAACTTTGAAAGTAACAATTTAATCAATAAGAGCATGATTTGTTTATAAAAATGCTCGGAACATGTAACTGTCATCCATACATAACAAAACTTAAATAAAAACATAAAATACACCCTATTACCTGACTAGGGTTTCATTGAAACCCTAGATCTAGAGTCTAGTTGTCCATAGAAGCGGCGGATGGCAAGTAGTTGATGGAGGAGGCCATGGAAACCCTTGGTCTTCTTCTTCTTCTCCTTGCTTCCCTCTCTTCAATGGTTGAAGTTTTTTAGTTGTATATTGTGTGTATATTAATTGGACACCCTAAATTGAAGTATAGTTGAGTATTTATAGATTTGGAGCAAGTTTTGAACCTTTCCTAATCCAATTCGCACTAAAACTATTGTATTTAGCTTTCCAGACGTAATTAGGTAGTTTCGTACGCGTAGGAGTCTTGAGAATATTGAAATACACGTATTTGGTTTTTACACAGGTTGTGCGAGCGGGGCGCGCGAGCGCGTAATTGTGACCTCGCGCGAGCGATTTCAGGATCTTCGCGCGACCCGCGCGATTGACTTATTTTAGCTTCTTTCTTTGTGCTTTTTAACCCCATTGAGTCTAGTATACTTGATTTCTTCCAAATCCTGTTAAAAAATAGAAAATAAAGTAAAAATATACAAAAATAGGATAAAAAGATACTAATAAACGCGTGTTAAGGCGTATAAATAGGATTTGTTCTCTCCCGATCACACCCCCAACCTACATTTTGCTAGTCCTCAAGCAAAACTAAAATAAAAACTAAACTACTAATAACATACTATTCCATTTTCGCAAGGATTGCGATTGCATTTAGCGTATGCAACAAGCCTTTTAAACCCCTAGGTGTCCCTAGTTGGACGAGTGAAGTCTCGTGAGGGTTGTCGTCAACAAGTTACCCACAACCATCTTTATTTCATTATATATTTAAAAACAATTTTTTTTAATATTAAAACGAAAAATATAACGTTCAATACTTCTTATCATAAGACAGAGATTTGAAATAGAATAACGAACAAGAAGAAACGGAATCAAACGTTTACCTACATCATGAAAAACAATCCCAAGCACATGCATCATATAAATCAATAGAGTTTCACATAAAATAGCACGTGTGTGATGTGATAGTCAAATGAACACGGGATGTCATGAACTTGGAATATAACTCGGATAACCATCCAACTATGCTTCAACTATGAATCTCACAATGTTAATTACACTCTCAAGTAAAACACTCAGAAACATGAGTAATCTTTCCAGTATATGGAAGCAAAGGAAATATGTTTTCAAAACAAGAAATGTTCACAAATGACTCAAAAAACACGCATGACACGAAAGAACAGTAGTCTCATGGATAGGACGCTAATAATCAACAAAAATTAATCGTTACTATGTTTCAATCCCCTCCCATCGTTTTCATATCCACACCATGTTTAGGATCAAATAGGACTTTTCAATGGTTGTAATGTGGCTCGGGCAATGAAAAAGGATAGAAAGGATTTGTTAGGTAGTTTTAGAGTGGCACTGTAAAGCATGTACGATTTCTTTCATTCTCTCTTCCACCAACTTTATCATTTCATTCTCTTCTTTTCATTCCTTTCAATTTTTTTCTCCTTCTGTTTCTTTTTCTGTTTTTTTTTTCAACCTTATTCTTTTCTTTTTCTTTTCTTTTTCTCTATTCTTTTCCTTCTCGTTGCTTTTGAAACGAATATTTTCAATAAATAACAAGGCAACCACTCAAAACATCATCTTATTTTCTTCTTCTTCTCAATCACACATCGCCTTAACACCACTAAAATTTGATCAATCTTTTAGGAGTGAACTCCAAGTTGGCCAAATTGGAGCAAAAATAGGATAATGGTGATTAAAGAAAAAGGCATTTTAATGGCTCAAAGGGCGAACTAAGGAAATTTATCATTTATCGGGATAGTGGTAAACAAAGAGGGCCTAAAATCATGTCCTATGGTTATCTGGTTCTTTAACGTTTACGACGGAAGATTATTTAGCATGGTCGCAAATATTTTAACATGACTATCAATCAAAACAAGAATAATGAGACTAAACAATGAGTTAATGCTCTATTTCAAGTGAAATTCGACAAATACAAAATGTATTTATAACCCTATAAAAAGAAAAGATAGGCTCAAAAGCTCACTGGGTCTAGTCTCCACCATGTGTTATCTGGAAATCCGAATCATATTATAGTTCACATTAAACATGTATTCAAGCGACTACGTGCAGTGCATAGGTTTGTGTGCAAATCTATGATATAAAACTACGATTCAAATGATACATGACCTAAAATGTCATATCATGACTTTAGCAAATATTTAATTACATCTTCTCATGTTTACCATTCTATAACAATCCAAGTTACATAACCAGATGTATCGACTAGAGATTACAAAACCGTAGGTGACATCGTTTATTTAAGCACAAGTATCAAATTTTTTTTCAATATTTTGGTGTATATAATAATGTGCATGTGAGTGCATACTCCCAAACCTAAACCTTTCATTGTCCCAAATGAAACAATAAAACAAAAGAAAGGAAAGTACGTAGAGAAGGAACGATAGTACCTCGATTTCGACAACCACATACCAGGTGAACGTATAATAATATGGAATCAAAGTTAAATTACTCCAAGTGGAGCACTATTTTCACCTGTTAATACTTAACAAAAGAAAATTAAACAAACAAATAAATAATAAAACCGAATATATAATACATTCGTTTTTTCTTCTTTTTGTTTTGTTATTTATTTATTTTTTATTTTTGTGAACAACATAAACTAAACTAGAATTAAAAGAACATAAAGGAAATAAAGAAAAACAGAATTAAAACTATGAAAACAAAGATAAACTTAAACGAAAAGAACTGAAAAGAACAAACAGAAATGAATAACAACTAGATAGGTTGGGGAAACAGAAGATCAAATAACAAAGAGAAAAATTTGAAAAATCCCCAAGTCGCGCGAGCGGACCGCACAAGCGACCATCGCTCGCGCGAATTCCTCTGTGAGGTAATCCTGAGATCTGTTAATATTTTATTTAGAAAAATTTCTAAGTGCCAGAATCGCGCGAGCGGGCCGCGCGAGATTGAATACTATAGAGATTAAATTTCTAAGGATTTTTAGTGTGGAAGTAAAGGTCGAACCCACAGAGATTGAATACTACACACTTTAATTTTTTAAAACATAAATTTAATTAATTAAGAAAAATGGATTTTAGATTTAATTTGAATTAAAATAATAACAATAAAAGTAATCTAAATTACGAAAGCAATTAAATATTTGTTTTTGTAATAAGTTTAAGGAACCTAGGATTGCAAATCCACCACTAGCTTCATAATAAGGGTATTTACGAATTACTTTAGCATATTAAGTTGGATGATAATGGGGAATTGTAGCTACAAGCCCAATTCCGCCGTCAAGAAAATAACTATGGTTCCAGCTGACACGAGAATTTTTCTATGCGCTCTTGTGCAATACCCAGGTGTAGGTAGACGTACAAGTAATATCTGGTAAGACCAGGTCGATCCCACAGGGAAGGTGTTGACCTATTGAAATAGACTAACCTCTAAAGAAAGCAAAATAAAATAAGTAGAATTCAACAATAATGCGGAACACAAAGTTCCACAACTAAAAGTACTAATGAAGATGATTAAGATTAAATTAACGATCTAACTAGCTAATTAAAACAATACTCTAAACTGAGAAGTTTAACTTTTAAAAGAAAGTGTTGGGATTACACGAATCTGCAGTAACCTTAGCCATCTACCATGCAGTTGCCTTGAAGCACAAAGGAGTACATTACCCACAGTTTTCCGTATTCCTCTAAAGAGGGAGAATCAATAGCCCTTTCATGACCGGGACCATATCATCACAGTTAAATTAAAATACTTGAAAGCGGTTTAATTCAATAGTAAAGACTCGCATCCTCAATGGTGTTAGCATTAAAGATGGTTTGCAAAATGTATTGAAAGAAAATGCCTTAGGGCCTTAGTTTTAAAACTGTTTTGATAAACTGAGCATTTATTTGGGACAGAATGATAACAAATCCTAAAACAAAAGGTCCTGGAATACTGCAGGGAACATCCTCAAGAATCCGAGAGTTCGATCGATCGACGCGCTTTCGATCGATCGAAGACCTTCATCCCTCAATCGATCGAACTGACTTCGATCGATTGACTGTCTCTGGTTCGATCGATCGAACTAACTTCGATCGATCGAACACAGCGATTATCCTGCTGCATGGCAGAGGCTGGAGATCACTGTTTCATCGTGTTCTCCCAACCTAGGACTACTCAGACATCGTCTGGGACGTCACAGATTGATATTTAACGTACGAAATCATTAACATCTTGTTTGGTTGCAAGTTTTTCATGGAAAATTCAAAAACTATGGTTTTACAACTATTTAGCATGTAATATCACGAGATGATCGAGCAAACTACGACTAACACGTGCAGAATATAAATGAGCAGTATATAGATAACCTGGAATGAAGAATACTTGTATTAAACTTAGAGAAATCCGGTTCACAATGCAAAACTCAATGAAAACCTACAAAAACAAGCAAACTCTCTATCTCTCTCTCTAAAAATGAAAAAATGTAAAGTGGGCGTCCTTATGGACGTGTACAATACACATATATATAAGAAAACCTAAGAAACTAGGGTTAAAACCCGCATCTGCTGCGCACACGAATGTTACTGGAAATACCCCGTTCGATCGATCGAACTGCTCTCGATCGATCGAACCCTTACTCTTCAAGCGCTTTAACACTCTTCAAGCGATCGAACGCTCGATCGATCGAACCGTCTTAGATCGATCGAACTCCACAATTCAGCTTTGACTTCTTGTGTTTTCATTCCAGCATTCCATTTATTCTGATGTTCATCTGTTTAGTCCACACAGCAGTGATCTGCATAAACAACAGCTAAAACAATACAACTTATCATAGATTAATCATATTGTATAAAAATTAGCCTTGCAATGCGAATCACAGATAAAACGGGAAGTTGTGATAAAAACTAATACAATTCTTCCTTTTAGCGCGGTTGTATTTTACAAATACCCCCGCTTTGCACAACCCCCAACTAGCTTATTGCTAGTCCCTAGCGATAAAGCGAAAATAAAAAAAATAAAATAAAAACTCCTAAACTAATACTACCACGACTAAGTAACAAAGAAAAACTAAAAACAACCTAAACTAAGATAGAAAGAAAGATCCTAACTCACTTTCGCAGGAATCGCGGTTGCATTTAGCAAATGCAACAAGCCGTTAAACCCCTAGGTTCCCCCTAGTGGACGAGTGTTGTCTCGTGAGGGTTTGCAGTGAATATACCCACAAAATTCTCCAATTTTAAGCTCAAAAAGATTTAGAATAACTTGTAGAATTCCCCCTTCCATTCAATTGTTAACTAAGCTCCACAATAATATACTATCCTCTATCAACCCATGAAAGAGACCCACATGCTCCCCTATATCACCAAGTAAAATATAACAAATGTATTACCATCATGCACCCGTGTGTGTGTGAAATTAACAACCATGCGTCCAACCCTATTAAGAGTTATCTAGACTATTGTACTTTGGAAAACTTGCAGTTTTAGCTCAATTCTCACATTGGTCACACTCAAAAAGAACGTCTCTCAGAAACTTGCTTTACAATGATCACACATCGTATGAAAGCTTTGATAAGGATGATATTATAAGTGCTAATGCTTTCATACTTGACTCTATGAAAAACGGACATTTAAGAGTGTATAGTCTCATGAATGGAACACTACTTCCATGTTCAACTCACACTTCCATGTTCAAATCAATTGTTGAGAATCTTCAAGACTTTGACTTGCGGCTTTTATTTAGTAGGTAGGAGAGTTGTAGAGAAGAGTGTGCTTTTTAGTATGTGATGGAATTTCAACTTCTCTTTTTATTCTTTATTCTTTTCTCCACCCAATCTCCCATTCATTTCATATACTTTTTTTTTTTTTTTTTTTTTTTTTAACCTTCTTCTCCTTCATTCATTATTCATTTCATTTTTTTTTTTTTTTTTTTTTTTTTAACCTGGAATATTTTTATTTGTCCCACCACTACTTCCTTCCATTTCACATACTTTGATGACTCATTCTCAACAAATATATCAACCGGCTCAATGAGGTCAAGGTATAGATCAAGGATTTGGATTTTTGTGATTATATTGGAAATATTTAATTGGCGTGGGATCAGGGATGAAATAATTCAGTGAATGTAGGTGAAAGTTATATCGGGTAAAAGAATGGGTAAACGATGGCTTAAATCATTTTCTCAACTTTCAATTTTTAGCACTTAAGTGTTCATTGAGTGTAATTGGTAAATCCTGAACGTTCTCCTCTAACAAGCAGTCTAAACTTTTAAAGAAACTGAGACTTAACAACGAATTCACAAGTATATGCAAGAAAAAACCATTCGACAATGTATGAGAATCCCCTCAGAAATGACGATTGGCTCAATAGCTCACAAAGGGTTATTAGCTTCCACTACTTATTCTTTTTCGCACAATAATCATATTAACTCAACTTTCAGGTTTTCTACATAGCTGCCAATTAGTGCACAGTATTGGGTACATAATAGCTTTACAGATGCAATTCATTTCAGTGATACAGAAAAACGCGTGGATTTAATCCATAAGAAGATGAGACTACTACAAATGTGTCATTGTCTAATTAACAAGCAGGAGAGGTTATTCAGAGTTATTCTATCAATACGATTCAATAATAAAAATTTTCAAAATTTTCAAAATTTTAATAGACTGTGTTCTCATTCAATTTAAAAACATATCCAAGTGCAAAACCTGATCATTACGGGTGTGTACCTATCTATTATCTCCTACCCCCAACTGAAAACAACAAAGTCCCCAGAAGTTGATTTTCAATAAATAAAATAGATGGGTATCACTTGTATAGAGCAAATTGATGATCACAAGCAAAGCAACCTAGCATAGAAAAGTAGAACACAATCTCCAAAACAAACAGGATCAATAGATAAGAGTAATACGATAAAAAGCATGATCCAAGCAATCTAAACCACTGTAATATGAACATAATAAAATACAAACAGAGATACATAATGTCCATACAAAAACCAACCAACCAAATAATACAACCAAAACCACCAACATATCCAACCAACCAAAACCATACCCAATATCAGTACAAAAACTGACCAAAAATACAGAAACACCACCTCTCCAACTAAAACTAATCAACACCGGACGGCGTATCATCAGCTATATCAGAAGGGATGTCGATGGGAGCAGGTGGCAACGAGGTAGTAGCAGGGGTAGCAGTAGATGGATCGGCTGCAGCAGAATCCGGGGCAGCAGCAGATGATGGATCAGTGGTAGGTGGTGCAGACGGGGCCATCGATGGATGCGGAGTAGAATGAACAGTCGACTCAACCCCAATCTGAATCAAAATGGACTCCAGCAAGGTCTGGAGATGATCTATCCGGCCCTCGAGTCTAATTCTGGCCTCTCTCTCCTCCAATAGTAGCTCGTGAACTGTCGGGAGAGGCACAGAGGAAGAAGACTCTCCCTGGGCCTGAGTCTGCGACCGCTGTCGCAGCTCAAACTGCCGAACTGCAGCAACTGGATCATCCTCATCATCATCAGAATCAAGCTCTTCCACCTCGGTGGGTGTCCCTGAAGCTCCCGCCTCCGTGTCCGACCCACCACGCCTCTTCTTCCTCTCCCTCATCTTCGCTTTCCCTTTTCCCTTTCGCTTCCTCTTCTGAGCGTCGGAGCGGCGAGCAGCGGCCTCGCTAAATCTGCGGGAAGAAGGGCGAACATCATCGCCAGCAAGCACGGGGAAACCGGCCTCAGCCATCACCCTCTGAATAGCCCAAGCACCCTTCAGGTGCTTCTTAGACGAAATAAAACGGGTGGGGTGGACCATAATGTCAATATAAAGGCGTGGTATGCAAACTGGCTGTCCCGTCCCCACTGCATATAAGACTCGCGCATACCAAGCCGCGATCTTCTCTCGATAGGAAGTCACTAGGAGGCAGTTGCTGAGGACCAGGTGGATCATGTGGTAGCCATCAGTGAGAAAGTGGTCCTCGATCAAAGCATCGCCATCCCAAGACGGAACGGCGCCTCCAGTGAGCTCACTGATAATAGTGGATGGTGGGGTCACTGGTGCATCAGGCCGGTGAGGGCAAATATAATCAGGTACCTCTGGTACCCCCAACGCGGCTGAAACAGTAGCTGGACTGATAATGAATGAGCGACTCCGGAAGAAGGCATGGTAAGTGAATGGTGCAACCGGGTCGCGGATCATAGTCGCACAAGCACCGCGAATCCAGGACAGATTGACACTTTTGGCCAATGAAAGGAGATGGAACCAGTGAGGCATAGAACGGATCCGCGTCAGGAACCATGGGCTCTCTGTCCAGACATACTCAATAGGGCGCTCGACCATCACCATCCTCGTCTGAAAGTACCGCTCGTACCAAAGCCTATCCTCGTCATTCCGGAACCCATGTGCGGGAACCGGATCTGGTATAATAAGGCTGAGGGGCTTAGACTTATGGTAGCCCATCACTGGATTCATCGCGGCAACCCTGGAAATAAGACACAACATGATACAGATAAGAACAGGGAGAAAAAGAATTAAAACTGCCACTGCTTGAGTTCGATCGATTGAACTGGGTTCGATCGATTGAACTGGATTAGACTTCGATCGCTTGAACATTGTTCGATCGATCGAACATCTCCCCTTCGATTGCTCGAATTCAGTTCGAGCGATCGAACACAGCGGTGTGCAGCGATCGCACAAACGAAAAGGAAACAACAGTTACACAAATAATGAGCTAACAAAAGGAGATCCTAAAACCAAGGGGGCACCCCCTTGGGATTTTCTAACACGAACATAGAGGAAAAGAAAGACACAAACAAGTGGGGCCTACCTCGGTGTAGAGCACGCGGTGGAGCTGGAGGGGATGATGATATGACGATGAGGATGATCAGAGGGGTGATCAGGGCGTCTTATTTAGTGCAAGGAATCGACAATTTCAGAGTTGCCCTCCCTCTGTGTTCGAGCGATTGAGAGTGAAAGTGAGGGAAAGGAAGAGGTGTTCTGAAGACGCCTCGTTTAAAAGCTTCGTTCGATCGATCGAACTATGGTCGATCGATCGAACACAAATCCCTCAATCGATTGAACAGAAAAGACAAGCGCTTGAACATCCAGGTTTCGATCGATCGAACTGGGTTCGATCGATCGAACACAAAAATTCCAGAATTCAATTGGGGCATGAACCACAGCACCCCCAACTATCAGAAACAAATCTGGACATGCAGAGAGACTGAAAAACAGTTGAAATACAAGCATGTATGACAGAAATTCATCCTCAGAATACAAAATTGCAATTTATATAAAAATAAAACTTTATAAGTGCATCCAAATTGCAACAGTGTTACCCCCAACTGTGTTTAAAACCTTATTTAACTAAAGAAAACTAAAAATAAAATCAAAACTAAACCCAATAACATTCTGTCAAGGATTACATTCCAGTTGATAAACAAAAGATGAAATTGAACAAAAACAACTGAAATGCAGCACTAATCTTCAAGTATAAAGATTTCCTCTTCCACAATATCTTCATAACTCGCCGAATCTGCAAAAGTGAAGTCCAAACTTGATGATTCCCTTTTCCAGAACAACCGAAAAGCAGCAAGGACATCATCAAACAAGTCTGGCGTCTCCAAAGAATTGCAAGCCCATGCAAGAGGTGATCCGGACGGAGACAAGGATAAAGGAGTGTAATTGCGCAACGGACTGTCCTCTCGCGGCGGAGTGTGTGGGGGCCTTATGTAGGGCCCAAGACCATGAATCAGCTGATGTGGGAGGAATACCGGAATACCATTTAGGAACATAGTGACAATCCTGGACAAAAGACAACAAACTGAAATCAAAATAACAGAACACAAGAAACACGAATTAACACGAAAAGAAAAAAAAAAACAATGAACAGAAACAAAAATACAAAGGAATGTGACAAGTTCCAACCTCACTATTGGCATAGGTTCCCAAAATGCACTGGCTGGTAATGGGCATTGGAGCCTAAATAGCAGGTAGCTCAGGTGCACGTAGCGGTATGGGACCAACTCAGGAACAAGGAAATCGTCCACGAAAATGAAAACAGCATTGTGGCGGTCTGGGACGACATCCTGGAGGTCATGATCTTCCCATGGCTCCCACATATCATCATTTTCCCATTGGGCCATGAGTGCATCATCCACCATTCGTCCCATGTACAGGTCTTCTTCTTCCTCCACATCATCGTCATCCTGAAATCCCATATTTTCGTATGGATTGATGTCCAGGAGGGCGGGTGGATATGGAATGTACCCTTGAGCAGCATCAATAAGAGAATGAGCTTCAGGATCTTGATGAAGCAAGGGGCAGGGTATGAGTTCACCCTCAATCCAGATGCCACAACGACATTCTGAATCAGCCCAAGAACCGACAGAATGAACATCATCCCCTCGCATCTATGTACCTGCAACAGAGTGGTTTAAGTATAATGGATTAGAACTAGATCACAAACACAAAAGAACGAACAACAACGTAAAAACAAAAGAGAAAAAGAAACTAAAATGCAGGGAAAGAAGAGAAATACAACAACAATTTGGAACTCCTCTTTGGATTTAAGTGTGAGAATAGTTGGGCTCATCCAGCTGGATGTGCTCAACTTCAGTGTGGAAGTTCTCCAAGAACGGTTTCAATCTTTGGCCATTGACCTTGAAATAATCATCGTTCTTTGGATTGACAATCTCAACCGCCCCATGTGGAAAAACAGTTTTTACGATGAATGGGCCTGTCCAACGGGAACGGAGCTTTCCTGGGAAAAGGTGGAGGCGAGAGTCATACAGCAACACTTTCTACCCCGGCTCAAATGATTTACGAAAAATCGTACGATCGTGTCGAGCCTTCAACTTTTCCTTATGCAACTTTGCAGAGTCATACGCATCTCGTCGTATTTCCTCTAACTCTGCAAGTTGGAGCTTGCGTAGCTGACCTCCTTCTTGAATATCAAAGTTCAATGAGCGTGTCGCCCAATAAGCTTTATGTTCAATTTCAACAGGAAGGTGGCAAGCTTTCCCGTAAACTAGTCTATACGGGGACATCCCAAGATTCGTCTTATAAGTAGTACGGTATGCCCATAACGCGTCAGTCAATTTGTATGCCCAGTCTTTTCGATTGGAACTAACCGTCTTCTCGAGAATATGCTTGATTTCTCGGTTAGCCAATTCTGCTTGCCCGTTTGACTGTGGATGATAGGCAAGAGCGATTTTATGATGGACCCCATATTTCTTGAGAAGTGACTCCAAGGGCCTATTGCAGAAATGCTTGCCTTGGTCACTTAGTAAAGCTTTCGGAGTACCAAAACGAGACAGAATGTGCTCTCTTAGAAATGACATGACCGTTCTATGGTCATTTCGTCTCGTTGGTATCGCTTCTACCCATTTTGATACATACTCGACAGCAAGGAGTATGTATTCACAGTTATTCGACTTGGGAAATGGGCCCATAAAATCTATGCCCCAACAATCAAATATCTCAATTGTGATGATAGGGGTTAAAGGCATAGAATTCCTTTTAGAAATGGTCCCAAGCTTTTGACAGCGTTGGCATGTCTTGCAAAAGGAATAAGCATCTTTGAAGACTGTGGGCCAGTAAAAACCGCTTTGTTAGACTTTTTGTGCGGTCTTTTGTGACGCGAAGTGGCCACCGCATGCCTCAGAATGGCATGACGCTAATATTACGGTTATATCCTTGTTGGGGACGCAGCGCCTGATGACCTGATCAGCACAGTACTTGAAAAGGTATGGGTCATCAAAGAAGAAATGGCGCACGAACGAGAGGAACCGTTTCCTATCTTGGTTCGACCAATGAGTTGGTGTTTCTCCCGTGATGAGGTAGTTTACAATATCCGCATACCAGGGCAGACTACTTACTGCCAGTAGCTGTTTATCTGGGAACTCGTCCTTAATGGATTGGGATTCAGTATTGTCAACAAAAGTCAACCGGGACAAATGATCCGCAACCACATTCTCTACTCCTTTCTTGTCCTTGATTGTTAGATCAAACTCTTGGAGTAAGAGTATCCAGCGAATAAGCCGTTGTTTAGCGTCTTTCTTTGAAAAAAGATACTTGAGGGCCGAATGATCTGTAAAACAGACGATTGGTGACCCTATCAGGTAAGACCTAAACTTGTCCAGAGCGAATACTACAGCCAGCAGCTCCTTTTCAGTCGTAGTGTAATTCATTTGAGCTTCATTTAAGGTTCGGCTGGCATAGTATATCACATATGGCTTATTGTCCTTTCTCTGGCCTAGGACTGCGCCAATGGCGTAATCACTAGCATCGCACATTAATTCAAAAGGCAAACTCCAGTCGGGTGCCTGTATTATGGGTGCGGAGGTGAGGAGCTCTTTTAGATCCTCAAAGGACTTTTGGCAACTCTATGACCACTCGAACGGTGCATCTTTGACAAGAAGTTGACAAAGGGGTCGAGAGATTGCACTGAAATTCTGGATAAATCGACGATAAAAACCTGCATGCCCCAAGAATGAACGGATGTCTCTTACTGTACGGGGAACAGGTAAATTTGAGATTATGTCGATTTTAGCCTTATCCACTTGAATGCCTTCATCGGATATTATGTGACCGAGGACTATGCCCTTAGTCACCATAAAGTGACACTTCTCCCAATTCAAGACTAGGTGTTTGTCCTCACACCTCATTAAAACCTGCTCGAGATTGCTGAGGCAATCTTCGAAGCTATGGCCAAATACCGAAAAGTCATCCATGAAAATTTCAAGGATGTTTTCGACCATGTCACTAAAGATACTCAGCATGCACCGCTGAAAGGTCGATGGTGCATTACATAGGCCAAACGGCATTCGTCGGTAGGCAAATGTACCAAATGGACAAGTGAACGTGGTTTTCTCCTGATCTTCAGGAGCAATTTCAATTTGATTATATCCACAGTATCTATCCAAGAAGCAGTAATACTTGTGACCCGCCACCCGTTCTAGCATTTGATCCATGAATGGCAAAGGAAAATGGTCCTTTCGGGTCACAATATTTAACTTCCTATAGTCAATACACATCCTCCATCCAGTGGGGACGCGTGTTGGTACTAATTCACCATCTTTGTTCGGAATGACTGTTATGCCTGCTTTCTTTGGAACTACTTGGGTAGGACTGACCCAAGGACTATCAGATATCGGATATATCATCCCAACATCAAGTAGTTTAAGCACTTCCTTTTTAACTACTTCTTGCATGTTGGGATTTAGACGCCTTTGCATTTGCCTTGAGGGTTTAGCGTCTTCCTCCAGATATATCTTATGCGTGCATATGGATGGGCTTATTCCTTTGAGGTCAGCAATTGTCCATCCCATAGCATCCTTATGCTTAGTCAGCATTTCCACTAGCTTACTTTCCTGTTCATGAGTTAAAGCAGATGAAATGATCACAGGATAAGTTTTTCCAGTCCCTAGGAATGCATATTTCAGCTCTTTTGGAAGCTCCTTCAATTCTAACTCCGGGAACTGGACACTAGAGGGCATTACCAACTTGGTTTTAGGAGGCAGTTGTTCATATGGCATTACCCACATGCAATCGGCTCTATCCTCCTCTATCGTATCCATCATAAGACACGTCTGGTTTAGGTCAGCATCCAATGGGGTGGACTCTACGGGCTGATAGATATCGCCAAATTGAGTCATCACAACTTCCAAAGGATCTTTATAGTCGACCAAGTCAACTTCATCTTCAATGACCGTGTCTATATAATGGATTTCTTCCTCATCATCGTATTCTTCAGGTCGGGGATTAGAAAAGATCTTGACATTCAATGTCATGTTCCCGAATACGATAGTCATGATACCACTTCTAATCTTGATTGTGGCATCAATGGTGTTGAGGAATGGACGTCCAAAAATAACCGGGATATGTGCACCAGGATTAGACACAGGTTCTGTGTCCAATATCACGAAATCAACCGGAAAGACAAAAGAGTCTATTTGGACAAGGACGTCCTCTAACACCCCTCTAGGGTACTTTACAGATCTGTCTGCCAATTGCAAAGCAACTCGAGTGGGTTTGAGTTCACCCAACCCTAGCTGTTTATAGACTGAATAAGGCAGCAGATTTACGCTTGCTCCTAGATCGAGGAGTGCGTTATCTATCTTTTGATTCCCAATTCTGCATGAGACAGTAGGTGTACCGGGATCTTTGAGTTTTGGAGGCAACTCATTTTGAATGATCGCACTGGCTTGGCATGCGACATAAGCATGTTTCTTCACGCTTTGCCTCCTCTTGACCGTGCATAGATCTTTGAGATACTTAGCATAGGCCGGCACTTGCTTGATAGCATCTAGGAGTGGAAGGTTAATTTTAACTTGCTTAAACAATTCCAGAAACTCCTGATTTTTTGTCTCATTCTTGGGTTTCTTCAACCGTTGAGGATAAGGTGCAGGAAAGGGGCATTTTGGTGGTTCCTCCTTAACAGACTCCTTCCCAGGCCTTCGCTCAACTTCTTCCTCTACTCTAGGAACTTCAATGTTTGCCTTGATTGGTTCGTCATTAGTAGACGGCTCCTCCTCTTGAGTAGATGGTAGCTCAACTTCTTCATCCACCACTTCCTCCTCTTTGTACACTTCGGGAGTGGACAGAGGCATGCTTTTTTCTATGATTTTTCCACTTCTCAATGTAGTCACAGCTTTAGCATGTTCTTGATTGTTAGGACCATTGTTATGTCCCTTGGGGTTCTGAAGTGGTTGGGTAGGGAATGTTCCTCCTGAACCTTCTTGTCTTGCATCTATCCTCTCTAACGTGGCAGACATTCTACTCATCATCTGTATGAGTTGCTGCGTTAGATTGGCATTAGCAAGTGGCTCTTCTTCTTGTACCTTCTTGTGCGGTGGCACATAGGTATTGGTTTGTGGTGCATTGGAGGTTTGAGCTTGATTGTAGTTATTGGTTCTATTTTGATTGTAATGCTGGGCTGGCCTATTGTTTTGCCCTTGATATTGATTGTTATTGTAGGGCAGCTGTTGGTATTGATTTTGGGCCCCATCATTATTTCTCCAATCAAAACCGGGGTGATTCCATCTATTGTTACTTTGAAAGTTATTGTTGGAATTCCCCGCCCCTCGAAAACCTTGCATGGCATTCATCTCTATAGGGGCTTGCTCTTGAAAATATGGCACATTAGGACAGTATTGAGTTGTATGTCCCAACATGTTGCATGTGCCATATGGTTCTTCCGGCATGACTTGCCTAGACCTCTCTCCTTTCATGCTTAACTCCTCTACCTTCTTTGCTAGCTCTGCATACTTAGTCATGAGGTGATCTTCATTGGTTAGATGGTATAGGCTTTTCTCCTCTACACAGGATATCTGTGAGCGTGAGATATTGTCAGAATTTGACCATTCATGAGCGTATTCAGCTAACCATTCGAAATGGGCTTCGGCCTCTTCAGTGTTTTTATGCAGAAATGGTCCAGAGCTCATTGTTTCCACCAACTTCTTTGTTTCACCATTCAATCCCTGATAAAAGAAGCTGATAGTTTGCCATTTCTCAAACCCATGGTGTGGGCATGAGAGAAGCAAATCTTTGAAACGCTCCCATGCTTGTGTGAAGGTTTCATTGCTCTTTTGTTTATAGGAATTGATTTGACGCTGAAGGTATGTGGTCATGCGAGTAGGGTAGAATTTCTTTAGAAATGCGGTGCTCATCGCATGCCAGGTGAAAATTGAATTAGGTTTTAGGGAGTGGAGCCACGCCTTCGCTTTATCTTTCAAAGTGAAGGGGAATAGCATGAGATGCGTCACCTCCCTAGGACAATTTTGCGAGAATGTTTTGCAAACATCCTCGAAATCAGTGACATGTAAATACGCCTTCTCGCTTTTCATCCCATGAAAAATGGGAAGCAGTTGAATCATCCCATTGCGAAACTGAAATTCGCCATTATGTGGTGGGATTTGAATGCAAGAGGGCGTAGGTGCATGTTCTGGTTGCATGAGATCGCAAAGAGGACGGAGTGCCTCATCAATTGGTACCACAACATTGTCACCATTTTCACTCTGATGATCATCCATTGATGCAGTTGGAGTGACTATTGGGTTGATGGAGCTATCAGAGTCAGACAGGTAGAAAGGATTTCCAAAAATTCCTTCAATAGAATTCTCGGACATGAACTAGGAGAGTCCCTAAGGTGAGTGCTTACCAAAAGAACTGAAAAGAAGAGAAAATAAAAACAGAAAGAGATGAAGGGAGACTGAGGTAATCTAAGGAATTGATCGTCGCCTTCCCCGGCAACGGCGCCAAGAACTTGACATGAGAATTTTTCTGTGCGCTCTTGTGCAATACCCAAGTGTAGGTAGACGTGCAAGTAATATCTGGTAAGACCAGGTCGATCCCACAGGGAAGGTGTTGACCTATTGAAATAGACTAACCTCTAAAGAAAGCAAAATAAAATAAGTAGAATTCAACAATAATGCGGAACACAAAGTTCCACAACTAAAAGTACTAATGAAGATGATTAAGATTAAATTAACAATCTAACTAGCTAATTAAAACAATACTCTAAACTGAGAAGTTTAACTTGTAAAAGAAAGTGTTGGGATTACACGAATCTGCAGTAACCTTAGCCATCTACCATGCAGTTGCCTTGAAGCACAAAGGAGTACATTACCCACAGTTTTCCGTATTCCTCTAAAGAGGGAGAATCAATAGCCCTTTCATGACCGGGACCATATCATCACAGTTAAATTAAAATACTTGAAAGCGGTTTAATTCAATAGTAAAGACTCGCAACCTCAATGGTGTTAGCATTAAAGATGGTTTGCAAAATGTATTGAAAGAAAATGCCTTAGGGCCTTAGTTTTAAAACTGTTTTGACAAACTGAGCATTTATTTGGGACAGAATGATAACAAATCCTAAAACAAAAGGTCCTGGAATACTGCAGGGAACATCCTCAAGAATCCGAGAGTTCGATCGATCGACGCGCTTTCGATCGATCGAAGACCTTCATCCCTCAATCGATCGAACTGACTTCGATCAATTGACTGTCTCTGGTTCGATCGATCGAACTAACTTCGATCGATCGAACACAGCGATTATCCTGCTGCATGGCAGAGGCTGGAGATCACTGTTTCATCGTGTTCTCCCAACCTAGGACTACTCAGACATCGTCTGGGACGTCACAGATTGATATTTAACGTACGAAATCATTAACATCTTGTTTGGTTGCAAGTTTTTCATGGAAAATTCAAAAACTATGGTTTTACAACTATTTAGCATGTAATATCACGAGATGATCGAGTAAACTACGACTAACACGTGCAGAATATAAATGAGCAGTATATAGATAACCTAGAATGAAGAATACTTGTATTAAACTTAGAGAAATCCGGTTCACAATGCAAAACTCAATGAAAACCTACAAAAAACTAGCAAACTCTCTATCTCTCTCTCTAAAACTGAAAAAATGTAAAGTGGGCGTCCTTATGGACGTGTACAATACACATATATATAAGAAAACCTAAGAAACTAGGGTTAAAACCCGCATCTGCTGCGCACACGAATGTTACTGGAAATACCCCGTTCGATCGATCGAACTGCTCTCGATCGATCGAACCCTTACTCTTCAAGCGCTTTAACACTCTTCAAGCGATCGAACGCTCGATCGATCGAACCGTCTTAGATCGATCGAACTCCACAATTCAGCTTTGACTTCTTGTGTTTTCATTCCAGCATTCCATTTATTCTGATGTTCATCTGTTTAGTCCACACAGCAGTGATCTGCATAAACAACAGCTAAAACAATACAACTTATCATAGATTAATCATATTGTATAAAAATTAGCCTTGCAATGCGAATCGCAGATAAAACGGGAAGTTGTGATAAAAACTAATACAATTCTTCCTTTTAGCGCGGTTGTATTTTACAAATACCCCCGCTTTGCACCAGCACCAACATAATCCATCTTTGGTTAGCACGAATTATCCCACATTAAACTAGGGTTGTGGTATAATCCGTCTAATCTAGGCATGGACTATTCGGATACTTGATAGTACAATTCAATTTAAGCACCATTACATGTAAATAATCTAAACAAGCACATCAAGCATAGGTCATTGAGCACACTACCATCAAAATAGATCTAAGACAAGAGTAAACTTTGAAAGTAATGATTTAATCAATAAGAGCACTATTTGTTTATAAAAATTCTCGGAGCATGTAACTGTCATCCATAAATAATAAAACTAAAATAAAAACATAAAATATACCTTACTACTTGGCTAGGGTTTCATTGAAACCCTAGATCTTGAGTTTAGTTATCCATACAAGTGGTAGATGGCAAGTAGTTGATGGAGGAGGCCATGGAAATCCTTGGTCTTCTTCTTCTTCTACTTGCTTCCCTCTATTCAATGGCTGAAAGTATGGTTGTATATTGTATGTATATTAAATGTCCACCCTAAAAATTAAATTATAATTGAGTATTTATAGATTTAGAGCAAGTTTGGAAGCTTTCCTAATCCAATTTGCACTAAAACTGTTGTATTTAGTTTTCCAGACGTAATTAGGCAGTTTCGTTTGCGTAGGAGTCTTCAGAATACTGAAATACATGTATTTGGTTTTTACACAGGTCGCGCAAGCGGGCCGCGCGAGCGCGCAATTGGGACTTCGCGCGAGCGATTTCGGGAATTTCACGCGAGCGGGTCGCGCGCGCGATTGGCTTTTTTCAGCTTCTTTCTTTGTTCTTTTTCACCCCATTTAGCCTGGTATACTTGATTTCTTCCAAATCCTATCAGAAAATAGAAAATAAAGTACAAATATACAAAACAGGATAAAAAGGTACTAACAAACTTGTGTTAAGGCATATAAATAGGATTTGTTCTCTCCCGATCACACCCCCAAACCTACATTTCGCTAGTCCTTGAGCAAAACTAAAATAAAAACTAAACTACTAATTACATACTATTCCATTTTCGCATAGATCGCGATTGTATTTAGCATATGCAACAAGCCTTTTAAACCCTTAGGTGTCCCTAGTTGGACGAGTGAGGTCTCACGAGGGTTCTCGTTAACAAGTTACCCACAACCATCTTTATTTCATTATATATTTAATAACTTTTTTTTAATATTAAAATGTAAAATGTAACGTTCAATACTTCTTATCATAAGACGGAGATTTGAAATAGAATAACGAACAAGAAGAAACGGAATCAAACGTCTACTTACATTATGAAAAACAATCCGAAGCACATGCATCGTATAAATAAATAGAGTTTCTCATAAAATTGCACGTGTGTGATGTGATAGTCAAACAAACACGCGCATGTCATGAGCTCAGAATATAACTCGGATAACCATCCAACTATGCTTCGACTACGAATCTCACAATGTTAATTACACTCTCAAATAAAACACTCAGAAACATGTGTAATCTTTCCAGTATATGGAGCAAAGGAAATATATTTTCAAAACAAAAAATGCTCACATATGACTCGGAAAAGACGCATGACACAAAAGATTAGTAGTCTCATGGATAGGACGCTAATAGTCAACAAAAATTAATCGTTACAATGTTTTAATCCCCTCCCATCGTTTTCATATCCACACTACATTTAGGATCAAATTGGACGTTTCAACTGTTGTAATGTGGCTCGGGCATTGAAAAAGGATAGAAAGGATTTGTTAGGTAGTTTTAGAGTGGCACTGTAAAGCATGTACGATTTCTTTCATTCTCTCTTCCACCAACTTCATCATTTCATTCCCCTCTTTTCATTCCTTTCAATTTTTTTCTCCTTCTGTTTCTTTTTCTTTTTTTTTTTTTTTTTTTCAACCTTATTCTTCTTTTTTTCTTTTCTTTTTCTCTATTCTTTTCCTTCTCGTTGCTTTTGAAACGAATATTAAATAAATAACAGGGCAACCACCCCAAACATCATCTTATTTTCTTCTTCTTCTCAATCACACATTGCCTTAACACCACTAAAATTTGATTAATCTTTCAGGAGTGAACTCCAAGTTGGCCAAATTGGAGCAAAAATAGGATAATGGTAATTAAAGAAAAAGGCATTTTAATGGCTCAAAGGACGAACTAAGGAAATTTATCATTTATCGGGATAGTGGTAAACAAAGAGGGCCTAAAATCATGTCCTATGGTTATCTAGTTCTTTAACATTTACGACGGAAGATTATTTAGCATGATCGCAAATATTTTAACTTGACTATCAATCAAAACAAGAATAATGAGACTAAACAACGAGTTAATGCTCTATTTTAAGTGAAATTCGACAAACACAAAATGTATTTATAACCCTCTAAAAAGAAAATATAGGCTCAAAAGCTCACCGGGTCTAGTCTCCACCATGTGTTATCTGAAAATCTGAATCATATTATAGTTCACATCAAACATGTATTCAAGAGACTACGTGCAGTGCATAGGTTTGTGTGCAAATCTATGATATAAAATTACGATTCAAACGATACATGACCTAAAACATCATATCATGACTTCAGCAAATATTTAATTACATCTTCTCATGTTTACCATTCTATAACAATCCAAGTTACATAACCAGATGTATCGACTAGAGATTGCAAAACCGTAGGTGACATCGTCTATTTAAGCACAAGTATCGAAATTTTTTTGAATATTTTGGTGTATTTAATAATGTCCATGTGAGTGCATACCCCAAACCTACACCTTTCATTGTCCCCAATGAAATAATAAAACAAAAGAAAGGAAAGTATGTAGAGAAGGAATGATAGTACCTCGATTTCGACAACCACAAACTAGGTGAACGTATAAAAATATGCAAGTTCAAACATGCTCCAAATGAAGCACCAAATCACCTGTCAATACTTGATAAAAACTAAACAAAAGAAGAATAACAATAATAGCTAAAAAAATAAAATGCAGAACAAACCAAACTAAACTAATTAACTCTAATACTAGAACTGAAAGACTCATGAAAATAAAACAACAGAATATCAAAACAAAAACAGACTAGATCTAAACAGGGCATAAGAGAACAAACAGAAAGGAAAAATAACTGTAACAACCCTAATTTTCTAAGTACTTTTGGTAATTTTTATATTATTATTTTCGAGTATTAGACATTAACTGTGTGTATGTATCTTAGTGACACCTAATAAAAATGTTGAAGTAGCGTGTACAGGTAGTTAGTATGTTAAGTAGTGTGCTTAACATAGAAATTTAGTGCCTGGGGTCATGGGTAGCCATTGGGCTAATCATTTGTCACATTAGAATGCATTTTCGGGTCCATATAAAGCCTTTTTGTGAGGCCCTTAGATAAAAAACGGGATTCACATGTTTGTGTGTGTTTTATTTATAAGTGTTGTGTGTGGAATATATATACACATATATTAAACCCTAGCCCCCATTTAACAAAAAAAAAAAGGGAAGAGGAGAGAAGAAACTAGAGAACAGACGTATGTGAGAGAGAGAGAGATAGAGAGAGGGAGAGAGAGGGAGGAAGAAGAAGAAGAAGAAGAAGAAGAAGAAGAGAGGAACCTCAACATTTGGTTTGTGTAATCATCATCAACCTTGAAGCCCTAAATTGGTGAGTTAACTTGTTATTTTCTTTCAATCTCGTTTGACTGAAATTTAAATAGATAGAATATTAAATTAGTATGGTTATGGATTATGAGATTTAAGTATTTTTTTTACAATGATTGAAGTTGTGATTTGAGATTTATAGATGAGCATTGAATATGCATTTGACCAATTATTCAATTTTCGGATTTGGGGTTTTCACAGATCAGATTTGAGTAGAAAATTTATAATAAATCATACGTTCCAGTTTTCGTGATTCAGTTCGCATAGGGCTGTAGGAAACGCAATTCTGGACAACTTTCGTCTAATGGTGTTTTTCCCAATTCTGCACCGTTTGGGCAGAAAATTTATATTACAGTAGCAGTTTTATGAATGTTAAAATAAGTGTTTTTGCCATATCACATTTTTGGTGTGATTTCGTGTTCGTTAATATGAATTAATTTGTTTGTACTTAGGGAGCTATGAGTTCTCGTGTATAATTGAGTTTTCTAAAATTGTGACTGTGCAATTTTGTAAGAGTTATGAATCTGTGTGAACATGTAGCTGTTAATATGATTTTAACGGGAATTTGATTTGAGATATATGAATCTCTTATAAAGTTGATGTAACAACCCTAAATTTTTAAGTGTGTAAATAATTATTTTAAATAATTTTTTTCAATTAGCAATGATATATGAGTGTACCTAGGTAAGACATGTGTTTAAAAATTTTAAGTTTGAAGAACCCATAATTTAAATTGCTAGTAAGCATATTTAATTTGTCCATATTTAATTTGTTAGTAATACCAGTAATATTTGCCCGTTTGTTTTTGTATTAAAATTTCTAATGTTTCATTATTATTATGACATGACATTTTGAGCTTTAATTAAATTGTATGATAGATTATTGTCTGACTAAGTTACAATTTTTGTAGAATGACGAGTTTAGTGTCAGGTAGTCTTTCGGGGCCCACTAGTAAGTTAAGTAGTGAATTTAACATGAAAATTAAGTACCCGGGGTATGAGTACCCTTTGGGCTAGCCATTTTAGTGGTTTGTGTTACATTCTGGGCTCATATGGGTCTCTTTTGTTAGCCCATAAAAAGAAAAAATGGGATTATTAATATATGTGTGAGTAATATATGTATTGTGTGTGTATTATATGTATATAGATAGATAACATATCCTAGGGTTAGAAAAAAAAAAAAGAGAGCAGCCTCAAGAGAGAGAGAGAGAGAGAGAGAGAGAGAGAACAATAGACAAAGAGAAAAGAGGCAACCCTAGTCACCTAGAAGGAGAAGAAAAAGAGAAGAGAAGAGAAAAAAAGGGAGTTCACCATCATCAATATCATCTTGCTTTTCCCAATTTGGTGAGTAAACATTTAGATTTGTAGGGTTAATTCGTAGTTTGATTGATTTTTGATTTGTGTTCATTATAGTTTAAATAAATCGTATGGATGGGTGTTTATATAATACGGATCTATAGTGACATATACATATACATACATATATATATCAAAGGTTAGATATAAGTTATTTAGAAAATTGAAGAAAAAAATAAAGAAGACTAACACAAATTCGGATTTAGGTAAAATTAAAAAAAAAAAAAAAACTCTCAGATCTGTTTTAGAAAATAATTCGTATTAATTCATACATTTTGTGTTTGGTAAAACTGTTCGCCTGAGTCAATGTAAAACACAATTCTGCACGTTTTTCGTCTAATGATATTTTTCTCAATTCTGCACCGTTTGGCCAGCAAATTCATATTACAGTAGCAGTAAATGTTAACTCCGAATTTTGAATTATGTTTATGAAAATTGTTAGAGATGTTTCTTTGTACGGTATTATTATGAAGAACAATTTCAACCCATGCTGGTTTTGGGGCTGTTTAATATAAGATTTGTTTGGGACAATTTTAGATAGTGCTGTTGAATGCCGATTTTAAATGCTATAACTTATGCTATATGCGGTATTAAATGATGATTGTGGAAATACAACGTTAGAGACGTGAATAGAAGTTTGGCGCAAGGGCCTTATTGTGAATAATCGGATAATGATAATCCATGTAATAAATGATAAAATTTTGAAGTGGTTAATGACGTGATTAAATCCTCATGAATGCTACTTGTGTGAATTAACGTAGATGGTAAAAAAAAAAAAGTGGTTTCAAGTTCCTTAGTGTTCACCGCTTCCCGTTGTGTGATATGTTTTTTTTTGGTAGCTCGACTTGCTGAGTGTACCCTTTTTCCAGTGGCTTCGTGATCAAGCTGGCCTAAGCCTTATGCCCGGCTTATTTGTTAGACGTCTAGGTATATTGACTGGCCTTCTGTGTGTATACTTGGTTTGGTTGATACCCCAACCAAACTAGCACCAGAGTGGATGTTAGTAGTATGTCCGGGCACACATGGGATATATGTGTGGGTGTACCATGGAGGGTGACCAAGTGATGAAGCTAGGAAATTGAATAATGAATCGTTCATAAATAGTAAGTTGACCATGAGTAGGGTGACCTTAGTGGTGAACCTAGGGCAAGAAAAAAAAATGACAGTGATTGTAGTGCATCAAATACAAATGGATAAACTATTGTGAAACATGAAATTGAAAACCCGAAATGGTTACCGTGGTATAATGCGAAGAAAATTGATTAAATGATTTGGTATTGAAGAATTGTTTATTATGATACTAAGGATTTGTGCTAACTCTCAAGTTGCAGGATGGTGGGCCCACTAATCATTGTATGCAGGCTTTGGCTCACCATGTCATTTAAGAGTAAGTGTTTCTTTTACTTTGTGGGTGGAACAAACTGCCGCCGTGACTCGAGGAAACTACCGCTTGTCCTCACTCACGTGTGGAACTACAATTCTGCCTACAACTTTGTATGTGCTTGTGGTCTAGAGAGGGAGGGAGTCCAGCGGATTCCCAACCTCCGGGAAATTTATTGGGTATTATTATGTTAATTGATTTTTGTTGGGTTGGAGTTGAGGGGACCACGAGTGATCCTTGAGACTGGAGCGTGTTTACTCATACCAGTGTTGTTATACAATGCTGACCCGTGTGATGTTTATCATGCGGGGGCGTTTCTCGGAAAACGCAGTCGTTTTGCAGATTAAGGAGTAGGCCGGTATGACTATTGGATTGCATGGATTTGCTTGAGGGCATGAAGACCTTTACTGTTCATTTGCTATTTTCATTTATTTGGCATTGTGGGCCATTATTGTAGTTGGTATTGGGACGTTTAGTAGCTCTGACCAAAGGTTTTAATAGAGGTTATTCTTTCAAAGCTTTAATTGTAAATGAAAAGATTTTTATTCTTAATGAGAATTGAGAAATATTTATTCAACTTCTGCTTTTCAATATAAGTGATTTAGTAGTTGTACCTTTAATCAAATATATTTGAGTATTTTCGGAACCGCATGAGTGTTTTTTTTTTTTTTTAAATGGAAATGTGGTGGTTTTGTTTTAAAAACATAAATGGAGATTTATTATAAATGTTTTGACCAGGTTTTTAAGAACATCTATTTCCATTAAAAAGTTTTATTAGGATGGGCTTCGTGGTATTCACTCCGATAGTTGGGCAGTCGAATAGTAGTCTAGATTTAGTTCTATGCTGATTATTTGGCTTTCCAAAAATCGGGGTGTGACAGTTGAGTTTTGTGAAAAACGTGGATGTATGAACGTTAGAAAAGTCCTTATAGTTCACCACTACTCCTTATAATTTTAGGCGGCGACTTCGTGGATGACCCGTCCTTGTGTGATTAGACGGCGACTACGTGGATGACCCGTCTCTTCATTTTTAAGCCTTATGCCCGGCTTGTTGGTCTATTTCATGTGTATTTAGACATTGTTTTATTAATGTCAAGAA
Organism: Hydrangea macrophylla; assembly: GCA_033977485.1. Taxonomy (NCBI): domain Eukaryota; kingdom Viridiplantae; phylum Streptophyta; class Magnoliopsida; order Cornales; family Hydrangeaceae; genus Hydrangea; species Hydrangea macrophylla. The sequence continues at coordinate 2,510,761 of CM066992.1, forward strand.
CGTAAGGACTAGCCTTTCGGTGGATACTCAAATCCCGGTGATACCCCATGGGAGTTGGGACCGGAGTGGGAGTTAGTATTACATTAGGAGACACATGGGATATATGTGTAGGCTGAACCATGGATGGGTGGCCGAGGTGGTGAACATAAGGTGTAATTTGGATCGAATATTATGTGTTTTTTTTTATTTGTGGATTTACAGTTGTAATGTGGTTTATGATTTTCAGTTATATGAAATTCTAGGAATTGGTAGTCGTGTAGTTTTCAGGATTTTAAATAACTTCAGTGTTGTGCCCGTTAGCTGAAACCTAGCATTCTGTGTAACGTACCATTTTTGGGAACGTAGTAATTTGATAATAAACTGGACCAGATTAGTAAATTGAATATTTTGGACACTTAGATTCATAGTTTATGGCCGTTTCGCGCAAACTGAAGTAAAACGACGATCCGAACAACTTTCGTGTTTTACACTTTTTCTAAAAACGTCATCTTTACACTATTTTCATCGATGTTCAGAATCTGCTGAACATCGTCTATGCAAGAGCTGAATTTTAATAATTAATTTCTGAATTATCTATTTAGAATTTATGAATGAGGACGCATGTCAATCCTTGAAAATTTTATTCTTGACATTTTTCGTGTTTTAAGTTTTGTCTAATTCCCGTTCTTTGTTAGAGATAAAATTATTTTAATTAATAACACCTTATTATTGGTTTATATTATTGTGTTAAGTTCTATTTGCACAGGATGGAAGGCCTACTAATGGTTTGCAGGTATCGGCCTACCATAGTTAAGAAAGGTAAGTATTTAATTGCTTTTATTCGGGCAAGAAACTACTTGCCACCACATAAATGGAAACTACTCTATTGTCCAGATATGTGTGTGGAACTACATGTCTTGGCCCAAGAATGTTGTAGTATGATTTGTAGTCTAGGGGTTCAAGTTGGATCCCTAAGACTTGTGTTTTGTTTAACTCATACCAGTCATGTGACTGATCCGAGTGTGTTATGCATTCGGGTGCGTTTCTGTTTGAAACGTAGTCGGATGACATGTGCAGAATAGTATAGTTGAAGTTCATTGTGGAGCAGCCAATCTGTTCGTGAAGTTGAAGATACCTTTTTTTTATTCTTTAATTACTATATGATACTCTTTTTTTTAGTTGGCATTGTGAGCCATGGTTGAGAACATGTATTAGATGTAGTTATATTTCAGTTGTATTATTGGACTTTTGGGGACGTTTATAGCAGATCTGACCTGAGATACTGTAGTGTTGAAATTATTCCATTTATTATTATAACTAGATGATGGAAAAAATAGGTTTAAAATTATTTTAAACGCACAGCGGAAAAGACTCAGTTATAATAACTGATTGGTAGCCCAGGATCTACTACTCGTTAATTCCATAGATGCGCACAAGAGGGGACAAGAGTTATACCTTAGTGTCTTGAACCCAATTCTGATTTTCTTGAACTTCCAGCAGCTTCCACTAGATGGCCTTCACTCTTATGACTCATATGGATGCTCGCAGGAAGGACTAGGGTTGGTGGGAACCCCAATGGAGAGGAAGGAGAAGGTTTGGTGCTCTAAAACAGTTTCTGCAGTTTCTGACGTTCAAAACGACGAACTTCTTTTCTAGAACGCAGCTGTTCTATTTATAGATTCCCAGAACCGACCTAGACTTCGAGCGATCGATCGAGACTTCCAAGACTTCAATCGATCGAACATCCTTCGATCGATCGAACTTGTCTTGACAACTTCCTCATGTGTCTTTCCAAGTATACTGGCGGAGCTAAGAGTGGGACCTCCTAGGCTCTTAATTGTTGGCTCAGACCAGTTTGTTAATTACCGTGACCAAACTCTTTGATCAGCAAACTAACTAACTGGTCAGTTAACGTTTACTGCACTATAAAACGATAACTGAACTCCAACGCAAAAGAACATATCCGAAGCGATAACTAGACTTGTATGTTGTACTAATGTCCCTCTACATTCAGCATTCGTAATCATATTCAGGTAGTCGGATAACTGTTACTGTCAACCTGAATCATGATTACTTATTGAATTCCTTGAGTCCCATTCACCTCTCATGATTACCAAACATGTTGATAACTTTTATCAACAAGACTGCAGTACTCAGTAATCGACTTGGTGACATTCTCAAGGGAATGCTTACTCTGAAACAGAGGGTAGATTCTGTCTTGACAATATATGTTCACAACCCTATGAATATGACATACCCAAGATACCCAGGTGTTGATCTTCTATAGACCTCACTGATTGGTAAGTCAAAGCAGTCATATCCACAGTCTGTGTTCATAATCGTCTCAAGATTGAGAACACGTACCTTATACAAGTTATGAGTTCCTATCGACTGATTGACAGCCTTGAGTGTCAATAGGAAAGCTCAGGTCCGTCAATGCACTATAAGCACTAGCATATTAACTAAGAGTTACACTCTAGTGATTGAGATTGATCACTCCATCCAATGGTAGTTAATCATGCTACAGTGTAAACCTGATGAGATATCCTAGTCTCAACATCCACTGTGACATATTCTAAGTAACAAAGAATAGCAATTTGTATCTCACTTGTATGTATCTCATACATACACGCATTACTTACTATGATACTTAAGGATAACAATCATCTCATGAAAGAAACATACATAACAAAATGTAAAGCTGATATCCATATATTAAAATGTCAATGTCTCCTATATAAAGTAATGGTTTGAGGGCACAAACCCAACAAACTCCCACTTGCACTCACAACAATACAGGATTACATCTGAGACCTAGACTATCTAGATGACGATCAAAGACCTTCTGTGGCAAAGCCTTTGTAAACGGATCAACAAGATTGTCAACGGTGGCAATCTTGGTGACAGTCACATCTCCACGTTGAACAATATCTCGGATAAGATGATATTTCCGCTCTACGTGCTTCCCTTTTCCGTGGTTTCTTGGCTCCTTGGACTGAACCACTGCCCCACTATTATCACAATAAAGCGTAATAGGTGACAATGACGCTGGTACCACCTCGAGCTCCATAAGGAACTTCTTGAGCCAAACAGCTTCCTTTGCGGCTTCACAAGCAGCCACATACTCATCTTTTGTAGTTGAGTCTGCAATGCATTTCTGCTTAATGCTTCTCCAACTAACAGCACCACCTCCCAAGGTAAAGAGATGTCCGGATGTTGACTTCCTCGAATCTTTATCTGACATAAAGTCCGAGTCAGTATATCCAACTGGAATTAACTCATTACCGCCGTACATAAGCATGTAATCTTTAGTCCTTCTCAAGTACTTAAGAATGTGCTTAACGGCTATCCAGTGCTCTGGACCTGGATTTGATTAATATCTGCTAACCATGCCAGTGGCAAAACAGATATCTGGTCTAGTGCATAACATTGCATACATGAGACTTCGAACTGCCGAAGCATATAGAATTCCTGCCATGCGATTCCTCTCCACCTGTGTCTTGGGACACTGGTCCTTGGAGAACGCTAAACCATGCCTGAAAGGTAACAAACCTTTCTTCGAATTATCCATTGAAAACTTAGTTAGCACCTTATCGATATAACCAGCTTGAGACAATCCCATTATCTTTCGCTTGCGATCCCGAAAGAGCTTTATCCTAAGAATATAGCTCGCCTCTCCTAGATCCTTCATATCGAAAGTACTAGCTAGCCAAACCTTGACCGTTGACAATGCCGCTACATCATTCCCAATGAGTAGAATATCGTCAACGTAAAGCACAAGAAAGGCCATCACTTTCCCTTCACACTTCTTGTATACACAAGGTTCATCCAGATTCTGTATAAAACCAAATGACTTGACCGCTTGGTCAAATCGGATGTTCCAACTCCTGGATGCCTGCTTAAGCCCATAAATGGACTTTTGCAGCTTGCATACCAAGTTACCTTTCTGACCAGCTATGAACCCTTCTGGTTGTTGCATATAGATGTCCTCCTCAAGATTGCCATTTAAGAATGTAGTCTTGACGTCCATCTGCCAGATCTCATAATCTAGGCATGCAGCAATGGATAAGAGTATTCTGATGGACTTGAGCATGGCTACCGGCGTGAAGTTTTCCTCATAGTCAATGCCCTCCCTCTGAGTATAACCTTTCGCTACAAGCCTAGCCTTAAAGGTCTCAACCTTTCCATCAGATGCTCTTTTCCTCTTGTAGACCCACTTACAACCAATGGGTTTAATATTGGCTGGAAGTTCTACAAGATCCCAGAACTGATTAGAATCCATAGATTCTAATTCAGCCTTCATAGCTTTAACCCAATGTTCTGAATCAACATCAGTCATTGCCTCTTCGTATGTGGTAGGATCAGATTCAGATTCTATGGAGACAGCTTCAAAAACTTCTCCTAAGAACATGTATGTATCAGGCTGGCTGATAATCCTCCCACTACGACGAGGTACTGGTGCAGAAATGGGTGAAGAAGTGGTATTTTCTTGATTTACATCGTTATCAACCGCGGGTTGGACTGAGGGCTCTCCTTCTATTTCTCTCAGATCTATCCTTCCCTTAGGTTTATGGTTCATGATATAATCATCCTCTAAGAAAACAGCATTTGTACTAACAAACACTTTCTGTTCTTTTGGATCATAAAAATACCATCCATAAGTACCCTTTGGATACCCTACAAAATAACATACTTCTGATCTAGAATCCAACTTGCTCATCTTTCCTTTCAGCACATGTACCGGACACCCCCATATCCGGAGATGTTGCAAAGAAGGCTTGCGCCCAATCCACATCTCCCGTGGTGTCCTGGGAACAGATTTTCTTGGCACTAGATTTAGTATGTATGCAGCGATTTCCAAAGCGTAACCCCAAAGGAATAATGGCAACTCTGAATAACTCATCATTGACCTAGTCATGTCTAAAAGAGTCTGGATCCTTCTCTCAGCTACACCATTCTGCTGAGGCGTGCCAGGTGTAGTCAACTATGACAGAATCCCATTCTGTACGAGGTGATCAATAAACTCATTAGAGAGGTGCTCGCCACCTCGATCAGATCGAATGGCTTTGATATGTGAGTCCAATTGCTTCTCCACTTCAGCCCTAAACTCTTTGAACTTTTCAAAGGCTTCAGACTTGTGCTGCATTAGGTACACATATTCATACCTAGAGTGGTCATCGGTAAATGTTATGAAATACTCATAACCACCCCTTGCTCTAATATTTATTGGTCCACACACATCAGTATGAACTGATTCCAACAATGCATTGGTCCTATTGCCCTTTGCGGGAAAGGGCCTTTTGGTCATCTTACCCTCTAAACAAGACTCACAGACTTCCATTGGTTCGAGAACCAAATCGCCTAAGATCCCTTCTTTGACTAGTCTGCCAATCCTATTTAGATTGATATGGCCAAGCCTCATGTGCCAAAGCCTTGTTGGATTAGTGGAAGGTTCTTTTCTTTTAGATGGTATAGTTACCATTGAGTTATTAAGTTCCAAGCAAGAATCTTTAGAAATATTTGGAGTAATCACATACAAACCATTTGATTTAACACCAGAACATATAAAAGAACTATTTCTTTTAATCACAACTTCAGTTCCAAAATGAAAAGAATAACCATTATTCGATAAATTAGAAACTGAAATTAAATTACGTCTCATTGAAGGGATGTAAAGTACATCTGATAAAATCAAAACTTTATTATCTAAAAATTCTAAAACTACGACTCCTATAGCAACCGCAGAAACGGTTGCGCTAGAACCTAGAGTAAGTACGATTTCCCCATCATTGCACCTCCTGGTTGATCTGAACCCCTGCAATGAATTACAGATATGGTTAGTCATACCAGAATCAATGCACCAAGTGTTTGAAGTATCCGTAATAAAAATTACTTCAATAACATATGATTCAATCATACCTTAAACTCTTGTAGCTAAGAATTCTGGACAGTTCCTCTTCCAGTGGCCCTTCTCTCCGCATTGGAAACACTTTCCTTTGCCTTGGCCACCCACCTTCCCGTTGCCCTTACCTTTTCCCTTAGATTTTGCAATCTTAGGGGCCGGTCCAACACTTGGACCACCAGTACCAGCCTTCTTCTTCCCTTTCTTTCCTTTCAGTGTAGATCGGGAAGAGGAAGCGCTTTTCTCAACGTTCAAAACGTTGACCCCAGGTTTGATCACCCCTTCCGCTGCCAAAAGAGAACTCATCAATTCGCTCATTGAAAAATTCATTTGATTCATATTATAGTTAAGTTTAAATTGAGCGAATGAAGGCGATAGCGAATTGAGGATAATATCAACTTGGGTCTGTGCATCAATGTTGGCACCTAGGGTCTCCAGCTCGTTTAAATAACCAATCATTTTTAAAACATGTTCCTTGACTGGAGTCCCTTCCGACATCTTTGCACTCATTATCTTTTGCATGGCTACCTGTCTGGCAGGCCTGCCATGCTCCCCAAACATCTTTTTCAGGGATGTGATAATGTCACTGGCAGAATCATTCGATTGGAATTGGTGTTGCAACACACCAGCCATTGAGGCCAGAATATAGCAACGAGCCATTCCATTCGACTTCTTCCATTTGTCGAACTCGCGTCTGGCAGCTGCCGAAGCATTTACCGCGGGTTCTTCGGGGCATGGGGTGGTGAGGACATATATGTGATCCTCCGCAGTTAACACGATGTCAAGGTTACGTTTCCATTCAGTGTAGTTGTTTCCAGTTTACTTGTCTTTAGTGAGTATGGTGGCAAGTGGACTAAATGCAAATCCAGACATTATGATTACTGAAAATCAAACAAACAAAATAAATATGGATATCAGGATTTGATAGTTTGAAATAAAAGAATCCTTAAAACTCTTATTTTAAAACAAAGTCGCCGGAATATCGAAACAAAAGAATAAAGCCTCCGTGTGGAGGTCAATTTTCTATTTTTCGATTAATCAAGACATGTCCGCTATGCAACTCTTGCAAAAACAAGTTATGACTCCCGATCCCTTTTGATCTCTAAGTTTCTGAACAATACCCCGTGTGGGATCCCTTATCCATAGCTTAGCTAGTGTGTACCATTAACTAAGATCCAATCACAACCGTCTCAAGTAGCGCCTCCGTGTGGTGGTCACCCTCTAACACGTCTGATTGATCCTATCAAAAGAAGTTCACATCTAGTAACCAATAAGTAATGCACCCTCCGTATGGAATGATCACCCCTGACGAGGTGACACAGAATGCACTACTCATCTTACAGTGAACCGTTAATGGAAGATCGTGGATGTCAATAAATAAGACCCTCTCCCACTAGATTTGGTAAATTAAGGATTTTTCTTTTTAGAAAAATTTGTTTTTATACATTACCCATAAACATCCAATGTTTACTAATGCGTTAAAAAAAATAGTTTTTGAATCTTATTTTAGAAAACTTGTTTTACGTGCATGCAAGTAGTAACAATATAATTAAATGCCAATCACAACCAAGCACATAAAACAAAAACTAAAATTGAAAATAAAGACATCCAAACAATGCCTCTATCTCCCATGGCTCTATCTCCATAGAACCTCCTTTTTTTGGTTTGATCGCCTCCAGCTCCATCTTCATGGACAATGGCTCCTTGCTCCATCTTCATGGATTTTCTAATTCTATTACATTTGTCCTATGCTTCTTTCGAAGCTTACAATTTATCTAGAAAAAGAAATAGCAACAACAAAATAAAAGGTTAGGGAAACCGGTGCGACTTTCCTTTTCATAGGATTGAAGTCGCAGCGCCCTTTACATATGCCTTAAAACCAAACCAAACTTAAATTACAACATGCACCAATCTCAAACAGTTTAAATACAAAATTTAAAAGACTTGGTGCCATGGGAGATAATGACTAATCTAGCTGCAAAAGGGTTAGTCGTACACGCATCCACATAACAAATATATGTAACTATTGGAATACTTAATTGATTCACACAGTATATAAACTCTTTACATACTGAATTAGAACTTCAAACAGCATCTTACTTCTCTGTCACAGTTCGAGCGATCGAACGTTCGATCGCTTGAACCTTCGATCGATTGAACTCTGTTCAATCGCTTGAACATTCTGTTTCATAGAATGATTTAAAAAATTTCCAGAATACTTTTAAAAATAAAGCTTTTAATTTCAAAACACCTTACAACTGTGAAATAGAGAGTCTGACAAAGAATCTGTCTTGATCGATCTAACTTCATTTGATCGATCGAACACCAGAAGGTTTCGATCGATCGACGTCTGTTCAATCGCTCGAGTACAGAGGATGTTTGATCGATCGAAACATGTTCGATCGATCGAACCCGCCCTGCATCCCATGCAATCACAGATTTGTATTCTGTTGCTCTAACACTGCAGAAACAGATCTGTGACTATGCTGTTTCGAAAATAGTTCTAAAATCAACATGTAAATCAATATAGTGTTCCAAAAACGCATCTATAGATCCAAACGAGCGTGGCTCGGATACCAATTGATGGAAAAAATAGGTTTAAAATTATTTTAAACGCGCAGCGGAAAAGACTCAGTTATAATAACTGATTGGTAGCCCAGGATCTACTACTCGTTAATTCCATAGATGCGCACAAGAGGAGACAAGAGTTATACCTGAGTGTCTTGAACCCAATTCTAATTTTCTTGAACTTCCAGCAGCTTCCACTAGATGGCCTTCACTCTTATGACTCCTATGGATGCTCGCAGGAAGGACTAGGGTTGGTGGGAACCCTAATGGAGAGGAAGGAGAAGGTTTGGTGCTCTAAAGCAGTTTCTGCAGCTTCTGACGTTCAAAACAACGAACTTCTTTTCCAGAACGCAGCTGCCCTATTTATAGATTCCCAGAACTGACCTAGACTTCGAGCGATCGAAGACCTTCGATCGATCGAACCATTCTCAATCGATCGAGACTTCCAAGACTTCAATTGATCGAACATCCTTCGATCGATCGAACTTGTCTTGACAACTTCCTCATGTGTCTTTCCAAGTATACTGGCGGAGCTAAGAGTGGGACCTCCTAGGCTCTTAATTGTTGGCTCAGACCAGTTTGTTAATTACCGTGACCAAACTCTTTGATCAGCAAACTAACTAACTGGTCAGTTAACGTTTACTCCACTATAAAACGATAACTAAACTCCAATGCAAAAGAACATATCCGAAGCGATAACTAGACTTGTATGTTGTACTAATGTCCCTCTACCTTCAGCATTCGTAATCATATTCAGGTAGTCGGATAACTGTTACTGTCAACCTGAATCATGATTACTTATTGAATTCCTTGAGTCCCATTCACCTCTCATGATTACCAAACATGTTGATAACTCTTATCAACAAGACTACAGTACTCAGTAATCGACTTGGTGACATTCTCAAGGGAATGCTTACTATGAAACATAGGGTAGATTCTGTCTTGACAATATATGTTCACAACCCTCTGAATATGACATACCCAAGATAACCAGGTATTGATCTTCTATAGACCTCACTGATTGGTAAGTCAAAGCAGTCATATCCACAGTCTGTGTTCATAATCGTCTCAAGATTGAGAACACGTACCTTACACAAGTTATGAGTTCCTATCGAATGATTGATAGCCTTGAGTGTCAATAGGAAAGCTCAGGTCCGTCAATGCACTATAAGCACTAGCATATTAACTAAGAGTTACACTCTAGTGATTGAGATTGATCACTCCATCCAATGGTAGTTAATCATGCTACAGTGTAAACCTGATGAGATATCCTAGTCTCAACATCCACTGTGACATGTTCTAAGTAACAAAGAATAGCAATTCGTATCTCACTTGTATGTATCTCATACATACACGCATTACTTACTATGATACTTAAGGATAACAATCATCTCATGAAAGAAACATACATAACAAAATGTAAAGCTGATATCCATATATTAAAATGTCAATGTCTCCTATATAAAGTAATGGTTTGAGGGCACAAACCCAACAAACTCCCACTTGCACTCACAACCATACAGGATTACAAAAACACAGAAAATCCCCCCTCGCGCGAGCGACCCTTGCTCGTGCGAATTCCTCCGCGAGGTAAAGCTAAGGCCTTTTATTAATTTTATTTAGGAAAATTTCTAAGTGCCAGAATCGCACGAGCGGACCGCGCGAACGAACCCCTCGCGCACGCGAATTCTAGCGCGAGATGTAGCAGAGAGCTCATATAATAAAAAGTTCAAAAAGTTTTGTCAAAGGGGGAATCACGCGCGAGCGACCTGTCGAGCGAGCGGGTCGCCCGAGCGGTGCATCGCGCGAGCGGGCCGCGCGCACGATGTGGTCTTTTTTCCTTGTTTCTTTATTTCAAGGTAAATAAGTTGAAAATAATGTTATCCTGACCCCTAAACCTGTCCAGAATGTCCAAAACATACTCAAAAGGACTCAAAAATGACTAAAAATAAGGAAAACGAACAAAATAAAGCTTGGGTTGCCTCCTAAGAAGCACTATCTTTTACGTCTGTAGCTAGACCATTCTAGCTCAAGATTTATAGAGGTTGAAAATCAGACTTTGTACCCCTTAGGATATCAGGAAGAGCCCGGTGATAAGCAGAAATAACGTCACTTTGAATTAATTCGACCGACGGTTCTCCCGGATTATGTTCATATCGATTTCTTATCTTTCGAGTTAATTCATTATTCGGGTCTTGGTTGTCAGGATTCGTCCTCTCATTACGAATTACATTATTTTCTTCACCCATATTCAGTTCTTTGTTAGGTAATCGTCATCACATAGGTAATCGTCGTCTTTAGGAGGTTGATCCATAGCATTAAAAACGTTTAATTTTAAGTTCATGTTCCCAAATGACACCTTCATTACCCCCGTCCGACATTTAACACGAGCGTTAGCGGTTGCTAAGAATGGACGGCCTAAGATGACAGGAGTGTGTTCCTGAGCATCTAGCACGGGTTCAGTGTCAAGGACCATGAAGTCGACAGGATAATATCATTTATCAACTTTAACCAAGACATCCTCGACGATTTCTCTAGGTATTTTAATAGAACGATCCGCTAATTATATAGTAGCGGCTGTAGGTTTAAGTTCACCTAGTCCTAATTGTTTATAGACGTGATAAGGTAAGAGGTTAACACTAGCTCCTAAGTTAAGGAGAACCTGATGAATGTTAGTGTCACCTATGACACATGAAATCGTAGGCGTACCTGGATCTTTATACTTTGGAGTAGCGTGTTGTAATATAGAGCTTACTTTTTCTGTGAGAAAGACCTTTTTCAGAGTGTGACTACGCAATTTACGTTTTTGAGTGCATAGGTCTTTAAGACATTTAGCGTAAGCGGGAATTTGTTTAATAGCATCAAGGAATGGAATATTGATTTTAACTTGTTTAAATACCTCAAGTATATCCTCAACCTTTGACGCTTTCTTTGAAAAATTTAATGGTTCATCGACATTTGGTGGAAAGGGCAATTTCGGTGTATGATTAGTCAGGGCGACCCGGACGTTCTCGAACAATGTCCAGCACATAATCAGGGAGGTCCCTATAGGGATAGGTCACCACCGGTGTCGGTACAATAGTCGATAAAGGATCAGACAATGAAATGGAAGCTAAACCGGAAAGAACGTCCTCATCGTCATCATCGGTCGAAAAATCGACCGAATCAAATGAAGAAGACTCAGAAGACGTCGGTGGAGCGCCATAAAGGCCATCAATGATAGTAGGGTCATTGCCACAAAGGTCATCCTCGTCCAAAGAATCAAAATAGATATGAATGGGAACGCGAGGACGATTACGATTCCAACCGGGATGACCGACTAGAATGTAGGACTTGGCTACCCTAGGACTCGGTATTGTATCAGAAGTGGAAGAACTAGAGTCTGAATAAGGACTTGACACACTCGAAGAACTATCAGGTGAAGAAGGTGGGGAAATAGGGTGGTCTATAATATGAGGATGAAAATGAGATATGAGGGTCGAGATAACTATACGGATATCAGAAAACTATAAACCTGAAACCAAAAATTAAGCCACAACTGAACTTTATTAGTTGGAGTTATTAGAAGAAATAAAATTAACGTCACTAGTCACGTGAGTGTGTAGCATTAATGAATTCAACATTAAACCTAAGCCATTTAATTGTGAAGTAAATAGAGAATTCCTCCATAACTACCCCCAAACCTGAACCTCAGAGATTCCTGCTATAGTGCAATGGGAGTTGGAACTGCGAAGCATTATTAATTTAATGACAATGGCCCTAAATGAAAACATTATATAGCCAAGCATGTAAGTGAACGCAAAACTAATAATTAGCAGTGTTAATGTTGTGACTACCAAAAGCAACAGGAATAAAATAAACCATAAAAGAAAAACAATAAGGGAAGAACTAAAATTAATTACAGACCCGCAGAACAAAAATGAAATGAAAGACAGAAAATAAACTAACCGGTCGAAGCCAGGTACATCATCATCCTAAAAAAAATAACTAGAAAAAGAAAAGAAGTACAAACGCAAAATAAATAATATACAAACCAATGTCTGCAAATGTCTGAAACTCCCCATCCATCCAAATACAAGAAAAATGTAAAATAAAGTATGTCTCCCCTCCACATCAATCTAATCATTCCCAGCCTCCACCAACACGATCTCTAACCCTGTACTCCCCTGCTCCCTAGCCACCTGCTGCGTCGGTCTTGGAAAAGGGGACTGATAAGTTGCCTCGCCCTGGGCTAGAATGTCATCCAACTGGTCCAGATGGGCAAGCTGGAAATAGAGCGCATATAAGACTGGAGCCGCAGGGACTCTCCACGGAATGCACAGACGTCCCCATAGGTCCATGCGTACAGGGTATCCTTCGGGAGAGGGAGACGCTGTGCTGCCTGCTCCTGACGTGCCTGGGCCTGCTCGCGGCCCCTACTCACCTCAAAATCAAGACGATCCAGGCTCAGCTTCCAATCAGCGGAAGCAAAATCTGGGATACGTCCATCTATCGGCTCATCAACGGGGATAGGGAAGGCCTTGGCCCGAAGAATGGCCATGATAGTGTGAGGGTAAGGCAGTAGGAGTTTGGAATCGATGGAATGGTCAATAGCCTGGATAGCGAGACGCATGCCCTACATAATCACGAGACCTGGGTGAAACTAGTCTTCGCGGTAGACAGCGTGGAGGGCATGGTGGATATCCTTGGTCCATTTTTGTTCATGACCGAGGGGGTATAGATTTCGTTTAAAGACATGGTCGACAAACTACATCTGCCGGGGCATATGGGATCAGCGTATAGATTACCCCGAACCAGATTGGTCGCCACACCTGTCGCCGATAATATGGATAAAAGAGTGGGCTTTGTTGCGGACGTTTAATTTCAGTACCTGATAGGAATGGGAGGGGATGTGGAGGATGTCGGTGATATTGTCAGGGTTAAGGGTGATGTCATGGCCATCAATGGTTGTGGACAGGAAGGCGTGCTGGCTAAGGGATTGTTTGTGGTAGCGCATATTTTGATAAAATTGGCAGACGAGGCATGGATAACTAATGAGGTCGGGGTTCCGGAAATAGAGTTATGGGGCCAACTTGCGGGCGGTGAGGTTGTTGTAGCCCCACTTGGTATCTTTATCCGACGTGAAGTAGTCAGCGTCGATAGCGGCCTCGTAGTTAAGGCCGCGGTTGGCGTACTTTGGTCCTAGCTCATTAGGGTTAGGGTCGTCTGGAGGTGGGGGTGGTGGTGTTTTTTTTTCCTTGCCCTTTGATTTCTTTTGGGGCGGTAAGGAGGATGAGGCGGATTTTACTGTTGACTTGGTCATTGTTTAAGTAGGTGGGGAAGAACTTTTTTTTAGAAAAAAATTTGAAAATGTAGGCTTTAAAAATTGATCTTGTCTAAATCAAGATATAAAAGTATGCTTAACTTATGCTTTACTTTCAAAAGATTTGCAGTATGGAAGTAAAGGTCGAACCCACAGAGATTGAATACTAGAACGTGTACGAAACATAAACTTAAAAGAAAAATAACTAAAATAGAAACTGACTTAAACAATTACAAGACAAGAATCACGCAAATAAGGCAACTGGCACACAACTATTATGAAGCATGAATATAATCCTGTAATACAATGACACCATCAAGCCCAGCGCCCCGGGTTTCCTAGCTAATGCAGTGCTCACTCCACAACTAACCTAATGCAAGTAATTGCATCTCAGCGCCCTGACTTATAGTGGTTTGAAGCGAATTTCAAAGGAAGCAATTTACATTAATTATTTTTATTTATTTTTATTTTCACGTAAGCTCTTTTAACGTGCACGTCTGTTCCACTCGAAACGCTAGAATTTTGAGTACTTAAGAAATTACAAAAATAAAAAGAAAAGTTAGTGACTCAAAATAAAATGGATAAATAAGAAAAAGAAAACCTAATCTAATATTTACGAATCAACTAAACTAAGATTCTAGAACTAATTGGCTAGTAATGCAATCCCCGGCAACGGCGCCAAAAATTGATCTCTTCAAAATCAAGATATAAAAGTATGCTTACTTATGCTTTACTTTCAAAAGATTTGCAGTGAGGATGTAAAGGTCGAACCCACAGAGATTGAATACTACGCAGTTTAATTTTTAAAACCTAAATTTAGTTAATTAAGAAAAACGGATTTTGGATTTAATTTGAATTAAACTAATAACAATAAAAGTAATTCTAAATTATGAAAGCAATTAAATATTTATTTTATAATAAGTTTAAGGAACCTAGGATTGCAAATCCACTACTAGCTTCATGATAAGGGTATTTACGAATTACTTTAGCTTATTACGTTAGATGATAATGGGGAATTGTAGCTACAAGCCCAATTCCTCCATCAGGAAAATAACTATGGTTCAAACACCAACATAATCCATCTTCGGTTAGCATGAATTATCCCACACTAAATTAGGGTTGTGGTATAATCCGTCTAATCTATGCATGGACTATTCGGATACTTGATAGCACAATTCAATTTAAACACCATTACATGTAAATAATCTAAACAAGCACAGCAAGCATAGATCATTGAGCATACTACCATCAAAATAGATCTAAGACAAGAGTAAACTTTGAAAGTAACGATTTAATCAACAAAAGCACGATTTATTTATAAAAATCCTCAGAACATGTAACTATCATCCATACATAATAAAACTGAAATAAAAACATAAAATACACCCTATTACTTGGCTAGGGTTTCATTGAAACCCTAAATCTTGAGTTTAGTCGGCCATAGAATTGATGAACGGCAAGAGGTTGATGGAGGAGGCCATGGGAATCCTTGGTCTTCTTCTTCTTCTCTTTGCTTTTCTCTCTTCAATGGCTGAAGTTTTAGTTGTATATGGATGTATCTAATGTTGTGTAATGATGTGTAACCACAAAATTGATTTAGAATAGGAGTTATATAGAGTTTGGAAGGATTTAGGAGGCTTTCCTAAGCCAAATCGTACTGAAACTGCTATATTTACATTTTTAGATGTCATATGCACAAACCACCTTCGCTGGGCACTTTAATTTAAAAAAATACGCATTTTTGGTTTTTTCACAGGTCGCTCGCGTGGCCCGCTCGCACGAGGTACTTTTCGCTGCACTGCGCAACTTTTGTAGAATTACGATAACGTTTTGCTCGGAACTCGGATTGACTCGCCGTTTGTGGCCACGCGTCAATAACTCGATGATCTACATTTTATATCTCTATAGAAAGTTCTCAAATCCAAATTATTCCTTGCCAAAAATACAATTTTCCAAGGCTACTACTGCATTTAGCTTTCATCGGAATCATCGTTTGAGCCCAGAATGACTTCCAAAGCCACTAATCATTGGATTTTTGTGCACTTTCAAGTTAAAGCTCCAAATCCTAAAAAATTTGGAATACGTAAGTGCATGAAATGGGCTAACAAAGGGTATTTGTAAGACTATAAATGACAACTATTCGTCGTCGATCAGCGGGTCCAACTAAGGGGTGGCGAGTCCTACCTAAACCGCCACCCATGTAGTGTGTCCTCCATCGAGCTTTCTGAGTTCCAAACCCTTCTAGAAGCCTCCCATGCGAGGAAATTGCCTGGAAAGTGGATTTAGGCACCGAGCCATTTTAACCCTTTTTTGCTCTCTAAAAATCCTGTTTTAACCCTGTAACTTAAGAGTTAAGTTTTCAAAACTCTATATATAGATTCATATGAGATCATCTATGACACATAAGAGGATATATAGACACACAAATACATATAGAGGAGAGGATATACAAGAGAAAAGTACATATAAGTGAATCTACTTACAAAAATACTTTCAATTTAAGAGAGATATATAGAGAGAAGAAGTGAGTTATGAATTAAACCAATCTCAAGATAATTAGATTAGTAATTTGAATATCAATTGCTTCCCTAAAACTTCCATGGATGAGTGCTTGAAGAATTTGAAGAATACTTGAAGAAGAAGACTCTTCAATTCAACTTTGGTGATGCAATTGAGAATCCTCCAAGAGGTAAACACTACAATTGATCTCTAATTCCTACTTTTATATATAGATCTATAAGACTTGGATATAGTTTAGTTTTATTTTCCTTGTTAGAATACTCATCTTCTTCCTCACAGATTTCATTACACTATTTAATTTAGATCCATGCATACATGGTTATGCATATGTAACTATTTTTAATTCTATGATGGTTTGGAAGTATGAACTATGAGAAGGATGATTCCTATGTTCATACCTATCTCTTGATTATTCCTATTACCTAGAATTCCTATTGAATTTCATCTCCAATGGGATATTTGTAAGTCCCTTTGATCCATGGTCTAGAGCTCTTCATAGAACTTGAGGGCTAAATTGATTGGGAATTATGTTAACCAAGTAGATCCATGAGTTTGATCTTTGTAATAAGCTTCAACCATCAACTAAGATGTTTTTCTCACACTTTAAAATGAACTAGATGAAAATTCAGCAAAATAGATTGCTTTTGTTGATAAGATTTGGACCATCAAAACCCATAGTTTGATGGATTTAAAATTTTTTGGGTAAACCTTGATGAATTATCTTTCATTCGATCCGTTTTGAGAATCTCTACGATCCATATGCTATTTTTAGAAATTGTTGAGAAATCGGTTGACAGATTTGAACATAGTCTCTTTGTGCTTGTATTTCAGAAAATCTATAATAGTTATCGATATTTTGCTTTTTGGGGAAGATTCCTAACTCATGTATCTATATGCCAATGTAAAATCGTGAGCATACGATCGAGTTAAGATTATTTTCTAAGCGTTTAAAGTTGATACAAACAACAATTGATGACTTAACAACTTTTTAAGTACAAACATGATGACCTGGAATTTTCTAAGTTTAAATATAAACATGATTATGTATACAAAATGGTCATACCTTAATCACTTAACAACAATTGATGAATAAAACTTAGTTTAGAAATCATCTAAGATAAATTGATGAGAGATCAAAAATTTATATTAACTTAATTAACATGATTTATGAATTTCTATTATGTTTTGCGAGCCTTCGTTAAGTGATACCAAATTTCTAGAATAACATAGTCTATTTAAAAACAACTTTTTAGAAACCTTAAGATCATGACATGTCAATGGCATTGTTGTTTTCATAAACTACAATGAAATAGCTTTCGTTTGACACCAAATAGAGCTTGACATGATTTTTGTAGAATTAATTATGATTTTTACAAGAACACTGGACAGTCCTAGTCCACTGTTCCCAAAACTCTTATTTCTCAAACTTCAAAAATGTATCAGAGCTAGACCCAGCCGGAAGTGTGCCAACGTGGACATTGGACCCTAAGGGGGTGGAATGTAACGACCCTGGTGCTATGGGCGGGTTGCTGTAGGTGCCTTTGTGGCTCCAGTAGGTGCTAACAGGCTACACAGTATGGGAAGTTCGTCCCACATCGACTGGGTGTGGAAAAGTAATGTGCTATATATGTGTGGTTTCAAGTCTCCCTAGTAAGAGGCCTTTTGGCTAGTGACCCAAGAACAAATCCGTGCGGGTTGGGCCCAAAGCGGACAATATCTTACTGAGCGAGACTTGGGTCGTGAGGAGAATTTCCACAACTAGAAGACTAGAATGTTCTAGTTAATTTAGCTTTTGATTAATGATGTATTGGGATTGTAATCTCACATTTTGGCAGAAGTATATGTAAAACTGTATTAGAACTCCTCTATTGTAACATCTTTCTTATTAATGAAAACATATCTATTACTTTCTAACTACCAATATTTGTATTATTCACCATTATAATTTAATAAGTTAACATGTTAATTAGTAGATGATAAATCATAAGATACTTCAAACTAGTACCCATATTAAGATAGTTTCTTTTAATGGAACAGGTAATATGGAACCAACCTATATCCCAGAGGACATCAGAGGATGTTTAATCTTTCCCAATCATGTAGTGCTGGGAAACCTAGACATGTATCATCACAAAATCTGGAAAATGGGTAAAGATGGAGGAAAGAGAAACCTATTGCTCGATATGAGTGGGAACAATATCAATGACCCAGAGATACTATGCTTAGAAGTTATCTATGACGCCGAGATCATCAAGAAAGTCTATGATGAGATGATTTAGTTGCTCAAGGATCCTGAAGACTTGCAAAGGATGTATACTTGTGCTTATCAGATGCCCCCACCACCCCTAGTATTTCCCAAACAACCCCTCCCATTTCAAGGAGTGCTTATGAATCGGACACAACCCCAACAACCAGGTTACCATGTAAACGATGGCTTCGAAGGGCACATGATTTACCCCGATGGCATCAAACCTACCGACCCCGAAGGATTCATAGAGAATGTAAAACTGAAATCCTGCTAACACCTCCAAGGCAGATTTAGAGTCCAGCACCATATATTCCATGTCATTGACCCTCACTGACTTCATTCATACTGCATATACCCAAGGGTTAATGCACGAAGAGATAAGGAGGTTAGTAATGGATGACATAACGCAGAGATGTCTGATGACAAACTAGGTATGTATTTAGAAGAGGATAACGAGGAGGATGATCCCGAAGAAGATCCAGAAAAAAATGAAGGAGAAGAGGAACCCAAACAAGTAGTACCCCTTTAGCCTATGTGGGATCAACCTATAGTAGAAATGCCTGCGGATAATGATGATAACGAAGATGATGAGGACGAAGTTGACATCGAGGATTGGGACTTAGGTGAACTCAATATGGATGAAGATGGACCTTGCAATTCTGACATGGGAGAGATCACATCCGAGTCGGATATGGATGACCATTCAAGATAACCTAATATAATATGCTAGTAGTTTAGTTTAATTGTACTTATGTTGACTTGGGCAAGTGACCCTTTTGTTATAAGAATACATGTAATATGGTAATATCCCCACTTTTATACTCATGTATTCTAGGAAGGCTCTAACTACGTAACCATTATCTTATTGATAAAAGATAATGTTTTAGTACCATACTTGTTCCAATTATCGTATTACTTGCTTGTTTGTTTTATAAACACGTTCATAGATACCCAGGTAAACCCTGTATGCAAAAATTTTGAGTAGAATAATTCTATAGGTAAAACCAAATAACCAGTGGCAAGCAGACCAAGAAGAAACCGACGTATAGGACTCCCAAACCTTTGCTGGAGTAGCACCAGAACCTATTCCTACAGGAATAGATCCCACTGGAGTGTTTGGTGCATTTCTACAATGCCTAGAACACATTGGGAACAATCACAACCCCAACAACAACAACAATATAAATAGTAATCGTGTAGTTCCACCTAGACCACAAGAAGATCATACAATTGAACAATTCTAAGGAATGCACTCAGACAAATTCAACGGAATGGCTGAACCATGGAAAGTTGAATAATGGCTTCATGGAGTGGATATCATCTTTGATACTTTGGGATGTTCCAAAATGGAGAAACGATGATTGGCTACCTACCAATTGACTTATCTTGCGGCTGATTGGTGGGAGTCAGAAAAAGCAAAACTAGGAAGAGCCGCACAAAGGATGACATGGATGGCATTTAAGGAACTATTCTTAGAAAATTACTTCCCCCAGACAGAAAGGAATAGAAAGGAAAAAGAGTTTATTGACCTGGTCCAAGGGAACCGGACGATACGAGAGTACAAAGTGCAATTCGAGCATTTTTCTTAATTTGTGAACCACAAGATCGATAGCCCAGAAAAGAAGAACTAAAAATATCACCTGGGACTTTCCCTACCTCTGTAAAATTTAACCTATGGTCACCTGAACCAAACATTCAAAGCTTTAGTGGGAATGGCCCATGGCTTCAAAGAAATCACCGGCCGTGAACAAAAATGCTTGATAAAGCAACCACCCCCTCCGAGGTTCAATCCAGGACAGAGGCATTCTCCTGCTCAAAACCAAGGAGACAAGAGGAATTAGAATGGCTAAAAGAAGCCACAACCAGTCCCCCTTCCGAAACAAGCCGGTATGCCATTTAAATCGACTCCACCCTAAGGACAATCAAGAAGCATAAATGATAACCGCAGAGTCTGCTTCAACTATGGGATACCTGAACACATGTCCAGGGATTGTCGTGGCGTGAAGAGAAATAGTCATCCAGATGTGGTCTACTTTAACTGCAACAAAAAAGGACACCTGGCTAAGCACTGTAGGGCACACCGAGGCACTCGCAATGTAGGACCTACCCAACGAGAGACTCGCCTCAAACCTATCATCACCGATGAATCAGGATTCGATGAACAAGAGAAGTAGAATCTGGAAGGTACTCTAGCCATATTTTACAATTAAGTAAACACTTTGCTCGATATTGGCGGATCAAACTCGTTTATTGCAATTAGGATTGTGCAACGCTTAGGCTTAGTACTCCAAATGATGGACATAGCTCTGAATGCTACATCACCCTTAGGAGTGAGCATTAAGTTTGGAAAAATATGCAAAGACTGCCCTCTAGACTTGAAAGATCAGAATCTCCCCGCTGATTTGATAGTTTTGTCAATGAAGGAATTTGACGTGATCTTAGGAATTAATTGGATCGCGAAATACCATGCCAAGTTAGATTATGCCAGTAAATCAATATCCTTTTTAGTACTCGAAGGAAAACCTTTTAATTTTAAGTCTAATCCCTCATGTGATGTTTTCCTCACCAACTGTCTGGCCACCCTTAGAACCACGAGTGACAAAATCCCTATGCCTAGATCCTCGTAGTCTGAGATTTCGAAGACATTTTTGAAGAAGTTAAGGGACTACCACCCAAAACAGATATTGACTTCTATATCGAGTTGATACCTAGAACCTCACCAATATCGAAAACACCATATCAAATATGGAGATGCAAGAACTAAAGACGTAAGTGCAAGGACTTGAAGACCTCAGATTAGTCTATCCGAGCACTTCACCATGGGGATCTCGGTACTATTTGTTAACAAGAAGGACGGAATACTTTGACTCTGCATCGACTATAGAGAATTGAACAAGGTTACAATCAAGAATCGGTACCCACTACCGAGGATCTATTTGATCAGTTACAAGGAGCTATTGTATTTTTAAAGATAGATCTATGATCCGGATATCGTCAGTTGCATATTTGACCTGAGCATGTACCCAAGACAGCTTTCATAACCAGATATGGACATTATGAATTCCTAGTTATGTCATTCGGATTGAACAATGCCCCAGCGATATTCATGGATCTAATGAACCGAATCTTCAAGCCTTATCTAGATCAATTTATTATCATGTTCATAGATGACATCCTTGTTTACTCTAAAACTGAGGCAGAACACGAAGGACATATGAAGAAAGTATAGGAAGTGCGAGTTCTGGCTAAAGGAAGTCAAAGTTTTAGGGCATGTTGTCTCCCAAGAAGGAATAGAAGTGGATTCATCAAAATCGACGCTGTCTTGGATTGCAATCGACCGACCATAGCAACGGAAGTCAGAAGTTTCCTTGGTCTAGCTGGATACTACAGGAGATTCGTGGAAGGATTTTCCAAGATCATAGCCCCTCTTACTAGATTAACCAAAAAACACCTGAAGTACGAATGGAACAACAAGTATGAACGAGAATTTCAAGAGTTAAAGAAAACATTAACCACTAATCTTGTCAGAATCAAGATAAAAAGTATGCTTTACTTTAAAAGATTTGTAGTGTGGAAGTAAAGGTCGAACCTACAGAGATTGAAATACTAAAGCACTTTAATTTTAAAACCTAAACCTAGTTCATTAAAAAAATCAAATTTTGATTTTGATTTTAATTAAAGGAAGAATAATGAAAATAAATCTAAACTATGAAAGCGATTAAAAGTTGTTGTAAACGATATTTAAAGTGAACCTCGGATTACAAATCCACCACTAGCTTCATAATTAGGGTATTTATGCAATCAATTAGCTTATTACATTGGATGATAATGGGGAATCATAGCTACAAGCCCAATTCCTCCGTCAAGAAAATAACTACAATTCAAGCATCAACATAATTCATCTTTGGTTGGCACAGAGTGTCTCACACTAAACTAGGATTGCGGCACACTCTGTCTTCCCTAGGTATGAACTATTCAACTACTTGATATCATAATTCAATTAAGCACCATTCCATGTAAATAATTCATACAAGCACAACAAATATAGATCACTGAGCACATCACATTTCAAATAGATCCAAGACAAGAATCAACTTTGAAAGCAATGATTTAGTCAATAGAAGTACGATTTTATTATTCAAAATCCTCAAAACATGTAATCATCATCCATACATAATAAATCTAAAAGAAAAATATAAATAACACCCTATTACTTGGCTAGGGATTCATTAAACCCTAGATATTTTTCTAATTAGCCATAAAATCAATGAATGGCAAGAGGTTGATGGAGGAGGCCATGAGAATCCTTGGTCTTCTTCTTCTTCTTCTCCTTGCTTCTCCCTTTTCAATGGCTGAAGTTTTAAGTTGTATATTGATGTATCTAATGTTGTGTAACCTCAAAATTGAATTAGAATAGAGTATATATAGATTTAAAGCAAGTTTTGGAAGCTTTCCTAAACCTATTAGCACTAAAACTGCTATATTTCCCTTTCTGGATGTAATCAGGCAGTTTCGTTCGCGTAGGGATCTTCAGTACACTGAAATACACAACTTTGGTTTTTACATAGGTCACGCGAACGGGCCGCGCAAGCGCGATTCTAGAAAGACACATGAGCGAGGTTCTAGTCTGTCGAGCGAGCGGGCAGCTCGCGCGATGTGGCCTTTTCTGCTTCTTTCAGTCTTGTTTTACACCGTTTTTAGCTTGGATTCTTGTTTCTTCCAAAACCTGATAGAAAATGGAAAACGAAATAAAAGTAAACAAAAACAGGATATAAAGTGCTAATGAATGTGAATTAAGGCGTGTAATAAGGACTTGTTCTTTCCCGATCACACCCCCAAACCTACATTTTGCTAGTCCTCGAGCAAAAGGAACAGAAAAGTAAAATTACTAACAAAATTCTACTCCATTTTCGCATGGATCACGATTGCACTTAGCATGTGCAACAAGCCTTTTAAACCTGTAGGTGTCTCTTGTCGGACGAGTGAAGTCTCGTGAGGGTTCTAGTCAACAAGTCACCCACAACCATCTTTATTTTATTATATATTTAAAAGGTTTTATTTAAAACGAAAAACATAACATTCAATACTCCTTATCATAAAGTAGTGATTTGAAGTAGAATAACAAACAAAAAGAAACAGAATCGAACGTCCACCTATGTCATGAAAAACAATCCCAAGCACATGCATCGTATAAATCAATAGAGTTTCTCATAATATTGCACGTGTGTAATGTGGTAGTCAAATGAACACAAGCATGTCATGAACTTGGAACATAACTTGGATAACCATCCAACTATGCTTTCACTTTAAATCTCACATCATTAATTACACTCTTAAATGAAACACTCAAAAACAGGTGTAATTTCTCAAGTATATGCGAGCCAACGAATTATGTTTTCAAAACAAGAAATACTCACATATGACTTGAAAAAAATGCATGACACGAAAGAAAATTAGTCTCATGGATAGGACGCTAACAGTCAAGAAAAATTAATCGTTACCACGTTTTAATCCCCCTCTCATCGTTTACATATCCAAATCATATTTTTTAGGATAAAATAGGACTTTTTAAAGGTTATAACGTGGTTCAGGCAATGAAAAAGGATAGACAGAATTCATGAAGTAGTTTTAGAATGACATTATAAGGCATGTTCAATTTCTTTCATCATCTCTTCTACCAACTTTCATCTCTTCATATATTTTTTAATTACTTTCCTCTTCCTTTTCTTCTCTTCTTCTTTCAATTTTTCTTTCTTTCTTTTCTTCTTTCAACCCTTTTTTTTTCTTTTCCCTTTAGTTGCTTTTGAAACGAATATTCATTGAATACCAAGGCAACTACCCCAAACATCATCTTGTTTTCTTTTTCTTCTCAATCGACACACCGCCTTATCACCACTAAAAGTTGATCAATCTTTCAATGGTGAACTCCAAGTTTACCAAGTTGGAGCAAAAAAAAAAAGGATTATGGTGATCAAAGAAAGAGAGGCACTTTGAGGCTCAAAGGGGCGTACTAAGGAAATTTTATCATTTTATCTGGATAGGTCAAAAGGTAAGAATGGTAAAAAAAAAAAAAAAAAGAGGGCCTAAAATCACATCCTATGGTGATACAGTTCTTCAACGTCTACGACAGAAGATTATTTAGCATGGTAGCAAATGTTTTAACTTAACTATCAACCAAAACAAGAATAATGAGACTAAACAACGAGTTAATGGCTATTTCAATTAAATTTGACAAACACACAATGTATTCATAACCCTCTAAAAAGAAAAGATAGGCTCAAAATCTCACTAGGCCTAGTCTCCACACTATGTGTTATCTAGAGATCTAAATCATATTACAATTCACATCAAACATGTATTCAAGTGACTACGTGCAGTTCATAGGCTTGTGCGCAAATTTATGATATAAAATTACGATTCGAATGATACATAACCTAAAATGTCGCACCATGACTTTAGCAACTGTTTAACCACATCTTCCCTTGTTTACCATTCTATAACAATCCAAGTTACCTAACAAGAAGTATCGAATTGAGATTGCAAAAACATTTGTAACATCAGTTATTCAAGCACAGGCATAAACTGAACTAAGAAAACAAAGAAGGACTCGATCTAAAAGGGGCCTAAGAGAGCAAACAGAAAAGAACAAACACAAACGTAAGGATTAGGAGTGAGAAGAAAAGAACAAAAGAGAAAAAGCACAAAAATACCCTACTCACGGAGGGACTCACGTGATCGGGAGTGAACAAGTCTTATTTCACATTTCTTGCCACTTTTTAGCCTATTTTTTGTGTACTTTAATTTTATTTTCTATTTTCTGGAAGGTGCTGGAAGAAAGTAGGAGTTCCAAGCTAAATGAGGTGTAAGAACAGAAAGAAAGAATCAAAAAAACCACCTCGCGCCAGTGGCCCGCTCGCGCGACTTCCCAAAAACGCGCTCGCACGGCCCGCTGACGCAACCTGTAAAGAAAAAGTGAAAATACATATTTTTTTGTATTGAAGAGCCCTGTGCAAAAAGAATTGCCTAATTACGTCCAGAAACGTAAATAAAGCAGTTTTAGTGCAATTAGGTTTAGAAAAAGCCTCCTAATCCTTCCAAAATTTATATAAATCCTATTCTAAATCAATTTTGGGGTTACACATCATTATACACAATATTATACACATCCATATACAACAAAAACTTCAACCATTGAGAAGAGAGAAGCAAGGAGAAGAAGAAGAAGACCAAGGATTCCCATGGCCTCTTCCATCAACCTCTTGTCGTTCATTCCTTCTATGGCCGCTTAAACAGATATCTAGGATTTTAATGAAACCCTAGCCAAGTAATAGGGTGTATTTTATGCTTTGAGTTTTGATTTATTATGTATGGATGATGATTACATGTTTAGAGGATTTTAAATAATAAAATTGAACTTCTATTGATTACATCATTACTTTTAAAGTTTATTCTTGTCTTAGATTTATTTTGAATGTGATGTTCTCAATGATCTATAGTTGTTATGCTTGTATGGATTATTTACATGTAATGGTGCTTAAGTGAATTGTGATATCAAGTAGTCGAATAGTTCATGCCTAAGGAAGACGGAGCGTGCCACAACTTTAGTTTAGTGTGAGACACTCCGTGCTAACCGAAGATGAATTATGTTGATGCTTGAATCATGGTTATCTTCTTGAAGGAGGAATTAGGCTTGTAGCTGCAATTCCCCATTATCATTCGAAGTAATAAGCTAATTGAATGCATAGATACCATTATTACGAAGCTAGTGGCGGATTTGCAATCCTAGGTTCACTTTAAATATCGTTTACAATCACGTTTAAATTGCTTTCATACTTTAGGATTACTTTCATTGTTCTTAGTTTAGTTAAAATCAAAATCAAAATTCTATTTTTCTTAATTAACTTGGTTTAGATTTTAAAATTAAAGTGTTTTAGTATTTCAATCTCTGTGGGTTCGACTTCTATTTTACACACTACAAATCTTTTAAAGTAGAGTATACTTTTATATCTTGATTTTGACAAGATCAGTTTTTGGCGCCGTTGCCGGGGATTGCAAATTACTACCTTTAGTTTTAGAGTCTTAATTTACTTAATTCGTAAATATTAGATTAGATTTTTTGTTTTCTTATTTTGTGTTCTTGTTTTGAGTCACTAACTATTCTATTTGTTTTGTATCTTGAGTCATCAAATTCTAGCATTTTGGAGTGGAAGAGCTTAGCACATCAAAGGAACTTACGTAAATTAATTAAAAAAATAGCAAAAATTCAAGTAAATCGCTCCTTTAAAATTCGCTTCAAACCACTGTAAGTCAGGGCACTGAGACGCACTATTTGTATTAGTTTAGGAGTGATTTGCACATGCATTAGCTAGGACCCGTGGCACTGGGCTTTGATGCAAATCACTGCATTACATGATAACTTTCATGCATCATAGTTGCTATATGCTTGTTGTCTTATTTGCATGATTGTCTTTTGTATTTGTTTGAGTCACTCTTTTTATTAGAGTCATTTTTTTTAGTTTATGTTTGGTACACATTTGAGTAAACATGCTTTACAATTTTTAGATCTTGAACTTGAACGTACTCTTAGAGTCCTTAGGTCATCAGCCCAAGCTTTTACAGCTCGGTTGCTAGATGACGAATCAACTCCAAAATTGTCGTTGTTATTTCAGGCCAAAATTCAAAGTACACTTAAACGTTTAAGAAAAACTAAAACTATTAAGATCGAACCTATTCCAATGGCTGACATTGGAAACAACGGGAACAACCAAAATAATGGAAATAACCCTAATGTACCTCCGCCTCCTCTGCTTAAAGATTATTTTATTCTTACGGCCTATACGCCATAAGCAGGTATCGAATTACTAGAGGTGACGGCATCTCACTTTGAGATAAAGTCATCTACCATCGAGCTACTCCCTTCATTCCATGGCCGTATTAAAGAAGATCCTTATCATCAATTAGGAGAGTTCCAAGACATGCTCTACATTGAAAATCTAAAATCTAACTGATGATGAATTAAAATTGCGTCACTTTCCATTCTCCTTAAAGGATAAAAGTAAGTATTGGCTCCAATCTCTTGAGCCAAATACTATTAAAACATGGGAAACATTACATACAACATATTTACAAAAGTTTTCCCCATCACAAGAATTAATCAAATAAGAAAATCTATAATGAACTCTATGATGCAATATGGGAAAACGCTCTATGACGCTTGGGAATAATTTAAAGAACTATTGCACTCTTGTCCACATAATCAAATTCCCAAGTGGCGATTGGTGCAGATCTTTTATGAGGGACCTGTTCCCTCACTTCGTAATACCGTCGATGTTGTTTGTGCGGATACCTTTCTACACAAAAGCGTCGATGAGGCAAGGAAAAATTTTGAAATGTTAAGTGAGAATTCGATGCATCAAGCTGTGTCGGTACGTTCTGAGGGTTGTCTTCCACCTAAACCTAAGCAAGAGGAGCATTTCAAGTCAAGTCATTCAATTAAAATACAAGAACTATCTAAAAACCTTAACCGATTTATGAAAATCAACCAAACGTTGGGTTCACCCTCTTACGAAATTTGTTAAATATGTTCCGATCCTTCGCATTCTACACTTGCATGCCCATCCACATCTTAATTTTCAAAATTCTTAGAGCAACACATACACTCTATTCAGCAATTCCCACGAAATAGTTATAATCCTATAATGACTAATTTTCCAAATACTTATCGACCCCAGTTTCAACAAAGTCAATACCAATACCCCCCTTCTAATCGAAATGCAAATGCAAGCACAAGCACAAATAGTGCACTCTCACACACAATCTATTGCGAAGCTTGAGTCCCAAATTGGACACATAGCTAATGCAATGCATCAAAGAAATAAGGGTAAGTTGCCTAGTCAAACATTTCAAAACCCTAAGGGACAATACGAGGATGGGGGTCGAGTGAGAAAGTAAGTGATGTCTCAACTAGATGACTATTCGAGGGGAGGAAGTTGTTAAAATTCCAAATGAGAGTGTGGAAAATGTGAACATTAATTCGAATCAAGAGAAGAGTGGTGACATGAGTCGAATTAAGAAAGAAAATGAAATGGTCCCAACTAATTATATTCTGCAAATGCCTTTCCCACCAAATGTTGAGAAACCGTCACATTTTTCAAAGAAAGGATTGAAAACTGAAAATATACTCGAGGTGTTTAAACAAATTAAAATCAATTTCCCATTCCTGCATGCTATAAAATAAATTCCCGCTTATTCTAAATGTCTTAAAGACCTATGCACTCAAAAGCACAAGTTACGCACTCATATTGTGAAAAAGTTCTTCCTCACCGAAAAACTAAGTTCAATCTTCCAACACGCTTCTCCAAAGTATAAGGATCCCGGTATACCTACGATTTCATGTATTATAGGTGACACTATCATTCATCGAGGTCTCCTTGACTTAGGAGCAAGTGTTAATCTCTTACCTTACACGATTCACAAACAATTAGGTCTAGGTGAACTTAAACTCACAGCCGCTACCATACAATTAGAAGATCGTTATGTCAAAATCCCTTAAGGAATTGTTGAAGACGTCCTAGTTAAAGTCGACAAGTGCTATTATACCATCGATTTTATAGTCCTTGATACTGAACCGCTGATAGATGCTAAGAAACCCACTCCTGTCATTCTTGGTCATCCATTCCTAGCCACGGCCAATGCGCGAGTTAATTGTCGAACGGGGGTAATGAAAGTGTCGTTTGGGAACATGAACCTAAAATTAAACATTAATAATGTTGTTGATCAACCTCCCAATGATGATGATTACCCATATATGACGGATAGTAAGGTTAGACAAACTATTAAACCTAATAAAGAAATAAATGTAGTGAGTAATGAGCAGACAAATTCGAATAGTCCGGATCCTAACGAGGAATTTACTCGAAAGGTGAAAAATCAATTTTAACAAGATCAGGAAGAATCGTTGAACAAATTAACTCATAATGATATTATTTTGGTTTTCAACTATGGTCTTCTTCCTATTAATAAGGGTACAATATCCGAGTTTCGACTTCCATGAGTCTTGAGCTAGAACGGTCTAGCAGAAGACATAAAAGACAGCGCTTCTTGGGAGGCAACCCAATCTTTTATCGTTCTGTTTTCTCATTTTTGTACACTCTTTGGTCATTTTGAGTTAGTTTTGGTCATTCTGGACAGGTTTGAGGGTCAGGGTTAATTTATTTTGAACTTATTTACATTAAAACAAGTGAGAAAAGAGAACAAAGGGCATGTCGCGCTCGTTGCCTGCTCGCGCAATAGGTCGCTTATGCGGCCCATTCGCACGAGAGTTTACCTTAGAGAAATTATTTTAAAACTTTTTATTTATGCCCTTGGATTTAGGTCACTCCTAAGGTCGTGCGCGCGAGTGATATTCGCATGAACGGCCTACTCGCATGACCCATTGCCTTATAAATTTTTCTTTGTAAAACTTAAAAGTAGCCTTAGATCTACCTCGTGGAGGGAGTCAAGCGCGTTAAGGTCACTAGCGCGAGGTGTTTTTTTTTTTGTGTTTTTCTCTGTTCTCTTACCTTCTTTCTCTCAAACCTGGTTAGTTGTTTTTTATATTTTGTGTTTACTCCCTTAGGACCCTTTTAGATTGAGTCTTTCTTTGTTTTGATAGTTCTAGTTGTGCTTGTTCTTTTTTATTGTCGTTGAGTCTTTCAATTTTAGTTTAGTTTTTTTGACATGTATACCACAGTTTGTATTACACATATTTATATTTCTATTAGCTATAATTGTTCTTTTGTTAGTTTATTTTCTTTTGTAACGTATTGATAGGTGAATTAATGGCTCAATTTAGAGCAATTGAACTTTATCGTCATATTCATATCTGTTTACCTGGTTTGTGATTGCTGAGATCGAGGTAATGTCATTCCATCCTTACATACTCTCCTTTCTTTTGTTTTATTGTTTCATTGGGGACAATGAAAGATTTAGGTTTGGGCATATGCACTCACATCCACATTATCACATTATTATGAACGAATTTTTAAGAAAAATAATTTCAATACTTGTCCTCTAATAATCGATGTTACCGACATTTTTGCAATCTCAAGTCGATACTTCTTGTTATGTAACTTGGATTGTTATAGAATGGTAAACATGAGAAGATGTGATTAAACATTTTCTGAAGTCATGATGCGACAATGTAGGTTATGTATCATTCGAATCGTAGTTTTATATCATAGATTTGCACACAAAGATATGCACTGCACGTAGTCAAATGGATGCATGTTTGATGTGAACTATAATATGATTCGAATCTTCAGATAACACAGTGTGTGGAGACTAGACCTAGTGAGCTTTTTAGCCTATCTTTTCATTTTAGAGGGTTATTAATACATCTTATGTTTATCGAATATCATTGAAATAGCGGATTAACTCGTTGTTTAGTCTCATTATTCTTGTCTTGATTAAAAGTCAAGTTAAAATATTTGTTACCATGGTAAATAATCTTCCGTTGTAAACATTGAAGAACCATATGACCATAGGAAATGATGGTAGGCCCTCTTTGTTTACCACCGACTAAAAAATGATAAAAATTTCCTTAGTTCGCCCCTTTGAGCCTTTAAAGTGCCTCTTTTCCTTTAATCACCATGATCCTTTTTTTTGCTCCAATTTGGCCAACTTGGAGTTTACTACTGAAAGATTGGTCAACTTTTAGTGGTGATAAGATGATGTGTCGAAGAAGAAAAAGAAGAAAACAAAATTATGTTTGGGGTAATTGCCTTGGTATTCAATGAATATTCATTTCAAAAGCAACGAAAAGGGAAAAAAAAGAAGAAAAAAAAAAGTGGAAAGAAATAAAAAAAAAATGAAAGAAGAAAATGAAAAGATGAAAGTTGGTAGAAGAATGAATGAAAGAAATCGAACATACCTTACAACGCCACTCTAAAACTACTTAATGAATCCTTTCTATCCTTTTTCATTGCCTGAGCCATGTTACAACCTTTGAAAAGTCCTATTTGATCCTAGAAAATATGGTTTGGATATGTAGATGGGAGAGAACTAAAACGTTGTAACGATTAATTTTTCTTAACTGTTGGCGTCCTATCCATGATACTATTGTTCTTTCATGTCATGCGTTTTTTTCGAATCATATGTGAGCATTTCTTGTTTTAAAAACATATTTCCTTTGGTCCCATATATTACAGAGATTACACATGTTCTGAGTGTTTCATTTAAGAGTGTAATTAATGATGTGAGATTCGTAGTCGGAGCATAGTTGGATGGTTATCCGAGTCATATTCTAAGTTCATGACCAAGGAGGACGTTTGATTCCGTTTCTTCTTGGTCGTTATTCTATTTCGAAATCATCGTTTTATGATAAGGAGTATTGAATGTTATGTTTTTTCATTTTTTCATAAGGGAAAAAAAACTTTTAAAATTTAGAATGAAATAAAAATAGTTGTGGGTGACTTGTTGATGAGAACCCTCACGAGACTTCACTCGTCCGACTAGGGACACCTAGAGATTTCAAAGGCTTGTTGCACATGCTAAGTGCAATCGCGATCCATGCGATAATGGAGTAGAATTTTTATTAGTAGTTTTATTTTTCTGCTCCTTTTGCTCGAGGACTAGCAAAATGCAGGTTTGGGGGTGTGATCAGGAGTGAACAAGTCCTAATTACACGCCTTAATTCACATTTGGTAGCACTTTTTACCGTGTTTTTGTGTACTTTTATTTTGTTTTCTATTTTCTGGTAGGTATTGAAAAAAAGCAGGAGTTCCAGGCTAAATGGGGTGTAAAAATAGAAAGAAAGAACCAGAAAAGCTACCTCGTGCGAGCGGCCTGCTAGTACGACTTCCCAAAAATGCGTTCGCGTGGCCCGCTTGCGCGACCTGTATGGAAAAATTAAAAATACGTATTTCTGTGTACTGAAGAGCCTGTGCGAATGGAATTGCCTAATTACGTCCAGAAACGTAAATAAAGCAGTTTTAGTGCGATTAGGTTTAGAAAAAGCCTCCTAATCCTTTCGAAATCTATATAATTTCTATTCTAAATCAATTTTGGGTTTACACATCATTATAAACATGCATATACGGAAAAAAATTTAGCCATTGAACAGAGAGAAGCAAGGACAAGAAGAAGAAGACTAAGGATTCCCATGGCCTCCTCCATCAACCTCTTTCCGTTCATCGCTTCTATGGCTACTTAGTCGGATATCTAGGGTTTCAATGAAACCCTAGCCAAGTAGTAGGGTGTATTTTTTGCGTTTCTTTTAGATTTATTATGTATGGATGATGATTACATGTTTAGAGGATTTTAAATAACAAAATCAAACTTCTATTGATTAAATCGTTACTTTCAAAGTTTATTCTTGTCTTAGATCTATTTTGAATGTGATATGCTTAATGATCTGCATTTGTTGTGCTTGTATGGATTATTTACATGTAATGGTGCTTAATTGAATTATGATATCAAGTAGTCTAATAGTTCATGCCTAGGGAAAACGGAGCATGCCACAACCTTAGTTTAGTGTGAGACACTCCGTGCTAACTGAAGATGAATTATATTTGATGCTTGAATCGTAGTTATCTTCTTGAAGGAAGAATTGGGCTTGTAGCTTCAATTCTCCATTATCATCCAATGTACTAAGCTAATTGAATGCATAGATACCCTTATTAAGAAGCTAGTTGTGGATTTGCAATCCAAGTTTCACTTTAAATATTGTTTGTAACAACTTTTCTAAATTGCTTTCATAGTTTAGGTTTTCTTAATTAACTATTGTTTGTACCCAAAAATGGTCAAAGGTTTTTGATCGAGCACGAGTGGCATGAAGTGGGATAGAGGTGAGGCTGGCCTTGGGAATCCATGTCTCATCGGACTCAGGTGGAGATTGTAAGCCCGATGGTAGGCACAAGGCTGTTGGGTGTTGTGGTGTGAGCCCGATTGGAAGGATGGGCATGGATGAGGATTATCGGGCACGAGAATAACATAACCTAATGCAATGTAAGCTGATGGTGGATCAAAGCAGCACGGAGGCCAATCAAGCACTGTGTAATGAAGGATGGCTGTATGAGTTCGATCGGCCATAGGCATTCGTAAAAAGGTAATCGGGCATGAAAGACAGTATTGAAATTGGCCAAGCCCGATTCTGATGAAAGAAGAAGTTGACAAGGCCGATGGACTAAAAGGGGAAGGCGATGCTATTCATAGCTGTCAAGGCGATGTCATCCCAGATTTTTAGGAAGCAAGAGTCCGGTTAGGAAGGTATTTAATCATGTCCAACTGAATTGGAAGGTTGATTCCTAGAATATAGGGATTGATTCAATCAAGATAGAGGTAAGTAAAGAGTTAGATATTAACAAGGTTTCTTCCACTATCAGCCAATCAGCAACACAGCTTAGGGCGTAAGCTAAGGAGTTCTAGGATTCCTAGAGGCCGCTATAAATATGGAAGCACGCCAACCAAGCAAAGGGAATCAGTGTCACTCTCGAAAAACAGCACTCAACAGCATTCACATAATGCATTCAAGGCATTCAAACCTTTTATGTTCTTGTTATTTCGCATCCATAGAAAATATGTCTGCCTCTTTGTTATTTTCTTTTCATTCTTCTGGACAGTCTGAGCCTGTTCTGATCTTGTTCTTGGATTTGTTTACTTTTCCAAACACTTAAATAAAATCTACATTTTATTAAATCGTTTGTGATTTGTTTATTTGGTAAACTGCATTGTTTAGCTTGTACGCTTCAGTACTACTAAGGAATTTATGGCGAGGGTGCTTTCCTACTCACTGAACACAATCACTCTGTTTAGAAGTAAGATTCACAAAGCCTTATGTATCACGCACACAAGCATTTAGGAAATTAGTTTGCACACACACACACACACCGAGCCCGTTTGGCTCTGGCACGCCCGCGCAAATTATAAGCAAACATTTTTGGCACGCCCGGTAGGACCCAAAGTGTCAAGCCATGCATCCAAAGAACGACAAATAGACAACTAAGAATGGCCAAGACGATTCTCCCATGGACCCACCTATGGAGGAAAGTATTGGCCATTCTCCACAAGACGACAGTGTCACTCTTGAGGCAATTTTGGAGGCCATGAGAGTGAACGTTGAGTCCATGTGGCAGGAATACAACGCATTAATAGGATCAATGGGCAATCTCAAGGTGGTCATCAGCCAAATGGCCGATGTGCATCAGAGTTAAGCTGATCTGGTCTTAGAGACTAGGACTACCCACGTAAAATTGGATCGCCTAACGGACATGATCGGAAAACTTATAGATACCTATAAGGCCGGGGCTAGAAAAGAACAGGTCACCGGATCGGGCTCTGGCACCTTGCTTCAGTCTGATTAGCCGAAAGATCCGCCCTACATCTATCCGAACCTTAGGGAGGGTAATGGCTCAGGCAAGCAATCTGAGTCACAGAACGAACTTGGTACTGGATCAATGGTCACCAATCCCAATGGATCGGCGACAACCATGTTTTGTTCGATCAACAGGCCATACTGAAGGCTTAGCCGGCCACACACAACCTTCAGTTCACACTACTAGGGGGCAAAGAAACAATGGTGGGTTTTGGACCCATCAAACCAATAACAATCAACAGCAACTACCGCCACCGTTGGTACCCCCGTTGAGGGCTGCTCAGCCCGTAGCTCCATAACCCATCAATAGGAAGCAGTTGGTAGCGGCCATACATGAAGAGAATGGCCTGTTTATGAGAAGACTAAAAAGGCTGACGTACAGACGACCATATCCCCCTAAAATTGACCAAGTCATATTTCCCTAGGGGTACAAAGTACCAAACTTCACTCTATTTTCTAGAGATAGTGAACAGTCTTCGATGGAGCATATTGGCCGTTTTATAGTTTAATGCGGCCATGTGGGTAGTAGTGACCCATTAAAGTTGAGGTTATTTCCAAATTAACTAACGGGCATGGCATTTTTGTGGTATGTCAATCTTCCCACCAATTCGGTGCAAACTTAGCAAGGGATGGAAGAGCTATTTCACAGCCAGTTCTATAGGACTGAGCCCGAAACAGTGCTGGCAGACCTGTCCAGGATGTTGCAATTAGTAGGAGAAACTGTAGAAACCTACATAGCCCGTTTCTGTAAGGCAAAGTATCGGTACAAGACGGTTTTGCCTGAGGAAGAATATGCTAAAATGTCCATGGGGGGGCATGTCCTTTGAACTTCGCAAGAGGTTTAATGGAACTGACTTCCGTGATTTATTTGAGATGTCCACACGGGCTGCTTAGTATGAGCGCATCCTTTTGGATGAGCAGAAGAAGAAGAACTCATCCCAAGGGACATATTATAAAGACTCTAATTATAAGGTCCACCTAGCGGAGTGTGACCTCGAAGCAGAGAGTGACATGGCCGAGTTAATTTGCAAACGGCCAATTGTATGTAATGCCTTGAATAAACCTATCAACAATAATGTCGCTGCAAAGAAGATGGCGTTTGAGGCGGGAAAAAAATTATACTTTTGACATAACCATGGCTGATCAAATATTCGATGCCTTATTGGCCGATAAAGTGATCAAGCTGAGTGAGGGCCATTGGATCCTGATCGGGAGAGAACAAATCCTATTTATATGCCTTAATTCACGTTTGTTAGTACCTTTTTATCCTGTTTTTGTATATTTTTACTTTATTTTCTATTTTCTGACATGATTTGAAAGAAATCAAGTATACCAGACTAAACAGGGTGAAAAAGCATAAAGAAAGAAGCTGAAAAAAGCCAATCGCGCGCGCGACCCGCTCGCGCGAAGATCCTGAAATCGCTCGCGCAAGGTCCCAATATCGCGCTCGCGCGGCCCGCTCACACGACCTATGCAAAAATGGAACTTGCGTATTTCACTCTACTGATGACTCCTATGCGAACGAAACTGCCTTATTACATCCATATTGCAAAATATAGCAGTTTTAGTGCGTTTCGGGTTAGGAAAGCTTCCAAAACTTGTTGTAAATCTATATATACCCTATTTTACTTCAATTAAAGGGTTGGAAATTATTATACACACAATATACAACCACACTTTCAGCCATTGAAGGGAAGGAAGCAAGGAGAAGAAGAAGAAGATCAAGGATTCCCATGGCCTCCTCCATCAACCTCTTGCTGTTAATCAATTCTATGGACAACTAAACTCAAGATCTAGGGTTTCAATGAAACCCTAGCCAAGTAATATGGTGTATTTTATGTTTTTATTTTAGTTTTATTATGTATGGATGACAGTTACATGTTCCGAGGATTTTTATAAATAAATCGTGCTTTTATTGATTAAATCGTTACTTTCAAAATCTATTCTTGTCTTAGATCTATTTTGATGGTAGTGTGCTCAATGATCTATGCTTGCTGTGCTTGTTTAGATTATTTACATGTAATGGTGCTTAAATTGAATTGTGCTATCAAGTATCCGAATAGTCCATGCCTAGATTAGACGGATTATACCACAACCCTAGTTTAGTGTGGGATAATTCGTGCTAATCGAAGATGGATTATGTTGGTGCTTGAACCATAGTTATTTTCTTGACGGAGGAATTTGGCTTGTAGCTACAATTCCCCATTATCATCCAACTTAATAAGCTAAAGTAATTCGTAAATACCCTTATTATGAAGCTAGTGGAGGATTTGCAATCCTAGGTTCCTTAAACTTATTATAAAAACAACTATTTAATTGTTTTCATAATTTAGATTTACTTCTATTATTATTAGTTTAATTAAAATCAAATCAAAATCCGTTTTCCTTAATTAACTAAATTTAGGTTTTAAAATTAAAGTGCTTTAGTAATTCAATCTCTGTGGGTTCGACATTTACTTTCACTACTATAAATCTTTAGAAAAGTAAAGTATACTTTTATATCTTGATTTTGACAACATCAATTTTTGGCGCCGTTGCCGGAGATTGCAATTCACTACCTTTAATTTTAGAATCTTAGTTTACTTAATTCGTAAATATTAGATTAGTTTTTATTTTTATTATTTTTTGTTTTTGTTTTGAGTTACTAACTTTTTTATTTTATTTTGTAGTTTCTCGAATCGTCAAAATTCTAACGTTTCCGAGTGGATTAGCTAAGCACACCAAAGGAGCTTACGCAAATCAATAAAATAAAGAACAAAAAATTCAAGTAAATTGCTTCCTGTAAAACTCACTTTAAACCACTGTAAGTCAGGGTGCTGTGACGCACTATTTGCATTAGTTTAGGGTTAATTGCACTGCATTAGCTAGGAAACCCGGGGCGCTGGGCTTGACGCGGTCATTGCATTACAGGATAATATTCATGCATCACAGTAGTTGAGTGCTTGTTATCTTAGTTGCGTGATTGCTATTTGTTTTTTTTTTATTTATTTTTTTTAGAGTCAGTTTTTGTTTTAGTTTATTTTCTTTTAGTTTATGTTTGGTACACGCTCAAGTAAACCGGAATTACAACCTTTCGATCTTGAACTTGAATGTACATTAAGAGTTAACAAGTATTCAAACATAACTTCTAGGGCTAGGTCTAAACATAGATAACGAATTAACTCCGAAACCTTCATCATTGTTTGAGTCCGAAATACGTAGTACCCTTAAAAACCTAAAGAAACCACGCTTTATTAACATAGAACCTATTCCAATGGCCGACATTTGAAATAATCAAAACAACGGAACTAACAATAATAACCCTAATATACCGCCACCTCCTCCGCTTAAAGATTATTTTATTCCTACGACTTACAGGCCTCAAGCAAGTATCGAATTACCGGAGGCGACGGCATCTCACTTTGAGATAAAGTCGTCTATCATCTCGCTACTTCCTTCTTTTCATGGCCCTATAAATGAAGATCCTTATCAGCACTTAGGGGATTTCCAAGATATATGCTCTACGTTAAAAATCCAAAATTTCACTGATGATGAATTAAAACTGCGTCTCTTCGTATTCTCTTTAAAGGATAAAGCGAAGTATTGGCTTCAATCACTTGAGCCAAACACTATAAAAACATGGGAAGCATTACACAACGCATTTTTACCAAAGTTTTTCCCAATCACAAGAACTAATCAGATAAGAAAATTCATAATAAACTTTGTGATGCAAGATGGGGAATCACTTTATGACACGTGGGAAAAATTTAAAGAATTATTACGCTCGTGTCCACATCATTAGGTTCCTAAGTGGTAGTTGGTATAGGTTTTCTATGAGGGACTTATTCCCTCTGTCCGTAATACCGTCGATGCCGTTTGTGCGGGTACTTTCCTACACAAAAGTGCCGACGAGGCCTGGAAAATTTTTGAAACATTAAGCGTGAACTCGATGCATCAGGCTGTGTCGGTACGTTCTGAGGGATTTCTCTCGCAACCTAAGAGAGATGTAAAGTTCGAGTCAAGTCATTCAATTGAATTTCAGGACCTATCTAAAAAACTTGACCGACTTTTGACAATAAACTGAACGTCAACCCCACCCGCTCATGAAGTATGTGCAATATGTTTCGATCCGTCACATTCTATCCTTGCATGTCCATCGGCAAGTCAATTTCCAGAATTCGTGGAGCAACACATTAATTCTATTCAACAATACCCACGAAATAATTATAATTCGACTACTAATAATCCAGACGCGCCATGGAGAAACCATCCTAACTTATCGTGGAAAAATAATAATAATAATCCTAATGAGGCAACTAATTTTCCTAATGCATATCGACCTCAGTTTCAACCTAATCAATACCAACAACCGCCTCCTAATCCGATCCCTCCAAGGGGTAACGCTTTCGAGGAAAAGGTGTTGGCATCCCTTAATAAAATCAAAACACAAGTACAGGCACAAGCACAAATAGTGCACTCACACACACAATCCATTGCGAAGCTTGAATCCCAAATGGGACAACTAGCTACTGTAGTGAGTCGTAGAAAGGAGGGGACGTTGCCTAGTCAAACTATTCAGAATCTTAAGGGACAATATGAAAATGGGGGTTCGAGTGAGAACATTAATGCTGTTTCAACTAGGAAGACTATTCGGGAAGAGGAAGTAATTGAAATTCCGGATGAGGGTGAGAAAGATATGAATAATAACTCGACTAAAGAAAAGGGGGAGGAGACGAGTAAAATTCGAAAAGAAAAAGAACCGGTCCCAACTAACTATGTTCCAAAGTTACCTTTTCCACCTAACGTTGAGGGACCGTCACATTTGTCTAAGAAAGGGTCAAAGGTTGAGGATATACTCAAGGTATTTAAACAAGTTAAAATCAATATTCCATTCCTCGATGCTATTAAACAAATACCCGCTTACGCTAAATGTCTTAAAGACCTTTGCACGCAAAAACGTAAATTGCGTAGTCATATTCCGAAAAAGGTATTTCTCACAGAAAAAGTCAGTTCTATTTTTCAACACTCACCTCTAAAGTATAAGGATCCTAGTACGCCAACTATTTCATGTGTCATAGGTGACACTGTCATCCATATGGCTCTCCTTGACTTAGGTGCGAGTGTTAATCTCTTACCTTATCACGTTTATAAACAACTAGGACTAGGTGAACTTAAGCCCACAGTCGCTACTATACAATTAGCGGATCGTTCCGTCAAAGTACCTAGAGGAATCATCGAGGACGTCTTAGTTAAAGTTGATCAATGTTTTTATCCTGTCGATTTTATGGTCCTTGACACTGAACCTGTCCTAGATGCTAGGAAGCACACCCCTGTTATTCTTGGTCGTCCATTCTTAGCCACTGCAAATGCGCGTGTCAATTGTCAAACAGGGGTGATGAAAGTGTCATTCGGGAATTTGAACTTAAAATTAAACGTGTTTAACGCTGTCAATCAACCTCCCAAAGATGATGATTATTTATGCATGGAGGGTAGTCAGGTTATAAGGACTATTGAACTTACTAATGAATTGAACATGGGTAAGGAGAATAATATAGTAAGTAATGAGAGGATGAATGCAAATAACCTGGACCCTAAAGACGAATTTACTCGGAAGGTGAGAAATCGATGTGAACATGAGCAAGATGAACCGTTAAATGAATTAACTCATAGTGATGTTCTTTATGCTTTCCACCGGAGTCTCCCTGTTATCTTAAGAGGTTCACAGTCCGATTTACGGCCTCCTTGAATCTTGAGCTAGAATGGTCTAGCTAAACACGTAAAAGATAGCGCTTCTTGGGAGGCAACCCAAGCTTTAATTCGTTTGTTTTATTGATTTTTGACTATTTTTGGATTTTTTTGAGTCAGTTGTGGTCTTTCTGAACAGGTTTGGGGGTCGGACTAAATTTATTTTCTACTTATCTACAAAAAAGTACAGAAAAAGAGGACAAATGGCATCTCGCGCACGCGGCCCGTTCGTGCGAGCCTGCGCCTTAGAGAAAATTTTTAAAACTTTTATGATATATAGCCTCAGTATCACCTCGCGCCACAATTCGCGCGCACGAGGGGGTTCGCTCGAGCGGTCCGCTCGCGCGATATGAGGACTTGGAAATTTTTCTTTTATAAAACATAAAACATACTTCTGTTTAA
Source organism: Hydrangea macrophylla (assembly GCA_033977485.1). NCBI lineage: Eukaryota > Viridiplantae > Streptophyta > Magnoliopsida > Cornales > Hydrangeaceae > Hydrangea > Hydrangea macrophylla. Next base: position 2,551,757 of record CM066992.1, read on the forward strand.
ACTCGCAGAGGAATTCGCGCTCGCGAGGCTCGCTCCCGTGGCCCGCTCGCGCGAGGTAGGGTTTTCTGGTTTTTCTCTTTTGTTCTCTTCCCTCCTCTCTCCATACCTGGTCAGTGGTTTTTTTTTTTACTTTCTGTTTGTTCTTTTAGCCCTGTGTAGATTCCTCTGTCTTTGTTTTTATAAGTTCTTTTTGTTTATTTTATTGAGTCTCTTGATTATAGTTTAGATTCTATTCTTCTATTTATTAAAAAAATAAAAATAATAATAATAAAAATAAAATAAAAAATACAAAAAAAAATCTAAATATATATATATATATTAGTTGTCATTGTTATTATTCTGTTCTTTTATTTTCTATTGTCAAGTATTAACAGGTGATTAGTAGCTTCGTTTGGAGCCTGATTGAACATTCCATATCTTTATACATTCATCTGTTTGTGATTGTCGAGATCAAGGTATCGTCGTTCCTTCCTTACGTACTTTCCTTTCTTTCATTTTATTGTTTCATTGGGGGCAATGAAAGGTTTAGGTTTGGGGGTATGCACTCACATTATTATTATATACACCAAAATTTTCACAAAAATTTCGATACTTGTGCTTAAATAAACGATGTCACCTACGGTTTTGCAATCTCTAGTCAATACATCTTGTTATGTAACTTGGATTGTTATAGAATGGTAAACATGATAAGATGTAATTAAATATTTGCTGAAGTCATGATATGAGGTTTTAGGTCATGTATCGTTCGAATCATAGTTTTATATCATAGATTTGCACAAAAACCTATGCACTGCACGTAGTCGCTTGAATACATGTTTGATGTGAACTATAATATGATTCGGATTTCTAGATAACACAAGGTGGAGACTAGACCCTGTGAGCTTTAGAGCCTATCTTTTTCTGTTTTGAGGGTTATAAATACACATTGTGTTTGTCGAATTTCATTGGAATAACGCATCTACTTGTTGTTTAGTCTCATTATTCTTGTTTTGGTTGATAGTCAAGTTAAAATAGTTGGTACCATGCTAAATAATCTTCAGTCGTAAATGTTGAAGAACCATATAACCATAGGACATGATTTTAGGCCTTCTTTGTTTGCTACTCACCGATAAATGATAAATTTCCTTAGTTCGCCGAGCCATTAAAATGCCATTTCTTTCTTTAAATACCATTATCCTGTTTTTGCTCCAATTTGGCCAACTTGGAGTTCACCCCTGAAAAATTGATCAACTTTTAGTGGTGTTAAGGCGATGTGTGATTTAGAAGAAAAAGAAGATAAGATGATGTTTGGGGTGGTTGCCTTGGTATTAAATGAATATTTGTTTCAAAAGCAACGAAGAGGAAAAGAATAGAGAAAAAGAAAAGAGAAAAATAGAAGGAGAAAAAATTGAAAGGAATTAAAAGAAGAGAATGAAAAGATGAAAGTTGGTAGAAGAGATGAATGAAAGAAATCGAACATGCCTTACAATGCCACTCTAAACCTACTTAATGAGTCCTTTCTATCCTTTTTTAGTACCTGAGCCACGTTACAACCTTTGAAAGTCCTATTTTATCCTAAAAGCATGGTGTGGATATGAGAACGATGGGAGGGGATTGAAACATGGTAACGATTAATTTTTGTTGACTATTAGCCTCCTATCCATGAGACTGCTGTTCTTTCGTGTCATGCGTCCTTTTTGTGTCATATGTGAGCATTTCTAGTTTTGAAAACATATTTCCTTTACTCACATATTTTAGAAAAATTACACCTGTTTCTGAGTGTTTCATTTTAGAGTGTAATTGACATTGTGAGATTCGTAGTCGAGACATAGTTAATTGGTTATCCGAGTTATATTCCAAGTTCATGACATACGCGTGTTCATTTGACTACCACATCACACACGTGCAATTTTATGAGAAACTCTATTAATTTATACGATGCATGTGCTTGAAATTGTTTTTCATGATGTAGGTGGACGTTTGATTATGTTTCTTCTTGTTCGTTATTCTATTTCGAATCATTGTTGTATAAAAAGGAGGATTGATATATTTTTCATTTTAATAAAACTTTTTAAGTTTACAAGTTAATAAAGATGGTTGTGGGTGACTTGTTGACGAGAACCCTCACGAGACTTCACTCGTCCGACTAGGGACACCTGGGGGTTTAAAAGGCTTGTTGCATACGCTAAATGCAATTGCAATCCATGCGAAAATGGAGTAGTAGTTTGTTAGTAGTTTAGTTTTATTTTTAATTTTGCTCGAGTACTAGCAAAATGTAGGTTTGGGGGTGTGATCGGGAGAGAACAAATCCTATTTATATGCCTTAATTCACGTTTGTTAGTACCTTTTTATCCTGTTGTTGTATATTTTTTACTTTATTTTCTATTTTCTGACAGGATTTGGAAGAAATCAAGTATACCAGGCTAAACAGTGTGAAAAAGCACAAAGAAAGAAGCTGAAAAAAGCCAATCACGCGCGCGACGCGCTCGCGCGAAGCACCCAAAATTGCTCGGGCGATCCGCTCGTGCGAGGTCCCAATATCGCGCTTGCGCGGCCCGCTCGCGCGACCTATGCAAAAATAGAACTTGCGTATTTCACTCTATTGATGACTCCTATGCGAACGAAACTGCCTAATTACGTCCAGATCGATTGCAAAATATAGCAGTTTTAGTGCGTTTCGGGTTAGGAAAGCTTCCAAAACTTGTTATAAATCTATATATACCCTATTTTACTTTAATTAAAGGGTTGGCAATTATTATACACATAATATACAACCACACTTTCAGCCATTGAAGGGAGGGAAGCAAGGAGAAGAAGAAGAAGACCAAGGATTCCCATGGCCTCCTCCATCAACCTCTTGCTGTTCATCAATTCTATGGACAACTAAACTCAAGTTTTAGGGTTTCAATGAAACCCTAGCCAAGTAATAGGGTGTATTTTATGTTTTTATTTATTTTTATTATGTATGGATGACAGTTACATATTCCGAGGATTTTTATAAATAAATCGTGCTTTTATTGATTAAATCGTTACTTTCAAAATCTATTCTTGTCTTAGATCTATTTTGATGGTAGTGTGCTCACTGATCTATGCTTGTTGTGCTTGTTTAGATTATTTACATGTAATGGTGCTTAATTTGAATTGTGCTATCAAGTATCCGAATAGTCCATGCCTAGATTAGACGGATTATACCACAACCCTAATTTAGTGTGGGATAATTCGTGCTAACCGAAGATGGATTATGTTGGTGCTTGAACCATAGTTATTTTCTTGACGGAGGAATTGGGCTTGTAGTTACAATTCCCCATTATCATCCAACTTAATAAGCTAAAGTAATTTGTAAATACCCTTATTATGAAGCTAGTGGTGGATTTGCAATCCTAGGTTCCTTAAACTTATTATAAAAACAACTATTTAATTGCTTTCATAATTTAGATTTACTTCTATTGTTATTAGTTTAATTAAAATCAAATCAAAATCCGTTTTCCTTAATTAACTAAATTTAGGTTTTAAAATTAAAGTGTTTTAGTAATTCAATCTCTGTGGGTTCGACCTTTACTTTCACTACTAAATCTTTAGAAAAGTAAAGTTTACTTTTATATCTTGATTTTGACAACATCAGATCCCAAAGGCCGATGACCTAAAAAATAAAGAATGATGTAAGTGGCATAATTCCTAGAAGCACTCCACTAATAATTGCGTTGTTTTTTGTAATGTTATATAGGAAAACGTGTAGAAAGGAGTGTTCAAGTTCTCGGACAAGGCTATGGAGATTGATGCAAATCCGTTTCCTCAAATTACCGGCACCAATATGGTTATGCCCGACTTAACCAAGCTAACAAGGCCGAGGCCGAAGATGGACTTGACCGACCAAGAAGTTTTGCCAAGACAGAGAGAAGGAAAACAAATCGCTATTTTATCCACAAATAGGCCGAACGTGACAATATATAAGCTCCAAAGAAGTTATCAGGAACGTAAAGAAAAGGGCCACAAGGCCGAGGAAGAAATGGTTAGGTCCAATACTGATAACTTGATACCAGATCTGCGATGGCAATTGGAGGTCATTGAACAAGGCCTTTGCCCAAGATGCCAGGATGATATCAAGAAAGAGATTTCTAGCCCGAGTAAGAGGCCCAGAGGCAATGAACATCGAGAGCCAAGCCCGAGAAGATCTGTATATGAGAGGTTGTCACTGCCTTGCAGAGTCGGGCGAAGCCTGAGTGGCAGGCAAAACCCTCCTTTGCTCCGCAAACCGGCCTAAATGAATTAGGCCGATTGGGGGCAAGAGGTACCCGAACAATTCCAAAGCCTAGGCTGCAAACAAAGTCATCAACCTCAAACAGAAGCACAAGGATGGTGTTACCATCCCAGTTGGAAGATGGGAGGTGGCATAGGGTTGAGCATCCCAAATTCCCAACGCAGCTATATTACAGCAAGTCTCAAAAAGGTAGGTATCAACACATAAGACAGGCTGACCGGGAATGCCTGTACTGGAAAAATCGGGCTAGAAGCCCTCCTAAACCTACATCACCTACAATGCCCGACACTCAAGAACTTTTAGCTAAGGCGGAATCGTTTTGTGATAGAGTGGCTAGAGCGATACATACTACGGGACACCTGAAGGAGGAGGGATGCAAGCCCATATCGGACATGTTAAGTATGGAATCCGATGATGATATGTCAGGTTCTAGAACCTAACGAATTCAATTCAGAACTATTTTGGTAAGTCTGTTATCTAATATGGTGTTTACTTTGCCCATGTCTTTCATGGCCAAGCCAGACCAGCCTGCGGCCATGGAAGGGGATGTAATGGAGGGTCTGGCCAAAGACTCGGCCATGATAGAAGATGTTTTTTAGAATGGGGGAGAGACCATTAAACCCACTGTGGTAGAGGCCACAAGCAAGAATGTGGATGCCACCAATGTACAGACTGATCGACCTAAAATCACTATTTTGAGGCCGAAGGGACATCAGAATGAAGAAGGGCTGAAGCCTTGCGGACCAGTCAAAGTGGTTTTTGAGAAACCTACATATCAGATGTCCCAGCATTTGAAGCCATTGTACGTAAAGGGACATATTGAGGGGGTCCCGATAAACAGAATCGTGGTTGATGGTGGATCTACTATCAACATTATGCCCCAAATAATGCTGAAGATCCTTCAAAAGTTCGAGTCAGAGTTAATTCCAACCAAGATGAATGTTCAAAGCTTTACAATTACACCATCAAGGACAAAGGGTATCCTAACTCTGGAGTTGACCGTTGGGACTAAAATGGTCATGACAGCTTTTTTCATCGTTGAGACCTCGGTCGCTTACAACGCATTGTTAGGCCGTGATTGGATACAGCCTAATTATTGTATCCCTTCTACTCTCCATCAGTTATTAATTTTCTGGAGAGGCGACGAAGTAGAAGTTGTTGGAGCGGATACAAAGCCATTTGTAGCCTGTGTGTAAACAGCTGATGCAGTCTTGTATGAAGATGATATCGGACCAGTCAAGTTATTGGTTCGCGGAAAAATGGGAAGATCGAATACAGCTACCTTCCTTAAAGGAAATCCATTGGACATGAAGACATATTGTCATAACCTCAGTCGGACTGAAGTGTCAAGGCCGATTGAGATTATCGAACAGAAAGACGTCAATGGAGACACCGATTATGGAAGAACGGAGACTATTGGCCTTAAAGGCCAGCATGGCCAGATGGTGTGCATACCTGGCCGATAGAAGACTGAAAATTGGCCCTATGGCAGAATGATTAATCTGGCCGATTGTATCTATGAAGAAGAAACGCCAAGGGAGGAAGAGATTCAGATGGATGAATTGGAAATGGCAACGGCCAAGCTTGATGAATATGAAATAGCAACGGCCAGATGGATGAAGGTCTGCATTGACTTCAGAAACCAAAATCTAGCCACCCCAAAAGATGAGTACCCTATGCCCATGGCTGATCAGTTAATTGATTCGACTGCCAAAAATAAAATTATGTCCTTTATGGACGGGCACTTGGGGTACAATCAAATCTACATTACCGAAGAAGATGTCTGAAAGACTGCTTTTCGGTGCCCGGGGGCAATTGGAACCTTTGAATGGGTTGTCATGCCTTTTGGTCTGAAGAATGCTGGAACCACCTATCAATGAGTGATGAATTCAATCTTCCATGATATGATTGGATGATTCATGGAGGTCTACATCGATGACGTGGTGGTAAAGTCAGGAAGTAACGCTGATCATCTGATAGACTTGGAAAAGGCATTTGAAAGAATGCGGACTCATAAACTTAAGATGAACCCTCTCAAATGTGCTTTCGGCGTCACAATAAGGAATTTCCTAGGTTTCCTAGTGCATTAAAGAGGGATACAAGTTGACAAAAATAAGGTTTGGGCTATCTAGGCAGCAAAGTCACCAACTAACAAGAAAGAGCTTTAGAGATTGCTCGGGCATATCAATTTCCTAAGAAGATTTATATCCAATTGTGCAGGGAAGACCCAAGTATGGACCCCTCTATTGAAGATCAAGACCGATGAAGAATTTAAATGGGAAGACAGTCATCAGCAAGCCTTCGAGGGAATTAAACGATATTTGTCAACCTCTACAGTATTAATGCCACCCAAGAAGGGTAGATATCTCAAATTATATATATATCAGCCTCCGACTGTTCAATAGGAAGTATGTTAGCTCAAGACAATGAGCAAGGCAATGAGTAGGTCATTTATTATTTAAGTAGAATTTTGACTCCAATTGAACAGCGCTATGCGCAGATTGAGAAGTTATGCTTGGCATTGTATTTTTCCTCACAAAAGTTAAGAACGTATATGCTGCCCATTTCCACTTACATAATATGTCAAACTGATGTGATAAAATATATGTTATCAAGACTAATCATGCGAGGCCGAATTGGGAAATGGACCTTGGCCTTGATGGAATTCGCCATCCAGTACCGATCACAGCAATCGGTCAAAGGCCAGGCCATAGCCAATTTCTTGGCCGATTACCTAGATCCTACTAATCTGAGAGAATTGTCCTTAACACCCAAAGTTCTAAACACGTCCTTGGTCCTATGGACGTTGATCTTTGATGGTTCCAAAAATGCAGAGGATGCTGGGGCAGGTGTGGTTATTGTATCACCGAAGTATAAGAAGACAAAAATGTCATTTCGGCTCAATTTCAAGTGCACCAACAATTAGGCCAAATACGAAGCACTTATTATCGGACTAGAAATACTCCTTGAAATAGGGGCATCATCCGTGCACATAAAGGGAGACTCAGGGCTGATGATCGGATAGATATCCGGAGAATTCTAGATAAGAAGTTGGGAACTCTGCCCATTCTACTCTATGGCCACTCAACTCATGGAAGCATTTGACGAAATTAGTGTGAGTTATATTCCGAGGTCTAAAAATATCAAGGCCGATAAGCTAGCAGAAACAGGATCAACCTCTTCTGTGAAGAACCTAGAAGACCAAGTTATCACTATTCATATCCGATCATTACCGTCAGTTGCAAGGAGTGTCTAGTATACTACCACTAATTCGGTCTTGATGGAGGATGACGATTGGAGAATGCCCATCATTGAATACCTGAATCACCCGAATGTCAGAGTAGACCGAAAAGTTAGACTATTCGCAGTCCAATTCGTGATGCTTGATGGAGAATTATTCAAGAAACCCATCAGTGACGACGTGATCTTAAGGTGTTTAGGTAAGAAATAGGCCATGCAAGTTATGGCTGAAGTACATAAAGGGATCTGTGGGGCACATCAGGTCGGTACAAAGATGAAGTGGTTGCTGAGAAGATACAACTATTACTGGCCCGGTATGCTGAAAGATTGTATCAGCTATGCAAAGGGATGTCAAGCTTGCCAGAAGCATGGTCGGATCCAGCATGTGCCAGCTAAAGAGCTCCAACCAGTAATCAAACCATGGGCGTTCCGAGGATGGGCTATGGATTTAATTAGCAAATTCCTACCATCATCATCGGGGTAACACTGTTTCATCATAGTAGCTATAGACTACTTTACTAAGTAGGCTGAGGCTATACCCTGCAGAATGGTGACTTAGGCCACCGTAATAAAATTCATTGAAGAACATATCATCCACAGGTTTGGCCTGCCAGAGACTATTACGGCCGATCAAGGGTTTGTTTTCACATGAACGGAAACTTTAGCCTTTGCAGAAAGTAGGGGGATCAAAATTCTCAACTCTACGCCCTACTATGCATAGGCTAACGGGCAGGCCGAGTCTACAAACAAGATCCTTAAGGGGATCATTGAGAAGATGATCGATGAAAACCCTAGGAAGTGGGACAAGCTATTATCCGAAGCTCTATGCGCCTATCGGACATCTAAATGGTCAAGTACTGGGGTCACACTGTTCATGCTAACTTATGGGCATGACGCTATGTTACCTATGGAAGTCACAGTCTGATCGGCCGGAAGGGCTTTACAGATTTAGCTTGAGCCTGCTGAGTATACAGAGGCCATGATAGCTGAGTTGGAGGCGCTTGATGAAGCGCGACTTATGGCCTTGGATTCGTTGAAGGTTCAAAAACAACGGGCAGCCCGAGCATACAACAAAAGGGTGAGAGAGGAGTCTTTTTGTACGGAGGACTTGGTCTAGAAGGCCGTTTTGCCTATCAGAGAAAAAGACAACCGGTACGGTAAATGGTCAGTCAATTGGGAAGGCCCTTTTATCGTTCATCAAGTCAAGAAAGGTGGTGCATACAGGCTAAGAGATGTTGATGGGATGGTTCGTACTAGGTTAATTAATGGTTAGTATTTAAAGTCCTATTATCCTACGTTGTGGGAGACCATCGATCTTGAATACAAACCAAATCCAGGGTTGGAATACGAGCAACTTACCAATTATGAGCCTGAGCCTAAATGATTAAAGAAAACATCATTGGTATTAATAAAGTTAAGCATAGCTTACTTACAAAAATATTCTATAAACAATAAATAACATACAAGGTACAAAAGATGAGAGTCGGCCTCTAGGCCGACCCAAAATTCCTAAGTTTGGCCCTTAAATCTTCCCAAGCCTTGATAGCTCCAGCCCGATCTCGCTTTACCTTGTCAAGTTTTTGGGCCAATGCTCAGGATATTGGGATGTTGGCCTGTAATTGGTCACTACATTTCTGGACGTCTCCACCGAGCTGGGTCAGGAGTTCATCGATTTTAACCAAGGCCGCATAATTGGTGACGATCTCGGCCTCGCATTGTTCAAGCTGAGCTTTAAGTGCAGCGATACGATTGTGCAGCCAAGCGTCTCTGGCTATCACCTGAGCCCCAGAGGACTTGCCTGCTTCGAATTAAGCTTTGTCCCCCTCAAGAAAATTCACTACCTTCTGCCGAGAGCCAAAGTGAACTTCTGAATCAGCTTGAACCTTCAAGGCTGATCGGTCCAAAAAATGGCAGCTTGGGAGTCTTTCCTGTGTCTCACGGAGTAGGAATAGCTGCCCGTCAGAAAGACAGGGATCGGCTATGAGTGTGTTCAAAGCTACTTTAACATTAGCAATAGGAGGAAGATTAGAGAGGTCCTGATCAGCAAGCCCGAGGAGTAGGTCTTTTGATTGCTGAAGGCATGAAGGAGAGACCGCCTCGGGCTTGAGAGGACCAAGTTCAAAAGCTCGCAGGTCTAGGCTAAAGAAGAAATCGTCAAATGCGATGTATGGCCCTGGGCCTATGGGAACGGCATGTTCAAAACAATAGGGGTCAAAAGATGTTTTAAGTGCTCATGAATGAAATAAGGTAAGAGGCTACAATACCTGGGCATGAGGGAGTAGCGAGGCCGAGATCTCTTGATGAATATCGGCCTTACTTGGCTGAGAGGTTGATGGTTGAGAGGACTGCTGACCAAGTTTAGAGGAAGGAGCGGTACTGGTTTCCACCATTAGGCTAGCAATCCCTTCATTCGATAAAGATTGAATGCCCAGGGAAGAGCACGAGTCATTCGCCCCATCCTCAACCCTTGGAGCTGCAGGATCTTCGTGAGTATGGGAGGGATCGGCCTCAACAGATTCCCTTATTGCCTGAGAGGAAGATCCTGTGGCAGCACTGGGGTCATCTTGGCCAGAGGGGGCTCCAACTACAATCAGAGCAGTCTGCTCAATTTCTTCTCCAGCCGTCTCCATACCAATACCGGCATCGAGCACGTCCTCGCTACTCGAGGAAAAAGCCACTTGTTCAGGAATGTTGCCTCCAGAGGGATCACCATCTTCATCATCATCAGAGGGGGTTAGAGGTGGCACAATGTGTAGTGGTATTACTCTCATGGTGACTCATTCCAGGTAGACCGCTGCAGAGGTAAGGGAGGCTGGGAAATCAGCCGGAAGTGCTTGACGCTAGATTGGTGGTGGTTATGAGATTTCTCCGGTTAATGGTAAGTCTTCCCCGGAGTCTTCATCAACAAGCTGAAGTGAGAAAGGAAAGATTAAAATTCAACGACATAGTCGGGCTTAACAGGTCAGACATAAAGTAAATGTAACTTGAGTTGTTAAGGCCGGCATTTATTTTTTCTTCTTTTGAGCAGGACCTTTGCCCGAAGCTAGCTTGCGAGCCAGTCTCTTCGCAATTTGTTTGCATCGGGTTAGAGCTACTATTGGAATAGGAGCGGGTTGGAGCTGCTATTTGAATAGAAGCGTCGACCTCAACTATTGATGATATAGAAAATCATACAAGGGCTTTGGCAGATTTATCCTGGAATATTTGGTTGGCCCGATCGGTCCACCAATTGGTAAATTCTTCTGATACCATAGGCCGGGCAGAGAAGGGGTTGAAGTTGAATGCGGCCTTGAGTTTGTCTGACCTTTCTTTAATTTTCTTCACCTTCCTATCATTGATGATTAGGCCGCACTCCACCCAGTCAACATTCAAAGTGATGCCTGGGGTATAGGCACAAGTTGAGTAAGCCCAAACTGACGGGCATAGAAGGGAGCAAAGTAATACTCTGCTCCACATTTATTATTGGCTGAAGGAATTCTTGGGCTAAAAATTATATCCCTAGCTACCAAGTAGCTAGAGAAGATTTCGTTGTACGTAGACTGGGTGCCCGGGCCCAGTTAGCAGGGTTGTGAGGAAGTTGAAGAAATGAAGGAAAGTCAAGAGAAGAGAAGGGTTGGAAGAGAGGGACGACCTGATTAGCACATCCCTCATAGAAGAATGAGAAGCACTCCTCAAAGGAGTGGGAAAACGGAGTAACGTCTACAAATTGGACAGCAAAAATGGGAACGGCCGATAGCTGGCAGTCGGCCGGCCTGAATTGCTGGAAATAAGAGTAGAGCCAGACCTACAGAATCCAGATTGGGCTGCCTCTAGCACTGAAGCCCAAATGCACAAAGTTTGTTATGCCTCGGACAAGGTGAGCCCAAACTAGGGTGGCCAGAGACAATTGTTTCCTAGCAGTAAGGGCTAAACCTAGAGTAATGTATTCCTTGGTGATGGCATGATTGGCTGAGCAGAAGAGGAATCAATTTAGCCGGTATATCAAGAAGGCCGTATGTTCAACATCGGACACTTCGGTCTCGTCAGCACCCATGCAGGCTATTAAGAAGCCGCCAAAGGCCATGATCGGTCTGTAGGAAATGGCCCCGTCTCTTACGAATTCTTGTTGGGGGTAAGAAAAGCTGGCTAATCCAACCTCCACTAAGCCCAGCATGACTTCTTGCCCGTGTGGATGCAGCCCGAGCAGGTAACTGATGTCCTTAATGGTAGGTGCCATGGGGCCATAGAGAAAGAGGAACCTGTTACAAGAGGCTGACCAGAAGAGGAGAGTAGCGAAGATGAGTGGACGGTCTATTTCAAGCCTTGAGCGACTGAGCATAATGGGGTCGTAGATGCCCGTCTGCTTCCAGACTTCGGCCTTAGAGGCCGATACCCTAACTACCCACTTATCCCAGTCAGCTATAGGGGTAGGCTAGCCCCTGATGGGTTGTGAAGTAGTCCAAATTTTGCTCCAGTTGGCTGGAGGGTGAAGGAACACTTCGTTGTTCACCGGCGGGTATAGGGGGTGGATGGCAGCTGAAGGATCACCGCGAAATGCCGCACCGAGACCCGGGGCCACTGGGGAACCGTCAGGGGAGCTGTAGTGAGTAAGGCATTCTGTGGAGACATTTGCGGAGTAAGCGTTTGCGAGGGTTCTGACTTCTCTGCAGCGATTTTGAGGTGGTGGAGCATCGACATAGGTTTTCTTGCCTTTGGAAGTGGTTACTGGTACTGTTTTAGGAGCCCTTTTAATGAAGGTAAATTGCCAAAAAAAATGGAGGTTAGAGAGAGAAGCTCTGGATGCTTGGGTTTTTGGAGAGAGAGAGAGAAGACGCAAGTGAGGAAGGTTGAGAGATTTTTTGAAAATCTTGCCACTTTATACCACGTCGCATTAAATGTGGAGTAACTGGTGGGATTCTCCAGATCTGACAGGTCTCTGCATGACTGATATGTGGCGATTTTGAAATTCAAAAACGTCACATCAATCAAGGCGGGATGTTTGGTATGACCTTTTTGGGGGGCAATTGTTTGCAACCAAAAGCCGTCAAAGGTTTTTGAGCCCGAGTGGCATGAAGTTGGATAGATGTGAGGCCGGCCTAGGGAATCCATGTCTCATCGAACTCAAGTGGAGATTGTAAGCCCGATGGTAGGCACAAGGCTGTTGGGTGTTGTGGTGTGAGCCCGATTGGAAGGATTGGTATGGATGAAGATTAAAAAGGTAACGAATGGAAAAAAGAAAAACATAAGAGAATAACATAACCTAATGCAATGTAAGCCCGATGGTGGATCAAAGCAGTACGGAGGCCAATCGGACACTATGTAATGAAGGATGGCTGTATGAGTCCGATCAGCCATAGGCATTCATAAAAAGGTAATCGGGCATGAAAGACAGTATTGAAATTGCCCGAGCCCGATTCAGTTGAAAGAAGAAGTTGACAAGGTCGATGGACTAAAAGGGGAAGGCGGTGCTATTCACAACTGTCAAGGCGACGTTATCCCAGATTTTTAGGAAGCAAGAGTCCGGTTAGGAAGGTATTTAATCACGTCCAGCTTGATTGGAAGGTTGATCCCTAGAATATAGGGATTGGTTCAATCAAGATAAAGGTAGTAAAAAGTTAGAGATTAAGAAGGTTTCTTCGACTATCAGCCATGCAGCTTAGGGCGCAATCTAAGGAGTTCTTTCCTTATCAGGATTCCTAGAACCTGCTATAAATATGGAAGCAGGCCAACCAAGAAAAGGGACTCCGCGCCACTCTCAAAAAATAGCACTCAACAGCATTCACATACTGCATTCAAGGCATTCCAACCTTTTGAGTTCTTGTTATTTTGCATCCATAGAAAATATGTCTGCCTCTTTGTTATTTTCTTTTCATTCTTCTGTACAGTCTGAGCCTGTTCTGATCTTGTTCTCTGGATTTGTTTAATTTTCCAAACACTTAATAAAATCTACGTTTTATTAAATCGTTTGTGATTTGTTTACTTGGTAAACTGCACTGTTTAGCTTGTGCGCTTCAGTACTACTAAGGAATTTATGGTGAGGGTACTTTCCTACTTAGCGCACACAATCACTCTGTTTAGAAGTCAGATTCATAAAGCCTTGTGTATCACTCACACAAGCGTTTAGGAAATTAGTTTGCACACACACAAACCAAGCCCGTATGGCTCTGGCACGCTCGCGCAAATTACAAGCATACAACTAGGTTTAGGTTTTAAAGTTAAAGTATTTTAGTATTTCAATCTCTGTGAGTTCGACCGCTACTTCCACACTACAAATCTTGGAATGTCGCGCTAGCGTGTTTCTGGGAAGTCGTACAAGCTTGCAGCTCGCGCGAGTTGGCTTTTTCTGCTTCTTTCAGTTTGTTTTTATACCTTTTTTAACCTGGATTCTTGTTTTCTTCCAAAACCTGACAAAAAATGGAAAACAAAATAAAATTACACGAAAATAGGATAAAAAGTGCTAACAAATGTGAATTAAGGTGTGTAATTAGGACTTGTTTACTCACGATCAACCACTGCGCCAATGCTTGCAATACCAATGAGCGGTGAATAGTTCACCATATACAGCATTGCATTACATCAAGGACTTGGATGTGTGCTTATGCAAGATAGAAGAGTAATAGCGTATGGATTTCGATAGCTAAAACCCCATGAGCTTAACTATCCTACGCACGATTTAGAATTAGCTATAATCGTTTTTGGGCTCTAAATTTGGAGGCACTACCTCTACGGAGAGATGTTCGATCTATTTTCATATCACAAGAGCCTGAGGTACCTGCTCTCCTAGAAGGAGTTGAACATGAGGCAGCGACGTTGGATGGAATTGCTAAAGGACTACGATTTCACGTTGTAGTACCACCTTGGTAAAGCAAATGTTGTTGCTAACGCACTAAGCCAGAAACCTCACAAACTCATTGTATCCTCTCTCATGGTTAAGGAGTGGAAAGCAGTGAAAATTTTAATAGAATTTAATTTTTAAACTACCGAGTTAAGTGAAGGATGACTCTTTGGATGTCTCGTAGTACAACCAACGCTTTATGTCGTATCCTCAAAGCTCAAGGAAAGGACGAAGGACTTCGAGTGTGTTTGATAAAATTGAAAATTAAGTACTGAATTTAAGTGTTGAAAATTTTAACTGATTTGTATTAGCAAAACAAAAAAAAAGTGTTTCAAGAACTAAAAAAGACCGCATTCTGTGATTATTTTCAGTAGACAATTTTCACTTAACATTTTAAGTGGATTTTGGGTTGTTTTTTCAATTAAGTGACACATTATCGAACGCACTGAAAAAAAATTAAGTGCTGAAAATTTGCATTTTTACCACTTAATTATGTTATCAAACATACCCCTCATCAATAGTTTGAGAAAGCATCAACTAAAGACCCCACTGAATGGAATATAGGAGCAGTTGGATGATTCAAATGCCGCATTCGACTTTGTGTACCCGATGAGGACAATCTGAGGAAAGATATATTGGATGAGGCACACAAGTCAAGGATGGCTGTTCATCCTGGAGGAACAAAAAATGTACAAGGATCTAAAGAGAAACTTTTGGTGGGATGGAATGAAAAGAGAAGTAGCGGATTATGTATCCAAGTGCATGACCTACCAACAATTTAAAGCCGAACACCAAAAACCAGGAGGACTATTACAACTACTACTAGTTCTCGGATGAATATGGGAACACATTGCGATGGATTTCATTGTAGGAATGCCAAGGTCACAATAGAATCATGACGCTATGTGGGTGATCGTAGACCGACTTCTCCAAATCGTCTCACTTTATCGCTTGTAGTATGACTTACCCAATTGAGAAACTGAGTAGAATGTACATACAATAAGTCGTCAACTACATGGAGCACTTGTGTCAATAGTCTCAGTCCAGTAAATGGGAATAATGATAAATGCTATGGGACCCTATTAGGCGACGATAGCAAAAGTACCAATTTGAATGAATGAAGTTCCGCATGAGTAGATAGTTTATACACTATGGGGCCATGTTAGGCGACGATAGCAAAATATCCATCCATGTCTTCAATACAATAGTTACCAATTAGAATTCTATGGGGCCCTGCTAGGCAACGATAGTGCTATAACTATTATATTCTCCAAGCAAGGTCACGAGGATCTAAGAGTAAAGTGATTACAATTTTTTAAACCAAAATTGCTATGGGATCCTGTTAGGCGATGATAGTAACGTAATCATTCTACTCTAAGCTAACGGCGTTACATGGATAATGTAACAAGTCACATGAGTCATTAATGGGGTCTAAATAAAGTTGAATATATCAATATTGCATGGTGTCATCACTATTTCACTCATATCATCATGTTATATTCATATCAACTGTTTAGTTCAAGATATTCGCCGTACTTGTATATTATTGCTTGTATTAAGCGTAATCAGTTAGAGTAACTCACTTAGCTTCAAAAGCTTATGACTCTTCCTGCCTTGGACATGTTACATCTAGGTTTCAATGAATATGGTCATCAAGGTAACTATGAAGAGGAATATCTCGATCCTCAAGAGCGGGACTATCGAGAAAGTTACCCTGAGGGAGACCTTTCAAAAGAGTATACT
Source organism: Hydrangea macrophylla (assembly GCA_033977485.1). Lineage (NCBI taxonomy): Eukaryota > Viridiplantae > Streptophyta > Magnoliopsida > Cornales > Hydrangeaceae > Hydrangea > Hydrangea macrophylla. Next base: position 2,567,791 of record CM066992.1, read on the forward strand.
GATGAAGGGCATGGGTATGCCAGCTAGAAAGAAGATTTTGGTCTATTATCGTATTAAGATTTCCTTTACGCTTTAGAAACTATCTTTTGTCTGATGTAATAATTTAAGTGGTGTCAATTGCCAAAACTTATATTTTGTGGTTTTCATTTGGAACTGTTGTAATAGCCTAGTAGCGAAACACTTAAAAGTTCCCCCATGAATACCATTAGATGTTTATAAATTCCTCTTATGTTATAATGATCATGTTAGATCACTTGCAACGACATGTCAGTCTTATGTAACTGTCATGGCTCACGGATCTGGAAAGGAAAAAAAATTTTCCCTCCAATTTTCGCTACTCCGTGGTGTGACAGAAATTGTCAAATATCTAATAACTAATAGCAATGTATATACTTTCACAATTTGTTTGTCCTTGAACTACAACTAATTGAAGATGCCAATAGGGATAACCAACAACTTGAATGAAGCGAAAGAAATATGAAAAACTAAATGGAACATTGGAAAATACCTCTCTGTGCGTCTCTGACATAAACGAGCCAGTCAAATACCCCAACACTTCTAAAATGTCATTGAAAGTCACTTTCCCATTCCAGTTCGAATCATATACCTTGAAAATAACTTAAAGAAAGGCATCTAATGGCGTTAATAAGTACCATAAATGCCCCCCCCCCCCTATGTTAAAAAATGAGCAAATAAGCAATAAACCAAACAAATACTAAAGGAATTCTTACCCAATGGGAAGGGAAAAGGAAAAGTAGGCTTTGCTCACTATTGATGATTTCTCATACTTTGATGAAAATAATAAATCAAACTCTGTCAATTAGAACTGCTAAAAAAATCGAAGCAGTAAGAAATAGATTTGGAGGATTGACAAATAAAAACATGAAAAGCATGGGTGGATGGAATGTAGGTCAAATAGATGTTCACGCAATCCGAAAACTTACTCTACCAATTCAGTAAATCCCACACTCTGACTTAGCTAAAAATCCAAATACTACTCACAACTTATAGCTTAGAAAATGTTGAAATGGAGTGTTTGGTGTAGCTTATACATTTAGAACATATAACTTATATCAACTTCATTAATACCTAAAACCAATTTATTTAAAAAAAAAATTGCATTTTTTGCCAGTGCTCAATTCTACAGAAATTCACAACAAAATTTAATATGAGTTTAATATTTGATTAGAGAGTGTGAAGATAAAGATGCAGAATCATCTAAGTAAGCATATTGGGAAAGAAAATATAGAGCCAAGTTTAGGGTAGATATAGTTCAGGCGTAAGCTGGAAAAAAAAAAAGGCAAATAGATACTATGTCTATTATGGAGTAAGCCAACTAAATTCCACCAAATGCTAAATAAATACATATCTTTTTAGTAAACTCCTTTCACACTACAAAATGTACAGTTTATGAACTAAACGCTTAGAACAAAACCCCGTTTAACACTACAACCAACCCATTTAATGCTTCAGCCCCTACACCAGTCAACAATGATTATCAGACTGTTATCCTCAACCAACTTACTAGCAAACCCAAAATAGCAACAACAAATCTAATTCTTCATCATTTGTAGAAAGTAGAAATCAAATCTAGAAATTAGAAAATTGAAATCAAAGAAACAAGAAATAAAATTTAAAAATTAGAAAATAGAAATCAAAGAAACAAGAAATTAGAAATTAGAAATCACCTGATTGTGGACACGCGGCCTTCGGGAGTCAACCCCCCTTTTCGGGGGTTCCAGAATTGTTTTCATTTGAAATATTTGAAAAAAAGAAGAAAGGAGGAAGAAAGTCTGTGAAAATAGATACAGAGTTGCCACTTGGTCTTTAGGGAATCAAGAAACCCAATTTTGACTCATAACCAAAGAACTTGGCTCAGGGTTTAGTACGAGAAAGGAAAGAGCCTTTGTCACCACTAAAATACCCTCAACTCGCCCCGTCTTTCAATGGGCACAATTTGCATCCAAATAATCATCTTATACTATGTTTGGTTCGACAATTAGTATTATGGTAGGTATATTACATCTCATAAGAATCTTGAAATGGGAGATCAAAAGATAAGATATAATTTATAAGATCTAAGCCAAATATCACACAATGCAAAAGTGAAAAATCACACAACCAAACCTAGGGAAAATCATATAATCATAAAGCAAATAATCAAGTTTTCCTAATCTAAAGGGGGACATAGATTGTTCTTGAAACAAATAAATAAAAGAAAATGAAGATTCTTAGCAATCTAGTATGATGCATGTTAATTCTTGAAAAAGAAGACTTCTCAATCCTTAGGACGGATGTGAAAGAAAGATTAGATCGGGGGAGCATAAATGTGTGATCAAGTTCATTCCTTATACTCTTCTTAGATTAGGAGTCACAAAAACTCCAAATCTTGCATGGATGCAATGCATGATCCTAGAATGTGCAAAGTAGTGTGTTTGTGTTCATGGGATTTTCTAAAGTGATTTGGGACTATGCAATATGCATTAATGCTTAAAGAATGTTATTATAGGATATATACAAATGTAGTATGAACTACTTCCAAAGATATAGGCTAATTCGGATTGCATGTAAACATCCAATCAAAGAATGAAAGTGAAACCTGCTTATTGTGAATAGCGGGCAGAACAGTAACTGATTTTGTAAAAATGGAAAAGTGAGATTCGGAATGTGTCTAGAACACAGCAAAAAGCCAAATCAAGATAGAAGTTACAGATGGAGAGAAATCATATAAACAAGAGAGGTTGCTCAGAAACAGAGTCCGTACTGTCGACTGAAATGTAGAAAAATTTAGAAAATGAAAGCCAAACCTTTAGAGGCCCATATTAGACAGAAGGTTCCCTAAGAGACTGAAGCACAAGGGAAAAATGAGTTGGGACTACTCGTGTTAGAAAAGTGTTCTAAAAAACAAGTTGTAAGTCAACTAAGCTGCTGTGACAGGGAAAATAGAATGTCTGGAAGGAATGTTTGGGTCAAAATGGAACCCTTCCAAGTACTTTTAAATCAAACCAAATATCATGGGTGTTTTCTAATGAGTTAGGAATACTTTCAAATTGTTCTTGTAATCATCCACTGAATATTAAACTCAGAATGGCATTTTGAAGTTAAATAACTCACTGTTTTGAAGATTTTGAGATTACAAATGTTTTGTTTCTTGACATCAAAATGAGGGGTTTAAGAGGGGATTTGAGATGAGGGTTTTGAAAGCATATTTCTAGCACTAAGTGGGGATTATGACCATTCAGAATATCAACATCAAACTCATATCAATAACTTCCAAGATTGTTGGAGGGTATTGCTTTATTTTGAACATGACTTCAAGATTACTTGGAAAGTATTGAAGTTCAAACATGTTTTTGAGGTCAAGAGCTCCTATCCATAAGGATTCACTTACCTCAAACACCATGTCATCATCTAGATGATGATGAACAATTTTGTGAAAGAAAAATAAAAAATAAATGAGGTATGAAGAGATGAACATTCATATAAACAAGCAAACAATAGCAATCAATAGATGATGATCAATGTGATTTTTGACTTCTAGCTTGGTGTTTCACTCATATGTGGTGACATTTGGACATTGAAGTAGCTTCTATCTCATAAATACTCACAAAAATGGTGGTTAGGTGTATTGAATCTGAATTAAAGAGGAGTAATGTAGTAAAAACATGGTTAGGAACTCACTTTTCTATAGAAAATTAGTGGAGGAAGCTCACTTTTCTCTCTTATAACATTATCTCTAACTATCTCTCTCGATAACTTTCTCTAGAACTTGTATTTGCCACCACCCAAATGAGGTGTAAAGGGGGGTTTATATAGGCCAACTTGGGGGGAGTTTGGGATTGTAAAAGTGCTCCCATTGGTCCCAAACATATGTGAACAAGAAACAACGTTGTTTAAGCTTTCAATTATTCAATTTGAGCCCCCAAAACAAATTATAATAATGGGCTATTCTGGGGAAGAGTGCTATGGCGGCACTAGGCCACTGCCATGGCGGCATTGCTCCTCAGATGCCCATGTTATTATATTTACGCCCCACAAGTTCCAGTATTCATGAAAAGGCCCTATTTCGTCTGAAATTCACAAAAAATACCTGCGAAACTCAAAACTGAGCATGTGATATACCGTTGGAAAGATAATGAAGTCTAATTTTCATAAAAAAATTAGTTCAGAGATAGGTCACTTTGAAATGTTTTGCGGTATTCGCGATAAAAGCTGATTTAATCACCTTTTTCACATTCAAAAATTCGTAATAAATCTGTTTTAAATCTAAAAATTATATGTGATATACCATGGGAAAGCTATTGACCTCTAGTAGCCATGAAAAATATTTAAAAAATGATACGATGCTCATGTTTCAAAGTCAACTTTTAGGTCAAATCGGTCAAATAGGAGTTGACTAGGAAGTTTTGGGAACCTAAGGGAGCTCCCAGGAGCAAATGTTTACGTTCAATTTTCTTTCAAAACTGATTTAACTACTTTTCATATAATCTAGGATGATCCCGAAACTTTCAGACTAATCCAGATGATTTTGGTCAAATCCTGGTCGAACTTGGTCAAACCTCTGTTAAACCAGTTAACGGGGACTTTCTGGGAACTTCCAAGATTCTAGCAGTCTCTGGGAGCCGGCGACTTCATCCACATTTGCTTTAAAACTCATTTATTACTTTTCTAACAACGTAGCTTGTTTTTAGAACTTTTGGCCCACATTTTAGGAGTATTTGGGCTTTTAGGATCATTTTGGTCATTTGTAACACATTTTTCTGAGCATTTTGAGAGATAGAACAAACTTTCACGAGTCTTTTTATAGTCTTTTTCAATCATTGTGAACCACCAAGATATGGGTCTCCTAAATCTGATAGCTGACAAAATGGGGTGTCTACACTAATTTTTAGGGCATGATCGACAAGGGCGGATGGTAGGAGGGATAGCGGTGGTGGACGGCAGTAGTGGACGCAGGAGGGACAGAGGAGGTGGACGCAGGTTGGACGGCAGTGGTGGATGTATGAGCGATGGCAGTGGTTGGCCTATGTGTCGCCTCTCTCTCTCTCTCTCTCTCTCTCTCTCTCTCTCTCTCTCTCTCTCTCTTTGAAGGATGAGAGGGAAACTAAAATTTTCAGGGGAAATTTAGGGGTGGGGGCGCACAAAAGTGAATGCTAATGGCCCAGATTTTAATTTTGAGGGTTAAATACATTTTACCCCTTGTGTGGTTAGGTTTGTTTTTAGATTTAAAAGTGAACACTGAATCCTGTGATTTTGTTCTAAAGTGAAACTGTTAAGATTTCCTTCAAAATTGATGAAATTTCTAAAATTGATGAAAAATATTAACACTTTACCCCCTTTGTGAGGTTAATTTTAGGGTCAATATCCTAGGTGTCACACCCCGATTTTCGGAAAGCCAAATAATCAGCATAGAACTAAATCTAGACTACTATTCGACTGCCCAACTATCAGAGTGAATACCACGAAGCCCATCCTAATAAAACTTTTTAATGGAAAAAGATGTTCTTAAAAACCTGGTTAAAACATTTGTAATAAATCTCCATTTATGTTTTTAAAACAAAACAACCACATTTCCATTTTAAAAAAAAACACTCATGCAGTTTCCTAAAATACTCAAATATATTTGATTAAAGGTACAACTACTAAATCACTTATATTGAAAAGCAGAAGCTGAATAAATATTTCTCAATTCTCATTAATAATAAAAATCTTTTCATTTACAATTAAAGCTTTGAAAGAATAACCTCTATTACAACCTTTGGTCAGAACTACTAAACGTCCCAATGCCAAATAAATGGCCCACAATGCCAAATAAATGAAAATAGCAAATGAACAGTAAAGGTCTTCATGCCCTCAAGAAAGTCCATGCAATCCAATAGTCATACCGGCCTACTCCTTAATCTGCAAAACGGCTGCGTTTCCCGATAAACGCCCCCCGCATGATAAACATCGCACGGGTCAGCATTGTATAACAACACTGGCATGAGTAAACACGCTCCAGTCTCAAGGGTCACTCGTGGTCCCCTCAACTCCAACCCAACAATAATCATTTAACATAATAATACACAATAAATTTCCCGGAGGTTGGGAATCCGTTGGACTCCCTCCCTCTCTAGACCACAAACACATACAAAGTTGTAGGCAGAATTGTAGTTCCACACGTGAGTGAGGACAAGCGGTAGTTTCCTCGAGTCGCGGCGGCAGTTTGTTCCACCCACAAAGTAAAAGATGCACTTACTCTTAAATGACATGGTGAGCTAAAGCCTGCATACAATGGTTAGTGGGCCCACCATCCTGCAACTCGAGAGTTAGCACAAATCCTTAGTATCATAATAAACATTTCTTCAATACCAAATCATTTAATCAATTTTCTTCGCATTATACCACGGTAACCATTTCGGGTTTTCAATTTCATGTTTCGCAATAGTTTATCCATTTGTATTTGACGCACTACAATCACTGTCATTTTTTTTTTCTTTGCCCTAGGTTCACCACTAAGGTCACCCTACTCATGGTCAACTTACTATTTATGAACTATTCATTATTCAATTTCCTAGCTTCACCACTTGGTCACCCTCCATGGTACACCCACACATATATCCCATGTGTGCCCGGACATACTACTAACATCCACTCTGGTGCTAGTTTGGTTGGGGTATCAACCAAACCAGGTATACACACAAAAGGCCAGTTAATATGCCTAGACGTCTAATAAATAAGCCGGGCATAAGGCTTAGGCCAGCTTGATCGCGAAGCCACTGGAAAAAGGGTACACTCAGCAAGTCGAGCTACCAAAAAAAAACATATCACACAACGGGAAGCGGTGAACACTAAGGAACTTGAAACCACTTTTTTTTTTACCATCTACGTTAATTCACACAAGTACCATTTATGAGGATTTAATCACGTCATTAACCACTTCGAAAATTTATCGTTTATTACATGGATTATCATTATCCGATTATTCATAATAAGGCCCTTACGCCAAACTTCTATTCATGTCTCTAACGTTGTATTTCCACAATCATCATTTAATACCGCATATAGCATAAGTTATAGCATTTAAAATCGGCATTCAACAGCACTATCTAAAATTGTCCCAAACAAATCTTATATTAAACAGCCCCAAAACTAGCATGGGTTGAAATTGTTCTTCATAATAATACCGTACAAAGAAACATCTCTAACAATTTTCATAAACATAGTTCAAAATTCGGAGTTAACATTTACTGCTACTGTAATATGAATTTTCTGCCCAAACGGTGCCGAATTGAGAAAAATATCATTAGACGAAAAACGTGCAGAATTGTGTTTTACATTGACTCAAGTGTACAGTTTTACCAAAAACAAAATGTATGAATTAATAAGAATTATTTTCTAAAACAGATCTGAGAGTTTTTTTTTAATTTTACCTAAATCCGAATTTGTGTTAGTCTTCTTTTTTTTTTCTTCAATTTTCTAAATAACTTATATCTAACCTTTGATATATATATGTATATGTATATATCACTATAGATCCGTATTATATAAATACCTATCCATACGATTTATTCAAACTATAATGAACACAAATCAAAAATCAATCAAACTACGAATTAACCCTACAAATCTAAATGTTTACTCACCAAATTGGGAAAAGCAAGATGATGTTGATGATGGTGAACTCCCATCTTTTCTCTTCTCTTCTCTTTTTCTTCTCCTTCTAGGTGGCTAGGGTTGCCTCTTCTCTCTTTGTCTCTTGTTCTCTCTCTCTCTCTCTCTCTCTCTCTCTCTCTCTCTCTCTTGAGGCTGCTCTCTTTTTTTTTCTAACCCTAGGATATGTTATCTATCTATATACATATAATACACACACAATACATATATTACTCACACAAATATTAATAATCCCGTTTTTCTTTTTATGGGCTAACAAAAGAGACCCATATTAGCCTAGAATGTAACACAAACCACTAAAATGGCTAGCTCAAAGGGTACTCATACCCCGGGTACTTAATTTTCATGTTAAATTCACTACTTAACTTACTAGTGGGCGCCGAAACACTACCCGACACTAAACTCATCATTCTACAAAAATTGTAACTCAGTCAGACAATAATCTATCATACAATTTAATTAATGCTCAAAATGTCATGTCATAATAATAATGAAACATTAGAAATTTTAATACAAAAACAAACGGGGAAATATTACTGGTATTACTAACAAATTAAATATGGACAAATTAAATATACTTGCTAGCAATTTAATTTATGGGTTCTTCAAGTTTAAAATTTTTAAACACATGTTTTACCTAGGTACACTCATATATCATTGCTAATTGAAAAAAATTATTTAAAATAATTATTTACACACTTAAAAATTTAGGGTTGTTACAGTGGTGATGATTGCTGCCATTGAACCCACCTATGTGGGGCTAATTTTTTACACTTAATCCCTTTGGAGGGACTAATTTTGGGGTTAATTGTTTATTTCGGGTTATTTTTTACACTTAAACTCTATTATATGGGACTAATTTTTAAATTCCCATGTAGGACTAGTGTGACAGAATCTTAGTAGTTTCACTTCAGTTCAAAACCAAAAGTGGTTAAGTGTCCATTTTTTAACCACGTGGAAGTAAAAGTGAAAATGGGGCTCATGGGAGGGTAAAATATTGTTAACCCTTGTTATTCAATAGACCTATCTAGCTCTATATTGGATGCACTTGTCATTTAGAGTGTGTTAAGTCTACCAGGAAAAGGGGCGGGTTGGGTTGGCTTTGGGCGGGCCATTTTCGAGTTCAACCAGCCAATTCAGGGTTGGAAATGGGCGGATCCAGGGCCCGGTTAACATTTTATACGTTTTTCACTCTCCCTCTCTATCCCCTTTCTCTCTATACATGTTGCTTAAACCTTGTTTATGGGTGCTTTTCTTTGCAAATAGACTCATCTATACATATATGTGTATACACACCGTACCGTGCTTGTCCATATCTACATATGTACATATACATCATATACAATATATATTTCATTAAAATATAGTTGAAGAAATTAAATTTACGCACATCAAAATTTGTTTCTGTTTTGAGCAATTTTGCAATCATAAAAATGAACCAAGGCTTTGATTCCTTATTTCAAACATTAATTGTAAAAAGTTCTTGAGCAGCTTCTATATGAACTGTAATTATAACCAGTTCTTGGCATCGTCAGAGAAGAGTTCTCCTTTTGATCTAACCTTTTGAGATGAGAATCAATGGGACCGAAACTGATAGGATTTCGTGAGGGACATCGATAGGGTTTCATCCATAAACAACGACGCCGTTGAGAGATATAGAAGCCGGCAAAGGCAACATTTCGTCTCTCTCTATTTTTTAGAGATCGACCTGCAACCAACCCGCATGATTGACATGCACCGACCCACAGCTCAAATTAAGTGATCCCAAAATTGCTTACTACAGATGGTTATGGGCGAGTTCGCAAATATGAGTTTCAATTGTCAAGTCTAATTTACATTTAGAGATCTCTATTTATACTACCAACAAAGTAATAATAGGGATTTTATTTGTGGCGCAAAATATGCATTTGAAATAATAGGTATTTTATTAGTGGTGTACCATATGCGTCCGAAATAGTAGAGATTTTATTTGTGACCCACAAATAGTAGGGATTTTAATTTTGGATTTTAGTTGTTTCAGAAATACTAGTGATTTTATTTGTAGTGCACTAGATACATCAGAAATAGTAGGGATTTAATTTGTGATGCACCAAATGCATCACAAAGAGTAGAGATTTTATTTGTGGCACACTATATGCGTCACAAATAAGGTTAAGTAATTGGTCAACCAATTTTTTTGTGACATCTATAATTGCGTCACAAATACAAAATACGCGTCACAAATAATATTCTTTTGTGACGTGTTTGTGCGTCACAGATAATGTGCGTCACAAAAAAATAGATTTGTTGTAGTGTGTTTTTATCACTCAACGAAGTTTAAGATAGGAAAATTTTCAATTGCTAAAAGGCTATCTAGGGGATGACAATATTCTTCTAGACATGAATGATGGAGCAAAGACGGTGTTGAATGTACAAAGTGATTAAGAGCACTTCAACCCATTTTCTTGGACTATAACAGAAACTCTTTGCTATGTCCGGATTTATTCCAATCTTGCATCTACTATTCTACTTTGTGATTCTATAGAGTGAAATTCTTATATAGATCTATGTTTGGTGGAGGGAAGATGGTATAATTTCTTGTTTGGTAGGATGGAAGAGAGGAGGGAGAGATGCTTCTTTCCTCCAAGCCCACAAATTTCAATTCGTCCAAAAGTGAATGGATTTGAAGAGCGAAAAAACTTCCTTGTATTTTTACATTTTTGCCATTCAATAAAAATAAGACTACATTAATTTAAGGGTACAATTGTAGGATGCCCAATATTCCATTATTTCCCTCTCCACTTCCTTGTTATTTAACCAAACGTAATGAGAGAATACCCCTTTCCTTTTCCTATGGATACCTCTTCCATCTCTCCTCCTTTTTCTTTCCTCCATTTTTTCATCCCTCCTACCAAGCATAGTGATACAAAGAGCCCAAAAAAAAACAAAAAAACAATATAATAACCTAAGACGAACTCCAATTAGTAAAGACCAAATTATACTTGACTCCTGTAGTCCTGTTACATTTGGAAGCCAAGCAAGGTAATTGCAATGCAATTAGCAGCACGCACAAAAAAACCCTTTTCTGTGCTAATCAGCACATAGCGGATCTAATTTATAATACAACTAATGATAGACACACTTAAATGGGATACTTAAATAATATACTTACTCACGTGAATTTTTAAAATTATTCATCAGTTATCAAACAAAATTTGAATTAATTTCAAAATTAATTACCATGACACATCAGCAGTTAGATAGTTTAGGTGCACAAAACTGGTATACTTTAGCATTTTCTTTCATAATATAGATATATATGTGTAAGTCGAGCTTGGGCTCGGGTTACTCGGATTGGTATCTCTCTGTCCAAGAAACCCCAAATTCCATTCGGGCTTGAAATTTCTAGCCCAAACCCGCTCAAGATACTTAAAAAAGTTGCCCAAATCCAATTAAATTACAGGTTGAACTCAGGCCGAGCTCGGATTAGCCACCCAAGTTGTAGCCCTACTTCTTACATTTCCTTTCCGGCACTCTAAACTTCTAGTCCCAGCGTTGAGTACAAGTATTTGACGCCAAATTCACAGCCCCATGTGTCACAATATTGTTGTGCCACATGGGGGTACTTTAGGGTGAATACAGGGAAGAAACATATATAAGTCTAGTATGAATAGCACATCCGATTTTGAGAGTAAAATTGTTTGTAGTTATGATGCAAGACAGAATGGCAATAGGGGAGGGGCCTTGCCCCCTCAATTAAACACATCAAGGCATGCGCTTGTCCATCAATGAGGGAAAGAAAAAAAGACGAGATATAATTAGCTTCGGGCTTCATAATTAGCTCTGGGCTTCAAAATAATCCACCACCTTTATTGGCTTCTTTCTAATCATACTGTTCCAAACATGTCTCATGCTCCTGATTGCCAGCCCACACCTACTCCATTTTCACATATACATGTGGCAAGCGTGGATATCAACTACTTATACATGGTTACAATCTATACAACGATGCCAAATGGTCACTATTTTAGCTTTTGTAGTTAATATTAAGGGTACATTATACTTCACATACCTATAGTTTGGGAGTGCTATCATTTTAGTTCTGGTAATTTATTATTTTGTCACTTTGGTACTTTTTGATGATGCCAAAACAGGGTAAGAATAGGAAGAGTGAGGCAAAAGAAATTTGTATGTGGTTCGACCCCGTTAACTAGGTGACCTACGTTTACATTGTGTGTCAGAGCACTTGTACCATGATGTAAAAGTGGTCGAGGGTCTTTGGTGAACCAACAATAGCCTGGAACTACAAGAGACAAGCGGGGCAAAGTACGCGTGCAATATAAAAATGCAATTTCAAGTAACTAGAATGCCATCCCTTTTGGAGGGGGTGAGTGGTTTCTTTTATAGATACAAGAGACTACTTGTATAAGTGGCCCGATAAGGGCAGTCTAATTAAATAAGGAATGATTAGCACAAATCGTGGGAGTTCCCTAATTGAGTTAGGAAACTACCTAGGTTATCCATTAGTCTTCTAGATGAGGTAGGAAACTTCCTGGAAGCTTGTGGGGTAAGTAATGTCACGCGCCCGGGCTGTGCATACCGTGGAATAAGCCCATACCGTAAGCCCTGGCTTTTTGCCCGGACCGGGCGATCTTGGCCGGACGACACCAGATGGTTATGTAGCGAGCACCCTTTCTGGATGACTTGGCATCTCCTTAATGGGGTGGCGTAGTTTGGCTTTGACCTGGTATTTTTGTAAATATCAGTTGCCCCCCATTTCCGAGGCTAAGCTGATACTCCATCAGATGAAGGTTAGAAATTAGGATGACTCCGAACACCGTCCGGGAAACAGTTCGGGAAACTGTTCGGGCCCAGGTTGGCCATCACGGTCGCTTGGTGTTTGGATTGATCGGCTGAACTCAGTAACATGGGATCGGCACCTGCCCCATGTCAAAGAGTGAGTGGTCGGTTGGGATCCAACGAGGTTAGAATTGAACAGTCATGTTGTAACCGAGCCATCGTGTCATGCATTTAATGTGCACTTCTTTTGAGGCATCGCTTCATGTGCCTGAGGTGAAAGTTATCGGACTGTTTCGACGGGAAAATTTTTTGGTCGTCAGATCTGATTTCATCTGAGTCGTCCGTACTGCCTATATAAGGGTACTTGTGCATTTCTGCTATTCCTGCTGTCTATCCTCTGAATCTACCAAGCGGATTGAGGGAAAAAATTGTTTCGTCAAGACCTCCGAGCTCTTTCCTGCTAAGTTTTCACCTTTCCAGTTTTGATTCACTGTACTCTTCCTTCTCTTCTTTTCTCTTCTTTTCCAAGTGAAGCTGGAGAGCGCGAATCCACTTGGGCTCGTGAGGGAGTGGGTTTTTTTCCTCCTAAGGTTCCCCTTCTTTTCTAGGTCAGGTAGTTTATCCTACCTAGTGGAGCATTTGAACCGGTCGAGATACCCCGGGGCTGTGTTGACCGAGTGCTACGTTACCATGAGAGCCTTATACGAGCTGCCCTACAGGCTTTTAGACTTGCCCCCCTTGTACCATAGGTATGGGGTTTTCGACCCTTCCTTAGGTTGTCACTTACCATTCCGTCCCACCGTAGGGGCTCTAGAGATGTGTCATTCTGGTTTTAATTCGTGATCCCGCACGAAAGACAAAAAATCTAGATCGGATACCCCAAATACAAGCCTGAATCCCTTTGCCGCGACTCCATCCGACCAACATAGCTAGGGCAGGATTCCTCTTCGGGCGTCTGATGATGAGGCAGTGCAGGATCCCCTAGTTGCCTTTGTGTCTAGGGGGTCGAGCGATGAGGCATCGGTGCCGAATAGCCCTAACGTAGTCTTTGATTGTGAGTTGATCGTTAGTATCTTGTGTTCCCTAGATCTAGGTTGGATCAGGGATAGGTACAACATCCCCGACCATCACTCCTTGGCCGTATACATTGGTGGGGCTCACTTCCACCATCGGGTTTCGTTACTCTTTACGAGGACGAGACCTAGGTCGGATCAGGGATAGGTACAACATCCCCGACTATCAGTCCTTGGCCGTACACGCTGGTGGGGCTCACTTCCACCAGTCGGGTTTTGTTACCCTTTACGTGGATGCCCTCATGGCGGGCCTTCGCCTTCCCCTCCACCCCCTAGCTCGGGACGGGTGGAGGTTTTTTATGGGGGCTATCTCCCTGTGGCCCCAGGTTCTAGGGTACGTGCTCACCATATAGGAGTTTTTCTAGACACACCGACCGTTCTCGGCTCACGGGGAAGCTGGTTTCTTTTCGTTGGGGGCCAGGCAGGGGGGGAGAATCATAGTCAACCGCCCGAGTAACACAAGAGGGTAGAAGACGAAATTCTTCCAAATATCAACCTTTGGGTTTTGTGTGAAGGACCCGGGAATACTATTGAGGACTTTCAGGGCAGGGAAGTTTAGGAGTAAGCTCCTGTCTTCTTTCTTGTTTTGTTTTACTTTGCTATTATCACAGAGCTAATTGATTTTTGTTCTGTATTGGGATCAGTTGACCCATCCAGTATTTTCGATGAGTGCCAGGCAAGGATCTTGTCTTTAGTCGAGGTAGTGGTGTCAAACGGGCCGGGCCGGGCCGGGCTCGGTCAAAGCGGGCTTGACCGGGCTTCGGGCCGGGCCGGGCCGGGCTTAACTTAAAATCGGGCCGGGCCGGGCTCGGTCAAAGCGGGCTTGACCGGGCTTCGGGCCGGGCCGGGCCGGGCTTAACTTAAAATCGGGCCGGGCCGGGCCGGGCTTGGGAAGGGAGGGGGGATGTCCGCCCCGGACCGGTGGCCCGGGCTCACTAGGGCCGGGCTTAGGGCCGGGCCGGGCCGGGCTCGTGGACGGGCTCATGGACGGGCTCGTGGACGGGCTCGTGGACGGGTTCGTGGACGGGCCCATAAACAGGCCGGGCCGGGCCGGGCCGGAGTTTTGGGGGGGAAAAGTTTTTCTTTTAAAGTTTAATGTTTGGGAATTGGGGGGAGTTTTGACTTTTACTCTTTTTTTTTTTTTTATATGTTTAGTTTATGCACTAATGATTAGTGATTACTAAAAAAAATTTGTTTAACAAAAAAAAAAAAAGTAAATAATATTTATTATTCAATAAAAATTAATGAGATTACTATTATTTGATATTTAAAAATTATAGTCTAATAAAATATAAAGATTACTTATCATAAATTGTACAATAAAAAGTAAAGATTTATTCATTAATGATTACATTGATTAGTGATTACTAAAAAAAGTTCATTCAAAAAAAAAAAGTAAAGAATATTTATTATTCAATAAAAATTAAAGAGATTACTAGTATTTGATATTTAAAAATTGTAGTCTAATAAAAAATAAAGATTATTATCATTAATTTCAATAATTTGTATAATAAAAAGTAAATATTTATTCATTAATGATTAGTGATTACTAAAAGTTTAAAAAAAGTTCATTCAAAAAAAATAGTAAAGAATTTTCATTATTCAATAAAAATTAAAGAGATTACTACTATTTGATATTTAAAATTATAGTCTAATAAAAAATAAAGATTACTTATCATTAATTTGTATAATAAAAAGTAAAGATTACATTTTACAGAATTGGATTTTTTTCTTTAAAAAGCCGTTCACAGTTTATACTCATGCGGGCCAGGAGTATTACAATTGATTTGTTTGGAACTAAATGATCTTCAACTATATTCATTCTTCAATTCTTGATTCTTCAATTTTCTTCCGTAACTTCCAAATTTGCGAAGTCTTCAAGAATAGGATCTTGGCGGTTTTGAGTTCGATATTGTGCACGGTCCCAATCCTTCAAGCACATCAAGCAGTCAAGCATATCAGGAGATAATCTGCTCCTCCTTTCCTCTAGCACCCTTCCACCTACACTAAAAGCAGACTCCGATGCAACTATGGAAGCCGGAGGAGTTAGTAGATCACGAGCCATGATGGAAAGGACAGGTAAAGTTCTTACATGTTCTTTCCACCATGTCAAAAGATTTAAATCGACCATTTCCTCGTTGGTTAATCGACTTTCCCACTCTGTTTCTCGATACTTATTTAATTCACCAAGAATGTTAGAGCTACTTACAAATGATTGACTAACACCCTTTTGTTTCTTTCGACTGAGAAACTGGCTCGCCCAAGAACCACCTGACGCTCCCGAACTTAACTCAATATTAGAAGTAGAAGAAGAAGTAGCACTTTCTTTATTTGTATATTTTTCATAGTAAATACGAAATAAAGATTCCAAAGTATTTTCCATTTCAGAAGTAGTTATTTCTAGACCAGGCTCACCATCTGGTCCTTGCATCAATTCAGATATTTGTTTAACCATTTCACAAACACCATCAAAATTGATTCTAGGATCCAAGATTGCAGATAAGTAAAATACAGGTGGAATGTAAGACCAATATTTTTTAAACTTTTTTTCCATTTTCTCGCAAATATCAATAAAAATGTCATTTTTTTGTTTATGACTATGAAATGTATGAGCCATATTATATAATTCCATAAGAACTAAACAAGAAGTAGAATAGTAAACACCGGAAAGTTTATTTGTAGCATTGTAAAATACTTCTAAAAATCCATGAAAGTCAAATGCCATATCCCAATCGTTTGAAGTCAAGTTTAGTGATGGATAATTAAAATTAACAAATTGAGTAATAATATTACTATACTTTTTACAAGAATCTATCATAAGATAAGTAGAATTCCAACGAGTTTTAATATCAGTTTGCAATTTCTTTGGATTAAGACGATTTTGTTTACAAACACCATAAAATGCTTGTAGACGCTTAGGCGTTGAACAACAAAAGACCACTGCCTCTCTAATTTTAAGTATGTAATCATCAATTTTTGTTAATCCATCTTGGATAATCAAATTAATGATATGACATACACAACGACCATGAAATAATTTTCCATTCAACATTGGGCGCATAAGATCTTTAAACATATTAATAGCATTTGTATTAGCACTAGCATTGTCAAAAGTAATGCTTATAATTTTTTTCATAATATCATACTCATTAAAAACATTGATTATATAGTTATATATATTTTCACTAGTATGAGGATAGTCTAATGCACGAAAAGCAATGATATTTTTATTCATATTCCAATTTTCATCTACAAAATGCGCCGTTATACATATATATCCCGTTTTATTACAACCAGTCCACAAATCGGAAGTGCATGCAATTGTACAATTAAAAGTAGAAAAATTCTCAATTAATTTTTTTTTTGTTTGTTGAAAAGCAGATTGTATATCACTTCTAAGAGTATTTCTAGTAATAGGTTGGTAGGCTGGTTGTAAAAAAGTTTGAATAAAACGTGTAAAACACTCTTCTTCAACTAAAGTAAAAGGCATATCGGATGCACAAACAAATTTTGCCAAGCCTTCCCTCATTTTTTTTTGATTATAAAGAAAAGTTCCAACACTTGTGCCAGTAGAAGCAGAAATTTGGGATTGTACTAGGCCGTCCGCTTGAGCGGTACCTGCTTCCCATGCACCTTTATGTTTGCTCATGATGTGCCTTTTAAGTGTATTATTTCCTCCACCTTTGTAAGAAAATTTGAGTCCGCATATTTTGCAAATAGCTCCATTTTTTTCGTCATTTAATTTAAAAAATAACCAAACAGGTGATTTTAATTTTCTTTCAGTGGTGGGACTTGGATCATTAGGATTTGAAGGAGATGGTTCAGATGGAATAGACCCCATAATTTCAACGTCGTCATCATCCTCCAATTCCAAATCATTAATCTCATTTCTTTCCCCATAATCTAAATTTTCAAAGTCATAAGTTGGGCCTTCCCTAGTTTTTGAAGATCTTGAGTGAGATGCCATTTTTTTTTTCAATAAAAAAAAAGAGGGGAAAGAAATATAAAAGATTAAAAATACTAACAATTAAATAAGCAACTAATAAAGCAAGAAGTGAAACAATAAATAAATTTACCTCAACTTATAGTAGTAAAAGAAGAAGTGAACAACTATAAATTATAATAAGACTTGAGACTTGAGAGCTTGTAAGTTCAAGTTGTAGAAGACTAGAAGTGCCTTTACAAATTAGAGCTTTGATAATTGAATCACCAACTTGTAGAGTAGAAGTGTTTGTAGACTTGTAGTTTATGGAGTAGTATAGAGAAAGTAGAGAATAGAGAGAGATAATTGATTTTTGTATGAGAAAATATGTTGTGGGAGGTTTAGTATTTATAGAAAATGGGCTAAGGGGTATTTTGGGAAGTCAAAAAGCACATTTACCTTTTTACCCCCAAAACTAGCCGTTTTATAGCCGTTAGAGGGGTAAAAAATGGAAAAAAAATTGAAAAGGGGCCAAACTAGCCGTTATGGCCACGGGCGGGCCTACCGGGCCGGGCTTCGGGCCGGGCCGGGCCACAACGGCTAGCTTATCCGGGCTAGTGGGCCGGGCTAGCGGGCTAGCGGGCCGGGCCGGGTTTCGGGCAAAGGAGTGGGCCGGGCCGGGCTGGGCCGTGGACGGGACCAAGGGTGTCCACCCCGGACCGGTCAAAAGTGCTCGGGCTTAGCGGGCCGGGCCTATGCCGGGCCGGGCCGGGCTTTTAGCCCGGAAAAATCGGGCCGGGCTCGGGCCGGGCCGGGCCAACCCGACCCGATTGACACCTCTAAGTCGAGGACCCCACGAACGTCAACAAATTGTTGACCTGGATGGGGGATCAGAGGACTTCCTATCAGCCCAAGCATCAGTTCGAAGCTCCCATGTTTCCTTCGATCATCACTAGTACGTTTTTTTTCTGCTATTTTCTGGTTGCCTTACTGTTTGATCAATCTCACGTGTAGCTGACATGCATCATTCCTTGGTTTCACAAAGATGCCTACAGAGATGTGGCGGCTCTGACGGAAAATGAGGCTGCTTTGGCCGCCCGGGCGGGCCACAGGAGAAAGTAGTAGGGCCTCACTAAGGTCCAGGAACTAAAGAGACTTTACCAAGGGCCCCGTACGATTGAAGAAGTGGGCGGGACGTCAGCTCCCAGAGTGACCGTTGTCATTCCCTCTCCACGTCCTGGTGATGCTATACCGGTCAGTGCGTCGAACCCTTGCATTGTCCCTTCTCCCCTGAGGCCACTTTACATTCCAGTCGGGATGCTAGTGGTGGAGACAGCGAACGAGGTCCGAGGAAGAGTCCAACCCAGGCTGTTGCCAAGCCAGGTGGACAAGTGCTCTAGGTTGGGTCCCGAGGCACTGATCGGTTGGCTGTACAGCGTCAACCACATGGTAAGTAGCTTCGCATTCATTTTTCCTTATTTTTCCCATTTGAGATACTGCTGGCTTCTGTTTCCTTCCTGCAGGGTGGTAGTTTGGCGACGGGGGCTGAGGCTTACCTTCTCAGGGTGGCTGAAAGATTGTACTCCGCTGAGGCTACCCTGGTTATAGAGAAGGTGGCACGGGAGTCTGCAAACTTCTCCCTCACCATGGAGGAGGAGAAGATGAAGGCCCTGGCCTGGAGTTGGGGTACGCCCTGGAATTCCTTACCCCCGAGCAGGTAGCCTAAAATGCCACAGAAGCAAAGGCGACCGCTGCAGAGCTCAGGAAAAAATCAATGGAGGCCGGGAAAGAGGCCACAAAAGACGAGAAACTTGATCTCTCTGAGGCCATTACTGCCCAGGAGGCAGTGGCGAAGGACGTCGAGGAGGAGTTTGAGGCCGGCTTCCTTAGAAGCTATGCTGACCTAACCCAGCAGGCAGCTGTAGACCATCCAGATTGGGACCTCTCAGGCTACTCCTGGGCTGAGTTCGAATACTGGAAGGAGGAGCAGATTCTCGATGGGGCCCTAACTGCTATGGAGGGTATTATTGCTCCCGATGGCAAGGTTGGGGAGATCAAAGAGGTGGTTGTTGTTGACGACTCTTAGCTTCCTCTTTTTGTGGAAATTATTGTCCATATACTTGTACTTATATGCCTATGTCCGACCGGTTGTAAGCCTTCCCAAAACCCTGCCTTTGCAAATGTTTTAGGACTGTGACCGGTGGAGAACACTTGGTCTTTTATGGACTTGTTCTCTCAAACTTCCCGAACCATTGACGGTGTAGGATTTTGGTTCCGTTACTGCCTGTACAATTTCTTTGGGCACTATAGGTACTTAGAAATGTTTTAGAATTTCAAGTCCTGTTAGTGTAGAAACCCAATTTTGACCACACTGATAGGATTTAGGTTGGACAATGTCTTAGCAGATTCGATGATGAAAAGTATTCCGTGGAAGGTACTGGATTCCACACAATCAAAAAATCGAACTTCGGAAAGTGACTTTAAGTTTAGAAAAGCCCTTTTCCATGCATAAATCCCGGTTTTGTCAAAATCGTCTCTCAGAATTCATATTCATTCAGGGTTATATGAACACAAAGTGTTCTAAACGCAGTATTCTAGATGTCCAAAGCTTCATTTTTTTAAAAAAAGTTCAAAATCGACGCCCATTGAAAAGCAATTTTGAAAAAGACGGCGTTTCATTTCAAAAATATGATAAAAGTTTTGGAGAACTTCTGAGATTCAATTGGACTTCAATTTTCAATTCAAAACCTCTTGGAATATTTTTATACTGAAATTCAACTCGACAGCTTTCCAACGGTATGTAAACGGACGATTTTGGACTTCAAAAAGCATTTTTACAAAAATCTTGAAAAGCAGTTAATGTAACATTTAAAGCAAGGCATGAGGGCAACCAGAGGAACCAGAATAGTAACTGGCGGGTCCCACTTAGGGGTGACGGGTCCCACCTAAGCCGCCATCTATATAGTGCCCCATCTATTCAGCTTTTTGAGTTCCAAACCCTTATAGAAGCCTCTCATTGCGAGGAAATTGCCTGAAAACTGTGTTTAGGCACCGAAATGGCCATTTTAACCTTTTTCTGACCTGCAAAATCTCTGTTTGAACCCTGAAACTTAAGAGGTAAGTTTTCAAAACTCTTTATATAGATCCATATTAGATGATCTTAGGAGGAGATACAATACAAGATAATATAGAGAAGGAAGTACACTCAAGAGAGAAGTACGTACAAGTAAATATACTTGCAAGATATAAGAATTTACTTAGAATTCAAAAGAGATTTCTAAAGTGATGAAGTGAATTATGATTAAATTTTTTTAAAACTAATCTCAAGATAATTAGATTAAGGATTTGGACATCAATAGCCTCCTTCAACTTCCATGTATGAGTGCTTGAAGAACTTGAAGAACACTTGAAGAAGAAGATCCTTCAAATCAACTTTGAATGCATAATTGAGAATTCTCCAAGAGGTAGACATCATAATTCATCTCTAATTCTTACTTTTATATATAGATCTATAAGACTTGGATCTAGTTTAGTTTTATTTTATTTGTTAGAACACTCATCTACTTCCTCTCTTGCTCTTCACACACTCACATAGCTAGATCCAAGTCTCTTTTGATTTTGTTGATAATTCTTAATTAGAAATTGATTTTCACGTTGATTTTCATTCTAGATTTCATTCTTCTATTTTAGTTTAGATCCATGCATACATGATTATATATATGTACCTATTTTGAATTCTATGATGGTTTGGAAATATGATCTATGAGAAGGATGATTCTTATGTTTATACCTATCTCTTGATTATTCCTATTGAATTAAATCTCCAATAGGATATTTGTAAGTCCCATTGATCCATGATCTAGAGTTCTTCATAGAAATTGAGGGCTAAATTGATTGGTAATCATGATAATTAAGTAGATCTATGAGTTTGATCTCTCTAAATAAGCTTCAACCATCACCTTAGATGTTTTTCTTACACTTTAAAATGATCTATATAAAATTCAGCAAAACAGATTGGTTTTGTCCATACGATTTGGTCCACCAAAACCCATAGTTTGATGGATTTCAAATTTTCTGGGTAAACTTTGATGAATTAGCTTTCATTCGATCCGTTTTGAGAGTCGCTAGGATCCACATGCTATTTTTAGAAATTGTTGAGAAATCGATTGACAGATTTGAACATAGTCTCTTTGTATTTAAATTTCAAAAAATCTATGATAGTTATCGATGTTCCACTTTTTGGGGATGATTCCTAAGTCATGTATCTATATGCCGATGTAAAATCGTACGCATACGATCGAGTTAAGTTTGTTTTCTAAGCGCTTGAAGTTGATACAACTATTCTGGAATTTTCTAAGTTTAACTACAATCATGATTATGTATACAAAATGGTCATACCTTGATCACTCAACAATAATTAATGAATAAAACTTGATTTAGAAGTGATCTGGGATAAATTGATGAGAGATCAAAAGTTTAGATTAACTTGATTAACACGATTCATGAACTTCTATTATGTTTTGCATTCCTTTGTCAAATGATACCAAACTTCCAGAATAACACAGTCTGTTTAAAACAACTTTTCAGAAACCTTAAGATCCTGACATGTCCTTGGGATTATTTTTTTCATAAACTATAATTAAATAGGTTTCTTTTGACACCAATTAGAGATTCACATGATTTTTGTAGAATTAATTATGATTATTACAAGAACATTAGACAGTCCTAGTCCACTATTCCCAAACTCTTATTTCTCAAACTTCAAAAATGGTAAAGAGGTTCTACTTTTTGGAGAAGTTCCCTAGTGTTGGGTTTGTGCCCTCAAACCATTACTTTATGTATGAAACATTGACATTTTAATATATGGATATCAGCTTTACATTTCATTGTGTATGTTTCTTTCATGAGATGATTGTTTCATCCTTAAGTATCATAGTAGGTAATTCGTGAGTGTATAAGATACATAGAAGTGAGATACGAATTACTATTCTTTAACACTTAGAACTTGTCACAGTGGATGATGAGATTGGATATTTCATCAGGTTTACACTGTAGCATGATTAACTACCATTGGATGGAGTGATTTATCTCAATCACTAGAGTATAACTCTTAGTTAATATACTAGCGCTTATAGTGCATTGATGGACCTGAGCTTTCCTATTAATACTTAAGGCTGTCAACAGATGATAGGAACTCATATCTTATATAAGGTACTTATTCTCAATCTTCAGATGATTAAGAACACAGACTGTGGATATGGCTGCTTTGACTCACCAATCAGTGAGGTCTATAAAAGATCAACACCTGGGTATCTTGGGTATGTCATGTTCATAAGGTTGTGTACATATATTGTCAAGATAGAATATACCCTCTGATTCAGAGTAACCATTCTCTTGAGAATATCACCAGGTTGATTACTCAGAACTGCAGTCTTGTTTATAAGTAGTTATTAACATATTTGGTAATCATGAGAGGTGAATGGGACTCAAGTAATACAAGAAGTAATCAAGATTCATGTTGATAGTAACCATTTATCCGACTACCTGAATATGATTGCGAATGCTGAAGGTAGAGGGACATTAGTACAATAATCAAGTCTAGTTATAGCTTTGGATAT
The DNA here is from genome assembly GCA_033977485.1 of Hydrangea macrophylla. Lineage (NCBI taxonomy): Eukaryota > Viridiplantae > Streptophyta > Magnoliopsida > Cornales > Hydrangeaceae > Hydrangea > Hydrangea macrophylla. Next base: position 2,590,836 of record CM066992.1, read on the forward strand.
GTTCTTTTGCATTGGAGTTCAGTTATCGTTTTATACTGGAGTAAACGTTAACTGACCAGTTGGTTAGTTTACTGATCAAAGAGTTTGGTCATGAGAATTAACAACTAGTCTGAGCCAACAATAAAGAGCCTAGGAGGTCCCACTCTTAGCTCCGCTAGGATGTTTGGAAAGGCACAAGAGGTCTTTTTCCAGACGGGTTATATCGAACGAAGGATTTTTGATCGATTGAAGTCTAGGCAGGTTCGAGCGATCGAAAGGTGTTCAATCGATCGAGGCCACTTCAATCGGTCGAAGGTTAAAGTCGGTTTTGGAAATCTATAAATAGGGCAGCTATGTACGCGATTTAATAATCGTCGTTTTTCCTATAGGACAGCATGTTTGGATTTGTAAATAGGGCAGCTATGTACGCGTTTCAATATCATTTTAAACCTATTTTTCCTACAATTAGTATCAGAGCCATGCTTGTTTGGATCTATAGATGCATTTTGGAACACTAGTTTTGTTTTGTATTTTGATTTTAGAAATGTTTTCGAAACTACATCGTCACAGATCTATTTCTACGGTGTTTCGCACTAGAATACAAATCTGTTAATGCATGGGATGCATGATGGGTTTGATCGATCGAAGTAGGTTCGATCGATCGAGACCCTGTTGTTCTTAAGGGATCGAAGGACCTTCAATCGATTGAATCTGATTTTGTTCGTTCAATCGATCGAGAATGATTTTCTGTCCAGGTGTACATTTCATAGATTCAAAAGATTTTAAAATTATACATTTTAAATTTTCAATTATTCTGGAATTTTCTCAAATTATTCTGTGAAATTGAATGTTCAAGCGATTGAACAATATTCAATCAATCGAAGGTTCAAGCGATTGAACGGTCTTCGATCGATCGAAGTGTGACACAGAAGTCAGATGTTGTTTTAATGTTCTAAATCAGTGCGTAAAGGGTTTATGTATTGTGTAAATCAATTAAGGCTTCCAATGGATTATATATATTTGTTATATATGTGGATATGTGTACGACTAACCTTCTTGCAGCAATATTAGTCTCTATCTCCCATGGCACCAAGAACATTTTAAATTTGGTGTTTGAATGTTTGAGATTGGTGATTGTTGTATTCAAATATTGGTTTGGTTTTAAGGCATGTGTAAAGGGCGCTGCGACTTCAATCCTATGAAAAGGAAAGTCGCACCGGTTTCCCTAGCCTTCTTTATTTTTCTTGTTGTTGATTTCTTTTTCTAGATAAATTCTAAGCTTTGAAAGAAGCATATGTCTAATGTAATAGAATTAGGAAATCCATGAAGAAGGAGAAGCAAGCCATTGTCCATGATGATGGAGCTGGAGGCGATCAAACCAAGAAGGAGGTTCTATGAAGATAAAGCCATGGGAGATAGAGGCATATGAATGCCTTTGTTTCAATTTTAGTTTTTCGTTTTATGTGCTTGGTTATGATTGTCATTTAATTATATTGTTACTACTTGCATGCTCGTAAAACAAGTTTTCTATAATAAAATTCAAAAACTATTTTCAATGCATTAGTAAACATTGGATGTTTATGGGTAATGTGTAGAAGCTATTTTTCTAAAAAATAAAATCCTTAGTTTATTAAATGTAGTAGGAGAGCATCTTATTTATAACACCCACGATCTTCCATTAATGGTCCACTGTAAGATGAGTAGTGCATTCTGTGTCACCTCGCCAGGAGTGATCATTCCGTACGGAGGGTACACTACTCATTGGCTACTAGATGTGAACTTCCTATGGATAGGATCAATCAGACGTGTTAGAGGGTGACCACCATACGAAGGCACTACTTGAGGTAGTTGCGATTGGATCCGAGTTAATGGTATACACTAGCTAAGCTATGGATAAGGGATCTCACACTGGGCATTATTCAGTAACTTAGAGATCAATAAGGCTCGGGAGTCATAACTTGTTTTGCAAGAGTTGCATAGCGGACTATTCTTGATAAATCGAAAGATCAAACATTGACCACCACACGGAGGCTTTGTTCTTTCATTTCAATATTTCGGGGACTTTGTTTTTAAAATAAAAGTTTTAAGGATTCTTTTATTTCAAACTATCAAAATCTTATATTCATATTTATTTTGTCTTTTGATTTTTACAGTAAATCATAATGTTTGGATCTAAATTTAGTCAACTTGCCACCATACTCACTGAAAACAAGTTAACTGGAAATAACTACACAGAATAGAAATGAAACCTTGACATCGTATTAACTACGGAGGATCAAATATATGCCCTCACCACCACATGCCCCGAAGAACCCGCGACAAATGCTTTGGCAGCTGCTAGGCGCAAGTTCGATAAATGGAAAAAGTCGAATGGAATAGCCCGTTGCTACATTCTGGCCTCAATGGCTGGTGTGTTGCAACACCTTCCAGTCGAATAATTCTACCAGCGACATTATCAAATCCCTGAAAAGATGTTTGGGGAGCATGGCAGGCCTGCCAGACAGGTAGCTATGCAGAAGATAATGAGTGGAAAGATTTCGAAAGGAACTCCAGTCAAAGAACATGTTTTAAAAATGATTGATTATTTAAACAAACTGGAGACCTTGGGAGCCAACATCAATGCACATACCCAAGTTGATGTGATCGTCAATACACTGTCGCCGTCATTCGCTCAATTTAAACTAAACTATAATATGAATAAAGTGGACTTTTGAATGTGCAAATTAATGAGTTCTTTATTGGCAGCAGAAGGGGTGATCAAACCTGGGGGCAATGTTTTGAACATTGAGAAAAGCTCTTCTTCCTCCTGATCTACACCAAAAGGCAAGAAAGGGAAGAAGAAGGCTGGCACTAGTGGTTCAAGTGTTGGACCGATCCCTAAGATTACAAAATTTAAGGCAAAAGGTAAGGACAAAGGGAAGGTGGGTGGCCAAGGAAAATGAAGCGTTTTCCGATGCAGTGAGAATGGCCACTAGAAGAGAACTATCCAGAATTCTTAGCTACAAGAATTCAAGTTATGATTGAATCACATGTGATTGAAGTAAGTTTTGTAACGGATACATCAAACACTTGGTGCATTGATTCTAGTGCGACTAACCATATATGTATTTAGGGGATCAGATGAACCAGGAAATGCAGTGATGGGGAGATCGTGCTGACTCTGGGTTCTAGCACAACTATTTTCGCGGTTGCTATAGGAGTAATAGTTTTAGAGTTTTTGGATAATAAGACAATAGTTTTATCAGATGTAATTTACCTCCCTTTAATGAGATGTAATTTAATTTCAGTTTCAAATTTATCGAATAATGGTTATTCTTTTCATTTTGGAACAGAAGTTGTCATTAAAAGAAATAGTTCTTTTATATGTTCTGGTGCTAAAACTAATGGCTTGTATGTGATTACTCCCAACATTTCTAAAGACTCATGTATGGAACTTAATAACTCAGTGGTAACTGTACCATCGTAAAGAAAAAAACCTTCCACTAATCCAACAAGGCTTTGGCATATGAGGCTTGGCCATGTCAATCTAAATAGGATTGGCAGACTAGTCAAAGACGTGGTCTTTGGCAATTTGGTTCTCGAATCAATGGAAGTCTGCCAGTCTTGTTTATAGGGTAATATGACCAAAAGGCCCTTTCCCGCGAAGGGCAATACAGTACAAGGAAAAAGACTTTTTATGTCACTTAAAAAGTGACATAAATAGGTATTTATGTCACTTTTTTTCCAATAAAAAGTGACATAAATGGAGGCGACAAAAATGTTTTAAAAGTGACAAATGTTTTATAAAAGTGACATAAATGTTTCATAAAACCAACGCATATATTAATAAAAAGTGACATAAATACTTAGTGTGTCATAAATACCATTTTATTTTTGTCACTTGTAACCTAAAGTGACATAAAAGTAGGAAAGTGACATAAACACCAAGCAAAATTATAACATCAAAGTCTTAAAAGTGACATAAATACTTTAAAAGTGACATAAAAACTTTAAAAGTGACATAAATACTTGATAAAAGTGACATAAACGTGTAATTAGTTATGTCAATTTTTAAAAAAACATAAATGTTTTAAATAATAATGATTCAATACCACCACCCTGTAAAAACAATATCACCATGTACATACAATACCACCCTATACAAAGCTAAATCCAACTCAATGATCTATTTCAACCATTAAATTTCATAGATTCATCTCAATATCAACCAATTGGAATGAACAAAAAATATATACAATCGATCCACGTACGAGTGCTAAACTACCATATACACGTTATATTCATCAAAATTCACTTAACAAAATTATGAAAGCAACAAAAATTAATTAGCCCAACAAAAAAATTGGTTTGGCTTGTTAGAACTTTCCATCAAAACGCTTGTACCTACAAAAAAGAAAAAGTTTTCATTAATTAGTTGTATGTATAAAATAACAAAAGAGTAAAATAGAGTTTAAGGGTTTTGAGAGATGAAAATGTATTCGGGGACTCGGAATTGTTAGGGATGTATACTAAAAGCCATGCTTTATGTAGTTAATTTATCATTTTTAATAAAATCAGTTATTCCATTTTTATGAGAATCTGTGTGGGCAATGTTTGTATTATATTATTTATTTAATATTATGCATGTGTGTCTCTCATTCTATATAGTAGGTGGTTTGGTGTGTAGAGTTCGACTTACACACGGAAGATCAGGCCATCAGATATTATAGAATGTAAGATTTTGGTTTACAGTCTTAGATGAGATTGGACACACCATCGGTAGGACTGCAGCATGGTGTTGTAGTAGGTTTGTCTTGCCTACGGAAAACGGTATAGTTTCAACTTACTATGCTGGTACACTTTGTGTATTAAACGAGACTGACTTGGGATAATTATCTTTATACTGACTTATAAGATAATTAATACTTCATGGCTATTATGAGTGCTTATGCTCTAAATCTTAAGTTAATTTGTAGACACGTACATTTGATATTTACACTTTGATCCCTAAAAGAGTGAGATCCTTAAATGGGTCAATATCTCATTGGATTGGGTGGCAATATTAATTGTGTTGTGGTTATTAATTAATGATGGAATCCATGTCTCAATTTTAGGAGTGATGATATCCCCTTGAGAAAGCTTATAAGTTTTGATTATGTCAAACCCTGCAGGTGGATTTTGTATCCGACATATCAGATAAGTTAAGTAGAGGATATCAAAGAATTTTAAGAGATTAATTAAATATAATTGTCAGTAATTATATTTAATTAATGGATATCTGTAATCTTAACATGGGGAGATAATAAGCATTTAATAACATGGAGCTCGAAATATATTTTTGAGAAAAAGGTAGGAGTGCAATTATAATTCTTTAGTGGTATGGATTATAATTTATGGAAATAGGAATCTGATTCAGTTCGAATTAGGGTTTCCTAATTCCATAAGGAAGCCTATTCCTTATTGACTACTTATGGTCCCTATCGTAGCCTATATATGATGCCTTGGCTCTTCTCTCAAGTTGCATGATTTTACATTCTAAGCTTCCCTTGACCTCCTAGCTTTCTTCTAGAAGGGTTTCCACCAAACCTTAGTCTTTGTGAGCATTCAAGAGACATAGGGGTGAAGATTGCTAGCTTCGGACAACGCTCACTTAAAGAACTTCGGACTGCTCGATACTGATCAAAAGTTGCTGAATTTTTACACGACGTTCCTGACGTCGAGACGGAGCTGCTGTAAAAAATTCAAGTAAATCGGAGATCGTTTAGTCCTCCTGACGAACACATCTTTGTCGGATCAATGTGATCGGGATTGAATCGTCACAACAATCAAAGAGAGTGTTATAACTGGGATTAGAAAATAGAACGTAAAGAGGGAAGAGAAGAAAACATAAAGGATTTCGAAAGAGCCCACACTCAGTTCGATATTCTGGCAGCAAAGGAATACGGTAGAAGATCGTGAGCTGTTATCGAGCCCGTGTTGTCGATTCGTCTACTACAGCAATCCGTTTTTGCAGTTCAAGGTAACCCTAGTTTCCGCCCTTGTAGGGTTATTGTAGTTTTCACGTAATTGTTTCTGCAGTACCAACTTATACGCACTGTCAACGGAATCTGGGAACGCAGTTTCCTAACAGTGGTATCCGAGCAACGTTGATTCTGCGTATGGGTTGGACGCAACCATGTTGTCCAATAAAACACATCTTATGCTTGTTTTGATGGATGGATAGAATGTAGAACTGTGCTAACCCTTGTTTTGCAGCGTTCTTATTCCACTATTATGGTCACTGATTTTGTGTGATTGGATCCCACGATGGTTTTATCCGTGGTTAATTTTGCTGTTTTAATATAGCATGTGAACTCCTTTATGGAGGCATAGGGTTTGTGTAATAAATCTCAAGTAAATGTGTGAAGACAGTTCGTGAAGACAGTTTACAAGCAGTTTCAGAAAGCAATCTGGAGGCAATTTCTGAAGGCTGTTTCAGAAAACAGTTCTGGAAGGCAGTTGCTGATGGTAAATCGGATTTAACTTCTGGGGCGCTGTCCCGGAAACCCCACGGGGGGCGCTACCCCCTCGACCCCCGCGAGTTGATCGGGCAGCTCGATCCCCGCGAGCTGACCGGGCAGCTCGACCCCCGTGCGTAGTGGTGACATAGAGCTAATCGGGTTCAATGAAGATTTCTTCATAAGAATTGCAGCTTGACCATAATAGTGGGATTCCTATTTTATTGTGGTTTCCTTATTTATGTGTGATTGAATGATTATTATTATTTCATGTTTAATGAATAAGACAACATGGATAATTATTCCTAGACCTATTTCAGATGTTTAGCTGCATGTTTAATTTATATTAATTTAAAATGATGGACAACTACATGTGTATTTGGAAATAAACTAATTCCATAATTTGAAAACATAAGTACTTATTTTCTAAAATCATGAGAATAGAATAATTTTATTATCTACACATGTGGGGTTCACAAGTAAGGATGAGTTAATCCTTGTCAAGTATTCCATTATTTTTATTAATAAAATTAAAAGTTTTTCTAAAAAAAAATTATAACCCTCAATTTTTTTAAAATTCTAAGTGGGAGAGGGAGTTTATCAAGTACAAATCCCATGGTCTCCATCACTGGTTTGTAGATGATATGATTAATTTTGTGTGATGGCTCTAGTGTCATCCTCCCCATCGGATGTAGTTGATCATGGAATCACCAGTACAAACTTCTTTAAAAGAATGTTTTGGGTGATTGTTGTTGTGGGTCTGTGGATACCGGCATTTGGGCCCACTTTTGTTTTTTTAAAACCTTTTTTCAAATTCCAAATTCAAAAACAAATTAGGCGCCACTTAATTTTTAAAAAGGAAAATTAAGAAACCATTTTAAAGCAAACTGATCTTTTGCGAAACCAAAGATAAACTAGGTTCGGGGATTATGGATTGAAAGGGGAAGGAGCCCGGTGGACTAAAAACCCCCTTTCATCCTATCTCTCGATAGTCCTCTACTCAACATCCTCTTTAATCAAATTAATAATCTAAGCATGCCCTCAATTAATACATATGTACATATACATTACACAAGCATGTTGGAAATGGTGTAAAATTGCTACTGACAAAATATCATTCATAAGCCACGTAATTCAAGTAGCAAGCAACATGACATGCCATAACGGAACTAGAGAACTTACCCGGGATCCAGCCGCGAAATGGAAACGTGCAATGCATACACAAAATACAAAGCCTAAGAAAAGGTCTCTAATTCACATATATACACATAAGGCAAAACCTAGGCTAAGGTGTCGCACATGGAATCGAAAATTAATAAAAATCAAATAGTATAATTAAACTAGAGAAGAGTTGAGGAATTGTACCTCAACTGCGCTACAAAACAAAGGTTAGTACACATGCCTTAGACAAGGTATAATATCAAAAATCATTAATCCTAAGTCATGTTCAATTTAGATACATCTTAGACTAGAGATAAGTCCTAATTATGAATATTAACATGTATGAATGAATGCATGAATGTGAACAAGAATGAGATATGAATTTATTCATTAATTTGGATCACTTAGCCTTTGGATTTAAGCTAAATTATCATTATTCAAAACATGATTTGGGTCCCAAGACATTAGGGAACCATTTGAGTTGAAATAAATAAGATTAGACAAAAACAGTAGCAGTTTTTTTTATGAATCACAGAGAGCATGACCAAATCTTAAAAAATAGAAATAAAATACTTCCAACGGTTGGATCTTAAAGAAAATCGAGTTTTCAACGGTTAGATCTCCGGGAATACGGAAAATACTAGACCTCACTCAGGATTTTACAACTCTCTGTCCAGAGATCTTGTATGATTTTTTAAAAATAGCAAACAAATCTGAATTACTTCTTTCTTTTTAGGGAACCTTCCTAGCACATTGAGGTTCTTAGAAAAATTTATTAAAGGTCACAAACACTTTATTAAAATCCCGATTTATTTATTCCAAAAGAGTGTTGATGTGCTGAAATTCTGGGAAGATTGTTGTTACTTCACAAAACTCATGACCAAACCATTTTAAACATAAAACTACCTTAAAACAACAATTACAGCGGTAGAACATTGTGTTATTAACACTTTCCCGTTGGTTTCAATTGATTTCAACGGTTAGATTTCGAACTAAAAATCTTTGATCAAAAACAGTTTGTGAACCCACCGTTTTCATTTTGCTAGTTCAACTTTGTTGGTTGACCTCAACTATTAAATCATAATGTTGGGCTTAAACCAAATCACTTCTTCTACCATTTAATGGTCATTGAAGACTAAGGACATCTTTAGACTTATGGACTTTTGATGAAGTATGAAGTGAATCTCACAAAATCCCAAACAATGAACTCAAACTCATGAATCAAAACTTGAGTTCAAATCATTACTCCTACCACTTGATGGTCATGGGAGGCTAAAGACACACATACATGTAAGTTTTGGATGAAGTATGAAGAACTTCACAAAACCCAAGGAAGAGATTAGTCTAAGCCATAGAGATAGACTCAAAATAAAGTATTTTTCCTACCATTTGATGGTCATTGGAGACTAAATGAAGTTTAAATCTACTCAAACCTCATTGGAATATAGTAAGAATTCCATAAGATTCTTAATGAGGAGGTCCAAGTCATGGGTTAAGACTTGAATCTTACCAATTATGTGTAGATTAGGACTATGATTCATTTTAATCTCCATATGGATCATAAGATCATAGGAAACTAAGGAATCAAAACTCAGAGAGGCTCACTAAGATATGTAAAATCTCATGAGCCTTATGAGAAATAATAGAAATAAGAAATCAAAGTTTATTTGGAGACACTAGGAACACAAACTCTTCAAAATTGAATTTATCTTAAACCCAAGGCATCAATTAGATCCAAATCAATGAAATATTATGAGATTCAATCACAAGTTCTAAGTGGTGTGTGATGAAATGGGGTAAGAAGAGAGGTTTTGAAAATGTGTAAAGTTCCTAGAACTATGAACTTGTGATTGAATTGCCTAATTCTACCAAGTGATTGAGAGGTTACCTCTATGACCTCAAGGATTTCTTCAATCTTTAAGAAGTTCTTCCAAAATTTCTTCAAGATCTTCTCAAAGTTCTTCAAATTCTTCAAGAAATTCTTCTCTTCTTCACAATTCTCTCAATGATCCTTATCTCTCTCCCTAGATTCAAGTATATGTGTGTGTGTTCATTCAAGTCTCTCAAAATGAAGATAATTTTTTTTTTATATAGACCTCCATCTCAAGGATAAATGGGTAAATTCGGGTGGAGACCCATGTGAAAAGTTTTCTTCTAGAACATGTGAGAAAAGTAGTCTGTTACAGCCGGCAGCACTCGACGGGTGCCGGCGGCATTCACTGAATGCCGGGCGGCAACCCGTGCGTGCCGGCGCGACACTCAGTGAGTGGCGTCGGATTTTCCGGGTGCCGGGGCTAACTGAATTTGCTCCTTTTTTTAAAATTTTCGAAAGGAAAATTAATAATCTAAACTTAATTTTTATGAGTTATCTTTATATATTCATGTATATTTGTGCTAAAATGCACCCATGTGGGTGGTATGCACCCATGTGCATGGTATATTCTTCAATATACTATGCTTTTCTTATTATTATTATTATTTTTTTTTTCAAGAGACAATTTTCCTTTATTTAAAACTCCTTTTTATCATTTTCAAAAACCTTTTTATATGTATATTGAGCAAATTTTCAGACTGATTTCCTCATGTGTATCCTTCAAAGTTCGGGTTTCTCCCGAATACCCAAACCCTCTCTCCTTTTTTATTTTATTTTTTATTATATATTTTTTTAATTTTGCAATTTTAACTTGAAGAACATCTTGAAGATTTTGAATTTCTTGGAAAATCTTCGAACGTCACGGTCATCGTCATCATCGGTCTTTGAGAGGTAACCAATCCCGGGATTTGACGTTTGGTCAAAATTGGGGTGTCTACAGTTTGCCCCTCTTTGACAGAGTTTGTGAAGCTACGCGTATCACAAATGAAATGTCAAAGCCTGTGTGAAAGACAAGCCTTTGACCAAACAATCGAATATAGGTAAAAACAAAAGTGCGTTGCAAAATCGGGTGCGCAGATAGCCAAATGCTGGTCGTGCTCAAAGATGAGCTGCCTACGTATCCCAACGGGAATCAGACCAAGAGGTAGTTCGGGCACGGGACGACGAAACGCAAACGCAGGTAGTCACACAGATGAATGCTCCTATCTTATCGTGATGCATATGCTCAAAAAATTGGTGTCCCATGCTCCCGAATGCGGCGATACAGAACTATGCTCCTTCCTAGCATCAGAAATGCACTAATACCTCAAGTTTTCCTATTATGATATCGTCCTATTCTGGGAACACGTGCATGCTCTATGCGAATTTTGAGAATCGTCTGATTGACTGAGCCGTTTTATGCCTTACACTCCATAGTCGAATCAGGTAGTACGCTGAAAGACTGAGATGCGCTTCGCGCCTTATACTCCGGTGTCTTCCAAGAATCATCTAATTGACTGAGATGCGCTTCGCGCCTTATACTCCGGTGTCGAATCAGGTAGCACGCTGAAAGACTGAGATGCGCTTCGCGCCTTATACTCCGGTGTCTTCCAAGAATCATCTGATTGACTGAGATGCGATTCGCGCCTTATACTCCGGTGTCGAATCAGGTAGCACGCTGAAAGACTGAGATACGCTTCGCGCCTTATACTCCGGTGTCTTCCAAGAACCATCTGTAAGACTGAGATGCGCTTCGCACCTTATACTCTGGTGTCTTCCAAGGATCATCTGATCGACTGAGATGCGCTTCGCGCCTTATACTCCGGTGTCGAATCAGGTAGCACGCTGAAAGATTAAGATGCGCTTCGCGCCTTATACTCCGGTGTCGAATCAGGTAGCACGCTGAAAGACTGAGATGCGCTTCGCGCCTTATACTCCGGTGTCTTCCAAGAATCATCTGATCGACTGAAATGTGCTTCGTGCCTTATACTCCGGTGTCGAATCAGGTAGCACGCTGAAAGACTGAGATGCGCTTCGCGCCTTATACTCCGGTGTCTTCCAAGAATCATCTGATCGACTGAGATGCGCTTCGCACCTTATACTCCGGTGTCGAATCAGGTAGCACGCTGAAAGACTGAGATGCGCTTCGCGCCTTATACTCCGGTGTCTTCCAAGAATCATAGAGTCATTCAAGACTCAAATCAAATCAATTTTTCAAAATCATGAGTCAATCAGACTCAAATCAAATCAATTCTTGTAAAATCAGGAGTCAATCAGTCAGGAGTCAATCAGACTCCAATCAATTTAGATTCTTAAAATCAACCAAACTCAAATCAATTCATTTTTCTAAAATCAGGAGTCAAACTGACTCAAGTCAATTCATGTTTTTCAAAACCGGAGTTATTCAGACTCAAATCAATTCATCTTTTCAAAAATTGGCGTCTTGCGGACTCGAGTCAATTCATTCTTCTAAAATCAGGAGTCAATCAGACTCAAATAAGATCAGACAAACTCAAATCAAAGCATTCTTCTAAAATCAGGAGTCAATCAGACTCAAATCAACTCATGTTTTCCAAAATCGGAGCCATTCAGGCTCGCATCAAATCAATTTTAAAGAATTCTGGAGTCAATTAATTTTCAAAAGTCCGGAGTCAAACAGACTCCAATTTATTCAATTCCTCAAAATTAGGAGTCAATTAGACTCCTATCAAAATCCAATTTCAGAGAAATACGGAGTCGATTAGACTCGACTTATTCATTTTTCAAAACTTGGAGTCAATTAGATTCCAATCAAAATTCAAATTTCAAAGAAATCCGGAGTTGGTTAGACTCAACTTATTCATTTTTCAAAACTTGGAGTCAATTAGATTCCAATCTAAAATTCAAATTTCAAAGAAATCCAGAGTCGATTAGACTCAAATTATTCAGTTTTCCAAAACTTGGAGTCAATTAGACTCTAATCAAATCAAATTTCAAAGAAATCTGGAGTCGATTAGACTCAACTTATTCATTTATTGCACGCGGGTGTTCTTGACAGAATTTTCGACAAGTAGGGGCTAATCCCAATTTACAAAAGGGCTTAAGAACTTATTTTTCAAATCTCAGGGGTCCCTTTGAAACGAGGGAAAATTTTAAAGGACATGGGAGCAAAATTCGGGGGTTCTCATTATAAATATGAAAATTAGAAGGAAAAGGGGCAACCTGACCACGCGGCGGCATTCAGCGAGTGTCGGCGCCTTTTCGTCGAGTGCCGGCCTGAGTAGCAGTTTCTATAAACTTGGTTTCTTCCTCTCTTTTCTTCATTCTCCCCTCCTTCCTCTCTCGGATTTCCCCTCTACAATTTCACTCTCTCTTGATTTCCTCTTCAAGAACCACTCATAATCAAGGTATGTTCACTCTCTAACCATAAAGATTACATCTTTGCTTTGATCTTGTGTTTGAAATCATGTTTGTTTTGAATTTTTTTTTTTTTCTCATATAAACATTGACTTCCCCCTTTTCTTGCTTGCAGATCCTTCCATGGCTAGTGGTTCAGGGTCTTACGGTCCTCCAAAGAAGAAGTACAAACCCAACCCGGTTCATAACTCCTCACTCTTACTCGCCGACCCCGGGGCACATCTCTCGGCACGGGCTTTCAATAGATTGGTACACCCTAAGCCCATTTTATGCTTATGATGAAATAATGCAATGTAATGCTTTGAATGATGTGCTATGAATGATGAGCAATGTATGCATGAATGTCCCCCCCTCTTTATGCTAATGCAATGCCATGTAGTATGTGATAAACAATGTATGTATGAATGCTCTTGTGGCTCTTGTGAACTTAGATGTATTCAACCTTTTGTGATACCCTTCCCTTTTCGAATTAATTTTCTTGGGTAGAATGTCATGATTGGAGTCCAATGCCTAGTGTTGTGCTTTTGCTTATTGCCTTTGTTTGGGTTCATTAACTTTCCATGCTTATGAATTCCAATGTTCTATTCATCCAATGCTAATGAGGGGTTACATGAATCCCGTGAGGCGCTCGGATGAACTATGCTTTAATGAACCTGAAAATCTATTGTTGCATTACCCGGAGCTTTACTTTATTTTCGAATCAATGAGTTGCTCAAATCCAAAAGAATTTTCTTTATTCAAATCAAACGAATTTCTTATTCTTATTCTCAAAATCAAACGAGTCGCTTAGACTCAAAGAAAATTTTCTTATTCAAATCAACCGAGTCGCTTAGACTCTAAAAAAAAAAAAAATATTTTCAAATCAAACGAGTCGCTTAGACTCTTAAGAATTTTTTTATTTTTAAAATCAAACGAGTCGCTTAGACTCTCAAGAATTTTTTTTTTATTTTCAAAATCAAACGAGTCGCTTAGACTCTCAAGAATTTTTTTTCCTTATTGACAAGTCGCTTAGACTCGGGAATTATATATTTCTTATTCAAAGAATTGAATTGCTTAGATTCTGAAAAATCATTTATTATTTTCCCCTTTCTTATTTTTTATTTTATTTTAATTTTTTTCAGGCTCCAGAATTTGTCCTCAAAGGTCACGGGAGCATGGCATATGGCCGGAGGTAGTATGAGGAACTCTCTGATGAGGTCAGAACTTTGGTCAATAATGCTGGATTCGGGCTCTTCACGCTGCTTTTGGAGAAGAGTTCGAATGATAGGACCCACATCCAGGCCCTAGCGGAGAGATGGTGGGACATAACAAATACCTTCCACATGCCCTTTGGGGAGATGACGATGACCCCTTTGGACTTCGCCATGATCACTGGCGTTCCGTTAGGCGGCCTTCCTATTGCCCGCTATGACGATCTTCAGAACCGTCATGAAGAAATTATTGACTTACTCGAGGCTCATCCAGGGGAGTTCATAGTACCTGCAAAATGGTTCCTGGATACTTTCAAGGGCCAGGTCTTCACCGACGAGCAAATGGCCAGGGCCTTCATCATGTATGTATTGGGTTGCTCGCTGATGAGCACAAAGGGAGATACAATCAACCTTGGGTATTTGGCTTCCCTCACGGACGTCGATCGCATCTCTCAATATAATTGGGGAGGAGCAGGGTTGGCGACCCTCTACAACCATATGAGTGCGGTTTCTCGGGGAAATTCACCTTCCACCGGCGGGTACTGGAGAGCTTGGGAGGTAAAATTTCAATGACATATACCCTCTACTCTTTTATTTCACTTCTTCTGATTTTATTTTGCTGACCGAATTCATTTTTTCTTGCCTTGCAGATATGGACTCATGAATACCTTCGCATGAGGGCTCCCAGTACCCGGGGAAGCGAGGCTGCGATTATGCCTCAAGGCTTGAAATGGAGGAAAGGAGCGATAGGCCGGAAGGTTGGGGCCCATGATTTTGTAGGCTACAGAAACCTGCTTACTAACCTGCGGGAGGTGCACGTGGTATGGAATCCTTGAGAGGCGGCCCTCCCAGAAGCCAATGCAGATATCCAAGCTATTGTGGGTTTTTTTTGGATGAGAATCCTGATGGTGGGGGAGGCGTGTCGGGAGTGGTATCTTGGTGATAGGGTGACTAGGCAGTCACTTGCTGCCCCTGCCTTTTACGTGCCTAGGGCTCCTCCCGCTACTATGAGGAGCACTGAGACTCTAGATCATGGGGACCTCATTGCTGCCCTTGGTGGGGAGAATATTGCAAATTATTTGGACGATCCAGATGGCTATCCAGCTTTTAGGCTGAATTCCCTCATGCATAACTTTCCTCTCATGGATGTTATCCGGGTAACAGATATTTTGTCTTTTCATTCTCTTCTTTTCTTTTCCTTTTGTCTTGCAATGATACTCACATAGACTAGGATTCTCCTCTCTTTTACAGCCTGTTCCTGGGGTTGCTGACCCTCCAGCTCTCCCACAGTGGAACTGGAACGTTCCTATGGTTCACATGGGCCAGGAGACCATGTATCAGCTGGACCCTTATACCCAGAATGTTCCATCCATTCCTCTGTAATATGACACAGTCCCTAGAGATTATGTAGAGGAAGGTCTATCGTATGCACATATTGTCCAACATTGGGTTCATGGACGCGAATGGAGGGTAAATCCCTTTCTGGAAACAAACTTTTATTGCTTTTTTTTCTTTTTCTTTTCTTCATTCTTCTTTTATTTCAATTTTTATCCTCATATTGGTGACTGTGTTTAAAATTCCTTCTAGGCTGATGGAGCGAGAGCCACTGCTTACCTTCAGGCCAGAGCTATGGTATTGCCATTTTATTCACTTTCATTTTATTCTTATCTCTTTTCTTTCTTTACTTTTTCTTATTTCTTCTTATTTCATTTATTCTTTATTTGTCTTGTCTTTTCAGGAAGCCGAGATTGCTGCCTTGAGGAGGCAAATCCAAGAGTTTCAACTAGGTCAAGGTGGCGGCTATAAAGGAGGTGCTGGTAGCAGCGACCAAGGTGGTGACGGAGGTGATGGTGGATACGGCGGAGATGGTGGAGATGGTGGAGACGGTGGAGCTGGGGGAAGTCAGGCAGCTCTGCAGGCGCCCAGAAGGAATCCTCATCACCGACGAGGATAGCTTATCTCTTTTTATTATGTTATGTTCCTGTGGGGACAAGAATTCTGAATTTTTCTTTTCAATGGATTTATTTAGGTAAACTGGTAGTACTCATGCATGATGGCCTGCGTGCCAATTTTGAATTTGTTTATATTCATGCTTGATTATTTCCCTGGCTTAGCTTTAAACCTTATCCCTTTTGCCTATTTAGAACATGAATATCTTTTTCTTGATTTTATTTGATGAATGGTGCAAGACAATTGATGCTAGGATGATGACTAGTGAAATTCTGTTCAAATTTTATGCAGGTTTGGGCTGATTAAAGTTACAAACTGACCCACGAGCTTTTCAAACCCTGGCCGGCACTCACTGAATGCCGTGCGGCACTTAGTGTCTGCCGGCCGGCACTTAGTGAGTGCCGCCGCTTTACATCGAGTGCCGATTTGTGCCATTTTCCCATATAAAGTGCCATTTGCCCATTTTTAGGTTCATTCGAGATTTCTAGAGCCCTTTACCTTCTTTGCACTTAAACTCTTTCTTCTATATCCTCCTCCTTTCTTCATGGCCCCCATTAGTTCTGACATTCTATACCCATGGATGGATTCTCTTTCTGACATCGACCGACTCAACTTTGAGTCTCACAGACTGACGGATCTTTTCACATTTCGCCATATGGCTCTACCCGAGGGCTTACTTCGAGCAGCTATCATGTGTTAGGACTCTTCTCTGCACGTCTTTCGGTTTGGTCACGAGGAGGTATGTCCTCTTTTTGAGGAGTTCAGTGCTATCCTCCACACCGATCCCTATGCTGACTAGATCATTCCACAGGTTCAGGCGGGATATATCCAAGATTTATCGGCCCTTCTTGGTATTTCCCGGGTTGCTGCCAGTTCCTTTGTTCGGGATCGACACATTGATTTTGACCGCCTTTCCTCCACTTACGCACCCATTGGTGATCCTGACGATGGGAGATATCAAGTTATCAGGCGGAGTGCCCTTTCCTTGGCGATGCTTTCCCACTTCTTATTTCAGTCTTCCACTGACACCCTGATTCTGGTCGTATGTGGCCTCCGAGAGATGCAGAGTGCCGTTATGCTCGTTCTGGGGGAGACCTTGCTGGGCTTGGATCATGCACATATTGCGGGATCGATGCTGCTTTCGGGGTCACCTCACGTTTTGCAGATTTGGCTCTTCGAGCGCTTAGGCTTCTTTGCTCGCCCTCCCCTCGGGAGACTGCTTTCCTATGATCGCATAGGTGTCCGTTACCCTTCCCGTACAGTTGCTAGCTGGCTTGCTTGGTTTCGAGGCTTGAGCTACGAGGCCATCTGCTGGATATGCCCCCGATGGTCTTATTGCTATGTCGCGGTACGACTTCCTGGGCGCCCAGGGGTTTGGTTGCCTGGTCTGCGAGTTACCACCTTTTACATCCCCAGCCGGGTAGTCCGCCAGTTTGGTTTGCTCCAGCACGTCCCTGATGCTATTTCTGCTGATTTCTCGAGGAGTTCCGCCCTACGCCCTTCTACCGTGAGGACGTTCGCTGAGGCTTGGCATGATAGGGTATCGACTCCCTTTCGGAGGATTCCAGTTTCAGTTGTCTCGACCGTAGAGTATTTGCTTGAGATCCGTGCTCTGGTTAGGGAATAGCTTCTAGATAGACAAAATGAAAAGAAAAAATAAACAACAAGATTTTAAAATTTTCGACAAATTCTGCTTAACTTTTGCTGTGTTTTATTTTCTGTGATGCATTTTCCTTTTTTTTTTTTTTTTTTTTTTTTTTTTTTTTTTTGAAAAGCTCTCTCTTTTTTTTTTTATTCCGAAAATGCCCTAATCATGTTGAATCAAAGTTAGCACTTCTTTAATTTCTTTGGATTATGAACAGTTTTCCTCTCAATGTCTCTTTCAGCTTTTATTACTCTTTCATGAGTCTTGCTTAGTTTTAATCTCTCTATACAATGAATTCTTGCTTGTTTCCACATGATGCATATCTTGATAGCCAGTAGATCTAGAAATGGGTTTAGGCTTTTCCTGGGTTCATCGGTTCTAGCAAACGAAGTTTGCCCCTGGTTTCGGGACTTAGATGTGGTTCTTGGGCAAACGCAAGTTTGGCCCTAGTTTGATATGTCGAAACTCGGGACATTTAACTTTGTTTGGGCTTTGTTTGGACCGAGGGCCTTGTGAGCCCGCCTACTTATCCCCGAATGGGTATCAGGTCCGCAGTAGTTCAGCTAAGGCTAGAAAGAATATACACATTTTTTGTTATTTTATGACCGAACCGAGCGGGTTGCCTACGTATCCCCTATCGGGAATCAGGTCAAGCGTAGTTCATCAACTCTGGAGGTTTTGAAAGACAAGGTTTCAAGCAAAATATTTTTTGAGGCGATCGAGGTTGATTGGTTGATTAAACTCAACCCCATCCAGGTCCATGAGATAAGCAGCTCCTCCGGAGAGAAGTGTCTTGATAATGTATGGTCCGACCCAGTTAGGTTTGAATTTCCCTCGTGGGTCATAAACGGGCGCTTTAAGTTCTTTGAGGACCAGCTTGCCCTCAGCAAGCTTCCTTGGGCGAACCTTTTTGTTGAAAGCACGAGCTATCCTTTTCTGATATCCCCGAGTATGGTTTACAGCAGCCAACCTCTTTTCATCGAATAACATCAATTCCTCATATCTCCCCCGCAACCATTCCAGTTCGGTTACCTCGCATTCTGCCAAAACTCTTAAAGACGGTATTTCGACTTCCACTAGCAAAACAGCCTCCATCCCGTAGACCAATGAGTATGGCGTAGCCCCGGTTCAGGTTCTCACGGAAGTTCGATATCCCCACAAAGCGAAAGGTAGTTTTTCATGCCAATCCATGTACGTATCCGTCATTTTCCCCAAGATTGCCTTTACATTTTTGTTTGCGGCCTCTACTGCTCTATTTGTTTGTGGTCTGTATGGTGAGGACTGGTGGTGGGTAATCCTATACTTTTCTAGGAATGGAATAAACTCTCCCTGAAAATGACTCCCATGGTCAGAAATAAGCTCATTTGGCACCCCGTATCTGCAGATTATATTCTTCTGGATAAAATTCACCACATCTTTTGCCTTCAGAGTTGAATATGATGCCGCTTCTACCCATTTGGTAAAATAGTCTATTGCCACAATTATGTACCGGTGCCCATTTGAAGCTTTTGGAACTACTTCCCCGATGATATCAATACCCCACACAGAGAACGGCCAAGGGGTGGTCATGCTATAGAGCTGGGAAGGTGGGGTATGCATTAAATTTGCATGAACCTGACATTTATGGCATCTCCTAACATACTCACATCAATCCTTATCTAAAGTCGTCCAATAGTATCCTTGCCGAATTATCTTTTTGGCCAACATGTGTCCGTTCATGTGGGGCCCACAGACTCCTTCATGTACTTCTTCCATCATTTTCCTTGCTTCCCTTCCATATAGACATTCTAAATTATAACCAGTGTAGGACTTCTTCCACAACTTTCCCGCATAGATTAAAAATTGAGCTGAAAATCTACGAATTGCTTTCTTATCCTTCTCTAAAGCTCCTTTGGGATATTCTCCTTTCTCAATAAAGTTCCAAGCATCTATATACCATGGTATCTCAACCTCTTCCTTTTCTCCAATGGCGGCGATTGTTTCATACGAAGGTCGGGTTCTCTCTTCTATGGACAAAGGAATCATGGAGACTCCCACAGGAATTTGGATCATTGAGGCTAAGGTTGCTAGGGAATCTTCCATATGGTTCTCCTCACGGGGAAGGTAGTAGAACGAAATTTTTCTGAATTGCACCTTCAGGCTCTCTAGGTATTCATGGTAAGGTTTCAATTTCTCATGCTTTATTCTCCAGTCACCCTTCACTTGTGATATTATCATATTAGAGTCCCCGAAAACATCGATCTTTTCCACTCTCAAAGCCAAGGCTGCTTCCATCCCAATTATACAAGCTTCATACTCTGCCGTGTTATTAGTCGAATTATACTTGAGCGTAACGGCCAACGGAGTGGGGGCCTCGCTAGGTGATATGAGGATGATCCCTACCCCGTACCCTATTTGATTAGCTGCTCCATCGAAGTACATTTTCCACAGGTTCTCTTTTACTTCAATTACTTCTTCATCTGGAAACTTAAATTCTCCCCTTTCTTCGGATTCTATGGCGAGGTCGGCTAAGTACTCGGCGACGGCTCTCCCCTTGACAGATTTGGAAGTGATGTACCTAATATCAAATTCGGCTAGCATCATGGTCCATCGGGATATCCTACTGGTCAGAGCAGGCTTTTCAAAGAGGTATTTGAGTGGGTCCATTCGGGATATCAGGGTGATAGGGAAGGCTAGCATGTAATGCCTAAGGCGACGGGTACACCACACCAGGGCCCAACAAGCTTTCTCCAACGGTGAATAGTTCAACTCATATCCGGTCATCCTCTTACTCAGGTAGTATATGGCTTTTTCCACACGCCCCTCTTCCTCTTCTTGGGCCAGCATGCACCCCATTGAGTTCTCGGTTACGGATAGGTATATCAATAATGGTTTCCCAGGCTTAGGAGGTGATAGGACGGGTGGGTTTTGAAGGTAGGTTTTGATCTTTTCAAAGGCTTTTTGGCACTGGTCATCCCATTCGAACTTTTCCCCCTTTCTCAATAATTTGAACAACGGGTCACAGGTCATGGTGAGTTTGGATATGAAGCGGCTGATGAACTGTATTCTTCCTAGGAATCCTCTCAACTCCTTTTCATTTTTCAGTGGCGGCATTTCGGTTATAGCTTGGATTTTGGTGGGGTCTACCTCAATTCCTCTCTGGGTGATCAGAAATCCTAGCAGTTTTCCAGTGGTGACCCCAAAGGCGCATTTTTGCGGATTTAGCCTCATTCTGAACTTTCTCAGCCTTTCGAAAAATTTTCTTAATGCCTCCAAATGCCGTCCTCTTTCTTTAGACTTTACTATCATGTCATCCACATATACTTCTACTTCTTTATGAATCATATCATGTAGTAACGTAGTGGCAGCTCTTTTGTAGGTCGCACCTGCATTTTTAAGTCCAAACGGCATAACTCTATAACAGTAAGTCCCCCAAGGTGTGATAAAAGTTGTTTTCTCTCTATCCTTTGGTGCCATCAAAATCTGGTTATACCCCGAAAACCCATCTGTGAAAGATAGAAGTTCATGCCCTGCGGTATTATCCACTAATATGTCGATGTGGGGTAAAGGGAAATCATCCTTAGGGCTAGCTTTGTTCAAATCTCGAAAATCCACACAAACCCTAACACGACCATCCTTTTTAGGAACCGGTACAATATTAGCAACCCATTCAGGATATTCGGTGACAATCAAGAATCCAGCCTTCAGTTGCTTTTCAACCTCCTCTTTCACTTTAAGAGCCCATTCAGGCCTCATTCGCCTCAATTTTTGTTTTACGGGTTTTGAATTTGGGAAAAGGGGAATATGGTGTTGGACAATTTTTGGATCAATTCCTGGCATATCATCATAAGACCCTGCAAAGACATCTTTGAATTCTTTTAATAGATCGATTAATTCTTCGCTTTCCTCATTATTAAGTGTGGAGCCAATAGAAACATTTTGTGGATTATCTTCATTTCCCAGATTAATGGTTAAAGTGCTTTCCATGATTTTGCATGCAGGTTCATTTTCTTTTTCGATCAATTTTTCTAATTCATGAGGTATTTCATCATATTCATCACATGCATCATAGTTACTATCGAGCCATCCAGAGTACACACCCTGTCACGACCCAAGTCTCGCTCAGTAAGATATTGTCCGCTTTGGGCCCAAACCCGCACGGATTTGTTCTTGGGTCACTACCCAAAAGGCCTTTTACTAGGGAGACTTGAAATCACACATATATAGCACATTACTTTTCCACACCCAGGCGATGTGGGACGAACTTCCCATAGTGTGTAGTCTGCCAGCACCTACTGCAGCCACAAAGGCACCTATAGCAGCCCGCCCAAAACACCAGGGTCATTACATTCCACCCCCCTTAGGGCCCAACGTCCACGTTGGCACACTTCCAGCTGGGTCTAGCTCTGATACCATTCTGTCACGACCCAAGTCTCGCTCAGTAAGATATTGTCCGCTTTGGGCCCAAACCCGCACGGATTTGTTGTTGGGTCACTACCCAAAAGGCTTTTTACTAGGGAGACTTGAAATCACACATATATAGCACATTACTTTTCCACACCCAGGCGATGTGGGACGAACTTCCCATAGTGTGTAGTCTGCCAGCACCTACTGCAGCCACAAAGGCACCTACAGCAGCCCGCCCACAACACCAGGGTCGTTACATTATTTGTAACGACCCACCTCCCCGTCTAGCAACAATATTGTCCTCTTTGGGTCTAAACACAAAGAACTTCCCAGGGGGTCACTCATCCCTGGTACTGCTCTAGCAGCAGCACGCTTAATTGTGGAGTTCTTTCGTCTTTAGCTCCCTCACGGTTTTAAAAGGCCTTGTTGCATATAGAGGGGCGATTAATCCTTATAAATTAGTCCAGGAACTTCACCCCAGGCGATGTGGGACAAGTTCCCACACCCGACCTCACCTCAGCCGTCTTGGCCATCCTGCCTCAGGAGTATTGGCTCTTGGTCATCACAATCCACCCTCCTTAAGGGCCACATGTCCTCGTGTGGGACCTGCCCCCACACTTCCGGCTGGGTTTCTGCTCTGATACCATTCTGTCACGACCCAAGTCTCGCTCAGTAAGATATTGTCCGCTTTGGGCCCAAACCCGCAGGAATTTGTTCTTGGGTCACTACCCAAAAGGCCTCTTACTATGGAGACTTGAAACCACACATATATAGCACATTACTTTTCCACACCCAGGCGATGTGGGACAAACTTCCCGTAGTGTGTAGCCTGCCAGCACTTACTGCAGCCACAAAGGCACCTACAGCAGCCCGCCCACAGCACTAGGGTCGTTACATTTCCAACGAAAAACTCCAAAAACTAAACCTGCACAAATACATTCGACTACGTTTCATATAGAAACGCCCCCGAATGTATAACACATGACCAAGATCCAATACTCCTGAGGCAGGATGGCCAAGACGGCTGAGGTGAGGTCGGGTGTGGGAACTTGTCCCACATCGCCTGGGGTGAAGTTCCTGGACTAATTTATAAGGATTAATCGCCCCTCTGTATGCAACAAGGCCTTTTAAAACCGTGAGGGAGCTAAAGACGAAAGAACTCCACAGTTAAGCGTGCTGCTGCTAGAGCAGTACCAGGGATGGGTGACCCCCTGGGAAGTTCTTTTTGTTTAGACCCAAAGCGGACAATATTGTTGCTAGACAGGGAGGTGGGTCGTGACAGAATGGTATCAGATCTAGACCCAGCCGGAAGTGTGCCAACGTGGACGTTGGGCCCTAAGGGGGGTGGAATGTAACGACCCTAGTGCTGTGGGCGGGCTGCTGTAGGTGCCTTTGTGGCTGCAGTAAGTGCTGGCAGGCTACACACTATGGGAAGTTTATCCCACATCGCCTGGGTGTGGAAAAGTAATGTGCTATATATGTGTGGTTTCAAGTCTCCATAGTAAGAGGCCTTTTGGGTAGTGACCCAAGAACAAATCCGTGCGGGTTTGGGCCCAAAGCGGACAATATCTTACTGAGCGAGACTTGGGTCGTGACACACCCAGTCCTGAATAATGGCAGATTTTGCAGGTTGTTGAAGATAAGGGTCCTCATAATCAGAGAAGTCATGCGCAAAGAAAATCTCGAATCCCGGCTTCATACGCTTCTCTGCTTTATCTAACCATGGCTCTGGAAAACCACAAAACGGAAAATCTTCCCCTTGCTTGACGAAATACCCATTAAAAGTTTTCAAGTATGGTTCCAGCGGTGCATCAGTTGCTTTCTTTTTCTTCTTCAATTCCTCCTTGGTTGGCGAGTACCCTAGCCCGTGAGTGTGGGTTTGTGTAACGATATTTGGGAATTCTGACAATCCTTGGTGTTTCTTACCTAAACCCATCCCTGGGAAGAACCCCATTTTTCTCATGATCCCGGCCACCAACGGACTGGCGTATTGATCAAAATACAGTGGTAAAAACTCCTTTGGCTTCCCCTCTTCTATGACGTTAATGAACTCAAACCCACCCAAACTTGCTTCACCCTCTTGTATCTGTACTTCTAAAATCGGAGCACTTGATGAGGCCCTAGATACATTTATCCAGCTATCCCCCAGAAGATCGCATACCTTGTTTTTCCAAATGTACTTAACTTTCTGATGGATGGTTGATGGAATGGCACTCAAACTATCAAGCTAAGCCTTCCCAGAAGCAGGTTAAATGATGCAGGAATGTCAATGATTTGGAATTCTGTTTCCCTTTACCGATCCCAACAGAGAGATTTAGAAAAATGATCCCCACAACTGCCCGTAGAGTATTATCATAAGCCCTCACTTTTTGTTCTGATGGTATAAATGTGGATTCATCGAGCCCCATCCTCTTAGCTGTCCGAAAAGGGCATACATTTAATGCAGACCCGTTGTCAACGAGGCAAGCAGGTAGAGAATTTCCTAAGCACTCCACGGTAACGTGCAACGGCCTATTGTAAAAAGGTTCCCCAGGAGGTAAGTCAGCTTCGGAGAATGAAATAGCAAGAGTTGGACTTCTGTTGATCATGCCGACGAGATCTTCCGGAGTAACATCGATGGAGACGTCCGATTGATTGAGAGCATCGAGGACTGCTTGTCTATGACGCTTGGAAGCAATTAGCAACCCCCAAATAGTGATATTTGCCTGTGTCTTCTTCATCTGTCTTAAAACTCTGTCCTCTTCTTCTTCCTCATTCAGTTTCCCTTTCCCTTTATTCATTTCCTGCCCCGGGTGATCTTCCTCAAGTTTGTGTGGTTTAAAATGCCTTCCAGATCGTGTGAGAAGACTAATTCCTTCTTTGACCCAAAGTCCATCCTGTGCTTCAGCAACTTTCAAACCTTCCTCCTCACTTTCATAACACAGGTCCTCCTTAACTTTATTGTGATCCTGAATATCGTCTCCTTTGTACCAAAGTGAATTGTCAGCTTCAGGTGCCCACCAATCTGCGTCAACAGCCCCTTCTATTTCTTTCCCTTTGCTTTCATCTACCAGCCCTTTTAGAGTGCAGATTTGTGAGTCCTCTAACATCTGATAAGCTTTTCTCGGACTTCCCAACTTAGTGATCAATGCTGATGGATCAAAAGAGCTCCCCTCATTTCCCAAGTAGTAAATTCTGGGTGGTGGCACGGCATGATGATTTGGTAGCGGATTTCTGGTAACATTTGGCGGGTTGGTGGGTGGTTCAGATATTGCTTTCTTGTCAATCAAATCTTGGATCTCATGTCTTAATCTTGAACACCGATCTGTTGAGTGCCCTTGTTCCTGATGGAATTTGCAATATAGATCAGATTTGAAATTTGGAGGTGGAGGATTCGATCTTGGTTGCGGCTCTAGTAGGTGGAGATGTCCTTTTGCCAATAGCCGATCAAGGGCCGTGGATAATGATACTTCCAATTCTGAAAACCTCCTTAAAGGCTTATCCCCTCCCCTCTTTGGGTAACTTCTGCCTATATCGAACTTTTTCTCGGGTTCGCTCAGTGCATTCACATCTGTAGGTCCTGAATGACCTCCTGAATGTCCTCCTCCTGCTCCATAATTCGGACGTGTGTACCTGTTCGCTGGCTCTTCTCTTTTGATTAACCCTTCCTGTATCGTATCTTCGATTCTGGTCCCTACATCAAACACTTCGGCGAAGGTGTTGAGGGATTGGAACCTCATCTTCTCCTGATAGACAGGTTGGAGGTTCTTTATCAGCATTCGGATTCGCTCCTTTTCAGTCGGCCTTTGTACCATCTTAGCAGCCTTTCCCCTCCATCGGCTCAGAAATTCAGCAAAAGATTCTTTGTTCCCTTGTCGGGTAGTCTCTAAATCCCTGATAGTAACATCCAAATCCTGATTGTATTCATATTGGGCTACAAATGCTTTGACCACTTCTTCCCAATTTCTAGTTTTTCCCGGGTCCAGAGTGAGGTACCAAGACAAAGCAGCCCCAGTTAATGTCTGCTAAAACAAGACCGCCATCATGGTTGTGCTCAAGCCACTAGGCTGAAATACCCCTATACACATTCTGATATGGCTACGAGGGTTCCCCGTTCCATCAAGTTTATCGAACATAGGCATTTTGAACCCTGCAGGTAATGTTTCACACACCCCTTCATATAATCCTTCCAATTCCAACAAGTAGGTATCAACCCCATGGGCCTTACGGACCACTCTTTCCAATTTCTCCATTTTCTCAGTCATCATCTTATCTTTCTCAGCCCTTTCCTTTTCTAGTTTCTCCTTTTCTGCTCTCGGCGCTTCAGTCCCTTCTGTTTCATCAAACCAATCTTCATTCCTGTGAGGAGGATCATTAATTGGCGGCTGTCGTGCTAGTGCTTCTATCATAGTCATCATTCTAGTCATTTGACCCGCCTGTTGTTCCATTACTGCTCTTAACTCCGCTATTTCCCTTGTGTTCGCTTCTTGTGCCATGTCTCTTCTTACTAACCTTGCAGTAGAATCTCTGTACCAGACTGTGCTCGTAGCGGTTTCTATCTTTTACCTACAATCATATTTTCCAAATTATTATTTTTCTATTCTAACAACTCTTCATTATTTCTCCCTTTTCACCACTATTTTTATTGCCTTTCATCATCATTTTTTATCGATTTCATTAAATGTCTTCATGAATGATTCATATGCCACACTGATGCAATGCATGTGTGTGTGTGTGCCTATTCTATATGCAAAAGAGAAGGAAAATTCTAATCCTAACATATAAACACATAAGCACATAAAATCCTCATCCATATCAAGTGCGCTTAACTTCTCCTTTCATCGTGATCTTCACTACCCTTTCAAAGGTCGGATTAAATTTTTTTTATTTTATTTTTTGAAAAGCATGATGGGATCTTTCAAATTCTCAAGAATCTCGATTTTTTCTTTGAAAGTGAAATCATTTTTTCCGCAAAAGATGATTGAGTTAAAATATTACTTTGAAACTCATTTGAAAACCATTTCTTTGGATGATGAAGTCAAAATTATTTTTGCGAATTTTGAATCTTTTCTTTGAAAATGAAGATATAAACGATGATTAGGTTTATTTGATTTTTTTTTTTACTTTCTTACAAAAAAAAAAGATAAACCTTGGATCCCCTCATTTTTTTAAAAGAGTGATTTTTTTTATTTTTTTTTATTTTATTTTTTTTGAAATATTTTTTTTGGATAAAAGATGATGGATAATCAAAATCTGTCATTAACAGTGAACTTTGAATTCTTGGGTAGGAGTATCACATGATTGAATAATTATCGCACTTTTCATTAATTCGGATGCATACACGGTCAATGATGCTTAGCTAACATGATATAAGAAGTATAATCTTATAATCAAGGTTCGGCATGTTCTCCAAGTGTCGTGGAACATAAGGAGAAATTGCTAAAAGGTGATTAAAAGATTATACATCTTTCATCAAGCAAGTATCGTCATCATCTCAAGTAATCCCTTCCGGGCATACAAAACTTCCTAGCATATAATCTTAATTAAGAATTGATTTCCTAATTTTTAAAGGTTCTATGAAAACTACTATGCAAAGGCCGGGTTTTGGTCAAATAAGGGACCCTTGACACACACCCGATAGGATGCTTCATATACCAAAACATGGTACGAGATCAAGGGTGATCACACGACCCCATGATGGCTTGACCGATCGGGTTGCCCCGAGCCTCCAAGGTCATAGTTCCGTGCAATCGACTGGCGAGACATGCAAGTGGAATGCAACGGGCACACAAAAATTAATCGATTTGATTAAAAGAATGCTTTCAAGTCTAATCCTCGAGTGAACCCAAAATCAAAATTCTGGTCTGCGAAACCAGAGATTCTGGGTTCGATCCCCAGCAGAGTCGCCATATTGTGGATACCGGCATTTGGGCCCACTTTTGTTTTTTTAAAACCTTTTTTCAAATTCCAAATTCAAAAACAAATGAGTCGCCACTTAATTTTTAAAAAGGAAAATTAAGAAACCATTTTAAAGCAAACTGATCATTTGCGAAACCAAAGGTAAACTGGGTCCGGGGATTATGGAATGAAAGGGGAAGGAGCCCGGCGGACTAAAACACCCCCTTTCATCCTATCTTTCGAAAGGCCTCTACTCAACATCCTCTTTAATCAAATTAATAATCTAAGCATGCCCTCAATTAATACATATGTACATATACATTAAACAAGCATGTTGGAAATGGTGTAAAATTGCTAATGACAAAATATCATTCATAAGCCACGTAATTCAAGTAGCAAGCAACATGACATGCCATAAAGGAACAAGAGAACTTACCTGGGATCCAGCCGCGAAATGGAAACGTGCAATGTATACACAAAATATAAAGCCTAAGAAAAGGTCTCTAATTCACATATATACACATAAAGCAAAACCTAGGCTAAGGTGTCGCACATGGAATCGAAAATTAATATAAATCAAATAGTATAATAAAACTAGAGAAGAGTTGAGGAATTGTACCTCAAATGCGCTACAAAACAAAGGTTAGTACACATGCCTTACACAAGGTATAATATCAAAAATCATTAATCCTAAGTCATGTTCAATTTAAATACATCTTAGACTAGAGATAAGTCCTACTTATGAATATTAACATGCATGAACGAATGCATGAATGTGAACAAGAATGAGATATGGATTTATTCATTAATTTGGATCACTTAGCCTTTGGATTTAAGCTAAATTATCATTATTCAAAACATGATTTGGGTCCCAAGACATTAGGGAACCATTTGAGTTGAAATAAATAAGATTAGACAAAAACAGTAGCAGTTTTTTTATGAATTACAGAGAGCATGACCAAATCATAATAAATAGAAATAAAATACTTCCAACGGTTGGATCTTAATGATATTTGGATATGTTATGCCTCTATGAGTCTAGTTTCTAAACCAAAAAGAAAATCGAGATTTCAACGGTTAGATCTCCAGGAATACGGAAAATACTAGACCTCACTCAGGATTTTACAACTCTCTGTCCAGAGATCTTGCATGATTTTTTAAAAATAGAAAACGAATCTGAATTGCTTCATTCTTTTTAGGGAACCTTCTTAGCACATTGAGGTTCGTAGAAAAAATTATTAAAGGTCAGAAACACTTTATTAAAATCCCAATTTATTTATTCCAAAAGTGTGTTGCTGTGCTGAAATTCTGGGAAGATTGTTGTTACTTCACAAAACTCATGACCAAACCATTTTAAACATGAAACTAGCTTAAAACAAAAGTTACAGCGGTAGAACATTGTGTTATTAACACTTTCCCGTTGGTTTCACTTGTTTTCAACGGTTAGATTTCGAACTAAAAATCTTTGATCGAAAACAGTTTGTGAACCCACCGTTTTCATTTTGCTAGTTCAACTTTGTTGGTTGACCTCAACTATTAAATCATAATGTTGGGCTTAAACCAAATCACTTCTTCTACCATTTAATGGCCATTGAAGACTAAGGACATCTTTAGAATTATGGACTTTTGATGAAGTATGAAGTGAATCTCACAAAATCCCAAACAATGAACTCAAACTCATGAATCAAAACTTGAGTTCAAATCATTACTCCTACCACTTGATGGTCATGGGAGGCTAAAGACACACATACATGTAAGTTTTGGATGAAGTATTAAGAACTTCTCAAAACCCAAGGAAGAGATTAGTCTAAGCCATAGAGATAGACTCAAACTAAAGTATTTTTCCTACCATTTGATGGTCATTGGAGACTAAATGAAGTTTAAATCTACTCAAACCTCATTGGAATATAGTAAGAATTCCATAAGATTCTTAATGAGGAGGTCCAAGTCATGGGTTAAGACTTGAATCTTACCAATTATGTGTAGATTAGGACTATGATTCATTTTAATCTCCATATGGATCATAAGATCATAGGAAACTAAGGAATCAAAACTCAGAGAGGCTCACTAAGATATGTAAATTCTCATGAGCCTTATGAGAAATAATAGAAATAAGAAATCAAAGATTATTTGGAGACACTAGGAACACAAACTCTTCAAAATTGAATTTATCTTAAACCCAAGGCATCAATTAGATCCAAATCAATGAAATATTATGAGATTAAATCACAAGTTCTAAGTGGTGTGTGATGAAATGGAGTAAGAAGAGAGGTTTTGAAAATGTGTAAAGTTTCTAGAACTATGAACTTGTGATTGAATTGCCTAATTCTACTAAGTGATTGATAGGTTACCTCTATGACCTCAAGGATTTCTTCAATCTTTAAGAAGTTCTTCCAAAATTTATTCAAGATCTTCTCAAAGTTCTTCAAATTCTTCAAGAAATTCTTCTCTTCTTCACAATTCTCTCAATGATCCTTATCTCTCTCTCTAGATTCAAGTATATGTGTGTGTGTTCATTCAAGTCTCTCAAAATCAAGATCAAAGTTTTTTTTATATAGACCTCCATCTCAAGGATAAATGGGTAAATTCGGGTGGAGACCCATGTGCAAAGTATTCTTCTAGAACATGTGAGAAAAGTAGTCTGTTACAGCCGGCGGCACTCGACGGGTGCTGGCGGCATTCACTGAGTGCCGAGCGGCATTCACTGAATGCCGGGCGGCAACCCGTGAGTGCCGGCGTGGCACTCAGTGAGTGCAGCCGGATTTTTCGGGTGCCGGGGCTAACTGAATTTGCTCCTTTTTTTAAAATTTTTGAAAGGAAAATTAATAATCTAAACTTAATTTTTGTGAGTTATCTTTATATATTCATGTATATTTATGCTAAAATGCACCCATGTGGGTGGTATGCACCATGTGCATGGTATATTCTTCAATATACTATGCTTTTCTTATTATTATTATTAATTTTTTTTTTCAAGAGACAATTTTCCTTTATTTAAAACTCCTTTTTATCATTTTCAAAAACCTTTTTATATGCATATTGAGCAAATTTTCAGACTGATTTCCTCATGTGTCCTTCAATGTTCGGGTTTCTCCCGAATACCCAAACCCTCTCTCCTTTTTTATTATTTTTTTATTATATATTTTTTTAATTTTGCAATTTTAACTTGAAGAACATCTTGAAGATTTTGAATTTCTTGGAAAATCTTCGAACGTCACGGTCATCGTCATCATCGGTCTTTGAGAGGTAACCAATCCCTGGATTTGACGTTTGGTCAAAATTGGGGTGTCTACAGGGTCACCTCTCCATCAGAGGTGTTCCTCATGGAACTCTTGACCTAGAATTAAGTGATGGTATACACATAGCTATAAATAATAATATCCTCTCCATCTGAGTTACTGTTATTATTTATAGGACCAAAGCAAGTCAGCAGTTTAATTTTATTAGGTAAAGTACATTGCCTGGATAGTAAAATTAAAAGGCAATTGTCTATCTGAACAAATGATGGATAGTATATGGCTTCCCATCGCGTCATACTATTCGCGGTGTATCAGGTTGCTGGCAGATTCCTTTCAAATATGGTAGAGGGAACCAATATTTTCAACTCGAATCCATAGTAATTTTTGCCCAAACGTAATTATTTATGTTATGTGATTCTCAGGCTTTTAAATGGGTACTTTCAATCCACTTGCTGTTATACTTAAAAAAACAAACTTACTGGACCAAACTATATAGACTGGAAAAGGAATTTGGATATTGTGTTAACTGCTGAAGAGTACAAGTTTGTGCTTACTCAAGAATGTCCTGAGTAACCTGGTGAGGGAGCAACCGCTGAGGAAACCCAAGCTCATAAGCAATGGGTCAAGGCTGATGAGATGGCATGGTGTTACATTTTGGCATCCATGTCAAATGTTCTGTAACATCAGCATCAGTCAATGACCAGTGCCTATGACATGATGGAGAGCCTCCGAGAGATGTTCGGGGATCAAAGTCGTGCTGCTAGGCAGGTTGCCATGAAAGACTTGATGAGCACAACCATGGCTGAGGGGCCGCCTGTAAGGGATCATGTTCTTAAGATGATATCTCTTCTTAATGAACTAGAGATCCTTGGAGCTGAAATCGACGGGGAAACCGAGGTCGATATCGTACTCCAGTCATTGCCAGAGTCTTTTAAGCAATTCCGCCTCAATTATAACATGAATAAATTGAAATATACTTTGACGGAGCTGCTTAAAGAACTCCAGGCAGCTGAGGGTCTCAACAGAAAGTCAGGGAGTGCTCTTGTGTTTGAGAAAGGTTCTGCTTCAAAGCCAAAAGGCAAGAAGAAAATGAAAAAGGCTCAAAAGAAGGCCGCGGGTCCTCCGCCAATCCAAAGGCCACGGGGACAATCGGGAAAGCCTAAAGGCAAATGTTTTGTTTGCAAGAAGCCAGGACACTGGAAGAAACAATGCCCAGTTTATCTTGCCAGACAGAACAATTAAGGTAAATCTCATTTACTAGTTGTTGAATCGTGTTTAGCGGTCCGATCTACCGGTACCTGGTGTGTAGATACGGGAGCCACTGATCATGTATGCAATTCTTTGCAGGGGTTCTAGGGAACCAGGCAGCTCAGTGATGGAGAGATTTATCTATATATGGGAAATGCTACGAGAGTAGTAGCAGTTGCAGTAGGAGATCTACATCTTAGTTTTGGTAGAGATAGGATTTTAATATTAAGAAATTGCTTTTATGTACCTTCTATTAGAAGGAATTTAGTTTCAGTTTCTAGTTTAGTAAAGAATGGATATTCAGTTCATTTTAATAAAGTAGTAGTTATTAAAGAAAATAAACGTTTTATTTTTTCTGGTCAATTGGTGGATGATCTTTATATTATAAATCCTATCTCTCCTATACTGCAACTTAATGAATTGAATAACACAAATAGTTTACCATTTAAGAGAAAAGAACCTTCGAGGATGAACCAAACGTATCTTTGGCACTTACGCCTTGGTCATATTAATTTGAAGAGGATTCAAAGACTGGTTCAAAATGGGCCATTAGGCTCATTGGAAGTGGAGGCACTTCCAGTTTGTGAATCCTGCTTGGAAGGTAAAATGACCAAGAGGCCATTCTCGACCAAGGGCTATAGAGCAAAAGAGCCGTTGGAACTGGTTCACTCTAATTTGTGTGGTCCTATGACTGTCCAAGCAAGTGGGGGATTTGAGTACTTTGTCACTTTCATCGATGATTACTCAAGGTATGGGTACATTTACTTGATGCGGCGTAAGTCTGAATGCTTTGAGAAATTCAAAGACTTCAAGGTTAAAATGAAGAAGCGTCTAAGTAAATGTATCAAGACACTACGATCTGATCGGGGTCGAGAGTACCTCTTGGGAGAGTTTAGGGAATACTTATTGGAGCAAGGGATTATATCCCAATTGTCTGCACCCTGTATGCCTCAGCAGAGCGGTGTAGCAGAAAGAAGGAATAGGACTCTTATGGACATGGTAAGATCTATGATGAGTTATTCAGATTTACCAATTTCCTTTTGGGGACACGCATTAGAGACAGTCGCATACATTCTAAACTTAGTACCATCTAAGTCAGTACTTACTACTCCCACAGAATTGTGGACTGGGCGAAAGCCTAGTCTGCGGCATGTTCGGATCTGGGGTAGTCTAGCACATGTGTTGAAAGGGAACGCAGAAAAGTTAGAATCAAGAATATAAGTATGTTTCTTTGTTGGGTATCAAAGAGGAACTAAAGGTGGTCTGTTTTATAGTCCTAAGGATCAGAAGGTTATTGTTAGCACCAATGCCACATTCTTAGAAGAGGACTATGTTATGGACCACAAGCCCAGAAGTCGTATTGTTCTAGAGGAAATGAGAGGAGAGACATCGACACATACTTCTTCGATACCAACGGTACGAGAAGAAACATCACAAGAAAGAGTAGTTATCGATATTTCATTACCACGTCGTAGTGGGAGGATTATCGAAACTCGTGTAGATCCCGAACCAACCATTAACACGCAGGTTCCTGAACCAGTACAAAGTGTAGATAATGGTGTATTAAGTTCAGAATCTTCACAACGAAATACCAGTGATACACAGAAACGGGTTGTGCCTCGTCGTAGTGGGAGGGTTATTATTCAACCTGACCGGTATATGTTCTTGGGAGAGTCTTATGACCGGGTCCCTGATGAACAAGGTACCGACCCCTGTAACTACAATGAAGCACTCCAAGATAAAGATGCAGATCTTTGGCAAAAGGCTATAAAGTCTGAAATGGAGTCAATGTGCTCCAATCAAGTCTGGGATCTTGTAGAACCACCCAATGAAATAAAACCCATTGGATGTAAGTGGATCTATAAGAAGAAGAGAGGAGCAGACGACAAGGTGGAAACCTTTAAAGCAAGGCTTGTTGCAAAAGGGTTCACTCAAAAGGAGGGAATCGATTATGAGGAAACCTTTTCGTCGGTGGCCATGCTAAAGTCTATCCGGATTCTCGTATCCATTGCTGCACATTTCGATTATGAAATTTGGCAAATGGATGTCAAGACAACATTTCTAAATGGGAATCTTGACGAGTGCATCTATATGATGCAACCAGACGAGTTCATTGTAAAGGGCAAAGAACACATGTTGTGCAAGCTTAAGAAGTCCATTTATGGACTTAAGCAGGCATCTAGGTCTTGGAATATCCGCTTTGATCAAGCAATCAAGTCTTTTCGTTTTGATCAATGTGCGGATGATTCTTGTGTGTACAAGAAACATGATGGTAGAGTGGTGGTGTTCTTAGTACTATATGTGGATGATATCTTGCTAATCGGAAACGATGTGGGGGAATTATCTTCTGTAAGGGTATGGTTGTCCAGTCAATTCGATATAAAGGACTTTGGAGAAGCCAGTCACATCCTAGGGATCAAGCTTATGACAGATCGTAAGAATAGGGTGTTGGGCTTGTCACAAGGCACTTATATTGACAATATTCTTGCAAGGTTTAACATGCAAGATTCCAAGATGGGATATATGTTTACCCTAGGAGGTAGAGCCATTAGTTGGAGTGAGGTGTGTCACTTCATGATTTTGAGTCTAAGTGGGAGATTGTTAGGGATGTATACTAAAAGCCATGCTTTATGTAGTTAATTTATCATTTTTAATAAAATCAGTTGTTCCATTTTTATGAGAATCTGTGTGGGCAATGTTTGTATTATATTATTTATTTAATATTATGCATGTGTGTCTCTCATTCTATATAGTAGGTGGTTTGGTGTGTAGAGTTCGACTTACACACGGAAGATCAGGCCATCAGATATTATAGAATGTAAGATTTTGGCCTTATTGACTTCTTATGGTCCCTATCGTAGCCTATATATATGCTGCCTTGGCTCTTCTCTCAGGTTGCATGATTTCACATTCTAAGCTTCCCTTGACCTCCTAGCTTTCTTCTAGAAGGGTTTCCACCAAACCTTAGTCTTTGTGAGCATTCAAGAGACATATGAGTGAAGATTACTAGCTTCGGACAACGCTCACTTAAAGAACTTTGGACTGCTCGATACTGATCAAAAGTTGCTAAATTTTTTACACGACGTTCCTGACGTCGAGACGGAGCTGCTGTAAAAAATTCAAGTAAATCGGAGATCGTTTAGTCCTCCTGACGAACACATCTTTATCGGATCGATCAATGTGATCGGGATTGAATCGTCACAGGCTAAGTGATCCAAATTAATGAATAAATTCATATCTCATTCTTGTTCACATTCATGCATTCATTCATACATGTTAATATTCATAAGTAGGACTTATCTCTAGTCTAAGATGTATCTAAATTGAACATGACTTAGGATTAATGATTTTTTATATTATACCTTGTCTAAGGCATGTGTACTAACCTTTGTTTTGTAACGCATTTGAGGTACAATTCCTCAACTCTTCTCTAGTTTAATTATACTATTTGATTTTTATTAATTTTCGATTCCATGTGCGAGACCTTAGCCTAGGTTTTGCCTTATGTGTATATATGTGAATTAGAGACCTTTTCTTAGGCTTTGTATTTTGTGTATGCATTGCACGTTTCCATTTCGCGGCTGGATCCCGGGTAAGTTCTCTAGTTCCTTTATGGCATGTCATGTTGCTTGCTACTTGAATTACGTGGCTTATGAATGATATTTTGTCATTAGCAATTTTACACCATTTCCAACATGCTTGTGTAATGTATATGTACATATGTATTAATTGAGGGCATGCTTAGATTATTAATTTGATTAAAGAGGATGTTGAGTAGAGGCCTATCGAGAGATAGGATGAAAGGGGTGTTTTAGTCCACCGGGCTCCTTCCCCTTTCATTCCATAATCCCCGGACCCAGTTTATCTTTGGTTTCGCAAAAGATCAGTTTGCTTTAAAATGGTTTCTTAATTTTCCTTTTTAAAAATTAAGGGGCGCCTCATTTGTTTTTGAATTTGGAATTTAAAAAAAGGTTTTAAAAAAACAAAAGTGGGCCCAAATGCCGGTATCCACAAACCCACACCAACAATCACCCAAAACATTCTTTTAAAGAAGTTTGTACTGATGATTCCATGATCAACTACATCCGATGGGGAGGATGACACTAGAGCCATCACACAAAATTAATCATATCATCTACAAACCAGTGATGGAGACCATGGGATTTATACTTGATAAACTCCCTCTCCCACTTAGAATTTTAAAAAAATTGAGGGTTATAATTTTTTTTTAGAAAAACTTTTAATTTTATTAATAAAAATAATGGAATACTTGACAAGGATTAATTCATCCTTACTTGTGAAACCCACATGTGTAGATAATAAAATTATTCTATTCTCATGATTTTAGAAAATAAGTACATATGTTTTCAAATTATGGAATTAGTTTATTTCTAAATACACATGTAGTTGTCCATCATTTTAAATTAATATAAATTAAACATGCAGCAAAACATCTGAAATAGGTCTAGGAATAATTATCCATGTTGTCCTATTCATTAAACATGAAATAATAATAATCATTCAATCACACATAAATAAGGAAACCACAGTAAAATAGGAATCCCACTATTATGGTCAAGCTGCAATTCTTGTGAAGAAATCTTCATTGAACCCGATTAGCTCTATGTCACCACTATGCACGGGGGTCGAGCTGCCCGGTCAGCTCGCGGGGATTGAGCTGCCCGGTCAACTCGCGGGGGTCGAGGGGCAGCGCCCCCCGTGGGGTTTCCGGGACAGCGCCCCGGAAGCTAAATCCGATTTACCATCAGCAACTGCCTTCCAGAACTGTTTTCTGAAACAGCCTT
This sequence comes from Hydrangea macrophylla, assembly GCA_033977485.1. Lineage (NCBI taxonomy): Eukaryota > Viridiplantae > Streptophyta > Magnoliopsida > Cornales > Hydrangeaceae > Hydrangea > Hydrangea macrophylla. The sequence continues at coordinate 2,628,040 of CM066992.1, forward strand.
CAGAAATTGCCTCCAGATTGCTTTCTGAAACTGCTTGTAAATTGTCTTCACGAACTGTCTTCACACCTTTACTTGAGATTTATTACACAAACCCTATGCCTCCATAAAGGAGTTCACATGCTATATTAAAACATCAAAATTAACCACGGATAAAACCATCGTGGGATCCAATCACACAAAATCAGTGACCATATATAATAGTGGAATAAGAACGCTGCAAAACAAGGGTTAGCACAGTTCTACGTTCTATCCATCCATCAAAACAAGCATAAGATCTGTTTTATTGGACAACATGGTTACGTCCAACCCATACGCAGAATCAACGTTGCTCTGATACCACTGTTAGGAAACTGCGTACCCAGATTCCGTTGACAGTGCGTATAAGTTGGTACTGCAAAAACAATTACGTGAAAACTACAATAACCCTACAAGGGCGGAAACTAGGGTTACCTTGAATTGCAAAAACGGATTGCTGTAGTAGACGAATCAACAACACGGGCTCGATAACAGCTCACGATCTTCTACCGTATTCCTTTACTGCCAGAATATCGAACTGAGTGTGGGCTCTTTCGAAATCCTTTATGTTTTCTGCTCTTCCCTCTTTACGTTCTATTTTCTAATCCCAGTTATAACACTCTCTTTGATTGCTGTGACGATTCAATCCCGATCACATTGATCGATCCGACAAAGATGTGTTCGTCAGGAGGACTAAACGATCTCCGATTTACTTGAATTTTTTACAGCAGCTCCGTCTCGACGTCAGGAACGTCGTGTAAAAAATTTAGCAACTTTTGATCAGTATCGAGCAGTCCAAAGTTCTTTAAGTGAGCGTTGTCCGAAGCTAGTAATCTTCACTCATATGTCTCTTGAATGCTCACAAAGACTAAGGTTTGGTGGAAACCCTTCTAGAAGAAAGCTAGGAGGTCAAGGGAAGCTTAGAATGTGAAATCATGCAACCTGAGAGAAGAGCCAAGGCAGCATATATATAGGCTACGATAGGGACCATAAGAAGTCAATAAGGCCAAAATTTTACATTCTATAATATCTGATGGCCTGATCTTCCGTGTGTAAGTCGAACTCTACAAACCAAACCACCTACTATATAGAATGAGAGACACACATGCATAATATTAAATAAATAATATAATACAAACATTGCCCACACAGATTCTCATAAAAATGGAACAACTGATTTTATTAAAAATGATAAATTAACTACATAAAGCATAGCTTTTAGTATACATCCCTAACAATCTCCCACTTAGACTCAAAATCATGAAGTGACACACCTCACTCCAACTAATGGCTCTACCTCCAATCAAGTCTGGGATCTTGTAGAACCACCCAATGAAATAAAACCCATTGGATGTAAGTGGATCTATAAGAAGAAGAGAGGAGCAGACGGTAAGGTGGAAACCTTTAAAGCAAGGCTTGTTGCAAAAGGGTTCACTCAAAAGGAGGGAATCGATTATGAGGAAACCTTTTCGTCGGTGGCCATGCTAAAGTCTATCCGGATTCTCTTATCCATTGCTGCACATTTCGATTATGAAATTTGGCAAATGGATGTCAAGACAGCATTTCTAAATGGGAATCTTGACGAGTGCATCTATATGATGCCACCAGACTGGTTCATTGCAAAGGGCCAAGAACACATGTTGTGCAAGCTTAAGAAGTCCATTTATGGACTTAAGCAGGAATCTAGGTCTTGGAATATCCACTTTGATCAAGCAATCAAGTCTTTTGGTTTTGATCAATGTGCGGATGAATCTTGTGTGTACAAGAAACATGATGGAAGAGTGGTGGTGTTCTTAGTACTATATGTGGATGATATCTTGCTAATCGGAAACGATGTGGGGGCATTATCTTCTGTAAGGGTATGGTTGTCCAGTCAATTCGATATAAAGGACTTGGGAGAAGCCGGTCACTTCCTAGGGATCAAGCTTATGAGAGATCGCAAGAATAGGATGTTGGGCTTGTCACAAGGCACTTATATTGACAATATTCTTGCAAGGTTTAACATGCAAGATTCCAAGATGGGATTCCTTCCCTTTAGACACGGAATTACTCTATCTAAGGGTCAGTGTCCTAAGACACTTGATGAGATAGAGAAGATGAAGGCAGTTCCTTATGCCTCGGCAATAGGAAGCCTAATGTATGCTATGCTATGTACTAGACCTGACATCTGCTTTGCTGTTGGCATGGTTAGTAGATATCAGTCTAATCTAGGGAAAGAACATTGGACTGCGGTGAAAAATATTTTCAAGTACCTGAAAAGGACTCGAGACTATATGTTAGTTTACCAAGCAGACAGTCTTGTACCCATTGGGTACACAGATTCTGATTTCATGTCAGATAGGGATTCCAAAAAGTCTACCTCAGGATATATGTTTACCCTAGGAGGTAGAGCCATTAGTTGGAGTGAGGTGTGTCACTTCATGGCTTTGAGTCTAAGTGGGAGATTGTTAGGGATGTATACTAAAAGCCATGCTTTATGTAGTTAATTTATCATTTTTAATAAAATTAGTTGTTCCATTTTTATGAGAATCTGTGTGGGCAATGTTTGTATTATATTATTTATTTAATATTATGCATGTGTGTCTCTCATTCTATATAGTAGGTGGTTTGGTGTGTAGAGTTCGGCTTACACACGGAAGATCAGGCCATCATATATTATAGAATGTAAGATTTTGGTTTACAGTCTTAGATGGGATTGGACACACCATCGGTAGGACTGCAGCATGGTGTTGTAGTAGGTTTGTCTTGCCTACGGAAAACTGTATAGTTTCAACTCACTATATATGCTGGTACACTTTGTGTATTAATCGGGACTGACTCGGGGTAATTATCTTTATACTGACTTATAAGATAATTAATACCTCATGGCTATTATGAGTGCTTTTGCTCTAAATCCTAAGTTAATTTGTAGACACGTACATTTGATATTTACACTTTGATCCCTAAAAGAGTGAGATCCTTAACTGGGTCAATATCTCATTGGATTGGGTGACAATATTAATTGTATTATGGATATTAATTAATGATGGAATCCATGTCTCAATTTTGGGAGTGATGATATCCCCTTGAGAAAGCTTATAAGTTTTGATTATGTCAAACCCTGCAGGTGGATTTTGTATCCGACATATCAGATAAGTTAAGTAGAGGATCTCAAGGAATTTTAAGAGATTAATTAAATATGATTGTTAGTAATTATATTTAATTAATGGATATTTATAATCTTAACATGGGGAGATAATAAGCATTTAATAACATGGAGCTCAAAATATATTTTTGAGATAAGGGTAGGAGTGCAATTAAAATTCTTTAGTGGTATGAATTATAATTTATGGAAATAGGAATCTGATTCAATTCGAATTAGGGTTTCCTAATTCCATAGGGAAGCCTATTCCTTATTGACTTCTTATGGTCCCTATCGTAGCCTATATATATGCTGCCTTGGCTCTTCTCTCAGGTTGCATGATTTCACATTCTAAGCTTCCATTGACCTCCTAGCTTTCTTCTAGAAGGGTTTCCACTAAACCTTAGTCTCTGTGATCATTCAAGAGACATAGGAGTGAAGATCGCTAGTGTCGGACAATGCTCAATTAAAGAACTTCGGACTTCTCGATACCGATCGAAAGTTGCTGAATATTTTACACGACGTTCCTGACGTCGAGACGGAGATGCTGTAAAAAATTCAAGTAAATCGGAGATCGTTTAGTCCTCCTGACGAACACATCTTTGTCGGATCAATGTGATCGGGATTGAATCGTCACAACAATCAAAGAGAGTGTTATAACTCGGATTAGAAAATAGAACGTAAAGAGGGAAGAGCAGAAAACATAAAGGATTTCGAAAGAGCCCACACTCAGTTCGATATTCTGGCAGCAAAGGAATACGGTAGAAGATCGTGAGCTGTTATCAAGCCCGTGTTGTCGATTCGTCTACTACAGCAATCCGTTTTTGCAGTTCAAGGTAACCCTAGTTTCCGCCCTTGTAGGGTTATTGTAGTTTTCACGTAATTTTTTTTTGCAGTACCAACTTATACGCACTGTCAACGGATTCTGGGAACGCAGTTTCCTAACAGGAATGACATGGGGTCCTCATTGGCCAACTACTATATCCCGTGGAGGGGACCGACTGACTTTGATCAAAGATTGTAAAATAATGTAATAACCTGCATTTTCTTGCATTGTCATATTTAAAATTAAATATACATTGTCTGCCTTTATTTAAATTTCAATTCTTATGTGTAAGATTTATTTCTTGACTGATCTCATAATTGAAATTACTTTTGGGGTCAAAATGCGATTTTTATAAAATTTGGCAATACCTGTGTTGAATTTCAAATCTGTATTTCCAAAACGGTGAAAATAAATTCTTTTAACTCAAACTGAATTTTATAAAACCGGAAAATTGTTTCTTTCAATAAAATGAATTTTCTGTATTTTTGTGATGAACACCGTGTCACGAAAATACCAGTTTAAGTTTAAAACTGTCCGCGTGGTGCTAAACTTCCATAGATTTTGGAAGTGACTGATTGGACAATTGCTTTATATACAATTAATGTTGCTAATGATTTTCCTTAGGCCTTGTTTGGCAATGCTTGTAGTATGTGTGTTTTCCTAATGCCATAAGCTTAAATTTCCAAACACACCTTGACCCCTATCGATCTACACTACCCTTTCAATATTAGTGGAGCTATATGTGCATCAGTGTATGTTTACATCATCTTGCATATTCCTTATAAACTACCAATTAATTAGAAGTTAGTGGTTAATGATTAGATTGTTAGGCCATTGTCTCCAAGTGGAGGCTTGGTTATTTATACACTAATCTTTGGAGCTATATGTGCATCAGTATATGTTTACATCATCTTCCATATTCCTTATAAACTACCAATTGATTAGAAAGTTAGTGGTTAATGAGTGGATTGTTAGGCCATTGTCTCCAAGTGGAAGCTTAATTATTTAAACACTCACCTACTCTCTCAAACACACACATTCTGCACTTCTAGCACAGAGAGCTTGAGAGAGTCACACAGAGAGATAAGAGAGTGCAGAGAGTTCATAATTTCATAATTTGAAGAGCTCAATCCTCCATAGCCAAAGCTTGAAATTGGAAATTCGTAATTCTTGTTCTTGTATTTCTTTCTCAACAACTTCTTCAATCTATATCACAGTGAGTATTCTAAACTCACTTGGAATGTAATCTCATATTTATTTACTGTTAGTTTAGTCTAATTTGAAGAACACCATTGTTAATTTTCGTATGAAAGCTTGAAGCTCAAAAATGGTAATTTTTCAAACTTAACCAAAATCAATTCTGTGAATTGGGAATGAAAGATTTTAGTCCCAATAAGTTGTGGTTCAAATACTACTGCTTAATTCATCCGTATCGCGACGTACCATTGATTTAAAGTTTTGTCACCTCTCGGTTTTACGTGAAATCCGAGAGCTACGATTGACATTTTTCAGCACTGACGACTTTTAGTAAAACGGCCATAACTTCCTCTAGGAAACTCGAAAACGCGCACAGTTTGAAGCGTTGGAAACTAGACTCAAAGACCTTTCTGTTGATATGTATTTCATGTATACAAATTATAACTCATTTTTGAGGGCATTACTTCAAAGTAGACCCACTTGTGTTCTAATAGCAATAAAAGCATGTTAAAGCATTCTTTGATGAATTCACCGGTTGTTTAATATAAGATTTAATTTCTTCTCGTACATCCATGGTTATCGTTCCCAGTACTTTATATTTCTGTATTAAGTCACATATCATTCATGTGGAGTCAGTTGTACATGCATGGTGAGTGTTGGTCAGTATGGAAAAGAGTAATGGACAGTGTGGTATAGTGAGTGCGGTTGAGATTGTGTTGTGGACACTCCCTGGTAAGTGAGTACCAAAGTGTGTTGTGATTGAGATTGCGGCGAGGGTGTCTTTGAAATGCGACTGTGGCAAAATTTGACACTCCCTGACGACCATGGTAGCGTCAAAGTGTGTGAAGCCGAACTTGGACATTCCCTGGCACCCATGGTAGTGCTAAAGTGTGGGCTACGGACACTCCCGGATACCCGAGTCTGGATACTGCGTGAGGGTTCCTCCGGTATTTTCATGGCGGATTAGGTATTAAAGTGTGAGGCATTGGACACTCCCTGGTACCCCGGACCAAAGTGTGAGGGAAACTGGACATTCCCTGGCACCCCTGTGCTAAAGTGTGGCTATCGGAGTATTTCAAAGATACTGGTGTGTGATAGTGGATTGTTGGGTTTTGTCGAAAGAAAAGAGTCGGTAAGATGAGTTTGGTGCATTGTTTTCATACACGGTCACATATATGTGAATTATAGCTTTCAAATGATATTGTTGTTGTTTTCTAAAATGAACTCTTTACTCTAATGTAAACTCATTGAATTAAATGGGAATTTGAAAATGGTAAATGAGTATGTTTTACATTCAAAGTTATGTTTTTAATACTCACCAGCTTCTTGCAGCTGACGGCGTTGATGCGTCCTAGACATTCGTGTTCAGGCTTTTCAGGTTACAATCAGGAAGAACCTTATGACTACGCTAATTGAGAACAATTGCTGGGAAGAGAATTTACTTTTATATGCTTTAAGTTTATGTGCTTTAAGTTATGAATTAGTTTTGTAATAAGGATGACTGTAATAGATGACAAGTTATTATTTGTTTCAAGGCGGCCTGTGCCTTTAGATGACCCGTGCTGTAATATTTATTAAGTTAGAAAAATTTTATAAGCCTTGATTGCTCTACTCTGATTAATGGTTTTATGTTGTTCGACGTTTGGGACGGAATCGATCCTTCAAACTATCGCGACCTACGGGTCCATAAAGGAAATTAAACGCTTTCCATATTTATGCTACGTCGGGGCGTGACAGGATTTAGTGGTATCAGAGCCATGTTTCCTAGATTGACCAGGCTCAGTTATTCACACCACAGATTAGTGACACAGGTTACCCTTCAGTTTTACTAAGCTATACAACCAAGTTTCTCTAAGAATAGTCTGATTTACCAAGCTCATATTTACCGAACAACCAAGTTCCAGTTTTAGTTTAGTACGGATTATCCTTAGTTTAGAAACTAAGTTCTAGGTTGGTTTCGTCATAGAGATGATTACACGATTGTCTTGTCACATCGCCAAGAATGATAGCAGTCGCCATATATCTTCAGACGTATCCATTTAGGATTAGCCGAGATGGCCATAACTTATGATGCCCCTACAGACAGATAGTAGCCGAGTTTCTAAGAAGTTAAAGCATACCATAGCCTTCATAAATAGCTTAGGCACTGACAAACTTCCAGAGTCGAATCTCGGAACAGTCAGCATGGCCCACAGCCCAGAGTATGGAGAATAAGAATACGACCTCTTTGCTATTAGACAGCCCTAGTTCGAATGCGTGTTTGGTGTATTATGTGTACTTGATATATATTGCACATTTGGATTTTATTATATGCTTATGTTATCATACGAGTATGTGATATAGTGATATTTACTCTTTTGGATGTTGTCACTATTTCAACTGTTTTATGTTACTGCTTCATGCATGTTCCTCATTCTGTTATCATTATCATGCATTAAGAATGGCTGGGAGACCGAGGAGGAATCAGAATTTGATTGAGGGGGCACCCGAGGCTGCCGATTCTACGGGAATGTTCGAAGCTTTTGTCAGACGTTTGGAAAGAATCAGTAATACGAATGACAACCGCCGAGACCGCCAAAATGGAGACAAACTGCTGGAGAGATTCCGTGCGCTCAGACCCAAGCAGTTTGCAGGTACCGTGGAACCCTGGAAAGCGGAACAGTGGTTAAGACAGATGGACCGCATGTTCGAAGCTGTCCAATGCAACGAGATGGATAAGAGGAGATTGGCTACATTTCAATTGACCGACGCCGCTGCAGATTGGTGGGATTCGGTCATAGCCACTATCGGGAACACAACCGCTACAGGAATGACGTGGACTACGTTCAAAGGGAGATTCCTGGAAAAGTACTTCCCGGCTACGAAGAGGCACAGAAGAGAGAAGGAATTCATGGATCTGACGCAAGGAACCAAGTCGGTGCAAGAATACACTACTCAGTTCGAGAGGCTGTCTCGGTTTGCTCCTCATATAGTTGATACTGAAGAGAAGAAGATCCGTAAATATAACCAAGGGTTGGCACCGCAGATTCATCGCCTGACTCTCGGCCACATAGACAAGTCGTTTGAAGGACTAGTCGGCCTGGCTACCGATCTGGAAGAAGATGCTCGAGTAAACCGTAAACAATTTGAATTCTGACCGCCTCAGAGGGGTAATTTTGGGAATAGACCACCAATGAATCGTACCCAAGGGCAGAAGAGGAATTTTGATGGGAGCAAGAAGGCACAAGCTATTACCTATCCGACTGAACCCCGAGTAGGAGAAGGAAGTAGTAGTGGAAAATGCTTCAACTGTGGCAACCCTGGTCATCTGGCTCGAGATTGCAAGGCACCAACGAGTGCTACTCAGCAAAGGATAGTCTGCTTCAACTGTGGTGAACCAGGTCACATCAGCAGGTTCTGCACTGCTCCTAAGCAAGTGACTTATGGACAACAGGGTCAGACCCGCTTGAATGCTGTTATTCCTGATGCCGCTGGATATGATGGAACTGTATATGAAGAAGGAGATTATGGAGAAGCTCAACCTGATCAGCAAGCAGTGGAAGGTACATTGACTCTGTTTAACTTCCATGTTAAAGTGTTATTTGATACGGGTGCTGCTCTATCATTCATATCTGTTAATACAATTTGGAGATTGGGTATCTTACCTCATCACTTAGAGAAAGCTTTGAAGGCTACATCACCATTAGGAGCTGCGGTCAGATTAGGACATGTGTGCAAGGATTGTTCTCTACGGATAGGAGACCGTGAAATCTCTGCAAGGTTGATCGTCCTATCGATGAAGGAGTTCGACATAATCCTAGGAATGGATTGGCTCTCTCAGAATCAAGTGAAGTTGGATTGTGCGAGGAAGAGAATTACATTCTCCGACAATGAGAATCAACCCTTTGATTTTCAATGTAACCCTTCGGGAGATATGTTCCTCACCAGATGTTTAGCCAACATCGAAGTCGTCAGTACAGAGGTGACAGCTTCATCTATACCTGTAGTCAAGGACTTCGAAGAAGTATTTCAAGATATTTCTGGATTACCGCCCGAGAGAAGTATAGAGTTCTGTATTGAGCTTCTACCGGGTACCGTACCGATCACCAAGGTTCCCTACAGAATGGCCCCCACCGAACTATTGGAATTGAAGGAACAAGTACAAGAGCTCGAGAACCTAGGTTTTGTACGTCCAAGTACATCGCCTTGGGGAGCACCGGTGTTATTCGTGAAGAAGAAGGACGGAACACTCAGACTGTGTATCGACTACAGAGAATTGAACCGCGTGACTATCAAGAATAAGTATCCCTTGCGTCGAATCGACGATTTATTTGATCAACTACAAGGAGCTACGACATTTTCCAAGATAGACCTTAGGTCGGGATATCATCAGTTGAGGGTACGAAAGGAAGACATACCTAAGACTGATTTCAGAACCCGATATGGTCATTATGAATTTCTGGTGATGTCATTTGGAATGACGAACGCCCCGGCAGTGTTTATGGATCTGATGAACAGAGTGTTCAAGCCTTATCTAGATCAGTTTGTCATCATCTTTATTGATGATATTTTGATCTATTCTAAGTCAGGAGAAGAGCACGAGCAACATCTACGGATTGCGATGCAAACGCTTAAGGACCACCAGTTGTATGCCAAATTCAGTAAGTGTGAGTTCTGGTTGCAAGAAGTGAAATTTGGGACACAAGGTATCATCTCAAGGAATTTCGGTGGATTCATCCAAGACAGATGCTGTGTCAAACTGGGTTAGGCCGAGCAACCCTACAGAAGTTCGGAGTTTTCTTGGACTCGCAGGCTACTACAGAAGATTTGTTGAGGGATTCTCCAAGATAGCTGCACCTTTGACTGGGTTGACGAAGAAGAATTTGAAGTTCGAGTGGACAGAGAAGCATGAGCGAGCCTTTCTAGAGTTGAAAGAGAGACTCACTACCGCACCAGTACTAGCAATACCCAAGCCTGATGAGAAGTTCACTATCTTTAGTGACGCGTCATATCAGGGATTAGGGTGTGTACTTATGCAAGATGGTAGAGTTATCGCTTACGGATCCAGACAGCTGAAGGCGAATGAGTTGAATTATCCCATTCATGATTTGGAGTTGGCGGAAGTGGTATTCGCACTCAAGATTTGTAGACATTATCTCTACGGTGAGAAGTTTGATTTGTTCTCCGATCACAAGAGCCTGAAATATTTGTTTACACAGAAAGAGTTGAACATGAGGCAACGCAGATGGATGGAGTTGATCAAAGATTACGACTTCACGTTGGAATACCACCCTGGTAAAGCTAATGTGGTTGCTGATGCTTTGAGTTGGCAGAATCGGGAGACAATCGCCTCCTTAATGGTTAGAGAATGGCGAGCATTGGAGACGTTGGCGGAGTTCGATGTACAGAGTGCTGAAAGAGGAGAAGGACAACTTTTTGGATGTCTTATCCTACAGCCTGTTCTTATCGACCGCATTATTGGAGCTCAGGAAAAAGATGAGAAGTTTCAATCATGGTTTGCGAAGATGTAAGAAAAGGACCCGACAGAATAGAAGGTGGGAATCGATGGAGGGTATCATTGCAGGAATAGATTATGTGTGCCGGATGTTGGAGAGCTTAGAAAGGATATCCTGGAAGAAGCACATAAGTCAAGATATACAGTTCACCCGGGAGGGACGAAGATGTATAAAGATTTGAGGAGAAATTTCTGGTGGGAAGGTATGAAGAAGGATGTGGCTGAATTTGTATCCAAGTGTTTGACGTGTCAGCAAGTCAAAGCCGAACATCAGAGACCGTCAGGATTGTTGCAACCGCTACCTATTCCTGGTTGGAAATGGGAGCACATTACGATTGATTTTGTTGTAGGATTGCCTCGATCACAGCAGAATCATGACGCTATTTGGGTAATTGTGGATCGATTGGTGAAGTCGGCTCATTTTTTCGCTTACAGTATGACATACCCGGTGGAAAAGATGAGCCGGATGTACATACAACAAGTTGTGCGACTTCACGGTGCACCTGTGTCGATTGTGTCAGACCTTGACGCGCGTTTTACTTCTGGATTTTGGGAAAGTCTGCAAGAAGCTATGGGAACTTCGCTCAAGATGAGTACTGCTTTTCACCCTCAGACAGATGGACAAATCGAGCGTAATAATCAGATAATGGAGGATATGCTTAGGGCTTGTGTTATCGATTTTGAAGGATCTTGGGAGACACACTTGCCGTTGGTTGAATTTGCTTATAACAATAGTTATCACGCGAGTATCGGTATGGCTCCGTTCGAAGCACTGTACGGACGGCCATGTCGTTCTCCGTTGTGTTGGGCAGAGGTTGGTGACACGGAGTTGTTGGGACCGGATTTGGTTAGAGAAACCAACGAGAAGATTTCTTGGTCAAGGAAAGAATGAGAACCGCTCAGAGCAGGTATAAGAGTTATGCTGATCAACGCCGAAAAGATCTGGAGTTTAGTGTTGGAGATCACGTACTCCTTAAGGTTTCACCGACCCGAGGAGTGGTACGTTTTGGTCTCAAAAGAGGGAAACTAGCTCCGAGATTCATCGGACCATTCGAGATTTTGGAACGTGTCGGGAAAGTGGCCTATCAACTGGTGCTACCACCAAAGATGTCTGGGGTTCACAATGTATTCCATGTGAGTATGCTAAGAAAGTACATACGAGACCCCTCGCACGTGGTTAATTATGACGATATTGAGACGAGTCATAACGTTTCTTGCAAGGAGAGACCTGTGAAGATTCTAGATCAGAGTATCAAGAAGTTGAGAAATAAGGGAATTCCGTTGGTGAAGGATCAGTGGAATCACCGTGACGAGAATGAAGCCTCGTGGGAAGTTGAAGCTGATATGAGGAAGAAGTACCCGGAGTTGTTTCATGACTAGTTAGTCTTGATTTCGGGGACGAAATCCTGTTTAAGGGAGGAAGGGTGTAATAACCTGCATTTTCTTGCATTGTCATATTTAAAATTAAATATACATTGTCTGCCTTTATTTAAATTTCAATTCTTATGTGTAAGATTTATTTCTTGACTGATCTCATAATTGAAATTACTTTTGGGGTCAAAATGCGATTTTTATAAAATTTGGCAATACCTGTGTTAAATTTCAAATCTGTATTTCCAAAACGGTGAAAATAAATTCTTTTAACTCAAACTGAATTTTATAAAACCGGAAAATTGTTTCTTTCAATAAAATGAATTTTCTGTATTTTTGTGATGAACACCGTGTCACGAAAATACCAGTTTAAGTTTAAAACTGTCCGCGTGGTGCTAAACTTCCATAGATTTTGGAAGTGACTGATTGGACAATTGCTTTATATACAATTAATGTTGCTAATGATTTTCCTTAGGCCTTGTTTGGCAATGCTTGTAGTATGTGTGTTTTCCTAATGCCATAAGCTTAAATTTCCAAACACACCTTGACCCCTATCGATCTACACTACCCTTTCAATATTAGTGGAGCTATATGTGCATCAGTGTATGTTTACATCATCTTGCATATTCCTTATAAACTACCAATTAATTAGAAGTTAGTGGTTAATGATTAGATTGTTAGGCCATTGTCTCCAAGTGGAGGCTTGGTTATTTATACACTAATCTGTGGAGCTATATGTGCATCCGTATATGTTTACATCATCTTGCATATTCCTTATAAACTACCAATTGATTAGAAAGTTAGTGGTTAATGAGTGGATTGTTAGGCCATTGTCTCCAAGTGGAAGCCTAATTATTTAAACACTCACCTACTCTCTCAAACACACACATTCTGCACTTCTAGCACAGAGAGCTTGAGAGAGTCACACAGAGAGATAAGAGAGTGCAGAGAGTTCATAATTTCAGAATTTGAAGAGCTCAATCCTCCATAGCCAAAGCTTGAAATTGGAAATTCGTAATTCTTGTTCTTGTATTTCTTTCTCAACAACTTCTTCAATCTATATCACAGTGAGTATTCTAAACTCACTTGGAATGTAATCTCATATTTATTTACTGTTAGTTTAGTCTAATTTGAAGAACACCATTGTTAATTTTCGTATGAAAGCTTGAAGCTCAAAAATGGTAATTTTTCAAACTTAACCAAAATCAATTCTGTGAATTGGGAATGAAAGATCTTAGTCCCAATAAGTTGTGGTTCGAATACTACGGCTTAATTCATCCGTATCGCGACGTACCATTGATTTAAAGTTTTGTCACCTCTCGGTTTTACGTGAAATTCGAGTGCTACGATTGACATTTTTCAGCACTGACGACTTTTAGTAAAACGGCCATAACTTCCTCTAGGAAACTCGAAAATGCGCACGGTTTGAAGGGTTGGAAACTAGACTCAAAGACCTTTCTGTTGATATGTAACTCATGTATACAAATTATAACTCATTTTTTAGGGCATTACTTCAAAGTAGACCCACTTGTGTTCTAATAGCGATAAAAGCATGTTAAAGCATTCTTTGATGAATTCACCGGTTGTTTAATATAAGATTTGATTTCTTCTCGTACATCCATGGTTATCATTCCCAGTACTTTATATTTCTGTATTAAGTCACATATCATTCATGTGGAGTCAGTTGTACATGCATGGTGAGTGTTGGTCAGTATGGAAAAGAGTAATGGACAGTGTGGTATAGTGAGTGCGGTTGAGATTGTGTTGTGGACACTCCCTGGTAAGTGAGTACCAAAGTGTGTTGTGATTGAGATTGCGGCGAGGGTGTCTTTGAAATGCGACGGTGGCAAAATTGGACACTCCCTGACGACCATGGTAGCGTCAAAGTGTGTGAAGCCGAACTTGGACATTCCCTGGCACCCATGGTAGTGCTAAAGTGTGGCCTACGGACACTCCCGGATACCCGAGTCTGGATACTGCGTGAGGGTTCCTCCGGTATTTTCATGGCGGATTAGGTATTAAAGTGTGAGGCATTGGACACTCCCTGGTACCCCGGACCAAAGTGTGAGGGAAACTGGACATTCCCTGGCACCCCTGTGCTAAAGTGTGGCTATCGGAGTATTTCAAAGATACTGGTGTGTGATAGTGGATTGTTGGGTTTTGTCGAGAGAAAAGAGTCGGTAAGATGAGTTTGGTGCATTGTTTTCATACACGGTCACATATATGTGAATTATAGCTTTCAAATGATATTGTTGTTGTTTTCTAAAATGAACTCTTTACTCTAATGTAAACTCATTGAATTAAATGGGAATTTGAAAATGGTAAATGAGTATGTTTTACATTCAAAGTTATGTTTTTAATACTCACCAGCTTCTTGAAGCTGACGGCGTTGATGCGTCCTGGACATTCGTGTGTCAGGCTTTTCAGGTTACAATCAGGAAGAACCTTATGACTACACTAATTGAGAATAATTGCTGGAAAGAGAATTTACTTTTATATGCTTTAAGTTTATGTGCTTTAAGTTATGAATTAGTTTTGTAATAAGGATGACTGTAATAGATGACAAGTTATTATTTGTTTCAAGGCGGCCTGTGCCTTTAGATGACCCGTGCTGTAATATTTATTAAGTTAGAAAAATTTTATAAGCCTTGATTGCTCTTCTCTGATTAATGGTTTTATGTTGTTCGACGTTTAGGACGGAATCGATCCTTCAAACTGTCGCGACCTACGGGTCCATAAAGGAAATTAAACGCTTTCCATATTTATGCTACGTCGGGGCGTGACAAATAACTTGTATTTAAGTAAAAGGTGGGAATGGCAATAGATCAGATAGTGTGATAAGAGTCCTGAAATAAAATACAACTAGTCGATACCCCGTGCTATGCATGGGCTGTACAATATACGAATCAATTGCCAAACAATATAACTCTAGATTTAACATCTAACTCCATCAACTAATGAGATTTCATTCAACCTTTGGTGGGTTATTAGGAATACAGAGATTTCATTGTAATTTCATTCTACTGATTGGTTAATAAGAGCAACCCTCAACGATAAAACAGAATGGCCCCGCGGGACCAAGTTGGTCTGTTATATGAGTGATCCAACTTCTCGCTACCATAGTATACCAAATTTACTAAAGCAATCAACAAAGAAAGGAGATCTCTATTGTCTTTTCTGAGAGCATCCGTATTTTTTATTTTTTATTTTTATACAATGGTTGTCCCCTAGATATGTGTTGAGAATTACAATTGGAATACAAACTTGAGAAGCATAGCATTTCTTGTGAGTGTATGCAATCAGATTTAAAAGACGAATGATATGTTGTTCCCCAAATTTGGTTCCAAATAGCTTGATAGTTCTACCACATGCTATATATGATAGCGAGTGTTGGTACCACATATCATTGCAATAAGTACAACTGAAAAAACAATTAGGAACTAAACTTGAGACTTAAATTTGAAAAGCATATACAATTACTCAATTTAAAATAGAATACCAGACCTATAAGCTTATACCAAATCCGCCCTTTGAACTCCACATTTCTTTTTTTGGGAAGAGCTTCACAAACAACATCTAGGAAAGTATTACATCTAACAACTACAGTTCTGCATTTTTTATACAGTTCAAATGGTTTAGTCTTACTTGTACCTTCTTTCTCCTGAACCAAAAGATTGCCACCATTGTCATTATCGAGGCCATCCCTACCATTCAAACAATTTTTCTCTTTCCGAGAAAGCTCTTTGAAGCATCCAGTCCATTTCTATTCCCACCTAAAACCAAATAATTCTCATTTCATTCACTTTTGTTCATCAATTCAAAACCCTGTTGCTAATCTGATCAATATAGAAAGAATGAGCAAGCACAATTTTCCAAGATATTTTCACAAGCTCAGAACAATCTGCTATTACAGAAAGGGGAAAAAAAATCTGTAATAACTCTAAAATTTCTAAATGTGTAAATAATTATTTTAATAATTATTTTCAGTTAGTAATATTATATTAGTGTGCATATGTAAGACACGTGTTTAAAAATTTTAAGTTTGGAGAACCCATGAATTAAATTGCTAGTAAGCATATTTAATTTGTTACTAATACCAGTAATATTTCCCCGATTGTTTTTGTATTAAAATTTCTAATGTTTCATTATTATTATGACATAACATTTTGAGCTTTAATTAAATTGTATGATAGATTATTTGTATGACTGAGTTACAATTTTTTTAGAATAACGAGTTTAGTGTCAGGTAGTGTTTCAGGGCCCACAAGTAAGTTAATTAGTGAATTTAACATGAAAATTGAGTACCCGGGGTATGAGTACCATATGGGTTAGCTATTTTAGTGGTTTGGATTGCATTATGGGCTCATATAGGTCTCTTTTGTGAGCCCACAAGAAGAAATACGGGATTCTTGTGTAGTCAAGTGTAAAGCAAATCAAAGTAGTACAAAGAATTCTTGATTCTGTGTCCTAAACTAAGCCACAGACCTTTCTTTACATAATGGAATTACAGTAAGTTTACAGCTGGTATTTACCAAATATAGAAGATTACAATCTGCTGGTATTTTTAGAAGAGTAAAATCTGTTATAATATTACAGCTAGTATTTACCAAAGATAGAAGATTACAATTGCTATTTTGGTATAGAATAATCTGGTGGATCTTGTGGTTGTCTGATACACCCCCGCAAGATGAAGGGCCGTGGACGGACCATTAGCTTGTCTCTCAATTTGTGAAAGCGAGTTGTAGAGTGGCCTTTGGTGAAGATGTCAGCAACTTGATCTTCAGTGCAAATATATCGAACATCTAACTCTTTTCGAACAACCTTTTCCCGAACATAGTGATAGTCAACTTCTAAATGTTTTGTTCGAGCATGAAAAATGGGGTTAGAGGCAAGATAGATGGAACTGATGTTGTCACACCAAATGAGCGGGGTCGGTAAAAAAATTTGAAGGTCTTTCAAGAGAGAGCATAGCCAAGAAATTTCTGCTGCTGTTTGAGCTAATTGACGATATTCTGACTCTGTACTTGACCGTGACACTGTGGCCTGCTTTTTAGCACTCCAAGATATGGGATTGTGTCCGAAATAAACACAATATCCACCAGTAGAGCGTCGATCAGCTGGACTCCCAGCATAATCGGCATCGGAATATGCTTCAAGGCTTAAGGAACCTGGTTGAAAGAATAAACCATGATCAGATGATCCCTTGATATAGCGCAAAATACGCTTAACAGTAGTCCAGTGAGTGGTTGTCGGACAATGCATGTACTGGCAAACTTGATTTACAGCATATGAAAGGTCTGGACGGGTTAAGGTTAAATATTGTAGGGCCCCAACTACACTACGATATTCAGTCGGATCAAGAAGAGGATCACCATCCGAAGGAGCCAGTTTCGTTCCAGTTGCAACAGGAGAGGAACACGGTTTAGCGTCAACCAAGTTAGTACGCTTAAGAAGATCGACAGCGTACTTTGTTTGAGTTAATGATAACCCGTTTGTAGTGTACATGGCTTCAAGACCCAAAAAGTAATGTAAGGGACCAAGATCCTTCATGGAGAATAACTTTCGTAATTCTATTATTATGTGGAAAAGATGGGTTTCACTATTGCTGGTGAGAAGAATATCATCCACATAGATTAATAACAAAATAGTGATGCCATGATGATGAAAGGTGAAAAGAGAATAATCAACCTTTGACCCGACAAATCCTAATTCTTCAAGATAATCAGAAAACTGTTGAAACCAAGCCCTGGGTGCCTGCTTTAAACCGTAGAGAGAACGGTGGAGCTTACAAACATGGTGGGGAAACAGCGGATCCTCAAAGCCCCGAGGTTGGAGCATGTAAACTTCTTCATTGAGATGGCCATGAAGAAAAGCATTTTGAACATCGAGTTGGCAGAGTGGCCATTTGTTATTGATAGCAAGGGCCAGGACTAGCCGAATAGTAGTATGTTTGACAACCGGACTGAAGGTTTCTGTGTAGTCAAGGCCCTCTTGTTGATGAAAACCATTGGCCACAAGTCGTGCCTTGTAGCGCTCAATAGAGCCGTCAGACTTCTTCTTAATCTTATACACCCACTTATTGGAGAGGATATTCATTGCTGGGGATGGTTGGACAAGAGACCAAGTCCCACATTTCTGAAGAGCATTGAATTCGACACCCATAGCTGATCGCCACTCTTGACTTTTGATCGCTTGAGTGAAGCGAGTGGGCTCAATTTGTTCTTGAGTAGAAGCAACAATGAGAGCATACTTAGGATTAGGCACCCGAATACCAGATTTGCCACGAGTAGTCATAGTATGAGTAGATAGCGTAGGCAATGTTGAAGGCGGTTCAAGAATTGTGGTTGGTCCCTCAACCGGAGGGGGGTACATAGGGTTAGTTGTGGAGCTAAGAGAAGGGGGTGATGAGTTGGGCAAGGGTGGTATCACGGGTTCAGGACTTGTGGTAATTGGTGGCACAGGTATGTTGGGAGAAATGATCAAAGGAGGGGATATCGGTGCCGACACAGAGGTAGTGTCCAATAGTGACTGGTATGGAAATGAAGATTCATTAAACATGACATGACGGGACAAGTAAACTCGGCCATTGTAAACATCTAAGCAACAATAACCTTGATGATTGAGAGAGTAACCCAAGAAAATGCATTGTTTGGATCGAAATTGAAGCTTATTTTGATTATATGGACGAAGGTAGGGAAAACAGGCACATCCAAATGCACGAAGAATAGTATAATCAGAGGGCGCCGTTGAAAAAGCTTTTCATATGGTGACATATACCCCAAAATTCGAGTTGGGAGACAATTTATAAGAAACACGGCCGTATTAAAGGCATCTACCCAATAGTCAGTGGGCATGCCGGCTTGAGCCAAAAGAGTGAGCCCAGTGTCAACAATATGTCTATGTTTACGCTTAGCGGTGCCATTTTGTTCTGGAGTGTGAGGACACGACAAGCGATGAGAGATGCCATGTTGAGATAAAAAACGCTGAAATTCATTGTTTTGGTGATCATTCCCATATTCACCTCCCCCATCAGTTTGTAATGATTTAATTTTACATGAAAAGAAATTTTCAACACGGGCCTTAAATTTGATAAAGTTAGATAGTGTCTCATGTTTGAAACGCATAGGAAAAATCCAACAATACTTGGAATAATCATCAACAAATAACAAGTAATACTTTGAACCTTTTATTGAAAGACATGGAGAAGACCAAACATCAGAATGTACTAGTTCCAAAGGAGAAGAAGAAATGGAGTCTGAAGCCTGGAATGGCAATCGAGAACTCTTTCCTAAGGGACATTTATCACAAAAGAAATTATTTGTTGATTTTCCTTGAAGGGGCAAATTCTGCTGAGACACGAGGCGCTGCAAAATTGGTTGTGCTGGATGACCTAAACGATGATGCCAAACATGAGGAGACACACGAACACGAACAAAGGCAAAAGGTTGACATGCTTTATTCTGAAGAGCACAAAGATTGATGGGATAAAGGCCATGGTCACTCTTGCCGCGGAAAAGCATCTTCCCCGTCAGTTTGTCCTTCACACAAAAGCCATCCGAGTCAAACAAAAAATAACAATCATTGTCACGAGAGAATTGGTTGACAGATAGTAAATTGGTAGAAACTGAAGGGCAATGTAAAATGTTATTCATTTGGAAAGGGGAAGAATTATGATGAAGTTGGGACGAACCAATATGGGAGATATGCAAACCTGAGCCATTGCCAACTGCTACGTGATCCTTGCCATGATATGCTTTATGAATAGATAAGTTTGCAAGGTCGGAGGTAATATGATTCGAGGCGCCACTATCGGTATACCAAGTTTGATCATCTGATCGAGTATGATGAGAAGCAACCATTGCTGCAAGTTGCTTGGTGGGCACCCTTCCTTCATAGGCACTGTCCATACGGTGATAGCAATTGATGGCCGAATGGCCAGGACGACCACAAATCTGACAAGGGGGGAAACGATTTTTAGAATGGATGTTAGGTGAAGCTGACAGTGTGCTGGAAGGGGACTTATCATGCTGACGGTTAGAGGAAAATGGTTGGGAATATGTGGTGTAGCGACCACGACCACGGCTACGACCACGGCCACGTCCACGGAAGGAAGTTCCGGATCTAGGAGCATAAAGAGCAGTGGCAGAGGACTCATGTATCGCTGCGTTGTGTTCTGTAAGACGCATTTTAGCACTTAGGAGAAGGCCAATTAAATCATCTAGTGAAATTGGAGTGTCACGCGCTTGAGCAGAGTTCACAGTAACTTCATATGCAGGACCAACATTATGCATGATCAAAGTAATCAAATCATCATCATCCACGTGTTTCCCAGCAAGGGCCAAGTTATCAGCCACATGAGTGATTTTATCAATGAAATCAGAAATAGAGAGATCACCTCTTTTAGTGTTCTGAAGTTGAATCTTCAATTGTAGAATACGAGTTCGAGATTGAGAGGCATATCGTTTCTTGAGAGATGACCATACAGAATAAGAAGTGGGCAAGCGAGCGACAGTGGATAAAATTGTTGGAGTCAAAGTTGCAGTGATCCAACTGAGAACAGTTTGATCATGTTGCTGCCATTCGGTGTATGCCGGATTAACTGTGGTGGAGAACTTTCCTTCCTTGTCCTTCAAAAACTGTTCTGGACATGGTTTTGTTCCATCGACAAAACCCATCAGGTTCTTGCTTCGAAGAACGGGCAGAAATTGAGCAAGCCATAATGTGTAATTGGTTCAATCAAGTTTGATCGAGAGCAGGTGGGAAAAATTGGAGAAGCTGGGTACTACGACCTCAGATGAAGATGAAGTCATTTGGTGGAGTAAAAAAAAAATGAATAAACCAGGACAGATTAAGTCGCAAGACAGACTCGCTTTGATACCATAAAGCAAATCAAAGTAGTACAAAGAATTCTTGATTCTGTGTCCTAAACTAAGCCACAGACCTTTCTTTATATAATGGAATTACAGTAAGTTTACAGCTGGTATTTACCAAAGATAGAAGATTACAATCTGCTGGTATTTTTAGAAGAGTAAAATCTGTTATAATATTACAGCTAGTATTTACCAAAGATAGAAGATTACAATTGCTATTTTGGTATAGAATAATCTGGTGGATCTTGTGGTTGTCTGATAAAGTGGTAGTAGTTTTATAAACCTAGTTAGGAGAGTATGATATCCATATATTATTAACCCTGGCCACCAAAAGAGAGAACAGACGTGTGTGTGTGTGTGTGAGAGAGAGAGAGAGAGAGAGAGAGAGACAGAGAAGGGGAAGAAGAAGAAGAAAGGAGAATGGTCTCGGGTTCGTGGGCACGTGGGGAATCGCGGAGCATTCGTGGGTGTCGATTTTTGATCAACTAGGTGAATTAAAATTTATATTTGGGTATATATATACACGTATGTATATGTATGTGCAAGAGAATCCAATTATTTCTTGTTAATTTTGTGGTTGGTGTTAAATTGTGTGTTGATCCCCATTCGTTATTATTGAATGATAAATACTTATTTTTTCTTCATGTGAGTTTATGAATGTGATCTCGGTGTATTTGGATATATCATGTGGATAGTTAATTTGATAAATACACAGAGGGGAATAATTTTGATAATGAATAAATAATAGAAAATTCGTTTTATTTTTTATTTTAACAGTGGTAGAAACTTTGAAAAATATTATAAAACCATGGCTTAGAATTATGGAATTCTGTTCGCGGAAGCCGGTAGGAAACACGATTCTCCACAACTTTCGTCTAATACAGTTTTTCCCGATTCTGCACCGTTTGGGCAGAAATTTACAATTTCAGTAGCAGTGAAAAATGTTTAAGAAAATACTTTACGATATGAGAATGTGAATTTTTATTATGTGTTTCTTGTAGACTAATATTGAATGTTGGGTTGAGGTTATTGTACATGAAATAAGTGACCTTATTTTGTGGTCATTTTGATAAAAAGGAGTAAATTCAATGCATTGAATAGTATATTGGGAATCTTGTAATTTGATTGGAAATTATTGAGGGAAGATTGTTATGAGCTAATTGATAAAACCCTTTTATTGTAAGAAATTGGAATGCATCTAAAGGTTAGAGATGTGATTAGAATATGATGAGACGGAACTATGTGATAAACATGAAATTCACAATTATTGGGATAATACAAACGATAAGTGATAATCGCAACATAATATCTTAGTGTTCACTACTCCCCGTTGTTGCGTTATTGTTTTTGGTAGCTCGCACTCTTTTGCCAGTGGCTTCGTGATCAAGCTGGCTTAAGACTTGTTGAGTGTACTTTTGCCAGTGGCTTCGTGATCAAGCTGGCCTAGGCCTTATGCTCGGCTTATATTGTATAGACGTCTAGGCATATTGACCGGCCTTCCGTTGTGTATACCTAGTTTGGTTGATACCCCAACCAAATTGGCACCGGAGTGGATGTTGGTAGTATGTCCGGGCACACACGGGATATATGTGTGGGATGTACCATGGAGGGTGGCCAAGTGGTGAAGCTAGGGAATGCAAAGATAAATTTAAGGCTAATAAGTAATGAATATGGATTATTTCATAAGACTGATAAGCGTGGAACAATGAATTCGACGCTTGAGTTAGAATGTGGATGGTTTGTATACGGAATTGTTTGCTTGGTTTGTGATCATTCAATTTGCAGGATGGTGGGCCCACTAATATTTTACAGGTTTGTCTCACCATAAGTAGATGGGTAAGTATGAAATCATAGTAGCTTTGGGTTTTGGGCAAGAAACTACTTGCCACCACATAAATGGAAACTACCTTTTTGTCCAAATATGTGTGTGGAACTACCTGTCTTGGCCCAATAGTGTTGTAATGTGGCTTGTAGTCTACGGGTTCAGGTTGGAGCCCTCAGATTTTATTATTTTTGTTTAACTCATACCAGTCATCACTACAAGAAAAAATGCTATTTATGTCACTTTTTAATTTTTTTTTATGTCACTTTTATTTCGTGTGACATAATTATTTCTCATATGTACTTTTTATGTCACTTTTTACGTAATTATGTCACTTTTTTAAAAAAGTGACATAAAAACTCTATTATTTATGTCATTTTTTTATAAAAGTGACATAAAAAATAACGCTTTTATGTCACTTTTTAAAAAAAGTGACATAAGTAATACGTAGTAAAGTTTATGTGAGAACGCGGTGGTAATTTTGTAAATAAAACAAATTTTTTTTATGTCGGTTTATGTAAAGCGACATAAAAGTGAAATGTTTTTGGCGGGCTCAATCCAATTAGTACATACGATCTAAGTTTTTTGTATTCACTCTAAACCATCTCTTCCTTCCCAAAACCTCTCCAATATACTTTCTCTGTTGCACCTCTTCCTCCACCACGTTGCCGCCGCCTGCTCCACGCCGCAACCGCCGCCGCCTGCTACATGCTGCAACCGCCGCCGCCTCCCCCTTCTCTCAGCCGCCACTGCATCCACCTCCTCTTAACCGTATCGCTGCTTTCTACTCCTCTCCAGGTTTCTCTCTCTCTCTCTCTTTCTCTCTCTCTCTATCTCTCTCTCTCTCTCTCTCAGAGCTACCAAAGCCTAGAACCTTATTAAGCTCCAACCCCCAAATCTCTATGTGTGTGTGTCTGTGTGTACATTAGGGATTGTATTTTCTGACCCCAAATGATCCGAAGCCCTAGAGATTTTGATTTGATTTGTTGTAGGTTTATGTTGGCTTGCAGATGTATTTGCTCGAGGTATTGCCCGATGAAACATCAGATTCTTTTTTCCCATCAATTTTTATCTCCATTTTTTATTTTGGTCCAAAAAACAAATACGAAGTGGGTTGAATGTCCTTTGCTTTCTTAATATTTTTTTAATCAGGTCTAATGGTTTTGGTATTTTTGGTTGTTTAATATCATTTGTAGGTAATGCAGTGCCATGATTGAGTCGTTGATTAAAGGTAATATAACTTTCTCAATTTTCTATCTAGGTTTGCTTAACTTTTCATAATATTGTCAATACCGATATAACTGATCAACTTTTAAAAGAAACAAAAAAATCCATATGCAAGCCAGAAAGTTTCTTCAGCCAGTCGTTTATTAAAAATTTGTATTTTTTTTTCTGAGCTATTGAAGATTTCTATTTACTGCTTTTTGTTAGAGAGGCTCTTTCTTATTTGCCAAGACCTTTGGTTGTTTTTAATTTATTGACAGCAATTAAGTGGAACATCAATTGAGTTATGCAGCTTGCAACGGAGGCATTGATTGAAACATTGTTAGTCTCCATGGTAAGATTCTGGAGAGAAACTGCGGTTATATGTATTTTCGTACCCATAGTGTGTTTCTTATTTTACTTTTTCTTTCGTGTTTTTCCCACTGCAAATCCCATGTTTTTACTTCCTCTCTTCTTATGTCTTAATAGAAGAATTGCCTTCAAGTCACAACTGGTTCTTTTTTGAACCCCACCCTATGGTGTATTTCTACCCCATCTTTGCATTAATTGTGTGAATTTTTTTTTTGGTTGTAATTTCAAAAAAGTTTAGGCTGAAATATAATTTTTGAAATGAAAATATGGAGTCCAGCCAAAAGCAAAAAAAAAGAAGAAGCAAAAGCCAAAGTCCTACCTACATTTCTATACTTCTAAATCTATTTCTTTACTTCTAAACTCCTTGGATTCAACACCCAAAATGTCAATGGAGGACACAATGTCAATCAGGTAAATTCTTGAACACTTAATCCCATTTTTCTACTATATTACACATAGATACGCATAGGAGTGGGTGTAAATATGTGATTTGTATATATGGGTTTGTGTTTGTAGGGGGTGGAAATATAATTGGGGGCCCATTTTAGTAGTATTGGGTGATATGGCCCCCCAATTTAATATCAAAAAAGGTTTTTGCATATTCATCTGCATCTACTTTTGTGTTTGTTTGATTTAAATTGGGTTTAGATTTATTTGTTATATGGTGTGGGTTCATCATACTTTTCATTTGATTTCAACTGGGAGGTTTACGAATATTTTCTCTCTTTAAGTTCAATAATTGCTGTAATTTACTCTATATACCTTTGTTGCCACCACTATTGTTGATAACACTAAGAAGAACTAGAAACATTTTGAATGTTGATGAGTAAGACAGAGAGGAAAATAGGAAAGAAAAGATAGTTTAGTGGAAATTAAATTAGAAGTTTCAAATTTTATAGGTCACTTCCCCTTCTCTTTTCTTGAGGTCCCATTATAACTTGGTATTTTTTTAATTTCCAATGTTATTTAAGCATGGAGGAAAACACTGGAAAAAACAAAAGTTATATATTTTTTCTTCTTGTTATATATATATGTATATATATATTTATATTTTTGGTCCCTTCTCTAAATCCGCAAACCATACATGGCCTTTAATATCCTTGTATTGTCTTCAATAGGGAAAATACTAGGGAAAAATTGAAGCAAAAGGCTTCTTTTTTTTTCCCCCCGTTTGTTTTCATTCCCTAAATCAATTCGAGCCTTAGTTTTGTGTTGTCTTCAACACTAACTTGTATTTCCTTCTTCATTTACATTTAGGGTAATCTTGTAGACTTTTACATCTGGTAATGTGCTTATATATAGATGACAGCTGGGTGGGTGAAGGGAGATGCCATGTTTCCAATATTTCCATTGAGTATTGGGAATGGTAGTTAATTGTTACTACGAATTAGGCTTTCATGATTTACGGGCTTGTGAGTTTCCCATTAGTATTACAGATATGCTACAAATTATGGCTTATTTTGAAGTGCTTGGTGTATAATATATTCTAGTAGACAAAAAAAAAAAAAAAATTTAGTTGATGTGTCTCTTAGTTGCAATGACATGTATCAGAAGGCTTAGAATGGGCTATAAGTGTTGATAAGAGGTGTTTTGTTTCGATATCGTTGGAATTTATATTTCATTTGGAGATTATATCTTGGATTCCATGTGTTGTTCAACACTTTCTAAGCTATTTCAATTTTGGTTGCCTAGTCATGAACAAAGTCTCAAATTCATATAAGTATCAATATTCTAAACCTAAGTGCTTAAGAAATCAGCAATGTAGTTTGATGTTTTTCACCAATCATCAAATCTTTTTGTGGAATGTTACAAATAACTGAGATGTGTGATGGTTTTTTGCCTCAATCTTGCAGGTTTTAAATTTTGACCTAGTTGGATTATTTGTGTTGAGTAAGAATCGTACCTTTAAATCCACCATAGGATTGTAGAAAAAGTCTCTCTAATAGTTTTGACCAATTATCTGTAATGATGGAATCATCAAATGTATATACTATTATCAAAAATTTACTTAAACATCTACATTATCTAGATACATAAGAGGAACTAACCCAAATTTCCTTTTGTTACTTGACTAGCTCAATTCAGCCAAAAAGAAATACAAAAGAGAATGGTGGAGGAAACTTCATAGTAAACTCCATGTAAGTTTTAGTCGTTGAATTTATGTTGACTTAGCAATATATATATTGTGCATAGTAGGAATTGGTTTGGGCTAGTTTTTGACAATATAGATTAACTTTGGGTAAATTTGTTTCCTAACTCATAATCGGAAAGTTTTCTAATTCTGAGCAGATTCTATGCTTTATTTAGGATGAACCAAAAATAAGTTAAATAACTATTCATTGATTTTGGTTCATTTGTTTGTAGCTTTTGTGCAAAATACAATCAGTTTGTCTTCATACAATGATATTTCTTTTTGGGTCAGCAGTTAAAATAGGTGCAACACAAGGAACAAAATGTCAAAATTTGATCCAACCAATATAACAAGGTGCTAAAATGTGGTACTTATGAATTTTTAAACTCTTGTATTGTATCCTTATTGTGTGCAACTCTTGTTAAGCAACTTAAGCTATGATCTGTAGGAAAGTTAGAATTTAGTTAGCTTTGTTTATTTTAGAAATAAATAGTGCATATTCAAAAATCTGTGAGGTGTATTCAGTTGGCTTACTTTGGAAATTGAATGATTCTATTGCATTTTTCACAGATCCAGAACTAAGACCATTGCTTTAAGCTTGGTTAATTCTACTCAGGTCCTCGCCCAGAGAAGCCGATAGAGATATATGAGTTTGAAAGGTACATCATCTTCAATATCATTTTCTTTTCTTTCTTTCATTTATTTATCTATTATTATTATATTTTTTTACGAACTTAGTAGGCATTAGGGCAATAAGGCGTTCATTTATTTGAACTGTTAGGGGAGGTTCGGGGAGACACAAATTTTGGTTCTATTGTGCATAAGCGAACTAGTTCTAAATATTCACATGTTTTATAAATGTATTTTATTACATAGAGGTTTTCCAAATAAAATTAACTCTTAAACTTGGTTCAAAGTCAAACATATGTGGTCAGATGGGCATGACTCCACTTCCCCTTGTGGGAGGGGGAGGGTTCGACTCCTGTGGGAGTCACTTTAGGCGTGGGCTGTGCTCCTCCTCTTGTGTGTGTGTGTGTCCCTGGGGGGTTTGCTATCAGCGAAAAAAACATGATGCTAGTTGCTAATGCTATTAGAAATTAGATAGCAAAATGACAGCAGGGCCAAACCTGATCTTATTTTTTGTCTTCCCAAACAGCCTGTTACTTTTACTTTTGGACCATTGTAAAATTTTCTTCTCTTTTGTGCTTATTTATTGTAACATTTTATATGATGGTGTGTTATTTATCTAAGACTGAATGCATGTGTTGCTTCCTCCAAATTTATCCTCAACCTTGGTATTGGTAACATTACTAAACTTGTTTGTTTGCTTGTTGTTCTTAACCCTTTTTGACTTAATTAAGTCCCTTTATTTTCATATTTGAGGTCAGACAAATTTGAAAGAACAAGATACATAAAAATATATACATGCATGCTTGTACCTGTGTGTTGAAAGAACTAGGTACAATACGAAAGAGATTGCAATATAGATTTGCAATTAGTGGTAGACAAGTATGGAAAGTCATAAGCAAGTCAGAAAGGTATAAGCCAGAAGTGATTGTAGGTAGTTACTTTTGAGTTCATTAGATTCAGACCAAATCCAAATCCATATCTGATTGCATTCTTTGTTGCTTTGATTTGGATCTTGAAATCGATGAAACAGTGTTACGTTTTCTGTAATGAATTTGATTTATTTTTACGTTCTGTGTGCTTACGGCATTTGGCGTTTGCTTTAGATCTAGCTTTTACGTGCGGTCATAATTTCTCTGTTACCGGCTTTGATTTTCATTGCTTTTTATACATTTCTCTTTCTTTTCTTTTTCCCCTGCTTTTTGCGACCTTCTATACTTCCAATTCAGATTCTATAGGGAAGCTAGCGATACTCAGTGTACGTGCTGGTTTGTGCCTAGTCTTTTTATCTTCTTCCCTTTTCTTTCAAGACTAATTGTGCTACTGAATACATGTTCTCATTACGTGAGTAAATTATCTTTTAGTGGTTTAGCATAAACTAGCTATTAATCGTCACTCACAATCTATTGGTTAGCCAGTCTTATCAAGGGAAAAACGTAACATTTTCATGTTACAGATCCATTTGAGTTATGCCTGGAAATAGAAACATCTCAGAAGCACAACGAAAATGAAATATATATATCTACTATATTATAAGAGAATACCACTTACCCAGTGTCGAATAATATGAACTGCCCATGTTACCCCTGTGTGATTCAGTCTTTACGACTTTGCCATTTTGTCTCTTTCATTGCTGCCTTTTCTGTCTCTGTTTGCCATATTGTATCGATTTCTCCCTTTTTGTCACTCTTCCCACCGCTTAGATTTGGGTTTATCTTTCCTTCACCGCCTCAGCTTCTAATTGATTTCTGCCTTTCTGTGCAGATTTATACAAACTACCGGGGATAACACACTGATCTGTTGCTGCTTAGTAATTTCTGCATCTTCTCATCTTATTCTTCTTCTTCAAAGCTATCCTTATCTGCATCTTCATCCTCAATCATCTTCTGCCTCTGGATTACATAAATTTTGCTGCCGAAACTGTGATGTCTGTGTCCTCGCTAGATCGATTCTCAATTGGTAAGGTTCTTTTATTCTCCCGCTTAGTTTTTTTAAAAGCTTTATATATACACACATATGATGGTTGAAATTTGGAACATAACCCAGAATGTAAAAACCTTAAAAATTTTAGACCAAACCCTTCTTGTGGATTTACTCAAATTAGACTATTTTTCTAAGACTGTGTGTTCGAATTTTAACATAACCCACAATCTAAAAACCTATCAATTTGATCTGTATTCCAAAGAACAACATTTTGAGGAAGAATATAGCTTCTAAGGAGTGAGTGAGAATGTTAATGTTAAAATCACACAACCCCCACCCCCCACCCTCACCCCCACCCCCGGTTGGTTTTCCCCTCTGAACATGACAACTTCTTTTGGGAAGATGACGACCTTGTGTCTCTAATCTCCAAAGATAAAAACAGACCCATTTGGATAATCAGGTTGACTTGGAGCTTGATGGATCTATAAGAAGGGGGTTTGCTCAGAGAGAAGCTGTTGAGTGGATTTTAAGGGTCAATGGCCACTTTGGTTTTACTACTTTTACCACTGTTTTAGCTGTTAATTACATTCACAGATTCATATAAAGCTTTTGTTTTTAGAGAGATAAGTCATGGATGAACCAACTAGCTGTTGTGGGTTGTTTGTCTCTATTTTCTAAAGTTGAGGAAACCCAAGTGCCCCTTCTCTTACTCCTTCAAGGAAGTGTGTTTTCTCTCTTTAAGATGTTTCTTCAGTTTCATTATTTACCTGTAGAACAATATTATTCTTCTTGTTCTTCATTATATGCTCAAAAATGCTCATCACCGGGGGAGTTGCTCTCATTTTCTTATCATTTGCTTTAATGATTTCCTTTTCCTCGTTTACAAATTCGGCTCTGCAACCACTTTTATATAGGTTTTAAAAGTTAGGATTTTCAAATTAGTGTTTCCTCAAATTCGTATTTCTTGAATTTAGGGTTTCTGAAATTGGGGTTTTTTCCCTTCTTTATGTAAATTAATGCTTCTTAAATTTAGGACTTTCACAAATTTGGGGTTTTTTTCCCCCAAAAGAGGACTCTTAAGATTGATTACCGATTTTTTCCCCAGTTTTTTAAAAGCTTATACACATATGATGGTTTAAATTTGGAACATAACCCAGAATCTGAAAAGTTATGAATTTGATTTGAAACCCTTTTTGTGGATTGACCTAAATTAGATTCTGTTTCTTCTAACCCTTTTACTGAGTTGCTGCTGCAAGAGTAAAAAAAAAAAGCACAGAAAAACCTTTGTAATTCTTATTCGATACTCTTTGCAACTATTGATTAACCAAAACAGTAGTATCATCATAAAAAAAGGAAATTAATAAATAAAATTAAATAAATATGATTTTCCCTTTTTTAAGTTGCCGAGGAGTAAACCCATTCTTATCTCATCTTTTTTAACAAAAAAAAACCATCTATCGAGTCTCTTTCCCTCATGATTTAATTTTATCGTTTAGGATGTACTTATATGTCACTCTGCACACATGTATATACATATATATATATATATATATATTTATTGAAGCCTTTCAAGTTGATATCTGAAATATTCTGTCAAATATATATACTTTAATTTTGAATTTAGAATCTTTGACAGAACTGAGAAGAGATGTCCTTTTGACCTCCTGTTGGCGATCAGGTAAAGGATATTGATTTACTTTTATGTATTTCTCTGTTTGCCTTCCATAATTTTCAAAGATTTTACTTAGAAGTATTCTTCACGTCATAATTATCAACAATCCAGTGATTACAGCAAGATAAAATGTTGATTATAAGAATGATTGAGCACATTGGGCAAATGTGAGGTGCAATGGGCAGAAATGGGCATCTTGATCACATTTACTCAATGACCAGGAATTGTGCATTAGGAAATTTGTGGGTGCCCTGGTCTGCAGGAACACAGTTTTGTTGTCTTAAAACTCTGGTTTTGGTTCATGTTTGTAGCCAATTAGAGTTCACCAACATGTTTTCCTTTCTTATCATATGTTTGCTGAAATTTGTTCCTTACTATTTTGACTTTGAACTTGCTGTTTGCTTCGTGATCAAATCTGATCCTTGTACTCTTCATGCTCTTCAGGTTAGAGCTCGTTGCAGTAATCAAACCTTAAAAACTAATCAAGTTCCTGATGATCAAGGTGCGAATAAACTTTGTAGTGAATCACTTGTTTTGGTTAGAAGTAAATTCACAAATGATATTTAGTTGTGGTGAGGAGTGGCGATATTATTTTGATATATTTCTTCTTTTTTTTGCCTGTTTGTTTGTGTGATGTGGATCTCACTAATAAGTTCCTGCATAGAACATTTCTTTATGGTGTGTAATATTATTTGTATATAGTATATACTGTACTATATATGTATGTGTGTGTGTATATATATTAGATAGGCTCACCAGATTGCTTTTTTAAAGGTCTCTCTAAAACTAAAAATCCTCTTGGCTACAACTCAGGCACAACTCATGAAATGGGAATTTTGGCGTTTAGGTTTCATAGTTGCTTCTTAGTACAAGCATTAATTTTAGCTCAATGACGAAACTCTGTTTCACAGCCAAGAAAAGGGTACAGAAGTTTGTCATTTAAGTTCCAAAGAAGAGGTGAACAAGGTAGTTGACAGCATCAAAAAGTGCACAAACAACGTGGGCGAAGACCCTGCTTTGGAAAAGACCGCAGCTACAAGGCAGCTGCAATTCTCAAAGAACTCAAATCACCCACTGCAGAGTGTTTGGTAAAGGAAATAGCAAAAACTGCTAAAGATGTAGCTACTATGGTATATGAATTGTTCTGATTTTCTTCATCCAACTTTTGAGTGCTAAATTTAATCAATTTGGTTTTCGTTGATTTCAATTCGGGGTTTCTTTTTTAGAAGCTTGAGGTCTGGGGATGTGGTCTCTGGCTGTGCTGAACAAGGGGTTAGAATTCTTGGCGAGGGCAAGTATTGGCTTACTTCCAAGGTGTGGCTTTGCCTTTCTACTTCATTGTTTTGTTGCAGCTCCTTTTGGTTAATTGTTAAGTTAACTTAATCAGATGACAACTTAGGGCGCATTTAGCTGATGGATTTAGGGAAGAAACAGAACATAAAACGCAAAGGAAAACAATTTCCCTTACTTGATTAAAATAAGAAAAACAATGACCAAAATAGGAAGGAAACCAATTGGTTCATGGATTTAATTCAAACCTCTCTTTTATTTGTTTCAATTCCTTCTAATTTTTCTTGATTAATGTTATTATTTTATTTTATTTTTTATTTTATGTTTCTTCCTCCCAGTTTCTAAAATTATTTCAGTGTTGTAGGAAAGACGATTTCCCTTCACTAAATCTGAAAACGAAACATAGTATGAAATGGATATATTTATGGTGAAGAAAGCCAAGGTAATCATTTAGGATATTGCGTCATTCATCAAAGATTTATATGAGCAGTTTCATTCTGGTAATTTTTAACTCAAGTACTTTCATCTTCTCAACACATTTTTTCCATATTTAAATCCACCACTTCTCACCAACGGGCACGTGCCTTGCACGTGCACCCCCACTAGTATATATATTTGGAACACATGGGGATGCTTCAGAACATGAAGTAAAATATAGGAATGTGAATTACTAGGGTGAATTTAGGCGTAGACACCAATGTAAACCATTATATAACTTCTTTTTGCTAGTAAAGCAAGTGTAAAGATACTACATTGTGTTTTGTCATGTGATAATGAATTCTTAAGCAAATATAACACTATGGAAAAAAGGCATATGCCCAAACCACAAAATGGACATTTAAGCACAATTTTAGGTTTGATATAACAACTTAAGTTAACCAATTAGCTAGTTAGGCTATCAGCTTTGGATGTATATATTGCAATAGCCTATAAGCTTTTCCCTTACCTCTTCTTTTCCTCTTTTCTGTTTGTGCTATTTCTCAATGGGATCATACACATTCCTTTATATTTGAATTATGATATATAAATCTCGAACTTCTATAAGTGGATACTACCTGCTAGTCTTTGGACTGTTAAAGTGGATACTATACTTATTATTTCTACCATTTTTTTTTCAGTATATTCTGTCAAAACAATTTGTTTACTTTTTTAAACTCATGTTTCCTTTGGTTTCATGAACAATATGATTATCGGCTCATGACGTTTCTTTTTTTCCTCTTCTTTTTTGTTCTAACAGAATTCACTACAATGGCTTAGTGGCGTACCCGGGATGCCATCAAGGCTGTGCTGATGAGTGGACACGGCGAATTTGACAAAAACGTTCATATAGTGATCGCCGGATTTGACCAACACTTATTCGCTGTATGTGACTACCTTTGAGGAGTACGAGGTACAGAGATATGAGGTCAGTAATCAAAAATTATTCTTAATCGATCTGAGGTTTTTTGTTTTGAAAATATCAATTCGTGGTTAGTTTACCAGGGTGAGATCCTTAACCCGAATATATTATTCGCACTCTTGACCTGGAACTTATAGTGCATGTTTCTCACTCTAAGACTTTAACTACATTGGACTTCCTCTACTGGGATTGCAACATATATAGATCATGCTTTCAATTAATATGGTTAAGCTGCTCTCACTCTTTTGAGTCTAATCTCATTGCCTTGGGGGATGTTTGGGAAGGTTCTAAACCAGTTATGTGGTCATGAGTGAACACCTTCTACATTTGCAAGTGTTTTTAGCCAAACCAAGATAATGCCGAAAAAAATAAGAGGCAGATAGAAAACTGTTGGGAATTTTGAAACGAGTAACCAAAGTCCCCAATAAACACAAAAATACATCCACAATAATAAACAAGAATACTAAAGAAGACACAGATTTTTACGTGGTTCAGCAAAACTATGTCTACGTCTACACCCGAGAGAACCGTTCTTTCACTATTGTAAATTAAATTAGATCTACTACTGTTTCACTAAATTACTAGTAATGGATTATCAGTTTAATTTGGTTCCATTCAAATATTTATTTGTGCTCTTTAATGTGGTGCTATATTGATTAACCAATTAAGTTTGGTCTCGTTCAGGTTTTTTAATTAGCAATATTGTTACGAAACCCTCTTATATAATTTGGTCTTGTTTTGTTGGATCTCTCCCTTGCAAGGCCTAATACATCTAATTTTATTTCATTGGCACTTGCTCATTTTTTTTAAACCATTTTTAACTGTAACTTGCAATCCGTTAATCGCGACTAACTTGCGTATTCGTTGATCGGAACTTCGTACCGTTTTTTCCTACAAGTCTGTTTAGGTGAGTATGATGTTTAGGTTCCAGTCCTGTGTCATTCCGAGTCCCCGAATACATTTTGGTCTCTCAAAACCCCTAAATTCAGTTTTACTCTTTTATTATTTTATATATACAACTAATAAATGAAATTTTTTTCTTTTTATAGGTACAAAGTTTCACATTTTGATAGGAAGTTCTGACAAGCGAAACCACTTTTTTTGTTTTGGGCTAATTTTTTTTGTTGCTTTCATAGTTTTGTTAAGTGAATTTTGATGAATATAACATGTATATATTAGTTTAGCACTCGTATGTGGATCGATTGTATATATTTTTTATTCATTCCAATTGGTTGATATTGAGATAAATATATGAAATTTAGTGGTTGAAATAGATCATTGAGTTGGATTTAGTTTTGTACATGGTGGTATTGTATGCACAGGGTGGTATTTATGTCAATTTTACAGTATTTATGTTACTTTTAAGACTTTTATGTAATAATTTTGTTTGGTATTTATGTCACTTTTCTACTTTTATGTCACTTTTGGTTAAAAGTGACATAAATAAAATGGCATTTATGTCACTTTTATACTTTTATGTCACTTTAGGTTAAAAGTGACATAAATAAAATGGTATTTATGTCACTTTTAAGTTTTTATGTCACTTTTAAGACTTTGATGTTATAATTTTGTTTGGTATTTATGTCACTTTTCTACTTTTACGTCACTTTATGTTAAAAGTGACATAAATAAAATGGTATTTATGTCACTTTTAAGTATTTATGTCACTTTTTATTAACAAATGTGTTGGTTTTATAAAATATTTATGTCACTTTTATAAAGTATTTATGTCACTTTTAAAGTACTTATGTCGCCTCCATTTATGTCACTTTTTATTGGAAAAAAAGTGACATAAATACCTGTTTATGTCACTTTTTAAGTGACATAAAAGGCCTTTTTCCTTGTAGTGCATGTGACTGACCCGAGTGTGTTATGCATTCGGGTACGTTTCTGTTTGAAACGTAGTTGGATGACATGTGAAGGATATTGTTTCTGATGATGTGACCGTTGTGCTTGGCTGTGGAGTCTTTGGGCATTGGAATGTTGTAGTTGCTCTGACCATTGGATGTATAGACTTTATTTTTTTTTCTGAACTTTGTAAGAAGTTTTATTTAATGAACTTTGTATTCCTTTTGTAAATTAAAATGGTATTATATTTGTAATGGAATGTTATTTTTTTTATAATGAAATGGAGGATTGAGAATATAAGTTTAATAATACATAGTTTTTATATTAACACAGGATCACGTGTCATTATTTAATGAGTATTAACTTCTATTTTCAAATTAATAATTTATTAGCCTGTGTGAGGGTGTCACTCTCGGTGTTTTGGAAATTGAATATTTGTCTGGATACGTGCTCTGGATTAAATATTTGGTTGTCCAAAAATCGGGGTGTGACAAAACCACCCTACCATTAGTGGGAAAATAAGGATGATAAAAGTGTGAATGAGTTATAAAATTATGAAATCCCTATGCATGGGGCATTTGGCTTCAAAACAAATGAAATGTAAGCCATATCTATTCCATAAGAAACATTCCCCATGGATAAACATAAGAATCTTGGTCAAATTTTTCACCAAATACTTAAATAATACAAAGCGTAATTGTAATTCAAAATTTCTATGAAAGCTCCATTCAAAATGCTGGACACAATGCGTGGACCAGCACATATGAATGTTGCATAAAAATGTGCGTAAAAGCACACTAGGACAATGCAAGATGCTACTGTATTTGGCATTATGATTTACAGAGCACCCATTCCCAAATGAGAGGTGAAAATTTGGAGAAAAAGAAAAAAAAAATTAATTCCAAGGACTCGGTACCCAAACACAAGTTGAAGTTTCCTTGACTACATAACGTTCTTTACAACATAAGACGGTCATAAAATATCATCAGCCTAAATTGATCAAGAGCAAAAGAATCCCTTTTTTTTTTGGCAATCTAGAAAATGTTGAAATAAACTTGTTTAAGAACCCAATGTTATCAAGTAACTAACTCACAAAATTGTGGTTTCATGGCTGCCCTTGATTTGACCTAAACTCGGTCCTAGACTTGTTTAGACAGGGAGGTTACAACCAAACTGTTATTGTTGGAAAATTTAACTACTAGAACCTAGGGGCTGTTTGAGAATTCCCTACATTCCAAATTAATTTATTTTATAGGTGATCCGGCTTCTTCTTCCTGCTTTCTTTGATCTTATTTTTAAACATTTTTATGGTAAAATTCCTTTTATTGTGACTATGTCCGAAACTTTGGTTCAGAAGAAACTGGAAAGTTGTTTATGTCAATCTAATATTATGAATCTAGAGCTAATCCACACATACAATAAAGAAAGCTTTACTTTTTCATTTTTTCTATAACACAGGAAAGCATAAATATTCAGTTAAATCAAGGAAAAATAAATAATTGTTTTTCGATGCAAATCTCTCAGATGCTGAAATAGATCATAATTCATAACCTACAGGAAAGTGGGGCAAAAAAATGGATACCAACATAACATGTTGGATGGCCTAACTCTATTTAGTACCTTTCAGATGCCTAAAAATCAAGTCATTAATCCACATCCATAGCCTTCCCACAATTGAATTAGTATTGCTTTTTTGGTTCTCTCTTTGCTTTGGCAGATCTCACCGTGAACCAAACAGAGCCTTCGTGAGGTAATCTGAAGTATCTGCTACCTACAAAGCTCTACTGAAGCTCTGTTAAGCAGGATACTATGTAGACCATTTTGTTCCAAACCAGGCTGCATGAAACATTTCACCAGTGATCAATAATGCCTTGAGAGTCAAAGCTCAAATCTAGTCTTGTCACAAGGATTTTAAGAGCATGTTCGTCTTTACGATTTTGGAGGCAAGATTGTAGTTTTGGGCGCCAAAAGTAGCTCGCAACTGTTTGGTTGCCAAAATCATGATGCAATATACGTTATTTGGGGTTGGGTGGGTTTGGTGGGGGGGGGGGGGGGGGTGAGGGGCGACATTTCAACTAACATCCAAAGCATAATAATCAGTTCTACTTTGAAGTAATTCTACCACACAGGATCAAAATCACATAAGCATAAACATAAGCACAGACAAACGGGCTCTGTGGGACAAAATAGCTAAAGAACAATAGGCAGAGAGGGGCTCAGATCTGTATTTGATCAAGAAGAGAACAGACTCCGCCATGGCTGCAACTAAAGTTGACTGAGAAAAGATACGGATCGGATCCATATCTCACAGACCCAGCAGGTTGCCCTGCCAAGAAACGGATTGGATCCTCAAACCCATATCCACTCAAAAAAATTATCATCACAGCTTCGTTGATTTTGCAAATAACATTAGCTTCTTTGGCAATTAGGCCAACCACAGGGGATAAAATATTCATTACCTTGCTCCATGGAATATATACACACACACACACACACACATACGTACGTACACACATACACTGCCTTGGCAAAGTGAGATATGAGAGGGCTGTTGATTTATTCAAATGAATCATCGGCATTTCGATGATCATAGAGAGGGCCAACCACCCTCAGAAACATCCCATTCTCTCTGTTTCGTTAGCCTCATTCTATATGAGTTCAAAGGTAGTACATTGGTGACGGACTCACTGAATTACTTCTCCACAAAAGAGAGTCAATTGAAGCAAAGGCTGTTGCCAAACAGACCCTTCAATCAAATAACCCAAAACAAAGAAAACAAAGCCTTCAAAGTAAAAAATATCGCACACACACACACACACACACACACATATATAATATGCAAATGATACATATATACAAAACCACTTGGATGTGTCGAAGAATCTCCCATATGAACAAACAGTGGATCAGGTAATTAAAAACTGAAAAAAGAAAGGGGTTTTTAAGGCTCAGATCTGTAATAGATCAGATCAAAAATGAGACTATGCCATGGGTGCAAAGCCTAAAAGGGAGAAAGATTAACTCTCTGAGTTGCCCCACCATGAACGAGCCCCATTCTCACTGTTTGTGATTTACTCAGAATCCATCGCCACTACCTCTCTTTTTTTCAGTATCATTTCCATGGTGATATCTGAATATTCCTCTTAGGGCCCTCTATTATGATCATCCTGCCAAGAAAAACCAGCTCAAGTGAAATACAATTGAAAAAGTTTAATTTGTTAGCTTACTAGCAAACTAGTTATATTACGGGCAAGTTTCAATACAACAAATCCAAGAAGCTAGAATGGGAAAAAGTACAATCAGAATCTATCACTTGTTAGTAAGAGTGATAGCCGCTACGTTGAGGGTAATGCTAGATGCTGGGAATTTTAGTTAGGCTATAGTCTCATACAAAGCAGAATAGTGAAAGAGATCATATAGTTGACCCCAAATATTAGACAAGCCATTGCTGATTTCAGAAGGAATATATGTATCTGGCACAAAAGGGGTCAACTTTCAGTTATCTAGCAACATATCATCTCCTTTCTAGAGCATGGTTTAGTGGAAATGAAAACAAATTTCATGTCCTCCCTAGAAAGTAAAAACTCTAGGAGAATATGCATAATCTAATAATCTGTCACAAATTTGAAGAGAAACACCAATAGTCAAAGGGAAAAAATAGAAAACAATGCATATTAAAATGTAACACCTATAATTTTTCTTTCATTAATAATATTAGCTTTTCGAATTTCTGTATTGGATCGGTTATATGATTATATTATTATTTTAGTTGGGTGACGGTTTTGAAATATCTTAGGATTACTGATTAGACTATAGTAACCATACCAACTCGACCGTAATATGATTTAACTTAGTCCCTTACCTGGACCCGGACGTTAGAAATAATACCCGGTTGTACGTAAATCGAGACCGACACG
Source organism: Hydrangea macrophylla (assembly GCA_033977485.1). Classification (NCBI taxonomy): domain Eukaryota; kingdom Viridiplantae; phylum Streptophyta; class Magnoliopsida; order Cornales; family Hydrangeaceae; genus Hydrangea; species Hydrangea macrophylla. The sequence continues at coordinate 2,667,138 of CM066992.1, forward strand.
TATACCGAGAAACTTATGCATGTAAATCGAGAAAGTGGCACACAATCCAAGGTGGACCCCACATGGCCGGCTACATGGCAAGCTCCATGCACCACCCCAACACATGTCACCACCCCCATGTGACACTTGTCGACCTCTAACACACTTGTCCTTGCATGAATACATGCTTACATGCAAGATGACACTTGGCACCACCCAACCTTCTATATAAACTCACATGCACATGTATAGTGCTCTTTGGACTCCTTAAAATCTGAATATTTAGAGAGGGAGATAGGAGATTAGACATATAGGAAACTAGGAAGAAAATCCAAGCATTCACCCCTCTTCTCTTGTTTACACCACACATGCAAACACATATACACACCCATACACTTATATATAGTACCATGGGGACTTAGAATCTGTAATAATAAGTCTTATAAGACCTACAAAGAATCCCATAAGTCAAGAAGTAAAGAAGAAGGAGAAGAACAAAGAACAACCACCATTGAAGTTGAGTTCAAGCTTCCTAAAGCTCAAATCCAAAGCCCAAGCTCAATTTCAAGACTTGGTGAGTAAATTGTGAGTAATTGTGAGTAATCTAACTCAATTTAGAACATATATAGTATGTATTAATGTTTAGTAGGAGTTTGATGTTGTTGTGTTGAAGTTTTCATGACATGCAAGACAAGTGCTATAAATCTGAGAAACTGAACTTCCAGCTGAATGTAGTTTAGTAAAATGAATGTTTTGTGCAGTTCAAAAAACTGAATTAAGCTAGGTTTTTTTGTGAAGAACGATAACTCATTTATCTACAAATAACTCTTCTATTGCTTGGTCTGAAAATCATTCCTTCATGGTTGAAATGCATGTACAACGCATTGTTATAAACCTGGGAAAACAGAAACTTCCAGCAGAATGTAGTTTAGTAAGAAGAATGTTTTGAGGAGCTCATAAATCGGAATTAAGCTAGTTGTTTTGTGGTAAAAGCTAACTCATTCATCTACAAATAACTCATGTATAGCTCAGTATAGAAATCAATCCTTCATAGGTGAAATGCATGTACAACGCAGTGTTATAAATATGAGAAACTGAAACTTTCAGCAGAACATAGTTTAGTAAAATGAATGTTTGGAGTAGCTCAAAAATCTGAATTAGGCTAGGTTTTTTTTGTGGAGAAAGCTAACTCATTTATCCACAAATAACTCTGCTATAGCTTAGTCTAAAAATCCCTCCTTCATAGGTTAGAGTCACGTACAACACAGTGCTATAAATCAGGGACATAGCACTCCAAAAGTATAAAAATGTCTAGGTAGAATAAATATTTTGAGCAGCTCAAAAATGTAATTAAAGCTAGATATTTTTGTACATGAATATAATCCTATTATATACAATGTTTTAGTTTTGAGTTTGATCCACAAAGCAATTTATCATACCCAAATAAATCACCTTAATTCAGTCAATATAGTGAAAATGTATCCTGGCAGATTGTGTAGCTTTTTGTATGATGTTTTGTTATGCATGGTGTTGATTGTTGATGCTAGTTTTCCGTTACCTGTGTTGTTATGAAAATCTTGTGCTATGGTAGTGCTATCGCGTAGATGATATGTTTATTGATATTAAATCCATGTTATAAATCCATGAGCTACATGCTATGTTTTTCCATTGTTATGAATATAGTTTAATGACCGTTGAAAAGCTCATACCCAAGCTTTAAGTATGTTATACAACACGATTATTGCGTTGATAATGATTGGGTAAGTTCTCATCATAAGCATATTGAGAGGTAAAACGAAATGTCGAACGTAAAGCGAAATACTGACGGTTATAAATGGATGATATTAATGAACTAAACTACGAAACATACGAACGTGTAAGATAATGATAAAACCTTCAATAACAGATTTTATACGAATAAGGGACGTTGGGCATTGTTTTCCGTCATGTGACTACCGGTCAAAGTTGATTCCTGAACTTTCGTGTCGTGTTTGTATATTTCTTGCAAAATTGGTCTTTCGGTAATTCCATGGTGTCGATTGGAGAGTTATGTTTTGTTTTCTTGATCGGAGGATCGGCATGACGTGTTCGGTCAAGTGCGGATGACCTGAGAATCGTCATGACGTGTTCGATCAAGTGGTTGATTACTTTTCCGCACCCTTGGACTGAGGATCGACAAGAAGTGTTCGGTCAAGTACGGGTGACCTGAGGATCGGCATGACGTGTTCGTCCAAGTGATTGTTAATATCCCGTACCCTTGGTCTGAGGATCGGCATGACGTGTTTGGTAATGTGCGGGTGACCTGAGGATCGGCATGACGTGTTCGACCAAGACACTATTAATATCCCGCACACTTGTTTTGAGGATAATCAGTGATGTGTTCAATCAAGCGGTTCTTTGTCGAGTATTGTTCTTTCTGGACCGGTAAATATATTTTGAGTGAAGTATTCTTTCAGTCAATGTCGTTTGTCAGTTCAGTTCTGGGTTAAGTTTCGAAGGGAATGATTGGGTTTAAATAAGGTATAGTTTTGAGAATAAGAAAAGATTAACGAGACATAGTTGAGAATAAGAAGAAATGAAGAATAACTTACATTAAGTGGTGGTAACCTTAAGGGGACCCTCACTTAGCTTAACCGCTAACGGCTTTTCATGCCGCTGGACCTTCCACGTCCAGCCTTTGCAGGTCTAGACGGAGCCGACTGCTATCAAGATGCTGACTTTACTATTGAAGACTATACTGGTAAAGATTACTATGAGGAAGGCTACGGTTTGTCCAGCTGAAGACTTTGGAGCTTTTCTTTTGTTATAGTTTTGTTATTATTATGTTAGTGATATACTACTGATGTAAGACTTGGATGTTTTAAATTTCTGTTTCCGCTATACTTAGTCACTTTCCCATATCACATTATTATTATAAGCATGTTTGGACAATCAGGTGACACTCACAACCAGTCACATGTCTACGAACCCATAAAGGAAATTTATTTTTCCCTATTTTTGGTACTTCGGGGCGTGACAGGCATTTTTGGTATCAAAGCCTTAGGTTTCGACGCGCTCACTGATTGTCCTACACCTTAAGTTATGAGCATAAGATTTACCTCGTAATAATACTGACACTAAGTTAATTCCTCTTGCAGGACTATGGAGCTGATCTTTGTTCACGATGATTTTGAAGGGCACTATATTCTCGATGGTCGTATCCAGCTTGTCGACCCTGTACTATATCGACAGTAGATCCACCAGAGGGCGAGGCACATTTTAGAGGAGGACATGCGGAGAGCCGTGCATACCGATGCACTGAAGTATCCAGATCGAGTTCAGCTGGAGTCGATTCATGCTTCAGAGACTACCATACATATCTACCAGGAGCTTATCAGCATGGCTCAAGACGAGGCACTATACGACGATATACTCTTCCCGATTATCATGGCCGCATCAGCACCACCATTCTCACCCGAGCCCATTCCAGAGCCAGATGCAGATTCAGACCCCATGGATACAGATAGCGATGATGACAGAGTGAGTAGAGAGGATTCTGTAGGCAGTAGCCACACAGCAAACGACCCATCTGACGGTGACGACATAGATGATGACGATGACCTGATGTTTGAGGACGACCCGGCAAGTAGCGACGATGAGCCGATCGAGGAGGCCGATCCAGTAGAGGATATTTAAGGACCAGGGGATGATGTATATGATCATCCAGTACTGCCAGCTGACGAGGAAGTGATAGTACCGATACCCGAGCAGGACCACGGGGCAGATCCAGCTGATGTTGAGGAGGACCCAAAAGAGGAGGAGTTCTTAGAGGACCCCATAGACGATCCAGTTATAGAGCTAATTCAGGATGATCCCGATGCATAGCATGACCTACACGACGACGTGGATCCAGATGATGTCGTTGAGCCTGACGAGTTAGCTGTCGAGTTAGACGATGCGCCACTAGAGGTTGTAGAGCTAGACGATGAGGATGACATCGACTTGGATGGAGTTGACAGAGGCGTAGCACCAGGATGGATATTACTAGATGGTGGACCAGATGAGTTTGACCAGTGGCTAGATTTTATGCCAGCAGAGGTAGTTACCATTCCAGGGGACAAGATACCACCTACGGTTACTGACGATGAGGCAGACTTCTATGCCCTACCACGTTGATATCATCTTCAGAGAGCTGTTATTACTTCTATATAGTGATGTGCATATTAGTTTTGTTTGTTGTAGCTTGTATTATAGATATTTCAGTTGTAAGTACTTTGTACATGTTCTTTTTGTAAGCACACCTAGGAGATGCTTAAACTCTTGTATAGAATGTACTAGCCTTGAACGCAGTACTTTGATGTAAATCTTTTTGGTTTAATATAATGGTTTCAGTTATATCGCTTTATTCCATTGACATTTAGTAATATATGCATGCTTATTATATTTTAACTTTGGTACATACCGAGACCACCTATAAAGACTCGGTATGGAATCAAAGGATATTAGCAGTAAAACTTGTGCATTGTCTTTAGATGGCTGGAGGACGTAGGAGGAACGGTAATGGTCATAACGAGGAAGAACCGGAGATACCTAATGAGATAGACCCTACATGATTACTCTCAGCCTTGGTCAGAAGGATTGAGAGGGCTTCAAACAATGTAGGAAACAACAACAGCAGCCCAGCACCACCCTCAAGGCAGACAGGGGATAAGTTACTTGAACGTTTCCGCGCATTAAGACCAGAAAAGTTCAATGGGATGATGGAACCATTGAAAGCGGAGCAATGGCTACGAGAGATGGATCTCATCTTTAAAGCCATGGATTGCAGTGAGGCCGAAAAATGCTGCCCAGCCGTATTTTAGTTGACATATGCCGCTACAGACTGGTGGGAAGCGAAAGAGGCTACTTTGGGAGAAAGAGCCATAAGGGAAATGACATGGACCGTGTTCAAGGAACGGTTCCTAGCAAAGTATTATCCATTAGTAGAACAAAATTTGAAGAAGAAAGAATTCATGGAATTGGTTCAAGGGAACAAGTCTGTTCAAGAGTATACAACGCAATTCGAACGCCTGTCCCATTTTGCGCATCACATGGTGGACACACCTGAAAAGAAGAACGAACAATATCACCAAGGGTTATCTCTTTCACTACAAGAGACGACTGCAATTTATGTGAGTTGATCCTTTGAATCTTTTGTAGGGCTGGCTACACAGATGGAGAATATACAGAAATAGAAGTAGAAGAGGTTTACCAGTAGGTTTCCATCATGAAATGTCCAAGGATCCAGGCCACCCATGCGTTATCAGAATAACAAGCGCACTTAGAATGGAGAAAGGAAGCCGCAGCAGGCACAGAGGCAACCACAGCAAGCCAAAACTACAGCACCACAAGCACCAGTCCCTGTTGGACATCAAGGAGGTTATATCACCCAAGGAAAAGGTTCAGGGAGTTGCTTCAACTATGGCATACCCGGCCACCATGCCAAAGATTGCAGAACTTCCAAGAACCATGATCATGGTGGAGTCATATGCTTTAATTGTGGAGAGAAAGGCCACTAGAGCCGAGACTACAAGGCACCGCGCTGAGGATACAATGGACCCAACGCTCAAGGGCAAGCTGCCAAGACTCATCTGAATGTCGTTATTCCGAAAGTAGCAGGTTTTGACATCGCAGTGTATCAGAATCTAGAAGGTACGCTCACTCTTTTCAATAACAGAGTTAAAACATTATTTGATACTGGAGCATCGAATTCGTTTATTGCTAGTAGAGTCATACAAGATTTGGGTTTAGTACCTCAAAACCTTATTGTAGCATTGAATGCCGTATCTTCGATGGGTACATCTGTTAAGTTGAATAGGGTATGCAGAAACTGTCCCATCAATATAGAAGATAGAGACCTATTCGCGGATTTGGTGATCTTGTCAATGAAGGAGTTCAACGTCATCTTAGGAATTGACTGGCTCACCAAGTACCATGCTATCTTGGATTTTACTAGCAAGTCGATTACCTTTACGATACATAGAAGTCAACCCTTTTTCTTTTAGTGTAACCCGTTGAGTGATGGTTTTCTCACTAGTCGCTTGGCTGCCATCGAGGGCACAAGGTCAGAGATCACGATCGCAGAGATTCTGATAGTGCGAGAATTCGAGGACGTATTTAAAGATCTCTCAGGTTTGCCGCCAAAGCGAGAGATAGACTTCTGCATAGAACTGGCACCTAGAACCATGCCTATCTCCAAGACCCCCCGTACAGGATGGCACCGACAGAAATGCAAGAATTGAATAAACAAGTACATGAGTTGGAAGATTTGGGATTCGTGCGTCCAAGCACATCACCGTGGGGAGCACTGGTACTGTTTGTAAAGAAGAAAGACGGATCGCGTTGACTCTACATAGACTGCAGGGAGTTGAATAAGGTAACCATCAAGAATAAGTACCCGCTGCCACGTATTGATGACTTGTTAGATCAATTACAAGGAGCCAAGACATTTTCAAAGATCGATTTGAGATCAGGATACCACCAGCTGTTAATTCAACCAGAAGACGTGTCAAAGACAACATTTCGTACTAGATATGGACATTACGAGTTTCTTGTGATGCCATTCGGGCTAACCAATGCCCCAGCAGTGTTTATGGACTTGATGAATAGGGTATTTAGACCCTACCTAGATCAGTTTACTATCATCTTTATAGATGATATACAGATATATTCCACGACCAAGGAGGAACACGAAAGACATTTGCAGATTGCCTTATAGAAACTCAAGGACAGCCAAATATATGCAAAGTTTAGCAAATGCTAGTTTTGGCTTAAAGAAGTCAAGTTCTTAGGACATGTCATCTCTCAGAATGGGATATCAGTGGATTCTTCAAAGATAGACGCAGTGCTAGATTGGAAAAGATCGAGTAATGCTTCAGAGATTTAGAAGTTTTCTGGGTTTGGCTGGCTACTACAGGAGATTTGTAGAAGGATTTGCTAGAATCGCAGCCCCATTAACTGGTCTTATGAAGAAGGAGTCGAAGTTCGATTGGAAGGATCGACATGAACGTGTATTACAAGAGCTGAAGGAGAGGTTAACTTCGGCACCCATGTTAGCAATACCTACGAGCGGTAAAAGATATACCATCTACAGTAACACTTCACACCAAGGATTAGGGTGTGTACTTATGCAAGATGGAAAGGTGATGGCGTATGGATCGAGACAATTGAAGCCACACGAGATGAGCTATCCAACGCATGATCTAAAGTTAGCCGCAATTGTATTTGCACTAAAAACACTGAGACATTACCTCTATGGGGAGCAGTTTGATTTGTTTTTAGTCCACAAGAGTTTGAAGTACTTTTTCTCTCAGAAGGAGCTAAATATGAGGCAGAGAAGATGGATAGAGTTACTCAAGGATTATGATTTCACTCTACAGTACCATCTAGAAAAGCAAACGTTGTTGCAGATGCTTTGAGTCGTAAGCCTCGCGAGATAGTTGCTAATTCCATGATTCGAGAATGGAAAGCATTGGAAGCTATAGCAGAATTTGATCTCCAACCCATAGAGATAGAAGGAGGACACCATTTTGGATGTTTAGTAGTACAACCAACGCTTCTCAGTCGTATTTTAGAAGCCCAGCAGAAAGACGAAGAGTGGAAGAAGTGGTTTGCTAATGTTTTGGCAAAGGAACCCGAGGAATAGAGCGTAGCCTCAGATGAAGGATTTTGATGTAGGAATCGACTGTGTGTTCCTGATGTGGAGACTTTGAGGAAGGACATTCTGGATGAAGCACACAAGTCTCGTTTGACCGTTCATCCTGGAGGTACAAAGATGTATAGAGACTTGAAGCGGAATTTCTGGTGGAAAGGCATGAAACGAGAAGTGGAAGAGTATGTTTCTAAGTGTCTTACTTGTCAACAAGTCAAAGCAGAACATCAGAAGCTATCAGGATTGTTATAGCCATAACCGATTCCGCAGTGGAAGTGGGAACACATTACCATGGATTTTGTGGTAGGTCTGCCCCGATCTCAGCAGAGCCATGACTCTATTTGTGTGATTGTGGACCGACTCACCAAGTCAGCTCACTTTATAGCATATAGTATGACATATTCTGTGGAGAAGTTGAGTCAGTTATACATACAACAGGTCGTTCGATTGCATGGAGTACCTGTCAGCATAGTGTCTGATCGCGATTCTTGATTTACTGCAGAATTCTAGGAAAGTTTCCAGACAGCTTTAGGAACTTCACTGAAATTGAGTTCAACATTTCATCCTCAAACCCACGGGCAAACCAAGAGGACCAATCAAGTAATGGAAGACATGCTCAGAGCTTGCGTGATTAACTTTGAGAGTTCATATGAGACACATCTTCCATTGATTGAGTTTGCCTACAACAATAGTTATCACTCAAGCATAGGCATGGCACCATTCGAGGCATTGTATGGAAGGCCGTGTCGTTTGCCATTATGTTGGGCTGAAGTTAGAGATGGCAAGCTTCTAGGACCGGAGATGGTTCAAGAGACTAATAAGAAGATAATTATTGTTAGAGAGAAGATGAATGCAACACAAGATCGATATAAGAGCTATGCAGACAAACATCGCACAGACAAAGAGTTCAAGGTAGGAGAACATGTTTTACTCAAAGTATCACCAGTCCAAGGAGTAGTAAGGTTTGGACAGAAAAGGGGAAAGTTGTTGCCACGCTATATCGGACCATTCGAGATCTTGGACCGCGTAGGAAGTGTTTCTTATATACTCGCGTTGCCACCAAGGTTGTCAGGTATTCACAATGTTTTTCACATCAGTATGTTGAAGGGGTATCATCAGGGCGCGAGGCCATATGTAATCGACTTGAAGGACATTGAGGTGAATAACAGCGTGTCTTACGCAGAGAGACCCATCAAGATTTTGGGTCAAGAGACCAAGAAGCTGAGAAACAAGGAGATTCCATTATTGAAGGTTCAGTGGAATCATCATGCTGAAAGAGAAGCTTCGTGGGAAATGGAGTCAGAGATGCGAGAGAAATGTCCTTTTCTGTTTTGTGCCTAGATAAATTTTGATTTCGAGGACGAAATCCTTTAATAGGTGGTATAAGATGTAACACCTGTAATTTTCCTTTCATTAATAATATCATCTTTTTGAATTTCTGTATTAGACCGGTTATATGATTATATTATTATTTTAGTTGGGTGACGGTTTTGACATATCTTAGGATTACTGATTAGACTATAGTAACTATACCAACTCGACCGTAATAAGATTTAACTTAGTCCCATACCCGGACCCGGACGTTAGAAATAATACCCGGTTGTATGTAAATCGAGACCGACACGTATACTGAAAAACTTATGCACATAAACCAAGAAAGTGACACACAATCCAAGGTGGGCCCCACATGGCAAGCTCCATGTACCACCCCAACACACGTCACCACCCTATGTGACACTTGTCCACCTCTAGGACCCTTGTCCTAGCATGAATATATGCTTACATGCAAGATGACACTTGCCACCACCCAACCTTCTAAATAAACTCACATGCACATGTATGGTGCTCTTTGGACTCCTTACAATCTGAATATTTAGAGAGGGAGACAGGAGATTAGACATATAGGAAGCTAGGAAGAAAATCCAAGCATTCACCCCTCTTCTCTTGTTTACACCTCACATGCAAACACATATACACACCCATACACTTATATATAGTACCATGGGGACTTAGAATCAGTAATAAGAAGTCTTAGAAGACCTACAAAAATCCCATAAGTCAAGAAGTAAAGAAGAAGGAGAAGAACAAAGAACATCCATAATTGAAGTTGAGTTCAAGCTTCCTAAAGCTCAAATCCAAAGCCCAAGCTCAATTTCAAGACTTGGCGAGTAAATTGTGAGTAATCTAACTCAATTTACAACATGTATAGTATGTATTAATGATTAGTAGGATTTTGATGTTATTGTGTTGAAGTTTTCATTACATGCAAGACAAGTGCTTTAAATCTTAGAAACTGTACTTCCAACAGAATGTAGTTTAGTAAAATGAATGTTTTGTGCAGCTCAAAAATCCAAATTAAGCTAGGTTTTTTTGTGACGAAAGATAACTCATTTATCTACAAATAACTCTTCTATAGCTTGGTCTGAAAATCATTCCTTCATGGTTGAAATGCATGTACAACGCAATGTTATAAACCTGGTAAAACAGAAACTTCTAGCAGAATGTAGTTTAGTAAAAAGAATGTGTTGAGGAGCTCAAAAATTGGAATTAAGCTAGGTTTTTTGTGGTAAAAGCTAACTCATTTATATACAAATAACACTTGTATAGCTCAGTATAGAAATCAATCTTTCATAGGTGAAATGCATGTACAACGCAGTGTTATAAATCTGAGAAACTGAAACTTTTAGCAGAACATAGTTTAGTAAAATGAATGTTTGGAGTAGCTCGAAAATCTGAATTAGGCTAGGTTTTTTCTGTGGAGAAAGCTAACTCATTTAACCACAAATAACTCTGCCATAGCTTAATCTAAAACCCCCTCCTTCATAGGTTAAAGTCACGTACAACGCAGTGCTATAAATCAGGGACATAGCACTCCAAAAGTATAAAAATGTCTAGGTAGAATAAATATTTTTAGCAGCTCAAAAATGTAATTGAAGCTAGATTTTTTTGTACATGAAGATAGGATATTATCTACAATGTTTTAGTTTTGAGTTTGATCCACAAAGCAATTTATCAAGCCCAAATAAATCACATTGATTCAGTCAACACAGTGAAAATGTATCCTGGCAGATTGTGTAGCTTTTTGTATGATGTTTTGTTATGCATGGCGTTGATTGTTGATGCTACTTTTCCGTTACCTGTGTTGTTATGAAAATCTTGTGCTATGGTAGTGCTATCGCGTAGATGAGTACATTAAGGGTTTCATCTATATGTTTATTGGTATTAAATCCATGTTATAAATCCATGAGCTATATGCTATGTTTTTTCATTGTTATGAATATAGTTTGATGACCGTTGAAAAGCTCATACCTAAGCTTTAAGTATCTTGTACAACACGATTATTGCGTTTATAATGACTAGGAAAGTTCTCATCATAAGCATATTGAGAGGTAAAATGGAATGTCGAACGTAAAGCGAAATACTGACGGTTTTAAATGGATGATTTTAATGAACTAAACTACGAAACATACGAACGCGTAAGGTAATGATAAAACCTTCAATAACAGATTTTATGCGAATAAGGGACGTTGGTCATTGTTTTCCGTCATGTGACTACCGGTCAAAGTTCATTCCTGAACTTTCCTGTCGTGTTTGTATATTTCTTGCAAAATTGGTCATTCGGTAATTCCATGGTATCGATCGGAGAGTTATGTTTTGTGTTCTTGATCTGAGGATCGGCATGACGTGTTCGGTCAAGTGCCGATGACCTGAGGATCGTCATGATGTGTTCGATCATGTGGTTGATTATTTTTCAGCACCCTTGGATTGAGGATCGGCATGAAGTGTTCAGTCAAGTACGGGTGACCTAAGGATCGGCATGACGTGTTCGTCCAAGTGATTGTTAATATCCCGTACCCTTGGTTTGAGGATCGGCATGACGTGTTCAGTAACGTGCGGGTGACCTGAGGATCGGCATGATGTGTTCGACCAAGAGACTGTTAATATCCCGCACACTTGTTCTGAGGATCATCAGTGATGTGTTCAATCAAGCGGTTCTTTGTCGAGTGTTGTTCTTCCTTGACAGGTAAATGCGTTTGGAGTTAAGTATTCTTTCAGTCAATGTCATTGGTCAGTTCAGTTCTGGGTTAAGTTTTGATTGGAATAATTGGGTTTAAATAAGGTATAGTTTTGAGAATAAGAAAAGATTAACGAGACATAGTTGAGAATAAGAAGAAATGAAGAATAACTTACCTTAAGTGGTGGTAACCTTAAGGGGACCCTCACTTAGCTTAACCGCTAACGGCTTTTCATGCCACTGGACCTTCCTCGTCCAGCCTTTGCAGGTCCAGACGGAGCCAACTGCTATCAAGATGCTGACCTTACTACTGAAGACTATACTGGTGAAGATTACTACGAGGAAGGCTACGGATTTGCCAGCTGAAGACTTTGGAGCTTTCCTTTTGTTATAGTTCTGTTATTATTATGTTAGTGATGTAATAGTTTAGCTGGTCTTTTAATATGTAACTCTTGGATATCTTTTTTGCCTGTAATATACTACTGATGTAAGACTTGGATGTTTTAAATTTCTGCTTCTGCTGAACTTAGTCACTTTCCCATATCACATTAATGTTATAGGCATGTTTGGACAATCAGGTGACATTCACAACCAGTCACGTGTCTACGAACCCATAAAGGAAATTTATTTTTCCCTATTTTTGGTACTTCTGGGCGTGACATAAAATTATCATGCATTTACAATTACCATACCTATATTCAGTTTCAAGGCTTTTTCTTATCAAAAAAATAGAAGATACGAAATACATCCCCATTATTTCATATGGAAAAAGTACGACATTGCTTGAAGATCCACTCCCAACTCTAGAAATTACAAAGAAGAACTGCACAGAGCCAAAAGCTGCAGGTTAAGTGGATAGAAACAAAACCTTCAAGACCAGCTTCTTTCTTTACGTAATATTAGTAGCACTCTAGTGCAGAAGTATTGAAGTCATAGCCAAACTTCTTATTGTGATTGTCGAAAACTACTTATTTTGGGTAGCTTTTGTGGATTTGAATCTCAATAGGTTGGAGAATCGAACATGCAAATTCATCACGACTAGTTAAATGTTGATTGATCAAAGTAATTGTTACTGCTGTTACTTTCCATTTATTTCACTATCACTGTAGACTTGATGGATAATCTAACGTAGCATAGCTCTAAGGGTCATTAACAGACTTACATGGAGGAGAAATGAAGATGTCAAAGTATTTTGCAGAACGTGGCTTCCAAGTTTAAAAATAGAAGTATCATCCATTACTTTAAATGGAGAAATATTTTGCAAAGAATCAACTCTTGTTGTAATTTAAAAGAAATAATAATACAATTATTCCACAGTCATTATCAACGTCTAGTGTGTATTCATAGAAAATAAATCGGAAATGCCTCATTCTCTATTGTAGATTGATTAATTTTGACTATTTTTGTTTGCTAACTTATGTCAAACTATTGCCATACTCATGCACTTCGCTTAAATGGAGTTCTAAATAATAGACTCTTTACTTGAACAAATGATGAACGGTTAGTGGACCATGTCAATAACACTGTACAAAACAAGAATGCAACAAAGCATTCAATAGATAGAAAACCAAATCTAAAAATTACCTTCATGAGATTTGTTAAGAAACTCCGTATCGATATAACAATTAACATTCCAATGAATAAGAGAGATATACTGCAATAGAGAGAAGAAAGGGTAAGGTAAAAAAATGAAAGGGAAGGGGAGGGGAGGCATGGAGCATGCATAAGAATCCACATTAGGAGTAATATGTGTACATAGTTATCCAGATAAAAGGGGGCTCAAAGCAGTTTCTAAATTCTGCAGTTGAACTGTTGCACTCTTGGTATTCATTTGGTATTCATTCTAATAAAAGGGGCTCACATGGTAACATTTATGGTGGACTCACTATTGAATGGGAGAAGAAAAAAATAGAAATGAAATCGCACAAAAAAATCGAAACCCACAAAAATAAAATAATATTGTATTCAAAGCTTCAACAATCTTACTCAAATTGAATCAAGGAAAAACAAAACCCAGTAGGAAATCAAAACACACCCCAAAAAAGAGTAGAAAAACGAACCTGTGCGTATGTCTCCGAGAAGAAGAAGAAAAAAAATTCAAGAATTGAGAGAGAGAGAGAGAGAGAGAGAGAGAGAGAGGTAGAGATAAAGATTATCGAGACCTATTTACTTCTATCTCTGCGAACAACACATTCAAAATGGAATGACGGTGAAGAACATGTTCTAAAATCATAATAAGTTGTATGGAGAGATATACAAACGAATGTCGAAAGCCCTAATTAATCTTAGTGAATATGATAAGCACGCAACACATCATCAAACCATGAATGATTAATTATGGAAAAAGTTGAAAAATCTGAAAAACTTGAATACCTTCAGATTGAAAAATAAAAATAAATAAATAAAATGTTTGAAATAGTTAGATGTCTTACTAGTATAGAATACATGACATAAATTAGTTGTGGCAATCCCATTATTTCCATGTGTATAAATTCCTCCCTCACATTCTAGCACACTGAAGATTTTATGCATCATTATGGAAATATTTTAACAAAAAGACAACGAGAAATTGCTCAATGATCACACACTCGAGATACCATATCTATCAAGTTCTGCACCATTAAAAAAAATGGTGATCAAAATAGTTACTCACACAATTTAGAAATTTAATCTCTATTACCTTCTTGTTATCCTCGCCTTTTTCCCCCACTAAATCCATAAAACAAATAGAGTATAAAGGAAAAGCCTATCATTAGGAGATGACAAACTACATTTAATAAATTGTAAGTGCACATTATAGTATACTACTCCCTCCGTCCCATATTTTGAGTCTTGTATTCCATTTTGGGCTGTCCCAAAATTAGTGTCCACTTTTCTAAATTGGTGTATAAGTTTTACTTACTTTCCAAAACTACCCTTCCTTGAAATCTACACTAAGACAAAACGAAAAAAGTTGTAATGATTAGGGGCAATTGTGGAAAGTAGGTGTAGATTCTTTTGTCCGCTTAATAAGTTGAGTTCCCAATGGTGGACTCAAAATATGTGACGGAGGGAGTACATACATTTCATAATTGGTGAGGTTTTTCAAAATACTCATAAGGAAAATGTGAAATTTTATCATTGTGCAATAAAAATATAAGACTAGAAATGAGACTTAAAGCATGGTAAGTCATTTTTTTAAAATCTTTTTTCAATCAACTAAGGTAAATGAGATGTATAAACATGGATGAAGGTTGTGTTTTGGAATTTAAATTAATTAAACCCCCAATTTTTAAGGTAAAAAAGATGTTGAGTAGAACCCAATTCATTCACATACTGATCAAGTAAATTTACTCTTCAAACAAAAACAAAACGTAGAGTTATTCATTCTATGTGGATACATGCACTTTACAAATCTTGTTCTTAAGCACTATCTTTTAGATAATTGTGAATTCATGCACTTTACATTTTAATTGTGCAGAAAGATCAACCAAAAAATTGCCACAAAATTAAGTCATGAAAAGACTGACAAAATGAAAAAGTTTGACATATATAGTTGAAGCGCAACTCATCTTCCATTGCCTTAATAATTCACTCAATTAAGAATGAGTGTATATGTTGTGTTGATACATGCACAATACTCCAAACCATCTCTTTACTCAGTTACAAAATGGAAGGAAGAAAACATAAGCTTCCAAGCTATGATTATTAAAAAACAAACAAATATAGAAGATTAATTAGA
Organism: Hydrangea macrophylla; assembly: GCA_033977485.1. NCBI lineage: Eukaryota > Viridiplantae > Streptophyta > Magnoliopsida > Cornales > Hydrangeaceae > Hydrangea > Hydrangea macrophylla. The sequence goes on from CM066992.1 coordinate 2,682,522, forward strand.
AGCCCCAAATCAAAAACTAAATACTCAACCTAAAAGAGAAAAACAAGTGATTCGAAGAATACCAAAAAAATAATACTCTCAAGACATGACAAGAAGTTGTACCTCTAGCACTGAACATGGCAAGAAGTCAAACAATCTATTAGGATGGGGTTAAGGGAGATGGGGATGCTGCCCAAATTGAGAAAAGGGGAGATACACAGAGATAAAATCAGTCCCTAACACCAGAAACAATGCTTGTACAAACAGACCCTTTTTTCGTAATTGTAAAGCACAAAATAACATATTACAACAATGGAGAGAGATATTATCGAGAAAGTTGCAGACAATTCATGGAGAAAGACCTGGTCGGTGGTGATGGTGCGCCAACCCTTCCCCCCAAATCCATATATACCTAAGAGAGAAAAATAGAAACCAAAATTGAATGCATCTATATATATTGAATCTAATGTGTATTTGCATCTATATATACATATATGTATACATACCTATGTGTGAGAGAGAGAGAGAGGGAGAGAGAGAACATAGAGAAGAGCGAGTGGAAATGGAGAGAGGCGGCGATGGCATCATTGGCAGAGAAGGCGATAGAAAGGAGAGGCAGTGCAAATCTATGGTTTTAGAGAGAATAGTGGATCAAAACCCCTAAAAATACAAAACCTCGACGCTGAATCCCACCCCTCCAAAACCCTAACAATCACCACCACTGTCACCTCTCGCTATGAAGGTTCACCAATTTGCTTAATCTTCTCAAAATCCTCAGTTTCATCTACACATTGATCTGCATCAAGAATGGTCATCGTTGATGACTGTGGAGAAGAGAAGATGAACACTGTGGAGAGGATGAACCGCGAGGAAAAGGGCTGAGGGTAAAAGCCCTAAAACATTATTTATATATTGTGTCTCCATTTACGTCACTTTTGTTCATAAATAATTATTTACAAAATTACCACCGCACTTTTATTTATGTCAGTTTTTTAAAAGTGACATAAATATGTTATTGTTTATGTTGGTTTTTATAAAAGTGACATAAATACTTGATTATTTGTCACTTTTAAAAAAGCGACAAATAGTAAAGTATTTATGTCACTTTTTTTAAAAACGACATAATAACTTATAAAGTGACATAAAAAGCACATGTGAGAAATAATTATGTCACTAGAAATAAAAGTGACATAAAAAATTTTTAAAAGTGACATAAAAAGCCTATTTCCTTGTAGTGATAGGACTAATGCATTGTTGGAATTAGTTCATACTAATGTGTGTGGACCAATAAATATTACAGCTAGGGGTGGTTATGAGCATTTCATTACATTTACTGATGACCACTCTAGGTATGGATATGTGTACCTGAAGCAGCACAAGTCTGAAGCCTTTGAAAAGTTCAAAAAGTTTAGGGCTGAAGTGGAGAAGCAATTGGGTACATATATCAAGGACATTCGATCTGATCGAGGTTGCGAGTACCTCTCTAAAAAGTTTATTAATCACCTCGTACAAAATGGGATTCTGTCATAGCTGACTGCACCTGGCACTCCTCAACAGAATTTTGTAGCGGAGAGAAGGAACCAGACTCTTTTAGACATGACTAGGTCAATTATGAGTTATTGGGAGTTGCCATTATTCCTTTGGGGTTATGGTTTGGAAACCACTGCATACATACTAAATCTAGTATCAAGTAAATTTGTTCCCCGGACACCACGGGAGATGTGGATTGGGCGCAAGCCTTGTTTGCAACATCTCCGGATATGGGGGTGTCCGGCACATGTGCTGAAAGGTAAGATGAGCAAGTTGGATTCTAGATCGGAAGTTTTTTACTTTGTGGGTATCCAAAGGGTACCTATGGATGGTATTTTTATGATCCAAGAGAACAGAAGGTGTTTGTCAGTACAAATGTTGTTTTCTTGGAGGATGATTATATCATGAACCATAAACCTAAGGGAAGGATAGATCTTAGAGAGATAGAAGGAGAGCTCTCAGTCCTACTCGGAGTTGATAACAATGTAAATCAAGAAAATACTACTTCTTTACCCATTTCACTCCGGCACCTTACCGTAGTGGGAGGATTATCAGCCAGCTTGATAGATACATGTTCTTAGGAGAAGTTTTTCAAGTTGTCCCCATTGAATCTGAATGTGATCCTACCACATATGAAGAGGTAATAGCTGATGTAGACTCAGCTAATTGGGTTAAAGCTATGAAGGCTAAATTGGAATCTACGGATTCTAATCAGGTCTGGGATCTTGTAGAGATTGCATCCAATATTAAACTGATTGGCTATAAGTGGATCTACAAGAGGAAAAGAGGATCTGATGGAAAGGTTGAGACCTTTAAAGCTAGGCTTGTAGCGAAAGGTTATACTCAGAGAGAGGGCATTGACTATGAGGAAACCTTCTCGCCCGTAGTCATGCTCAAGTCCATCAGAATACTCTTATTCATTTCTACATTCTTAGATTATAAGATTTGGCAGATGGAAGTCATGACTGCATTCTTGAATGGCAATCTTGAGGAGGACATCTATATGCAGCAACTAAAAGGATTCATAGTTGGTCGAAAAGGTAACTTGGTATGCAAGTTACAAAAGTTCATTTATGGTCTTAAGCAGGCATCTAGGAGTTGGAATATCCGATTTGACCAAGCGATCAAATTGCTTGGTTTCATACAAAATCTCGATGAACCATGTGTATATAAGAAGTATGAAGGAAAAGTGGTGGCTTTTCTTGTGATTTACATTGACAATATTCTACTCATTGGAAATGATGTAGCGACATTGTCGACGGTCAAGGTTTCGCTAGCTAGTACTTTCGATATGAAGGATCTAGGAAAGGCGAGCTATATTCTTGGAATAAAGCTCTTTCGAGATCATAAGCGAAAGATAATGGGATTATCTCAAGATGGTTATAATGATAAGGTGCTAACTAGGTTTTCAGTGGATAATTAAAAGAAAGGTTTGTTACCATTCAGGCATGGTTTGGCATTCTCCAAGGACAAATGTCCAAAGACACAGGAGGAGAAAAATCTCATAGCAGGAATTCCCAATGCTTCGGTAGTAGGAAGTCTCATGTATGCGATGTTATGCACTAGACTAGATATCTGCTTTGCCATTGGCATGGTTAGTAGATATGAATCGAATCCAGGTCCAACGCACTAGACAGCCGTTAAGCACATTCTTATGTACTTGAGAAGGGCTAAAGATTACATGATTATGTACGACGATAGTGAGTTAATTCCAGTAGGATACACTGGTTCGTACTATATATTAGATAAGGATTCAAGGAATTCGACATCCGGACATCTCTTTACCTTGGGAGGTGGTACTATTAGTTGGAGGAACATTAAGCAGAAATACATTACAGACTCAACTACAGAAGCTGAGTATGTGGCTGCTTGTGAAGCCACAAAGAAAGTTGTTTGGCTCAAGAAGTTCCTTATGGAGAGGTGGTACCAATGTCACTGTTACCTAGTACGATTTATTGTGATAATAGTGGGGCAGTGGTTCAGTCCAAGGAGCCAAGGAACCATGGGAAAGAAAAGCACGTAGAACGGAAATATCATCTTATTTGAGATATTGTTCAACGTGGAGCTGTGACTATTACCAAGATTGCCACCGCTAACAATCTTGCTATTTATCAAGGCCTTGTGGCGCCTTGCCACAGAAGGTCTTTGATAGTCATCTAGATAGTCTAGGTCTCAGATGTAGTCTTATATGGTTGTGAGTATAAGTAGGAGTTTTTTGGGTTTGTGCCCTCAAACTATTACATTATGTATGAGACATTAACATTTTAATATATCGATATCAACTTTACATTTCACTGTGTATGTTTCTTTCATGAGATGATTGTTTAATCTTTAAGTATCATATTAGGTAATTCGTGTGTGTATGAGATACATAGAAGTGAGATACGAATTACTATTCTTTGACACTTAGAACTTGTCACAGTGGATAATGAGACTGGCTATCTCATCAGGTTTACTCTATAGCATGATTAATTCTTAGATTGATTAATCTCAATCACTAGAGTATAACTCTTAGTTAATATGCTAGTGCTTATAGAGCATTGATGGACCTGAGCTTTCCTATTTACACTTAAGGCTATCAACAGTCGATACGAACTCAAAACTTATATAAGGTACGTGTTCTGAATCTTGAGATGATTATGAACACAGATTGTGGATATGGCTGCTTTGACTTACTAATCAGTGAGGTCTATAAAAGAACAACACCTAGGTATCTTGGCTATGTCATGTTTATAGGGTTGTGAACATATATTGTCAAGATAGAATCTATCCTCTGATTCAGAGTAAGCATTCTCTTGAGAATGTCACCAAGTTGATTTCTGAGAACTGCAGTGTCGTTGATAAGTAGCTAACAACATGTTTGGTAATCATGAGAGGTGAACAAAACTCTAGGAATACAAGAAGTAATCATGATTCAGGTTGACAGTAACCGTTTATCTGACTACCTGAATACAATTGCAAATGCTGAAGGTAGAGGGACATTAGTACAACAATTATGTCTTGTTATCGCTTCGGTTATATTCTTCTGCATTGGAGTTCAGTTATCATTTTATAGTAGAGTAAACGTTAACTAACCAGTTAACGTTTGTTCATGGGAATTAACAACTAGTCTGAGCCAACAATAAAGTGCCTAGAAGGTCCAACTCTTAGCTCTGCTAGGATGTTTGGAAAGGCACAAGGGGTTCTTGTCAAGATGGGTTCGATCGATCGAACGAGTTTTGATCGATTGAAGTATAGGCAGGTTTGAGCAATCAAAAGGTGTTCGATCAATTGAGGCCACTTCGATCGGTCGAATGTTAAAGTCGGTTTTGGAAATCTATAAATAGGGCAGTTGCGTACAGGGTTTAATAATCGTCGTTTTTCCTATACGAAAGTTGTAGAGACTGTTTAGGGTTTTCCCAAGCCTTCTTATCCTCCCGTTAGAGTTTTCACCATCTCTAGCCTCTCCGGGAAGCATTCATAGGAGACATAAGAGTGAAGACTGCCTAGTGGAAGCTACTGCACCAACAAGGAGAAAGAAAATCAGAATTGGGTTCAAGACTTGAGGTATAATTTATTGTCCCCCTCTTATACACATCTATAGAATTAACGGGTAGTAGATCCGGGCATTCCAATAAGTTTTGAAACTTAACCTTTTCGCTGCGTGTTTAAATATCATTTTAAACTTGTTTTTCCTACACCTAATACATGTATCTAACTTTCTGTAACAGGGTTTTGACCCAACTCATGTTTAAGACCACTTTTGATAGAATTCATTAGAGGTTGCTGAATTTGGAAATTTGATTAATGATGTATTTTCATTATTTATGATGCATATCATTTGGTTGCTTGTATTTTTGCCATGCTTGGGTATTTCTTGGTGTCTTAGTGCAGAGAATTGAATGTCGTGGATCCAGACTTCGATTTGTGGGTTTGCCTCGTCTACAAGTGGCTTAGTGCCCATGTATCGTGTACTATCTCTATCTTTTGTCTTAGAGTTTTTCTAGGTTTACAACTTTGTTTTCAACAACACAATTCCTTTAGGATAGTCCTTATTTATATGCTTATATGTTAGAGACAACTTATCTAGGATTGCGTTACACGATTGCGTTATACGTTTCCTTTCTTTTTCTTTTTTGTAACTCTGCTTGAGTCAACCCAATGTAAGTCTTCTCTTTCCCTTTTGCATATCATGACATGTTTTCTTTACTTGCATCGGTCCCGAGCAGGACTGGCCACTATGAGTATACCTCTCCCTTGTATTGTATGTGCATCCAACTTCTACTTGATTTAATCTCTTGACACAATTTTTTAGATGTTCCCTTTTGACATATATGTATATATTATCTAGTATGTTTGAGGAAACAACACCAATTATCAATTAAGAACAAGGATATTTGAATCAAGGCCTACTGTTCGGTAGAGCGAGGAGGGGATGCTTTAGTCCTGCATGGTCTCCTTCCCCTCTCGTACCAAGACCCCTAAACCTAGTTTTTGGTAATGAAGGGCGAGTAACCTTATTCAATTTTCAGCAAGTCAAACTTGGGTTTCCTAATTCTCGATAAAAATTAGGTGGTGACTCTTTGTCTCTAGGATCGCGTGAGGAAGTCCTAGTTTTCCCTGAAGTGTGCTCCTTGGGATACGTCCCGGGACACTATCAAGGGAAAACGCCAAGACCCACCCCTCATGCGCATTTCACGGTCCACAATCTGGAGACGCTGATGGGGATTTGAACATGAACCTTATAGTTTCTTGTTCTTTGAGGGTTTGACTTGAGTTGATGAATATCCTTGTTATTAATTCGATAATCGTATCGTTTCTGCCTGCATTTGCACTTGCATTGTTCTTTCACCTTGACTACTTCAGACCATTGCCTTGTGGGTGGAGGCCCCCCTTTCCTCCATTTATAAAGAGACTTTAGTACCATGCAGTCACCGTTAGCCTTGTACTGCGTGCGGTATACAGAGCCCATGTGTGAACAACACACCCTTGAGGAGGCGATCACCCACACCGCTGAGCTTGCTAATGGACCCTTTATGAAACTAAAACTCGGCCTTTGCATATAGTTTCTGTAGAACCCTTCAATTTGGATTTTGATTATCATCTTTGATTAGGACAATGTGATGAATTATTTGTATTTTCCCATAAGGGATTATGTGGATGATGAGGACGTGTATGCGAAGGCATCATCAAACCTTGTATGGTGGATTCCTCTAGAGTAGTATGGTCTTTATCCAAACATCCAATCTTTATTCAAGAACAAACTTTTGAAAATTTTTGAAAATATAAGCATTTGTTTGGAAAACCCGAGTCTTTTGAAAATTCCGGGAATATCCCTTTTGAAAATTCGCTTTGAGATTCACTTTCACAAAATTCTTCCAAAATTCTCCCTAGATTTTAGAGAATTTCAAAATTCCTACTTTGATGATTCAATTTTAAAATTCTCCCTAGATTTTAGAGAATTTCAAAATTCCTATTTTGATGATTCAATTTTAAATTCTCCTCTCGAATTTTAGAGAATTTTAAAATTCCTACCTTGGTTTTCAAGAAAATCGTGATTTTGATGATTCAAAATTCAAAATTTTTCCTCTCAGATTTTAGAAATTTCAATTTCATACCTCAATTTTAAAGAATCATGATTTTGCACCACAAGCAATGATGGTTCAAAATTGTTTTTGAAATTTACAAATCTCCCCCTCTCTCTCAAGACTTTAATGAAAAATTCAATTTTGTAAACCTGAGCCATCAAAGATTTCAAAACTAAAACTCCATGGATAATGATTGGATTAGTAAGGTAATTAGTATACTCAAGGAATCTTATGTGTTTATGTGCTGATATGCTAGGTCTAAGATAGATTAAGGTGCATCGCATTCAGATTAGATTGCATTTCATCTGCATTGCATACACTACACGAGCATTGCATAAACAACTCACGAGTGCAACGCCTTTAATATACTTTCAGAAAGAAAAATTTGTTTTACTCATAATTTTGAAAACGATTTCCTCAATTTTAGAAAATAGTTTTGAAAAGGAAATGATTTTCTATCTTCAATTTTTCATTCTTTTGTAAAATATCATTCTTTGAAAATTCTTTTGCAAATAAGACACCTGATTATTTGAAAATCCCTAATAAATCAGAGAAGAAAAGATAGGGACCTAAGGATTGAACTCCTCGAATTTCAGAGTAAGAACTAAAATTGTGGACCGATGGCTCCTCTTGATCCTCAGGTTGTTTTCTCATGGATGGATGAGGTCACCGGTATTGATCATATAAAATTTAGATATTTTGGCCTTGGTACACTCATTCAGCTGAGAAATGTGAAATTTGATAAAGATACTATGCGTGCCGCCATTCGATGTTGGGATCCAGAATTCCATGTTTTTGGGTTTGGACATCAAGAGATCTCACCACTATTTGAAGAATTCAGTGTCATTCTCGATTTTAGCCCCTACTCCGATCTGATCCTTCCCACCATTTAGGCTGGATGTGTAAAGAGTCTAACATCACCCCTCAATTGTTCTCCTTCTGTTGCCTGGTCTATGATTTTTGATTAGAAGATTGATTTTCCCTGCCTATTTGCTCACTATTGTACTACCATCGGAGGACATTTCGATCATTCCATATCTGGATGGGGTGCCTTGATGTGGGCTATGATTTTGCACTTCTTGTTTTCTTCCTCATCTCATACCCTCATACCAGTTGCTTGTGGACTACGTTATCGACAAAACCCTATGATATTGGTCCTAACAAAAACTCTAATGGGTTTAGATCAGGCACATGCTGATGGGACAGTACTCCTTTCTGGTGCCCCTTTAGTGCTGCAAATTTGGCTTCCTGAGCGACTCAGTTTATTGGTATATCCTTGCGGTCTATGCAGAATCCCTTCCTTGGATCAAAAGCAGGTACGAAGGTTTTTCAGCAATTCTGAGGTTTGGTTCGTTTGGCTAAGCGGTCTTACCATCGAGGACATCCATTGGGTCTATGCCCATTGGGATTATTGTTCAGTTACTGTTAGATTTCCATGGCGAAACGGGATATGGCTTCTTGGTTTACATGCTACCAATTTTTCCATCCCATACAGAGTAGCTAGGCAATATGGTTGTAGACAAGATACTTCTAAGGACGCCATTGGGGTTATGAGAGATTCAATTCTGCGATCTTCATTGATTACTACTTTCACCACTGCATGGCATGAACGGATTACGGCACCTTTTCTATGGATTCTCACCTCCATCCAATTATCAATTGAGTATTTTCTAGAGATTTAGAGGGTGATTAAAAGACAGAGTCAGGTTCAGCAGAGACATTAAAAAGGGCATTAATAAAAAGGACATTATGAAGAGCTTAAAGATAAATGATTGAATGATGATATTTGGAAATAGCTGCTTGTTGAAACCAAATGGATGGTTAAGAATAATAAGTAATCACAGTGACACTCCACTTGAGATCAAGCCGAATATAGTTTAGTCTGTTTTATGTTTTACAGTGTTATCTTGTTGTCAAGTCTATCTATCATGAAGTTGTTTTGAATCTACATCGAGTACTGTAATCCTTCTCTTTCGAAGTAATGAAATAAAATCTTGATTTGCTTGATTAAATGCGCCTAGTCATAAATGATTGAATCTCTAAGCTAAAAATGTTATTTCTCTGATTATTATGAAAAATACATTGTTGATAATTTCGTGCATTGAAAAGAATCCTGAAAGGATCAAAGTTAATTTTGCGCTGACATTGAAGAAAGCTAAGAATTGATTAGTCTTACTTTAAGAATCTTGAGATGCTTTTGGTTAAATCTTGGAACGATGTACTCGGGACTAGCCTAATTCCCTAATACTCCCGTTTCAAAATCTGGAGCCCAGAAGAATGAGCCATTCAAACATGTCTAACCTACAAGCCATGTATACTTCGTCCTTGATGGTAGCCAAACATTTCAAATAAACTATTGCTCTCAAAAAAAAAAAAGAAGAAGCTCGCTAGGATGAAAACCCGAAAGGGCGCCTAGGCAAAAGTTAGAGCATGAAAAAAAATAAAAAAAATTTGCGTGTTGTTTTCAAGAACCTGATCTCAGCCAGTCAAAACATTAGAAAAGAATGAAAATAGAAGAAGAAAAAAGAAGAGAATGTAGAAGATTGAGAAATCGGGAACATGAATTGTTCCAAAGCTTTGAATTACAATCTCTTGAGTAAGCCCAAAGATTTAAAGGGCTAATCTTGTTCCACAAATATGTATGATGTAGTATACAAAATTGACTGGTTAGTGAAAAGGTGAAAAGAATCAACCATCAAAGGAAAAAAAAAATGAAAGAAAAGAAAAAGGAGAGATAATTTAGTTTCCATCAATGCTACCATAAGTGACTTGCTTCAGAAAATTTTTCTGATGACATGGCTTGAAAAGCCCCCAAATTCTTGAATCCTTGCTCTTTTAAAACCTCCAGCCTTCGAGGAACTACGCTTAACCTGATTCCCACTTGGGGATACATAGGCAACCTACTCAGTTCGGTCGCTGCTCTTGAAACACTTAGCCACATCTCAAATACCTTCTTTCAAGACTTGGCCGAACTACTTTGCACCTGATTCCCACTTGGGAATAAGTAGGCGAGCTTCCCTGGCTCTCGGTCCCTGAATCTTGCAAACTAGGGGCAAAGTTTTCAAGTTTGCCCAGAGCCTCAAGATATCACTGCCACACTAGGGGCAAACTGCGTTTGCCCAAACCTCCATTTATCACCATCAACTAGGGACAAACATCGTTCGCCTGACCCTTTCAACATTACAAGCGAATCCTGAGCTGTCAAGTATATCTTTGAAAACATTTGAAATGAATTCTCCCTTTTTTATAAGCTAAGGCACTAATTTGAAGAACATTTTAGAAAAAGCATAGGATTGATTGAGACCCATATGGAGTATTTTCGAAGCATTTCTTACAGCTGAGTATTATCGCACTAAGTTGAGAAGTACACATGAAAAGCGAAGAGACACGTCAAACATGACAAATGCGCATTATATCATGGCAAATTGAGTTGTTTCCTCTAAACTTCTATTTCAGTGTCAAGAGTATTAACTCCCAACGTCAATGTCTGTCAGTCTTTGTCATGGTCTAGTCCAAAGTGATCTAAAATTGTAAAACTCTGAGAGCATCTAAAGGTGGATATAAGTAGAAGTTCCAAACGCTGTTATTGCATCATTTAATCATGCTAATCAGAAGACCGGCCTTGGATATTGAGTTGAGCCGTTGTTTAAATAGATCAGTGTGCCTTGCATGGATATCTGCAAAAATTGATTGAAGATTTATGTAGCACGTCAAAATCATCAAGTCTTTTGAGTACCTATTAATCATGGATAAAAATTATGATATCCGAAACTTTGTTTTGACCCCGAATTGGTCTGATCTTGATGTATAAGCCTTAAGAGTGCTTATAACTTATTGGAATTGGTCTAAAGAACCCGTGGGAATTTGAATCTTGGTAGAAGCCATTCAGAGTTTAAGAAATTTTCGCAAACATAAAGAAATGAGGACACCGCAGCTTGAAATAGCCAAGAATTATTGATTTGTAGCAAACTCCCATATATTTGGGTTAATTGTGTGTTGGACATTTGGGTCTATTGTCGCTCAAGAATTACATCCAAAAAGGATTTATAGAAGATGAATCAGTATTCAGAATAGGGTTAGAATAAACAGGTGTATTTGCAAGAATATTTGAGCTGGTCAAAGCACCGATATGAGGTTCAGATGGAATTAATAGAGCCTCCAGAATAAAAGCCTTTCACATATCTCAGAATTTAAGTAACTCCCGAACAGAGGACGTTCATCAATCATCTAAGTGGTTAGGACTCTCAGAAATCATTTCAAGTTTACAAACATGCTTCATCAGAAATCGTCCGAGCTTAAGATTAGATCGATTTTAAGATCATATCGAGTTATAGATCAAGTTTAAGATCAGATCAAGTTTAAGACAGAATCGAGTGTAAGATTAGATCGAGTTTAAGATCATGTCGAGTTATACATCATGTTTAAGATCAGGTCAAGCTTAAGACAAAATCGAGTTTAAAATTAGATCGAGTTTAAGATCATGTCAAGTTTAAGATCGAGTTTAAGATCATGTTCTAGATCGAGTTTAAGATCATGTTGAGTTTTAGATCAAGTTTAAGATCATGTCGAGCTTTAAATTGAGTTTAAGATCATGTCGAGCTTTAGATCAAGTTTAAGATCATGTCGAGTTTTAGATCAAGTTTAAGATTATATTTTAGATCGAGCTTAAGATCATATCGAGTTTTAGATCGAGTTTAAGATCATAGGTAGTGTTTATCACCACGTTCAAGTATAAGATTGATATAAATTTAAGAATAGGTCAGGTTTAAGATCATATCATGCTTTTCTCAGAACCTTCACATTTCCACTTTGGCTTCAGGGGACTATCCTCCGCTTGGCCTGAACATTTAGACTTCAGAAACTCCTCAGTATCAATGTACTTTCCCACCCTCTTCTAGAGTTCTACCAAAGTGGCTGGCCGGTCATGGTGGAACGATCTGGCAACCTTGGTGTGCTGAAGCCGCGAGCAAAAGGCATTGATTGTGACTATTTCATTCAGGTTGCGAATCTGACGATTTTGCTGATTGAACGGTTGATGTAATTCTTTATGGATTCTCCCTTGCGCTACTTGATAGCCAACAATTTGGTGTTTAGTTGGGATCGGTCGAGCATCCCCACAAACTGGCTGACGTAGAGCTTGCTGACTGCCTTAAAATCATCTACTATTCAGGGTTTTAATGCGTGAAACCACTATGCGGCTGGGCCTTTGAGGGTACTTGGGAAGGCTAGGTATAACAAATCGTCAGCATTGGTAACTAACGCCATCTGAGCTTTGTAAGTCCGTACATGGTCAACCGAGCTCCCCGAGCTGTCATAAGAATCGAGATGCAGTAGCTGGAATTTGTAAGGAACGGGGAATCCTGTGATCTGGACAGTAAAGGGCGACTCAGTTTCACTGTTGGTATCGTCGTACCCCGGTTTACGACTCAACTTCTCAATCTATTACTGTAGGTCATTGATTTGGGCTTTGCCTCATCCTTTCTGGCCTCCCACATTGTATATGTGCAGTAGGTCAGATCGAATGACAAAGCATCTTCTTAAAAGTGCGTCGTTAAGGGATGGGGCACGACTTCGACTCCAGGTGATCATGTACCTAAGATCTCCAAGGCTCTTGGCCAGGAGTTCCTATGCAGAATCCCGGACCATTTGCTCTCGTCCCTTCCCCTTGGCAGCGCGTCTGCTATTGATGATCTGTCTGGCGTCAACTGCCCGGTTAGGATTCGCCGTAGCTCATTGCTGTGTCTACTCGGGGGCATAGCTACGCTCATTATTCCTGGACCGTTCTAGAGTCAGGGCAGATTCCAATGCAGTATGGGCACGCCGTCAAGTCCGCACTGACCTGTGATCGTGTGCACCATTCCTAGGCTAACCCTCTGCTTGAGGGAGTTTATCCTGTCGGGCCAGCAGTGCCTTGATTTGCTTCTATGTTTGATGCTAGCCCTCCAGGAGTTAGGCGTGAGCCGCAGTGATCTGCCCGGAGATCATGGAGGTAGCTAGTCACCCGGCCTACGAATCCGCTTGACCTGTTGGAGCAGTAGTCTTCTTACCCTTTGTCGGCGGCAAGTTGATTAGTCGCAGATTTGTTTTTGAGAAAGCTTGTCCTTTCCCACAGACGGCACCAAACTGATGATGCAAAAAACTGGGTAAGAACAAGAAGAGTGAGATAGAAACCCCGTTAAATAGGTGAACTACGCCCATGTTGTGTGTCCGAGCACTTGTACTATGATGTAAAAGTGGTCGGGGGTCTTTGGTGAACCAACAATAGCCTGGAGCTGCCAAAGATCGGATGGGCAGAGAATGCGTGCAATATAAAGTTGCAATTCTGTGTAACTAGAATGCCATCCCCTTTGAAGGGCGTGAATGGTTTCTTTTATAGATACAAAAGACCACTCATACAAGGTAAGTAGCCCGATAAAGGGCAGTATAATCAAATAAGGAATGATTAGCACAAATCATGGGAGTTCCCTAATTGAGTTAGGAAAATATCTAGGCTTTCCATTAGTCTTCTAGTTGAGGTAGGAAACTGCCTGGAGCTTGTGGGGAAAGTAATGTCACGTGCTCGGGCTGCGCATACTGTGGAATAAGCCCATACCGTAAGCCCGGGCTTTGGCCCAGATTGGGCAGTTTTGGCTGGATGACCCGGGATGGTTATGTAGCGAGTGCCCTTTCCGGATAGGCATATAGTTTGGCTTTGTCCTATTATTTTGTACATATCACTTCATGTTTCAGCTTAGGTTCAATATAATCCATCATCGAATTGTCTTGCAATTTTTGACAGATTTAAATTCAATATAAGTGTGTAAATTGTAATTTTTCTAAGTAAATATACCATTATAGCTAGCAACCAACTGCTGATATCTCTTCCTATATAGCATAGCTTACGAATGGCCCAAATCTATTGTCGTACAGAACTTTCCACTTTCGTCAGACTTTCGTTCATTTACTTACTCACTCACTAGAGGGGTGGCTAAAGCAGTATCTTTTCAAAAAGGTCTAATGGGTAGGCTACATAAGCAATATATTGATTTTCTTCTCAAGCAACAGGCTCCCTACGCTTTCGCACCCCAACGTTAGTGGGAAAGGGATGCTCTTCTCAACATGTTGTTGAAAAAAAAATTAAACACTTTATATGTATAGAGACAGCCCCTAGATTTATATATAGAATAGATGTTCATGGATAGATAGACTTTCCATTGATTCTTAGTTTGGGGGCTGATAAAGCTCGTTAAAAAGATCCCTTGTTTAACCGAAATCCAAAGATGTTGCTGCAAGCTGCTCATCTTTTTATTCAGTACATATACGTTCATTTCTGAATCATTTGAAAGAAACAAATATTATAAAAGGAAATCACTGGTCTACAGATCATGGACAAAATCCTATAAGTTTAAATTAAAAAATATCAACTATTCTAATAGGAACTGGATGATCTTATTTGGTCAAATACCTAGCGGCAAACTCCTATGTTCCTTTCATTACATTAATTTTTGAAGTTCCTGGATTCAAAAGATTATGAGTTGTGTTACTGAGGTCATATTCTATTTTATGGAATTGGGAACTGCTGGATGTTTTTAAACCAAAAGGGGTCTTTGTAATGTTTTGAATTTTTTTAAGGGTATTGTGGTAATTTTAGTGGTCAATGTAAGGAACCATTATGGACTTATACATTTTAATGCCTAACCTTTGGTCTTGTGGAACCACTTTGGTAATTGTTTTGGCACATGTGTGTATATATATTTGTTACATATTTGTATGTGTGTGTGTGTGAGGGAGACAAGAGGGGGCCCACAAGTCACCTTCCCAAAACCAGTCCCAAACCAGTCCCAACCACCCCCAACAACTAAAGTCCCCTAGGAAGCTTCCCCCTCTCCTTCTCCATCCCTTATATATCTTTCCCCCTAATTTTCTTTTCATTTTCTTCTCCTATCTCTATCTCTATCTCTATCACTATCTCTATCTCTATCTCCCTCATGTTTGGAAGAGTAAACCCTTATATTTACTTCAACCTTAAAGTCTAATTTTGAGCCTCCATAACTCATTGTTGGGAGCAAGCTATTAGTATCAGAAGTGACCCTCTCTACTAGAGCTTCCCATTAGTGTTCTTATTTTCTCCATTTGTGTTCTCTAGCTCAAGTTATGGCCTAAGGAAAGAGGATGAACTTTCTATTTTCTTGTTCTTGAAGATCTACTACTACGACTGTAACACCCCATAATTTTCAAGATATAAATATTTATTTTTATATGTTAATGTGACCACCCAAATTTTTATATGTGATAAATTAGCTATGAGTATTTATGTTTATGGTTATATATCTATGTGTATTAATTTTTTTAGTACAAATTACGATGTGAATATTTTTATAAACTTAAGTGATGGGATAAATTTGTGTAAGTTTAAATTTTAAAGAATTGATGTGTTTATAATTTAGTAGTGTTTACAGGGCCCGTAAATATTCTAAACAATGTATTTAACATAAGAATTAAGTACCTGGGTCATGGGTACCCAATGGGTAACTCATTTTAGTACTTTGCAATGCATTTTGGGGTCATATGATGTGTTTTTATGAAGAGATAAAAATAAAAACGGGATTATGTCTTGTTAACCCTATATTAGTTCTCCCAACAATACATTCACCCCTACTATCTCAACCCTAGCCACCAAGGGAAGATAAGAAGAAGAGAAAGAGAAAGAGGGAGAGAAAAGAGAATAAAGAAATAGAGAGGAAGAGAAAGAGAGAGGAAGAAGACGAAGAGGAAGAATGAGAATGATCGTTGAATCATATGCGGTGCATTCGTCGTGGTTAACGTCGATTCATATCTTTTTGGGATTTGGCACAATTGGTGAGTTAAATATATATATATTTGGGTAGGTATATACACACGTTGTCACGCCCCGACGTAGCATAATACAAGAAAGCATTTAATTTCCTTTATGGACTCGTAGGTCGTGACAAGTGAGTATGACCAATTGTCCCTGCAACAAATAACTTAACAACATGTCTTGAGCAAAGGATACTAACAAAATATAACCTCCACAATTAAAACTTACTAACTATTACAGCAGTCATAAACTTAGGCACAACACGCCTTATTCAAATGTCTAAAGCTAGTTTATTACAAACCCAAATTAAAAGACATAGGAAATATAAAGCAGCCTCCTGGAAAGTCTCCTGACTCTAAGTAGCATAGTCAAAATACCCTGGCTGCTCCTGACCCTGAAAATCTGGACATACAGTCCAGGACGCATCAACGCCGTCAGCTTATGAAAAGCTGGTGAGCAAAATAAACAAGTGCTCGCAATGTATATATAAGCATATAAACAACGGTGCAATTTAACTTTAAAAGCAATAGATTCAAGGTTTCAATTCCAACATAAGTCACGGGAGAATAAAGAAAGCAATAAATATGCGACCATGCATGAACAATGTAATATCTCCTCTTTCTGACTCTTTTCTCTCAACAAAACTCAACACAACCAAACCATTATCTCAGATACCAGGAATACTATCCGATCGATATCCAAAACAGCACACCAAACTATTGCTTCAGATACCAGGAATAATATCCGATCGATATCTAAGCCACACTCAATACCATCATTTCGGATACCAGGAATAATATCCGATCAATATCCGAAACAAGCGCCTTAGATACCAGGAATAATATCCGATCGATATCTAAGCCGTACACCACACTATCACCATCGCTTCGGATATCAGGAATACTATCCGATCAATATCCGAAACGAGCGCCTTAGATACCAGGAATAATATCCGATCGATATCTAAGCCGTACACCACACTATCACCATCGCTTCGGATATCAGGAATACTATCCGATCAATATCCGAAATGCGCGCCTTAGATACCAGGAATACTATCCGATCGATATCTAAGTCGTACACAACACTGTCGCCTCCAATACCAGGAATGCTATCCGATCGATATTGAGGTCGCACACCAGACCGCCACGCTTTACTCTTTTCACGCTTTCTCACACACATGCATGTTGACACAACCTCAACCCTAATATGTATGTCAATGTTTCATAAATAACACCATTAATAAATCACAAAGCCGGATAATTGTATGAGCATAAATTTTGGCCTTAGTTGTTCTTGTTTGTAAAATTCTTAAAACATAGACCTTTAAAACATTATTTTTGCCAAACTGTTCTTTAAAAACTTTTAAAACATTTTCCAAACAGTCCCTAATAAGAAAACACAGAAACTGCTCAAACTGCCAGGTCGCGCGAGCGAAGGGGAAAAACAGGTCGCCCGAGCAGTCCGCGCGAGCGAGAGGGGGGAAATGGTTCGCGCGAGCGGGCCGTGCGAGCGAGCCTCGCGCGAGCGGGTCGCGCGCGCGAGTTCTTGCAGAATGTCATCTTCTTCGTTTTTCCCCTGTTTTCAATTCCTGGACTGAAATTTACCCATTTTCAAATTCTGTTCGTACCAGGACATATAATATATGGATCTCCTCGATTTTCCGCGTAGATTAAGAATACGCGATCAATTTTAACTAATATGGATTGTATCGCTTAATTTTCACGATTAAAGTTAGAGTGTCAAAACTTTAAATCAACCGTTCGTCGCGATACGGATGAATTGTTGCGTAGGATTCGAACCACAGCTTATTGGGACAAAGATCTTCCATAATCAATTCACGGAATTGATTTTGGTTGAGTTTGGTAAAACTCCAATTCAAAGCTTCAATGGTGAAATACATATATATACAAATATACACACCTATATATACTGAAATACACATATATAAACATTGTGAGTGAGTTTAAATTACTCACATAGACGATTATACAGAAAATTAAAAGCCGAGAACTTCCGCCGTAATATCCGTCGTCCAATAATTTCTTCCTCCGTTCTTGATTTTGGTATCCAAATATATATATATAACTATTTATGTGTGTATGTATATATCATATGTATAATCTGTGTGTGTGTGTGATCTTGAGAGCAAGAGAGTGATAGAGAGAATTTGGGAGAGAATTGAGAGATGAGACACTGTGAGAGTAAATGAGAGAGATGAGAGTCTGATATAGAGAAAATTATTTGGGCTCCAAGCAATGGGTGGATTTCGCTCGGTGTGGTTGAGCTCACGTGCTCCCACACCCAAAACGCGGTATATCGCAGACTTAAAACATAAAACTGGTATTTTTACGGTTGATATAAAAGTACTGAAAATTATTTTTGCGTAGGAATAAATTCCCGGTCTGTACAAAAATATAGATATCGTTTTTGAAACCATAGAAAGTATTTTGGAAATTACAGTTTGACCCCAGATATATATATCAAATGGAAAATCAAATCAAATACTCATCGGAATGAAATGCAATATTTATTTATTAATGAAAATAAAATACAGGGTGTTACACTCTACCCACCTTGTCAGAGATTTCGCCTCGAAATCTGAGCTAACTAATCCTGAAACAACTCGGGGTATCTAGTCCTCATGTTTGACTCTAACTCCCACGACGCTTCTCCCTCGTCATGATGCCTCCACTGAACCTTAACCAAAGGAACGTCTCTTCTTCTCAGCCTCTTGATACTCTGGTCAAGAATCCTCACAGGTCTATCCTTGTAAACAACATTCTGACTTGTCTCAATATCATCAAAATTAACCACATGTGAAGGATCCCGTATGTATTTCCTTAACATACTGACATGGAACACATTATGAACACCAGACATCTTTGGTGGCAACGCGAGCCGATAAGCCACTTTCCCAACACGCTCCAATATCTCAAATGGCCTGATGAAACGAGGTGCCAACTTCCCTCTCTTCTGACCAAAACGCACTACTCCCCGAACAGGTGAAACCTTCAGGAGTACGTGATCACCGATACTGAACTCCAAGTCCTTTCGACGCCGATCCGCATAACTCTTATGCCTACTCTGAGCAGTTGTCATCCTTTCCTTGACTAGTGAAATCTTCTCATTGGTCTCTCTCACCAAATCTGGTCCCAAAAGTTCTGTGTCTCCCACTTCAGCCCAACACAATGGAGATCGACATGGCCGTCCGTACAAAGCTTCGAACGGCGCCATCCCAATACTCGAGTGATAACTATTGTTATATGCAAATTCAACCAAAGGTAAGTGCGTCTCCCAAGACTCTTCAAAGTCAATTGCACAAGCTCTGAGCATATCTTCCATAATCTGATTAACACGCTCGGTCTGTCCATCGGTCTGAGGATGGAATGCAATACTCATCTTGAGCGAAGTTCCCATAGCCTTCTACAAACTTTCTCAAAATCCTGAGGTAAAACGTGCATCACGGTCTGATACAATCGACACAGGTGCACCGTGCAGTCGCACCACTTGTTGAAGATACATTCGACTCATCCTTTCTACTGGGTAAGTCATATTGTACGCGATAAAGTGTGCAGACTTCGTCAAACGATCCATAATTACCCAAATCGCGTCATGATTCTGTTGTGACCGGGGTAATCCAACCACAAAATCCATAGTTATGTGTTCCCACTTCCATCCTGGAACAGGCAGGGGTTGCAACAATCCTGAGGGTCTCTGATGTTCGGCCTTCACTTGTTGATAAGTCAAACATTTAGACACAAACTCGGCTACTTCTCGTTTCATCCCTTCCCACCAGAAGTTTCTCTTCAGGTCTTTATACATCTTCGTTCCTCCTGGGTGTACTGTCAGTCTCGATTTATGTGCTTCTTCGAGAATATATTTTCTCAAATCTTCGAAATCTGGCACACACAATCTGTCTCGACATCGGTATCCTCCATCGGTCCCAACCTTCCATTCTGTAGGGTCCTTTTCTGACATCCTGGCGAACCATACTTGAAACTTCTCATCTTCCTTCTGGGCTTCGATGATTCGACTCACGAGTGTTGGTTGTACTACGAGGCATCCAAAGTGCTGCCCGGCACTTCCCTCAGAAATCTACACATCAAATACTGCGATTGCCTCTAAAGCTTTCCATTCCCTCAACATCAATGAAGCAATCATTCCTCGAGGCTTCCGACTTAGGGCATCAGCGACTACATTAGCCTTACCAGGGTGGTATTTTAATGTAAAGTCGTAGTCCTTGATCAACTCCATCCACCGGCGTTGCCTCATGTTCAGCTCCTTCTGAGTAAACAAATACTTGAGGCTCTTGTGGTCTGAGAACAAATCAAACTTCTCCCCATAGAGGTAATGTCTCCAGATCTTGAGCGCGAACACTACTGCTGCTAGCTCCAAATCATGAGTAGGGTAATTCAATTCATTCGGCTTCAACTGTCGTGAACCATATGCGATAACCTTACCATTTTGCATAAGGACACATCCCAAACCTTGATACGAGGTGTCACTAAAAATAGTGAACTTCTCACCATCCTTTGGTATCGCAAGCACTGGCGCTGTTGTCAATCTCTCCTTCAATTCTAGAAAAGCGCGTTCATGCTTATCAGTCCATTCAAACTTCAAATCTTTCTTAGTCAACCCAGTTAACGGGGCTGCTATCTTCGAGAAACCCTCTACAAATCTCCGATAGTAACCAGCTAGTCCCAGAAAACTTCTGACTTCTGTAGCATTGGTCGGCCGAGTCCAATTTGCCACCGCATCGGTCTTTGAGGAGTCAACTGCGATTCCTTGCTGTGAGATCACATGCCCGAGAAACTTAACTTCCTGAAGCCAGAATTCACACTTGCTAAATTTAGCATACAGGCGGTGATCTTTGAGAGTCTGCAACGCGATCCTTAGATGTTGCTCATGCTCTTCCTCTGACTTGGAATAGATCAAAATATCATCAATAAAGACAATAACAAATTGATCCAAATAGGGCTTGAATACTCTGTTCATCAAGTCCATAAACACAGTCGGAGCATTCGTCATCCCAAACGGCATCACTAAGAACTCATAGTGCCCGTATCTCGTCCTGAAAGCAGTCTTAGGTATGTCTTCCTTCCGCACCCTCAACTGGTGATACCCTGACCGTAGATCAATCTTAGAAAAGGTCGTGGCTCCTTGCAACTGATCAAACAGATCGTCTATCCGAGGTAAAGGATACTTATTCTTGATAGTAACCTTATTCAGTTCTCGGTAGTCAATACACAACCGCATTGACCCATCCTTCTTCTTCACAAACAATACTGGTGCTCCCCAGGGTGAAGTACTTGGACGAACAAAACCCAACTTCTCAAGTTCTTGAACTTGTTCCTTCAGCTCCAACAACTCTGTAGGGGCCATCCTGTAGGGAACCTTGGTTATAGGTCGAGTACCTGGCACCAATTCCACACAGAATTCTATGTCCCTTTCCGGCGGTAATCCTGAAATATCTCGGAATACTTCCTCGAACTCTTTGATTACCGGTATTGATGATACTGTCACCTCTGCACTGACAACCTCAATGTTTGCTAGGCATCTAGTGAGGAACATATCACCCGAAGGGTTACATTGGAAATCGAAGAGTTGATTCCCCTTGTCCGCAAATGTGATCTTCTTCCTTGCACAATCCAACTTCGCATGATTCTTCTCGAGCCAATCCATTCCCAGGATTATATCGAACTCCTTCATCGACAGAACCACCAATCTTGCCAAAAGTTCATGGTCTTCAATCCGTAGAGGACAATCCTTACACACATGTAATAACTTGACTGTGGTCCCTAAGGGTGAGACAGCACTCAAAGCTTCCTCTAAACATTGCGGTACTAAACCCAACTTCCGAACAGTCTTAACAGATATAAAAGAATGTGTAGCACCCGTGTCAAATAAAACTTTAATATGAGAGTTAAGCAAGGTTAGAGTACCTTCCACTGCTCGTTGCTCAGGCAGTCCCTCCTCATAAGCACCTCCTCCATACCCTGTTTCTTTATAACCAGCAGCCTCGGGAATAACAGCATTCAGGCGGGCCTATCCTTGCTGACCATAGTTACTTCTCCTAGGAGCCTTGCATTCCAGACTCATGTGACCTGGCATGCCATAATTATAGCACACAACTCCCGGACGATCAGCACGCCTAGGTGCTCTACAATCTTTAGCTCGGTGACCGGAATTACCACAATTGAAGCAGTTATTGTTTTTGGCCCCTTCTATTGCTAGAGGCTGATATTGCTGAACTGCTTGTGTCTGCTGAGGTTTCTTCCCTCCATCCCAGGTCCTTTTCTGTCCCTGTGGGTACCCTGGTTTCTGTCCGAGATAGCCCTTCTGCGGAGGTCGATTCCCAAACGGCTTCGGATTCTGACAACCATCATTCTCCAACCCCGTAGCCAATCTCACCAGAGTTTCAAATGACTGGCCCAAATGCCCCATAGTCAGATGTCGGAGAGACAAGTTGAGACCCCGGTGATACTTCTTGATTTTCTTCTGGGGTGTGTCCACCATATGTGGAGCAAAGCGAGACAGACGTTCAAATCGAGTAGTGTACTCTCGGACAGTCAGATTCCCTTGAGTCAACTCCATAAACTCTTTCTCTCTCTTGTCCTTCTCTTCTTCAGGAAAATACTTCTCGAGAAATCTTTCCTTGAACACCACCCATGGCATTCTCCTTGCAGCTTCTTCCCCAATCGTCGCCTTTTCTGCATCCCACCAATCAGCCGCTGCATAAGACAGTTGAAAGATAGCCAGACGCTTCTTCTCCAGATCAGTGCACTCTATGGTCTCAAAGATACGCTCCATCTGACGTAGCCACTGTTCCGCTTGCCAGGGTTCATCAGTCCCCGCAAAATACTCAGGTCGCAAAGCGTGAAACTCCTTGAGAAGCTTGTCTCCAGTCTGGTGGGCTTGCCTCCCATTCCCGTTGTGATTCCCATTCTGATCACTAACCCTCTCCAATCTTCTTACAAAAGCCTCGAACATTCCGGTTGGATCTATTACCGGGGGTGCATCTTCAATAGCGGGACGATTCCTGAGATTTCTTCCAGCCATATCTCAAGAGAAAGGTACCTATCCATCAATCAACAGAATTCGGTCAACCTCTCGAGAAGAAAGAAAACTCTAAACGATAGAAAGCGACTAAACACGGAACAAAGTCGAACTATCTTATCTTAATTCTATCTTAACGGGAGATCTTATGTGTCTGGACAATTGGTCGAGCCATAACCTGGCTCTGATACCAAAAAGCCTGTCACGCCCCGACGTAGCATAATACAGGAAAGCATTTAATTTCCATTATGGACTCGTAGGTCGTGACAAGTGAGTATGACCAATTATCCCTGCAACAAATAACTTAACAACATGTCTAGAGCAAAGGATACTAACAAAATATAACCTCCACAATTAAAACTTACTAACTATTACAGCAGTCATAAACTTAGGCACAACACGCCTTATTCAAATGTCTAAAGCTAGTTTATTACAAACCCAAATTAAAAGACATAGGAAATATAAAGCAGCCTCCTGGAAAGTCTCCTGACTCTAAGTAGCATAGTCAAAATACCCTGGCTGCTCCTGACCCTGAAAATCTGGACATACAGTCCAGGACGCATCAACGCCGTCAGCTTATGAAAAGCTGGTGAACAAAATAAACAAGTGCTCGCAATGTATATATAAGCATATAAACAACGGTGCAATTTAAATTTAAAAGCAATAGATTCAAGGTTTCAATTCCAACATAAGTCACGGGGGAATAAAGAAAGCAATAAATATGCGACCATGCATGAACAATGTAATATCTCCTCTTTCTGACTCTTTTCTCTCAATAAAACTCAACACAACCAAACCATTATCTCAGATACCAGGAATACTATCCGATCGATATCCAAAACAGCACACCAAACTATTGCTTCAGATACCAGGATTAATATCCGATCGATATCTAAGCCACACTCAATACCATCATTTCGGATACCAGGAATAATATCCGATCAATATCCGAAACAAGCGCCTTAGATACCAGGAATAATATCCGATCGATATCTAAGCCGTACACCATACTATCACCATCGCTTCGGATATCAGGAATACTATCCAATCAATATCCGAAACGAGCGCCTTAGATACCAGGAATAATATCCGATCGATATCTAAGCCGTACACCACACTATCACCATCGCTTCGGATATCAGGAATACTATCCGATCAATATCCGAAACGCGTGCCTTAGATACCAGGAATACTATCCGATCGATATCTAAGTCGTACACAACACTGTCGCCTCCAATACCAGGAATGCTATCCGATCGATATTGAGGTCGCACACCAGACCGCCACGCTTTACTCTTTTCACGCTTTCTCACACACATGCATGTTGACACAACCTCAACCCTAATATGTATGTCAATGTTTCATAAATAACACCATTAATAAATCACAAAGCCGGATAATCGTATGAGCATAAATTTTGGCCTTAGTTGTTCTTGTTTGTACAATTCTTAAAACATAGACCTTTAAAACATTATTTTTGCCAAACTGTTCTTTAAAAACTTTTAAAACATTTTCCAAACAGTCCCTAATAAGAAAACACAGAAACTGCTCAAACTGCCAGGTCGCGCGAGCGGGTCGCGCGCGCGAAGGGGAGAACAAATCGCGCGAGCGGATCGCGCGCGCGAAGGGGAAAAACAGGTCGCGCGAGCGGTCCGCGCGAGCGAGGGGGGGGGGGGGGAATGGTTCGCGCGAGCGGGCCGCGCGAGCGAGCCTCGCGCGAGCGGGTCGCGCGCGCGAGTTCTTGCAGAATCTCATCTTCTTCGTTTTTCCCCTGTTTTCAATTCCTGGACTGAAATTTACCCATTTTCAAATTCTGTTCGTACCAGGACATATAATATATGGATCTCCTCGGTTTTCCGCGTAGATTAAGAATACGCGATCAATTTTAACTAATATGGATTGTATCGCTTAATTTTCACGATTAAAGTTAGAGTGTCAAAACTTTAAATCAACCGTTCGTCGCGATACGGATGAATTATTGCGTAGGATTCGAACCACAGCTTATTGGGACAAAGATCTTCCATAATCAATTCACGGAATTGATTTTGGTTGAGTTTGGTAAAACTCCAATTCAAAGCTTCAATGGTGAAATACATATATATACAAATATACACACCTATATATACTGAAATACACATATATAAACATTGTGAGTGAGTTTAAATTACTCACAGAGACGATTATACAGAAAAATAAAAGCCGAGAACTTCCGCCGTAATATCCGTCGTCCAATAATTTCTTCCTCCGTTCTTGATTTTGGTATCCAAATATATATATATAACTATTTATGTGTGTATGTATATATCATATGTATAATCTGTGTGTGTGTGTGATCTTGAGAGCAAGAGAGTGATAGAGAGAATTTGGGAGAGAATTGAGAGATGAGACACTGTGAGAGTAAATGAGAGAGATGAGAGTCTGATATAGAGAAAATTATTTGGGCTCCAAGCAATGGGTGGATTTCGCCCGGTGTGGTTGAGCTCACGTGCTCCCACACCCAAAACGCGGTATATCGCAGACTTAAAACATAAAACTGGTATTTTTACGGTTGATATAAAAGTACTGAAATTTATTTTTGCGTAGGAATAAATTCCCGGTCTGTACAAAAATATAGATATCGTTTTTGAAACCATAGAAAGTATTTTGGAAATTACAGTTTGACCCCAGATATATATATGAAATGGAAAATCAAATCAAATACTCATAGGAATGAAATGCAATATTTATTTATTAATGAAAATAAAATACAGGGTGTTACACACGTGAGTATCTATGTATATATATACACACGTGGGTATATATGTATACGCAATTGAATCAATCATTGCAAGTTAAATGTTTGGATTGATATATAAATTTTAGTATCGTATGCGATTTGTTGATTTGGATCCTAGTATTACCCAAATAGATATGGTTATACGTTGATAAATTAATATTCAGATTCATGAGATTAACCTAGGGAGAAAGAAAAATAAATTAATTAAATAAGTAGGAAAATTCGTTTTTACTGGTTTTTCTATGATCGCTGAATTTTCAAAACATTGTACAGAATCGTTTGTTTGGAATTTTAGCTTTCTGTCTGCGTTGTCCCATGTAAAACGCAATTATGCACAACTTTTCTCTAATAGCATTTTTCCTAATTCTGCACCGTTTGGGCAGAACATTTATATTACAGTAGCAGTGAATGTTAACTCTGAATTTCGAATTTATGTTTATGAATATTGTTAGAGATGTTTCTTTGTGAGGAATTAGTATGAGGAATAATTTCAGTTCATGTTGGTTTTTGGGACTGTTTAATGTAAGGGTATGTTTGGGACTGTTTTAAATAGTATTGTTGCGTGTCGATTTTATATGCTATGTGTTAAGAAACCCCAACTTATTCTATGTGTGGTATTAAATAATTATTATGAAAATACTACGCTAGAGACTTGAATAGAATTTTGGTAACAAAAAAAAAAGGGCCTTATCGGGAATAATTGGATAATGATATTCCATGGAATAAATGATAAATTGCTGAAGTGGTTAATGACGTGATTAAACCCTCATGGATGGGTACTTATGAGAATTAACGTAGATGGTAAGAAACTGGGAAAAGACCTTAGTGTTCACTACTCCCCGTTGTTGTGTTATTGTTTTTGGTAGCCCGCACTCTTTTGCCAGTGGCTTCGTGATCAAGCTGGATTAAGACTTGTGGAGTGTACTTTTTGCCAGTGGCTTCGTGATAAAGCTGGCCTAAGCCTATGCTCGGCTTATATTGTATAAACGTCTAGGCATATTGACCGGCCTTCCGTTGTGTATACCTGGTTTGGTTGATACCCCAACCAAACTGGCACCGGAGTGGGTGTTGGTAGTATGTCCGGGCACACATGGGATATATGTATGGGTTGTACCATGGAGGGTGGTCAAGTGGTGAACCTAGGGAATACAAAGATAATTAAAGGCTAATAAATAATGACAATGGAGTATTTCATAAGACTGATAAGTTTGGAATAATGAATGCGACGTTTAAGTTAGAATGTAAAAATGTTGTTTACTGACTTATTTGCTTGGTTTGTGATAACTGTATATTACAGGATGGTGGGTCCACTAACTTTTATGCAGGGCTGACTCACCATAGATATCCGACCGGTAAGTATTCAGTTGTGTTTATTCGGGGTTGGAGTCACTGCCACCACATTAAAGGAAACTATCGTTCTGTCCTGAAATGTGCGTGGAACTACTGTTCTAACTCGACATGAATTATGTGTGATGACATTGTTTATTTTCTGTGCAACGATATTGTATGATATGAGGTGGTCACGTTGTTTCTTTGTCAGTACTTTTGGGAGTCTATGGGACACCGTTGTTCCCTAAGACTCGTTTTATATTTTTTTGTTAACTCACACCAGTATTTTATATACTAACCCGGGTGCGTAATGCATTCGGGTGCGTTTCTATATGCAACTTAGTCGAATGTATGTGCAGGTTTAGTATTTGGAGATTTTCTTTGGAACTTCTGTTTGGGTGAAGAAATTGTCGCACTGTTGTTTATTATTAGAGTTGTATTTTTTTGTTGTACTTTATTTATTTCTGGCAGTGTGGGCCACAAGTGTATAATTGTAATAAGGATTATATATTAGGTATTGGGAACGTTGTAGTTGCTCTGACCTATGGATGTATAGAATTTTATGCTTAATTGTTTTCTTTCCGCTGAACTCTGTAAAGAGGGTTTTATTGAATGAACATAATATTTCTTTGGTAAATCGAAAGGATATAATATGTGGAATGGAGTTTAATTTCTTTTATAATGAAAACGAATGTTTGGGAATTCAAGTTTAATAAAAAAGAGTTTTTTTTTAAAACACAAAATCACATGTTCTTATTTAATGAGTATAAAATACTGTTTTCAATAATTATTTATTAGTCTGTGTGGGGCCGGGTGTCACTCTCGGTGCTTTGGAAATTGAATATTAGTCTGGATATATGCTCTGTATTAAATATTTGGTTGTCCAAAAATCGGGGTGTGACAGTTCATTACTAAGAGATTTTGTGAAGTTCTTTTCATACTTCAATGAGGTCCATAAATACAAGTGTCATTAGTTTCCAAGGACCACCAAGTGGGAGGAAAAGTAACTTAGGCTAAGCCAAATTTGATGGCTTGATAGCTAAAGTTATGAAATAAAAGATATACTTGACAATGAAGCAGTGGTTTCACAAACTGTTTTTGATCAAGGATTTTTAGTTAAATAATGGACCGTTGGAATTGAATGAAACCAACTGGAAAATGTCAATAACACAAAGTTTTACCACTGTAATTTTTGTTTTGAGGAGATTTTATGTGTAAAGTGGTTTGGTCATGGTTTTTGTGAGACAACCATAATCTGTCTAGAAATTCAGAATAGTAACACCATTTTAAAATAATTAAATCAGAATATTAATCGAGTATTCTTGGCTTCAAATAATTTTTTATATGAAGTTTAATGTGTTAATAAGATCTCCTAAAAAGATTAGAGTCTTTCTGATTCGTTTACTAGTTTTAGAAAATCATACAATATTCTTGGACAAAGCGTTGGAAATATCTGAGTGATGTCTAGTGTTTGCTTAATTCTCTGCGCTTGAACCGTTGATCTTTGATTTCTTTTCGGGTTGAAAACTAGACTCATAAAGGCATCTTGTGTCCAAAAATCATCAAGATCAAACAGTTGAAGTATGCTTTTCAAATTTTTAAAGTTCAGGTCTGCTCTCTGAAATTTCTGGAATCCTGTCACAGATTTCATAAACTTTCTAAATAATGGTTCAAGTGATCTTTTCATGACCTAGGGCTTATACCATGCTTTGGTAATGAATGGTTAAACTTGAATTCAAAGGTTAAGTGGTCCAAACCAACGAATATTTCATAATTTACTCTTGTCCAGGTATATATCCATCCACGCATATTGATACTTACAACTAGCATTCATTTTTTTTATGTTAGGAGAGATTTAATAATGTCATTTAGGATTCTATTATTCTTTATTTAAACATGTGGACTAACCGCTATTTTGTAGTACTATTAAGGTACAATTCCTGGACCCCTCTCTAGTTTCATACTATTCTTTGATCTTTTATTGATTTTCGACTTCATGTGCGACGCCGTAGAATCATGATTTACCTTATGTGTATATATGTGATTACAAACCTTTTTATTAGGATTTCTACTTTTGTATGCATTGCACGTTTAATATTTACGGCTGGACCCCGAGTAAGTTCTCTAGTTCTCCATTTGTATATCATATCACTTGCTAAATGTACTACTTGATTTTGAATGATATTTTGTCATTAGCAATTTTACACAATATCAACATGCTCGTGTATTGTATATTTATATATATGTATTAGTTGTGGGCACATGTAGATTAATAATTTGATTAGAAGGATGTTGTGTAGAGGCCTATCGAGAGATAGGATGAGATGGGTGCTTTAGTCCGTCGGGCTCCTTCCCCTCTTATTCCATAATCCCCAGACCTAGAAATCTCTAGTTTCCAAAAAGATCAGTTTGCTTTGAAATGGTTTCTTAATTTTCCTTTAAAAAAATTTATGAGGCGACTCATGTTTTTGTATATTTTAATTTGAACTTGAATTTTGAAAAGATTTAAAAAAAAAAAGTTGTGGGCAAGAGAAAATTGCGATAAATCTGGCGACTCTGCTGGGGATCAAACCCATAATCTCTGGTTTCGCAGACCAGAATATTTGATTTTGGGTTCACTCGAGGATTAGACTTGAAAGCATCCTTTTAATCGAATTAACTAATTTTTGTGTACCCGTTGCATTGGACTTGCATATCCCGCCAATCGATTGCACGGAACCATAAACATGGAGGCTCGGGATAACCCGGTTGGTCAAGCCATCATGGGACTGCATGATCGCCCTTGATCTCGTACCATGATTTGGTATATGAAGCATCCTATCGGATGTGTGTCAAGGGTCCCTCATTTTTGACTAAAACCCGGCCTTTACATAATAGCTTCTATAAAACCTTTCATAGAAAATCAGTTCTCGATTAGGATTATGTGTTAGGAAGTTTTGTATGCCCAGAAGGGATTACTTGAGATGATGACGACGCTTACTTGATCAAAGATGTGTGGCCTCTTAATCATTGCAGTAGGCCAGATCGAATGACAAAGCATCTTCTTCAAAGTGCGTCGTTCAGGGATGGCGCACGACTTCGACTCCAGGTAATCATGTACCTAAGATCTCCACGGCTCTTGGCCAGGAGTTCCTATGCTGAATCCCGGACTGTTTGGTCTCGTCCCTTCCCCTTGGCAGCGCGTCTGCTATTGATGATCTGTCTGGCGTCAACCGCCCGGTTAGGATTCGCCGTAGCTCGTTGCTGTGTCTACTCTGGGGCATAGCTACGCTCATTGTTCCTGGACCGTTCTAGAGTTAGGGCGGATTCCAAAGCAGTATGGGCACGTCGTCGAGTCCGCACTAACCTATGATCGTGTGCACCATTCCTAGGCTAACCTTCTGCTTGAGGGAGTTTATCCTGTCGGGCCAGCAGTGCCTTGATTTGCTGCTATGTTTGATGCTAGCCCTCCAGGAGTTAGGCGTGAGCCGCAGTGATCTGCCCGGAGATCATGGAGGTAGCTAGTCACCCGGCCTACGAATCCGCTTGACCTGTTGGAGCAGTAGTCTTCTTACCCTTTCTCGGCGGCAAGTTGATTAGTCGCAGATTTGTTTTTGAGAAAGCTTGTCCTTTCCCACAGACGGCACCAAACTGATGATGCAAAAAACTGGGTAAGAACAAGAAGCGTAAGATAGAAACCCCGTTAAATAGGTGAACTACGCCCATGCTGTGTGTCCGAGCACTTATACTATGATGTAAAAGTGGTCGGGGGTCTTTGGTGAACCAACAATAGCCTGGAGCTGCCAAAGATCGGCTGGGCAGAGTAGGCGTGCAATATAAAGTTGCAATTCTGTGTAACTAGAATGCCATCCCCTTTGAAGGGGGTGAATGGTTTCTTTTATAGATACAAAAGACCACTCGTACAAGGTAAGTGGCCCGATAAAGGGCAGTATAATCAAATAAGGAATGATTAGCACAAATCATGGGAATTCCCTAATTGAGTTAGGAAAATATCTAGGCTTTCCATTAGTCTTCCAGTTGAGGTAGGAAACTGCCTGGAGCTTGTGGGGCAAGTAATGTCACGTGCTCGGGCTACGCATACTGTGGAATAAGCCCATACCGTAAGCCCGGGCTTTGGCCCAGATTGGGCAGTTTTGGCTGGATTACCCGGGATGGTTATGTAGCGAGTGCCCTTTCCGGATAGGCATCTCCTTAATGGGGTGGAGTAGTTTGGCTTTGTCCTGGTATTTTGTACATATCACTTCCTATTTCAGCTTAGGTTCAATATAATCCATCTTCAAATTGTCTTGCAATTTCTGACAGATTTAAATTCAATATAAGTGTGTAAATTGTAATTTTTCTAAGTAAATATACCATTTTAGCTAGTAACCAACCGCTGGTATCTCTTCCTATATAGCATAGCTTACGAATGGCCCAAATCTATTGTCGTACAGAGCTTTCCACTTTCATCGGACTTTCGTTCATTTACTTACTCACTCACTAGAGGGGTGGCTAAAGCAGTATCTTTTCAAAAAGGTCTAATGGGTAGGCTACATAAGCAATATATTGATTTTCTTCTCAAGCAACAGGCTCCCTACGCTTTCGCACCCCAACGTTAGTAGGAAAGGGATGCTCTTCTCAACATGTTGCTGAAAAAAAAATTAAACACTTTATATGTATAGAGACAGCCCCTAGATTTATATATAGAATAGATGTTCATGGATAGATAGACTTTCCATTGATTCTTAGTTTGGGGGCTGATAAAGCTCGTTAAAAAGATCCCTTGTTTAACCGAAATCCAAAGATGTTGCTGCAAGCTGCTCATCTTTTTATTCAGTACATATACGTTCATTTCTGAATCATTTGAAAGAAACAAATATTATAAAAGGAAATCACTGGTCTACAGATCATGGAAAAAATCCTATCAGTTTTAATTAAAAAATATCAACTATTCTAATAGGAAATGGATGATCTTATTTGGTCAAATACCTAGCGACAAACTCCTATGTTCCTTTCATTACATTAATTTTTGAAGTTCCTGGATTCAAATGATTATGAGTTGTGTTACTGGGGTCATATTCTATTTTATGGAATTGGGAACTGCTGGATGTTTTTAAACCAAAAGGGGTCTTTGTAATGTTTTGAATTTTTTTAAGGGTATTGTGGTAATTTTAGTGGTCAATGTAAGGAACCATTATGGACTTATACATTTTAATGCCTAACCTTTGGTCTTGTGGAACCACTTTGGTAATTGTTTTGGCACATGTGTGTGTATATATTTGTTACATATTTGTATGTGTGTGTGTGTGTGTGAGGGAGACAAGAGGGGGCCCACAAGTCACCTCCCCAAACCACTCCCAAACCTCTCCCAACAACCAAAGTCCCCTAGGAAGCTTCCCCCTAATTTTCTTTTCATTTTCTTCTCCTATCTCTATCTCTATCTCTATCTCTATCTCCCTCATGTTTGGAAGAGCAAACCCCTATATTTACTTCAACCTTAAACCCTAATTTCGAGCCTCCATAACTCATTGTTGGGAGCAAGCTATTAGTATCAGAAGTGACCCTCTCTACTAGAGCTTCCCATTAGTGTTCTTATTTTCTCCATTTGTGTTCTCTAGCTCAAGTTATGGCCTAAGGAAAGAGGATGAACTTTCTATTTTCTTGTTCTTGAAGATCTACTACTACGACTGTAACACCCCATAATTTTCAAGATATAAATATTTATTTTTATATGTTAATGTGACCACCCAAATTTTTATATGTGATAAATTAGCTATGAGTATTTAACCCTATATTAGTTCTCCCAACAATACATTCACCCCTACTATCTCAACCCTAGCCACCAAGGGAAGATAAGAAGAAGAGAAAGAGAAAGAGGGAGAGAAAAGAGAATAAAGAAATAGAGAGGAAGAGAAAGAGAGAGGAAGCAGACGAAAAGGAAGAATGAGAATGATCGTTGAATCATATGCGGTGCATTCGTCGTGGTTAACGTCGATTCATATCTTTGTGGGATTTGGCACAATTGGTGAGTTAAATATATATATTTGGCTATATATACACACGTGGGTATATATGTATATATATAAACACGTGGGTATATATGTATACGCAATTGAATCAATCATTGCAAGTTAAATGTTTGGATTGATATATAAATTTTAGTATCGTATGCGATTTGTTGATTTGGATCCTAGTATTACCCAAATAGATATGGTTATACGTTGATAAACTAATGTTCAGAGTCATGAGATTTACCTAGGGAGAAAAAAAAATAATTAAATAAGTAGGAAAATTCGTTTTTATTGGTTTTTCTATGATCGTTGAATTTTCAAAACATTGTACAGAATCGTTTGTTTGGAATTTTAGCTTTCTGTCCGCAATGTCCCGTGTAAAACGCAATTCTGCACACCTTTCGTTTAATGCATTTTTCCCAATTCCGCACCGTTTGGACAGAAACATTAAATTTCAGAAGCAGTTTTTATTATGTGTAAATCTGCAAAATTTGTATTTTATAATTATTTTATGAATGTCGTATGTCTTAGTTTGAATTAAAAGAATTTATTTGGAAATATTTGATTTCTCGTGTAATGTTGGGCTTTGTGAAATTTATGGCTGTGTAATAAATTTTGAAGTTGGACTTCGTGGAAATTTTTACTGTGTGAAATTGAAACATATAAGGTTGGACTTCGTGAATTTATGACTATGTGAAAATCTGTAATGTTGGAATTCGAAGAAAATTATGACTGTGTGGTAAACCGTGTGAATAACTTGAAGAGTTATCCCTTGTAAAGTTGGGTTTTGTGATATTTTACTGTGTGAAATTAATGAGTTATGACTGTGTGATAAACTCTGTGAATAATTTATATCCCTTATAAAGTTTGGGCTTCGTGCTAACTTTACTGTGTGATTATCTGTATGATTAACCTTAAAAGAGAACTTAATGTTGAGAATAAAATCCTTAGTGTTCGCCAGTACTCTTTTCTGTGTGATTTTGGGATGCTGTGTGATCTTCCCGATAATAAGGGTGAATGGTGTGTGATCTTCCACGGGATGCTGTGTGATCTTCCCAAGAATTCCATGTGTGGATTCTTCCTTTTTTCTGTGTGGAATTAATAGCCTTTTGCCCGGCTAAATGTTTATCTCATGATAGATGAACTAGTATATTCGACGTCGTTAACATAATGCCTAACCTTTCGGCTTGAAGCTAAATTCCTGCGATACCCCTAGGGAATTTGGTGTCGGAGTGGGAGTTAGAGTTATGTTCGGAGGCATACGGGATATGTGTGTAGGCTGAATCGTGGTTGGGTGGCCGAGGTGGTGAACATAAGGTATTAACTAAATAAGAAATTTAAGTTAATTGGATATTTATTTGTTTGTGCTGTGTGCTTCAGAAATATTTTGTATAGTCTTGTTCGTGCACGATAAAATTCTGAAATATTGACGTTTAAAATACGCACCTCTAGTACGTTTTTATTTCATTTTTCTATGTAATATATTCTATGTACAGGATAGTGGGTCCACTAATATTTTGCAGGGTTGACTCACTATATTTTGGAATGGTAAGGTAGTAAGTGGAATTTATTTAAATTTTTCGGGTGAGACCTCATCGCCACCACATGGAAGGAAACTACCGCTTGTCCTGAAGTGTGAGTGGAACTACTCTCTTGCCCGATAAATTTCTTATTTTGCGGTGTGGTATTCTAAGGGACTGTGTGTTATCCCTAAGACTTCGTTATTATGTTATTTATTTAACTCACACCAGTACCGTGTGTACTGACCCGTGTGATTTTATCACCGGGTGCGTTCTTCGTGGAGCGTAGCCAGGTTCTTATTTTCAGGAATAGTTCGCGATAGCGGTTGGAGTAAATTTTGTGATTCAGAGATCTACGAGTGGATTTTAATTGTTATTTATTTTGCTTCGTGGTCTTGATTTATTTATTTCTTGGCATTGTGGGCCATGTTGTATTTTATTATTTTGGGGTTATGGGACGATTGTAGTAGCTCTTATTCAAGTTTTGTAAAAATGTGGATTTCTAATTTTGTTATGGCAACAGAATTCTCTTTATTATTGTAAATTGTAGTTTAGAATTTTATCATGGAGATCTCAATGAAAATGATTTTTTTTTTGTTACTTAAAGTTTGTGAATTATTTTAAAGAAGAACATTTTTCAGCAAAGTTTACTATTTCAAATGTGTGACAAGTTGATTGTTTTTCACTCTCAGATTTTTGGGCAATTAAATACTGGTTGGGATATTATTGAATGGGTATTTGGTTGTCTAAAAATCGGGGTGTGACAACGACTTTTTCAATCTCTCTTGGATTCTCTTTGCTTATACTTATATTCTCAAGGAGAAGGTAGATTACATTATTTATATACAAATGGTATTCTATATCTAACTTTGATATGTGATTAATTGCTAGAAATAGAGGTTTTGCGGAGTAAATTATAATTCTTTCCAAATGCACATGTTCATGTGACTTGCATGTCTAGTTTATGTGACTTACATGTCTAGTTGTTAATTAGTTGCATAGATGCTTAAATGAGATTGTGTGCTTATTTACTTAGTTGCTAATTAATAACTAAAATGTTCATATAAATTAAGTCTTGTTGCTAAGTTGAAAGCATTCTTGTGTGTTATTATTAATCCTCTAAATGGTAGAACTCATGCTAACTTTGATTATTGCCAAAGTCTTAATATTGCTAATAAATGATGAAATTTATTGATATCATTCTTGAAATTTTACACATGCATTAGAATCGTAGAATTCACTTGCATTGTTGCAAGTGGGCACACCTCATAGCATAGCATGATTTGCAAATGAGAAGTCCCAAAATGGGGATAAAAAGATGTTAAAAATCCGGATGTGAGTTGTGTGTAAGGACAGGGTGGACATATCTAAGAACGTACCAAACTCTGAATTATATTCGACTAGCTATCGGAAAGTTGGTATGCTACATTCCTAGTGGGGGGTGGCTCACAGTCCGGTAACGAGGCGAGTGAACACTTATGCATAGCCCGAGGGCTCATTAGTTGAAAGGCTTAGGCATCATACATGGCACCACATCTCATTCGTAGTTATGGGATCCATCTTGTATATCTATAATGTTTTCTACTAAGCCTTCGTGCTTAATGAATCTATAAAAACTCTTTTTCAGGTGGTCTTGATAGGGGCAAGGCCCACGAGTAGCCGGATACTCTAGCCTCATGTTTTTGAAAGCTCCCCACGAGAAATCATATTCTTTTGGACTTACTTAGCATAGTTCTTTTATTAAACTTGTAATAGTTGTAATTCGATATCGTTCATGTTAGAATCGAATTATAGAACTTACAAATACTTGGGTTTAAATCCTTCCATCTATGCTAATTTGTAAACTATGACCTAGCGTGGGCACATGTCAGCCCCTTTATGCGTTTGGTAATGTTAGTGGAGTCCTTGTATTGGAATTCTTTCACAACTTGCAATATTCTCATTGTTAATATTCGTTGTTATGTATCCAGGATCTTCGAATCCCCTATGATCTATTTATGCTTTTGAACCATTTTGACATGTCGAAAGACTTGCTGCCTGACTTATAAATTTGGACCTAACTCGAAAACTTTTAAACTCTGATTTGGTTTATACTAAGCCTATGGCTTGTACGTTGTGGGGAATGTATTACTTTTAATTTCTAAGGGACCATTCGGTCATAAATTCTCAAACCTTAAGTTCATTAAAACCTTCAATTAAACTTCTTCTTCTTTTCTTCCACTCTTGACACTTCTTTTTTCTATTCTTTTAAAAACTTCTTTGAAAACCAGAGTACTGTGGGTCGACCCTACTTGACTCGTTTGGTCTCAGTGGGTTAACCTTTGACTTTTCTTTGGAATCTATTAGGATTCGTTTGTAGCTTCCGCACTATTTGGTTGGTTCATGTAGGACCTCTTCTTCTCCTTAACCTCTTTCTTTGACTCTTTGGCCCATCAACATGTCGTGGATTTTGGGGCGTTACAGCCTTAGACAAGGTGACCCCATCCCCACATAACATTGGTACCATTATGCTCCTCAAGATACTTCACATGTGCATTGCATCACCTAAATCTGTCTAAAATTGTAAGAAAATATTATGAATAAACTATATTGAACCTAAACTAAAATTGTAAGGACCAAAAGTGATAAAATAAAAATTACAGGAACCAAAGTGAAATCATACCCCAACTAAAGGGTGTGAACTGTAATTTACTTTAACATTAATATAGTCTTTTTTGCATGTACTAGAGTATGAAGAAAAATTCCTAAAACTTAAGACTTGATCTATCAACAATTCTTTCTTTTCTTTTTTTTCCTTTTTATCTACAATTTATGATACATGGATTCAGGTAACCACTACCACTGGTGATACCTGAAAATCCCAAGGGTGACACGTGTTTTACAAATACAAAAAGAAGGTTAGAGCACGATCAGAAAAAACTTCAGCGCATGAGCTTACAATCTAAACACCAGAGGTGACCTGGTTAACCAAAGATGGTGCCTACAAGTTAGACATAACAACTCGGCGCATGCTCCAAACGCACGTTGCCAATATTGCGAGAGTGATCAGTTAAATCTGGGATAATCCCAACCAATCAGTAGGTAATTGCTCAAGATCGGGCAAGAAGCAAACTGCCCTAACCTCAGCTATAACTAGTGGAACCCATGTGAAAGAAGGTACGAACTTAGTGACACTCTGACAAAGGGGCGTAGACGAAGGAAGCCAGATTATTTGGAGATGACTTTGGTACCCAAAGATGGTTTTGTTGTATATATAACAAAACAATCATCAGCCATTGGATCCTCTCTTCCAATGCTCCCAGCCCTACACGTGTAAGATAACTCTAAGACCAAAACCAAGAATGGTTTTGCACATAACCCAATCCCTTTGTCTCTCATTACCCCCTTAACAGGTAGCCAACCCACCCACCCACCCATTTTTACTCTCATCCTTCCAGTCTCTCTTACGTCATGTGTATGATTTAGGCTTAGTTTGGCCCCCATTTTGGTGCTTCTCCTTTATAAAAGCACAATTTCATGATAATTCATTTGGTAACTAGTTTATGAGCTTTGCAAAAATTGAACTTAGGGCTTTTTGGGAGGGAGCTTTTAAAAGCTCTAAAATGGAACTTTTAAAAGCTCAAGGTTGCTTTTTGGTTTGATGATTTCTTTTTGAAGAGTAGTGTGTCACTTGTATAAAATTATCTAACAACTTAGTAAAAAATTTCATAAGCTCCTTTTAAAGAGCCATGTGGGGGCCAAACTAAGCCTTAGTATAGTGTCATACTTGGTCCATTTCACATGTAAAACACACACATATTAATATAAGTAATGCTATGCACACATAAAAAGAACATAAGCTGATGTAGATCTCCTAAAATACACTTTAGTTACCAAATATATGAATACATGGAGTATTTTCAGACATCCACGTCGCACGTGGACCATTTAAATAACATGTATAACACACATATCAATATGAGTAATGCTATGTACACCTAGAAAGTAGACCTAAAAAGAACAAAGCTGAGGTGGATATCCTAAAATACACTTTAGTTACCAAATATATGAACCCATGGAATATTTTAAGAGATACACGCCAGCTTGTGTTCTTTTTAGGTGTATGTTTTAGGTGTACCTAGCATTACTCTTGAGATGTAGCCTTAACAGGAAATGAAGTACTCGACAATTGCGAGTATACAAGAATGGATACCAGTCATGCAAAGACAACACTAAAATTACAAAGAGTACTGCAGCAGATTGCTTTTCAACACCGATTGCATGTTGATTTCACTCAGTCAAGATGCTACATAGTAGACAACTCATGATATCAGTGTATAGCCTTACCTAATCTATTTAATTAGTACACTCAAGTAGAACGAGTATTCAACGGATCGTACAACCTCGAAGAGGTGATTATATCAATAGTACGTGTGAATTTGGAGACACATGAGGAAGTTTTAGTCACCTACTACGATGCCGGATTCAAAAATGCTTTCAGTTTAACACACTGAAGGATGACAAAAACACGGGAGTACTTAACAAGGACGTCGTGTGCCACCCGAGACCGACTGAGGACACTGACGATCAGAATCTAACAGAACCTGCAATTTTTGGAACAAACTTGTATGGTTATGAAAAAACTTATTATGATGAAGAAACAAAGATTCTGAAGTAAGTTCTTAATTCCAAATTTGTTTCATAACCATAAAAGATTGTTTCATAATCATAAAGTATTTGTTTCAGAATCTAACAGAACTAACAATTTTTGAAACAAACCTTTATGGTCAGGGAACAACTTATGATGATGAAGGAACAAATTTTCAGAAGTAAGTTCTGAATTTACAAATTTGTTTCATAACCTTAAAGGATTGTTGTATAATCATAATTGTTTCATGATCTAACAGAATCTACAATTTTTGGAATAAACTTTTATGGTCTTGGAACAACTTATGATGATTAAGGAACAAAGTTTCAGAAGTAAGTTCTAAATTTACAATTTTGCATCATAACCTTAAAGGATTGTTTCGTAATCATAAAATATTTTTTTAGGATCTAATAGAACCTACAAATTTTTGGAACAAACATGTATGGTCAAGAAACAACTTATGATGATGAAGGAACAAAGTTTCAAAAGTAAGTTCTTAATTTTCAAATTTGTCCCATAACCTTAAAAGATTGTTTCGTAATCATAAAATATTTGTTTCAGAATCTAACAGAACCTACATTTTTTTTGAAACAAACCTTATGCGGGCCCGTGAAAGTGATGTGCATTCCCTCTATCATAGTCACTAAGTTTTGTTACATGATCATTATGTTTTGTTCATTTATATTAAATATTTGTCTCATGACAAGAAAGTTTTGTTTTTTCATCATAACATATTTGTTCCATGACCATAAATGTTTGTTCCAAATTTCTAAGTTTTGTTCCTAAGGTAAGTAAGTCTAGTTTCTTCCTCATAAATATGTGTTCCATAATCATAAAATATTTGTTTCATGACCATAAACTTTTCTTTCGGATTTCTAAGTTTTGTTCCTAAGGTAAGCAAGTCTAGTTCCTTCATCATGAATTCGTGTTCCATGACCATACACTTTTGTTTCGGATTTCTAAGTTTTGTTCCTAAGTAAGCAAATCTAGTTTCTTCATCATAAATATTTGTTTCATGACCAGAAAATTTTGTTTCTTCATCAAAAAAATTTCCTCTACGAGCATAAACTTTTGTTCTAGATTTCTAAATTTTGTACCGTGACCATAAAGCTTTATTCCATCATCATAAATATTTATTTCCATGACTAGAAAGTTTTTGTTTTATAGTCACTAAGTTTTGTTTCTTCATCCAAAATATTTGTTTCATGACCAGAGAGTTTTGTTCCATGGTACTAAATTTTGTTCCTAAGGTATACAAGTCTAGTTCCTTCAGCTCAAATGTTTTTTCATAGTCAATTAATTATGTTCATCATAAACATTTGTTCTATGACGTGACAACTCCTTCATGAATCGATAACTCTCTGTATTCCTTATGACCGATAACTCTCCAAACTCCTTATGACCTTTGTTTTTCTGCACCAATGTTGTTTTCAACTCCACCCACAGAGTAATGAAACCCACCAAATGAGTCTAAATTTACAAATTTATTTCAAAACCATAAAGGATTGTTTCGTAATCATAAAATATTTGTTTCATAATCTAAGAGAACCTACAATTTTTAGAACAAATTTGTATAGTCAGGGAACAACTTATGAAGATGAAGGAACAAAGTTTCAGAAGTAGTTCTGAATTTACAAATTTGTTTCATAACCATAGAAGATTGTTTCATAATCATAAATATTTGTTTCAGAATCTAAGAGAACCTACAATTTTTGGAACAAATGTTTATGGTCATTGAACAACTTGTGATGATAAAGGAACAAAGTTTTAGAAGTAAGTTCTAATTTATAAATTTATTCATAACCATAAATGATTATTTCGTAATCATAAACTATTTGTTTTAGAATCTAAGAGAACCTACAATTTTTTGAACAAACTTGTGTGGTCAGAGAACAACTTATGGTGATGAAGGAACAAAGTTTCAGAAGTAATTTTTTAATTTACAAATTTGTTTCATAACCATAAAGGATTGTTTCATAAACATAAAATATTTGTTTTAGAATCTAAGAGAGCCTACAATTTGTGGAAAAAACTTGTATGGTCAGGAAAAAACTTATGATGATGAAGGAACAATGTTTCATAATTAACTTCTAAATTTATAAATTTGTTTCATAACCATAAAGCATTGTTTCGTAATCATAAAATATTTGTTTCAGAATCTAAAACCTACAATCTTTGTAACAAATTTGAATAGACAGGGAAGACCTATAGATGCAGTGGTTGAATCTCGAAGCAAAGCCTTGGATATATATATTTGTCACAGCATTTCGTTGTATGTGCCATTGACATAAATGATGGTGTGATAAAGGGAGAATATGCTGAATTGCTCTGTGCATGGCCTTATCTCCATCTATTACAACCGACATGGGCCTCTTACCTTTCATTTCTTGAATGAATGTCTCCAAAACCCACCGACTCAATTATAAGGTTATCCCATGTTACCACCGTTGTACCTTGAATCTTATCTCATTATCGCTTCGTACTATTACTAACGTTAAAAACTCGACCACATTACTCACCATATTTATCTAAATCTCATTATTGTATCCCGTTACCTCCGTAATCCATAATATCACATAATAGGAACATGGAACATCGATTACTCAACTAAGCATTATAATTAGAAATTGAAAGGAAACATCCATGTTCTGTTGGGTTCGATCGATTGAAGTCTCCTCAATCGATTGAGAAAAGTGAAGTTTGATCGTTCGAAGTGTGCTCGGTCGCGTGAGGTAAAATTTGTCTCGATCGATTGAAGTCATTTTGATTGATTGAGAAACATGCAGTTGGATCGCTCGAACTTGCATCGATCGTTCAAACATCGTCTTCTCTGGCAGTTGTAGATAGTGAACGGCCAGAGGTGCTAGGGGGAGTTTAGGTTATTATTAAAATGTCCAAAATAGGGAAAACATCATAACTAAGCTACTAAGTGAGTTTGGAACTCACCAAATGTCGTTAAGGGTGCGTTTGGCCCGTCAAGCTTGGTGACCCTCCAATGGCTTCTTCTTTATCTCCTCTACTCCACTCTTCGTCTCTGTCTCTCTCTTCTTCTCTTCTTCTTTTTCTTCTTCTTCTTCTTTCTATCTGCCTCTCTCTCTCTCTCTAACTGATGATATATATAGATATAGATGTATGTATAATATATATATACCCAACATAAACACACACACTTTCTCTCTCTAAAATCCCTGAAATGAACAAACACCCACACACAAAAAAATGGTTCATATATATAGAGAATAGGGTGCCCAAGTGGCTGTGTTTGCATGAAACTTGGAAATTTGATGATTACACGTTCGATCAATCGAAGTAAATTCGATCGCTTGAGAACAGATCGACCAGTATAGATTGATTGAAAAGCTTTTGATCAATTAAAGTAGGGACCACGTCATAAATTCATGTTGGCAGGGTTTCGATCAATTGAACAGGGTTCGATCGCTTGAACTTA
Source organism: Hydrangea macrophylla (assembly GCA_033977485.1). Lineage (NCBI taxonomy): Eukaryota > Viridiplantae > Streptophyta > Magnoliopsida > Cornales > Hydrangeaceae > Hydrangea > Hydrangea macrophylla. The sequence continues at coordinate 2,725,165 of CM066992.1, forward strand.
AGAATCCTCGATCAATCGAAAGTAGTTCGATCGCTCGAAAATAAGGTTTCATGTAAACGAACAGCGCTCATCATTTTCATTTCAAGTGTTATGATTGTATATTTCTTATGTAAATTGTTTTCATGAATAATATGTACAGTCAGGCTATGACAGTACTACATCATTATTGAGGCACAGTGTACATTCCCCGGTGTTATATCTTTCAAAAACCACCGGTTACTCTCTCGACAAATGAAAGTGGTGTAGGCCCATCAAACGTTGCCAACTTATTTGGAAATGAAGCGAGGAACAACACAGAGGAACTTCTTCGGAGGTTGAAGCATTGAACACACAATTATTGTGTTAAAGGGTCATGGATGGTTATCTTGTAGCCTCAGTGTCATCAGTTTGTTTATTAAGAAGTTTGTAATAGTTATCTAAATAAAGTTTTCATTTCCAACATTCTATGTTTATAAACTTTTTGTTCCTAATGTGGTAAAGTGTTGTGCTATTATTATTCCTTGATAGGAAATTTTGTTCTATTAGTAACTAAGTCTTGTTCCTTCGTCACAAATATTTTTTTCCATGATTTTAAACTTTTGTTCCTAATGTGATAAATAATTGTTCCTTTAACATAAACTTTTGTTTCATCACCATGAGTGTTTGTTTTTGATTTCTTTGTTTTGTTTCAAAAGTTACGAAAGTCTTGTTCCTTCATCATAAACTTTTGTTTCATGACCAAGAAAGTCTTATTTCTTTAACTTAAACTTTTGTTCCACGATATTTAAGTTTTATCCTTCACATCGAATTTTGTTCCTAAAGTTGTAAAGTGTTGTTCCTTTAACATAAACTATGCGTTCCATTACAGTGAGTTTTGTTCCATGATCCCTAAGGCTTGTTTCTTTATCATAAACATTTATTTTTCAAAACAAAAACTTTTGTTCCTAAAATTTGAAATGAAAGTTTATGATGAAAGGAACAAGACTTTTTGACCCTTCGAAACAAAAACGTTTATGTTAAGGAATCTTTTCTTTCTATCTTTCTTTCCTAATGTCATAAAGTCATATTCCTTTAAGGTAAATTTTGTTCCTAATGTTGGAAAATATTGTTCCTTTAAATTAAACTTTTGCTTCTAAGGCATGAAAATACTATTTACAATGTTAAATAATACGAAGATTAGGAAAATACCTTTTACTATAACTTCAACTTAAGTAAGTTGGCTTCTCCAAATAAACTTGAACTTTGGTTGTCTTCTCCAAATTAAACTTCAACTTGGTGGAGGGTGAGGGATGTTGTTGAACTGAGAGTGTTCAAAAATGGAGAGAAGATGATGTGAAAGTGAGAGTGTATGTTGAGAGGGATGGTTGAATGAGTTTATATAAGATAATAGGAGTGGGGAGGAAAAAATAACCAACCATCCTTAAATGCAACAACCAACCTTAAAACTAAGTAGGTAAACCTCATATATAGATGAAACAAACATATAAAAGCCTCAGAACAAACTTATATGATCACAATAAGAACAACTATTCCCATATACCCATGTTGGTATTTGGGCTATTTAATTGAATTAGATGGTAGTGATTTGGGACTAAAAACTTAAATGCAAACCTTTAAGACTAAAAACTTAAATGCTAGTCACTTTTCCAACTCTTTTAAATACACGTATTGTTATAGGTTATATAAAGTACAACTAACCATAAATATAAAGTTCCTTCGTTATAAATATTTGTTCCATGATTACAAACTTTTTGTTCCTAATGTTGGAAAGTATTAATCCTTTAACATAAACTTTTGTTCCATCACCATAAGCATTTGTTCCGTATTTCAAATATTTGTTTCAAAAATTACGAAAGTCTTGTTCCTTCCAACCATAAAATTTTATTGTCACAAAAATTTTGTTTCAAATATCTAATTTTTGTTTCTAAATATTTGTTTCATTATCAAACTTGATTGGGTTATTAAATAGAATTGAAAGGTGATTAATGCAAACCTTAGTAGGAGTAAACAATTAATCCATCATAATTGTACAAAATTCATAGACAATATTTTTAAATTGTACAATATTTATATATAAGATACAATCTCGTTAATACTTGACACAGAAAAAAATTCCATTGGAACAAGCTCTTATGTCATAGAACAAATAATATTGACCAAGGAACAATAAACTGTGGCTTTGATGGCATAGAACAAACATTGCCAACCATGGAACAATAATCCATGGTCAAGGAACAAACACATTATGCAGTACATGACCAACTTGTGATAACCGATTGCCCCCCATTTAATGCATGTTAGAAAGCATTAAATGACCATCATTTTTTGACTTTTGTACACTTATCCTCCATTCAATGACTGACAAGTGTCTTGGTGGTATGTTGTATAAATAGCAAAACCACCATTGGGTATCCAAGTGAACTCCAGATTATTTTTAACATTCACAATAATTTCACATGCATATTAGGTGTGGGGTATTGTGTGTATAATGTATAGGTATCAAATCCCTCTAACTCCAAACCTTAGGATATGAAGACTCAACTTAAAAAGTATCCCAATGTTGGATAAAATTACACATGCGTGTTCTAAACAAATCAAAGATATCAAAGATATTAGATAGGGTTAAATGCATTTTGTACCCTCAAATTATATTATGTTTGGCACTTTGATTCTTAAATTTTTTTTTTTTGCATTTTGGTCACTCGATTAATATTCTGTGACAGTTTGTCACTTCTGTCACTTTTAGCGACACATTTGACGTCAGTAAAGGTGACTTTTTCCATCACTAAAAGTGATGCAGGGGACAGACAAAACGTTAGTTAAGGGACCAAAATGCAAATATATATATATATAGACACTAAAGTACCAAACAGGGTATATTTTGATGATGCAAAATACATTTAACCCTAATTAGATATGTAAAATATTACAGTGTGTAATATCATATTTCTTAATAATGTCCAAATATTACATTTCAGTCAAAGGGTTTCTCTTTAACTTTTCATATGAAATGTAAGAAATCTTTTCTTTGCTATTATATCTTTTAGGGTAAATTACTTTTTACCCGTATGTGGTTTGCCTCTGTGGCACTTTACCCCCCTGTAGTTTGGAATATAACATATAACCCCTTTGTGGTTTGCCTCTGTGGCACTTTACCCCCTGTAGTTTTGAATGTAACACATAACCTCCTTATGGTTTGCCTCTGTGGCACTTTACCCTCCTATAGCAAAAACAAATTCCTTAAATGACCAAAATGACCTCTTCTTCTTCATTACTCTAGTATACCTGTTACACGCACAGATGATTCGAAAAACCAAAGCAATGGGGTCAATGAAAAAACCAGACAGTTCTAGAGAGAAAAAAATAAGAGTATCACCTTTGTATAATGTACTACGTTTTTTGAAAAGTAGCCAAAAATTTATTGAAAACTAAAAATAAAAAGGAAAAATCACTGTCTTCTTTGAAATATTGTTTTCATAACTACAAATTCAATAGTTTAAAATTTTTAGTATAATCACTGCTCTGATCTTTTCAATTGACCTCACTACTCTAGATTTTTCAATCATGTGTGTGAGTAACATGTATATTAGAGTGATGAAGAAGAAAATTTCATTTTAGTTATTTAAGCAATTTGTTTTGGCTACAAAAGGGGTAAAGTGCTTTAGAGGCAAACCACATGGAGGTTATGTGTTACATTCTAAACTACAGGGGCGTAAAGTGTCACAGAGGCAAACCACATGGGGATAATGTGTTACATTCTAAACTACAGGGGGATAAAGTGCCACAGAGGCAAACCATAGGGGGTAAAAGGTAATACCCTATCTGTCACCTATGTCATATCAATGGATGGATGTACTATCGCTCAAGGTATACAATTATACAAATTATAATAAGTGATCAAGCCATATTATGTGAAAAAGTGATATAAAAAAAACCTTATAAAAAAATGTGAGTAAATAGGCTCAAAAAAATTCCGCTCTGTGTATATATAAATCCATTATTGTGCGCACATATGTCCATTCCCAGTTTCTTGTAAATAAAATCCTTACTCTGCTAAATGAGCAATGAATGGGAGAGTAATGTTATGCTTTCTAAATTTGTATTCTTAATGTGGTTCCAAACACATTTAGCAGCATACCTAGTTAATTTTCATTCGAGAATGTGGAAGTGGTCCCACCATTATTGAAAGTGTTGCCACATGTGTTGAGAATCACTTTTACAATATAAAATTTGGGAAGCATAACATTAGGATAGTATGTATCATAATCATTTGTGAGTGTTTTTTTTGTTTGATACTTACCTGGATTCGGACTGGATACAAACACACCCCCCCCCCACACATACTCACACCCCAGCCCCAACCCAACCCAACCCCACCCCAAAGCCCCACACTGACCCACAGCAAAGCCCAACAAGCGCCACTCATTCCGACTGAAGAATAATTGGCGGAAAAGCAATTAGAATCCCAATTGGGATACAATCTGCTCATCCAATTGTGAGTAATGTCTCCCATGCCTTTTATTGTTAGGGAGAGACTTGTTAAGGAGCTAATTGATCTGATGAGGTGGACACAGGATGACGTTTTGATTGAAGAGATCTTTTTGGATACCAAAGCAGACATGATTCTTAGTCTCCCCATTAATTTTGGAGGGTGTGCTGATAAGCTTGTTTGGCGTTGGGAGAAGAAAGGTAATTTTTCGATTAAGTCTACTTACCATGTGGCTCGTGCTCTAAAGTCTAGCAGAGAGGGGTCTTCTGTGGGGTGTTGAAAGTTTGCCTTGGGACAGACTATGGAGTATTGATATTCCAAATAAAAGTAAGCAGTTAATGTGGCATGCATGTAAAGAGTTCCTTCTATACAAAGCTATTCTGAAGAAAGGAAAATTCTAGATAAGGAAAAGTGTACCCTTTGTGGTTTTGAATCTAATACGGTGTCCCATGAATTGATTTTATGTCCTAAAGCCAAGGAGGTTTGGAAAGGGACCCTTCCTCGGAATCAGTGGCTTCTGGGGTAGGACCTTCAGTTTGTGGATTGCGCAAAATTTGTTCTCCTTCATGAGAAAGAAAATATCATTATCCAATTGTTGGTTGGGGCATGGCAGATTTGGTGTGCTAGGAATAAATGGGTGATGGAAGGGATACGCTTTGATCCAGTTTGTGTGTCTCTATCCATCTCTTCATTCATTCAGGAGATTCATGATGCTCTGATACTTAGGCGTGCGGCGGGAGGGTCCGCAGCAACCTGATTGGCCAAGTGTGTTATTGAGATAGATGGCTCTACCACCTGGGTGGTTAAAGCTGAATGTAGATGCAACTGTGTTTGCTAATGTTCATGCTATTTGCGTTGGGGCTATCTTCCGAGATGCAAATGGAAAGGCTTTGTGGGCGATGTCGGATTGGATTGTAGGGGTTGTTGATCCTTTGACTCCAAAGGCTTTTGCAGCTTTTCGAGCGGTGAGAGAGGTCAGGCAAATCAGTTCCAAGGGATTTTTTCTTGAATTAGATTCTTCTTCAGTGGTGAAGGGGCTTTGTGATTCTATGCAAGATTTGGCTCCATACGATCACATCTTGAGTGCCACTCGTGATCGACTGGAGTCTCTGGTTGTCTCCTCTATTGTTCATGCTCGACGATGGTGTAATATTGTTGCTCATGGTCTTGCAAAATGGGCAAAATCTTTGAAAGATCTTAATGTTTGGATGGGAGATTTTCCTCCCTCTCTTCAAGAACTTTTGGTAGATGATTTGAATTAATAAAAGTTCTAATTTCTGATTAGAAAAGTGGGAGAGTAATGTTATGCTTCCCAAATTTGTATTCTTAGTGTGGTTCCAAACACATCTCGTAGCAGACCCAATTGATTTTCATTGGAGGATGTCGAAGTGGTTCCACCATTATTGAAAGTGTTGCCACATACCTTGATAATCACTTTTACGATATTAAATTTGGGAAGTATAACATTAGGATAGAATATATAATAATCTATTGTGAGTGTTGTTATTTTCTTTATTTATTTATTTATTTTTTTATACTTACCTGGATCCGGACTAGATACAAACACTCCCCCCCTCCCCACACACACACACCCCAGCCCTAACCCAACCCAAAGCCCCATACTGGCCAACAGTAGAGCCCAATAAGTGCCACTCATTCTGACTGAAGAATCACTAGAGGGGAGGCAATTAGAATCCCATATAGGGATTCGAACCCACTCCCTCCTCACTAGTAAAAGACACTATGCCAATTGCGCTAGAATCCACTCGTCCAATTGTGAGTGTTTTCTATTAGGCGAAGATCATCATGTTATACATGCTAATTAGAACTATAAAACTTTGAAGATGGGGTTGCCTTACTTGGAAGGCTGATTAACCCATTTGAGAAGGAAAGCAAAGAAAGAAAAGAAACGGAACAAATTGGGGTAAACATAAATTGTTTGCTTTGGCCTCAAACTTTATAAATTCCTTTGAGAACTTCATAAAGATTAGAATATACACACATGTGAGAAAACTTGGAATCCTTGATGGCTCATCATTAAAAATATGAGAAAATATTCTATAGAAATATAAGGATTAGTCCCTCTCCAGTCATTTTATTAGATGTTAATCCATTTTAAGGGCTAGATTAGAAATAGATCCTTGATTAGGCATGTTAATTAAAAATAGGTCTTTTTTTCCCAACTTAATAATTTTTCAATGTCTAAACTACCCTTACTCACATGCTCAATGATATATATCGTGTATCTATATATGGACATATAGATATAGTTTGAAGTTGTCATAAACTGATAATGGGATTATGTTCCCTTAATTTAAGGGATCTCCTTAATCTACTCACCATGATGTATTGGTTGAAATTTAAAGTATATCATACATTTTGCAGATTTGATTCTTTTAGGTTGGTTGTCATTATAATACAGATTTTTTGGAGCTTGTGGTAAAAAAAAAAATAAAAAATTCTTCTTTGAAAAGGTGATGATTAAACGTTTAGTGAGAAATTCTCGTAATAAACTAAGAATTTCTCACTGAATATGATTGAGTTTTCTTTCTATATTTTATTGATGTTTTGCTGATTTGAATTTTTTAATTTTTTTGGAGAACAAGCTAAAATTTTGTTTACTCACATGGTTAGTGATATGCATATATATATATATTCGCATATCTATATATGGATATATTGATATTGATTTGAAGATAATGACATTAAGTGATAATGGGATAATGTTCCCTTAATTTAAGGGATATCCTTAATTTCTTCACCATAATCTTTTGGTTGAAATTCAAATTATTATTTCATACATTTTGCAAACTGAATTGATGGATATTGATTGTCATTAAAATACAGATATAGATCATCTCTCTGGCTGTGTGTCTTTGTGATTGGCATTAAAATACAGATATAGAGCATTTAGTGAGAAATTTCTCAGTTCCATAATCATTTTTTTTGCATGAAGAATTTCTACTATTTTGTTAAATTTCTCAGTGTTTAACTCCACACAACAAGGGAGCATTTACTTTTGCTAAATTTCTCAGTGTTATGACATAAAATCCATACAATACGAGAGCATTTAGTGAGAAATTTCTCAGTATTTAACTTACAAAAACCAATAATCATTTTAGAAATCAATAATGATAGATGCACAACGAAATCCACAACGAATTGCACAAACGTGCAATACAGTGTTGGATTTTGTGCTGAAAAGCTTGTACACACAAAAAGGTGTGTGCAAGCTTTTTAGCACAAAGTCTAACACTGTACTACATGTTTGTACAATTCATTGTGCATTTCGTTGTGTGCCTATCATTACTCTTTTAGAAATATATGATTTAGTCACTAGAAATTCAATTCAGTTTTAGAGTTCGTTATGAAAGTGAGAATTTCTCCGTATAAAGTGAGAAACTTTTCAGTACAAAGTGAGAAATTCTCAATTTTGTCGCCTGTTCATTGAATTGTGATTTTGCTAGTTTTAGAGTTTGTTATGAAAGTGAGAGTTTCTCAGTATTAAGTGAAAAAATTTTCAACGAAAAATGAGAAATTCTAAGTTAAATAAAGAATAGTCGAGAAAAATAAACAAGTGCAAAAAGGAGGCCTAAATGATGGAATTTGGCCTAAAAACCCCAAGCTTGACTCATTTTTGTTCATTGACTCATTTATGATCAAGTATGGGTTGTTTCGCAATTTTCTGACACTGTCGGAATTTTGGGCACTACTAAGGGAGAAAGTTCACTATATGTGCTTAGTATTAAGTGAGAATTTCTCACTTTAACATACTGATCATGTACAATATCTCATTTTAATTAGAAGTGAAAAAAATACAAATTTTTACACCAAACAAAAACAAAATTTCTCACTTAAATTAGAAGTGAGAAATACGCAAATTTTTATACCAAACAAAAACGTGAGAAATGCTCACTTTTTATACAAACTAAACTATTCACACAAAATGTAGATTTTAAATTGCTTACTTTGACATAAAAAACGAACAATCAATCACTTATACTAGAATATTTGATGAGAAATTCACATTTTCTTGCCATCATCATCTTCGTCGAGTTGCATAAAAAGAAATACGAATCTTGAGTTTCTACCACATCGTGAGAAATTTGCAACTAAATCTGTGAGAAATATGGAAATATGGGAATCACTTGATCTTATTGAGTCGTCTTCAATTACCTCCAAATCGTTGGAGCTCTATGGAATGATTTAGAATTTCTCTGAATTTTTCCAAATAGCTTCTCTCTATATATATTTCAAGGATCTAGTTTTCAAAATTCAAAACCCAATAGAGAGAGAGAGAGAGAGAGAGAGAGAGAGAGAGAGAATCTGCAACTATATATATAGAGAGAGAGAGAGAAAGAGAGAGGATAATATAGGGGTATTTATGTCTTTAGCAACACAAATGGACTAATTTCTAGATTCAGATATAGGAAGGACCTATATCTAGAAAAAGGTATGATTAGAGACTAAATCTTACTTTACCCAATATTCTAAAGCGTCTTTTGCAATGCACCACACAACATATGACAATAGGCTAAAGAAAAATATAAGACAAAAAAAAAAACTAGTAAACTGAAATTGACAAAATCTAAAACTTTTTGAAGACCCATCATTACATGAACTCTCCCTACCCCCGAAAATCATCTACAAAGAAAATAATTGTTGGTACTTCAGTCCAATAAAAATTTCTTAGAAAACTTACTATTTTTAGACGCATGTGCCTTTTAGACATGCTTACAAACATAATCCAAAGAATTAGTGAAGCATATCAAGTAGAAGGAATAGTTCTGAAGGAATCATTTTGGAGTCATCTTTTTTCCCATTTTCGACAGCTCCAAACTTCACTGTATCAAAAGTTTCTTTAGGTTAAAGTCCTTCCATCAAAATTGTTGATAAAAATATGCACACAAGCATACTAGTTGGGTATAGATGCCTTACCTAGTGGAATTACCCTACGGATCGAATACGGCATTTTACGAGCCCGACAAGATCTCCCACGAACTCCTGCTCCTATAAAGCCTCCATATACCCTCTTGTGCTTCGTGTTGGTCATAAAAGACACTACTAGAGAGATGTCCATTGTACTCATGTGCTAAATCCCAAGGCTCCAATGGTGATGGCCTAGAGAGAGAAAATGTGAGAGAGAGGGAGAGATAGAGAGGTAGCCGGCTTTTGGGTATTCTCTGTAACCCCTCAAGTTGTGTGTGCAATATACATATATATAGAAACACACCCATGAAATCCCTAGGTCTCCATAGGTCAAAGCCCATTAGACCCAGTCCAATGTATGTGGGTGCACTAATGACCCACAATTTTCTTATATCTCCCACTCACCCATTTAGGGCTTGTTAATAAAACAATCTCTCAAAACAGAACTTCTCAACTCTTCATACAGGGAAATAGAATGTGACTTTACAAAAAGAAAGTATAGCGATAGGTGTGTAATGCCAACTCATCACCATAACCAAAAAGACACATCACTCAGAAGCTTCTCGTGTATGCCTTAGACGGTTCAACCACACAGGACACAGCATTCTCAATCCTTTGGTGAAAAGGAACGCTGCACCACATCAATATAATGTACTCATGACATATAAGTAACAAAATACGATTGTCGCAGGCTTGTTAATGAGTCACAATTATTGAATGGTCTTTCTTGAGCCTACATGTCGATCTGACTACCTTGACTTTCTGCCCAGACATACTCCATAGAACGAAATATTCTCTTCGTCCTAGGATAGCATGCTAAAGTAGCTGTCATTAAGTGTCCTCTTCATGACATAGTCTTAAGTTGTGAAGGCAACCAATTTGTACGATAACTAAATTTTATATATGCTACATGACTCACACAACAATGAAGAGGAATCCACTCACTGCTCCACAATCGATCACGAAAGCACATGTTGTATGATATATATTCTATGGCATTCTTCCATAAAAATGGGCATGTCACTCTGTGTTTGAAAAAATAAGTAACGCCATACGAATCTTAGTCTAGACATCACACAAAATATCTAATCTGTGTTTCCTACCATAGTCGCTCCTCTTGGCACCCATCTCAAAACTCACATTCGATTGTATACAGGATACCTAGAGTTGCGGGATCTCTCTATGTTCGCCCAAATATAAAGGTCTCATCTTAGCTCCATCTACGGTGACATATAGAGATAATAAAGATTTACATTTAGCTTGTTGTTTTTACACTGCGAAGATATAAGTGATCTAGCTCGCTTTCTAAGCGCTATGGACACACATGTCCTAGCTAGCTATCTGAGCGCCATGAACACAAATGTCTCATCTTGCTCGCCATCTAAGCACCATGGACAAATATGTCCTAGTTCGCTATCTTGGCGCAAGGTGAATTACCCGTTTGAGTAGGTTGATTTTGAGCCCGGTGACATATTAGAAATGTGCATTCATTCCATTTATATAACAAATATATATGTATGGAAACCAACTAGTTTATTTTTAACTGATAATCAAAACTTGAATAATATTCACAACACAATAAAATGTCTATGCACATCAAATCCTCGGGTGGAGATGTGCCTCAAGACAACTTTCCTTTATGCAAACTACATCTCAAATGTGACAAAAATGAATGTTTACGTGCTATAATGGATTTTGAGGTCTTTTGCATGTGCTATCACTGTAGATGAGCACAACTCTTTAACCAAAATAGCTTCACGAACAACTTGTAAGCATACCACATATTATGCTTCCATCATGGACAACATAAGGCAAGGTCCATAGTCCTATGAACTTATCGCAATATCCTCTACACTACTTTCTAGTGATAGTACCATGGTTTCTACGTCAATCATTAATTAAACCAATTGCATAGCAGACATGTGACCGAGTATAACATAGCATACTTCAGATTTGCTATTACGGATACATACGGTAGACATAACATTTGTTTCCTTTTTTCATTATTTTTAAGATATTGATATAAGGCCAAGGCAAGTCACTTTTAAAAAATAGGATCTCAAAGGGTTTTATGCTTTCATTTGAAAACGTTCAAGAACCTTCATCTTGTAGGTCTCTCGAGACAAACAGAGGAGCTTCTAAGAACAATATCTCACAATCTAAACTCCCAACACATAGTTGGCATTACCTATGTCCTCAATCTCAAATTGAGAGGATAACCACTCTCAAGTGGCGACAATAGAACTCATCTCAGTCCTAGCTAGAAGGATGTCGACAACATACAAAGAATTAGAACATTTTTCTTGGACCGATTAATATACATAGTATCACTGCTTAGACGATTGCTAGCTTGAGATAATAAATGGAATATTTTAGACGGCATACTTTTGCACTCATTCCTTTTGGTCACAAAACCAATGGGCTAGTCCATATTGATCTCTTCTCCTAGTCATCCATGGAGAAAAAAAAATTTAAACATCTAATTGAAAAAGTTCTAAAACTAAATGTGAGACGATCGCTAGGATAAGGCGAATATAGTCAGATCTCACCATTTGGGAGAACATGTTTCCATGGTTTATACCCTCTCTGGGTATAAACTATCACCATAAGGCGTGCCTTATAATTGTTAATTGAACCATTTGCCTTGCGTTAGATTTAGAAAACACACTTGTCTGCAATTGTTTTACACACAGGCTAAATATCAACTAACTCTAAGACCTTATTCGCGTCCATAGAGCTCGTCTCATTTGGCATAAAAACTATCCATTCAGCTTCAGTAAACGAAGAAAAATGCTTCATGAAAACAAGTAGGCTCATCCTCATCCACATGTGTACACATTTGTACACATGAAAATGTCTTCCTTAAATTTTAAAATGACGATAGGGAACTTTTCCTCATCACCTACGGTGTACTGCCTGAGAATCTTGAGTGCCTAGTGGTGTACTTCCACTATCTGGTACATTCCCACTAGCGTCTACTCCCACTCAGTTGCAGACTAGTACTATTTTTTAGCGATTATTAGATGTGGAATCTCAATCTCCCGAACCTCGCTTAAAGATGGTATGTTGTCTTCAACATCCTCTAACTCATAGAGGTTAGGATATCTCTTAGTATTGATGATGACTAAAATTGGTAAGAAAGGTTTTAAGTGAAAATATGACAATAACAATTTGTATGTGGTTCGGTCCCGTTAACAAGGTGACCTACGTCCACGGTTGCGTCTGTACGCTTCTCACTAGCAGATCACCGGCGGGCCTGGTGAGCCAACAAAGATGAGCAGCACTACCACTAATACCGGCCGGGTGTATGCGTACGGATGGTAAGTTCTCTATTTAGGCTTATAAGCTAGAGAATGATAATCTGGGATCCTCTTGACAGGGTAGGTGGGCTCTTTTATAGATGCAAGAGTCCACCCCTACATAGTAAGTTAATAAGATTAGGAAGCCTAATCTAATAACAATAGATTTACATGATTTTAGGGGAGTTTACAAAGTGGTTTAGGAAACTGCCACATCTCATTTTGCAGACTTGTAGTTAATTTAGGAAACTGCTAGACAGCTCGGGACCGAGCCGTACCTCCTGGAGAATTGCCGTACCATATACCCGGTCTATGCAGGCATCCCGGGCGGTATCGTCTGCTGACCTCAGAGGCGTAGACTCCCAAGCTCCTATTTCGGACAGTACGAGTCATTTTGCTGATGTGGCGGTTTGGCATTAGTAGAATATTTCTAGACGTACCAGCTGCCCCCCATTTTCAAAGTTGATGTGATACTTCATCAGATGAAGTTTGAAAATTAAGACTGTACCCGAGAGACCGTTCGGTAGTAGATCGGGATTCTACCAGGGATGGGACCGACTGGAGTGATCAGTCGGGATACAGACCGAGCGGTGACCATGCGACCCCGAGTTCTTCCCACGCCACGTGTCCAATGATCACTAGTCTAGTCAGGATCCAACGGTGCTAGCCTAGGAGTAACTGAACCATTTACGTGGCAACCGAACCGTCCCATCGGACATTTAATGCCCACGTTTTTTGAGGCGACGCTTCACGTGGATGAAGCGACCGTTTTGGCAGGAAAATATATGAGCCATTCGATCAATTTTGATCTGAGCCGTCCAAGATTTCTATATAAGGGGCACCTGTTCATTCCATAGATGCCTACTGTTTGAAGATTGAATTTACCGAGCGGTATTTGAGAGCGAAGTATTCCCGAGTTCCTTTCCTCTTCCTCCTTACAACCTAGGCTTCTTCCCATGGCTTCTCACGTCGATCTTACTTCCAACGAAGGAATGACCGCCTTCAGGAGGGACTGCGAGATCCCAGATGACGTCGGGATCCGTCCCTACACCGAAGGAGAGGAGGTGGCTTTACCCTCGGTCATTATTAGCAGTTATCTGTTGCTAATAGTGGGCTACACTTTCCTTTCTCTACCTCCTTCTGTGATCTCTTACAGGGATTACGCTTTCCATTGAACAAGTGTCGTCCAAATCTCGCTCGTCTTTTCTGGGGCATATCGGTACTGAACGAGCGGCTCGGGATATTCCTCCGCTCCATGGATGTTGCCAGGTACTATCTCTTGAGTATCGACTGCGGGGATCCTTACCTACGCACCGGAGCAGAAGGAAAGCATCTCGTCCGGGGTCTGGACTTCCCCAACAAGAACTGGCGTCAATACCCTTGGGTCGTTGTCTCTGGCAACTGGTTGGTGGACCCCTCTATGTGCCCTCCTGCAGCCTTTGACCCTGAACTGTGCAAGGCATCCTTTACCACTTTCCGTGACATTGCTTCCTCTGTGGCTGATATGGAGGCGATTAATCGAGCTATCGCGGTCGGCCTCAGGTTTTCGAATTTGATTGGGGGTCTTGTTGGTGAGGTTGGCGGTGACGTTCCCATCATAGCTCCGATTGCGGCTACTTCTGGGTCGCACCACTTTATCCGGTCCATGGCTTCTGGCCTGCATGCCCTGAGAGGTGCCACCCCACCTAAAGGGCCAATCGCTCTATCAACCAGCTCCGATTCATCCTCGTCCGGGGATACAGGTCCGCCACCAGGCCCGACCAAGAAGGATAAAGAGAAGGCGATTGAGGGGGAATCTCAACCCCCACCAAAAAGGAGTTGGCCAAAAGCACACACCGGCCTTCATATACCTAGCTCCTGGACAGGCCTCTCCCTCGGTAATCTGGAAGATCATCTGCAGGCGGTGGAAAAGTAAAGTGCTCTTCTGCAGACGGACTCTGTCATGCGGGAGGTGGACTTTCATGCTCTGGAGCTCACTGTCAGAGAACTGGTGGCCCAGATAGCTGCTATGGAAGAGGAGATCAAAGCTCTGAAGCCCAAGTAAAGTGTTTTTTTTGTTTTTTTTACCAGGGAAGCCACTAAAACTGCTCCCTAATGTACAAAATATTGTAATCAATGAAAGGGTCCTCTGAGGCCACCTTTCTTGTTTTTGCATCAATTGTGTTGTTTGTGATTGTCAATACTCGGCCTGTTGTTGTGACCGAGTTGTTTGAACACCTCGGGAATGCTTGGTCCCCGCGGGGTGCTGGGTGATGTGGCACCTTCTTAGCTAGGTTATTTTGAACATACGGTGCCCCCCATTCTCGAAACTGACCGGATGTATAATCGGGTGAGGATTCAAAAATATGTAGCTCCCGGGAAACCGTCCGGACATGGTCCAGGAATGCTGCTCGGGACGGGGGCCCACACCATGGCCCCTCAGTGTATTAACCGACCAGTAAAGGTGGGAGTTCTAGTGTGGGGTACTGCCATGTGTCAGGGGATAATTGGCCTAGTCGGGATCCAGCGAAGTCGGTTCAGATATAACCGAACAGTTGCATGGTAACCGGACTGTCACGTCACGCATTTAATGAGTGCGTCTTTTGAGGCGACCCTTCACGTGCCCGAGGTGATAGCTGTCGGTGACTCTTGGCGGGAAAATTCCTGAGCCGTCGAATCTGATCGATCTGGACCGTCTGCTATCCCTATATAAGGGGCACTCGTTCTTCTCTCCAGTACCTGCTGCCAAGTGAGGATTGAAGCATCCAAGATTCCCGAGTTCATTTCTGCGCTAATTTTTGTAAGTCTTCCCTTCCCGCCTTCAGTTCTTCATTCTCTTCTTCTTTTCTTGAACTAAACTGGAGGGAGAGAACCCACTTGGTTTAGTACGAGCTTGGGATTTCTTTTTCCTTTGGTTTTGTCATTTCTTTCAGTCTGGGGGTACGCTAGGACAGATTAACCGAGCGGGAGTTTTTGAGGGGAGTCTTGAGTGAGTGTTGTGTTTCTTATCGAATCTTGTATGACCTACCCTTTAGGTTGTTAGATCTACCTCCTTTATACATCAGATTTAGAGTTCTTGACCCATTCTCAGGTTGTCTGCCCTTTAGGCCATCCACAGACGCGGTCATGTGCCACTCGAATTTTAACTCGTCGTCCCGTTCGGAAGACGAGCAGCTGCGATCCGGGTCTATGAGTACAAGCCTGGATCCTCCTTCTTCAGCTCCCTCTGACCACCATAGTGAGGGAATAATCCCCGCCCAAGCGTTTCACGAGGAAGCGCACCGAGATTCTCTTGCAGTCTCGACGTCTCGGGGGTCGGGAGATGAAGGGTCTGTGCCGAACAGTCCCGGAGTCGTATTAGCGTGTGAGTCCATCGTCAGTATTCTTCGTGGTCCGGACCTGGATCGAATCAGAGACCGATATGATCTTCCGTACCCCCTCTCTTGCTCTGTCCATAATAGTGGAGCCCACTTCCATGACTCTGGCTTCGTCACGTTGTACGAAGATGCCTTCATGGCGGGCGTTCGCTTGTCTCTTCACCCAGTCGCCCGGGATGCGCTCATCTTCCTCGGGATATCCCCCGGGCAGCTTGCCCCAAACGGCTGGTGTTACTTGATGGGGTGCATCTCTTTGTGGCCCCAAGTCCTTGGGTATGAGCTCACTCTTCAAGATTTCTTCTGGACCCACCGGCCTTTCCCAGTTCACGCGGAGGCCGGCTTATTCTTTCTCTCGGCTAGGTAGGGCGGGAGATAATCGTGAATTGCCCAAGCAACAACAAAGGGTGGAAGAAAAAGTTCTTCCAAGTATCCACCCTGGGTCTGTGTGAAAAGGCACCAGGCATTCAACTGAGGACCTCCTAGGCGAGTAAGCTGAGGAGTAAGTCCAAGCACTCTTTCTTCCTTGTCGAGTTTCCTTACCCAGCCTTGACTAACCCATTTGTCTGTTTTGCAGTGGGAGCAATGGACCCGTCGAGTCTCACCGACGAGCTTCAAGCGCGGGTCTTGTCTCTAGCGCAGGACCCAACTGACATCAATAAAGTGCTGACCCGGTCGGGTGGGTCGAAGACCTATTACAAGCCCCAGCACGACTTCACAGCTCCCATCCTCCCGGTGATCACTCCTGGTAAACGCCATTCCTTGATCGTCTGGTTTTTCTACACTGTTGAATCCTGACATGCTTCTGGTTTTGCAGAAATGGCTCCCAAGAACGTGGCGGCGCTGAAGGAGAAAGAGGCAGCCTTAATGGCCCGGGCTGACCAGAAGAGAAAAAAACCAGCCCCCGCTGAGGGCCAGCCACTGAAGAGGATCTCCCGGGGGATTTCCATACGGGCTAGGGAGGGAGCTGCTGCTACTTCCACGCCCGCGGTAACAATTGCTGCACCACCACCACTGATGTTGTCAATATCAAGATATAAAAAGTATACTTTACTTTTCTAAAGATTTGTAGTGTGGAAGTAAAGGTCAAACCCACAGAGATTGATTAACTACAGCTCTTTTAATTTTAAAACCTAAATTTAGCTAATTAAGAAAACGGATTTGATTTTAATTTGAATTAAACTAAGAACATAAAAATAAATCTAAATTATGAAAGCAATTAAATAGTTGTTTTTAATTATATTTAAAATGAACCTAGGATTGCAAATCCACCACTAGCTTCATAACAAGGGTATTTATGAATTACTTTAGCTTATTAAGTTGGATGATAATGGGGAATTGTAGCTACAAGCCCAATTCCTTCGTCAAGAAAAAAACTATGGTTCAAGCACCAACATAATCCATCTTCGGTTAGCACGAATTATCCCACACTAAACTAGGGTTGTGGCATAATCCGTCTAATCTAGGCATGGACTATTCGGATACTTGATAGCACAATTCAATTTAAGCACCATTACATGTAAATAATCTGAACAAGCATAGAAAGCATAGATCATTAAGCACATCACAGTCAAAATAGATCTAAGACAAGAATAGATTTTGAAAGTAATGATTTTAATCAATAGAAGCACGATTTATTTATAAAAATCCTCGGAACATGTAACTGCCATCCATAAATAATAAAACTAAAATAAAAACATAAATGAAACCCTATTACTTGGCTAGGATTTCATTAAAACCCTAGATCTAGAGTCTAGTTGTCCATAGAAGCGGTAGATGGCAAGAGGTTGATGGAGGAGGCCATGGAAATCCTTGGTCTTCTTCTTCTTCTTCTCCTTGCTTTCCCCTCTTCAATGGCTGAAAGTATGCTTGTATATTGTGTGTATAATAATTGCCCAACCCTTTAATTGAAGTAAAATAGGGTATATATAGATTTACAACAAGTTTTTGGAAGTTTTCCTAACCCGAAACGCACTAAAACAGTTGTATTTAGCTTTCCAGACGTAATTAGGCAGTTTCGTTCGCACAGGACTCTTCAGTATAGCAGAATACGCAACTTTGATTTTTGTACGGATCGCGCGAGCGGGCCGCGTGAGAGCGTAATTGGGAAGGTCGCGCGAGTGGATCGCGCGAGCGAATTCTGGGATCTCGCGCGAGCGATTTCTTGATTTTCGCGCGAGGGGGTCGCGCGCGCGATGTGGTTTTTCTTGCTTCTTTCTTCCTGCTTTTTCACCTTATTTAGCCTAGTTTATTTGATTTCTTCCAAAACCTGTCAGAAAATAGAAAACGAAGTAAAAATATACAAAAACAGGATAAAAAAGTACTAACAAATGTGAATTAAGGTGTATAAACAGGATCTGTTCTCTCTCGATCACCCCCAAACCTACATTTTGCTTGTCCTCGAGCAAAACTAAAAATAAAAACTAAACTACTAATAACATACTATTCCATTTTCGCCTGGATCGCGATTGCATTTAGCATATGCAACAAGCCTTTTAAACCCCTAGGTGTCCCTAGTCGGACGAGTGAAGTCTCATGCTCGTCAACAAGTCACCCACAACCATCTTTATTAACTTTTCAATTTAAAAAGTTTTAATAAAAACAAAGAACATAATATTCAATACTCCTTACCATAGAACAATGATCTGAAACAGAATAACGAACAAGAAGAAACAGAATCAAACGTCTACCTACATCATAAAAAATAATCATAAGCACATGCATCGTAAAAATCAATAGAGTTTCTCATAAAATTGCACGTGTGTGATATGGCAGTCAAATGAGCACGTGCATGTCATGAACTTGGAATATAACTCGGGTAACCATCTAACTATGCTTCGACTACGAATCTCACAATGGTAATTACACTCTAAAATGAAACACTCAGAAACAGGTGTAATTTATCTAATATATGGGAGCAATGGAAATATGTTTTCAAAACGAGAAATGCTCACATATAACTCGAAAAAGATGCATGACACGACAGAACAGTAGTCTCATGGATAGGACTCCAACAGTTAAGAAAAACTATTCATTACCATGTTTTAATCCCCCTCCCATCGTTTACATATTCAAACCATGTTTCATAGGATCAAATAGGACTTTTCAAAGGTTGTAATGTGGCTCAGGTAATGAAAAAAAAAATAGAAAGGATTTGTTAGGTAGTTTTAGAATGGCATTGTAAGGCATGTTCAATTTCTTTCATTCTCTCTTCTACCAACTTCATCTTTTCATTCTCTTCTTTTCATGTTCTCTTTTTTCAATTTTTTTATCCTTCTTTTTTTTTTCAACCTTTTTTTTCTTTTATTCTTTTTTTTCTTTCCTTCTTTTGTTTTTTTTCAACCTCGTTGCTTTTGAAACAAATATTCAATAAATAACAAGGCAACCACCCCAAACATCATCTTATTTTCTTTTTCTTCTTCTTCTCAATCACACATCGCCTTAACACCAATAAAAGTTGATCAATCTTTCAGGGGTGAACTCCAAGTTGGCCAAATTGGAGCAAAAACAGGATAATGGTAATTAAAGAAAAAAAATGGCACTTTAATGGCTCAAAGGGCGAACTAAGGAAATTTTATCATTTATCGGTCGGTAATAAACAAAGAAGGCCTAAAATCATGTCTTATAGTTATATGGTTCTTCAATATTTACAACGGAAGATTATTTAGCATGGTAACAAATATTTTAACTTGACTATCAACCAAAACAAGAATAATGAGACTACACAACAAGTTAATGCGCTATTTCAATAAAATTCGACAAACACAAGATGTATTCATAACCCTCTAAAAAGAAAAGATAGGCTCAAAAGCTCACCGGGTTTAGTCTCCACCTTGTGTTATTTAGAAATCCGAATCATATTATAGTTCACATCAAACATGTATTCAAGCGACAACGTGCAGTGCATAGGTTTATGTGCAAAACTATGATATAAAACTACGATTCAAACGATACAAGACCTAAAACATCATATCATGACTTCAGCAAATGTTTAATCACATTTTCTCTTGTTTAGCATTCTATAACAATCATAGTTACATAACAAGAAGTATTGAATCAAGATTGCAAAACCGTAGGTAATCATCGTTTATTTAAGCACAAATATTGAAAAATGTTTTGAAAAATTGCAGTATAATGTGTGCATGCATGTGCATACTCCCAAACCTAAACCTTTCATTGTCCCCAATGAAACAACAAAACGAAAGAAAGGAAAGTATGTAGAGAAGGAACGATAATACCTCAATCTTGACAAGCATAGAACAGGTGATCACAAAGGAATTTGGCAATAAAGTTCAATGTTACCTGTTAATACTTAACAATAGAAAATAAAAGAACAGAATAATAACAATAACAGCTAATATATATATATATAAATATTTAGAATTTTTTTTTAATAAATAGAATAATAGAATCTAAACTATAATCAAGAGACTCAATAAAACTAAAAAAACAAACAGAAAAAACAAAGACAGACGAACCTAAACAGGGCTAAAAGAACAAATAGAAAGTAAAAAAAAAATCACTGACCAGGTATGGAAAGAGGAGAGAAGAGAACAAAAGAGATAAACCAGAAAACCCTACCTCGCGCGAGCGGGCCTCGGGAGCGAGCCTCGCGTGCGTGAATCCCTCCGCGAGTTTAAGCAGAAGCATGTTTTACGTTTTATAAAAGAAAAATTTCTAAGTCCTCAGATCGCGCGAACGGACCGCTAGAGCGAACCCCCTTGCGCTTTTTTATATTTATATAAACCAAAAATAAATTTACTCCGACCACCAAACCTGTTCAGAAAGACCACATCTGACTAAAAAAAAACCAAAAATAAGAGAAACGGACGAAATAAAGCTTGGGTTGCCTCCCAAGAAGCGCTAATTTTTACGTCTTCAGCTAGACCATTCTAGCTCAAGATTCAAGGAGGCCGTAAATCAGACTGTGTACCCCTAAGGATATCAGGAAGAGCCCGGTGGTAAGCCGAAAGAATGTCGCTTTGAATTAATTCATTCGACGGTTCATCTTTATTATGTTCAAATCTTTTTCTTACCTTCCGAGTAAATTCCTCTTTGGGGTCTTGATTATTCAAATTCATCTGCTCATCACTAACTGTGGATACCGGGATTCCACCACTTCGTTTTGTTTTCGAAACTTGTTTTTTTTTAAAAAAAGGAAAAGAAAATGGTCTGTTGAAAACAGATACAGAGTCGCCACTTGGTCTTTAAGGAACCAAGAAACCTAATTTGACTCACCCAAATGGATAAAGGGCACCGGTCCTTCATAACCAAAGAACTTGCCTCGGGGTTTTGGTACGAGAGAGGAAGGAGCCTTTGTCGCGACTAAAACACCCTCAACTCGCCCCGTCTTTTGACAGGCCTCAATTAGCATCCAAATAATCATCTTATACTATGTATGGTTCGGCAATTAATACTATGATAGTATATTACATCACATAAGAATCTTGAAATTAAAAATCAAAAGATAAGATATCATTCATAAGATTTAAGTCAAATATCATACAATGTAAAGTGAAAATCACACAAATAAACCTAGGAAAAATCGTCTAATCATGTATCAAATAATCAAGACTTCCTAATCTAAAGTGGGAGCATGAATTGTTCTTGAAACAAAATAATCAAAGAAATCCAAAATATGCTTAGCAAGCTAGTATGATGCATGTTATTCTTTGAGAAAAGAAGGCCTCTCAATCCCCGGGATCGATGAGAAAGGATGATTAGATCGCGGGAAGCATGAACGTGTGATCATGATCATTCCTTATAACCTTCTTAGATTAGGAGTTACAAAAGCCCCAAATCTTTGCATGGATGCAATGTATGTATCTAAAATGTGCCAAGGTTGTAGTGTGCTTTGTGTTCATGGATTCCTAGAATGACTTAGAAGTCTAAAATGGGTATGAATGGATGAATGAAATCAATATGGGATGTGTACAAATGTAGTATGAACTACTTCCTAAGATATGAACTAATTTGGAATGCATATAAGCATCGAATCAAAGAATGAAAGTTAAAATGTGCTTGCTGTGAATAGTGGACAGAACAGTAACATGATCTTGTAAAAATGGAAAAGAGGGGTTAGGAATGCTTTCAATGCATGATGTTTTATGGAGATGTTCCTTATTGTGTCTAGAATACAACCCAAATAGCCAATCTTTAATAAATATAACAGATTGAGAGAAATCATATGAACAACAGAGGTCACTCAAAAACAGAGTCCGTACTGTCGACTGAAATATTGAAACATCTTAGAAAATGAAAACGAATGATCTAGGGGCCCATTTTATACAGAAAGTTCCCTAAGACATGGAAGTTTAAGGAAAAAATAAGTTGGGATCACCCCTTTTGGAAAAGTTCTCTGAAAAAGAAGTAGGAAGTTAGCCAAGCTGCTGTGACAACAGAGGCAGAATGTTTGGAAGGAATGTTTGGGTCCAAATGGACCATTTTCAAGTACTTCCAAGTCAAACCAAAAATCATGGGTGTTCTCCAATGAGTTAGGAAGGCTTTCCAAGTGGCCTTGCATCTATATGTTGAGTATTGAGTTCTAGAGAAATCTTTGAACTCAGCTCACTCACTGTTTTAACTCACTGTTTTGAAGATTTTGGGGAAAATAAGGTTTTTTTTCTTGAAATCAAAATGAGAGGGATTGAGGGGGGTTTTGAAATAGAGGTTTTGAAAGTGCATTTTTAATACTCAATAAAGATTATAACCACTCAAAATGCCAACATTCAACTCATCATCAAGAACCTCCAAGATTGTTGGAGAAACTTATTTTTATTTGAGCATAACTTCAATACACTTCAAGGAGACCTTGGAGGTATTGAAGTTATGACCATCATCTATCAAACATGTTTTTGAGGTCAAGAGCGACTATCCATAAGGATTCACTCACCCCAAACTTCATGTCATCATTTAGATGATGATGAACTAGTAAGTAAAATAAAGAAAATAAAAAAGAAATGATGTGAGAAGAGATAAACAATGAATGAACAAGCAAGTAGATGATGATCAATAGATGATATTCATGAAGTATTGAACTTGTAGCATGGTGTTTCACTCATATGTAATGACATTGGACATGGAAGAAGCTTTCACTCTCTTAACTGCTCACTAAAATGGTGGTTAGGTGTATTGAATGTTGAAGTAAATAGGAGTAATGAGGTAGAAACAATGTTTAGAACTCACTTTTGTTTTGAAAATCAAAGAAGAAAGCTTCTTTTCTCTCTACTCTAACCTTATCTCTACAACTTTCTCTCCCAAACTGTTCTTAAACTTGTGTTTGACCCCCCAAAATGAAGAGCAATGGGGGGTTTAAATAGGCCAACTTGGGGTGGTTTTGGGATTTAGAAAATATTCCCATTGGCTCCAAACATCTGAAATCATAAAACTATGTCGTTTTGGTTTTTAATTAATCAAAATGAATCCCCAAGAAAATTTCAAAAAAACAACATTCTGGAGGGGAGTGCCGCGGTGGCAGTGGGCCAGTGTCGCAGCGGCACTGCTCCTCCTTCGTCCAGATAATGCAGTTTAGGCCCCCTGAGTTCCGGTATTCGCGAAAAGGCCCTATTTCGTCCGAAATTCACAGAAAATGCGTACGAACTCCAAATTGAGGTTGTGATATACCGTTGAAAAGGTAATGGAGTCTACTTTACATAAACAATAGTTCGGGGATAGGTCACTTTGAAAAGTTTTACGGTATTCGCGATAAAAGCCGATTTGATCGCCTTTTTCGGCTTTGGAAATTCATAATAAATTCGTTTTAAATCCAGGAATTATGTGCGATATACCATTGGAAAGATATTGACCTCTAGAATCCATGAAAAATATTTGAAAATTGTTTCGGTGCCCCGATTCCAAAGTCAAATCTCGGTCTAACTGGTCAAACCTGGGATTCCCGAGAAGTTCTGGGAACCTCCGGGAGCTTCCAGGAGCCGACGTTTTCGCTCGATTCTCTTTTAAAACTCATTTTAATACTTTTCTAATGATTTCGGTGAATTTGGAAAATTTTGGTCAAACTTTGTCAAACCTGGTCAAACCTTGGTCAAACCGGTCAACGGGGACTTTCAGGGAACTTCCGGGACTTCCGGGGGTCTCTTGGAGCTAACGATTTCTTCCGGTTTTACTTAAAAACTCATTTTATCATTTTTCTTACGGCATATCATGTTTTAAGAACTTCGGGACCAAATCTGGAAGTTTTTTTTGGGCTTTCAGGGGCATTTTGGTCAATCTGAGCATTCTACGAGATAGAGCTGACTTCCGGGAGTCCCTTTTTTACGATCATTGTGAACCACCAAGCTATGGGTCTCCTAAATCCGATAGCCGACAAAATGGGGTGTCTACAGTTTGCCCCTCTTTGGCAGGAACATGCGAGGCAACGCATGTCGCAAGCGAGTGCCAAAGCTTTTAAAGAGACAGGTCTTTTGGTGGCTATAGATTTAGGATAAAAAGCGTTGCGAAAGATGCAATGATGCTAAGGCTAGTGCTGGTCGCACTCTGCGTGAGCTGCCTACGTATCCTAGGGGGAATCAGACCAGGGCGTAGTTCAGGGCACAAAGGAACAAATCACACATGCACAAAG
Organism: Hydrangea macrophylla; assembly: GCA_033977485.1. Classification (NCBI taxonomy): domain Eukaryota; kingdom Viridiplantae; phylum Streptophyta; class Magnoliopsida; order Cornales; family Hydrangeaceae; genus Hydrangea; species Hydrangea macrophylla. Next base: position 2,749,792 of record CM066992.1, read on the forward strand.
AGACAGGTAGACGCTATGCTATGAGGATGATATGCAATGCGTGGATGTGATATGAATTGTGTCATGAGTCCTATCATGTCTAGTGTTATGATCCTAGTATGAGCGGGTGCTGTGGGGTGCGCCACTCCGAGTGGGCTGGTATTGTGCTAGTGTTTGTGATTGTGATGTGGTGGATGACTTCGATAAGGACATCAAGGTTTAGAAGACTCTGGGTCTAGGGGCAAACTTCTGGAATTTGGGAAGTGTGCTTTCCAAGCGGATGTAATTGAACGTGGGGTCCCAGAGGACTATAATCGGAGACGCCTTTTGGCAAATAACTGACGGACACGGGAGCCTTGGAAATTAAGAGACGGACACAGAAGTCACGGGATGATCATGAAATCCTGAGATGTCACATGATGAACATGGCATATTTTGAATAAGAGCGATGACGATTAACGAACAGGCGATGTTTGCATCGAGATGATGAGTCGACAATGGACTACTGTGATTGAACTGACGGTGTATGAATCCGCTGAGGATTAATCTGAATCTGCTGGGGATGAAGCGACTCTTTCTAGGATCTCTCTTCAACTGCTTCTTTTGATAAAATCTTACGGGCCGATCGGGGCCTCCGAGAGCCGGTATCTTTCTGCTTCTGTCCTCGGGGAATAATGCAGGGTTCTCGGGGAATCTCTTTTCCTTGATCGGGAACCAGGACTCATCTCTGAATCTCTCACGGTTGATCAAATCTTGCGGTGCTCAATCCAAGAGGGCCTATCGGGGCCTTCGGGAGCTGGTATCTTTCTGCTTCTGTCCTCGGGGGATGATGCGGGGTTCTCGGGGAATCTCTTTTCTTGATCGGAAACCAGGACCCAACTCTGAATCTCTCACGGATGATCAAATCTTGCGGTGCTCAATCCAAGAGGGCCGGTCGGGGCCTCCGGGAGCTGGTATTTTTCTGTTTCTGTCCTCGGGGGATGATGCGGTGTTTTCGGGGAATCTCTTTTCCTGATCGGGAACCAAGACCCATTTCTGAATCTCTCACGGTTGATCAAATCTTACGGTGCTCAATCCAAGAGAGCCTGTCAGGGCTTCCGGGAGCTGGTATCTTTCTGCTCTTATCCTCGAGGGATGATGCAGGGTTCTCGGGGAATCTCTTTTCTTGATCGGGAACCAGGACCCATCTCTGAATATCTCACGCTTGATCAAATCCTTGCGGTGCTCAATCCAAGAGAGCCTGTCAGGGCTTCCGGGAGCTGGTATCTTTCTGCTCTTGTCCTCGGGGGATGATGCAGGGTTCTCGGGGAATCTCTTTTCTATTTTTTCGGTGCTTTGGCCAGAATCCAGGATTCGTTCTCGGAACTCTCGTGTTTGATCAAAATTTACGACGGTTGTTCTGAAATAGCCGATTCGGGTCCTCGGGAGTCAATTTTTCCCAATTTCTGCCTGCCGGAGGTAGTTCTAGCAACTTTTAGCCTGCTTGGGGTAAAACCTGACAAATCTTGACCGGAATGGGCCACCAGGGCTGATCGGGGCCAAAAATAGGCTGAAAAAGGCCAAAATAGGTCAAAACGGAGCGAAACGGAGCAAAATGGAGCAAAGCTGGGCCCGCGGGGAGCAGTGCTGCGGCGGCACTGGGCCACTGCCGCTGCGGCAGTTGGCCAGTGCCGCTGCGGCACTGGGTGGCCGGACTCCATCTTTGTATATCTCGGGTTTTTGAGCTTTTGAAGCTCATTCTTGGCCATTTTGGGGTGTTTTTGGAGCCAAAAATCGCCAAAACGCAGCTTGTGCGCGCTCAGGTGAGTAATCCTACCCCGTAGTTGGAATTTTGATTGGTGTTTTGGTTTGCTCAATTTTGCAAGAAGAAAGTTTAACTTTGACTTCCATTTTCTTTGTAGATCCATGGCTTCGAGCTCGAGGAGACCGTCTAAGAAGGCCAAGGAACGGATGAAAGCCGAGATGCAAACCCCGGACTTGATTTTACGGGACCCCCAACATCATCTTTCGGTTGCGGCTCTAGCGAGCTTGGTATGTGAAACCTTCACCATTTTAGCACTATTTCCACGTATTGTGCTAGTTTTGTGAGCCGTAGTGTACACCTAGAGATCGTTAGAAGTTTGATTTGTGCTCAAAATATTGATTTGCGAATTTGGACCTCGGGTTGTGAATAGTGATTTTGTGCATTGCCTTTGTCGTCTCTGGTATGTGCAGGTGCCGGAAGTAGCACTGAAGGGCCACGGTAGCCTCGCTCACGCTTTTCTGTGGTATACTCAACTCTCGCCCACCGTCAAGAGGATGGTCAATGACGCCGGGTTCGGAGGCTTTGTCCGTCTGGTTTCGAAGAGCAGCAATGATTTGGCACACTTTTATTCTTTGGCTGAGAGGTGGTGGGACACCACCAATACTTTCCACTTGCCGTTCGGCGAGATGACCATGACGCCCTTCGACTTTTCTATGATTACTGGTTTGAGGGTAGGCGAGAAGCGCCTAATTCTGGATTATTTCTATGAGATCGACCCTGAGGCTGTAGAGATGTTGATTGGGGCTGTTCTCCCTAATTTGGAGAGACACTAGTTTCCTTGCGGCTGGCTTTACCGGGCTTATGGCTGAGGGGATCATAACCTGAACAATTCCCAGCTTTTGAGGGTGTATCTTCTGTATGTCCTCGGCTGCTCGATCTTTGCGACTCGGAATGACCGGGTGAACTTGAGACTTCTCTCTTGCCTGGCGACCATCGATGAGATCCCTTCTTACGACTGGGGCGGTGCTGCCTTGGCCCATCTTTACAAGCACATGGGTGAGGTTTCCCGAGGTGATGTTAAATCAATAGGGGGATTTTGGCGAGCTTGGGAGGTATGTGCTGTATTTTGCTTTATATTCCTTGACTTGGCTTTTGATTTCTGTACTCTTTCTGACTTTCCTCCTTGTCTGTGCAGCTTTGGAGCTTCGAGTACCTGAAGATGTTAGCTCCATCCCCTGCAGATGAATCAGGCGAAGATGAGGATGGCATGGCTCCTGTGCCTCTGTTCCCACGAGGCTTGAGATGGAGGAGGGATGTTGTTGGGGTGAAGAGTGGGGCCCACCGGATTATTTTGCTCTGAAACTTCTTAACCGGACTGACGGATGCTAATGTTGATTGGATGCCTTGGGAGCGCGTTGCCTATGCTGCCCCGGACGAGATTCAAGCGGTCAAGCCTCTTTCCTCTTGCCGACTCTTGATGGAGAGTACCGAGTGCAGGCAGTGGTTTCTTGGTGAGCGAGTGTCTCGGCAGGTGGTTGGTGGTTCTAGGTATCGGGTCCCTCATACTCCCCCTGCGATAGATGCTAGTGACCTTTCAGGTGATGCCCTGCTGGCGGCCTTGGCTGGCATTGATGTTTGGGACCATTTCCTCTCTGAGACCGGTTACGAGGCTTACCGTGGTCGTTTCCTGATGCCCAACTTCCCACTCTTGGAGGTGAGTTTTATGTTTTTGTTTTTATCCATTGCCTATGTTTTTGATTTTTCTTTTCTTAACTTGTTTCATGCCTACAGCTACGCGAGATGTATAGGAGACAGGCTCCTCCGGCTATTGATCCTATCCCTCCCTGGGATTGGACCGTCAACGTCCTAGGCGCTGATGGCAGTCCCCAAGTGATGGAGGTGTCGCGAGTTACGTGTGGGTACCCTACTCAGCCAGCGGGCATCCTCAATGTTCCTTGGAGTTACGCTGAGGAGGGTCACGCCTTGGCGGCTAGCCTACGGTCCTTGGTCCTCACACGAGACCACCGGGTATGTCTTTAATTCTTGTACTCCTTAAGGTTATGAGGTTCTAACCCTGGATTTTACCCTTTGACAGATGGATGGCATGCGGCAATTTGCCGCCAATCAGATGGCGTCTTTGGTAAGTCTCTGACTCGACTCTATTTTTGTACTTTTTGTTTGTTCCCTTACTGATTGCCTTTATTTTATTCGTGTGTGCAGTACCGGGGAGGCGGAGCTGGCTCATCGAGGACTGGTCCAAGGTGCAGGGGTGGTAGGAGGAGGCCATCGCCGACATACACTCCGGGCGGTCCCACGGAGGACGAAGAAGAGGAGGACTGAGGCTGCCCTTCAAGCGGGGACTTTATTTTATTTTCTTATGTTTTTGATCAGGTTGTACTGGTGATGTGACTATTTGGACAGTGTAGGATGATGTGTGGAACATTTTGTGACCTTTGACAAATTATTATGATGTTTTGCCTTTTAGGCCGGATAGCTTCCAGTTTGGAGGCGCGGTTGTGTGCTAGTTTTAGTTGATGATGATACATGTGCACTGTGATTGTTGGGTGTTACTGCGATGGGCAGTTTTGTAATAGTGAGCGTTTTTGCCTTGCAGGTGGGATAGTCCGTTAAACGGGGAGGTGCTGCCAAAATTTTGAATTTTTCTAGAGCTGCGACCGAAAGCATGGGTTTGTATGATCCCGCTCAGCTCACGGCTTGGCTGAACATCACGGATGGTGTGGAGCGGATCAACCTCTTTAGTTACGGCTTGACCGAGCTATTCTCTCTTTGCCAGATGACCCTGAACACTGAGTTTTTGCGCGCTGCCATTGCTCACTGGGACCCGGTGCACCATGTCTTTAATTTTAATAGCTTAGAGATATGCCCCTTGTTTGAGGAGTTCTGTGCCATCCTCGGCTATGATTCTGATTTAGACCTGATTCTTCCTTCTGTTGATACCCTCAGTCCTACACGAGGCTTGGCTGAGTATCTGAATTGTTCCATCACTATTTCCCGCCGGCTGCTTCAAGGTGAGGTTCTCGACATTGCTTCCATAATTGCTCGATAAGCCAGTCCTGGGAACCCCAGCGTATATGATGCTACTCGTGGGGCTGCTCTGATTCTATATATGACTTCACACTTCTTGTTTTCGAGCACTTCTAGTGACTTAGTGCATGTATGTCTCGGGCTGAAGGCAGGTAAGAACCCCATGGCCATGGTTTTGGCCGAGACCCTGAATGGTTTGGATCGTGCTTCAAGCCAGGGAATGCTTCTACTTTCTGGGGCGCCTCTGGTGTTACAGGCTTGGCTCTACGAGCGTCTTCAGTTATGGACCGGTAATGTGCCGCCAATTTATTTTCGCAGAGCTGTGCTTCATACTCATTTTACTTCTGCTGATTGGGTGGGTATGATGGGCGCCTTATCTGACGCTGACATTTGCTGGATTGTGAGGCGTTGGGGCCTTTATGCTGTGACCACCAGTCTTGGGGATTTTCAGAGGGTGTGGCTGATGGGACTGGGAGAGACCTCCTTCTATCATCCTCGTCGATTGGCCAGACAGTATGGGCAAATTCAAGAGGTCCCCCGGGGGTTCACTGAGAGGGTCTTTGCTTCCAGAGTCAGAGCCACTACCATTGCTGCTTTCATCAGGGGCTGGGCCAGCCGAGCAAGGGCCTATTTCTAAAGACCTTTGAAGAAATAAAGGACACAAAGATAAAACTAGACCTGACTGATTCTGTTTATTCCTCCCAGTGTCTTTGAACATGTGTGATTGCTTTTCGACAGACTTTTTTTATTTTGATCTTTCCTGCTTATGTAATATTCAGAGTTTGTTTATCGGTGAACCTTGGTTACTTTGGGAATCTCATTCTATGCATTTGAGCTTTAAAAACATTTTATAATCGAGATTTCAATTAGATGTTGCTTTTGGTACTTGCTTGGGCATGCTAGGACGATCAGAGGCAAACGAGGCGGGTGGCCGAAGTTTGCCCCTAGTTTGGGATATATATGGTTGTGAGGGAAACGAGGTAGATGACCGAGGTTTGCCCCTAGTTTAGAAGAGGTTCAGGAAAACGAGGCGAGTGGCCGAAGTTTGCCCCTAGTGTGATTTCGGGGTTATGGTAAGGACCGCGACTTTATTCTCTCAAATGCTCATAATTTTGTGCCTAGGCACCAGTGAGGTGACCTAGCGAGCTCTTTTCTCTCTTTTGTTATTGCTCACTTTGGATTTTAGCTCTAAGTTTTGCCTAGGCGTCCTTTCGGATTTTCGACCTAGCGAGCCATCCCTTTTTTTTTTGAAAGTCTGCCTACGTACCCCCGAGCGGGGATCAGGTCCAACGTAGTTCGGGCAAAGCTTGAAAGAAAATGGTTATTTTTGTGGGTAGAATGACCGAACCGATGTGGTTGCCTACGTATCCCTGAGCGGGAATCAAGTCGAGCGTAGTTCAGGGCAAAGCTTGAAAGAAAAGGTTATTGTTGTGGGTGGAATGACCAAACCGATGTGGTTGCCTACGTATCCCCGAGCGGGAATCAGGTCGAGCGTAGTTCAGGGCAAAGCTTGAAAGAAAATGTTATTGAATAGTCAAGCATAGTACTTTTTGAGACGATCCATGTTGATTGGTTCTTTGAATTCGACACCGTCGAGGTCCATGAGATAAGTTGCTCCTCCGGAAAGAACAGTCTTGACGATGTAAGGGCCGACCCATTTAGGTTTAAACTTCCCACGGGGATCAAAGATCGGAGCTCGCAACTCCTTAAGGACAAGGTCACCCTTGACAATCTTCCTCGGACGAACCTTTTTGTTGAAAGCACGGGCTATCCTCTTTTGATAGATTCGAACATGGTCGACTGCCGCTAAGCGCCTTTCATCTATGAGGGCCAATTCTTCATACCTTTCCCTAAACCAATCTGATTCCGAAATTTCACACTCTGCCATCACGCGTAGGGACGGTAATTCTATCTCGACCGGAAGTACCGCTTCCATCCCATACACTAGTGAGTAAGGAGTTGCCCCTGTGGACGTCCTTATCGAGGTTCTGTATCCCCAAAGTGCGAACGGTAGCTTTTTATGCCAGTCTTTGTAAGTATCGGCTGATTTCTGCAGTATGGCCTTAACATTCTTGTTTGCAGCCTCGACCGCCCCATTAGTTTGCGGTCTGTATGGTGATGACTTATGATAAGTGATTTTGTATTCCTCGAACAGATCCCTAACTTCTGCTTTGAAATGACTTCCGTTATCCGAAATAATCTCATGGGGAACTCCATAACGGTAGATGAGATTTCTCTTGATGAATTTGGCCACTTCCTTGGCTCCTAACTTGGTGTAGGATGCAGCTTCTACCCATTTTGTGAAGTAGTCTATGGCCACCAAAATGTACCGATTTCCATTTGAAGCTTTCGGAATGATTTCACCGATAATATCGATTCCCCAGGTGGAGAATGGCCAAGGTGAGGTCATGCTATATAGAAGGGATGGTGGTACATGCATCATGTTTGCATGGATCTGGCACTTGTGACACTTTCTCACGTATTCGCAACAATCTTTCTCCAATGTTGTCCAGTAGTACCCTTGTCTTACAATTTCCTTGGCCAGCATGTGACCGTTCATGTGCGGGCCGCATACCCCCTCGTGTATTTCCTCCATCATTCTTTTGGAGCTTTTCCCAAACAAGCAAGTCAGGTTGTGACCGTTGTATCCTTTCTTCAATAGTTTTCCACCGCAAACGATGAATTGCGCTGCGAATCTTTGAATGGCCCTTTTGTTTTTTTCGGTAGATTCTTGGGGGTACGTTCCATTTTCTATGAAGTTCCAGACATCCTGATACCATGGTGTTTCATTCTCTTATGCTTCGATTGTGGCGATCATGTTGAACGAAGGCTCGTACCCTTGCTCAATTACCAAAGGCATCATCCTGATTCCCACAGGAATTTTTGATCAAGGAGGCTAAAGTAGCCAACGAATCAGCTAGCTGGTTCTCTTCCCTAGGCAAGTAGAAGAACGTTATGCTCTCAAAGTGCTTCTTAAGTCCATCGAGATGGTCATGGTAGGGCTTCAACCTCTCTTCCTTCACCTTCCATTCCCCTCTGGCTTGTGACACGATGAGATTCGAATCTCCGAAGACATCTAGCTTTTGAATTCTCAATTCTATGGCCGCTTCCATTCCCAGAATGCACGCTTCATATTCAGCAGTGTTGTTGGTGGAGTTATAATTGAGCTCGATTGCCAGTGGGGTGTGGTCCCCGTTTGGTGATACTAGGATTATTCCTACCCCGTAGCCTTTCATGTTGGCTACTCCATCAAAGTACAACTTCCATTGTTCTTCCTTGATTTCCATGATATTTTCGTCCGGGAATGGGAAGTCTTCACTTTCTTCGGAGTCAATGGCGTGTTTCGCAAGATGCTCGGCCACAGTTCTCCCTTTTACCGATTTGCTTGTAACATACTTGATATCGAATTCGGATAGTAGAAGTAACCAACGGGATATACGACCGGTCAGGGTGGGTTTTTCGAGGAGGTATTTTAGAGGATCCATGCGGGATATGAGCACAATCGGGAAGGCTAGCATGTAGTGCCTCAATCGGCGGGTGCACTAAACCAAGGCCCAACACGTTTTTTCGAGGGCAGAGTAGTTGTGCTCATACCCAGTCATCCTCTTGCTGAGGTAGTATATGGCTTTTTCGGAGTGACTTTCTTCTCCTTCTTGGGCCAGCATGCAACCCATGGCATTTTCGGAGACGGATAGGTAAAGGAATAAGGACTTATGAGGCGTTGGTGGTGAAAGGACAGGCGGATTTTGAAGTAAGCTTTTATTTTGTCGAAAGCGGCTTGGCATTGGTAATCCCATTGGAACTTTTCCCCTTTTCTCAACAATCGGAACAGAGGATCGCAAGCAGTTGTGAGCTTGGAAATGAAGCGGCTGATGAATTGGATTCTTCCAAGGAACCCCCTTACCTCTTTTTCATTCCGTGGTGGTGTCATTTCTAGGATTGCCTTGATCTTGTAGGGATCCACCTCTATCCCCCTTTGTGTGATGAGGAAACCCAAGAGTTTACCGGAGGTCACACCGAAAGTGCATTTCTTTGGATTCAACCTCATCTTGTACTTACGCAACCTTTCAAAAAACTTTTCCAATGCCACTAGGTGTCCTTCTCTATCCTTGGACTTCACGATCATGTCGTCTACGTAGACTTCTACTTCCTTGTGAATCATGTCATGCAGCAGAGTGGTGGAAGCTCTTTGGTAGGTTGCCCCAGTATTCTTGAGTCCGAAAGGCATTACTCTATAACAGTAGGTCCCCCAGGGAGTGGTGAATGTCGTCTTTTCTCGATCTTCTGGCGCCATAAGAATCTGATTATACCCTGAGAAACCATCCATGAATGATAGTAGCTCATGTCCTGCGGTGTTGTCTACCAAAACGTCAATGTGGGGAAGCGGGAAGTCATCCTTGGGACTGGCCTTGTTTAGATCACGGAAGTCGACGCACACACGAACTTTTCCATCCTTCTTCAGGACTGGCACGATATTGGCAACCCATTCCAGATATTCGGTGACAATGATGAATCCTGCCTTAAATTGCTTCTCCACTTCTTCCTTAACCTTGAGTGCCCACTCCGGCCTCATGCGCCTCAGTTTCTGCTTGACAGGTTTAGAATTAGGGAGGAGGGGAATATGATGTTGGACAATGTCGGGATCGACCCCAGGCATGTCCTCGTAAGACCAAGCGAAAACATCTTTGAATTCTTTTAGCAAGAGGGTTAATTTTTCTTTTTCTTCTTTATTAAGAGCTGAGCCAATTTGCACAATTTGGGGATTATCTGTTTCACCTAGGTTAACCGATAAAGTATCTTCGATTATTTCATAAGCAGGTGGTTTTTCAATTAGTTGCATAAGTTCAATTGGGAGATCCTCGGAGGGATCTGTGCATTCACAAGTATCAGACACGGAGGAGTAAGCAGAATTGTCTTTCATTTCATTCATGATAGGTGAAGTGACTACATTGGACAGTGGTGGGCTTACAGCAGCCGACTCTGGTACAGACTCGATAATCGGCAGTACAGACTCAGGGGGAACAGGGGATAGGGAGACACAGACAGATGACTCTACAGCCTGGTTGCTCAGACCCTCCTCAGTTGGCTTGATCTGATCATCTTGGCTCTTGGCTCTCTTTTCTTCCTTCTTCTCAACGGATTCCTTCCACATTTTCTCGATGGCTTCAGTGTCTAGGTATTTCAACCAGTCTTCCTCCGGGGTTTTCTCAATTTCTTCGGGATAGAACGGATCTTGATATGGAGGCCACTCACAGTCAGCAAAGATTTCAAGTCCGGGGTGACTTTCCCCAGTGGTTTGATGGATCTAGGGTTCGGGGAACCCGAAGTAAGGGAAGTCATCCCCCTCTTTGATGAATTGCCCATTCAAGGTCTTGCGGTATGGTGGGAGACCCCTTACCCTTTTCTTCCATGGCCTTTGTAGCTCGATGTCTTCTTCAGTGGGCTTGTATCCTAGCCCGAAAGTACCTTGCTGTCCTTTGATCTGAGGGAACTCTCGAATCCTTTGCTGGCGTCGACCCAATCCCATTCCAGGGAAGTAGTTCATTTTGCAGACGATGTTGACAACAGCAGAGTGGATCTCAGGGAACCTGTCTTCATCATTGATCATGTGGACTTCTTCCATGAAGAATCCCCCAATTTCTCCTTCTTCTAACTCAGGTATTTGGATTTCAAAGATGGGAGTGTAGTTCGGGAAAGCTTCATTAACCCAACTATTACCGAGGATGATTTTCACTTCCTTCTCATGGATGTACTTGATCATTTGATGCACAATGGACGATACGGCTTTGTTCACATGCAACCAGGGCCTTCCGATCAGCAAGTTGAAAGAGGCAGGTATGTCCATGACCTGAAAGACTTCGGTGCTCACCAAAGATCCTACCCGGATTTGGAGATAAACGGTTCCCATCACATTTCTCCTGGTGTTGTTATAGGCCCTCATGGATTGCACAGATGGTGTGATGTCAAGGACATTGACCCCCAAGGCGGTGGCAGTCCTTAGGGCACAGACATTTAAGGCCAAGCCCGTATCGACTAGACAAAACGGCACCTGTTGTCCCTTACATCCCACGGTGATATATAATGCCTTGTTATGTGCGGATCCCTCTGGCGGCAGGTCCTCATCGGAAAATGTAATGATTGGGTCGGGGGGTAAGCGCACCCAAGAAAGCCACCATGTCCTCCGGCGCGGCGTCGATGGGAACTTCAATCCCGGCCAAGGCATTCAACACGGCTTGCCTGTGCTTATAGGATGTTACCATGATGTCCCACATCGAGAGATGTGCTTGGGTTTTCTTCAGCTGTTTTATCAATTTGTTATCCTCTTCGATGATCTCATCCATCTTACCCTTCCCCTTGTCTCTAACTGGACCCTCCTCGATGGCTTCAGTGGTAGGCTGCAGAGGCTGGTAGTGACGGCCTGACCTGGTCAGGTGATCAATTTCAACAGGAGTAGGCCCTTCTACCGTCCCATCCTTTTTGAATCAATCATAATTCGTTCCCACATATGGTTTTTCCGGCTCATCCCAGATAGAAGCATCACTTTCATCATTGGGATCATACCATTTGAGGTCTACCACCCCCAGATCGTGCTCTTCCAGAAAGAACAAGTCTTGCTCATCGTCTAGCTGTTGCTGCCACTCGTCATTCTCCCCTTCAATTAGATGAATTTCCACAGAATCTGGGATGTCAATGAAAGGCAAGGGTTGTCCTAGGGGGGTGATATAAGTAGCAGGTTTGAAGGGTATGGGGTTGGACTCAATGAGGTTGACATTTTGGTGGTTTGGTAGAGGATTTTGGGTGATATGGGGCTGCTTTGGTGGCAGCTCGATGATGTTCTGGTCAATAAGGTCTTGAATGTCATGGCGAAGGCGCACGCAATCATCAGTGTTGTGGCCCGGGGCTTGGTGGTAGGCACACCGCTTGGACATATCGCAGTTTGGCGGGAGGGGGGTGTTTCGGGGTTGGAGTAGTTGGAGATGGCCTTTTTTGAGGAGGCGGTCTAAAGCTGAGGAGAGAGAGATTTCTAACTTGGCGAAATTGCGAGGGGGCTTTTTTTGGAAGGGGCGATTGGAGGGGTTTGCCTCGCTGGATGGTTGGTATGGCCTAAGAGGGTACGCCATGGGTTGGCTGCTAAGGGCATTGACATCCGGGGGATTCTGGGAGTAGTTAGGTCTTTAGGACTGACTCGGGGGCTCTTCCTTTTTTATCTTTCCTTCTCTGATAGCATCTTCAATCCGGGTTCCGACTTCGAACAACTCCTCAAAGGTGGAGATGGACTGGTAGAACAATTTCTCATGGTAAAGGGGCTGCAGATTCCGGATGAGCATCCTTATCTGTTCTTTTTCGATTGGCCGGTGAGTCATTTGGGCTACCTTGTTCCTCCATCTGCTCAGAAATGCAGCGAAGGATTCATTGTTACTTTGCCGGGTTGTTTCCAAATCCCTGATGGTGACATCCAGCTCTTGATTGTAGGAGTAATGATCGACGAAGACTCGAACGATGTCTTCGCAGGCCCGGGTTTTAGAGGCTTCCAAGGTTAGGAACCATGATAGTGCAGACTTTGCAAGGGTTTGCGGGAACAACATCGCAATGTGTTCGTGGGTACAACCCATGGACTGGAAGATACTCATACATAACTTCACATGACTTTTCGGATTCCCAGTTCCGTCAAAACGGTCGATGGCAGGCAACTTGAAATTCTCTGGCAGTTTCAGCTTGACAGGCTCGAAGAGGCCTTCCAGGTCTAGCATGTAATCATCGACCCCCCTTGCTTTTTCTCAGTACGCTTTCTAGCTTGTCGACCTTGTCCATTTTCTCATGGAGCTTTTTCTCGTACGCGAATGGTGGGACCCCTTGAAACCAGTCTTCCTCCCTATTATTCTCATGTAGGGGAGGTTCAAATCTCGGTGGTGGAACCCCGGGTGGAGGTTGCGGCTGCTACTGTTTCAGTTCTTCCATGAACTTCAGAACCTGGGTCAGGCTGTCGGACTGCTGGCTTATGGTTGCTCCCAATTCAGTAACCTTGTTTTCCAACTCTTCCCTATTCATGCTGAAGTAAGCTGTCGGACTGATTCTGATCAATCAATTATCCGAACTCCTGACCCACGAAGAGGACCCTGACTGCTGACCTTGGGAATCTATACCGACCTGACAGATTTTGAGAGGACTAGATTAGATCTTTGACAGTGGTGACTTTAGGCAGACAAAGATAGTGATGTGGACCGACTCGAAACTATGCGTGCAGATTGATGGGAAATGGTGCATGCAAATGGGACAAACATGCGGATGTAAGCCCTAATCTATATGATGCTTCTATTTCTAACAGCTAGTAGTTAAACAAATAAGGTCCCAACCATACAGAGTGTCCTAACCTTACTTTCCAGTATGGCCACCAAGGGATAACATGGATTTCCGGGATACTTCGGGTAATTCTGGACAGAGTTTCTGGGAGAAACTGATTGATATGGTTATATCTGGGGTATTTGGACAGAGTTTCTGGGAGAAACTGGTTAATATGGTTATATCAGGGATATCTGGACAGAGTTTCTGGGGGAAACTGGTCAATATGGTTATATCAGGGATATCTGGACAGAGTTTCTGGGAGAAACTGGTTAATATGGTTATATCTGGGGTATTTGGACAGAGTTTCTGGGGGAAACTGGTCAATATGGTTATATCAGGGATATCTGGACAGAGTTTCTGGGGGAAACTGGTCAATATGGTTATATCCGGGATATCTGGACAGAGTTTCTGGGGGAAACTGGTCAATATGGTTATATCAGGGATATCTGGACAGAGTTTCTGGGAGAAACTAGTTAACATGGTTATATCAGGGATATTTTGGACAGAGTTTCTGGGAGAAACTGGTTAACATGTGGTGATAGTGATCATACTGTCTAGCAGGTTTTCATACTCCTATGTCTTAGGACCGATAAACAAGGTTTGCGGTGTATGTCTTTGTGAGCATGGAGCAGACATCCTTGTCATGGTGCCTAGGCAGGTCAACTCAATGTAATCACATGTGAGTGATTGCCTTAGGAATCATAAGAAAGAGGTTCTGTTCTATGCCACATAAGCGTCTACACCGCTCAGGTAATCCCATCAGGGCATACAGCAGTTATATCACATTGTCCTACCTGAAAAGATAAATGAACAGTCCTATGAAAGGTTCTACAGGAATCTATATGCAAAGGCTGGGTTTAGTCAAAGAGGGTCTGTTGACGAGAGTTCCAATATACCGTCAGGGAGACAGTACGGAGGTTTCTACTCTTTTTGATATACCTTGGAAGGTACAGTATCAACGGTGACTTGTGCCCTGGCACAGCAAGACCTGAACAATGTTAGCGCCGCGTTTCAGACACAGTCGGAGGGAAAATGCAAGAGTGCAATGTGGTGAACCAAACACAGTAAAAAGATGATTTTAAGGATACTTCTTATGAGTCAAACCTCTGTATTATTTTGTTTTAAAAAAAAAAATCCCCAGCAGAGTCGCCAGATTGTGGATACCGGGATTCCACCGCTTCGTTTTGTTTTCGAAACTTGTTTTTTTTGAAAAAAAAGGAAAAGAAAATGGTCTGTTGAAAACAGATACAGAGTCTCCACTTGGTCTTTAAGGAACCAAGAAACCTAATTTGACTCACCCAAATGGATGAAGGGCACCGGTCCTTCATAACCAAAGAACTTGGCTCGGGGTTTTGGTACGAGAGAGGAAGGAGCCTTTGTCGCGACTAAAACACCCTCAACTCGCCCCGTCTTTTGACGGGCCTCAATTAGCATCCAAATAATCATCTTATACTATGTATGGTTCGGCAATTAATACTATGATAGTATATTACATCACATAAGAATCTTGAAATTGAAAATCAAAAGATAAGATATCATTCATAAGATCTAAGTCAAATATCATACAATGTAAAGTGAAAATCACACAAATAAACCTAGAAAAAATCGTCTAATCATGTATCAAATAATCAAGACTTCCTAATCTAAAGGGGGGGCATGAATTGCTCTTGAAACAAAATAATCAAAGAAATCCAAAATATGCTTAGCAAGCTAGTATGATGCATGTTATTCTTTGAGAAAAGAAGGCCTCTCAATCCCCGGGATGAATGAGAAAGGATGATTAGATCGGGGGACGCATGAACGTGTGATCATGATCATTCCTTATAACCTTCTTAGATTAGGAGTTACAAAAGCCCCAAATCTTTGCATGGATGCAATGTATGTATCTAAAATGTGCCAAGGTTGTAGTGTGCTTTGTGTTCATGGATTCCTAGAATGACTTAGAAGTCTAAAATGGGTATGAATGGATGAATGAAATCAACATGGGATGTGTACAAATGTAGTATGAACTACTTCCTAAGATATGAACTAATTTGGAATGCATATAAGCATCAAATCAAAGAATGAAAGTTAAAATGTGCTTGCTGTGAATAGTGGACAGAACAGTAACATGATCTTGTAAAAATGGAAAAGAGGGGTTAGGAATGCTTTCAATGCATGATGTTTTATGGAGATGTTCCTTATTGTGTCTAGAATACAACCCAAATACCCAATCTTTAATAAATATAACAGATTGAGAGAAATCATATGAACAACAGAGGTCACTCAAAAACAGAGTCCGTACTGTCGACTGAAATATTGAAACATCTTAGAAAATGAAAACGAATGATCTAGGGGCCCATTTTATACAGAAAGTTCCCTAAGACATGGAAGTTTAAGGAAAAAATAAGTTGGGATCACCCCTTTTGGAAAAGTTCTCTGAAAAAGAAGTAGGAAGTTAGCCAAGCTGCTGTGACGGCAGAGGCAGAATGTTTGGAAGGAATGTTTGGGTCCAAATGGACCATTTTCAAGTACTTCCAAGTCAAACAAAAAATCATGGGTGTTCTCCAATGAGTTAGGAAGGCTTTCCAAGTGGCCTTGCATCTATATGTTGAGTATTGAGTTCTAGAGAAATCTTTGAACTCAGCTCACTCACTGTTTTAACTCACGGTTTTGAAGATTTTGGGAAAAAAAAGGTTTTCTTTCTTGAAATCAAAATGAGAGGGATTGAGGGGGGTTTTAAAATAGAGGTTTTGAAAGTGCATTTTTAATACTCAATAAAGATTATAACCACTCAAAATGCCAACATTCAACTCATCATCAAGAACCTCCAAGATTGTTGGAGAAACTTATTTTTATTTGAGCATAACTTCAATACACTTCAAGGAGACCTTGGAGGTATTGAAGTTATGACCATCATCTATCAAACATGTTTTTGAGGTTAAGAGCTACTATCCATAAGGATTCACTCACCCCAAACTTCATGTCATCATTTAGATGATGATGAACTAGTAAGTAAAATAAAGAAAATCAAAAAGAAATGAGGTGAGAAGAGATAAACAATGAATGAACAAGCAAGTAGATGATGATCAATAGATGATATTCATGAAGTATTGAACTTGTAGCATGGTGTTTCACTCATACGTAATGACATTGGACATGGAAGAAGCTTCCACTCTCTTAAATGGTCACTAAAATGGTGGTTGAGTGTATTGAATGTTGAAGTAAATAGGAGTAATGAGGTAGAAACAAAGTTTAGAACTCACTTTTGTTTTGAAAATCAAAGAAGAAAGCTTCTTTTCTCTCTACTCTAACCTTATCTCTACAACTTTCTCTCCCAAACTTTTCTTAAGCTTGTGTTTGACCCCCCAAAATGAAGAGCAATGGGGGGTTTAAATAGGCCAACTTGGGGTGGTTTTGGGATTTAGAAAGTATTCTCATTGGCTCCAAACATCTGAAATCATAAAACTATATCGTTTTGGTTTTTAATTAATCAAAATGAATCCCCAAGAAAAATTACAAAAAAACACCATTCTGGAGGGGAGTGCCGTGGAGGCAGTGGGCTAGTGCCACGGCGGCACTGCTCCTCCTTCGTCCAGATAATGCTGTTTAGGCCCCCTGAGGTTCCGGTATTCGCGAAAATGCCCTATTTCGTCCGAAATTCACAGAAAATGCGTACAAACTCCAAATTGAGGTTGTGATATACCGCTGGAAAGGTAATGGAGTCTACTTTACATAAAAAATAGTTTGGGGATAGGTCACTTTGAAAAGTTTTACGGTATTTGCGATAAAAGCCAATTTGATCGCCTTTTTTGGCTTTGGAAATTCATAATAAATATGTTTTAAATCCAGGAATTATGTGCGATATACCGTTGGAAAGCTATTGACCTCTAGTTTCCATGAAAAATATTTGAAAATTATTTCGGTGCCCCGATTCCAAAGTCAAATCTCGGTCAAACTGGTCAAACCTGGGATTCCCGGGAAGTTCTGGGAACCTTCGGGAGCTTCCAGGAGCCGACGTTTTTGCTCGATTCTCTTTTAAAACTCATTTTAATACTTTTTTAATGATTCCGGTGAATTCGGACAATTTTGGTCAAACTTGGTCAAACTCTGGTCAAACCTTGGTCAAACCGATCAACGGGGACTTTCGGGGAACTTCCGGGACTTTCGGGGGTCTCTGGGAGCTGACGATTTCTTCCGGTTTTACTTAAAAACTCATTTTATCATTTTTCTTACGACATAGCATGTTTTCAGAACTTCAGGACCAAATCTGGGAGTTTTTTTTGGGCTTTCAGGGGCATTTTGGTCAATCTGAGCATTCTGAGAGATAGAGCTGACTTTCGGGAATCCCTTTTTTACAATCATTGTGAACCACCAAGCTATTGGTCTCCTAAATCCGATAGCTGACAAAATGGGGTGTCTACACTAACCATACTATTTTCCTCACCCATGTTTATTCCTTTATTACGTTCAACAGTTCTTCTAACCTCACTCCCTTCCATATATTGGTAATCATCGTCGTTGGGAGGTTGATTAACAGCGTTAAAAACGTTTAGTTTGAGGTTCATGTTCCCGAACGACACTTTCATTACACCCGTTCGACAATTGACATGCGCATTAGCCATGGCTAAGAATGGACGACCTAGAATGACAGGAGTGTGCTTCCTAGCATCTAGTACGGGTTCAGTATCAAGGACCATGAAATCAACAGGATAATAACATTTATCAACTTTAACTAAGACGTCCTCGATGATTCCTCTAGGTACTTTGACGGAACGATCCACTAATTATATTGTAGCGGTCGTAGGATTAAGTTCACCTAGTCCTAGTTGTTTGTAAACGTGATAAGGTAAGAGATTAACACTAGCTCCTAAGTCAAGGAGAGCCCTATAGATGATAGTGTCACCTATGACACATGAAATTGTAGGCATACCTAGATCATTATACTTCGAGTAGCGTGTTGAAAAATAAAACTTACTTTTTCAGTGAGAAAGACCTTTTTAGGAGTATGACTACGCAATTTACGTTTTTGAGTGCAAAGGTCTTTAAGACATTTAGCGTAAGCGGGAATTTGTTTTATAGCATCGAGGAATGGAATATTAATTTTAACTTGTTTAAATACCTCGAGTATATCTTCTATTTTTGACCCTTTCTTAGACAAATGTGACGGTCCCTCAACGTTTGGTGGATAAGGTAACTTTGGAACATAGTTAGTTGGGAGCGGTTCTTTTTCCTTTCTTCTTTGATTCATGTCCTCACCCCTTTCTTTATTCGAGTTAACGTTTTCATCCCTCATAACCTCCCTTGGAATCTCAACAACTTCTTCCTCTCGAGTAGTCGTCCTAGTTGACACAGCATTCACTTGCTCACTCGTACCACCCACCTCGTATTGTCCCTTAGGGTTCGGAATAGGTTGACTTGGCAACTTACTCTCGGTTAAACGATTTAACGTGTTAACTATTTGTCCCACTTGGGACTCCAGTTTTGCAATGGACTGGGTGTGGGAATGTACTAACTGGATCACTGGACCAAAACTTTCAAGTGAGGCCAACACCTTCTCCTCATATGCATTATTACGTGGAGGTGGAGGAGGAGGTTGTTGGTATTGACATTGTTGAGGTCTATAAGTGTTAGGGAAATTACTCATCTCATTATTATTTTTATTATTATTATTATTTTTTCACGAGAAATTAGGATGGTTTCTCCATGGCGCGTCTGGATTATTAGTAGTCGAATTAAAATTATTTCATTGGTATTGTTGAATAGAATTAATGTGTTGCTCCACGAATTCCGGAAATTGACTCGTCGATGGACATGCTAGGATAGAATGTGACGGATCAAAACATAATGCACAAATTTCATGAGCGGGTGGGGTTGTCGTTTGGTTCATTGTTAAAAGTCGGTCAAGTTTTGTAGATAGTTCTTTTATTTCAATTGAATGACTTGCCTCGAACTTTACCTCTCTCTTAGGTTGTGAATGATATCCCTCGGAACGTACTGACACAGCCCGATGCATCGAATTCTCGCTTAACGATTCAAAGATTTTTTAGGCCTCGTCGGCACTTTTGTGTAGGAAGATACCCGCACAAACAGTGTCGACGGTATTACGGATTGAAGGAATAAGTCCCTCATAAAAGACTTGTACCAACTGCCACTTAGAAACCTGATGATGTGGACACGAGCGTAATAATTCTTTAAATTTTTCCCATGTATCATAAAGTGATTCCCCATCTTGCATCACAAAATTTGTTATAGATTTCCTTATCTGATTCGTACGCATAATAGGGAAAACCTTTTGTAAAAATGCGGTGTGTAAGGCTTCCCATGTTCTAATTGTGTTTGGCTCAGTATTTAGCTTTATCTTTTAAAGAGAATGGAAAGAGCCGCAATTTCAATTCATCATCAGTTAAGTTTTGAATTTTTAAAGTAGAGCATATATCATGAAAATCTCCTAAGTGTTGATATGGATCTTCATTTAGACGGCCATGAAAAGATGGAAGTAGCGAGATGGTAGACGACTTTATCTCAAAGTGAGATGCCGTCGCCTCCGGTAAATCAATACATGTTTGTGGCGTGTAAGTCGTAGGAATAAAGTAATCTTTAAGTGGAGGAGGTGGTGGTATATTAAGATTATTCATATTGTTTCCGTTGTTTCCGTCAGCCATTTTAATCGGTTCGGTTTTAAAAGTTCGAGTTCTCCTTAACCGTTTAAGGGTACTTTGAATTTCGGCCTCAAACAACGACGACGGTTTCGGAGTCGAATCGTCGTCTTGCAACCTAGCTCTAGAAGCTTGGGTTGTGGACTTACTAACTCTTAAAGTACGTTCAAGTTCAAGATCGATAGAATGTAATTCAGGTTTATTTGAACGCGTACCAAACATAAACTAAAAAGAAAATAAACTAAAATAAAAAATGACTCAAATAATAAAAAAAAACAAATAGCAATCACGCAACTAAGATAACAAGCACTCAACTACTATGATGCATGCAAATTATCCTGTAATGCAATGACCGCGTCAAGCCCAGCGCCCCGGATTTCCTAGCTAATGCAGTGCAATTAATCCTAAACTAATGCAAATAGTGCGTCACAGCGCCCTGACTTACAGTGGTTTAAAGCGAGTTTCACAAGAAGCAATTTATGTTATTTTATTTATATTTTTTTTTTCGCGTACGCTCCCTTGATGTGCTTAGCTAATCCACTCGGAAACGTTAGAATTTGAACGACTTGAGAAACTACAAAATAAAAAGAAAGGTTAGTAACTCAAAATAAAAAAGAAAAATAATAAAAATAAAAACTAATCTAATATTTATGAATTAACTAAACTAGATTTCTAAAACTAAAGGTAGTAATGCAATCCCCGGAAACGGCGCCAAAAATTGATGTTGTCAATATCAAGATATAAAAAGTATACTTTACTTTTCTAAAGATTTGTAGTGTGGAAGTAAAGGTCGAACCCACAGTGATTGATTAACTACAGCTCTTTTAATTTTAAAACCTAAATTTAGCTAATTAAGAAAACGGATTTGATTTTAATTTGAATTAAACTAAGAACATAAAAATAAATCTAAATTATGAAAGCAATTAAATAGTTATTTTTAACGATATTTAAAGTGAACCTAGGATTGCAAATCCACCACTAGCTTTATAATAAGGGTATTTATGAATTACTTTAGCTTATTAAGTTGGATGATAATGGGGAATTGTAGCTACAAGCCCAATTCCTCCGTCAAGAAAATAACTATGGTTCAAGCACCAACATAATCCATCTTCGGTTAGCACGAATTATCCCACACTAAACTAGGGCTGTGGCATAATCCGTCTAATCTGGGCATGGACTATTCGGATACTTGATAGCACAATTCAATTTAAGCACCATTACATGTAAATAATCTAAACAAGCATAGAAAGCATAGATCATTGAGCACATCACAGTCAAAATAGATCTGAGACAAGAATAGATTTTGAAAGTAATGATTTTAATCAATAGAAGCACGATTTATTTATAAAAATCCTCGGAACATGTAACTGTCATCCATACATCATAAAACTAAAATAAAAACATAAATAAAACCTTATTACTTGGCTAGGGTTTCATTGAAAACCTAGATCTAGAGTCTAGTTGTCCATAGAAGCGGTAGATGGCAAGAGGTTGATGGAGGAGGCCATGGAAATCCTTGGTCTTCTTCTTCTTCTCCTTGCTTTCCCCTCTTCAATGGCTGAAAGTATGGTTGTATATTGTGTGCATAATAATTGCCCAACCCTTTAATTGAAGTAAAATAGGGTATATATAGATTTACAACAAGTTTTTGGAAGTTTTCCAAACCCGAAACGCACTAAAACAGCTGCATTTAGCTTTCCAGACGTAATTAGGCAGTTTCGTTCGCACAGGACTCTTCAGTATAGCAGAATACGCAACTTTGATTTTTTTACGGATCGTGCGAGCGGGCCGTGCGAGCGCATAATTTGGAAGGTCGTGCATGTGGATCGCGTGAGCGAATTCTGGGATCTCGCGCGAGCGGGTTGCGCGAGCGATTTCTTGATTTTTGCGCGAGCGGGTCGCCCGTGCGATGTTGTTTTTCTTGCTTCTTTCTTCCTGCTTTTTCACCTTATTTAGCCTGGTTTAATTGATTTCTTCTAAAACCTATCAGAAAATAGAAAACGAAGTAAAAATATACAAAACCAGGATAAAAAAGTACTAATAAATGTGAATTAAGGCGTATAAACATGATCTGTTCTCTCCCGATCAACCACCACCTGCTAGCGCGACTACTACCGTGCCTTTACCACTCCCCCCAGCGGGCAAACCGTCCAGGGTCTCTCTCCCCACCATGGAGGAAGCTCGGGCAGGCCCCTCTTTGCTGCCAGAGACCGAGACAGCCGATGATATCCATGGAAGGGTACGACCCGGGTTGCTATAGAGTCAGGTTGACAAGTGCGCCTTGATGAGCCTCGAGGCCATGATCGGCTGGCTATATAGCATCGGTTACTTGGTAAGTTTCTCCTTGAAATGTGAACATTAACTTTCTCTCCATGCGCATACTGACGTTTCTTCGTTCTTATAGGTTAGCTGTATTGCTGCTGGGGCCGAGGTCACCCTTCCTGGCATTGCTCAAAGGTTGGCTGCTGCTAAGGCTAACCTTTCTGTGGAGAGGGCTGCTCGATAGTTCGCGGAGTTTGCCCTCACTGTGGAGGAATAAAGATCCCGGGCAATCGCCCTGGAGCTGGGGGAGGTCCGTGATTCCTTGTCCACCGAGCGGGCTGCCCGGAAGGCTGCGGAGGCCAAGGCGGCGGCTGCGAAGGCCGAGAGCATTACCGCCGAGAGGATTGCTGAGGCCAAGGTTACTGCCTCGAAGTCCTCGAAGTTCTCCGTCAAGAAGGATCTCGAAGCTATGACGGCCACGCTCTCAGAGCTTACTGCTGCTCGGGAGGCTGAAGCCAGAGAAGCTGAGGAGGAATTCGAGTCTGGGTTCCTCACGGGCTACGCCGACTTGGCGAAGCGGGCTGTTGCTGACCACCCAGACTGGGATCTGTCCGGGTACTCCTGGGCCGAGTCCGGTTACTGGAAGGAAGGCCAGGCTGACTCCGAGGTTGCCGCTGAAACCGAGGTTGCCGTTAAAGCCGAGGTTTCTACTGAAGCCGAGGCTGCCACTGAAGCTACGGTTCCCACTGAAGCTACGCTGGCTGGGGGCCCTTCTGTTGATGAGCAAGCCGCGGAGGAGGAGGAAGTGGTAGTGGTAGATTAGTTTTTTGTGGGGAGGCTACTACAACTGCCCCCCAGGCTTTGTACAGTTTAAACTTCAATTAATAAAAAGGCCCTCACGGTCAAACTTTCCATTAATTGTCTTCCTTTCCTTGTTTCCTGTACTGTGCCTGCTTGTGATTGCTAGTACCCGTTAGGTTTTTAGCCAACCTAACACCTACCTTAGCAAATGTTTTAGGACCGTGACCAATAGAACACCTAGTCTTTCTGACATGTTTAAAAGGTATGTCCTGTGTATTATAGGATATCCTGTATTACCGTCCAGGATATCCTGGTGTATCTTAGGTGTATCCTGTTTTACCGTCCGGGAGATATCTCTGATCACTGTAAGTATTCAGGAATATCTTCCAAGTTCTTGTAGTGACCGGTGTGATTCCCTGTTTTGGCCTAATATTCCACTGCCCCCCAAGCATTTTGCTAAGGCGGGAGTGTAGGAGTGAGTGGTCGTAGGGAATCGACCTAGAACATGGGTAGTTGTAGGGGCATTTGAAGCTTGCCATCGTCGGCCACCTAGGGGTTTGGCCCCGTCGTCGGCTTGACCTAAGCAAAACTTTAAGTAACTCCCTGTTTAGGTCTAGTATCCCCTTGCCCCCCGAGCGCCCTGTGAAGGCGGGGGCATATTGAGGAGCGACCATAGGAAACCGACCTGGAACATGGGTGGTTGCAGGGTCCTTTTGTGCCTGGGTTCGGAGCCCGAGGTCTTTTCAGTGCCTTGGGGTAAGGCCCAAAGTCTTTGGTGCCTCGAGGTTAGGCCCGAGGTCTTTTGTGCCTTGGGGTTAGGCCCAAGGTCTTTGGTGCCTCGAGGTTAGGCCCGAGGTATTTTGAGTATTGCACAGTGCATTGACAGGAGTAAATTTCAGGTAAATCTTTGCAATTTTATTGAAAACAAAAATTTATAATGGTTGTTCAATCAGAGCTACAAAAACAAATTTCTCTACCAATACTAAATTCCCGTAGGCAAATGCTACTGGTAATACTTGCAGAGGTGTTGCACATTCCAATGATGAGCACATTCCAATGATGAGAGAGATCGTGCCCGTCCATGCTCTGTAACCAATAGGTTCCCGGTCGGTAGACCCGGGTTACTTTATATGGTCCTTTCTAGTTTGGCCCCTATTTCCCATGGCTCGGGATTCGGGTAGACTAGTTCACCGCCTTGAGGACGAGGTCTCCGACTTGGAAACTGCGGTGCTTTACCTTGCTGTTGTAGTATCGAGAAACCCGTTGCTTGTAGGCGGCTACCTTTAGGTAGGCTTGGTCCCTTCTTTCCTCCACTAGATCTAGTTTTAACTGGAGGGCTTTTCTGTTATCCGGCGCTCTGAAGTTGGCCACCTGATATGTAGGCAACCCGAGCTCTGTGGGGACCACTGCCTCAAACCCGCAAGTTAAAGAGAACGGCATTTCACCTGTTATCGCCCGGGGTGTAGTCCGGTAGGCCCACAGGAGGGTTGGTAGCTCTTCAGCCCATAGCCCTTTGGCACCTTCAAGCCTTGTTTTGATTGAGTGCAAGATTGTTCGATTGGTCACCTCGGTTTGACAATTGGCTTGTGGGTGCTCGGGGGAGGAGTAATGATTCAGTATTCCGTAGCCCGAGCAGAACAGTCTGAAGGTGGGTGTGTCAAACTGTCTACCGTTGTCACTGACCAGGACCCGGGGAATGCCATACCTACTGAGAATATTCCTTTCCACGAAGCTCTCCATCTTCCGCTCGGTTATCGTCGCCAAGGGCACGGCCTCTGCCCATTTGGTGAAGTAATCAACAGCTATCACTGCAAATTTGACCTGCCTTTCCCCACAGGTAAGGGACCAACGATGTCGATTCCCCACTGGGCGAACGGCCAGGGGCTGTGGATTGGTGTCTGGAGTTCTCCCGGCTGGTTAATCATGGGAGAGTATCTTTGTCACACCTCCGGACATACTCTTGAGAATCCCGGGCCATTGTCGGCCAGTAGTAACCTTGCAATAGGGCTCTTCTTGAGAGTGCCCGGCCCCCGATGTGGTTCCCGCACACTCCTTCATGGATTTCGAACAGTATTGCTGGGACCTGTGCGGGGTTAACACAGCGGAGGTACGAGATAGTAAATCCTCTCTTGTAGAGAATGTCGTCGAGGAGATGGTAACGGGCTTCCCGGTATTTAACCCGGCGGGCTTCTTCTTTGTCATCAGGTAGCGCCCCTATTGTCAGGAATGTCACAAGTGGGTCCATCCAGCTGGGTCCCACGCTGACCGGGTCTACCTCCATGCCTTCTGAGTTGATCACACTTGGCTCAGGTAGATATTGTATCCTTATCCCGGGTAAGTCTGACTCAGAAGACAAAGTGAGGCGAGCCAGCCGGTCGGCTCGGGTATTCTCTTCTCTGGGTATCTGCGTGATGGAGAATCCTCGGAGCTGCTTGGAAGCCGTTCGGACAAGGGCCAAGTAGGCTACCATGCTATCTTCCCGCGCTTCGTACTCTTGGTTAACCTGATTGACCACGAGCTGGGAGTTACTGTAGCCCTGAACCTGTTGTGTGCTAATAGAGATGGCCAACTATAACCCAACCAAGAGAGCTTCGTATTCGGCCTCGTTGTTGGAGGCGCGGAACCCAAACCTTAGTGCATATTCGAGTTGGATACCGTCAGGGGTGGTCAGGATGATTCCTACCCCACTACCCTGCTGATTGGAGGAATCGTCCACATGCAGTACCCAAGTTGGGAAGTCAGAGTGTAACCCGGGCGGTAAGGCCGGGGGCTTAGACTCTTCAATCGGATCCTCGGGATTTGTAAACTCGACTAACAAGTCTGCTACGGCTTGTCCCTTGATGGCTGTCCGGGGTCGGTAGATCACCTCAAACTCTTCCAGTTCCAATGCCCACTTGACAAGCCTCCCAGACGTGTCCGGGTGACTGAGGATTCTGCGGAGAGGTTGGTCTGTGAGGACAACAATGGCATGGACCTGAAAATACGGGCAGAGCCTTCGGGCCAAGGTGATAAGGGTGAAAGCCAGCTTTCGATGCGAGAGTACCTGCTCTCTATGCCCTATAACGCCCGACTAGTGTAATACACAGGGAATTGTATCCCGTGCTCTTCCCGGATAAGTGCCGAGCTAACCGCCGATGGTAACACTGCCAAGTATAGAAATAGCTCTTCCCCAGGTACAGGTGTTGAGAGTAGAGGAGGAGATGCCAGGTACTTCTTGAGTTCCTGGAATGCCTCATCATACACTTCTGACCACTGAAATGCTTTACGGAGGATTTTGAAGAGCGGCAGGCACCGGTCGGTAGCTCGGGAGACAAATCTATTTAACGCGGCCACTCGTCCAGCTAAGCTCTGAACCTCCTTCGTTGATTTGGGTGACCACATGTTGATGATGGCTTTGATCTTCTCGGGGTTGGCCTCAATCCCTCTTCTGCTGACTAGATGGCCAAGAAATTTCCCGAACAAGTAAACAAAGGTGCATTTGGTTGGGTTCAACCTCATCCTAAATTTTTTCAAGATGCTGAAGGCCCCTGCCAGATGCTCGAGGTAGTCGGGCTCGTCCCGGCTCTTGACCAGTAGATCGTCCACATATACCTCTATAGACATTCCGATGAGGTCTTTGAACATATAGTTGACCAAGCGCTGGTAGGTGGCCCCGGCATTCTTGAGGCCGATTGACATAACCTTGTAGCAATACGTGCCTTGGTCGGTGATGAACGCAGTTTTTTCTTCATTGACACGACTGAAAATGTGTTCTCTGAAGTGTACGTCCAAGCGTAGACGGTCGCGTCGAGTAAAAACTGGTAAGACCGAGTCGTTTTCCCAAGGGACAAAATTGATGGACAGAAACCCTAGATTGAATCCTAAAGAAAATAAAAGATGATCTCTTTTAATAGTGGAGGTTCTAATGATTCTATAGAAACAAGTTGAAGTAAAGCGATAATTTAACTAGATAGAACTAAAAACTGTGATTTAAAATTAGATATAAAAAAGAGTTGGGAATATGTGAGTCCATAAAGTACCAGCCACTACCATGATTTAACAATAACAGTCAACTGGGATCTTCTTCTTTTAGTATTCCATAATTCGAAATTGATTAAGTAAAGTATTCTAGACACTAAGTATGTGAATTTCACATACTTAGTGGTGCAACAACCTCACTTATTTATGAAGGACTGGAATTAAGCTAACTAACGCTATGAACAATGATAAACAAATTGAATAAGAAAATTGTCATGTTCATCAAAAGTGTTCATTGAGTTAATTAATCAAAAGAGCTTTTACTTCAAAATCAGATTGCAATTTGAACTTAAAAAGATCAATTTGGACTTAGTTTCTGAAACAAAAGTTACTGGAATACAAAAAGGAGTCAACCCAAGTCATAAACATCTCAATCGATTGATATTATTGTCAATCGATTGATATGAAATGGCTTCCAATCGATTGGTTAATGTACCAATCGATTGGCTTGGAATCTATGTCAATCGATTGGATTCTGTTTTCAATCGATTGACATTGATTCTTTCACAGAATCATGGCAGTGGCTGGGAAACAATATTTCTTCACATTGTTCCCAACCAGGGTTCTACTCTAACATGATTGGAATACCAGAAATGAAAATAGATCGAAACAAAAGAGTGAAATTAATCCTAAACATGGTTTTTATTATAAATCTAAAATAGTAGTGGAATGCCGACGTGAACATAATGTCGACTTGAACATAATGTCGGACGAGCTACCTGTGTCCACTAGCACCCTCTGAACTATATAGTTGGCTATAGAAAGCGTCACTACCAGCGGGTGATCATGGGGGCAGTGGATACCCTACAAGTCGTCGGACGTGAACGTTAGGACATCGGTTGGGGAGGAGCCGGTGGATTGGACCTGCCAGACATCCGATCGGGATGCCCGGGCATGCCTCTTTTGTGCCAACTGTAAATCACCTCCACCTGACGTTCCTCCGGAGATCACGTGGATATGGTCAAGTGGTGGTGGTGGCTGGTCAGGATCCCGGGTGTCCTGCCGAGGCCGTCTGCCCGCTCTGACGAACTCCGCACGGTGTCCCTGCTCGATCAGTTTCTCTATTGCTATCTTAAACTTGAAACAATCCTCCGTTTCATGGCCGTGATCCCTGTGGTAGCGGCAAAACTTGTCCCGATTCCTCTTACCGGGCGGGGCTCAGAGTCTGGCCGGCTGCGGAAGCAACTTCCGCGCCTCTGCGGCGGCCATAACTTCATGGATAGGCCAGGAAAGGGGTGTGAAAGCGGTTGGGGGCTGACCCCGGGCATCTCTTTGGTATTGATTTGGCTTCTTTCCCGAGCCCTTCTCGAACCCTTCACGCTTGCGCTTGGCCTACGGGGATTCGTCTCCCGCCTGGCCGGCGCGTTTTGCCTTCAAGAACTCCTCAGTATCTATGTATTTTCCGACCCTCTCTAAGAGCTCCACCAGGGTCGCCGGTCAGTCACAATGGAACGATGTGGCAACCTTGGTGTGTTGAACTCCTGAACAGAAGGCCATGATTGCAGTCGTTTCATTAAGGTTGCGGAGCAGGAGCCTTTGCTGGTTGAAACGGTCTACATACTCCCTCAGGGACTCCCCTTTGTGCTGCTTGACGGTCAGTAGCTGAGTGTCCAGTTGGGACCGATGGAGCATCCTGACAAACTAGCTGATGAACAGCTTGCCGAGGGCTTGGAAGTTGTCGACCGTCCGGGGCTTCAAAGCATGAAACCATTGTGCGGCTGGCCCCTTGAGGGTACTGGGAAAGGCCAGGCATAGCAACTCATCCACCGTGGTGACTAATGCCATCTGCACCTTGTAGGTGCAGATGTGGTCCACCGGGCTCCCTGTGCCATCGTAGGAGCTGAGGTGAGGGGGTTTGAACTTCCGTGGAATGGGAAACTGTGTCACCCGAGCGGTATATGGTGACTCAGTCTCCATGTTGGTGAGGTCGTGGCTAGACTTGCGGTTCAGCCTCTCGATCTGCTACTGCAGTTCCTCGACCTGGGCTTTGACGTCACTCCGCCATCTTCTCCTATCTGTGTCTGAGCGGTAGGTCGGGTCGGATGATGATGCCTCTTCCTCAAAACGCGTCGACTTCAGGGATAGAGCCCAGCTCTGGGTCCGGGAAAGCCTGTGCCTAAGATCCCCCCGGCTCAGGACCGGAGGGTCATCGGACGATTCCCGGGACCTCTGTACGGACTCCTCCCCTCTGGCCGCACGCCGCTGATCGATGATAATTCTGGCGTCCTCCACTCGGTGAGGACTGGGCCGAGGTCGTCTTTGCGAGCGCCTGGTGGCCTGGCTGCGCTCTCCATCCGCAGGGCGTTCCCGGTTCGGCGGGGTTACTGGAGCGGAACGGGCTTGCCTCCGTGTTCAGGCGGGCCTTTATATTGGAGCGCTCTTCTCAGGCTGATTCTCTGATGCGGGACGCTTCTCGTGTCGGGCCATAAGTGTCTCTATCTGTTCCTGTGTTTGGCACTGGCCCTCCAAGAGTTGCGCCAGCGCTGCCGTTATCTGCTCGGTCGTCATGGAGGCAGCCTGCTGTTCAGGCTGCGGGTTCTCCTGACCGGTCAGATTAATGGCTTTCTTACCCGTCTTTGGCAGCATGTTGATCAGTTGAGAATTTGTTGATGAGAAGACTTGTCAAGTTCCCACAGACGGCGCCAAACTGATGATGCCTAAAATTGGTAAGAAAGGTTTTAAGTGAAAATATGACAATAACAATTTGTATGTGGTTCGGTCCCGTTAACAAGGTGATCTACGTCCACAGTTGCGTCTGTGCGCTTCTCACTAGCAGATCACCAGCGGGCCTGGTGAGCCAACAAAGATGAGCGGCATTACCAGTAATACCGGCCGGGTGTATGCGTACGGATGGTGAGTTCTCTGTTTAGGCTTGTAAGCTAGAGAATGATAATCGAGGATCCTCTTGACAAGGTAGGTGGGCACTTTTATAGATGCAAGAGTCCACCCCTACATGGTAAGTTAATAAGATTAGGAAGCCTAATCTAATCATAATAGATTTACATGATTTTAGGGGAGTTGCCTAAGTTGTTTAGGAAACTGCCACATCTCCTTTTGCAGACTTGTAGTTAATTTAGGAAACTTCTAGACAGCTCGGGACCGAGCCGTACCTCCTGGAGAATTGCCGCACCGTATGCCCAGGCTATGCAGGCCTCCCAGGCGATATCGTCTGCTGACCTCAGAGGCGTAGACTCCCAAGCTCCCATTCCAGACAGTACGGGTCACTTTGCTGACGTGGCGGTTTGGCATTAGCAGAATATTTTTGGACGTACCAAGTATTATTAATCTAGGGTAAGCCATTCTCAATATCATGTGACACAATTTCTGTCATTCGTATTGTTCATTATATATGACATAGACTTTCGAGCTATTAGAATATCTTATAATGATATGGTTTCTAACTCTCGGGCATAGTTTTTCACACTTATACGAGGTATAGTGAACATACCCTCCTAAGCCCCACGGTCGTAAATGCTCCTAAATGAGCTTTTCTCCTTTCCATAGCTCATAAGTGGGGTAGAAGGAACTGACTGAGAAAAGCACTAGTATGTAAGCAGCAATCAAGAGTGCATCCCCCAAAAGCAATAGTTCCCTAAACTAATTAGACAAGTATACTCTTGATCCTCATATTGTTATGGAGTTTCAGGAATAGGAAGTTGTCTGTGTATACTCTTTTCCTTACACAGTTCCCTGAACTAATTAGATAAGTACTTGTGATCCTCATATCGCGCAAAATAAGAGGCACCATGATGTGCATTTACAACCATAGGTCCACAAATATTTTAGTGAACAAGCTCTAATGCTTGATTAGTTCTAATAGCCTCTCTAAAAGGCTTTCGACGTGTTTGCCAACTAAGCAAGACTCATAAATAGGTTGGTCAACCTTAGCGAGTAGGCCCAAAAGGACTTTTTAAGCTAATCAATCCATCCCATCACACACTATGCATTCAAGTCCAACATGCCATGCCTCAGAATAAATGAATAACTGAGGAAACTAGAATTTATTAAAACATTTCTTAAGCAATTATCCCTAGATAACCATGTCCTAGTAACACTACCACCCAAAAATATCCATCGTATTACCACCGAATTGAAAAACACCTTCAACTGCGTTCCACCTTGTTAGCCTTGGGCGTAAACTTGCTAACCCCACCCTGCCTCTTGGCAGGCTACCCTTACCATTGTGCTTAACCTCGCTAGCCTTACGCTTACTTCCACTTATGAAAGTTGTGGTCAAGAGTGTATCAATACGGCTTGCCTCACATTTTCGCGCTCCGTATTTAGCTCAACATATCGGGAAATCTCTAAACAAAAATTTAACATTTTCATTCTGTGTCATGATTTGTTTTCTGTGTATTTGCAAATTATCAAAGAACTAATCATAGCATGAAACTACAATTCACCAATAAAGATGTTCTTAGTAATATGATATCACAAATCATACCTGACATTAGCCTTAGATGTCCAGTCATAGTGTACTTGGAATATTTCCTTTACTTTTCTGAACTTCATAACTAGATACTCAACCTAGAGTGAATGTGCTACTAAAAACAAATTCGAGTTGATCCCATAGTTCTTTGGCTAGTGGGTAGTAATTATACTTCCTAACAAGATCATAATGCATGTTGCTTATCACAAAGCGCGTGCTATGATCCTTCTCGAGCCAAGTGTTATAGGTTTTCAAGGTTATAATGTTGTTGGACCGGAGGCCCAATATTCAGTTCAAAAGTTTGGACCATAGAATAAGTCTAAAGCCCATCAACTCATACTCATTCTGTAGGTGTGTTACTTTGCAGTGACATATTACAAAAATTAGTCCCTTTAAACTTGTTATCTTTATAAAGATCAACAAAGTGTTATTTGAAAAAAACATTTAAGAACTTACGCAAGGGATTGACATTATTATTTGCACATCTCATAAAGTTTGTTTTAAATTCCAATTACAAATGAATGTTCCCTTTTTACAATTTAAGACCAAAAAATTTGCTATTGTTCATGAATCAAATCTCAATTTTGGAAATCAAGAAAAACTTTCACAATTGATTTTTCTAAACAAACATCAACTAGATAATACGACTACATATCTAAGATCATCCACAAGATATAAAGTGCACCATACATCAAAAGTCCACATGGACCCCCACGTGGATTCGAATTGACAACTTAGAGCTCATGCTAATGTAATTCAAGTGTATGATGTATGAACAAAGAAAACCATCCATTTACAAATAGACTTTCCCAATACTAGAAATATAAATGCTCATCCTCACATTACATTTATAGCCATAAAAAAATAGGGATGCTTTGTTCATATACATACATAGAGACAACCTTAAACATATATCGTGAGGATACATGCTTCATAAATTATCGATTAATTGTCCATTCATTGAATCAAGATTATTACATTAATCACATACACCAAGTAATCATGCGGTCTATTAAAACGAATGAATGGACTAATCCATCACTCCATTTAAGGAGGAGGATTAGAGGTCTCAGGTCATCCAATCACAAATAGTAGTAATTTAAACATGACCAACAATGCAGTGAGCCTCTAAAAAATAATAAAATGCAATAAACTAATTCATTGCTAAGTCCCCGGATAGCTCCCATAAGCTAAAGAAAAATTTAATAAAAAATCCTTGATCTTTCACTAATTTAAAAACAGTTTTAGGTTTTAAAGCTCATTTTAAAACCAATTAGTCAAGGGCTTTTAAATTAACAAATTAATTTAAAACCTCATAGAAAAATTTAAATAACTAAAAAACTGATTTTTCATTAAATATAAAAAATTTCCAAAACTTTATCAAGGCCCAAAAATATTTTGAATCAGTTTAACAAAATAAATTAATCTAGTTAAATGAAAATAACTATGACCAACTAAATTCCCAAAAATACAAAAAAAAATTTGAGAAATTTGTTCTCCAAGGATTTTCAGTGGCCTAATATGGTGTTCAAATCCCATATTAATTTCAAAAATTAATAGTCTTGATGATACAATTTTTGGGCAAGACAAATTAGAGCATATCAAGGAGAGTGAAATAGTGAGAGACCGGGTTTGTAGATGGTTTGGCCCTATTAATGAAGAGACCTACGTCCATGCGTGTGTCTGAGCAAGTACACTATACTCTTAAAAACCTGGGGACCTTTGGTGAACCAACAATAGTTTGGAGCTACTAGTGGTAGGTTGGGCACGATTATGATTTCTATAGAGGAGCTATGCAGACTAAAAGTGTTCTCCCCCTTAGAGTAGGCGGGTGATTCCTTTTATAAGTGTAAGAGACCTACCCATACAAGGCAACTACATGGATAAGGAAATATAATTCAATTGGGATTGATTGGTATCAATCATGGGGGTTTCTTAATTAGATTAGGAAACAATTTACACATTCCATTAGTCTTCTAACTTGTATAGGAAACTGCCTGGACCATTCTGGATCATACCCTGGGGCTGGGCTATGCTATACTGCTGATGGGTCAGACTAGAGTTCCAATCCCGACCTATTTGGTCGGGCCTTGGGAAGCTGAGTCTCTCGCTCGGGACGAATCTTCTGACCAGTCCTGAAGTGTTTGATGACTAGACGATACTACCCCAATCCAGGGGTTGGGCTTCCCCTCCGGAAGAGTCCTATGCTATAAAATCAGGAAACTCAGGAGGCCTGCAATTGCTCAGGAAATCGGGATAGGGGCCGATCGCTAAGTAGAACCGCTGAATCATAGAGTAGAGCCGGATTTTGGGCGTATCAGTTGCCGTACATTCATAATGTTGGCTTGATTCTATACTAAGTCAAGTTTGGAAGTCTGTTGATTGATCAGGTAGCCTTGGAGCTTCTGAGTCTGGTTAATTCTCGAGAACTGGCTAAAAGTCGAGACTTAGCCTACTTTAAAATCTTTAAGTGCTCGGGAATTGGTTAAGATTTGAAACTTAGCCTAATTCAGAGTCCTTAAGTGCTCAGGAATTGGCTAAGGGTAAGACACAACCTAATTCAAAGTATTTTGTTTAAGTTAGCTCCCAGGATGGTTATCTTTTGGCCTAGTAAACCTTTGTTAAGGTTGTTGGTAGAAGAATTTGACTATGTTGGATAAGCCGACCTAAAGAGAACCGCTATAGGGTCCTTTTTTTAGCTCCCAGGATGGTTATCTTCTGCCCAGCAAGCCTTCATCAAGACTATTGCTAGAAGAGTTTGATTATGTTGGTAGAACTGACCTAAATCATGTTGCTTTAAGGTCTTTTTACCCCTCTATTGTGGGTCAACCTAAGATGTTTTAGTCACCTCAATCATCGGTTTAGACCTAATTGGAGTTAGTTCCTCTGAGTACTAAAGGTACTTGGGTGGTGTAAGGGTTTTACATAGTTAACCCTAAGGCCTATAAGTACTCGGTGTGACTTCTTGTAGTCTTTATTCCCTCTTGCCCCCTAAGCTTTTGTTAAGGTAGGTGTTATTGGAACAATTACTATAGGCAGCTGATCTAGAACATTGGTAGTTCCAGGGTTTTATGATCTCGGGTGTGATCCCGAGGTCTTTTGATCCCTGGGTATGACCCCAAGGTCTTTAGATGCCTTGGGTGTGATCCCGAGTTATTTCGATGTCTCAAGTGTGATCCTGAAGTCTTTTAGAAGCTCTATAACAGTTTGTGGAGCCTCGTGCTATGATCGAGCGAAAGTGCCACTATAGTTGTGCTCGCCTGGATTATTATAGATAGGAGATCAGGTATAGATCATCGGGCTCCTAGCCAATGTAAATTGGAGGCCAGGTCAGGATTGCTGGAACCTGACAATTATAAACTGGATATCGTGTTGGGGTTGTCGGACCCTGATCGCTGTGAATTGGAGGTCAGGTTGGGGCTATTGGACTCTGACTATTGTGTACTGGAGGTCAGGTCAGTGCTGTTAGACCCAGGTGATTCGAGGTGAAAAGTGCATATTCATAACGTATTACATGGTCTTTTATGCATACTTTTATCCCCAAAGTCCCTATATTTAGGTGCATTCTAATAACAATGTTATTTTTATTGTTTTAATGCTTAATATATGTTTTTGCATTGTTTTATAGGTATTAGGATGTAAATCAATGAAGTGGAGCTAAAGAAAAGTGATTCTAGTGGATAGAACAACAGAAGCAGCTGGGAAAACGCCATTTTTGACAATGAAGACTTTAGATTTGGAAGATTTTCCATGATGTATCAAATGTAGATCATTGAGTTACGGTCGCGTGGCCATAAACGGGAGGTCAATCCGAGGTCCGAGTGACAAGTTATGGCCATTCTCCCATCGGTGCGCAGAGGTGTCAAAATCAGAGAAGTTCAAGCGATTGAGGAGAGTTCAATCGATCGAACCTTCGATTGATCGAACTAAGCTCGATCGATCGAACTTTATATTCACCCAAAAGTTGCGTAAACTCTGTGGGAACCCTATATATAAGTCGTTTTGACGCCAGACGAAGGGAGGACGCTCCAAAACGCAGAAAACAGCAGTTTAGGGTAGTTTTAGGGTTAGATTAGGAGTAGATTAGTTTAGTTTGATATTTTCTTCCTCCTTTTCCATTGTAGATTCAAGATTTAAGTTTGTTTCAAGATTATTACAAGTTATTTTCAGATTTATTCCAGGTTTTACTTTCTCTTTTCTTTATTTGATTGTTTATGACTCTAGTTGTTATGATTGTTTGGTTTTACTCTTTCTGAATTAGTTTAATCATGTTTTCGTAGTTTAGACGTTGGAAATATGTGATAAAACATTGATTTCTAGCCTCTACCATGCAACCTTTAGAAACCTTGGGCTCGATCGATCGAAGGTATTTCGATCGATCTAACCCAAGCCATAGTCAAGCGATCGAAGGCATTTCGATCGATTGAAGGATGATATTGTTCGATCGATCGAGAGCGCTTCAATCGATCGAACATGTTAATTCCTGAGATGATTCTTTTAAGTAATCCATGACTTTCTGTTTTAGAAATCTGTCATCAAATTGTCCCAATAAGCTCAGTTTGTCACAACAGTTTTTAGAACTTAAAGCCTTAAGGCTATTTTCTTCAATGACTTTTGAAAACCACTTTGAATGCTAACACCATTTAGAGTGCAAGTAATAACCATTGTTTTAAACCGTCTTCCAAGTATTTTAAATCAACTGTGATGATGTAGTCTCGGTCATGAAAGGACTATTGATTCTATATCTTTAGAAAAATATGGAATACTGAAGAGGAATGAACTCCATAGAACATTAATGAGTATGCATGGTAGATGGTTAGGATTAATGTGGATTCACGTATTTTCCACACCTTTAGTTTATCTGTTTTAATTAGTTATGTTTCTTTATGTTTAGTTTATTATTTAGTTTAATTTAATTAATTAGGATTCGTTAGAACATCCACTCCCAACATTCTATTTTCTTTTCCTTTTCGTTAGGTTTTAGTGTATATTCTTCCTTTTCCTTCCCTGTGGGATCGACCTGGACTTCCAGTACTATATTACTTGCACGATCACCTACACTTGGGTGTTGCACAAGAGCGTACAACTATTTAGTCGTGTCAAGTTTTTGGCGCCGTTGCCGGGGAAGGCAACTAGGTTAGGATTTTATTAAGTTATTTCCAATTTTTTCTTACTTTTCAAATTAAAAAAAAATAATTACTTTTGGACTTTTTCTCTCACGAGATAAAAAAAATAATAATAAATAAATATAAGTCCTATTTTTTTGAGTGAATATGTCTTATCCATATTACCCTCCATACAACACAAACATCATGAATATGTACACGTTAGGTAATGAAAACAATCCCCCAAGTTGGCAAGCACCCACATATGCCGCGCATTATCAACCTGAGTGCTACCAACCACCACAATGGGGAAATGATAGTAGTAGTTCCCTGTATGATCAAAGGTATCAAGAACCTCCACATGAAGAGTTCTATCAACCGCAATGGGGCGATAACCACAATAATAATGTAGGATATAGTAGTAGTTCCCACGATTACCAAACGCACCAAGACTTTCCCTTTGGAGAGTCTTGTCCACAAACACATTGGGATGGAAATTACTACCAACAATAATGGGACGAAACTTCATATAGTAATAATGAGGAGAATAACCAAGTTGAGGATAATGGTATGTTAAAATTGCTACTGAGTGAAATGAAAAGGCCAGATGGTGCACTAGATAAATTAGAAACTAGATATCAACAAGCATATGCTAGCCAACCTTTAAATGACTATACCAGTCCTTCAACACTACAACCTAAATTTCAAGACACTAACAATGGAATGGAATTAGAGGACAATGATAGGTTTATACCGAATGATATTAACAACTCATTCGAGAAAGTGATAACCCAACAAGAACTCCAATACCAAACCATTGAGCATGAAGTTGTAGAATCATCTTCTCCTCAATATGCATCCCCAGACATCAACTCCTTTACTACCTTGATAAAATTGCACAATCTCTTTATCCAAAGCACCTCAATAGATGATATATATAGTGAGGAGAGTCACAAGGATGAGAATGAGGATTTAAAAGATAATGACAGTTTATGTGATTGCACGCAACTAGGAAAGGAGGAGTCCCATGTTGACTCTCTCCCTAACTTTATTAGTGACCCTAGGGAGGACATACTTGAAAAATCTAAATCAAATTTAGATTCATGTGATATTTATGAACCCTCATCTCTTTCGGCCGAAGAGGTGGTGTCACCAAGTTGCCCATCACCAATCCTTGCTATCAATCAAATCTCTCATACCGAGCTTGAAAATCATGTGTACCCTAATATTGAACAGATAGAATGTGTTGTGGAAGAGGATGGTAAGGATTCTAGCACATGTTTTTCACAAAATTTTAACTTTCAAATTTCTTTGAGAGAGGACTTAGAAACTATTTGGCCCACATTAGATGATCTTAAACTTCAACAAGAAGCTAGTAATCTACTAGACTGCTTAACCTTCTTGACTGATAATGATATAGAGGCCCAAATAGATAGCTTTATCCAAGTGCAGTCCAAAACCATGTGCATAGAACAGAAATTAAATTCCTATGATCATATCTTTATAGATTATGTTCTAATACAAGAGGAGGGTAATGAAACTTTATTAGAACATCACCTAGACCCTGCTCCTTTTATTGAACCATGGCCTCCGCCTGTTTTTGATAATAAAAAAATAGAGGCTATTATAAGAAATACCAACACCAAAGATCATTATTTGAACATAATTCCTAAAATGTGTGGTATATCTCTTAAAATTGTCCACAACAAATTTAGAGGCCATAGGTTTTGCATCATCTCCTCTGACCTTGAGCCGGACATTAGTTGGGGGGAGTTGCATTTTTATGAGGATCCCAAAATTCTTCTCACTGTTA
This sequence comes from Hydrangea macrophylla, assembly GCA_033977485.1. NCBI lineage: Eukaryota > Viridiplantae > Streptophyta > Magnoliopsida > Cornales > Hydrangeaceae > Hydrangea > Hydrangea macrophylla. The sequence continues at coordinate 2,787,968 of CM066992.1, forward strand.
AATTAATTCACTGGGAAGATCCTCAAAAATTTCGGTTATTACTTTATGATAAAAAAAATCTTGATTAACCGAATTTATTTACTGAGTAGTTATATTATATTCTCTATTTTTCCTTGTTGCTACTAATGATTTTGCAGGTAACTAGAAAAAAAATATGGATATTAACGTCTCGAGGTAACATCCTTCCTTCTCTCGCTTTACTTTACATGTCCATGTGCTTAGTTTAGAACATTGAGGACAATGTTTAGTTTTAGTTGGGGGGAGTGAGTCATTGCATGCCTCATTTCTTTCTTTTTATGCTTTAATGTCAATACACCTGCTTAGCAACATGCAACTCAAGCTCAGTAAATTAAAATTATAAAAAATTTTAAAATTTATAATATTTTTTTTAAATATAATAAAATGGTTCTTGTATTTCTCTCATAGTTAATGTAGTTAGTTATGATGCCTTAGTGTTACTTTTTGTATGCTATTAGTATGTGATACACTATGATAGTTTGTTTACTATCTTAGTTATAGTATGTTTTATGCCCTTTAATCTTCAAACAACTTTGAGCACGTTGTGACAACCTTGTACTTAGCTAAAATGGATTAGTAAGCATAACTTAGATATCTTGAGAGACTGTAGTGGAGACTAATAACCCAAGTGAGATTTTGTGCCATTCTTTTATTTTTGAGAGTTTTATAAAATTACTCTTACTTTTTGAAAATCGTATTAATTCATTGAAAGTCTCATTTTCTTCTTCATTTTGACTGATCACTAGAAGAGAACTTTCAGGATTTACCAAATTTAGAGCTCTTGAGTTTACTTAAATGAATAATCCTATGAACTTAGAAGATGATTTAGGCCATCTTTTGACCATACACGCATATACAGCCTTGGTCTACCTCTGTGCTATTCCTTTACTTCACATATTGAGCTTATCATAATCGCCTTGTCTTCACAATCTTAAAGTTCATACCTAACTCCAAATTAGGAGTTCAAGCCCCAGTTCTTCATTTAGGGGTGATTGGAATGTGTTATCTTGACAAGAAGTTTGGCAGTGTGAATAAGGGAAAGTTGGCAAAGAAAAAAAAATGATGAAAATAAATAAAGAAATGAAAAAAAAAAATTAAAAAAAGCATGAAAAGAAAAAAAAAATGCCAATGGCTGTTACAAAAGAAAAATAAAATAAAATAATAAAAAGAAGAGTGTGGGAAAGAAAAAAAAATTAAAAAAAAGAGAAGAAGAGAGAGATTGGATATATGGGGAAGTTTGAAAAGTTGTAGTAGACATTCCAATCACATTCGTTGACCCAATTGAATATCACAAACTTCTTTCTTCTTGACCTAACACATCTTTTTCAAAGTCTTGATGATTCTAGGTAAATTGGATTTGAAGTTAAGGTAATGAGAGAGTTCTCCGCGGTATCTCGCTCTTCTAGTGAAAAGTATCCTTTCATGAGACTTTGTGCACTAAAATGTCCGTTTTTCTATTTAGATATGAGAAGCATTAGATTCCATTTATATTTACTCTTTATAGCTTCCATATCATGAGTGATAATTATTACACCCAATTCGGAGTGATTTCATCTTGAGAGTGTAATCCCGGTGAGAGTTGAGTTAAAATGAACGTCTTGATAGCGTCTTAGGTTATGCAAGCTTTGAAATTGAAGTTTTGTATTTTGGTTGTCCATTCACACACACACTTGAAGATTAATAGGTATGGAACATTCTAATGACTTTGATAGTAGATTAACTGTAATGTGTGTGTTGCATGGCTATGGCATACTAGAGAGTTTCATGAGATTGTTGAGCTTAACCACATTACTAAATGAGAGGAAAAAAATTTCTTGAAAATATTTAAATGAGAACCATTACCAATAACATGAATTTTGTGGGTAAATTCACTGTAAACCCTTACGAGACAACACTCGTCCACTAGGGTGAACCTAGGGGTTTAAAGGTTTGTTGCATACGCTAAATGCAATCGCGATTCCTGCGAAAGTGATTTAGGATTTTTGCTTTCTTTTATTTTTAATTTTTAGAGTTAAATAAACACTGTTGTAGTTCGCTTCATTGCTAGGGACTAGCAACGAGCTAGTTGGGGGGCGTGATTCGAGGTGAAAAGTGCATATTCATAACGTATTACATGGTCTTTTATGCATACTTTTATCTCTAAAGTCCCTATATTTAGGTCCATTCTAATAACAATGTTCTTTTTATTGTGTTAATGCTTAAATATATGTTTTTGCATTGTTTTATAGGTATTAGGATGTAAATCAATGAAGTGGAGCTAAAGAAAAGTGATTCTGGTGGATAGAACAATAGAAGCAGCTGGGAAAACGCCATTTTTCACAATGAAGACTTCAGATTTGGAAGCTTTTCCCAGAGAAATAAAATGTAGATCATTGAGTTACGGTCGCGTGGCCGCAAACGGGAGGTCAATCCGAGGTCCAAGTGAAACGTTATGGCCATTCTCCCATCGGTGCGCAGAGCTGTCAAAATCAGAGAAGTTCAAGCGATTGAGGAGAGTTCAATCGATCGAACCTTCGATCGATCAAACTAAGCTCGATCGATCGAACTTTATATTCACCCAAAAGTTGCGTAAACTCTGTGGGAACCCTATATATAAGTCGTTTTGACGCCAAACGAAGGGAGGACGCTCCAGAACGCAGAAAACAGCAGTTAAGGGTAGTTTTAGGGTTAGATTAGGAGTAGATTAGTTTAGTTTGAGGAAGTTTCTTCACAACCCGGCACAAGAAATTGATTTCAAAGATATCGAAGTAAATGACAATGCTACATTCGTAGAAGGACCTGTGAGAATTCTGGATCATGGAATCAAGAAGCTGAGGAACAAAGAGATTCCACTGGTAAAGGTTCAGTGGAAGCAACATGATGAAGGAGAGGCTTCTTCGGAACTTAAATCGGAGATGCGAGAGAAATTTTTGTTTCTTTTTAGTACTAGTTAGTTCTGATTTTTAGGACGAAATCCTGTAATAGGTGGTAGTAGATGTAGTACCTGTAATTTTACTTTATATGAAATAAAATAGTTTTATGAATTTTCGTATTTGACCGTTTATTATATTATTTTGATGGTGTGACTGTATCAACGTGTCGTAGCATTACTAATTAGACTGTAAGCACTGCATCAATTCAACCGTAATAGGACTTAACTTAATCCTGTACCTGAACCTGATTATTAGAAATAATACACAGTTGTGCGTAAATCTAGATCAACATGTATATCGAGGTCTTTTGCATGCAAACTGAGAACTTGGCACAAAATTGAGGTGGACCCCACCAAGGCCGGCCATATGGAAGCCCATGCAACTCACTCTCCATGTCACTGCTACCATGGACACTTGTCTACTAGCATGACACTTGACCACACATGCGCATGGACACCTAGTATACACTAACCACTATAAAATCATGCATACACTCATGCATCTCATTTCTTTGGCCTACAATCTACACATATAGAGAGAGAGTTATGAGATTTATGAAATCCATGCAGAGTTGTGGAAGAACTAGAAGAAAACCAAAGTGTGTTCACTTCCTACCCATGTATACACTTATACATACACACCTATGTACTTACAAATACTACCACGGGGATAAGAGTTGAAAGGACAAGTTTTAAAAGATCAAGAAGAATCCCAGAAGTAAAGTGATTGGAAAAGGAATTAGATTTCACCATTAACGGTTGAGTTCGAGCTTCATTAAGTTTAAATCCAACACCCAAGCCCAATTCAGGAAATGCTCGAAGCTCAAAAGAAGGAGGAAGGATTGAGGAAATGGTTTGAGAAGCCAAAGTAAAGGATCTGAGTGTTGATATTTGGGTAGTTGTTGATCAACTGACCAAATTAGCCAATTTTACTGATTACAATATGACGTATCCTATCGAGAAGATGAGTCGACTATAGCAGCAGCAGGTTATGCAATTATATAGAGTACCAATATCAATAGTATTAGACAGAGATTCAAGTTTCACCATTGGATTTTGGGAGAGTCTTCAGAAGGCAATGGGAACATCCTTGAAGTTAAGTTTTGCATTTCATACACAGACCAACGGACAAATAGAAAGGACAAACAAAGTAATGGAAAACATGCTCCGAGCATGCGTAATTGATTTTGAAATCTCATAGGAAACTCACTTACCATTGATTGAGTTTTCTTACAACAACAGTCTTCATTCAAGTATAGGAATGGCGCCATTCAAAGCGCTATATGGAAGACCTTGCCAATCACCTTTGTTTTGGACAAAAGTTGGGGATGGTAAACTGTTGGGACCAGAAATAGCACAAAGCAGATATAAGAGCTATACGGACAACCGATGTTGAGATCTACAATTTCAAGTTAGAAATCATCTGTATTTGAAAGTTTTCCCGGTTCGAGGCATTGTAAGGTTTGAACAAAATAGGGGAAAACCATCACCAGAATGCATTAGACCATTTAAAATTCTGGAGATCGTGGGAAAGTCGCCTACAGATTGGCATTACCTCCAAAGATGTCGAGAGTTTAGAATGTATTCTATGTGAGTATGTTGAGGAAGTGTCTTCACAACCCGGCACAAGAAATTGATTTCAAAGATATCTAAGTAAATGATAATGCTACATTCGTAGAAGGACCTGTGAGAATTCTGGATCATGGAATCAAGAAGCTGAGGAACAAAGAGATTCCACTGGTAAAGGTTCAATGGAAGCATCATGATGAAGGAGAGGCTTCTTGGGAACTTGAATCGAGGATGCGAGAAAAATTTTTGTTTCTTTTCAGTACTAGTTAGTTCTAATTTTTAGGACAAAATCCTGTAATAGGTGATAGGAGTTGTAGTACCTGTAATTTTACTCTGTATGAAATAAAATTATTTTATGAATTTTTGTATTTGACCGTTTATTATATTATTTTGATGGTGTGACTGTATCAACGGGCCGTAGTATTACTAATTAGACTGTAAGCACTGCATCAATTCAACCGTAATATGACTTAACTTAGTCTTGTACCCGAACCCGATTATTAGAAATAATACCCAGTTGTGCTTAAATCGAGATCAACATGTATATCGAAGTCTTTTGCACGCAAACCGAGAACTTGGCACAAAATTGAGGTGGTCCCCACCATGGCCGGCCGCATGGCAGCCCATGCAACTCACTCTCCACGTCACTGCCACCTTGGACACTTGTCTACTAGCATGACACTTGTCCACACATGCACATGGACACCTAGCATACACTAAGCACTATGATATCATGCATACACTCATGCATCTCATTTCTTTGGCCTACAATCTACACATATAGAGAGAGACTTATGAGATTTAAGAAATCCATGCAGAGTTGAGGAAGAACTAGAAGAAAACCAAGGTGTGTTCACTTCCCGCCCTTGTATACAATTTTACATACACACCTATGTACTTATAAACACTACCATGGGGATAAGAGTTGAAAGGACAAGTTTTAAAAGATCACGAAGAATCCCAGAAGTAAAGTGATTGGAAGAGGAAGAAGCTTTCACCATTAACGGTTGAGTTCAAGCTTCATTAAGCTTAAATCCAACACCCAATCCCAATTCATAAGCTTTGGTGAGTTTTCTAACTCACTTAGAACCTATATGGTACATGGTAATGGTTAGTAAGTGTTTCGGGGATGTTTTTTCAAGGTTTTTGTGCCATGCAAGTTGATTTTTGAAGTAAAAATCCATAGTATAGCAGTCTTCCAAGAAACTGCTAAAAGGCTGGGAGAAACCGGTTCCTAGGAATGGTTCAAGGAACAAGTTTATAGGGAGGAACCGGTTTCTAGATTCTGTTTTCTGTTGTGTTGATTTCTACGATTTGTTTAGTTGTACCTTGACTTTATCAGTATGAAACCTTGTTATATGTTTTATTTGAATCAGCAAGTTCGTAACTTGGTCTTATTGACAAGTTTATGTATGTGTTTTATGTGTTAAACTTACGTTATGTGCTTTAAACTTGTGAGTGAAGCTTTAGTAGTTGTACTTTGGTTCCAAGATGAATCTAGATAGTATGTGCTTCTCTTTTATCTACATGATACCTTGTTATATGAATCTCAAAGAATGCATGATAGTATTATAGACATACCACCCTAGTTGGTAAGACAAATGTAGTCGCAAATGCTCTGAGCAGGAAACCCCGAAGGTTAATTACCATACTTTTAATCAAGGAATGGAAAGCCTTAGAAGTTTTAATAGAATTTTACATTCAGGCTACAAGACCAGGTGTTGGACGACCTTCTGGATGTCTTATGGTGCAACCAACCCTCGTTCATCAAATACTCGAAGCTCAAAAGAGGGAGGAAGGATTGAGGAAATGGTTTGAGAAGCCAAAGTAAAGGATCTGACTGTTGCTATTTCGGAGTTGTTGACCAATTGACCAAATTAGCCCATTTTACTGATTACAATATGACATATCCTATCTAGAAGATGAGTCGACTATACTTTCAATACATTATGCAATTATATAGAGTACCGATATCAATAGTACTAGACAGAGATTCAAGTTTCACCATTGGATTTGGGGAGAGTCTTCAGAAGGCAATGGGAACATCCTTGAAGTTAAGTTTTGCATTTCACACACAGACCAACGGACAAATAGAAAGGACAAACAAAGTAATGGAAAACATGCTCCGAGCATGCGTAATTGATTTTGAAATCTCGTAGGAAACTCACTTACCATTGATTGAGTTTTCTTACAACAACAGTCTTCATTCAAGTATAGGAATGGCGCCATTCAAAGCGCTATATGGAAGACCTTGCCGATCACCTTTGTTTTGGGCAAAAGTTGGGGATGGTAAACTGTTCAGACCAGAAATAGCACAAAGCAGATATAAGAGCTATACGGACAACCGATGTTGAGATCTACAATTTCAAGTAAGAAATCATGTGTATTTGAAAGTTTTCCTGGTTCGAGGCATTGTAAGGTTTGAACAAAATAGGGGAAAACTATCACCAGAGTACATTAGACCATTTAAAATTCTGGAGATCGTGGGAAAGTCGCCTACAGATTGGCATTACCTCCAAAGATGTCGAGAGTTCATAATGTATTCGATGTGAGTATGTTGAGGAAGTGTCTTCACAACCCGGCACAAGAAATTGATTTCAAAGATATCGAAGTAATGATAATGCTACATTCGTAGAAGGACCTGTGAGAATTCTGGATCATGGAATCAAGAAGCTGAGGAACAAAGAGATTCCACTGGTAAAGGTTCAATGGAAGCATCATGATAAAGGAGTGGCTTCTTGGGAACTTGAATCGAGGATGCGAGAAAAATTTTTGTTTCTTTTCAGTACTAGTTAGTTCTAATTTTTAGGACAAAATCCTGTAATAGGTGATAGGAGATGTAGTACCTGTAATTTTACTCTGTATAAAATAAAATTATTTTATGAATTTTTGTATTTGACCGTTTATTATATTATTTTGATGGTGTGGCTGTATCAACGTGCCGTAGTATTACTAATTAGACTGTAAGCACTACATCAATTCAACCGTAATAGGACTTAACTTAGTCCTGTACCCGAACCCGATTATTAGAAATAATACCCAGTTGTGCTTAAATCGAGATCAATATGTATATCGAGGTCTTTTGCACGCAAACTGAGAACTTGGCACAAAATTGAGGTGGTCCCCACCATGGCCGGCCGCATGGCAGCCCATGCAACTCACTCTCCACGTCACTGCCACCTTGTACACTTGTCTACTAGCATGACACTTGTCGACACATGCACATGGACACCTAGCATACACTAAGCACTATGATATCATGCATACACTCATGCATCTCATTTCTTTGGCCTACAATCTACACATATAGAGAGAGACTTATGAGATTTAAGAAATCCATGCAGAGTTGAGGAAGAACTAGAAGAAAACCAAGGTGTGTTCACTTCCCGCCCTTGTATACAATTATACATACACACCTATGTACTTACAAACACAACCATGGGGATAAGAGTTGAAAGGACAAGTTTTAAAAGATCACGAAGAATCCCTGAAGTAAAGTGATTGGAAGAGGAAGAAGCTTTCACCATTAACGGTTGAGTTCGAGCTTCATTAAGCTCAAATCCAACACCCAATCCCAATTCACAAGCTTTGGTGAGTTTTCTAACTCACTTAGAACCTATATGGTACATGGTAATGGTTAGTAAGTGTTTTGGTGATGTTGTTTCAAGGTTTTTGTGCCATGCAAGTTGATTTTTGAAGTAAAAATCCATAGTATAACAGTCTTCCAAGAAACTGCTAAAAGGCTGGGAGAAACCGGTTCCTAGGAATGGTTCAAGGAACAAGTTTATAGGAAGGAACCGGTTTCTAGATTCTATTTTTTGTTGTGTTGATTTCTACGATTTGTTTAGTTGTACCTTGACTTTATCAGTATGAAACCTTGTTATATGTTTTATTTGAATCAGCAAGTTCGTAACTTTGTCTTATTGACAAGTCTATGTATGTGTTTTATGTGTTAACCTTACGTTATGTGCTTTAAACTTGTGAGTGGAGCTTTAGTAGCTGTACTTTGGTTCCAAGATGAATCTAGAAAGTATGTGCTTTTCTTTTATCTACATGATACCTTGTTATATGAATCTCAAAGAATGCATGATAGTATTATAGACATACCACCCTAGTCGGTAAGACAAATGTAGTCGCAAATGATCTGAGCAGGAAACCCCGAAGGTTAATTACCATACTTTTAATCAAGGAATAGAAAGCCTTAGAAGTTTTAATAGAATTTGACATTCAGGCTACAAGGCCAGGTGTTGGACGACCTTTTGGATGTCTTATGGTGCAACCAACCCTCGTTCATCAAATGCTCGAAGCTCAAAAGAGGGAGGAATGATTGAGGAAATGGTTTGAGAATGTAAAGTAAAGGATCTGACTGTTGCTATTTCAGAGTTGTTGACCAATTGACCAAATTAGCCCATTTTACTGATTGCAATATGACATATCCTATCTAAAAGATGAGTCGACTATACTTGCAATACGTTATGCAATTATATAGAGCACCGATATCAATAGTATTAGACAGAGATTCAAGTTTCACCATTGGATTTGGGAAGAGTCTTCAGAAGGCAATGGGAACATCCTTGAAGTTAAGTTTTGTATTTCATACACAGACCAACGGACAAATAGAAAGGACAAACAAAGTAATGGAAAACATGCTCCGAGCATGCGTAATTGATTTTGAAATCTCGTAGGAAACTCACTTACCATTGATTGAGTTTTCTTACAACAACAGTCTTCATTCAAGTATAGGAATGGCGCCATTCAAAGCGCTATATGGAAGACCTTGCCGATCACCTTTGTTTTGGGCAAAAGTTGGGGATGGTAAACTGTTGGGACTAGAAATAGCACAAAGCAGATATAAGAGCTATACGGACAACCGATGTTGAGATCTACAATTTCAAGTTAGAAATCATGTGTATTTGAAACTTTTCCCGGTTTGAGGCATTGTAAGGTTTGAACAAAATAGGGGAAAACTATTACCAGAATACATTAGACCATTTAAAATTCTGGAGATCGTGGGAAAGTCGCCTACAGATTAGCATTACCTCCAAAGATGTCGAGAGTTCATAATGTATTCTATGTGAGTATGTTGAGGAAGTGTCTTCACAACCCGGCACAAGAAATTGATTTCAAAGATATCGAAGTAAATGATAATGCTACATTCGTAGAAGGACCTGTGAGAATTCTGGATCATGGAATCAAGAAGCTGAGGAACAAAGAGATTCCACTGGTAAAGGTTCAATGGAAGCATCATGATGAAGGAGAGGCTTCTTGGGAACTTGAATCGAGGATGCGAGAAAAGTTTTGTTTCTTTTCAGTACTAATTAGTTCTAATTTTTAGGACAAAATCCTGTAATGAGTAATAGGAGATGTAGTACCTGTAATTTTGCTCTGTATAAAATAAAATTATTTTATGAATTTTTGTATTTGACCGTTTATTATATTATTTTGATGGTGTGACTGTATCAACGTGCCGTAGTATTACTAATTAGACTGTAAGCACTGCATCAATTCAATCGTAATAGGACTTAACTTAGTCCTGCACCCGAACCCGATTATTAGAAATAATACCCAGTTGTGCTTAAATCGAGATCAACATGTATATCGAGGTCTTTTGCACGCAAACCGAGAACTTGGCACAAAATTGAGGTGGTCCCCACCATGGCCGGCCGCATGGCAGCCCATGCAACTCACTCTCCACGTCACAGCCACCTTGTACACTTGTCTACTAGCATGACACTTGTCCACACATGCACATGGACACCTAGCATACACTAAGCACTATGATATCATGCATACACTCATGCATCTCATTTCTTTGGCCTACAATCTACACATATAGAGAGAGACTTATGAGATTTAACAAATCCATGCAGAGTTGAGGAAGAACTAGAAGAAAACCAAGGTGTGTTCACTTCCCGCCCTTGTATACAATTATACATACACACCTATGTACTTACAAACACTACCATGGGGATAAGAGTTGAAAGGACAAGTTTTAAAAGATCACGAAGAATCCCAGAAGTAAAGTGATTGGAAGAGGAAGAAGCTTTCACCATTAACGGTTGAGTTCGAGCTTCATTAAGCTCAAATCCAACACCCAATCCCAATTCACAAGCTTTGGTGAGTTTTCTAACTCACTTAGAACCTATATGGTACATGGTAATGGTTAGTAAGTGTTTTGGTGATGTTGTTTCAAGGTTTTTGTGCCATGCAAGTTGATTTTTGAAGTAAAAATCCATAGTATAACAGTCTTCCAAGAAACTGCTAAAAGGCTGGGAGAAACCGGTTCCTAGGAATGGTTCAAGGAACAAGTTTATAGGAAGGAACCGGTTTCTAGATTCTATTTTTTGTTGTGTTGATTTCTACGATTTGTTTAGTTGTACCTTGACTTTATCAATATGAAACCTTGTTATATGTTTTATTTGAATCAGCAAGTTCGTAACTTTGTCTTATTGACAAGTCTATGTATGTGTTTTATGTGTTAACCTTACGTTATGTGCTTTAAACTTGTGAGTGGAGCTTTAGTAGCTGTACTTTGGTTCCAAGATGAATCTAGAAAGTATGTGCTTTTCTTTTATCTACATGATACCTTGTTATATGAATCTCAAAGAATGCATGATAGTATTATAGACATACCACCCTAGTCGGTAAGACAAATGTAGTCGCAAATGATCTGAGCAGGAAACCCCGAAGGTTAATTACCATACTTTTAATCAAGGAATGGAAAGCCTTAGAAGTTTTAATAGAATTTGACATTCAGGCTACAAGACCAGGTGTTGGACGACCTTTTGGATGTCTTATGGTGCAACCAACCCTCGTTCATCAAATGCTCGAAGCTCAAAAGAGGGAGGAATGATTGAGGAAATGGTTTGAGAATGTAAAGTAAAGGATCTGACTGTTGCTATTTCAGAGTTGTTGACCAATTGACCAAATTAGCCCATTTTACTGATTGCAATATGACATATCCTATCTAAAAGATGAGTCGACTATACTTGCAATACGTTATGCAATTATATAGAGCACCGATATCAATAGTATTAGACAGAGATTCAAGTTTCACCATTGGATTTGGGAAGAGTCTTCAGAAGGCAATGGGAACATCCTTGAAGTTAAGTTTTGTATTTCATACACAGACCAACGGACAAATAGAAAGGACAAACAAAGTAATGGAAAACATGCTCCGAGCATGCGTAATTGATTTTGAAATCTCGTAGGAAACTCACTTACCATTGATTGAGTTTTCTTACAACAACAGTCTTCATTCAAGTATAGGAATGGCGCCATTCAAAGCGCTATATGGAAGACCTTGCCGATCACCTTTGTTTTGGGCAAAAGTTGGGGATGGTAAACTGTTGGGACTAGAAATAGCACAAAGCAGATATAAGAGCTATACGGACAACCGATGTTGAGATCTACAATTTCAAGTTAGAAATCATGTGTATTTGAAACTTTTCCCGGTTTGAGGCATTGTAAGGTTTGAACAAAATAGGGGAAAACTATTACCAGAATACATTAGACCATTTAAAATTCTGGAGATCGTGGGAAAGTCGCCTACAGATTAGCATTACCTCCAAAGATGTCGAGAGTTCATAATGTATTCTATGTGAGTATGTTGAGGAAGTGTCTTCACAACCCGGCACAAGAAATTGATTTCAAAGATATCGAAGTAAATGATAATGCTACATTCGTAGAAGGACCTGTGAGAATTCTGGATCATGGAATCAAGAAGCTGAGGAACAAAGAGATTCCACTGGTAAAGGTTCAATGGAAGCATCATGATGAAGGAGAGGCTTCTTGGGAACTTGAATCGAGGATGCGAGAAAAGTTTTGTTTCTTTTCAGTACTAATTAGTTCTAATTTTTAGGACAAAATCCTGTAATGAGTAATAGGAGATGTAGTACCTGTAATTTTGCTCTGTATAAAATAAAATTATTTTATGAATTTTTGTATTTGACCGTTTATTATATTATTTTGATGGTGTGACTGTATCAACGTGCCGTAGTATTACTAATTAGACTGTAAGCACTGCATCAATTCAATCGTAATAGGACTTAACTTAGTCCTGTACCCGAACCCGATTATTAGAAATAATACCCAGTTGTGCTTAAATCGAGATCAACATGTATATCGAGGTCTTTTGCACGCAAACCGAGAACTTGGCACAAAATTGAGGTGGTCCCCACCATGGTCGGCCGCATGGCAGCCCATGCAACTCACTCTCCACGTCACTGCCACCTTGTACACTTGTCTACTAGCATGACACTTGTCCACACATGCACATGGACACCTAGCATACACTAAGCACTATGATATCATGCATACACTCATGCATCTCATTTCTTTGGCCTACAATCTACACATATAGAGAGAGACTTATGAGATTTAACAAATCCATGCAGAGTTGAGGAAGAACTAGAAGAAAACCAAGGTGTGTTCACTTCCCGCCCTTGTATACAATTATACATACACACCTATGTACTTACAAACACTACCATGGGGATAAGAGTTGAAAGGACAAGTTTTAAAAGATCACGAAGAATCCCAGAAGTAAAGTGATTGGAAGAGGAAGAAGCTTTCACCATTAACGGTTGAGTTCAAGCTTCATTAAGCTCAAATCCAACACCCAATCCCAATTCATAAGCTTTGGTGAGTTTTCTAACTCACTTAGAACCTATATGGTACATGGTAATGGTTAGTAAGTGTTTTGGTGACGTTGTTTCAAGGTTTTTGTGCCATGCAAGTTGATTTTTGAAGTAAAAATCCATAGTATAGCAGTCTTCCAAGAAACTGCTAAAAGGCTGGGAGAAACCGGTTCCTAGGAATGGTTCAAGGAACAAGTTTATAGGGAGGAACCGGTTTCTAGATTCTGTTTTCTGTTGTGTTGATTTCTACGATTTGTTTAGTTGTACCTTGACTTTATCAATATGAAACCTTGTTATATGTTTTATTTGAATCAGCAAGTTCGTAACTTGGTCTTATTGACAAGTCTATGTATGTGTTTTATGTGTTAAACTTACGTTATGTGCTTTAAACTTGTGAGTGGAGCTTTAGTAGTTGTACTTTGGTTCCAAGATGAATCTAGAAAGTATGTGCTTTTCTTTTATCTACATGATACCTTGTTATATGAATCTCAAAGAATGCATGATAGTATTGTAGACATACCACCCTAGTCGGTAAGATAAATGTAGTCGCAAATGCTCTGAGCAGGAAACCCCGAAGGTTAATTACCATACTTTTAATCAAGGAATGTAAAGCCTTAGAAGTTTTAATAGAATTTGACATTCAGGCTACAAGACCAGGTGATGGACGACCTTTTAGATGTCTTATGGTGCAACCAACCCTCGTTCATCAAATGCTCGAAGCTCAAAAGAGGGAGGAAGGATTGAGGAAATGGTTTGAGAAGGCAAAGTAAAGGATCTGACTGTTGCTATTTCGGAGTTGTTGACCAATTGACCAAATTAGCCTATTTTACTGATTACAATATGACATATCCTATCTAGAAGATGAGTCGACTATACTTGCAATACGTTATGCAATTATATAGAGTACCGATATCAATAGTATTAGACAGAGATTCAAGTTTCACCATTGGATTTGGGGAGAGTCTTCAGAAGGCAATGGGAACATCCTTGAAGTTAAGTTTTGCATTTCATACATAGACCAACGAACAATTAGAAAGGACAAACGAAGAAATGGAAAACATGCTCCGACCATGTGTAATTGATTTTGAAATCTCGTAGGAAACTCACTTACCATTGATTGAGTTTGCTTACAACAATAGTCTTCATTCAAGTATAGGAATGGCGCCATTCAAAGCGCTATATGGAAGACCTTGTCGATCACCTTTATTTTGGGAAAAAGTTGGGGATGGTAAACTGTTGGGACCAGAAATATCACAAAGCAGATATAAGAGCTATACGGACTAACGGTGTTGAGATCTACAATTTCAAGTTAGAAATCATGTGTATTTGAAAGTTTTCCCGGTTCGAGGCATTGTAAGGTTTGAACAAAATAGGGGAAAACTATCACCAGAATACATTAGACCATTTAAAATTCTGGAGAGCGTGGGAAAGTCGCCTACAAATTGGTATTACCGCCAAAGATGTCGAGAGTTCATAATGTTTTCTATGTGAGTATGTTGAGGAAGTGTCTTCACAACCCGGCACAAGAAATTGATTTCAAAGATATCGAAGTAAATGACAATGCTACATTCGTAGAAGGACCTATGATAATTCTGGATCATGGAATCAAGAAGCTGAGGAACAAAGAGATTCCACTGGTAAAGTTTAGTGGAAGCATCATGATGAAGGAGAGGCTTCTTGGGAACATAAATCGGCGATGCGAGAGAAATTTTTGTTTCTTTTTAGTACTAGTTAGTTCTGATTTTTAGGACGAAATCCTGTAATAGTTGGTAGGAGATGTAGTACCTATAATTTTACTCTATATGAAATAAAATAGTTTTATGAATTTTCGTATTTAACCGTTTATTATATAATTTTGATGGTGTGAATGTATCAACGTGTCGTATTATTACTAATTAGACTATAAGCAATGCATTAATTTAACTGTAATAGGACTTAACTTAGTCCTGTACCCGAACCCGATTATCAGAAATAATACCCAGTTGTGCATAAATCGAGATCTACATGTATATCGAGGTCTTTTGCATGCAAACCGAGAACTTGGCACAAAATTGAGGTGGACCCCACCATGGCCGGCCACATGGCAGCCCATGCAACTCACTCTCCACGTCACTGTTACCTTGGACACTTGTCTACTAGCATGACACATGTCCACACATGCACATGGATACCTAGCATACACTTAGCACTATAAAATTATTCATACACTCATGCATCTCATTTCTTTGGCCTACAATCTACACATATAGAGAGAGAGTTATGAGATTTAAGAAATCCATGTAGAGTTGAGGAAGAACTAGAAGAAAACCAAAGTGTGTTCACTTCCTGCCCTTGTATACACTTATACATACACACCTATGTACTTACAAACACTACCATGGGGATAAGAGTTAAAAGGAGAAGTTTTAGAAGATCAAGAAGAATCCCAGAAGTAAATTGATTGGAAGAGGAAGAAGCTTTCACCATTAACGGTTGAGTTCAAGCTTCATTAAGCTAAATTCCGACACCCAAGCCCAGTTCATAAGCTTTGGTGAGTTTTCTGACTCACTTAGAACCGATATGGTACTAGGTAATGTTTAGTAAGTGTTTCGGTGATGTTGTTTTAAGGTTTCCATGCCATGCAAGTTGAAATTTGACGTAAAAATCCATTGTATAGTAGTCTACTTGGAAACTACTAAAAGGCATAAGAAACCAAGTTCTTAGGAGAAACTGATTTCTGGGAATGGTCCAAGGAACCATTTTGTGGGAGAGGAACCAATTTCTGGAATCTGTTATCTGTTGTGTTGATTTCTATTCTTTGTTTAGTTGTACCTCGATTTTATCTACATGAAACCTTGTTATATGTTTATTAGAATTTGCATGTTAGTAACTTGGTCTCATTGATAAGTCTATGTATGTGTTTTATGAGTTAAACTTACGTTATGTGCTTTGAACTTATGATAGGAGCTTTAGTAGTTGTACTTTGACTCCACGATAAATCTAGATAGTTTGTTCTTTACTTTTATCTACATAAGACCTTGTTATATGAATCTCAGAGACTGCATGATAGTTTTATAGACGTATTAACTGTTGGGAGTGTGCCCTCAAACCATTAGTTTATGTATGAGACATTGACATTTTAATATATGGATATCAGCTTTACATTTTATTATGTATGTTTCTTTCATGTGATGATTGTTAATACTTAAGTATCATAGTAAGTAATTTGTGGATGTATGAGATATATACAAGTGATATACGAATTACTATTCTTTGATACTTAGAATTTTTCATAGTGGATGAGATTGGATATCTCATTAGGTTTACACTGTACCATGATTAATTACCATTGGATGGAGTGATCAATCTCAATCACTAGAGTGTTGCTCTTAGTTAATATGCTAGTGCATTGAGAGACCTGAGCTTTCCTATTGACACTTAAAGCTGTCGATAGTCGATAGGAACTCATAACTTGTACAAGGTACGTGTTCTCAATCTTGAGTCGCTTATGGACACAAACTATGGATATGGCTACTTTGACTTACCAATCAGTGAGGTCTACAGAAGATCAACACCTGGGTATTTTGGGTATGTCATGTTCATTGGGCTGTGAACATATATTGTAATCCTGATTCAGGTTGACAATAACCGTTTAGCCGACTACCTGAATAGGATTGCGAATGCTGATGGTAGAGGGACATTAGTACACCATACAAGTCTAGACATCGCTTCAGATATGTTCTTTTGCATTGGAGTTCAGTTATCATTTTATAGTGGAGTAAATGTTAACTGACTAGTTGGTTAGTTTGCTGATCAGAGAGTTTGGTCATGGGAATTAACAATTGGTCTGAGCCAACAATTGAGAACTCAGGAGCTCCCACTCTTAGCTCTACTAGGATGCTTGGAAAGACACAAGAGGATTTTATCATGACGAGTTCGATCGATCGAAGAATCTTGATCGATTGAAGTCTTGCCATGTACGATCGATCGAAGCCCCTTCGATCGATTGAACGTAAGGTCGATTCTAGGAATTTATAAATAGGCCAGGTGCATCCAGAAATTAGAGTTTGTCGTTTTATTATGCCAGAAGCTACAGAAACTATTTCAGGGCTTCCCAAACCTTCTATATCCTCTCTATTAGGGTTTCCACCAACCCTAGTCTCTCCTGGAGCATCCATAGGAGTCATAAGTGTGAAGACCATCTAGTGGAGGCTGCTGAAAGTCAGTGATTTCAGAATTATAATTCTTGTCCCCTCTTGTACGCATCTATAGAGTAGCCGAGTAGTAGATCCGGGCTACCAAGAATGTTTTGTAATTTTATCTTTTCGCTACACATTTAAAACAGATTTCAAACCTGTTTTTCCTTCAATTGGTATCAGAGCCACGCTTGTTTGGATGTATAGATGCATTTTGGAACACTAGTTTTGATTTGCATGTTGATTTTAGAACTATTTTTGAAACTTCATCGTCTCAAATCTATTTCTGTAGCAGAATACAAAGTTGTGATTGCGTTGTCTGCATGGTGGGTTCGATCGATCGAAGTATGTTCAATCGATTGAACCTCTTAAATCTTAAGCGATCGAACATGTTTCGATCGATCAAACTCTATTTTGTTCGATCGATTGAATTGTGTTCGATCGATCAAGATCAATTCTCTGTCCAGGTGTTTTGTCCACAGTTTTAAAGGTTTTTAAATTATATGCTTTAATTTTAAATTATTCAATAAATTATTTCAAAACATTCTATGAATCTGAAAGTTCAATCGAATGAACTATGTTCAATCGATTGAACTATGTTCAATCGATTGATGGTTCGATTGATTGAACCTTTATCAATCAATCTAAGTGTGACAGAGAACTAAGATGCTATTTTATGTTCTAAATCAGTATATAAAGAGTTTATGTACTGTGTAAATCAATTAGGGGTTTCAATAGTTATATATATTTGTCATATATGCATGGATGTGCGCACGACTAACCCTTTTGCAGCAAGTTTAGTCCGCTATCTCCCATGGCCCCAAGACCTATTAAATTTTGTATTTAATTGTTTGAGATTGGTGCATATTGTGTTTTAATTATTGGTTTGGTTTTAAGGCATCTGTAAAGGGCGGTGCGATTTCAATCCTACGATTAGGAAAGTCACACCGGTTCCCTAGTCTTTTATTTTGTTGTTGTTTTCTATTTTTAGATAAATTGTAAGCTTCGAAAAAAACATAAAACCAATGTAATAGAATTAGAAAATCCCCGAAGATGGAGGAGCAAGCCATTGCCCATTAAGATGGAGCTAGAGGCGACCAAACCAAGAAGAGGTTCTATGGAGATAGAGCCATGGGAGATAGAGGCATATAAATGCCTTTATTTCATTTTAGTTTTTTGGTTTTTATGCGCTTGTTTGTGATTGGAATATTTAATATGTTGCTACTTCATGGATAATAAAAACTAGATTTCTAAAATAAAAATTCAAAACCATTTTAACTCATTAGTAGACATTGGATGTCGATGGGCAATGAGTAGAAACATTTTTCTAAAAATTGAAATCCCTATTTACTAAATGTAGTTCGAGAGGGTTTTATAAATAATACCCATGATCTTCCATTAATGGTTCTATGTAAGATGAGTAGTGCATTATGTGTCACCTCGCCAGGGGTGATTGTTCCATACGGAGGGTACACTACTCATTGGCTACTAGATGTGAACTTCCTGCGGATAGGATCAATCAGACGTGTTAGAGAGTGACCACCACACGGAGGCACTACTTGAGGCAGTTGTGATTGGATCCTAGTTAATGGTATACACTAGCTACGCTATGGATAAGGGATCCTATACGGGGCATTATTCAGAAACTTAGAGAACAAATAGGTTCGAGAGTCATAACTTGTTTTGCAAGAGTTGCATAGCGGACAAGTCATGATTAATCAAAGGATCGAATATTGACAACCACATGGAGGCTTTATTCTTTTATTTCGATATTCTGGCGACTTTGTTTTAAAATAAGAGTTTTAAGGATTCTTTTATTTCAAGCTGTCAAATTCTGATATCCATATTTATTTTGTTAGCTTTGATTTTTTAGTAAATCATAATGTCTGGATCTGCATTTAGTCCACTTACCACTATACTCACTCAAAAACATTTAACTGGAAATAATTACTCTGAATGGAAATGAAACCTTGACATCGTATTAACTACAGAGGATCACATATATGTCCTCACCACCCCATGCCCTGAAGAACTCGCGACAAATGCTTCGGTAACTGCCAGACGCGAGTTTGATAAGTGGAAGAAGTCGAATGGAATGGCCCGTTGCTACATTTTGGCCTCAATGCCTGGTTTGTTGCAACATCTATTCCAATCAAATAATTCTTCCAGTGACATTATCGAATCCCTAAAAAAGATGTTGTGGGAGCATGGTAGGCCTGCCAGGTAGGTAGCTATGAAGAAGATAATGAGTGCCAAGTTGTCGGAAGGGACTCCAGTCAAAGAACATGTTTT
This sequence comes from Hydrangea macrophylla, assembly GCA_033977485.1. NCBI lineage: Eukaryota > Viridiplantae > Streptophyta > Magnoliopsida > Cornales > Hydrangeaceae > Hydrangea > Hydrangea macrophylla. Next base: position 2,807,572 of record CM066992.1, read on the forward strand.
AAAAATGATTGGTTATTTAAATGAGCTGGAGACCCTAGGTGCCAACATCAATGCACAGACCCAAGTTGATATGATCCTAAATTTGCCATCACCTTTATCCGCTCTATTTAAACTTAACTATAATATGAATCAAATGAATTTTTCAATGAGCGAATTGATGAGTTCTCTTCTAGCAGAAGAAGGGGTGATCAAACCTGAGAGCCACTTTCTGAACGTTAAGAAAGGCTCTTCCTCCTCCCAATAAACATCGAAAGGAAAGAAAGGGAAGAAGAAGGCATGCACTGGTGGTCCAAGTGTTGGACTAGTCCCAAAGATTGCAAAAGCTAAGGGAAATGGTAAGGCCAAAGGGAAGGTGGGTGGCCAAGGCAAAGGAGAGTGTTTCCAATGCGGTGAGAAGGGCTACTGGAAGAGGAATTTTCCATAATTCTTGGGTACAAGGGTTCAAGGTATGATTGAATTACATGTTATTGAAGTAAGTTTTATAACGGATACTTCAAACACTTGGTGCATTGATTCTGGTGCGACTAACCATATCTGTAATTCGTTGTAGGTGTTCAGATCAACCAGGAAATGCAGTGATGGAGAAATCTAGTTGACTCTGGGATCTAGCACAACCATTTTCGCAGTTGTAGTAGGAGTAGTAGCTTTAGAATTTTCAAACAATTATGTTTTGATTTTATCAAATGTACTTTACATCCCTTTAATAAGACGTAATTTAATTTCAGTTTCTAGTTTGTCGAATAATGTTTATTATTTTTACCTTGGAACTGAAGTTGTGATCAAAAGAAATGGTTCTTTTATGTGTTCTGGTGTCAAATCAAATGGTTTATATATAATTACTCTTAATATTTCTAAAGACTCTAACTTGGAACTTAATAACTCAGTGATAACTGTACCATCTAAAAGAAAGGAACCTTCCACTGATCCAACAAGGCTTGGCAAAATGGTAAAAGAAGGGGTCTTAGGCGATTTGGTTCTTGAACCAATGAAAGTCTGCGAGTCTTGTTTAGAGGGTAGGATGACCAAAAGGCCATTTCCAACAAAGGGCAATAGGACCAATGCATTGTTGGAATTAGTTCATACTAATGTGTGTGGACCAATAAATATTAGAGCAAGGGGTGATTATGAGTATTTCATCACATTTACTGATGATCATTCTAGGTATGGATATGTGTACCTAATGTAGCACAAGTCTAAAGCCTTTGAAAAGTTCAAAGAGTTTAGGGCTAAAGTGGAGAAGCAATTGGGCATACATAATAAGGCCATTCGATCTAATTGAGGTGGCGAGTACCTCTCTAATGAATTTATTGATCACCTCGTACAGAATGGGATTCTGTCACAGTTGACTGCACCCGGTACGCCTCAGCAGAGCGGTGTAGCAGAGAGAAGGAATCAGACTCTTTTAGACATGACTAGGTCGATGATGAGTTATTCGGAGTTGCCATTATTCCTTTAGGGTTATGCTTTGGAAACTGCTGCATACATACTAAATCTAGTACAGAGCAAATCTGTTCCCAGGACACAACGGGAGACGTGGGTTGGGAACAAGCCTTCTTTGCAACATCTCCGGATATGGGGGTGTCAGGCACATGTGCTGAAAGGAAGGATGATCAAGTTGGAATCTAGATCAGAAGTGTGTTATTTTGTGGGATACCTAAAGGGTATTTATGGATGATATTTTTATGATCCAAGAGAACAGAAAGTGTTTGTTAGTACAAATGTTATTTTCTTGGAGGATGATTATATCATGAGCCATAAACCTAAGGGGAGGATAGATCTTAGAGAGATAGAAGGAGAGCCCTTAGTCCTACTTGTAGTTAATAACGATGTAAGACAAGAAAGTAGCACTTCTTCACCCATTCTCGCGCAGGCACCTCGTCGTAGTAGGAGGATGGTTAGCCTGCCTGACATATACATGTTCTTAGGAGAGGTTTTTGGAAGCAGTCTCCATAGAATCTGAAGGTAGATCCGAGGCCATGAACTAAACGTTGACGCTTATTCGGATTTCGTTAGCACGTTATGGTGTAAAATAGAATGATGGACGTATAAATGGAAACTTAATGGTTAAAATCGGAAGTTATATAATGAACAAAATTCTCTAATGAGTGACACGCGTGTGGTCTAGGTTATGTGAGAATCAGTTATGCTATGTCAGGAGAAACTTATGCTAAGATTGGGTGTCAAATAGCTACACCAGGCCGCAGAGGTCGGGATGGTGTAAGAAGGATATGGTTGTCAGGATGGTGGCCATGGGAAGCCTAGTATGATGATGTATTAGTGTGGTGAGTCAGGACTTCATGTCAGACTCAGCGTTGTGAGTTAGGACTTCATGTCGAACTTAGTATGGTTGTGATAAGACTTCGTGTCGGACTAGTGTTGAGAGTTGGGATGTCGTGTCAAACTCAGAATGGCTATGTTGAGACATTATGTCAAACTCAGAATGGTTATGTTAGGACTTCGTGTCGGGTTGGTTGGGAAAGGTAGGACCCTGTGTCAAGCTTATTATCAGGTTGAGTTGAACACTTCGGCACTTCGTGATGAAGTAAGGGTTGTGTGAACTATACGACTCTTCGTGACGAAGTGAGGGTTGTGTAAACACTTCAGCTCTCCGTGACAAAGTGAGGGTTGTGTGAACACATCAGCTCTTCGTGACGAAGTGAGGCTTGTGTAAACACTTCGACTCTTCATGCTGAAGTAAAGGTTGTGTGAACACTTTAGTTCTTCCTGACGAAGTGAGGGTTGAGTTGAACACTTCGGTTCTTCGTGACAAAGTGAAAGTTAGTGTAAAGTGAATAGAATTGCTATTGTAGATGTTGTTGCTTAGAGTTGGGTTTCCGAGTCAGCCTCTAGTAGCAAGTTGCTACAGTATCTCTGGGATCTTGAGATTGGTCGTGATTGAGTGTCTATATTCTCTTCGAATGCTTAGTCAGGTACCTTAGTGGTCATAGCTCAATGGCGAGAATGCGAAGATCCTAAAAGACGTATTAAAAGTAGTAAACATATTCTTGTTGTGTCTATCTATATACGTTCCATTTGTGTTAGTTTTCTCACTCGGCTTTCATAAGCTGGCGGCATTGATGTCGCTGGACATTCCCATGGTTAGCTTATCCAGGTGATGAGTACATAGGCTATGATGCTACACAAGAGGAGGACATGGAGGAAGAGTACACCGAAGATGACTATGGTTATGCTAGTTAGAGAGAAGACTAGTAGTTATCTTTTGTAAATGTTTTTTATTGTATTCTCTTCCAGAAGACTTATCATATCTTTTGTATAGTTTTTGTAAGGCCCAAGAGCCATAAGACATTGATGTATCTATAATGATGTAATAGTTAGCTAGTACTATGGTTTTCATTGTAATATGATTATGTAAGCAGATGTTGGTTTTATCCTTTGTTAATTACGTATATTATTATTATTGCTTGGTTATGGACAATTCGGTGATGCAACCAGTCATGTGCCTTAGGGTACAAGATGGAAATTTTAAATTTTTTCCTATTTTGGCTACGACGGGGTGTGACACCTTAGGTTATCAACCCAAGCTTCTAGAGCTCGGTTGGTGTTAGACGACGAATCAACTCTAAAACTGTCGTCATTATTTCAGGCCGAAATTCAAAGCACCCTTAAACGTTTAAGAAAAACTCGAACTTTTAACATCAAACCAATTCCAATGGCCGACTTTGGAAACAATGGACACAAATGGAAATAATAGAAATAACCCTAACGTACCTCAATCTCCTTTGCTAAAAGATTATTTAATTCCTACGGCCTACACGCCACAAGCATGTATTGAATTACCGGAGGTGATAATGTCTCACTTTGAGATAAAGTCATGTATCATCGCACTGCTCCCTTCATTCCATGGTCGTGTTAAAGAGGACCCATATCACCATTTACGAGAATTTCAAGATATTTATGCGACCTTGAAAATAAAAAATGGGGAAAATCCATAATGAACTTTGTGATGCAAGATGGGGAAACGCACTATGATACATGGGAGCAATTTAAAGAAATTTTACACACTTGCACCCATCATCAAATCCTTAAGTGGCAATTGTCAAATCTTCAATGAGGGAGGTCCATAACATAGTCGATGTTGTTTGTGCTGGAACATTTCTTCACAAAAGTGTCGACGAGTCCTGGAAAGTTTTTGAACCATTAAGCAAAAACTCCATGCACCAAGCCGTGTTCGTCTATCCTGAGGGGTGTCTTCCACCTCAACCTAAGCGAGAGGAGCATTTCGAGTTAAGTCATTCAATAGAAATCCAAGAACTATCTAGAAAATGCGACCAACTCATGAGGATGGGCCATATGTCCGGTCCACCTCCTTCCAAAGTATGTGCATTGTGTCCTAAACCTTCTCCTAATATCTTTGCATGTCCTTCTGCTTCTCAATTCCTAGAGTTTGTCGAGCAACACATAACTCTATTCAACAATTCTGACGAAATGCTTACAACCTTCTAGAAATAATTACAATGTCCCATGGAGAAGTCCCTAATTTTGGGTGGCGATCTGAAAATAATGAGGGTACCTATTCCTCCCAAAGACCTCAAATTGAAACTAACTTTCCCAATGCATGGCAACATCGGTTTCAACAATATCAATATACACAACCAAACCCTCCGCCTCCTCTACCTCCATGTAATAGTACATTTGAGGAGAAAGTGTTGGCCTCACTTGAAAGTTTTAGTTATATGATCCAATTAGTACACTCTCACACACAGTCCATCGTAAAGTTGGAGTCCCAAGTGGAACAAATAGCTAATACACTAAACCATTTAATCGAGGGTAAGTTGCCAAGTCAACCTATTCAGAAACCTAAGGGATAATACGAGGTGGGTGGTACAAGTGAGCAAGTGAATGCTATTTCGACTAGGATGACTACACAAGACGAAGAAGTTATAGAGATTCTAAGAGGTGATTTAAAAGATGTGAACATTAATTCCAATCAAGAGAAGGTTGAGGATACGAGTCGAATTAAGAATGAAAATGAACCGGTCTCAAATAATTATGTTTCGAAAATGCCTTTCCCACCAAACATTAAGGAACTGTCACATCTTTCAAAAAAAGGACAAAAAACTAAAGATATACTCGAGGTGTTTAAACAAGTGAAAATAAATGATAGGTACAAAAATATCAGGTCAAAGTCAATCTACGCCACCTCAGCCAGGAGATGCCAAGTTATTGGGAAGGCGCGCTTGATAGATTACCATCTGGGGTCATCCTGCCAAGACCGCCCGATTTGGGCCCACAACCTGGGTATATGGTACGGGTTTGTTACGCGATATGCACAGCCCCTGTGCGTGATATGACTTGTCTTGCAAGATTCCAGACATTTTCCAATCCCAGCTAGAAGACTAAGAAAAAGTTTAACTTATTTCCTAATCCACTTAGGAAATTCCTATGATTTGTGTTGGGCAATTGTAATTAGATTATGTTTCCTAAACAGCCTGGTTGCCTTGTACGGGTCATCCCCATTGAAGGGGATCGAATTCTTTCTCCAGAGAATTTCTATTCCTATACAGTGCACATACTCTCCCCGATCGATCACTGTTAGCTCCTAGCTTGTTGGTTCACCAAAGACCCCCGGTGATGTTTACATTATAGTGCAATTGCTCCAATATACAACATGGATGTAGGTTCCTTCATTAATAGAGTCGAACCACAAATAAATTTCTTGTCTCATTCTTCTTGTTCTTACCCAATTTTTGGAATCATCAGCTTGGCGCCGTCTGTGGGAAACGACCAGCTTTCTCCAAAATAAATATGTGATAGATTAAAATGCTGTCAAAGAAAGGTAAGAAGATAGCTGCTCCGACGGGTCAGGCAGACTTGCAGGCCGGGCAACCGACCTCCTCCATGACTTCGAAGCAGGTCACTGCAGCATTGGCTCAGCTTCTGGAGAACCAGCGCCAAACTTAGAGGCAGATTGAAGCTCTGCTAGCCCGATAGGATAAGTTTCAGCAAATTGAGGTACAGGATGGGAATGGGGAGCACGCTCAAGTGCCAGACCCATCCTGATAAAATGACCATACTACACTGGCCTCCCAGGTAATTGGATAACCCGGGAACGATGAGTGTGGCAGGGATCCCATAAGAACCTGGCAATGTGCCCAGGATAGTCTAAATCACAAGGGCGACGCCTAAGATATCATCAACAAAAGATGCGCTGCCAGAGGGGATGGGAAAGAGTGACAAACCTGGGAATCATCCCAGGACTATCCGATCAAAAGTCGGAATGATCTTAGGAACACGATTAACCGGAGTCATTTCCAAGCCCTATCCCTAAGGATGATGCACTTTGAAGACGAGGCGTCTTCGTTCGACTCAACCTATCGCCGGGACTCAGAATAAGGGATCGATAAGGATGACATCAAGGCCCAAATCGAGGACCTGTAGAAACAAATCAAGAATTTAAGCAGCAAGCCAAGTCATGACCATATCAACACTAAAACTGAGTCGCCCTTCACTGTCTGCAAGTTCATGGGAATGATCGATCGGTCATAACTGGAAACCTAATTGCTGGCCATCAAACAACATAAGGGAGAATCCCTCAAAGATTTTGTCAACCATTTCAACCAAAAAAAGCTTCAAATTCGCAACTTGAACGAGACGGTCTCAATCATAGCCTTCTTTTCAGGGGTTTAGCACACCAAGGTGGCCACAAAATTCTATCATAACCAGTCAGCCACCCTGGATGAACTTTTGGAGAGTGTAGGGAAATACATTGATACGAAAGAATTCCTAAAGTCTAAACGCACCAACTTTGCAGGACACAAATCCTCGAAATCCAAACAGAAGCATGAAGGTCCTGAGAAGGGCTCGGGGAAGAAGCCGAGGTAGGACTAGCAACGAGGTGATCGAGATCAAGCCCCAATTGCTTTCACGCCTCTTTCCTGGCCCATCATGAGGTCATGGCCACTACCAAGGCTCAGAGGTTATTTAAATAACCGGCAAAGCTGAAGAACCTGTCAGAGAAGAGAAATTAGGACAAGTTTTGCCGGTATCACAAAGATCATGGCCACGATATCGAAGATTGCTTCAAACTCAAGATTGTCATCGAAAAATCGAGCAGGGTCATCTCGTCGATTTTGTCACTATAGACAGTCGACCACGGCCGGATACCCGAGCTCCCAAGTAGCCATAACCCCTCAGTGTAGTCAAAGTAATATCCGAAGGAACGTTGGGCATAGGGGACTCACAGTCAGCAAGGATATGGTATGCTCGAGCACCCCAAACAGATGTCTTGCAGGTCCAATCTGCCAACTCCCTGGTGACCAATACACTGACATTCTAATCCGACGATGTGAAGACCTACATTGCCCTAACGATGACCCGTTAGTAGTTATTCTCTTCATAGCCAATTACATGGTTAAAAGTGTATTAGTGGACACGGGCAGTTGCTCGAATATCTTGTTCGCCTCAGCCTTTGATCACTTCGGGATATCAAGGGACCATCTCTAACCAGTGGCAACTCCCCTGGTGGGATTCAACGGCTCAAGCATGCAACTACTCGGAATGATAGAGCTACCAGTCTTGATGGGGACCTACCCATAGCAAGTCTCAGTCATGGTGAACTTCATGGTTGTGGAAGCACTATCCACGTATAACGTCATCCTTGGGAGGCCAACGCTGAACAAAGCTAAGGCAGTTGTGTCGACATACAGCCTGATTGTCAAGTTCCCCACTCCCAATGGTTTGGGAAGCCTAATTGGAGATCAAGCAACTGCCCTGAGCTGTTATGTTAGCTCCCTGTGTAAAGAAGCCATTATGGAAACACTGAATGTGCAGGACATGGATCCAAGGGAAGACAAGGACGGGGTTAGCCCAATCGAAGAGCTCAACTAAGTGACCCTATATCCCATGTTCCTCAACTGGTCTATCAGCATCGGTGCTCTCCTGGAACCAGACCTCAGAGAAAGGCTAATACTGTTCCTGAGAGAAAACCAAGATGTCTTTGCTTGGAGCCATGAAGATATGCCAGGAATTGATCCCCAGGTTATGTCCCACCGATAAACATGGTCCCAGATTCCCGCCCAGTCAAGCAAAAATAAAGGGGTATGGCTCTTGAAAGACAAGAAGTAGTGCGCAAGGAAGTCAGGAAGCTTCTGTAACACCCGTACCCAGGAAAAGGATTAATTAACATGTTTATATGCATTAATTCATGTGATTTGTGAATATAATGGTTAAAGGAAGGCTTTGGACTCGCCCATGGAAAAGTCCCCCATTTGGAAGAACAGGTTTGGAGGTGGGACCCAGTGAAGGGATGGATAAAATAATCTATAGTTTATATGTTAAATGCATTTATATGAATACATAAATATTTGCTTAAGAATGCTTTCATATTATAATGTTATATGTTAGCATTTAGTAGTAGTTTGGATACTCATATATGGGTATAAATGAAATGATTCATAATTAGTACGTGCGATAACAACTTCACAAAATATATGGGACTCACGTTGTGACCCATACGGGACTTAGACAATCACTCATTAGATAATTGGGTAGTTAATGGAATGTTTAGGGGATTTCATAATAAGAACTTGAGAAATTCTGGGGTGTAAACGGAAATAAGGGAAATTTTTGCCAACACATTGCATGTGTTTGCTAGGTGGCTTGTTCATGAGCCTTTTCTCAAAACAATTACATAAAATCAAAGAAGAGAGAGCTCGGAGAGAGACGACGAAATTCCGAGACGTCAACGTCGAAATATCGTCGTTCCATCGCCGTCCGACGTCCAATTCGTGAACCGAACCCGTTTTCAGACTTGTGGAGGTGAGACGATCATTTCTATACCTTTAATTTACGTTTTAGTTGTTGTAATTTTGGTAGCTCATACTACGGTGAGACGTCGTCTACTGAGTTCATGTAGGAATCTCTTTAGAATAGGAATTGATCTTGAATTTTGTGGAATTTTGCATTCTTGGACTGATTTTGGGTAGAATCTATGAGAGGTGAGTTTTCTAACTAAAATTGCTTTTGGGTTTTATGTGTTTAATGCTTCAATGGTGATTAGTGTTGATCATTCATGTCTATAAACCATGGAAATACTAGATTGTGAAATTGCATGTTAATTACATGAAAATCTTTGTGCTTATATGTTATGCGCTCATATGATTATGTGGTATTCAATGAGCATCGGGAAAATGATTCATTGTTGGGAGTAATAAGGGTGGTGAAGAGGAAGAATTTGATAAATACGAAAGTCTAAGGAATGGAAGTGACCACGGGACCAGGAGAGGTCTTCAAGTCTGAATGAATCATTGAACCGGTGATTCGGCGATTACGTATATGAGATATATGTGTAATTCTAGCGTTGCACATGTTAAATATTCAATCATGTCGATCGAAATCTCGATCGCTTGAACATCTTCGATCGCTCGAACTCTGTATTATAGCTTGAAATTGTCTTGTTTGTTATCCAGCATTCGCTTTGTCCTGTTATTCATTTTTTCTCATAGCAAAACAATAATCTGCACAAATAATAGCTAAAATAATACAACTTATCATAGATTAATCATATTGTTTAGAAGTTGGCATTGTAACACCAAGTGCAGATATGACAAGGAGTTGTGAACTAAATCAGTGTATTTTCTTTTTTAGTGCAGTTGTATTTTACAAATACCCCCGCTTGTCAACTTCGATTGATCAAACCAGCTTCGAGCGATCAAACCCGCCAAGAATTCAATCGATCGAGACACCTTCAATTGATCGAATCCACCGTGACAAGATACTTATATGCCTTTCCAAGCATCCTAGCGGAGCTAAGAGTGGGACCTACTAGGCTCTTTATTGTTGGCTCAGACCAATTGTTAATTCCCATCACCAAACTCTTTGATCAGCAAACTAACCAACTGATCAGTTAACATTTACTCCACTATAAAACGATAACTGAACTTCAACGCAAAAGAACATATCCAAAGTGATAACTAGACTTGTATGGTGTACTAATGTCCCTCTACCTTCAGCATTTGTAATCATATTCAGGTAGTCGAATAACTATTACTGTCAACCTGAATCATGATTACTTCTTATATTCCTTGAGTCTCATTCACATCTCATGATTACCAAACATGTTGATAAATACTTATCAACAAGACTGCAGTTCTCAGTAATCAACTTGGAGACATTATCAAGGGAATGCTTACTCTAAATCAGAGGGTAGTTTCTATCTTGACAATATATGTTCACAACCCTGTGAACATGACATACCCAAGATACCCAGGTGTTGATCTTTTATAGAACTCACTGATTGGTAAGTCAAAGCAGTCATATCCATAGTTTGTCTCCATAATCGTCTCAAGATTGAGAACACGTATCTTATACAAGTTATGAGTTCCTATTGATTGTTGACAGTCTTGAGTGTCAATAGGAAAGCTCAGGTCCGTCAATGCACTATTAGCACTAGCATATTAACTAAAAGTTACACTCTAGTGATTGAGATTAATCACTCAATCCAATGGTAGTTAATCATGCTACAGTGTAAACCTGATGAGATATCTTGTCTCATCATCCACTATGACAAGCTCTAAGTATCAAAGAATAAAAATTCGTATCTCACTTGAATGTATCTCATACACACACGAATTAGTCACTATGATACTTAAGGATTAACAATCATCTCATGAAAGAAACATAGACAATGAAATGTAAAGCTGATATCCATATATGAAAATGTTAATGTCTCATACATAAAGTAATGGTTTGAGGGTACAAACCCAAACTCCCACTTGCACTGACAACCATACAGGATTACATCTGAGACCTAGACTATCTAAATGATGATCAAAGACCTTCTGTAACAAGGCCTTTGTAAACGGATTTGCAAGATTGTCAGAGGTGGCAATCTTGCTGACAATCACATCTCCACTTTGAACATTATCTCGGATTAGATGATATTTGCGCTCTTTGTGCTTTCCCTTTTCATAGTTCCTTGGCTCCGTGGACTAAACCACTACCCCACTATTATCACAATAAAGTATAATAGGTGACAGTAATGCTGGTAACACCTCGAGCTCCATAAGGAACTTTTTGAGCCAAACAGCTTCCTTTAAGGCTTCACAAGCAACTACATACTCTGCTTCCGTAGTTGAGTCTGCAATGCATTTCTGCTTAATGCTCCTCCAACTGACTGCAGCACCTCCCAAGGTAAAGAGATGCCCGAACGTTGACTTGCTCGAATCTTTATCAGACACAAAGTCCGAGTCAGTGTATCCCACTGGAATTAACTCATTACCACCATACATAAGCATGTAATCTTTAATCCTTCTCAAGTACTTAAGAATGTGCTTAATGGTTGTCCAGTGTTCTGGACCTAGATTCGATATTTATCTACTAACGATGCCAACGGAAAAGTAGATATCTGGTCTAGTACATAACATCGCATCCATAAGACTTCCCACTCCCAGTGCATGGAGAACGCTAAACCATGCCTGAAAGGTAACAAACCTTTCTTCGAATTATCCATTGAAAACCTAGTTAGCACCTTATCGATATAACCAGCTTGAGATAATCCCATTATCGTTCGCTTACAATCCAGAAAGAGCTTTATTCCAAGAATATAACTAGCCTCTCCTAGATCCTTCATATCGAAAGTACTAGCTAGCCAAACCTTAACCGTTGACAATGCCACTACGTCATTCCCAATGAGTAGAATGTCGTCAAGGTAGAGCACAAGAAAAGCAACCACTTTTCCTTCACACTTCTTGTACACACAAGGTTCATCCAAATTCTGTATGAAACCAAACAATTTGACCGCTTGGTCAAAACGTATGTTCCAACTCTTGGATGCCTACTTAAGCCCATAATTGGACTTTTGCAACTTGCATATCAAGTTATCTTTCTGACCAGCTACGAACCCTTCTGGTTGCTGCATTTAGATGTCCTCCTCAAGATTGCCATTCAAGAATGCACTCTTAACATCCATCTGCCAGATTTCATAATCTAGGCAAGCAGCAATGGATAAGAGTTTTCTGATGGACTTGAGCATGGCTGCCGGTGAGAAGGTTTCCTCATATTCAATGCCCTCCCTCTGAGTATAACCTTTCGCTACAAGCCTGGCCTTAAAGGTCTCAACCTTTCCATCATATCCTCTTTTCCTCTTGTAGACCCACTTGCAGCCAATTTAATATTGGCTGGAAGTTCTACAAGATCCCAAACCTGATTAGAATCCATAGAATCCTATTCAGCCATAATAGCTTTAACCCAACGAGCTGAGTCAAAATCAGTCATTGCCTCTTCGTATATGGTAGGATCAGATTCAGATTCTATAGAGACATCTTCAAAAACGTCTCCAAAGAACATGTATCTATCAGGCTGGCTGATAATCCTCCTACTACGACGAGGTACCGGTGCAGAAATGGGTGAAGAAGTGGTATTTTCTTGATTTACATCGTTAGAAATTACGGGTTGGACTGAGGGCTCTCCTTCTATCTCTCTAAGATCTATCCTTCCATTAGATTTTTGGTTCATGATATAATCATCCTCCAAGAAAATAGCATTTGTACTAACAAACACTTTCTGTTCTCTTGGATCATAAAAATACCATCCATAAGTATCCTTTGGATACCCTATGAAATAACATACTTTTGATCTAGAATCCAACTTGCTCATCTTTCCTTTCAGCACATGTGCCGGACACCCCCATATCTGGAGATGTTGAAAAGAAGGCTTGTGTCCAACCCACATCTCTCGTGGTGTCCTGGGAACAAATTTTCTTGGTACTAGATTTAGTGTGTACGCTGCGGTTTCCAAAGCATAACCCCAAAGGAATAAAGGCAACTCTGAATAACTCATAATTGACCTAATCATGTCTAAAAGAGTCCGATTCTTTCTCTTCGCTACACCATTTTGCAGAGGCGTGCCAGGTGAAGTTAACTGTAACAGAATCCCATTCTGTATGAGGTGATCAATAAACTCATTAGAGAGGTACTCGCCACCTCGATCAGATCGAATGGCCTTGATATATGTTCCTAATTGCTTCTCCACTTTAGCCCTAAACTCTTTGAACTTTTCAAAGGCTTCAGACTTGTGCTGCATTAGGTACACATAACCATACCTAGAGTGTTCATCAAGAAATGCTATGAAATACTCATAACCACCCCGTGCTCTAATATTTATTGGTCCACACACATCAGTATGAACTAATTCCAACAATGCATTGGTCATATTGCCCTTTGTTGGAAAGGGCCTTTTGGTTATCTTACCCTCTAAACAAGACTCGTAGACTTCTATTAGTTCGAGAACCAAATTGCCTAAGACCTCTTCTTTGACTAATCTTCCAATCCTATTCAGATTGATATGGCCAAGCCTCATATACCAAAGCCTTATTGGATTAGTGGAAGGTTCCATTCTTTTAGATGGTACAGTTACCACTGAGTTATTAAGTTCCATACAAGAATCTTTAGAAATATTGGGAGTAATCATATATAAACCATTTGATTTAACACCAAAACAAATAAAAGAACCATTTCTTTTAATCACAACTTCAGTTCCAAAATGAAAAGAATAACCACTATTCGATAAATTTGAAACTAAAATTAAATTACGTCTCATTGAAGGGATGTAAAGTACATCTGATAAAATCAAAACTTTATTGTCTAAAAATTCTAAAGCTGCAACTCCTATGGTAACCGCAGATACGGTTGCGGTAGAACCTAGAGTAAGTACGATTTCCCCATCACTGTACCTCTTGGTTGATCTGAACACCTATAATGAATTACAGATATGGTTAGTCACACTAGAATCAATGCACCAAGTGTTTGAAGTATCCGTTATAAAACTTACTTCAATCACATGTGATTCAATCATACCTTGAACTCTTGTAGCTAAGAATTCTGGACAGTTCCTCTTCCAATGACCCTTCTTACCGCATTAGAAACACTTTCCTTTGCCTTGGCCACCCACCTTCCTTTTCCCTTACCTTTTTCCCTTAGATTTTCCAATCTTAGGGACAGATCCAACACTTGGACCACTAGTGCCAACCTTCTTCTTCACTTTCTTTCATTTCGGTGTAGATCAGGAGGAAGAAGAACTTTTTTCATCATTCAAAACGTTGCCCCCAGGTTTGATCACCCCTTCTGCTGCCAGTACTGAACTCATTAATTTGCTCATTGAAAAATCCATTTTATTCATATTATAGTTTAGTTTAAATTAAGCGAAAGATGGTGACAGCGTAATCAAGATCATATCAACTTGGGTCTGTGCGTCAATGTTGGCACCTAAGGTCTCCAGCTTGTTCAAATAACCAATCATTTTTAAAACATGTTCTTTGACTGGAGTCCCCTCCAACATCTTAGCACTCATTATCTTCTGCATAGCTACCTGTCTAGCAGGCCTGCCACGCTTCCCAAACATCTTTTTTAGGGATTCGATAATGTCACTGGAAGAATTGTTCGACTGGAATTGGTGTTGCAACACACCAGCCATTAAGGCCAGAATGTAACAACGGGCCATTCCATTCGATTTCTTCTAATATTTCGAACTCGTGTCTGGTAGCTATCGAAGCATTTACCACAGGTTCTTTAGGGCATGGGGTGGTGAGGACATATATGTGATCCTCCACAGTTAAAACGACGTTAAGGTTTCATTTCCATTCTTTGTAGTTCTTTCCAGTTAACTTGTGTAGTTTTTTCCAATTAACTTGTTTTGAGTGAGTATGGTGGCAAGTGGACTAAATGTAGATCCAGACATTATGATTTACTGTAAAAATCAAAAGACAAAATAAATATGGATATCAGATTTTGACAGTTTGAAATAAAAGAATCCTTAAAACTCTTATTTAAAAACAAAGTCCCTGGAATATCCAAATGAAAGAACAAAGCCTTCGTGTGGTGGTCAATGTTCAATCTTTCGATTTATCATGACTTATCCACTATGCAACTCTTGCAAAACAGGTTATGACTACCGAACCTTTTTTATCTCTAAGTTTCTGAATAAGGCCCCGCGTGAGATCCCTTATTCATAGCTTAGCTAGTGTATAACATTAACTAGAGTCCAATCACAACCGCCTCAAGTAGCGCCTCCATATGGTGGTCACCCTCTAACACTTTTGATTGATCGTATCCATAGGAAGTTCATATCTAGTAACCAATGAGTAGTGTACCCTCCGTGTGGAATGATCACCCCTGGCAAGGTGACACAGAATGCACTACTCATCTTACAATGAACTATTAATGGAAGATCGTGGGTGTTATAAATAAGACCCTCTCCCACTAGATTTAGTAAATTAAGGATTTTACTTTTGGAAAAAGTTTATTTCTACACATTACCCATAAACATCCAATGTTTACTGATGCGTTGAAATAGTTTTTGAATTTTATGTTAGAAAACTTGTTTTACGTGCATGCAAGCAGTAACAATATAATGAAATGTCAATCATAAACCAAGCACATAAAACAAAAAACTAAAATGAAATAAAGACATTCAAACGATGTCTCTATCTCCCATGGCTCTATCTCTATAGAACCTGCTTCTTGGTTTGATCTCCTCTAGCTCCATCTTCATGGACAACGGCTTGCTTCTCCATCTTCATGGATCTTCTAATTCTATTACATTGGTCCTATGCTTCTTTCGAAGCTTACAATTTATGTAGAAATAGAAATTACAATAATAAAATAATAAAAAAGGCTAGGAAAACTGGTACGACTTTCCTATTCATAGGATTGAAGTCGCAGCGCCCTTTGCACATGCCTTAAAACCAAACCAATAATCAAAACAACAAACACCAATCTCAAACATTCAAATACAAAATTTAAAAGTACTTGGTGCCATGGGAGATAGCGGACTAATCTTGCTGCAAAAGGGTTAGTCGTATGCACATCCACGCATATATGACAAATATATAATCCATTGGAACCCTTAATTGATTTACACAGTACATAAACTCTTTACGCACTTATTTAGAACATTAAAACAGCATCTAACTTCTCTGACACACTTCGATCGATTGAAGACCGTTCGATCGCTCGAACCTTCGATCGATTGAATATTGTTCAATCGATTGAAATATCAGTTTCACAGAATAATTTGAGAAAATTTCATAATATTTAAAAATTAAAATGTATAATTTAAAAAAAATGCTTTTGAATCTGTGAAAAGAACACCAGGACAGAAAATCATTCTCGATCGATCGAACAGAACTAAAGTTCGATCGATCAAAACTAGTTCGATTACTTGAGATCGGACAAGTTCAATCGATCGAACATACTTTGATCGATCGAACCCATCTTACAACTATTGCAATCACAAATTTGTATTCTACTGCGATAACACTGCAAAAATAGATCTGTGACGATGCAATTTTGAAAACAGTTCTAAAATCAACATGCAAATCAAAACTAGTGTTCCAAAACGTATCTATAGATCTAAACAAGCTAGACTATGATACCAATTGAAGGAAAAATAGGATTAAAATTATTTTTAAAAATGTAGCGGAAAGATTAGTTTCAAAACCTTATTGGTAGCCCAGGATCTACTACTCATCAATTCCATTGATGCATAAACTAAAGGAAAGAAGAAATATACCTCATGTTTTGAACTCAATTCGGAAATCTTCAACCTGGGTGATGCAGCAGCCTCCACTAGGTTGTCTTCAACCTTATGACTCATGTAGATGCTTCCCGGGGAGACTAGAGATGGTAGGATCTCTAATAAGGAGGATAGGAAGGTTTGGGAAGCTCTAAATAGGTTCTGCAGCTTTCGTATAGGAAAAATGACGATTTCTTTTTTCTGGATGCAGCTGCCCTATTTATGATTCCCAAAATTGACCTAATGTTCGAACGATCAAAGTGGCTTTGATCGATCGAACCCACCTTGACAAGATCCTCATGTGCCTTTCCAAGCATCCTAGCAGAGCTAAGAGTGGGACATCCTAGGCTCTTTATTGTTGGCTCAGACCAGTTGTTAATTCCCATGACCAAACTCTTTGATCAGCAAACTAACCAACTGATTAGTTAACGTTTACTCCATTGTAAAATGATAACTAAACTCCAACACAAAAGAACATATCCTAAGCGATAACTAGACTTGTATGGTGTACTAATATCCCTCTATTGTCAGCATTTGTAATCATATTCCGGTAGTCGGACAAACGATTACTACCAACGTGAATCATGATTACTTCTTGTATTCCTTGAGTCTCATTCACCTCTCATGATTACCAAACATGTTGATAACTACTTATCAAAAAGACTACAGTTCTCAGTAATCAACTTGGTGACATTCTCAAGGGAATTCTTACTCTAAATCAGAGGGTAGATTCTATCTTTACAATATATGTTCACAACCCATGAACATGATATACTCAAGATAACCAGGTGTTGATCTTTTATAGACCTCACTGATTGGTAAGTCAAAGTAGCCATACCCACAGTTTGTGTCCATAATTGTCTCAAGACTGAGAACACGTACCTTATACAAGTTATGAGTTCCTATCGACTACTTACAGTCTTGAGTATCAAAAGGAAAGCTCAGGTCCATCAATGAACTATAAGCACTAGCATATTAACTAAAAGTTACACTCTCGTGATTGAGAGTAATCCCTCCATCCAATGGTAGTTAATCATGTTACAGTGTAAACCTGATGAGATATCCAGTCTTATCATCCACTATGACAAGCTCTAAGTATCAAAGAATAATAATTCGTATCTCACTTATATGTATCTCATACATACACAAATTACATACTATGATACTTAAGGATTAACAATCATCTCATGAAAGAAACATACACAATGAAATGTAAAGCTGATATCCATATATTAAAATGTCAATGTCTCACACATAAAGTAATGGTTTGAGGGCACAAATCCAACACCTCTTCTCCTTCTTGGGCCAACATACACTCCATCAAATATTTGGACACAGAAAGGAATAGCAACAAAGGCCTTCCAAGCAAGGGTGGTGATAGGACAAGTGGGTTTTGGAGATAGGTTTTGATTTTATCGAAGGCTTGTTGGCATAGGGTATCCCAATCAAACTTCTCTCCTTTTCTGAGCAACTTAAATAGTGAGTCACATGTCAAGGTGAGCTTCAAGATGAAACAGCTGATGAACTATATTATACCAAGGAATCCCCTCAACTCTTTCTCATTCTTCAACGGTTGCATTTCAACTATGGCTTTTATTTTGGTTGGGTCCACTTCTATTCCCCTCTCGATGATAAGGAATCCTAATAACTTCCCAGTGGTGACTCCAAAAAAATGCACTTCTACGGGTTCAGCCTCATTCTGAATTCTCTCAATCTTTCAAAGAACTTTCTTAATGGCTCCAAGTGTCCTCTCCTCTCCTTAGATTTCACAATCATATCATCCATATACACATCTACCTCCTCATGGATCATGTCATGCAGTAATGTAGTAGCGGCCCGCTGGTACGTTGCCCCTGCATTCTTGAGCCCAAACGGCATTACCCTATAGCAATAAGTTCCCCAAGGTGTGATGAAAGTAGTCTTTTCCCTATCCACGGGTGCCATGAGAATTTGGTTATAACCTGAGAATCCATCCATAAAAGACAAGAGTTCATGCCCTGCAATGTTATTGACTAGCACATCGATATAAGGTAAAGGGAAATCATCTTTAGGGCTTGCTTTGTTCAAATCTCAAAAATCAACACATACCCTAACACGACCATCCTTTTTCAGGACTGGCACAATGTTGGTAATACACTCCAGATACTCGGTGACCATCAAGAATCCAGCCCTCAATTGCTTTTTAACTTCCTCTTTTAATTTAATTGCCCATTCAGGCCTCATCTGCCTCAATTTTTGATTTATTGGTTTTGAGTTAGGAAGAGGGGATATGATGTTGGACTATCTCTGGATCAATACCTGGCATATCACTATAAGACCATGCAAAAACATCTTTGAATTCATTTAATAGATTGGTTAATTCTTTGCTTTCTTCATTGATATGTGTAGAGCCAATAAAAACATTTTAAGGATTATCTTTATTTCCCAGATTAATTGTTAGAGTGTCCTTAATGATTTTTCATGCAGATTCCTTTTCTTTTCAATTAATTTTTGCAATTCTCTTGGTATTTCATGATCATCACATTCATCACATTCATTAAATTCATTAAGCACATTCGAGTAGGAAGAACTAGTCATAGTTTCATTGATTTTGTTTAGAGTGATTACAACAGACATAGCAATAGTAAGATGCCTCATTCGGGCCATTACAGACTCCTAGAAGGGGGGATACTTATCACTAGACTCAAACACCCACTCTTTGTTGACTCCTTTCTTGAGTTCGACATTGTGGCAGCCTTGCAGGTTCCCTGTTTCTATCTCGATTCCCTCCTCACCTTTTGGCCCTTTTGCTTTGTCTTCATCTTCCCCTTTGCCCTTCCCCAACTCATCTTCCACCATATCTTCAGCGTACTCTTCCTCAACTTCAACTTTTATGACCCTTTCTTGGCCTGTTCCCTCAATTTTTATGCTTTCTTTGCCTAACAGATTCTGTATAATAGGTCCCTCTAGTACACCGATCCAATCTTTGACAGTGGCAGATTTCACGGGGACTTGTAAATACAGGTCTTCATACTTGGATAATTCATGGGGGAAGAAGATCTCAAACCTTGGCTTCAAGCATTTGCCTTTTTAATCTACCCATGGTTCGGGGAAGCCACAAAAGGGGAAATCTTCTCCTTCTTTCACAAAGTACCCATTGAGCATTTTCTAGTAAGGGACCATCGTTGCATCGGCTGCTTTCTTCTTCTCTCTCAATTTCTTCTCTGACAGCTGATAACCCAGATCATGAGTGTGAGTCTGGGTAGGGATTTTTGAAAATTCTGACAGGCTTTGATGATTCATTCCTAGTCCCATACCCGGGAAGAAACCCATTTTCTTCATAATCCCGGCGACTAACAGGTTCACATATTGATCAAAATAGAGCAGTAGGAACTCCCTCGACTTCTCTTCTTCGATCATGTGATGAATTCAAACCCTCCCAGACTTGTCTGCTCCTTCTGTAACTATACCTCTAGGACTAGCGCGCTTGACGAAGCTTTAGACAGGTAAACGTAACTATCCCCAAGGATATCGCAGACCTTGTTTTTCCAAACACACTTGACCTTTTGATGAATCGTTGATGGTATGGCACCTAGACTGTCCAACCATGGCCTTCCCAGTAGCAGATTGAAGGAAGCGGGGATGTCAATGATTTAGAATTTGGCTTCTTTTTCTATAGGCCCGACGGTGAGATTGAGGAAGATTATTCCAATGACTGTTCTTTGGGTGTTGTCATACGTCCTTACTTTATGCTCAGACGGGATAAAACTTGACTCGTCCAGACCCATTTGCTTGGTTGTTCAGAATGGACATACATTTAAAGTAGATCCATTGTCAACAAGGCACGTGGGTACAGTATTCCCCAAGCATTCAACCATGACGTACAACAGCTTATTGTGAATGGGCCCTTTAGGTTATAGATCATCTGAGGAGAAGGTGATAGCCAGGGTCAGAATTTTGCCAATCATTCCTACGAGGTCCTCCAGTGCTGTGTCGATGGACACATCAGACTAGTTCAAAGCATCCAAGACTGCCTGCGTATGGCATTTTGAAGCGATCAACAAACCCCAGATGGTGATCGTAGCCTGAGTCTTCTTTATTTGCTTCAGAACCCTATCTTCCTCTTTTTCATCATTCATCTTTCCTTTCCCTTTGTCTAATTCCTTCCCCAGGTGATCCTCTTCTAGTTCGTGTGGTTTAAAGTGCATGCCTGACCGAGTTAGATGACTAACTTCTTCCTTCCACAGATTATCGATATCGAAAACGGCTTTCAAATTCTCTTTCTCTATTTCTGTCTCTTTATCGCTCTTATACCACAGGTCATCTTCTACCTGATCCACATTAGCGTTGTTAGTTTCTTGAACCCACTAACCTATGTCCTCTCCACATCTTTTCCATTGACTTCCTAGAATACAAATTATCAAATCTTTTGGTAGTTGGTAAGGCTTCCTTGGTGTCCCGACCACAGTAATTAGCCTAGACGGATCGAAGGTTGTAGATCGGGAGAGAACAAATCCTAATTACATGCCTTAATTCACATTTATTAGCATATTTTATCCTATTTTTATGTATTTTTATTTCATTTTCTATTTTAGAGCAGGTTTTGGAAGAAAACACTAATCCAAGCTAAATAAGGAGAAAAAACAAGCTGAAAGAAGCTGAAAAAGGCACCTCACAGGCACGGCCCGCTTCTGCGGAAGTCCAGAAATTGCTCATGCGACCTCCCAGAATCTCGATCTTACATCCCACTCGCGCGATCCGTACGAAAAATATAAAACACTGTAGACACTCTAATTTTGACCAAACGTCGAATTTAGGAGAGTGTCACCTCCAAGTCAGATGATGATTATGACCGAAAGATTTGAAGTATTCAAAGCTCTTCAAAAAGTTCTCCAATCGAGATAAAATTTTCACAGGAAAAGATAAATACCGGGTATTCAGGAGAATTCAGGAGTGAAAACATCACGTTTGGCAAAGATCCCTGAAAATAAGTTTTTTAGAAGAAAAAGGAGAAAAGAAAAGACCTAAAAGGGGAAGTTTAACAGAAACTGGCACACGGCAGTTTTTACGGCACTTAATGAGTGCCGTCCGGCACTCACAGAATGCCGGACCGGCTCTCACTGAATACCGCCAACATTTTCTGACTGCCGTTTGCTTTTAAAGTCAGTATTTTGTGGTACAATATATACATGTATGCGGATAAAACAAAAAAACTGATAAAGTAAGGCTGACATAAACGCGGCAATCAATAATTTGGCGCGGCTCTCAGTAAGTGCCGCGCGACAGTCATGGAATGCCGCCGCGGCTTTCACTAAGTGCCATTCCGGCATTCCCAGAGTGCCGCGGAAAACTTCCTGACTGCCGTTAGCTCCAGCAGTCTGCTTTTTTCAGAAAGTACGCATTGTACCACCAAATGCTGTATTTATAGCTATATTTTACTTCGATTTCACTAAAATTGCCT
The DNA here is from genome assembly GCA_033977485.1 of Hydrangea macrophylla. Lineage (NCBI taxonomy): Eukaryota > Viridiplantae > Streptophyta > Magnoliopsida > Cornales > Hydrangeaceae > Hydrangea > Hydrangea macrophylla. Next base: position 2,829,542 of record CM066992.1, read on the forward strand.
AGGTATTTTTGTCTATATAAGAAGAGGTATCTTCATTGAAAAAGGAGACCAAGAGAAAAGAGAATATTGGGGGGAATTTGAGAGAATTTAGGGGAACTTTTGAGAGAAGAATATTTGGGTAGAAGGGAGAACATTGGGAGAAGAACTTGAAGAAGAACTTGGAAGATCTTCAAAATATAGAGCTTGAGGATAGTCTTGGAGGTGACTCTCTAATCTTAGTTGTGTTTTCTTCCTTTTGAGCCTCTAATCTTCAAGTCACTTAGTTTTTCTTGATTAAGTTTTAGAGTTTTGTTAGTAAACTTGGAAGTCCTTGCTTCCTAGTTCTTTGATTCTTCTTTTATTTTTCTTGTTTATGTTTTTCTTTTCAGATTCTTGGAGATCTTCAATATCTCTCTTGAAAGCTCTTGAGTTTGATATTTTGAATCTCATGTAAGCTTATGCTTCACATGGGAGTCAAAGTTTGATCATCCCTTCATTTTATAAGCAAATAGATGGATCCAAATCCATACTTATGACTTAGGTCCTCTAGCTTGATGTTTCATAGAATCCTCTCTATATTCCTTTGAGACTCATGAGTATTAGTCATGTTTTGATCTCCAATGACCCTCAATGGAAAGGAGAATTAGGTTTAGGATAAGTCAATACCCATGGCTTTGTTGATAGATGTAACAAAATGGTGATAAGCCCAATAGTGGAGCATTTAGTTCACAAACTGTTTTTGATCATAGATTTTTAGTTAATAATCTAACCGTTGAAATTAAGTGAAACCAACGAGAAAGTGTCTATAACTCAAAGTTCTACCACTGCAATTTTTGTTTTAAGGAAATTTTATGTTTAAAGTGGTTTGGTCATGAGTTTTGTGAAGTCATTACAATCTGTCCAGAGTTTCAGAACAGTAACACTCTTTTGAAATAAGCAAATCAGAACTTTAATCAAGCTTTCTTGATCCAAAATAAATTTTTATAGGTAGTTTAATGTGTTAGGAAGCTACCCTAAACAGACCAAAGCATTTCTGATTTTTTTACTATGGTTAAAAAATCAAACAAAATCTCTGGACAGAGAGTTGTACATCTCTGAGTGATGTCTGGTTTTTATCCTTTTCCTAGAGATCTAACCATTGAAACTTCGATTATCTTTCTGATTTGGAAACTAGACACACTGAGGCATCTTGTGTCCAAAATTCACCGACATCAAACCATGGGAAGTATGCTTTTTATGTCTTTTACTTTCTGGTCTGCTCTCTGTAATTTTCAGAATTTTATGACATATTTGACCAACTTTGTAAATAATGGTCCAAATGACTTTTCTATGACCTAGGACTCAAACCATGTTTTAATAATGATTAGTTAAGCTTGAATTCAAAATTTAAGTGATCTAAATCACTGAGTATTTCATAATTTATTCTTGTTCATGTACATATTCATCCATGTGGCTTGATGCTTGTAATTAGGACTTGTTTGCTTTAGATTTAATTACATTTTATAGATTTAAGCTAGAAGTCTAGGATTGTTATTTAAGATCCAACTTTATATTTTGTGTATCATGTGGACTAACGCTTTGTTTTATAACACTATTAAGGTATGATTTCTTGAACTCCTCTTTAGTTTATTTCAATTTCTTGATTTTATCGATTTTTCGACTTAATACGCGACACCTTAGAATTAGGTTTTGCCTTATATGTATATGTGATTAGAGACCTTCCTTAGGATCTTCATTTTTGTATGCATTGCATGTTTAATACAGCGGCTGGATCCCGGGTAAGTTCTCTTGTCCTTTGTTGCATATCATCTTGCTTGCTACTTGAATTACGTGGCTTTTGAATGATATTTTATCACTTGCAATCTTACACCCTTTAGACATGCTTTTGTAATATATATTTATACATATGTATTAGTTGAGGGCACATTTAAATTAATAATTCGATTAAAAGAATGTTGAGTAGAGGCCTATCGCAAGATAGGATGAGAGTTGGTGTTTTAGTCTGACGGGCTCCTTCCTCTCTTATTCCATAATCCCCGAACCTAGTTAATCTCTGGTTTCTAAAAAGATCAGTTTGCTCTAAAAATGGTTTCTTAATTTTCCTTTTAAAAATTAAGTGGGGACTCATTTGTTTTTGAATTTGAAATTTAGAAAAGATTTTGAAAAGTTGTGGGTAGGAAAAATTGCGGTATCGACAATCTGGCGACTCTGCTGGGGATCGAACCCAGAATCTCTGATTTTGCAGACTAGAATTCTGATTATGGGTTCACTTGAGGATTAGACTTGAAAACATCCTTCTAATTAAATTAATTAATCTTTGTATGCCTGTTACATTTCACTTGCATGTCCAGCCAGTCGATCACACAGAACTATGACCTTGGAGGCTCGGGGCAACCCGGTCGGTCAAGTTATCATGGGACTGTGTGATCACCCTTGATCTCGTACCATGTGTTGGTATATGAAGCATCCTATCGGGTGTGTGTCAAGGGTCCCTTATTTGACCAAAACCCAGCTTTTGCATAGTAGTTTCCATAGAACCTTTCAAAGTTAGGAAATCAATTCTTGATTAGGGTTATGTGCTAGGAAGTTCTGTATGCCCGGAAGGGATTACTTGAGATGATGACGATACTTGCTTGATGAAAGACGTATAATCTTTTAATCATCTTTTGGCAATTTCTCCTCATATTCCACGGTATTTGGAAAACATGCCGAATTTTGATTATAAGATTATACTTCTTATATCATATTTAGCTAAGCATCATTGACCTTGTATATATCCGAATTCATGGAAAGTATGGTGATAATGCGATCATGTGGTCCTCCTACCCAAAGAATTTTAAGTCCGTCTTTGAAAGCAAACAGATTTTACCATCTGTTCCCCAAAGTGTTCGATCGCCCTTTCAAAAAAAAATTCTTTTGAGTTCACCTTTCGATCAAAATTCTCAAACTAACCTATGTTAAGGTACATTTTCACATGACCATTTTCTAAAGAAAATTTAAAATTCTGGAAAATATGTGCTCTCCAAATTAATTTTAAATCCAATCATCTTCCTCATTTTTTAAAAAAAATATAAGGTCCAAAATCCTTGGGAATCATTTAAAGAAATGCTTTTTGAAATATCCAACCTTTGAGAGGGTAGTGAGATCACAATGGAAGGAGAAGTTGGCACACTTGACATGGGCGAGGGTCTTATGTGCCTATGTGCTTATGTGATAGGATTAGGGTTTTCTTTTCTTTGGCATATAGAATAGGCACACACACACACACACATGCATTGCATCCGTGTGACATATAAAAGAAGGTTTTCTACCAAATGTCATTTAAAAACAAAAATGTCTTTGTATGACAAAAGGAAGTAGATAAGAAGGTTTTTAAAAAAAGAAAATTTTAAAATTTGTTGTAGGGGCAAAAATAGCATCCAGATCAAATCAAGCATGGTTTAGGGATCCCACGGCAAGGCTGGTAAGAAGAGAAGACACTGACATGGCTGAAGAAAGAAACAACGAGGAAATAATCGGGTTAAGGATACTGGTAGAACAACAAGCGAAGTAAATGAGGCAACAGGCCGAAAACATGAACCGCATGAAGGGAATGATAGAAGAGCTGAATCGCCGACCACCGCCTATGGTTCCGCCAGTTGTGGACCCATCTCATGGAGGAGGAGGAGATTGGTTTGACGATCAGGAGGCGCAATGGGCTGATGCGCTACAAGCCAACAGGGAAAGGGAGAAAACTGAGAAAGAGAAGTTACTGACCGAAAAAATAAAGAAGTTAGAAAGGGTAATGCGCAAGGCTCAGGGAGTTGATACATATCTGATGGAACTGGAAGGGTTGTATGACGGAGTACATGAGACACTGCCTATCGGGTTTAAGATGCCAATTTTTGACAAGTTTGATGGGACCGGGAATACTCGTAGCCATATAAGGATGTGTATTGGAGCTTTCCAACCAAGTGGGCTGAGCACAACAATGATGGCGGTCCTATTCCAACAGACTTTGACCGGGGTTGCTTTATTATGATATCTTACTCTCGAACCAAGCAAGACCAGGGTGTGGGAGGAAGTGATCAAATCATTTGTGGCACAGTACGAGTACAATCAAGATTTATATGTCACTGTCCGAGATTTGGAGACCACTAGGCAAGGGAACAAAGAATCATTCGCCGAATACCTGAGCAGATGGAGGGGAAAAGCAGCTAAAATGGTACAACGGCAGTCTGAGAAGGACCAGATCCGAATGCTGATGAAGAATCTACAGCCAGTATATCAAGAAAAGATGAGGTTTCAGTCAATCAACACCTTCGCCGAGGTTTTCGATGTCGGAATAAGGATAGAGGATGCAATCCAAGAAGGGGTAATTAAGAGAGAGGAGCAACCAAACCGGTATAGGAGACCAAATTATGGGTCCAACAGAGGACAAACGGAGGGTCACTCCGGCCCCACCGACATCAATCCACTAAACGGGCCGGAGAGGAAGTTTGACATAACGCCGAAGAGAGGAGGGGACAAAGCACCGAGGAAGTTCTCAGATCTCGGAGTATCACTATCAACTGCCCTCGACAGACTGTTGGCAAAGGGGCATCTCCGTCAGTTGGAACCTCGACCTCTACCAAGTCCGCTTCCGCCAAATTTCCAAGGGGATCTATTTTGCAAATTTCATCAGCAGAAGGGTCACTCAACGGATAGGTGTATGAGATTGAAGCACGAAATTTAAGACCTCATTGATAACAAAGCAATTTCGGAACCACCTGCCAAAGCTCTGAATGTTACTAGAAATCCACTTCTGAATCATCAAGTTGTGCCACCACCACAGGTTGTTTATTTCTTGGGGGTAGAAGAAGCAACATTCGATCCGTCCAAGCTGGTCACTAAGGCCAGGACACCAAGGAAGCCATACTAGCTGCCGAAGGATTCAACGATCTATACTTTGGAGGATCAACCAGGGAAAAGTGAAATAGGACAGTCAGACTGGTGGGTTCAAGGGAGTGACAGTCGAGACGTAAGCCAGGTAGAAGACGATCTTTGGTAAGAGAGCGACAAAGAAGTGGAGATGGTGGAGGATACTTTGAAAATTGATCCAGAAGTTGACAATCTGTGGGCAAGGGAAGAAGGCAGTCATTTAACTCGGTCGGGCAGGCACTTTAAACCGCATGAGCTAGAGGAAGATCATCCAGGGAGGGAATTGGACAAGGGAAAAGGGAAAATGAACGAAGAAGAGGAAGAAGACAGGGTTCTGAAGCAGATGAAGAAAACTCAGGCCAATATCACCATTTGGGGATTGCTGATAGCATCGAAACGCCATAGACAGGCAGTGTTGCACGCCCTAAACCAATCTGATGTTCCCATCAACACAGCACCGGAAGATATTGTGGGAATGATTGGCAGAATCCTGACCTTGGCCATTACCTTTTCCTTAGATGACGTACCCCCCGGAGGACCTATTTACAACAAATCATTGTACGTCATTGTCGAATGTTTTGGTAACACCGTACCCGCTTGTCTCGTTGACAACGGGTCTGCTCTGAATGTATGTCCCTTCCAAATAGCCAAACGGATAGGCTTAGATGAGTGGTCTTTCGTGCCATCCCAGCAAAAGGTCAGGGCATATGACAACACTCAAAGGACGGTCATGGGCATCATCTTTCTCAATCTTTTTATCAGGACAGTGGATAAAGAAACTGAATTCCAAATCATTGATATCGCCGCCTCCTTTAATTTATTGCTAGGAAGGCCATGGTTGGATAGCTTGGGTGCCATACCATCCACCATTCATCAAAAGGTAAAATGTGTTTGGAAGAGCAAAGTCTGTGACATTTTCGGGGACAGCTGGGTTCATTCGTCCGAAGCATCATCAAGCGCATCGGTTCTAGAATTACAGCTACAAGAAGAAGAAGCAAATATGGGAGGGTTCGAGTTCGTCGGCATGATTGAAGAGGAAAAGCCAAAAGAATTCCTGCCTCTTTACTTTGATCAATAAGCAAGCCCATTGGTCGCAGGGATCATGAAGAAAATGGGTTTCTTTCCAGGATTAGGGTTGGGAAAGAACCACCAAGGCCTGCCAGAGTTTCCAAAAATCCCTACTCAGACTCATACTCACGATCTGGGGTACCAACCACCCAAGAAAGGGCAAAAAGAAAAGAAGAAAACCGCCAATGCGCCATTACACCCTTACCTAAAGACGCTCAACGGGTATTTTATGAAGGAAGGAGAAGATTTCCCCTTTTGTGGCTTCCCAGAGCCATGGGTGGGCCAGAATGATAAACGTTTGAAGCTAGGGTTCGAGATCTTCTTTTCTCACGAGTTTTCTGTATATGAAGATCCATTTTTGCAGCTGCCTACCAAGTCGGTTACTGCCAAGGATTGGATTGGTGCTCTAGATGGCTCTGTCATGAAAAATCTATTAGGCGAAGGGAGCACAGAAGATATAAAAGCGGATCATGGAAAGGCCAAGGATGAATATGTTGAAGGTCTAGTGGAGGAGGTAGCCGAGAATGAGAAAGATGGGGAAGATCAGAGAGAGACCGACAAAGGAAGGGCCGAGGAAGAAGAGATGGAGGAAATTACCAAGACAGGGGATTTGGAAGAAAGCTTCATCGCCGATCTGGGAGGAGAGAACAAGAAAGAATGGGATTTTGAGTCTAGTGATAGGTATCCCTCACATCCAGAGTCTGTAATGGCCCAAATGGGGCGTCTTTCAATTTCTATGTCTGTTGTAATCACTCCAAGGAAAATCAATGAGAACATGACTGATTCTACCTACTCTAACGCGCTTAATGAATGTGATAAATGTGATGATCATGAAATACCCTTGAGTTGCAAAAATTAATTGAAAAAGAAAAAGAATCTGCATGTAAAATCATTGAGGACACTCTAACAATTAATCTAGGAAATGAAAACAATCCTCAAAATGTCTTTATCGGCTACACTTGGCAAAGAAGAAAGCGAAGAATTAATCAAACTATTAAGTGAATTCAAAGATGTTTTCGCATGGTCTTATAATGATATGCCAGGCATTGATCCAGAGATAGTCCAACACCACATCCCCATTTTTCCAAATTCGAAGGCAGTAAAACAAAAATTGAGGCGAATGAGGCCTGAATGGGCACTCAAAGTCAAAGAGGAAGTTAAAAAGTAGTTAAGAGCTAGATTCTTAATGGTCACCGAGTAACCAGAATGGATCGCCAACATAGTGCCCGTCCCCAAAAAGGATGGTCGTGTTAGGGTTTGCGTTGATTTCTGAGACCTAAACAAAGCAAGCCCTAAAGATGATTTCCCTTTACCACATATCGACGTCCTCGTTGATAACACCGCTGGGCATGAGCTTCTGTCCTTCATGGATGGATTCTCTGGCTATAACCAGATCCTCATGGCACCAGAGGATAGAGAGAAGACAACTTTTATCACGCCATGGGAAACATACTGCTATAGGGTGATGCCATTTGGGCTCAAGAATGCGAGGGCAACATATCAGCGAGCCGCTACCACGTTATTGTACGACATGATCCATAAAGAGGTGGAAGTGTATGTGGATGATATGATTGTGAAATATAAGGAGAGGGGAGGACACTTGAAGGCTCTGAGGAAGTTTTTTGGGAGGTTAAGGGAGTACAGGATGAGACTAAACCCACATAAATGTACCTTCGGGGTCACCACTAGAAAATTGTTAGGGTTCCTTATTACTCAGAGGGGAATCAAAGTAGACCCAACAAAGATAAAAGCCATAGTCGAAATGCAGCCACCCAAGAATGAAAAAGAGCTGAGGGGGTTCCTGGGAAGAATACAATTCATAAGCCATTTTATATCAAAACTCTCCATGACCTGCGACCCGCTATTTAAATTACTCAGAAAAGGAGAGAAGTTCGAGTGGGATACCTTGTGTCAGAAAGCCTTCGATAAGATCAAAACCCACCTCCAAAACCCACCTCCAAATCCCACCTGTCCTGTCACCTCCTTCACCCGGGAAGCCTCTGTTGTTGTACCTTTCTGTGACCGAGGATTCAATGGGATGCATGTTGGCCCAAGAAGGAGAAGAAGGACACGTAGAAAAGGCCATTTATTATTTGAGCAAAAGGATGACCGGATACGAGTTGAAGTACTCACCCTTAGAAAAAACATGTCGGGCCTTAGTCTGGTGTACCCGTCGCCTTAGGCATTATATGTTAGCCTTCCCTGTGATCTTAATCTCCCGAATGGATCCGCTCAAATACCTATTTGAAAAACTCGCCTTGACCAGTAGGATTTCCCGATGGACCATGATGCTAGCCGAGTTTGATATCAGATATGTCACCTCCAAATCTGTTAAGGGGAGAGCCATCGCCGAGTACCTAGCTGACTTCGCTGTGGAAACTGGGGAGAAAGGAGAATTCAAGTTTCCTGACGAAGGAGTGATGGAGGTAAGGCAGGATTTGTGGAAGATGTATTTCGATGGGGCCGCCAATCAATTAGGCTACGGAGTCGGGGTTATCCTTGTAGCACCTGATGGCACCCCTACCCCATTGGCCGTCAAGCTTAAATACAACTCAACCAATAACACAGTAGAGTACGAAGCATGCATAGTGGGAATGGAGGCGGCACTGGCCCTAAAAGTTGAAAAAGTTGATGTGTTCGAAGATTCCAATTTGATCATATCCCAAGTGCGGGGAAATTGGAGGGTGAAACACGAGAAGCTGAGGCCATACCATGACTATTTGGAGAGTTTGAAAGAACAATTCAAGAAGATATCATTCTACTACCTTCCTCGAGAGGAAAACCAATTGGCCGATTCCCTAGCAACCCTGGCATCAATGATACAGATCCCCTCAGGGGTCACGATGGTCCAATTATCCATAGAGATCAGAAATCAACCCTCATTTGAGACAGTCGCATCCATAGAAGACAAGGGGGAAATACCATCGTATGTGGATGTGTGGAATTTCATTAAAGAAGGAGAATACCCCGAGGGAGCCTCAGAAAAGGACAAAAAGGCAATCCGAAGGTTCTCAGCCCAATTCGCAATCTATGCAGATAAGCTGTGGAAAAGGTCATACACAGGGTACAATTTAGAATGTCTATATGGAAAAGAGGCCAAAAGAATGATGGAGGAAATACACGAAGGAGTCTGCGGGCCCCACATAAATGGGCATATGTTGGCAAAGAAGATCATTCGGCAAGGATATTATTGGACGACTTTGGACAAAGATTGTTGCGAGTATGTCAGGGGATGCCACAAATGCCAAATCCACGCCAATCTAATGCATACCCCACCTTCTCAGCTCTACAGCATGACCACGCCTTGGCCTTTCTCCGTTTGGGGCATTGATATCATTAGTGAAATAGTTCCAAAGGTTTCCAATGGGCATCGATATATAATCGTGGCGATAGACTACTTTACTAAATGGGTGGAGGCCGTGTCATATGCCACATTAAAAGCTAAGGATGTTGTGAACTTCATCGAAAAGAACATAATCTGTAGGTATGGGGTCCCCAACGAGTTTATCTCAGATCATGGTAGCCATTTCTAGGGAGAAGTTATCCCGCTTTTAGAGAAGTACAAAATCACCCGCCATCAGTCCTCTCCATACAAGCCTCAAACAAACAGAGCGGTGGAAGCAGCTAATAAAAATGTTAAATCAATCTTGGGGAAAACAACACATACATACAAAGATTGGCACGAGAAGCTACCATTTGCGCTATGGGGGTACCGTACCTCTGTAAGGACTTATACAGGAGCAACACCTTATTCGCTGGTTTATGGAATGTAGGTCGTTCTCCCAGTCGAAGTAGAGGTACCCTCTCTTAGGGTTTTGGCAGAGTGTGAGATCACCGAATTGGAATGGATACGAGGAAGGTATGAGGAGTTGATGTCGCTCGATGAGAAGAGGTTGGCCACAATAAACCATACTCGTGGATATCAGAAGAGGATAGCTCGTGCTTTCAACAAAAAGGTCCACCCAAGGAAGCTTGCTGAGGGTGACCTGGTCCTCAAAGAACTGAAAGTGCCCGTTTATGACCCCAGAGGAAAATTCAAACCCAACATGGTTGGGCCGTACATCATAAAGACTCTCCTCTCTGGAGGGGCAGCCTATCTCATGGACCTGGACGGGGTTGAATTTAAGCAACCGATTAACCTCGATCGCCTCAAGAAATACTTTGCTTGAAACCATTTCTTTCAAAACCTCCTACCTCGATGAACTATGCTCGACTTGATTCTCACTAGGGGATACGTAGGCAACCTATTTGGTTCGTCATTAAAAATAAAATCGCCCGAGCGGCACCCTCCTTCAAGCCTTAAACCGAACTACTACAGGCCTGATACCCATTAGGGGATAAGTAGGCGGGCTCTCAAAAGCCTTCGGCCCATGAAAACCTAAAAAGAAAAGCCCTATGCTAAACTAGGGGCAAACTGGCGTTCGCCCAAAACCACTTCGAAGCCCCAAAACTAGGGGCAAACTTCGTTTGTTATCCGAAGAACCCAGATATTTACCTAAAACCCATCTCTGGATCTCCTGGCTATCAAAATGAGTACTATAAAGAAACAAATAAGAATTCATGGAATAGAAAGAGTAAAGCTTTAAGCAAAACACAAAGCAAAGTAAAGAGCTAAGAAGAGACATTAAAAGGAGAATTCTTCATAAAAGATTAATCGGAGGAGTGAACATTTTGATTAAACATGATAGAACTTTTCCTAAAAGATGAAAGCATTTTTTGAAAAAAAATAATAATAAATAAAGAAAATCACATTCAAAAGCGTTAAAGGATAGGCATGACTTGTCTGAAATTTTTCTAAAATAGAGCTTTGTCCCGTTTGTCTTACTTTCAATGCATATCCATGAAGCCTGTCTCTAGATCAGTGTGTAAATCTGAAAAATGTACTCAGCGGTGGGCACAATCGAAGCCGGGATTCTCTGGAAGGGAGCTGAAACTCTGTCATGCCAAGCCTCGATGAAAGCCTTCACAATGGAAGGGTACAAAGTGGACCCCCTAGTAAAATCAGCGGTAATAGTCTCATTCATGCCCTGTAAGAGCCCGAACTGGCGGACCACCCGGCCAAGAATGTAGAAAGTAGTAGCATGCAAGCTAGGTAACCAGATGCTGGGTCGCCCAGGAAGGCGTACGGCGATAGAGTAGTAAACCCACTGCGGGCAAGTCCAGCAAATGTCACCAGGAGAAAGACCTCGAAACCAGCCAAGCCAAGCATCGGAAGAGTGGAATAGGCAATGAACCTCCATACGGTCATAGGGAAGTGGCCCATGAAGATGTGAGGAGTGTATGAAGAGATCAAGGCATTCCATGAGCCAAACCTGTAAAACAAAAGGTGCTCCCGCGGATAACATAGCCTCAGCATTATGAGCATGGCCCAAACCAATCAGAGTCTCGCCAAGAATCAGCATAACAGCACTCTTCATCTCCCGCAAACCACAGGCAATGGGTATAAGAATGTCGAAAGACGATTGAAAAAGGAAGTAAGAAAGCATAGCAATCGATAGGGCACTGCGGCAAATGATCTGATACTCTCCATCATAAGGGTCTCCTATGGGAGCATAAACGAAAGATAGGCGCTCGAAGTCAATCTGCCTGTCGCAAATAAAAGAGCCCGCCGCATTCCGAGATGTATGGAGAAGAGTGGCTAAATTCCGGACGTACCCAGCCTGAACCAAAGGAACTGTCAACTCAGCAAAAGGATCAGTGTGCAGAATGGCGCTAAATTCCTCAAACAAGGGGCAAGTCTCCTGAGAGCTAAAACGAAAGACGTTAAGAGAGGGATCCCAACATTGGATGGCAGCTCGAAGTAGGCCCTCATTTAAATTCATCCGCCGAAAAGAGAAGAGATCATTTAGTTTGAAACACTCAAAGTTGAGCCTATCAATACCGGAGAGGGTATCCATCCATGGAAAGAGGATTTGGGAGCTAATGGGGGCCATTTGAGAAGGAAGTAAAGAAGGGAAAATGGTGTTTTACGGAGTATTGGGGGAAGGGAGTAGTATAAATAGGAGAATAGAACTGTCCACCTACCCGTGGCACTCGATAAAGCAGGACGACACTCAATGAAGTGCCGCGCGGCAGTCCGTAAGAGCCGTTGCGGCATTCACGGAGTGCCACTGTGGCACTCATTGAGTGCCACTGAGGCCTAACCGAGTGTCGTCCTGGGCCTCATTTTGGCCAGGATCTGTTTGTAACAGTTTTAGCCCACCTGCGAACAAAAAACTGAATAAAGAACAATAAAACGTGCGCATCATGCAGCACGTGTAACAAAACCAGGCTATGGCCGCATACATTCACCCATTCATTCATTCATTCATTTGTTCATTTCAAAATAAATAAAAGAGATAGAAGTATTCAAAGCTCAAATAAAAGGGGGACCAAGCTATGGTCCCGCATATGGCAAGAGAAGGACCAAGCTATAGTCACATATACGGTGAATATCAATGAAAAAAGCAGAAAAGATAAAGGTAATGCAAGTGCCTATTCTACCGGCTATCATGGAGCCATCATCAAGAGTAAAATGTGTGCATAAGTATATACAATCATCCAAAAATACAGTATAATCCTCTCCAAGAACACTCAAAAAAAAATTTTAAAAAAAGAGAGAGAAAGAAAGGTCAGCCCCGGCCCCAGTCCCGGCCCCGGCCCCGAGTCTGGCGAGTGACACGTCTGAGAGGCTCCTCCTCTGACTCTGTACCGTTCCCGCCGCTTCCACCTCCTCCTCTGCCCCTGCCTCTGCCACTACTGGTGCCCTCACCGCCGCCTCCACCACATCCAGCACTGCTACCTCCATGGGCATCGCTGAGAGAGATGCCGAACTGCTGAAGTCGTTGCTGGAGCTCTCCCACCTGTCCTGATAGATTCTGCACCTGTTCCTCCTGGATGGAGGGAGCAAGTCAAATTACCAGATCGTAATAAAAATAGTTTGGAAAGCAAGATAAACAAATAAAAGAAGCATTTTTTATTCTTACCAAAGCCCTCGTATGTGTCTCAGCAGCCGCTCGCGCCCCCTCAGCCTGAGCAAAAGGAAGAAAGGTTAGAATGTCTGACTAAAACTACAGTTTTTTTTAATAAAGCAAGATTTAGAAACTACCCTCCACTCTCGGCCATAAATCCACTCTCTCACGCTGTGAGCGTAGAGTAAGCCCTCCTCTGCATAGTCCCGCGGGACATGATTGTACTGGAGCGGAATGGTGGGAGCACCCGCCTGATATCTGGTGACCATGGTAGTGGTCTTCTCGCCGTAGGAGACTGTCCTAAGGCTCCAATCCCAGGGCGGTAGAGCAGGAGCCCGAGCAGCAGCAGGGACGGGCTGCAAGGAAGAATGAATCTAATAAGAAGATAAAACACACATGTTCAAAAGGAATAAAAGTAAAGGCTGAAAGAAACTCACCCTGGTCACCTCCATCAAAGGAAAGTTCCTCATCAGCTTCGCAGCACGGAAAGCTGCGTACCCCGATGGAGGATCCACGAAACCCTGAAGAGACAGACCAGCTAGGGGGTGTGGCACGAAGAAGGACTCGGCCGCCAAGGACTGTCTAGTCACCCTCTCTCCTAGGTACCAAGCCTGAGCCTCTGGTCCGTCCAGCAGGACCCTCTGTGGGTCATACCCAGCCGACTCCCGCATCCCCTGGGAAGTCTCTAGGAGTACGTCTAGTCAGGGCTTCCACCGGGCGTGCTACTCTCGTAGGTTCGTCAGGAAGTTCCTAAACGAAATAAAATCATGAGCTCCGGTCTTCCGCTCGACCCGATCCTTCGCCCACTTCAGCCCCTGGGGCATGATGAGGGCATCTACTGGTCGCGTAGCAGGCGACATCATGTGTAAGTACTCGTGGGACCAAATCTACAAGAAAAGAGAGGAGCATAAATTTTAAGGAGCATGAATAAAGAAATTTGAAATAAAAATGCAAAGTTTAAATTCAAGGTCAAGAAGATAATAAAAGAAGAGAAGTATACCTCCCAGGCCCTCCAGAAACCGCCGGTAGAGGCTGGGTGATCCCGGGATATCTCTAGCATGTGCTGGTACAGGATGGCTAACCCTGCACCAGCCCAGTCATACTAGTACATCTGCCCTATGTGCTGGTACAGGATGGGTGATCCCGGGATATCTCTCGCATGTGCTGGTACAGGATGGCTAACCCTGCACTAGCCCAGTCATACTGGTACATCTGCCCTATGTGCTCCAAAGACCCCAGCAGCGTCACAGAGATTCGATCTCCCTTGGTGCTCAGCAGAGAGCACATATACATCAGAAACCCCCGAGACATCTGCTCGTCAGTAAAGCCCTGCCGGCCTCAAAAAGTATCCATGAACCACCTGGCCATGACCAAGGGCTCCTCCGGGACGGCCCCCAGCAGCGGCTCAATCCGATCCCACTCTCTCTCCGCATCCAGATAGGGAAGGTACTCCCCCCAAAAGGGATCCCGGTGATCATAGAGAAGTCTAATGGCGTCATCATTATCTCGCCAAACGGGAAATAGAATGTGCTGGTATTGTTCCACCACCGCTCGGCAAGGGCATGGATCTGTCTCAAATCGTTGGAGCTCTTCGTCAAAAGTTTGATGAAGTCTCCAAAACCGGCCGCAGTAATAAAGCCCCTCACCGACTTGCTCAACTCTGTATACCACTCATAGCCATGGGCGAGACTGTCGTGCCCCTTTAGCACCTTGGGTTGCAGCTGCAGTGCAGCTACAGGAAAGAATCACAAGATTTGATGTTAGTAATTGGATAAAAAAAGGAAGCAATAAAAAATGTGTGATAATAAGGAAATGGGGGAAAAGCGACAACAAACAAAATAATATACATATATAGAATAAAAAAAGAGAAGCAGGGGCGATGACAATACGAGAAGGGATAGAAAGAAAAGGAGAGCTTGGAGAACTCGCAAAAATTTCATAAGCACAAACATTTTTATCCGTAAAAGGTTTGGTCGCCATTCGCAAGGTTATGAAGATAGTACCAAAAAATAATAATAAAAGAAGTGAACTGAGGATGTTGAAAGAATAAAAGCGAGTGTTTGAAGTGCAATCCAGACATGCCTAAAGTCGTAAGATTTCAGTGAATTCATAAAAGGGCGTGGATTAGAAGTATGAATGAATGAAAGTGCAATCCAGACACCCAGGAAATTTCGTAAGTGTGGCATATAAAGTTTGAAAAGTTCGTTTGTCACGCACCCTTTTCATAAGATTCATAGGAAGAAAGACAAAGAATGAAAAAAAAAAATTGAGCATTAATTAAGCACTTGAACGCTCGGGAGCGCTACAAGCATGACATTTGCATAAAAATAATTTGAAGTTGAATTGATTACACATTGCATTCATAAAGTTCATACGGCATAGGAGTTGCAAGAAAAGCAAAGGAAAAGGCGTTTACCTCGCGCTTAAACGCGCGGGCGGATAAATGCTCCTCTGGATCTAAGAGCAAGAGTGAGGGGTCGGGATGATGGGTGGCCCGATATTTGGCCCTCTTCCGACTACCAGAACTGCTCGCCATAATCTGCCAAGAAAAAGGAAGATTCCTGTGTTAGATTCACAGAAATCTCAGAAAAACAATGAAATAATAGAGATTAACTGAGTTCTGATCGTGAAAAACTAACCTAATAGCCTTGGTAGATCGATCCAAGCAAGAAGAAGAAGAGGGAAAAATTTTCTCCAGAGAATAACCGAGTGAGAGAAGATTGGGAGAATGAGAAAAATGAATTGAAACCGCCGGTTTTAGCCACTGCCGCTCAAATGCGGTACTCATTTTTCTGTGCGTGACAGTTGGTGGACTGCCGAGCGGTACTAACCAAGTGCCGCAGCGGCACTCTGTGAGTGTCGTACGGCAGTAAGTGACTGCCGTAATTTTGGAGTGTGTGCCGCATTTAAGTCGGTTAGGAGATATTTTGTTTCCCCGCAAAAATTCAAATCGGGCCCACATATTTGGATTTAACCCCAAAATTTTACCCTTATTCTGCCTTTACCCCCGAGGATGGTTTGTAGGATCAAATTGGCCCTCAAATTTGAAAATTGAAATAATTTTGAGCCTGTGAGCTCCCAATTTTGAAAGATTGAAATTGAATTTGAGCCTACGGGCCCTAATTCTTGAAATTTGAAATAGATTTGAGCCTGTGGGCTCCCAATTTGAAAGATTGAAATTGAATTTGAGCCCGCGGGCCCTAATTCTTGAAATTTGAAATAGATTTGAGCCTGTGGGCTCTCGATTCATCTTAATACGACAATCCTTTATTTTGAGAATGTAACGGATTTACAATCTCGGTTCTCGCAATAGATTTAAGTCAACCCCCGTTCTGAGAATATAACAGATTTATATTCTCGATCCGCATAACAGATTTGCGTCGATCCTTTGTTTTGAGAATGTAACGGATTTACATTCTCGGTTCTCGCAACAAATTTGCGTTAACCCCCATTCTGAGAATATAACAGATCTATATTCTCGATCCGCGTAACAGATTTACTTCAATCCTTTGTTTTGAGAATGTAACGAATTTACATTCTCGGTTCTCGCAACAGATTTGCGTCAACCCCCAAAATCAAATCAAAAGCATCTTCTTGATCCCCGTAACAGATTCTGCATTAGTCAAGAATTCGGTAATCTTCTCTGACTAACGCGTCACGTAATGTGCATCATACGTAGAGAAAACATGATAAGCATGACGCTTACATAACCAAGTCTATTCAGGGAATATCATTACATAGCATGTGCATCACGACAGGATAGGTGCATCCATCCGTGCGATTACTTGCGCTTGTGTGTGTTGGACCTTGCCCGAACTACGCCCTGGTCTGATTCCTGATGAGATATGTAGGCAGCTCACCGTCGAGCACGACCAACATGAACCATTGTCGCACTCCTGTGTTCTGTTGCAAAGTATTTTGTTTTTACCTAAATTCGACTGTCTGGTCAAAGGCTCGTCTTCACATAGGCTTCAACATTCACTTGTGAAACGCGTTGCTCCACAATCTATGTCGAAGAGGGGCAAACTGTAGACACCCCAATTTTGACCAAACGTCGAATTTAGGAGAGTGTCACCTCCAAGTCTGATGATGATAATGACCGAAAGATTTGAAGTATTCTAAGCTCTTCAGAAAGTTCTCCAATCGCGATAAAATTTTCACAGGAAAAGAGAAATACCGGGTATTCAGGAGAATTCAGGAGTGAAAACATCATGTTTGGCAAAGATCCCCGAAAATAAGTTTTTTAGAAGAAAAAGGAGAAAAGAAAAGACCTAAAAGGGGAAGTTTAACGGAAACTGGCACACGGCAGTTTTTGCGGCACTCACAGAATGCCGGACCGGCTCTCACTGAATGCCGCCAATATTTTCTGACTGTCGTTTGCTTTTAAAGTCCGTATTTTGTGGTACAATACATACATGTATGCGGATAAAACAAAAAAACTGATAAAGTAAGGCTGACATAAACGCGCCAATCAATAATTTGGTGCGGCTCTCAGTAGTGCCGCGCGGCAGTCATGGAATGCCGCCGTGGCTTTCACGAAGTGCCGTTCCGGCATTCCCAGAGTGCTGCGGAAAACTTCCTGACTGCCGTTAGCTCCAGTAGTCTGCTTTTTTCAGAAAGTACGCATTGTACCACCAAATGCTGTATTTACAGCTATTTTTTACTCCGAATTCACTGAAATTACCTAGGTATTTTTGTCTATATAAGAAGAGGTATCTTCATTGAAAAAGGAGACCAAGAGAAAAGAGAATATTGGGGGGAATTTGAGAGGAATTTAGGGGAACTTTTGAGAGAAGAATATTTGGATAGAAAGGAGAACATTGGTAGAAGAACTTGAAGAAGAACTTGGAAGATCTTCAAAATATAGAAGCTTGAGGATAGTCTTGGAGGCGACTCTCTAATCTTAGTTGTGTTTTCTTCCTTTTGAGCCTCTAATCTTCAAGTCACTTAGTTTTTCTTGATTAAGTTTTAGAGTTTTATTAGTAAACTTGGAAGTCCTTGCTTCCTAGTTCTTTGATTCTTCTTTTATTTTTCTTGTTTATGTTTTTCTTTTCAGATTCTTGGAGATCTTCAATATCTCTCTTGAAAGCTCTTGAGTTTGATATTTTGAATCTCATGTAAGCTTATGCTTCACATGGGAGTCAAAGTTTGATCATCCCTTCATTTTATAAGCAAATAGATGGATCCAAATCCATACTTATGACTTAGGTCCTCTAGCTTGATGTTTCATGGAATCCTCTCTATATTCCTTTGAGACTCATGAGTATTAGTCATGTTTTGATCTCCAATGACCCTCAATGGAAAGGAGAATTAGGTTTAGGATAAGTCAATACCCATGGCTTTGTTGATAGATGTAACAAAATGGTGATAAGCCCAATAGTGGAGCAGTGAGTTCACAAACTGTTTTTGATCATAGATTTTTAGTTGATAATCTAACCGTTGGAATTAAGTGAAACCAATGAGAAAGTGTCTATAACTCAAAGTTCTACCACTAAAATTTTTGTTTTAAGGAAATTTCATGTTTAAAGTGGTTTGGTCATGAGTTTTGTGAAGTCATTACAATCTGTCCAGAGTTTCAAAACAGTAACACTCTTTCAAAATAAGCAAATCAGAACTTTAATTAAGCTTTCTTGATCCAAAATAAATTTTTATAGGTAGTTTAATGTGTTAGGAAGCTACCCTAAAAAGACCAAAGCATTACTGATTGTTTTACTATTTTTAAAAAATCAAACAAAATCTCTGGACAGAGAGTTGTACATCTCTGAGTGATGTCTGGAGTTTCTCCTTTTTCCAGAGATCTAACCGTTGAATCTTCGATTTTCTTTTTGATTTGGAAACTAGACACACAGATGCATCTTGTGTCCAAAATTCACTGACATCAAACCATGGAAAGCATGCTTTTTATGTCTTTTACTTTCTTGTCTGCTCTTTGTAATTTTCAGAATTTTATGACATATTTGACCAACTTTGTAAATAATGGTCCAAATGACTTTTCTATGACCTAGGACTCAAACCATATTTTAATAATGATTAGTTAAGCTTGAATTCAAAATTTAAGTGATCTAAATCACTGAGTATTTAATAATTTATTCTTGTTCATGTACATATTCATCCATGTGGCTTGATGCTTGTAATTAGGACTTGTTTGCTTTAGATTTAATTATATTTTATAGATTTAAGCTAGAAGTCTAGGATTGTTATTTAAGATCCAACTTTACATTTTGTATATCATGTGGACTAACTCTTTGTTTTGTAGCGCTATTAAGGTATGATTTCTTGAACTCCTTTTTAGTTTATTTTAATTTCTTGATTTTATCGATTTTTTGACTTAATACGCGACACCTTAGAATTAGGTTTTGCCTTATGTGTATATGTGATTAGAGACCTTCCTTAGGATCTTCATTTTTGTATGCATTGCATGTTTAATACAGCGGCTGGATCCCGGATAAGTTCTCTTGTCCTTTGTTGCATATCATCTTGCCTGCTACTTGAATTACGTGGCTTTTGAATGATATTTTATCACTTGCAATCTTACACCCTTTAGACATGCTTTTGTAATGTATATTTATACATATGTATTAGTTGAGGGCACATTTAAATTACTAATTCGATTAAAAGGATGTTGAGTAGAGGTCTATCGCAAGATAAGATGAGAGAGGGTGTTTTAGTCCGACGGGCTCCTTCCTCTCTCATTCCATAATCGGACCTAGTTAATCTCTGGTTTCTAAAAAGATCAGTTTGCTTTAAAAATGGTTTCTTAATTTTCCTTTTAAAAATTAAGTGGTGACTCATTTGTTTTTGAATTTGAAATTTAGAAAAGATTTTGAAAAGTTGTGGGTAGGAAAAATTGCGATATCCACAAACACGTATTTCGAAGAGCTGATGACTCCTACGCGAATGAAACTGCCTAATTATGTCTGGAAAGCTAAATACAACAGTTTTAGCACAAATTGGGTTAGAAAAGCTTCCAAACTTGCTACAAAACTGTATATATCCAAAATTAACTCAATTTTGGATTGGCAATTATTATACACACAATATACAACCATACTTTCAGCCATAAAAGGGAGGGAAGCAAGGAGAAGAAGAAGAAGACCAAGGATTTCCATGGCCTCCTCCATCAACTACTTGCCATCTACCGCTTCTATGGACAACTAAACTCAAGATCTAGGGTTTCAATGAAACCCTAGCCATTTAATAGGGTGCAATTTATGTTTTTATTTTAGGTTTATTATATATGGATGATAGTTACATGTTCCGAGGATTTTTATAAATAAATCGTGTTTTTATTGATTAAATAGTTACTCTCAAAGTTTACTCTTGTCATAGATCTATTTTGATGGCAGTATGCTCGATGATCTATGCTTGTTGTGCTTGTTTAGATTATTTACATGTAATGGTGCTTAAATTGAATTGTGCTATCAAGTATCCGAGTAGTCCATGCCTAGATTAGACGGATTATACCACAACCCTAGTTTAGTATAGGATAATTCGTGCTAACCGAAGATGGATTATGTTGGTGCTTGAACCATAGTTATTTTCTTGATGGAGGAATTGGGCTTGTAGCTACAATTCCCCATTATCATCCAACTTAATAAGCTAAAGTAATTCGTAAATACCCTTATTATGAAGTTAGTGGTGGATTTACAATCCTAGGTTCCTTAAACTTATTATAAAAACAAATATTAATTGCTTTCATAATTTAGATTTACTTTTATTATTATTATTTTAATTCAAATTAAATCCAAAATTCGTTTTTCTTAATTAATAAATTTGGGTTTTAAAAATTAAAGTGCTTAGTATTCAATCTCTGTGGGTTCGACCTTTACTTCCACGCTGCAAATCTTTTGAAAGTAAAGCATAAGTTAAGCATACTTTTATATCTTGATTTTGACGAGATCAATTTTTGGCGCCGTTGCCGGGGATTGCATTACTACCTTTAGTTTTAGAATCTTAGTTTAGTTAATTCATAAATACTAGATTAGGTTTTATTTCTTTTTTTTATTTTTCATTTTTGTTTTAAGTTACTAACTTTTCTTTTTGTTTTGTAGTTTCTCAAAGTAATCAAATTCTACCGTTTTGAGTGGAGCAGCTATGCATGTCAAAGGAGCTTACGCAAAAATAATAAATAATAAATAAACTAAATCGCTTCCTTTGAAATTTGCTTCCAACCACTGTAAGTCAGGGCGCTGAGACGAACTATTTGCATTAGTTTAGGAGTGATTGTTCACGTGCATTAGCTAGGAAACCCGGGGCGCTGGGCTTGACGGGGTCATTGCATTATAGGATAATATTCATGCATCATAGTAGTTGTGTGCCTGTTGCCTTATTTACGTAATTTCGTCTTATATTTGTGGAGTCAGCTTTTGTCTTAGTGTCGCTATTTTCTTTTTAGTTTATGTTTCATACACGTTCTAGTAAACCTGAATTACAAACTTTTGATCCTAAACTTGAACGTACCTTAAGAATTAATAGATCTTCAACCCAAGCTTCTAGAGCTCGGTTGCCAGATGACGAATCGACTCCAGAACCATTGTCTCTATTTCAGGCCAAAATTCAAAGTACCCTTAAAAGGTTAAGGAAAACTCAAATTTTTAAAATAAAACCTATTTCAATGGCTGACGTTGGAAATAACGAAAATAACAAAAATAATGTAAATAATCATAATAAACCTCTGCCGCCTCCTCTTAGGGATTACTTTATTCCTATGACTTACATGCCACAAACATGTATTGATTTACCGGAGGTGTAGGCATCTCACTTTGAGATAAAGTCATCTACCATCTCGCTACTTCCTTCTTTTCATAGCCGCAATAATGAAGACCCTTACCAACACTTAGGGCATTTTCAAGATATCTGCTCTACTTTAAAAATTCAAAACTTAACTGATGATGAATTGAAACTACGGCTCTTTCCATTCTCTTTAAAAGATAAAGCGAAGTATTGGCTCTAATCTTTGGAGCCGAATACAATTAAAACCTGGGAAGCCTTACACACCGCATTTTTACACAAGTTTTTTCCTATTATGCGTACAAATCAGATAAGGAAATCCATAACAAACTTTGTGATGCAAGATGGGGAAACGCTTTATGATACTTGGGAAAAGTTCAAAGAATTATTATGCTCATGCCCACATCATCAGGTTCCTAAGTGGCAATTAGTTCAAGTCTTATACGAGGGGCTTATTCCCTCTATTCGGAATACCGTCAATACCGTTTGTGTGGGTACTTTCCTGCACAAAAGCGTCGACGAGGCATGGAAGATGTTTGAAATGTTAAGCGAGAACTTGATGCACCAGGCTGTGTCAGTACGTTCTGAAGGATACCTGCCACTGCCAAACAGAGAGGTAAAAATTGAGTTAAGTCGTTCAATCAAAATACAAGAATTAAATAGAGAACTTGGCCAATTTATGATGATGGAAAATAGGTCCAATTCACCTCCTCACAAAGTATGTGCATTGTGTTCTGCACCGTCACATAATATCTTTGCATGTCCTTCCGCATCTCAATTCCCAAAAATTCGTGAAGCAACACATTAATTCTATTCAACAATTCCCACGAAATCATTATAATCCTGCGTCGAACAATTTTCTTAATACTTATTGACCCCAATATCAACAAAGTCAATACCAATAACTCTCCCTCCTAATCCTAACCCTCCACAGATTAACGCTTTCGAGGAGAAGGTATTGTCATCCCTTAAAAAATAGAAACATAAGTCTAAGCACAAGCACAAATAGTGCACTCTCATACACAATCCATTGCGAATCTGGAATCCCAAATGGGACAAATAGCTACTGTGGTGAGTCGTAGAAACGAGGGAAAGTTTCCTGCGCAAACTATTCAAAATCCTAAGGGACAATACAAGAATGGGGGGTTGAGTGAGCAAGTGAATGTCGTTTCGACTAGGCCGACTATTCGAGAAGAGGAGATTGTTGTAATTCCGGATGAGGGTGAGAAAAATAAAAATATAAATTTGAATAAAGAAAATGGTGAGGACGTGGATAGAGTTAGGAAAGAGAATGAACCGGTCCCAACGAATTATATTCTGAGAATGCTATATCCACCAAACATTGAGGGACCGTCACATTTGTCTAAGAAAGGGTCAAAAATGGAAGATGTACTCGAGGTATTCAAACAAGTAAAAATTAATATTCTATTCCTCGATGCTATAAAACAAATTCCCGCTTACGCTAAATGTCTAAAAGACGCTTTCACTCAAAAGCGCAAGTTGCGCAGTCATACTCCGAAAAAGGTCTTCCTCATTGACAAAGTAAGCTCAATTTTTCAACACGCTACTCTGATATATAAAGATCCAGGTACGCCTACAATTTCATGTGTCATAAGTGACATTATCATTCATCGGGCTCTCCTTGACGTAGGAGCTAGTGTTAACCTCTTACCTTATCACGTCTATAAACAATTAGGACTAGGTAAACTTAAACCTACGTCGCTACTATACAATTAGAGGATCGTTCTATTAAAATACCTAGAGGAATCGTCGAGGTTGTCTTAGTAAAAGGTGATAAATGCTATTATCCTGTCAACTTCACGGTCCTTGACACTGAACCCGTGCTAGATGCTAGGAAACACACTCTTGTCATCTTAGGCCGTCCATTCTTAGCAACCACTAATGCTCGTGTTAACTGTCGGACGGGGGTAATGAAGGTGTCATTTGGGAACATGAACTTAAAATTAAACGTTTTTAATGCTATGGATCATCCTCCTAAAGACGATGATTATCTATGTGAGGCGGAAAGTGAGGTAAGGCGAGCTATGGAACCTAATATAAGAATAAATGTGGGTGAGGAAAATAATATAATGGGTAATGAGCAGATGAATCCTAATAACCAAGACCCGAATGATGAATTTACTTGAAAGGTAAGAAATCGATTTGAACATAATTCGGGAGAACCGTCAGTCGAATTGATTCAAAGCGACGTTATTTCTGCTTATTACCGAGCTCTTCCTGATATCCTAAGGGGTACAAAGTCTAATTTTCAACCTCCATAAATCTTGAGCTAGAATGCTCTAGCTGTAGACATAAAAGATAGCGCTTCTTGGGAGGCAACTCAAGCTTTATTTTGTTCATTTTCCTTATTTTTGGTCGTTTTTGAGTCTGTTTTGGGTCATTCTAGACATGTTTGGGGGTCGGGAATAATTTATTTTGAACTTATATACATTTTTATACTGAAAAAGAGGAAAAGACCAAAGTCGCACGCGCGGCCCGCTCGCGTGATGCATTGCTCATGCGGCCCGCTCGCGCGATATTCTCCCTTAGACAAAATTTTTTTGACTTTTTATTATATGAGCTCTCTGTTATATCTTGCGCCTAGAATCGCACGCGTGAGGGGTTCGCTCACACGGCCCACTCGCATAATTCTGGCACTTAGAAATTTTTCTAAATATAATTAATAGCAGGCCTCAGGTTTACCTCGTAGAGGAATTCGCGCGAGCGAGGGTCGTTCGCGCGGTCCACTCGCGCGAGGTGGGGATTTCTCAATTTTTCTCTTTGTTCTTTGACTTTCTATTTTCCTAACCTATCTAGTTGTTTTTCATTTCTGTTTTTTTTTTTTTAGTTCTTTTCGTTTAAGTTTATCTTTGTTTCCATAGTTCTAGTTTTGTTTTTCTTTGTTTCCTTTACGTTCTTTAATTATAGTTTAGTTTCTATTGTTTACAAATAAATAAATAGATAAAACATATGTATTATATGTTAGCTTTTATTATTTATTTGTTTTTTTAGTTTTCTTTTGTTAAGTATTAACAGGTGAAATAGTGCTCTATTTGGAGTAATTGAACTTTGATTCCATATTATTATACGTTCGCCTGTTTATGAGTGCCGAGACCGAGGTATTATCGTTCCTTTCTTACCTACTCTCCTTTCTTTCCTTTTATTGTTTCATTGGGACAATGAAAGGTTTAGGTTTGGGGGTATGTACACATATGCACATTATTACACTAAATTTTCAAAAATTTTTGATACTTGTGCTTAAATAAATGATGTTACCGATGTTTTTGTAATCTCGAATATAATACTTCTTAGTAGGTAACGTGATTCGTTATAGAATGGTAAACAAGAGAAGATGTAATTAAATATTTGCTAAAGTCATGATATGACGTTTTAGGTCATGTATCGTTCAAATCGTAGTTTTATATCATAGATTTGCACACAAACCTATGCACTGCACGTGGTCGCTTGAATACATGTTTGATGTGAACTATAATATGATTCGGATTTCTAGATAACACAGGTGGAGACTAAGCCCAGTGAGCTTTTGAGCCTATCTTTTCTTTATAGAGGGTTATAAATGCATTTTGTGTTTGTAGAATTTCATTAAAGTTACGCATTAACTTGTTGTTTAGTCTCATTATTCTTGTCTTGGTTGATAGTCAAGTTAAAATATTTGCTACCACACTAAATAATCTTCCGTCGTAAACGTTAAAAAATCGTATCACCCTTGGATATGATTTTAGGCCATCTATGTTTTCCACCCTTTTGACCTTTTTCCTATCCAATTAAATGATAAAAATTTCCTTAGTTTGCCCCTTTGAGCCGTTAAAGTGCCTTTTTCTTTATTCACCATTATCTTGATTAAAAGCTCCAACTTGATCAACTTGGAGCGTACCACTAAATGATTGATCAACTTTTAGTGGTGGTAAGGCAATGTGTTGATTAAGAAGAAGAAGAAGACAATATGATGTTTATGGTAGTTGCTTTGGTATTCAATGAATATTCATTTCGAAAGCAACGGAAAGAAAAAAAAAAAGCAATGAAGAAAAAATAATAAGGTTGAAAAAAAAAAAGAAAAAAAAAAGAAGAGGAAAGAAATTGAAAAATATGGAAAAAAAAGTATGAAAAGATGAAGTTGGTACAAGGGACGAATGAAAGAAATCTTATATGCTTTACAATGCCATTCTGAGATTACCTACCTAATGAATCATTTTTATTTTTTTTATTGCCCGAGCCACATTACAACCATTGAAAAGTCCTATTTGATCCTAGAAAATATGGTTTGGATATGAAAACGATGGGAGGGAGATTAAAACATGGTAATGATTAATTTTTCTTGATTGTTGGTATCCTATCCATGAGACTGCTGTTCTTTTGTGTCATGCGTTTTGTTCGAGTCATATGTGAGCATTTCTCATTTTGGAAACTTATTTGCTTTGCTCCCATATACTGGATAAATTACACATGTTTCTGAGTGTTTCATTTGAGAGTGTAATTCATTGTGAGATTCGTAGTCGAAGCATAGTTGGATGGTTATCCGAATTATATTCCAAGTTCATGACAAGCGTGTGTTCATTTGACTACCACATCACACACGTGCAATTTTATGAGAAACTCTATTGATTTATATGATGCATGTGCTTGGGATTGTTTTTCATGACTTAGGTGAATGTTTCATTATGTTTCTTTATGTTCGTTATTCTATTTCAAATCTCTGTCTTATGATAAGAAGTATTGAACGTTATATTTTTCGTTTTAATATTAAAAGAAAAAAAAAATTTAATTGATAAATTAATAAAGATGGTTGTGGGTAACTTGTTGATGAGAACCCTCACGAGACTTCACTCGTCCGACTAGGTACACCTAGGGGTTTAAAAGGCTTGTTGCATATGCTAAATGTAATCGTGATCCATGAAAAAATGGAATAGATTTTTATTAGTAATTTTTTTTTTATGTTTCCTTTGCTCGAGGACTAGCAAAATGTAGGTTTGGGGGTGTGATCGGGAGAGAACAAATCCTAATTACATGCCTTAATTCACATTTGTTAGCATATTTTATCCTATTTTTATGTATTTATATTTCGTTTTCTATTTTAGAGCAGGTTTTGGAAGAAAACACTAATCCAGGCTAAATAAGGAGAAAAAGCAAGCTGAAAGAAGCTGAAAAAGGCCCTCGCACGCGCGGAAGTACAGAAATCGCTCGTGCGACCCGCTCGCGCGACCTCCCAGAATCGCGCTCGCGCGATCTGTACGAAAAATATAAAACGCATATTTCGAAGAGCTGAAGACTCGTACGCGAACGAAACTGCCTAATTATGTCTGGAAAGGTAAATATAGCAGTTTTAGTACGAATTGGGTTAGGAAAGCTTCCAAACACTCTACAAAACTATGTATATCCCAAATTAACTAAATTTTGGGTTGGCAATTATTATACACACAATATACAACCATACTTTCAGCCATGAAAGGGAGGGAAGCAAGGAGAAGAAGAAGAAGACCAAGGATATCTATGGCCTCCTCCATCAACTACTTGCCATCTACCACTTCTATGGACAACAAAACTCAAGATCTAGGGTTTCAATGAAACCCTAGCCAAGTAATAGGGTGTGTTTTATGTTTTTATTTTAGTTTTATTATGTATGGATGATAGTTACATGTTCCAAGGATTTTTATAAATAAATTGTACTTTTATTGAATTAATCGTTACTTTCAAAGTTTACTCTTGTCTTAGATCTATTTTGATGTTAGTGTGCTCGATGATCTATGCTTGCTGTGCTTGTTTAGATTATTTACATATAATGGTGCTTAAATTGAATTGTGCTATCAAGTATCCGAATAGTCCATGCCTAGAATAGACGGATTATACCACAACCCTAGTTTAGTGTGAGATAATTCGTGCTAACCGAAGATGGATTATGTTGATGCTTGAACCATAGTTATTTTCTTGACAGAGGAATTGGGCTTGTGAATACAATTCCCCATTATCATCCAACTTAATAAGCTAAAGTAATTCGTAAATACCCTTATTATGAAGCTAGTGGTGGATTTGCAATCCTAGGTTCCTTAAACTTATTATAAAAACAAATACTACTTGCTTTCATAATTTAGATTTACTTTTATTGTTATTAGTTTAATTCAAATTAAACCCAAAATCTCTTTTTCTTAATTACTAAATTTAGGTTTTAAAAATTAAAGTGCTAAGTATTCAATCTCTGTGGGTTCGACCTTTACTTCCACACTGCAAATCTTTTGAAAGTAAAACATAAGTTAAGCATCCTTTTATATCTTGATTTTGACGAGATCAGTTGTCTCTTCTATTCCCAAGAAATAAAGGCCTTGTGGCGGTGGTACAGTATGATGATTTGGCAGCGGATTTCTAGTAACGTTCAGAGCTTTGACGGGCGGTTCTATATCACCTTGTTATCAATGAGGTCTTGGATTTCATGCCTCAACCTTGTGAACTGATCCATAGAGTGACCTTTATGTTGGTGAAATTTGTAATTGAGATCCTCCCGGAAGCTTGGCAGAAGTGGATTCAGTAAAGGTCGAGATTCTAATAGGCGAAGATGCCCCTTTGTCATCAGCCTATCAAGGGCGGTTGACAGTGATACCCCAAAATCTGAAAAATTCCTCGGTTGTTTGTCCCCTCCTCTTCTCGATGTTATATTGAATTTTCTCTCTGGCCCACTCAGTGCGTTGACGTTGGTGGGGCCAGAGTAGCACCCTGAATGTCCTCCGTTTGACCCATAGTTTGGCCTCCTACCTCGATTCGATTGTTCTTCCTTCTTAATCACCCCTTCTTGGATCCCTTACTCTATCCTTGTTCCCACATCAAAGACTTCAGCGAAAGGGTTAATTGACTGAAACCTCAGCTTTTTCCTGATACACCGGCTAGAGATTCTTCAGTTACATTCGAATTTGATCTTTCTTGGATGGCCTCTGCACCAACTTAGCAGTCTTTTCCCCTCCATCTACTCAGATATTCAGTGAGTGATTCCTTGTTCCCTTACCTGGTGGTTTCCAAATCTTGGACTGTGATATCCAAGTCTTGGTTATACTCGTATTGTGCTATAAATGCTTTAACCACCTCTTCCTAGACCTTAGTCTTGCTTGGTCGAGCGTGAGATACCAAGGCAAAGTGGCCCCAATTAGAGTTTGCTGAAACAGGATGGCCATCATGGCGGTGCTCAACCAACTAGGCTGGAAAGCTCCGATGGACATTCTTACATGGCTGCGAGGATTCCCTATCCCATTGAACTTATCAAAAACTGGCATTTTAAAACCAGCATGTAGCGTCTTGTGAACCCCATCGTATAGCCCTTCCAATCAGGTAAGTGTCGACCCCATGAGCCTTGCGCATCACTTTCTCCAATTTCTCTATCTTCTCGGCAATTACCCTTTCTTTTTAAGTCTTTTCTCTTTCTGCCCTTTCCCTTTCTGCTCTGGGAACCTTGGCCCTCTGCATCTCTGGGTCATCACACCAACTTTCTTCCCTTGTGACAGGCGGATCGATGTTTGGTGGAGTTGCAACTGGTGGCGGGCGAGCTATTGTTTCCATCATAACCATCATACGGTTCATGTTTTTGACCTACTGCCTCATCTGTTCTGCTTGTTGTTCCACCAATGCCCTCAATTCTGCTACTTCCCCAT
Source organism: Hydrangea macrophylla (assembly GCA_033977485.1). Classification (NCBI taxonomy): domain Eukaryota; kingdom Viridiplantae; phylum Streptophyta; class Magnoliopsida; order Cornales; family Hydrangeaceae; genus Hydrangea; species Hydrangea macrophylla. The sequence goes on from CM066992.1 coordinate 2,858,817, forward strand.
CATTTCTTTCGTCTGCCATTTCAATGTTATCTTCCCTTCTTACTAACCTTACTGTGGGACCTCTAAACCAGACCGTGCCTGAACTTGATGATATTTTTGCCCTGCAAAAGAATTTTAATGATTTTCAAAAACTTTATGTTGTTTCATTTTATTATAAGTTTATTTTTGAAAGATACCTGGTGAAACTTTTATGAATGTTTCATATGTCACACAGATGCAATGCATGTGTGCGTGTGTGCCTACTTTATATGTAAAAGAAAGGAAAATTCTAGCCCTAACAAAGAGACACATAGGTATATAGGATCCTTACTGATGTAAAATGTGCCAATTTCACCTCTCATTGTGATCCTTATTACCCTTTTTCGAAGGTTGATCATTTAAAAGTCTTTTTTTTTAAATCGTGATGAGATAAGGAAAATCCTTTTCAAATCATTTAAAAGCATTTTTCTTACCCATAGCTTTTTCAAAATCCTTTTCAATTTCAAAATACAAAACATGAGTCGCCACTTAATTTTTAAAAGGAAAATTAAGAAACCATTTTAAGACACTAATATTTTTTGCAAACCAGAGACTTCTAGGTCCGGGAATTATGGAATGAGAGGAGAAAGAGCCCGGCGGACTAAAACACCCCATCTCATCCTATCTTGCGATAGGCCTCTACTCAACATCCTTTTAATTGAATTATTTATCTAAATGTACCCTTAACTAATACATATGTATAAATATACATTACAAAAGCATGTCTAAATGGTGTAAGATTGCAAATGATAAAATATCATTCAAAATTATAATTTCAAATAGGAAGCAAGATGATGTGCAAATAGGGAACTAGAAAAACTTATCCGGGATCTAGCCGCGAATGTTAAACGCGCAATGCATACTGAAAATAAAACCTAAGAAATGGTCTCTAATCACATTTATACATATAAGGAAAGACCTAATTCTAAGGTGTCGCACATGGAGTCGAAAATCAATAAAATTAAGAAATGATTAAACTAGAGATGGGTTGAGAAATTATACCTCAATAGCGCTACAAAACAGGGAGTTAATCCACATGCTTCAATTAAGATTTAGTATAAAATTCTAAATAACATCTTTAAACTTCTAGCTTAAATCTATCAAGTACGAAGGAATTGACATAATTATGAATTCCTTCTAATTAGTTCGAAATGCATCACTTCTATAGATGTACAAGTCTCAACTAGGAGCCAATGTAATGTCCATATAAAAAGGGTGTAGCCCCAACATGGTCACAAGAAACTCACAATTAGGTTCAACGAAAATGCAATTTTAATCCTAATATAAAGTGAATTCTAATTACAAGTATCAATCTACATGGATGGATGTATATGAATACATGAATATGAGCAAGAGTAAGCTATGAACTATTCATCAATTTGGATCATTTAACCTCTGAATTTAATCTTAAATAATCATTATTGAAACACAGTTTAAGCCTTAGATCATGGAAAAGTCGTTTGGACAATTATTTACAAAGTTTGTCAAACTTGTCACAAAATTCTGAAAATTATAGAGAGCAGACTAGAAATTCAAAAATAGAAAAAGCATGCTTCCCATATTTTGATGTCAATGAATTTTGGACACAAGATATCTCTGTGTGTCTAGTTTTCAACCCAAAAGAAAAATCAAAGATCAACTGTTCAATCTCTGGGAATTGGACAAATACTAGACATCACTCTCTGTCCAGAATTATTGTATGATTTTCTAAAAATAGCAAATTAGTCTGAAAGACTCTAATATTTTTAAGAGATCTTATTAACACATTGAACTCCATAGAAACAATTATTTGAAGTTAAGAATGCTTGATTAATGCTCTGATTTACTTATTTTAAGAAGATGTTACTATTCTGAAATTCTGGACAGATTATGGTTGCTTCACAAAACTTATGACCAAACCACTTTGAACATGAAATCTCATTAAAACAAAAATTGCAGTGGTTAGAATTTGTGTTATTAACACTCTCCAAATTGGTATTATTCAATTCCAACGGTCTAGTATTTAATTAAAAATAATTGATTAAAGGTGGTTTATGAACTCACTACTCCATTTGTCAAATCCATCTTCTATTTGTTGACTTTAACTACCAAGCCATGGGGTTTGGCTTAACCCACATTACGTCTCCTCCCACTTGGTGGTCATTGGAGACTAAAGACACTCATACTTATAGATTCCAATGGAGTATGAAAGAATGTCAAGAATTCTCAAAATAATGAAACTAAACCATAGAGATGGGTTTAGACTCATTGACCAAATATACTAATATCAACCATAATCATCTTGTAAATCATGAGTTCACAAGGAGACTAAAGGATTCCAAGTCAAGGGATTCAAGTAAGTCATTGGAGGTCTTATAAATCCCAAGAAGTGAATATAATCAAAAGGAGAGAAGAAAAAATCAAGGTTCAAGTAAATATCCAAATTAACTCTTATCTCATGATTGTTTAACTTTAATCCTTAGGTTACTTTGATCCAAACCAATAAAATGAAAGTTCAATCAAAACATTAGTGGTGTGTGATGAAATGAGGTGAAAGGAGGGATTTTAAAAATGTGTAAAAGATCCTAAGAGATTCTAATTATTGTGATTGAACTGAAACTAAGACTAATTAGTCTAAATTTTACCTCCAATTATACTCAACTTCTTGGGGGGTTTTGGGATATTCCAAAGGCTAATCAAGCTCTTTTTCTAGCTCTTACAACCCTTTAATTTTCTTAATCTTCTTTTAGACTCTCTAACTATCAAAGTTTAAGGATAAAGAAAATTTGAAATAAGATTCAAGTCTAAAAGAAATGAGAGAGAGAGAGATTCTATAATCAAAGACTAAAAAAGAGGATCCTTTGTAATGGGACATTCATCCCTTATATATAGGCAAATTTTGGAGGGTTATTTCAGTAAATTCACAGGAAAATCCTAATTCTGGACGTCCTTTTTGAAGATACAAAACGTACTATATTAAAGCAAACTTCTGAAAACTGTGACACTCAATGGAGATGGAAGCAGCACTTAGTGAATGCCGAAACGGCACTCACTAATTGCTGGCGCGGCATTCAATGAATGCCGACGCGACATTTAGCGAATGCCACAGACAACTCCACGGACTGCCGTCTTTTTTGGAATTCTAATTTTCACAGAATTTGGTGTATTTTTGTTGTGATCAAAGAGTGTCGCATCGATAATCAGAGACTATCATTCCGGCAATCAGAGAGTGCCGCAGCGATAGCCCATGGCTACCGCAGCCTATACCCTGTGCCGTTTTCCACTATTCTTCTCTTTCCTCTATTTTTTTCTTTCTTTTTCTTCTTTCTTTCTTTTTGTTTTGATTTGAAGAGCCTCTTGAAGAGCTTAAATCACCTTTGGAAGTCCTAGATTAGTCGAACATTGTCATCATCAGATCTATAGGTAACATTCCCCTTAATTCAACGTTTGGTCAAAATCAGGGTGTCTACAACAGGTTAGCTATTTGGCGACAGTGGCTGAGGCTTACCTGCCCGAGGTGGCTGAAAACCTAGCCGCTGCTGAGGCTGCCCTATCTGCAGAGAAGGCAGCAAGGGAATCTTTAGACTTTGCCCTCGTCGTGGATGAGGAGAAGAAGAAGGTGCTAACCTGGGAATTGGAGAAAGCCTGGGACGAGCTGGTCACCAAGCGGGTTGCTCGAAAGGCTGTAGAACCTAAGGCAGCATTTGTGGAGGTTGGGAGAAAAGTTGCTAAAGCCAAAAAGCTTGCTCTTTCTGAAGTCGCCACTGCCCATAAGGCGGGGGCGAAGGACGCAGAAGAGGAGTTTGAGGTTGGCTTCCTCACAGGGTATGTTGACCTGTCTGAGTGGGCGACTGCTAACCACCCAGATTAGGACCTCTTGGGTTATTCTTGGGCAGAGTCCAACTACTGGATGAAGGAGCAGGTCATAGAGGGGGCCACCACAAGACGTGCTAGGAGAGGGCACTGCCACCGGGATGAGGTGGTCGTGGTGGACAACTCTTAGTCCTTGGCCTGTGCCACTGTTTTATTTGGTGTTTTTTTTTTCCTTTTTTTTTTTTTGGGGGGGGGGGGGGGGGGGGGGGTAGGCTACTATAATTGCCCCTCCAGGCATTGTACATATATAATTTTAAGTAATGAAAAGGCCCTCTGAGGCCGCCTTTTGCACCAACTATTTTACATCCTTGTATTTATATGCTTATTTTTATAATTGCGTGTGTCCGACCGGTGGTAAGCCTTGTCAAAACCCTGCCTTAGCAAAAGCTGTAAGATTGTGACCGGTGGAGAGCACTTGGCCTTCTAGGGACCTGTACTTACAAACTTATGATTGAAGGTCCCGTCCAGTATAGTGTAGGATTTTGTTCCTGTCACTGCCCAAACTGCTTCTCTGGGCACTTTAGGTACTTAGGAATGTTTTGAATTCCCAGGCATGTTAGTGCTCAGTGTGATTTCCTGTTTTAGCCCAGTATCCCCTGCCCCCAAAGCTTTTGCTAAGGCAGTCGTTGGTAGAGGGATTGACCGTAGGGAACCGACCTAGAATGTTGGTTGTTGTAGGGTCTTTTTAAGCTTGCTATCATTAGCCACCTAGGGAGATTTTCCTCCATTGTCGGTTATGGACCTAAGCAAAACCGGTGCCTCGGATGTGAACCCAAGGTCGTATGCGCTTCGGGTTTGAGTCTGAGGTCTTTTGTGCCTCGGGTGTGGTCCCAAGGTCTTTTGTGCCTCGGGTGTGATCCCAAGGTTTTTTTATTTTTTTATTTTTTGCACAAAAAACTGGTAGGGGTCATTACTTGAAGTAAAAACAAAAAATCTTTATTCCGTTTGAAAATCATAATAATTGCTCGAGGAGAGCTACAAATTTCCTAACCAATGGTAACACGCTCTTATCCAAGCATCACTGAAAATACTTACAGAGATGCTGTATGTTCCAATGGTGATACAGATAATGCCTGGCCGATTGACCTGGGTAACCCTATATGGTCCTTCCCAATTTGGCCCTAATTTACTGTGGCTTGGGACTTTGGTTAACTGGTTTACCGCCTTAAGAACGAGGTCTCTTATCTGAAAACTACGGTGCTTGACTTTGCTATTGAAATACCGAGAGACCTGCTGTTTATAGGCTACTACTTTTAGATACACCCAGTCCCTTTTCTCTTCTATTAAGTCGAGCTCTCCTCTGAGGGCCTCCTCGTTGCCCTGCTCGCTAAAATTTGCTACTCGATAAGTCAGCAATCTAAGCTCTGTGGATACCACTGCCTCAAAGCCATAGGTAATTGAGAATGGTGTTTCCTCTGTTGACGCTTGAGGAGTGGTACTATAGGCCCACAGAAGGGTCAGTATTTCTTCCACCCAAAGCCCTTTAGCATTTTCAAGTTTGGTTTTAATTAACTATAGAATTATCTGATAACTCGGATTGGCCATTGGCTTGAGGGTGCTCGGGAGAAGAGTAGTGATTTGATATACCATAGCCCAAGCAGAACTGCCTGAATGGTTTTTTCAATGAAACTTTCCATCTTTTTCTCGGTGATCATTGCCAAGGACTTGGCTTCTGCCCACTTAATGAAATAGTCCACTACGATGACGGCGAATTTGACTTGGCCTTTTGCCATTGGGAGAGGACCGATGATATCAATGCCCTACTGAGCAAATGGCCAGGGGCTAAGGATTGGAGTTTGGAACTGCGCCGGGCGGTTGATCATGTTGGTATGCCTCTGTCACTTATCATACTTTTTGACGTACTCCCGAGAGTCCTAGGCCATCGTCGGCCAGTAGTACCCTTGTAACAGAGCTTTGCAAGAAAGCGCCCGACTTTCTATGTGACTTCCACACACTCCCTCGTGGATTTCATACAATATTTCTTAAACTTGGGCCGGGTGAACAGATTAGTGATAGGGGATAGGGAACCCTCTCTTATAGAGCACACCATCGATGAGATGATATATGGCCGCCCAGTATCTTACCCATCGGCCTTCATCTTTTCTGTCTGGTAAGCCTCTAATTGTGAGGAACGTCACCATCAGATCCATCCAGCTGGACCCTAAAACGACCGGTTCATCCTCCATGTCTTCTGGGTTGGCCACACTGGGCTCGGGTAAGTATTCTATCCTTCTCCTGGGTAGGTCTAACTTGGAAGATGAAGCAAGGCGGGCTAACCGGTCGGCTCTTGTGTTCTCTTCCCTCAGGATCTGTATGAGGGAGAAACCTTTAAACTTCTTGGTGACTGATCTAACCAAGGCTAGGTAGGCCACCATATTGTCTTCCCAGGCTTCACACTCCTATTTGACTTGGTTGACCATTAGCTGGGAGTCACTGTACCCTTGGACTTGTTGTGCACCCATCGAAGTAGCCACCTGCAATCCAACCAATAGGGCCTCGTACTCGGCCTCGTTATTGAAGTCTTGGAACTCGAACCTTAGTGCATACTCTAGCTTGATTCCATTGGGTGTGGTCAGGATGATCCCTGCCCTGTTGCCCTGTTTGTTGGAAGACCTATCCACATAAAGTACCCAGGTCAGGGCATTAGACTTTAGACTGGGTGGTAGTTCATACGGGTTGAGCTCTTTGACTTGTTGATTCCATCGGGTGTGGTCAGGATGATCCCTGCCCTGTTGCCCTGTTTGTTGGAAGACCTATCCACATAAAGTACCCAGGTCAGGGCATTAGACTTTAGACTGGGTGGTAGATCATACGGGTTGAGCTCTTTGACTTGGTCTTCCAGATACGTGAATTCAACAAAAAAGTCTGCCACTGCCTGCCCCTTGATTATCATTCGGGGATGATAGACTACTTCAAATTCTTCCAACTCAAATGCCCACTTAACGAGCCTTTTGAATGTCTTGGGCCTACTCTGGATCCGACAGAGTGGCTGATCTGTGGGGACCATAATAGCATGTGCCTAAAAGTACGGGCAAAGGTGACGAGGGCAAAAACAAGTTTCTCGATGCAAGAGTACCGGCTTTTCGCACCTTAGAGTGCTCGGCTAGTATAATAGACCAGGAACTGTATCTTGTGCTCCTCTCGGATGTGTGTTGAGCTTACCACTGAGGGTAATACCGCTAAGTACAAGAACAACTCCTTCTTTGGTAAGGGTGTTGAGAGTAGAGGGGAAAACATCAGGTACTTCTTGAGTTCCTGAAATGCTTCCTCGCACTCCTCCGACCACTGAAAGGCTTTGTGGAGGATTTTAAAAAATGGCAGTCACCGGTCGGTAGCTCTAGAAATGAATTTGTTCAAAATGGCTACCCGTCCGGCCAAACTCTCAACTTCTTTAGTTAACCTGGGTGACCGCATGTTAATAATAGCTTGAAAATTCTTTGGGTTTCCTCTATTCCTCGCCGACTTACCAAATAACCTAAAAACTTTCTGGAAGAGACTCCAAATGTGCACTTGGTCGGATTCAACCTCATTTGGTACTTTCTTAAGATGCTGAAGGCCTTGGTCAAGTGCTCAAGATGGTCAGACTTGTCTCGACTGTTGACCAAAATATCGTCGACGGAGACCTCCATCAATTTCCCGATTAAGTCTTTGAACATGGAAGTAACCAAGTGTTGATAAGTTGTCCCGGCATTTTTGAGGTCGATGGGCATCACCTTGTAACAATATGTCCCCTGGTCTGTGATAAAAGAAGTTTTCTCTTCATCCCTGGCATACATGATGATCTGGTTGTAACCCGAGTAGACGTCCCCACAAGAAGGTCTATCCTAGGCAGCGAATAGCAATCCTTGGGGTAGGCCTTGCTCAGATTGGTAAAATCCAAACATATTCTCCACTTCCCATTGCTTTTCTTGACTAGTACCACGTTTACCAGCCAATCGGGATAGTGGACCTCTCGGACGGACTTCGCCTTCAGGAGCTTTTTGATTTCTTCACGTACTATTGCTTATCTTTCAGGGGCCATGCCCCTCCTCTTCTACTTGACCGGCCGAGTGCTCAGGTCGATGTTGAGATGGTGGGACGTGACCTGGGGATTAATCCCAGGCATGTTTTCATGACACCAGGCGAAGACGTCCTAGCTCTGTCGTAGGAACTAGATCAATTTCCCTCTGAGACCCTACTCCAAAAGTATGCCAATATTGACGAACTGGCCGGGGAGTTGGGGGTTTAGCACCACTTGCTCTAGCTCTTCTACTGGTCCTACTCTGTCCCTTATGTCCCTCAGGTCCATCTCCTGAATGTTCAACATTTCTATAACTGCTTCTCTGCGCAAGGAGCTGACATTACAGCTCTGGACGGTTGCTTGGTCTCCACGCAAGCTTCCGAGACCCTGGGGGTTGGAAACTTAATCACTAGGCCATATATTGACACTACTGCCTTGGCCTTGTTAAGCTTCAACCTTCCTAGGATGATAGGTGGATGGGGCTTTTACCGCCACAAAGTTTGTAAGTATGGAGACTTGCTGAGGGTAGGTCCCCATGAGAACTGGAAGCTTGATCGTACCGAGCGATTGTGTGCTAGATCCATTGAACCCTACCAGGGGAGTGGCTACTGGTCGGAGCCGATCCCTTGATATCACAAACTGATCGAAGGCTGAGATGAACAAAATATCAGAGGAGTTGCCCGTGTCCACTAACACCCTCTTGACCACATAATTACTATAGAGAGTGTCACCACCAGTGAATCATCGTGAGGGCAATGCAGATCCTTTATATCGTCAGATGAGAATATTAGCACGTCGATTAGTGGGGTGCTAGCTGGTTGGACATATAGGACATTTGCTCGAGATGCCCAAGCATGCCTCTTCCTAGCCGAATGTGAGTCCCCTCCGATCGATGTTCCTCCGGTGATCACATTGATTTGACCAAGGGATTGGGATTGATCAAGAGCTCGAGCTTCTAGCCGGGGTAGTGTATCTACAATGATGAACTCGGCGAGCTGGCCCTGCTCGATATGCTTTTCAATGGCGATCTCTAGCTTAAAGCAGCCCTCTGTGTCGTGACCATGATCTTTGTGGTATCGGCAAAATTTGTCCCAATTTCTCTTCTCTGGCGGACTCTTCAGCTTTGTCGGTTATTTGAGCAGCCTCTGGGTCTCGGTGATGGCCATGACTTTGTGGATAGGCCAAAAAGGAGGTGTGAAGGCAATCGAGGCCCAATCCTGATCGGCTCTCTACTGATCATGCCTTGTCTTCTTTCCCGAGCCCTTCTCAGAACCCTCGCATTTGCGTTTAGATTTTAGGGACTCATCTCTCCCGAAGCTGGCATGTTTGGACTTCAGGAACTCCTCTGTATCGATGTACTTCCCAACCCTCTCTGAGAGCTCAACTAGGGTGGCCGATCGATCATGGTGGAATGATGTGGCATCCTTGGTGCGATGAACCCCCGAGCAGAAGGCCGTGATAGCAACCATTTTGTTCGGGTGGCAAATCTGGAGCCTTTGTTGATTGAAACGGTTGACATAATCTTTAAGGGATTCTCCCTTGCGCTACTTGATGGCCAGCAATTGGGTGTCAGGTTGTGATCAATCGAGCATCCCCACAAATTGGCTAATAAAGAGCTTGTTGAGTGCCTTGAAATCATCGATTGTTTGGGGTTTGAGAGAGTGGAACCACTGTGCGGCTGGCCCCTTGAGGGTGCTGGGAAAGGCCAGCCACAGTAGCTCTTCGACGGTGGTGACCAGCATCATCTGGGCCTTATAAGTCCGGACATGATCCACCATACTCCCTGAACCATCATAAGAATCAAGATGCGATGGTTTAAATTTATGCTAGATGGGAACTCCGATGATCTGCACGGTAAAGGGTGACTCAGTTTCTGTATTGGTATGGTCATGGACTTGTTTGCAGCTCAATTTCTCGATTTAATTCTATAGGTCTTCAATTTGAGCCTTGACGTCGTCCCGATCACCATCGCGCTCGAGCTCGGTACGCTAGGCATTGTTGTGCATGCTCAGGGTGGTAGGTTAGGTCGGATAAGGAGGGTTCCGCTTCAAAGTGTGTTGTCTTTAGGGACATGGATCGTCTCTGGCTACAGTTAATCGCGTGCTTGAGATCGCTTTGGCTCCTGACCGAGCTGTCTTGGACTGATTCCTGGGCCTGTCGCTTTGCTCTTCCTCTCTAGTAGCGTTTCTATTATTGATGATGTCCCGGGCATTCCCCGTGCAGTTTTGACTAGCCCAGGCATGTTGCCTGGTCCGTATAGGATCCTGACCATGCTCGTCATTCCCGAGCCGCTCAACCTCCTAGGGAGACCTTGGCGCGGTATAGGCACGCTGTCTAGTACGCCGGGGTACCTGACCACGCTCGTCGTTCTCGGGCTACACCCCGGTCTGCGGGGGCTTATTTTGTCAGGCCAGCAGAGCCTCAATTTGCCGCTGGGTTTAACGCTAGCCATCCAGAAGTTGCTCTAGAGCTATAGTGACTTGTTCATGAGTCATGGAGGCCACTGACTGGCCGGCTGGTGGGTCCGCCTGACGCGATGACTGAGTAGTCTTCTTGTTTTCACGAGAAGCCATGGCAGTCAGTCAAGAGATTTGTTTATGGAGAAATCTGTCGGTTCCCATAGACGGTGCCAAACTAATGATGCCAAAAATTGGGTAAGAACATGAAGATGAGGACAAAGAAAGTTTGTATGTGGTTTGGCCCCGTTAACTAGGTGACATACGTCCACATGTGCATCGGAGCGCGTTTACTAATAAATCACCGGTAGCCATTGGTGAACCAACAAAGAGGGTGGTACTACCAAAAAATCGGTAGGGTGTATGCGTATGAGTGATATATTGATATTCTGTGAAATAAGATGCGATCCCCTTTAATGGGGGTGAGTGGTCTCTTTTATAGATATAAGAGACCACCCGCACAAGGTAACTAAATAGATTAGAAAATCCAATCTAATTACAATTGATTGATAACAATCATGGGATTTTTCTAAGTGGATTAGGAAACAACTTGCACCTTCCATTAGCCTTCTAGCGGAGATAGGAAACTACTTGGAATCTTATGGAGCAAGCCACGGGATCAGGCCCAGATTGCGCCCACTATGGGTCGAGTATGTATCGTAAGCCTGAGTTGTGGTCCCAGACCGGGCGGTCTTGGCCGGATAATTTGGGATGGTTGAGTAACGAGTGTCCATTCTGGATGACTTGGCATTTCCTTGGTGAGGTGGCAGTTTGACTTTGATTGGATATTTTTGTACCTATCAATATATGTGACTATATTGTGTGTGTGCAGTTTGCTTGCCAAACCAAGAGCTTAAAGAGATAGAGAGATTGGATAATATATATACATAACCATACACACACATATATATACACATGCACACACTCTCTATCTATATATACTCAGTCAGAGAGAGAGAGAGAAGTAGAAGAAAAAAAAATAAGGAGAATAGAGAGAGAAGCAGAGGAGAGACAAAGAGAGAGATAGAAAGAAGTAGAGAGAGAGAGAGAAGAGGACCATTGGAGAGAAAGTTTAAAGCTTGACATTTTTTAAATGTGCCCTTAATGATGTTCGATGAGTCTCAAACTCACTCGGTAGCTTGATGTATTGTTTTACATGTTTTGGACATTTAATAATGACCCAAATACACCCTAACAAATTCTGGACGTTCATTGCCAGAATTTGGGGAAGACGACTTTTAATTGATCGAATTGGGTTTAATCAATCAATAACACCATAGTTCAATCGATCAAAATGACTTCAATCAATCGAACTTCAATTTCTTCAATCACTTAAAAACTCTTCAATCGATCGAAGCTCACTTTTCTCAATAGATTGAAATGGTTTCAATCGATCAAACTGAACAGAATATGGTTATGTTCTTAGAGTTTATAATTCATAATGTTTAATCGTTTAATTGTTGTTCCATACTTCCATTATGCAATATTACGGATTAAGGAATAATGGGATGCGATAATGAGATTTAGAGAATATGGTGAGTAACGTAATCGGGTTCGAAATGTTGGTAATAATACGACGTAATAATGAGATTATGTCTATAATACGAGATGTAACAGTTGGTAACATTGGATAACATGGTGGTTATTGAGTCATTTTTTAGGTATATGTTCCTCTCAATGCAAGTATGTCAGTGGCAAAGATCAGTCGTGAGCACATCTACGTGAGATGTGAGTGTTATGTATTGTACTTGCAAGAGTTGTTAAAAGCGTTAATGTAGTGAACAGGAGTACCAATACGTATTGATTATGGACGGACGATACTCATGAGTGTTCTTAAAAGCAGTGAAAGGTAAAGCTTCTTAAAAGTGGTGAACTGTAGTATTGGTACGTCCATAGACCCATGGTTATGTTGGAACTATATGTGGTGCTCATAAGTGTTCTTAAAAGTGGTGAACAATAAGAGGTCTTAAAAGCGGTGAACAGGAGCACTAGTATGCCATGATGATATAATTGTTTTATCTCAGTCAATCGGGGTTGGTACAGTAAGCCTTAGGGTTTGAAGGCGATAAGAATCAGGTATCAAATTTGGAATAAAACAAAGAAAGATACTACTAGTATCAATATTGAATATCATTCCTAATTGGTATTGCTTTATGCCTATGAGACCGTGTTAGTTTATTCTCAGTCATCTTTCAATAAGCTGATAGCCTTCATTGCCGGGACATTCTCCGTCCAGCATACCCTATCTATGCCATTATAGGTAATGAACTGCATGACGGTGGCTACCACTCGGAGGAAGGCTATGTCGAGGGTGAACCTACTGTCATCGGAGAAGTTGGGGAAGACTATTACACAAGTGATTACGTTTACGCGAGCTGAAGAAGAAGATGGAGCTTTAGTGTTTATATTTCTAGTAACGTTGTTATATTTGGTACTTAGGCATATGTTGCTTTCAAACCGTTTATATTTCCTGTAGCGCATTCTGATGATATTGCAATAACTAGATATTTTGTAATATAATCAGTTTGATATTATTACTATTCTTATTTCTTCTAGTTGACTAGTACTGTATGGTGTAGACAAATTAGTGACATTCACCTGTCGTTTTCTATGGACCCAAAAAGGAAATTTATTTTTCTCTATTTTTGCTACTCTGGGGTGTGACAAAATAGAACTTTAGTTTTCAACCTTAAGGACTTCCAGAAGGAGACACTCGAACTTATGACCTGGAAGATTCATGACCTTCATATCAGCATTATTTGGCTCCAAAGGATGAGATGTTGCAACTTTGGAAGGAGAGGTACAATCATCAGGTTGATCATGTTGAAAATCAAGGTTCCTGGGTCTTCTAGTTGTAGCTAGTTCACAAGAGTCTAGAACAGACCCACAAGAGTGTGTTCTCTCCTTGAGAACTGTTGTGCTACCATGATCTTTGGTGAGAGGTCTACGTGGGGTTTTCTCCTCTACAACAAATAAAAGGTTTTGATATTTGAGTCTTTCAGCATTATGAACCCCCTTTTCCTTTGTAAGTTCAAGGATACGGGTCACAGATATGTGTGCGTCCTCTTAATCCATACCTTTCTTCTTCTTTACCTTTCTATTCAATTCTGCGTCTTTCTTACCTTCATTACCTCCTTCATGGTGGAGATTATGAACATTCGAGGAACAACGCATTTTCTTCCAAACATCCCCAACAAAATCATCAGCAAATTGATCTTTAGGTGATTTCCATACCCTTGAGGATCGTCTAAGGACCCAGTGACTCATGACAGATCTTTTAACATGATCATTCTAATCTCTTATAGCTTCAAACTTATCCATTGCATTTACATTTATAGAGAGAAGTAGGAGCTTCTCTCTCTATGATGTAATACTTATGTTCATGTTTTGCTTCTATTGGTATTGCACTCACTACTTTCGCATAACTTGTTGCACACTTGGCACTAGCATACAAAACATACCGTCATTTTCATATCAAAATTTGGATCTCTACCAAGTGATACATGAGAGTAAGCCATACTAATTCAATTTCTAAAATTAACCTCATCTTTTTCTTAAAATACACTATTTGCCCCCCTCTAAGAACCACAAATTTTTTAATCTATCTATTTACTATATCATGTCCCCCCCCCCCCCCCCCCCCCACCCAAAAAAAAACTTTTTACTATGTAAATATAAATAAATGTTATTTTAAATTTTTTCTTAATTTATTGTTTAAGCAATTTAATTTATTAACAATTCATAATATTTATAAAAATAAAAAATAAACTAAAAATATATGTATTCCATGCTAATATAATAGCACCACAGTACAAGGGTACAATGATCTTTTAGACATTCAAAGTCAGTTTTGTGTTTATGTAACTAAACACTTCTGTAATCTATTCTACCATATAACTACTTTTACAATTAATATATTTCCCAAACACTACAATTGTTAAAATCTATTCGGATAAAAGCAATCACAAAGCTATTGCTATCGTAATCACAGTCACGAATCACAAGCTACCCCAAACAGACTCTAAGCAAAATTAGAAACCCATCTTACAAGAGCATAAAGTGCAGTTAATATACTTGACTGAAAAGGCTTCATCATCAAGGTTCAAATTTAATAGTGACAAAATACAAGAGTTTGTAACCAATGTACAAAATATTGGTTATAAGGTACAAATCTTTGCTTTAAAGGTCTAAATTGATCCCTAACGGAGTACAAAGGTTTGTAAACAAACTATTTGCCTTCAAGGTCCAAATTGCTCCATTATAAGGTCCAAAGGTTCTCTTATAAACTACAAAATGTTTGTTGTAAAGTGACAAAGCTTTGCCATTAAGGTCTAAATTGATTCAATACACAGCACAAAACGTTGTAACCAATGTACTAAACATTGATTTTATGATACAAATATTTTTTTATGGTCGAAATTGATCCCTTACAAAGTATTAAAGTTTGTACCCAAATAGGTTTAGTTTGTACCCAAATACAAACCTATGTTACAAATTCCAAATTTCTCACTTATAAGGTCCAAAAGTTCTCTGTTTAAGTATATAAAGTTTGTTGTAAAGTGATTAATAAGTTATGCAATTGGTGAGTCATTTAGCCGGGTTGTGGTTGGATGCTCCATAATGCAATTGGTGGGCCATTTAGCCGGGTTGGGGTTGCTCTTCTCCAACCCGTTATGCTCATAACTTTGATGCGCCAGGGCCTTGCCTTGTACTAGTTGGGTGGTTGGTTTACAAGTTCAACCCAAAGTTAACATAATCATTATACATGTACATACACATTTTTCAAGGAAAAAAAAGGGAGGCTTGGCTTAAGGTCCTTAAGGTTGTGCTTACTTGGATTAAAAGACAGCCCATTAACAACAAACTCCATAAGGACAAAAGCCCAAGCCCATTTTTTATCCACATCCACAACATAAAAATTTCACTTTTCAAATCCATTTTACACTTTTCATTTGACCAAAATACCCTCTGTTCATGAATTAGAACAAACAGACCTAACGAACATCTCTCTTTGATTCATCATCTAAACTCTTATCTACAATCGATCTCAATCTTCATAAATCTAAAGTTCATCATTCTCAATCGTAGATACAGAGTACATCACAGAAAAATGAAGATCAATCATAGATCGTGAGTTCATCATTCTCAATCGTTGATCGCGCTTGCATAGAGATTCAATCACCGACTCATTAACTGTTACAGAATCAATCACAAAGTCTGATCATTGATTCGTTATCGTTCAACAGGTATCAAACTGATTTAACATAATCTAGTTCTTTGTGTTTCAGTATGTACCTTGCTAAAAATTATTCATTCTTTTTGTTTTTTCACTCAAAATTCTGTTAGTTTTTTCATCATTTGCTTATATCTGAACTGAAACATGCAAGCAATATAAGCAAAGGTTGCTGAAAATAATTAGGTTTTGGTGTTTAACTGAAATTATTTCACCATATCTTAATTGAATATTTTCGTTGAGTGTGTGTGTTCATAAATTGATGATATCTTAAATCAAACACACTCAACCTTTGCTTATATTGCTCACATGTTTATTGAAAGATCATTCACAATGTCTAGTGCTTTGGATATTGGATGTAATATATATATTCAGAGAAATTTGATTTCGGATGTATGGCATAATAAGAGAAATTTACTTAACATACAATTTGTCTGCTAATGTTGCTATTTATTTATTTATTTTTTTTTTTGTAGGTTGCAATGAATATTACTGTCTTGCTTCTATTTAAGTATGGAGAGTTTACAACTGTGTTGAAAATTTCTAATGAATCTAAGTATATCGATTTACTTGACTTTGTCTATTCGAGGTGGAGAAATTTGCAAGATACTTGTATTCATCTTTGTTATTCTATTCTCGGAAACTCTAAATGCATGCTTGATAGTAATGATGACTTTGTAAACTTGCTTTCCCTAGCCTATTGCTACAAAATAGATCACATAGAAGTATATGTCTTTGAAGATAGTGCAAACTCTTCGAATAGTATAGTAGTTGATGCATACCATATTGACGAGGTAGAGAGTAATAATGATCAAAGGTATGAGACTGATCTCCTAGCAAAGTATTGTCATCACAGTGAGACAGTGTTGTTGGGTAGTAGTTGGTCTAAAGGGATATGTAATGTTGGTGATGTATTTGAAGGAGGTGTTACGGAATTTCGGAACATGCTTACAAAGTATTCTATTGAAGTTGGGTTCACATTCAACTACATAAAGAATGACAAAACAAGAGTGACAGCAGTTTGTTCTTTAAGGGGATCGAAGGGCTGCTTGTGGAGAGTTCATGCTACATTATACAATGCCAATGGATACTTCTACATTAAAACATTGGAAACAATCATACTTGTGGTGCTGTCCTTCGTACAGACAAGAATCCAAGAGTGACTTCCAACTTGGTTGGAAGTCTTATCCTCGATGATCTACGTGATGATCCGTTGACACGACCAATTAATGTGAAGAAGAATATGAAGAAAAAATATGGGTTAGCAATTTCGTATAACGCTACATGGTATAGTGTTGAAAAAGCAAAGAAAGAGATCTATGGCTATCAATCATTATCATTCGATCAATTGTGATGGTATGTCGATGAAGCGAACAAGACAAATCCTGGAAGTCATCTACAGCTTGATTATGATCATGACAGTAAGCACTTCAAAAGAATTTTTGTTGCATTTCACAGATGCATAGAAGGTTTTAAATATTGTCATCCAATGTTATTCCTTGACGGCACATTCTTGAAAGCAAGGTACAAGGGAAACTTGTTACGTGCAACCGAAAAAGATGCTAATCAACGTGAGTGATCCTCTTTTCATCACCACATATTGCTTATGTTATGTTTGTCAGGTTTTCTATTTCATAAATTTAACTCTATCTAAGAAAAATATGTTAAGTCAAATTTGTATTAACTTATCAAAACAGACAGTTTTTTGATTCTGCAGCCTGATCCCTATATCATTCATTTTGACATGCATTCTTAAATTTGAAAATCTTTAAAGACATGTTGTATTTCTTGTTTGTTGTAGAGTTGTTCCCTCTTGCTTATGCAGTTGTTACTTCTGAAAACGAGGAAAATTGGATGTGGTTTTGCAACCAATTGCGCAAAATTCTTGTCTTCAATCATATATTCACTTTTATAATAGACCGACACCCTAGTTTGGTACATGCTATTGGCAGCGTGTTTCCAGAATGTAAACATGCTTTTTGTTTACGACATTTGACAATGAACTTGAAAGAGAAGCTCGGAGGAGTAAAGAAGGAATTTCGGGATAAGATGGTGCAATAGCTCTCAGAGGTTGCTTACGCTCCAACTGAGACTACATTTCTGCATCACATCTCCAAACTAAGAGCTGAGGGTGGTGAAAAAGTACAGAGGTTTCTCTTTGATTTGTCGAATGAAAAATGAACCAACGCTCACTTTAAGGGGCAGAGATACGGGGAAATGTACTCCACTGCAGCTGAGTCATTCAATGCTCAAATTATGGAGGCTCGACACCTTCCAGTCACAGATATGGTAGACAAAATCAGATTACAACTAATGCAGCAAATGACAGAAAGAAGAAATAGAAGCGCAAAATGGACTGACACTTTCTGCCCCGAGTTTCAAGACTTATGGAAAAAGGCTGTGAAAGATTATAGATCATGGCTAGTCAGCCAATCCTCTGAAACAGTTTATGAAGTTCACTCCCATCCATCGGTTCTTGTTAACCTCGAATTAAGCATGTGCTCATGTTACCAATGGCAGTTGAAACATTTCCCATGTTCACATGTTGTTGCCATCCTCATTAATTGTGGCAAGGATGTAAGAGACCACGTGGAGAGTTACTTTCACGTGTGGAGTTACCGAAAGAGCTATGAACATCCTATCTATCCCGTAGTCACAGCTGAAAAACCACCAGCACCACCAAGTATTGATGAAGCACTTGTCCTACCACCACAAACCAAAAGACAACCCGGAAGACCAAAGAAAAATAGGATCCCATCGAGATTTGAAGGAGGTGTTGTGAGAAAAAGAAAGTGTGGTAGGTGTGGTGTTATTCGATATCACAACAAGAAAACTTGCAACGAGCCACTATAATGTTTCAATTCTAGAAATAAAAGTTTGAAATAATATCACAAATTAAACCTTGGCTGATCCTGCAATTGTCATTCCCTATTTAGACTTCAATGAAATAAAATGTGTCATTTCTCTTACTTTTACTTTTCAATTGATTGTGCATGTACTGAATTTTCATTCAATATGTAAGATTTATCACTTAACACTCTTGCCCAGATCATATTATTAGTGAGATTCCCTTAAATTAAAAATGAACCTATAATTCTTCACATTCACTATCCTAAGTTAAATTTGTCTTATGATATTGCAAACTGACTGAGATGTAACAGTTACTGATTCTTAAGCCTCATCCTTATGTGCAACTCACAAACAAACACATAAGTATTTGTATGTAGAATACTTGGTTTGGTTATTATCTAGCATACATACTAAGAGAAATTTCAAAATCGTAAGTGAAATTTCACTGAGGATATTGCAACTGAATCACTTATTACATAGAATTAACAAATTGAGGTTGCAAACGATGCATAATCCTGAATTTGATGATATATAAAATTGTATCCTAAGTAAAATTTCACATAATATTTATGCATAGTCAACATTTTGTTTCTCAATCCTAAATTATATGACAGTCACTCAACATACTTGTGATGCCTGCATGATACAATCAACATTCCATATAACTCAAACAATGAGATAGCAACACTTAGTCAATCATTACTAGTCTAATAAAAATCAAAATTATATCTTGAGAAAAATTTCACATAACTTATGTGAAATACCTTCAACATTTCATATCTTAAATTAAATAGGAAAATTGAACTCTATTTTATATTGCAATCATCATTCAAGATAATTCAAATTGCACATGGAAATTCATACAAAAGAAGTATAATAACAATAATTATTCACATTCACTAATCACCACCAACAGTAACCATTCACATTCAATTTACACATTACCAAAAGAATGATTACCAAAAATATTCAGTACCAAAGTTTGCACTTTCAGGTTACCAGAACAAAATCTAATCACATATTGCCCAAACAACATCTAACTGCTGACACTTCTCCCAAAACAAATTATCCTCTTCCTACAATCAAACTAACGTAAATGACGGATATTCCTCCAGTTGTCTCTGCTTCTCTATGAATCGGTTCATGCTCCAAGATCTACATGGAGTGTTTAGTAGCCTGTGGATTATATGTGCTCTAAACTTCATCACATCACATTTTTTTTTACTTCTACTTGTTCCAATATATCCTCCATCAATGCAATCACAACTACCCCATAGTCTACCCTGCATTTTAAACCATGTTAACCTGTTAGGATTCATTGAGAAAATGTCAAATATAAATTGGAACAAAGTCTAATGTTACTCACGTTCCGTATTGCTGCTGTGGCCAATCGTCAACAACCTCCACTGTTGTTTCAAAGTCTAAACCTTCAAACTCTTCTCTTCCAGCTAGTTACCTCTTGGAGTATTCTTTTTCATAATTAATCTGCACATGAATAATGTACGTTAAAAGCACTTTACAATTCAAAAAGATTGACAAAATGATTACATAATGCTTCTATATAGACAGTGAGATGACCATGAGTTGAAGGTCTTTGAGATATGGATCATTTATTCTCCTACTTCTTGGCATAAATGAATTATAGAATTCCCATTTCTTCTCATATCGATCTAATACTCCCAAAGCCCAGTGATTTGCAATCTCACAATTCCCTTTACACAGTAGAGGAAACACTCCATATTGCACCGTACCCGTCGATTTCGAAAGTGGCTGATCAACAAACTTATAAAGGAAAATAGAATCCTTTTTCCTTATTGCGTCCTATCACAAATAATATACAAACCATTACCATCCACTATATTATTTGCAGAGAATAGTTTTCTATACAACTAATGCTTACCAGAGTTAAGCCTTTGAATGTGTACGATTTCCCACTACTAGTTGATATGCCATCTTCAACAATTTTGAGCTCCTGTCCTAGCATTAGAAGTTCAGCATAGGCATCCATTACCCGAGGAATGGAGATCACATTATGATATGATTTTGATACATTAAACAAAGTAAAAAAAGAAAGATTGTTGATTGGCCAAATTTCCTTCGTACAAAAATATTAAGTCAAATTTCACTTATAATACATGAATGGTAAGTGAAATTTAACTTAAGTGCAGCTCTAAGGCAAATTTTTAAGAAACACAAAAAACAGATTGCACTTTAGAAATGTAGAAACTTGCTAGAAACAACTTTAAAATATAATTGAAACTGATTTTAGTTTTGCTTTTTATATTGTTTGGAAGGGATTTTTCATGGATTATGTCAACGATATCTTTCAGTGTCACATAGTCAACTCCATCCTCAGGCTTGTAAACTGGTCCACTACATGAAAAACAATGGGAATCAGAATGATTAACTGAAAATCAAATTAAAACATAGTAAAAATAACCTCAAATAATGCAAGCACCTTCTGTAAAGCATGTATATGGAATGAAGCATTTCTTGATCAACCTTATCTAGATAATGAAAGACATTGAAACGTTTTCCACTCGGTATGATGAACATGTCTCTCTGATGTGTCCCTGGAGATGACATCTTGTCTAGATCAAAGATTATAGGCTGGACTATATTCTTAACATTCCCCATTACATTCTCATATTCTCCATCATCATTCTTCTCCTTATTGTGCTTCATCTTATTCCCATCGTCTTCATCATCCTTCTTCTCCTTATTGTGCTTCAGCCTCTTCTCATTCTTTTTTGAACGATAGACAAACTCCTTTAGTCTCTTTTTCTTCTGAGAGCGCACCTTTAACCTTCTAAAGAACGAATATGATCTTTTGATACGCACTGCTCCTTTTCGTTTCAAACTTCTGATTTTCTGGGGCTGACTGAGTCATGGATTGCTGATTTTCATTCACTTTCTTCTCCATACAACTTTCCTGCAGAGTTTTTACAAATTTAATGTAATTATCATAGAACTGATATATACTTATATTGAATTTCCTGGTTGATGTACCTGATGTGGTGTCTTTTCACTGTTCACATCCTTCGTGTCTTTGTCAATATCTGTTCCAGATTTCTCCATGTCTTTCTTCGCAATAAGACCCTGCAACCACAAATGATATATTGTAAGTGAAATTATACACAACATATTCACAAAATGAAATTATAATCCTTTTATGTATACCTGAAGTGATATCATCTCCACCTCAACATCAAGCAACCTCATCTCAAGTTCAGCATTTCTCCTTTCAACATCTTTATACATACCTTCCAATCTCTGATATTTTTCAGATTTTGACTTTTCTAAACTATCACACATATCTAGTGTACACCTTTCATTCTTCTTTGCTCTGTCAAGACTCACCGTAAGATTCAAAACTGCCTGAATTTTAGGGTCTTCAAGAGTCTTTGGTGATTCAGATCCATCACAAAAACAAGTCTCCATTCGTTTGCACCAACAAATCAGCAACTTGAGTTTTACTGGAAGCAATGACACCATTAAGGTATTTTACCCTCTCATTCAACAATCAAATTTGGTCATCCTTTGTCACCAACTCGTCCTTCAACTCTTGCATTTCTCTAAGATTCTGCCGAAGAAGATATCCCATCTCTGCATTTGACCGCAATGCATCTTCAACTTTCTGGATGCACTCAATGTTTCTAGCCCTCAAATCTCCTACTTCATATTCCAAGGATTCTTGCAATCTTTTGTTCTTTTTCTTCAATGTAATAATCTCCGACTTTGCATCTTCAAGTTTCTGTTTCATACTCTTGCTTTTTTCATCGCAGTCTGTTCTTTCGCTGTCTTCAATATCAACTCCAAGATCACAAGTTTTTTGTGGACTCTCACTTCCTTTTACCTCTATGTTGTCCTCTGCAGTACCAAAAACTTCATTGCCACTACCGTCCATTTTTTCCTGACCACACGTCTCTTGTACAAAATTAGTATCAAATTTTTTGCAAGTACCATCCAAGAAGTAATCATGGGCCCTCACTCTTATCCCCTCAAGAATCTTTTCATATTTCACTCTATCATCACTGCATAGTCTCTTTTTCAACACATATTGACTGATACGAGCTCCCCAACTTCCATCCGTATCATCAAGGCTTTCACTCGTGCTCCCTTCTTTGAAGTCCTCTTTCAAGCCTCCATCTGAATACTCTGCCTCATCATCGGCTGACTCGCCTGATGAACCTTGTGAATCTTCACTCTCATTTTGTTCACTATCAGAAGAACTACTACTTTCCTTCTTCCCAGCCAACCACTAAATCCCATGCTTTCCATATAATTTTATCTCTTTCTCAGTCATTTTTAACAATTCAGATGAAACCTGCAATTAGTATTTTTAGACAGCATATCAGATGTACAAATAACGAATGAATGTTCATTTATAATGCTTCATACTAAGTGAAATTTAACTTACGTTTTGTATATACTAAATGAAATTTCACTTATGATAAACAGAATTGAAGACATAACTTAACTCCTCTCAGACTTGATAAATTCTTGCCCTTAACAAAGTTCAACAGTCTCAACAGGTCCCGCTTTAAAAACCTCAAAGCTAAATTGTCGACTGATGGATCTATTAAATTTGTGTGTTCCAAAAGCCAGTACTAGGATTGAAATTTTAACTATTTAGTCTAAAATTAAACAATAATAAAACAAAAACCAAAACCAAATAAATTGCATTGTAAACAGATAATACCTATAATGCAAGTACACATCTGCTGACTTTCGTGTAATCTCTTGACCGTTCTATTCCCACTATCAACATATCCTTAATTGCTGATGCCCATGAATACATATTCATTCTCTCAATGTCCTTAATGTATGGGAATGAATCCCCATTTCATAGTGTTGCCAGAGATTGCAAACAAAAGGGACAGTACTAAGTGAAGGTATAGTAACCTCACAACATCTTCAACATCCTCTTTTGTCTTGCCAGCCAATGTAACTGTACAAACATCTTGTATGTAATTTAATGTTACCCTTCTATCATCAGGAAACCTTCTCTCAACAAAAGGAGTTGTCGATTTTCGGCTATAATTATAAGACATCCTTATCGGCCCCGACTGAATCCCAAAAATCAGTCCAATGTCTGATTCATAAATCATCATTAGCTTTCCACCTATCTCAAACTTTCTACGATCTCTCCTATACGATTGTAATATAAGCAACGATACCTCATCATGACTCTTATCATACTCAACTTTCTTATTAATGAAAAAGTTCCAAAAATGTGTTGTTCTCAACAGCTTTATATGCTTTTCCTTCAGATTCAAAGCTGCTATAAGACCCGAGGTACTATACAGCGTTGACCTATATTGCAAATAATAATTTCCCATATACAGCCCATTGCGCTTCCTTGCTTGTTTGATAGGTTTTTTGGAAGATGATTGACTCTTTCACCTTCCTTGTTTTCTACGACTAGTACGTGTCTGTTTGCTTTTGCTAGGAGTTAAATTTCTATTCACTTTTGCCTTTTTTTTTGGACTGCTGGGGGTTAACTGTCTGTTTGCTTTTCCTGCAACAACATATATTGTATCATTTAAGTAATAAGAGAAATTTCTATAAATGCTAGTCTATAAAAATCATGTTGAAACAAAGCGTTAATCCAACGGTCTATTATATTCTAGAAATAATCAAAATCACCCCAATATGATGTTACATACTACAGTCTACAGGAGATTATCCACAAACAATCATAAGTGAAATTCACATTTCAATGATAAGTGAAATTTCTCCTAATATGTAATTTGTATAGCACAAGTATAGCATCAATACTTATAAGCAGACCATCATAGGTTGGAAAATGACAAATATCAAAGCTCTAACGGTACCAATATGTATAGCACAAGGCATACACTAACAATATCACGTAAGTAATAAGTGAAATATCTCTAAATACTAGTCTATGAAAATCTTATTGAATTCAATCGTTACTCCAACAGTCGATTATATTCTGTATCTCAGCACCATAACAAAACTAAAAATAATGAAAATCATCCCAATACTTATGTTTCAGACTACAAGAGATTATCCACAAACAATCACAAGTGAAGTTACTCTAACAATATCAATATGAAAGTCAGAGACTCAGAAATATCAATAAAATTTGTCAAAATCATGAAAAATTAGGCTACCACAGTTCATACTTCTAAACTCAACCCTAAAACCAAAACTTACTTTTCAATCGCGCCATTTTTGAGCAGGCAAAATTCGAAGAAAATGCTTCTCAACAAATACTTGTAGTTTCAGCTTACGATCACTAGATGTTTTCCCAAAATGTTTCGATTTAGGGATTCGATTTACGGCGGCTTTCGATTTAGGGCTTCGATTCTGGTTTCAATACACTCACAGAATGAACGTGTTTTGAAATGCTTCCGCCTCTAGTGTCAGTAAACACTCACAGCTTTCAGTTCACATATGTCATCACGGGAATTAATCAACGCGCGAAGGGCATTTAGGACTTTTGGACACACAGAACAAGCGCATGTAACAGCCCACTTTGTTTTGTTATTTGGACTGAGCTCCAATTTTTGTTTTTGTTATTTGGATTTTGGACTAAGCTCTGATTTTCGTTTATTTGGCCTTTTCCCAAATTCCAAAAAAAACAAAAAACAAAAAACACCCCACCCAAAAAAAAAACAAAAGGAAAAGAAAAAAAACATACACATTCCCATCGTTTGAGCTAGCAAATTTTAACAAAGCCGACAAACAACAAACAGTTTGACCTGGGAAACAAAGATAGTACTTACGGAGTAATATTTAATAGAGAGAAGAAGACAAGACAAGTAGAGAATTGAGGAAGCAAGAAGAGGAAGAATGGTGTTGAACAGTATGATGGTGTTATCAGTGGCTCACACATCAGCGGAGGTATGGCAATACATAGCATGCATTCCCTCTCCAGAAGGAATAAGCAGCCATCAAATGTTAGATCTGGTTTGTTGTTTCCCTCTCCAACAGTTGGGTCGTCTCCTTATTTGTCTTTGGAATTTCTTCTGCCTCCCTCCTTCTCCACCTCACTACTATTACGTCGTCTACCATTCTGATTCTAATTCTGATTCCGATTCCGATTCCGATTCCGATTCCGGTTCTAATCACCACCACCAACAACACTATTCTTACGATTCTCATTCGGATTGATTCCGATCCATCCCCCTCTCTCACTCTCATCATGTACACTCCAAACATTACTAGATAGGAAGTTTGATTCCGTTTTGTGTGTGTGTGTGTGTGTGTGTGTATGTTTGTACATCATATAGATCATATATGTTGGGAATGAATTTGATTTCAATTAATACCTAGATTCTCTACTTTATTTATTTGGGATTTGTTTAGTTCACAAACTAAACAATATTATACTAGTGATTATTCTACTGGGCATTTTTTCTCACTCATTGGGCAAATTAATTTGTTTGTTTTCGCCGTGTTGAATTAACACCAAACAACAATGTTTATTCTTGTCAATTCTTATTGTTATCTATACTATATTTTGTTTACATTTTAAGGGAAAAAATTTTTTTTTTTTTTTTTTTTTAAGGAACCTCCCTCTGATAGGATTGAAACTTCCTATCTAGTAATAAAGAGACTTTGATTAGTTATGCCGTGTAGTCCTATCCAATATTCACAAATAAGGCCCAAATCTAAAACTTGACCTATGCCCAGCTAGTTGGTAAAATGAAAAAACCTAGAGCTCTCCACCACTGCAAGGCATGGGGAGGGTTAGACATACGCAACCATACCTTCAAATGGGGGAGAGGCTTTTTTCCACACGTTGAACCTGTGACCTTCAGGTTTCAATGAAGCAACCTTGCCATTGCGCCGAGCCAATTGGTGATTACCAAAATATCCTTACCTCTTAGAACTCAACGAAACATGAATAAAAAATAAACTTAGGACAAAATGAGACCTAGTACGCACCAACACTTCAAATGAATTGATTTATGTGTTCGACACAACATCGACATCGACACGCCAGAAACTTCTCTTATAATTTTCTTCCTTTTTACAACACCAACACATCATGTAAACTTTCATGACACGGCACCTTTTTTTGTTTTTTTTTTTTTTCGTGGGAGAAGTCTTTAAATTTTGTGGGCGCAAGTCTTCTACGCTATAATAAGAAGCAAAAGAGGGGTTTTTAATAATTAAAATTTTATTTTTTTTGAAAAGTTAAGATAGTTTATGTGATGCAAATATAATTTGCAATAACAAGAGGAATATAAGAGTAATTGAAAAGTTAAGGTTTTGGGAAGATAACCTCCATTAAAGAGCTTCAATGCTCACTTGCTTTACAAGTAATTCAATGCAATGATATCTCAAAACTGATAACTCTCAACCATAGCTTACTATTTATTCCCTATTAACCCCATGATAGCCTCACATGGTTGTGACCAACACAAAATGACAAATTAAACAAATAACGTAAAAGATCCTACTAATAAAGACTAAAGTACTGCACCAACTTAATTACCACTATATACCATAAATACTACAACATACTCTCCCTCTAAAAGAAACTTGTCCTCAATTTTAAGAATTAATCTCCTCAATTGCATTTTAGCGTTGGCTTTTCTCTTGATATTAACCTTGGAAAACATCCTTCTTACCATCACATAATCGAATGCATCTTCAACCCTTAGGAGGGGAAACAAACTATTGCTTTGATCTTCAATGGCCCAATCTTCTTTGATGTCCATAAACTTTCCCATAGACTCATCACCTGCAAATCTCTTCTCGCTTCCACTATTACACCACTCGAATTCACATTTATCGCCCAATGTGAATGACTTGAATTCATCACCCTTCTCTGTATCAACAAAAATTTTTAAACCATCCTTCTCCTTATCATCAATACAAAGAAGACCTTTGAGAAAGTCAATGACATGGTCTTGTAGATCCTCACATTCAAAACCATACTCCTCTTCATAACTTGTTGGAGTAACATCTCTTCTTTGGAGACCAAAGAAGCTCAATAAAGTCAACTTCCTCGTTCTCAAATTCACTATCATAATAATCATCAAACTTTGGCTCCTCAATCGATTCATTAACATCTACGTCATTTTGGATTTCTTCAAAGTCGCTTACATAACAATAGTCAAATATCGGTGCCTTACGGAATTCATTGTTATCTTCTCAGTTTAGTTGTTCCTCAAACCCACCTTCATACCAATCATCAAATATTGGTTCTTCACCCAATTCTTAATCAACTTCTTAGCACAGTTTCACATCAAACCCTCTTTCATAAAGCAAAAGTGTGTCTCAACTCTAATTTGGCGGGGAAGTTAGCTAGGAATAAGAGCCTGTCCTGTAATTTCTTCTTCATTTTGTTCCAATCCTTGAATTTAGTCTTTCCCTCTCTCTTTGTAACTATTTTGATGCATTTCCACCAAGCCGCAATACTTCCCTTTAAACATTTTTCCACCAATTTTACTTTCGTTTCTTCAAAGGTATCATAGAAACTGAATATAGCTTCAACCTCATCTACCCTATCAACAAACTCTGATTCATCACCATAGAAGTCCGGAATTTGGATTCTAGCACAAGAAGGTTGCAAACGCTTTACCTTAAGTGTTTGAGTGGAAATTTGCCTCATTAATTCCTCCATTTCTTTTTTTTCGGTACCCATAGGTCCCACGAGTTGTGCTGAATCAAATTCAGCGACATCCTCAAATTTCATGGCGTTTCCTCGCCTTCTACCCGTTCTTTCTCTTCCTCCTTGAGCCATAGCAATCCGCAAGCCAAATGAACTAATTGACCTCATAAGCCAATAATGAACTAATCGACCTCACAAAGTAGGAGTATACCTTGCAGAAAATTCAATTCAACCCGCCAAATGTACTTTACCAGATTAGGGTAGCAGATTCAAAAGACACTCACCACCATCGGAAAGCCACTAGAAGTCAGTCCAACCAAACGCAAACCCAAACAGACAGACCCAAGGGGGCCAACACCCTCTCGAACTGATCGCAAGGTCAATTTTGTTGTGTGGCGATGAAGCTTGAGAAGTGTCACGGCCCTCTAGTCTCGAGAACACCCACTGTCACAAGTTCAAAATCAACGATATTGATGATAGTCGCAAGTACATGGCTGTCGGGGCATGGAATTGACGACATCAAATCCGGGGAGGTTCGATTTGGTGTTTCCAAAGGGATTCTCCAATCGTTGGTTCGCAAATCAACTTGAAGACCAGTTGCGACTTCCAATCTAGCTCGAAAAAGGTTTAGGGCCTTGCATTTGTGTTCATTTGCTTTGCTAGGCTAGTTTCTGGTTCGAAATGGCAAGAGGATCTGTTTGGTTCAGATTGTTGCAAGTTTTCCAACTCGGTAGGCAATTCCCAAAACAAATTCCTTGTTGGTTGAGAAATTGGTTGCAGTTTGTGGCTTCTAGTCCTTGTTTGGTTGCGATTCAATAATTCTCTTACAATTCCAGGAACAATTGAAGGCTCTGATAACAAATGATGCTATTAAAATTGCAAACACAAGAGGAAATATAAGAATAATGGAGGAACTAGGGTTTTGGGAAGATAACCTCCATTGAAGAGCTTCAATGCTCACTTGCTTTACCAGCAATTTCAATACAAGAATATCCCAAAACTAATTACTCTCAACCCTAGCTTATTATTTATACCCTATTAAACTCATGCTAGCCTCATATGGTTGTGACCAACACAAAATGACAAACTAAACAAATAACATAAAAGATACTACTAATAAAGCCTAAAGTACTACACCAAATTAATTACATCTATATAGCATAATTACTACATCATTATGGTAATAGAATGTTTTATGCACGTTGTTGCTTAATATATTATATTATAGTTGCTTTCTTAATAATGCTTAAACGGTTGAATTGGTAATGTTATGCTATTTTCACATTGTATTGTTGTTTTGAGTTAATTTGTTTTACATCTTATTTCTTAGTTATATAAAAATATTGTTATTTTTATGTTACTTGGTTAGTTGGTTAGGTGTTTAAACCAAGTTTTTTAAAATCGGGATCCTACGTTGGATCGTTTTCGAGTTCGTAGGATCGGGATCGTAGGATCGGATTGGGGATTGTTAGATCCTAGCAAAACTTAAAAAAGGCATGTATTTCACTCGTTTATAAGGTCTGGATAACTTAAATAGCATAAAACAACATTTCTAACACAAAATAGTCTAACTTCAAATACCATCAATACAAATAAAGTACCTAGTTTAAAACAACAATTACAAAAGAGAGTTCAACCTTAGAATCTCAAAAGAACAATAGAAAGTTAAGAAACTAAAATAGATCATCATTCTCCAATTCCCATCAGATTTTGTCACTTAGGTCATATTCTAGCCATCGCTGTCCAGCTTTGGTGATAGACCAGCCATTGACGACCTACTACGATCCTACCACGATCCTATTGCGATCCTACCGATCCTACTACGATCCTGTAAGCTCTACGATTTCTATGCGATCCGGATCGATTTAGTAATATTGGATCATAGGATCGCAGTATGATCCTACGATCCTGATCGCGATTTTAACAACCTTGGTTTAAACGAAATGCATAATTATTATTTTTGCGGTGTCGCCACCGTATCGCGTTGTGCTTTTTTTAAGTCTTGGCATATCATTTTGTCGTGTCGTGTTGTGTTTGTATCGCCGAATCTATATCGGTACTTCTTCGGTGCCCACTATGAAATTCAACAATGTAAAAACACCCCCCTCTTTTGACCTTGCTCTTTTTTTTGAGATTCTTATGGATTGATTACATGGCCACATGGTGTTTACGTTCTATAGTAGAACAAAACTGTGGCTTAAGGCTCTGAAACAAGAAGATAATACTTTTGAAAGCAACTCATGGCATTTATACGAGATTGATTGTTTGCAACCTCCTATTCTTCCTCTTTTTCTATTATTTCTCGACCACCATTTCCAAACTGGTACATATACAATCAATCAAATGTTTACTGGAATAATCAGAGAGTATTTGTTTTAACTTGGTTACTTAAACTAATATTTCAAATTTCTTGTCATCGGGGATGTGAGTCAGTATACAGAAATCAATGTCTACCTTTGGCTCCTCATATAGTTCTAGAGTCCATCACTATGCCATATTGAATGTATACATACTTGAGCTGGATTATTGGCTATGAGCTGGATTGTTTTTTTTTCATTTTTCCTAGAATAGCCTATTTAGTTTTTAATTGAAGTGTTCATCAATGAATGCCTACCTATCTATATTGCCCCATGTACAACACCAAGATAGGACCTTTGCATTTCTGAAAATTTCATGCTACTATCGTTGCGACAAGATAACATTTAGTTGGGATTTCTCTCTTGGTCGTGTACTTCATATAGATATTAGTGGAAGGACATTATTTATAGGGAAGCCCACTTCATGAAACTCCGCCATTGTGGGTGCTGGAAGGATTAGATTAACACAGCCTTTCCCCGCATGGACAGGCTATCTCACAATTGAGCAACCTTAGATTTGTGCCAAAGCCCGCCTAGGAAGATACTGTATACATGCTAATGACATGTAAAGCTACTGAATTTGCTACTTCAGCTTCAGACCCAAAAGAAGGTTTCAGAGAATACTCCTGATTCTTCGTCTTCATTGTC
This sequence comes from Hydrangea macrophylla, assembly GCA_033977485.1. Taxonomy (NCBI): domain Eukaryota; kingdom Viridiplantae; phylum Streptophyta; class Magnoliopsida; order Cornales; family Hydrangeaceae; genus Hydrangea; species Hydrangea macrophylla. The sequence continues at coordinate 2,889,826 of CM066992.1, forward strand.
TGTCTGTGAGTGCATAGAACAATGGCTTCTTTGAAGAGAGAGGACAATTAGAGACAGCAGACAGTTTTTTTAAGACTAGTGAGCACTTTATAAATTATGAGAGGTGAGATAACAATATGCAAAATAGTTCTTTGAGAAGCCTGCCCTGGAGGTTTCTTTACACTTGTCTGTAAACTTCAGGTGAGCACCAATGGCTGTTGAGAGACTAAAAGGACTTGATGCTACATGTATCTGAAAGGTGGTTGCCTGATCAAACTGTTATGTAGTCTCATGGTCAAAGCTTGTTCGGCACTTAATTCTAGATAGACAGGGTGGAGATCATGAGCGATGGTGAAGAGAAGTGCCAAGGATTGCACTGCTGATACTAATAAAAAAGGGATGTCTAATTTTCCTTCAAACTAGAAAAAAGTTGAGGTTTTAAATGTGAACTGAGATATTCTGGTGGTTCACCAGAGAATCGCATTTCTACATTCCAAATAGGGAACCATTCAGGTGGCTGTGGACTGGCATTGAATTATGTCTAATTTTAGCTAGTGGACTTTAAAATCTACACTTACAGGAAGGAGCCTCACTTTCCCTGGTACAGTTTAATACATCTGATTCATTACCTGCAAGACCTGTATTGGAGTTGCGCAAATTTGAAGTACCAAAAATAAAGAAATGGAAAACTTTCAAATGTAGTACTGCGTTCCTTTTGATATATTTTTTTTCCCAGCATCATTTCCCCCAAGTAAAAGTCAATATTGGTATTTGAGTGCATTTGATTTGATTGGGATCTTTGATCAAGATCATCCTCTTCAAGTAAGAGAAAATCCGCTGCATAATTTTCTATATTTAATGTTTCTTTGGACCAAGGTTTTATAATTTAATTTTGATGTCAAGCCTCTAAGCATACAAATAGAAGTGGAAATTTGACTTCAGTGGAAGAGAGTTTGGTTTAAAATGGCCATGAAACTTCAACAGTGTCAAAAAAAAAAAAAATTAAAAAAAAAAACCCTTAGATGGTAGGTCTCTTAGTTTGTACCATTAAATAAAAGATTTGAATGACTTGTTATTTTGGACTTGATGCCTCAGTCTGGATGAATTTGTACCATTTATAGGAAGTGTCTGTCAGATTCCTCAGTTGTGATCGATTTCTGTTATATATTAATCTGGAAAACTACTGTGAGATTAATATTATTAACCAAGGATGGATGGAAGGGATGACTTGAGTTTGTTTTAGAAATGCAAAGTGTGTTTTTACATCGGAACTGAAGTGTGCTTGAGTTCTGCAAATGATGGATGATTATGACACTACCATACCATAAAATTTATGGCATAAATGGTCACGGTGCTTACTGTTTACCCAAGGTACATATACACGTGTGTGTGTGTGTGTGTGTTTCACTTTGTTTTGGATGTCATTGCTGCCAATATTTTTATTGCTCTAAATCTTAATATGTGCCCTTAGAATTATGGTAATTAACAAAAACCAAAATGTGCATGGTAAGTGCCTTGTCCATTATCTCATATATATATATATATATATATTTTTTTTAATTTTGTATCTAACAGCAGCTTAATGCCTATTACTTTCATCTAATTTTTTTCCCCATATTCTCACGTTTGATTCTTTATATAGTGTACTAGTTGCGGGGGGGCTGCGTGCGAACCGCACAGCTTGGTCCCCGTGGGCCATGAGTAGGATATTTGTGTAAGAAGTTGCTACTTAAGTAAGGAACTATATGTGCTCAAAAGGACCAATATTTACCGAACAATAATATACATCCACGAACCAAATGGGAAAAAATCAGTGAGCGAAGTAGCAATTTGCAAATGCACTTACAACAAGAGCCTTAAAACAACGGAGAAAAATTATATGTCCGTGGGTAGCTGTGTACCCGCGGGTATCCAAAAGCTGTTACTATTAATTAATGTAGACTTGTTTAAGGAGTTGCTGTTGAACTAAGCAAATAGGAATATACAAGTAAGATATTACGTTCGCATTGTCTTCATTTAGAGTAACCAAAGTTTCATATGAAAAATTAAAATGATGATAAAGATAAGAATTGGGACATTGACAATAAATTTATTCATTCGATTCACCATTATGTTTCTAACAGAAGGAGTAAACCAAAAGAAATGATACACGAGCTTGTTGCTTAGTTCTTGTTTCGGCGAAATAATTGCTTGAGCCAACAGGCGGACATCTTCGGTTACCTCTTGAGGATTTTGAAATCGACCAAAACAATGCCTGACCCTAAGGTGCAGCCTAATCTCTATTCAAAGTTGTCAACCAATAACCACACAGTTCGATCACATAGCTCTAGGGTGGCTGCAATATAATCTAGGAACTTTGCTTTAGTCCATACAGTATCATAATTTGTAATGATGATGGACAGTGATTGTGCCCAATCTTCAATAGCGGCTATTTGGTCTCTAAATGATACATTAGTAAGATTTAAATAAGTACCATTCTGGGTTATTGGGTACTTATGGTTATCATCTCTCCTGGCTGCTACTGGTTCAGGAGTTGATTCTGAAGTAGAGGGTTTGTCTACTTAACTTTTCTATATGCAAAAGGGTGACATTTCTGTGGTCATCAATGCCTGTAAACCATTAATGTAAACTTGGATTTCTTCTACGTACAAGGTCATCTGAAATCTATAATACAAAAAACCTGACCAAGTTTATACCATTTTCGGCAAAATAATTGTAGGATTTCCAAAGTGCACTTTTATGTACATCCCAACTTTGTAGAGCAACCCCATGGAACATCGTAGAGTCAATGAGAATATGCCTGTAGCAGTTAACTAATTGACTAGTGTCATACATGATGGAAGCAAATAGAAAAGCAAAAGCTAAATCTGATATTACAATTAAAGTTGACGTAGAGACAAGTGGATGTTTAGAGTGAAATTACCCTTGGACCAATTGGCACACCTTCGCGTATGTCATGCCCGACATAGCAAAATAAAAAAAAATAAAAAAATTCATTTCTTTTTTGGACCCGTAGGCCGCGACAGGTGAGAGGATCCCAATTGTCCATAATACAATTAAATGGTAATGCTAAAGCAGAGTAATTGGCAAGCTGAGATAAATCAAACTTAATACTCCACTTTCAAACTTAATTGAACTATTACATCAATATCTGTCTTCAGCACATATTGTAGCACCGCTATTTTTTCTGTGTTCTGTATGTTCGAATACATAAATAAATATCAGAATCTCCCTGTATTGCGCATTTTGTTGATATCATTTATTTGGCGTATTGTGTTAATCTTTATATATATATATATATATAAATATAAATATAGTCAGGCTCTAAAGAGGGCGCCCTCTCTTTAATAAAGAGAGGGCCTCTGTTTTGGCTGTTGGTTCGTGTTTAAAAACTGTGAAATGATAGAACTGTTATTAATGAAAACATGATCCGAAGGCCAAAACAGAGGCCCTCTCTTTATTAAAGATAGGGCGCCCTCTTTAGAGCCTGACTATATATAAATATGGTCCTAGGATATTTATTTTAATTACTGACTGTATTGACGAGTTTGTACCGACTGCACCGCAACAGAAGTGAATAGTAAACTGACCGCCACTTTAGAGTCGTACCAGTTTTACACGCAGTCCATAGAATAGACGCGCATTACGAGATGTTTACACGCAGATCGAGATGGACCCCACTTACTGGACACATGGCAACATCTTATATCTCATTTAATCACATTTGGACACTTGTCCCACTACACAGCATCAATCCCCCGAACATTGGACACTTGTCCTACTTACTTCCCACTATATATACATTGTTTCTCTCCTTTTTTTGGAAGAAAAATCACAAAATATAGATTTCTCCACTAACTTCGAGAGAGTTTCGGGAGAGAGAAGAAGAAGAAGATGTAGATGAAGAAGGTTTAGCCCAAATCCTTCCATGCATGTGTCATTTTTGTGATTTGCACCATCAAATACCCCCATATACACCCCTAATTCACCAAAGAAAGATAAGTTACTATTAAAGGATGCTAAAGAGTCCATAATCAAGCCCCAAATTGCAAGGAATTAGAAGAGGAGAGAAGAAGATCACCATTGGAGGCATTTCAAGTTTTTTTCTCTATTTTCCTCCATTTTCTCAACATTCAAACTAGCCTTAACCCATAAATGAGTTTAGATCTTAATAACATATATATATATATATATATAAGTTTAGAACATGTTTTGGGAATCGGAAAGAAGATCAAAGATATAAATAAATAAAAATGATGTTAAAAACATACAATCTGCCATGATTAATTTCACTATGTTGATTGAATTGTATGATTTATTTGAGCATGATAAATTGCTTTATGTATCAAATTCAAAACTAGAATATTATAGGTATTTGGATTATCTTTATGTACAAAAAAAATCTAGCTTGAGTTGGATTTTTGAGCTGCTCAAACCATTCCATTTAATTGGACATTTCTTATATTTTCGAACTACTATGTCCCAGATTTATAGCACTGTGTTGTATGTGCATTTCACCTATGAAGGATTGATTTTTAGATCAGGGTATAGAAGAGTTATTTGTAGATATCCGAGTTGGCTTTCATCACAAAAAAATTAAGAGGGTTGTGAGATTTCGAGATATCAGAAAAGCTATTTTTACTAAACCATGTTCTGATGACAATTTCTATTGCCCAGATTTTAAGATTTGTCTTGTGTGTTGCATTTGGAATTGGTAAATTGGTTTTTGGGCCAAATGCAAAACTAAGAAGTTATATATATATATATATATATGTGTGTGAGTTATCATTTTATGCTAAAAGGACCAACAGAGTTTTGAAGTCTTGAGCTGTGAGGAAACTTTCTTTTAACTGGTGACTGTCTGGATGAATGTTTTTAAGTAAATTTTTTTGGTAGTTATTATTATCTTGTTTACATCATATGCGTTTGACGAGGTGGGTTGGTTACTGTTTCTATTGTGATTAGTATGAATGATGTAGGGTGAGTTAGAAACATGCCTTGATGACTTAATATGTATTCGTGAAGTCGTTAATAAGTTAAGACGATAGCTAATATGATGTAATTATCGTAACTTAATGATGATCATAATGCAGTTTGATAATAAGACAATTCGCGCGATTGGATCTTAAGACATAAAGAACGAGCAGTGGGTAGGCGTGTACGATAATGGCAAACCCTTCAACAATGGATTTTATGCAAATAGCAGACGTTGATCTTTGTTCTGGTCGTTGGACTTCTGGTTAAATCTGATTTGTTGACCTTGGTGTCGTGTTCGGGTATTTCTTGCGGAGTTAACCTTTCGGTGATCTTTTTGGGGTCGATTGGTGAGGTATGATTCGTATCCTTGATCTAAGGATTGTCAGCGACGTGTCCGATCAAGTGATTATTTATGTATGTTTCGCATCCTTAATCTGTCGATCGTGTGTAACGTGTTCGATCGAATAGTTGGCCTAAGGATCGTTAGCGACATGTGTGATTAAGCGATAGCTGTATTGTGTTCCTCTTCTTGATCTATGGAACGTCCATGACGTGTTCGGTCGGGCAGTTGACCTAAGGATCATTAGTGACGTGTGCGATGAAGCGATTCATTGTTGAGTGTTGCTCTGTCTTGACTGTGAATCGTCATTGATGTTTGCGGTGGAGCTGTCATTGATGTATGTTGAGATTGCATAGTTGGAGAGCTATTTTTACTTTTCCCTGGATGCGTCGTACCCTAAATATTAGATACCTTTTGAGTTACGTCTTCTTTTAGTCGATATTGTTGGTCAATTTAGTTCTGGGTTAAGTTTCGTAGGGTATGGTTGGGTTTGATGAGACATGGTGTAGAGAATAAAAGATGATGAATAACTTACTCTAATGGTACCCTCACTTAGATTAACCGTTGAATGTGTTTCATGCCGCTGGACTATCCCTATCTAGCGTTTGTAGGTTCCGACGGAGCGGGCTACTATCAAGGTGCTGATTTTACTGCTAAAGACTATGTTGGTGAGGATTACTGCGAGGAAGGCCACAGCTTCGCCAGCTGATGACCCTGGAGCTTTTATCTTGACGTAGTTCTGTTGTTAATATGTTTGATGATGTAATAGTCTAGTTAGACATGTACTATGTATCTTTTGGATATCCTTTGGGTCTGTAATATATTAATCATATAAGACTTGAATGTTTTAGATTCATGCTTCCGCTAAACTTAGTCATTTTTCAGTATTATATTATTATTGTAAGCGTGTTTGGAACAATCAAGTGACATTCAACCAGTCACGTGTCTACGAACCCATAAAGGAAATTTATTTTCCCTATTTTTGGTACTTCGGAGCGTGACAAGGATTTATGATATCAGAGCTTTAGGCGCATTCACTGATTGTCGTACACATTAAGTTATGAGCATAAGATTTACCTCGCACTAGTACTAACACTAAGTTAGCTCCTCTTGTAGGACCATGGAATCGATTTCGTTCACGATTATTTCGGAGTTCATTATATTCTCGACGGTCGTATTCAGCCTGCCGACCCTGTACTATACAGGCAGCGGATCTGCTAGAGGGCTAAACACATCTTGGAGGAGGACATGTAGAGAGCTGTACTTACTGATGCATTGCAGTATTCAGATCGGGTTCATCTTGAGCCAATCTATGCTTCAGAGACTACTATACTCATTCATCAGGAGCTTCAGTATGGTCCAAGACGAGGCGTTATACGATGATATGATTTTTCTGATTATCATGGCATACCAGCACCACCAATTTCTCCCGAGCATGTACCAATATCAGACCCTTTCACGAGAGGCTCCCTAGAGCCAGGTACGGATTTAGATCACATGGGTACGATTAGCTACGGTGAAATATCGAGTGGAGATGATTCTACAGGTAGTGATCATATAGCTGGCGACCCATCCGATAGTGATGACACAGACGATGATGATAGTGTAACAACCTGCATTTCATTTAATTTCAAATTTGCATTTCATATTTAATTAATGTTCTTGATGTTATCTCAAATTTGCAATTCTCATGTGTTAAAATCTTGTGACTTGCTTTATTTCATATTTAAAATTCTTTTGGGGTCAAATTGTGATTTTATAAAATTTAGCAATACCTGTGTTGGATTTTAAAACTGTATTTCAAAATGGTGGAAATGTTTGCTTTTGACTCAATCAGTATTTTTATAAAACCAGAAAATCATTTCCTACGTTAAAATGAATTTTCTGTATTTTGTGGTGAACACCGCGCCCCGAAAATACCAGTTTCTGTTCAAAACTATCCGTGCCATGTTGAACTTCCACAGATTTTGGAAGTGACGTAAAGTGTGATTGGACATTTTCTTTATTTCTAATTATGGAAACTAATCATTATTAAAGCCTTGTTTGGATAGACTAGCCTTGAGTGTGTTGATGTTGTGCCATAAGCTTGAATTCCCAAACACTTCAACTTTTGACCCCTACTACTCTAACTTACCCCTTCAAAATCTCTAGAACTTATATACGTATATATATTTTGTGTATTTTCAGAAAATTGAAAATCTATTTCAATTTGTAGTGTGAGAGTGAAGGGACTTGGTCCCCAAGATTTCCAAATTGTTCTCCTCTATATATATACTACACTCTCACAAACACATGGAGTTCATTACAAACTGATTCAGAGAGAAAAGAAAGAGCTGGAGAGTTTAATTTATGAAAATATAGAGAGAGAAGCTCACCTCCATAGCCAAGCTTGATTTGGGTTGCTTAATTCTTATATCTTTCTCAAAACACACTTCATCTTCTATCACAATGAGTACTTTAAACTCACTCCAAATGCAATTTGTGCTCAATTACTGTTTGTATGTATGTATACGTTGATCACCATGGTTAATTTCTTCAAGAACGCCATAGCTCAAAACCATGGATTTTCCAAAACTTAACCAAAATTCGTTTTCTGAATGAAATATGAAAGATTATGGTATGTGGAGTATACGATTGTAATATTAGAGCTTAATTTGTTCGTATCACAACGTATGATTAAAACGAAATTTCTGTCAGCTCTCGGTTTTTCGTAAAATCCAAGAGCTACGGATTGATTCATAAAATTGATTATAGATTCTTTATCCTTGTTGAAAAATGAAGAGATTCATATATAATAAGGATTGATTTCGTTCAGTTTTCAAAATGGGTCTAAAATCTGAAAACAGAGGAAGTTTCAGCGAAGAAGTCAAAGCTACTGCACAAACTCGCGCGCGCGATCGCGCGAGCGATTTGCGCAAGCAGCCCGCGCGCGCGAGCTGTGTGTTTTCAGGCACACAGAAAAGGTTTTAATAAGAAAAACGAAAATTAGGCAGATCGCATGAGCGGCCCGCACGAGCGATTTGCGCAAGCGGCCCGCGCGCACGAGCTTCATGTTTTCTGGCAAATAGAAATTTTTATAATAAAAAAGGAAAAAGGGGCATATCGCGCGAGCGGTCAGCCCGAGCGACTTTGGACAGTTTCTGGTTTTTGCTTGTTTTATGTTCAGGAACTGTTTGGGTGATGTTTCATGAACTTTTAAAGCTCTGTTTGGGAAATTTACTAGAACAGAATCCTATTTGGTTATGTTTGGACGATTAAAACGATGTACTACGACTTATCAATCCCCGTACGCACGCTGTTTCTATATTTTAGTGATTTGCTTTATGTTTAAAGTTTCATGACATACATGTGAAGTCAGTTGTACATGCATGGTAAGTGTGAATGTTGGTCAGTGTGGAAAAGAGTAATGATCAGTGTAGCATAGAGTGTGTGGTTGAGATTGTGTTGTGGACACTCCCTGGTAAGTGAGTACCAAAGTGTGTTGTGGTTGAGATTGCGGCTAGAGTGTCTTTGAAATGCGACGGTGGCAAAACTGGACACTCCCTGACGACCATGATAGCGTCAAAGTGTGTGACGTCGAACTTGGACATTCTCTGGCACCCATGGTAGTGCTAAAATGTGCCCTACGGACACTCCCTAGTACCCGAGTCTGGATACTGTGTGATGTATTTGCGAGGCGAAATAGGTACTAAAGTGTGAGGCAATTGGATATTCCCTGGCACCCCGTGCTAAAGTGTGAGGCAAACTAGACATTCCCTGGCACCACTGTGCTAAAGGGTGGCTATCGGAGTATTTCAAAGATTTTGGTGAGAGATGGTGGGTTGTTGTCTTTGTCGAGAGAAAAAAGTCGGTAAGATGAAATGGTGCATTGTTTTCATACACGATCACATATATGTGAATTATAGCTTTCAAATGATATTATGGTTGTTTTCTAAAATGAACTCTTTACTCTAATGTAAACTTGTTGAATTAAATTGGAATTTGAAAATGGTAAATGAGTATGTGTTACATTCAAAGTTATGTTTTTAATACTCACCAGCTTCTTGAAGCTGATGACGTTGATGCGTCCTGGACATTCGTGTTCAGGCTTTTCAGGTTTTGATCAAGCAGAACATTATGACTACGCTAACTGAGAACGGCTGCTTTTGGAAGATAAAACTGTTATCAATATCCTATGCTTTAGTTTATGAATTATTTTGAAATAAGGATAACTGCAATAGATGTTAAGTTATTGTTTTGATTTAAGGTGGTTTGTGCCTCTAGAGACCCCGTGCTGTAATAACTATTAAGTTAGAAAAATTTTGTAAGCCTTGATTGCTCTGCTCTGATTATTATATTTTTGTTGTTGATGTTTGAGACGGAATCGATCCTTCAAACTATCACGACCTACGGGTCCATAAAGGAAATTAAACGCTTTCCTTATTTATGCTATGTCGGGGCGTGACATAATTTAGTGGTATCGGAGCCAAGTTATATTTTTTTTATCTTAGAATAGTTTAGCCAGGTTAGGGTTTACCAGTATAGACCCGATTCCACATTCTGTTAACTTAAGCTTTGTACCCCGATGATACGATAGGGGGGATAGACTCAATTACCCAAATGCCTAAGATTATCTCTGTCTTGATTTAAGTTAGTACCTTTTTCAGGTATGGATCCAGCTCAGCCCTTTTTTTTACCCGATGCTCTTAGAGGGCATTGGGTTACCTTGGGAGCGATAGTACCAGCTTCGACGATACTTTATTTCACCGCTATCGAGCAGCGGGCAGCTGTGACAGTCGAGTTAGATCTCTGGCACCAGATCCACGTGTTAGGGCTGGTTGACTTATCCCGTGCTCGCCTCGAGATCCTGTACTTTGTTTTTGGGGTCTATACCCCTGAGATCAACAGACGGCACCGCTCGGGATGCTTGCTTAGCCCGGGCGTGTGGTGCGGCAACTCCCCAAGAGGTGCAGCTCGGTCACGAGCTGTCCAGCAGTTTCCTAAATCAACTACAAGTCGGAGAAAGGAGATATGGCAGTTTCCTAAACCACTTAGGACACTCTCCTAAAATCATGCAAATCTATTGTGATTAGATTAGGCTTCGTAATCCTACTAACTTACCATGTAAGGGTGGACTCTTGCATCTATAAAAGAGCCCACCTACTCTATCAATGGGAACCCGATTATTATTCTCTAGCTTACCAGCATTCAATAGAGAACTCACCATCAACACGCATACACCCGACCGGTATTACTGGTAGTTCCGCCCACTTTTGTCGGTTCACCAGGCCCGCCGGTGATGTGCTAGTGAGAGCGCATAGACGCAACCGCGGACATAGGTCACCTCGTTAACGGGACTGAACCACATATAAATTGTTCTCATCTCTTTCTCTCTCTAAACCTTTCTTACCAGTTTTAGGTATCATCAAGAAATATTCTAAATATTAATACAATATTAACAACAGCAACAATAAATGTTTGGGAACCCAAAATACAGCAGCCTAATGAATTCAGCTTGTCTCAGCTTTGGATTCTTGGTGGTTCTTTTGGTGAGGACCTTAACAGTATTGAAGTTGGTTGGCAGGTATATTTTCACTTCAAGCCGAGATTATTACACTAGATTGACCAAAAATAAATTAATAAAGAACTAAATTACTCACATGTCATGTAACTACTTTAACAGATTATTTACTAGTCTCATATACTCGTTCGAATTTGAAAATTATTCCACACTTTCCTCGAGCTTGACCAACCAATAAATATTTAAATGATTGAAAAGTTAGATTCTTAAACATTGTGATGGATTTTATTACTACATGTGAATTAGATAAAATATAGAACGACGAAAATAGATAGAGGGTTTTTTGGGATTCCGTAATTTTATCAATTTCAACAAATTGAATTTCTATGATATGATTGTCACGCCCCAAAATCCACGACACGTGGACGGGTCAAACAGTCAAAGAAAAAGGTTAAAGAATAAGAAAGATCCCACATGGACCAATCAAGAGGTGCAGAAATAACAAAAGAATCCTACGTGGATTCCAATAATAGTCAACAAGTCAACGACTGACCTCACATTGCCCAAACGAGTCAAAAAGGGGCAATGAACACAGTTTAGTTTAGAAACATTTTTAAGAACAAACGAAATTAAATCGTAACTGGTTTAAGGACTTGAAATTCATTTAACCTCTTTTACGAAAAAGGTTAGTTTTAAAGAAATAGACTTAAATAAAAAAAAAATAAAAAATAAATAACAAATAAAAATGAAATCCGTTGGAACCAAATTCTAGCACTTGTAAGGCAGTTTTGGCTGTCCAAAACATTTGGGGCAAACAAAACGAAATTTTAAGGACAAGGGTTAGAATCAATTTCCAACAAAACCAAGCCTAAAGCAAATACAAAGAGGCTATAACCTAAGAATTTTTAAGGTAAAAACAAGCCTTCTCAACATGTCAGAGCCAACACTAAAGTCGCACACAAGTTCCCCAAAATGATATAACCACAAACACCCAAATTCAATAGAGCCCTTGTGTAATTCACATTCTATATAAACATCAAAGTTCTTCAAGTCTTTAAATGAGTTCCAAAACGAGGACTCTACTAACAAACCAAGAGCTATAAAGGGGCTAACATGTGCCCAAGCTAGGTCATAGCTTACAAATAACATAGATGAAAGAATTTAAACCCAAGCACTTGTAAGTTCTATAATTCGATCCTAACATGAACAATATCGAATTACAACAATTACAAGTTTGACAAAAGAACTATGCTAAGTAAGTTCAAAAGAATAAGATTTCCCACGAGGATCTTTCGAAAATATGAGGTTTAAGCATCGGGCTATCCGTGAGTCTTGTCCCTATCAAGATCACCTGAAAAGAGTTTTTATAGATTCATTAAGCACAACGGCTTAGTAGAAAACATTATAGATATACAAGATGGGTCCCATAACCAAAAGTGATATGTGGTGCCATGAATGTTGCCTAAGCAATGCAACTAATGATCCCTCGGGCCATGCACACGTGTTCACTCGCCTCGTTACCGGACTGTGACCCACCCCCCACTGGGAATGTAGTATACCAACTTTCCGATAGCTAGTCGAATATAAGTTGGAGTTTGGTACGTTCTTAGGTACGTCCACCCTGTCTCACAAACACAACCCACATCCGGATTTTTCTTATCCACTTTTATCCCCCTCTATCGGGGTCGAATTCACTTTTATCCCCTCTTAGGTATTTCTCAAATGCCACCCATGCTAATACTATGAGACGTGCCCACTTGGCAACAATGCACATGAATTCTATGATTCGAATGCAAGTGTCATATATCAAGAATGTAATCAACAATTTCATTAAACATTGGCAACAATTAAACTTCCACAATAGTCAAGGTAAGCATAAGTACCACCATTTAGAGTATTTATACTTACACCTAGTCATGCTTTCAACTTAGCAATAAGATTTAATTTATATGGACAACTTAGCTATCAATTAACAATTAAGTGAATAAGCACATAATCTCCTTTGAGCATCTAGTCAATTAAATAACAACTAGACATGTATGTCACATGAACATGCATATTAGGGGAGAGTCATAGTAAATCCATAAATTTGCTAACCCTAGCCATAAATCACAAATCAATTAAAGAGATAGGATTTCATATGTATATAAATAATGTAATCTACCTTTGATTTAGGTGAAGAAAAGCACAAGAGGAGAAGAATCCAAGGAGGAAAAAAGAAAGCCCCAAGTTGTAGAGCTCCAAGAAATGCCATGGCAAGACCCCTTTCTTTGCCCTAGCCCAACCTTGTGTTAGAGACCACCAATGGAGGAAATGAAGACACCACTAGATAGCCCTAGATGAGATGATCATCTTTGCTACTAATAGTCTAGCTCCAAAAATGAATTTTAGAAACCTAAATGGAAGCTTGAAATGTTAGTAACCATGGGGGTTTTTGTCTCCCAAACCAAAGAGAGAGAGAGAGAGAGAGTAAAGATAATGAAAGAAAAAGAAAAAGAAATGAGAGGGAGATAGATACATCCGGATTGTTAAGGGAGGGGGAAGAGAGAGAGTAAAAGCAAAGCTTCTAAGAGAAGCTTGGGAGTTGTTGTGGTGGGTCCCACTCTTGTCCCCTACACACACAAAAACAAATATGTAACATACACACACATGTGCCAAAACAATTACCAAAGTGGTACCCTAGGACCAAAAGTTAGGCATTAAAATGTACAGGTCCAAATTGGGTCCGAACATTGACCACCAAATTACCACAGTACCCTTAGTTAAAATTCAAAACATTACAATCTACCCCCCTTAAAAGAATTCCGTCCCGGAATTCAGAACAAGAACGAAAGGAACTCGATCAAAGAACGGTCCACGACCACACCGAACGCCGTAGTGTTACAAAACAATGTGAACACTAGCCCAAAGTGAGAAAACGAAACATCTCACACATCGATTCCATAAAGGGAAGGAAAGCTCAATAAAACAATCAGTAAGCACACCAAGGGTGCTGAGTAACAAACGTAAGGGGCATACGAGGTTCAACATTAAAAGACAGAGTCAACTCCAAAGATCGACATAAATAATGGGTATGAACCAACAAACCATTGGATCAACCAAAAATATACTTGAATGAAAACAAAATACAACCGGATGTCTCAAATTCATCGAATCAAAACAAAAGTGATCCCTTCAAAAGGAACACGTGGTCATAATAACACAACGGGCTGTTGTATACCCAGAATTTGTCTCAAAAATGAATAAGCAACAAGTGTACAAAGGATATGTATAACAACAAAAGATATGATCTAATCATCAACCATAACCCCAATCCAAAGAACAGAGGATAACCTGTAGAATGAGAATAACATTCTGCAACCATTACTCATGGTGAAAACATTTGCAAGACCCGAGGAAAAAATGGGATAAAACCAAATCAAACATTCAGTACTCACAAGGAGTTTCCACGTCTCTCCAAGACGGAACAACAATTGAATGAAAGGAATTAAGCACCAATTAAAGGTCTATACTTAGAAACTCGAAGCTCAAAAATCGTTGAGTGCCAGAACAACGAGGAATACTTAAAGGAACCAACACATAAACACATCCGGTCACTATGTAAAAAGCAGAGGATAACTGGAACTACGAAGAGTTCAACAAGAAGCTCCAATGGGTAGAACATCTAATGGGCATAGCTGAATACCCTACCGGCAAGCACCTACACAAACAAGGGTGCCAATCTTTCATGAAAAATGTTTTTTTTTTTTGATAAATAGATTCAATCCAATCGTTCAACGCTTCCAAAAGAAAGGACTAGATAGATTCAAAGAAATATAAAACTCGATTCCAAGGACCATTACTAAGCTTTAATCAATATTTAAAAGAATCGGAGGAAGATATTACACAAGCGTGAATATCACACAGAAACCAAATTACAATTAGACACAAGATTCTCAAAGCAGATCAATGACAGGCAATCAAGAATCATCATACGAAGCAAAAGTTTGATGTTCAAAACACGAGTTCCATAATGAACCAAATAACGAGGTTAACTCCCAAGGAAAACTTCACAAAGAAAATGATATACTCGGTACTAAAGACCGTAACGACTCAAAGTTACATCTTAACCACATAGGAGGTACGAGTCATAAAGACTTACTCGTAATACATCGTTCCTCACAAGAAGACAATGATCAATGTAGATACAAAAGTCTACAACAATGGCAACAGAAAGTCGATAGAAGAAATGATTCACATCCCAAAACATAAACGTCGCTTTAGTCATTTACATTCACTAATAGATGGATCTACTGAGAGATCCCATCTCAAAACAATACGGCAAAAAGAAAGGCCATTGCCAAAAGTTAGGGTCTCACAAGGAAAAGTGTCTAAAAAGACACAATGATGCCATAAACAAGAAAACATATGGTCATAATGATATCAAGCTCTCAAACTTTCAACTATTGAAAGCCCGATTCACATCAGTATGAATTAGAAGTTCCCGAACTGGGTGATCTTGAAATGTCACACGAAAGATGGAAGCACACTAGGCAGCACGCCTAAAATAAGAGTTATAACAAACATCATAAACAGACCACAAATAACGAAAGTGTTCAAGGAAACACGGCCGAAGATTATCAACAGAATGAAGACAACTCTAACGAAGTTGCCACACTAACCGAACGTGATCTCTAAACAAATGATCACCAAGAACCCTCCTCTACTTCAAGAAAGGATGAATTTGAAAGATCACAACGATCTCGAACAAAACACAATCATAATGATCTCACGACAGGGTGAGGAAAAAAAGAGAGTCATTGATTGCAGTAAACAAGGAATGCACCAAGTGCATGAATCTAACTTGTCAATAGTGACATCAACATCAATATATCAAGATGATATGAAAGTAAAAACTAGTGGTCCATTCAGCTATTGGAAGCCCGTAACCCAAACATAATCGACCCAGGAGGTCTAAAATTACTAGCATAGAGTCTCACATAATCCACTTCCAAACACAGAGTAATTAAAACTATTAACAAGAGGGCATGCCCTTGGCATACACCGAACACCAATACAGAAATAAGGTGGATGTGGTCAAACAGATACTCTCATTTAGATAACTGAGTGAGATAAATCAACAGAATTAAAGATAAAAGAATCCGATTATACACTTTATTCTCCTCAAATGATAAAGGAATGAAACAATGGGATCAAATGATAGGATCCAATAAAATGTGGTGAACAACCCATGATAACCGATTAGATAATCACAAGGGATTAATAATAGAATCCGGTGAAAATAATAGACGTCAACTTGTCTACTAATCCAAGCAATGGAAAAACTCTCAAGTCATGAAATGAAAGCAAATTATCTCATAACCTCAATAACACAATCGACACCTTATTGACCAAGGAATAAGGTTAACGCAAAGGAACATATCGAGAAGATGGGGAGCAACACCGATCTTCAAAAAGTATGCATATTCGAGTCCAACACGATAACTAAATCGGAGAAGTCAACTAAATAGACTTTCCAAAAAAATCGGCTTAAGGAACAACATGGATATAAGTAAGTCCAAACAATAGGGCTCTCAAGTTATGAAATAAAATGAACCATTTCATAACCTCAATAACTCAACCAATTTCTTACTGATCAAAGAGTAAGGTTAACACAAAGCAACATCCCAAGAAAGATAGGGAACAACACAAATTAGCAAAAGTACGTACGTTCGAGTTCAACGCGATAATAAGGTCAAAGAACCCAACTAAACAAACTTGTCAAATAAAATTGACTCAAGGAATGGCATGGGATACACATAAATCTGAACAATGTAGGACTCTCAAGTTATGAAACAAGAATTAATTATTTCATAAATTCAACAATTCAGTTGGCACCTCATCTACTAGGGAGTAAGGCTACCATGGAGGTAATTTAGAAAAGAATAAAGAACAACACTTACTTGTAGAGAGTACGATACTCTCGAGTTCGATACGATAATAAAAAAAATATCGAAGAACTCAACTAAACAAATGTATGGAGTTTAAATCAATTTCAAGCATAATAAGTCCAAAGGATGGACATCATGATGCCAAAGATGGCGAAAGGGAGTACTCAAATAAGATGCAAGGGTGAGATATATTAGAAACAAGAAGACATGAGTTCATCTAGAAATTCTTTTTTTTTTTTAAAAAAAGATGTGATAGGGGTGCCCCTTCCAAGAAGGCTAAGAATAATTGGGGCAAAAATGCCTTTTTGAGAATCGAAGATTACAAGGATCAATCAATAGGTCTAATTCAAGTAAGTATTACAAAGTGAGGAACTATACTCGCACACAAGAAAGACAACACGGAAACATATAGTGTTTCTCAAAATGAAGTCGAATGTTAACCAAGTAATGTCAACCGTGAATTTCTAGTACGGACCGATAATCAATTCAAGGAAATGATCCTACTAACTCAACAATAACATACCCATCAAAACGGTCTAGGCATTTCAACATAGAATAGTGAAAGAAGATTCACGAAACAATGACGCATATATTTCTCAAGAAAAGTGACTATCACTTGAATCTACAAGAATTTACTAGTGTAGAAAAAAAAATCTATCGTTAAGCAATGAAATTGATAGGCTCGAATAATCTATCACAAGGTAAGAAGGTTGAATCATTATTCAATAGACTCGAATGATTTACACGAGAAAAACAAAGTTGAATCATTAATCAATGGATTCGAATGATTTCCACGAGAATAAGAATGTTTAATCGTTAATCAACGAATTATACAATAAAAATGATCGTAATCTACTCAAGGGATTTATGTAATTCTTTTAACGAACAAGAGATTAAAGAAAACTCCAAGAATCGACAATACAATGATGAAAAAGGGAGGAAATACCTCACAACATCAAATAAGTTACAAGTAGTCAATATGAATACATAGATTGCAAGTAACTACACAAGGCTGTCAATATTATGCCATATATCACTTTAACTTTATTTATCCACCCAATTAAGCATCGTGCAAAGAGCAAATCAATTATCATGTTACATCAATGTAAACATATAGAGTATATGCACGTAAGCATATAAACACATAATCCCGGAGGCGCGTAACATCTAAACATGCTCGACTAAGAACTTTCAATTTAAAGTAAGCGATGACATAACTCATTATGTATAATTGTAAAGCAATCCAACGAACACATGTACCCATAAGATAACATAGATACAAGGTATAGATAAATGTGGTCATTTAAGCATATAAGCATGTTAGCATATAATGGCGTAGGCAAGTAAACATACTCACTTGATCAATATCTCAATTTCAAATGAGAATTTAAAATTTAGTCGATCACTTATGATCACAATTTAAACAACTAGTTAAAGCCATGCATAAGCCCAATAAAACTCCCAAAGTTCCAAAGTATTCGAACCCGGTAAGCTCTGATACCACTCTGTCATGCCCCGAAATCCACGACACGTGGACGGGTCAAACAGTCAAAGAAAAAGGTTAAAGAATAAGAAAGATCCCACGTGGACCAATCAAGAGGTGCAGAAATAACAAAAGAATCCTACGTGGATTCCAATAATAGTCAATAAGTCAACGACTGACCTCACATTGCCCAAACGAGTCAAAAAGGGGCAATGAACACAGTTTAGTTTAGAAACATTTTTAAGAACAAACGAAATTAAATCGTAACTGGTTTAAGGACTTGAAATTCATTTGAACCTCTTTTACGAAAAAGGTTAGTTTTAAAGAAATAGACTTAAATAAAAAAAATGAAAAATAAATAACAAATAAAAATGAAATCCATTGGAACCAAATTCTAGCACTTGTAAGGCAGTTTTGGCTATCCAAAACATCTGCAAGGGAAAACAAAACAAAATTTTAAGGACAAGGGGTAGAATCAATTTCCAACAAAACCAAGCCTAAAGCAAATGCAAAGAGGTTATAACCTAAGACTTTTTAAGGTAAAAACAAGCTTTCTCAACACGTCAGAACCAACACTAAAGTCGCACACAAGTTCCCCAAAATGATATAACCACAAACACCCAAAATTCAATAGAGTCCTTGTGTAATTCACATTCTATATAAACATCAAAGTTCTTCAAGTCTTTAAATGAGTTCCAAAACGAGGACTCTACTAACAAGCCAAGAGATATAAAGGGGCTAACATGTGCCCAAGCTAGGGCATAGCTTACAAATAACATAGATGAAAGAATTTAAACCCAAGTACTTGTAAGTTCTATGATTTGATCCTAACATGAACATAATCGAATTACAACAATTACAAGTTTGACAAAAGAACTATGCTAAGTAAGTTCAAAAGAATAAGATTTCTCGCGAGGAGCTTTCAAAAATATGAGGTTTAAGCATCGGGCTATCCGTGAGTCTTGTCCCTATCAAGATCACCTGAAAAGAGTTTTTATAGATTCATTAAGCACAACGGCTTAGTAGAAAACATTATAGATATACAAGATGGATCCCATAACCAAAAGTGATATGTGGTGCCATGAATGTTGCCTAAGCAATGCAACTAATGAGCCCTCGGGACATGCACACGCGTTCACTCGCCTCGTTACCGGACTGTGAGCCACCCCCCACTGGGAATGTAGCATACCAACTTTCCGATAGCTAGTCGAATATAAGTTGGAGTTTGGTACGTTCTTAGGTACGTCCACCCTGTCTCACAAACACAACCCACATCCGGATTTTTCTTATCCACTTTTATCCCCCTCTATCGGGGTCAGATTCACTTTTATCCCTTCTTAGGTATTTCTCAAATGTCACCCATGCTAATACTATGAGGCGTGCCCACTTGGCAACAATGCACATGAATTCTATGATTCGAATGCAAGTGTCATATATCAAGAATGTAATCAATAATTTCATTAAACATTGGCAACAATTAAACTTCCACAATAGACAAGGTAAGCATAAGTACCACCATTTAGAGTATTTATACTTACACCTAGTCATGCTTTCAACTTAGCAATAAGATTTAATTTATATGGGCAACTTAGCTATCAATTAACAACTAAGCAAATAAGCACATAATCTCCTTTGAGCATCTAGTCAATTAAATAACAACTAGACATGTAAGTCACATGAACATGCATATTAGGGGAGAGTCATAGTAAATCCATAAATTTGCTAACCCTAGCCATAAATCACAAATCAATTAAAGAGATAGGATTTCATATGTATATAAATAATGTAATCTACCTTTGATTTAGGTGAAGAAAAGCACAAGAGGAGAAGAATCCAAGGAGGAAATAAGAAAGCCCCAAGTTGTAGAGCTCCAAGAAATGCCATGGCAAGACCCCTTTCTTTGCCGTAGCCCAAACCTTGTGTTAGAGACCACCAATGGAGGAAATGAAGACACCACTAGATAGCCCTAGATGAGATGATCATCTTTGCTACTAATAGTCTAGCTCCAAAAATGAATTTTAGAAACCTAAATGGAAGCTTGAAATGTTAGTAACCATGGGGGTTTTTGTCTCCCAAACCAAAGAGAGAGAGAGAGAGAGTAAAGATAATGAAAGAAAAGGAAAAAGAAATGAGAGGGAGATAGATACATCCGGATTGTTAAGGGAGGGGGAAAAGAGAGAGTAAAAGCAAAGCTTCTAAGAGAAGCTTGGGAGTTGCTGTGGTGGGTCCCACTCTTGTCTCCTACACACACAAAAACAAATATGTAACATATATGTACACACACATGTGCCAAAACAATTACCAAAGTGGTACCCCAGGACCAAAAGTTAGGCATTAAAATGTACAGGTCCAAATTGGGTCCGAACATTGACCACCAAATTACCACAATACCCTTAATTAAAATTTCAAAACATTACAATGATATAGCGGATTCTATAGATATATGTAGACTTGAATGGGGATGAAATGTGAAATGAATGTAGTAACTAGTACAAATTGCTCTTTCTCTACAGATTCTAATAGTGCGATGAACTATAATTCAGGTCAGCCCAGATCTTTATGGTGATAACAACACAAGATTATTCACTTACTGGACAGTAAGCTCCCAAATTGTCCTTTGAAAATTCCTTTTCTTATTAATATTACTAATAAATAACTTGAATTAAAATCGTATCTTCTCAGTAATTTGAATATTTTGGTTTGTAAATTTGCAGAGTGATGCATATCATGCGACGGGTTGCTATAACTTGCTATGCTCAGGCTTTATTCAAATCAACAGCGTTTCTGCCTATTGTAATTCCCAATATGATATCAGTATTCTTGTCTGGAAGGTAAAATACAAACCAATCTACTCCCCCCTCCCCTCTCCCTGGGTCGGTGGAACAACAAATTTTTTATTTTTTTTTACTCTATGCAAGAACACCCATGTACTCGGACCTACCAAAGCAAGCCCATACTATTCCCTTAAGCATATGGGCCAAAGAGGGAAAACCCCTCAACCACTCCCCATAAGGGGAATGGAACCCTCAACCTCCCACTTGGGGGAGGGTGAGTGATGCCACTAGACCACAATGGTCTTGGCGGTGAAACAACAATTTTACATGCGTGTGTTTTATATATATATATAATATTAGAAAAAATAATTAATAATTCATGAGTGACTGACTGATGGGTGATATTGTCAATAATGAATTTGGAAATGCATAGGATAGAGGCCCCATTTAGGAACGGTGATAGTATCCAACACAGAAATTATGTGATTAAGCTAGAACTACAATTGAAATGATGGAATTGCATAATTTCTGGCAAATGGGTCCTTAGAGCATCAACTATCGGAAAAGGTTAACTTAAATTTGAGCTAAGTTGTGGTACACATTCGAGGGGGTTTACAATGGTGTAGCTGGGTACACGGTACAGGGAAAGCCATGAGAACACCAAACGACACACTCAGTGCCGTGAGAGCACCAAACGGCACACCCTATGCCGTGGCATGGGTTTGCTTAGGGGCTGTTTGAAAGTGATGAAAAAAATGTGAGATACACCCAAGAAAATTCCTTATTGCCAAACAAAAAAAAAAACAAACAAACATGCACTAAACGGCACAACCTATGTCGTTTGGGAAGCGCACGGCATAGGGTGTGCCGTGTGGTGGTAATTGGTATAACACACGGCATATCATGTGCCGTGTGGTGTGAGACGGTGCACCCTTTGCCGTATTGCCGAACATTGCAAAAACTTTGTCACACCATAAACATAAATTTAGCTAAGTTTCACTATCTTAAACCACAGTTATATCTACACCATTGCAAGTGTTCCATTATCCTATACCACAAAGTTATCCTAAGTTTTTGTCCCATTATTGATGCTCTTAGTCCCCTCTTCTTCTTCTTTTTTTTTTTCTTCTTTGAAAAATTGGATTTTTGAGAATCAGTACAATTTCCAGATGCATACTTGGCAATATCATTCTATCACTAAAGTGGTTGAATACATATATATATATATATTATAGGGGTGGAAAATAAAATAAATTGTTGTTCAGATGCTGAGAATATTTGGTATTTTCTTTCGGTCACTGACTGATCTGATAAAGGGCAATAATCAAACTTATAAAAGTAGTACTCCAAGTAGTAGTAACTTGGGAGCAATCCACATCCGGAAAACAAAAAACGAGAGATGTGGAAAATAGGGCAGGGATTCTCTGTGGTAAGCTTGTTGGGTGTACTACCCAAGAGGTTTAGTGTTCGAGTCATGGGGAGCGTGGCCACTGGAGTATTCACCCGGCGCCTCCAGGCATCGGGGGATTAGTCGAGGTGTGCGCAAGCTGGCCCGGACACTCCCGGTTACCAAAAATAAAAAAAATGTAGTAGTAACTTGGAAAGTTCAACTTAACTTTGCATTAATGCTTGCTTTAAATTTTAATTTTTTTTTTTAATTTCTGCCCTCTCCTTTTATTAGAAACAAGGAACAAGGGCATTTTCTTTTTTGTCAATTTTAATTATTATTATTATTAATTTTTTGGGGGGGGTTGGTGGTGATTTTATTAGGATCCAAAAGAGGAGAATTGGTGGATGCAATTTGGGAATGACTATGTGTTGGGCTATTGGCCTTCATTGTTATTCTCATACTTGGGAGACAGTGCTTCCATGATTGAATGGGGTGGTGAAGTAGTGAATTCAGAAGCAGATGGTCAACACACCTCTACTCAAATGGGTAGTGGTCATTTTCCTGAAGAAGGTTTTGGAAAGTCAAGCTTTTTGAGGAATATTCAAATTGTTGATAGCTCAAACAATCTCAAGGCTCCTAAAGGAATTGGCACTTTTACTGAGAAATCTAACTGCTATGATCTCCAAACTGGCAGTAATGGTGATTGGGGTCAGTACTTTTATTTTGGAGGCCCTGGTAGAAACTCTAATTGCCCATGAACCAACCCCCCATTACACCCCTCCTCTCTATTATCCAGTGTAATGTAATGTAATGTTTTGCCTTCTCTTTTCTGTATACCACTATTTTCTTTTCTTTTTCTTCTTTTGATTTTGAGGTTGGGCTGGGTGTTTGTGATAAATTTGTCCAGCCAATAAGGAAGTGTCATGAAGGATTCAACGTGGCAAGGTAGTTAACTGAGTGGAATTGACTGGGGACAGTTACTAGCAGTTTTTTCCATTTCATTCTGCTTAAAAGAGTAAACTGCTAAGGGACACATGTTGATTATTGAAGAATAACTAAAGACAGGTGTCAACTCGAGGCAGTACCACGTGTCTGAAGCAGTTATCAGTTGGGAGGAGAGGAACTGTGAAGCCTCGATAATTATAAATAGAGGGAGTCTGTAATCAAGGGGGAGATCTCTCGATCAACATCAATCAATACACTTTTATTCCTTTACAAATATTGTACTTTTATCAAATACTTTTAGAGTTCGAATTAGAACACCTTCAAAGTTATCCTCAAGGTTAGATTGTAGTTTATTTTTATTTAATACTCCCTCCGTCCCATATTAAGAGTTTCTTTTGGGAATTCCAACTTATTAAGGAGACAACCTTGATTTTGATGAGATTTTCAGCTTTCCAATATTGCCATTTTTTTCAAAATTATAGTGTCACATCAAAAAAAAAGAGGGAAGAGTTGGATATAATAAAGGACAAATTCGGAAAGTGTATATTAAAGTATTTTGACTTTTCAAAGAGGACTCTTAAAATGGGACATCAAAAAATGGCATCAAGGACTCGAAATATGGGACAGAGGGAGTAAAATAGTCTGTTACTTTACTATTTCCCTTTACTACTCTTTAATAGTAGTTATACATTACTTAGTTCGAAGTTCTTTTAGTCATATCTTTACACGTTTAAAGTCCTTGTTAAGGCATCAAACGTCACTACAATCTCTCTGGTGAGGCGTAATTTGGATATTTATTACATCACACACATTGATAATTTGCTTATCTGGCACACTCGCACTTATATAATTCAACATATATCCTTAGAGGAATTTTCCAATCAAACATTTTTGGCACGCCCAGTGGGACTCTTGTGTCAAAAGATGACAAACAGAAACCTTCGAAGCAATAAATTTGTAGATAATGCCAATATTGGAGTTAATAATGCTGAAACTGGTGGTTCTCCACACCAAGATCCACAAAGCAGCAACACTGGAAATCATTTGAATAATGAAAACCTAGAAATAGGAATTGAAAATGCGAATCCAATTCCAAACAATGGAAATATTGGTTCAGAAGTTCAACATGATTTGGTGAATCAGTTGACACCAGTGTTTGATCATTTCGGGAATATGATACAGAATATTAATACTCTGATTACTTCCCTTAACAACAACATATCACATATTACACCAGTAATGGTGCCAAGTGGAAATCCTTCTGTGATTCGACAGAATGGAAGAGATTATACTCATGGCTTATTTCAGCCAAATCCTTCGATTCATGCAAATGAACCTCCTATTAGGCATAATTCACAAGAAAGCTTTTATATGTCTGCCCCTAATCCTTCCACTTCAATGTTCGAAGGGACTCAAGGATATCATATAGGGCATGGTCAAGATCAGATCTATAGACCAATGAATATCGAAGAACCTAGGCCTAGGGAAAACATAATAGGCCAAAATAGAAGAGTAAATAACAATCCTATATTCGAACCAGATCTTACTGGAATAGGAGTGGGTCGAAGGAATGAAAATCCTAGAAGGGTGGATAATATTCCTCAACCACCTCTAATACCAGCAATGAACCCTCCTATGGGTCAACCTGGTAATCAACAACCACCTAATATGGTTGATAGAAATGACGTAAGAAATTTAATCCATAAAGTTTGTGGACCCATGGCTCGGGTGGTATAAACTCCAGTATATAAGAAGCCTTATCCTGACTGGATTGATAAGATCGAAATCCCTAGGGGATTCAAGTTCCCAACCTTTACTATGTTTGCTGAAGATGGGAGTCAGTTTATAGTTGAACATATAGCAAAATTCATCAGTCAGTGTGCTGATGCATGAAATAATGAATATCTTATACTTTGTTTATTTCCTAATTCATTAACAGATACAACATTCACATGGTTTATCAATTTGGCCCTAAATTCGATCCATAATTGGACACAAATGGAAGAATCCTTTCATACTCAATTTTTTCAAACTGAACCACAAGTGTCTATGGCTGATTTAGCCAGACTCTGTCAAAAACCTGATGAAAAGGCAACCGAGTTCATAAACAGGTTCAAGAGGGCTAGAACAAAGTGTAAAATCATTTTTCCAGAACCTGAATTTGTTAAACTGGCTCACAATGGCCTTGAATTTAGACTTTGAAAGAAGTTTGATGCATGAGAATTTAGAGACCTTGTCGAATTTACTGCTCGAGTCTCTAGATATGAAGCCTTGTTAGAAGAAGAAAATGAGAGGAATGCTTCTTCATTAAAAACATATTATAAATATCCCAATTACGAAATGTATGCTGCAGAAATAATAGGAAAAGAACCTTTCACATGCAAAAGTCTTGTGAAAAAAAATTTATTTGCTAAGTCATATAAATCTAAAGTGTTAGCCCCAAGGTTTTTACATTAAGTAATTTTGGTGATTAACAAACTATCAAGTTGAGTACTTATGATTTCATCTAGTGTGTTGTCCAAACAGAGCTCAACAATGATGATGGATATTGTAACACCCTGTATTTCTTTTCCATTAATAAATATTTCTTTTTAATTCTATTTATAAATTTTTGTTTGAGGGTCAAACCGTAATTTTTATAAATATAGAAAATACTTTCTATGGTTTTGAAACAATATCTATATTTTTGTACAAACCGGAATTTATTTTCTACGTTAATATGGTTTTCTGCATTTTTATTTCAACCCTAAAATACCAGTTTTTGTTTTAATCTGCGTCTATACCGCGACTTGGGTGTGGGAGCACGTGAGCTCAACCACACCGTGCGATTCCCGTGGCTTTCTTGGAGCCCAAAATTTCCCAGTGTATATATACGTGTGTGTATATCTAAATTTCTCACAGTCTCTCATCTCACACTCTCTAAAACTCTCAATCTCTCACTATTTCTCTCTTGCTCTCTCTAATTACACACACACATACAGATTATATATATTCAGTCACATACATATACATAGATACATACATATATAGTTCAAGAACGGAGGAAAAATTCTAACGACGAAATTTTCGGCGGAATTATCGGTCTCAAATTTTCAGTCTAATCACCCTCTGTGAGTATTATAAACTCACTCTTAACGTTTATATATGTATATTTCAGTGTATATAGATGTGTATATACATATATATGTATAATCACCATTGAAGCTTGAAAATTGGAGTTTTACAAAAGTTAACCAAAATCAATTCCGTGAATTGGGAATGAAAGATCTTAGTCCCAATAAGCCGCGGTTCGAATACTACGGCCTAATTCATCCGTATCGCGACGTATCATTGATTTAAAGTTTTGTCATCTCTCGATTTTACGTGAAATCCGAGAGCTACGATTGAAATTAGTTTAAACCGATCACGTATTCATAAACCTTGCGGAAAAACAAAGAAATCTATAGATTATATGTCTTGGTTGAAGCAGAATTGAGAAATGGGTCAAAAACAGGCTTCAAACTCGTAACAGGAGAGAAACTGCTGATACTAATCGATTGGTATGAATACCAATCGATTGGAATGATTACCAATCAATTGGCATGTGTTCCAATCGATTGGCAGTTTTACCAATCGATTGGCACTTTTACCAATCGATTGGCATTTTTCAGCACTGACGACTTTTACTAAAACGGTTATAACTTCCTCTAGAAAACTCGAAAACGTGCACCGTTTGAAGAGTTGGAAACTAGACTCAAAGACCTTTCATTTGATATGTAATTCATCCATAAAAATTATAACTCATATTTAAGGGCATTGCTTCAAAGTGAACCTGCTTGTGTACTAGTAGCTGTAAAAGCGTATTAATGTAGTTTTTGATGAATTTACCTCTTGTTTCATATACGACTTGATAGTTTAGATCATGAGTGCTAACTCAATGATTCTAAGTACATTATACCTTGTTAATAAAGAAGGATAAAAAAAAGACTAGATTTCTCGTACGTTTGTTTTGGTGTTACAATTTCATGGACATTGACATGCATGATAGGGTCGAGGTGGAGTCGACATGCATGGTGTGTGAGAAAGCATGGAAAAAAGAGTAAAGAGTGGCGGTCTGGTGTGCGACTTCAATATCGATCAAATATTATTCCTGGTATTGGAGGCGACAGTGTTGTGTACGACTTAGATATCGATCGGATATTATTCCTGGTATCTAAGGCATGCATTTCGGATATCGATCAGATATTATTCCTAGTATCCGAAGCGATGGTTGGTCGTGATCGACCCAGATATCGATCGGATATTATTCCTGATATCTGAGGCGATAGCGTGGTGTGCGACCTCAATATCGATCGGATATTATTCCTGGTATTGGAGGCGACAGTGTTGTGTACGACTTAGATATCGATCGGATATTATTCCTGGTATCTAAGGCGCGCGTTTCAGATATCGATCGGATATTATTCCTGGTATCCAAAGCGATGGTATGGTGTGCGGTTTTGGATATCGATCGGATATTATTCCTGGTATCTGAGGTAATGGTTTGGTTGAGTCGAGTTTTGTTGAGAGAAAAGAGTCAGAAAGATGAGATGTTACATTGTTCATGCACGGTCGCATATTTATTGCTCATTATTTTCCTCGTGACTTATGTTGAAGTTGGAACCTTGAATCTATTGTTATATCAGTTTATATTACACTGTTGTTCATACGCTTATATATACATTGCGAGTACATGTTTATTTTGCTCACTAGCTTGCATAAGCTGATGGCGTTGATGCGTCTTGGACTCTATGTCCAGATTTTCCAGGTCAAGAGCAACCAGAGTATTTTGACTATGTTACTTAGAGTCAGGAGATTTTCCAGGAGGCTGCTTTATACTTCTTATGTCTTTTAATTTGGAGTTGTAATAGAAATTATGATAGAATTGAATAAGGCAGTTTGTGCCTAAGTTTATAACTGATGTAACAATTTAGTAAGTTTTAATTTTGGAGCTTATGTTTTATTAGTAACCTTTCTTTTGTTGCAGGGACAAATGGTCATACTCACTTGTTATGACCTACAATTCCATAAATGAAATTAAATGTTTTCCTGTATTATGCTACGTCGGGGCGTGACAGGCTTTTTGGTATCCAAGGCAGGTTATGGCTCGACCAATTGTCCAGAACACATAGGATCTCCCGTTAAGATAGAATTAAGATAAGATAGTTCGACTTCATTCCGTGTTTAGTCGCTTTCTATCATTGAGAATTTTATTTCTTCTCGAGAGATTGACCGAATTCTTGTTGATCAATGGATAGGTACCGTTCTCTCGATTATATGGCTGGAAGAAATCTCAGAAATCGTCCCGCTATTGACGCTGCACCCCCGGTAGTAGATCCAACTGGGATGTTTGAGGCTTTTGTAAGGAGGTTGGAGAGGGTTAGCGATCAAAACACAATGAATAATAAACAGAATGGGAATCATAATGGGAATGGGAGGCAAGCCCACCAGACTGGAGACAAGCTTCTCAAGGAGTTTCGCGCTCTGCGACCTGAGTATTTTGCTGGGACTGATGAACCCTAGCTAGCGGAACAGTGGTTACGCCAGATGGGACGTATCTTTGAGACCATAGAGTGCACTGATCTGGAAAAGATGCGTTTGGCTATCTTACAGTTGTCATATGCAGCGGCTGATTGGTGGGATGCTGAAAAGGCGACTATAGGGGAAGAAGCTGCAAGAAGAATGCCGTGGGTGGTGTTCAAGGAAAGATTTCTCGAGAAGTATTTTCCTGAAGAAGAGAAGGACAAGAGAGAGAAAGAGTTTATGGAATTGACTCAAGGGAATCTGACTATCCGTGAGTACACTACTCGGTTTGAACGGTTGTCTCGCTTTGCTCCATATGTGGACACACCCCATAGGAAAATCAAGAAGTATCACCGGCGTCTTAACTTGTCTCTCCGACATCTGACTATGGGACATCTGGGCCAGTCATTTGAAGCTGTGGTGAGATTGGCTACGGGGTTGCAGAATGATGGCTGTCAGAATTCGAAACCATTTACGAATCGACCTCCGCAGAAGGGCTATCTCGGACAGAAATTGGTGTACCCTCAAGGACAGAAAAGGACCTGGGATGGAGGGAAGAAACCTCAATAGACACAAGCAGTACAACAGTATCCGCCTCGAGCAACAGGAGGGAACAACAACAATAATTGCTTCAATTGTGGTAATCCCGGTCACCGAGCTAAAGATTGTAGAGTAACTAGGCGTGCTGATCGTCCGAGAGTTGTGTGCTATAATTGTGGCATGCCAGGTCACATAAGCCCAGATTGCAAGGCTCCTAGATGAGGTAATCATGGTCAGCAAGGACAGGCCCACCTGAATGTTGTTATCCCCGAGGCTACTGGTTATGAAGAAACAGAGTACGAAGAAGGTACTTATGAGGAAGGACTGCCCGAGCAACAGACAGTGGAAGGTACTCTAACCTTGTTTAACTTTCATGTTAAAGTTTTATTTGACACGGGTGCTACACATTCCTTTATATCTGTTAAGACTGTTCGAAAGTTGGGAATAGTACCGCAACGTTTAAATGAAGCTTTGAGTGTTGTCTCACCCTTAGGGACCACCGTCAAGTTATTACATATATGTAAGGATTGTCCTCTACGGTTAGGAGACCGTGAACTTTCGGCAAGATTGGTGGTTCTGTCGATGAAGGAGTTCGATATAATCCTAGGAATGGATTGGCTCGAGAAGAATCATGTGAAGTTGGATTGTGCAAGGAAGAGGATCACATTTGCAGATAAAGGGAATCAACCCTTTGATTTCCAATGTAACCCTTTGGGTGAAATGTTCCTCACCAGATGCCTAGCAAACATCGAGGTTGTTGATGTAGAGGTGACAGTGTCATCAATACCGGTGATCAAAGAGTTCGAGGAAGTATTCTGAGATATTTCTGGATTACCACCTGAGAGGGACATAGAATTCTGTGTGGAACTGGTGCCAGGCACTCGACCTATAACCAAGGTTCCCTATAGGATGGCCCCTACAGAGTTATTGGAGCTGAAGGAACAAGTTCAAGAACTTGAGAAGTTGGGTTTTGTTCCTCCGAGTACTTCACCTTGGGGAGCACCAGTGTTATTCCTGAAAAAGAAGGATGGGTCAATGCGGTTGTGTATTGACTACCGGGAATTGAATAAGGTTACTATCAAGAATAAGTATCCTTTACCTCGGATAGACAATATGTTTGATCAGTTGCAAGGAGCCACGACCTTTTCTAAGATTGATCTACGGTCAGGGTATCACCAGTTGAGGGTGTGGAAGGAAGACATACCTAAAACTACTTTCAGGATGAGGTACGGACACTATGAGTTCTTAGTGATGCCGTTTGGGATGACGATTGCTCTGGCTATATTTATAGACTTGATGAATAGAGTATTCAAGCCCTACTTGGATCAGTTCGTCATTGTCTTTATCGACAATATTTTGATCTATTCCAAGTCAGAGAAAGAGCATGAACAACATCTACGGATCGCGTTGCAGACTCTCAAGGATCACCGCCTGTATGCTAAATTCAGCAAGTGTGAATTTTGGCTTCAAGAAGTTAAGTTTCTCGGGCATGTGATCTCACAACGAGGAATCGCGATTGACTCATCAAAGACCGATGCGGTGGCGAATTGGACTCGGCCAACCAATGCTACAGAAGTCAGAAGTTTTCAGGGACTCACTGGTTACTATCGAAGATTTGTAGAGGGTTTCTCAAAGATAGCAACCCCGTTAACTGGTTTGACTAAGAAAGATTTGAAGTTTGAGTGGACTGATAAGCATGAACGCGCTTTTCTGGAATTGAAAGAGAGATTGACAACAGCGCCAGTACTCGTGATACAAAAGGATGGTGAGAAGTTCACTATTTTTAGTGACGCCTCTTATCAAGGATTGGAATGTGTCCTTATGCAAGACGGTAAGGTTATAGCCTATGGTTCACGACAGTTGAAGCCAAATGAATTAAATTACCCGACTCATGATTTGGAGCTAGCAGCAGTCGTGTTCGCACTTAAGATCTGGAGACACTACCTCTATGGAGAAAAGTTTGACTTGTTCTTAGACCACAAGAGCCTTAAGTATTTGTTTACTCAGAAGGAGCTGAACATGAGGTAACCCCGGTGGATGGAACTGATCAAGGACTATGACTTTACATTAGAGTACCACCGTGATAAGGCTAATGTAGTCGCTGATGCCCTAAGTCGAAAACCTCGAGGAACGATTGCTTTATTGATGATAAGGGAATGGAAAGCTTTAGAGGCAATCGTAGAATTTGATATGCAAATTTCTGAGGGAAGTGTCGGGCAACAATTTGGATGCCTCATGGTACAACCAACACTTGTGAGTCGAATTATCGAGGCCCAAAAGAAGGATGAGAAGTTTCAAGTATGGTTCGCCAAGATGTCAGAAAAGGACCCTACAGAATGGAAGGTTGGGGCCGATGGAGGGTACATATGTCGAGACAGATTGTGTGTGCCAGATTTAGGAGACTTGAGAAAAGATATTCTCGAAGAAGCACATAAATCGAGACTGACAATACACCCTGGAGGAACAAAGATGTATAACGATTTGAAGAGAAACTTCTGGTGGGAAGGGATGAAACGAGAAGTAGCTGAGTTCGTGTCTAATTGTTTGACTTGTCAACAAGTGAAAGTCGAACATCAGAGACCCTCGGGATTGTTGCAACCCTTACCTGTTCCGGGATGGAAGTGGGAACACATTACTATGGATTTCGTTGTTGGACTACCCCGGTCACAACAGAATCGTGACGCGATTTGGGTAATTGTGGATCGTCTGACGAAGTCCGAACAGTTCATCGCGTACAATATGACTTACCTAGTAGAAAGGATGAGTCGAATGTACCTACAGCAAGTGGTGCGACTGCACGGTTCACCTGTGTCGATTGTATCTAATCGCGATGCACGTTTTACCTCAGGATTTTGGGAGAGTTTGTAGAAGGCTATGGGAACTTCGTTCAAGATGAGTACAGCTTTCCATCCTCAGACAGATGGACAGACCGACCGTGTTAATCAGATTATGGAAGATATGCTGAGAACTTGTGCAATCGATTTTGAAGGATCTTAGGAGACGCACTTACCAGTGGTTGAATTTGCATATAACAACAGCTATCACTCGAGTATTGGGATATCACCGTTCGAAGCCTTGTACGGACGGCCATGTCGATCTCTGTTGTGTTGGACAGAAGTGGGAGATACAGAACTTTTGGGATTAGATTTGGTGAGAGAGACCAATGAGAAGATTTCACTGGTCAAAGAAAGAATGAAAACTGCACAAAGTAGGCATAAGAGTTATGCGGATCGGCGTCGAAAGGATTTGGAGTTCAGTGTCGAAGATCACGTACTCCTTAAGGTTTCACCTATTCGGGCAGTAGTACGTTTTGGTCAGAAAAGAGTAAAGTTGGCACCTCGTTTCATCGGACCATTCGAGGTTTTGGAGCGTGTTGGGAAAGTGGCATATCAACTCGCATTGCCACCAAAGATGTCTGTTGTTCATAACGTGTTCCATATAAGTATGTTAAAGAAATACATACGGGATCCTTCACATGTGGTAAATTTTGATGATATTGAGACGAGTCAGAATGTTGTCTACAAGGATAGACCTGTGAGGATTCTTCACCAGAGTATCAAGAGGCTGATTAGAAGAGACGTTCCTTTGGTTAAGGTTCAATGGAGGCATCATGACGAGGGAGAGGCGTCATGGGAGTTAGAGTCAGACATGAGGACTAGATACCCTGAGTTGTTTCAGGATTAGTTAGCTCAGATTTTGGGGCAAAATCTCTATTAAGATGGGTAGAGTGTAACACCCTGTATTTCTTTTCCATTAATAAATATTTCTTTTTAATTGTATTTATAAATTTTTGTTTGAGGGTCAAACTGTAATTTTAATAAATATAGAAAATACTTTCTATGGTTTTGAAACAATATCTATAATTTTGTATAAACCGGAATTTATTTTCTACGTTAATATGGTTTTCTGCATTTTTATTTTAACCCTAAAATACCAGTTTTTGTTTTAATCTTCGTCTATACCACGACTTGGGTGTGGGAGCACGTGAGCTCAACCACATCGTGCGATTCCCGTGGCTTTTTTGGAGCCCAAAATTTCCCAGTGTATATATATGCGTGTGTATCTCTAAATTTCTCACAGTCTCTCATCTCTCACTCTCTGAAACTCTCAATCTCTCTCTATTTCTCTCTTGCTCTCTCTAATTACACACACACATACAGATTATGTATATATTCAGTCACATACATATACATAGATACATACATATATAGTTCAAGAACGGAGGAGAAATTCTAACGACGGAATTTTCGACGGAATTATCGGTCTCAAATTTTCAGTCTAATCACCCTTTGTGAGTATTATAAACTCACTCTCAACGTTTATATATGTATATTTCAGTGTATATAGATGTGTATATACATATATATGTATAATCACATTGAAGCTTGAAAATTGGAGTTTTACAAAAGTTAACCAAAATCAATTACGTGAATTGGAAAAGAAAAATCTTTGTCCCAATAAGTTGCGGTTCGAATACTACGGCCTAATTCATCCTTATCGCGATGTATCATTGATTTAAAGCTTTGTCACCTCTCGGTTTTACGTGAATTCCGAGAGCTATGATTGAAATTAGTTTAAACCGATAACGTATTCATAATCCTTGCGGAAAAATGAAGAAATCCATATATTATATGTCTTGGTTGAAGCAGAATTGTAAAATATGTCAAAAACAGGCTTCAAACTCGTAACAGGGGAGAAACTGCTGATACCAATCGATTGGTATGATTACCAAACGATTGGAATGATTACCAATTGATTGCCATGTTTACCAATCGATTGGCATGTGTTCCAATCGATTGGCATTTTTACCAATCGATTGGCATTTTCTAGCATTGACGACTTTTACTAAAAC
This sequence comes from Hydrangea macrophylla, assembly GCA_033977485.1. Taxonomy (NCBI): domain Eukaryota; kingdom Viridiplantae; phylum Streptophyta; class Magnoliopsida; order Cornales; family Hydrangeaceae; genus Hydrangea; species Hydrangea macrophylla. The sequence continues at coordinate 2,924,077 of CM066992.1, forward strand.
GGTCATAACTTCTCTAGAAAACTCGAAAACGCGCACTGTTCGAAGCGTTGGAAACTAGACTCAAAGACCTTTCTTTTTATATGTAATTGATCCATAAAAATTATAACTTATTTTTAAGGGCGTTGCTTCAAAGTGCACCTGTTTGTGTACTAGTAGCTATAAAAGTGTATTAATGTAGTTTTTGATGAATTTACCTCTTGTTTCATATATGACTTGATAGTTTAGATTGTGAGTGCTAACTCAATGATTCTAAGGACATTGTACCTTGTTAATAAAGAAGGATAAAAAAAAGACTTGATTTCTCATACGTTTGTTTTGGTGTTACAATTTCATGGACATTGACATGCATGATAGGGTAGAGGTGGAGTCGACATGCATGGTGTGTGAGAAAGCATGGAAAAAAGAGTAAAGAGTGGCCGTCTGGTGTGCGACTTCAATATCGATCAGATATTATTCCTGGTATTGGAGGCGACAGTGTTGTGTACAACTTAGATATCGATCGGATATTATTCCTCGTATCTAAGGCGCGCATTTTGGATATCGATCGGATATTATTCCTAGAATCCGAAGCGATTGTTGGTCATGATCGACCCAGATATCGATCGGATTTTATTCCTGATATCTGAGGCGATAGCGTGGTGTACGACCTCAATATCGATCGGATATTATTCCTGGTATTGGAGGCGACAGTGTTGTGTACGACTTAGATTTCGATCGGATATTATTCCTGGTATCTAAGGCGCGCATTTCAGATATCGATCGGATATTATTCCTGGTATCCAAAGCGATGGTATGGTGTGCGGTTTTGGATATCGATCGGATATTATTCCTGGCATCTGAGGTAATGGTTTGGTTGAGTCGAGTTTTGTTGAGAGAAAAGAGTCAGAAAGATGAGATGTTACATTGTTCATGCACGGTCGCATATTTATTGCTCATTATTTTCCCCGTGACTTATGTTGAAGTTGGAACCTTGAATCTATTGTTATATCAGTTTATATTACACTGTTGTTCATACGCTTATATATACATTGCGAGTACATGTTTTTTTTGCTCACCAGCTTGCATAAGCTGATGGCGTTGATGCGTCCTGGACTCTATGTCCAGATTTTCCAGGTCAGGAGCAGCCAGAGTATTTTGACTATGCTACTTAGAGTCAGGAGACTTTCCAGGAGGCTGCTTTATACTTCTTATGTCTTTTAATTTGGAGTTGTAATAGAAATTATGATATAATTAAATAAGGCAGTTTGTGCCTAAGGTTATAACTGATGTAACAATTTAGTAAGTTTTAATTTTGGAGCTTATGTTTTATTAGTAACCTTTCTTTAGAAATGTTGTTTAAGTTATTTGTTGCAGGAACAATTGGTCATACTCACTTGTCATGACCTACAAGTCCATAAATGAAATTAAATGTTTTCCTGTATTATGCTACGTCGGGGCGTGACAGGCTTTTTGGTATCCGAGCCAGGTTATGGCTCGACCAATTGTCCAGAACACATAGGATCTCCCGTTAAGATAGAATTAAGATAAGATGGTTCGACTTCATTCCGTGTTTAGTCGCTTTCTATCGTTGAGAATTTTCTTTCTTCTCGAGAGATTGATCGAATTCTTGTTGATCAATGGATAGGTACCGTTCTCTCGATAATATGGCTGGAAGAAATCTCAGGAATCGTCCTGCTATTGACGCTGCACCCCCGATAGTAGATCCAGCTGGGATGTTTGAGGCTTTTGTAAGGAGGTTGGAGAGGGTTTGCAATCAGAACACAATGAATAATAATCAGAATGGGAATCATAATGGGAATGGGAGGCAAGCCCACCAGACTGGAGACAAGCTTCTCAAGGAGTTTCGCGCCCTGCGACCTGAGTATTTTGCTGGGACTGATGAACCCTGGCGAGTGGAACAGTGGTTACGCCAAATGGGACGTATCTTTGAGACCATAGAGTGCACTGATCTGGAAAAGAAGCGTCTGGCTATCTTTCAGCTGTCATATACAGCGGCTGATTGGTGGGATGCTGAAAAGGCGACTATAGGGGAAGAAGCTACAAGAAGAATGCCGTGGGTGGTGTTCAAGGAAAGATTTCTCGAGAAGTATTTTCCTGAAGAAGAGAAGGACAAGAGAGAGAAAGAGTTTATGGAATTGACCCAAGGGAATCTGACTATCCGTGAGTACACTACTCGGTTTGAACGGTTGTCTCGGTTTGCTCCACATATGGTGGACAAACCCCAGAGAAAAATCAAGAAGTACCACCGGAGTCTCAACTTGTCTCTCTGACATTTGACTATGGGTCATCTGAGACAGTCATTTGAAGCTCTGGTGAGATTGGCTACGGGGTTGGAGAGTGATGGCTGTCAGAATTCGAAACCATTTAGGAATCGACCTCCGCAGAAGGGCTATCCCGGACAGAAACTGGTGTACGCTCAAGGACAGAAAAGGACTTGGGATGGAGGGAAGAAACCTCAATAGACACAAGCAGTATGACAGTATCCGCCTCGAGCAACAGGAGGGAACAACAACAATAATTGCTTCAATTGTGGTAATCCCGGTCACCGAGCTAAATATTGCAGAGTAACTAGGCGTGCTGGTCGTCCGAGAGTTGTGTGCTATAATTGTGGCATGCCAGGTCACATAAGTCCAGATTGTAAGGCCCCTAGAAGAGGTAATCATGGTCAGCAAGGACAAGCCCGCCTGAATGCTATTATGCCCGAGGGTGCTGGTTATGAAGAAACAGAGTACGAAGAAGGTACTTATGAGGAAGGACTGCCCGAGCAGCAGACAGTGCAAGGTACTCTAACCTTGTTTAACTTTAATGTTAAAGTTTTATTTGACACGGGTGCTACACATTCCTTTACATCTGTTAAGACTGTTCAAAAGTTGGAATAGTACCGCAATGTTTAAATGAGGCTTAGAGTGCTGTCTCACCCTTAGGGACCACCGTCAAGTTATTACATATATGTAAGGATTGTCCTCTACGGTTAGGAGACCGTGAACTTTCGGCAAGATTGGTGGTTCTATCGATGAAGGAGTTCGATATAATCCTAGGAATGGATTGGTTCGAGAAGAATCATGTGAAGTTGGATTGTGTAAGGAAGAGGATCACATTTGCAGATAATGGGAATCAACCCTTTGATTTCCAATGTAACCCTTTGGGTGAAATGTTCCCCACCAGATGCCTAGTAAACATCGAGGTTGTTGGTGTAGAGGTGACAGTGTCATCAATACCGGTGATCAAAGAGTTCGAGAAAGTATTCCGTGATATTTCTGGATTACCACCAGAGAGGGACATATAATTCTGTGTGGAACTGGTGCCAGGCACTCGACCTATAACCAAGGTTCCCTACAGGATGGCCCCTACAGAGTTATTGGAGCTGAAGGAACAAGTTCAAGAACTTGAGAAGTTGGGTTTTGTTCCTCCGAGTACCTCACCTTGGGGAGCACCAGTGTTATTCCTGAAAAAGAAGGATGGGTCAATGCGGTTGTGTATTGACTACCGGAAATTGAATAAGGTTACTATCAAGAATAAGTATCCTTTACCTCGGATAGACGATCTTTTTGATCAGTTGCAAGGAACCACGACCTTTTCTAAGATTGATCTATGGTAAGGGTATCACCAGTTGAGGGTGCAGAAGGAAGACATACCTAAAACTACTTTCAGGACGAGGTACGGACACTATGAGTTCTTAGTGATGCCGTTTGGGATAACGAATGCTCCGGCTATATTTATGGACTTGATGAATAGAGTATTCAAGCCCTACTTGGATCAGTTCGTCATTGTCTTTATCGACAACATTTTGATCTATTCCAAGTCAGAGGAAGAGCGTGAACAACATCTACGGATCGCGTTGTAGACTCTCAAGGATCACCGCATGTATGCTAAATTCAGCAAGTATGAATTCTTGGTTCAAGAAGTTAAGTTTCTCGGGCATATGATCTCATAATGAGGAATCGCGGTTGACTCATCAAAGACCGATGCGGTGGCGAATTGGACTCGGCCAACCAATGCTACAGAAGTCAGAAGTTTTTAGGGACTCACTGGTTACTATCGGAGATTTGTAGAGGGTTTCTCAAAGATAGCAGCCCGTTAACTGGTTTGACTAAGAAAGATTTGAAGTTTGAGTGGACTGATAAGCATGAACGCGCTTTTCTGGAATTGAAAGAGAGATTGACAACAGCGCCAGTACTTGTGATACAAAAGGATGGTGAGAAGTTCACTATTTTTAGTGACGCCTCTTATCAAGGATTGGAATGTGTCCTTATGCAAGACGGTAAGGTTATCGCCTATGGTTCACGACAGTTGAAGCCAAATGAATTAAATTACCCGACTCATGATTTGGAGCTAGCAGCAGTCGTGTTCGCACTTAAGATCTGGAGACACTACCTCTATGGAGAAACGTTTGACTTGTTCTTAGACCACAAGAGCCTTAAGTATTTGTTTACTCAGAAGGAGCTGAACATGAGGTAACCCCGGTGGATGGAACTGATCAAGGACTATGACTTTACATTAGAGTACCACCGTGATAAGGCTAATGTAGTTGCTGATGCCCTAAGTCGAAAACCTCGAGGAACGATTGCTTTATTGATGATAAGGGAATGGAAAGCTTTAGAGGCAATCGTAGAATTTGATATGCAAATTTCTGAGGGAAGTGTCGGGCAACAATTTGGATGCCTCATGGTACAACCAACACTTGTGAGTCGAATTATCGAGGCCCAAAAGAAGGACGAGAAGTTTCAAGTATGGTTCGCCAAGATGTCAGAAAAGGACCCTACAGAATGGAAGGTTGGGGCCGATGGAGGGTACATATGTCGAGACAGATTGTGTGTGCCAGATTTAGGAGACTTGAGAAAAGATATTCTCGAAGAAGCACATAAATCGAGACTGACAGTATACCCAGGAGGAATAAAGATGTATAAAGATTTGAAGAGAAACATCTAGTGGGAAGGGATGAAACAAGAAGTAGCTGAGTTCGTGTCTAAATGTTTGACTTGTCAACAAGTGAAAGCCGAACATCAGAGACCCTTGGGATTGTTTCAACCCTTACCTGTTCCGGGATGGAAGTGGGAACACATAACTATGGATTTCGTGGTTGGACTATCCCGGTCACAACAGAATCATGACGCGATTTGGGTAATTGTGGATCGTCTGACAAAGTCCGCACAGTTCATCGCGTACAATATGACTTACCCAGTAGAAAGGATGAGTCGAATGTACCTACAGCAAGTGGTGCGACTGCACGGTTCACCTGTGTCGATTGTATCAGATCGCGATGCACGTTTTACCTCAGGATTTTGGGAGAGTTTGCAGAAGGCTATGGGAACTTCGCTCAAGATGAGTACAGCTTTCCATCCTCAAACAGATGGACAGACCGACCATGTTAATCAGATTATGGAAGATATGCTGAGAACTTGTGCAATCAATTTTGAAGGATCTTAGGAGACGCACTTACTAGTGGTTGAATTTGCATATAACAACAGCTATCACTCGAGTATTGGGATAGCACCGTTCGAAGCCTTGTACGGACGGCCATGTCGATCTCCGTTGTGTTGGACAGAAGTGGGAGATACAGAACTTTTGGGATTAGATTTGGTGAGAGAGACCAATGAGAAGATTTCACTGGTCAAAGAAAGAATGAAAACTGCACAAAGTAGGCATAAGAGTTATGCGGATCGGCGTCGAAAGGATTTGGAGTTCAGTGTCGAAGATCACGTACTCCTTAAGGTTTCACCTATTCGGGCAGTAGTACGTTTTGGTCAGAAAAGAGTGAAGTTGGCACCTCGTTTCATCGGACCATTCGAGGTTTTGGAGCGTGTTGGGAAAGTGGCTTATCAACTCGCATTGCCACCGAAGATGTCTGGTGTTCATAACGTGTTCCATATAAGTATGTTAAGGAAACACATACGGGATCCTTCACATGTGGTAAATTTTGATGATATTGAGACGAGTTAGAATATTTTCTACAAGGATAGACCTGTGAGGATTCTTCACCAGAGTATCAAGAGGCTGATTAGAAGAGACGTTCCTTTGGTTATGGTTCAGTGGAGGCATCATGACGAGGGAGAGGCGTCGTGGGAGTTAGAGTCAGACATGAGGACTAGATACCCTGAGTTGTTTCAGGATTAGTTAGCTCAGATTTCGGGGCAAAATCTCTATTAAGATGGGTAGAGTGTAACACCCTGTATTTCTTTTCCATTAATAAATATTTCTTTTTAATTCTATTTATAAATTTTTGCTTGAGGGTCAAACCGTAATTTTTATAAACATAGAAAATACTTTCTATGGTTTTGAAACAATATCTATAATTTTGTATAAACCGGAATTTATTTTCTACGTTAATATTGTTTTTTGCATTTTTATTTTAACCCTAAAATACCAGTTTTTGTTTTAATCTGCGTCTATACCACGACTTGGGTGTGGGAGCACGTGAGCTCAACCACATCGTGTGATTCCCGTGGCTTTCTTGGAGCCCAAAATTTCCCAGTGTATATATATGTGTGTGTATCTCTAAATTTCTCACAGTCTCTCATCTCTCACTCCCTGAAACTCTCAATCTCTCTCTATTTCTCTCTTGTTCTCTCTAATTACACACACACATACAGATTATATATATATTCGGTCACATACATATACATAGATACATACATATATAGTTCAAGAACGGAGGAGAAATTCTAACGACGGAATTACCGGTCTCAAATTTTTAGTCTAATCACCCTTTGTGAGTATTATAAACTTACTCTCAACGTTTATATATGTATATTTCAGTGTATATAGATGTGTATATACATATATATGTATAATCATATTGAAGCTTGAAAATTGGAGTTTTACAAAAGTTAACCAAAATCAATTACGTGGATTGGGAATGAAAGATCTTAGTCCCAATAAGCTGCGGTTCGAATACTACGGCCTAATTCATCCGTATCGCGATGTATCATTGATTTAAAGCTTTGTCACCTCTCAGTTTTACGTGGAATCCGAGAGCTACGATTGAAATTAGTTTAAACCGGTCACGTATTCATAATCCTTGCGGAAAAACGAAGAAATCCATATATTATTTGTCTTGGTTGAAGCAGAATTGTGAAATAGGTCAAAAATAGGCTTCAAACTCGTAACAGGGGAGAAACTGCTAATACCAATCGATTGGTATGATTACCAATCGATTGGAATGATTACCAATTGATTTCCATGTTTACCAATCGATTGGCATGTGTTCCAATCGATTGGCATTTTTACCAATCGATTGGCACTTTTCAGCATTGACGAATTTTACTAAAACGGTCATAACTTCTCTAGAAAACTCGAAAATGCGCACTAATCGAAGCGTTGGAAACTAGACTCAAAGACCTTTCATTTGATATGTAATTCATCCATAAAAATTATAACTCATTTTTAAGGGCGTTGTTTCAAAGTGAACCTGCTTGTGTACTAGTAGCTGTAAAAGCGTATTAATGTAGTTTTTGATGAATTTACCTCTTGTTTCATATACGACTTGATAGTTTAGATTATGAGTGCTAACTCAATGATTCTAAGTACATTGTACCTTGTTAATAAAGAAGGATAAAAAAATACTTGATTTCTCGTACGTTTGTTTTGGTGTTACAATTTCATGGATATTGACATGCATGATAGGGTTGAGGTGGAGTCGACATGCATGGTGTGTGAGAAAGCATGGAAAAAAGAGTAAAGAGTGGCAGTCTGGTGTGCGACTTCAATATCGATCAGATATTATTCCTGGTATTGGAGGCGAGAGTGTTGTGTACGACTTAGATATCGATCGGATATTATTCCTGGTATCTAAGGCGCGCGTTTCGGATATCGATCGGATATTATTCCTAGTATCCGAAGCGATGGTTGGTCATGATCGACCCAGATATCGATCGGATATTATTCCTGATATCTGAGGCGATAGCATAGTGTGCAACCTCAATATCGATCAGATATTATTCCTGGTATTGGAGGCGATAGTGTTGTGTACGACTTAGATATCGATCGGATATTATTCCTGGTATCTATGGCGCGCGTTTCAGATATCAATCGAATATTATTCCTGGTATCCGAAGCGATGGTATGGTGTGCGGTTTTGGATATCGATCGGATCTTATTCCTGGTATCTGAGGTAATGGTTTGGTTAAGTCGAGTTTTGTTGAGAGAAAAGAGTCAGAAAGATGAGATGTTACATTGTTCATGCACAGTCGCATATTTATTGCTCATTATTTTCCCCGTAACTTATGTTGAAGTTGGAACCTTGAATCTATTGTTCTATCAGTTTATATTACACTGTTGTTCATACGCTTATATATACATTGCGAGTACATGTTTATTTTGCTCACCAGCTTACATAAGCTGATGGCGTTGATGCGTCCTGGACTCTATGTCCAGATTTTCCAGGTCAGGAGCAGCCAGAGTATTTTGACTATGCTACTTAGAGTCAGGAGACTTTCCAGGAGGCTGCTTTATAATTCCTATGTCTTTTAATTTGGAGTTGTAATAGAAATTATGATAGATTTGAATAAGGCGGTTTGTGCCTAAGTTTATAACTGATGTAACAATTTAGTAAGTTTTAATTTTGGAGCTTATGTTTTATTAGTAACCTTTCTTTAGAAATGCTGTTTAAGTTATTTGTTGCAGGGACAATTGGTCATACTCACTTGTCATGACCTACAAGTCCATAAATGAAATTAAATGGTTTCCTGTATTATGCTACGTCGGGGCATGATAGGATTTTTGGTATCCGAGCCAGTTTATGGCTCGACCAATTGTCCAGAACACATAGGATCTCCCATTAAGATAGAATTAAGACAAGATAGTTCGACTTCATTCCGTGTTTAGTCGCTTTCTATCATTGAGAATTTTCTTTCTTCTCGAGAGATTGATCGAATTCTTCTTGATCAATGGATAGGTACCGTTCTCTCGATTATATGGCTGGAAGAAATCTCAGGAATCGTCCCGCTATTGACGCTGCACCCCCGGTAGTAGATCCAGCTGGGATGTTTGAGGCTTTTGTAAGGAGGTTGGAGAGGGTTATCAATCAGAACATAATGAATAATAATCAGAATGGGAATCATAATGGGAATGGGAGGCAAGCCCACCAGACTGGAGACAAGCTTCTCAAGGAGTTTCACGCCTTGCGACCTGAGTATTTTGCTGGGACTGATGAACCCTGGCTATTGGAACAGTGGTTACGCCAAATGGGACGTATCTTTGAGACCATAGAGTGCACTGATCTGGAAAAGAAGCGTCTGGCTATCTTTCAGCTGTCATATACAGCGGCTGATTGGTGGGATGCTGAAAAGGCGACTATAGGGGAAGAAGCTGCAAGAAGAATGCCGTGGGTGGTGTTCAAGGAAAGATTTCTCGAGAAGTATTTTCCTGAAGAAGAGAAGGACAAGGGAGAGAAAGAGTTTATGGAATTGACTCAAGGGAATCTGACTATCCGTGAGTACACTACTCGGTTTGAACGGTTGTCTCGGTTTGCTCCACATATGGTGGACAAACCCCAGAGAAAAATCAAGAAGTACCACCGGAGTCTCAACTTGTCTCTCTGACATCTGACTATGGGTCATCTGAGACAGTCATTTGAAGCTCTGGTGAGATTGGCTACGGGGTTGGAGAATGATGGCTGTCAGAATTCGAAACCATTTAGGAATCGACCTCCGCAGAAGGGCTATCCCGGACAGAAACTGGTGTACGCTTAAGGACAGAAAAGGACTTGGGATGGAGGGAAGAAACCTCAATAGACACAAGCAGTATAACAGTATCCGCCTCGAGCAACAGGAGGGAACAACAACCATAATTGCTTCAATTGTGGTAATCCCGGTCACCGAGCTAATGATTGCTGAGTAACTAGGCATGCTGATCGTCCGAGAGTTGTGTGCTATAATTGTGGCATGCCAGGTCACATAAGTCCAGATTGCAAGGCTCCTAGAAGAGGTAATCATGTTCAGCAAGGACAGGCCCGCCTGAATGCTGTTATGCCCGAGGCTGCTAGTTATGAAGAAACAGAGTACGAAGAAGGTACTTATGAGGAAGGACTGCTTGAGCAGTAGACAGTGGAAGGTACTCTAACCTTGTTTAACTTTCATGTTAAATTTTATGTGACACGGGTGCTACACATTCCTTTATATCTATTAAGACTGTTCAAAAGTTGGGAATAGTACCGCAACGTTTAAATGAAGCTTTGAGTGCTTTCTAACCCTTAGGGACCACCGTCAAGTTATTACATATATGTAAGGATTGTCCTCTACGGTTAGGAGACTGTGAAATTTTGGCAAGATTGGTGGTTCTGTCGATGAAGGAGTTCGATATAATCCTAGGAATGGATTGGCTTGAGAAGAATCATGTGAAGTTGGATTGTGCAAGGAAGAGGATCACATTTGCAGATAATGGGAATCAACCCTTTGATTTCCAATGTAACCTTTTGGGTGAAATGTTCCTCACCAGATGCCTAGCAAACATCGAGGTTGTTGGTGTAGAGGTGACAGTGTCATCAATACCGGTGATCAAAGAGTTTGAGGAAGTATTCCGAGATATTTCTGGATTAGCACCTGAGAGGGACATATAATTCTGTGTGGAACTGGTGTCAGGCAATCGACCTATAACCAAGGTTCCCTACAGGATAGCCCCTACAGAATTATTGGAGCTGAAGGAACAAGTTCAAGAACTTGAGAAGTTGGGTTTTGTTCGTCCGAGTACTTCACCTTGGGGAGCACCAGTGTTATTCGTGAAAAAGAAGGATGGGTCAATACGGTTGTGTATTGACTACCGGGAATTGAATAAGGTTACTATCAAGAATAAGTATCCGTTACCTCGGATAGACGATCTATTTGATCAGTTGCAAGGAGCTACGACCTTTTCAAAGATTGATCTACGGTCAGGGTATCACCAGTTGAGGGTGCAGAAGGAAGACATACCTAAAACTACTTTCAGGACGAGGTACAGACACTATGAGTTCTTAGTGATGCCGTTTGGGATGACGAATGCTCCGGCTATATTTATGGACTTGATGAACAGAGTATTCAAGCCCTACTTGGATCAGTTCGTTATTGTCTTTATCGACGATATTTTGATCTATTCCAAGTCAGAGGAAGAGCATGAACAACATCTACGGATCGCGTTGCAGACTCTCAAGGATCACCGCCTGTATGCTAAATTCAGCAAGTGTGAATTCTGGCTTCAAGAAGTTAAGTTTCTCGGGCATGTGATCTCACAACGAGGAATCGCGGTTGACTCATCAAAGACCGATGCGGTGGCGAATTGGACTCGGCCAACCAATGCTACAAAAGTCAGAAGTTTTCAGGGACTCACTGGTTACTATCGGAGATTTGTAGAGGGTTTCTCAAAGATAGTAGCCCCGTTAACTGGTTTGACTAAGAAAGATTTGAAGTTTGAGTGGACTGATAAGCATGAACGCGCTTTTCTGGAATTGAAAGAGAGATTGACAATAGCGCCAGTACTTGCGATACAAAAGGATGGTGAGAAGTTCACTATTTTTAGTGACGCCTCTTATTAAGGATTGGGATGTGTCCTTATGCAAGACGGTAAGGTTATCGCCTATGGTTCACGACAGTTGAAGCCAAATGAATTAAATTACCCAACTCATGATTTGGAGCTAGCAGCAGTCGTGTTCGCACTTAAGATCTGGAGACACTACCTCTATGGAGAAAAGTTTGACTTGTTCTTAGACCACAAGAGCCTTAAGTATTTGTTTACTCAGAAGGAGTTGAACAAGAGGTAACCCCGGTGGATGGAACTGATCAAGGACTATGACTTTACATTAGAGTACCACCCTGATAAGGCTAATGTAGTTGCTGATGCCCTAAGTCGGAAACCTCGAGGAACGATTGCTTCATTGATGATAAGGGAATGGAAAGCTTTAGAGGCAATTGTATAATTTGATATGCAGATTTCTGAGGGAAGTGTCGGGCAACAATTTGGATGCCTCATGGTACAACCAACACTTGTGAGTCGAATTATCGAGGCCCAAAAGAAGGACGAGAAGTTTCAAGTATGGTTCGCCAAGATGTCAGAAAAGGACCCTACAGAATGGAAGGTTGGGGTCGATGGAGGGTACAGATGTCGAGACAGATTATGTGTGCCAGATTTAGGAGACTTGAGAAAAGATATTCTCGAAGAAGCATATAAATCGAGACTGACAGTACACCCAGGAGGAACAAAGATGTATAAAGATTTGAAGAGAAACTTCTGGTGGGAAGGGATGAAACGAGAAGTAGCTGAGTTCGTGTCTAAATGTTTGACTTTTCAACAAGTGAAAGCCGAACATCAGAGACCCTCGGGATTATTGTAACCCTTACCTGTTCCGGGATGGAAGCGGGAACACATAACTATGGATTTCGTGGTTGGACTACCCCGGTCACAACAGAATCATGACGCGATTTGGGTAATTGTGGATCATCTGACGAAGTCCGCACAGTTCATCTATACAATATGACTTACCTAGTAGAAAGGATGAGTCGAATGTACCTACAGCAAGTGGTGCGACTGCACGGTGCACCTGTGTCGATTGTATCAGATCACGATGCACGTTTTACCTCAGGATTTTGGGAGAGTTTGCAGAAGGCTATGGGAACTTCGCTCAAGATGAGTACAGCTTTCCATCCTCTGACAGATGGACAGACTGACCGTGTTAATCAGATTATGGAAGATATACTGAGAACTTGTGCAATCAATTTTGTAGGATCTTGGGAGACGCACTTACCAATGGTTGAATTTGCATATAACAACAGCTATCACTCGAGTATTGGGATAGCACAGTTCGAAGCCTTGTACGGACGGCCATGTCGATCTCCGTTGTGTTGGACAGAAGTGGGAGATACAGAACTTTTGGGACCAGATTTGGTAAGAGAGACCAATGAGAAGATTTCACTGGTCAAAGAAAGAATGAAAACTGCACAAAGTAGGCATAAGAGTTATGCGGATCGGCGTTGAAAGGATTTGGAGTTCAGTGTCGAAGATAACGTACTCCTTAAGGTTTCACTTATTTGGGCAGTAGTACGTTTTGGTCAGAAAAGAGTGAAGTTGGCACCTCGTTTCATCGGACCATTCGAGGTTTTGGAGCGTGTTGGGAAAGTGGCTTATCAACTCGCATTGTCACCAAAGATGTCTGGAGTTCATAACGTGTTCCATATCAGTATGTTAAGGAAATACATACGGGATCCTTTACATGTGGTAAATTTTGATGATATTGAGATGAGTCAGAATGTTGTCTACAAGGTTAGACCTTTGAGGATTCTTCACCAGAGTATCAAGAGGCTGATTAGAAGAGACGTTCCTTTGGTTAAGGTTCAGTGGAGGCATCATGACGAGGGAGAGGCATCGTGGGAGTTAGAGTCAGATATAAGGACTAGATACCCTGAGTTGTTTCAGGATTAGTTAGCTCAGATTTCGGGGCAAAATCTCTATTAAGATGGGTAGAGTGTAACACCCTGCATTTCTTTTCCATAAATAAATATTTCTTTTTAATTCTATTTATAAATTTTTGTTTGAGGGTCAAACCGTAATTTTTATAAATATAGAAATACTTTCTATGGTTTTGAGACAATATCTATAATTTTGTATAAACCGGAATTTATTTTCTACGTTAATATGGTTTTGTGCATTTTTATTTCAACCCTAAAATACCAGTTTTTGTTTTAATCTGCGTCTATACCACGACTTGGGTGTGGGAGCACGTGAGCTCAACCACATCGTGCGATTCCCATGGCTTTCTTGTAGCCCAAAATTTCCCAGTGTATATATATGTGTGTGTATCTCTAAATTTCTCACAGTCTCTCATCTCTCACTCTCCGAATCTCTTAATCTCTCTCTATTTCTCTCTTGCTCTCTCTAATTACACACACACTTACAAATTATATATATATTCAGTCACATACATATACATAGATACATACATATATAGTTCAAGAACGGACGAGAAATTCTAACGACGGAATTTTTGACGGAATTATCGGTCTCAAATTTTCAGTCTAATCACCCTTTGTGAGTATTATAAACTCACTCTCAACGTTTATATATGTATATTTCAGTGTATATAGATGTGTATATACATATATATGTATAGTCACATTGAATCTTGAAAATTGGAGTTTTACAAAAGTTAACCAAAATCAATTACGTGAATTGGGAATGAAAGATCTTAGTCCCAATAAGCTGCTGTTCGAATACTATGGCCTAATTCATCCGTATCGCGATGTATCATTGATTTAAAGCTTTGTCACCTCTCAGTTTTACGTGAAATCCGAGAGCTACGATTGAAATTAGTTTAAACCGATCACGTATTCATAATCCTTGCAGAAAAATAAAGAAATCCATATATTATATGTCTTGGTTGAAGCAGAATTGTGAAATAGGTCAAAAACAGGCTTCAAACTCGTAACAGGGGACAAACTGCTGATACCAGTCGATTGGTGTGATTACCAATCGATTGGAATGATTACCAATTGATTGCCCTGTTTACCAATCGATTGGCATGTGTTCCAATCGATTGGCTTTTTTACCAATCGATTGGCACTTTTACTAATCGATTGGCATTTTTCAGCATTGACGACTTTTACTAAAACGGTCATAACTTCTCTAGAAAACTCGAAAACGCGCACTGTTCAAAGCGTTGGAAACTAGACTCAAAGACCTTTCATTTGATATGTAATTCATCCATAAAAATTATAACTCATTTTTAAGGGCGTTGCTTCAAAGTGAACTTCTTGTGTACTAGTACTTGTAAAAGCGTATTAATGTAGTTTTTGATGAATTTACCTCTTGTTTCATATACGACTTGATAGTTTAGATCGTGAGTGCTAATTCAATGATTCTAAGTACATTGTACCTTGTTAATAAAGAAGGATAAAAAAAAGACTTAATTTCTCGTACGTTTGTTTTGGTGTTACAATTTTATGGACATTGACATGCATGATAGGGTCGAGGTGGAGTCGACATGCATGGTGTGTGAGAAAGCGTGGAAAAAAGAGTAAAGAGTGGCTGTCTGGTGTGCGACTTCAATATCGATCGGATATTATTCCTGGTATTGGAGGCGACAGTGTTGTGTATGACTTAGATATCGATCGAATATTATTCCTAGTATCCGAAGCGATGGTTGGTCGTGATCGACCCAGATATCGATCGGATATTATTCCTGGTATCTGAGGCATTAGCGTGGTGCGCGACCTCAATATCGATCGGATATTATTCCTGGTATTGGAGGCAACAGTGTTGTGTACGACTTAGATATCGATCGGATATTATTCCTGGTATCTAAGGTGTGCGTTTCAGATATCGATCAGATATTATTCCTGGTATCCGAAGCGATGGTATGGTGTACGGTTTTGGATATCGATCGGATATTATTCCTGGTATCTGAAGTAATGGTTTGGTTGAGTCA
This sequence comes from Hydrangea macrophylla, assembly GCA_033977485.1. Lineage (NCBI taxonomy): Eukaryota > Viridiplantae > Streptophyta > Magnoliopsida > Cornales > Hydrangeaceae > Hydrangea > Hydrangea macrophylla. The sequence continues at coordinate 2,939,462 of CM066992.1, forward strand.
AGTTTTGTTGAGAGAAAAGAGTCAGAAAGATGAGATGTTACATTGTTCATGCACGGTCGCATATTTATTGCTCACTATTTTCCCCGTGACTTATGTTGAAGTTGGAACCTTGAATCTATTGTTCTATCAGTTTATATTACACTGTTGTTCATTCGCTTATATATACATTGCGAGTACATGTTTATTTTGCTCACCAACTTGCATAAGTTGACGGCGTTGATGCGTCCTGTACTCTATGTCCAGATTTTCCATTTCAGGAGCAGCCAGAGTATTTTGACTTTGCTACTTAGAGTCAGGAGACTTTCCATGAGGCTGCTTTATACTTCTTATGTCTTTTAATTTGGAGTTGTAATAGAAATTATGATAGATTTGAATAAGGCGGTTTGTGCCTAAGTTTATAATTGATGTAACAATTTAGTAAGTTTTAATTTTGGAGCTTATGTTTTATTAGTAACCTTTCTTTAGAAATGCTGTTTAAGTTATTTGTTGCAGGGACAATTGGTCATACTCACTTGTCACGACCTACGAGTCCATAAAGGAAATTAAATGCTTTCCTGTATTATGCTACGTCGGGGCGTGACAGATATTCCATGGAAGTCTTGTGGAAGAATATTTATATCTTGTATTGTTCTTATAGGAATTATTGTAAAGTTGGTTAGATTGAATCTCAAAAACAAGGGCTTAAAATTGACCAAATCTTTCAAATCAAGCAAACTATTTTTCTACAGAAAAACAGTCGACTGAACATTCATTCAGTCGGCTGAACCTTGTAGCATTTAGTCGACCAGACCTGCCCTACAGTCGACTGGTTTTTGCAACAAAATCAAGCATTCTGCTTGACATCCTCCAGTCGACTGGACTACTTTTTCGTCGATTGTTTTTATGGCGCAAACATTCAGCTCAAAAGTTCAGTCGACTGAACCGCGAGCTCAGTCGACTGGATTACTGCACAGAAACAGTAACGACTCTTTTTCTCTATTTTGCTTTAAGCATGTAATGCTTCCACCTACGTTAAACGTTCAGATTTTCTTGAAAGGGTATATATACAGAATTCAAATTGGTTGTTGGATATTAATTACTCCTATTGAATACTCACTTATTACAATCAAATTTTGATGGCGTAATTATTTGAGATTCAAGCTTCTAGCTCTAGATTTGATTGTGTAATCCCTTGAGAACTATTATTGTGAGCTTTTATTATTTCCATCTACTCTACAAAGAGAGTGTTATTCAGTTGTAATCCAACCTTATTTAAATCCTTGAAGTTGTAAGAGGGTTATTGTAACCCTTCCTCTAAGTAAAGGGTTTCTTCATTGGAGGTGTAACAAGGAGTTCACGAAGAACTTGTAAGGAGTGGTATAATCTTCACCCAAAGAAGATTGGTTAGTGGAATCCTCAAGAGGTGTTCTTGAGGGGTAGACGTAGGCCGCGAATTGCGGATTGCCGAACCACTTGAAAAACTTGGTTTGCTAGTGTTCTTATCCTTTTCTCTTTAATTATTATTATTATTATTATTTTTGCATTTGCTTTATTTTTTAATTTGTCATTAATTGCTAGTAATCTTATTCCCCCCCCCCCCCTCTAAGGATTACTTTTGGGCCAATAATTGGTATCAGAGTAAGGGCTCTTATCTTGATTTCACATAACTTACAGTTAAGATCACATGGCAAACACTAGTATCAATATCACTTATAGTGAGGGACAATCATCCCAAAGACCTCCATGCTTTAATGGAACAAACTATGCTTATTGGACAAATAGGATGAGAATTTACATTATTGCTCAAGACTTCGATTTGTGACAAATCGTAGTCAAAGGACCTCATGTTCCCACTAAGAACATAGGCATCGAAACCGTTGCTAAAACGAAAGATGAATATAATGATAGTGACAAGAAACTTATTAAAATGAATGCTATGTCTATGAATCTTTTATATTGTGGCTTAGATCCTAATGAGTACAATAGAATCTCTTTATGTGAATTGGCTAAAGAAATTTGAGATAAACTAGAGGTCACTCATGAAGGAACAAATCAAGTTAAGAAGTCTAAGATTAGCTTGCTTGTTCAATCTTATGAAATGTTCAAAATTCTTCCAAATGAAACTATTAGTGAAATGTCTAATCGCTTTACTAATATTACTAATAGTTTGAAAAATCTTGGTAGAGTGTATCCTAATGAAGAGAAGATTGAGAAAGTGCTTAGATCTCTACCAAAGCATTGGCAGCCAAAGGTCACGGCGGTACGAGAAGCAAAGAAACTTTCAAGGCTCTCTATTGAACAACTCATTGGATCTTTCATCACTCATGAAATGGAATTGGCCGTCTTCGACAATGAGGATAAAAATAAGAACTTGGGTCTAAAAGCTTCAAATGACCAAGATGATGATACTGATGAAGATGATGAAATGGCCATGATCACTCGCAAGTTCAAAAGATTCTTGAGGAGAGACAAATCCTTTGCAAGAAAAGGACAAAAGGAAAGTGAAGCCAAGAAAGATTCAATCATTTGTTTCAAATACAAAAAGCACGGACACATCAAAGCTGATTACCCATTATTAAAAAAGAATTTCAAGCAAAAAGCTAAGAAGGCAATGAAGGCAACAATATGGGATGATTCCAAGAATGAGACATCCGAAGATGAATCAAGTGATGATGAAGTGGAAAATATTTGTCTCGTGGCACATGAAAGTGATGAGGTAGACTCTAACTATGACTTTTGTAATGAATCTCATAACTATGATGAGTTACAAAATGCATTTGATGAATTGCACGAGGAATTGGAAAGTTTGGGAACCAAATACCCTGCTCTCAAAAAGAACTTTTCCCAACTCTCAAATAGACTTCGTGAATTGAAATCACAAAATGAATCTTTAAGAAAAAGAAAATGAAGTGCTTGCATCAAGAAACATTCCTTCAAACGATTTTGAAAAAGAAAATATTGAGTTGAAGAAACAAGTTGAAGACTTGACCAAAACTTTAGCAAAATTCACTTATGGAGAGCAAAATTTAAATATGCTTTTAGGAAAACAAAGGTGTGTTTTGGATAAAGCCGGATTGGGTTTCAATCCTACCTACAAAGAAAAGAATTACAACAATTTCTTTTCAAGTTATGCCTCTACTAGTTCTAGTTCTTCAAACAAATCTAATCAAAGCATTTTTACAAAAAGGATACACTTCAAGCAATTTCAATCCTCATGTGACTTGTCATTATTGCATGAGAAAGGGGCATATGAACTATAAATGCCCAAATAGGAGAAAGACCACTATGGTTTGGATTGAAAAGGGAACCACACCTCCCTTTGCTAACAAAAGTGGACCCAACGAGTATTGGGTACCAAAGAGGAATACTTAAGCTTGTTTTATAGGTATGCTTAAAATCCTCAAGTAAGGATAGATGGTTCTTGGATAGTAGATGCTCTAGACACATGAACGGAGACAAGTCAAAGTTCTCCTCTCTCTCTCCCAAAGATGGTGGAAACGTCATCTTCGGAGACAACTTCAAGGGAAAAAAATCATCGACATAGGTAAAATTGGTAAGAACTCCTCTCTATCTATTGAAAATGTATTACAGGTTGATGGCCTTAAACATAATTTGTTAAACATTAGTCAATTATGCGATAAAGGGCTTAAAGTTGTATTTGAATCAAACTATTGCATGATTATGAATGCTAAAGATGATAAAGTGTGATTTATTGCATATCAAGATGAAAATGTTTATACCATTGATTTTGATGATATCTCTTCTCAAGATGTTAAATGTTTTGCCGTGTTGAGTGAAACTAGTTGTAGCACCCTAAATTTCCTAAGAAATTCCACGTAGGAATATTAAAATTAGTGATGTCACTGTGGTACAGTTACAGAAGGTCCATTAGGATAACCTTAATTAGAAATCCCTATTAGGTCCTATAGTAATCGTCTTGACAATAACGGTGTTAGTAATAACCTAGTGTCTATTAGAATAGACATAACCCCAGCGTGTATAGTTTCTAAGTTAGAAACCATAGACGTACTTGAACTTAGACCTGTATACAGCCAGGTACATCTACATTTTTGTCTCGCACATGTTTTCACAATCGTACACGTACTTAGGGACTCAGGCATGAACTTCTAGACTTCTCCCCGAGATGTGGGACCCACACAACCACCCTATGTAGAACCCCACTCAATCTACCCCTAGACACATCCAAGCACACACGTCCCCGTACACATTATGCACCCATTGCATGAGATAACTCCCCCTCTTCCTCCCTCTATAAATAAGACACCTCTCCTTCACAAACACTCCAGCTGCCCCTCATATTCAGCAGCATACTTATATACCCAGCTTAGTAGAGAGAGAGATCGAGAGTGAGAGTGAGGGCTTGAGAAGACCAATATCACACACTCACTCCCACACCCATGGCTTGCACACAGTCACACCACCATTTCTTCACTCCCCCTCTCTACATCATCTCTGTCTCATCCCCATCAACACATGCACACGTAAAGAAGCTGAGAGAAGAAGATACATCGAAGAGAGTAAGAGAGAGAGAGAGGAGTTTGATCAGAGGAGTTGGATACAAACTGAAGCATCCATAGGTATAATACACCCCCATGGTCATTTCTAACCCTTTGCATGTCACTTAGAAGGCCATAGGACCACATGCATGATAGCTAAACAGAGCCTAAGGTCCTCTGTGAACTCCGGCAACCATTAGAGCACACTTTAGAAACATAATTTTCAAATCTCAACCAAATCGTCCATAGGTTACACCAATTTAACCGAAATGAACCCAAATGAACCCCATATGAATAGAATTTGAAATGGGGATCATTTGATAGGCCATGCAGGCCGTTATCCCTTAAAAACCCAAAAAGAATAATTGATTGGTTGATGTAGCAAACGAGATAACTGGGTTTAAAGATGGTAGTATGTTGTAGAGGAGGCTCAGACGATCAAAATGGCGTTGGTTTCGTCCATTTTCATGGAGAAATGGAGAAGATATGGCCCCGACAAGTTTTTCGGCGAAAACGAGCATGTCTGGCGGCGGGTTGTCTCGCCTGAGAAGACTCGACTCATTTAGGGTACAGGTTATATCATTTTTATGTTAGAACGGGTCGAGTTTGAGTTTGGGCGGGTTAGGTTGTTAGTGTAAACGGGTATGGGTAGCGGGCTGGGTTGAGTTTTAAAAACCCGTGGGCTATTTAAATTGAACGGCGTCGTTCTGATGCCTCGGGTCAGGCACGGGTTTGGTTCGAATTCGGGGCGGGTCCCATCGTGTCTGTAGTTGGGTCTAGTTCGGGTCCGGGTTTGGTTAGGCTTTGAGTTAGCGGGTCAGGGCTAGTCTCTGAGTATGTTTGGGCTTGGATTTTGGGTTTGGTTCGGGTTGGATCAACCCGAATGAGTTTTCTAGGTTGGGCTTAGTTGTGAGTCCATATGGGTGATCCATATTCGTTGGGTTTGAGTCGGGTTGACCCCTTTGGGTCACTTCTTTGGACTCCTTTATGAGTATTAACGGGTAACCCATTTAGATTGAGTCGGTTCGGATTGACCCGACGGGTTATCATTATTATTATTATTATTATTATTATTATTATTATTATTACCAATTAATAATTGTAAAAAGGGTTTTTAATTATTATGAATAAGTTTTAAATGCAATCTTTATACTTTTTAGCTAAGAAATATTACTATATGATATTTCTTATATTATGGTATTATTATATTATAAATAATATATATTTAATATTTATATGATAAATGTAATAATAAATAAAGGGTTTTAAGTGTTATTTAATTTCCAATTAAATACCTATGAGCATTTATTAATTTCAGAAAAATTAGGGGAATGTTCCCAATACTATTTTTATGATATCTCAAGATTTATAAAGCTGTAATACTATATACTAGTATTTTTAATAATCAATAAGGAGCTATTTTATTAGTATATTAATTATTATAAATACTAAACGAGCTCCGAAAATTATGAGATAAATACTGGTAGTGTATTTTAATATCTAGTATTTAATAAAAATACTTCTAATTACTGATTTTTCAGTATAATTATAATTATGTATTTCAATCCCTTTTCGGGTATTTTCTGATATGTATTATCTTCAATAATTCATAATAAATAATCTAGGACTCCGAAAAATACGCGATCAGTTCCCATAATCTTAGAATAATGCCTAGATCGTTCTCCTTAAGTTTTGTGACTTTTCGACTCAGTCAAAAATACAGTTTGTCTCTAGGGCTTACGTTAGTCTAGAAAGCCCTACATATTACCTCGTAAAACGCGACGGACCCCAATTTGAGTCTAGTCAATGGCATTGGACTTAGAATGGCACGTAGATCACTACCTTGAGATTTATAAGCTCATTTGGTAAAATTACCATTTTGCCCCTATAGATGTACTCATACGTTATTACTGTTTCTTCCGTTTATTGTTGTAGAACTTGACGATTATCTACTTTTCGAGGATCGGTGACTTGAGGTGAGTTTCTTAACCTCACTCTAATCCTATTAAGATTTATTGAAGATACTTATAAGCTATCTGAATGATGTGTTGTTTAGTAATGCAATGTGCATGATGCTATATCTTTTCAAGAATCTGTATCGCTGTGATTACTCGTGATATGGTAGTATTAGTGCTTACGTGAGCATGTCAAGGGTTTTATCTATATGTTTATTGGTATCAAACCCTTGTTATGTGATCTATGATTATATGATTATGTTTCCGTTGTTGAGATGATAAATGCACGTTTTGTGATGATTGCTAATCTGAGTAGTTAACGCATGGCATGTTAATGAAGTAAATAAAAGAAGTAGAGATGTATACGAGTAATTGATAGTGGACACTTACATAACATGACGTGAGTTAATATGCATTGCATGAAGAGCAAGATTTGATTGAATGAGAAATGTGATTGAGAAAGAGAATTGAATTTGAGTAACGTGCCAGTTAGGCGACAACCAACGTGCCAGTTGGGCGATAGTTTTGAGTGCCAATTGGGCGATAGTTAACGTGCCAGTAGGGCGATAGTTTTGAGTGCCAGCTGGGCGATAGTTAACGTGCCAGTTGGGCGATGGTTTGAGTGCCAGTTAGGCGATAGTTAATGTGCCAGATGGGCGACAGTAAACGTGCCAGTTGGGCAATGGTTTGAGTGCCAGTTGGGCGATAGTTAATGTGCCAGATAGGCGACAGTCAACGTGCCAGTTGGGCGATGGTTTGAGTACTAATTGGGTGATAGTGTGAATGCCAGTGGGTACTTCGGTTGTTATGAATATAGTGTGTTGACCATTGAGAGTTCATGCCCAAGTTATAAGTATGTTATATGGCACGATTGTTGCGTTAATAGTGATCGAAAAAGTTTCCATCGTGAATGTATTAAGGGGTGAAACAGAATGTTGAACGTGTAGCGAAATCTTGACGGTTAAAATTGGAAGTTATTAATGAACTAAACTATGAAACGTATGAACGTGTAAGGTAAAGGCAGTTATTTGAATTCCGATTAAAGATGATTTATACACCTCAGTGACGTGTGAAATTGAGCAATTCATTGTCGAGTGTTGTTCTTTCTCGACCTGTGGATGTGTTGTTCCCAGAATATGTGTTGTGAGTTCATGGTTCAGGTCATGGATTCGATATCCCAACGAAAAGATAGTAGTATTGTTCCCAGAATATGTGCTGATGAAAGGAGAATGTAATCGTTGATGAAATGCGATTATATGCTTACTTGTTTACATGTCTTTGTTGAGACCTCTGCTATGCCCATGAAAGAATGCGTCTTTTGATAAGAGATTAACCTTATCCTAAGATACAGAATAATAACGTGAGTTGAGAGATAATTGCATTTATTGATTATCGTACGGTTGGGCTCTCACTCAGCTTTGTTCCAAAGCTGACAGCATGTTACGCCCTGGACATTCTTATGTCCAGAGTGATGCAGGTTTGTTATTAGAAGAGGGAGCTCAAGATGTAATGCTGAGGAACTAAGAAGGATGGAGCCAAGCTGGAAATGGATTATAGTTATCTCAGTAGTTCTTATAGTTTAGTTTATGTAATATGTTTAGTATGGATCTCTTGTAGTAAGAAGGATGTTATTACCATCATTTCTAGTTTCGCTGTTGTATTTGCATTCTCTTAAGTTTCAGTTATGTTTATACTTTAGCATTGCCCTTATGAATGTTGTGCGGAGTTAGAAGGACAGAACGGTTAATTAACCAGTCACGTGTCTACAGACCCATAAAGGAAAATTTTTAATTTTCCCTATTTTTGACTTACTCCGGGGCGTGATAGGGATTTTTGGTATCAGAGCCTAGGTTTATGGTTTCATCGTCTGACCAACAAATCTTAAGCTATGAATGATAAGATAGTTCCTTAGATGTTTGCTAGAACGACTTGTCATAACGACGAGAGGTTTAGGCATTGCTGAACTTCCTGAGATGGATCCCGGAACAGTCAGTTAGCCTAGGATTTAGAAAGACTAAGGATAGGAAGGCTTTGCTATTGTGATTTTCATAATATATGTGATTACTTGTGATTTGATTTAATTGTTGCATGCTATGTGTCTCTCCTATATATTATAGATGGCTTATGACACTAGAGGAGCAAGGAACCGAAATGGAGCGGGAGCATCGAATCCAATTTCGCCAGAGATTGATCCAACCGGACCTTTGATTTTCCCTATTTTTGGCTTACTCCTCAGAGCTTGAGGGAACTGAAGCAACAATGGAGGTAGATGGATCTTATGCTACAACAGCTTCAGGATTAGAACTTGACTGGCCTTCAAAGGACCAGTTTCAATTCCAGTAATAGATTCAGTCTGGTCAACAAAAGATAAACATTCATGTAGAATATGTTTATGAGGAGAAATGTGAATGACTTACCACTGGTTGATATTCAAGTAGCAAAGGTTGAATGTCCTGTGAAGGAGATTCTTGTGTCTTTGAAATATTGGGACTGTGGAGTCTGTTTGTGGTATCAGTGGAGCAGAGACAAGTTCAGGTCCCACCTTCAAAATGGGGATTGCTGGAATAGGAGCTTTCCCAATGTTCTTTGAACCAGTAAAAGGCTCAGTAGTTGTCTTAGCCCTTTTCCTTCGAACAAGCTTCGGAATATGACTAGTCTCCTCTTCTTCTTCAGGTTCTAAGTTTTCAGTTGCTTGGGGAGGACTCTCTGCTAGAAGAATCAGTCTTCTTTTTGGTCTGGAAGGTAGAAGAGCAGAAGCTAAAACCTTGGATGAAATTAGGATACAGGGTGCAGCCTTCGAAGTTTTGGTTCTTGGTGAAAAGCTTTCACCAATTGCTTTCCCTATGTTGCAAATGTTTAAACAAGATTAATTTGAAATTCTTTTCATTATCTAAAAAGAGAAAAATTGAATTGGTAATCTATTTACGTTTTGACTTCGAGTCAATATGTCTCAAGAGCTACCATTTGTCCATTAATAATGACATCAAATTTTTCCACCAACTTGATAAGGCAAGTGTGCAATTTGTGCATACTGGCAGAGAGGTGAACTCTAGGTTGCTAACTTTGTTTTGATAAGCTGCTAATGCAGTAGTTACCACTATTACTGGTACCCTCAAAGTTGTCTTATAAGACATAAAGGTATTGGCTTTTCTTCTAATTGGGAAAGGAATTGATTGGGTGAGCCCAAATTGTCTTGAAAATTGGTTAGGAAGATAGAGTTCACCATAAGACTTAACACTGAGAATGTTTCCAAAAAGTAGATCTCTGATACATGTAGCTTTTAGTTTAACTGCATTTGCTATTCTGTCCAAGGGGGAAAGAGGGGTTTTATCCTCAGAATTGTAAAGGACAGAGAAGGGTTGAAATAGGTCACGCGACCTTATTACGGAGATGTTAAAGAAGAAGGTAAGAGATTCTTTGAAAGTATCTTCAACATTTGGTAGCAAGGCAAAAAATGACACCATGAGGAACAGTATTTTCTCTAAGTCCTAAATTATGAATTTTTGGGAAATAGGCATAAAGCCATAATTGCAGAATTCAGAAGGGACCATCTTGAGTTGGGAGAAAGGGGTCATAACACAAATCAGTGAAAGACCTATATAGAGATCCTAGTACAAAAGGAGCCAAAGCTAGTCTTCGACCAGCAGCTAGAGCTTTGGCAATGTTTGATAATTTGAGAACAACTCTCTGAGAGGAAGTACAAAATAAGTGATTTGAAAGTCAGTAGAGAAAAAAGCAATAATACTCTGTGTCTGTTACATTTCCTGATGATTTTTTATGAGAAGTCAGGAAATTGGTATATCCTAAAGATTTCGAATCAGCTCGAATTGAAGGACTATCAGACTCCACTATATATGGGTGAGCATCCTCCCCATGAGATAGAAACCCTAATAAATGACAAATATCTAAGATGGTTGGACTTATTGGACCAAAACAAAATTAGAAGTGATTGAAGATAGAGTTCCAGAAGCATAGAGCTCCAGCAAGCAGGTTAGGACTGGCTTCGATTGGATATTTCGAGAGGTTAATAGCATGATAAATTCTTGTTGCGATCAGAGCCTTTCTCTTCTTATCTGAAATCCTTTTTACTCATTCTGGCCACTCTTTCCCAAGTTTGGGCCAATGTCGAAACTTTAATTCATTCTTAAGAATAGGAATTTCTCGCTGATACGCTAGGTGTTGTTGTCCTAATCTAGGGTAATAAACATGAAGTTTGAGATTAGGGGTACTCAAGCAAGGACCTGAGGCAATGGAGGATTCATGATTGGGGAAAGTTACAGGGACAAGGAATTCGTTGATCAACAAAGTTTCTTTCCCATTCAAATACTTCACTTGTTCATCTTTGACAGCTTTTTCGAAGTGATCACAAACTTTCTGTAGTTGAGTGTTGTCTCTGGATGTAGCCATTTTTGAAAACAAAACAAAATAATGGTAACCAGAGTAGGATGAAAGTGATTGCGAAGAAAATAGACTACGAGAGAGATAGATAGGAGAAAAAGAGTTTGCAGAAGTTAGAAGGGTTTTTTCTCTTTATGTATATCTCATCTATTTATAGAATTTGGTGTCGTTTAGAAAGAAATGCATTTATTAATAAAGTAGCCATTAGAGTTGGTTACTTAAATAACCGTTATTTCAAATAAGATTATATTCTGGTTTAGAATGAACCATTTCAGTTTGGTTAAAACATACATGAATTTTTATATAGTTCATTGAACTTAATGGCATTAAAAATACAAATTACAGACATGATTGATAATAATGTAGAAACCCATAAGTCATGAGATTGTGAAACATATTCCAATAGTAAGCAAAGTACTCTGCTTTTATTTCTATCTTGAGATTTAAGTTTCTAGCTTGCAATGACAATCTATCTTCGAAAAGAGAAGTAAGCAGCCTTGAGATGTTCTTCATACTGATTTAGCCGAGAATTGATATCTCATCTATTTTCTCTTTATTTATATCTCATCTATTTATAGAATTTGGTGTCGTTTGGAAAGAAATGCATTTATTAAGAAAGTAGCCATTTGAGTTGGTTACTTAAATAGCCGTTATTTCAAATAAGAATATATTCTGGTTTAGAATGAACCATTTCAGTTTGGTTAAAACATACATGAATTTTTATATAGTTCATTGAACTTAATGGCATTAAAAATACAAATTACAGACATGATTGATAATAATGTATGATATGTCCTAAAATAATCTAGCCATGAAGACAGTCTACCACGTCACCAAGAGGCGCCGGTTATTCCGGTAAAGGCGCCAATAGCCGAGCTATCCCGAGGTGTTTGTTAGAAACAGGCGGTTTGTACCAACAGGCCGGGCATGAAGGTCGCGGCGTCCCGCGATCCTGGCCTATCCGGCAGTTTCCTAAACCAACTACAAGTCTGCAAGATGGAATGTGGCAGTTTCCTAAACCACTTAGGAAACTTTTCCCAAATTGTGCCAATAAAGTGTAATTAGATTAGGTTTCCTAATCCTATTAATTTACCATGTAAGGGTGGACTCTTGCATCTATAAAAGCCCACCTACCCTGTCAATAGGGATCCTGAAAATAATTCTCTAGCTAACAAGCATACAACAGAGAACTCACCATCGTACGCATATACCCAGCCGGTATTACTGGTAGTGCCGCCCATCCTTGTTGGCTCACCAGGCCTGTCGGTGATCTGCTAGTGAGAGCGCACAGACGCAATCGTGGACGTAGGTCACCTCGTTTACGGGACTGAACCACACACAAATTGTTCATCTTTTTCTCTATCTAAACCCTTCTTACCAGTTTTAGGCATCATCAGTTTGGCGCCGTCTGTGGGAAGCGACAAGTCTTCTCATCAACAACTTCTTGACTGATCAACATGCCGCCGAAGACGGGTAAGAGAGCCACTATTTTGACCGGTCAGGAGAACCCGCAGCTTGAGCAGCAGGCTGCCTCTATGACCACCGAACAGATAACGGTAGCACTGACACAACTCTTGGAGGGCCAGCGCCGAACACAGGAACAGATGGAGGCGCTTTTGGCCCGACAGGAGAAGCGTCCTGTATCAGAAAATCAGCTTGAGAAAAGCGCCCCTATTTAAAGGCCCCTACGGGCATGAAGGCAAGCCCGTTCCGCCCCGGTGTCCCCACCGGACTGGGAACGCCTAGGTGATGGAGAGCGTAGCCAGGCAACCAGGCGCTCGCAAAGATGAGCTCGGCCCAATCCTCACCGGGTGGAGGACGCCAGGAGGCCCAGGACTATTATCAACCGGCGGCGTGCGGCCAGAGGGGAGGAGTCAGGATGAAAGGCCCGGGAATCGGCCGAGGACCCTCTGGCCCTGAGCCAAGGGGATCTTAGGCACATGCTTTCCTGGACCAGGAGCCGAGCCCTATCCCCGAGGTTGAAGCACTTTGAGGAAGAGGCCTCTTCATCCGATCCGACCTACCGCTCGAATATAGATAGGAGAACCGGGCGGGATGACGTAAAGGCCCAGGTCGAGGAATTGCAATAGCAAATTGAGAGGTTGAACCGCAAGTCTGGCCACGACCTCACCAACACGAAGACTGAATCACCCTATACTGCTCGGGTGACACGATTTCCTATTCCACGAAAGTTCAAACCCCCTCACCTCAGCCCCTATGACGGCATAGGGAGTCCGGTGGACCACATCCGCACTTACAAGGCTCAGATGGCACTGGTCACCACGGTGGATGAGCTACTATGCCTGGCCTTTCCCAGTATCCTCAAGGGGCCAGCCTCACAGTGGTTCCATGCTTTAAAGCCCCGGACGGTCGATGATTTCAAAGCCCTCAGCAAGCTGTTCATCAGCCAGTTTGTCAGGATGCTCGACCGGTCGCAACCGGACACTCAGCTGCTGACCGTCAAGTAGCACAAAGGGGAGTCCCTAAGGGAGTATGTGGACCATTTCAACCTGCAAAGGCTCCAGATTTGCAATCTTAATGAAACGGCCGCAATCATGGCCTTCTGTTCGGGAGTTCAACACACCAAGGTCGCCATGTCGTTCCATCGTGACCGACCGGCAACCCTGGTGGAGCTCTCGGAAAGGGTCAGAAAGTACATAGATACTGAGGAGTTCCTGAAGGCAAAGCGCGCTGGCCAGGCGAGAGACGAATCCCCGAAGTCCAAGCGCAAGCATGAAGGATTCGAGAAGGGCTCGAGAAATAAGCCAAAGCAAGATCAGAAGGATGCCTGGGGTCAGCCCCCGATTGCTTTCACACCCCTTTCCCGGCCCATACATGAAGTCATGGTTGCCGCAGAGGTTCAGAGGTTGCTTCAACAGCCAGCTAAACTCAGAGCCCCGCCCGGTAAGGGGAACCAGGACAAGCTCTGCTGCTACTACAGGGATCATGACCATGAAATGGAGGATTGCTTTAAAGATAGCAATAGAGAAGCTGATCAAAGATAGCAATAGAGAAGCTGATCGAGCAAGGACACCTTGCGGAGTTCGTCACAGCAGACAGACAACCCCGGCAGGACACCCGAGGTCCCGATCAACCACCACCACTTGGCCACATCCACGTGATTTCTAGAGGAACGTCAGGCGGAGGAGATTCACAGTCGGCAAGGGAGACGCATGCCCGGGCATCCCGGGCGGATGTCTGGCAGGTCCAATCCACCGGCTCCTCCCCAACTGATGTTCTAACATTCACATCCGATGACTTGCAGGGCGTCCACTGCCCCCATGATGACCCGCTAGTAGTGACGCTTTCTATAGCCAACTATATGGTCAAGAGGGTGCTAGTGGACACAGGCAGTTCATCTAACATTATGTTCACGTTGGCATTTAATCAGCTCAGGATCTCCAAGGATCGGCTCTGGCCGGTCGCTACACCCCTGGTTGGATTCAATGGCTCCAGCACACAACCGCTCGGGACAATTGAGCTTCTAGTTCTCATGGGGACGTACCCTCAGTAGGCCTCCGTGCTGACCAATTTTGTGATCGTAGAAGCCCCGTCGGCCTATAATATCATTCTTGGCAGGCCGACCCTCAATAAGGCCAGAGCGGTCATCTCCACCTACAGCTTAATAGTGAAGTTCCCATCTCCTCAGGGACCCGGATGCTTACATAGAGATCAGACTACTGCCCGGAGTTGCTATGTCAGCTCGTTACACCGGGGACCTATCACTGAAACATTAAACGTTTAAGAGATGGACCCCTGGGACTAGAGCGACGCGATAGGTCAGGTGGAAGAATTGGAAAGTGACGTTGAATCCCGAGTACCTTGACCGCACAGTCAGTATTAGTACCCTGCTAGAGCCCGGCCAGAAGGAAAAACTGACTCAGTTCCTGAGGCAAAATCAAGACGTTTTTGCTTGGAGTCATGAGGATATGCCCGAGATTGACCCCCGGGTAATATCCCATCGGCTTAATGTCAGTCCAGGTTGCCGGCCAGTGAAGCAGAAAAGGAGGGGCATGGCCCCCGAGAGACAGAAGGCAGTGAGTGAAGAGGTCGAGAAGCTCCTCAAAGCCCATTCTATACAAGAAGTCCACTACCCCGACTGGCTAGCCAATGTGGTAATTGTCAAGAAAAGCAACGCGAAGTGGAGAATGTGTGTGGACTTCACCGACCTCAACAAAGCTTGCCCCAAGGATTGCTATTCGCTGCCCAGGATAGACCTCCTTATGGACTCCATGGCCGGTCACTCACTCCTCTCATTCATGGACACGTATTCGGGGTACAACCAGATCAGCATGTACCTCGGGGATGAAGAGAAGACTGCGTTCATCACTGACCAGGGCACGTATTGTTACAAGGTTATGCCATTCGATCTCAAGAATGCTAGGGCCACCTACCAATGCCTGGTCAACTACATGTTCAATGACTTAATTGGAAAGTCTATGGAAGTATATGTGGATGATGTGCAGGTCAAGAGCCGGGACGAGCCCGACCACCTCGAGCATCTGGCCGAGGCATTCAGCATTTTGAGAAAATTCAAGATGAGGTTGAACCCGGCCAAATGCACCTTCGGCGTCTCGTTCGAGAAATTTCTGGGCCACCTAGTCAGCAGACGGGGGATTGAGGTAAACCCCGAAAAGATCAAAGCCATCATCAACATGCGGTCGCCCAAATCAACGAAGGAAGTACAAAGCCTAGTCGAACGGGTGGCCGTATTGAATAGATTTGTCTCCCGAGCTACCGACCGATGCCTTCCATTCTTTAAAATCCTCCGTAAAGCATTCCAGTGGTCAGAAGAGTACGAAGAGGCGTTCCAAGAACTCAAGAAGTACTTGGCGTCCCCACCTCTACTCTCAATACTTGTGTCGGGGGAAGAATTATTTTTATACTTGGCGGTGTCACCATTACCAGTTAGCTCGGCACTTATTTGGGAATAGCACGGGATACAATTCCCAGTGTACTACACCAGCCGGGCGTTACAGGGCGCAGAGAGCAGATACTCGCTGACACGAGAATTATTTTGTGTGCGCTTGTGTACTATACCCAAGTGTAGGTAATTGTGCAAGTAATATAGTATTGGAAGTCCAGGTCGATCCAACAGGGAAGGTGTTAAACTAATTACCTAGATTAATCTCAAATAAGAAAGGAAAAATCAAAATTCTAAAGGAGTGTAGAACACAAAGTTCCACAGCTTATGAACTACTAAAGATAAAATAATTAAACTAGATTAAACTAATTACTGACTAATTAATTAAAGCAATGATTTAAAACGTGTTTTTATTAATAAAAGGGAATGTTGGTATTACACGAATCCACAACGACCTAGCCATCTACCATGCAATTACGTTGGAAGCTCAATGGAGTACATCTTCTACAGTATTCCGTACCTCTCTTAGGATAAAGAATCCATAGTCCTTTCATGCCCGGGACTATATCATCACAATTAAGTTTGAAATACATAAAAGCAGTTTAAAACAATAGTTAAGACTTACACCTCCAACGGTGTTAGCATTGATGGTGGTTTGCAAAGTTTATTGAAGAAAAATGCCTCAAGGCTTTAAGTTTACAGACTGTTTTGACAAACTGAGCGTTTGGAGACAATTTGATAATAAATTAGTAAATCAGAAAGTCTAGGAATACTGCATTGAATGTCCTCAAGAATTAGAGAGTTTGATCGATCGATGCGCTTTCGATCAATCGGACTTCTTCATCCCTCGATCGATTGAACTGACTTCGATCGATCGACTGTATCTCTGTTTTGATCGATCGAACTTTCTCGATCGATCAAACACAGGAATTATTCTGCTACATGGAAGAGGCTTGAGATCATGGTTTCATCGTGATCTCCCAACCTGGGGACTCCGATGCGTTTTTAACGTAAAAGTTCATTAAAGTCTTGTTTGTTTGTGATTTCAACATGAAAACCATGTAAACTAATGGTGTGAACTTATTTAGCATGCACTACTATGAGTTTGACAGATTATACTACTATAAACTACGTGCAGAATGTATATAAACAATAAAGACGTAACCTGGAATGACAAACTTTGATTAAACCAAGAGAATCCAAGCTACACTACCACAAAGATCTTTGAAACCTACAAAAACATCAAGAAAAACTCTCTTCTCTCTCTAAAAACTGATGAAAACTAATGTGGGCGTCCTTATGGACGTATACAATACGAATATTTATACTAAAACCTAATGCTATGGTTAAAATCCCGTCTCTGCTGCGTGCGCGTAAATCTGATAAAAGCCATGTTCGATCGATCGAACATCGTTCGATCGATTGAACTTCTAGGATCTTCGAGCGCTTGAGCTTCTATCGATCGATCGAACCTTCGATCGATCGAATGGTCTTCAATCGATCGAGGTTCACTTTTCATCTGTACTTGTCTTCATTAAAATTCAGCACCTCCTTTTATCCTTCTCATCCAATTCTTCACACAGTAACAGTAATCTGCACAAACTACAGCTAAAACAAACAACTTATCATAGTTTAATCAAATTGTGTACAAACTAGCATTGTAATTCAAATTGCAGATAAATGAAGGAATTGTGAAACAGTTTAGTACATTTTCTTCTTTTAGCGCGGTTGTATTTTACAAATACCCCCACTTGTCACAACCCCCAACTAGCGATTTGCTAGTCCCTAGCAATTAGAGCCAAAACAAAAACAAGCTAAACTAATACTATACTAACTAAAATAGACTAGACCCAGATTAACTAAACTAAAATAACAAGAAAGAAAACTACCTAACTCACTTTCGCAGGAATCGCGGTTTCATTTAGCAAATGCAACAAGCCGTTAAACCCCTAGGTTCCCCCTAGTGGACGAGTGTTGTCTCGTGAGGGTTTGCAGTGAATGTACCCACAAAATTCTCTAATTTTAAGCTCAAAAAGATATAGAATAACTTTTAAACACTCTCTTCTATTCAACTATTAATTTAGCTCTACAAAACATATCATTCTCATTCAAAGCGTGAAAGAAATACACATGTTCCTGTTTACACCCTAATTTAGGGTTTCTCAAGGCACAGGACAAGCACATGGGATAATGAGGTCATCAAATAGAAAATGGACAGGATAAGGCCGATGTAATTAAGGGCCATCTACGAAGTAACATATCCCCAGCACAAGCGTAGTTGAAGACCCAAAGGATACCTCGGTCATAATATCTAAGACCGAGATTGAAGGGCAAACAACGT
This sequence comes from Hydrangea macrophylla, assembly GCA_033977485.1. NCBI lineage: Eukaryota > Viridiplantae > Streptophyta > Magnoliopsida > Cornales > Hydrangeaceae > Hydrangea > Hydrangea macrophylla. The sequence goes on from CM066992.1 coordinate 2,957,516, forward strand.
AAGAGGGAATCGGTGAAAATACATCGGCCTCAACGAATAAGGCCGATGATTGCAAGATTGGTGTTATAGGATCTGAGAGTGACCAACAGTAGATGAGTGGCACAAGATCGGGCTTGATAAACAGGTAAAGATCCAGAGAGGTATCCACGTGAAGATATCGGTCACCGATACCGATAAGGTAGCGGATAACTCACAAGAATTAAGACTGAGGTATTTCAGCTAGTATACGTCAGGCAGTTCAAAGAAAAATGAAACTAGATCTTTGGACGGTTGAAGTAAAGAACGTGGGCACAAAATATGCTGAGCTGGAAGAAAAAGTAGTTGCACGAAAAGAGAACATGGCAAAGGTAGGTACACTACAGATCATGGGAGCTGGTCATGAGGCAGAAAGAGCATACAGTAACCTATTCGTGCCTAGAAATCAGGGGCCACTACCCACTTACCCACTACCATTGACAGCGGTTACTCCAAAAATCTATAAATAGAGCAGGGTGTGCAACATTTAAAAGGGGCTAACACACACGCCACTTCTGCTCTAGCAGACTTTTGTCTTTTCCTCATAACAATACTTTGTTCTTGAGTGATTTTTAAGAGTTTCTTTTCTTAGCTTTGCTTCGAGTGATTGTAATCGTATTTAAATCCATCAATGAAGATGTCGTTGAAGGTATTCTTGATTTCCAGTAATTAATTTGTTCCTTGCTTTCCATTTGTAGTTTTACTTACTTGCATCAGAGTAGAGTGAAGACCCATTTACTGTTAGTAAATCACATTTATTAGCTGTCATTTGATTTAGAAGTTAGATTAGGTTGCCTCAACCTCTTTTTGAGTCCACGTGGACTCTGGCACGCCCAGCACACACCAACACCAGATATTTATTGCAAACAATTTTTGGCACGCCCGGTGGGACAGTGTCAAATGGCTGGAAAAGGAACGAAATCAAGGGGACAATCCCAGGAGGTGGGCTCACGAGAGCCTACTGTGGAATCCCCAGATAGTCTATTAGCAAGTCAGGCTGATTTGGCTAATCTGAGAGCAAGCATGTTAGACCATTTCAATCAACGGTTTGCTGCAATGTCTAGCAGACTGGACCAAACATTTACTCACGTGAGTGAAGTGCTGCGTGAAGTCAGAGAGATGAGAGAACATCAGGCAAAGGCTTCCTCACAACCATCGGTACCACCAACCTCGCTGTCTCAGGTTGGGGTGGGGGCAAGTCATGAGGCTCCCCCAGGCTCCCAGGCCGAGAAATATGTCACTCCTCCTAAAAGAAGTGGCAAAGAGGTGTTAGTTGAGACCTCAAATCCTAAACAGACCTCGATCCCGATAAGAATTCCTTTTATAGAACCGCTCGGCCAAAATGGGCTGGGAAAGGACCAACAGTGGGGAAGAGTCAACCCGTTGTACGGAAACCACGAAGAAACCGATCAAGAAATATTCGGTTGTGAAAGGCCTCTCTTGGCCTATGACAGAGGCGAAAATCTGATAACCCCTGATCAGCCGGTAAGGGTTAATCGAGAGCAGATAGCCGAGGTTATTCGCCAAGACTTCGGTGGTTTATTCTGTAGGACCCAAAGGCCTGTGTATCGGAGGCCTCATTGCGACGCGGTTGAGAGAGTGCCTTTTCCCCGAGGATATAAGGTGCTGAACTTCACTATGTTCTCAGGTGAGAGTGAGCAATCGACCGTAGAACATATCGGTCGTTTCTTGCTCCAGAGTGGAGAGGTGAATCACCAAGGAGATTTGCTGCTGAAGTTATTCCCCAATTCCTTAACAGGGGTAGCTTTCAGTTGGTATATTAATCTGCCTCCTAACTCCTTTTACACCTGGAATCAAATGGAGGAAGCATTCCATGCCCAGTTTTATCGGACTGAGCCCGAAGTTTCTATGGCCTATTTAACTCGGTTATATCAACTTCCGAATGAGTTAGCAGAAGCATACATAGCCAGGTTTAAACGGGCTAAACATCGGTGCAAGATTACGTTGCCTGAAGACGAATTCGTCAACATAGCGTTAGGCGGACTTACCTTTGAACTCAGAAAAAAGTTTGAGGGAATGGGATTCCGTGATCTCTTCGAACTCGCAACACGGGCTGCCCGATATGAACGCATGCTCGAGGAAGAACAAGAAAGGAAAAACTCATCCAAGGGGACGTATTATAGAGATCCCAACTACGATATACATAATACAGAATGTGAGATCAACACTGAGATAGATGTGGCCGAGATTGTGTCAAAACGGCCATATATGCGTCAGCCATTGCCAAAGCCGACCGAGGCACAATTGTCGTCGGTTAAAAAACAACCCTTTGAGGCCGGCAAACAATACTCATTTAACATTGCTATGGCCGACCAAATTTTCGACTTCATGATAGCCGATAGACAGATTCAGTTGCCTCATGATGTGAAGCTATCATCGGCAAACGAGTTAAAGGGGAAGGAGTATTGCAAGTGGCACAACTCCTGGCGCCATGCTACTAACAATTGTTTGGTATTTCGTAATGTTCTGCAGGATATGATCGATAAGGGGAACCTAAAGTTCGTCGAAAAGGAAAAAGAAATGGTAGTGGATGGCAATCCATTTCCGGAAACATTGGGAGCAAACATGGTTTCACCAGATTTCACCCTTCTACGAAGGACGGGGGAAAAAATTGACAATCGGAGAGCTGAGGTTGCTGAATCAAGCACAAAAGCGAGTAACCAGAAACCAAAGGCAAGGGTGGCTTCCCAAGTCACGACAGAGGTTCCTAAAGCGGATTCAGCAGTCCCAACACCATTGCAGTGGATGATCGATCTAATTGAGAAAGGACTTTGTCCTAAATGCAAAGCCAGTGTGACTAATCAACCCAAACCAGTGACTGAAACGGCTTATCGGTCTTGTAGCCCAAGGAGGCCGATTCAGAACCGTTTGACTTATCCAAGTCAATATTACAGAAAGCCCGAGTTTGGACGGACGGAATATCGGCGAGAAGAGCCGAGGCAGGAACGTAGGGATGTTAAGAGGAAGGATTACCCAAGGGAAACCTACCAACACCGAGCTCGATCTCCACGAATGATTGTTCCATCACGTCCAGAAGTAAATCACTGGAAAAGAGTGGAGCACCCAAAATTCCCGGAGCAGGCTTATTTTACGAAAACACAAAAGAGAAGAGTACAACGTTTGAGGCAGTCTGCTCGAGAATGGGAGGCCAAGTACTGCATGGAGAAAAAACGGGCAGACAAGGAAATTTGCAAGAAGAAAGATGTGGGATCGAAGGTGACCCCAAGCTATAAAGAAAAGGGAAAAGTGCAGATTGAAGGAGAAAGCAACAAACTACGAAGGTTGGATGAGCCATCTGTTCCCGAGGTCAACGAATCGGACGTGGAAATGACCGATTTTGATTCAGGATACGAAGAAGAGTCAAGGCAACGTATCCAATTCGGTAGCATCCTGAAAGATTTGTCGGTAAACATGGTTTACACCTTGCCGATGTCAGTTGGAGCGAAATCCAACCAGGAAAATCAAATGGAAGGTGACGTGCATGAGGATCACATCGGTCCTTCAACACCTGTATTCGTTGATCATGGAGTAAAGGCGGAGAAACCAAAGGTTTCGGTGATAAGGCCGAAAGCTGAGAATGAAGCAGGGAAAAAACCTGCCAAAGTAATCTTCGAAAAATCGGCGGAAGGGATGTCTCAACATCTGAAGCCGTTATACATCAATGCAAATATCGACGGTGTGCCATACTCAAGGGTGTTAATCGACAATGGAGCAGCTGTAAATATCCTCCCCTCGATCATGCTGCTGAAGCTACAACGTGATGAGAGTGAGTTGATCCCAACTGAACTCACAGTTTGCGGATTCACTGGCACCCCTGCAAAGACCAAGGGAATTCTTCCAGTAGAGCTCACAGTGGGAAAAAAGACCACCATGACGGCCTTTTTCGTGGTGGATTCGGGGGCATCATATAACGCTCTGCTCGGAAGAGATTGGATTCACACTAGTTGGTGTATCCCTTCCACTTTGCACCAATTCCTGATTTTCTGGAATGGTGATGAGGTGGAAGTAGTTTGGGCTGATCACAAGCCTTTCGTTGCCAGAGTCCATTGCTCGGAAGCTGTCTTATATGAGGACGATATCGGTCCCGTTAAGTTCATCGGAACAGACAAGAACGGAAGGCCTAAATCGGCCACCATGGTGAGGGAGTAGAAGAACCAGTTAATACAGGTATACAGACAACTTGATCAGCCATCCATTGTGATTACGCTGATTGATAACAACGAAGAACATACCTCCAATGGACCAGAACCAATTATTACTGAAGCATAGAAGGGCGCAGGCCGTACAGGCCAGTGTGGCTAGGATGCAGGCATTTCTGGCGGACAAACAGGCATTAGCATCATCGGCTAGTATGGCCGATGTCACCGTCGAATGTCAGGAAGAAATGCTAGACGATTGCATCAACTTGGATGAGTTAGCGTTGGCTCCCGCGAAGCTTGATGATCTGAAAGCCGATGTACAAGATCCTCTCCTGGAGGTTAATTTGGGGGCAAGTGGAGAATATCAGCCAACATTCATAAATCAATTACTCGAACCCGATTTCCAAGCATCTTTGATTTCCCTCTTAAGGGAATTCAAAGATTGTTTTGCCTGGAATTACCATGAAATGCCAGGGTTGTCCAGGGAATTGGTGGAACATCGGTTGCCGATTAAGGAAGGCTTCAGGCCGTTCAAGCAACTACCGAGAAGAATGTCTCCAGAGGTCCTTCTCAAAGTAAAGGAGGAAATCGAACGGCTTTTGAAGGCCGGTTTCATAAGAACAACCAGGTATGTGGAGTGGATTTCCAATATTGTGCCGGTAGTCAAGAAAAACGGCAAAATAAGGGTATGCATAGATTTTAGAAATCTAAACATGGCAACGCCAAAGGATGAATACCCGATGCCAATAGCCGATCAACTTATTGACGCCGCGGCCAAACATAAGATTTTATCTTTTATGGATGGGCACTCGGGCTATAATCAGATACTTATAGCTGAAGAGGATGTCCCAAAAACTGCCTTCAGATGTCCAGGAGCGATTGGGACATTCGAATGGATTATGATGCCTTTTGGATTGAAGAATGCGGGGGCTACGTATCAACGGGCTATGAACGCAATCTTCCATGATATGATTGGGAAAATCATGGAAGTATACATAGATGATGTTGTGGTAAAATCGGCCACACAAGCAAAGCACTTGGCCGATTTGAGGCGATCCTTCAAAAGGATGAGATTCCATGGGCTGAAAATGAATCCGCTGAAGTGTGCCTTCGGAGTATCGGCAGGAAACTTCCTCGGATTTCTAGTACATCAAAGGGGGATCGAAATCGACAAAAATAAAGTCCGATCCATTCAATCAGCTGAGCCCCCAAGGAACAAGAAGGAACTACAAAGGCTGCTCGGTCAGATTAACTTTTTGCAGAGGTTCATTTCAAATTGTGCGGGACGAACACATGTTTGGTCCCCGTTACTCAAGCTTAAGGCCGAAGAAGAATTCAAATGGGAAAGACAGCATCAAAAGGCCTTTGACGCCATCAAACAATATTTGTCTGAACCACCAGTAATCATGCCTCCAAGAAGAAAAAGGCCGCTTAAGTTGTACTTATCGGCCTCCGAAGATTCTATAGCGTGCATGTTAGCACAGGATAATGAATGGGGAAAAGAACAGGCTATTTATTATTTAAGTAGAGTGTTAACTCCTGTCGAGCGTAAATATACGCCGATAGAAAAATTATGCCTAGCTTTGTATTTTTCTTCACAAAAATTAAGAGTATATATGCTTCCGGTCTTGGTTTACTTGATTTGTCAGACAGACGTCATTAAATACATGCTATCAAGACCGATTATGCGTGGGCGTATAGGAAAATGGACTCTAGCTATGATGGAATTCACATTCCAATTCGTCCCACAAAGATCAGTAAAAGGCCAAGCCCTCGCTGATTTTTTGGCCGATCACCCTTGTTTGGATGTCGGCCTAGAACTTAATGAGGCAATTGATGCCACGCTATTATCAACAATTTCTCTGGCCCCTTGGACGTTAATATTTGACGGGTCCAAAAATGCCGACGGCGCAGGAGCAGGGATAATTGTAGTATCGCCGAGAAAATAGAAAACCGTCTTCTCGTTTAAACTAGAGTTTGAATGCTCTAGTAACCAGGCTGAATACGAAGCACTGATCATCGGCCTTGAAATCATGGCCGAGATGGATATATCAGCAATCCATATCATCGGCGATTCAAATTTAGTAATCGGCCAACTAAGTGGTGAGTTTAGGTGTAAGAGTTGGGAGTTGCTCCCTTTCAACTCAATCGCCTTGCAGTTATTACGAGAGTTTGATGATGTTAGGGTCCAACACGTTGCTCGTGCTTATAATGACGAGGCCGATAATCTAGCACAAGTGGCATCAGGAACGAAATTGGAGGTAACCGATAGCGAAAAATTGATAAGAGTGCAAAGAAGAATCTTGCCGTCAGTAAGGCAACGAGAAATGGCAACAGAGATTTTCTCGGTGATCACGGATGATCAAGATTGGAGAGATCCAATAATTAGGTGCCTCTTATGCCCAAATAGAGTGACCGAGAAGAAAACCAAGCTGTCGTCAGTCAACTATGTCTTATTGGATGGTGAATTGTTTAAAAAGAGCTTAAAGGATGAAAATTTGTTAAGATGCCTAGATAAGACCGAGGCCATGAAAGTAATGGCCGAAATACATGAAGGTATCTGCGGGGCACATCAAGCGGGGACAAAAATGAAGTGGCTTCTTAGAAGATACAATTACTATTGGCCTAGTATGTTAAAAGACTGCATTGATTATGCAAAGGGATGCCAGGCTTGTTAAAGGCATGGGCCAATACAGAGGGTACCCGCGACTGATATGCAGGTAATCGTTAGACCGTGGCCATTCCGGGGCTGGGCCATGGACTTAATTGGAAAGATATATCCACCGTCATCGGGGTAACACTGTTTTATTGTGGTGGCTACCGATTACTTTACCAAATGGGTAGAGGCAGTACCAGCAAAATCGGTGAACCAAGCGTACGTGATAAAATTCATCAATGAACACATAATTCACCGATTCGGACTTCCCGAAATGATTACAGCAGACCAAGGATCGGTCTTTACGGGGGATGAAGTTAAGGCATTTGCAGAAAGCCGAGGTATTAAAATCCTTAATTCAACTCCGTATTTTGCTCAAGGGAATGGGCAGGCCGAGTCATCCAACAAAATAATCAAAGGAATAATTGAGAAAATGGTTGAAGGCAATCCTAGGGTATGGCATGAATTGTTATCTGAGGCGTTGTGGGCGTATCGGACATCTAAAAGATCGGCCACAAATATAACCCCTTTCATGCTTACCTACGGTCACGATGCAATGTTACCTATGGAAGTCACCGTTCGGTCAGTAAGACGGGCATTTCAACTCGGTCTAGAATACGCCGGGTACACTGAGGCAATGTTGGCCGAGTTAGAAGAACTCGATGATGTCCGCCTTAAAGCGTTGGATTGCATCAAAGCACAAAAGAATAGAGTTACTCGGGCATACAATAAGAGGGTCAAACCTAAGTCATTTGGCGAAGGAGACCTAGTTTGGAAAACTGTATTACCTTTGGGGGAAAAAGATGCCCGATATGGAAAGTGGTCGTCTAAATGGGAAGGTCCGTATCAGGTAATATCGGTTATTACTGGAGGTGCATATCGGTTAATGGATTTAGATAGAGAAATGCATGCAAGACCGATAAATGGGAAATATCTAAAGCAGTACGTTCCTTCACTATGGGAGACAGCAAAATTAGATCGGCCTTCATCTCATCGGATATGTCCAGACAAGAGAGCAAAAGGCCCATAGCCGAATGAAATTCTTCGAAATCAGGAAGCTGGGAAAATTTCCTCTGAACAGTAGTCCTGAACCATTCCTCAGCCCTTTGATATTCAGCCGTGGAGGGAGCAGCGCTGGCCTGAGCTACCGTGGGCTCGGCCTGAAGAAGCTTCTCAGGGTCAAGAAGAGCGAAGAAGGCGTCAATGGAAGTAACCGAACTAAAATCAGGAATGGGAAAAGAACTGGGAACCTGCACAAAAATACAACTATTAGGCACAAGTACAATAACGGAGCAACCAGGAGAAGGTCATTGGATGAGTTAAGCTACCTGGACCGAGGGAGAGCTGGTAGAGGAAGTTGCCGGTGGTGGTGGTGGTGCAGCAGGTGCGTGCACTTGTACCGGTGGCGAGGCTGATGTCTCGGTATGAGAAACATCGGTGGAAGGAGTCTGATCGGGGACGGATTGCTCACGCACGACCTCAGTATCCCGAGGGGTTCCAGGATCGCTGAGATCAATGGGATCATTGCGATCCGATCCAGAGGGTCGTTCATCTTCGGTAGTTCCCAAAGTGTCCCCAGCGCCAGTACTATCAGTGGTGGGAGACAATATCTCGGTCCCACCATGAAGGATGACCTGCCTAGCCTCGTCCAGACCTCTCAACCGTTGGAGCTCGGCCATCAGCTGATCATAGGTCATCTGAGGGGCTGTCTCCACAGGTGCAGCTGGGGAGGATGTTGGAGTTGGAGGTTTCGAAGGAGATTTTGGAGGTGGACGCATCTTCGCCCGAGAAGTTGGAGGCTTCATCGTCGCCTGGCCAGTCTTCTTGGCAATTGCACCACCAGCCCCCTAATATCAAAACAAGTGTAGGTTAGCCTCAAAATTTTACATTTTTAAAGGCAAAACAAATACTGGAAATTTGATACCTTGGTCGATTTAACGGTGGCCGAGGCAACGTTACGACGTTGACGAGAGGAGAGAGGGATATCCTCATCCGACTCGATATCGGTCGCGCCAGAAGGGTTTTCTCTAGGAAGAGCATCTGGACAAGAATAGAGATAAAATCAGTTAGATAGAGGGAAGGCTTATTGAAGCAAATGAAAAGAATACCTAAAACTGGTGCTCCAGTGTCTACAACCCGTATGGCCGATGAATGATCAACCGTACCGAGATCATGCCATCCAGTATATGTGACTCTCTCCCATGGTTCCGTCATTGACGATGCCTGTTTATCCACCATCGGAATGGCAATTGCAAAATCGAACTCGGGCAAGGAAGGTGAACGACATTAAAAGGGTTTGAGGAACTGCTTAAAGGACATGACGGATGAATAGCCAACCGTCTGGAGGTATTTTTTGTATGCCCTTGCTGTTTTATCCTTGTGTTCCTGCTCAAGTGCCCTCAAATGCCACTTCATATTGGACCGCATGATCTCGGGGTGCCTAGGATCAAACTTGAATTTAAAGAATTTTTCAAAAGCCAGAACGGTTTGGTACGGTGTTTTACCTTTGGAGGTGGCCGCTTTCCTTTTGTGACCTGCAGCCTGAACCAGAGAAGGGTTAGTGGAACGGGATGGTTTCTCGGCAATAGGAGGAGAAATACGTCTAAGTACAGAAAAAAGAGGCTCAGAACGTAAGCCCGACAATATTTTGGACCACCAAGTCTCAAACTCGGTGGATGTTGAAGGAAGCTCTTGGAAGGGGATGAATTCCAATCCTTCATGGGCCATTCTGCCAAAAGCTCGGCACTTCTCGACCTTGGCGAGGTCGGAAAGGAGAGACCGCCCTGACATGGAACGATTGAAGGTCCGGAAAGGGGGAATAGGAATAAGTTGCTTTAGCCCGAGTTGTCGGGCTAAAGCGGGAGCATTATAATACTCCACTCCACACTTGTTATTACGAGGGGGCACAACAGGACTATATAATAGATCTCGGCCAACTAGGAAGCTGGCCCAGATTGATTCATGCTCTTTTGTCCCGGCCTCAGGAGCCTGGCCAGGATTGTGGAGAAGCCAGCTCGGACATCTAAGCCGAGGATGAAAAGGGAGGAACTGCTGGGGGGATCGGTTCCCCATATGTTCATAGAAGAAGGAAAAAAGGTGCTCAAAAGAAAGGCCCATGGGGCTGATACCGACAAAATGAAAAGCGAAGGCCGAGGAATGCTCTGGTAGAATGGTGGGATCGAAGTAGTCAACTGAGCATTTCTCGGGAAAATAAGATTGGAGCCAACACTGAAGGAGCCAGAGGGGACCCCCCGAGTTCTTGACCTCTGAAAAAATGAGTTCAAGAATACCCCGGTAAAGATGAGAAAGGGCGAGAGGAGCAAGAGCAAGTCTTCGACCCTTGGCCAAGGCAAGGGCGATATGGGTATACTCTTGGGTAACGGCGTATGAAGCTGAGCAAAACACAAAGTGGTTCAGCCAGTAGACCAGGAAAGCAACGTGCTCCTGGTCAGAGACATCCCCTTGTCCCATACAGGCTGTTATGAAAGGACCAAAGCCAGTAACAACCCTGGAACCCTTGCCCGATGTGGTCCTGGGGTATTCGAATACGAGATTGGAGGAAAGGCTGGGAGTGATTTCCTCACCGTGAGCGGAAAGATTGGTAAGGAAGCAAACATCTTGAATTGTCGGGCTCATGAGGCCGTAACGAAAGAAGAAAGCATTGGCCGAGGTCGACCAGAAGAATAAAGAAGAAAAGAAGAGAGGTTTATCAAGAAGGAACTTCTCGCGGCTCAGCATAATGGCATCATAGATGTCAAGGGCCTTCCACAAGTCCCTTTTCACCTCCACCAATCGGTCCACCCATGAAATCCAATCAGGATAAGGAATAGGCCAATTCCTCAAAGGGTTGGAAGGGGCGTACTGGGAGCCCCAATCAAAGGAAGAGGAGCGATAAAGAAATTCTTTATCGTCTATAACTAAAGGGAAGTATGGGTCCAAAGAAGATGGGGGAAAAGAATCGAAGGAGGGACCAAGTCCCGTTGAACCAGAAGATGAAGGAATCAATACCTGAGGATTGATTAGCCCAGGAATTGTTTCGAGGGCTTGTTTGACGGCAGTAGCATTGGTTTTGACCGCCGGCGCGGTACCAGTAGCGGCGGGAGAAGACGCAGTGGTGCCGGTGGCATGCGAAGCACTGGTGGTGGAGGAAGAAGCCATGGAAGTCTTAAGAACAATAGAAAAGAAATTTTTCGGGAAAGTTTAGAGAAAGAAAATTTTCCAACTAAGGCAAGAAAAGGTGAGAGGAGTAGAAGATGGCTTATATAGGAAGGGGAAAGAGTAATCATGACTGGGGAGCACGGAGTCCCAAGAGGCGTGCCTTGATTCTGGAAACGAGGCAAAGAAGGCTACTGGGGTGATGCCACGTGGAGCCGTACGCCGCCAACTGCAGGGTGACATTAAATTTGAATTTCAAACGTCTCATCAAACTGACGACGCAATGTTTGACAAGACGTTTAGGGGGCATTGTTTACACCCTAATTTAGGGTTTCTCAAGGTACAGGACAAGCACATGGGATAATGAGGTCATCAAATGGAAAATGGACAGGATAAGGCCGATGTAATTAAGGGCCATCTACGAAGTAACATATCCCCAGCACAAGCGTAGTTGAAGACCCAAAGGATACCTCGGTCATAATATCTAAGACCGAGATTGAAGGGCAAACAACGTAAGAGGGAATCGGTGAAAATACATCGGCCTCAACGAATAAGGCCGATGATTGCATGATTGGTGTTATAGGATCTGAGAGTGACCAACAGTAGATGAGTGGCACAAGATTGGGCTTGATAAACAGGTAAAGATCCAGAGAGGTATCCACGTGAAGATATCGGTCACCGATACCGATAGGGTAGCGGATAACTCACAAGAATTAAGACCGAGGTATTTCAGCTAGTATACGTCAGGCAGTTCAAAGAAAAATGAAACTAGATCTTTGGACGGTTGAAGTGAAGAACGTGGGCACAAAATATGCTGAGCTGGAAGAAAAAGTAGTTGCACGAAAAGAGAACATGGAAAAGGTGGGTACACTACAGATCATGGGAGCTGGTCATGAGGCAGAAAGAGCACACAGTAACCTATTCGTGCCTAGAAATCAGGGGCCACTACCCACTTACCCACTACCATTGACAGCGGTTACTCCAAAAATCTATAAATAGAGCAGGGTGTGCAACATTTAAAAGGGGCTAACACACATGCCACTTCTGCTCTAGCAGACTTTTGTCTTTTCCTCATAACAATACTTTGTTCTTGAGTTATTTTTAAGAGTTTCTTTTCTTAGCTTTGCTTCGAGTGATTGTAATCGTATTTAAATCCATCAATGAAGATGTCGTTGAAGGTATTCTTGATTTCCAGTAATTAATTTGTTCCTTGCTTTCCATTTGTAGTTTTACTTACTTGCATCAGAGTAGAGTGAAGACCCATTTACTGTTAGTAAATCACATTTATTTGCTGTCGTTTGATTTAGAAGTTAGATTAGGTTGCCTCAACCTCTTTTTGAGTCCACGTGGACTCTGGCACGCCCAGCACACACCAACACCAGATATTTATTGCAAACAGTTCCTCATATCACCAAGATAAAAATAACATATGTGTCACATCCATGTATCCGTGTGTGTGTGAAATTAACAGCTATACATCGAACTATATTTAGAGTTGTTTAAACTATCATACTCTCAGAACTTGTAGTTTCAACTCAATTCTCACATGGTTACTATACTCAAAAATGAATATCTCACAGAGACTTGGTTAATAATGATCGCACATGGTATGAAAGCTTTGAACGGAGTGTTTTTTTTCGGATACTAATGCTTTCATACTCGACTCTATAAAAGACGAACATTTAGAGTGTATAGTCTCACGAACGGAATACTACTGACTAGAGGAGCGAAATACCGTGGATAACTCAAATTACACATTCGTGGTTAAACTAAGTTGTTGAAAATCATTAAGGCTTTGACTTGATGGTTTTTATTCAGTAGGTAGAAATTAGAGGGGTACGAAATTGCTCATTTTCAGCATGTGGTTGTGTTTAGTAATTTCTTTTTCACTTTATTCCAACCATCCTCTCCATACATATAAATATATATCATCATTTTTCATTTTTTTCTTTCTTCTTTTTTTCTCTTTTTTTTTTCTTTTTTTTTTTTCATGCAGCCCTTCCCACTACTTCTTCCTCCTCATACTTCAACAATTTAATCACATTGGATGTGCAATGGGGTATATTGAGGTCAAAGTATACGATTAGGGATTTAGAATTTCATAATGGATTCGGCATTATTTACTAGGTGTGGGTTAAGAACAATGCATATTCGGAAATGTCGATATAGGTAAATGGAGAAGGCTAGGAGCAAATACGATGGCTTAAATCATTTTCTCAACTTCTTAATTTTTACACGTCAATGTTCATTGAGTTTAGTTGGTAAATCCTGGACGTTCTCCTCTACTAAGAAGCCAAAATGAAAAATTAGAGACTATCCAACGAGTTTAATACGTTTATTCAACAAAAACAATTCGAATTTTAATGTGATAATTCCCTCAGAATTGAAGATTGGATTCAAAAGCTCACTATGGGTAACTAGTTTCCACTACTTCATTCTTTAAAGTACGAAAGTCGTATTAACTCTTATTTTAAGTTTTCTGCATAGCTATTAATATGTGCAAATGATTTGGATACAAGAATGGTCAACATATGCATTCATCCTAGAGAGCAAAAAAAAACGCGTGAACCTAATTCATAAAAGGATGAGAATAAAATGGTTGTGTCATTGCTTAATAATAGCTAAATAGGAGTGAATATTCAAAATTATTCTACCAATTTAACTCAAACCTAACTTAATCGTTTCTTTGAAATTTTTGCATTTTATTTTAATTTATTTGTTTTCAAACTTTTAATGGAGCTTGCATGACTTATGTAATAAATAGAGTGATCCAGATTGCTAAGTAAGATTATGCACAGGTGATTATCTATCTACATCCCACCCCCAACTGAAAATCGCAATGTCCTCACCAGTTGATTTTCAAAAATAGATAGAGAGATATCACCTGATATAGCATTGTAAGAATTGCAAGTGGAACAACCTGTACAAAAAGCATACACACTCCAAACAGCAAAGATCAAACAGGAATGAACTATAAAGCATGGGATCCATACATAAAATAGAACACATCACTGGAAAGATAATAAAGTGAAAGAACAAAACAGTGATAATATACTGCACAAAAAACTAAGATCCAATATAACCAACCACACCCAACAATAAACAAAATATCCCACCGGTGTCCAAAATATCCATCAAACCAACCAACAATGTCCAAAAATCCATAAAACTGAACCAACAGACTATGCATCATCTGGAACATCAGATAATATCTCGATTAGTAAATCTGGAGCATTCGCAACTCCACCCTCAGCAACAGTCGTAGCCGTCACTGGGTCACTCACGATTGTGGCAGCTGGAATAGATAGTGATGTGTCAGCCACAACCGGAGGTGGTGGAAGCAGTGTCTCAGCAGTAGGCGGTGTCGCCGATGATGATGAAGCTACAAGATCAACCTGAGAAGATGGGGCTGAAGATGATGGTCCAGTGGTAGGTGGTAGAATAGCAGATGTAGTAGGTAGGACGGTAGAAGTGTCTGGAGCAGCTGTAGGTGGATCGCTGGTGGGTGGTGCAGAAGCTACGTGAACCACCTGGTCGACTCCGATCTGGATCAAGATTGCCTCCAGCAGAGTCGTCATCTGATCTACCTTGCCCTCAAGTCTAATCCGGGCCTCTCTCTCCTCCAATACTAACTCATGAATAGTCGGGAGAGGCGCAGAAGAAGACTCTCCCTAGGCACGAGCCTGAGACCTCTGTCGTAACTCAAATCTTGCCACGTCCTTAATAGGATCCATCTCCTCCTCAAAATCATGCTCCTCAGCCTCTGTGGGCATCCCAGAAGCAGCAACCTTCGTATCAGTGCCTCCTCCTCTACTCGCCAACCTTCGCCTTGCCTTTACCTTGCCTCTTTTTCTTTTGTGCATCAAACCGGCGGGAAGCAGTCTCGCCAAAATGACTGCGAGACTGGCCAGTCGCATCACCTACCAACGGAAGGAGACCTGCCTGCTCAATGACCCGCTGAATGGCCCAAGCACCCTTCAAGTGCTTCTTGGCACGTATCGAGTAGGGTATCTCATGAAATCAATGTAAAGGCGAGGAAAACAGACCGGCTGCCGTGTCCCAATCGCATATAACACACGTACGTACCATGCTGCAATCTTCTCCCGATAAGATGTCACTAAGAGGCAATTGCTGAGGGTGAGGTGCAGCATATAATAATTATCCGTGAGGTAGAAGTCAGGAATAAGGGCCTCGCCATCCCAACCAGGAAGAGCACCCCCAGTGATCTCTCTGATAATAATAGTCGGGGAGAGCAGCGGTGTGTCAGCACGGTGTGGACAAACACAGTCAGGTACCTCGGGGACCCCTAAATCAGCGGAGACAGTGGCCGGACTAAAAATGATCGTAGTGTGAATGGAGCAGTCGGCTCCCAAATCATCATCGCACATGCCTCCCTAATCCAGGATAGATTAACGTGCTTAGGCTTGGAGAGGAGCGGGTACCACTGTGGCATAGCCCGTATCCGTGCAAGGTACCAAGGAGTGGCAAGCCATGCTATCTCGAGGGGTCGCTCGAGCAAAACCTTTCGCGACTGGAAGTATCTAGTGAACCATACCCGGTCTTCTTCATTTCTGAACCCGTGATCGGGTATAGGGTCGGGTATGGTTAGGTCAAGAGGCTTGAACTTGTGATACCCTGTGATTGGGTTCATCGTAAAGCCCTGAAACAGAAGAAACAAACAGAGAAATCATTAAAAATAGGAAAACCAAAGAAAGAAAAAGAAACTGCTGCACTTTGATCGATCGAAGGATGTTCGATCGATTGAGAAAATCGCCGATTCGATCGCTCTAGCCATGTTCGATCGATCAAAAAAAGGGCTGGGTTCGATCGATCGATCGAACACAGCGAAGTGGCAGCGATGAATAACGATAACGGGAAAGCCCGCAAACATAAAAATTACGAAAATAAACATAAAAAGAAGATTAATACCACAAGGGGGCACCCCCAATACCATTCTAATGAAAAGAAAGACATGGGGGGGGGGGAAACTGAGATCTCACCTCAAGATATGCTTGATAAAGGGGAAGAGGAGGTTGAAGATGCTGAGCCGAGGGGTCCGATTCTCTACAGGTGATGTGGAGGTGCCTGGGTGGTCCAAAAATAGCGAGCTTCTCCTCTGTCTCCGATCGCTCGAATGTGAGGGAGAGAGAGTGAGAAACTAGGAAAGTGTAACGACGATGCCTCATTTAAATACAGGGCTCGATCGATCGAATCTTCGATCGATTGAGGTATGTTGAAGCGCTTGAGGTGCGGATAACTTCGATTGATTGAGGTGAGTTCGATCGATCGAACCTTTAAATTTTATAATATTACTGAATTAAAGGATTATACACCCCCAACTGACCAATCTTGTTCTGGACATACAGGAAGGTGATAAAAACAGTTTAGTGACAAGACATGTAAGCCAAAAAGTCATCATCAACATAGAGAATTGCAAATATTTTATAGATAGAACGGTATATTAGCATCCATTTGCAACATTATTGCCCCTGCATGGTATTTAAAACCTTATTGAAACAGAAAAAATAAAAGAAACTGAAACTACTAAAAACATTGTCTAGGAATACACTTCAATTGATGAAAGAAAGATGAAAATGACAGAATACAATTGAAGTGTAGCACTATTCTTTAAGCATGAAGATATCGTCTTCCACAATGTATGTCTCTGCCAAAGCTCCGAATGTGGGGTCCAATTTTGCTGATTCCCTCTTCCAGAATAGCCGAAAGGCATCCAGGGCATCATTAAGCAAGTCTGAACTATCCAAAGAATTGATTGTACGTGTAGGAGGTGATCCGGATGGAGAAAGCGATAACGGCGTGTAATTTCGCAATGGACTTTCCTCTTGCGTCGGAGTACCCGAGGACCTTATGTATGGTCCAAATCCATGAAAGAGTTGATGTGAAAGGTACAGCGGTGGTAACATATGATTTATAGTGACATTCCTGACAAAGGAAAACAAGGAAAACAAGAAATAAATAAACTAGAACAAGGGAAAGAACTAACAGAAAGAAATAAACAAAGCAAAAAGAAAAAGAAAGGAATGTGACCAAAAATTAACCTCACTATTGGCCTGATATCCCCAGGTGCACTAGCAGGTAGAGGACATTGAAGCCGGAACAACAAATAACTCAAATGCACATACATGTAGGGAACCACTTGGATGACAAGGAAATCGTCAACATAGGTGAATACGGCATTATGTCATTCGGGCACCACATCCTGTAAGTCCTCTTCTTCCCATGGTTTCCACATTGAGTCATTCTCCCACTGTTCCAACAGAGCGTCATCGACTTCCCAAATAGCATATCCCTCTGGTTCACCTTCCTCTTCAGGGAGTTCCATGTGCTCAAAAGGATTGATCTGGAGGAGAGCAGGATCGTAAGGGATGTACCTATAGGTTAGGTCCACTACATCATCCGCAACTGGTCCTTGATAGGGAGAGAAACAGAATGCTATCTCGTCGGCAGTCCAAGGGGGGTTAGGATATTCTGAATCAGCCCATGACCCTATGGAATGAACGTCATTGTCCCTCATTTTTAATATCCTGCAAGGGAGAGAAAGCAAGGAATAGCAGATTAAGAATCGAAGTCACATTCAAAAAGACAGAAAAGAACAAAACAAAAATGAAATGCAGTAAAAGAAAGCGTACAACAACAAAGTGAAAACGCACTCGAGCGTTTTAGGTTGAGGCATAGTTGGGCTCATCCAGTTGGATGTGCTCGACCTCGGGTTGGAAATCTTCTAAGAACGGTTTTAACCTTTGGCCATTGACCTTGAAACTTCCGTCGTTCTTAGGATTAAACAACTCTACGGGCCCATGTGGAAAGACAGATTTGACTGTGAAGGGTCCTCTCCACCGAGATTGGAGTTTTCCTGGAAAGAGATGAAGGCGTGAATCGTATAATAAAACTTTCTGTCCCGGCTCAAAAGATTTTTGAAAAATCATTCTATCATGGCGAGCCTTCAACCTTTCCTTATGAAGTTTAGCATTGTCGTATGCATCTCGACGGATTTCTTCCAGTTCCGCCAACTGGAGTTTTCGGAGATGACCTCCCTCTTTAATGTCGAAGTTTAATGAGCATGTCACCCAATATGCTTTGTGCTCAATTTCAACGGGGAGGTGACATGCCTTACCATACAATAGCCTATATGGGGACATTCCCAGATTTGTCTTATAGGCTGTACGGTATGCCCAAAGAGCATCAGTCAATTTATAAGCCCAGTCTTTTCTGTTGAAACTAACCATTTTTTCTAATATATGCTTGATTTCACGATTAGCCAACTCTGCCTGACCGTTTGTTTATGGGTGGTAGGCTAGAGCGATCTTGTGATTCACCCCGTATTTCTTGAGTAGTGATTCCAAAGGCCTATTGCAGAAGTGTTTGCCTTGGTCACTTATTAGTGCTTTTGGGGTCCCGAAACGCGATAAGATATTTTCCTTAAGAAAGGACATTACCGTTTTGTGGTCATTGCGTCTCGTAGGTATTGCTTCTACCCATTTTGATATATATTCCACAGCCAGGAGTATATATTCACAGTTATTAGATTTAGGAAACGGGCCCATAAAGTCTATGCCCCAACAATCAAATATTTCAATTGTAATGATGGGAGTTAAGGGCATCGAATTCCTTTTCAAAATTGTACCAAGCTTTTGACATCGTTGGCACGATTTACAAAAAGCATAGGCATCTTTGAACACGGTGGGCCAATAGAAGCCGCTGTGCAATACTTTGTGTGCGGTCTTTTGGGAGGCAAAATGGCCAATACAGGCTTCAGAATGACAGGAGGCCAAAATTACAGTTATGTCCTCATTCGGGACGCAACGCCTGATGACCAGATTAGCACAATACTTAAATAAGTAAGGGTCATCGAAAAAGAAATGACGTGCGAATGAAAGGAACCTTTTCTTGTCCTAATTTGACCAATGACTTGGGGTCTCTCCTGTAACAATGTAATTTATTATATCTGCATACCAAGGTAAACTGGAGACAGCCATCAGTTGCTCGTCTGGGAATTAATCTTTTATTGGTACAGGCTCAGTGTTGTCAGTAAATGTCAACCGAGATAAATGGTCGGCGACCACATTCTCTACTCCTTTTTTATCCTTTATTGTGATATCAAATTCCTGGAGTAGGAGTATCTAGCGGATAAGCCTTTGTTTTGCATCTTTCTTAGATAACAGGTACTTGAGGGCCGAGTGGTCTGTAAAATAGACGATTGGGGACCCTATCAGATAAGACCTGAATTTGTCCAGAACGAAAACTATTGCCAGTAGCTCTTTTTCAGTAGTCGTATAATTCATTTGAGCTTTGTTAAGTGTTCGACTAGCATAGTAGATTACATAAGACTTGTTATCCTTCCTCTGTCCTAGAACTGCGCCAATGACATAGTCGCTAGCATCGCACATTAACTCAAACAGCAAACTCCAGTCGGGTGCCTGTATTATCGGTGTGGAGGTAAGGTGTTCTTTTAGTGCGTTAAAAGATGCTTGACAGTTTTTCGACCATTCGAATGGCATGTCTTTAACCAACGGTTGACACAGTGGTCGGGAGATTGCACTAAATTTTTTTATAAAGCGACGATAGAATCCCGCATGTCCCAGAAAAGATCGGATGTCTCAGACTGTACGAGGGACAGGTAAATTTGAGATTATATCAATTTTTGCTCTATCGACTTGGATACCCTTATCAGAAATAATGTGGCCGAGGACAATTCCCTTGGTCACCATGAAGTGACACTTTTCCCAGTTTAGTACTAAGTGTTTGTCCTCACATCTTGCTAACAAATTTTCAAGGTTTTTTAGGCAGTTATCAAAACTGTGACCAAACACTGAGAAGTCGTCCATAAAGACCTCGAGTATCTGTTCGACCATGTCACTGAATATGCTTAACATGCACCGCTGAAAGGTGGCAGGTGCATTGCATAAACCGAAAGGCATACAACGGTAGGCGAATGTACCGAACGGACAAGTGAAAGTTGTCTTCTCCTGATCCTCAAGAGCAATTTCGATTTGATTATACCCACTATATCCGTCCAAGAAGCAATAAAATTTATGACCCACCACACTTTCTAGCATTTGATCCATGAATGGCATTGGAAAGTGGTCTTTCAGTAATCAATACACATCCGTCATCCAGTGGGGACGCGTGTTGGTACTAACTCGCCATCTATGTTTGGGATAACTGTTATACCTGCCTTTTTGGGCACCACCTGGGTTGGACTAACCCAAGAGCTGTCAGATATAGGATATATAATCCCAATGTCAAGAAGTTTTAGGACTTCCTTTTTCATGACTTCTTGCATATTAGGGTTCAGACGCCTTTGCATTTGTCGCGAAGGTTTAGCGTCTTCCTCTAGATATATCTTATGGGTGCAAATAGATGGGCTTATGCCTTTTAGGTCGGCAATAGTCCATCCCAATGCTCCCTTATACAGTTTGAGTATTTGAATTAACTTATCCTCTTGTTCAGAATTCAACATGGTTGAGATTATAACAGGATAAGTCTTTTCAGTCCCTAGAAAATCGTATTTGAGCTATTTTGGAAGCTCCTTTAATTCAAAATCAGGAAACTGAAAGTTTGAAGGCATGGTTAACTTCGTTTTTGGAGGTAAGCGTTCATATGGTGTGACCCACATGTATTCAGCTCTATCCTCCTCTTTAGTTTCCATCATGAGGCAGTCATGATTTAGAGCAGCGTCCAATGGGGGTAGAATTGTTAGGTTGATAAGTAGCATCGAATTATGACACTACCACCTCCAAAGGATCTTTATAATCAACAAGGTCAGCCTCGTCTTCGATGATCGTTTCGATGAAGTTAACTTCTTCTTCGTCCTCGTATTCTTCAGGTCGAGGATTTGAAAAAATCTTGACATTTAAAGTCATGTTCCCGAACACGATGGTCATGATACCACTCCTTATTTTGATTGTGGCATCAATGGTGTTGAGGAATGAACGTCCAAAAATCACCGGGATTTGTGAACATGGATTAGGCACAGGTTCAGTGTCCAAAATCACAAAATCGACCGGGAAGACAAATGTGTCTATCTGCACCAGAACGTCTTCCAGTATTCCTCTAGGATATTTGACTAACCTATCTGCCAATTGCAATGCGACTCGAGTGGGTTTGAGTTCACCCAACCCTAATTGTTTATAGACTAAGTATGGTAACAGGTTTACGCTTGCTCCTAGGTCAAGGAGTTCATTGTCTATCCTTTGATTCCCAATCCGACACGAGACAGTTGGGGTACCAGGGTCTTTGAGCTTCGGAGGCAATTCATTTTGGATGATTGCGCTTGCTTGGCAAGCGACATAGGCAAAATTTGACCGTGCATAAGTCTTTTAGATACTTAGCGTAGGCTGGCACTTGTTTGATTGCATCAAGGAGTGGGAGATTGATTTTGTCTTGTTTGAACAACTCCAAGAACTCTTGATTCTTTGCCTCATTTTGGGGTTTCTTAAGCCTTTGAGGGTAAGGTGCAGGGAAAGGGCACTTAGGTAATTTGTCAATGACAGGCTCCTTTCCAGGCCTTCTCTCAACTTCTTCTACTTCTTTAGGAGTGTCCTCATTTGGTTCTAATGCTTTGTTATTAGTAGACAGCTCCTCCTTTTGAGTAGATGATTTACTTTTATCCACCACTTCATCCTCTTCATACTCTTCAGGGGTAGAGAGAGGCGTGTTTTTCCCTATGACCTTGCCGCTTCTCAAAGTTGTCACGACTTTGGTATGTTCGTGGTTATTGGGACCATTGTTGAATCCCTTAGGGTTTGGAAGTGGTTGAGCAGGAAACGTACCACTCGAACCCTCTTGTCGTGCATCCATTCTCTCTAATGTCGCGGACATTTTACTCATCATTTAAATTAACTATTGTGTTAAATTTGCGTTAGAGAGTGGATCTTCCTCTTGCACGTTTTTGTGAGGTGGCACGTAAACATTTGGCTGTTGATTGTTAGAGGGTTGAGCTTGGTTATAGTTATTTGCTCTATTTTGATGGAATGGCTGGGACTGCCTGTTGTATTGCCCTTGGTATTGATTATTGCTATTGTAGGGCTGTTGTTGTTGATATTGGTTTTGGGTCCCAGCATTGTTTTTCCAATCGAATCCGGGGTGATTCCATCATTTGTTATTATTTTGCGAATTGTAATTGTTGTAGGAATTCCCCACCCCCTATACCCTTGCATGGCATTCATTTCCATGGGAGGTTGTTCTTGAAAATACGGCACATTAGGACAGTATTGATTAGTGTGTCCCAACATGTTGCATGTGCCGCATGGTTCTTCAGGCAAAAACTGCCTAGAACTCTCTACTTTCATTCCCAATTCTTCCACTTTCTTCACTAGTTCTTCATACTTATTCATCAGATGATCCTCACTTTTTAGTTGGTATAAACTTTTCTCCTCCACACAGGATATCTGTGAGCATGGGACATCGTCTGAATTTAACCACTCATGGGCGTGTTCAGCTAACCACTCGAAATGAGCTTCAGCTTCTTCTGTGTTTTTGCGAGAAATGGACCTGAACTCATGGTCTCGGCCGATTTCTTAGTTTCACCATTTAATCCTTCATAAAAGTAGCTGATGGTTCGCCATTTCTCATACCCGTGATATGGGCATGAGAGTAACAAATCCTTGAAACGCTTCCAAGTTTGGGTGAAAGTTTCATTGCTCTTTTGTTTGTAAGAATTTATTTGTCGTTTAAGCTCAGTGGTCATGCGAGGTGGAAAGAATTTCTTTAGGAAATCAGTGTTCATCGCATGCCAAGTGTAGATGGAGATTGGCTTCAAGGTGAGTAACCACGCTTTTGCTTTATCCTTCAGAGTGAAAGGAAATAGCATTAGACTTGTCACGTCTACAGGACAATTCTGTGAGAAAATTTTACATACATCCTCAAAGTCCTTGACATGTAGATACGCCTTCTCGCTCTTCATTCCATGAAAGGTAGGAAGGAGTTGAATCATTCCATTGCGAAATTGAAATTCGCCTACATGGGGTGGAATGAGAATACAAGAAGGTGTAGGCGCATGTTCAGGTGTCATGAGATTGCACAATGGACGAAGTGAATCGTCGATTGGTACAACCACATTATCACCGTTTTCACTTTGATTATCAGCCATTGAATCAATAGGTGTAACTATGGGGTTAATAGAACTAGATGAATTGGATGAATAGAATGGGTTTCCGTAAATTCCTTCGATGGAATTATCGGACATAAAGGAAAGGACCCTAAGTAGTTTTTAATCTAAAGAACAAAATAAAAAGAAAAACAGAAAGAGATAAGGATAGATTGAGGTAAACTAAGCGTTAGCTTGACACCTTCCCCGGCAACGGCGCCAAAAACTTGACACGAGAATTATTCTATGTGCGCTGGTGTGCTATACCCAAGTGTAGGTAATTGTGCAAGTAATATAGTACTGGAAGTCCAGGTCGATCCCACAGGGAAGGTGTTAAACTAATTATCTAGATTAATCTCAAACAAGAAAGGAAAAATCAAAATTCTAAAGGAGTGTAGAACACAAAGTTCCACAGCTTATCAACTACTAAAGATAAAATAATTAAACTAGATTAAACTAATTACTGACTAATTAATTAAAGCAATGATCTAAAACGCGTTTTTATTAATAAAAGAGAATGTTGGGATTACACGAATCCACAGCGACCTAGCCATCTACCATGCAATTACGTTGAAGCTCAATGGAGTACATCTTCTACAGTATTCTGTACCTCTCTTAGGATAAAGAATCCATAGTCCTTTCATGCTCGGGACTGTATCATCACAATTAAGTTTGAAATACATAAAAGTAGTTTAAAACAATAGTTAAGACTTGCACCTTCAATGGTGTTAGCATTGAGGGTGGTTTGCAAAGTTTATTGAAGAAAAATGCCTCAAGGCTTTAAGTTTACAGACTGTTTTGACAAACTGAGCGTTTGGGGACAATTTGATAACAAATCAGTAAACCAGAAAGTCTAGGAATACTGCATAGAATGTCCTCAAGAATCAGAGTGTTCGATCGATCGATGCGCTTTCGATCGGTCGGACTTCTTCATCCCTCGATCGATCGAACTGACTTCGATCGATCAACTGTATCTCTGTTTCGGTCGATCAAACTTTCTCGATCGATCGAACACAGGAATTATTCTGCTGCATGGCAGAGGCTTGAGATCACGATTTCATCATGATCTCCCAACCTGGGGACTACTCAGACATAGTTTGGAGTGTCAAAGATGCATTTTTAACGTAAAAGTTCATTAAAGTCTTGTTTGTTTATGATTTCAACATGAAAACTATGTAAACTAATGGTGTGAACTTATTTAGCATGCACTACTATGAGTTTGATAGATTATACTACTATAAACTACGTGCAGAATGTATATAAACAATAAAGACGTAACCTGGAACGAAAAACTTTGATTAAACCAAGAGAATCCAAGCTACACTACCACAAAGATCTTTGAAACCTACAAAAACATCAAGAAAAACTCTCTTCTCTCTCTAAAAACTGATGAAAACTAATGTGGGCGTCCTTATGGACGTATACAATACAAATATTTATACTAAAACCTGCGTGCGCGTAAAATCTGATAAAAGCCATGTTCGATCGATCAAACATCGTTCAATCGATTGAACTTCTGGGATCTTCGAGCGTTTGAGCTTCTATCGATCGATCGAACCTTCGATCGATCGAATGGTCTTCAATCGATCGAGGTTCACTTTTCATCTGTACTTGTCTTCATTAAAATTCAGCACCTCCTTTTATCTTTCTCATCCAATTCTTTACACAGCAACAGTAATCTACACAAACTACAGCTAAAATAAACAACTTATCATAGTTTAATCAAATTGTGTACAAACTAGCATTGTAATTCAAATTGCAGATAAATGAAGGAATTGTGAAACAATTTAGTACATTTTCTTCTTTTAGCATGGTTGTATTTTACAAATACCCACGCTTGTTACTCCCGCATCAAAAAACTGGCGTTCGCCATCATCACCTCAGCCCGAAGGCTTCGCCCGTACTTTCAGGCCCATGCCATTATGGTCCTTACAGATCAACCCCTCCGCAGAATCCTCAGCCGTCCAGACACGTCCGGGAGGCTCGTCAAGTGGGCCTTGGAGTTATAAGAGTTTGAAGTGATCTACCGACCCCGGACAGCCATCAAGGGACAAGTCGTGGCTGACTTTTTGGTTGAGTTCACGTATCCAGAGGACCCAGTTGAAGAGTCTGAGCCACCGACCTTACCGTCCGAGTTACACTCTGATATCCCCACCTGGGTACTACACGTGGACGGTTCATCCAATCAGCAAGGTAGTGGGGCTGGAATCATCCTAACTACCCCCGACGGTATCCAGCTCGAATATGCACTAAGGTTTAGGTTCCGTGCCTCCAACAACGAGGCCGAATACGAAGCCCTCTTGGTCGGATTACAGTTGGCCATCTCTATAAGTGCACAACAGATCCAGGGATACAACGACTCCCAGCTCGTGGTCAACCAGGTTAACCAAGAGTACGAAGAGCGGGAAGACAACATGGTAGCCTACCTGGCCCTTGTCCGAGCGGTTTCCAAGAAGCTCCAGGGATTCTCCATCACGAAGATACCCAGAGAAGAAAACACTAGGGCCGACCGATTAGCTAGCCTTGCCTCGTCTTTTGAGTCAGACTTGCACGGGATAAGGATAGAATATCTACCCGAGCCAAGTGTGATCAACTCAGAAGGCATGGAGGTAGACCAGTTCACCCCGGGACCCAGCTGGATGGACCCGCTCGTGACATTCTTGATGACAGGGGTGCCACTAGACGATAGAGATGAGGCCCGCCGGGTCAAATACCGGGCGGCACGATACCATCTTGTTGACGGCATTCTCTACAAGAGGGGATTCACTATCCCGTACCTCCGTTGTGTTCATCTTGCGCAAGTCCAAGCGATACTGTTCGAAATCCACGAAGGAGTGTGCGGGAATCACATCGGAGGCCGGGCATTCTCCAGAAAGGCCCTACTGTAAGGTTACTACTGGCCAACTATGCCCTGGGATTCCCAGGAATACGTCAGAAGGTGTGACAAGTGTCAGAGATACTCTCCCATGATCAACCGACCGGGAGAGCTCCAGACACCAATCCACAGCCCCTGGCCATTCGCCCAGTGGGGCATCGACATTGTCGGTCCCCTGCCGATGGGAAAAGGACAGGTCAAGTTCGCCGTCATCGCTGTTGACTACTTCACCAAATGGGCAGAGGCCGAGCCCTTGGCGACAATAACCGAACAGAAAATGGAGAGCTTCGTAGAAAGAAATATTCTAAGTAGGTTCGGCATTCCCCGGGTCCTGGTCAGCGATAACGGCAGGCAGTTTGACACCCCTATATTGAGGCAATTCTGCTCGGGCTACGGGATACTAAATCATTATTCCTCCCCCGAACACCCTCAAGCCAACGGTCAAGCCAAGGTGACAAACCGGACAATGTTACAGTCAATCAAAACAAGGCTTGAAGGCGCCAAAGGGCTGTAGGCTAAAGAGCTACCAACCCTTCTGTGGGCCTACCGCACTACACCCTGAGTGGCAATAGGCGAACCGCCGTTCTCTTTAACCTACAGATTCGAGGCAGTGGTCCCCACGGAGGTCGAGTTACCTACATGTAGGGTGGCTAACTTCAGTGCACCGGACAACGAAGACGCCCTCAGATCAGAGCTGGACCTAGTGGAGGAAAAAAGAGACCAAGCCTACCTAAAGGTGGCAGCCTACAAGCAATGGGTCTCTCGGTACTACAACAGCAAGGTGAAGCACCACAATTTTCAAGTCGGAGACCTCGTCCTTAAGGCCGTGAACCAGTCTACCCAGATCCCGAGCCATGGGAAATTAGAGGCAAACTGGGAAGGCCCGTCCGTATAAAGTAACCCGGGTCAACCGACCGAGAACTTACTGGCTACAGAGTATGGACGGGCATGATCTCTCTAACCCTTGGAATGTGCAACACCTCCACAAGCATTATCAGTAACGCTTAGCCACGGGAATTTAGTACTGGTAGAGAGATTTGTTTTGTAGCTCTGATTGAGCAATAGCAATAAATTCTTGTTTTGATAAAATTGGAAAGTTTATTTTGCAAAATTACTCCTGTCAGTACACCGTGCAATGTAGAAAAGTCCTCGGGCCTAACACCAAGGCACAAAAAGACCTCGAGCTCCGAACCCAGGCACTAAAAAGACCTCGGGCTCTGAACCCAAGCACTAAAAAGACCTCGGGCTCCGAACCCAGGCACAAAATGACCCTGCAACCACCCATGTTCCAGGTAGGTTTCCTATGGTCGCTCCTCAACGCGCCCCCGCCTTCGTAGGACGCTCGGGGGACAAGGGGTTACTAGACCTAAATAGGAAATTACTTATAGCTTCGCTTAGGTCCAACCGACGACGGGGGCAAACCCCTAGGTGGCCAACAATGGCGAGCTTCAAAGGACCCTGCAACCACCCATGTTCCAGGTCAGTTTCCTACGGCCACTCACTCCTGTACTCCCGCCTTAGCAAAATGCTTGGGGGGTAGCGGAATATTAGGCCAAAACAAGAAATCACACCGGTCACTAAAAGAACTTGGAAGATATTCTTAAGTACTTACAGTGACTAGAGATAATATCCCGGACGGTAAAACGGGATACACCTATGATACATGGATGATAATACAGGGTATTCCTATAATACACTGGGCGATCCCGGATGCTAAACAGGATAAGTTCCTATGGCATACTGGGCTATTACCTTTTAAACAGGTCAGGAAGACTAGGTGTTCTACTGGTTACGGTCCTAAAACATTTGCTAAGGTAGGGGTTAGGTCGGCCAAAAACCGAGTGGATACTAGCAATTACAAATAGGTAAAGTACAGAAAAAAGACACAGTTAATGGAAATGAAGTCTGACCTCGAGGGCCTTTTCATTAATAATTGGAAACTGTACAAAGCCTGGGGGGCGGTTGTAGTAGCCTCCCCAAAAAAGAAAAAAAACTACTACAAAAAAAAAACTATTCTACAACCACCATTTCTCCCTCCTCCGTAGCTTGCTCATCAAAAGAGGGGTCCCCGGCCGGTGCAGCTTCAGCAGCAACCTCGGAGTCAGCCTGGCCTTCCTTCTAATAACTGGACTCCGCCCAGGAATAACTGGACAAGTCCCAATTAGGGTGGTCAGCAACAGCCCGCTTCGTTAGGTCAGCGTAGCCCATGAGGAACCCAGCCTCGAATTCCTCCTCAGCCTCCTTGGCTTCAGCCTCCCGAGTAGCACTAAACTCTGAGAGCGTGGCCGTCATGGCTGCTAGGTCCTTCTCGGCAGAGATCCTCCCAGCCTCCGCGACTGAAGCCTTAGTCTCTGCAACCTTCTCGGCAGTGATCCTCCAGGCCTTCGCGGCTGTAGCCTTAGCCTCCGCAACATTCCGGGCGGCCCGCTCGGTTGACAGAGAGTCAAGGATCTCCCCAAGCTCTAGGGCAGTTGCCCAGGATTTTTCTTCTTCCACGGTGAGAGCAAACTCCGCGAACTCCCGGGCAGCCCTCTCCACAGAAAGGTTAGCCTCTGCAGCGGCCAACCTCTCAGCAACGCCAGGAAGGGTGGTCTCAGCCCCGGCCGCAATACAGCCAATCTGCAAGAACAAGAAAACGTCAGTGGGCGCATGGAGGAAAGGTTAATATTCACATTGCAAAGAGATTTACCATGTGGCTGATGCTGTATAGCCAATCGATGATGGCCTTGGGGCTCAGCAGGGTGCACTTGTCAATTTGACTCTGCAACAGCCCGGGCCGTACCCTTCCACGAACGTCGTCCGTCGTCTCGACCTCCGGCCTGGAGGAGGGGCCCGCGCGAGCAGTCTCCTCCATGCTCAGGAAGGAGACCCCGGACGGTTTGGCAGCAGGGGGAGGTGGTGGTGGAGTAGCAATCGTCACAATGGGTGTGGAGGTAGCGGCTGCCTCCTTCTCAACCCGGATGGAAATCCCCCAGGAAACCCTCTTGAGGGGCTGGCCCTCGGCGGGGTCCGGCTTCTTCCTCTTCTGGCCAGTCCGGTCCAGCAAGGCCGCCTCCTTCTCCTTCAAAGCCACCGCATTCTTGGGAGCCATTTCTGCAAAACCAGAGAGCATGTCATAATTTAGCAAAGTACCAAACGAAAAGAAAATCAGACGGTCAAAAGATGGTATTTACCCAGAATGATCGCCGGGAGGACAGGAGTTGTGAAGCGCTGGGGCTTGTAAGAGATCTTCGGGGCTCCCCGACCTGGTCAACACCTTATTAATATTGGTCGGATCTTCTACCAAAGACAGAATCCTCGCTTGTAGCTCGTCCAGAAGGTTGGGCGAGTCAACTGCTCCCACTGTAAAGTAAACATACAAATAGTTTAGTCAAGGCAAAATAGAAAGTCTAATCAAGAAAGAAAAGTGGTCGGGCTTACTCCTCAGGTCCCCCGCCCAGGAAGTCCTCAACTGAATACCCGGTGCCTTCTCACACAACCCCAGGGTGGACACTTGGAAGAATTTCTTCTTCCATCCTTTATTGTTGCTCGGGCAGTTTACAATTATCTTCCGCCCCTGCCTGGCCCTGAGCGAGAAGAAAGCGGACTCTCCGTGGACTTTGAAGGGTCGGTGAGTCCAGAAGAACTCCTGCAAGGTAAGCTCATACCCGAGGACTTGGGGCCACAAGGATATGCACCCCATCAGATATCGCCAACCGTTCGGGGTGAGCTGCCCGGGAGAGATCTCAAGGTAGATGAGCGCGTCCCGGGCAACTGGGTGGAGAGGGAAGCGAAGGCCCGCCATGAAAGCATCCTCAGACAAAGTGACGAAGCCCGACTCCTGGAAGTGAGCTTCGCCATCATGGACTGCAAGAAAAAAGGGGTCGGGAAGGTCATATCTGTCCCTGATCCAATCCAAATCAGGGCCGCGAAGGATACTGACTATGGACTCGCATGAGAAGACGACCACAGGGCTGTTCGGTATAGACCCCTCGTCGCCCAAACCCCGAGATGTTGAGGCCACAAGAGAATCCCAGCGCGTTTCCTTGGGAGACACCCGGGCAGGGATCATCCCCTGACTCTGCTGATCAGAGGGGACCAAGGAGGGAGGGTCTAAGCTTGCGCTTGAGGACCCTGATTGCAACTGCTCGTCTTCCGACCGGGACGACGAGTTAAAATCTGAATGGCACATGATTACGTCTGTGGAAGACCTAGGGGACAGACGACCTAAGAATGGGTCAAGAACTCCTAGCTTGATGTACAGAGGAGGTAGGTCTAACAATCTAAAGGGCAGGTCGTACAAGATTCTAGAAGAAATGTAACACTCTCTCAGGGCTCTCCCGGGAACTCTCGTTCAGTCAAACTGCTCTAGTGTACCCCCGGATTGGAAGAAATGACAAAACCAAAAAAAGAAAAAATCCCACGCTCCTTTTAACCCAAGTGGGTTTGCTCTCTCCAGCTTTGTTCAGAAAGAAGAAGAGAATGAAGAACTGAAGACAGAAAGGAAGGACTTACAAGATTTTGCACAGAAAAGAGGTTAGGAATCTTGCTTGGGATCTTGTATGCTCTCAAACCGCTCGGTAAACTCTCTCACTTGGAAGCAGGAACTGAAAAGATGAGCAAGTGTTCCTTATATAGGAATAGCGGACGGTCCAGATCAATTAGATCCAACGGCTCAGGAGTTTTCCCACCAAGAACTGTCAGACAACTGTCACCTCGAGCACGTGAAGGGTCACATTGAAATGCGCACGCATTAAATGCGTGACGTTATGGTCCGATTATCACGTAACTGGTCGGTTACATCCGAACCGACTTCGCTGGATCCTGACCAGGCCAATTACTCCCTGACACGTGGCAATACCAACACCCGAGCTCCTACCTGTACTAGTCGGTTATTCTACTGGGTGATCTGGAGTATGGGCCCCATCCCGAGCAGCATTCCCAGAGGACATCTGGACGGTTTCCAAGAAGGTACTAATTTTTGAATCCTCACTCGATGAAACATCCTGTCAGTTTCAAAAATGGGGGGCAGCTGATATGTCCTAAAATAATCTAGCCATGAAGACAGTCTACCACATCACCAAGAGGTGCCGGTTATTCCGGTAAAGGCACCAATAGTCGAGCTATCCCGAGGTGTTTGTTAGAACCGGGCAGTTCATACCAACAGGCCGGGCATAAAGGTCGCGGTGTCCCGTGATCCCGGCCTATCTGACAGTTTCCTAAACCAACTACAAGTCTAGAAGATGGAATGTGGCAGTTTCCTAAACAACTTAGGAAACTTTCCCCAAATTATGCCAATCAAGTGTAATTAGATTAGGTTTCCTAATCCTATTAACTTACCATGTAAGGGTGGACTCTTGCATCTATAAAAGAGCCCACCTACCCTGTCAATAGGGATCCCGAAAATAATTCTCTAGCTAACAAGCATACAATAGAGAACTCACCATCGTACGCATATACCCGGCCAGTATTACTGATAGTGCCGTCCATCCTTGTTGGCTCACCAAGCCTGCCGGTGATCTGCTAGTGAGAGCGCACAGACGCAATCGTGGACGTAGGTCACCTCGTTTACAGGACCAAACCACACACAAATTGTTCATATTTTTCTCTCTCTAAACCCTTCTTACCAGTTTTAGGCATCATCAATGTAGAAACCCAAGTCACGAGATTGTGAAACATATTCCAATAGTAAACAAAGTACTTTGCTTCTATTTCTATCTTGAGATTTAAGTTTCTAGCTTGCAATGCCAATCTATCTTTGAAGAGAGAAGTAAGCAACCTTGAGTTGTTCTTCATACTGATTTAGCCAAGTATTGATCTTGGCCAAGGCTTTGCGAAGATCTCGAAGCTCTTTAGCTAATGAAGTTTTACCTCAAAAAGATATGCCAGCAGATTTGGCTTCATCTTTGAGATACGTAATTCGACCTTCGAGGTCAGGTTTTGATTAATAGGAAGTATTACTCTCTTCATCAGAACTTCCACACCCACAGATATATTTGTCTTTAAATTCTGATACTTCATCAAGAAGTGCAAGTGGACCTTCCTTGAAACTGTCATACAGATCCATCAAGTAATTTAAGTATGCAACACTTTATTGATGATGAGAATACCACCTTACATGAGTAGGTAAGGTTCGAAGAGTAAAATCAAGTTGGGTTCGAACAAGTGTTGAAATGTCCCATTCATGGCATAAGATATGATAACTCCATTCAAAATTGATTCGAGCTTTGATTCTTGCAAAATGGAGAATGGGAGATGTGAGAAAGCTACTAGAAGTCTCTATGCTTGAATAATTAAGCATGAAGAAGGTGATAAAATAAGGGGGATATGTTCAAATATAGGACCACTCCTGTATAATTGGTCTAATTTTAAGAAAGGATCATTCATGTCCTCGAATGGGTCAACCACTTATACTTTTGTGTCAGGAAAGCCCAATATTGAGTAATCAAGGAGAAGCACTCTTTCTTTGTAATCTTTTTCAAAAAGTTTACATTTGGAGAAGAATGCTGAAGAATAATGCTCATTAGAAAATTTTTTATCAGTTGCCCTTACATATGTGTGAATAGGAGGGTTGCCTTGAGGAGTTCAGACATTACCTCTTTGGAATCTTTCACCGGGAGGACTGGTAGAAGAGATTAGCCAAGCATTCAAAAAGTTTTATTGTTGAGAAAGGTTATTTGAGAAAGGATAATATGGTTTTAGTATTCTACTTCGAATGATTCCTTCAGTCTCTGGATATTCAAAACTTGGATGAATAACTGAAGGTGTTGTAGTTGGTGTTTTAAGGTTCATGCTCTGTAATATCCTACACCTTCATCATGGGAAATAGGTTGTTCCCAAGCGGGAGGAAATGTTTGAAAATCATAGATTGATCTCAAAGGGCTCGAAGATAAAGTTTGTCCTAATGAAAGTGCATTTGGTCGGTTTAACATGTTATACCATTTTCCCCACATCGAATGTGTGAATGGTTCAGGAGGAATTTCAGGTGGATCCAAATGGGTTCAATGAGGAATTTCAGGACATTTAGTTGACAACATTACTTCTTCAGGAAGATCTAAAGGAAAGTGATCACCAGTATCGAACAAAGATTAAGAAGAAGACATGGTTAACAAAATAGATTCAAAGTAACAAGCAAAGTTGAAAATACAAGGACTAAGCAAATAGCAGCCAATATGGAGGAAAATGTAGATTTGGATCTTCAATTTAACCATGTTCAGAAGGTTGCATGAAAATTTCAAACTGCCCAGCATGATCTTGCCACGATCGCCATTATCTTTTCCGAATCAAAAGGAAAATGGCGCTGGGGGTAATGTTTGTGATAAATTTGTCCAGCCAATAAGGAAATGCCATGAAGGATTCAACATGGCAAGGCAGTTAACTGAGTGGAATTGACGTGGGGATAGTTACTAGCAGTTTTTTCCATTTTCTTGTGTTTAAAAGAGTAAATTGCTAAGGGAAACGTGTTGATTATTGAAGAATAACTGAAGACAGGTGTCAACTCGAGGCAGTACTATGTGTTTGAAGTAGTTATTTGTTGGGAGGAGAGGAATTGTGAAGCCTCGATAATTATAAATAGAGAGAGTCTGTAATCAAGGGGGAGATCCCTCGATCAACATCAATCAATACACTTTTATTCCTTTACAAACATTGTACTTTTATCAAATACTTTTAGAGTTCAAATTAAAACACCTTCGAAGTTATCTTCAAGGTTAGATTGTCGCTTATTTTTACTTAATTAAATAGTCTATTACTTTACTATTTCCCTTTACTGTTCTTTCATACGAGTAGTTATACATTACTTAGTTCAAAGTCTTTTAGTCATATCTTTACATGTTTAAAGTCCTTGTTAAGGCATTGAACGTCACCACAATCTAGGTGCAGTTTGGATATTTATTACATCACACACATTGGCAATTTGCTTGCCTGGAACGCTCGCACTTATATAATTCCACATATATCCTTAGAGGAATTTTCCAACCAAACATTAGGCTAGTAAATATGACCTCTTTTGTAATGGGAAAGTTTTTTATTTTTCTAGTTTTTTCAGTTGAAGAAAATCTCCATGCAAATAGTGATTGGGGAGGTGGCCTAGTTTCCCTCTAAAAGCTAAAATAGGCATTTATCATATATATATATATATTGGAGTGGTATGTTTCTCAATGGATTGAATGAAGTTTCTCAACTTGGTTTTGAGAAGAAACTTATTTGCTTTAGATATGGCTAAGGCCCTTATTTGGCAACAACTTCTGGTTATGGAACTCTGAAGGCTAAAATGAAATTGTATAACAAATGAACTTTTGCAATCACGTGCCCAAAAAAAAAAGCTAAAAAAGAAAATCTCATAAACTTGCGAATGGTCAAAAAGCACAGAAGTTGCCAAGTAGGCCCCAAGTGAAAAGTGGAAAGTACTTGGGAAAATTAGGGTGATTTCTTCTATCATTAGTTAAATCTGGTTTAGTTTGGCTGGGACTCAAAATAAAAAGAATTTGAAAAGTTGTGGCCTTGTGACCACTCCTAGTTGTATGCAGTGTTGGTTAGGTTTGCATCAAGTCCACGGTCCACCCTTTCACCAACTTGAGTTCTGCCGTTCTGGACTTCCTTTTTACCAAAAAAAAATTACTACCTTTTTCATTAAAACTTCAACGTTAAATGCAATTGAACATTGTAGTTTGGCTAAGGTAATAATGCCTGGGGTTTCTTATCATTCATCAACTAATTGACCTGATTAGTTAAGGTCTCTAAGCATAGACACACTAATGGAAGGTTGGAGGGGTTATATGAAGCTTTGGGTGTCTTTGAGAGTCTAAAATCAAACGGGCTTCTATCTCATGTTTCCCACTAATCACCCAATTTCTAAATGGTTCTTTTAAGGCCCAGCCCAGAGCCTAATTTGGTTGACCCTTCATGTACCTCTCATCCTTTGGTGTTAGGGTTGTAACTTGGGTGAGCTCGACCCGAGCTTAACTCGTAATTTACTTAAGTTTGGACAACTTTTTTTGTTAGGTATTTTGGGTGGACCTGGACTACAAAGTTCAAGTCCGAATTGAATTTGGCTTGGACTTGAGCTGAGAAATTATTAAGGCAAGTAACCCAAGCCAAAGCCCAACTTTTACATATACATATCTATATATATATGTTGGATAGCCGTACTTTTACACATACATGCTTATATATTATACTTCTATCTTTTCTATCTATGTATAATTTTAGCCGTGGGCTTATAGTGCTTTTAAGTGATAAAAATGTACTGTTAGATTTTATTGAAACTAATTGATTGTTGAAGGTTTTTTTCTCAAACTCAAAAAATCAGTTTTGATACTCTATAGATTTTGTTTATCTACTGCCTCTCTGGCTCAAGTTGGGTGTGGGTTGCTCGGGCTTGGACCTGGAAAGACTTCACTAAAATTCAAGTTGAGCCTGGACAGATCTAAAATGACTCCCAGTCCGCCCAGGACCTGCCCTTAGGCCATGCAGCAAAGTAACCGCATGGGGCCTCATTTTAGGCCTCATTTTTAGGCCTATTTTCTTCTAATTTCTTCCTAATTTCTATGAAACTTATCATTTTTAGGCCTACTTTCTTCTATTTTTTGTTAGGAAACTGCGCTCCCAGAATCCGTTAACAGTGCGTATAAGTTGGTATTGCAAAAATTTACGTGCAAGCTATAATAACCCTACAAGGGCGGAACTAGGGTTACCTTGAACTACAAAAATGGATTGTTGTAGTAGACAAATCGAGAACACGGGCTCGATAACAGCTCACGATCTTCTACCGTATTCCTCTTCTGCCAAAATATCCAACTGAGTGTGGGCTCTATCGAAATCCTTTTAGTTTTCTGCTCTCCCTTTCTACGCTTTCTTTTCTATTTCGAGTTATAATACTCTATATGGAAAAACGCAAACTGAGAGGAAAGCAAAAGCAGCATATATATAGGCTACGATAGGGACCATAAGAAGTCAACAAGGAATAGGCTTCCTTATGGAATTAGGAAACCCCAAATCGATTGGAATCATATTCCTATTTCCATAAATTATAATTCATACCACTAAAGAATTATAATTGTACTCCTACCCTTATCTCAAAAATATATTTCGAGCTCTATGTTATTAAATGCTTATTATCTCCCCATGTTAAGATTACAGATATCCATTAATCAAATATAATTACTGACAATCATTTTTAATTAATCTCTTAAAATTCCTTAAGATTCTCTACTTAACTTATTTAATATGTTGGATACAAAATCCACCTGCAGGGTTTGACATAATCAAAACTTATAAGCTTTCTCAAGGGGATATCATCAATCCCAAAAATTGAGACATGGATTCCATCATTAATTTATATCCACCACACAATCAATATTTGTCATCCAATCCAAATAAGATATTGACCCATTTAAGGATCTCACCCTTTTAGGGATCAAAGTGTAAATATCAAATGTATGTGTCTATAAATTAACTTAGGATTTAGAGCATAAGCACTCATAATAGCCATGAGGTATTTGACACCAGAATTTTTTGTGTGCGCTTGTGTGCTATACCCAAGTGTAGGTAATCGTGCAAGTAGTAATTTGGTTAAGTCCAGGTCGATCCCATAGGGAAGGTGTTAAACTAATTACTCAGATTAATCTCAAACAAGAAAATAAAAATCAATATTTTAAAGGAATGCAGAACACAAAGTCCCACAATTAATCAACTACTAAAGATAAAGGAATAAAACTAGATTAAACTAATTACTAACTAATTAATTTAAGTGATGATTTAAAACGTGTTTTTCTTACTAAAAGGGAATGTTGGGATTACACGAATCCACCGCGACCTAGCCATCTACCATGCAGTTACGTTGAAGCTCAATGGAGCACATTCTCTACAGTATTCTGTATTTCTCTTAGGATAAAGAATCTATAGTCCTTTCATGACCGGGACTATATCATCACAATTAAGTTTGAAATACACAAAACCGGTTTAAAACAATAGTTTAGACTTGCACCTACAATGATATTAGCATTGATGGTGGTTTGCAAAATATATTGAAGAAATATGCCTCAAGGCTTAAAGTTCACAGACTGTTTTGACAAACTGAGCGTTTGGGGTCAATTTGATAACAAATTAGTAAAGCAGAAAGTTTAGGAATACTGCATAGAATATTCTCAAGAATCAGAAGGTTCGATCGATCGACGCGCTTTTGATCGATCGAATATCTTCATCTCTCGATCGATCGAACTGACTTCGATCGGTCGACTGTATCTCTATTTCGATCGATCGAGCTTTCTCAATCGATCGAACACAGGAACTATCCTACTGCATGGCAGAGGCTTGAGATCACGGTTTCATCATGATCTCCCAACCTGGGGACTACTTAGACATGGTCTGGAGTGTCTCAGATGTGTTTTTGACGTAAAGTTCCATTAAAGGTGTGTTTGGTTGTGATTTTTGCATAAAATCTATGAAAATTAATTGTTTAACTCTAACTAACATGCAAGACTATGGAATAACAAGTTATACTACTGTAAACTAAGTGCAGAACGTAAATAAAGTAACCTGGAAATGAAAACTTGTATTGAACTAAGAGGAATCCAAACCAAACAATGTATAACCTTGATTAAAACCTACAAAAAATAAAGTAAAGCTCTCTACTCTCTATAAACTGATGAAAATGAAAGTGGGCGTCCTTATGGACGTATACAATACGAGTATAAATACTGAAAACCTAATGCTAGGGTTAAATTCCCGCTTATGCTGCGTGTGCGTAAAATCTGATAAAAGCCATGTTCGATCGATCGAACATCTTTCGATCGATTGAACTGGTCTTCGAGCGCTTGAGCTTCTTTCGATCGATCAAACCTTCAATCGATCGAATGGTCTTCAATCGATCGAGGTTCACTTTTCATCCTTTACTTGTCTTCATTAAAATTCAGCACTCCCTTTTATCTTTCTCATCTAATTCTTCACACAGCAACAGTAATCTGTACAAATTACAGCTAAAACAAACAACTTATCATAGTTTAATCAAATTGTGTACAAACTAGCATTGTAATTCAAATTGCAGATAAATGAAGGAATTGTGAAATAATTTAGCACATTTTCTTCTTTTAGCGCGGTTGTATTTTACAAATACCCCCGCTTGTCACAACCCCCAACTAGCGATTTGCTAGTCCCTAGCAATAGAGCGAAAATAAAAGCAAGCTAAACTATGACTATAACAGAAAAACTAAAATAAACTAGACCTAAATTAACTAAATTAAAATAACAAGAAAGAAACTACCTAACTCACTTTCGCAAGAATCGCGGTTGCATTTAGCAAATGCAACAAGCCGTTAAACCCCTAGGTTTCCCCTAGTGGACGAGTGTTGTCTTGTGAAGGTTTGCAGTGAATGTACCCACAAAATTCTCTGATTTTAAGCTCAAAAAGATATAGAATAACTTTTAAACATTCCCTTTTATTCAACTATTAATTTAGCTCTACAAAACATATCATCCTCATTCAAACCATGAAAAAAATACACATGTTCCTCATGTCACCAAGATAAAAATAACATATGCATCACATCCATATATTCGCGTGTGTGTGAAATTAACAGCTATACATCGAACTTTATTTAGAGTTGTTTAGGTTATCATACTCTCAGAACTTGTAGTTTCAACTCAATCCTCACATAGTTATTACACTCAAAAATGAACATCCCACAGAAACTTGGCTAATAATGATCGCACATGGTATGAAAGCTTTCATAGGAGTGGTTTTTCGGATACTAATGCCTTCATACTCGACTCTATAAAAGACGACCATTTTAGAGTGTATAGTCTCACGAACAGAATACTACTTACTAGAGGAGCGAAATACCGTGGATAACTCAAATTACACGTTCATGCTTAAAC
The DNA here is from genome assembly GCA_033977485.1 of Hydrangea macrophylla. Classification (NCBI taxonomy): domain Eukaryota; kingdom Viridiplantae; phylum Streptophyta; class Magnoliopsida; order Cornales; family Hydrangeaceae; genus Hydrangea; species Hydrangea macrophylla. Next base: position 2,996,341 of record CM066992.1, read on the forward strand.
TAAGTTGTTGAGAATCATTAAGGCTTTGACTTTTCGGTTTTTATTTAGTAGGGTAGAAATTAGAGGGATAAGAAATTGCACATTTTCAGCATGTGGCTGTGTTCAGTAATTTTTTCACTTTATTCCAACCATCCTCTCCGTACGTATAAATATATACATCATCATTTTTTTTCATTTTTTTTATACAGCCCTTCTCACCACTATTCCCTCCTCATACTTCAACAATTTAATCACATTGGGTGTGCAATGGGGTATATTGAGGTCAAAGTATACGATTAGGGATTTAGAATTTCATAATGGATTCGGCATTATTTATTAGGTGTGGGGTTAAGAACAACGCATATTCGGAAATGTTGATATAGGTAAATGGAGAAGGCAAGGAGCAAATATGATGGCTTAAATCATTTTCTCAACTTCTTAATTTTTACACGTCAATGTTCATTGAGTTTAGTTGGTAAATCCTGAACGTTCTCCTCTACTAAGAAGCCAAAATGAAAGAATTAGAGACTATTCAACGAATTTAATCGGCATATTCAAGAAAAACAATTCGAGTTTTAATGTGATAATTCTCTCAGAATTGAAGATTGGATTCAAAAGCTCACTGAGGGTGATGTTGTCAATATCAAGATATAAAAGTATTCTTTACTTTTCAATAGATTTGCAGTGTGGAAGTAAAGGTCGAACCCACAGAGATTGATTACTACAACGACTTAATTTTAAAACCTAAGTCTAATTAATTAGGAAAAACGGATTTTGATTTGGATTTAATTAAACTAATAACAATAAAAGTAAATCTAAACTATGGAAGCAATTAAAAGTGTTTTTAAGTAATATTTAAAGGAAACCTAGGATTGCAAATCCACCACTAGCTTCATAATAGGAATATCTATGAATTACTTTAGCTTATTACGTTGGATGAATATGGGGAATTGTAGCTACAAGCCCAATTCCTCCGACAAGAAGATAATCATGGTTCAAGCACCAACATAATCCATCTGTGGATAGCACGAATTATCTCACACTAAACTAGGGTTGTGATCTAATCCGTCTAACCTAGGCATGGACTATTCGGATACTTGATAGCACGAATCACTAAAGCACCATCACATGTAAACAATCTAAACAAGCACAGCAAGAATAGATCGTTGAGCACATCACAGTCAAAATAGATCTAAGACAAGAATAAATTCCGAAAGCAATGATTTAATCAATGTAAGTATGATTTGTTTATAAAAATCCTCTAAACATGTGACTGTCATCTATACATAATAAAACTAAAATAAAAGCATAAATAAAACCCTATTACTCATCTAGGGCTTCATTGAAACCCTAGATCAATGATCTAAGCTGCCATAGGAGTAGAGATCGGCAAGTAGTTGATGGAGGAGGCCATGGAAATCCTTGGTCTTCTTCTTCTTCTCCTTGATTCTCCCTCTTCAAGGGCTGGAAGTATGGTTGTAGAATGTGTGTATATTAATTGCCAACCCTCTAATTGAAGTAAAATAGGGTTTATATAGATTTACAACATGTTTTGGAAGCCTTTACAACTCGAAACGGACTGAAACGCATGTAATTTACAGTCTGGACGTCGTTTTGCAGTCTCGTTTGCACAGGAGTCTTCAGTATACTGAAATACGCAACTTTGATTTTTGGGCATATCGCGCGAGCGGGTCGCGCGAGCGCGACATTGGGTACCTCGCGCGCGCGGATCGCGCGAGCGAGTTCTTGGGGGTCTCGCGCGAGCGGATCGCGCGAGCGGTTTCTGGATTCTCGCGCGAGCGGATCTCGCGCGCGATTCTTGGATTTCCGCGCCCGCGGGTCGCGCGCGCGAAGTGTCTTTTTCAGCTTCCTTCTTCCTGCTTTTTCACCTTGTTTAGCCTGGTTCAGTTGATTTCTTCCAAAACCTGTCAGAAACTAGAAAATAGAGTAAAAATATACAAAAACAGGATAAAAAGGTACTAACAAATGCTCGTTAAAGCGTATAATTAGGATTAGTTCTCTCCCGATCACACCCCCAAACCTACATTTTGCTAGTCCTCGAGCAAAACTAAAAATAAAAACTACAAATAAAAATCTATTCCATTTTCGTATAGATCACGATTGCATTTAGCGTATGCAACAAGCCTTTTAAACCCCTAGGTGTCCCTAGTCGGACGAGTGAAGTCTCGTGAGGGTTCTCATCAACAAGTTACCCACAACCATCTTTATTAACTTGAAATTTTAAAAACTTTTATTAAAATAAAACAATCAATACTCCTTATTATACAACAACGATTCGAAATAGAATAACGAACATAAAGAAATAGAATCAAATGTCTACATACATCATGAAGAAACCATCTCAAGCACATGCATCGTATAAATCAATAGAGTTTCTCATAAAATCGCACGTGTGTGATGAGGTAGTCAAATGAACACGCGCATGTCATGAACATGGAATATACTTCAGATAACCATCTAACTATGTCTTGACTACGAATCTCACAATGAATTACACTCTCAAATGAAACACTCAGAAACATGTGTAATTTTTCTAATATATGTGAGCAAAGGAAATATATTTTCAAAATGATAAACGCTCACATACGACATGAAAAAGACGCATTACACGAAAGAACAGTAGTCTCATGGATAGGATGCCAATAATCAAAAGAAATTAATCATTACCATGTTTTAATCCCCTCCCATCATTTACATATCCGAACCATGTTTTCCTAGGATCAAATAGGACTTTTTCAAAGGTTGTAATGTGGCTCAGGTACTGGAAAAAGATAGAATGGATATAACAAGTAGTTTCAGAATGGCATTGTAAGGCATGTTCGATCTCTTTCATTCTTCTTCTACAAATTTTTCATCTTTTCTTTCTTTTCCTTCCTTTTCATTCATTTTCTTTCATTTTTTTTTTTCAACCTTCTTTTTTTTATTCTGTTTTCTTTTTCCTTTTTCCTTTCTCGCTTCTCAAATGAATATGCATTGAATAACAAAGCACCCACCCCAAACATCATCTTATTTTCTTCTTCTCAATCAACACATCGCCTTAATACTACTAAAAGTTGATCACTCTTCCAGTGGTATACTCCAAGTTGATCAGGTTGGAGCTTTTAAAGAGGATAATGGTGAACAAAGAAAAAGAGGCATTTTAACGGCTCAAGGGGCAAACTAAGGAAATTTTATCTTTTATCGGCCGGCAGTAAACAAAGAAGGCCTAAAATCATGTCCTCAGGTCATATGGTTCTTCAATGTTTACAACGGAAGATATTTTGCATGGTAACAAATATTTTACTTCGACTATTAACCAAAACAAGAATAATGAGACTAAGCAACAAGTAGATGCGCTATTTCAATGAAATTCGACAAACACAATGTATTTATAACCCTCTAAATAGAAAAGATAGGCTCAATAGCACACTGGGCTTAGTCTCCACCATGTGTTATCTAGAAATCCGAATCATATTATAGTTCACATCAGACATGTATTCACGTGACTACGTGCATTGCATAGGTTTGTGTGCAAATCTATGATATAAAACTACGATTCAAACAATACATAACTTAAAACGTCATATCATAACTTCATTAAATGTTTAATCACATATTCTCTTGTTTACCATTCTATAACAATTCAAGTTACATAACAAGAAGTATCGGATTAAAATTGCAAAAACGTCGGTAATCATCGTTTATTTAAACACACTTTTTGAAAATTTTAAAATTTTAGCATATAATAATGTGCATGTGTGTGCATACCCCCAAACCTAAACCTTTCATTGTCCCCAATGAAATAATAAAACGAAAGAAAGGAGAGTACATAAGGAAAGAACGATAGTACCTCGATGTCGACAATCATATAACAGATGAACACAAAGGAATATGACAATAAAGTTCAATGTTACCTGTGACTACTAGATAAATGAAAAGAACTACAAAAGAATAGGAAAAGGAAATGAAACCAAAATTCAACAAATAAATCTAAAATCTAAGTTAAACTAAACTAAACTAGCAAAAGGAAAAGAAATAAAACGAAAAAGTATAAATATAATAAGGAAAACAATAACTAACTCGATCTAAAATGGCTAAAAAAACAAAAACAGAAACGAAAACTTTATCAGAACAAGTATGGGGGAAGGATACAAAAAAAAAAAGAGAAAAACAAAGAATGGGGAAATCGCGCGAGCGGCCGTCGCGCGCGCGAATTTCAAAATTATATATATATATATATATATATATTTTTTTTTTTTTTTTTTTTTTAATATTTCGCGCGAGCGAGGTACCTCGCGCCCGCGATCCTAGGCGCGAGGAGATCCTGAAGCTCAAGAAAAAGCAAACAAAGAAAAAAAACACTAAGGGGCAATCTCGCGCCAGCGGGCCGCGCGAGCGACGTCTCGCGCGAGCGGGCCGCGCGCGCGAGATTGGTTTCTTCCACTGTGTGGCTAAAATTATGTATATACTTTTAAAATAACTTAATTCCAACCCCCAAACCTATCCAGAATGTCTAAAACAGACACAAACAGACCCAAAAACGACCAAAAACAAGATAAACGGATGAAATAAAGCTTGGGTTGCCTCCCAAGAAGCGCTAACTTTTACGTCTTTAGCTAGACCTTTCTAGCATAAGACTCATGGAGGCCGTATATCGGACTGTGTACCCCTAAGGATGTCAGGTAGAGCTCGATGGTAAGCAGAAATAACATCGCTTTGAATTAAATCGATTAACGGTTTGTCATCATGTTCAAATCGATTTCTTACCTTTCGAGTAGATTCCGCATTAGGGTCCACGGGATTAGGATTCATCCACTCATCATCGTCCACATTATTTCCCGCACTCACATTTATTTCTTTAGTAGGCTCACTATTCCGTGTTATCTCACCTTCTACCTCACATAGGAAATCGTCATTTTTAGGAGGTTGATCCATAGCATTAAAAACGTTTAATTTTAAATTCATGTTCCCAAACGACACTTTCATTACCCCCGTCCGACAGTTAACACGTGCGTTAGCGGTTGCTAAGAATGGACGGCCTAAGATGACAGGAGTATGTTTCCTAACATCTAGCACGGGTTCAGTGTCAAGGACCATGAAGTCGACAGGATAATAGCATTTGTCAACCTTAACCAAAACGTCCTCGACGATTCCTCTAGGAATTTTAATAGAACGATCCGCTAATTGTATTGTAGCGGCCGTAGGTTTCAGTTCACCTAATCCTAGTTGTTGATAGACGTGATAAGGTATGAGATTAACACTAGCTCCTAAGTCAAGGAGAGCCCTATGAATGATAGTGTCACCTATGACACATGAAATCGTAGGTGTACCTGGATCTTTATATTTTGGAGGCGCGTGTTGAAAAATAGAGCTTACTTTTTCCGTAAGGAAGACCTTTTTAGGAGTATGACTCCGTATTTTGCGCTTTTGAGTACAAAGGTCTTTTAGACATTTAGCATAAGCGGGAATTTGCTTTATAGCATCGAGGAAAGGAATATTTATTTTAACTTGTTTGAACACCTCGAGTATATCCTCAACCTTAGACCCTTTCTTAGGCGAATGTGACGGTCCCTCAACGTTTGGTGGATATGGCATTCTTGGAATATAGTTTGTTGGGGCCGATCCTTTATCTTTTTGAATTCTACTCGTTCCCTCACCCTCCTTATTCAAATTTAAGTTTTTATCTTTCTCACCCCCATCCGGAATTACAACAACTTCCTCATCTCGAGTAGTCGTCCTAGTCGAAACAGCGTTCACGCTCTCACTCGTACTACCCACTGCGTATTGCCCTTTAGGTTGCTGAGTAGGTTGACTTGGCAACTTATTCTCAGTTAACCGGTTTAATGTATTAACAATTTGCCCTACTTGGGACTCCAGTTTTGCGATGGATTGTGTGTGAGAGTGTACTAACTGAACCACCGAACCAAAGTTTTCAAGTGAGGCCAACACCTTCTCCTCAAATGCATTATTGCGTGGAGGTGGAGGAGGTGGTTGGTATTGACCTTGTTGGTATTGGGGTCGGTACGTATTTGGAAAATTAGTCGACCTAGGATTATAATTATTCTGTGGAAATTGTTGCATAGAATTAACGTGTTGTTCAACAAATTCCGGATATTGAGATGCAGAAGGACATGCAAATATATTATGGGACGGTTCAGAACATAATGCACAAACTTCTAAAGAGGATAGATTAGACGGTTTGTTCATTTGCATAAGTCGGTCAAGTTTTCTATTTAATTCTTGTATTTGAATTGCTTGACTTGACTCAACTGTCACCTCTCGCTTAGGTTGAAGGTACCCCTCAGAACGTACCGACACAGCCTGATGCATCGAATTCTCGCTTAACGTTTCAAATATTTTCCAGGCCTCGTCGGCGCTTTTGTGTAGGAAAGTTCCCGCACAAACGGCATCGACGGTATTACGGACCTAGGGAATAAGTCCTTCGTAGAAGACTTGAACCAATTGCCACTTGGGAACCTGATGATGTTGACACGAACGTAATAATTCTTTAAATTTTTCCCACGTGTCATAAAGTGATTCCCCATCTTGCATCACAAAATTAGTTATATCTTTTCTTATCTTATTTGTACGCATAATAGGGAAAAACTTTTGTAAAAAGGCGGTGTGTAAGGCTTCCCATGTTTTTATTGTGTTTGGCTCCAAAGATTGAAGCCAATACTTCGCTTTGTCTCTTAAGGAGAATGGGAAGAGCCGCAATTTTAATTCATCATTATCTAGGTTTTGTAATTTCAAAGTAGAACAGATACCCTGAAAATCTCCTAAGTGTTGGTAAGGGTCTTCATTTAGACGGCCATGGAAGGAAGGTAGTAGCGAGATCGTAGACGACTTTATCTCAAAGTGAGATGCCGTCGCCTCCGGTAATTCGATACCGGCTTGTGGCATGTAAGTAGTAGGAATAAAATAATTTATAAGTGGAGGTGGTGGCGGTATATTAAGATTGTTCATATTCGCACCGTCGTTATTTTGGTTGTTATTGTTATTTCCACCGTCAGCCATTTGAATCGGTTTAATTTGAAAAGTTCGAGTTTTCCTTATCCGTTCACGGGTACTCTGAATTTCGGCCTCAAACAACGACGACGGAATCGGAGTTGATTCGTCGTCTTGCAACCTAGCTCTAGAAGCTTGGGTTGTGGACTTACTAGTTCTTAAGGTACGTTCAAGTTCAAGATCGAAAGATTTTAAATCTGGTTTATTTGAACGTGTACCCAACATACACTAAAATAAAGAAAAAGAAACTAAAAACAAAGACTAACTAAACAAAATAAACAAATATCAAGCAATCACGCAAATAAGACGACAATCAAGCACACAGTACTACTATGATGCATGAATATTATCCTGTAATGCAATGACCGCGTCAAGCCCAGCGCCCCGGGTTTCCTAGCTAATGCAGTGCAATTAACCTTAAACTAATGCAAATAGTGCGTCACAGCGCCCTGACTTACAGCGGTTTAAAGCGAATTTCAAAGGAAGCAACTTATTTTATTTATTTATTTTATGTGCGTATGCTCCTTTGATGTAATTAGCTACTCCACTCGGAAACGTTGACTACAAAATAAAAGAAACAAGTTAGTAACTAAAAAACAAAAAACAGAAAATAAGAAAAATAAAAAACTAATCTAACATTTACGAATTAACTAAACTAAGATTATAAAACTAAGAGTAGTAATGCAATCCCCGGCAACGGCGCCAAAAATTGATGTTGTCAATATCAAGATATAAAAGTATTCTTTACTTTTCAATAGATTTGCAGTGTGGAAGTAAAGGTCGAACCCACAGAGATTGATTACTACAACGACTTAATTTTAAAACCTAAGTCTAATTAATTAGGAAAAACGGATTTTGATTTGGATTTAATTAAACTAATAACAATAAAAGTAAATCTAAACTATGGAAGCAATTAAAAGTGTTTTTAAGTAATATTTAAAGGAAACCTAGGATTGCAAATCCACCACTAGCTTCATAATAGGAATATCTATGAATTACTTTAGCTTATTACGTTGGATGAATATGGGGAATTGTAGCTACAAGCCCAATTCCTCCGACAAGAAGATAATCATGGTTCAAGCACCAACATAATCCATCTGCGGATAGCACGAATTATCTCACACTAAACTAGGGTTGTGATCTAATCCGTCTAACCTAGGCATGGACTATTCGGATACTTGATAGCACGAATCACTAAAGCACCATCACATGTAAACAATCTAAACAAGCACAGCAAGAATAGATCGTTGAGCACATCACAGTCAAAATAGATCTAAGACAAGAATAAATTCCGAAAGCAATGATTTAATCAATGTAAGTATGATTTGTTTATAAAAATCCTCTAAACATGTGACTGTCATCCATACATAATAAAACTAAAATAAAAGCATAAATAAAACCCTATTACTCATCTAGGGCTTCATTGAAACCCTAGATCAATGATCTAAGCTGCCATAGGAGTAGAGATCGGCAAGTAGTTGATGGAGGAGGCCATGGAAATCCTTGGTCTTCTTCTTCTTCTCCTTGTTTCTCCCTCTTCAAGGGCTGGAAGTATGGTTGTAGAATGTGTGTATATTAATTGCCAACCCTCTAATTGAAGTAAAATAGGGTTTATATAGATTTACAACATGTTTTGGAAGCCTTTACAACTCGAAACGGACTGAAACGCATGTAATTTACAGTCTGGACGTCGTTTTGCAGTCTCGTTTGCACAGGAGTCTTCAGTATACTGAAATACGCAACTTTGATTTTTGGGCATATCGCGCGAGCGGGTCGCGCGAGCGCGACATTGGGTACCTCGCGCGCGCGGATCGCGCGAGCGAGTTCTTGGGGGTCTCGCGCGAGCGGTTTCTGGATTCTCGCGCGAGCGGATCGCGCGCGCGATTCTTGGATTTCCGCGCCCGCGGGTCGCGCGCGCGAAGTGTCTTTTTCAGCTTCCTTCTTCCTGCCTTTTCACCTTGTTTAGCCTGGTTCAGTTGATTTCTTCCAAAACCTGTCAGAAACTAGAAAACAGAGTAAAAATATACAAAAACAGGATAAAAAGGTACTAACAAATGCTCGTTAAAGCGTATAATTAGGATTAGTTCTCTCCCGATCAGAGGGTAACTAGTTTTCACTACTTCATTCTTTAAAGCACGAAAGTCGTATTAACTCTTGTTTTAAGTTTTCTTGCATAGCTATTAACATGTGCAAATGATTTGGATACAAGAATGATCAACCTATGCATTCATCCTAGAGAAACTAGAAAAATGCGTGAACTTAATTCATAAAAGGATGAGAATAAAATGGTTGTCATTGCTTGATAACAGCTAAATAGGAGTGAATATTCAAAATTATTCTACCAATTTAATTCAAAAACTTACTTAATTGTTTGAAAATTTTGCAAAGTTGTTGAATGTGAAATTTTAATTTAGTTTCTAATGGAAATTGTATGACATACGCAATAGATAGAGTGGTCCAGATTGCTAAGACCTAATATGCACAGGTGATTATCTATCTACATCCCACCCTGTAGACACCCAATTTTGACCACACTGATAGGATTTAGGGTGAACAACGTCTTGGAGGATTCGATGATGAAAAGTACCCCGTGGAAGGTACTGGATTCCACACAATCAGAAGATCGGACTTCGGAAAGTGACTTCAAGCTCAGAAAAGCCCTTTTCCATGGATAAATCCCGGTTTTGTCAAAATCATCTCTCAGAATTCATATTCTCTCAGGGTTATATGAACATTAAGTGTTCTAAACGCAGTATTCTAGGTATCCAGAGATTCAATTTTAAAGAAAAGTTCGAAATCGACGCACATTTGAAAGCAATTTTGGAAAAGACGTCATTTGATTTCAAAAAGACGACGAAAGTTCCGGAGGACTTCCGGACTTCAATTGGACTTCAATTCTCATTATAAAACCTCTGGAAATATTTTTATACTGAAATTCAACCTGACAGCTTTCCAACGGTACGTAAACGGACGATTTCGGACACCAAAAAGCATTTTTACAAAAATCTGGAAAAGCAGTGCGCATGAAATTTGAAACAGAGCTTGTGGGTGACCAGAGGGACCCAAATAGTAAATGGCGGTTTTGGGTATGGGGGTGGCGGGTCCCACCATAACCGCCACTTCCATTTGTGTCCTCCACGGATCTTTTTGAGTTCCAGACCCTTCTAGAAGCTTCCCACTGCGAGGAAATTGCCTGGAAATTGCGTTTAGGCTCCGAAATGGCCATTTTAACCCTCTTTTAAGCTCTAAAAATCCTGTTTTAACCCTGAAACTTAAGAGCTAAGTCTTCAAAACTCTATATAAGATCTCATACATCTCATATGAGAGCACATCTTAACACACTAGACACTTGGAAGAGATACACTTGAATATACTTGGAGATACAAACACACATAGAAGCACATACAAGAGAGATAAGTATACTTTGAATATACTTTCAATTTAGGTGAATTTTAGAGAGAGAAAATTATGAATTGAATTTAGATTAACTTAGGCTAATTAGACCACAATTTGAACATCAATTGCCTCCCTCAACTTCCATGGATGAGTGCTTGAAGAACACTTGAATAACACTTGAAGAAGAAGATCTTCAAATCAATTTTGGTCTTGTAATTGAGAATCCTCCAAGAGGTAAACACTATAGTTCATCTCTAATTCCTACTTTGTATATATAGATCTATAAGATTTGGATCTAACTTAGTTCTATTTCTACTTATTAGAACACTCATCTTCTTCCTCTCATGTTCTTCACACACTCACATAGTTAGATCCAAATCTCTTTGATTTTTATTGATAATTTACAATTAGAGATTGTTTTTCACTTTGATTTTCAATTTTGGTTTCATTCTTCAATTTTAGTTTAGATTCATGCATACATGATTATATATATATACATATATCTATTTTGAATTCCATGATGGTTTGGAAATATGATCTATGAGAAGGATGATTTCTATGTTCATACCTATCTCTTGATTATTCCTATTACCTAGAATTCCTATTGAATTTCATCTCCAACATGATATTTATAAGTCCCTTTGATCCTTGATCTAAAAGTTCTTCATAGAACTTGAGGGCTAAATTGATTGGGAATCATGATAATTAAGTTGATCTATGAGTTTGATCTCTCTAATAAGCTTCAACTATCACTAAAATGTTTTCCTCACACTTTAAAATGAACTAGATAAAAATTCAGCAAAGCAGATTGGTTTTGTCCATTAGATTTGGTCCATCAAAACCCATAGTTTGATGGATTTCAAATTTTCTGGGTAAACTTTGATGAATTAGCTTTCATCCGGTCCGTTTTGAGAGCTTTTAGGATTCATATACTATTTTTAGAAATTGTTGAGAAATCGGTTGACAGATTTGAACATCGTCTCTTTGTGCTTGAATTTCAGAAAATCTATAATAGTTATCGACGTTCCGCTTTTTGGGGATGATTCCTAACTCATATATCTATATGCCGATGTAAAATCGTGAGCATACGATCGAGTTAGGATCGTTTTCTAAGCGTTTAAAGTTGATACAACTATTCTGGAATTTTCTAAGATTAATTACAAATATGATTATGTATACAAAATGGTCACACCTTGATCACTCAACAACAATTGATGAATAAAACTTGGTTTAGAAATCACCTAGGATAAATGGATGAGAGATCAAAAGCTTAAATCAACTTGGTTAACATGATTCATGAACTTCTATTATACTTCTATTATGTTTTGCATTCATTTGTCAAATGATACCAAATTTCCAGAATAACAGAGTCTGTTTAAAACACTTTTTCAGAAACCTTGTGATTACAGAATGTCCATGGGTTTATTTTTATCATATACTACAATGAAATAGCTTTCTTTTGACACCAAATAGAGCTTCATATGATTTTTGTAGATTTAATTATGATTTTTACAAGAACAGTGGACAGTCCTGATCCACTGTTCCCAAAACATTTATTTCTCAAACAATAAAATTGATATTGAGGTCCCACTTTTTGGAGAAGTTCCCTAAGACATGTATCTAACTTTCTGTAAAAGGGTTTTTATCCAGCTCATGTTTAAGACCACTTTTGATAGGATTCATTAGAGGTTGCTGAATCTGGAAATTTGATTGATGACATGTTTTCTTTGTTTATCATGCATATCATTTGTTTGCTTGTATTTTTGCAATGCTTTGGGTATTCTTTGGTGTCTTAGTGCAGAGAATTAAGTGCCTCGGACCCGGACTTCGATTTGTGGTTTGCCTCGTCTACATGTGGCTTAGTGCCCATGTATCATGTACTATCTCTATCCTTTCTCTTAGAATTTTTCTAGGTTTACAACTTTGATTTCAACGACACATTTCCTTTAGGATAAGTCTCCGTTTATATGATTATTTGTTAGAGACATCTTATCTAGGATTGTTGCATGATTGCATTGCACGTTTACATTCTTTTTGCTTTTGCGACTCCGCTTGAGTCAACCAATGTAAGTCTTCTCGTTCCCTTTGCATATCATGACATGTTTACTTTATTTGCATCGGTCCCGGGCGGGACTAGCCACTGTGAGTATACTTCTCCCTTGTATTGCATGAGCATCCGCTTTCTACTTGATTTAGTCTCTTGAAATGATTTTCATTAGATGTTTCTTTTTGCCATGTATATATCTATCTAGTATGTTTGAGGAAACAACATCTATTATGAATTAATAACAAGGATATTTGAATCAAGGCCTACCATTCGGTAGGGCGAGGAGGGGGTGCTTTAGTCCTGCTTGGGCTCCTTCCCCTCTCGTACCAAGACCCCCGAACCTTGTTTCTGGTAATGAAGGGCGAGTAACCTTATTCAATTTTGGGCGAGTCAAACTTGGGTTTCCTAATTCCCGATAAAAATTAGGTGGCGACTCTTTGTCTCTAGGATCGCGTGAGGAAGTCCTAGTTTTCCCTGAAGTGTGCTCCTTGGGATCCGTCCCGGGACACTATCGAGGGAGAGCGCCAGGACCTCCTCCTCCATTCGCGACGGTCCACAATCTGGCGACTCTGCTGGGGATTTGAACATGAAACCGATGGTTTCTTGTTCTTCGAGGGTTTGACTTGAGCCAAAGAATATCCTTGTTATTAATTCAATAATCATGTTGTTTCTGCCTGCATTTGCACTTGCATTGTTCTTTCACCGCGACTGCTTGAAATCATTGCCTTGAAGATAGAGGGCCCTCTTTCCTCTATTTGTCAAGAGTTTTGGTAGCATGTAGTCACCGTTAGCCTTGTACCGCGTGCGGTATATAGAGCTCATGTGTGAACGGCACGCCCTCGGGGAGGCGGTCAACCACACCGTTGAGCTTGCTAATGGACCCTTTATGAGACTAAAACCCGGCCTTTGCATATAGTTTCTATAGAACCCTTCAATTAGGATCTTGATTATCATCTTTGATTAGGACAATGTGATGAATTATTTGCGCTTGCCCGTAAGGGATTATGTGGATGATGAGGACGTGTATGCGAAGGCATCATCAAACCTTGTATGGTGGATTCCTCTAGGGTAGTATGGTCTTTATCCGAACATCCAATCACTATTTGAGGACAATTTTGAAAATTTTTGAAATTATAAGCACTTCTTTGAAAAACTCCAAGTCTTTCGAAAATTCCAAGAATATCCCTTTTGAAAATTTGCTTTGAGATTCACTTTCACAAAATCTTTCCAAAATTCTCCTTAGATTTTAGAGAATTTCAAAATTCCTATTTCCAGAAATCATGATCACACTTTGATGATTCAATTTCAAATTCTCCTAGATTTTAGAGAATTTCAAAAAAAAAATTTACTTTGGTCTTCAAGAAATCATGATGATTCAATTTCAAAATCTTCCTCTCGGATCTTAGAATTTCAAAATTCCCACCTCAATTTTTAAGAATCATGATTTCTCACCACAAGCATTGATGGTTCAAAAATTCTTTTGAAAATTACAAAACTCCCCATCTCTTTCAAAGATTTTCATGAAAAATTTCAATTTTCAAACCTGAACCATCAAGAATTTCAAAACTCAAAATCCTTGGATAATGATTGGATTAGTAGGGTGATTAGCATACTCAAGGAATCCTATGTGCTTATGTGTTGATATGCTAGGTCTAAGCTAGATTAAGGTGCATTGCATTTAGATTAGATTGCATTTCATCTGCATTGCATGCACTACACGAGCATTGCATATACGACTCACGAGTGCGACGCCTCTAATATACTTTTAAAAAAGAAAAGTTTTGTTTTCCTCAGAATTTTGAAAGCTTGAAAAGATTTCTTTGATTTTAAGAAAAATGTTTTTGAAAAAGGAAATGATTTTCCATTTATGATTTCCATCTTAAATCCACCTTCTTATATCATTCTTTGAAAAATTCTTTTGCAATAAAGATACCTGATTATTTGAAAATCCCTAAATAAACCAGATAAGAAAAGATAGGACCGAAAAGTTGTACTCCTTTCTGGGTCAGAGCTCCGAACAGCCGTTTGATCAGATCAGGGTTAGAAGAAGGAACAGCCGAGTCGACTAGGGTTGAAGATATGACATACGAAGCGGATATGGAAGCCAGATTGGCCGCAATGCAAGCTGCCTTGGATCAGAACAGGGAGCAGAATCGAGAACAACTTGCCACTATGATGAGAATGATTGAGCAGCTAACTAATCCACCACCACCACCTCCAGAGCATCATGAAGAAGAAGATTTTGGGGAGACAGTTCAACCAAAGGTTCAGCTAGATCAGGAAATTCAGGACAAGTTGGCCAAGATCGACAAACTAGAGAGTGTGATCAGAAAGAGCAAAGGGGTGGATGAGTATTTGTTCGATGTTGAAGGGTTGTGTGACGCTCCAAAAACCAAACTCCCAGAGAAGTTTAAGATGCCGCATATTGAATTTTTCAATGGAACTGGAAATCCGAAGAGCTATCTGAGGCTTTATGTAGGAACTTTGCAGCCTATGGGCATTGAATCTGACCTCTTCGCTCTATTGTTTCCAAGAGTTTTGAGTGGAGCAGCACTTTCATGGTACTTGACGTTGGAACCAGCCATAACCAGAGATTAGGAGGCATTGGCCAAAGCTTTCGTGGCTCAATATTCATATAACCAGTTGTTTGATGTAACTGCAAGAGATCTAGAAACCACCCGACAAGAGTATAGGGAATCCTTCGCAGGTTTCCTTACTCGTTGGAGAGCTAAAGCTGCTCAAATGACTAGCAGGCCAGCGGAAAAAGATCAGGTCCGAATGATCATCAAGAATCTACAGCTCGAATACTTGGAAAGGCTAGAATTTCAGTCCATTGTGAGTTTCGAACAGCTGTTTGATGTGGGAACTTTGATAGAAGATGCCATTAGAGATGGAAAGATCAAGAAAGAAAACACGAGCAATCGATACAGAAAAACAGAAAGGCCAGTCTATCATCAGTCTGCTGACGTCAACACACTATCTCCTCAGCCTTTTCAGAAAGAGCGTCGAAGTATGGCTAATGCAAGAGGAAGTCAAAATCAGAAACAGTCGAGAGAGAAAAGAGAATTTTCCGACTTGGGGATGCCACTAAGCACCGCACTTGAAAGAATGATAGAAAAAGGGTACTTGCAGAAATTGGAACCTAAACCAGAGCCAAATCCACTTCCACCGGGTTTCAAAACAGAGTTCTTTTGTGACTTTCATCAAGGCCGTGGACATAGCACAGATAGATGCTGGAGACTTCGCCATGAAATTGAAGACTTGATTGAAAAAGGGGTCATCTCCCCTCCTCCCTCTCAGCCAAATGTTTAGAAGAATCCTCTCCCTAATCATAAGGGGAACATGCCAAATGTTAACTTTGTAGAAGAAGGATCTCAGATTTATAACCCAAAGATCTACATCACATCCTCGAATCAACCAGCTATGGATGTTCAACTTCCGGAAGACGCTGCAATTTGCATCTTGAGGAATATGGAAGAGGAAGAATGGGTCGAAGAAGCACTGGCTTTTGAAGAAGAAATAGCCAACGGAAATCTTACAATTGAATGGTGGGATCCCAATGCCATCACCGACGACTCGATCTGGTATGAGGAAGAAAAGCCCATAGAAGCAGTCACCGAGAAACAAAGCACTGAGCCGATAGAAGAATTGCTAAAGCCTGTCGAGAACCTTGAAATCAAAGATGACGATCTTATTGCAATGATGGAAGAAGAAGAAGATTGGTGGTATGATGATGAGGATGATTCCGTTAATAATACCATAATCCCCGATGATTCTGTTTGGAAAATCACTGTTGGCACCGAAAAGTTAGCCAAAGAACTTGAGTCTATCTGGATCACCAATGAAGCAAACCACTTGACCCATTCCGGACGTCATTTCAAGCCTCATGAGTTAGAAAATCGTGGAAAAGAAACATGGAATGAGAAAGAAGTCGTCAAAACAAAAGAGGCTGGTAAAGGAGCCGTGAGCGAAGAAGAAGATGAAATCTTAAAGCAATTGAAGAAAACACAAGCTTGGATCTCAGTATGGGGATTACTTATGACCTCTCACAAACACAGGCAGGCCATGCTCGATACTCTCAATCGTTTGGATGTTTCTGTCAATACTACTCCCGAAGATCTAGTAAACATGATCTCTTCAAAGCCTTGTAAGCCTGTAATCACATTCACAGATGAAGATTTACCGCCGGAAGGGGCACACCACAACAGAGCTCTCTACATCACTGTACATTGCCTGGGGAATAGAGTACCGGTCTGCTTGGTAGATAATGGGTCAGCCTTGAATGTATGTCCTCTCCAAACAGCTCTCAGAATGGGGTTGTCTATTTCAGAACTCTTGCCATCAACACAAACTGTGAGGGCCTATGATAACACCAAAAGGGCCATTGTGGGAATGATTAAGTTGAAAATTGAAGTCGGGCCATTAAACAAAGAAGCTGATTTCCAAGTGATTGATATTCCGGCTAGCTTTAATCTGCTATTGGGACGTCCGTGGTTACATGTGAATGATGCAGTCGCCTCCACTCTCCACCAGAAAGTCAAGTTCATCTGGAAAGAGGATGTGGTAACAATCTTTGGGGATAGCTGGATCAAAGAAGAAGGGACAAGCCATGGTCCTGTGCTAGAAGTCCAAACACCGGAAGAAGAAAATGAATTGGGAGGATTCAACTTTGTGGGAATGATAAATGAAGGAGCTAAGAAAAAGAAATCCGTTTGGGATCGACTCAGCTATGAGAAGAAACTTCCTGATGCATCTGTCTGGGGCGAAGAAATCACTCCGATCAAGAAAAAGAAGCCGTTCATCACCGGACGCGAATATAGAAAGATGTTCGAGAAGGGAAACCCGGTTGCCAAAGATCTACAAGAAGAAGTGGGACAGAATTGGATCCCTGAAGTCATGCCATTGTACTTTGACCAGTATGCCAATCCTAAAGTGGCTCATATGGTGCGGAAGATGAACTATTTTCCTGGAATGGGACTAGGTCGTCGTCAACAAGGAATAACTGAACCACCGAACTTCCACGAACAGAAAGATAAATCTGGGCTTGGGTATCAATTGACTGAAGAAGATAAAAAGAAGATGACAAAAGGAAAAGGGCCGATGGTTGTTTCTGGGCCAAGAATCCTGAATGGATACTTCGTGAAAGAAGGCGATGACTTTCCCTTCTGTGGGTTCCCTGAACCATGGTATGATCCGGCTACCAAGAACATTAAGCCTGGATTTGAGATTTTCTTCAAACATGAGTTCTCCGACTATGAGGATCCGTTCTTGTATACTCCGCCTATCAAGAAAGAAAGGAAGGACTGGGCTGAGCTGATGACAAGTGATGATTTGAACATGCTAATGGATGAAGAGCTGAACATGCTGATGGATGCCGAAGAAGCACTGGGAAATGTGAAAGAAATCAAGCCAATAGAGGGAGCTCTGAACAATTGGGTGATAGAATCGGAAGTCAACAAATCCCCTCCCCCATTTCCCCGGAAGTCTGTAAAGGCCAATATGAGCCATGATGTTGAGTCTGCTTTTGCTTTTGATGTACCCAAAAATGTTAATGAAATGAACGAGGATTTTGCTTACTCTTCTGTGTCTGATGATCTTGATTTTGAAATTTCTGAGGATTTGCAAAGATTAATTGAAAATGAAAATGAATCTGCATGCAAGATTATTGAAGAAACTTTGCTAATAAACTTGGATAATGAAGATAATCCACAAAATGTTCATATTGGCACCACGCTCACTTCATAAGAAAGCAATGAACTAATCAACTTATTAAAAGAATTTAAAGATGTTTTCGCTTGGTCCTACCAAGATATGCCAGGCATCGATCCAGAGATTGTCCAACACCACATCCCTCTCTTTCCAAATTCAAAACCTGTTAAGCAAAAGTTGAGACGCATGAGACCCGAATGGACTTTGAAGATCAAAGAAGAAGTTGAGAAACAATTGAAAGCTGGATTCCTGATGGTAACCCAATATCCGGAATGGATAGCCAATATAGTTCCTGTGCCAAAGAAGGATGGAAGGATCCGTGTATGTGTTGACTTCAGAGATCTAAACAAGGCTAGTCCTAAGGATGATTTTCCGCTTCCACACATAGATGTTCTGGTAGATAGCACCGCGGGGCATGAGTTGTTATCATTCATGGATGGTTTCTCAGGGTACAATCAGATTTTAATGGCACCCGAAGACAGAGAAAAGACTACATTCACAACTCACTGGGGGACGTATTGCTACCGAGTAATGCCATTTGGGTTAAAGAATGCCGGAGCGACCTATCAGAGAGCTGCTACTACTTTGTTACATGACATGATCCATAAAGAGGTAGAAGTTTATGTGGATGATATGATTGTTAAGTCCAAAGAAAGAAGTGGGCATTTAACAGCACTCGCCAAGTTCTTTGAAAGATTAAGGAAATACAGAATGAGATTGAATCCACAGAAGTGTACTTTTGGAGTTACCACCGGAAAGCTGCTGGGATTTCTCATCACACAGAGAGGAATTGAGGTTGACCCCACAAAGATCAAGGCTATTATGGATATGCCGCCTCCGACAAATGAAAAGAAAGTAAGAGGATTTCTGGGAAGAATCCAATTCATCAGCCGCTTCATATCTAAGCTCACTGCTACTTGCGATCCGCTTTTCAGCTTGTTGAGAAAAGGGAAGAAATTCGAATGGGACAATCAATGTCAAGAAGCTTTTGACAAGATCAAGGCTTATTTATCAAACCCACCGGTTCTTTCACCCCCGAAATCAGGGAAGCCTTTGCTGTTGTACTTATCCGTGTCAGAGAATGCTATGGGATGCATGTTAGCCCAAGAAGGAGATGAAGGGCGTACAGAGAAAGCCATTTACTACTTAAGTAAAAGGATGACTGGATACGAATTGAAGTATTCTCCGTTAGAAAAGACATGTTGGGCTTTGGTTTGGGCCACTCGTCGTCTGAGGCATTATATGTTGGCCTTCCCTGTTGTTTTAATCTCCCGAATGGATCCTTTGAAGTACCTATTTGAAAAACCAGCATTGACCGGAAGAATCTCCCGATGGACATTGATGCTATCTGAGTTTGACTTGATACATGCTACGAGTAAATCTGTTAAAGGAAGGGCTGTCGCAGAACATTTAGCAGAACATCCGATAAATCTGGAAAACGAAGGAGAGTTCATGTTCCCTGACGAAGGATTGATGGAATTAAAAGAAGATGTGTGGAAAATGTATTTTGATGGAGCTGCAAACCAGAAAGGATATGGAGTGGGGATCATCCTTGTATCCCCTGAAGGAGCACATACCCCGTTCTCTATTAAGCTGAAGTACACTTCCACCAACAACACTGCTGAGTATGAAGCTTGTATCTTGGGGCTAGAAGCCGCATTGACTTTGGAGGTAAGGAAACTTGATGTATTCGGGGATTCCAATTTGATCATATCCCAAGTTCGAGGGGATTGGAAAGTCAAGGAAGAGAAGTTAAAACCCTATCATGAGTATCTTGATTCTTTACGAACTCGTTTCTTGCATATCACGTTCTTCTACCTGCCTCGAGAAGAAAATCAGCTAGCAGACTCTTTGGCTACTTTAGCGTCAATGATTGAGATTCCTGTGGGGATAAAGCTAACTCCTTTGATGATTGAACAAAGGGAAAAGCCGTCTTATGAGATGATTGGGGAAATAGAAGAAGCAGAAGAACTTCCGTGGTACACCGACGTGTGGAACTTCATTGAAAATGGGGAATATCCGGAAAGCGCCTCCGAGAAAGACAAGAGAGCCATAAGAAGATTCTCGGCTCAGTTCATGATTTGTGGTGGAAGTCTATTGAAGAGATCTTACAATGGATTCAACTTGCCATGTCTATATGGAAACAGTGCGAGAAAGATGATGGAGCAAATTCACGAAGGGGTGTGTGGTCCTCATATGAGTGGACACATGTTAGCTAAGAAGATCATCCGACAAGGATATTATTGGACTACTATGGACAAGGACTGCTATGAATATGTCAGAAAATGTCACAAATGTCAGATCCATGCCAATATGAAGCATGTGCCGCCGTCACTGCTATACAACATGACTACCCCTTGGCCATTCTCAGTTTGGGGAATAGATGTTATTGGAGAAGTAACCCCGAAGGCGTCTAATGGGCATCAATACATCCTGGTAGCAATTGATTATTTCACAAAATGGGTGGAAGCAGAGTCTTATGCGACATTGAAGGCTAAAGATGTGGCCAGATTTATCAGAGGAAATATAATCTGCCGATACGGGGTCCCTCATGAGTTGATATCCGATCATGGCAGTCACTTCCAGAAAGAGGTTTTGGATCTACTAGAAGAATACAAGATCATGCACCACATGTCAGCGCCGTATAGGCCACAAACAAATGGGGCAGTTGAAGCAGCTAATAAGAATTTGAAGACGATCCTAAGAAAGATGACTGATACATACCGAGATTGGCATGAGAAGTTACCGTATGCACTGTGGGGATACAGAACATCTATCCGAACATCTACAGGAGCCACTCCTTATTCATTGGCTTACGGAATGGAAGCAGTACTCCCAGTTGAAATAGAACTGCCATCTTTGAGAGTTGTGGCAGAATCCGAGATTCCAGAATTTGATTGGCTAAGAGATAGATATGAGGAGCTAATGTTACTTGATGAGAAAAGGTTGGCCGGAATTGATCATGTGCATGTGTATCAGAGAAGAATAGCTCGAGCATTCAACAAGAAGGTCCGTCCAAGAAAACTTGAGGAAGGCGACCTTGTGCTTAAAGCCTTAAAAGCACCCGTTTTCGATCCTAGAGGGAAATTCAAGCCAAATTGGATTGGCCCATACGTCATCAAGAAGCTTCTCTCTGGAGGAGCGGCATACCTGATGGATCTAGATGGAGTTGAGTTCAATCAGCCAATCAACATTGACCGTCTCAAGAGATACTATGCTTAAAAGCCTTTTCTTTCAAAACCTGTTCTTTCAAAACCTCCAGCATTCGAGGAACTACACTTGACCTGATTCCCACTTGGGGATACGTAGGCAACCTACTCGGTTCGGTCACTGCTCGTGAAACACTCAGCCACATCTCAAATACCTTCTTTCAAGACTTAGCCGAACTACTTTGGATCTGATTCCCACTTGGGGATAAGTAGGCGAGCTTTCCTGGCTCTCGATCCCTGAACCTTGCAAACTAGGGGCAAACTTTCAAGTTTGCCCAAAGCCTCAAGATATCACTGCCACACTAGGGGCAAACTGCGTTTGCCCAAACTTCCATTTATCTCTATCAACTAGGGGCAAACTGTCGTTTGCCCATACCTCGCTACCTGTCCTCTCTGGATCACTTGGCTATCAGAATTAAAGCACCTAAGTGAAAAATCTGGTAATTCTTGATATTAAGTTGAAAAGTTTTTTAGCAATCTAAAGATGTGAATCTAATGTCAAGACTGAAACATTATGTGGAAAATTTTCAAAAGCTTCAAGATTACATGCAAAGCCAACACAATATCCTGCTACAAGATAAAATCTCATTTTCAAAACATGCAAATCCTTAGAAAATTCAAATATCCAAGTCAAAAGACATTGTCGAGAAAGAGGAATCGTCAGAAATTTCCTTTCCCTGTAAAATCGAGTCCTGTGTGTCAGTGTGCAAAGTGTCAATCAAATCAGTCTCGTGACAAGGGATGCAAAGCGAAACAGAAGGATAGCATAAAGCAGCATCAAGCAAAGTCAAGAGTACAAGCCCATCAAGTCTCAGACGGAATACATCAACATCAGTCTCAGCACAGAAAGCAAGAAAAACAGAAAGATAGTCATGGGTGCATATGATCATCATCAGCGACGACGAGTAGCCCGTGGGTACCGAGCAGGCATATCTGAGGCCGTAGAGCTATCATCATCTTCAATTTGGCGCCTTCGCCTAGACCCACCAGCCCCACCAGAAGGGCCTGCATTCATCCGCTCCAACTGTGATTGAAGCTGCCTAACTTGAGCCACCTGTGGAAGAAAAGAATCAGTATAGGGGTTTGAAAAAGCAATGAGATAAGAAGAAAAGGTCAAGAAATTTACCAGGGCCGCATCACGGTCTATGTAAGTCTGGCACATGCCATCCCACTGCAAAGAGAAGGAAGATATGGTCAGAAAGATCAGAAGAATCAGAGGTAATGAGTTCAGAAATTACTTACATGTCCCTCACGAGCAAGGCTCCAAGCCCTCAGATTCTGTGCATAAGCTCGCTCTTCATTGAAAACGGCTCGGGGAACGGACTCATGTTGTTCTGAAACTAGCTGAGGCTCTACAAGATCACGGGGGATCTCTACAGAAGATATAACTCCGCGCAGCATGGTCGAGGCTCGCCAATCACAAGGAGGAATGAGAGGTAGAGGTCGACCAGGGCCATCCACAAAAGAACTCCCCTGCAAATGATGATGAGAAATAAGATAAAGCAAGCATTCGATCAGAAATGAAGAAGTCGTGGAATACCTGCGGGTCATCCGAGAGCGGGAAATTAGGCATCAGATGAGTAACCCTGAAGACGTCATAGTTCTCCTCAAACAGAGTAAAAGAGGCTGAAAGAATTCCGTTCAAAGCATTAATAAGATCTTCATCTTCCAAATTCTGCGCCGACCTCATACAAGAAGGCGGATCCTGTGGCACTAAGAGACGATCCTCCAAATCAGTCTGAGGAGCTACTCTCTCTCCAAGATACCACTCAAGAACAGAGGGACCCTCAAGAAGAATCCTCTCTCCAGTCATCTGTCTAGCTAAGCCAATCTCAGTCACATCTCCATTTGTCACCCAAGGATGCCAGTTAACTTGGGTGAATCTGAGACGGGTAAGAAAATCCCGGCAAGAAATAACATTATGAGCATCATTCTTGGTACCTACGGCTTGGCGACGCCACTTCAGAGCCCGTGGAAAAATATGAATCTCTTCCTCCCGGAATGATGGAGCCGTCATGGAGAAATACTCAAAGGCCCACACCTACAAGAGAAAATAAAGCAGTGGTCAAAACAGCAGAACATCAAATGATAAAAACTGGAAATGAAAATATTTTCAGTACCTCCCAAGCTCTCCAGAATCCGCCGAATCCAGGGGATTTGCCTCGAGAATGCTCCCCCATATGACTATACAGAATGGCTAAACCAGCAGAGCCCCAATCAAAATCTGCAATCTCCTCAAGATTTCGAAGACTATCAAGCATATTCAATGTAATCCGCTCAGCTCGAGTAGAAAGAAGAGAGCAACCAAGCAAATACAAGATGAAAGCACGGGTAAGCTGCATATCGGTAAATTGAGCCGCTCTTTCAGAAGGCCTGAAGTTGTTGATGAACCATGTGATGCCTACGCTCGATCCGTGAAGATCTCTCTGGGATGGGATGATGCCTAGGAGACGCTCAATGATAGTAGGATGTCTATGGATGTTCTTTGCAAAGGCAAGACGATGCCCGCCAAATGAGATGCCGGTTATCATTGCAAAATCAAGAGGGGTCATGGTTATCTCCCCAAAAGGCATGTGAAAAGTATTTGTGGAATCCCACCACCTTTCAGCAAGAGCTTGAATCATGGCCAAATCATTAGTCGATCTCTCCAATAAGGTTACAAACGACCCAAAGCCCGCTTGCTTGATATTGGCTACTACTTGGGGACGCGACTCCGACAATTCATTAAACCATTCAAGGCATTTTCCATGGCTACCATGACCTCTAAGATGACCAACCACAT
Organism: Hydrangea macrophylla; assembly: GCA_033977485.1. NCBI lineage: Eukaryota > Viridiplantae > Streptophyta > Magnoliopsida > Cornales > Hydrangeaceae > Hydrangea > Hydrangea macrophylla. The sequence continues at coordinate 3,020,471 of CM066992.1, forward strand.
TCTAAAAAGAAAAAGGATGATTTCTAAGGAATCGCAAGAATAAAGAGACACGTATGAAGATGTGAAACAAAGGAGTAATTAAAGAATGGGTTACCTCTTGACGAAAGGCCCTCCTAGAGATATGATTTAGTGGATTTTTCATGGTTGCATACTCCATGGTTTGAGTTGATGAAGCTCCACTAGCTTGAAATTGGCTTCTACGTGTTCTAGAACTTTCACCTTGTCCATGGGAACTCATGTTTGTTGATGCTTGAAGCTTGAAGATAAGAGGTTGAAGATGATGAATAGTAAAAACCTTGGTACTTGAATCCCCTAGAATAGGGAGGAGTTGATGAAATCAACAAAGTTTTTGGAGGTTTTAATGCAAGAAATCACTCAAAACATCAAGAAATTGCAAGATTTGAGCACCTTAGAAGGAAGAGGTGATGCATTGAAGAAGAAATGAATGAAGAACAAAGAAGAAAATGGGTTTAAAACCCCAAAGTTGCGGCTGGCGGTTCCCAAGGGGGTGTGGGGAACCGCCATTTACTATTCACTTCCTGCCATTTCCCCATTTTGCTCTATATTCGCGTTTTGACCCCCGGAACTCTTGATTTGATCCCGGATTGGTCCATTTTTGATATATAAGCCTTGAGAGTGCTTAAAACTTGTTGGAATTGGTCTAGAGGACCTCTGGAGATTTGAATCTTGGTAAAAATCCATTCAAGAATTGAAAAAAAAAAAAGTCCCCCAGATGAGAAGAATCAAAGGCACCACAGCCTGAAAGTGGCCGAGAAACGGCAAACTCCCGTCGTTTTGGGATTGATTATGAGTTGTCTTAGAAAATGGACATTTGAGTCTACTGTCGCTTGAGAATTACATCCAGAAAGGACTTTCAGAAGATGGGTCAGAATGCGAGATGTTCAGAAAGGGTTAGAGTAAGCCTGACGTGTTGCAAGAATGATTGCGTTGGTCGAAGCACCAATATGAGTCTCAGAAAAGAATCAGCAGGGCCTCCAGAATATGTGCTCGCGTCCCAGAAACCTCAGATATCTCCTCAAGCAGAGAATTTCCAGATATTGTCAAGGTATAACAGAATTCGTGCATCTCTCAGAATCATAGGATCTCCCCAGTAGAGAACTTTCAGAATTAAGTTTCTCGCAAGCATCATGTATCCACGGGTTGCCTCCAGATAAAGGGTATCTCTCAGAATTTGAGCATCAAAATCGCCTCCAGAATACAAGGTTTATGCCAAGCATCATGTATCCAGGGTTGCCTCCAGAATGTAGGGTTTCTCTCAGAATCGTGGGTTGCCTCCAGAATGTAGGGTTTCTCTCAGAATCAGAATCGTGGGTCGCCTCCAGAATACAAGGTTTATGCCAAGAATCGTGTATCCGTGGGTTGCTCTCAGAATGTGGGGTTTCTCTCAGAATCGTGGGTTGCCTCCAGAATGTAGGGTTTCTCTCAGAATCAGAATCGTGTATCCAGGGTTGCCTCCAGAATGTAGGGTTTCTCTCAGAATCATGTATTTCTCAGCATCGCATATCAGGGTTGCCTCCAGAATGTAGGGTTTCTCTCAAAATCAGAATCGTGTATCCGTGGGTTGCTCTCAGAAGAAGGGTCATCTCTCAGAATTTGTGTATCTCTCAGAATCCGTGCATCAGAACAGAAGATTTGTCCTCAGAAGAAGGGCCTGTTTCAGAAGAACAGAGGATTTGTCTCCGGCAGAGAGACCTGTTTCAGAAGATTTGTTTCTAGACCTGCCACAGAAGATTTGTCCTCGGAAAAAGGGCCTGTTTCAGAAGAACAGAAGATTTGTCTCCGGCAGAGAGACCTGTTTCAGAAGACTTGTTTCCAGACCTGTTACAGAAGATTTGTCTAGAAGAAAGACCTGTTTCAGAAGAGCAGAAGATTTGTCTCCGGTAGATAGACCTGTTTCAGAAGATTTGTCCCCAGCAAAAGGACTCTACATCAGCAATCGTCCCCAGCAAAAGGACTCTACATCAGCAATCGTCCCCAGCAGAAGGACTCTACATCAGCAATCGTCCCCAGCAAAAGGACTCTACATCAGCAATCGTCCACAGAAGAAGGACCCGTTTCAGCAATCGTCCCCAGCAGAAGGACTCTACATCAGCAATCGTCCCCAGCAGAAGGACTCTACACCAGCAATCGTCCCTAGCAAAAGGACTCTACATCAGCAATCGTCCCCAGCAGAAGGACTCTACATCAACAATCGAAGGACCTATTTCAGCAATCGTCCCCAGCAGAAGGACTCTACATCAACAATCGTCCCCAGCAGAAGGACTCTACATCAGTAATCGTCCCCAGCAGAAGGACTCTACACCAGCAATCGTCCAGTTGTTTGACATGACTCAGAATCCATCCAAGATACTTCGCTATTTCAAGAGTCGTCCAGGATACAGATGACGCCTACGAGCCTTAAGATCAGAAGAATAACTTTGACAAAAACCTCGAGAATCATCCAAGATACCTTTAGCATATTCGACTGTGAGAGAGAGTCGTTGCATCCTTTGCATTAGATTTTGCATCTAGGGAACCCTTGAGGATGATTCCTCCAGCACTTTCACATTTCATGTTTTCATATTGCACCAGCATCCTAGGATAGGAGCATTTCATCCGCATTGTTGTTGTTTGTTTTCCGTTTTCCCGCGCGCTTGAACTACGCCCTGGTCTGATTCCTGGAAAGGATACGTAGGCAGCTCCAGTGGAGCACGACCAGCATCAGCTTCAACTTAGCCGCCTCTACCCAGCATTGCATTGCATTCTTGCATTCGTAATTTCTTGATTTTCTCTGATTTTGAATTTCTTGATTTTGCGAATTTTTTGTTTTTCCTAAAACCTCTCAGTATGGTTATTTGGGTGCCTTCAAGGCTTTGGCACTCACTTGCAGTTCACGTTGTTCACAACAAGCTCTGCCAAAGAGGGGCAAACTGTAGACACCCAATTTTGACCACACTGATAGGATTTAGGGTGAACAACGTCTTGGAGGATTCGATGATGAAAAGTACCCCGTGGAAGGTACTGGATTCCACACAATCAGAAGATCGGACTTCGGAAAGTGACTTCAAGCTCAGAAAAGCCCTTTTCCATGGATAAATCCCGGTTTTGTCAAAATCATCTCTCAGAATTCATATTCTCTCAGGGTTATATGAACATTAAGTGTTCTAAACGCAGTATTCTAGGTATCCAGAGATTCAATTTTAAAGAAAAGTTCGAAATCGACGCACATTTGAAAGCAATTTTGGAAAAGACGTCATTTGATTTCAAAAAGACGACGAAAGTTCCGGAGGACTTCCGGACTTCAATTGGACTTCAATTCTCATTATAAAACCTCTGGAAATATTTTTATACTGAAATTCAACCTGACAGCTTTCCAACGGTACGTAAACGGACGATTTCGGACACCAAAAAGCATTTTTACAAAAATCTGGAAAAGCAGTGCGCATGAAATTTGAAACAGAGCTTGTGGGTGACCAGAGGGACCCAAATAGTAAATGGCGGTTTTGGGTATGGGGGTGGCGGGTCCCACCATAACCGCCACTTCCATTTGTGTCCTCCACGGATCTTTTTGAGTTCCAGACCCTTCTAGAAGCTTCCCACTGCGAGGAAATTGCCTGGAAATTGCGTTTAGGCTCCGAAATGGCCATTTTAACCCTCTTTTAAGCTCTAAAAATCCTGTTTTAACCCTGAAACTTAAGAGCTAAGTCTTCAAAACTCTATATAAGATCTCATACATCTCATATGAGAGCACATCTTAACACACTAGACACTTGGAAGAGATACACTTGAATATACTTGGAGATACAAACACACATAGAAGCACATACAAGAGAGATAAGTATACTTTGAATATACTTTCAATTTAGGTGAATTTTAGAGAGAGAAAATTATGAATTGAATTTAGATTAACTTAGGCTAATTAGACCACAATTTGAACATCAATTGCCTCCCTCAACTTCCATGGATGAGTGCTTGAAGAACACTTGAATAATACTTGAAGAAGAAGATCTTCAAATAAATTTTGGTCTTGTAATTGAGAATCCTCCAAGAGGTAAACACTATAGTTCATCTCTAATTCCTACTTTGTATATATAGATCTATAAGATTTGGATCTAACTTAGTTCTATTTCTACTTATTAGAACACTCATCTTCTTCCTCTCATGTTCTTCACACACTCACATAGTTAGATCCAAATCTCTTTGATTTTTATTGATAATTTACAATTAGAGATTGTTTTTCACTTTGATTTTCAATTTTGGTTTCATTCTTCAATTTTAGTTTAGATTCATGCATACATGATTATATATATATACATATATCTATTTTGAATTCCATGATGGTTTGGAAATATGATCTATGAGAAGGATGATTTCTATGTTCATACCTATCTCTTTATTATTCCTATTACCTAGAATTCCTATTGAATTTCATCTCCAACATGATATTTATAAGTCCCTTTGATCCTTGATCTAAAAGTTCTTCATAGAACTTGAGGGCTAAATTGATTGGGAATCATGATAATTAAGTTGATCTATGAGTTTGATCTCTCTAATAAGCTTCAACTATCACTAAAATGTTTTCCTCACACTTTAAAATGAACTAGATAAAAATTCAGCAAAGCAGATTGGTTTTGTCCATTAGATTTGGTCCATCAAAACCCATAGTTTGATGGATTTCAAATTTTCTGGGTAAACTTTGATGAATTAGCTTTCATCCGGTCCGTTTTGAGAGCTTTTAGGATTCATATACTATTTTTAGAAATTGTTGAGAAATCGGTTGACAGATTTGAACATCGTCTCTTTGTGCTTGAATTTCAGAAAATCTATAATAGTTATCGACGTTCCGCTTTTTGGGGATGATTCCTAACTCATATATCTATATGCCGATGTAAAATCGTGAGCATACGATCGAGTTAGGATCGTTTTCTAAGCGTTTAAAGTTGATACAACTATTCTGGAATTTTCTAAGATTAATTACAAATATGATTATGTATACAAAATGGTCACACCTTGATCACTCAACAACAATTGATGAATAAAACTTGGTTTAGAAATCACCTAGGATAAATGGATGAGAGATCAAAAGCTTAAATCAACTTGGTTAACATGATTCATGAACTTCTATTATACTTCTATTATGTTTTGCATTCATTTGTCAAATGATACCAAATTTCCAGAATAACAGAGTCTGTTTAAAACACTTTTTCAGAAACCTTGTGATTACAGAATGTCCATGGGTTTATTTTTATCATATACTACAATGAAATAGCTTTCTTTTGACACCAAATAGAGCTTCATATGATTTTTGTAGATTTAATTATGATTTTTACAAGAACAGTGGACAGTCCTGATCCACTGTTCCCAAAACATTTATTTCTCAAACAATAAAATTGATATTGAGGTCCCACTTTTTGGAGAAGTTCCCTAAGACATGTATCTAACTTTCTGTAAAAGGGTTTTTATCCAGCTCATGTTTAAGACCACTTTTGATAGGATTCATTAGAGGTTGCTGAATCTGGAAATTTGATTGATGACATGTTTTCTTTGTTTATCATGCATATCATTTGTTTGCTTGTATTTTTGCAATGCTTTGGGTATTCTTTGGTGTCTTAGTGCAGAGAATTAAGTGCCTCGGACCCGGACTTCGATTTGTGGTTTGCCTCGTCTACATGTGGCTTAGTGCCCATGTATCATGTACTATCTCTATCCTTTCTCTTAGAATTTTTCTAGGTTTACAACTTTGATTTCAACGACACATTTCCTTTAGGATAAGTCTCCGTTTATATGATTATTTGTTAGAGACATCTTATCTAGGATTGTTGCATGATTGCATTGCACGTTTACATTCTTTTTGCTTTCGCGACTCCGCTTGAGTCAACCAATGTAAGTCTTCTCGTTCCCTTTGCATATCATGACATGTTTACTTTATTTGCATCGGTCCCGGGCGGGACTAGCCACTGTGAGTATACTTCTCCCTTGTATTGCATGAGCATCCGCTTTCTACTTGATTTAGTCTCTTGAAATGATTTTCATTAGATGTTTCTTTTTGCCATGTATATATCTATCTAGTATGTTTGAGGAAACAACATCTATTATGAATTAATAACAAGGATATTTGAATCAAGGCCTACCATTCGGTAGGGCGAGGAGGGGGTGCTTTAGTCCTGCTTGGGCTCCTTCCCCTCTCGTACCAAGACCCCCGAACCTTGTTTCTGGTAATGAAGGGCGAGTAACCTTATTCAATTTTGGGCGAGTCAAACTTGGGTTTCCTAATTCCCGATAAAAATTAGGTGGCGACTCTTTGTCTCTAGGATCGCGTGAGGAAGTCCTAGTTTTCCCTGAAGTGTGCTCCTTGGGATCCGTCCCGGGACACTATCGAGGGAGAGCGCCAGGACCTCCTCCTCCATTCGCGACGGTCCACACACCCCGAACTGAAAATTGCAATGTCCTCAGCAGGCGATTTTCATAAATAAATAGAGAGATATCACCTGATATATAGCATCATAAGAATTGCAAGTGTAACAACCTGTATAGAAAGCATACAAACTCCAAGCAGCAGAGATCAAAAGAATATGAAATATAGAGCATGGGATCCATACTTAAAATAGAACTAATCACTAGAAATATAATAAAGTGAAAGAACAGAACAATGATAATATGCGCCATACAAACTAAAAGACAAAATATACAAACCATACAACAAAACAAAATATCCCAACAGTATCCAAAAATATCCAACAACCAACCAACACATCCAAATCCAACCATAATGTCCAAAATATCTAAACAACCCAATAACCAAAAACAACCAACATCAGCGATCCAGCAGAAACAAGACATCATCAGCTACGTCCGATAATATCTCAATAAAAACATCGGGAGCATCCCCACCGCCACCCTCAGCGACAGTCGGTGCCACCGGGTCACTCATGATCGTGGCAGCTGGAATAGATAAGGGTGTGTCAGCTACGACAGGAGGAGGTGGAAGTGGTATCACCGTAGCAGGCGGTGTCGCCGATGATGATGAAGCTGTAGGATCAATTTGGGAAGGTGGAGCGGAAAATGATGGACCGGTGGTGGGTGGTGGAACTACAGGATCTGAGGTGGTAGGTGGTGGAATAGCAGAAGAGGTAGGTGGATCGTTGGGGAGTGGTGCAGAAGCTGCATGAACTGCCTGGTCGACTCCGATCTGTATCAAGATCGCCTCCAGCAGAGTCGTCATCTGATCAACCTTGCCCTCAAGTCTAATCCGGGCCTCTCTCCCCTCCAAAAGTAACTCATGAATAGTCGGGAGAGGCGCAGAAGAAGACTCTCCCTGGGCACGAGCCTGAGATCTCTGTCTCAGCTCAAATCTCTCAACCTCCTCAATAGGATCCATCTCCTCCTCAGAATCATGCTCCTCAGCCTCTGTGGGCGTCCCAGAAGCAACACCCTCCATATCAGTGCCTCCTCCTCTCCTCCTCTTCTCGCCAACCTTCGCCTTGCCTTTACCCTGCCTCTTTTTTTTTTGCGCATCAGACCGACGGGAAGCAGTCTCGCCAAAATGGCTGCAAGACTGGGCAGTCACATCACCCGCCAATGGAATGATACCTGCATGCTCAATCACCCTATGAATAGCCCAAGCACCTTCAGGTGCTTCTTAGCCTGAATGTATCGAGTAGGGTGCCTCATGAAATCAATGTAAAGGCAAGGCAAACAGACCGGCTGTCGTGTCCCGATCGCATATAACACACGGGCGTACCATGCTGCAATCTTTTCCCAATAAGATGTCACTAAGAGGCAATTACTGAGGGCGAGGTGCAGCATATGAAAATTATCTGTGAGGTAGAAGTCAGGAATAAGGGCCTAGCCATCCCAACCCAGAAGAGCACCCCTAGTGATCTCTCTAATAATAATAGTCGGGGAGAGCAGCGGTGTGTCAGCACGGTGTGGACAAACACACTCAGGTACCTCGGGTACCCCTAGAGCTGCAAAGACAGTGGCCGGACTAAAAATGATCTCCCGACCACGGAAGAATGAGCGGAGTATGAACGGAGCAACTGGATCCCTGATCATCGTCGCACATACCTCCCGGATCCAGGACAGATTAACGTGCTTAGGCTGGGAGAGGAGCGTGTACCACTGTGGCATAGCACGTATCCGAGCAAGATACCAAGGAGTAGCCAGCCATACTGTCTCGAGGGGTCGCTCGAGCATGTCCTTACGCGACTGGAAGTATCTAGTGAACCATACCCGATCTTCTTTGTTTCTGAACCCATGATCGGGTATAGGGTCAGGTATGGTTAGGTCAAATGGCTTGAGCTTGTGATACCCGGTGATAGGGTTCATTGTTTAGCCCTGAAACAAAAGAAACAAACAAAGAAACATTAAAACAGGGAAACCAGAAAGGAAAATGAAACTCTCACACTTCTATCGATCGAAGCATGTTCAATCGATTGAGAAAATCGCAAGTTTGATCGCTCGAGACTTGTTCGATCGATTGAAGGATGCTGGGTTTGATCGCTCGAACCCGATTCAATGGCTCGAACACCCAGTTCGATCGATCGAACACAGCGAAGTGGCAGTCTTGAGCATTGAGAATGGAAAAGGGCCCGTAAACATAAAATACAACAAGACAACTACGACAAAGAGTAAAATAACCAATGGGGGGCACCCCCATTCAAATTTGAAATGGAAAGAACAACGAGGGGGTTCTCGGGGCCTAACCTCAAGAGACGCGCCGAGTAGAGGACGACAGTGGTGCCAATGATGATCAGGGGGACCAGGTACTCCTCAATTGATGTGGTTGTAAGCGGGGGAGTCCAAAAGTCGCGTGAATCTCCTTCTGTCTTCGAGCGATCGAGACTTAGGGATATGAAGAGAGACTGATGAAGATTTTGAAAGATGCCTCGTTTAAAAACAGGTTTCGATCGCTCGAGATGGTTTGATCGATCGAACCTTCGATCGATTAACCCTGCTGAAGCGCTTGAGGTTCTGGTATGTTCGATCGATCGAGATATTTTTGATCGATCGAACGTGAAAATTCTACAGGATCATAGAATTAAGAAATTATACACCCCCAACTAACCAACCTTGGTCTGGCCATACAGAATAGTGATAAAATAGTTCATTGACAAGAAATGTAAGCCAAAAACAACATCCTCATAGTAGAAAATTGCAAATTTATATAAATAAATCTTTATAATAGCATCCACTTGCAATATTATTGCCCCCAACATGGTCTTTAAAACCTTATTGAAAAAGAAAAACTAAAATAAAGCTGAAATAAACAAAACTTTGTCTAAGAATACACTCCAATTGATGAAAAAATATGAAATGACAAAAAAAACAATTGAAGTGAAACACCATTCGTCAAGCAGGAAGATTTTGTCTTCCACAACGTCCTTCTCTGCCAGAACTTCAAATGTAGAGTCTAAACTTGATGATTCCCTTTCCCAAAACAAGCGAAAAGCGGCAAGGACACCATCGAGCAAGTCCGAACTCTCTAAGGAATTCATTCCACCGACAATAGGGGATCCGGATGGAGACAAGGATAACGGAGTGTAATTGCGCATCGGATGTTCCACTTGCGGCAAAGTACCCGGGGACCTTATGTATGGTCCGGATCCATGAAAGAGTTGATGTGGAAGGTACAACGGTGGAAATGGTGGATTAATAGTGATATTCCTGACAAAGGGAAACAAAAAAAAAAGGAAACGTAGAAAATAAATTAACTAGAGCAAAAGAAAGAACAAACAGGAAGAAATAAACAAAGCAAAACGAAAAGAAAAAGAAAGGAATGTGACCAAGAGTTAACCTCACTATTGGCCGGATATCCCCAGGTACACTAGCAGGTAGAGGGCGTTGAAACCGGAATAACAAATAACTCAAATACACATAAATGTATGGAACCACTTGGATGACCAGGAAGTCGTCAACATATGTGAATACAGCATTATGGCATTCTGGCACCACATCCTGTAAGTCCTCTTCTTCCCATGGCTCCCACATTGAGTCATTTTCCCACTGTTCCATCAGAGCGTCATCGACTTCCCACACAACATATCCTTCTGGTTCTCCCTCCTCTTCAGGGAGTTCCATGTGCTCAAATGGGTTGATCTGGAGGAGAGCAGGATCGTATGGGATGTATCCGTGGGTTAAGTAAACAACATCTTTGGCTCCTGGCCCTTGGTAAGGAGATAAGAAGAATGCAATTTCATCAGCAGTCCACGGTGGGTTCTGATATTCTGAATCAGCCCATGACCCAATCGAGTGAACATCGTCATCTCTCATATTGGATAGCCTGCAGGAGATAGAAATGGAATAGCAGATTACGATCAAGATCACACTAAAAAAGAAATGGATAAACAAAAAAAACAAAACAAAATGAGAAACAGTAAAAGAAAAAGTACAACAACATGGTTAAAACGCACTTGAGCGTTCTAGGTTGAGGCACAGTCGGACTCATCCAGTTGGATATGCTCGACCTCTGGTTGGAAATCTTCTAAGAACGATTTTACCCTTTGGCCATTGACTTTGAAACTTCCGTCGTTCTTAAGATTAAATAACTCAACGGCCCCATTTGGAAAGACAGATTTGACTGTGAAGGGTCCTGTCCACCGAGATCAGAATTTGCCTGGGAAGAGATGAAGGCGCGAATCATATAGTAAAACTTTCTGCCCCGGCTCAAAAGATTTTCGAAAAATTGTTCTATCATGGCGAGCCTTCAACCTTTCCTTGTGAAGTTTGGCATTGTCATATGCATCTCGACGAATTTCTTCTAGTTCTGCCAACTGGAGTTTCCGGAGATGACCTCCTTCTTTAATGTCAAAATTTAATGAGCGTGTCGCCCAATATGCTTTGTGCTTAATTTCAACGGGGAGGTGACATGCCTTACCATACACTAGACTATATGGGGACATTCCCAGATTTGTCTTATAGGAAGTACAGTACGCCCAAAGAGCATCAGTCAGTTTATAAGCCCAGTCTTTTCTATTGAAACTAACCGTCTTTTCTAAAATGTGCTTAATTTCACGGTTAGCCAATTCTGCCTGCCCATTTGTTTGTGGGTGGTAGGCTAGAGCGATCTTGTGATTCACCCCGTATTTCTTGAGTAGTGATTCCAAAGGCCTATTGAAAAAGTGTTTGCCTTGGTCACTTATTAGGGCTTTTGGGGTTCCGAAACGCGATAAGATATTTTCCTTAAGATAGGACATTACCGTTTTATGGTCATTGTGTCTCGTCGGTATCGCTTCTACCCATTTTGATATATATTCCACAGCAAGGAATATATTCACAGTTATTAGATTTAGGAAACGGGCCCATGAAGTCTATGCCCCAACAATCGAATATTTCAATTGTGATGATGGGAGTTAAGGGCATCGAATTCCTTTTCGAAAGTGTACCAAGCTTTTGACATCGTTGGCACAATTTACAAAAAGCATAGGCATCTTTGAACACGATGGGCAAATAGAAGCCACTGTGCAATACTTTGTGTGTGATCTTTTGGGAGGAAAAATAGCCACCGCAGGCTTCAGAATGACAAGAGGCCAAAATTACAGTTATGTCCTCGTTCAAAATGCAATGCCTGATGACCTGATCAGCACAATACTTAAATAAGTAAGGGTCATCAAAAAAGAAATGACGTGCGAACGAAAGGAACCTTTTCTTGTCCTGATTTGACCAATGGCTCGGGGTCTCTCCTGTAACAAGGTAATTTATTATATCTGCGTACCAAGGCAAATTGGAGACAGCCATTAGTTGATCGTCTGGGAATTCATCTTTTATAGGTACAGGCTCAGTGTTGTCCGTGAATGTCAACCAAGATAAATGATCGGCGACCACATTCTCTACTCCCTTTTTATCCTTGATAGCGATATCAAATTCCTGGAGTAGGAGTATCCAGCAGATAAGCCTCTGTTTCGCGTCTTTCTTAGATAGCAGGTACTTGAGGGCCGAGTGGTCTGTAAAATAGACTATTGGGGACCTATTAGATAAGACCTGAATTTGTCCAGCGCGAATAATATTGCTAGTAGCTCTTTCTCGGTAGTCATATAATTCATTTGAGTTTCGGTAAGTGTTCGGCTGGCATAGTAGATTACATAAGGCTTGTTGTCCTTCCTCTGTCCTAGAACTGCGCCAATGGCATAGTCGCTAGCATCACACATTAACTCAAACGGCAAACTCTAATCGGGTGCCTGTATTATCGGTGCGGAGGTAAGGTGTTCTTTTAGTGCATCAAAAGATATTTGACAGTTTTCCGACCATTCGAAAGGTGCGTCTTTGACTAGGAGTTGGCACAGTGGTCCGGAGATTGCACTAAAATTTTGGATAAAGCGTCGATAGAATCCAGCATGTCCCAGAAAAGATCGGATGACTCGGACTGTACGAGGGACAGGCAGATTTGAAATTATATCGATTTTTGCTTTATCGACTTGGATACCCTTATCAGAGATAATGTGGCCGAGGACAATTCCCTTGGTCACCATGAAGTGACACTTTTTCTAGTTTAGTACTAAGTGTTTGTCCTTGTATCTTGCTAACACATTCTCAAGGTTTTCCAGACAGTTATTAAAACTATGGCCAAACACTGAGAAGTCGTCCATAAAGACCTCGAGTGTCTGTTCAACCATATCACTGAATATGCTTAACATGCACCGCTGAAAGGTGGCAGGTGCATTGCATAAGCCAAAGGGCATACGACGGTAGGCGAATGTACCGAACGGACAAGTAAAAATCGTCTTCTCCTGATCTTCAGGAGCTATTTCGATTTGGTTATAACCACTATATCCGTCCAAGAAGCAATAAAATTTATGACCCGCCACTCTTTCTAGCATTTGATCCATGAATGGCAATGGAAAGTGGTCTTTCTGGGTCACAGTATTTAACTTTCGGTAATCAATACACATCCGCCATCCAGTGGGGATGCGTGTTGGTACTAACTCGCCATCTTTGTTTGGGATAACTGTTATACCAGCCTTTTTGGGCACCACCTGGGTTGGACTAACCCAAGAGCTATCAGATATAGGATATATTATCCCAATGTCCAGAAGTTTTAAGACTTCTTTTTTCACTACTTCTTGCATATTGGGATTCAGACGCCTCTGCATTTGTCGCGAAGGTTTAGCGTCTTCCTTGAGATATATCTTATGGGTGCAAATAGATGGGCTTATACCGTTTAGGTCGGCAATAGTCCATCCCAATGCTCCCTTGTGCAGTTTGAGCATTTGAATCAACTTATCCTCTTGTTCAGAATTCAATGTATATGAGATTATCACAGAATAAGTCTTTTCAGTCCCTTAAAAAACGTATTTGAGCTCTTTTGGAAGCTCCTTTAATTCCAAATCAGGAAACTGAAAGTTTGAAGGCATGGTTAACTTCGTTTTCGGAGGCAAGGGTTCATATGGTGTGACCCACATGCATTCATCTCTATCTTCCTCTTTAGTTTCCATCATGAGGCAGGCATGATTTAGGGCAGCGTCCAATGGGGTAGAATTGTTAGGTTGATAAGTAGCGTCGAATTGTGACACAACTACCTCCAAAGGATCTTTGTATTCTACAAGGTCAGCCTTTTCTTCGATGACCATTTCGATGAAGTTAACTTCTTCTTCGTCCTCGTATTCTTCGGGCGGGGGATTTGAAAAAATCTTGACATTTAAGGTCATGTTCCCGAATACGATGGTCATGATACCACTCCTTATTTTGATTGTGGCATCAATGGTGTTGAGGAATGGACGTCCAAAAATCATCGGGATTTGTGAACATGGATTAGACATAGTGTGGATATCGCAGGTTTTCAAATTTTACCCACTTTGAAAACAAATATTTTTCAAATTCAAAGAGTCGCCACTTAATTTTTTAAAAGGAAAATTAAGAAACCATTTAAAAGGAAATTGATCTTTTGCGAAACCAAAGATAAACTGGGTCCGGGGATTATGGAATGAAAGGGGAAGGAGCCCGGCGGACTAAAACACCCCCTTTCATCCTATCTCACGATAGGCCTCTACTCATCATCCTTTTTAATCAAGTTATTAATCTAAGCATGCCCTCAATTAATACATATATAGGTATACATAACACAAGCATGTTGAAAGGGTGCAAAATTGCTAACGGTAAAATATCATTCATAAGTCAAATAATTCAACTAGCAAACATCATGATATGCAATAGAGAACTAGAAAACATACCCGGGATCCGGCCGCGAATATCAAACGTGCAATGCATGCAAAAATAAACCTAAGAAAGGTCTCTAACACATATATACACATAAGGCAAAACCTAGGCTAAGGTGTCGCACATGGAGTCGAAAATCAATATAAATCAAAGAATGAAATTAAACTAGAAAAGAGTTGAGGAATTGTACCTCAAATGCGCTACAAAACAAAGGTTAATACACATGCCTTAGACAATATATAATATCATAAATAAGTAAATCCTAAGTCATGTTCAATTAGATACATCTTAGACAAGAGATAAGTCCTACTTATGGATATTAACATGTATGAATGAATGCATGAATATGAACAAGAATGGCACATGAATTTATTCACTAATTTGGATCCCTAAGCCTCTGGGTTTAATCTAAATTATCATTATTCAAAACATGGTTTGAGTCCTAAGCCATTAGGAGACTATTTGAGTTGAAATAAATAAGATTAGACAAAAACAGTAGCAGTTTTTTGTGATTTACAGAGAGCAGACCCGACGTTCAAAAATGGAAATAAAATACTTTCAATGGTTGGATCTTACTGATTTTTGGATATGTTATGCCTCTGTGAGTCTAGTTTCTAACCCAAAAAGAAAATCAAGGTTTCAACAGTTAGATCTCAGGGAATATGAAAAATACTAGACCTCACTCAGGATTCTGCAACTCTCTGTCCAGAGATCTTGTATGATTTTCTAAAAATAGTAAACAAATGAGAAACACTTAGATCTTTTTAGGGTACCTTCCTAACACATTAAGGTACTTATAAAAAATTATTTGAGACCCCGAAAACTTTATTAGGGTTCTGATTTATTAATTTCAAAACAGACTTATTATTCTGAAAGCATTCTAGAACTCTGGACAGATTGTGATTAGCTCACAAAAATCATGATCAAACCTCTCTAATCCCAAAATCGTACTAAAACAAAAATCACAGTGGTAAAACAATGTGTTACTGATATTTTCCCGTTCGTTTCACTTGATTTCAACGGTTAGATCTTAAACTAAAAATCTTTGATCAAAAACAGTTTGTGAACCCACTGTTTTTGTCTTGCTAGTTCAAGTTTGTTGATTGGCCTCAACTATTAAAACATGAAGTTGGGGCTCAAACCAAACTACTTCTTCTACCATTTGATGGTCATTGAAGACTATGAGGCATAATACACTTATGGATCTTGATGAAGTATTGAAATGAACTTCACAAAATCCTCAAATAAAGAACTCAAACCTATGGACCCAAGTTTGAATTCAACTTATCACTCCTACCATTTGATGGTCATTGGAGACTATGAGGCATATATGCTCATAGGTTTTAATGAAGTATAGCATGGATTTCACAAGATCCAAAGAACAATGAACTTAAATCCATGGATAAAAATTTGGATTCAAATCACTACTCCTACCATTTGATGGTCATTGGAGACTAAATGAAGTTAAAATCTACTCAAACCTCATTGGAATATAGTAGGATTCCATAAGATTTCTTAATGAAGAGGTTCAAGTCATGAATTAAGACTTGAATCTCACTAGTTATATGTAGATTAAGACTATGATTCATTCTAATCTCCATATAGATCATAAGATCATAGGAAATTAAATAATCAAACTCAAAGAGGTTCAATGAGATATGGAAGATCTCATGCACCTTTTTAATGAAATAGAAATAAGGAAAATCAAGGATTACTTAGAAGACTAAGGATACAAACTCTTTAAAGTTGAATTTGTCTTAAACCCAAAGCTAATTACATCCAAATTGATGAAATGTCATGAGATTAAATCACAAGTTCTTGGTGGTGTGTGATGAAATGGGATAAGAAGAGAGGTTTTGAAAATGTGAAAAAGTTCCTAGAACTATGAACTTGTGATTGAATGGTCCTAATTCTATCAAGGATTAAGAGGTTACCTCTAGGACCTCAAGTATTTCTTCAACTTCTTGTGAGGATCTTCCAAGATTTTCCAAATTCTCTTCAAGATTCTTCAAATTCTTCAAGCTCTTCAAGAAATTCTTCTTCTCTCTCTCTAAAAATCTATATGATTCTTGTATATATCTATCTCTTGATTTTCAAGTTCAAGTCCTCAAAATGGAAGAAGAGGTTTTGTTTATATAGGCCTTTATTCCAGGGATAGATGGGTAAATTCGGGTGGAAACCCATGTGCAAGGTTTTCTTCTAGAACATGTGAGAAGATGCAGTCTGTTACAGCCAGCGGTACTCGTTGGGTGCCGGCGGCACTCACTGAGTGCCGGGCGGCACTTGCTGAGTGCTGGGCGGCAAACAGTGAGTGCCGGCGCGGCACTCAGTGAGTGCCGCCGCGTTTTCCGCGTGCCGGGGCTAACTGAATTTTGTCCCTCTTTTTGATTTTTCAAAAGTATGTTGGTGTAAACAAAATTTTTTATTTTATGTATGTATATATTTGCATTAAGATCCCCCATGTGCATGGTATCAACCATGTGCATGGTATATTTTTGAATATACTATTTCTTTTTTTATTTTCTTTTTCAAAATTTTTTTCATTTATTTTGTCCTTCCTTTTTTCAAAGAAACTCCCTCTTTCTCTCTTTCTTTTTTTGTTTTTGTTTATAAATTCTCTTTTTTTCTTTAAAATAAAATGGATTTCCAGACTTGGTTTCTCACACGTTCTTCGTTGTTCGGGTTTCCCTCCCGAATGCCTGAATCCTCTCCCTTTATCATTTTTATCATTTTCTAAATTTTTTCTTGAAGATTTTGAATTTCTTGGAAAATCCTCGAATGTCACGGACATCATCATCATCGGTCTTTGAGAGGTAACCAATCCCTGGATTTGACGTTTGGTCAAAATTGGGGTGTCTACAGTTTGCCCCTCTTTGACAGAGCTCGTGAAGCAACGCATATCACAAGCGAATGTCAAAGCCTGTGTGAAAGACAAGCCTTTGACCAAATAGTCGAATCCAGGTAAAAAAAAACAAAAGTGCATTGCAAAATCGGGTGTGCAGATAGCCAAATGCTGGTCGTGCTCAAGGGTGAGCTGCCTACGTATTCCAATGGGAATCAGACCAGGACGTAGTTCGGGCAAAGGACAACAATACACCAACGCAGGTAGTCACACAGATGAATGCACCTATCTTATCGTGATGCACATGCTTATGCAATCTTATACCTTATGCTCCTAAACGTGATGATCCCGAGTCACGTTACTCTTCCTATTATCAGAAATGCACCATATACATCAAATCATCCTATTATGATACCGTCTTACTCTAGGAACATCATGATTGATGTATACACATTTCACATGCGTATGAGAATCGTCTGATTGACTGAGATGCGCCCTGCGCCTTATACTCCATAGCCGAATCAGGTAGCACGCTGAAAGATTGAGCCGCTTCATGCCTTACGCTCCATAATCTTCCAAAATCATCTGATCGGCTAAGCCGAATCAGGTAGCACGCTGAAAGATTGAGCCGCTTCATGCCTTACGCTCCATAATCTTCCAAAATCATCTGATCGGCTAAGCCGAATCAGGTAGCACGCTGAAAGATTGAGCCGCTTCATGCCTTACGCTCCATAATCTTCCAAAATCATCTGATCGGCTAAGCCGAATCAGGTAGCACGCTGAAAGATTGAGCCGCTTCATGCCTTACGCTCCATAATCTTCCAAAATCATCTGATCGGCTAAGCCGAATCAGGTAGCACGCTGAAAGATTGAGCCGCTTCATGCCTTACGCTCCATAATCTTCCAAAATCATCTGATCGGCTAAGCCGAATCAGGTAGCACGCTGAAAGATTGAGCCGCTTCATGCCTTACGCTCCATAATCTTCCAAAATCATCTGATCGACAGATTTGTTTGGTGAAGACCAGAGAAGCAAATGCATTTTTCTTCTATGCAAAGTCAAACTCAACTCTTATTTTCCCCTTTTTGAGTTACTCTCCTTCTCAAGATTTATTTTCCAATTTTCCTAGATCTGGAAGCACTCAAATGCGTATCCATTTCATTTCTGGGATTCGATGGTCCAACAAATTATCTTAACTTCTCAAATCAATTCATTCTTCTGAACTTTGGAGTTGATCAGATCACATTTTTTCAAAATTGGAGTCATCCGATGCTTAGATCAGATTGTCTTTCGAAAAGTTAGAGCCAAAGCAAGCTCAAACCAAATTATTTTTCAGAGGGATAGAGCTAACCCCGCTCATATCAAATCAATTTTCCAAAATTGAGAGTCTAATTGACTGCCAGATAAATTCGGAGTTGAATAGACTTAAATCTCTTCTTTTCCAAAATTTGGAATCAAATTCAAATTTAAAGAAATCCAGACTCAATTAGACTCAACTTACTTCTTTTTCTTCCCTTTTTCAAGATTTGGAGTCAATTAGACTCCAATCAATTTCAAATTCAGAGAAATCTAGAGTCGAACAGACTCAATTTTCCTCTTTCTTTTTTTCAAAATTGGGAGTCAATTATATTTTGATCAAATTCAACTTTCAAGGAAATCCGGAGTCAATCAGATTCAATTTTCCTATTTTCCAAAATCAGGAGTCAATTAGACCTCAATCAAATCCAATTTCATAGAAATCCGGAGTTGATTAACCTATTTATTGCAAACGGGTGTTCCTTGACAAAATTTTCAACAAGCAGGGGCTAATTCCCATTTACAAGAGGGCTTTAAAACTCATTTTTCAAACCTCGGGGGTCTTTTTGAAACGAGGGAAAATTTATAAGGACATGGGAGCAAAATTCGGGGGTTCTTTTGTAAATAGTGAAGATCAGGGGTAAAAGAGCCATTTGACAACGCGGCGGCACTCAGCAAAAAGGAACCGGCACTCACGGAGTGCCGGCCGGCTATCACCAAATGTCGGGCGGCATTCAGTGAATGCCGGCCCCCTTTTCACCGAGTGTCGGTCTGACTGGCAGTTCATACAAGACTACTAGGCCTCTTCTTCTTTCTTTTCATTCTCTTCCTCTTCTTGCTTCGGGTTTCCTCTCCACAACTCCATTCTCTTTTAATCTTCTCTTCAAGAATCACTCATAATCAAGGTAAGTTCACACAAAGATTACATCTTTGCTTGATTTTAAATGTGGAATCATAGTTATCCCCATAGTTTTTTACTTTCCTCCCCCAAAACTCTCATATGAAAAACATTTTCTTTGTTTGTAGTTCTCCCCATGGCTAGTGGTTCAGGGTCTTATGGCCCTCCTAAGAAGAAATACAAACCCAATCCAGTCCACAGTTCATCAGTTTTACTTGCCGATCCCGGGGCACATCTCTCGGCACGGGCCTTCAATCGATTGGTACACTCCCAAACTTCCCTCTTTATGCTTATGATGAGATAATGCAATGTAGTGCTATGAATGATGAGCAACGCATGCATGAATGCCCTTCCCCCCTTTCTATGCCAATGTAGTATATGATAATCAATGCATGCATGTTTGAAAATTCAACCTATTCACCAATCCCCTCTTTCATGATTAGGATTCAATGCTTGGTCTTGTGCCCTCCTCTTTTTATTATTGCCCTTAGTTGGACACATTGATTTCATTATTCCATTTATTCATTGCTAATGGGTGGTTGTGCTAATCTGGATGAATTTTGCGTATGCTTAATATTTTGAATGAATCTAAAATCCAATCATTGCTTACGACCCACAAACATTTTTGTGCTTAGACTTCAAAAGAGATCCCCTTTTTATTTTCAAATCAACGAGTCGCCTAGACTCCAAAGAATTTCATTATTTTTTAAATCAACGAGTCGCCTAGACTCCCAAGAATTTTCACTATTTTTTAAATCAACGAGTCGCCTAGACTCCAAAGAATTTCATTATTTTTCAAATCAACGAGTCGCCTAGACTCCAAAGAATTTTCATTATTTTTCAAATCAACGAGTCGCCTAGACTCCAAAGAATTTCATTATTTTTCAAATCAACGAGTCGCCTAGACTCCAAAGAATTTTCATTATTTTTCAAATCAACGAGTCGCTTAGACTCCAAAGAATTTCATTATTTTTCAAATCAACGAGTCGCCTAGACTCCAAAGAATTTCATTATTTTTCAAATCAACGAGTCGCCTAGAATCTCAAAGAATTTTATTCTTATTTTTCAAATCAACGAGTCGCTTAGACTCAGGAATTATTTTCAAATGAACGAGTCGCTTAGAATCTCAAAGAAATTTATTCTTATTTTTCAAATCAACGAGTCGCTTAGACTCGGGAATTATTTTTCAAATCAACGAGTCGCCTAGACTCCAAAGAATTTTCATTATTTACTAAATTGCATTGCTTGAATCCCAAAAGAAAGTATTTATTATTCCCTCCTTTTCTTATTTTCTTTTCTCTCTTTTTTTTTGCAGACTCCAGAATTTGTCCTCAAGGGTCATGGGAGCATGGCCCATGGCCGAAGGTGGTATGTGGAGCTCTCTGATGATGTGAGAACCTTGGTCAACAATGCTGGATTTGGGCTCTTTGCTTTGCTTCTGGAGAAGAGTACAAACGACCGGACCCACATTCAAGCCTTGGCGGAAAGGTGGTGGGACACGACGAACACCTTCCACATGCCTTTCGGGGGAGATGACGATGACTCCCTTAGACTTCGCCATGATCACTGGCGTCCCATTTGGTGGCCTCCCTATTGCTCGTTATGACGATCTTCAGAGCCGTCATGAAGAAATTATTGACTTGCTTGGGGCTCATCCAAGGGCTTTCATAGTTCCCGCAAAATGGTTCCTGGATACCTTCAAGGATCAGGCCTTTACTGACGATCAAATGGCCAGGGCCTTCATCATGTGTGTGCTGGGTTGCTCGCTGATGAGTACAAAGGGTGACATAATCAGTCTTGGGTATTTGGCTTCTCTCACAGACGTCGATCGCATCTCCCAATACAACTGGGGAGGGGCAGGTTTGGCCACTCTCTACAACCACATAAGTGAGGTTTCTAGGGGAAATTCCCCCTCCACGGGCGGGTACTGGAGAGCTTGGGAGGTAAAACTTCAACTTTATTATTTATTTATTCATTCATTTCATCCTTATTCCTTTTATTTTTATTTCATTCATTTCCTCCAATCTAGAAAACTGAATTTTGTCTCTTTATTTTGCCTTGCAGATATGGTCGCATGAATACCTCCGGATGAGAGCTCCCAGTACTCGGGACAGTGAGGCGGCTATCATGCCTCAGGGCTTAAAGTGGAGGAAGGAGGCAACGGGCCGAAAAGTCGGGGCTCATGATTTTGTTGGCTACCGGAACCTCCTCATTAATTTGCGTGAGATTCATGTGATATGGAACCCGTGGGCAGCGGCCCTCCCAGAGGCAGGTGAAGTAATTCAGGCGGCGGTGGCCTATTCTAGATTGAGGGTTCTGATGGTGGGTGAGGCGTGCCGGGAGTGGTACCTTGGTGAGAGGGTGACTAGGCAGTCTCTTGCTGCCCCAAACTTTTATGTGCCGTGGGTCCCTCCAGCTACTATGAGGAGCACAGAGACCTGGATCATGACGACCTGGTGGCTGCTCTAGACGGGGAGAACATTACAAATCTTCTGGACGGCCCCGATGGTTATGCAGCCTTTAGATTGAATTCTCTTATGCATAATTTTCCCCTTATGGATGTCGTCCAGGTAACAAATATTATTCACATATGTATATTTCTTTCATTTCTGCTTTCCATTCCTTTTCAATCTTTTAAGTCAAAAAACTCTTATTTGCAGCCTGTTCCTGGGGTCGCTGAACCCCCAGCCCTTCTGCAGTGGAATTGGAGCGTTCCCATGGTCGACATGGGTCAAGAGACCATGTATCAGCTGACCCCTTACACTCAGAATGTCCCGACTATCCCTCTTCAATATGATACAGTCCCCCGGGATTATGCTGAAGAGGGTCTGTCATATGCGCACACCGTCCAGCACTGGATTCATGGACGTGAATGGAGGGTAAATCCCTTTTTGTTTGGAACAAAATTCTCTTATTTTATTTGCAAAAATTCAAACAGCCATAAAACTCAAAAGATTTTCTTATTTATCTTCAAAAAGAATCCAAATGATCACCTTTATTCTAATAACTGTATTCTAATTCTCTCTTTTCTTTCTCCTTCTTTTTTTTTTCTTTTTTTTTTTCAGGCTGATGGAGCAAGGACCAACGCCGATCTTCAGGCTAGAGCTATGGTATTACACTCCCTCTCTTCTTTTCCTTTCTCCTCTCTCTTTTCTTTTGTTTCATTACTTATTTCACCTGTTCTTTCTTACAGGAAGCTGAGATGGCGGCTCTGAGGAGACAAATCCAGGAGTTCCAATTGAGCCAGGGCGGCGGCTATCAGGGAGGTGCTGGCGGTAGTGGCCAAGGCGGCGGCTACCAAGGAGGTGATGGAGATGGGGGAGATGGCGGAGATGGAGGCGATGGCGGAGCTGGGAGAGGTCAGGCAGCTCAGCAAACACCCAGAAGGAATCCTCGTCGTAGACAAGGATAGCTTATCTCCTTTATGTTATGTCCCTGCGAGGATAAAAGAATTTTGAATTCTCTTATTTAGGCGAATTTAGCAATACTCATGCATGGTGGCTTGCGTGCCTATTTTGAATTTGTTTATATTCATGCTTGATTGCTTCCCCGTATTAGTTCTTGAATCTTATTCCTTTTGCTTATTTAGATTATGAATACCCTTTCTTGGCTTTATTTTAACGAGTGATGCAAACAATGGTGCTTAAAATGATGATTGGCAGCATTTTTATTCAAATTCTGTGCAGGTTTGGGCTGATTGAAGTTACAAAATGACCCATGTGCCTTTTAAACCTGGGCCGGCACTCGGTGAAGCTGGGCGACACTCCGTGAATGCCGTGCGGTATTCAGTAATTGCCGGCCGGCACTCAGTGAGTGCCGCCGCTTTACATCGAGTGCCGGTCCGGCCCCTTTTTCTATATAAGCTGCCATTTACCCATTCCTAGGTTCGTTCAGGATTTCTAGAGCCATTTTGCCTTCTTTGCATTCAAACTTTTTCCTTTTATATCCCCCTCCTTTCTTCATGGCCCCTATCAGTTCCGACATCCTGTACCCATGGATGGATTCCCTTTCTGGCATAGACCGACTCAACCTTGAATACCACAGACTGACGGACCTTTTCGCTTTTCGCCATGCAGCTCTGGATGAGGACTTGCTTCGAGCAGCTATCATGTGTTGGGACCCTTCTCTTCACGTCTTTCGGTTTGGTCACGAGGAGGTCTGTCCCCTCTTTGAGGAGTTTAGCGCCATCCTTCACACCGATCTGTATGCCGATTTGATTATTCCACAGATCCAGGCAGGATATATTCAGGATTTATCGGCCCTTCTTGGCATTTCTCGGGGCACTGCCGGCTCCCTTGTTCATGACCGTCATATTGATTTCGACCGCCTCTCCTCCACTTACGCACCCATTGGCGATTTGACGATAGGAGGTATCAGGTCATTAGGCGGAACGCCCTTTCTCTAGCGATGCTTTCACACTTCTTATTTCAGCCTTCCACTGATATTCGGATTCCGATCGTATGTGGCCTCCGAGAGATGCGGAGTGCTGTTATGCTCGTTCTGGGGGAGACTTTTCTAGGTCTGGATCATGCACATACCGCGGGATCGATGCTGCTTTCGGGGTCACCCCACGTTTTACAGATTTGGCTCATCGAGCGCTTGGGCTTCTTTGCTCACCTTCCCCTCGGGAGACTGCTCCCTTATGATCGCATGGACATCCATTACCCCTCCCGCACAGTTACCAGCTGGCTTGCTTGGTTTCGAGGCTTGAGTTATGAGGACATCTGTTGGATATGCCCTCGCTGGTCTTATTGCTCTGTCGCGGTACGTCTTCCTGGGCGCCCCGGGATTTGGTTGACTGGTCTGCGAGTTACCACCTTTTACATTCCCAGCCGGGTAGCCCGCCAATTCGGCTTGCTTCAAGATGTCCCCGATGTTATTACTGCTGATTTCTCGAGGAGCTCTGCCCTACATCCTTCGACAGTGAGGATATTCGCAAAGGCTTGGCATGATAGGGTATCAGCTCCCTTTCGGAGGATTCCAGCTTCAGTCGTCCCGTCCGCAGAGTATTTGCTCGAGATTCAGTCTCTGGTCAGGGGGTAGCTTCCAGATAGACAAAGTAAAAAGGAACGAAGCAAGATTTTAAAAGTTTTGACAAATTCTGCTTAACTTTGGCTAGGTTTATTTTCTGTGATGCATTTTTTTCTTTCTTTCTTTTTTTTTATATTTCGAAAATGCCCTGATCATGAAGAATCAAAGTTAGCACTTCTTTAATTTCTCTGGGCTATGAACAGTTTTCCCCTCAATGCCTCCTTCGGCTTTTATTACTCATTCATGAGTCTTGCTTAGTTTTAATCCCTCTATGTAATGAATTCTTGTTTGTTTCCACATGATGCACATTTTGATAGCCAGTATATCCAGAAATGGGTTTAAGCTTTGTCTGGGTTCATCGGCTCTAGCAAACGAAGTTTGCCCCTGGTTTCGGGATTTAGATGCGGTTCTAGGGCAAACGCAAGTTTGCCCCTAGTTTGACATGGTGAAAACTTGGGGCTCTTAAATTTGTTTGGGTTTTGGACCGAGGGCCTTGTGAGCCCGCCTACTTATCCCCGAACGGGTATCAGGTCCGCAGTAGTTCAGCCAAGGCTAGAAAGAACACACAGACATCTTTTATTTTGTGACCGAACCGAGCAGGTTGCCTACGTATCCCCTATCGGGAATCAGGTCAAGCGTAGTTCATCTATTTTGGAGGTTTTGAAAGACAAGGTTTCAAGCAAAGTATTTTTTGAGGCGATCGAGGTTGATTGGTTGTTTAAACTCAACTCCATCTAGGTCCATCAGATAGGCAGCTCCCCCGGAGAGGAGTGTCTTGATGATATATGGTCCGACCCAGTTGGGTTTGAATTTTCCTCGTGGGTCATAAACGGGCGCTTTAAGTTCTTTGAGGACCAGGTCGCCCTCAGCAAGCTTCCTTGGGCGAACCTTTTTGTTGAAAGCACGAGCTATCCTTTTCTGATATCCCTGAGTATGGTCTACAGCAGCCAACCTCTTTTCATCGAATACCATCAATTCCTCATATCTCCCCCGCAACCATTCCAGTTCAGTTACCTCGCATTCTGCCAGAACTCTTAGAGATGGTATTTCAACTTCCACCGGTAAAACAGCCTCCATCCCGTAGACCAATGAGTATGGTGTAGCCCCAGTTGAGGTTCTCACGGAAGTTCGATATCCCCACAAAGCGAAAGGTAATTTTTCATGCCAATCCCTATACGTATCCGTCATTTTTCCCAGGATGGCTTTTACATTTTTGTTTGCTGCCTCTACTGCTCCATTTGTTTGTGGTCTGTATGGTGAGGACTGGTGGTGGGTGATCCTATACTTTTCTAGGAATGGAATAACTTCTCCCTGAAAATGACTCCCGTGGTCAGAAATAAGCTCATTTGGTACCCCGTACCTGCAGATTACATTCTTGTGGATAAAATTCATCACATCTTTTGCCTTCAAAGTTGCGTATGATGCCGCTTCCACCCATTTGGTAAAATAGTCTATTGCCACAATTATGTACCGGTGCCCATTTGAAGCTTTCGGAATTACTTCTCCGATGATATCAATACCCCACACAGAAAATGGCCAAGGGGTGGTCATGCTATAGAGCTGGGAAGGTGGGGTATGCATTAAATTTGCATGAACCTGACATTTATGGCATCTCTTAACATACTCACAGCAATCCTTATCTAGAGTCGTCCAATAATATCCTTGTCGAATTATCTTTTTGGCCAACATATGTCCGCTCATGTGGGGCCCACAGACTCCTTCATGTACTTCTTCCATCATTTTCCCTGCTTCCCTTCCATATAGACATTCTAAATTATAACCGGTGTAGGACTTCTTCCACAACTTTCCCGCATAGATTACAAATTGAGCTGAAAATCTACGAATTGCTCTCTTATCCTTCTCTGAAGCTCCTCCAGGATATTCTCCTTTCTCAACAAAGTTCCAAACATCTATATACCATGGTATCTCAACTTCTCCCTCTTCTTCAATGGCGGCGATTATTTCATACGAAGGTCGGGTTCTCTCTTCTATAGACAAAGGAATCATGGAGACTCCTACAGGAATTTGGATCATTGAGGCTAAGGTTGCTAGGGAATCTGCTAATTGGTTCTCCTCACGGGGAAGGTAATAGAACGAAATTCTTTTGAATTGCACCTTCAGGCTCTCTAGGTATTCATGGTAAGGTCTCAACTTCTCATGCTTTATTCTCCAGTCACTCCTCACTTGTGATATTATTAGATTAGAGTCTCCGAAAACATCGATCTTCTCTACTCCCAAAGTCAAGGCTGCTTCCATCCCAATTATACAGGTTTCATACTCTGCCGTGTTATTAGTCGAATTATACTTGAGCTTAATGGCCAAAGGAGTGGGGACCCCACTAGGTGATACGAGGATAATCCCTACCCCGTATCCTATTTGATTAGCTGCTCCATCGAAGTACATTTTCCAAAGGTTCTCTTTTACTTCCATTACTTCTTCATCTGGAAACTTAAATTCTCCCCTTTCTTCGGATTCTATGGCGAGGTCGGCTAAATACTCGGCGACAGCTCTCCCCTTGACAGATTTGGAAGTGACATATCTAATATCAAATTCAGCTAGCATCATGGTCCAACGGGATAACCTACTGGTCAGGGCAGGCTTTTCAAAGAGGTATTTGAGTGGGTCCATTCGGGATATCAGGGTGATAGGAAAGGCTAGCATGTAATGCCTAAGGCGACGGGTACACCAAACTAGGGCCCAACTGTAGACACCCCATTTTGTCGGCTATCAGATTTAGGAGACCCATAGCTTGGTGGTTCACAATGATCGTAAAAGACTCAAAAGGACTCTCGGAAGTCAGCTCTATCTCTCAGAATGCTCAGAATGACCAAAATGCCCCTGAACTCCCAGATATCGGACCAAAAGTCCTGGAAACATGCTACGTCGTAAGCAAAATGATAAAATAAGTTTCTAAATAAAACCGGAAGAAATCGTCAGCTCCCAGAGACCCCCGGAAGTCCCGGAAGTTCCCCGAAAGTCCCCGTTGACCGGTTTGACCAAGGTTTGACCAGGTTTGACCGAAGTTTGACCAAGTTTGATCGAAATTGTCCAAATTCACCGGAATCATTAGAAAAGTATTAAAATAAGTTTTAAAAGAGAATCGAGCGAAAACGTCGGCTCCTGGGAGCTCCCAGAGGTTCCCAGAACTTCCCGGGAATCCCAGGTTTGACCAGTTTGACCAAGATTTGACTTTGGAATCGGGGCACCGAAACAATTTTCAAATATTTTTCATGGATACTAGAGGTCAATAGCTTTCCAACGGTATATCGCACATAATTTCTGGATTTAAAACGAATTTATTATGAATTTCCAAAGGCGAAAAAGGCGATCAAATCGGCTTTTATCGCGAATACCGCAAAACTTTTTAAAGTGACCTATCCCCGAACTTTTTTTTTATGTAAAGTAGACTCCATTACCTTTCCAACAGTATATCACAACCTCGATTTGGAGTTCATATGCATTTTCTGTGAATTTTGGACAAAATAGGGCCTTTTCGCGAATACCGGAACTTCGGGGGGCCTAAACAGCATTATCCAGACGAAGGGAGGAGCACTGCCGTCGCGGCACTGGCCCACTGCCGCCGCGGCACTGGCCCAGTGCCGTCGCGGCACTCCCCCCCAGAGCAGTCCATTTTTGTAATATGTTTTGTGGTCCCATTTTGATTAATTAAAAGTCAAAACGACGTAGTTTTATGATTTCAGATGTTTGGAGCCAATGGGAGTACTTTCTAAATTCCAAAAACACCCCAAGTTGGCCTATATAAACACCCCATTACTCCTCATTTTAGGGGAGTCAAATGTGAGTTTTGGAAAAGTTTGGGAGAGAAAGTTGTAGAGATAAGGCTAGAGTAGAGAGAAAAGAAGCTTTCTTCTTTGATTTTCAAAAACAAAAGTGAGTTCTAACTTTGTTTTTACTTCATTACTTCCATTTACTTCAACATTCAATACTCCCAACCACCATTTTAGTGAGCATTCAAGAGAGTGGAAGCTTCTTCCATGTCTAGTGTCATTACATATGAGTGATACACCAATCTACAAGTCTCATGCTTCATGAATATCATCTATTGATTATCATCTACTTGCTTGTTTGTTATTGTTCATCTCTTCTTATCCCATTTCTTTTTATTTTCTTTATTTACTTACTAGTTCATCATCATCTAAGTGATGACATGAAGTTTGGGGTGAGTGAATCCTTATGGATAGTAGCTCTTGACCTCAAAAACATGTTTGATAGATGATGATCATAACCTCAATACTTCCAAGGTATTCTTGGAATGTATTGAAGTTATGTCCAAAAATAAAATAAATCTCTCCAACAATCTTGGAGGTTCTTAAATGATGAGTTTGATGTAGGTATTCTAAGTGGCTATGATCCTTATTGAGTGTTGAAAACATGTTTTCAAAACATTTATTTCAAAACCCCTCTCAATCCCTCTCATTTGGTTTCAAGAAACAAAACTTTGTTTTCTCCAAAATCTTCAAAACAATGAGTCAAAACAGTGAGTGAGTTGAGTTCAAAGATTTTTCTAGAACTCAATACTCAACATATGGATACAAGGCCACTTGGAAAGTCTTCCTAACTCATTGGAGAACACCCATGATTTTTGGTTTGACTTGGAAGTACTTGGAAATGGTCCATTTGGGTCCCAACATTCCTTCCAAACATTCTGTTTTTGCTGTCACAGCAGCTAGGTCAACTTACGACCTCTTTTCCAGAAAACTTTTCCAAAAGGGGTGGTCCTAACTTATTTTTCCCTTAAAATTCAATGTCTTAGGAAACTTTCTGTATAAAATGGGCCTCTAGATCGTTCTTTTTCATTTTCTAAGATTTTCTAACATTTCAGTCGACAGTACGAACTCTGTTTCTGAGTGACCCCTATTGTTTATATAATTCCTCTCAATCTGTGACAGATATTCAAGATTGGCCTTTTGGGTTGTGTTCTAGACACAATAAGGAACATCTCCATAAAATATCATGCATTGAAAACATTCCTAACCCCTCTTTTCGAATTCCAAAAGATCATGCTACTGTTCTGTCCACTATTCACAGCAAGTACATTTCAACTTTCATTCTTTGATTTGATGCTCATATGCATTCCAAATTAGTTCATATCTTAGGAAGTAGTTCATACTAAATTTGTACATATCCCATATTGATTTCATCCATCCATTCATACACATTTTAGACTTCTAAGTCATTCTAGGAATCCATAAACACAAAGCACACTACAACCTTGGCACATTCTAGATACATACATTGCATTCATGCAAGATTTGGGGTTTTTGTAACTCTTAATCTAAGGAGATTATAAGGAATGAACTCGATCACCCGTTCATGCTTCCCCTTGATCTAATCATCCTTTCTCATCCGTCCCGGGGATTGAGAGGTCTTCTTTTATCAAAGATTAACACGCATCATACTAGCTTGCTAAGCATATTTTGATTTCTTTGCTTATTTGTTTCAATAACGATTCATGTCCCCTTTAGATTAAGGAAACTTAATTACTTGAAGCGTGATTAGACGATTTTTCCTAGGTTTATTTGTGTGATCTTTCACTTTACATTGCATGATATTTGATTTAGATCTTCCATTTTCAAGTTTCTTATGTAATGTAATATACTATCATAGTATTAATTGCCGAACCATACATAGTATAAGATGATTATTTGGATGCTAATTGAGGCCCGTCGAAAGATGGGGCGAGTTGAGGGTGTTTTAGTCGCGACAAAGGCTCCTTCCTCTCTCGTACCAAAACCCCGAACCAAGTTCTTTGGTCATGAAGGGCCGGTGCCCTTTATCCATTTGGGTGAGTCAAAATTAGGTTTCTTGGTTCCTTAAAGACCAAGTGGCGACTCTGTATCTGTTTTCAATAGACCTTTTCTCTCTCCTTGATTCAAAATCAAACGAATTTCAAAACATCAAAAAGAGGTGGAAGCCCGGTATCCACAATCTGGCGACTCTGCTGGGGATTTTTATTTTAAAAAAACAAAATAATACAGAGGTTTGACTCATAAGAAGCATCCTTAAAATCATCTTTTTACTGTGTTTGGTTCACCGCATTGCACTCTTGCATTCCCCCCCTCCGACTGTGTCTGAAACGCAGCGCTGACATTGTTCAGGTCTTGCTGTGCCAGGGCACAAGTCACCGTTGATACTGTACCTTCCAAGGTATATCAAAAAGAGTAAAAACCTCCGTACTGTCTCCCTGACGGTATATTGGAACTCTCGTCAACGGACCCTCTTTGACTAAACCCAGCCTTCGCATATAGATTCCTGTAGAACCTTTCATAGGACTGTTCATTTATCTTTTCAGATAGGACAATGTGATATAACTGCTGTATGCCCTAACGGGATTACCTGCGCGGTGTAGACGCTTATGTGGCATAGAACAGAGCCTCTTTCTTATGATTCCCAAGGCAATCACTCACATGTAGTCATGTTGAGTTGACCTGCCTAAGCATCATGACAAGGATGTCTGCTCCATGCTCGCAAAGATATACACCGCAAACCTTGTTTGTCGGTCTTGAGACATAGGAGTATGAAAACCTGCTAGAAAATATGATCACTATAACCGTACTTACCAGTTTCCCAGAAACTCTGCCCAAATATCCCAGATATAACCACATTAACCAGTTTCTCCCAGAAACTCTGTCCGAATATCCCAGATATAACCACATTAACCAATTTCTCCCAGAAACTCTGTCCGGATATCCCAGATATAACCACATTAACCAGTTTCTCCCGGAAACTCTGTCCGGATATCTCAGATATAACCACATTTTTCTCCCAGAAACTCTGTCCAAATATCCCAGATATAACCACATTAACCAGTTTCTCCCAGAAACTCTGTCCGGATATCCTAGATATGACCATATTGACCAGTTTCCCCCAGAAACTCTGTCCTAAATTCCCGAAGTATCTTGGAAATCCATGTTATCCCTTGGTGATCATACTAGAAAGTAAGGTTAGCACACTCTGTATGGCTAGGACCTTATTTGTTTAGCTGCTATCTGTTAGAAATAGGAGCATCATATAGATTAGGGCTTACATCCACATGTTTGTCCCATTTGCATGCACCATCCCCCATCAATTTGCACGCACTGTTTCGAGTCGGTCCACATCACTATCTTTGTCTGCCTAAAGTCGCCACTGTCTAATCTAGTCCTTTCAAAATCTGTCAGGTCAGTATAGATTCCCAAGGTCAACAATCAGGGTCTTATTCGTGGGTCAGGAGTTCGGATAATCGTTTGATCAGAATCAGTCCGACAGCTTACATCAGCATGAATAGGGAAGAGTTGGAAAACAAGGTTACTGAATTGGGGGCAACCATAAGCCAGCAGTCCGACAGCCTGGCCCAGGTTTTGAAGTTCATGGAAGAACTAAAGCAGCGGCGGCCGCAACCTCCGCCCGGGTTTCCACCACCGGAGTTTGAACTACCCCCACCTGAGAATAATGGGGAAGAAGACTGGTTTCAGGGGGTCCCACCGTCCGCATACGAGAAGAAGCTCCAAGAAAAGATGGACAAGGTTGACAAACTGGAAAGCGTACTCAGGAAAAGCAAGGGTATCGACGATTACATGTTAGATCTGGAAGGCCTCTTCGAGCCTGTCAAGCTGAAACTGCCAGAGAATTTCAAAATGCCTGCCATCAATCGTTTTGATGGAACTGGAAACCCGAAAAGCCACGTGAAGCTATGTATGAGTATCTTCCAGTCCATGGGTTGCACCCACGAGCACATTGCAATGTTATTCCCGCAAACTCTGGCAAAATCTGCACTATCATGGTTCCTAACCTTGGAAGCCTCCAAAACCCGGGCCTGGGAGGACATCGTTCGAGTCTTCGTCGATCATTACTCTTACAATCAAGAGCTGGATGTCACCATCAGGGATTTGGAAACAACCCGGCAAAGCAACAATGAATCCTTCGCTGCATTTCTGAGCAGATGGAGGAACAAGGTAGCCCAAATGACCCACCGGCCAATCGAGAAAGAACAGGTAAGGATGCTCATCCGGAATCTGCAGCCGCTCTATCATGAGAAATTATTCTACCAGTCCATCTCCACCTTTGAGGAGTTGTTTGAAGTCGGAACCCGAATCGAAGATGCTATCAGGGAAGGGAAGATCAAAAAGGAAGACCCTCCGAGTCAGCCAAGAAGGCCCAACTACTCCCGGAATCCCCCGGATGTCAATGCCCTTAGCGGCCAACCCATGGCATACCCTCCAAGACCATACCAATCCTCCAACCAGGCAAGCCCCTCCAGCCGCCCTCTCCAGAAAAAGCCCCCTCGCAATTTTGCCAAGCTAGAAATTTCTCTCTCCTCAGCCCTAGATCGCCTCCTCAAAAAGGGCCATCTCCAATTACTCCAGCCTCGAAATACCCCGCTCCCGCCTAACTGCGATATGTCCAAGCGATGTACTTACCACCAAGCCCCCGGCCATAACACTGATGATTGCATACGCCTCCGCCACGACATCCAAGACCTCATCGACCAGAATATCATCGAGCCACCACCAAAGCAGCCTCATATCACCCAAAATCCCCTACCAAACCTCCAAAATGTCAACCTCATTGAGTCCAGTCCCGTACCCTTCAACCCTGCTACTTATATCACCCCCCTAGGACAACCCTTGCTTTGCATTGACATCCCGGATTCTGAGGGAATTCATCTGATCGAAGGGGAGAATGACGAGTGGCAGCAGCAGCTTGACGACGAGCAGGACTTGTTCTTCCTGGAAGAGCATGACCTAGGGGCTGTAGACCTCAAATGGTATGATCCTAACGACGAGAGAGATGCTTCCATCTGGAACGAGCCGGAAAAGCCATTTGTGGGAACGGATTGTGATTGGTTTAAGAAGGATGGGACTGTAGAAGGACCTACTCCTGCCGAGATTGATCATCTAACCAGGTCAGGCCGTCATTATCAGCCTCCACAGCCTACCACCAAAGCCATCGAGAAAGGTCCAGTTAAAGACAAAGGGAAGGGTAAGATGGATGAGGTCATCGAAGAAGACAATGAGCTGATCAAGCAGCTAAAGAAAACCCAAGCACATCTCTCGATGTGGGACATCATGGTAATGTCCTTTAAGCACAGGCAAGCCGTGTTAAATGCCTTGGCTGGGATTGAAGTCCCCATCGACGCCGCGCCGGAGGACATGGTAGCTTTCTTGGGTGCGCTTACCCCCGACCCGATCATTACATTCTCCGATGAGGACCTGACGCCATAGGGATCCGCGCATAACAAGGCATTATACATTACAGTGGGATGTAAGGAACAACAGGTGCCGTTTTGTTTAGTCGACACAGGCTCGACCTTAAATGTCTGTGCCCTGAGGACTGCCACCGCCTTGGGGGTCAATGTCCTTGACATCACGCCATCTGTGCAATCTGTGAGAGCCTATGACAACACTAGAAGAAATGTGATGGGAACCGTTTCTCTCCAAATCCGGGTAGGATCTTTGGTGAGCACTGAGATCTTTCAAGTCATGGACATACCTGCCTCATTCAATCTGCTGATTGGAAGGCCCTGGCTTCATGCCAACAAAGCTGTATCATCCACTGTGCATCAAATGATCAAGTACATTCACGATAAGGAGGTAAAGATCATCCTCGGTAATAGTTGGGGTAATGAAGCTTTCCCAAATTACGCTCCCATTTTTGAAGTCCAAATACCTGAGCTGGAAGAAGGAGAAATCGGAGGATTCTTCATGGAAGAAGTTCATATGATCAAGGATGAAGACCGATTCCCTGAGGTCCACTCCGCAGTCGTCAACATTATCCGCAAGATGAACTACTTCCCCATAATGGGGTTGGGTCGACGCCAGCAAGGAATTCGGGAATTCCCGCAGATCAAAGGGCAACAAGGCACTTTCGGGTTGGGGTACAAGCCCACTGATGAAGACGCCGAGCTACAGAGGCCATGGAAGAAAAGGGTGAAGGGTCTCCCACCATACCGCAAGACTCTGAATGGACAATTCGTCAAAGAAGGGGATGATTTCCCTTACTTCGGGTTCCCTGAACCCTGGATCCATCCAACCACTGGGAGAAGGCACCCCGGGCTTGAAATCTTTGCTGACTGCGAGAGGCCCCCATATCAAGACCCGTTCTATCCTGAAGAAGTTGAAAAGACCCCAGAGGAAGACTGGTTGAAATACCTTGACACTGAAGCAATCAAGAAGATGTGGGAGGAATCTGCTGAGGAGGAGGAAGAAAAGAGGGCCAAGAGCCAAGATGATCAGATCAAGCCAACTGAGGAGGGTCTGAGCAACCAGGCTGTAGAGTCATCTGTCTGTGTCTCCCAATCCCCTATTCCCCCGAAGTCTGTACTACCGGTTATTGAGTCTGTACTGGAGTCGGCTGCTGTAAGCCCACCACTATCCAATGTAATCACTTCACCTGTCATGAATGAAATGAAAGACGATTCTGCTTACTCCTCTGTGTCTGACACTTGTGAATGCACAGATCCCTCCGAGGATCTCCCAATCGAACTAAAGCAACTAATTGAAAAACCACCTGCTTATGAAATAATCGAAGATACTTTATCAGTTAACCTAGGTGAAATAGATAATCCACAGATTGTGCAAATTGGCTCAACCCTTAATAAAGAAGAAAAAGAAAAATTAACCCTCTTGCTAAAAGAGTTCAAAGATGTTTTTGCTTGGTCTTACGAAGACATGCCTGGGGTCGATCCCGACATCGTCCAACATCATATTCCTCTCCTCCCTAATTCTAAACCTGTCAAGCAGAAACTGAGGCGCATGAGACCGGAATGGGCACTCAAGGTTAAAGAAGAGGTGGAGAAGCAGTTCAAGGCAGGGTTCATTATTGTCACCGAATACCCGGAATGGGTTGCCAATATCGTGCCAGTCCCGAAGAAGGATGGAAAAGTTCGTGTGTGCATCGACTTTCGTGATCTGAACAAGGCCAGTCCCAAGGATGACTTCCCGCTTCCCCACATTGACGTCTTGGTAGATAACACCGCAGGACATAAGCTACTATCTTTCATGGATGGTTTCTCAGGGTACAATCAGATTCTAATGGCGCCAGAAGATCGGGAAAAGACGACATTCACCACCCCTTGGGGAACCTACTGTTATAGGGTAATGCCCTTTGGACTCAAGAACGCGGGGGTGACTTACCAAAGAGCTGCCACCACTCTGCTGCATGATATGATTCACAAGGAGGTAGAAGTATACGTAGACGACATGATTGTGAAATCCAAGGATAGAGAAGGGCACCTGGTAGCGCTGGAAAAGTTCTTCGAAAGGTTGCGCAAATACAAGATGAGGCTGAATCCAAAGAAATGCACTTTCGGCGTAACCTCCGATAAACTCCTGGGTTTTCTCATCACACAAAGGGGAATAGAGGTGGACCCCTCTAAGATCAAGGCAATCCTCGAAATGACGCCACCACAGAATGAAAAAGAAGTAAGGGGGTTCCTCGGAAGAATCCAGTTCATCAGCCGCTTCATTTCTAAGCTCACAGCTACATGCGATCCTCTGTTCCGATTGTTGAGAAAAGGGGAGAAGTTCCAATGGGATGACCAATGCCAAGCCGCTTTTGACAAAATAAAAGCCTACCTTCAAAATCCGCCTGTCCTTTCACCACCAATGCCTCATAAGCCCTTATTCCTTTACCTATCCGTCTCTGAAAATGCCATGGGTTGCATGCTAGCCCAAGAAGGAGAAGAAAGCCACTCCGAAAAAGCCATATACTACCTCAGCAAGAGGATGACTGGGTATGAGCTCAACTATTCTACCCTCGAAAAAACATGTTGGGCCTTGGTCTGGTGCACTCGCCGACTAAGGCACTACATGCTGGCCCTCCGGTTGTGCTCATATCCCGCATGGATCCTCTAAAATACCTTCTCGAAAAACCCGCCCTGATCGGTCGTATATCCCGTTGGTTACTTCTATTATCCGAATTTGATATCAAGTATGTTACGAGCAAGTCGGTAAAAGGGAGAACCGTAGCTGAGCATCTCGCAGAACATGTCGTTGACTCCGAAGAAAGTGGGGACTTTCCATTTCCAGACGAGAGCATCATGGAAATCAAGGAAGAACAGTGGAAGTTGTACTTTGATGGAGCAGCCAACATGAAGGGATACGGAGTAGGGATGATCCTAGTATCGCCGAGTGGGGACCACACTCCGTTAGCAGTCAAGCTCAATTATAACTCCACCAACAACACTGCTGAGTATGAAGCATGCATTCTGGGAATGGAAGCAGCCTTAGAGCTGAAAGTTTGGAGGTTGGATGTCTTCGGGGATTCAAACCTCATCATATCACAAGCCAGAGGAGAATGGAAAGTAAAAGAAGAAAGGTTGAAGCCCTATCATGATCGTCTCGACCAACTCAAGAGGCAGTTCGAAAATATCACATTCCTCTACTTGCCCAGGGAAGAGAACCAGCTGGCAGATTCCTTGGCCACTCTAGCTTCGATGATCAAAATTCCTGTGGGAGTCAGGATGATGCCCTTGGTAATTGAGCAGAGGTACGAGCCTTCGTTCAACATAATCGCCACAGTCGAAGAAGAAGAGAATGAAGCACCATGGTATCAGGATGTCTGGGATTTCATAGAAAAAGGGACATACCCCCAAGAATCTACGGAGAAAGACAAAAGGGCAATTCGAAGATTCGCAGCGCAATTCATCATTTGCGGCGGGAAACTGCTGAAGAAAGGATACAACGGTCACAACCTGACTTGCTTGTTTGGGAAGAGCTCCAAAAGAATGATGGAAGAAATACACGAAGGGGTATGCGGCCCACACATGAACGGCCACATGCTGGCCAAGAAAATCGTGAGACAAGGGTACTACTGGACAACATTGGAAAAAGATTGTTGCGAATACGTGAGAAAGTGTCACAAGTGCCAGATTCATGCAAATATGATGCATGTACCACCATCCCTTCTATACAGCATGACCTCGCCTTGGCCATTCTCCACCTGGGGAATCGATATTATTGGTGAAATCATTCCAAAGGCCTCAAATGGAAATCGGTACATCCTGGTGGCCATAGACTACTTCACAAAATGGGTAGAAGCTGCATCCTACACCAAGTTGGGGGCCAAGGAAGTGGCCAAATTCATCAAGAGAAATCTCATCTACCGTTATGGAGTTCCCCATGAGATTATTTCGGACAACGGAAGTCATTTCAAGGCAGAAGTTAGGGATCTGTTCGAGGAATACAAAATCACCTATCACAAGTCGTCGCCATACCGACCACAGACCAATGGGGCAGTCGAAGCTGCGAATAAGAATGTCAAGGCCATACTGCAAAAATCAGCTGATACCTACAAAGACTGGCATGAAAAGCTACC
The DNA here is from genome assembly GCA_033977485.1 of Hydrangea macrophylla. Taxonomy (NCBI): domain Eukaryota; kingdom Viridiplantae; phylum Streptophyta; class Magnoliopsida; order Cornales; family Hydrangeaceae; genus Hydrangea; species Hydrangea macrophylla. Next base: position 3,058,005 of record CM066992.1, read on the forward strand.
ATTTGCACTTTGGGGGTACAGAACATCGATAAGGACGTCCACAGGAGCGACTCCTTACTCACTAGTGTATGGGATGGAAGCAGTACTTCCGGTGGAGATAGAGTTACCATCCCTACGCGTGATAGTAGAGTGTGAAATTTCAGAATCAGATTGGTTGAGAGAAAGGTATGAAGAATTGGCCCTCATAGATGAAAAGCGTCTAGCGGCGGTCGACCATGTCCGAATCTATCAGAAGAGGATAGCCCGTGCTTTCAACAAAAGGGTTCGTCCCAGGAAGATTGTCAAGGGCGACCTTGTCCTTAAGGAGTTACGAGCTCCGATCTTTGATCCCCGTGGGAAGTTTAAACCTAAATGGGTCGGCCCTTATATCGTCAAGACTGTTCTTTCCGGAGGAGCAACTTATCTCATGGACCTCGATGGTGTTGAATTCAAAGAACCAATCAACATGGATCGTCTCAAAAAGTACTATGCTTGACTATCCAATAACCATTCCTTTCAAGCCTTGCCTTGAACTACGCTCGACCTGATTCCCGCTCGGGGATACGTAGGCAACCACATCGGTTCGGTCGCTCCACCAACAAAAAAAAAAATAACCTTTCCTTTCAAAACCTTGGCCCGAACTACGTTGGACCTGATCCCCGCTCGGGGGTACGTAGGCAGACTTTCAAAAAGAAAAAAAAGGATGGTTCGCTAGGTTGAAAATCCGAAAGGACGCCTAGGCAAAAATTAGAGCTAAATCCAAAGTGAGCAATAACAAAAGAGAGAAAATAGCTCGCTAGGTCACCTCCTTGGTGCCTAGGCAAAAATTATGAGCACGTGAGAGAAATAAAGTCGCGGTCCTTACCATAACCCAAAAACCACCCTCCACACTAGGGGCAAACTTCGGCCACTCGCCTCGTTTGCCTGAACCTCTTCTAAGCTAGGGGCAAACGTCGGTCATCTACCTCGTTTGCCTCACAACCATATATATCCCAAACCAGGGGCAAACTTCAGCTACCCGCCTCGTTTGCCTCTAACAACCCCAGCATGCTCAAGCAAGTACCAAAAGCAACAACTAATTACAAAATGTTTCTAGAAAGCTAAAATGCATAAAATGAGATTCCCAAAGTAACCAAGGTTCACCAATAAACAAACTTTGAATATTACATAGACAGGAATAATCAAAGAAATAAAAGTCTTTCAAAAAGCAACCACATGTTCAAAGACACTTGGAGGAATAAGCAGAATCAGTCAGGGCTAGTTTTGTCTTAGTGTCTTTTATTTCTTCAAAGGTCTTTAGAAGTAGGCCTTTACTCGGTCAGTCCAACCATCAATAAAAGCAGCAATAGTGGCAGCCCTGATCCTGGAAGCAAAGACCCTCTCAGTAAACCCCCGGGGAACCTCCTGAACCTGTCCATACTGTCGGGCCAAACGGCGAGGATGATAGAAAGAAGTCTCTCTCAGACCCATCAACCACACTCTCTGGTGACCCCTGAGGCTTGTGGTGATAGCATAGAGGCCCCAACGCCTCACGATCCAGCAAATGTCAGCCTCAGATAAGGTGATCATCATGCCCACCCAATCGGCAAAGGTATAGTGAGAATGAAGCACGGCTCGACGAAAGTAAACTGGTGGTATACGGCCCGTCCACAACTGAAGGCGCTCGTAAAGCCAAGCCTGTAACACCAAAGGCGCCCCAGAAAGAAGAGGAGTCCCTTGGTTGAAGGCATTATCCAAACCATTTAGAGTTTCAGATAGAACCATGGCCATGGGATTCCTGCTAAGTTTCAGCCCGAGGCACACATGCACCAAGTCAATGGAAGTGCTCGAGAACAGGAATTGCGAAGTCATGCACAATATCAAAGCGGCCCCACGGGAAGCATCATACACGCTGGGATTCCCAGGGTTGGCGTACCGGGCAATAATAGAAGCAATGTTGAGAACCTCACCTTGAATCAGCCGGCGGGAAATAGTGACAGAGCAATTCAGGTATTCAGCCAAGGCTCGCGTAGGGCTGAGGGTATCAGCAGAAGGGAGAATCAAGTCAGAGTCAGAATCGAAGCCAAGAATAGCACAGAACTCCTCAAACATGGGGCATATTTCCAGGCTGTTGAAGTTGAAGACATGATTCACCGGGTCCCAGTGGGCAATGGCAGCACGCAAGAACTCAGTGTTCAAGGTCATCTGGCAAAGAGAGAACAGCTCGGTTAAGCCATAGCTACAGAGGTTGATCCGCTCCACGCCATCCGTAATGTTCAGCCAAGCTGTGAGTTGAGCGGGATCATACGAAGCCATTTTTTCTGTCGCGGCTCTAGCAAAATTCAAAATTTCGGCAGCACCTCCCCGTTTCACGGACTATCCCACCTGCAAGGCAAAAGCACTCACTATCACAAAACTGCCCATCGCGGTAACATCCAGCAATCACAATGCACATGTATCAACAAGCACACAACTGCGCCTCTAAACCGGAAGATATCCGGCCTAGGAGGCAAAACGTCATAATACTCTGTCAGAAGGTCACAAATTGTGCTACACATCGTCCTACACTGTCCAAATAATCATATCCTCAGTACAACCCAATCGAAAACAGGAAAAGAAAATAAAATAATAATTCCCGCTTGGAAAGCCTCAGTCCTCCTCTTCTTCGTCCTCCGTCGGACCACCCAGAGTGTACGTCGGCGACGGCCTCCTCCTGCCACCTCTACATCTTGGACCAGTCCTCGATGAGCCAGCCCCGCCTCCACGGTACTGCACACACAAATAAAAATGAGGGCAATCAGTAAGGGAACAACAAAAAAAACAAAAACAGAGTCGAGTCAGAGACTTACCAAGGACGCCATCTGATTGGCGGCAAATTGCCGCATACCATCCATCTGTCAAAGTAAAAAAATCCAGGGTTAGAACCTTATAACCTTAAGAAAGTGCAAAATTAGAGACATACCCGGTGGTCTCGTGTAAGGACCAAGGACCGTAGGCTAGCCGCCAAGGCGTGACCCTCCTCAGCGTAACTCCAAGGAACATTGAGGACGCCCGCTGGCTGAGTAGGGTACCCACATGTGACTCGTGGCACCTCCATCACTTGGGGAGTGCCATCAGCGCCTAGAACATTGACGTTCCAATCCCAAGAGGGGATAGGGTCGGGAGCCTGAGGAGCCTGGCTCCTGTACATCTCGCGAAGCTGAAGGCACATAATAAGATTAGGAAAAGATAAATCAAAAACATGGACAATGAATATAAACAAAAAATGCAAAAAGGGAACTCACCTCCAGGAGTGGGAAGTTAGGCATCAAGAAGCGGCCGCGGTAAGCCTCGTAACCGGTCTCGGAGAGGAAATGATCCCAAACATCGGTGCCGGCTAAGGCCGCCAGCAAAGCATCACCAGAGAGGTCACTAGCATCCATCGCAGGAGGATCATGAGGGACGCGATACCGGGAACCACCAACCACTTGCCGGGAGACCCGCTCCCTAAGGAACCACTGCCTGCACTCGGTACTCTCCAGCACAAGGCGGCAAGAGGTAAGAGATTTAACCGCTTGTATCTCCTCTGGGGCGGCGTAAGCGACGCCCTCCCAAGGCGTCCAGTCAACACTAGAGGCCGTCAGCTCAGTTAAGTAGTTTCTGAGCAGAAGTTTCTGAGCAGAACAATCCGGTGGGCCCCGCTCTTCACCCCAACAACGTCCCTCCGCCATCTCAAACCTCGTGGGAATAGAGGCACAGGAGCCATGCCGTCCTCATCCTCGCCTGATTCATCCGCCGGGGAAGGAGCCAACATCTTCAAGTATTCAAAACTCCAAAGCTGCACAGACAAAGGAGAGATCAAAATAAGTATGGAAATCAAAAAGATAAAAGGAGAAACAGTGCGTACCTCCCAAGCTCGCCAGAATCCCCCAGTAGATTTAACATCGCCCAGAGAGACCTCCCCCATATGCTTGTAGAGATGGACCAGGGCAGCACCGCCCCAGTTGTAGGAGGGGATCTCATAAATGGTCGCCAGGCAAGAAAGGAGCCTCAAGCTCACCCGGTCGTTCCTTGTCGCAAAGATTGAGCACCCGAGAACATAGAGAAGATAAACCCTCAAAAGCTGGGAATTGTTCAGATTGTGATTACCTCTGCCATAGGCCTGGTAAAGCCAGCCGCAGGGGAACCAATGTCTCTCCAGGTTAGGGGGAACAGCCCCAATCAACATCTCCACCGCCTCCGGGTCGAGCTCATAAAAGTAATCCAGAATCAAGCGCTTCCCGCCGACCCTCAAGCCCGTGATCATGGAGAAATCAAAAGGCGTCATAGTCATCTCTCCGAACGGCAGGTGGAAAGTGTTGGTAGTGTCCCACCACCTCTCGGCCAGTGCATAGAAGTGAGCCAAATCATTGCTACTTTTCGAAACCAAGCGGACGAAGCCTCCGAACCCGGCATCATCAACCATCCTCTTAACGGTGGGCGAAAGCTGGGTATACCATAAGAAAGCATGGGCAAGGCTACCATGGCCTTTCAATGCCACTTCCGGCACCTGCACACAACAAAGATGACAAAAGATGCACAAAATCACTATTCACGACCCGAGAGGCGAATTCACAAAATCCACATTCGAGCACAAATCGAACTTCTAACGATCTCTAGGTGCACGCTACGGCTCACAAAACTAGCATAATACATGAAAGCAGTCCTAAAAGGTCGAGAGTTTCACATACCAAGCTCGCTAGAGCCGCGGCCGAAAGATGGCGTTGAGGGTCCTGTAAAATCAAGTCCGGAGCTTGCACCTCGGCCTTCATTCGTCCCTTGGCCTTCTTAGACGGCCTTCTTGAGCTCGAAGCCATGGATCTACAAGAAAAATGGAAGTCACATTTAAACTTTCTTCTTGAAAATTTGGGCAAATCAAAACACCAATAAAAAATCCAACTACGGGGAAAGATTACTCACCTGAGCGCGCACAAGCTACGTTTTGATGAATTTTGGCTCCAAAAACACCCCAAAATGGCCAAGAATGAGCTTCTAGAGCTCAAAAACCCGAGATATAGGAAGGTGAAGTCCGGTCACCCAGTGCCGCCGCGGCACTGGCCAACTGCCGCCGCGGCAGTGGCCCAGTGCCGTCGCGGCACTGCTCCCCGTGGGCCCCGCTTTGCTCCGTTTTGCTCCGTTTTGCCCCGTTCTGGCCCGTTTTGGCCTTTTTCAGCCCGTTTTTGGCCCCGATCAGCCCCGATGGCCCATTCCAATCGAGATTTTTGAGGTTTTACCCCAAGTAGACTAAAAGTTGTCAGAACTACCTCCAGCAGGCAAAAACTGGGAAAAATCGGCTCCCGAAGACCCGAATCGGTCATTTCAGGACAACCGTCGCGATTTTCGATCAAACACGAGAATTCTGGTAACGGATCCTGTTTTTTTAGTTAATGCACCGAATAAAGAAAAGAGATTCCCCGAGAACCCTGCATCATCCCCCGAGGACAAAAGCAGACAGATACCAGCTCCCAGAGGCCCTGACCGGCTCTCTTGGATTGAGCATTGAAAGATTTGATCAACCGTGAGAGATTCAGAGATGGATCCTGGTTCCCGATCAAGAAAAGAGATTCCCCGTGAACCCTGCATCATCCCCCGAGGACAAAAGCAGACAGATACCAGCTCTTAGAGGCCCTGACAGGCTCTCTTGGATCGAGCACCAGAAGAGATTCCCCGAGAACCCTGCATCATCCCCCGAGGACAAAAGTAGACAGATACCAGCTCCCGGAGGCCCTGACCGGCTCTCTCGGATTGAGCACCGAAAGATTTGATCAACCGTGAGAGGTTCAGAGATGGATCCTGGTTCCCGATCAAGAAAATAAAGGTTCTCCCACCAGCCGGAACCGATTTCCGAAAGTCGGCCGTCAGGAACAACCAGAGCATCTCCCGCATCCAGATCTCCTGATTATCAAGAGTTTTCTCACAGCTTTACCAATGATCCCTCGGTCATCTTTGGCTGTCATCTGCTAAACGAAGCACATATGATCTATCCCACTCGTTTGCAAAGCACACTTCTCAAGTTTCAGAAGTTTTGCCCTTAGACCTAGAGTCTTCTAAACCTTGTTGTCCTTATCCGAGTCATCCACCACATCAGAGTCGCAAACACTGGCACAACACCAGCCCACTCGGAGTGGCACACCCCACAGCACCTGCTCATACTAGGATCATAACACTGGACATGATAGGACTCATGACACAATTCATATCACATCCATGCATTGCATATCATCCTCATAGCATAACATCCGTATGTCTTGTTGTGCATGAGTGATTTGTTCCTTTGCGCCCTGAACTACGTCCTGGTCTGATTCCCCTTGGGATACGTAGGCAGCTTACGCAGAGCACGACCAGCACTAACCTCATCATCCTTTCATCTTTTGCAACGCTGTTTGTCCTAAATCTATAGCCTCCAAAAAGTCCTGTCTCTTCAAAGCTTTGGCACTCGCTTGCGACATGCGTTGCCTCGCAAGTTCATGCCAAAGAGGGGCAAACTATAGACGCCCCATTTTGTCGGCTATCAGATTTAGGAGACCCATAGCTTGGTGGTTCACAATGATCGTAAAAGACTCAAAAGGACTCTCGGAAGTCAGCTCTATCTCTCAGAATGCTCAGAATGACAAAAATGCCCCTGAACTCCCAGATATCGGACCAAAAGTCCTGGAAACATGCTACGTCGTAAGCAAAATGATAAAATAAGTTTCTAAATAAAACCGGAAGAAATCGTCAGCTCCCAGAGACCCCCGGAAGTCCCGGAAGTTCCCCGAAAGTCCCCGTTGACCGGTTTGACCAAGGTTTGACCAGGTTTGACCGAAGTTTGACCAAGTTTGACCAAGTTTGATCGAAATTGTCCAAATTCACCGGAATCATTAGAAAAGTATTAAAATAAGTTTTAAAAGAGAATCGAGCGAAAACGTCGGCTCCTCGGAGCTCCCAGAGGTTCCCAGAACTTCCCGGGAATCCCAGGTTTGACCAGTTTGACCAAGATTTGACTTTGGAATCGGGGCACCGAAACAATTTTCAAATATTTTTCATGGATACTAGAGGTCAATAGCTTTCCAACGGTATATCGCACATAATTTCGGGATTTAAAACGAATTTATTATGAATTTCCAAAGGCGAAAAAGGCGATCAAATCGGCTTTTATCGCGAATACCGCAAATATTTTCAAAGTGACCTATCCCCGAACTTTTGTTTATGTAAAGTAGACTCCATTACCTTTCCAACGGTATATCACAACCTCGATTTGGAGTTCATATGCATTTTCTGTGAATTTCGGACAAAATAGGGCCTTTTCGCGAATACCGGAACTTCGGGGGGCCTAAATAGCATTATCCAGACGAAGGGAGGAGCACTGCCGCCGCGGCACTGGCCCACTGCCGCCGCGGCACTCCCCCCCAGAGCAGTCCATTTTTGTAATATGTTTTGTGGTCCCATTTTGATTAATTAAAAGTCAAAACGACGTAGTTTTATGATTTCAGATGTTTGGAGCCAATGGGAGTACTTTCTAAATCCCAAAAACACCCCAAGTTGGCCTATATAAACACCCCATTACTCCTCATTTTAGGGGAGTCAAATGTGAGTTTTGGAAAAGTTTGGGAGAGAAAGTTGTAGAGATAAGGCTAGAGTAGAGAGAAAAGAAGCTTTCTTCTTTGATTTTCAAAAACAAAAGTGAGTTCTAACTTTGTTTTTACTTCATTACTTCCATTTACTTCAACATTCAATACTCCCAACCACCATTTTAGTGAGCATTCAAGAGAATGGAAGCTTCTTCCATGTCTAGTGTCATTACATATGAGTGATACACCAATCTACAAGTCTCATGCTTCATGAATATCATCTATTGATTATCATCTACTTGCTTGTTTATTATTGTTCATCTCTTCTTATCCCATTTCTTTTTATTTTCTTTATTTACTTACTAGTTCATCATCATCTAAGTGATGACATGAAGTTTGGGGTGAGTGAATCCTTATGGATAGTAGCTCTTGACCTCAAAAACATGTTTGATAGATGATGATCATAACCTCAATACTTCCAAGGTATTCTTGGAATGTATTGAAGTTATGTCCAAAAATAAAATAAATCTCTCCAACAATCTTGGAGGTTCTTAAATGATGAGTTTGATGTAGGTATTCTAAGTGGTTATGATCCTTATTGAGTGTTGAAAACATGTTTTCAAAACATTTATTTCAAAACCCCTCTCAATCCCTCTCATTTGGTTTCAAGAAACAAAACTTTGTTTTCTCCAAAATCTTCAAAACAATGAGTCAAAACAGTGAGTGAGTTGAGTTCAAAGATTTTTCTAGAACTCAATACTCAACATATGGATACAAGGCCACTTGGAAAGTCTTCCTAACTCATTGGAGAACACCCATGATTTTTGGTTTGACTTGGAAGTACTTGGAAATGGTCCATTTGGGTCCCAACATTCCTTCCAAACATTCTGTTTTTGCTGTCACAGCAGCTAGGTCAACTTACGACCTCTTTTCCAGAAAACTTTTCCAAAAGGGGTGGTCCTAACTTCTTTTTCCCTTAAAATTCAATGTCTTAGGAAACTTTCTGTATAAAATGGGCCTCTAGATCGTTCTTTTTCATTTTCTAAGATTTTCTAACATTTCAATCGACAGTACGAACTCTGTTTCTGAGTGACCCCTATTGTTTATATAATTCCTCTCAATCTGTGATAGATATTCAAGATTGGCCTTTTGGGTTGTGTTCTAGACACAATAATGAACATCTCCATAAAAATCATGCATTGAAAACATTCCTAACCCCTCTTTTCAAATTCCAAAAGATCATGCTACTGTTCTGTCCACTATTCACAGCAAGTACATTTCAACTTTCATTCTTTGATTTGATGCTCATATGCATTCCAAATTAGTTCATATCTTAGGAAGTAGTTCATACTACATTTGTACATATCCCATATTGATTTCATCCATCCATTCATACACATTTTAGACTTCTAAGTCATTCTAGGAATCCATAAACACAAAGCACACTACAACCTTGGCACATTCTAGATACATACATTGCATTCATGCAAGATTTGGGGTTTTTGTAACTCTTAATCTAAGGAGATTATAAGGAATGAACTCGATCACCCGTTCATGCTTCCCCTTGATCTAATCATCCTTTCTCATCCGTCCCAGGGATTGAGAGGTCTTCTTTTATAAAAGATTAACACGCATCATACTAGCTTGCTAAGCATATTTTGATTTCTTTGCTTATTTGTTTCAATAACGATTCATGTCCCCTTTAGATTAAGGAAACTTAATTATTTGAAGCGTGATTAGACGATTTTTCCTAGGTTTATTTGTGTGATCTTTCACTTTACATTGCATGATATTTGATTTAGATCTTATGAATGATATTTTATCTTTAGATCTTCCATTTTCAAGGTTCTTATGTAATGTAATATACTATCATAGTATTAATTGCCGAACCATACATAGTATAAGATGATTATTTGGATGCTAATTGAGGCCCGTCGAAAGATGGGGCGAGTTGAGGGTGTTTTAGTCGCGACAAAGGCTCCTTCCTCTCTCGTACCAAAACCCCGAACCAAGTTCTTTGGTCATGAAGGGCCGGTGCCCTTTATCCATTTGGGTGAGTCAAAATTAGGTTTCTTGGTTCCTTAAAGACCAAGTGGCGACTCTGTATCTGTTTTCAACAGACCTTTTCTCTCTCCTTGATTCAAAATCAAACGAATTTCAAAACATCAAAAAGAGGTGGAAGCCCGGTATCCACACCAACAAGCTTTCTCCAAAGGTGAATAGTTCAACTCATACCCAGTCATCCTCTTACTCAAGTAGTATATGGCTTTTTCCACACACCCCTCTTCTTCTTCTTGGGCCAACATACACCCCATTGAGTTCTCGGTTATGGATAGGTATAGCAATAGAGGTTTCCCGGGCTTAGGAGGTGATAGGACAGGTGGGTTTTGAAGGTAGGTTTTGATCTTTTCAAAGGCTTTTTGGCACTGGTTATCCCATTCGAACTTTTCCCCCTTTCTCAATAATTTGAACAACGGGTCACAGGTCATGGTGAGTTTGGATATGAAGCGGATGATGAACTGTATTCTTCCTAAGAATCCTCTCAACTCCTTTTCATTCCTAGGTGGCAGCATTTCGGCTATAGCTTGGATTTTGGTGGGATCTACCTCAATTCCTCTCTGGGTGATCAGAAACCCTAGAATTTTTCCAGTGGTGACCCCAAAAGTGCACTTTTGCGGATTTAGCCTCATCCCGAACTTTCTCAGCCTTCCGAAAAACTTTCTTAATGCCTCCAGATGCCCTCCCCTTTCTTTGGATTTTACTATCATGTCATCTTCTTTATGAATCATGTCGTGTAATAATGTGGTGGCAGCTCTCTGGTAAGTTGCACCTGCATTCTTAAGCCCAAACGGCATAACGCTATAACAGTAAGTCCCCCAAGGTGTGATAAAAGTTGTTTTCTCTCTATCCTCTGGTGCCATCAAGATCTGGTTATACCCTGAAAACCCATCCATGAAAGATAGAAGTTCATGCCCTGCGGTATTATCTACTAATACGTCGATGTGGGGTAAAGGGAAATCATCCTTAGGGCTAGCTTTGTTCAAATCTCGGAAATCTACACAAACCCTAACACGACCATCCTTTTTAGGAACCGGTACAATATTGGCAACCCAATCAGGATACTCGGTTACAATCAAGAATCCAGCCTTCAGTTGCTTTTCAACCTCCTCTTTCACTTTAAGCGCCCATTCAGGCCTCATTCGCCTCAATTTTTGTTTCACGGGTTTCGAATTTGGAAAAAGGGGAATATGGTGTTGGACAATATCTGGATCAATTCCTGGCATATCATCATAGGACCATGCAAAGACATCTTTGAATTCTTTTAATAGATTGATTAATTTTTCGCTTTCCTCATTATTAAGTGTGGAGCCAATAGAAACATTTTGTGGATTATCTTCATTTCCCAAATTAATGGTTAAAGTGCTTTCCATGATTTTGCATGCAGGTTCATTTTCTTTTTCAATTAGTTTTTGCAATTCATGAGGTATTTCATCATTTTCATTACATGCATCACAGTTATTATTATGCGCAGTCAAGTAAGCAGAATTAGTCACATTCTCATTAACTTTCTTGGGAGCAATTACAACAGACATAGAAATGGAAAGACGCCTCATTTGGGCCAATACAGACTCTGGGTGAGGGGGGAACCTATCACTAGACTCAAAGACCCACTCTTTCTTGCTTTCCCCTCCCACATCAGCTATGAAATGATCTTCCCGTTCCTCTTCCTGAGTAATCTCTTCTATTTCCACTTCTTCTGGCTTCCCTTTGTACTCTGATTTCTCCCTTTCTTTATTCTCATTACTGTCTTCTTTATCCCGGCCCTTCTCACCTTCATCTTTGATCTCTGCAGAGCTCCCTTTTTTGATCTTCTTGTATCCTCCTTCTAGCAGGTTCTTCATTGCCGAGCCATCCATAGTACAGACCCAGTCCTGAATAACGGCAGATTTTTCAGGCTGCTGAAGATAAGGGTCCTCATACTCAGAAAAGTCATGCGCAAAGAAAATCTCGAATCCTGGCTTCATACGCTTCTCTGCTTCATCCATCCACGGCTCCGGAAAGCCACAAAACGGAAAATATTCTCCCTTCTTGACGAAGTACCCATTAAGAGTTTTCAGGTATGGTTCCATCGGTGCATCCGTTGCTTTCTTCTTCTTCTTCAACTCTTCCTTGGTTGGCGAGTATCCTAGCCCATGGGTGTGGGTTTGTGTGACAATACTTGGGAATTCTGACAATCCTTGGTGTTTCTTACCTAAACCCATCCCTGGGAAGAACCCCATTTTTCTCATGATCCCGGCCACCAATGGACTGGCGTATTGATCAAAATACAGTGGTAAAAATTCCTTCGGCTTCCCCTCTTCTATGACATTAATGAACTCAAACCCACCCAAACTTGCTTCACCTTCTTGTATCTGTAATTCTAAAATCGGAGCACTTGATGAGGCCCCAGACACATTTATCCAGCTATCCCCCAGAAGATCACATACCTTGTTTTTCCAAATGTACTTAACTTTCTGATGGATGGTTGATGGAATGGCACCCAAACTATCAAGCCACGGCCTTCCCAAAAGCAGGTTAAATGATGCAGGAATGTCAATGATTTGGAATTCTATTTCCCTTTCACCAGTCCCGACAGAGAGATTCAGAAAGATGATCCCCATTACTGCCCGTAGAGTATTATCATAAGCCCTCACCTTTTGTTCCGATGGTATAAATGTAGATTCATCGAGCCCCATCCTTTTAGCTGTTCGAAAAGGGCATACATTTAATGCAGACCCGTTGTCGACGAGGCAAGCAGGTAGAGAATTTCCTAGGCACTCAACGGTGATGTGCAACAGCTTATTGAAAATAGGTCCCCCAGGAGGTAAGTCAGCTTCAGAGAATGATATAGCCAAGGTTGGGCTTCTGCCGATCATGCCGATGAGATCTTCCGGAATAACATCGATGGAAACATCCGACTGATTGAGAGCGTCAAGGACTGCTTGCCTATGACATTTGGAAGCGATTAGCAACCCCCAAATAGTGATATTTGCCTGTGTCTTCTTCATCTGTCTTAAGACTCTATCTTCCTCTTCTTCCTCATTCAGTTTCCCCTTTCCTTTATTCATTTCTTGTTCCGGGTGATCCTCCTCAAGTTCGTGTGGTTTAAAGTGCCTCCCAGATCGTGTGAGGTGACTAATACCTTCTTTGACCCACAGTCTATCTTGTGCCTCAACAATTTTCAAACCTTCCTCCTCACTTTCATACCAAAGGTCCTCCTTAACTTTATTAGGATCCTGAATACCGTCCCCTTTGTACCTAAGTGAATCGTCAGCTTCCGGTGCCCACCAATCTGCGTCAACAGTCCCTTCTATTTCTTTCCCTTTGCCTTCATCTACCAACCCTTTTAGAGTGCAGATTTGCGAGCCCTCCAACATCTGATAAGCTTTTCTCGGACTTCCCAACTTAGTGATCAATGCTGATGGGTCAAAAGAGCTCTCCTCATTTCCCAAGTAGTAAATTCTGAGTGGTGGCACGGCATGATGTTCTGGTAGCGGATTTCTGGTAACATTTGGCGGGTTGGTGGGTGGTTCGGATATTATTTTCTTGTCAATCAAATCTTGAATCTCATGCCTTAGCCTTAAACACCGGTTAGTTGAGTGCCCCTGCTCCTGATGGAACTTGCAATATAAATCAGATTTGAAATTCGGAGGTGGTGGATTTGGTCTGGGTCGCGGCTCCAATAGGCGAAGATGTCCTTTTGCTACCAGCCTATCGAGAGCTGTGGACAAAGATACTCCCAACTCTGAAAACCTCCTTAAAGGCTTATCCCCTCCCCTCTTTGGGTAATTTCTGGTTATATCAAACTTTTTCTCAGGTTCGCTCAGTGTGTTCACATCCGTAGGCCCTGAATGACCTCCCGAATGTCCTCCTCCTGCTCCATAGTTCGGTCGTCTGTACCTGTTCACTGACTCCTCTTTTTTGATGACCCCTTCCTGTATCGCGTCTTCGATTCTGGTTCCTACATCGAACACCTCGGTGAAGGTATTGAGGGATTGGAACCTCATCTTCTCCTGATAGACGGGTTGGAGGTTCTTCATCAGCATTCGGATTTGCTCTTTTTCAGTCGGCCTTTGTATCATCTTAGCAGCCTTTCCTCTCCATCGGCTTAGAAATTCAGCAAAAGATTCTTTATTCCCCTGTCGGGTAGTCTCCAAATCCCTGATAGTAACATCCAGATCTTGATTGTATTCGTATTGGGCCACAAATGCTTTTACCACTTGTTCCCAATTTCTAGTCTTCCCTGGTTCCAGAGTGAGATACCAAGACAAAGCAGCCCCAGTTAAAGTTTGTTGAAACAAGACTGCCATCATGACCGTGCTTAGACCGCTAGGCTGAAATGCCCCTATACACATTCTGATGTGGCTACGAGGGTTCCCTGTTCCATCAAACTTGTCGAATACAGGCATTTTAAATCCTGCGGGCAATACCTCACAAACCCCCTCATACAACCCTTCTAACTCCAACAAATAGGTGTCAACTCCATGGGCCTTTCGGACCACCATTTCCAACTTCTCCATTTTCTCAGTCATCAACTTGTCTTTCTCAGCCCTTTCTTTTTCTAGTTTTTCCCTTGCTTCAATCCCTTCTGTTTCATCAAACCAATCTTCATCCCTGTGAGGAGGATCATTGCCTGGCTGCTATCGTGCTAGTGCTTCTATCATGGTCATCATTCTAGTCATTTGTCCCGCTTGCTGTTCCACCATTGTCCTTAACTCTGCCATCTCCCTTGCATTAGCCTCTTGTGCCATCTCTTTTCTCACTAGTCTTGCAGTAGAATCTCTGTACCAGGCTATGCTCGTAGTTGATTCTATCTTTTACCTACAATCATATTTGTTTCAGTTATTTTATTTTAACAACTTTTTCTCCCTTTTCGCCATTATCTGTTTACCGTTTACTTTTATTATTGATTTATATGCTTTCATGAATGATTCATATGCCATACGGATGCAAATGCATGTGTGTGTGTGTGCCTATTCTATATGCTAAATAAAAGAAAATTCTAATCCTAACACATAAACACATAAGCACATAAAATCCTCCTCCATATTGAGTGTGCTAATTTCTCCTTTCATTGTGATCCTTTTTACCCCTTCAAGGTTTTAGAATTTTTTGGAAATCCATTTAACAAGTATTTCCCCTAGATGATGGGACCTTTTCAAAATTCCTTAAGAAGTTTTCCTTTAAAAACAACAACATTTCTAAACAAAAGATGATTAACCTTGCTTTTGAAAAATGATTTCTTTAATTGCAGAGATTTCTTGGATTATATTCCTTAACAAAAAAAAGGTGATTAGGTCCGAATTTTGCTTTGAAAAAAAAAACATTACCTTAGTTGGTAAAACTTTTCAAACTTTTCAAGAATTTTGGGTTCCAAGATTTCTAGGTTCTTCCTTCAAATATGGTCGATTTGAAATTTTAATCCAAAAGTGAACTCCAAAAATTTTGAAAGAGTGATTGAATGCCTTGGAATAGAGATACCAAAAATCTATTTGCTTCCAAAAACGTATTTAAAATTCTTTGGGTAGGAGGATCACATGTTTGGATAATTACCACACTTTCCATAAATTTGGATGCATACAAGGTCAATGATGCTTAGCTAAACATGATACAAGAGATGTAATCTTATAATCAAGATTTGGCTTATTCTTAAATGTCATAGGACATGAAAAGGAATTGCTCAAAAGTGATTAAAAGGTTACACATCTTTTATCAAGCAAGCATCGTCATCATCTCAAGTAATCCCTTTTGGGCACACAAAACTCCCTAGCACATAATCCTAATCAAGAATTGATTTCCTAATTTTGAAAGGTTCTATGAAACTATCATGCAAAGGCCGGGTTTTGGTCGAATAAGGGACCCTTGACACACACCCGTTAGGATGCTTCATATACCAACACATGGTACGAGATCAAGGGTGATCACACGGTCCCATGATGACTTGACCGACCGGGTTGCCCCGAGCCTCCAAGGTCATAGTTCCGTGCAATCGACTGGCGAAACATGCAAGTGCAATGCAACGGGCACACAAAAATTAATTAATTTGATTAAAAGGATGCTTTCAAGTCTAATCCTCGAGTGAACCCAAAATCAGAAATTCTGGTCTGCGAAATCAGAGATTCTGGGTTCGATCCCCAGCAGAGTCGCCAGATTGTGGATATCGCAGGTTTTCAAATTTTACCCACTTTTAAAACAAATATTTTTCAAATTCAAAGAGTCGCCACTTAATTTTTTAAAAGGAAAATTAAGAAACCATTTAAAAGGAAACTGATCTTTTGCGAAACCAAAGATAAACTGGGTCCGGGGATTATGGAATGAAAGGGGAAGGAGCCCGGCGGACTAAAACACCCCCTTTCATCCTATCTCACGATAGGCCTCTACTCATCATCCTTTTTAATCAAGTTATTAATCTAAGCATGCCCTCAATTAATACATATATAGGTATACATAACACAAGCATGTTGAAAGGGTGCAAAATTGCTAACGGTAAAATATCATTCATAAGTCAAACAATTCAACTAGCAAACATCATGATATGCAATAGAGAACTAGAAAACATACCCGGGATCCGGCCGCGAATATCAAACGTGCAATACATGCAAAAATAAACCTAAGAAAGGTCTCTAACACATATATACACATAAGGCAAAACCTAGGCTAAGGTGTCGCACATGGAGTCGAAAATCAATATAAATCAAAGAATGAAATTAAACTAGAAAAGAGTTGAGGAATTGTACCTCAAATGCGCTACAAAACAAAGGTTAATACACATGCCTTAGACAATATATAATATCATAAATAAGTAAATCCTAAGTCATGTTCAATTAGATACATCTTAGACAAGAGATAAGTCCTACTTATGGATATTAACATGTATGAATGAATGCATGAATATGAACAAGAATGGGACATCAATTTATTCACTAATTTGGATCCCTAAGCCTCTGGGTTTAATCTAAATTATCATTATTCAAAACATGGTTTGAGTCCTAAGCCATTAGGAGACTATTTTAGTTGAAATAAATAAGATTAGACAAAAACAGTAGCAGTTTTTTGTGATTTACAGAGAGCAGACCCGACGTTCAAAAATGGAAATAAAATAATTTTAATGGTTGGATCTTACTGATTTTTGGATATGTTATGCCTCTGTGAGTCTAGTTTCTAACCCAAAAAGAAAATCAAGGTTTCAACGGTTAGATCTCAGGGAATATGAAAAATACTAGACCTCACTCAGGATTCTGCAACTCTCTGTCCAGAGATCTTGTATGATTTTCTAAAAATAGTAAAATAATGAGAAACACTTAGATCTTTTTAGGGTATCTTCCTAACACATTAAGGTACTTATAAAAAATTATTTGAGACCCCGAAAACTTTATTAGGGTTCTGGTTTATTAATTTCAAAACAGACTTATTATTCTGAAAGCATTCTAGAACTCTGGACAAATTGTGATTAGCTCACAAAAATCATGATCAAACCTCTCTAATCCCAAAATCGTGCTAAAACAAAAATCACAGTGGTAAAACAATGTGTTACTGATATTTTCCCGTTGGTTTCACTTGATTTCAACGGTTAGATCTTAAACTAAAAATCTTTGATCAAAAACAGTTTGTGAACCCACTGTTTTTGTCTTGCTAGTTCAAGTTTGTTGATTGGCCTCAACTATTAAAACATGAAGTTGGGGCTCAAACCAAACTACTTTTTCTACCATTTGATGGTCATTGAAGACTATGAGGCATAATACACTTATGGATCTTGATGAAGTATTGAAATGAACTTCACAAAATCCTCAAATAAAGAACTCAAACCTATGGACCCAAGTTTGAATTCAACTTATCACTCCTACCATTTGATGGTCATTGGAGACTATGAGGCATATATGCTCATAGGTTTTAATGAATATAGGTTTTAATGAAGTATAGCATGGATTTCACAAGATCCAAAGAACAATGAACTTAAATCCATGGATAAAAATTTGGATTCAAATCACTACTCCTACCATTTGATGGTCATTGGAGACTAAATGAAGTTAAAATCTACTCAAACCTCATTGGAATATAGTAGGATTCCATAAGATTTCTTAATGAAGAGGTTCAAGTCATGAATTAAGACTTGAATCTCACTAGTTATATGTAGATTAAGACTATGATTCATTCTAATCTCCATATAGATCATAAGATCATAGGAAATTAAATAATCAAACTCAAAGAGGTTCAATGAGATATGGAAGATCTCATGCACCTTTTTAATGAAATAGAAATAAGGAAAATCAAGGATTACTTAGAAGACTAAGGATACAAACTCTTTAAAGTTGAATTTTTCTTAAACCCAAAGCTAATTACATCCAAATTGATGAAATGTCATAAGATTCAATCACAAGTTCTTGGTGGTGTGTGATGAAATGGGATAAGAAGAGAGGTTTTGAAAATGTGAAAAAGTTCCTAGAACTATGAACTTGTGATTGAATGGTCCTAATTCTATCAAGGATTAAGAGGTTACCTCTAGGACCTCAAGTATTTCTTCAACTTCTTGTGAGGATCTTCCAAGATTTCCCAAATTCTCTTCAAGATTCTTCAAGCTCTTCAAGAAATTCTTCTTCTCTCTCTCTAAAAATCTATATGATTCTTGTATATATCTATCTCTTGATTTTCAAGTTCAAGTCCTCAAAATGGAAGAGGAGGTTTTGTTTATATAGGCCTTTATTCCAGGGATAGATGGGTAAATTCGGGTGGAAACCCATGTGCAAGGTTTTCTTCTAGAACATGTGAGAAGATGCAGTCTGTTACAGCCAGCGGCACTCGCTGGGTGCCGGCGGCACTCACTGAGTGCCGGGCGGCACTTGCTGAGTGCCGGGCGGCAAACAGTGAGTGCCGGCGCGGCACTCAGTGAGTGCCGCCGCGTTTTTCGCGTGCCGGGGCTAACTGAATTTTGTCCCTCTTTTTGATTTTTCAAAAGTATGTTGGTGTAAACAAAATTTTTTATTTTATGTATGTATATATTTGCATTAAGATCCCCCATGTGCATGGTATCAACCATGTGCATGGTATATTTTTGAATATACTATTTCTTTTTTTATTTTCTTTTTTAAAATTTTTTTCATTTATTTTGTCCTTCCTTTTTTCAAAGAAACTCCCTCTTTCTCTCTTTCTTTTTTTGTTTTTGTTTATAAATTCTCTTTTATTCTTTAAAATAAAATGGATTTCCAGACTTGGTTTCTCACACGTTCTTCGTTGTTCGAGTTTCCCTCCCGTATGCCTGAATCCTCTCCCTTTATCATTTTTATCATTTTCTAAATTTTTTCTTGAAGATTTTGAATTTCTTGGAAAATCCTCGAATGTCACGGACATCATCATCATCGGTCTTTGAGAGGTAACCAATCCCTGGATTTGACGTTTGGTCAAAATTGGGGTGTCTACACATAGGTTCGGTGTCCAGAATCACAAAATCGACCGTAAAGACAAATGTATCTATCTGTACCAGAACATCCTCCAGTATTCCTCTAGGATATTTGACTGACCTATCTGCCAATTATAATGCAACTCTGGTAGGTTTGAGTTCACCCAACCCTAGTTGTTTATATACTGAATATGGCAGCAAGTTTACGCTAGCTCCTAGATCAAGGTGTGCATTGTCTATCCTTTGATTCCCAATTTGACACGAGATAATAGGGGTGCCAGGGTCTTTAAGCTTTGGAGGCAACTCATTTTGAATGATTGCGCTTGCTTGGCAAGCGACATAGGCATGTTTCTTTACACTTTGCCTCCTTTTGACCGTGCATAAGTCCTTTAGATACTTAGCGTAGGCTGGCACTTGTTTTATTGCATCAAGGAGTGGGAGATTAATTTTAACTTGTTTGAACAACTCCAAGAACTTCTGATTCTTTGCCTCGTGTTGGGGCTTTCTTGAGCCTTTGAGGGTAAGGCACGGGGAAAGGGCCTTTAGGTAATTCGTCCTTGATAGGCTCCTTTCCAGGCCTTCTCTCAACTTCTACTTCTTTAGGAGCATCCTCGTTTGATTCTAATGATTTGTCATTAGTGGACGACTCCTCTTCTTGAGTAGATGGGTTGTTGTTAGTTACCACTTCTTCCTTTTCATACTCCTCGGGGGTAGAATGAGGCATGTTTTTCCTTATGACTTTGCCGCTTCTCAAAGTTGTCACGGCTTTTGCCTATTCATGATTAGGGGGACCATTGTTGTATCCCTTAGGGTTTTGAAGTGGTTGAGCAGGAAACGTTCCACTCGACCCCTCTTGACGTGCATCCATTCTCTCTAATGTCGCAGACATTTTACTCATCATTTGAATTAGCTGTTGTGTTAAATTCGCGTTAGAGAGTGGTTCTTTCTCTTGCACCTTTTTGTGAGGTGGCACGTAAACATTTGGCTGTTGATTATTAGAGGGTTGAGCGTTGTTGTAGTTATTTGCTCTATTTTGATGGAATGGCTGGGACTGCCTGTTGTATTGCCCTTGGTTTTGATTATTGTTATTGTAGGGCTGTTGTTGTTGATATTTGTTTTGGATCCCAGCATTGTTTTTCTAATCAAACCCAGCGTGATTCCATCTATTGTTATTTTGTGAATTATAATTGTTGTAGGAATTCCCCACCCCCCCTATACCCTTGCATGGCATTCATTTCCAGGGGGGGTTGTTCTTGAAAATACGGCACATTCGGACAGTATTGAGTAGTGTGTCCCAGCATGTTGCATGTGCCGCCTGGTTCTTCAGGTAAAAACTGCCTAGAACTCTCTCCTTTCATTCCCAATTCTTCCACTTTCTTTGCTAGTTCTTCATACTTATTCATCAGATGATCCTTGTTTTTTAGTTGGTATAAACTTTTCTCTTCTACACAGGATATCTGTGAGCGTGGGACATCGTCTGAATTTGACCACTCATGGGCGTGTTCAGCTAACCACTCAAAATGAGCTTCAGCTTTTTCCGTGTTTTTGCGAAGAAAGGGCCCTGAACTCATGGTCTCGACCAATTTCTTAGTTTCACCATTTAATCCTTCATAAAAGTAGCTAATGGTTTGCCATTTCTCGTACCCGTGATGTGGGCACGAGAGTAGCAAATCCTTGAAACGTTCCCAAGTTTGGGTGAATGTTTCATTGCTCTTTTGTTTGTCAGAATTTATTTGTCGTTTAAGGTCAGTGGTCATGCGAGATGGGAAGAATTTCTTCAGGAAAGCAGTGTTCATCGCATGCCAGGTGTAGATGGAGTTTGGCTTCAAGGTGAGTAACCACGCTTTTGCTTTATCCTTCAGAGTGAAAGGAAATAGCATTAGACGTGTCACGTCTATAGGACAATTTTGTGAGAAAGTTTTACAAACATCCTCAAAGTCCTTGACATGTAGATACGCCTTCTCGCTCTCCATTCCATGAAAGGTAGGAAGGAGTTGAATCATTCCATTATGAAATTGAAATTCGCCTACATGAGGTGGAATGAGGATACAAGAAGGTGTAGGCGCATGTTCAGGTGTCATGAGATCGCACAAAGGACGCAGTGAATCGTCAATTGGTACGACCACATTATCACCGTTTTCACTTTGATTATCAGCCATTGAATCGATCGATGTGACTATGGGGTTAATAGAACTAGATGAATTGGATGAATAGAATGGGTTTTCGTAAATTCCTTCAATGGAATTATCAGACATAAAGGGAAAGACCCTAAGTAGTTTTTAATCTAAAGAACAAAAGAAAAAAAAATAGAAAGAGATAAGGATAGATTGAGGTAATCGAAGCATTAGCTTGTCGCCTTCCCCGGCAACGGCACCAAAAATTTGACACGAGAATTTTCTGTGTGCGCTTGTGTGCTATACCCAAGTGTAGGTAATTGTGCAAGTAGTAATCTGGTTAAGTCCAAGTCGATCCCACAGGGAAGGTGTTAAACTAATTACTCAGATTAATCTCAAACAAGAAAATAAAAATCAATATTTTAAAGGAATGCAGAACACAAAGTCCCACAATTAATCAACTACTAAAGATAAAGCAATAAAACTAGATTAAACTAATTACTAACTAATTAATTTAAGCGATGATTTAAAACGTGTTTTTCTTACTAAAAGGGAATGTTGGGATTACATGAATCCATCGTGACCTTGCAATCTACCATGCAGTTATGTTGAAGCTCAATGGAGCACATTCTCTACAGTATTCCGTATTTCTCTTAGGATAAAGAATCTATAGTCCTTTCATGACCGGGACTATATCATCACAATTAGGTTTGAAATACACAAAAGCGGTTTAAAACAATAGTTTAGACTTGCACCTACAATGGTATTAGCATTGAGGGTGGTTTGCAAAATATATTGAAGAAAAATGCCTCAAGGCTTAAAGTTCACAGACTGTTTTGACAAACTGAGCATTTGGGGACAATTTGATAACAAATCAGTAAAGCAGAAAGTCTAGGAATACTGCATAGAATATCCTCAAGAATCAGAAGGTTCGATCGATCGACGCGCTTTCGATCGATCGAATATCTTCATCTCTCGATCGATCGAACTGACTTCGATCGCTCGACTGTATCTCTGTTTCGATCGATCGAGCTTTCTCAATCGATCGAACACAGGAACTATTCTGCTACATGGCATGCATCATGATCTCCCGACCTGGGGACTACTCAGACATGGTCTGGAGTGTCTCAGATGTGTTTTTGACGTAAAGTTCCATTAATGGTGTGTTTGGTTGTGATTTTTGCATAAAATCTATGAAAATTAATTGTTTAACTCTAACTAACATGCAAGACTACGGAATAACAAGTTATACTACTATAAACTAAGTGCAGAACGTAAATAAAGTAACCTGGAAATGAAAACTTGTATTGAACTAAGAGGAATCCAAACCAAACAATATATAACCTTGATTAAAACCTATAAAAAACAAAGTAAAGCTCTCTACTCTCTATAAACTGATGAAAATGAAAGTGGGCGTCCTTATGGACGTATACAATACGAGTATAAATACTGAAAACCTAATGCTAGGGTTAAAATCCCGCTTCTACTGCATGCGCGTAAAATCTGATAAAAGCCATGTTCGATCGATCGAACATCTTTCGATCGATTGAACTTTTGGGGTCTTTGAGTGCTTAAGCTTCTTTCGATCGATCGAACCTTCGATCGATCGAATGGTCTTCAATCGATCAAGGTTCACTTTTCATCCTTTACTTGTCTTCATTAAAATTTAGCACTCCCTTTTATCTTTCTCATCCAATTCTTCACACAGCAACAGTAATCTGCACAAACTACAACTAAAACAAACAACTTATCATTATTTAATCAAATTGTGTACAAACTAGCATTGTAATTCAAATTGCAGATAAATGAAGGAATTGAAATAATTTAGCACATTTTCTTCTTTTAGCGCGGTTGTATTTTACAAATACCCCCGCTTGTCAGTGTTAATTATCTTATAAGTCAATATAAAAATAATTACCCCAAAGTGTACCAGCATAGTGAGTTGAAACTATGCAGTTTCTTGTAGTTAAGACAAACCTACTACAACACCATGCTACAGTCCTACAGATGGTGTGTCCAAACCCATCTAAAACTGTAAACCAAAATCTTACATTCTACAAGATCCGATGTTCTGAACTTTCGTGTGTAAGCCAAACTCTACACACCAAATCACCTACTATGTACAATGAGAGACACACATGCATAATATTAAATAAATAATACAATACAAACATTGTCCACACAGATTCTCATAAAAATGGAATAACTGATTTTATTAAATGAATAATAAATTAACTACATAAGCATGGCTTTTAGTACATATCCCTAACAATTTCTTCCTAATTTCTATGAAACTTAGTATAGAAGATTCACTTTTGAAAGTTCGCTTGAGGCCTCTAACAATTTTTGGAATATCAGAGCCGGCCTTGAGTCCGGCCCAGTTGCAGCCCTAGTTAGTGTTTAAAAAAAAAGGAAAGATAAATATTTCTCATGCATTTTTCTAGTTTTTGAAAAAAAGTATTACGAAAGCTTCAATGATGACGTCCTATCCGAGTTGGACGACACCAACTTCTCTCAACTTGAGGCAGTGGAGTTGGCCTGGTTTAGTTACAAAAGGGACACAAAAACTCTTTTGTCTCTCATCAACCGGTGGAGTTCTGATACGAACACATTCTTGACATGCTTTGGGTAGATTACTGTCCCCCTCTGGGATCTCCATCGAATCAGTGGTCTCCTTATTTTGGGAGAGTGTTATGATGAGTTTACTTCTGTAAATGCTCAGCTTTTTGGTTATGATGAACATGATATTCTTCCATGCACTCGCAACCTTTTCCAGATATACGCTCAACTGGGAAGCAACCTCTCGAAAGGACGGGTAGCAATTTCTGCTAAGGTCAAGTTCAGCCAAAGACTCATTTGGTCAATTTGCTCCCTTTCAAGAAGTTAGAGCTGCACAGCATCAATAGCATAATCACTAACATAATCAACTTGTGCTGGAGGATATGGAAGAGGATATGCTGCTTGCTAGCTTGCTGACTTTGGATTTTTGGGGTAGCATGGCTGGCTTGGCTGTAGGTCCTGGTTCTGTTGCCTTTCTTATTTCTTATTCTACCCTTACCCATTAGTGACTTTTTTATGCTCTATTGTTGCTGGACTAGATACTATATAAGATGTTGCTAGATAAACTACTTGAGTTGCAACACGAGTTCTATCTTCGCTATTAGTGCTATGCTCGCTCCTGAAAGTTTGTTTTAAATGAAATAAGTAGTGCGCTAATGCGCGTACTCTTCTGGAGGTTTCATGTGGCTAGAAAACTAAGAGGTAATGAAGGTGGGTTGAAGACTTCTGTCTGGCATTAAAGAACGGATCGAATCTCTTATCTTCTACTACTTTGATTCATATGTTTGTGGGGCACTTAAAGCAATGACAGGCTTTCTATAAACGAATATTCTGTCTTTACTTTACAGGAGGAGATTCAATAAATAGTAGGATTAGGTTGAATGCCCGTCCATCCTATAGATACCCCATTTTGCCCTAGACCCAAAAAAGATGATTGACTATCACAGGGGGCCCATAAGGTATGCAAATCGAGGAAAAAAGAGCTAGAATCCAATCAGAAGCCCTAGAGTCAAATTAACACAGTAAACAATGCCAAAGAAGGCGTAATGCATTTTGGATCTCTAGAAAATCAATAATCAGCGTTGATTCGAGTCGAAAGTCAACATATCAGAGTCCGGGAAGGCTAAACATCAAATTAAAGCCATTTCAGAGTCCACGACCCATCGACCGAAAGTCACAGAACTCAGGATTGTCCGATTCTGATAATTGGTGACATTTTAACTAGAATTGAAAGTTTGGCACAAATTCTAAGATCGGAATCAAGACCGAGATGACCAAAAGTCGGTCGATGTTTTAGAGGTCGAATCGACTAGGATAGGGACATACAGGTCATCATCCAGACTCGAAAATCTTTGATCTCGCCATATAGATCTAAAGAAGACGTCAGTATGACTCCGAATCTTTTTGAATCACGAGAATCGGATGGTCACTTTGAAAACTATTAACAATTGAAGTTCTCAAAGACGTACGACCATAATTAGTGCTACACTGATCAAATTTACGATGCGCGAATCACCCAACTACAACCCATGGGTGGTTGGCTATAAAAGCACACCCTTACCTTACTAATTCCCACGCCCAAAAATTTCCATCAGCCAAAAAAGTCTTCCTCAAATCAAGGAGTGTTTGGTAGGAGTAAATCAAAAACCTTGTTTGTTTGGCCTCTACCTCCATACACCACCAAACAACATCACACCACCTCCTCAAAACCCACTGTCATCATCACCTTACCCAACTCCTCTCACAACCATAGCTTTAGAACAACCCTAGAAAGGCCCCAAATAGACCCTTAGGCCTTTCACAGTTTCTAAAATCAAACCAAATAGCCCCTTAACCTCTTCCCATTGTCTCACCGCCACTGCCATCAGACTCCCATCAGCCATACGCAACCATCAACCAGTCCCGAAACCAACCCTAAACATCCTCACACATTGCCTAAACCCACTATGCGCCACCGCTACATAATTTCACCTCCACCAGAAAACCTACCCATATTCATCGCTGGCCACCCCCATAGCCACCATCGTCTGTCCGAGATAAAGGAGTAACGACTGACCTAAGCTCCTAGCTCACCAAAAAATGCCGCGATAAAGACCGCACACCACCAACCATCCGTATCGTGTCCACGTACAGCCAAGGCTGACTAGTCAATCTGACGATGCCACATATCCCAGTCAAATGCTGACCAGCCAATCCAGCACTGTCATGTATCCCAATCAAACACTAACCAGCTAATCACATCCTAC
The DNA here is from genome assembly GCA_033977485.1 of Hydrangea macrophylla. NCBI lineage: Eukaryota > Viridiplantae > Streptophyta > Magnoliopsida > Cornales > Hydrangeaceae > Hydrangea > Hydrangea macrophylla. Next base: position 3,083,884 of record CM066992.1, read on the forward strand.
CACGTGGCCTTGTCAAAGGTTGACCCACCAATTAGGCACTGCCATATGTCCTATCAACGCTAACATGTAGATGCACGGCCCAATCAGAACGCGCCACGTGTCCACCACCGCTGTTGACCAGCCAATCAGTGTCTGACACAATGCGTTCACTCTTCCACGTGTCTGTTGATGTGGTAGTGGGCTGCATTTTTTTTATATGTTTTTTTTGTATTCTGAGTTTGATTTTTTACGAACGGGCACTTGATCCTAGCTAATTTGGTCATTCTAGACACACTGGTGAGCTCAGAATTGCAAAATTTTAACCTTTTGGCACTTTTTGCTTTTTTATAAGGAACTTTTCAATTTCTCTGCCTAGTTACCGACCCTCGCAGGTCCCACCTTGCTCAATTTTGGTCTAGTTCAAGCCGACCTATAGGCTTCTTGACTAATTCGACCATTCTAGACCCATCCGCTACCTAATTTTAGGCGAATCCATTGTTGATGTATTCCTTGCGATTGTAATTTAACATAATGCTATTGTTCTCGGTTAAGTGATACTGCAATTCCTACATGTCTATCATCGCTTTCTATTATTGTTCTATTATACTAGAATGAGACTTCAGTATGTTACAAAGATACACTCCTGAATAATGAACCTAATGTCGTCGAATAAGTAAATTTTTTATCTAAGGACATGAGTACTATGAAGCCGACATGCATAGCATAGTATATTGGTAGTCATGAAGACTATTTGTTAGATCATATGGTATGGTTAAGCGATCGTGGAGATTGTGAGTTAAGTTGGGTTGAGTCTTCTTGTGTTGATCATGATTTGTTATGGCATGTGATAGCCATGATTATGGAAAGAGAAATGAGGAATAAGATGTATAACGGTTGGTATGTTCTTGGCTATCTATCCTTCGAAGAATATTTCTGTAATTGTGTGTGCGAGCATGCCTGGAAAGTAAGTTGCCAATGTGATTATGTGAGTATATAAGACAAATGCACCTCACCAAGCCAATTATGACCGTTCGAATGCCTTAATTAAAAGGACTTCTATCGTATAGAATTGACAAATAGTTACAAAACATAATCTATGTTATTCTAAAAACTAAAGGATGTAAAATAATAAAAGAAGGAACTACTTTATTTAAAAATGAAGTAAAGTACAGATCCTAACCTTAAAGAGAACTCGAAGTGGCATTCTATTTCTAAGTAAAAAGAAAAATATGACAACAGAATTGTATTATGAAGAGTTGTTTGCATGGTTTCATGTGTCCTTTCTTTTCATCTCCTCTTCTATTTATAGGCACTCGAAGTTACTGCTTCCTTATGTCACCACGTGCTCCAACCGTTGCTTCAAACTGCTTGATCCCTCTTTGACACGTGTCTTAGCAGTTATATTTTGAATTTAGTCCTTGCTGAATAATAAACTGCTAGCACCCAGATCCTCTGTTTGAACTCTTCCACGTGTAATTCCCTTATTCTTCCTCATTACACATTGTGACTATCCCAAGAACTCCACGTGTCACCACATTATTAGACTAGATTTTCATAGTGCAAACATTTCCCCATGTCAATTACCTTTTGAACATAAGTGTAATTAGCAGTTTCTTGATAAGTGGCAGTAACTTGCACATTGGCATTTTCTCCATGAAATTCTATAATCATGGTTCGTGATCTAACTCCACTAACTGCTTCTTATAAAGCCTCAATCACTTTCCAAATTTCATCATTCTTTTCAAACTATCTTTAACCACCTTTCTCACTTTGTCACTATCTCGAAAAAATGGACCAAGAATAGAGTCCAAACAATTTTCCACTTGATCTGCTTGAAGATGTCAAGGTTGCAACAAAACTCAAACAACTCGAAGTTTTAACAGCTTGGGATAAAATTACCCGAATCAAATCACCTCCTAGCCATTACACTCTTTCTGGCTAGAAGAAATGGGCTGCTCACGTTATGCCTTCGAATCCTCAAGACGCTTCTTCCTCGAAACCAAAATATGGTGATTACAAATTCCCTCATGCTTGGAAAACGCCGGTTTCAAAAGGAAAGGGATAGGATTTTATGTTGAAGTGAAGCTCGAAACCATTATTATTACTCCTTCAGTAGTATACCCTGATTTTGACTACTTTAAAGTGGCTGAAGATGTTGTTCGAAGTCGAATAATCAATCCCTATTATCCTATCTCAAACAATCTCACTCCTAAACAAAATCTTCTCAATGCTTGGCTTGTTTCTTCCACAAGTCCTCCTAGTCTTCGATTCAAATGGGAGAAGAACACATTTCCTCAAGGAAGACCTCTCGTGCATACCTTTCTGAGAGTCACTCATGAAAAGTTTTCTGCTGAGCACTACTCCACCCAATTTTTGAATAAATGTGTCTTGTTCACACAGGAGCATGAAGAGAAAGTTATTCTCTTTGATTATTCTCAATTAGGCTTTCCTACTACTACAGTCAAAGCCTTCAATCCCATCGAGGAACCACTTCATAATCCCATTCGTTCACTAGACCAATTATGTCAATATGGTCTTAATTTTAATCACACTCACCCCATTCTTGACCCCAAGCCTATCCATCTTGTCCAAGCTATAAGGGTCCTTATTGCTTTTGTCAGGGATATATGCTAAAAGCCATACTTTATGTAGTTAATTTATTATTCATTTAATGAAATCAGTTATTCCATTTTTATGAGAATCTGTGTGGGCAATGTTTGTATTATATTGTCTATTTAATATTGTGTATGTGTGTCTCTTATTCTATATAGTAGGTGGTTTGGTGTGTTGAGTTCGACTTACATAAGAAAGATCAGACCATTGGATCTTGTAGAATGTTTGATTTTGGTATACAGTCTTAGATGGGATTGGACACACCATCGGTAGGATTGCAGCATGATGATGTAGTAGTTTTTTCTTAACTACGGGAAACGGTATAGTTTCAACATACTATGCTAGTACACTTTGTGTATTAAACGGGACCGAGTTAGGTAATTATCTTTGTACTGACTTATAAGATAATTAATACCTCATGGATATTATGAGTGCTTATGCTGTAAATCGTAAGTTAATTTATAGACATGTACATTTGATATGTATGCTTTGATCCCTAAAATTGTGAGATCCTTAAATGGGTCAATATCTCATTGGATTGGGTGACAATATTAATTGTGTTTTAATTAATGATGGAATCGATGTCTTAATTTAGGATTGATGATACCCCCTTGAGAAAGCTTATAAGTTTTGATTATGTCAAACCCTGCAGGTGGATTTTGTAACCGACATATCAGATAAGTTAAGCAGAGGATCTCAAGGAATTTTAAGAGATTAATTAGATATGCTTGTCAGTAATTATATTTAATTAATGGATATCTGTAATCTTAACGTGGGGAGATAATAAGATTTTAATAACATGGAGCTCGAAATACATTTTTGAGATAAGGGTAGGAGTGTAATTATAATTCTTTAGTGGTATGAATTATAATTGATGGAAATAGGAATCTAATTCATTTCGAATTAGGGTTTCCTAATTCCATAAGGAAGCTATTCCTTATTGACTTCTTATGGTCCCTATCGTAGCCTATATATATATGCTGCTTTGGCTCTCTTCTCAGTTTGCATTTTTCCATCAAGAGTATTATAACTCGGAATAAAAAAGAGAGCGTAAAAAGGGAGAGCATCAAACAGAAAGGATTTCGAAAGAGCCCACACTCAGTTCGATATTCTGGCAGCAGGGGAATATGGTAGAATACCGTGAGCTATTATCGATCACGTGTTCTTGATTTGTCTACTACAACAATCCATTTTTATAGTTCAAGGTAACCCTAGTTCTGCCCTTGTAGGGTTATTGTGACTTTCACGTAATTTTTTGCAGTACCAACTTATACGCGCTGTCAACGGATTCTGGGAACGTAGTTTCCTAACTTACAGTGGTATCAAAAATGACATTGATTCTGTGTATGGGTTGGACGCAACCATGTTGTCTAGTAATACAGATCTTATGCATGCACTGATGGATGAGTAGAACGTAGAGCTGTGCTAACCCTTGTTTTGCTGCGTTCTTATTCCACTATTATGGTCACTGGTTTTGTGTGCTTAAATCCCACGATGTGTTTATTCATGGTTAATATAACTGTTTTGATATAGTATGTGAACTCTTTTATGGAAGCATAGGATTTGTACGTATTGGATCCCACGCTTGATTGATGCGTGGTTAATTTACTGCAAATAAATAGCATGTGAACTCCTTCATGGAGGCATAGGGTTTATGTAGTATATCTCAAGTAAATCTGTGAAGATAGTCCGTGAGAGCAGCTCGATCCCCGCAAGCTGACTGGGCAGCTCGACCCCCGTGCGTAGTGGCAACATAGAGTTAATCGGGTTCAATGAAGATTTCTTCACAAGAGTTGTAGCTTGACCATAATAGTGGGATTCCTATTTTATTGTGGTTTCATTATTTATGTGTGATTGAATGATTATTATTGTTTCATGTTTGATGAGACAACATGGATAATTTTTCCTAGACCTAATTCCAATGTCTAGCGGCAAGTTTAATTTATTTTAAATTAAAATGATGTACAACTACATGTGTATTTAGAAATAAAACTAATTCCATATTTTCAAAACATAAGTACTTATTTTCTAAAATTATGAGAATAAAAAAAATTTATTATCTACACATGTGGGTTTGACAAGCAAGGATGAATTAATCCTTGTCAAGTATTCCATTATTTTTTATTAATTAAATTATAAGTTTTTCTAAAAAATTGTAGCCCTAAATTTTTTAAAAAATTCTAAGTAGGAGAGGGAATTTATCAAGTATAAATCTCATGGTCTCCATCACTGGTTTGTAGATGATATGATTAATTTTATGTGATGGCTCTAGTGTTATCCTCCCCATCAGATGAAGTTGATCATGGAATCATCGGTACAAACTTTTTTAAAAGAATGTTTTTGGGTGATTGTTAGTATGGGTCACCTCTCCATCAGAGGCGTTTCTTACAGAACTCTTGGCCTAGAATTAAGTGATGGTATACACTTAGATATAAATAATAATATCCTCTGCATCTGAGTTACTGTTATTATTTATATGACCAAAGCAAGTCATCAGTTTAATTTTACTAGGTAAGGTACATTGTCTGGATAGTAAAATTAAAAGGCAATTGTCTATCTGAACAAATGATGGATAGTATATGGCTTCCCATCGAGTCATACTATTCGTAGTGTATCAGGTTGCTGGCGGATTCCTTTCAAATATGGTAGAGGGAAACAATATTTTCAACTCAAATCCATAGTAATTTTTTGCCCAAATGTAATTATTTATATTATTGTGATTCTCAGGCTTTTAAATGGGTTCTTTCAATCCACTCGATGTCATACTTAAAGAAAAAAACTCTTATTGGACCAAACTATGTAAACTGGAAAAGGAATTTGGATATTGTGTTAACTGCTGAAGAGTACAAGTTTGTGTTTACTCAGTATGTCCTGAGCAACCTAGTGAGGGGGCAACCACTGAGGAAACCCAAACTCACAATAAATGGGTCAAGGCTGATGAGATGGTGCAGTGTTACATTTTGGCATCCATGTCGAATGTTCTGCAATATCAGCATCAGTCAATGGCCAGTGCCTATGACATGATGGAGAGCCTTTGAGAGATGCTCAATGATTAAAGTCGTACTGCTAGACAGGTTGCCATGAAAGACTTGATGAACACAACCATGGCTGAGGGGATGCCTGTAAGGGATCATATTCTTAAGATGATATCTTTTCTTAATCAACTAAAGATCCTTGGAGCTGAAATCGATAGGGAAACCCAGGTCGATATCATACTCAATTCACTGCCAGAGTCTTTTAAGCATTTCCACCTCAACTACAACATGAATAAATTTAACTGTGCTTTGGTGGAGCTGCTTAAAGAACTCCAAGCAGCTGAGGGTCTCAACAGAAAGTCAGGGAGTACTCTTGTGTTTAAGAAAAGTTCTACTTCAAAGCCAAAAGGCAAGAAGAAAATGAAAAAGACCCAAAAGTAGGCTGCGGATCCTCCACCAATCCAAAGGCCACTAAGACAACTAGGAAAGTCTAAAGGCAAATATTTTGTTTGCAAGCAACTAGGACATTGGAAGAAGCAATGTCCGATTTATCTCGCCAGACAGAACAATCAAGGTAAATCTCATTTATTAGTTATTGAATCGTGTTTAGCGATCTGATCTACCGGTACTTGGTGTGTAGATATGGGAGCCATTGATCATGTATGGAATTCTTTGTAGGTGTTCCAGGGAACCAGGCAGCTCAGTGATGGAGATATTTATCTATATATGGAAAATGCTACGAGAATAGCAGCAGTTACAATAGAAAATCTACATCTTAATTTTAGTAGAGAGAGAATTTTAATATTAAGAAATTGCCTTTTTGTACCTTCTATTAGAAAGAATTTAGTTTCAGTTTCTAGTATAGCAAAGAATGGATATTCCGTTCATTTTAATAAAACAGTAGTTGATGATTCCAAAATTTGAGTAAGAGATAAAAGAAGAAGACAATAGAAGTTTTGCGTGTGGTTCAGCCCTGTTAATTAAGAGACCTACGTCCACGTGTGTGTCGGGGCACTTTTACTATAATATGAGATGGTCGATGGTCGCTAATGAACCAAAGACCGGCCGAATAGTACATATGTGTGTAAGGGTAAAATTTACGATCCCTTTTGAAGGGGGTGAGTGGTCTCTTTTATAGATACAAGAGACCAACCATACAAGGTAAATAATGTTGATAAGGTAATGCAATCAAATGGGGATTGATTAGCACAAATCATGGGAGTTTCCTAACCAGTTAAGGAAACAATATACTCCTTCCATTAGTCTTCTAGCTAAGATAGAAAACTGTCTAGAATGTTATGGATCACATCCTATGACATAGCTAGTCCATTGCCGATGCTAGTATAAGCCCGCGTCACGTACCTAACCTGTGGGTCGAGTCCGAGTAGTCCTGGACATACCGTTTGGAGTGACTATGCGTCAAGCGCAATTACTAGATGACTTGGCACTCCTTGCTGTGGTGGAAGAGATCAATTCTTACTAGATATTTTTGTGCGGACCAGCTTCCCCCCATTTTCAAGGCAAATATGATGCTATATCAAATAAGGGTTAAAATTTTACATAGCTCGGCAAACTATCTGGGAAAGCTCGGTGGATTGCTCACGGTCGTTTTAGCCAATCGGGTTGGGCTGATCGGTTGCCTTAGGAGCTTGTGTCAGTCCCTGCTATGTATCAAGAGGTGGTTAGTCTGGTTAGGATCCAACGAGACCGGTGTGAGCACAATCGAGTAGTTGCAACCTAACTGAACGGTTACATCGCTCATTTAATGCGCGTGCCTTTTGAGGTACCGCTTAGACTGCCTGAGGAGCAGGCTGTCGCGCATTTAGGCAGGAGTTCTTCTAGACTATTGAATCTGAGTTCATCTTGACCATCCATGTTATCTATAAAAGCAACACTTGAGCATTCTTTACTGCTTCTGTTACCCATCTTCTAGGCCTACCGAGTGGTTGTATAGAAAAAGCGTCCAATCAAGCTTCCCGAGCTCTCCCTTCACTCTGTTCTTGTAAGTCTCCTCTGTTGATATTTTCGAGCAAGATTGGAGAATAGGAACCCGTTAGGACTCATGAGGGAGTGGAACTTTTTCTTCCTTAGGTTCTACATCTTCCTTAGGTCATGGTTCCCTTTCCTTGGTGGAGTGGTCGAACTGTTCGGGGGCTCTGGAGCCATTCTGTCTGAGTGTTGCTTGACAGCTAAGACCTTGTACGCCCTATTATATAGGCTCTTGACTCTTCCAACCCTATATCTTAGATTAAGGATTCCAGACCCCTACCAAGGCCACCAGTTAATCTCTCGTCCTGTAGCAGAGACCCCTGAGATGTGCCATTCTAAATTTAACTCATCTTCCTAATCGGAGGATGAGCAATCATGGTCAGGCATCCTGGGCACGAGTCTGGATCCTCTCTTAGTGACCCCATCTGATTATCACAGCAAGGGAAGGATTCATATTCGGGTGTCTGACGACGAGGCAAGCCAGGGAGTCCCGGTAGCCTCTGTGTCATGGGGGTTGGGTGATGAGGCATCAATCCCTAATAGTCCCAATGTGGCCTTTCCTGCGAGTGGATTTCCGGTAGTCTGCTCATTGCTGACCTGGGCCAAATCAGGGAAAGATATGATATTCTTGGCCATTGTTCCTTGACCATACCGCTGGTGAGGCTCATCTACACCAGTTGGGTTTCATCACCCTTTACGATAATGCCTTCATGGCTGGTCTTCACCTTCCCCTCCATCCTCTTGCCCGGGACATTTTGATATACCTCAGGATCGCTCTCAAGCAGCTTTTCCTAAACGGATGGAGGTTCTTGATGGGGCCATACACCTTTGGCCCCAAGTTTTTAGGCATGAGCTCACCATACAAGAGATTTTATGGACCCACCGACCATTCCTGATGCATAGGAAAATTAAGTTCTTTTCACTGGGAGCCTGGCAAAGGAGGAAGATAATCATCAATTGCCCAAGCAACAAGTGGTGGAAGAAAAAGTTTTTCCAAGTGTCCACCCTTGGGCTTTGTGAGGATGCCTCGGGATTTTAGTTGAGGACTTCCTAGGTGGGGAGGTTAAAGAGTAAGCTCCCACCTCTTGTCTGTTTTCCCTTTCATTTTGTTGTTGTAGGACTAACTGTTTTGTTTTCCTTCCTTTTTTATAGTGGGATGGACTGACCCACCGGGCATTTTGACGAGTGCCAGGACAGGATCAAGGCTTTGGCCAAAGAGCCCACAAGTGTCAATGACTTGCTGACCCGGACGGGAGATACAAAAGTCACCTATGAGCCTCGCAAGCACTTCGAAGCACCCGCCTTTCCTCCAATTATTCCCAGTGAGTTCTTATTGCTCAAATTATCTTTACTGCACCCTTCAATTAGTTATTTTTATGGTTTTCCCGACCACTTAACGCCCGCTCTGTCCTCTTTTATAGAAATGGGCCAACAGAGAGATCCTGAAGCATTAAAGGCGAGAGAGGCCACTTCTGCTACTCAGGCAGTCGAGAGGAGGAAGCGGCCAGCTGCTGAGGCTGCAGCTAGTAGTCAGCCGCTAAGGGCTAAGACATGGACTGGCAACCGGCCAAGAACTGATCAAGACATTGACTCCGCGAATGGTATAAGGCACTGCTCTAGGGAGGGACATACCGACCGGGTTGTCCCTGGCAGAATCCACAAAGATTTGAGAGAGGATTAAGCCATGCCTTCTCCTGAGTCAGGTGGAGATGTTTATAGGAATGTCCCTGTGATTGTTTCAGGGATGGCTATACAGCCTTTCTCAATTTGTGAGTAACTTGGCCCGTTTCCATCTTTATTTTTTGTTGATCACTTGTTGTGTGTGACTGACCAGTTTCTGCCTTATTTTTGTAGGTCGACTACATGGCTACTGGGGCTAAATCCTTCCTACCCACTATGGCTGAGAGAGTTGTCGCTGCTAAGGCTGTTCTTTCAAAGGAGAGGGCAGCCTTGGAGGCTAAGGAAGCTGCCTTAGCCTTGGAGAAGGATAAAGTGAAGGGGTTGGCTCTCGAGCTTAGAGCAGCACAAGCGGAATTAGAGGCCACCTGGGAGGCTTAGAAGGCTGCAGAAAAAGCCCTAGCTGTGGCTGAAATCGCTCAGGAGGGGGCACCGAGGTCCAATGATGACTTCGACGATGGCTTCTTTCAGGGCTATGACGACCTTAAAAGATTAGCTCTAGACCATCCCGACTGGGACCTTACCACTTACTCGGGGGGCAAACTCAAACTACTGGGACTTATAGCTCACCACCGCTAAAGATGCTATAGAGGCCCCGGCTGTGGATGTTGCTCCCTACAGAGAGGTTGGGGAGACTGAGGAAGAAAGGTACTGGCTCGAAGATAGAAGCACTCGAACGTGATGAACTTATTGATCTATAACTTGCCATTTGAAAGAATCCTTCCTCATTACCTGTAAGTAAGCACAATGGTGTAAGGACGCTAAAGGAAAGGGTTAGCCCGAAAGGAGACGGAGTTACTCGCTAGAAAGCAGCGGTCATCGACGTCGACGATCCATAGACAACATACATTTTTTTTTATGGGAAGGCTACTATAATTGCCCCCAAGCAATGTACTTTTGAACTTGAATGGCAAAGGCCTCCGAGGTCACTTTATGTGCAATTTGTTGCCCATATTTGTACTTTTCTTGCCTTTGTTTTGCTTGTTATTGCGCATGCCTGACCAGTTGCTAGTCTTAACAAAACCCCAAATTAGTGCAAGGTTAAGAACTGTGACTTGTAAGGAACACTTAGTCTTTCAGGGACCTGTAGTACCTTAATTCTCGAGCAACTAACTAGGAAATTTAAGGTTTATAGGTCCCGTCCGGGATAGTGTAGGTTTTTTCAAACCAGTACTACCTAGTCGATTAACTCTGGGCATTATAGGTGCTTAGAAATGTTTCAGGGTTAACACTTGGTTAATTCTAAGTCTCGCTAGTGCCTAGTGTGATTTCCTTTTTAATTCATCATTCCTTCCTCCACCCCCCCCCCCCAAGCTATTGCTAAGAGAGGAATGTGTAGAGGTAATGACTGTAGGCAATCAACTCAGAATGTTGTAGTTCTAGGGTCCATTGACTCCTCTATAGTTGGCCGCCTACAGGGTTTGCCCCCATCGTAGGTTATGGACCTAAGAGTGGTTGCCTCGGGTGTATTCCCGTGGTCTTTTATGTGTCTTGGAGGTGATCTTGAGGTCTTTTGTTATGCCTCGGATGTGATCTCGAGGTCTTTTATTGTGCCTCGGGTGTGATCTCGAGGTCTTATGATGTCATGGAACATGGGTAAGGAACACTGTTTGCAAAAGAAAGGCTTTTTATTCAATATAAAAACTACCGAAAAGAGCTACAACTTTTTGAAAGAAAACATAAGTCCCTGAACGATAATGGTCCTTATCTTACTAAAAGTACTTCCATAGATGCTCCACGTTCCAAGGGTGTGACAGCTCTTGTCCTTCTAACGTCTGTAACCAGTATGTTCCCGGTTGGTTGACCCGGGTAACTCTGTAGGGTCCTTCCTAGTTCTATCCCTAGTTTTCCATGACTTGGGATTTTAGTTGATTGATTTACTACTTTAAGGACAAGGTCCCTAACCTGGAAACTGTGGTGTTTTAACTTGCTATTGTAGTACCAAGACACCCTTTGCTTATATGCTACCACCTTTAGGTACGCCTGATCCCTTTTTTTTCTTCTATTAGTTCAAGTTCTCCTCTGAGGGCTTCCTCATTGCCTTGCTCGCTGTAGTTTACCACCCGGTAGGTTAATTGTCTGAGCTTTGTGAGGACTACTGTCTCAAAGCCATAGGTTAGGGAGAAAGGTGACTTGCCTATTGCTGCTCGGGGAGTATTCTGGTAGGCCCACAGAAGGGTCGGTAGCTCTTCTGCCTAAAGGCCCTTGGTTTTCTCGAGCTTGGTCTTGATGAACTACAAAATTGTTTGGTTTGTTACCTCACCTTGTCCTTTGGCTTGAGGATGCTCGGGAAAAGAGTAGTGATTTGATATCCCATAGCCCGAGCAAAATTACCTGAATATCGAGGTGTCAAACTGTCTTCCATTATCACTGACCAGTACCTGGCGCATGCCAAACCTGTTGAGGATGTTCTTGTTTGCAAAACTCTCCATTTTCTTCTTAGTTATGGTTTCCAAGGGTTCGGCTTCTGCCTAGTTGGTAAAGTAGTCTACCACGATGATTATGAACTTGACCTGGCCTTTAGCCATGGGAAGTGGACCGACAATGTTGATGCCCCATTGAGCAAATGGCCAGGGGCTGAGGATTAGAGTTTGGATCTCTACTGGGTAGTTAATCATGTATGCATGCTTTTGACACTTATCATACTTCTTGACATAGTCTTGGGAGTCTTGGACCATTGTCAGCTAGTAGTAACCTTGTAACAGTGCTCTGCGGGACAATCTCAACCTTTGTTGTGGCTTCCACACACTCCTTCGTGGATTTCATATAAGATTGCTTGGACCTAGGTAGGGTGGATGCATCAGAGGTAGGGAATAGAAAATCCCTTTTGTATAGGACGCCATCAATGAAGTGGTATCTGGCTGCTCGATATTTAACGCATCAAGCTTCATCCTTCCTGACCAATAGGCTCCCGATGTTGAGAAAAGTTACAATGTGATCCCTCTAGTTGGGTCCTAAAGCAACCGAGTCGACTTTCATACCTTTCGAGTTGGAAACACTGGGTTCGGGCAGGTACTCTACTCTTATCCTGGCGAGAACCGACTCTGAAAGATGATGCTATCGTGCTAATCGATCGGCCTTTGTATTTTCTTCCCTCGGGATCTGTGTGATGGACAACCCTTTAAGCTTCTTTGTAATTATTCGAACAAGGGCCAGGTAGGCCACCATATTATCTTCTCGGGCCTCATACTCCTGGTGGACTTGGTTGACAACCAGCTGGGAGTCGCTGTACCCTTCAATTTACCGTGTGCCCAATGAGGTAGCCAACTGCAACCCCACCAACAAGGCCTCAACTCGGCTTCATTGTTGGAAGCCTGAAATCCAAACCTTAGGGTATAGTCGAGCTAGATTCCGTTGGGTGTGATTAGGATGACCCCTGCCCCACTGCCCTGCTTGCTAGAGGATCCATCCATATAAAGTGTTCAAGTCAGGATGTCGTGCTGTAGCTTGGGCGGTAATTCGGGAGGGTAGGACTCTTCTACTATATCTTTCGGGTAGGTGAATTCTACAAGGTAGTCTGCCACTGCCTGCCCCTTGATTGCTGTTTGAGGCCTATAGACCACCTCGAATTCTTCTAATTCCATCGCCAACTTCATCAGTCTCCTAGATGTTTCAGACCGAGAGAGAATCTTGCGTAACGGCTGATCAGTGATGACCACTATGATGTGGGCTTGGAAGTACAAGTTGCAGTGACAAGTCCAAAAGCGAGCTTTTCTATTCAGGAGTATCAGCTCTTGGTACCCTGGAGTGCTCGGCTAGTGTAGTAGACTAGATATTGTTTCTTGCGCTCCTCTCTGATCAATGCCGAGCTTACCGCCGAGGGTAACACCGCCAAGTAAAGGAATAGGTCTTCCTTTGGAATGGGCTTGAGAGCAAAGGAGGCGATGTCAGGTACTTCTATAGTTCTTGGCACGCCTTCTCACACTCCTCTGACCATTCAAAGGCTTTGCGGACGATCTTGAAGAACGGAAGGCACCGATCGGTTGCTCGGGAAATGAACCTGCTCAATGCAACTACTCGTCCTGCCAAACTCTGAACCTCTTTCATTGATCTGGGTGATCGCATGTTGATGATGGCTTGGAATTTTTTGAGATTGGCTTTAATTCCCTGTTGGCTGACGAGGTGTCCTAGGAACTTCCTTGGCAAGACTTTAAATGCACACTTAGTCGGGTTCAGTTTCATCCGAAACTTTTCAGGATGCTGAATGCCCCAGCCAAGTGTTCTAGATGATCAGAATCTTCTCGGCTTTTGACCTGCAAATCATCTACATACACTTCCATGGTCTTTCTAATCATGTTTCTGAACATGTGGTTTACCAGGCGCTGATAGGTTGTTGTGGCATTTTTCAGGCCAAATGGCATCATTTTATAACAGTATATACCCCAATCGGTGATGAATGAGGTCTTCTCATCATCACTAGGGTGCATGCAGATGTGGTTGTACCTGGAGTATGTGTCCATGAAGGAGAGGAGTGAGTGATCGCCGTTGTATTTACCAACAAATCAATCTTGGGTAGCGGGTAGCAATCCTTGGGGCAAGCCTTGTTTAGGTCTGTAAAGTCCACACATAGCCTCCACTTCCCATTACTCTTCTTCACCAAAACAACATTTTCCAACCAGTCAGGGTACTGAACTTTGTGGACTAATTTGGCTTTAAGAAGCTTTTTGGACCTCTTCACGTGCCACTTCCTGTCTTTCGGGGGCCACTCTCCTTATCTTCTATTTGACCGGGCGGATGCTCGGGTCCATATTGAGTCAGTACGACATTACCCGAGGATCAATTCCAAGCATGTCCTCATGACACCATGTGAAGACGTCTTGGTTATGCCTTAGGAATTAAACCAATCTCTCTCTCAGGTTCGATTCCAAGAGAGTACCGATGCTAGTAGACTAGTTGAGAAATCCAAGGTCCAATGTTACCTGGTTGGGCTCTTCAATAGGGCTGGCCCCTTCCCTGGCATCCCTTAGGACCATCTCTTCAATAATCAATGCTTCAGGGAGTGCATCTTTGAGCAAGGAACTGACAAAACAGCTCCGAGTAGTTGCTTGATCTCCTCTCAAATACCCCGGCCCCTGTGGGATCAGGAACTTGACCACCAAGCTGTAGGTTAACATGACCGCCTTAGCTCTATTGAGCGTGGGTCTCTCGAGGATGATATTATAGAAGGAGGGAGACTCTACCTCAACAAAGTTGGTGAGCATAGAGACCTACTGTGGGTAAGTTCCCATTAAAATAGGCAGTTCGATCATATCAAGAGGTTGCGTATTCAACCCATTAAATCCAACCAGAGGGGTAGCCACTGGTCAAACCCAGTCCCTTGAGATTCCAAACTGATCAAACGTTGAGGCAAAGAGGATGTCAGAAGAGCTTCCCATGTCTACAAGTACCCTTTTGATCACGTAACTGGCTATCGAGAGTATTATAACTAGTAGATCATCATGGGGGTAATGCAGATCTTGGATATCAATGGATGAGAAAGTAAGGGTGTCGATCAGAGGACAGTCGACTAGTTGGACATATGTAACATCTGCTCAGGATGCTCAAGCATGTCTCTTCCTCGCCGACTGTGAGTCTCCTCCACCCAACCTACCTCCGGAGATCACGTTGATGTGGCCGAGGGGTTGTTTCTATTTAGGATCACGGGTATCTTACCTTTGCTATCTATCTTTGACGACAAACTTGGCCAGATGACCCTGCTCGATGAGTTTTTCTATAGCAATTTTCAATTGATAGCAATCCTTGGTGTCATAGTCGTGGTCTTTATGGTACCGACAGTACTTGTTCCGACTCCTCTTTTCCGGTGGACTCTTCAGCTTCATCGGCTTCTTGAGTAGTTTTTTAGTCTCTGTTGCAGCCATAACTTCATTGATGGGTCGGCAGAGTAGAGTGAAGGCTATCGGGGGCTGATCCCAATCGCCCTTCTATTGACTCTGTCTTGACTTCTTTCCTGACCTCTTCTCAGAGCCCTCCTATTTCTGTTTAGCTCCCGAGGACTCGTCTTTTGTGAGGACCGAGCGCTTGGATTTTAGGAATTCCTTTATATTGATGTACTCTCCTACCCTCTCTGAGAGTTCTACCAAGGTGGTCAACCAATTATGGTGGAATGACGTGCCACCTTGGTGTTCTGAACTCCTGATCAGAAGGCGGTGATTGCGATTGCCTTGTTCAGGTTGAGGATCTAAAGCTTTTGCTACTAATGAACCAATCAACGTAGTCTTTTAGTGACTCACCCTTTCACTACCTGATAGTCAGCAGTTGGAGGTCTTGTTGTGGCTTACCAAGCATACCCACGAATTGGCTAACAAAAAGCTTGCTAAGTTCTTTAAAATTGTCAATCGATCGGGGCTTGAGGGAGTAGAACCACTATACTGCTAGGCCCCTTAGAATGCTAGGGAAACTGGGAAAGCCAAGCAATGCACTTCATTGGCATTGGTTGCTAATGCCATCTGAGCCTTATAGGTTTGAACATGGTCAACCAGGCTTCCTGAACCATCCTACGTGTCAAGGTGAGGCTATTTGAATTTGTGCGGGATGGAGAATCTTGTTACCCGTTCGGTGAATGGTGACTTAGTCTCCATGTTGGTGTAGTTACGACTTGGATTTTGGCCCAGCTTCTCGATCTATTATTCCAAGTTGTTGATTCGGGCCTCCACATCGTCCCAACAGGTGTTTCGCGCAAACTCGGTATAGGTTAGGTTAGATGAAGAGGCTTCCTCTTCAAAGTGTGCTCAGGGATAGGGCACGGCTTTGACTCCGGTTGATCATATGCCTAAGATCGCTTTGGCTCCTGAACGGGAGATCCTGGGCTGACTCCCAGTTCAAACGCTCTTGCCCCTTCCCTTTGGCAGTGCGCCTGTCGTTAATAATGTTTCTGGCATCCCCTGTGTTGTTTGAATTGGCCCAGGCACGTTGCTGGGTCTATATAGGATCCCGGCCACGCTCATCATTCCCAAGCTATCCCATTGCCTGGGGGGGTGCCTGTGCAATATGGGCATATCGTTGGGTCCGTACGGGCACCCGACCATGCTCATCATTCCCATGCTACACTTCGATTCACTGAGGCTTGTTCTGTTGGCCAGTAAAGCTTCGATCTGTCACTGGATTTGACGCTAGCCCTCCAGAAGTTGTGCCAGTGCAGTAGTGATCTGCTCAGGAGTCATGAAGACCGCCGATTGGTTGACTGATAGATTCGCCTAACTCTTTGTCTGAGCAGTCTTCTTATTCTTCTTCGGCGGCATGGTAATCAGTTAAGAGATTTGGTTTTTGAGAAATCTGTCATTTCCTATAGACGGCGCCAAACTGATGATGTCAAAATTTGGGTAAGAGATGAAAGAAGAAGACAATAGAAGTTTTAAGTGTGGTTCGGCCCTGTTAATTAAGAGATCTATGTCCACGTGTGTGTCGGGGAACTTTTACTATAATATGAGATGGTCGGCGGTCGCTGATGAACCAACAATAGGATGGAGCTACCAGAGACCGACTAGGCAATACGTATGTGTGTAAGGGTAAAAGTTGCGATCCCTTTTGAAGGGGGTGAGTAGGTCTCTTATGTGGTCACTTTTATAGATATAAGAGACCTACTCATACAAGATAAATAATGGTGATAAGGTAATGCAATTAGATGGGGATTGATTAGCGCAAATCATGGGAGTTTCCTAACCGGTTGAGGAAACAATCTACTCCTTCCATTAGTCTTCTAGCTGAGATTGGAAACTATATGGAACGTTATGGATCACATCCTACGATGTGGCTAGTCCACTCGCAATGCTAGTACGAGCCCTTGTCACGTCCCTGACCTGTGGGTCAAGCCCAAGTGGTCCTGGACATACCGTTCAGGGTGACTATGCATCGAGCGTAATTACTGAATGACTTGGCACTCCTTGCTGTGGTGGTGAAGATCAACTCTTATTGGATATTTTTGTGCATACCAATAGTTATTAAAGAAAAATGTTTCATTTGTTCTGGTCAATTGGTGGATGACCTTTATATTATAAATCATCTCTCTCCTACACTGCAACTTAATGAATTAAATAACACAAATAGTTTTCCATTTAAGATAAAAGAACCTTCAAAGATGAACCCAATGCATCTTTGGCACTTATGTCTTGGTCATATTAATCTAAAACGTATTCAAAGACTAGTTCAAAATGAGCCATTAGGCACATTATAAGTGGAGGCACTTCCAGTCTATGAATCCTGCTTGGAAGGTAAAATAACCAAGAGACCATTCTCGGCCGAGGGCTATAGAGCAAAAGAGCCGTTGGAACTGGTTCACTCTGATTTATGTGGTCCTATGACTATCCAAGCAAGAGGGGATTTTGAGTACTTTGTCACTTTCATCGTTGCTTATTCAAGGTATGGGTACATTTATTTTATGCAGCCTAAGTCTGAATGCTTTGAGAAATTCAAAGACTTTAAGGCTGAAACGGAGAAGCGTCTAGGTAAAAATATCAAGACACTACTATCTGATTGTGGTGGAGAGTACCTCTTGCAAGAGTTTAGGGAATACTTATTGGAGTAAGGGATTACATCCCAGTTGTCTACACCCCGTATGCCTCAGCAGAATAGTATAGCAGAAAGAAGGAACATGACTCTCATAGACATGTTAAGATCTATGATGAGTTATTCAGAATTACCAATTTTCTTTTGGGGACACGCATTAGAGACAAATGCATACATTCTAAACTTGATACCATCTAAGTCAGTACCTACTACTCCCACAAAATTGTGGGCTAGGTGAATGCCTAGTCTATGGCATGTTCGGATCTAGGGTAGTCTAGCACACATGCTGAAAGGGAACGCATAGAATTTGGAGTCAAGAACAAAAGCATGTTTCTTTGTTGGGCATCCAAGAGGAACTAAAGGTGGTCTATTTTAAAGTCCTAAGGATCAGAAGGATATTGTTAGAACCAATGCCACATTTTTAGAAGAGTACTATGTTACGGACCAGAAACCTATAAGTTATATTATTCTAGAGGAAATGAGAGGTAAGACACCAACACTCACTTCTTCAATACCATCGGTACGAGCAGAAACATCACAAGAAAGAGTTATCAATTTTTTGTTACCACGTCGTAGTGGAAGGATTACCGAAACTCGTGTAGATCCCGAACCAACCATTAACACTCAGGTTCCTGAACTAGTATAGCGTGTAGATAATGGTGTATTAGGTTCAAAATCTTCACAACATGATACCAGTGATACACAGACACGGGTTGTACCTCATCGTAGTGGGAGGGTTATTATCAACCTAGTCGGTATATGTTCTTGGGAGAGTCTTATGACCGGGTCCCTGATGAATAAGGTACCGATCCCTGTAACTACAATGAAGCACTTCAAGATAAAGATGCAGATCTCTCGCAAAGGGCTATGAAGTCTGAAATGGAGTCCATGTACTCCAAGCAAGTCTGGGATCTTGTAGAATCACCTAATGAAATAAAACCCATTGGATGCTAGTGGTTCTATAAGAAGAAGAGAGGAGCAGATGGTAAGGTGGAAACCTTTAAAGCAAGGCTTGTAGCGAAAGGGCTCACTCAAAAAAAAGGAATCGATTATGAGGAAACCTTTTTGCCAATGGCCATGCTAAAGTCTATCTAGATTCTCTTATCCATTGCTGCACATTTCGATTATGAAATTTGGCAAATGGATGTCAAGAAAACATATTTTAATCAGAATATTGACGAGTGCATCCATATGGTGCAACCAGACGGGTTCATCATGAAAGGCCAAGAACATTTGTTGTACAAGCTCAGGAAGTCCATTTATGGACTTAAGTAGGCATCTAGGTCTTGGAATATCCACTTTAATCAAGCAATCAAGTCTTTTCATTTTGATCAATGTGCAGATGAATCCTATGTGTACAAGAAATATGATAGAAGCGTGGTGGTGTTCTTAGTACTCTATGTGGATGATATCTTGCTAATCAAAAATGATGTAGGGGTATTATCTTCTATAAGGGTATGGTTGTCCAGTCAATTCGATATGAAGGACTTGAGAGAAACCGGTCACATCCTAGGGATCAAGCTTATGTGAGATCGTAAGAATAGGATGTTTGGCTTATCACAAGGCACTTATATCGATAATATTCTTGCAAGGTTTAGCATGCAAGATTCCAAGAAGGGATTCCTTCCCTTTAGACATGAAATTACTCTATCTAAGGATCAGAGTCCTAGGACACCTGATGAGATAGAGAAGATGAAGACAGTTCCTCATGCCTCAGTAGTAGAAAGCCTAATGTATGTTATGCTATGTACTACACCTAATATCGGCTTTATTGTTGGCTTGGATAGTAGATATCAGTCTAATCCAGGGCAAGAACATTGGGCTGCGATGAAAAATATTCTCAAGTACCTGAAAAGGACTCGAGACTATATGTTAGTTTACCAAGAAGACAGTCTTGTACCTATTGGGTATGCAGATTCTGATTTTATATCAAATAGGGATTCCAAAAATTCTACCTCAGGATATGTGTTTTCCCTAAGAGGTGGAGCCATCAGTTGGAGGAGTATCAAGCAGTCATGTATTGCTAATTTCACCATGGAAGCCGATTATAGGGTTGTTTTGGTAGTCGCTAAGGAGGCCGTTTGGATTAGAAACTTTCTTATGGATCTAGGAGTAGTACATGTGGTACAATCGGCTATTACCCTTTATTGCAATACTAGCAGAGCGGTTGCTAACTCAAAGGAACCTAGGGCCATTAAGAAGGGAAAACACATTGAGCATAAGTATCACCTGACACGAGAGATCGTGCTAAGAGGTGATGTTGAGGTGACCAAGATAACATTAGCAAATAACCTGGCAGATCCTTTCACCAAGAGCGTACCAACCAAGACCTTTGATAGTCATGTAGAAGGGATAGGAGTGAAGTGTGTCTCATCATGGCTTTGAATCTAAGTGGGAGATTGCTAGGGATATATACTAAAAGTCATGCTTTATGTAGTTGATTTATTAGTCATTTAATAAATTCAGTTATTCCATTTTTATGAGAATCTGTGTGGGCAATGCTTGTATTATATTGTTTATTGAATATTGTGCATGTATGTCTCTTATTCTACATAGTAGGTGGTTTGGTGTGTAGAGTTCGACTTACACACGAAAGATCAGACCATTGGATCTTGTAGAATGTAAGATTTTGGTTTATAGTCTTAAATGGGATTGGATACACCATCGCTAGGACTGCAGCATGGTGATGTAGTAGGTTTGTCTTGACTACGGGAAACGGTATAGTTTCAACTCACTATGTTGGTATACTTTGTGTATTAAACGGGACCGACTTGGGGTAATTATCTTTGTACTGACTTTTAAGATAATTAATACCTCATGGCTATTATGAGTGCTTATGCTCTAAATCCTAAGTTAATTTTGGGTGATGCTAATGCCAAAGCAGAAAGTGTCGCTAAAAGTTTTAGCGACACTTAGGTAACTGTCACTAAAACTTTTAGCGACACTTTCTGCTTTGGCATTAGCACTAGCCTCAATTTATAGACATGTGCATTTGATATTTACGCTTTGATCCCTAAAAGGGTGATATCCTTAAATGGGTCAATATCTCATTGGATTAGGTGACAGTATTAATTGTGTGGTGAATATTAATTAATGATAAAATCCATGTCTCAATTTTGGGATTGATGATTTCCCCTTGAGAAAGCTTATAAGTTTTGATTATGTCAAACCCTACAGGTGGATTTTGTATCCGACATATCAAATAAGTTAAGCAGAGGATCTCAAGGAATTTTAAGTGATTAATTAAATATGTTTATCAGTTATTATATTTAATTCATGGATATCTGTAATCTTAATGTGGGGAGATAATAAGCATTTAAAAACATAGAGCTCGAAATATATTTTTTTAGACAAAGGTAGGAGTGCAATTATAATTCTTTAGTGGTATAAATTATAATTTATGAAAATCAGAATCTGATTCAGTTCGAATTAGGGTTTCCTAATTCTATAAGGAAGCTATTCCTTATTGACTTCTTATGGTCCCTATCGTAGCCTATATATATGCTTCTTTGGCTCTCTTCTCAGTTTGCGTTTTTCCATCAAGAGTATTATAACTCGGAATAAAAAAGAGAGCACAGAAAGGGAGAGTAGCAAAAAGAAGGATTTCGAAAGAGCCCACACTCAGTTCGATATTCTGGCAGCAGAGGAATACAGTAGAAGACCGTGACATGTTATCGAGCCCGTGTTCTTGATTCGTCTACTACAGCAATCCGTCCCGCCCTTGTAGGGTTATTGTAGCTTTCATATAATTTTTTGCAGTACCAAATTATATGCGCTATCAATGGATTCTAGGAACACAGTTTCCTAACAGCTTTTGCAAATCTCCCTTTCTCCATTCTACAAACACCAAGAGCATATCTTAATTTCGAATGGGCATACCATATCCTAAGTAGAGAAACCTCTGGTCTTTCTACGCATGTGCAAGCCCAGCTTCGATTCACTCTCCGCACCCATCGAACTTATGTAAAATGGTATGCTTATCACGCATAGGGTTGGAATCATTTAGAGTACTTAGAATATATGTATGATCAAGTCAAAATATATCCTCGTGAACTGCTAGAAGAGATAAACTTCTTCGAAGAGACATGATTTTGGAAATGGAGAGACCACAGATGATGAAGACCAACCTGTCTACACCCCAAAGGAAATCAAGGCTCAAATGAGGAAGTATCAAAGGAAAACCAAGAAGGTTTATGCTACACTACGACGTCAAGACCACCAAGCTCTCGAGATCCACAAGTTGAAATCAGCCCTCAAAATTGAGAGAGATTATTTTTGTACTACTGGGATCTTTTTACATAACCTTGTAACTTTTGGTTTTCTTCATGTTTATCAAGTCAGTTTGTAAAAAATAGGAAAACCCTTGGTATCGTAAATAGGTGGCTATGAAATATATGCAATATTTTGATTAGAACTGATTCAGTTTCTTTTATTGTCTCTAAACGGTTCTTTCTGTAACCGTCATAACAGCTAGTAAAAATGATAAGACACAATTACTCAAGTGGGCCAACCAAAAGAGCTTCAAATTTCCAAAGCAAATGAATTCTTCTCATTTCTTTTCAACTTCTTCTTCTTCCAAACCCTAATTTCTCTGATCTCCCAAAATCAATTAGCATACCAGTTATGGAAAATCCAAGCGATTCTATCGAATCAATTAGTAAGAACTTTGAGAAAGCCATAGCAGAAGAACATGCCCAATACCAAATCCCAGGTAGTGGGTCTTCTCTAATCATTGAAACCCTATTTCCAACTGTCTTGTCTAACTCGAGTCCTTCTTGCAAAGCGGGGTATTTGTAAAATACAACCGCGCTAAAAGGAAGAATTGCATTGGTTTTAATCACAACTTCCCGTTTTATCTACAATTTTCATTACAAGGCTAGTTTTCATACAATGTGATTAATCTATGATAAGTTGTATTGTTTTAGCTATTGTTTGTGCAGATCTCTGCTGTGTGGACTAGAGAGATGAACGTCAGGACAACTGGAATGCTGTAGTGCAGACAAAAAAATTCAAAGCTAAAGTTTGAAGTTCGAGCGATCGAAGGTTCGATCGCTTAAAGAAGGTTGAAGCGCTTGAGTTCCAAATGTTCAATCGATCGAGAAATGGTCGATCGATCGAACATGGTATTTTCAGAAACTTTCGCGTACGCAGCAGTTGCGGAATTGTAACCCTAGACTTTAGGTTTTCTATATATATGAGCATTGTATACGTCCCAAAGGACGCCCAACTTTACTTTTAATCAGTTTTCATAGAGAGAGAGAGAGAGTTTTTGCTTGTTTTGTAGGTTTAACATTGGATTATGCTTAAGTTTTGAAGGATTCTACATTCAATACGAGTTTGTTAACATTCCAGGTTTCATATTATTGTTTATTTACATTCTGCTTACTTAATCTCATAGTTTAGTCTGTTACAATCATCAGTTTTCCTAGGAGAAATAGGTATTCAATAGTTTTTCTATAATTTTCATGATTAAACTCGAGCCAAATGGTACTTTAATGAATCATTATGTTAAACACCAACCTGTGACACTCCAGACGATGTCTGAGTAGTCCTAGGGTTGGGAGAACACAGTAAAATAGTGATCTCCAGCCTCTGCCATGCAACAGAATAAATCCTGTATTCGATCGATCGGAGGTAGTTCGATCGATCGAACCAGAGATAGTCAAGCGATCAAAGGACATTTCGATCGATTGAGGGATGAAGGCTTTCGATCGATCGAACGATCGTCGATCGATCGAACTCTCTGATTCTTGAGGATGTTCCCTGCAATATTTTAGGACCTTTTGTTTTTTAGATTTGTTATCATGCTGTCCCTAAATGCTCAGTTTGTCAAAACAGATTCTAAAATCAAGGCCCTAAGGCAATTTCTTTCAATATATTTTGCAAACCACCTTCAATGCTAACACCATTGTAGGTGCGAGTCTTAACTATTGAATTAAACCACTTTCACGTGTTTTAAGTTAACTGTGATGATATAGTCCCGGACATGAAAGGGCTATGGATTCTTTATTTTAAGAGAAATACGGCATACTGTAGGTAATGTACTCCTTAGTGCTTCAATGTAACTGCATGGTAGATGGCTGGGTCACAGTGGATTTGTGTGATCCCGACACTTCCTTTTATTAAGAAAAAATCTGTTTTGAAATATTGCTTTAGTTAGCTATTTAGTTCTTTAGTTTAATTCAAATTGCTTTCGTTCGTAGTCTTAGTTTGTGGAACTTTGTGTTCTGCACCATTATTAAATCTTATTAAATTTTTTTCCTTTCTTTTGAGTTTAGTCTAAGTTAATAGGTCAACACCTTCCCTGTGGGATCGACCTGGTCTTACCAGTTACTACTTGCACGTCTACCTACACTTGGGTATTGCACAAGAGCGCACAAGAATATTCGCGTGTCAAGTTTTTGGCGCCGTTGCCGGGGAAGGCGACGATCAATTCCTTAGATTACCTCAATCTTTCCTGATCTATTTCTGTTTTCCTTTTTCTTTGAGTTCTCTAGGTTTTCAATCTTCTTAGGTTCTCTCATTTATGTCCGATAGTTCCGTCCACGGAATTTTCAGAAATCCTCTATATTCATCTAATTCTTCCAGTTCTAGTAACCCTGTCACCACTCCAACTGAATCAATGGATGATAATCAGAGTGAACATGGTGACAATGTTGTGGTACCAGTTGATGATTCACTACGTCCGTTGTGCGATCTCATGCAACCAGAACACGCACCTACTCCTTCTTGCAATCTCATTCCCCCACATGCTGGCGAATTTCAATTTCGCAATGGGATGATTCAACTCCTCCCAACATTTCATGGGATGGAAAGCGAGAAGGCATATCTACACGTTAAGGATTTCGAGGATGTTTGTAAAACATTCTCCGAAACTTGTCCTGTAGATGTGACACGCTTAATGTTATTTCCCTTCACCTTGAAGGATAAAGCGAAGGCGTGGTTACTCACCCTAAAACCGAATTCAATCTTCACATGGCATGCGATGAACACTGCGTTTTTGAAGAAATTCTTTCCACCTCGCATGACCACAGAGCTAAAACGCCAAATAAGTTCATACAAGCAGAGGAGCAATGAAACCTTCACCCAAACTTGGGAGCGTTTCAAAGATTTGCTTCTCTCATGTCCCCACCACGGATATGAGAAATGGCGTACCATCAGTCACTTCTATGAAGGACTAAATGGTGAAACAAAAAAGTTGGTCAAAACTATGAGCTCTGGACCATTCCTTCGAAAGAACACCGAAGAGGCTGAAGCTCATTTTGAGTGGTTAGCTGAACATGCTCATGAATGGTCTAACTCTGAAGATACACCTCGAACTCAAATATCGAGTGTGGAAGATAAGAGTTTGTACCAATTGAAAAGTGAAGATCATCTGATGAACAAATACGAAGAACTGGCAAAGAAGGTAGAAGAACTAGGGATGCGAGGAGAGAGCTCTAGGCAGGTTATGCCTGAGGAACCATGTGGCACATGCAACATGTTGGGACATACAACTCAATACTGTCCCAATGTGCCGTATTTTCAAGAGCAGGCCCCTATGGAGATGAATGCCATGCACGGTTTCCGAGGGGCGGGGAATTCCAATAATAACTTTTAAAGTAACAATAGATGGAATCACCCTGGTTTTGATTGGAGAAATAATACTGGGACCCAAAATCAATATCAACAGCAGCCCTACAACAACAATCAATATCAAGGGCAAAACAATAGGCCGTCCCATCAATACAATCAAAACAGAACCAATAACTACAACCAAGCTCAACCCTCCAATGCACCACAGACCAATACCTATGTGCCACCACACAAGAAGGTATAAGAAGAAGAGCCACTTGCTAATGCCAATCTAATGTAGCAACTCATACAGATGATGAGTAGAATGTCTGCCACGTTAGAAAGGATAGATGCACGGCAAGAGGGTTCAGGAGGAACATTCCCTGCCCAACCACTTCCGAACCCCAAGGGACATAACAATGGTCCTAACAATCAAGAATATGCTAAAGCTGTGACTACGCTGAGAAGCGGAAAAATCATAGAGAAAAGCATGCCTCTGTTTACACCCGAAGTGTACAAAGAGGAGGAAGTGGTGGATAATGAGCTTGAGCAACCATCTACTCAAGAGGAGGAGCCATCTACTAATGACGAGGCAATAAAGGCAAACATTGAAGCTCCTAGAGTAGAGGAAGAAGTTGAGCAAAGGCCTGGAAAGGAGTCTGTTGAGGATGAACCACCAAAATACCCTTTTTCTGCACCTTATCCTCAACGGTTAAAGAAACCCAAAAATGAGACGAAGAATCAGGAGTTTCTGGAATTGTTTAAACAAGTTAAAATTAACCTTCCACTCCTAGATGCTATTAAATAAGTGCCGGCCTATGCTAAGTATCTCAAAGATCTATGCACGGTAAAGAGGAGGCAAAGTGTGAAGAAACATGCTTATGTCGCGTGCCAAGCAAGTGCGATCATTCAAAATGAGTTGCCTCCAAAACTCAAAGACCCCGGTACACCTACGGTCTCATGTAGAATTGGGAATCAAAGGATAGATAACGCACTCCTCGATCTAGGAGCAAGCGTGAACCTGCTGCCATATTCAGTCTATAAATAGCTAGGGTTGGGTGAACTCAAACCCACCCGAGTCGCTTTGCAATTGGCAGACAGATCTGTGAAGTACCCTAGAGGGGTGTTAGAGGACGTCCTTGTCCGAATAGACTCTTTTGTCTTTCCGGTTGATTTCGTGATATTGGACACAGAACCTGTGTCTAATCCTGGTGCACACATCCCGGTTATCTTTGGACGTCCATTCCTCAACACTATTGATGCCACGATCAAGATTAGAAGTGGTATCATGACTATCGTATTCGGGAACATGACATTGAATGTCAAAAATTTTTCTAATCCCCGACCTGAAGAATACGATGATGAGGAAGAAATTCATTACATTGACACAGTCATTGAAGATGAAGTTGACTTGGTCGACTACAAAGATCCTTTGGAAGTTGTGATGACTCAATTTGGCGATATCTATCAGCCTGTCGAGTCAACTCCATTGGATGCTGACCTGAACCAGATGTGTCTTATGATGGATACGATAGAGGAGGATAGAGCAGAATGCATGTGGGTAATGCCATATGAACAATTGCCTCCTAAAACTAAGTTGGCAATGCCTTCTAGTTTTCAGTTTCTGGAGTTAGAGTTAAAGGAGCTACCCAAAGAGCTAAAATATGCATTCCTAGGGACTGGAAAAACGTATCCTGTGATCATTTCATCTGCTTTAACTCATGAACAGGAAGGTAAGCTAGTGCAAATGCTGACCAAGCATAAGGATGCTATGGGATGGACGATTGCTGACCTCAAAGGCATCAGCCCATCCATATGCACTCATAAGATATATCTGGAGGAAGACGCTGGACCTTCAAGACAAATGCAAAGGCGTCTCAATCCCAACATGCAAGAAGTAGTTAAAAAGGAAGTGCTCAAACTACTTGATGTTGGGATGATTTATCCGATATCTGATAGTCCTTGGGTCAGTCCAACCCAAGTGGTTCCAAAGAAAGTAAGCATAACGGTCATCCCAAACAAAGATGGTGAATTGGTACCAACACGTGTCCCCACTGGATGGAGGATGTGTATTGACTACAGAAAGTTGAATACTGTGACCCGAAAAGACCATTTTCCTTTGCCATTCATGGATCAAATGCTAGAACGTGTGGCAGGTCACAAGTATTACTGCTTTTTGGATGGATATAGTGGATATAACCAAATTGAAGTTGCTCCTGAAGATCAGGAGAAAACCACATTCACTTGTCCATTTGGTACATTTGCCTACCGTCGAATGCCGTTTGGTTTATGTAATGCACCGGCTACCTTTCAGCGGTGCATGCTAAGCATATTCAGTGACATGGTCGAACACATCCTTGAAGTCTTCATGGATGATTTTTCAGTGTTTGGCCATAGCTTTGAAGATTGCCTCAGCAATCTCGAGCATGTATTAATGCGATGTGAGGATAAACACCTAGTTTTGAATTGGGAAAAGTGTCACTTTATGGTGACCAAGGGAATAGTCCTCGGCCATATAATCTCCGATGAAGGAATCCAAGTGGATAAGGCCAAAATCGACATAATCTCAAATCTACCTGTCCCCCGTACAGTGAGAGACATCCGTTCATTCTTGGGGCATGCGGGATTTTACCGTCGGTTTATCCAGAACTTCAGTGCAATCTCTCGACCTCTTTGTCAACTTCTTGTCAAAGATGCACCATTCGAGTGGTCAGAAAGTTGCCAAAAGTCCATCGAGGATCTAAAAGAGCTCCTCACCACCACACCTATAATACAGGCACCCGACTGGAGTTTGCCTTTCGAATTAATGTGCGATGCTAGTGATTACGCCATTGGCGCGGTCCTAGGCCAGAGAAAGGACAGTAAGCCATATGTGATATACTATGTCAGCCGAACTTTGAATGAAGCTCAAATGAATTATACAACTACTGAAAAGGAGCTACTGACTGTAGTATTCGCCTTGGATAAGTTTAGGTCTTATCTGATAGGGTCACCAATCGTCTGTCTTACAGATCACTCGGCCCTCAAGTATCTGTTGTCTAAGAAAGACGCTAAACAACGGCTCATTCGCTGGATACTCTTACTCCAAGATTTTGATCTAACAATCAAAGATAAGAAAGGAGTAGAGAATGTGGTTGCAGACCATTTGTCACGATTGACTTTTGTCGACAATGCTGAATCCCAATCCATTAAGGATGAGTTCCCAGACGAATAGCTACTGGCAGTAAGTGGTCTGCCTTGGTATGCTGATATCGTGAACTACCTTGTCACGGGAGAAACCCCGAATCATTGGTCAAACCAAGACAGAAAACGGTTCCTCTCGTTCGCGCGTCATTTCTTTTTTGATGACCCATATCTTTTCAAGTACTGTGCTGATCAGGTTATCAGGCGCTGCGTCCCCAATGAGGATATAACCGTAATTTTAGCATCATGCCATTCTGAGGCATGCGGTGGCCACTTCGCTTCACAGAAGACCGCACAAAAAGTTCTACAAAGCAGTTTTTACTGGCCCATAATTTTTAAAGATGCGTATTCCTTTCGCAAGACATGCCAACGCTGTCAAAAACTTGGAACTATTTCTAAAAGGAATTCTATGCCTTTAACCCCTATCATCACAATTGAGATATTCGATTGTTGGGGCATAGATTTTATGGGCCCATTTCCCAAGTCTAATAACTGTGAATACATACTCCTTGCTGTAGAGTATGTGTCAAAATGGGTTGAAGCAATACCAACGAGACACAATGACCACAGAACGGTCATGTCCTTTCTAAGAGAGCATATCTTATCTCATTTTGGAACTCCGAAAGCTTTACTAAGTGACCAAGGCAAGCATTTCTGCAATAGGCCTTTGGAGTCACTTCTCAAGAAATACGGAGTCCACCATAAAATCGCTCTTGCCTATAATCCACAGTCGAATGGGCAAGCGGAATTGGCTAACCGAGAAATCAAGCATATTCTCGAAAAGACGGTTAGCTCCAACCGAAAGGACTGGGCATACAAGCTGACCGACACTTTATGGGCATACCGAACTGCCTACAAGACGAATCTAGGTATGTCCCCATATAGATTGGTTTACGAGAAAGCTTGCCACCTCCCTGTTGAAATTGAGCATAAAGCTTACTGGGCGACACGCTCATTGAACTTTGATATCCAAGAGGGAGGTCAGTTACGCAAGCTCCAACTTGCAGAGCTAGAGGAAATACGACGAGATGCGTATGACTCTGCAAGGTTGCATAAGAAAAGGTTGAAGGTTCACCACGATCGTACGATCTTTCGTAAATCATTTGAGCCGGGGCAGAAAGTTTTGCTGTATGACTCTCGCCTCCACCTTTTCCCAGGAAAGCTCCGTTCCCGTTGGACAGGCCCGTTCATTGTAAAAACTGTCTTTCCACATGGGGCGGTTGAGCTCGTCAATCCAAAGAACGATGATAGTTTTAAGGTCAATGGCCAGAGGTTGAAACCGTTCTTGGAGAACTTCCAAACTGAAGTTGAGCACATCCAGCTGGATGAGCCCAACTATTCTCCCACTTAAAATCCAAAGTGGAGTTCCATATTGTTGTTGTATTCCTTATCTTTCCCTGCATTTGAGTTTCTCTCTGTTGTTTTTTTTTTCCATATTGTTGTTGTTTTTAATTCTTTGTTCATTCTTTTAGTGTTTGTGATCTCGTTCTAATCCGCTATACCTTAAACCACTCAATTGCAGGTGCATAAATGCGAGGTGACGATGTTCATTCTATCGGTTCATGGGCTGATTCAGAATGTTGTTATGGCACCTGGACTGAGGGTGAACTCACACCCTGCCCCTTGCTTCATCAAGACCCTGAAGCTCACACTCTCATTGATGCTGCCCAAGGGTACCTTCCATACCCACCGACCCTCCTTGACATCAATCCATATGAAAATATGGAATTTCATGATGACGATGATGTGGATGAGGAAGAAGACCTGTACATGGGGAGAATGGTGGATGATGCACTCATGGCACAATGGGAAAATGATGATATGTGGGAGCCATGGGAAGATCATAACCTCTAGGATGTCATCCCAGAACGTCACAATGCAGTTTTTGTTTTTGTTGACGACTTCCTTGTTCCCGAGTTGGTCCCATACCGCTATGTGTACCTGAGCT
Organism: Hydrangea macrophylla; assembly: GCA_033977485.1. Lineage (NCBI taxonomy): Eukaryota > Viridiplantae > Streptophyta > Magnoliopsida > Cornales > Hydrangeaceae > Hydrangea > Hydrangea macrophylla. The sequence goes on from CM066992.1 coordinate 3,114,304, forward strand.
TTCTGCTATTCAGGCTCCAATGCCCCTTACCAGCTAGTGCATTTTTGGAATCTATGGCAATAGTGAGGTTGGAACTTAGTCACATTTCTTTTTATTTTGTTCCTGTTCCTTGTTTTTCTTTTCGTGTTTAATCCTTGTTTCTTGTGTTCCATTATCTTAATCTCGGTTTGTTTGTCTTCTGTCGTTTCCTTGTCCAGGATTGTCACTATGTTTCTCAATGGTATTCCGGTGTTCCTTCCACATCAGCTGTTCCATGGGGCTCGCACGCAGTCTCCTAGCACCCCACCGCAAGAGGAAGAACAACTGCGGATTTTTACACCATTATCTATGTCTCCACCGCAGTCTCCTCTCATGTGCACACCTCATTCCCTAGCGACTCCAGACATGCTGAATGACACTCTTACCGCTTTCAGATTATTTTGGGAACGGGAATTGTCAAGTTTGGTGTCCAATCTTGAAGATCTGGTAGTGTTCGAAGCAATGGAAGAAGAAGAAGTTTTCGAGTTGGAAGTTTAGTGTTTCACTTCAGTTTTGTTTTGTCATTTTCATTTTTCTCAATTGAAGTGTAATTCTGGGCAAATGATTTTTAGTTTGGTTTTTAGTTTAGTTTTTCTATGTAATAAGGTCTACGGATCACGTGGGGAGTTATAATTTTGCAAATTGACTGTATTTTGAATCTTTTATTACTAAATCTTTGCAATTTTATCTTTTGGTGATGTCCATTCTGGCCTACATGTCTGTGGTTGAACTGCTTTTAAGTATCTCTGCATGTCCAGATCTGTGTCTGATAGTTGGGGGTGTTTTGGTTCAATTATCCAATAAGTTCTATAAGTTTTTGAGTTCGATCGATCTAACCTCTTTCGATCGATCGAAACCCCTGCAATCTCGAGCGCTTGAACTCGTTCTTAAATCGATTGAGAGTTTTGCTGTCGATCGATCTAACTGAGTTAGATCGATCGAGCACTATTTTAAATGAGGCGTCTGCAGAATACCTCTTCATTTCCCTCACTCTCACACACTCAATCGCTCAAGCACAGAGGAGGGGGCGACTCGGCGTTTTCGTGACATTAGACATCAATTGGCGGCCAAGTTCACCCCCACAATCATCCTCTACGTCCTCTCACCCCGCGGGTCTCCTTTTACACCGAGGTAGGCTCCACGAGCCCTTTGTCTTTCATTTTGTTAGAAAAATCCCAAGGGGGTGTCCCCTTGGTCTTAGGATTTCCCTTTTGTAGTTCTTTTTTCTTTTGCTTTTCATTTTCCCATTCATTTTTGCGATCGCAGCACATCGCTGTGTTCGATCGATCAAACTATTTTCGATCGATCGAAGCTGAAATGTTCGATCGATCAAACTATGCTCAAGCGATCGAATCCTACTCCAGTTCAATCGATCAAACTAAGTTAGATCGATCGAACTAGAGCAGTAGCAGTTTTTTTCTTTTTTCTTCCCTGTTCTAATCTGTGTCGTGTTGCGTTCTACTTTCAGGGCTGCCACGATGAATCCAGTAACTGGCTACCACAAGTCCAAGCCCCTCAGCCTCACTATACCTGATCCGGTACCCGCACATGGGTTCTGGAATAATGAGGATCGGGTATGGTACGAGCGTTATTTCCAGACGCAGAAGGTGATGATTGAGCGTCCTATCGAGTCTGTTTGGTCGGAGCACCCGTGGTTCCTGACACGGATTCGCTCCATGCCCCACTGGTTCTATATACTCTCGCTTACCAAGAGAGTAAATCTGTCATGGATACGAGGTGCGTGTGCGACGATGATACGCGACTTACACACACCATTCACACATCATGCTTTCTTCTGGGGTCGGGCGTTCGTCATCAGTCCTGCTACAGTTTTGGCCGCTTGGGGGTACCAGAGGTACCAGATTATATTTGCCCCCATCGGCCTGACGCACCTGAGACCCCACCATCTGCCATTATTCGCGAGCTCACCGGAGGCGCCGTTCCTTCTTGGAATGGCGAGGCTTTGATTGAGGACCACTTCCTTACCGACGACTACCACATGCTTCACCTGGTCCTCAGCAATTGCCTCTTGGTGACCTCTTATCGAGAGAAGATCGCAGCTTGGTATGCGCGAGTATTATTTGCAGTAGGGACAGGACAGCCAGTCTGCTTACCATGGCTTTATATCGACTTCATGGTCCATCCCTCCCGCTTCATCGCCTCCAAGAAGCACCTGAAAGGTGCTTGGGCGATTCACAGAGTTATGGCTCAGGCCAGTTTTCCTGAGCTTGCTGGAGACGACCTTCGTGCTTCCCCCAGCCGATTCGGCGAGGCAGTGGCTCGCCGCTCAGACGCCCAGAAGAGGAAACGAAAAGGAAAAGGGAAAGCGAAGGTGGGGGCGAAGAAGAAGAGGCGTGGTGGGATAGACACAGAGGCTGGAGCTTCAGGGATGCCCACAGAGGCCGAGGAGCTTGATACAGATGATGAGGAGGAGGATCCGATTACTGCTGCTCAGCAGTTCGAGTTGCGACAGCGGTCGCAGACTCAGGCCCAGGGAGAGTCTTCTTCCTCTGTGCCTCTCCCGACAGTTTATGAGCTGCTATTGGAGGAGAGAGAGGCCAGGATTAGACTTGAGGGCCGGATGGATCAGCTGCAGACCTTGCTTGAGTCTATATTGATTCAGATTGGGGTCGATCAGGCCGTTCACTCTGCTCACCATCCTACGCCTACCCCGTCTGCACCGCCTGCTGCCGATCCATCATTTTCTGCTGCTCCTGCTCCTACTCCTACAGGTTTATCCACTTCTTCTGTTGCCGCCGATCCATCACTTTCTGCTCCACTTACTGCTGATCTTCTATCCACTTCTGCTGCTGTTGCACCTGCTACTGCACCACTGCCACCTGCATCCATTGACATTCCTTCTGACGTGGCTGATGATGATCCGTCGGGAGCCGCGTAGCATTTTCTGGGAAGGGGGTGGTATTATTGTACTTTTGATTATCTGTTTATTTTTGTTGTACTATTTTTGGTGGGTGTGTTATGGTTGGACATGTGGGACAGTTCTTTATTTTGGTTAGTTTGGTTATGTATGAACATTATTTATCACTGCTTTTATTTTATTGCTTTATCTTTATCTATTGATCCTTGTTGTTTTGGAGATTGTGTTCTATATTTCTATGCCAGGTTGCTATGCTTGTTATCATCGCGTTGTTCTATACAGGTGATACCCATCTATTTTAATTATTGAAAATCAACTTCTGGGGACTTTGTTGTTTTCAGTTGGGGGTAGGGGATACTAATAGATAGGTATACACCTGTAATGATCATATTTTGCACTTGGATATGTCTTAAATTTAATTAGAATGCGGTCTGGTAAAATTTTGAAAATTTTTAATATTGAATCTTATTGATAGAATAACTCTGAATAATCTCTCCTGCTTGTTAATTAGGCGATGACACATTTGTAGTATTCTCATCTTTTTATGGATTAAGTTCACGCGTTTTCTGTTATCACTGAGATGGATTGCATGTGTGAAGGTATTATGTACCCAATACTTTTATGCACTAATTGGCAGCTATGTAGAAAACCTGAAAACTGAGTTAATATGACTATTGTGCCAAAAGAACAAGTAGTGGAAGCTAATAACCCTTAGTGAGCTATTGAGCCAATCGTCATTTCTGAGGGAATTCTCATACAATTTCGAATGGTCTTTCTTGTTTATACTTAGTAAATTCGTTGTAAATGTCTCAGTTTTTCTTTAAAAGTTTTGACTGCTTGTTAGAGGAGAACGTTCAGGATTTACCAATTACACTCAATGAACACTTAAGTGCTAAAAATTGAAAGTTGAGAAAATGATTTAAGCCATCGTTTACCCATTCTTTAACCTGATATAGCTTTCACCTACATTCATTGAAATGTTTCATCCCTGATCCCACACCAACTAAATATTTCCAATATGATTACAAAGAATCCAAGTCCTTGATCTATACCTTGACCTCAATGAGCCGTATTATACATTTATTAAGAATGAAGGCATCAAAGTAGGTGAAGTGGAAGGAAGTAGTTGTGCGTCAGTTCAATAAAAAAAAAAGATGAATGATGAATGAAGGAAAAGAAAAAGAGCATATGAAATGAATGGGAGATTGGGTTGAGAGATGAAAAGAATAAAAAGAGAAGTTGAAATTCCATCACATACTGAAGGGCACATTCTTCTCTACAACACCCTCACCTACTAACTAAAAGCCGAAATTCAAAGTCTTAAAGATTCTCAACAATTAATTTGAACATGGAAGTGTGAATTGAGTTATCCACGGTATTTCGCTTCTCTAGTAAGTAGTGTTCTATTCATGAGACTGTATACTCTTAAATGTCCGTTTTTCATAGAGTTAAGTATGGAAGCATTAGCACCCAGAATATCAGCCTTATCAAAGCTTTCATACGGTGTGCGGTCATTGTAAAGCAAGTTTCTGAGAGACGTTCTTTTTTAGTGTGACCAATGTGAGAGTTGAGCTGAAACTGCGAGTTTTTCAAGTCGCAATAGTCTAAATAACTCTTAATAGGGTTGGACGTATGGTTGTTAAACTCACACACACACGGGTGCATGATGGTGATACATATGTTATATTTTACTTGGTGATATAAGGGAGCATGTGGATTTCTTTCATGGGTTGATTGAGGATAGTATATCTCTGTAGAGTCAAAGTAACAGTTTAATGGAGGGGGAATTCTACAAGTTATTCTAAATTTTTTTTGAGCCTAAAATTCGAGAATTTTGTGGGTATATTCACTGCAAACCCTCACGAGACAACACTCGTCCACTAGGGGGAACCTAGGGGTTTAACGGCCTGTTGCATTCGCTAAATGCAACCGCGATTCCAGCGAAAGTGAGTTAGGAATTTTCTCTCTCTCTTAGTTTGGGTTGTTTTTACTTTTCCTTTGTTTTTCTTAGTCATGGTAGTATTAGTTTAGTAGTTTTTATTTTCGCTTTATCGCTAGGGACTAGCAATAAGCTAGTTGGGGGTTGTGCAAAGCGGGGGTATTTGTAAAATACAACCGCGCTAAAAGGAAGAATTGCATTGGTTTTAATCACAACTTTCCGTTTTATCTGCAATTTGCATTACAAGGCTAGTTTTCATACAATGTGATTAATCTATGATAAGTTGTATTGTTTTAGCTATTGTTTGTGCAGATCTCTGTTGTGTGGACTAGAGAGATGAACGTCAGGACAACTGGAATGCTGCAGTGCAGACAAAAGAATTCAAAGCTAAAGTTTGAAGTTCGAGCGATCGAAGGTTCGATCGCTTAAAGAAGGTTGAAGCGCTTGAGTTCCAAATGTTCAATCGATTGAGAAATGGTCGATCGATCGAACATGGTATTTTCATAAACTTTCGCGTACGCAGCAGTTGCGGAATTGTAACCCTAGCCTTTAGGTTTTCTATATATATGAGCATTGTATACGTCCCAAAGGACGCCCAACTTTACTTTTAATCAGTTTTCATAGAGAGAGAGAGAGAGAGAGAGAGTTTTTACTTGTTTTGTAGGTTTAACATTGGATTATGCTTAAGTTTTGAAGGATTCTACATTCAATACGAGTTTATTAACATTCCAGGTTTCATATTATTGTTTATTTACATTCTGCTTACTTAATCTCATAGTTTAGTCTGTTACAATCATCAGTTTTCCTAGGAGAAATAGGTATTCAATAGTTTTTCTATAATTTTCATGATTAAACTCGAGCCAAACGGTACTTTAATGAATCATTATGTTAAACACCAACCTGTGACACTCCAGACGATGTCTGAGTAGTCCTAGGGTTGGGAGAACACAATGAAATAGTGATCTCCAGCCTCTGCCATGCAGCAGAATAAATCCTGTATTCGATCGATCGGAGGTAGTTCGATCGATCGAACCAGAGATAGTCAAGCGATCAAAGGACATTTCGATCGATCGAACTCTCTGATTCTTGAGGATGTTCCCTGCAGTATTTCAGGACCTTTTGTTTTTGAGATTTGTTATCATGCTGTCCCTAAATGCTCAGTTTGTCAAAACAGTTTCTAAAATCAAGGCCCTAAGGCAATTTCTTTCAATATATGTCACGCCCCGACGTAGCATAATACAGGAAAACATTTAATTTCCTTTATGGACTCGTTGGTCGTGACAAGTGAGTATGACCAATTGTCCCTGCAAACAAATAACTTAAACAGCATTTCTAGAGAAAAGGATACTAATAAACATAAGCTCTGAATTTAAAACTTACTAAACTATTACATCAGTCAAGTCTTGTGGCACAAACCGCCCTTATTCAAATCTATCATAAAGTCTATTACAACCTTAAATTAAAAGACATATGAAATATAAAACAGCCTTCTGGAAAGTCCCCTGCCTCTAAGTAGCATAGTCAAAATACTCTGACTGCTCCTGACCTGGAAAATCTGGACATAGAGTCCAGGACACATCAACGCCGTCAGCTTATGCAAGCTGGTGAGCAAAATAAACAAGTGCTCGCAATGTATATATAAGCAAATAAACAACGGTACCATTTAACTTTAACAGTAATATATTCAAGGTTCCAATTCCAACATAAATCACGGGGGAATATAGTAAGAAATAAATACGAAATTGTACATGAATTGTGTAACATCTTATCTTACCAATTCTTTCCTTTAAAACAACCCAATTCAACAAATACATCATCTCAGATACCAGGAGTAATAACTACTCAGTCATCCAATTCACACGCTACACTATCGCCTCCAATACCAGGAATACTATCCGATCGGTATTGAAGTCACACACCACGCTACTGCCTCAGATACTAGGAATACTATCCGATCGATATCCGGGTCAAACACGACCAACCATCGCTTCGGATACCAGGAATAATATCCGATCGATATCCGAAACGAGCGCCTTAGATACCAGGAATACTATCCGATCGATATCTAAGTCGTACACAACACTATCACCATCGCTTCGGATATCAGGAATACTATCCGATCAGTATCCGAAACGCGCGCCTTAGATACCAGGAATACTATCCGATCGATATCTAAGTCGTACACAACACTGTCGCCTCCAATACCAGGAATAATATTCGATCGATATTGAGGTCGCACACCACACCGCCCCTCTTTACTCTTTTCACGTTTTCCTCACACATATGCATGTTGACACAGCCTCAACCCTAATATGTATGCCAATGTTCACAATTTGTAATACCAAACAAACGTACGAGAAATCAATTCCTTTTTATTTTTCTTTTATTAACAAGGTACAGTGTACTTAGAATCATTGAGTTAGAACCCACGATCTAAATTATCAAGTCATATATGAAACAAGAGGTAAATTCATCAAAAACTACATTAATACACTTTTACAGCTACTAGTACACAAGCAGGTCTACTTTGAAACAATGCCCTTAAAAATGAATTATAATTTTTATGGGTGAATTATACATCAAAAGAAAGGTCTTTGAGTCTAGTTTCCAACGCTTCAAACGGTGCGCGTTTTCGAGTTTTCTAGAGGAAGTTATGATCGTTTTAGTAAAAGTCGTCAGTGCAGAAAAATGTCAATCGATTGACAAAGTGTCAATCGATTGGATGACATGTCAATCGATTGGATGCCATGTCAATCGATTGGACATGTTTCCAATCGATTGGTAATCATACCAATCGATTGGTATCAGCAGTTTCTCCCCTGTTATGAATTTGAAGCTTGTTTTTGACCCATTTCTCAATTCTGCTTCAACTAAGACATATAATATATGGATTTCTTCGTTTTTCCGCAAGGATTATGAATACGTGATCGGTTTTAACTAATTTCAATCGTAGCTCTCAGATTTCACGTAAAACCGAGAGGTGACAAAACTTTAAATCAATGGTACGTCGCGATACAGATGAATTACTTCGTAGGATTCGAAACACAGCTTATTGGGACTAAGATTTTTCATTCCCAATTCACGGAATTGATTTTGGTTAACTTTTATTAAACCCCAATTTTCAAAGCTTCAATGGTATATATATACACGTATACACACATATATATACACTGAAATATACATATATATACGTTGAGAGTGAATTTATAATACTCACAGATAGGGGTGAAAGTTTAAACCGGCCAACCGAACCGACCGACCGAACCGAGCGATTCGGTCGGTTTTCCCAAAAACCCTGCAAGCTACAAACCGAACCGAACCGACTAAAACCGACCGAAACCGACCGAAACCGACCATTCGGTCGGTTTTTTAAATGACCAAAACCGACCAAAACCGAACCGAACCGACCGAATTTCACCCCTACTCACAGAGACGATTATACAGAAAATTAGAGGCCGAGAACTTCCGTTGTTAAATCCGTCGTCTAAGAATTTCTCCTCCGTTCTCTTGATTTTGAGATATATATATATAGCTATGTATGTGTGTAAGTGTATATGTATATGTATATACTATATGTGTGTGTGTTTGTATCTTGAGAGAGCAAGAGAGTGGTTGAGAGAATTGAGAGATGCAGAGAGTTTGAGAGACTGTGAAAGAGAATGAGAGAGATGAGAGACACTAATACACACATATATATAAACTGCCCAAAAATTGGGCTCCAAGAAAGAGGTGAATTTCATCCGGTGAGGTTGAGCTCACGTGCTCTCTCACCCAACATGCGATATAGTCGCAGATTAAAACATAAGCTGGTATTTTACGGTTGATATAAAACTACTGAAAATTATTTTAGTGTAGGAAATAAATTTCTGGTTTATACAAAAATATAGATATTGTTTTTGAAACCATAGAAAATATTTTTCTGTATTTATGGAAATTACAGTTTGACCCCCAAATAAATATTTCAAATAGAAATTAAATCAAATGCTCATGGGAATGAAATGCAATATTTATTAAAAAGAAATATTCATTTATTTATGGAAAAGAAAAATACAGGGTGTTACACTCTACCCACCTTAACAGAGATTTCGCCCCGAAATCTGACCTAACTAATCCTGAAACAACTCGGGGTATAGTCCTCGTGTCTGACTCTAACTCCCACGACGCTTCTCCCTCGTCATGATGCCTCCACTGAACCTTAACCAAAGGAACGTCCCTTCTTCTCAGCCTCTTGATACTCTGGTCAAGAATCCTCACAGGTCTATCCTTGTAGACAACATTCTGACTCGTCTCAATATCATCAAAATTTACTACATGTGAAGGGTCCCGTATATATTTCCTTAACATACTGACATGGAATAAATTATGAACACCAGACAATTTTGGCGGCAGCGCGAGTCGATAAGCCACTTTCCCAACACGCTCCAAAACCTCGAACGGTCCGATGAAACGAGGTGCCAACTTCCCTCTCTTCTGACCAAAACGCACTACTCCCCGAACAGGTGAAACCTTTAGGAGTACGTGATCTCCGATACTGAACTCCAAATCCTTTCGACGCCGATCCGCATAACTCTTATGCCTACTCTGTGCAGTTTTCACTCTTTCTTTGACCAGTGAAATCTTCTCATTGGTTTCTCTCACCAAATCTGGTCCCAAAAGTTCTGTATCTCCCACTTCTGCCCAACATAACGGAGATCGACATGGCCGTCCGTACAAAGCTTCGAACGGCGCCATCCCAAAACTCGAGTGATAACTGTTGTTATACGCAAACTTGACCAACGGCAAGTGCGTCTCCCAAGACTCTTCAAAGTCAATTGCACAAGCTCTGAGCATATCTTCCATAATCTGATTAAGACGCTCGGTCTGTCCATCGGTCTGAGGATGGAAAGCAGTACTCATCTTGAGCGAAGTCCCCAGAGCCTTCTGCAAACTTTCCCAAAATCCCGAGGTAAAACGTGTATCGCGATCTGACACAATCGACATAGGCGCACCGTGCAGTCGCACCACTTACTGTAGGTACATTCGACTCATCCTTTCTACTGGGTAAGTCATACTGTACGCGATAAAGTGTGCGGACTTCGTCAGACGATCCACAATTACCCAAATTACGTCATGATTTTGTTGTGATCGGGGTAATCCAACCACAAAATCCATAGTTGTGTGTTCCCACTTCCATCCTGGAATAGGTAAGGGTTGCAACGATCCCGAGGGTCTCTGATGTTCGGCCTTCACTTGTTGACAAGTCAAACATTTAGACACAAACTCGGCTACTTCTCTTTTCATCCCTTCCCACCAGAAGTTTCTCTTTAAATCCTTATACATCTTCGTTCCTCCTGGGTGTACTGTCAGTCTCGATTTATGTGCTTCTTCGAGAATATCTTTTCTCAATTTTCCTAAATCTGGCACACATAATCTGTCTCGACATCGGTATCCTCCATCGGTCCCAACCTTCTATTCCGTAGGATCCTTTTCTGATATCTTGGCGAACCATCCTTGAAATTTTTCGTCTTCCTTTTGGGCCTCGATAATTTGACTCACCAGTGTTGGTTGTACTACAAGGCATCCAAAGTGATGTCCGTCACTTCCCTCAGAAATCTGCATATCAAATTCTGCGATTGTCTCTAAAGCTTTCCACTCCCTCAACATCAATGATGCAATCATTCCTCGAGGTTTTCGACTTAAAGCATCTGCGACTACATTAGCCTTACCAGGGTGGTACTCCAATGTAAAGTCGTAGTCCTTAATCAGTTCCATCCATCGACGTTGCCTCATGTTAAGCTCTTTCTGAGTAAATAAATACTTACGGCTCTTGTGGTCCGAGAACAAATCAAACTTCTCCCCATAGAGGTAGTGTTTCCAGGTCTTAAGTGCGAATACGACGGCTGCTAGTTCCAAATCATGAGTTGGGTAATTCAATTCATTTGGTTTTAACTGACGTGAACCATAGGCGATAACCTTTCCATCTTGCATAAGAACGCATCCTAGTCCTTGATAAGAGGCGTCACTAAAAATAGTGAACTTCTCACCATCCTTTGGTATCGCAAGCACTGGCGCTATTGTCAATCTCTCTTTCAATTCCAGAAAAGCGCGTTCATGCTTATCAGTCCATACAAACTTCAAATCTTTCTTAGTCAAACCAGTTAACGGGGCTGCTATCTTTGAGAAACCCTCTACAAATCTCCGATAGTAACCGGCGAGTCCCAGAAAACTTCTGACTTCTGTAGCATTGGTCGGCCGAGTCCAATTCGCCACTGCATCGGTCTTTGAGGAGTCAACTGCGATTCCTTGTTGTGAGATCACATGCCCGAGGAACTTAACTTCCTGAAGCCAGAATTCACACTTGCTGAATTTAGCATATAGGCGGTGATCTTTGAGAGTCTGCAACGCGATCCGTAGATGTTGCTCATGCTCTTCCTCTGACTTGGAATAGATCAAAATATCATCGATAAAGACAATAACGAATTGATCCAAATAGGGCTTGAATACTCTATTCATCAAGTCCATAAACACAGCCGGGGCATTCGTCATCCCAAACGGCATCACTAAGAACTCATAGTGTCCGTACCTCGTCCTGAAAGCAGTTTTAGGTATGTCTTCCTTCCGCACCCTCAACTGGTGATACCCTGACCGTAGATCAATCTTAAAAAAGGTCGTGGCTCCTTGCAACTGATCAAACAGATCGTCTATCCGAGGTAAAGGATACTTATTCTTGATAGTAACCTTATTCAATTCTCGGTAGTCAATACACAACCGCATTGTCCCATCCTTCTTCTTCACGAACAACACTGGTGCTCCCCAGGGTGAAGTACTTGGACGGACAAAACCCAACTTCTCAAGTTCTTGAACTTGTTCCTTCAGTTCCAACAACTCTGTAGGGGCCATCCTGTAGGGAACCTTGGTTATAGGTCGAGTGCCTGGTACCAGTTCCACACAGAATTCTATGTCCCTTTCCGGCGGTAATCCTGAAATATCTCGGAATACTTCCTCGAACTCTTTAATTACCGGTATTGATGATACTGTCACCTCTGCACTGACAACCTCAATGTTTGCTAGGCATCTAGTGAGGAACATATCACCCGAAGGTTTACATTGGAAATCGAAGAGTCGATTCCCATTGTTCGCAAATGTGATCTTCTTCTTTGCACAATCCAATTTCGCACCATTCTTCTCGAGCCAATCCATTCCCAAGATTATATCGAACTCCTTCATCGACAGAACCACCAATCTTGCCAAAAGTTTGCAGTCTCCTAACCGTAGAGGACAATCCTTACACACATGTAATAACTTGACGGTGGTCCCTAAGGGTGAGACAGCACTCAGAGCTTCATCTAAACGTTGCGGTACTATTCCCAACTTCTGAACAATCTTAACAGATATAAAGGAATGTGTAGCACCCGTGTCAAATAAAACTTTAACATGAGAGTTAAACAAGGTTAGAGTACCTTCCACTGCTCGTTGCTCAGGAGGTTCCTCCTCATAAGTACCTCCTTCATACCCAGTCTCCTCATGACCAGCAGCCTCGGAAATGATAGCATTCAGGCGAGCCTGTCCTTGCTGACCATAGTTACCCTTCCTGGGAGCCTTGCAGTCCTTACTTATGTGACCTGGTATGCCACAATTATAGCACACAACTCCTGGTCGATCAAAACGCCTAGGGGCTTTGCATTCTCGAGCTCGGTGGCCGGGGATACCACAATTATAACAGTTATCATTGTTGTTTCCTCTTATCGCTCGAGGCGGATACTGCTGCATTGTTTGTGTTTGTTGGGGTTTCTTCCCTCCGTCCCAAGTCCTTTTCTGTCCTTGAGGGTACGCTGGTTTCTGTCCGGGATAGCCCTTCTGCGGAGGCCGATTTCCAAATGGTTTCGAATTCTGACAACCATCGTTCTCCAACCCCGTAGCCAACCTCACTAGAGCTTCAAATGACTGGTTCAGGTACCCTATAGTCAGATATCGGAGAGACAAGTTGAGACCCCGATGATACTTCTTAATTTTCTTCTGGGGTGTGTCCACCATAGGTGGAGCAAAGCGAGACAGACGCTCAAATCGAGTAGTATACTCTCGGACAGTCAGATTCCCTTGAGTCAACTCCATAAACTCTTTCTCTCTCTTGTCCTTCTCTTCTTCAGGAAAATACTTTTCGAGAAATCTTTCCTTAAACACCACCCACGGCATTCTCCTTGCAGCTTCTTCCCCTATGGTCACCTTTTTTGCATCCCACCAATCAGCCGCTGCATAAGACAGCTGAAAGATAGCCAGACGCTTCTTCTCCAGATCAGTGCACTCTATGGTCTCAAAGATACGCTCCATCTGGCGTAGCCACTGTTCCGCTTGCTAGGGTTCATCAGTCCCAGCAAAATACTCAGGTCGCAGAGCGCAAAACTCCTTGAGAAGCTTGTCTCCAGTCTGGTGGGCTTGCCTCCCATTCCCGTTGTGATTCCCATTCTGATTATTGTTCCTCGCATTCTGATCACTAACCCTCTCCAATCTTCTTACAAAAGCCTCGAACATTCCAGTTGGATCTATTACCGGGGGTGCATCTTCAATAGCGGGACGATTCCTGAGATTTCTTCCAGCCATAAAATCAAGAGAACAGTACCTATCCATTGATCAACAAGAAATCGGTCAACCTCCCGAGAAGAAAGAAAATTCCAAACGATAGAAAGCGACTAAACACGGAATGAAGTCGAACTATCTTATCTTAATTCTATCTTAATGGGAGATCCTATGTGTCTGGACAATTGGTCGAGCCATAACTTGGCTCTGATACCAAAAAGCCTGTCACGCCCCGACGTAGCATAATACAGGAAAACATTTAATTTCCTTTATGGAATCGTAGGTCGAGACAAGTGAGTATGACCAATTGTCCCTGCAAACAAATAACTTAAACAGCATTTCTAGAGAAAAGGATACTAATAAACATAATCTCTGAATTTAAAACTTACTAAACTATTACATCAGTCAAGTCTTGTGGCACAAACCGCCCTTATTCAAATCTATCATAAAGTCTATTACAACCTTAAATTAAAAGACATGAAATATAAAACAGCCTCCTGGAAAGTCCCCTGCCTCTAAGTAGCATAGTCAAAATACTCTGACTGCTCCTGACCTGGAAAATCTTGACATAGAGTCCAGGACGCATCAACGCCGTCAGCTTATGCAAGCTGGTGAGCAAAATAAACAAGTGCTCGCAATGTATATATAAGCAAATAAACAACGGTACCATTTAACTTTAACAGTAATATATTCAAGGTTCCAATTCCAACATAAATCACGGGGGAATATAGTAAGAAATAAATACGAAATTGTACATGAATTGTGTAACATCTTATCTTACCAATTCTTTCCTTTAAAACAACCCAATTCAACAAATACATCATCTCAGATACCAGGAGTAATAACTACTCAGTCATCCAATTCACACGCTACACTATCGCCTCCAATACCAGGAATACTATCCGATCGGTATTGAAGTCACACACCACGCTACTGCCTCAGATACCAGGAATACTATCCGATCGATATTCGGGTCAAACACGACCAACCATCGCTTCGGATACCAGGAATAATATCCGATCGATATCCGAAACGAGCGCCTTAGATACCAGGAATACTATCCGATCGATATCTAAGTCGTACACAACACTATCACCATCGCTTCGGATATCAGGAATACTATCCGATCAATATCCGAAATGCGCGCCTTAGATACCAGGAATACTATCCGATCGATATCTAAGTCGTACACAACACTGTCGCCTCCAATACCAGGAATAATATCCAATCGATATTGAGGTCGCACACCAGACCGCCCCTCTTTACTCTTTTCACGTTTTCCTCACACATATGCATGTTGACACAGCCTCGACCCTAATATGTATGCCAATGTTCATAATTTGTAATACCAAACAAACGTACGAGAAATCAATTCCTTTTTATTTTTATTTTATTAACAAGGTACAGTGTACTTAGAATCATTGAGTTAGAACCCACGATCTAAATTATCAAGTCATATATGAAACAAGAGGTAAATTCATCAAAAACTACATTAATACACTTTTACAGCTACTAGTACACAAGCAGGTCTACTTTGAAACAATGCCCTTAAAAATGAGTTATAATTTGTATGGGTGAATTATACATCAAAAGAAAGGTCTTTGAGTCTAGTTTCCAACGCTTCAAACGGTGCGCGTTTTCGAGTTTTCTAGAGGAAGTTATGATCGTTTTAGTAAAAGTCGTCAGTGCAGAAAAATGTCAATCGATTGACAAAAGTGTCAATCGATTGGATGACATGTCAATCGATTGGACATGTTTCCAATCGATTGGTAATCATACCAATCGATTGGTATCAGCAGTTTCTCCCCTGTTACGAATTTGAAGCTTGTTTTTGACCCATTTCTCAATTCTGCTTCAACTAAGACATATAATATATGGGTTTCTTCGTTTTTCCGCAAGGATTATGAATACGTGATCGGTTTTAACTAATTTCAATCGTAGCTCTCGGATTTCACGTAAAACCGAGAGGTGACAAAACTTTAAATCAATGGTACGTTGCGATACAGATGAATTACTTCTAGGATTCAAAACACAGCTTATTGGGACTAAGATCTTTCATTCCCAATTCACGGAATTGATTTTGGTTAACTTTTATAAAACTCCAATTTTCAAAGCTTCAATGGTATATATATATACACATATACACACATATATATACACTGAAATATACATATATATACATTGAGAGTGAGTTTATAATACTCACAGTGACGATTATACAGAAAATTAAAGGCCGAGAACTTCCGTTGTTAAATCCGTCGTTTAAGAATTTCTCCTCCGTTCTCTTGATTTTGAGATATATATATATAGCTATGTATGTGTGTAAGTGTATATGTATATGTATATACTATATGTGTGTGTGTGTTTGTATCTTGAGAGAGCAAGAGAGTGGTTGAGAGAATTGAGAGATGCAGAGAGTTTGAGAGACTGTGAAAGAGAATGAGAGAGATGAGAGACACTGATACACACATATATATAAACTACCCAAAAATTGGGCTCCAAGAAAGAGGTGGATTTCATCCGGTGAGGTTGAGCTCACGTGCTCCCTCACCCAACATGCGATATAGTCGCAGATTAAAACATAAACTGGTATTTTACGGTTGATATAAAAGTATTGAAAATTATTTTAGTGTAGGAAATAAATTTCTGGTTTATACAAAAATATAGATATTGTTTTTGAAACCATAGAAAATATTTTTCTGTATTTATGGAAATTACAGTTTGACCCCCAAATAAATATTTCAAATAGAAATTAAATCAAATGCTCATGGGAATGAAATGCAATATTTATTAAAAAGAAATATTCATTTATTTATGGAAAAGAAAAATACAGGGTGTTACAATATATTTTGCAAACCACCTTCAATGCTAACACCATTGTAGGTGCGAGTCTTAACTATTGAATTAAACCGCTTTCACGTGTTTTAAGTTAACTGTGATGATATAGTCCCGGACATGAAAGGGCTATGGATTCTTTATTTTAAGAGAAATACGGCATACTGTAGGTAATGTACTCCTTAGTGCTTCAATGTAACTGCATGGTAGATGGCTGGGTCACAGTGGATTTGTGTGATCCCGACACTTCCTTTTATTAAGAAAAAATCTGTTTTGAAATATTGCTTTAGTTAGCTATTTAGTTCTTTAGTTTAATTCAAATTGCTTTCGTTAGTAGTCTTAGTTTGTGGAACTTTGTGTTCTGCACCATTATTAAATCTTATTGAATTTTTTTCCTTTCTTTTGAGTTTAGTCTAAGTTAATAGGTCAACACCTTCCCTGTGGGATCGACCTGGTCTTACCAGTTACTACTTGCACGTTTACCTACACTTGGGTATTGCACAAGAGCGCACAAGAATATTCGCGTGTCATTTCTTTCATAGTAGCTCTTGCTTTTTCATCTCCTTCCCTCAAACTCTCTGTTTATTATCCTAGATTTGGGGAACAAAGGTTAGGGTATCACGAAACCCTTCAAATCCCAACTAAAGAATTCAAATATCGTCATTAGTCCAAATCTCTTGACAGCATGTGGATGAAATGGGTAAATAGAATAATTGAATCCAAAAGGGCTGACTTAGAAGAAATAGGAATCCTCCAGGGAGTTACCCTTAGCAAATTCAATGTCCAATTCGACCATTTTCTCATCCCAAGTGTTGTAAACTTTGGGAATCCCATTTACAACTATTTTTAAGTTCAATCTGGTCCCATAGGACTAACAGTACTTGACGTATATCATTTCCTCGGTTTCCTTCCCCATGGAGAAGATGTACATCCTTTCATGGTTGAGTCTTAGATTGATTTTTCCATCAAAACAGACCCAAAATCCTTAGGTTACAATCTCTTCTTAGATACCCACATGAGAACAGAAGGTGTGGTGACTGACACCGAATTCTACTATTTTTACCTTTATTGGCTCTGGGACACATTTTTTGCACTGGGTCTCAGAGAGATGTGACTGAATTTGCCTTTTTAGCCAAAGCCTTTTTGAATAAACGTAGATTAGCCCTAAAACCTTTCTTCTTGGGCCATCTATACCGCACTTTCTGTGATCTCCAATAAGCCCCCCTTTTAATCCCTCTCGTCAAAATCAAGATAAAAAGTATGCTCTACTTATTATGATTTGTAGTGTGGAAGTAGAACCCATAAGGACTGCAATTACTTCTATTCTTTAATTTATGAAACCTAAATCTAATTAGCAAAAAGAACGGAAGTTTGATTGGTTTGATATTTTTTTTACTATTAAGAACTAAACTATGAATGCAAGGAAAATGAAACTAAGTAAATGAATACAATGTTAAGGTTTGTTTTACCTTATGTGAATCGGATCTAGAGTTACAAGTCCATCACTAACCATGCATTGGGGTTCACTACTTTCTACTTTAGGATTTACGATTAGACAGTTAAGATATACCATAGCAACAAGCTCGATAGTATCGACGAGAAGATATTACTAGTTTGATCTAAGCATAACTCATACTTGGTTGGCATGGATTGTCTACCTAAACTAGGGTATAGCATGGCCCATCTTCCCTAGGCATGAATCATAAAAGATATAAACATCATAATCATGTAAGCACCATTGTATGTAAATTCTCCTATCAATCACAGAAATCAAGGAATATTGAGTTCAATAAATACAACGGAGAATCTAAGGCAATAATAAACCCTAAATATTATTGAATATAAACATTAAGATCTGATTATATAATTATAATCCTCGAAACATATAATCAACTATCCAAATACATAAAATCCCTAAATAAGAAAAGCAAAGAAATCCCCTTTACATGGCTAGGGTTTCTTGAAACCCTAGATTAAGTGTCTAGTTGAACATGGTTGATGAAAGCATGGAATTGGAGATGATGGTTGCCATTAGAAACCTCAAGCTAGATCTTCTCTTCTTCTTTCCTTGATCTCCCAGGTTGAATGCAAAGTTGTATGCTAGGATGTGTGTAACCCTAAATTGCTAAACAAGAGTCCATTTTATAGATGGTAGCCTTCAACAATAGATAACTTTCGTTCTAAACGCGTTTTCGCAATTTCGCTCGCATCGAACTCTTTAAGTCGGTGAAATACACAACTTTGGTTTTTTCAAGGGGTCGCATGAGCGGGCCGTGAGAGCAAAATGCCGCGCGAGCGATAAGGCTTTTTCTGCATGGTTTGCTCTATTTTCTCGAACCAAATAGCCTAGAACCATAGCTTTCTTCTTTAACCTGACAAAAAGTTGAAAACAAAGTAAAAGTACAATAAAACAGAGCACTAAGTGCTAACAAGTGCAAATAAAGGGCTATAACTAGGAATTGTTCACTCCCGATCACACCCCCAAACCTACACTTTGCTAATCCCTGAGCAAAAAGAAACACAAAAAATAAAACTCAATTACTAAGAAAAATTCTACTCCATTGTTGCATGAATCACAATTGCATTTAGCATATGCAACAAGCATTTTAAACCCCTAGGTGTCCCTAGTAGGACGAGTGAAGTCTCATGAGGGTTCTCGTCAAATGAGATACCCACAACCATTTTTATTAAAATGTAAAAAGAAACTGTATTTAAAAGATGATCCAACATTCAACACCCCTAATGATAAATCAAGTCTCAAATAGAAACTTTAGCCACCAAGAGTATCATAATCAAACATCCACCTGAATCATTAGACGGTTTCAAGCACATGTATCAAAGGAATCAATAGAATATATCAAAAACTCGCACGTGTATGACTGATAATCAAGTGAATGCGCACCTATCATGAACTTGGAATATAAAGTAGATAGCTTTTCAGCACAGCTTCGACTACAAATCTCACGTTGTTAATTACACTGTTCAAATGAAACTCTTAGAAATAGGTGTACTCTCACTAGTATATGCGAGGAAAATAAACATTCCCAAAACAAATGACTCTCGCATATAACACAAAACAACATACGACACGAAAGGACAATAGTCTCATGAGAGGATATCGAATGTCAAGTAAATATCATAATTGCCATGTCCATTCTCTCTTTTATCGTTTTAATATCCAAACCATGATTTTTTAGGATCAACTAGGACTTTAATTAAGGACAAAATGTTGGTCAAGGGTTAGGGCTAAGAAAATAATGGTAAAGGAATTCAAAGAAGTCCAAGAATAGGTATAAACAGTTGTAGCATTCAATACAAGGGCTTTTATCACTTCAACGACACTTTATTTCTCGTTTTCACTACATATTTTTCTCTTTTCTCGACTTTTCTTCCATCTATTTGTTTTTTTTATTCCATTTTTCTTCACAACATCTCTTTTTTCTTTATTCAACCTACTCTTCAATTTTATATCTCTACTACTACTACTAGCCCCATTTTTTCTTAGACGGCCATTTGCATACCAATCTTGGACTTGGGTCAGGAAAATTTAAATATCGGCAAACTCCATGTTAGAGTGGGTAAGGAAATTGGTGAACAAAATGAAAGGCTTAGTTTTAAGGCTCAAGGGGGCTAACTAGGGGAATAGTATATATATAGTTGGGTAAGTCAAAGGCGAAAAGGGTTGAAAAAGAAAGAGGGCCTAAAATCATCTCCTAGAGTCACATAGTTCTTTAATGTTAACAATATCAAGCGAAGACTTATCTGTATGTTCTATTTAGACATGGCAATAATAGTATTGACTCGACTAACGATAAAAGCAAGGATAATGAGACTAATGCAATGAGTTAATGCTCTATGTCAAGGAAATTCGACAAACAGACCATGTTACCCTCGAAAGAACAGAAAGCCTCAAAGCTTACTGGGTTTAGTCTCCACAATCAGTTATCCAGAAATCCAAATCATATTATAGTTCACATCAAACATGCATCCAATTGACTACGTGTAGGGCAATAAGAAAGTGTGCAAGTTAAAGATATGAAACTATGATTCTAACGATACACGATTTTTAAGATCATACCTTCATGACTGTAGTAGATATTGAATTATGAGCTCCCAGAACCTCAGTTCCCAAAGAAAAATCATGTCAATCAATGAGGATGTTAAATGTTGGAACATTATTACACTTTTAAACTTCTTAAACACAATTACAATTCTCACAACTTTTTCTAAACAAGCAAGAAATAACTACTAAAAGAAACAGTATCTAACGTAAAAAGTTCAAACAAACAATAACTAATAATCGAACTGAAATAACAAAAACTAATAGTATAAAACTAAAACCAAAATAAAAAGGAAAGAGAATCCATAAACTACCCCAAACCAGATCACTGCATGTCCCTATGTGGGTGGGAACATGATAATGATATGAATGAAATCCATGGAGAAGACCACTAGAATATCCACTCCTCTGTAAGCATCCGGCAATGGTGGTGGTGGAATATCACGCCAATAGGAATCAAATAGCACCCAATCAGGATGCTCGATAGGATCAAAGGGTGGAAGCTGTATCTCCTCATCCTCCTTGTTGGTCTTTGGTGCTAAGTTCACCTTATCATCCTCTGGTCCGTCACATGGTGCAAAGATAGAAGCTATATCCTCTAGGGTCCAATTGGGGTGCCCAAGACACTGTCTCATGATATCCGAGACATAATCCAGTAATTCTCTATATGGATATATAACCTCAGGTGGTGCATCAATGGTCTCAGTAGGCTCATGAGAAAAGGCATCACCTAGACTATGTACATTGTCCTCTCTTCCTCATCATCATCATCATCAGTATCGACCAAAGAATCGACCAAGTCAAAAGAAGATGAGGACTTTCAAGACGTCGGGGATACACCATAAGGACCATCAAGTGTGCGGTCCTCACCAAACAAACTATCATCATCGTTCGATGAATCAGAACCAATAGGGATTGGGATGCGATGACAACAATGGTACCAAGAAAATGGGTCACAATCGGCATGGCCAACTGGATCAAAGGGCTTGGTTTTTGTACAATAGGTCTAGGTGAATGGTTGTCTACAGATTCATTTCAATCGGAGTGGTGACTAGCCTCACTAGATTGGCTATTTGGGGAAGAAGGTGGAGAAAGTAGGTGGTCTATACTAGTGGATTTGGAATGACGATTAGAGAAGCGAGGTAATGGTTTATGGATCTTGAAACTACAAACCTGAAAAAAAAATTAACCACAAACTACGAATTTATTAGTTATCGTTATTAAAATAGAAAACAAAAGTAACGTTATCGGTTAAGGAAGACATGCATGGTTGATAAGTAAAATGCTTAAAGCGATGTAAGTAATAAAATGGCATCGTGCTAGTTTCAATGAAAATTTTGGGCAACACCTCCCCCAAACCTGAGCGTTAGTGGTTTCCTATATAGTGCAATGGGGGTCAGAGATATGCTTATAATTAACTAAAGCATACAAGGATGTTCATGTGAAACATGGCATTGTTTAAGATGGTCGCATCAATTGTCAGTAAGAATAACCACTTAAACAACGATGCATGCAAAATCATTAACCAACAATGCTAAAATGCACATTAATAAAATAAGTAATAGGTAGACATCCAAACCAAACCAGAAAGAAAAGCTGCTGATACAAAATAATATGTGCAGACCCAAATGAAAATAAAAGTGCGATAAAAGTAAACTAAATCGGTCGTAGCCGGGCACATCTGTCACGCCCCGGAGCAGCATAAATAGAGAAAAATAAATTTCCTTTATGGGTCCATAGGGAATGACGGGTGAATAACCGCATTGTCATCTAATCAACCAACAAACACCACGATAGGGAGGATACTATTCATATCTTATTAACATAATCAGAGGCTACAGCGGAAGCTAAAAAAGGTATGAAAGCAACAAATGCCCAAGTACCAATTTTAAAAGTCTACTAAAACTATTACAACAGCTGGCTTAAAGTCTGAAGCCTATAACAACAACATCAGCAACAGATATACAAACTAACTATTACAAGCAGCATGTCTTCATCTCCAAGCCTTCAGCTCCAAGACCGGCAGAACATCAGTCTCTCGTCCTCAAGTCCTGCGAAGCTCTAGACATTGGAATGTCCAGGGCATGAACGCCATCAGCTTTGGATACAAAGCTGAGTGAGTACATTAAACAACACTCCTCACCGCTATTGTTCAGCATCTTAAAATGCGGTTAATCTCTTAACAATGGCGTCACTCACGGACATAGCAGAGGTCTCATTAAACTATACATGAATTCATAATAGCAGGAATCATATTAAGTAATGACAAGGATAAACATCATGGTATAATACATCTCATCACGTATTCACCAAATCCATGCATGTAACCCATGCATCTAACCCATGCATATACCTTTACGTCGGGACGCTGAATCCACGACTGAACATTTATCTCATCATATCCGTACTCATATTCATACCTCTATCCGTCTCTGTATCCATACGTCAATCCCATCATTCCAAATCTGTGTTCATTCGTCGATACAATAATGCCAATCGGAATCACCCGACTAGGCAATAGGTCCCACAATCCCTTGATAGGGTTACCGGTCGTCTACACAGTACCACCTATCTGTAAACGATAGAACGGCACATCGGACGTCTTCAACGATGCGTATACCCTCACTGGTCGTCTACACAGCTAAGAATACATTAGAGCACTAGCCGGACATCTTCAACGGTACACTGGACGTCTTCAACAGTGCATACGCATCACTGGACGTCTTCAACAGCGAGAGGCGCACTAGGAACTCTAACCATCCCACGTCCACCCGACTCGTCAGTCGTTGATCCCACGGATCCCAAAGTACCCATATCTCATTATTCCATATAAATCACAGTTCCCCTTTCTCATCATATCTTCTCATCTCTTCATATCAATATTCCATTTCTCATCAGATTCTCTTACCTCTTCATAACACTATTCCATTTCTTATCAGATTCTCTTACCTCTTCACATCACTACCCCATGCATGCTGACACATGTTGTGCAATGCTCATGCTTTAGATAACCAGATTTCCACATGCTCTGTATTCATCATATCTACTCATTTCTGATTATTAACATGCTGTCGTGTTCCATTCTACTATTCAATTTGACAATAACATATGGTAGTTACTTAACCATTAGAGCATCTCATATTGACAGTTAATAATAACAGTTCATCTTGTAACATTAACATAAACATCATATAAGGCTAACGTAGTATCATGTTTGACTAAGCACATATCAAATATCACGTAGGGTACAACCATTAGCAGCTTGGGTACATTACAATCAGCTCATAACATATAACAATAGATAAACAACATTCTGCTCTTCCCAATCGATTGGACTTAATGTCAATCGATTGGACTTTATGTCAATCGATTGGAAATAATGTCAATCGATTGGTAAAAATGTCAATCGATTGGTATATCAATCGATTGAACTCTATGGCAATCGATTGAACTCTGTCTTCTGCCTCAAAACTGCTGGTTTTATTATAAAACGTTGGGGTTCTCTTTCCTCCTCATGCACGTTATTATACACACATAAACATCACAAAAACAAACCTCCTTGAGTGAGTTAATAAACTCACCTCTCCCGGCGTTCCGTTGACGGCGTCCCGAGCTCCGCAGTGGCGGTTATGGTGGTTGATCTCTCTCCCTCTTTCTTCTCTGCCTCTGTTCTCTCTCTGTCCTCCTCTTCTTCTTCTTATTCTTCTTCTTCTTCTCTTCTTCTTCTTTAACCCGAGAGTGTGTGTGTGTAATATATATATATACAATATATGTGTGTGTATATATATATATGAGAGTATGTATCTCTCTCTCTCAAGGCTGCCAAAACTTGGCCCAAGGCCACAAATGAGCAAGTATATATAAGGTTTAAGAGTGCCACACGTTCAAAGCTGAAAGAAAGAAGAAAATGTTTCTCAGCTTATGTCAATCGATTGAACTCTATGTCAATCGATTGGAGACAGATATTTGATGTCAATCGATTGGAATAATGTCAATCGATTAAAGAAGATGGCAATCGATTGGGATGTTGACACGTCATCAATTTTAGTCGGTAGAATGTCAATCGATTGGGAACATGTCAATCGATTGGTATCTGAAAAGTGTCAATCGATTGGGAAAACTTATCAATCGATTGGTATCCCAAAAATGTCAATCGATTGGGACGAATGTCAATCGATTGGAAACTCAAACTCACCAAAGACTAAGGAAAGTACAAGGGATATATATACCTGAAAATACAGGGTATTACATCATCCACCACTCATCAAAAGATTTCGTCCTCGAAATCTGAAGCAGTAGGCCCTCAAATAAAAACATAATCCTCTCGAAAGACATACTCTAAAATACTCAAGTTCTTGTTTTACATAAACGATCACATCAGCGGCCAAAGGGTTAAGTTCTAAACACGCGATGCAAAGTTATCAACGATCTATAAGTGCTAGGGTAACAACTATCAATCCTCGGGTTAGCTATATGAAAATTCGTATGTCGAACTTTGAGAAAAGGTTCTAGGTAGCATAATCTAATCATCTTACAACATCTGAAACGGCTAGTCTCTAAACACATGAGGTTCCTCCCTCAGGTCAAACTCTACGGTGTGAGGGTTCTATTGATCAAGTGTTCTAATCTCATCTAAGTTGTAAAGAAGCGTTGTCGTCTACTCCCGTCTTCAAAGGTACTTCGAACTATGCTAACAATGTCTTTACTGTATCAACAGTTGGCTGTCTCCCATCTCTGGACTCCTGGTTATGATTGTCAGCGTCCTTAGTCGGTCTCTTATTGCACAAAACGTCCTTATAACACTCCTGTGTTATTATCATCCTTTAGTATGCTGACATGAAAACATTGTGACTCTAACATCGTAGTTGTTGATTCGAACTTCCTCATGTGTCTCCAAATTCTCATGTATTATTAATATAATCATCTCTCGAGTTTGTACCATCCATTGAATACTCATTCTGCTTCCACGTACTAATCAAATAGGTTAGGCAGAACTACATACTGATATCGTGAGTCGTTCTACTACAAAACATCCCAACTAGATAAAAGTAACAGGAGATTGGTGTTGAAAAGCATTCCTCTACGATACTCTTTTGAAAGTTCTGGTGTTGTCTCTGCGTTACTCGTATCTCTTCCCGTATACTCGCAATCTTCTAGTTCGTCCTCTCTTGTTAAGGCTACATCTAACGAAAATTGAGATTCTTCATCTCTAATCTCTGTACAACTTACCAACGGTTGGCGTAGTCTTTCGATAGGGAGGCAATTGACGTCATATAAGGATGCAAAAGAAGTCATATGGGATGCAATTGATGTTATATCTATACTTGGATAACTACTATTGATCAGTGTCAAATGAATTGTTCCGGTAACTACAATTTACGGTGTAGGCTAACCCTCTTACAATCAATCAAATGGATGTAAAACTTCCTTCAATATCGGGATCATATGTAATACAAAATGTAGGTGCTGAGTGTTGTACCTTCTGTCTCTCATCCTTGTCTAAGTTGAGACTAATTATTTGTATGGTGAGTCTGCCCTCGTGGTACTTGTTGCGACGGAACATTGTGTTGCATCTCTAGTTCTGGACAAAACTTACGAACATGACCAAATTTACCGCAGTTGAAACATCGTATTCCCCGTCCATTAGATTTCCTTGCTGCTCTGCATTCTTGGGAATGGTGTCCTAGTACTCCACAATTGTAGCAGATATCTCGTTCTCTGTGCTGTGTTGGAGTCGTCATTAGTTTTGATTCTTTCTGGTCGTTCCCCAATCTTTTACGCTTCTGGCGGTTACTTGTATAACTTCTCTCCATGTTTCCTCGTTGGACTTGGTTAGTTGCCAACACAATCTGACTGTCCCTTCTTCTCTGATCCGTTATGAAAAACTGATCGTTCTCTGGAAATGCTTGATCAAAGTGTTGTCCTTCACTAATCTGAGTGTCGTCTTCTAGCTTCGTTGCCATTTCTACCAAAGCTTCGAAAGATTGATCTAAATGTCCTATAGTCATATGACGAATATGCGGAACTAGTCCTTGATGATATCTTTTGATCTTCCTTCTTGGGGTATCGATCATATGCGGTGCAAATCGTGATAGCCTCTCGAATTGAGTTGTATATTCGGGCACTGAAAAATAACCTTGAATTAATTGTATGAATTCCATTTCCCTTTTGTTCTTCTCAGATTCTGGAAAGTACTTTTCTAGAAATCGAGTCTTGAATGATTCCCAAGTCATCCTTCCTACAGCTTCTTCACCTATCGTAGCTTTCACTGCGTCCCACCAATCTGCTGCTGAGAATGTCAGTTGAAATATAGCCAAATGTCTTTTCTCAATGTCAGTACATTCAAGTGTCTCAAATATCAATTCTTTCTGGCGAATCCATTGCTCCGCTTGCCATGCTCCTGTTAATCCGGTAAAGGTTCCTGGTTGAAGAGCACAAAATTCCTTTAGCAACTTGACTCTTGTTTGTCGTACTGGTGCTTCATTGCCGATGACACGATCTGCATGATTGATAACTTGTTCCATGCGACGAATGAAAACTCCGACCATTCCTGTTGGATCTATCTCGGGAGGCACTACACTAGGTACTCCATTCAGCTGGCCCGGGTTTCCTCGAGTCGTCCTAACCATAACGAGTGCTGGTAGGGTTCAATGTTGCTACCTATAAATGAAAAACTATTCGGTCAGACGCATTCTATCTTACAGCTCAAACAAGAACAAAACATGTGGTAACCAATATATAGTACCACTATATAATACGATCACATCAAGCAATACGAATACCTCATATAAATAATAATATTAACCTCAGAGGTCAGTCTACCTACTAGGTACGCTTAAATGTATCTATGCTCAAGACGAGACTACAACCTCTACGCTTGACGTTAAATCTCAAACATTCTATTTCTATTCCCAGGTTCCAAGCTACAAGTATTGTTCAACTATCATGTGAGACCACTCAACTAATATGTGGCTTAAGGCAACAGGATAATCTTATCCTAAACCTCTTTCTATTTCTAGGACATACTGACTGTTCCGAGATCGCTCAGGAATTCATCAGCGTCTAACATCCAACGGCTCTATATTTAGGATCTCCATCACCACAACTAACTCTCGATGCCTGTTCTCCGCGAACTCAGCTATCCAAATTCTTATTGGTTCCAACAGTTACTACCTTCCAAAGAAACATCCTCAAATGGATTCTTCCAACCTTTTATCTGCGTGACAAGATAACAGTTCTATCTCATCTCAGCTAATCCTCATGCTACCGATATTATCTTAGAACTCAGGTTCTAACACAAAAGACAAGCGGTTAACAACTGAAACCTAGGCTCTGATACCAAAAATCCTGTCACGCCCCGGAGCAGCATAAATAGAGAAAAATAAATTTCCTTTATGGGTCCATAGGGAATGACGGGTGAATAACCGCATTGTCATCTAATCAACCAACAAATACCACGATAGGGAGGATACTATTCATATCTTATTAACATAATCAGAGGCTACAGCGGAAGCTATAAAAGGTATGAAAGCAACAAATGCCCAAGTACCAATTTTAAAAGTCTACTAAAACTATTACAACAGCTGGCTTAAAGTCTGAAGCCTATAACAACAACATCAGCAACAGATATACAAACTAACTATTACAAGCAGCATGTCTTCATCTCCAAGCCTTCAGCTCCAAGACCGGCAGAACATCAGTCTCTCGTCCTCAAGTCCTGCGAAGCTCTAGACATTAGAATGTCCAGGGCATGAACGCCATCAGCTTTGGATACAAAGCTGAGTGAGTACATTAAACAACACTCCTCACCGCTATTGTTCAGCATCTTAAAATGCGGTTAATCTCTTAACAATGGCGTCACTCACGGACATAGCAGAGGTCTCATTAAACTATACATGAATTCATAATAGCAGGAATCATATTAAGTAATGACAAGGATAAACATCATGGTATAATACATCTCATCACGTATTCACCAAATCCATGCATGTAACCCATGCATCTAACCCATGCATATACCTTTACGTCGGGACGCTGAATCTACGACTGAACATTTATCTCATCATATCCGTACTCATATTCATACCTCTATCCGTCTCTGTATCCATACGTCAATCCCATCATTCCAAATCTGTGTTCATTCGTCGATACAATAATGCCAATCAGAATCACCCGACTAGGCAATAGGTCCCACAATCCCTTGATAGGGTTACCGGTCGTCTACACAGTACCACCTATCTGTAAACGATAGAACGGCACATCGGACGTCTTCAACGATGCGTATACCCTCACTGGTCGTCTACACAGCTAAGAATACATTAGAGCACTAGCCGGACGTCTTCAACGGTACACTGGACGTCTTCAACAGTGCATACGCATCACTGGACGTCTTCAACAGCGAGAGGCGCACTAGGAACTCTAACCATCCCACGTCCACCCGACTCGTCAGTCGTTGATCCCACGGATCCCAAAGTACCCATATCTCATTATTCCATATAAATCACAGTTCCCCTTTCTCATCATATCTTTTCATCTCTTCATATCAATATTCCATTTCTCATCAGATTCTCTTACCTCTTCATAACACTATTCCATTTCTTATCAGATTCTCTTACCTCTTCACATCACTACCCCATGCATGCTGACACATGTTGTGCAATGCTCATGCTTTAGATAACCAGATTTCCACATGCTCTGTATTCATCATATCTACTCATTTCTGATTATTAACATGCTATCGTGTTCCATTCTACTATTCAATTTGACAATAACATATGGTAGTTACTTAACCATTAGAGCATCTCATATTGATAGTTAATAATAACAGTTCATCTTGTAACATTAACATAAACATCATCTAAGGCTAACGTAGTATCATGTTTGACTAAGCACATATCAAATATCACGTAGGGTACAACCATTAGCAGCTTGGGTACATTACAATCAGCTCATAACATATAACAATAGATAAACAACATTCTGCTCTTCCCAATCGATTGGACTTAATGTCAATCGATTGGACTTTATGTCAATCGATTGGAAATAATGTCAATCGATTGGTAAAAATGTCAATCGATTGGTATATCAATCGATTGAACTCTATGGCAATCGATTGAACTCTGTCTTATGCCTCAAAACTGCTGGTTTTATTATAAAACGTTGGGGTTCTCTTTCCTCCTCATGCACGTTATTATACACACATAAACATCACAAAAACAAACCTCCTTGAGTGAGTTAATAAACTCACCTCTCCCGGCGTTCCGTTGACGGCGTCCCGAGCTCCGCAGTGGCGGTTATGGTGGTTGATCTCTCTCCCTCTTTCTTCTCTGCCTCTGTTCTCTCTCTGTCCTCCTCTTCTTCTTCTTATTCTTCTTCTTCTTCTCTTCTTCTTCTTTAACCCGAGAGTGTGTGTGTGTAATATATATATATACAATATATGTGTGTGTATATATATATGAGAGTATGTATCTCTCTCTCTCAAGGCTGCCAAAACTTGGCCCAAGGCCACAAATGAGCAAGTATATATAAGGTTTAAGAGTGCCACACGTTCAAAGCTGAAAGAAAGAAGAAAATGTTTCTCAGCTTATGTCAATCGATTGAACTCTATGTCAATCGATTGGAGACAGATATTTGATGTCAATCGATTGGAATAATGTCAATCGATTAAAGAAGATGGCAATCGATTGGGATGTTGACACGTCATCAATTTTAGTCGGTAGAATGTCAATCGATTGGGAACATGTCAATCGATTGGTATCTGAAAAGTGTCAATCGATTGGGAAAACTTATCAATCGATTGGTATCCCAAAAATGTCAATCGATTGGGACGAATGTCAATCGATTGGAAACTCAAACTCACCAAAGACTAAGGAAAGTACAAGGGATATATATACCTGAAAATACAGGGTATTACAACATCATCATCCAAGAATAGAAAGAAAAGGTAAAAGCAACATAAACAAAATTAAAGAATATATAGGCCAATGTTCGAAGATGTCTAATACCCATCCACCAAATACATAAAAAGATAAAAAGAGTCTAAACAATCAACTCCTACTACTTCTCCCCTCCATAACTACCAACTCGAGTCTAGAACCTCCATCTCCATCACCATCATCCTCATCCTCATCCTCATCATTTCCATCACCTCCCTCAGCAACCTCCTCCTCTTCACTAGCCTTTGTAGTAGCCTGTGGCACAAGTTGTAAGAATCCAGACTGGTAAGCAACCTTTCCCTGTGCTAGGATCTCTTCTAGATGCTAGGGGCATGCTAGCTGGAAATAGGAATGCATGAAGGACTGAAGCTAGAGAGTCTCGCCTCAAAAAGAACAGACATCACCATATGTCCAAGTGTAGGGTGTATCCTCTAGTGGAGGTGGACACTGTGTGTGTCTCTCCTATCGTGCCTGTGCCTGATCTCTAGCCTTCCCCACCTCCGTCACTAATCGATCGAGGCTCAACTTCCAGTCACTGGAAGAGAACTCTAGAATATGTCAGTTAATAGGCTCATTAGGGGGAATAGGAAAGGCTTTGGCTCTAAGAATTGTCATGATAGTTCGTAGGTAAGGCAGGTGTAGGGTGGACTCAATGACATGATCGATGGTATGGCCAGCAGAGCACATGCCCTCCATAATAATCAATCCACAGTTAAACCAATCGCCATGATAAATGGCGTGTAGGGTATAGTTTATCTCTTTGGTTCTCTCTTGCTCATGTCCCAGAGGGTAAAGGTTCCTCTTGAACACATGATCGATGAACCACATTTGGCGGGGCATATGTGATCGTCATATAGTATGACCCAAACTAGTACAGCTACCACACATGTCTTGACTAATATGTGTAAGCGTGTGGTGTTGGGCAAGGATGTTAAGCTTAGGGACTTGATATGAGTGAGATAGGAGTTGAAGGGCCTCTGCTATGTCATCAAGATTTATGATGACTGTGATTCCATCTAACATCGTGCTAAGATAAGCGTGCTGGGCCAGGGATTCATTATGCTGATGTTGGTTTTGGTAAAATTATCGGTCAAGTCTAGGGTAGGTGACGAGGTTGGGGTTTTGGAGGAAGATTGATGGGGATAGTTTATGGACAGTTAGGGTATTATAACCCCCATCAGGTGTCATCATCAGTTGCAAAGAAGTCCGCCTCGATGGCGGTCTCATAGTTGAAACCCCGGGTGGCAAATCGGGGTACAAGCTCATTCTGGTCGATTTCTGTTCGTTTTTCTTTTCCTTTCTTTTTCTTTTGTGGTTGTTGTGAGCTAGAAACAGTTCTTATAATTAAGGTAGGTGTAGAGGGTAGGTGAGTGTCGGTGGAAAAGAAGAAAAAAAAAATGAAAATGCTCCCCCCCCCCCCCCCCCCCCAAATATGTTCTATCACCCCAAAGGTAAAAGAGGAATATGGGATGGGCACCTGCAAATCAAAGAAAATCCCAACAAGGGATACAATAAGCTTTATAATTTAATTACATTGCAACCAAAATGGGGTCTGCAGGTGGACACCTAGCAATTGTGAAAAAAGACGGACCCCTTCCCACTCATCATCCCTATAAGGGCACAAGCTTGTTGATGAGTCACGGGGGACTCGCCACGTATTTAATAACAATATATTTATTCATAAGTGTCACGATTGTTGAAGCATTTGTTTCAGATGCTGATATAAAGTTCATAGGTTTGTTTTGAGTGAGACTTAATGTGTCCTGATTGTTCTTTTATCTCAAAAAGTTAAAAATGTGCTGCGTATGAAAATTGAAATCGATTTTACATTAGGCTTGACAAGTCAAGAAGGCTCCTTCTTTGAGAAAACAAAGTCAATATCAAATCAATAAGTTTATTAAAACTGAAAAGTCCAATTTGAAATTTCAATGTGCTTAATTCTAGAGAATGATTTAGGCTTGTGATTACTCCATAATTACTTCTCAACTCCCTATTTTCTATCCAAAATCAAAATTTTTTAAGGCAGCCAATGATGAAAATCCATGCCCCAGACCACGTATGTAAAAAGAACATTGATTCAAAGATGGTCGAAACCTATGTGATCAAATATGCGTGTATGCAATAATCTCAGTATAATAAATAATAAAGAGCATGCATGGGTTTAGTTACCAGTGAAGGTTAGGGTTTGTGAGCCTACACATCATATTTAAGGGCTAGGGTTTGAAATCATTGTATATAGGTGTACATATCTTTATCTATCTATAAGTAGAAAAGAAGATGGGGGTTGGTATAGAGATAGATATGTACATAGATATAAATGTGTGTACAATAATATATATACATTACCTTACAGAGAAGGGGCGAAACGGGGTCTGAATTGCATACAATGCCAATGGACAGCTTATTGGTTTCGAAGGGGGGTTGCCGGCGTCAGAGATGGTGGCTGACCGATGGTGGTCGGTGTTATGGTGGAGAAAGGGAAAGGGAAAGGGATTGTAGAAAGAGAAAGAGAGGGGGTTCGTAAAAGGAGATAAAGGGTTCGCAGAGAGAGAGAGAGAGAAGGTGAGAAAGAAAAAGAAAATTAAAAAAAAAAAAAGAAAAAAGGGCGTTTAGGCCCTATTTATAACTGGACAGTAACCTCGTGCGAGCAAGTGGCACGGGCGACTCTCGCATGCACAAACCCTCCATGAGGAATCACTAAGAGCTGTCTCTGAAGAAAAGTTGAAAAATTTTAAGGCACAGCTTCGCTCCCGCGAGCCACACGGGCGAGATTAGATTTCTGGCGCACGACAAAATACCAAGTGCATGTTTCTTTGAAGGGTTTAAATATTTTCTAAGGCATGAACTCGTGCCAGTGAGCCACACTGGTGATTTCATATCGCATGCGTGATTATCAGCGCAACCAAATACTGAGAGCAATTTATTAAAGAAGCTCCAAAAAATTCTAAGTCAAAAACTCGTACAAGCGGTCTGCCTAAGCGAGGTTTGCTCTCTCTTCTTTTCTCCCTTATTTCCTTGAATAGGAACTTAAATGATCAATCTTTCCTCTATTGAGTAAGCAAAGAATCAGACACTAACTTAAAAACTCGAGAAAGTGTAAAAAAATTAAGAAAAAAAAAACACAGTCAAATGCTTGGGTTGCATCCCAAGAAGTGCTAAATTTCATGTCGCCAGCTCAACTAGTGAAAGTGCTTAGTCGAAATAGATTGGGTTGACCAAATCTATGGATTCGACCTCTCATTCTTCAATCTCCTTAGTCCGATATGGCTTAAACCATTGTCCATTTACTTTAAAAGGTGCTCCATTATTTGTATCTTTTATTTCGATT
The DNA here is from genome assembly GCA_033977485.1 of Hydrangea macrophylla. Classification (NCBI taxonomy): domain Eukaryota; kingdom Viridiplantae; phylum Streptophyta; class Magnoliopsida; order Cornales; family Hydrangeaceae; genus Hydrangea; species Hydrangea macrophylla. The sequence goes on from CM066992.1 coordinate 3,147,850, forward strand.
GCCCCATATAGAAACACTTGTGTTACTATGAACTGGCGGTCCCATCGGGAACGTAAATTTCCAGGGAATAACCGTAATTTAGAATTAAATAGCCAAACGTGCTGTCTGACCTCAAATTTTTGTTTGTATGATCATTTTAATGTGAAATGCCTTTGATCGTTCTTTGCATATTTTTGCATTTTCGTAAGCTTCATTTCTTAATTCCTTAAGCTCTTGTAATTGAAGTTTTCAGTGACATCCTACCAATTTTATATCTTGGTTAAGGGTTTAGATGACCCAATAAGATTTGTGTTCGAGTTCAACTGGTAAGTGGCACACTTTTCCAAAAACTAATTGGTATGGAGACATTCCAATGGGAGTTTTATACGCTGTATGATAGGCCCAAAGTGGGTCACTCAGTCGAGTGACCAATCTTTGCAATCGGGACATACCATTTTTTCAAGTATGTGTTTAACTTCTCTATTAGAGACTTCAACTTTGCCTTGCGTTTGAAGATGGTATACGGTCCTAACCTTATGGGTGATGGAATATTTTCGTTTAAGGGAATCGAAGTGACGATTACAGAAATGTTTCCCTCCGTGGCTTATAATAGTGCGCGGTGTTCGACACAACAAAAGATATTATCTTTGATGAATTGGACAACAAGTATGTGATCATTCATTTTCGTCGCTACTGTCTCCATCCAATTGGAAACGTATTCGACCGTGACTAGAATATATTCAAAGCTGAAAGACAACAGAAATGGTCCCATGAAATTTATGTCCCACACATCGAATATTTTAATTATAAGGATTGGCGTGAGAGGCATCACGTTGCGACGTGATATATTGCCAGTTTGTTGGCAACACACGCACTTTTGGAAGAATTCATGAGTGTCTTTAAAAAGGGATAGCCAATATAACCTACTCTGAAGCACCTTAGCGGCTGTACGACGGCCACCGAAGTGGCCTCCACATTCCAAAGAATGGAAGAAATTCAAAATAGAATAAAACTCTCTCTTCAGAATGCATCGTCCATGGTATATCGCTATACCATGGACTATTCACGTTAGATATGGAAAATAGTTGTTCGTCTAGAAACGAATCCTGAAAAGGGGTAATATCATTAGAATCAACAAGGATTTACGACAAACGGTCAACGAAAACATTTTTGGATCCCTTTTTATCTCTTATTTTGTAATCGAATTCCTAAAGGAGTAAGATCCAACGGATTAATCGAGGTTTTGTTTCCTTTTTATTTAAGAGGTGACGCAACATTGAGTGGTCCGTATAGACAATAACCTTAGACCCTAATAAATATGAACAAAATTTATCAAGGGCAATGACAACTATAAGCAGCTCTTTTTCAGTGGTAGTATAGTTTACTTGTGGGCCATTAAGGGTTTTACTTTCATAATATATTACATAAGGGATTTTATTGACTTCCTGTCCTAAAATGGTTCCAACGGCGCAATCAAAGGCGTCACCATAAGTTCAAATGGGAGGGTTCAATTGGGGGATTGAATAACCAGAGCGATAGAGAGTAGAGTTCTTAATGTGTCAAATGCCTTAAGACATTCATTATCAAAGACGAGCGGAGCATCCTTGGCAAGCAAGTTGCACATAGGTCTAGAAATCTTGCTAAAATCTTTGATAAATCGATGAAAAAAACTGGCGTGACCAAGGAACGAATGAATTTGACGGATGGAAAACGGTGGTGAAGCTTATCTATCAATTCAATTTTTACCTTATCGACTTCTATACCACGTTTGGATATGACATGACCTAAGACGATCCCCTCTTGAACCATAAAATGACTTTTTTCCCAACTTAAAACCAAATTCGATTCCTCACAATGGGCAAGGACTTTCGTAAGGTTCTGGAGACACACTTTGAATATAGGACCAAAAATTGAAAAATCATCCATGAATATTTCCAAGAACTTTTCTACCATATCCGAAAAGATTGCCATCATGCATCATTGAAAAGTGGTTGGTGCATCACACAAGCCAAACGACATACATCGGTAGGCAAAGGTGCCAAATGAGCATGTGAAAGTCATTTTCTCTTGGTCATCAGGACAGACAGGCACTTGGTTGTAGCCAGAGTAACCGTCTAGAAAACAATAGAAGCTTTGACCAAAAAGACATTCTAAGATTTGATTAATAAACGGAAGGGGAAAATGATCTTTACGGGTCATTGAGTTAAGTTTACGATAGTCGTTACATACCCGCTAACTAGTGGTTTGGCGGGTGGGGACGAGTTCACCTTTATCATTTAGCATGATTGTGATGCCCGATTTCTTTGGAACAACCTGTGTGGGGCTCACCCGATTACTATTGGAGATTGGATAAATTATGCCCACATCTAAGAGTTTAATAACTTCTTGCATTACTACCTTTTTCATGTTAGGACTAAGTCATATTTGCATTTCTCGAGAAGGTTTAGCATTTTCCTCTAAATTTATTAGGTGCATGCATACAGACGGGTTAATCCCTTTAAAGTAGGATACCATCCAACCAATAGATTTCCTATGATTCCCTAGGACTATTGATAGTTGAGCTTCTTGGTCCATAGATAAATTCGATGCTATTGTGACCGGGAGTGTCATATTTAGTCCTAGAAAGACGTATTTAAGAGAGTCTGATAATGGATTTAGTCCAAGCGTCGTAGGACACTCGGTGGATGGTAACACAAGTTCATGTGCGAGAGATGGAAGGGCCTTTATTTTGGCTTCCATGGAGGTACGCTTATCATGTTCACTGATTCCAATAAATTATTTTATTCTTTAATTATTTTATCAACGTCAAAATCATTAAAAGTTGAAATGTGATAAGCAGGTTTCCAATGCTTCTTTGGTTAGTATAAGAGGGGCTGCATCTTCTATTAATTCACCAATCAAATCTATCGCATAACAATCCGCCTCATCGTCATCCCTACAAGGTTGATTTGATGCGTTGAATACATTGAGGCAAACGGTCATATTTCCAAATGTGATATCCATTACCCCAGTCCTACTATTTATAACTGAATTGGCCATAGCTAGGAAAGGAAATCCTAGAATAACTGGGACTTATTTGCTAGCATCAAGAAGTAGTTCTATATCTAGTATAATAAAATCGACCGGGTAATAGCATTTTTCTACATTCATTAAAATGTCTTCTACCATGCCATGTGGAACTTTAATGGAGTGATCCGCTAGCTGTAGGGTAATAGCGGTAGGTTTGAGTTCTCCTAGGCCAAGATGTTTATACACAGAATAGGGGAGTAGGTTTACACTTGCTCCAAGATTGAGAAGGGCCCGATGGATAAATTTGTCACCTATGTGACATGTGATCGTCGGTGTGCCCGGGTCCTTATATTTAAGTGTATTATAGTGGAAGATAGAACTAACTTTCTCTGTTAAAAAGACTTTTTGAAAAGACAATTTCAAGATTTCCTTTTTGAGTACACAAATCTTTTAAAAATTTAGCGTAGGAAGGTATCTGCTTAATGGCATCTAGAAACGGGATATTGATTTTTACTTGCTTAAAGACCTCTAAAATGTCCTCTACTCCTATGCCTTTCTTTGAGAAGTGAGACGGGGCATCTATGCATGGTGGAAATGGCATTCTAGGCACGTAATTCAATGGGTTTGGTGTGTTAGATGTATTAGATGTTGAAGGACTAGGGTCCTTCATGACTTCCTTATTATTATTGTCATCTTGTTCTTAATTGACCTCATTGCCGATATCTTTTCTAGGTTCTGGAGGGGTGTAACCTTCTCCGGACGAGCTATTGTTCTCATGGAAACTGCGTTTACTTGATCACTTACTGCACTTACTTCATATTGCCCTTTTGGATTCTAAATTGTTTGACTCAGTAACTTCCCTTCATTACAACGATTTGAAGTGTTAGCCAGTTGTCCCACTTGGGACTCTAACTTAGCAATAGATTGTGTGTGGGAGTTAATGAGTTAAGCTTTTGATTGTGATTTCACCTCTAATTTTCAAGGATGTTAACACACTCTCTTCAAAAGATTTATCCCTTGGAGGATTAGGACGGAAGGGAGGTTGTTGGTATTGATTGGGTTAAGGCCGATATGCATTAGGAAAGTTTGTTATCTCAACAGGCATTTTTTGGGATGAATATAACCCTTCATTATTATTAGACCTCCACGCAAAGTTTGGGTGACTTTGCCATGGCGCATTAGGGTTATGTCCAGAAGGGTTATAATTAGGTCTTGGGATTTGTTGAACACATTACTATGCTATTCCATAAATTTTGAAAACTATGAAGCAGATGAACATGCAAGTGTAGAGTGAGACGGATCGAAATATAATTAGCATATTTTGGAAGGTGATGGGCCATACATATGGCCCATTATCATAAGTTGATCAAGTTTTTTAAATAGGTCTTGAATTTCAATTGAACCGCTTGACTCAACATGTACTTCGCGTTTAGGTTGAGGTGGAAGGCAACCTCAGGACGGACAGATACGACTTGGTGCATGAAGTTTTTACTTAATGTTTCAAAAAATTTCCAGGCCTCTTTGGCACTTTTGTGAAGAAATGTTCTAGCACAAACAACATCGACTGTGTTACAGACATAAGGAACAAGTCCCTTATAGAAGATTTGAATCAATTTCAATTTAGGGATTTGATGATGGGGGCACGTGCGTAAAATTTCTTTAAATTGCTCCCATGTATCATATAGTGTTTTCTCATCTTGCATCACAAAGTTCATTATGGATTTTTGAATTTGGTTTGTACGCGTAATAGGGAAAAACTTTTGTAAGAATGCAGTATGCAACGCTTCCCATGTCTGGTTACCCAAACTAAGTATAGGGCCTAGAAGGATTGAGCCACTTGATTGATCCCATTACAATCCTCATGTCAACAACCATGAGTGAGGTTCACCACCCTTCATTAGCCTTTATCCAATCCAATCGATTTGGATTACTCATATTTGGATTCCATGGGGCTTTTTATCCCACCTGAGACAATAATCGATGCCCATGATCCATATTCGAGGTTACACGAGTGAGTAATCCATGTTTTATCACACAAGGCTAAATCCAAAGAGATCTTCGCTAATAGAGTCACCACTTGGTTTGATAAAGGAAATCAAGAAAACTAAATCTATTGAGACCAATGGATAGAGAGCACCGCCCCGTCATCACCAAAGAACTTGGTTCGGGGGTTAAGGTACAAGAGAGGAATGAGCTAGATCGTGTTAACACCCCCTCTCGCCCCATTGTGAGATGGGCCTCTACTCAGCTTTCAAGGTGTTTGACTAGATATTATGTGGACCATTTCAATTATTTCTAATGCAATCATAATTCAAGTTGTAAATAAGTAAAAAAAGAAAATCGTGCAAAAAACTGTACAATTACATGTAATGCACATGCTAAAACAATAATTTAGGGACTAAACGTATTACTACGCTCCCCTATGCATGTGAAAGGAAATAAATGTGAAAATTTTATTCAAACCCTAGAAAAATAGGAAGTCTATGCATAAGTACCATGGATTCATCCACCTAATCATACTTCTAAATATTCTATGAAAGCAGTATATAAGGAAGAACTAAGTGCATGTGTGCATGTGTAACCCTTAATCGGGATATCCTACTATTCTACATGTGGATAGTGTGTGTGTGTGTGTGTGTAGGGGGGGTGTGTGTATGCATCGATGCACGGATAAGCATGAATAAGCTATACTAGATTAGCTAAGAAAAAGCAATACAAGAAATATTAGGGTTTCATGGTCCCTAGTGAGATTGGAATACCATGGCTTGGCTACCAATCCTACTAGTGGTGGCTATTCCATGGTTGGAATAGGGACCACTAGGGATAGCCTATCCCCACACGGGATAGAAGGCTAACATAGAAGCCTAGAAGATCTAAACTACTAGAAAAGAAGAACTACCAAGAACAAACAAGAAAATGAATTTATACTATGAACTACGAAGATCAAAACTAAGAAAAACTACAGAAACAAAGAAAGAAAATAAGAAAAAGAAAGCTTACCTCAAGAACTTCCCTCAGAATCTTATCCTGGCAGAGCTATGCTAACACTGCGATCTCTAGGATCAGAATCCTAAAACTAAAAGATTTAACTATTCCCAAGAGCTTTGATGAGTGCTTCAGAATCCTCCTATAAGGGTTTCCTTGAGCCCTCTCTAGTTTTCAGGATTTTCTGGTGCATTAGATGGAGAGGGGAAGGCTCCTATTTATAGTTTCAATTCTAGGTTGCATTTTCGATATTTAAGCAATGTGGCATTGAAGTACAAGCTTTAAAGGCTTGTACCTAGGCTATTTGATGTGTACCTAAGAGGTTTTGGTCGTACTTAACCCTGATTGGTCAAACTTATGCTAGTTCATGCAGATTGATCTGAGGCTGAGTACCATAGTGGCTCTCTCTGAGAGCTGTGCGGCCCTCGCGGAGTGCCACTGTGGCACTTGGCCCTAGAAGTTGTGTTTTCTACCCTATGTTCTCAGACTTCGTTCTCTCACCTCGGTTATTATTTTTGGGTTTGTGATATACCGTTAGAAAGGTATGACAGTCTAGTTTAAGATTCTTTTGGTCTCATTCAAAAATTATTTGTAAATTTTGATAAATGATGAAAAAGGTGAGGCTGACTCTAGAAAGGAGCTAACCGGAGATGTGTAGAAGGGCTATTTTGGCACAAAAATTCTCCAATTAGTTTTTGGCCAACGTGAAGGATCCAGGCATCATTTTAAGCTAATATAGAAATATTTTGTAAAGGGATCTCTCGAGATCCCACCCCGAGGTCCAGAATTTGCTCTATAAAGGTGATTTTTATCATTTCATGTGAATTGGCTATCCTAACTTGGGTTTTTATTTCTAAATTGAGTTTCCAACATACCTAGGTCTTCATAGAGGTTAATCTAATGTATCTAAGATACCACAATACTTCATGGAAATCTGATTCATATAATCAATAAATCCTAATTCTAGTCATTGGGTTGTTCTTGTGACAAGTTCCTTCTGTCAAACGGACGAACCAAAATAGGTTGTCTACAATTTGCCCCTCTTTAAAAGAGCTTGGCAAGCAATGCGCGTCACAAGGGAATGTCAAAGTATGATAACCATTCACTGAGTCTAGAAGACTTTCGAAAGAAAATCGAGAAAATCAAAACATACAAGCAAGCACACAAAGAAAAATCTCAAAAATCAAGTGGTCATGCTCAAAAGAGCTGCCTATGTATTCCTTCATAGGAAATCAGACCAACCACAGTTCAATGAGCACTCCACGTACAAGAAATAGTTCAACCAAAACACAATTAATGATATGAAACTTAAACTACTACTACCTTGCAACATACTCGGGAGTGTTATGAAAGGTGTCCTTAGCGCGGACGATGCAATCATTGGCTATTTTCATATAAAGGCTTTGCATAGTAGAGCCTGGCAAGGCGAACTATTATTCCAAGGGAACGGGTGCCTTAGTTTGAGGGCGTTGTGACGTCTCTGTGCATAACTCTTTGCACAACTAGGTGGAGACAAAAAGGGTCCATAGAGCCACTTAAGGCGAACTATGCCCAAAATACGCAATGATGAGTCATAATTCCAGGCAAACATCACGAGCATTTGCAATAGTGGCACAGGGTGCCTCAGCTTGAGGGCTTTGCAAAGTTTTGATGCATAGATCTTCGCGTGAGCTAGGTAAAGACAAGAAATGGTCCATAGAGCCACTTAAGGTGAACTATGCCTGGAATACACAGTGATGAGCCAGTTACGGCAAACATCATTAGCTTTTGCAATAGCGGTGCGGGGTGCCTCTGCTTAAAGGCTTTGCGACGTCTCTATGTATAACTCTTCGTACGAGCTAGGTGGAGACAAAAAGGGTCCATAGATCTACTTAAGGTGAACTATGCCCAAAATACACAGTGATGAGCCGTAATTACAGGCGAACATCACGAGCGTTTGCAATATCGATGCGGGTGCTTTGCATAGTAGAGCCTCGAGAGGCAAACTACTATTCTAGTGATTTACATAGTAGAGCTTCTAGAGGCAACTACTGTTCTAAGTGTTGTGCATAGTAGAGCCTCAAGATGCAAACTAGTATTCTAAGTTTTGTGCATAGTAGAGCCTTGAGAGGTAAACTACTATTCTAATTAGTGTTATGCATAGTAGAGCCTCCAGAGGCAAACTATTGTTCTAAGTATTGTGTATAGTAGAGCCTCGAGAGTCAAACTATTATTCTAAATGTTGTGCATAATAAAGCCTCGAGAGGTGAACTACTGTTCTAAGTGCTTATGCATAGTAAAGCCTCGAGAGGCAAACTACTATTCTAAGTAATGTGCCTAGTAGAGCCTCAAGAGTCAAACTATTGTTTTAAATACTATCTCTGCTAGGGAATGAAATCATAAGTGTAGTGCAAAATTCTGTGCAAATTCGAGTTAACTTTGTTGGGGCAATGCATTCATGGAGCCATTAAAGGCAAACCATGAGAACAATGCAAGGATTCAAAACTTATTCAATACAAATGGTGTAATGATACGAAATATTCTTCAAATGCAATGCAAATGAGGTTAATTGCTCTACTGGGGATTCATATTCTTATGAATTGTGATGTTATAAAATTTCATGAATACTTTCAAGTACTCCTTATTGCAAAAATCTCATTCAAAATGCATTTAAAGGATCAAAACGGGGATATAGTCGGGTCCAGGGACATAACGGGGCACCCAAAAGAGGCAAAAACAAGCGAATCTAGCAAAATTGGGCTGAGGGCCATAATGTCCCTCTCTGAGAGCTGCACAGCCCTGGGGGACTACCACTATGGCACTTAGCCTTTTATATGTGTTTTTGGCTTCTCATTTGCATTCATTTTGAATTTTTGGACTTTCCTCTCCAAGAATGCTCTCTTGCCTTCATTTCATCTCTGTAAAATCTTGAGTTTAAATCATCTCCATTTCATTTTCATTTTCAAAACTCTTATTTAGCATTTAGAAATCACTCATTTATCACTTAAATTCCTCAAAACAAAATCAGAATCAAGAGTTTGCCCACCAAATGTCATCTTCAAGCTCTTCTTTCAATAGTGAGGATGAACGTCCACTCCCTCTTAAAACTCGGGAGGGGAAACACTCCTATCGACCTTCTGTTGGGTTTGTGCCCTCAAACCATTACTTTATGTATGAGACATTAGCATTATAATATATGGATATCAGCTTTACATTTCATTGTGTATGTTTCTTTCATGAGATGATTGTTTTGTCCTTAAGTATCATAGTAAGCAATTCGTGTGTGTATGAGATACACACAAGTGAGATACGAATTACTATTCTTTGATACTTAGAATATGTCACAGTGGATGATGAGACTGGATACCTCATCAGGTCTACACTGTAGCATAATTAACTACCATTGGATGGAGTGATTAATCTCAATCACTAGAGTGTAGCTCTTAGTTGATATGCTAGTGCTTATAGTGCATTGACGGACCTGAGCTTTCCTATTGACGCTTAAGGCTGTCAACAGTCAATAGGAACTCATAACTTGTATAAGGTACGTGTTCTCAATCTTGAGATGATTATGAACACAGACTATGGATATGGCTGCTTTGACTTACCAATCAGTGAGGTCTATAGAAGATCAACACCTGGGTATCTTGGGTATGTCATGTCCATAGGGTTGTGAACATATATTGTCAAGATAGAATCTACCCTCTGATTCAGAGTAAGCATTCCCTTGAGAATGTCACCAAGTTGATTACTGAGTACTGCAGTCTTGTTGATAAGAGTTATCAACATGTTTGGTAATCATGAGTAGTGAATGGGACTCAAGGAATACAAGAAGTAATCATGATTCAGGTTGACAGTAATAGTTATCCGACTACCTGAATATGATTACGAATGCTGACGGTAGAGGGACATTAGTACACCATACAAGTCTAGTTATCGCTTCGGATATGTTCTTTTGCGTTGGAGTTCAGTTATCGTTTTATAGTGGAATAAACGTTAACTGACCAGTTAGTTAGTTTGCTGATCAAAGAGTTTGGTCATGGTAATTAACAAATTGGTCTGAGCCAACAATAAAGAGCCTAGGAGGTCCCACTCTTAGCTCCGCTAGGATGCTTGGAAAGACACTTGAGGAAGCTGTTAAGACAAGTTCGATCGATTGAAGTATGTTCGATCGATTGAAGTCAGCAGGTTCGATCGATCAAGAATGGTTCGATCGATCGAAGGTTCGATCGATCGAAGTCACTTCGATCGATCGAAGTCTAGGTCGGTTCTGGAAATCTATAAATAGGGCAGCTGCATTCTGGAATTAGGTGATCGTCGTTTTTATACGCAGAAGCTGCAGAAACTATCATAGTCTTCCCAAAACCTTCCTATCCTCTCTATTAGGGTTCCCACCAACCCTAGTCTTTCCGGCAGGCATCCACAGGAGTCATAAGGGTGAAGATCATCTAGTGGAGGCTGCTGGAAGTTAAAGTTTCAAAATTGGGTTCAAGACACTAAGGTATAATTCTTGCACCCCCTTGTACGCATCTATGGAATTGACGAGTAGTAGATCCTGGAATACCAAAAGTTTTATAACTTAACCTATTTCCGCTGCGCGTTTAAACTCTAACTTTAAACCACTTTTTCCTTCACCTTCTTCTAACAATTTTCCTCTTGAATTACTCCTTAGATATCCAGATCGACATCTATCATCCCGTGCTAGGAAAGGACAGATAAGCCAATGGCCTCCATACTTCAACTTCCATTTTTTTCTTTTCTTTTCTTTTCTTTTCAATGCAAATGCTATGCTTTATGAACCTAATGCATGTCTATGAATGAATGTATGCTCTAATTATCATCTATATCATGTTTGATTCAAAAATGGGGCATAGTTAACTTGCTACCATGCTTATTTCAAAGTGCTCTAAACTATGCATACCAAGTGCTTGTAGAAATGTTCAACTCACCCTTTTTGTTCCTTTTCATCATTCTAGGATCCAGAAAAGTCCCTTAAAGGCCACGGCCATGAAAACCAATGTTGTAAATGCCATATTTGGAGAATTAGTGAAGTTTCTAGCCCCAGGAATCAACGATAGAGCCCAACTTCTTAGCTTGTCGAAGTGATGGTAGAATTTCACCAACACTTTTCACTTGCCATTCGCGGAAATGACCATGACCCCCAAAATATTTTACCGCTATCACAAGTCTTTGAGTTGGAGGGGAGGTCCTTGTGGTCAAATCTGTCATTACTCAAGAATAAGTCATCGAGCTCTAGGGATATATCCAACAAAAATAGTAAGCGGTACCGTTGCACATATGTGGTTCCGTAGAGCATTCAAATGACATGACAGGTTTACAATGTAACAACTTATGCAAGCCTTCTTGATGTATGTCCTTTGGTGCTCTCTCCTTAGTACTCAGGCTGACCAGATTCATCTCTCCATCTCGAGTGCCTATCCAAAATATCTGAAATCCAAAAATGGGATTCAGGCGGTGCCGGCTAGCCATCCTTTATGCTCAAATAAGGAATGTTTCCAGAATAGATTCCTCATCAGTGTGTAGGTTTTGGAAGGCTTGGGAGGTAAGCTTTTTCATTTAATTCTCACTCTTTATAGATTCCCCTTTTATTATTTCTTTCTCCTAATGGTTCTCTTTTCCTCTTGCAAGATTTAGAGCTACGAGTACTTAGGGATGCTAGCCCTTATACCAATTAATTCATATGCAACCATCTTCCTCCGTGGATTGAAGTGGAAAAAAGAAAATGTGGGGGTGAAGGTTGGGCTCACAGCTTCAATAAATGCAAGGATTTACTCTCAAACCTTACAGTGGATTCAGTCAATTAGGATCCTTGGAAGGATTTGTTCCTTCCATTATAGCGTTCCTCGGGGCATCAACTCGTCTATCCCAAAACCGATTTCTACTCTCTGGGCCTTATGCGTTTGATTGGTATCTAGGAGAATTGGTCGTCCAGTAAATGGTCTTCGAGATCATTTCGTTGTCCCAAGTATCCTCCTACCACGATGCTAACATCAGATGACCTTAAAGGTACTACTTTTAGGGGGGCTATTGCTGGGACTCTTGCAGTGGATTGGTTATGACCTAGAGAGGAATACAATTGCTTTAGGATTTTATTCTTGATGCCTAACTTCCCTTTGAGGGGACTCCCGAGGTAAATCCAATGTACTTTTTCTTCTTTTCCTTATCTGTCACCTTTTCCTTTGCTTTTTCTCCTAACAAACTTATTCTTGACAGGGTGGCCCCTCCATGGGCAGTGCTGGGAGCTCGAGTACTTATTTCTATGGGAGTGGATCCGGTGTCTGTGATGATGATCCTCCCGAATCCTTTGATGATCATCTTCCTCCGGTTGATTGGACCGTACCCTCTCTAGATGAAAATGATGGCGAGGTCCTTATTCATGTTCCCAAGTTACTTCCTCAGGATTTCCAACCTCTTCCTCCTGATGTGAACACGGTGTCGAGGCAATACATTGAGGAGCACAGGCGACTAGTGGCTAGCATGAAGTCTTGGATCCGTCAGCTTAATGTCAAGGTAACCACGTACCTTGCCCCTTGCTTAGGACTTCTTTACCTTTGACTTCCCCTCTTTTGTCCTCTCTTTTTCAATAGCTCAAAATGGTGACTCATTCTCTTTAGGCGTGCACTGGCCAGTCCGATGCTTGGGAGGTAGTCCTGGTAAGCTAAGCATTTCTACAAACTCATGTGCTAAAAACAACAAAATATATATGCATACAATTTTCTTTTCTTTCCTTTTTTTTTTCTTAAAAATGGTTCTTTTATCTTTTTTAGCATGCCAAATTACAGGCTAGTGAGCTTCATACATCATGGCTTGAGTTCACACAGGGATCATCATCTCATCGTACTAGCACTAGAGCAGCACCAGAGCCCAGGAGACGCTCCACATCTCACCGGACGATCATTGAGGAGGATGATGCCACCGACTCGGATCTGGCATCTCCGAGGAGATCTTATCATGTACAGAGGGGGAAAAGACATCCACAACACCAGACTTTCATTAGTAGGCATTTGTATGGATGACTATATGAATTTAGATCGAATTTGTATAAGTCAACATCTTAACCTGACTTCTTGAATTTAGATCGAATTTTGATTCACGGATGTTCCTTTTCTTTATTATCTTTCATTTGGACCTCCATTTGGCTTGTATGAATTTGCATGCACCATCCAGGGAACTTTCATGACACTTATGACTCTTTTATGTATGAGACTAGATGAATTTAATTCACTCTATGACATCTCAATCCACTTAAGAACACTTTTCAAGAAGGAAAATAACGTGTTTGGCCGGATCAGGGACCCGAAAACCAATGAAAACATAATTGGAAATGAACAAAAATAGGAATTAACTATCGAGGGCCATAGTGGCACTCAAAAGGAGGGGCATAGCCATCAAAGGTGTCGTGCGGCTCTCAAGAGAGTACCACTATGGAACTCGAACCGTTTTCTCAAATTTTGACAATTTTTGGAAGTTTTTGACTCCTATTCGACTTTGAAATTCCTAGCACGACCCAAAACTGACCTAAAACTCCTAGAACTCTTCCATAACTTCAAAGAAAACTTTCTTTTAATGGAGAACATGATGATGGAGGCTCTCTTTCCATGGATGAATGTGTTCCATGGCTTGGATCGCATCTACTTTCAACACTATGGCTTGAATAGTCTCTTCTCTCTTTGTCAAGTAAGGCTCAATAAGGTTTTAATAGCAGCTGCAATCTCTTGTTGGAATCCAAGTACAACGTGTTTTGATTCAACTATGAACTGATATGCCCAACTTTTGAAGAATTTTCAACTATGCTTGGCTACAACCCAAAATATGAACCAGTGCTTCCTTTTTACCACACTAGATATACGTCTTTTTTTTTAACATTGAGCGAACTACCTCTAATCGAGTGTAGTGAATTCATCATGGGGAATCATGTCATGCTGCTTCCTTATTCTCTTTAGATGATCCTACTATCGCTCATGAATACAAATGAGGCATTCTTGCTCTGTGTATGATGGCCTTCTTCTTGTTCTATGACGGGACTACTACTGCAGATGTGTAACTCATAACTATGGCTCTGGATGCAGGCAAGGACAAGAACCCCATGATGATGTGCCTAGTTGAGACATTAATCGGCTTAGACAATGCCTCAACAAATTCTCTTGAAAACTTTTGTGGATCCCTGATTATGCTATAAGTATGGCTATTCGAGCGAACAGGACTTATGATCCCTCCTAAGAATCCTTCCACAGATGCTTCTCTCTATTATGCTCGGGCGGTTCCTTGTTAGTCTGATTCTCTACAAGATTGGACTATCTGGTTCAACAGCCTTACTTACGAGGATGTTGAATATTTATGGAATATTCAATGGTAGGTCATTGACTCCTCTTCTTTTATCACGGGCTCAAATTCTGGGGATAGCTTTCCTGGTCTTCATATGTGGACATTTTGCCTTCCCAGTTGGGTCCTACGTCAGTTCAATCACCCTCAAGAGGTGCCAATACATCATGGGATTCCCACGAAAGGTGCTCATAAGGCTTCAAATATGCCCCGCTTCAAGAAATGATGGAAAGAATGCCACTTCATAGATCACAACAAGGGAGCCTCATATCTTATTCCATCCAAGTATTTAACCAAAGCCATGCAGAAAGAGATGAGACATCATAGGAAGCAACAAGTAGAATGAAAAAAGACTCGACTCTGCTTTACACCAACGGTCTTTAAGATAGCATAGCCTTTTCTCTCATTTTTATGATTTTAATTTCCAACTCTTTATTATAGCCTATAAAAATTAATCAGTAAAATCTTTAGTAATGAGAATTTTCCTTATTTAGTCTACTTTCGATTCTTCACCTGTTCTTTGTTATGCCTTTCTTATCATGCTTAACTCATTGATTAAAGATTGTTTTATGTTAGACTTTTGAACGCATGCCTGAATCTTTTCCTTGAAATCTACATTAATGTTAGGTTCAAAAGTGAGGCTAGCCCTTTTAAAAGAAGGGTTAGGCTATAAGGTGGGGATTGCCCCTAGTATAGGGATAGATAAGGAAAATCAAGACTGGAAGGGCTTGACCCTATTGTATCAAATGAATGAGAATGGCTTAAGGACTTGGACCGAACCTATTGCCAGGCTGCCTAAGTATCCCCTAGCTGGAATCAGGTCCATTTACGTAGTTTGGGTAAGATGTGCATGGGCAGGTTAAGCATAGTACTTCTTGAGGCGATCAAGATTAATAGGTTCTTTGAATTCAGGATCGTCTAGGTCTGTTAGGTAGGCTGCTCCCCCTTTGAGAATGGTTTAGACTAGGTAGGGTCCGACCCAATTGGGCTTAAAATTCCCCCTTGGATCGAAAACTGGCGCTCTTAATTCTTTCAAGACCAAGTCACCCTCAACAATCTTCCTTGGGTGAACTTTCTTGTTATAGGCTCTAGCTATCCTCTGTTGGTATTCCCAAACGTGGTTCAATGCCTCCAACCTCTTCTCATCTATTAGTGCTAACTCCTCATACCACTCGCTCAACCATTAGGATTCCTTCACTTCACATTCGACCATTACCTTTAAGGATGGTATCTCAAGCTCTATCGGTAAAATAAATTCCATTCCGTACACTAGCGAATATGGTGTGGCCCGAGTGGATGTCCTCACGGATGTTATATAACTCCACAATGCAAATGGTAGCTTTTCATGCCAATCCTTATACGTGTCTGCCATCTTCTGCAATATCGCCTTCACATTCTTGTTTGCAGTTTCTACTACACCGTTGGTCTGTGGCCTATATGGGGACGACTTATGGTAAGTGATTTTGTATTCCTCTAGTAGTGCTAGTACCTTGGCTTTAAAGTGCAACCCATTATCAGATCTTATCTCATGAGGAACACCATATCTACAGATGATGTTATGCTTGATGAATCTGGCTACGTCCTTGGCTTCTAACTTGGTGTAGGATGCCGCCTCTACCCATTTTATGAAAGCCACCACAATGCATCTATTCCCATTTGACGACTTCAGTATCACCTCCCTAATTATATCAATTCCCCAGACTGAGAATGGCCAGGGTGTAGTGAGACTATAGAGTTCTGATGGTGCAGTGTGCATAAGGTTTACGTGGATTTGACAACGGTGACTGATCGGGAGAGAACTAATCCTAATAATACGCCTTAACGAGCATTTGTTAGTACCTTTTTATCCTGTTTTTGTATATTTTTACTTCGTTTTCTATTTTCTGACAGGTTTTGGAAGAAATCACCTAAACCAGGCTAAACAGGATGAAAAAGCACAAAGAAAGAAGCTGAAAAAGCCAAGTCGCGCGCGCGAGCCGCGCGCGCGAAGAACAGAGAATCGCTCGCGCGATCCGCTAGCGCGAAAGTCCCAGAATTGCTCGCGCAATCCGCGCGCGCGAGGTCCCAATTGTCGCGCTCACGCGACCCACTCGCGCGATATGTGTAAAAACCAAAGTTGCGTATTTCAGTATACTGAAGACTCCTGTGCAAACGAAACTGCTGAACGACGTCTAGACTGTAAATTACATCAGTTTCAGTTCGTTTCGGGTTAGGAAGGCTTCCAAAACTTGTTGTAAATCTATATATACCCTATTTTATTACAATTAAAGGGTTAGACATTATTAGCAATTATTATACACACATACTTCTAGCCATTGAAGGGAGGGAAGCAAGGAGAAGAAGAAGAAGACCAAGGGTTTCCATGGCCTCCTCCATCAACTACTTGCCATCCATCACTTCCATGGACGGCTAGATCATAGATCTAGGGTTTCAATGAAGCCCTAGACGAGTAATAGGGTTTTATTTATGTTTTTATTTTAGTTTTATTATGTATGGATGACAGTCACATGTTTAGAGGATTTTTATAAATAAATCAAACTTCTAGTGATTAAATCATTGCTTTCAGAATTTATTCTTGTCTTAGATCTATTTTGACTGTGATGTGCTCAACGATCTATGCTTGCTGTGCTTGTTTAGATTGTTTACATGTGATGGTGCTTTATTGATTTGTGCTATCAAGTATCCGAATAGTCCATGCCTAGGTTAGACGGATTAGATCACAATCCTAGTTTAGTGTGGGATAATTCGTGCTAACCGAAGATGGATTATGTTGGTGCTTGAACCATGAATATCTTCTTGTCGGAGGAATTGGGCTTGTAGCTACAATTCCCCATTATCATCCAACTTAGTAAGCTAAAGTAATTCATAAATATTCCTATTATGAAGCTAGTGGTGGATTTGCAATCCTAGGTTCCCTTAAACATTATTTAAAACACTTTTAATTGCTTTCATAGTTTAGATTTATTTTTATTGTTATTAGTTTAATTAAATTCAAATCAAAATCCGTTTTTATAATTAATTAGATTTAGGTTTTAAGATTAAAACACGGTAGTTAATCAATCTCTGTGGGTTCGACCTTTACTTCCACACTGCAAATCTTTTGAAAAGTAAAGAATACTTTTATATCTTGATTCTGACAAGATCAATTTTTGGCGCCGTTGCCGGGGATTGCATTACTACCTTTAGTTTTATAATCTTAGTTTAGTTATTTTGTAAATATTAGGTTAGTTTTTATTTTTTATTTTCCGTTTTGTTTTTAGTTACTAACTTGTTCTTTTATTTTGTAGTCAACGTTTCCGAGTGGAGTAGCTAATTACATCAAAGGAGCTTACGCGAAAAAAATAAAATAAAATAAAATAAATTGCTTCTTGTGAAACTCGCTTTAAACCACTGTAAGTCAGGGCGCTGTGACGCACTATTTGCATTAGTTTAGGGTTAATTGCACTGCATTAGCTAGGAAACCCGGGGCGCTGGGCTTGACGCGGTCATTGCATTACAGGATAATTTACATGCATCATAGTAGTACTGTGTGCTTGCTTGTTGTCTTATTTGTGTGATTGCTTTTAATTTCTTTTGTTTAGTAAGTCCTTGTTTTAAGTTTCTTTTTATTTATTTTAGTTTATGTTGGGTACACGTTCAAATAAACCAGAGTTAAAATCTTTCGATCTTGAACTTGAACGTACCTTAAGAACTAGTAAGTCCACAACCCAAGCTTCTAGAGCTAGGTTGCAAGACGACGAATCAACTTCGATTCCGTCGTCGTTGTTTGAGGCCGAAATTCAGAGTACCCGTGAACGGTTAAGGAAAACTCGAACTTTTCAAATTGAACCGATTAAAATGGCTGACGGTGGAAATAACAATAACAATCAAAATGATGGTGCGAATATGAATAATCTTAATATACCGCCACCTCCTCCACTTAAAGATTATTTTATTCCGACGACTTACATGCCACAAACATGTATTGAATTACCGGAGGCGATAGCATCTCACTTTGAGATAAAGTCGTCTACGATCTCGCTACTTCCATCCTTCCATGGCCGTCTAAATGAAGATCCATACCAACACTTAGGAGATTTTCAGGATATATGATCTACTTTAAAAATTCAAAATCTTACTGATGATGAATTAAAATTGCGGCTCTTTCCATTTTCGTTAAGAGACAAAGCTAAGTATTGGCTTCAATCGTTGGAGCCAAACACAATTAGAACATGGGAAGCCTTACACGCCGCATTTTTACAAAAGTTTTTCCCTATTATGCGTACGAATCAGATAAGAAAATCCATAACAAACTTTGTGATGCAAGATGGGGAATCACTTTATGACACGTGGGAGAAATTTAAAGAATTATTACGCTCTTGCCCACATCATCAAGTTCCTAAGTGGCAGTTGGTACAGGTTTTCTATGAGGGGCTTATTCCCTCGGTCCGTAATACTGTCGATGCCGTTTGTGCAGGTACCTTCCTACACAAAAGCGCCGACGAAGCCTGGAAAATTTTTGAAACTTTAAGCGAGAACTCGATGCATCAGGCTGTGTCGGTACGTTCGGAAGGATATCTTCCGCCACCCAAACGAGAGGTAAAGTTTGAGTCGAGTCATTCTATTGAATTTCAAGAACTATCTAAAAAACTTGACCGACTTATGACAATGAATCAAGCGATAACCGCACCCGCTCATGAAATTTGTGCATTATGTTCTGATCCTTCACATTCGATACTTGCATGTCCATCGGCGAGTCAATTTCCGGAATTCGTGGAGCAACACATTAACTCTATTCAACAATACCCACGAAATAATTATAATTCGACTACTAATAATCTGGATGCGCCATGGAGAAACCATCCTAACTTCTCGTGGAAAAATAATAATAATAATCCTAATGAGGCGACTAATTTTCCTAATGCGTATCGACCTCAGTTTCAACCTAATCAATACCAACAACCGCATCCTAATCCGAACCCTCTAAGGGGTAACATTTTTGAGGAAAAGGTGTTGGCATCCCTTAATAAAATTGAAACGCAAGTACAGGCACAAGCACAATTAGTGCACTCTCATACACAATCCATTGCGAAGCTTGAATCCCAAATGGGACAACTAGCTACTGTAGTGAGTCGTAGAAACGAGGGGACGTTGCCTAGTTAAACAATTCAAAACCCTAAGGGACAATATGAGGTTAAGGGGTCGAATGAACAAGTAAACGCCGTCTCAACTAGGATGACTATACGAGAGGAGGTGATAGAAACCCCTAATAAGAATGAGAATGGGATAGATATGAACATCAACTCTAATAAAGAGAGGGGTGAGGACGTGAATCAAAGTGGAAAAGAAAATGAACTGGTCCCAACAAATTATATTCCGAGAATGCCATATCCACCTAATGTTGAGGAACCGTCTAATCTTACAAAGAAAGGGTAAAAAATGGAAGATATACTCGAGGTATTTAAACAAGTTAAAATAAATATTCCATTCCTCGATGCTATTAAGCAAATTCCCGCTTATGCTAAATGTTTAAAAGACCTTTGTACACAAAAGCGCAAAATACGCAGTCATACTCCGAAAAAGGTCTTCCTCACGGAAAAAGTAAGTTCTATTTTTCAACACTCACCTCCAAAGTATAAGGATCCTGGTACGCCAACGATATCATGTGTAATAGGTGACACTGTCATTCATAGGGCTCTCCTTGACTTAGGTGCTAGTGTTAACCTCTTACCTTATCATGTCTATAAACAACTAGGTTTAGGTGAACTTAAACCTACGGCCGCTACTATTCAATTAGCGGATCGTTCCGTCAAAGTACCTAGAGGAATCGTCGAAGATGTCCTAGTAAAAGTTGATCAATGTTTCTATCCCGTTGATTTTATGGTCCTTGACACCGAACCGGTGCTAGATAATAGAAAATACACTCCGGTTATTCTTGGTCGTCCATTCTTAGCAACGGCTAACGCACGTGTTAATT
Organism: Hydrangea macrophylla; assembly: GCA_033977485.1. Classification (NCBI taxonomy): domain Eukaryota; kingdom Viridiplantae; phylum Streptophyta; class Magnoliopsida; order Cornales; family Hydrangeaceae; genus Hydrangea; species Hydrangea macrophylla. The sequence continues at coordinate 3,168,101 of CM066992.1, forward strand.
GCCGGACGGGGGTAATGAAAGTGTCGTTTGGGAACATGAAATTAAAATTAAACGTGTTTAACGCTGTTGATCAACCTCCTAAAGACGACGATTACCTATGTGAGGCGGAAGGTGAGGTAACACGGAATATTGAGCCTACCAAAGAAATAAATGTGAGTAACGAAAAAGATATAGTGGATGATGACTGGATGAACCCTAATACCTCGGACCCTAATGCTGAATCTACTCGGAAGGTAAGAAATCGATTTGAACATACTGATAAACCGTCGATTGAATTAATTCGAAGCGGCGTGATTTCTGCTTACCACCGAGCTCTACCTGATATTCTTAGGGGTACACAGTCCGATTTACGGCCTCCATAAATCTTGAGCTAGAAAGGTCTAGCTGAAGACGTAAAAGTTAGCGCTTCTTGGGAGGCAACCCAAGCTTTATTTCGTTCGTTTTTCTTATTTTTGGTCATTTTTTAGTCTGTTTGAGTCTGTTTTGGACATTCTGGACAGGTTTGGGGGTTGGAATTAATTTATTTTAATATTATATACATAATTTTAACCAAAAAATAGAAAAAACTAAAATCGCGCGCGCGGCCCGCTCGCGCGAGACATCGCTCGCGCGGCCCGCTGGCGCGAGTTTGCCCCTTAGATGTTTGTCTTTGCTTTTCTTGTTTTGAGCCCTCAGGTTCTCCTCGCGCCTGATATCGCGGGCGAGAGGTACCTCACTCGCGCGAGACTAGTGATTAAAAAAAAAATTTGGGATTCGCGCGCGCGACGGCCGCTCGCGCGGACCGCTCGCGCGATACCCCATTTCTGCATTTTCTTCTTTTGTTTTCTTATATCTTCCCTCCACACCTGTCACACAGTTTTTACTTTTCTGTTTTTGTTTCTTAGGTACTTTTTGATCGAGTCTTTGATTGTTTTCATAATTCTGGTTATGTTTTATTTACTTTTATAGCTTATTTTCGTGTTGTCTTCATAGTTTTGTTTCTTCTTATAGTTTATTTAGTTTCGTTTAGCGTAGTTATAATTCTTTTAGCTGTTTTTATTATTTTGTTTGTTTAATTTTCTTTTGTTAAGAAGTAACAGGTAACGTTGAACTTTATAGCCATATTCCTTTGTGTTCACCTGCTTGTCGAGATCGAGGTACTATCGTTCCTTTCTTACGTACTCTCCTTTCTTTCATTTTATTGTTTCATTAGGGACAATGAAAGGTTTAGGTTTGGGGGTATGCACACAAATGCACATTATTTTATGCAAAATTTTAAAAAATTTCAATAAGTGTGTTTAAATAAACGATGATTACCTACGGTTTTTGCAATCTCAATTTGATACTTCTTGTTATGTAACTATGATTGTTATAGAATGATAAACAAAAGAAGAGGTGATTAAACATTTGCTGAAGTTATGTTGAAATGTTTTAAGTTATGTATCGTTTGAATCGTAGTTTTATATCATAAATTTGCACATAAACCTATGCACTGCACGTAGTCATTGGAATACATGTTGGTTGTGAACTATAATATGATTCAGATTTCTAGATAACACATGGTGGAGACTAAGCCCGGTGAGCTTTTGAGCCTATCTTTTCTTTTTAGAGGGTTATAAATACATTGTGTTTGTCGAATTTCATTGAAATAGCGCATCTATTTGTTGTTTAGTCTCATTATTCTTGTTTTGGTTGATAATCAAGTTAAAATAGTTGTTACCATGCTAAATAATCTTCCGTCGTAAACGTTGAAGAACCATATAACTATAGGAAATGATTTTAGACCCTCTTTGTTTACCACCGACCGAAGAATTATAAATTTCCTTAGTTCGCCCTTTGAGCCGTTAAAATGCCATTTCTTTCTTTGATTACCATTATCCTTGTTTTTGCTCCGACTTGACAAACTCGGAGTTCACCACTGAGAGATTTGTCACCTTTTAGTAGTGTTAAGGTGATGTGTTGAAAAAGAAGAAGAAAATAAGATGCTATTGGGGTAGTTACTTGGTATTCAATGAATAATCATTTGAGAAGCAAGAAAAGAAAAAGGAAAAGAAAATAAAATAAAGAAGAGGAAGGTTAAAAAGAAAATGAAAGAAAAGAAGAAAAATGAATGAAAAGGAATGAAGAGAAAGAAAAGATGAAAGCTGGTAGAAGAGATGAATGAAAGAAATCGAACATGCCTTACAATGCCATTCTGAAACTACTTGATAAATCCTTTCTATCCTTTTTCATTGCCTGAGTCACGTTATAACCTTTGAAAAGTCCTATTTGATCCTAGGAGACATGGTTTTGATATGAAAACGATGGGAGAGGGATTAAAACATGGTAATGATTAATTTTTCTTGATTATTGGCATCTTATCCATGAGACTACTGTTCTTTCGTGTCATGCGTCTTTTTCGAGTCATATGTGAGCATTTTTCGTTTTGATAAGATATTTCCTTTACTCACATATTTTAGAGAAATTACACCTGTTTCTGAGTGTTTCATTTGAGAGTGTAATTCATTGTGAGATTCGTAGTCGAGACATAGTTGGATGGTTATCCGAGTTATATTCCATGTTCATGACATACGCGTGTTCATTTGACTACCACATCACACACGTGCAATCTTATGAGGAACTCTATTGATTCGTACATTGCATGCACTTGATTGTTTCTCATGATATAGGTAGACGTTTGATTCCGTTTCTTCTTGTTCGTTATTCTATTTCAAATCATTGTGTTATAATAAGGAGTATTGAATATTATGTTCTTTAGTTTTAATAAAACTTTTTAAATTTACAAGTTAATAAATATGGTTGTGGGTGACTTGTTGATGAGAACCCTCACGAGACTTCACTCGTCCGACTAGGGACACCTAGAGGTTTAAAAGGCTTGTTGCATACGCTAAATGCAATCGTGATCCATGCGAAAATGGAGTAGTATATTTAGTAGTTAGTTTTATTTTAGTTTTGCTCGAGGACTAGCAAAATGTAGGTTTGGGGGTGTGATCGGGAGAGAACTAATCCTAATAATACGCCTTAACGAGCATTTGTTAGTACCTTTTTATCCTGTTTTTGTATATTTTTACTTCGTTTTCTATTTTCTGACAGGTTTTGGAAGAAATCACCTAAACCAGGCTAAACAGGATGAAAAAGCACAAAGAAAGAAGCTGAAAAAGCCAAGTCGCGAGCGCGAGCCGCGCGCGCGAAGAACAGAGAATCGCTCTCTCGATCCGCTCGCGCGAAAGTCCCAGAATCGCTAGAGCCATCCGCGCGCGCGAGGTCCCAATTGTCACGCTCGCGCGACCCGCTCGCGCGATATGTGTAAAAACCAAAGTTGCATATTTCAGTATACTAAAGACTCCTGTGCAAACGAAACTGCTGAACGACGTCTAGACTGTAAATTACATCAGTTTCAGTTCGTTTCGGGTTAGGAAGGCTTCCAAAACTTGTTGTAAATCTATATATACCCTATTTTATTACAATTAAAGGGTTAGACATTATTAGCAATTATTATACACACATACTTCTAGCCATTGAAGGGAGGGAAGCAAGGAGAAGAAGAAGAAGACCAAGGGTTTCCATGGCCTCCTCCATCAACTACTTGCCATCCATCACTTCCATGGACGGCTAGATCATAGATCTAGGGTTTCAATGAAGCCCTAGACGAGTAATAGGGTTTTATTTATGTTTTTATTTTAGTTTTATTATGTATGGATGACAGTCACATGTTTAGAGGATTTTTATAAATAAATCAAACTTCTAGTGATTAAATCATTACTTTCAGAATTTATTCTTGTCTTAGATCTATTTTGACTGTGATGTGCTCAACGATCTATGCTTGTTGTGCTTGTTTAGATTGTTTACATGTGATGGTGCTTTATTGATTTGTGCTATCAAGTATCCGAATAGTCCATGCCTAGGTTAGACGGATTAGATCACAATCCTAGTTTAGTGTGGGATAATTCGTGCTAACCGAAGATGGATTATGTTGGTGCTTGAACCATGAATATCTTCTTGTCGGAGGAATTGGGCTTGTAGCTACAATTCCCCATTATCATCCAACTTAGTAAGCTAAAGTAATTCATAAATATTCCTATTATGAAGCTAGTGGTGGATTTGCAATCCTAGGTTCCCTTAAACATTATTTAAAACACTTTTAATTGCTTTCATAATTTAGATTTATTTTTATTGTTATTAGTTTTATTAAATTCAAATCAAAATCCGTTTTTATAATTAATTAGATTTAGGTTTTAAGATTAAAACACGGTAGTTAATCAATCTCTGTGGGTTCGACCTTTACTTCCACACTGCAAATCTTTTGAAAAGTAAAGAATACTTTTATATCTTGATTCTGACAAGATCAGTGACATCTCCTCACATACTTACAACAGTCATGCTAAATGGTTAACCAGTAGTATCCTTGTCTCACTATCTTCTTAGCTAGCATATGTCCATTCATATGGGGACCACAAACCCCAGCATGAATGTCACGACCCAAGTCTCGCTTAGTAAGATATTGTCCACTTTGAGCCCAAACCCGCACGGATTTGTTCTTAGGCCACTACCCAAAAGACCTCTTACTGGGGAGACTTGAAACCACACATATATAGCACATTATCCTTCCTTCCCCAGGCGATGTGGGATGAACTCCCCTATAGCACTCAACAGTCAACACTAGGGTCGTTACATTCTACCCCCCTTAGGGCCCAACATCCTTGTTGGCACACTTCTGGCTGGGTTAGGCTCTGAAACCATTCTGTCACGACCCAAGTCTCGCTCAATAAGATATTGTCCGCTTTGAGCCCAAATCCACATGAATTTATTCTTGGGCTACTAGCCAAAAGGCCTCTTACTAGGGAGACTTGAAACCACACATATATAGCACATTACCCTTCCTTCCCCAGGCGATGTAGGACGAACTCCCCCTATAGCACTCAGCACCAGGGTTGTTATAATGAATCTCCTCCTTCATCCTTTCAGCTTTACCCTTATCGAGGCATAAGAGGCTCTTCCCTATGTGTGATTTTTTGTATAATTCTCCTCTATGTATGATAAATTGGGCTGACAACCTCCTTATCGCTCTCTTATCTTCCTCAGCAGCTCCTTCGGGTATTTCTGCTCACTTATGAATTTCCAAATATCATAATACCAAGGTACCTCTCCTTCATCTTCAAAGTTTGCAATGGTTTAACAATACAAAGGCTTCTCTCTCCTTTCTATGAACAGGGGTCTCATGGCTACTCCTACAGGTATCTCAATCATTGAGGCTAGACTGGTTAAAGGCATCAGTGAATTGATTCTCTTCTCGGGGTAGGTAAAAGAAGGTGATCTCCTCGAATTTTGATTGTAGCCTTTCCAAGTACTCACGATAAGGCTTACACCTCTCCTCTTTTACCTTCCAATCTCATCTAGCTTATGAGATTATTAAATTGGAATCCTCAAATACCTCAACTCTCCTTGCCCCTAGTCCTAGGGCCATCTCCAATCCAATCGTGCAGGATTCGTATTCACTAACATTGTTGATGATAGTAAAATTTAGCTTGATAGCAAATGGTGAGTGAGCACCATCCGGAGACACTATCACTATCCCGACTCTATATCCCTTTTGATTGGTGGCTCCAACAAAGTAAACCTTCATCCATCCCGAGTAATAGTCATAAGGTCCTCGTCGGGGAACTGGAATTCTCTAATGTCATCCCCATCTACTATCTGGTCAAATAGGAATTTCGCTATCGCTCTCCCTTTGACAAACTTCCTCATGACATACTTCAAGTCAAATATAGTGATCATCAAAGTCCATCAAACTATTCTTCCTACCAATGCGGGTTTCTTAAACAAATATTTTAGAGGATCCATTCGAGCTATGATAGACACTGGAAAAGATAGCATGTAGAGCCTAAGTCGGCGGGAAGCCCAAACCAATCCCAACAGGTTTCCTCTAACGGCGTGTATTTGAGTTCATATCCGACCATCCTCTTACTCAGGTAATATATAGCTTTCTCCACACGACCCTCGTCATCTTCCTGAGCTAGCATACATCCTATGGCATCTTTGGTCATCGACAAGTACAAGAGTAAGGGTTTGCCTTCGGTAGGCAGTAACATGATAGGTGGGTTTTGTAAGTAGATTTGTTTCTTTTCAAAGGCTTTTTAGCAAGGTTCACTCCACTCGAACTTCTCTGCCTTCTTTAGTAGTTTGAACAATATCTCACGAGTGGTGATTGACATCAAAATAAAGTGACTTATGAATTGGATCTTTCCCAAGAAAGTCCTTACCTCCTTCTCTAGCTTTGGTGGCTTCATCTCTAAGATAGCTTTGATGTTAGTCGAGTTTACTTCTATGCCTCTTTTGATGATTAGGAATCCTAACAGCTTCCCCGCAGTTACTCTAAACACACACTTCTTTGGGTTCAACCTCATCCTAAACTCCCTCAACCTTTCAAAGAATTTCCTCAGGACTCCTATATGTTTCTCCCTCTCCTTTGCTTTTACTATCATGGCATCCACATACACCTCTACCTCCTTGTGAATCACATCATGCAACAGCGTGATTGTAGCTCTTTGATATGTGGCACTGACATTCTTGAGCCTGAATGGCATCATTCTATAGCAGAACGTGCCCCATTGTGTGACAAAGTTATCTTTTCCCTATCCTCCGGTTCCATGAGTATCTGATTATACCCTAAAAACCCATCCATAAACGAATGTAGTGCATGCCCGACAGTATTGTCAACTAAAATGTCTATATGTGGGAGTAGGAAGTCATCCTTGGGACTAGCCTTATTTAAATCTCAAAAGTCTACACACACTCGCACCCTTCCATCTTTCTTAAGAACAGGGATGATGTTAGTTACCCACTCCGGATAATCAGTCACTATTAGGAAAATTGCTTGCAACTGTTTCTCAACCTCTTCTTTAATCTTGAGTGCCAGCTCGGGTCTCATTCGCCTCAACTTTTGTTTTACGGGTTTGGATTCAAGAAGAAGCGGGATTTTGTGTTGGACAATTTCAGGGATATCCTTATAGGACCAAGCAAAAACGTCTTTAAATTCTCTAAGTAAAGCAGTTAATTCTTGGCTTTCACATTGATTAAGTGTTAAACCGATTTGGGATCCTCCTCAGTACCTAGATTTATTGATAAAGTATCTTCCACCATTTTTTGAATCGGTTCAATTTCATCCTTTTCAATTAAGCTTTTTAAATCATTAGGAATTTCATCATTTTTCAATTAAGCTTTTTAAATCATTAGGAATTTCATCATTTTCATTAAGATCTATGCATTCCGATTTAGACACATCGGAGTAAGAGGAATCGGAATTCATTTTATTAATAATTGGGAAATCTTTAATAGACTCGATAGTAAACTTGACACTAGACTTACCAGACTTCTTGCCCCTAGTAACTAACTCATGAACAGAATGAAAAACAACCCCCGGTTTACTAACATATGTGGATCTGATTACAAACTCAAGAAATTTAGAAAAGTCCCCATTTGGGTGCAGTGCATCTTCATACTTCCAATTCTTGAGTTCCTCCTTGGCTTTCTCGGTGAATTTGGTGATGTCACCTTCTTGCTTTGCAATGCCATTACTTCTTGGTCCTCTTCACTAGATCCATCCCTCAATAGCAGCATCATAGGTGCATGATCCATTCCCAAGGCATTGATATTATAGAACTTGAACCCACTAAGAGTAGGATCTTGCTTAGGCAATTGTATCTCCATCGCAACTCTATCTTGAGCAATACAGATCCCAAAATCGCCAAACGAAACTAGTATCCGATCTTCCACAACCATCTTAATCTTTTGGTGAAGGGTCGAGGGCACAACGTATATGTGATCCAACCAGGGCCTCCCTAATAGTAGGTTGAAAGAGGCAACTATGTCAATCACTTGAAATTCTACATTCCCACTTACGAGTCCAATAATAACTTATAGATTCGATACCCCAACTACCTTCCTTTGAGTATTTTCATAACACAGACAGGTTGACCCGAGGTTTGCATCTTGTTAATTGAAATACCTAAAGCTTGTAAGGTTTGCAATGGACAGACATTAAGCGCAGAACCATTATCAACCAAAACCACCTGAACTCTCATCCCCAAGGTCTGAACAATGATACGGAGCGGATTGTTGTGATAAGGTTCTTGGGGCAGAAGGTCCTCATTAGTGAAGGATATGATCGGGGTCTCCACCACAGGCTTGGTCAAGGCTACCAATTGCTCGGGAGTGGTATCTATAGGCACATCATGATGGTTCAAGGCTTCAAGAACCGCCTACATCTAGTTTGTAGAAGTCATAAGCAAGCTCTAAATGGATATATTAGCCAGGCCCGGCCCTGAGGCCAAGCAGTCCAAGAAATGGCTTGGGGCCTCCAATTTCTAAGGTCCCAAATTAAAATTAACTCTCACTTTTATGTATAAGCCCATGTATGTATAAAAATAAACAGGTCCCATAAAATTTTGACCCATTAAGACTTAAAAAGCCCAATCAACATTCTAAAGAAAATAAAAACAAAGCCCAATCAGGACTAACTTGCAAAAGACCTTAAAACTAATTTCCCCCAAACAGATCCTAGCACATAGGATAACTCTAAATCTCTCTTGCCCCTCATTCAGGCACATACTTTTCTCTTTTGGGTTTAATACATTAAACCCCCTGTGATTAGACACATTTTTACTTTATTCACTGTGATTTTAAAGTAGACATTTAACCCCCCCCCCCCCCCCCCTGTGGTTTTGGACTAAAGCAAAACTGTCACAAAACTAATGAAAATTCAAAAATTGGCCAAAAATATTAACACTTAATTTCCTTTCTGAGTTTAACTTTAGAGTTAACCCCCTATTTGGGGATAATGCTGCTTTACTTTCACTAAACTTTCAATTTCTAAAAAACTCACAAATCAAACTATAACATATAAATATACTTGCAAATTTATGTAAAAAAAAATTTTAAAAAACAAAACAAAAAAATTCTTCAGGGTCGCTGCCCCCGAACCCCCGTTGGTCATTAGGGCCCCGTCTTTCAATCTCGCTTTGGGCCCCCAAAATGTCAGGATCAGCCCTGATATTAGATTGAGTCTTCTTGAGTTGCTTGAACACTGTGTCTTCTTCTTGTGGCAGACTCGTTGCCTTTCCTTTCCCTTTATCTATCTCTTTTCCCAGATGGCCTCCCTCTAGTTGCGACTGCTTGAAATGTCTACCTGCCCTAGTTAAGTGTTAAACATCACCTTTTCCCCATATGCATTCCAAAACTCCCTTGTTAATTTCAATACCATCCCAAATGGAATCATCAAACAACTGTCCATCCCACCATTTCACTTCTCTAAGGCCAAGGTCCAACTCCTCTACGTAGAATAGGTCATCAATCTCAAGGTCTTCATCCACCCAAAATTCCTTATTATCATCTAAAAAGTAAATCTTGAATTCCTCCAGGAGGACAACCACAGGTTCGGGTTTGGTCAAGGCAGTGATGTATATGGTTGGGTCATAGGAGAGTGGGGCGAGGCTAACGTGGTTGATATTTTGTGGTAGGGTATTTTGTGGTAGGGAATGGCATGGTGATTAGGCAACGGGTTGCGGGTAACATTTGGTGGTGGCAGTGGTGTAATGACCCCGTTATCAAGGAGGTCTTAGATCTCATAGCGGAGACGGGTGCAGTGACTAGTATCATGTCATGCCCCATAGTAGCAAAAATAGAGAAAATTAATTCCTTTTTGAACCCGTAGGCCATGACAGTTGAAAGTCACCACATTGTCCATAATCAAAGTCTAATCATCAGAGTAATGAATCAAACCACGCAATAGGGAGTTCTAGGTTTGACATATATAATAAGAGTTTACTCACTATTACAAAACATAAGTAGCAGTAGAATATAAGTGTTACGGCATACTTGCCAATTGTAAACTTAACTAATACACAAGTCTATAAAACATAAACATAAACTAACTACGACACAACTTCTAGCCTTCATCTTGCGTAGTAGTCAGTACCAGCATAGCCTCTGTCATCGTAGCCTCTAGCTATGTACTCTCCACCTGCGTACTCATAACCTTGGCCAGCTGGACATAGAATATCTAGCAGCATAAACGTCGTCAACTACAAAAGCCGAGTGAATGCAAATACTAACAGAGTATCTACAGATTTGCAGCATATGTAATAACAACAGCATCATTAATGATCATCTCGTCATTCATTCTCGTGTATGAATCAACTCAATATATATCAACGGACGTCATCCTAACCAACCCCAAGCATAACATGGATACTTGGATCCACATCTCGCATGTAACCTTATATCTCCCACATCTCTTTTCTAACCTGGCATATAGCCCAATACATTATGCCTTACCCAACCTAACACGAAGTCCCAAACCTCTTACACGTTAACCAAACACGTGGTCCTGTACCATACCATCAACTAACCCAACACGTAGTCCCAATATTTTAGCCAAACCACCTTGATGTACTCTGGCCAGTACACCCCTAACACATCCTGGCCAACGCGGCCAGCCAACATGCTTGATATATTACAGCCAATACACCCAGCCAATACGCTTGATACATTATGGCCAACACACCCAGCCAATACGCTCAATGTATTACAGCACACAGCCCTGATGTAATACGGGACGTAGCCCTAATATAAAGCAGCATGCAGCCCTGACATACTACAGCACTCAGCTCTGCTATCCCACAGCACTCAGCTCTATCATACCATAACACTTAGCTCTGCAACCACTCAGGTACACTACAGCACCCAACTCCATAGCACCCAGCTCTACATTAATATTATAGCACGTAGCCCTGATATGCTACTACAACACGTAGCCCCAATATGCTACGACACACAGCCTGTCACACCCCAACCCGCCCTGCGGGCTAGGATACGTGTAACAAAGCCAAGGACCAAACAATCATTTTTAATGTTCCAAAAATTACATTTGACTGAAATCCCAGGGGTAAAAAAAATATCATTTTATCAAATAAAATAACAAAAAGGAATAAAATAAAGTTTTAAAACCGTAAAATGGTACTTGGGCAAAGTTCCCCCTATTATAGCACCATTCACCCTGTTTTTATAAACTAAAGCATTTTTTAACCCCTGTAGCACTTATTTATTTAAATATTTCAAAACACATCAAAAACCCAACTAGAATATATGGATTCATTCTAATATAATAGAAGTTAAAATCATAACCTCTAATACATATATATATATATATATATATTCTTGTACATAAAAACTATAATCATTATACCATAACTCCCAAACATCTTCAACTGTTAATTTAAAAAGAATTAAATAAAATGAATAATACAAAACCCATCCCAAAAAACCCAGTCCCGTAGTCTTGATCTCCTTACTGTGATGTTCATCTGAACTTGCGTGGTCATTAGCCACAAAAATCGTATAAGCTTTCGCTCAGTGAGTACGTGGTGCTAATCATGTAATTGGAGTATTTAATGATACATATCATCAATTAAACATTCACAACAATAAATGGTCGCAGGCGTGTCAAGTAATCAATCACCATCGTTCTGGACCCCTGATTCTGGGCCATTCTCACTTTTTCCGTCGCATATAGCGAAATCACTCTCATTCACACGTGACCGTAGTCAATTCGCTGGTGGTCGTCACCACCGTCCCCTTTTCTCTGAGGACTTCATCATCATCTCCCTTTTCTCTGAGGAATGGGCGTCCCTTATATACGGGCTAAATAATTGTGATTATCAATTGACACCCTTTGACCCAAATAAGCACATAAGCAGCTCAACATGTCAACATGGCAATTTCAACATTTTAGACATGTTAAATACAAACTAATCACAATCTTTTCTACCTAATCAATAATTAAGCATTTAATAACAAATAAATAACATTAAACATCCAATTTTGGGATTAGGACACTCACCTTTACGAATAATCAAATAAGCATAGAATCCCAGAATTTTCCCCAGATTCAGCCCAAATATGAACCTCTAGTTAATCCTACACAATATTGGTAAACTAAATATTATCAACCCATTTGGGTCACGAAAAATCTATCGATTAAACTCAAATTAAATTATACCATAAGGTTAGGCTTACCCCCACGAGTTTAAATATAACTTTGTATCGCGATCTGGACAACAAATGATGAAGCTACGATGTCAAAAGTGGCGGAGAACCTGTCATCTCCTCCTTAGAGTCTCGGCTCTCTCATTCTCTGTTATCTTTTTTTTTTTGTTTTGTTTCCTATCTTTTTTTTTAAGATTAACTAATATAAATATAATTATATATTATATGGACACACACCACCGCCGCCTTAGTCCTTACACAACACACATTGCACATGCTTTTTCCTTTTTTTTTACATTGAGATGAGTCATCAGTGTCATCATTTAACTAAACTTTATAATAATTGCACTTACACCCCTATAACTTCTAAACTCTTATTATGAAATTCCTTGAATATAATATAAACTATCCCAATATCTAAATGGGTATGTATCTATGTCACGTGTGAGTCCCAAACGTGGTCTCAAACATTATATGAAGGCACTAATTAGCCTACCAATTACGCCACGTGTCCAATTACGCCCTCACAAGGGTACCCAAACTGGTCCCATAAATAAACATGAACAATAATAGAATATTAAAGCACTTAACATTTTATCAATTAAACAATCATATGGCATTGATCTTGTCAAAATCAAGATATGAAAAGTGTACTTTACTTTTCTAAAGATTTGTAGTAGTGAAAGTAAAGGTCGAACCCACAGAGATTGATTAACTACCGCGCTTTAATTTTAAAACCTAAATTTAGCTAATTAAGAAAAACAACTTTTGGATTTAATTTGAATTAAACTAATAACAATAAAAGTAAATCTAAATTATGAAAGCAATTAAATATTTATTTTTATAATAAGTTTAAGGAACCTAGGATTGCAAATCCACCACTAACTTCATAATAAGGGTATTTACGAATTACTTTAGCTTATTAAGTTGGATGATAATGGGGAATTGTAGCTACAAGTCCAATTCCTCCGTCAAGAAAATAACTATGGTTCAAGCACCAACATAATCCATCTTCGGTTAGCACGAATTATCCCACACTAAACTAGGGTTGTGGTATAATCCGTCTAATCTAGGCATGGACTATTTGGATACTTGATAGCACAATTCAATTTAAGCACCATTACATGTAAATAATCTAAACAAGCACAGCAAGCATAGATCATTGAGCTCACTACCATCAAAATAGATCTAAGACAAGAGTAAATTTTGAAAGTAACGATTTAATCAATAAAATCACGATTTATTTATAAAAATCCTCGAAACATGTAACTGTCATCCATACATAACAAAACTAAAATACACCCTATTACTTGGTTAGGGTTTCATTGAAACCCTAGATCTAGAGTCTAGTTGTCCATAGAAGCGGTAGATGGCAAGTAGTTGATGGAGGAGGCCATGGAAACCCTTGGTCTTCTTCTTCTTCTCCTTGCTTTCCTCCCTTCAATGGCTGAAAGTATGGTTGTATATTGTGTGTATAACAATTGCCAACCCTTTTATTGAAGTAAAATAGGATATATATATAGATTTTACAACAAGTTTTGGAATCTTTTCTAACCCGAAACATACTAAAACTGCTTTATTTTTCAATTTGGACGTAATTAGGCAGTTTCGTTCGCGTAGGAATCATCAGTAGAGTGAAATACGCAAGTTCCATTATTACATAGGTCTCGCGAGCGGGCCGCGCGAGCGCGATATTGGGAGGTCGCGCGAGCGGATCGCGCGAGCGATTTTTGGGATGTCGCGCGAGCGGATCGCGCGCGCGATGTGGATTTTCTTGCTTCTTTTGCTCTGCTTTTTCACCCCATTCAACTTGGTTTACCTGATTTCTTCCAAAACCTGTCAGAAAATAGAAAATAAAGTAAAAATATACAAAAACAGGATAAAAAGGTACTAACAAACGTAAGTTAAGGCATATAATTAGGATCTGTTCTCTCCCGATCACACCCCCAAACCTACATTTTGCTAGTCCTCGAGCAAAAAGAACAGAAAAATAAAACTACTACTACAAATGCTACTCCATTTTTGCATGGATCACGATTGCATTTACCATATGCAACAAGCCTTTTAAACCCCTAGGTGTCCCTAGTTGGACGAGTGAAGTCTCGTGAGGGTTCTCGTTAACAAGTCACCCACAACCATCTTTATTAACTTATCAATTTAAAAGCTTTTATTAAAAACAAAGAACATAATATTCAATACTCCTTCATCATATAACAAAGATTTGAAATAGAATAACGAACATAAAGAAACATAATGAAACAACCACCTAAATCATGAAAAACAATCTCAAGCACATGCATCGTATAAATCAATAGAGTTCCTCATACAATTGCACGTGTGTGATATGGTAGTCAAATAAACACACGCATGTCATGAACTTGGAATATACTTCGGATAACCAATTAACTATGTCTCGACTGCGAATCTCACAATGTCAATTACACTCTAAAATGAAACACTCAGAAACAGGTGTAATTTTTCTAAAATATGTGAGTAAAGGAAATGTGTTTTCAAAATGAGAAATGCTCACATATGACTCGAAAAGGACGCATGACACGAAAGAACAGTAGTCTCGTGGATAGGATGCCAATAGTCAACAAAAATTAATCATTACCATGTTTTAATCCCTCTCCCATCGTTTTCATATCCAAACCATGTTTCCTAGGATCAAATAGGACTTTTCAAAAGTTATAACGTGGCTCAGGCAATGAAAAAGGATAGAAAGGATTCATTAGGTAGTTTTCAGAATGGCATTGTAAGGCATGTTCGATTTCTTTCATTCATCTCTTCTACCAACTTCATCATTTCATTCTCTTCTTTTCATTCCTTTCAATTTTTTATCCTTCTGTTTCTTTTTCTTTTCTTTTCTTTTTCAACCTTCTTCTTTTTTTTTCTTTTTTTTTCTTTTTTTTTCTCTATTCTTTTCCTCCTTGTTGCTTTTGAAACGAATATTCATTTAATACCAAGGCAACCACCCCAAACATCATCTTTTTTTTCTTTTTCTTCTCAATCACACATCGCCTTAACACCACTAAAAGTTGATCAATCTTTTAGTGGTGAACTCCAAGTTAGCCAAATTGGAGCAAAAATAGGATAATGGTAATTAAAGAAAGAAATGGCATTTTAATGGCTCAAAGGGCGAACTAAGGAAATTTTATTTTTCGGTCGGTAGTAAACAAAGAAGGCCTGAAATCACGTCCTAGGGTTATTTGGTTCTTCAACGTTTACGACGGAAGATTATTTAGCATGGTAACAAATATTTTAACTTGACTATCAACCAAGACAAGAATAATGAGACTAAACAACAAGTTAATGCGTTGTTTCAATGAAATTCAACAAACACAATATGTATTTATAACCCTCTATAAAGAAAAGATAGGCTCAAAACCTTATCGGGCTTAGTCTCCACCATGTGTTATCTAGAAATCCGAATAATATTATAATTCACATCAAACATGCATTCAAGCGACTACGTGCAGTGCATAGGTTTGTGTGCAAATCTATGATATAAAACTACGATTCTAACGATACATATCCTAAAACGTTTCAACATGACATCAACAAATGTTTAATCACATCTTCTCTTGTTTACCATTCTATAACAATCATAGTTACATAACAAGAAGTCTCAAATCAAGATTGCAAAAACGTCGGTAACATCGTTTATTTAAGCACAAGAATCAAAAAAAAATTTAAAAATTTAGTGCATAATAATGTGCATGTGAATATATGAATGCATACCCCCAAACCTAAACCTTTCATTGTCTCCAATGAAACAATAAAACGAAAGAAAGGAGAGTACGTAGAGAAGGAACGACAATACCTCGATCTCGGCAATCACAAACAAGTGAACACAAAGGAATATGTCAATAACGTTCAATGTTACCTATTACTTCTTGATAAAAGAAAACAAAGAAAATAATAAAAGCAGCTAAAAGAACTATAACTAAACTAAATGAAATGAAATAAACTATAAGAATTAACAACACTATGAAGACAACAAGAAAATAAACTATAAAAGGAAAGAAAGAATAACCAGAACGTATAAAAATAACAAACGACTCGATCTACAAGGACCTAAGAAACAAAAACAGAAAAGTAAAAACTACTCAAACAGGTGGGGAAGAAGGATATAGAAAACGAAAGAATAAAATCCAGAAAAATGGGAAATCACGCGAGCAGTCCGCGCAAGCGGCTGTCGCGCGCGCGAATCCTAAAAAAAAAAAAATTTTTAAATCTCGCGCGAGCGAGACAGCCTCGCGCCCGCGAATCGAGGTGCGAGATATAACAGAGAGCTTATAAAATCAATAACCATAAATTTCACTAAGGCACAGTCTCGCGCGAGCGACGTCTCGAGGGAGCGGGCCGTGCGCGCGAGAACGGTATTTCTCGTGGCTCATTTATTTTATGTATATTAAGCAAAAATAAAATTACTCTGACCCCCAAACCTGTTCAGAAAGACCACACTTGACTCAAAAAGACCCAAAAATGACCAAAATTAATAGAAACAGACGAACTAAAGCTTGGGTTGCCTCCTTAGAAGCGCTATCTTTTACGTCTTTAGCTAGACCATTCTAGCTCAAGATTCAAGGAGGCCGTAAATCAGACTGTGTACCCCTAAGGATATCAGGAAGAGTTCGGTGGTAAGCAGAAATAATGTTGCTTTGGATTAATTCATTTGACGGATCATCCTTATTATGTTCAAATCTATTTCTTACCTTTCGAGTGAATTCATCATTAGGGTCCAGATTATTTAAATTCATCCGTTCATTACGAATTATATTATTTTCCTCACCCATATTCAGTTCTCTGTTAGGCTCAATATTCCGTCTTACCTCACATTCTGCCTCACATAGGTAATCGTCGTCTTTAGGAGGTTGATCCATAGCCTGAAAAATGTTCAATTTCAAGTTCATGTTCCCAAACGACACTTTCATTACCCCCGTCCTACAGTTAACACGAGCATTAGCAGTCACTAAGAATGGACGGCCTAAGATGACAGGAGTGTGTTTCTTAGAATCTAGCACGGGTTCAGTGTTAAGGACCATGAAGTCGACAGGATAATAGCATTTATCAACTTTAACCAAGACGTCCTCGACGATTCCTCTAGGTATTTTAATAGAACGATCCGCTAATTGTATAGTAGCGACCGTAGGTTTAAGTTCACCTAGTCCTAGTTGTTTGTAGACGTGGTATGGTAAGGTAAGAGGTTAACACTCGCACCTAAGTCAACGAGAGCCCTATGGATGACAGTGTCACCTATGACACATAAAATAGTTGGCGTACCAGGATCCTTATACTTTGGAGGAGCGTGTTGAAAAATTGAGCTTACTTTTTTCGTGAGAAAGACCTTTTTAGGAGTATAACTGCGCAGCTTGTGCTTTTGCGTACACAAGTCTTTTAGACATTTAGCGTAAGCGGCAATTTGTTTTATCGCATCGAGGAATGGAATATTAATTTTTACTTGTACCTCGAGTATATCTTCCATTTTTGACCCTTTCTTAGACAAATGTGACGATCCCTCAACGTTTGGTGGATATGGCATTCTCGGAATATAATTCGTTGGGATCGGTTCATTTTCTTTTCTCTTCCTACTCACGTCCTCACCCTTTTCCTTATTCAAATTTATATTTTTATCTTTCTCAACCTCATCCGGAATTACAACAACTTCCTCATCTCGAGTAGTCATCCTAGTCGAAACAGTGTTCACGCTCTCACACGGCCCCCCCTTTTCGTATTGTCCTTAGGGTTTTGAACAGTTTGCGCAGGCAACTTTCCCTCGTTTCTACGACTCACTGCAGTAGCTATTTGTCCCATTTGGGACTCAAGCTTCGCAATGGATTGTGTATGAGAGTGCACTATTTGTGCTTGTGCTTGGACTTGAGTTTCTATGTTTTTAAGGGATGCCAACACCGTAGCCTCAAAAGCATTATCCCTTGGAGGATTAGGATTAGGAGGTGGGTATTGGTATTGACTTTGTTGATATTGGGGTCGATAAGTATTAGAAAAATTGTTCGACATAGAATTATAATTATTCCGTGGGAATTGTTGCATAGAATTAACGTGTTGCTCAACAAACTCCAGAAATTGACTCGCCGACGGACATGCAAGGATAGAATGTGAAGGATCGGAACAAATTGCACATACTTCATGAGCGGGTAGGGTTGACGTTCAGTTTATTGTCAAAAGTCGGTCAAGTTTTTTAGATAGTTCTTGAAATTCTATTGAGTGACTTGACTCAAACTTCACCTCACGTTTGGGTTGCGAAAGATATCCCTCAGAACGTACCGACACAGCCTGATGCATCGAGTTCTCGCTTAATGTTTCAAAAAATTTCCAGGCCTCGTCGGCGCTTTTGTGTAGGAAAGTACCCGCACAAACGGCATCGACGGTATTACGGACAGAGGGAATAAGTCCCTCGTAAAAAACCTGTACCAACTACCACTTAGGAACCTAATGATGTGGACACGAGCGTAATAATTCTTTAAATTTTTCCCACGTGTCGTAAAGTGATTCCCCATCTTGCATCACAAAGTTTGTTATGGATTTTCTTATCTGATTAGTTCTTGTGATTGGGAAAAACTTTTGTAAAAATGCGTTGTGTAAGGCTTCCCAAGTTTTAATCGTGTTTGGCTCAAGTGATTGAAGCCAATACTTCGCTTTATCCTTTAAAGAGAATGGGAAGAGACGCAATTTTAATTCATCATCATTTAAGTTTTGAATTTTCAAAGTAGAGCATATATCCTGAAAATCTCCTAAGTGTTGATATGGATCTTCATTTAGACGGCCATGGAAACATGGAAGTAGCGAGATGGTAGACGACTTTATCTCAAAGTGAGATGTCGTCGCCTCCGGTAAGTCGATACATGTTTGTGGCGTGTAAGTCGCAGGAATAAAGTAATCTTTAAGTGGAGGAGGTGGCGGTATATTAGGGTTATTATTGTTATTTCCGTTGTTTTGATTATTTCCAATGTCGGCCATTGGAATAGGTTCTATGTTAATAAAGCGTGGTTTCTTTAGGTTTTTCAGGGTACTACGTATTTCGGACTCAAATAACGACGATGGTTTTGGAGTTAATTCGTTGTCTTGCAACCTAGCTCTAGAAGTTATGTTTGAATACTTGTTAATTCTTAATGTACGTTCAAGTTCAAGATCGCAGGGTTTTAATTCTGGTTTACTTGAGCGTGTACCAAACATAAACTAAAAGAAAATAAACTAAAAACAAAAACTGATTCAAAAAAAATAAATAGCAATCACGCAACTAAGATAACAAGCACTCAACTACTGTGATGCATGTAAATTATCCTGTAATGCAGTGACCACGTCAATTCCCAGCACCCTGGGTGTCCTAGCTAATGCAGTGCAATTAACCCTAAACTAATGCAAATAGTGCGTCACAGCGCCCTGACTTACAGTGGTTTAAAGCGAGTGTCACAAGAAGCAATTTACTTGATTTTTTTTTTTTCGCGTAAGCTCCTTTGATGTGATTAGCTAATCCACTCGGAACGCTAGAATTTTAACGATTTGAGAAACTACAAAATAAAATAAAAAAGTTAGTAACTCAAAACAAAAACGAAAAATAATAAAAATAAAAACTAATCTAATATTTACGAATTAACTAAACTAAGATTCTAAAACTAAAGGTAGTGAATTACAATCCCCGGCAACGGCGCCAAAAATTGATCTTGTCAAAATCAAGATATGAAAAGTGTACTTTACTTTTCTAAAGATTTGTAGTAGTGAAAGTAAAGGTCGAACCCACAGAGATTGATTAACTACCGCGCTTTAATTTTAAAATCTAAATTTAGCTAATTAAGAAAAACAGCTTTTGGATTTAATTTGAATTAAACTAATAACAATAAAAGTAAATCTAAATTATGAAAGCAATTAAATATTTATTTTTATAATAAGTTTAAGGAACCTAGGATTGCAAATCCACCACTAACTTCATAATAAGGGTATTTACGAATTACTTTAGCTTATTAAGTTGGATGATAATGGGGAATTGTAGCTACAAGTCCAATTCCTCCGTCAAGAAAATAACTATGGTTCAAGCACCAACATAATCCATCTTCGGTTAGCACGAATTATCCCACACTAAACTAGGGTTGTGGTATGATCCGTCTAATCTAGGCATGGACTATTCGGATACTTGATAGCACAATTCAATTTAAGCACCATTACATGTAAATAATCTAAACAAGCACAGCAAGCATAGATCATTGAGCACACTACCATCAAAATAGATCTAAGACAAGAGTAAATTTTGAAAGTAACGATTTAATCAATAAAAGCACGATTTATTTATAAAAATCCTCGGAACATGTAACTGTCATCCATACATAACAAAACTAAAATAAAAACATAAAATACACCATATTACTTGGGCTAGGGTTTCATTGAAACCCTAGATCTAGAGTCTAGTTGTCCATAGAAGCGGTAGATGGCAAGTAGTTGATGGAGGAGGCCATGGAAACCCTTGGTCTTCTTCTTCTTCTCCTTGCTTTCCTCTCTTGAATGGCTGAAAGTATGGTTGTATATTATGTGTATAACAATTTCCAACCCTTTTATTGAAGTAAAATAGGATATATATATATAGATTTTACAACAAGTTTTGGAAGCTTTTCTAACCCGAAACATACTAAAACTGCTTTATTTTTCAATCTGGACGTAATTAGGCAGTTTCGTTCGCGTAGGAATCATCAGTAGAGTGAAATACGCAAGTTCCATTTTTGCATAGGTCGCGCGAGCGGGCCGCGCGAGCGCAATATTGGGAGGTCGCGCGAGCGATTTTTGGGATGTCGCGCGAGAGGATCGCGCGCGCGATGTGGATTTTCTTGCTTCTTTTGCTCTGCTTTTTCACCCCATTCAACTTGGTTTACCTGATTTCTTCCAAAACCTATCAGAAAATAGAAAACGAAGTAAAAATATACAAAAACAGGATAAAAAGGTACTAACAAACATAAGTTAAGGCATATAATTAGGATCTGTTCTCTCCCGATCAGGCATCAACATGTATTATAATGTACACATTTACATTTACATGTCTACCATTTAATCACATAAATGCAACTAAATGCAATTTACTGAATCTGGGCCTGCCATGGGTCCTATTTCACATCTCTCTAACTGTGCTCTTTATAAAACACTTATCATATCGGGGTAACTAAACTTACCCAAATCATCACATGCAATTAATTATACTAATTAATGCATGTAAAATAAATATTACTGAATGTTTTCGGGTACGGGTATTACATCTCTCCCTCTCTTTTAGGAAGTTTGTCCCCAAACTTTTCTCACCTTACGAATCAAATAGCTTCTCAAACCTCTACTGGTTCATATGCAACAATACAATCATAAAATATAATATGCCCACTGGTGTGACCACAATCGGAACCGACTGGTACCCACTCTTTTAATATTTCCAATTGGCGTACTGGAATTTCAATCTCACTCAGTAATCATATCCCCCAATCATTCTGGAACAAATCTCACTTGTCTTTATTATATTTCCCAATCAGATTTTAGCGGTGATAAAACATCTCGCAAAAGTTCAGTTCCACTTTCATTGTTTCTTGCAAGATTCCAGAACTTCTTCATAATCGATTGCTTTCTTCTAAGAAGACAAGTGCTAGTATCCACATAATTTCACAAATTCTTTTCACATATAGGTTTTTAATCCCATCAAATCTACAGTTTCAATCAATAATCACAATTTGATTGGATCAACCGGTCCACAAATCATTTATCTAATATGACAATACCTAATTCGTGTTGACTTTGGCTACCCCCATCATGAAATTACTTCGATAAATATTCAATTTCAAATTGTTGATAATATTAATTACAATAACCCCATGAACCTTCATTGATTCTGCCCTTATACCACGCATCATAAAGAATGCTTTACATTTCCCCATCTGAAGACAACTTTCTCAATATCTTAGTCGAAACTTTTACCTGATAGTATATAAATGCCAAATCAATCTACAAAGAAGACTTGTGCCCATGTAACTAATTACCAAGTCATCATATGCAATGAAATGCAATTAGTAATATCGCATACCCAATTACTAACGTATTATATACTCAAATCTCATTATATACTTCAATATTTCTTCTGTACTCATTCCCTTGAGCTATCTTCATTCGAAGTACATACTTGTCTGTGAGATTCTGATATATTTTACTATCGAGTAGGGCTCAATCACTTTTCTTCCAATGCTTTATCACAAATTTCTAAAACAAAACCCAAACCGATCTTTAAGTCAATTTCCGCTCATCTATTATAGTATTGCTAGTTGACCTCAATTTATTATCATCACTCCTTTGCCCAATTTTTGGAACAAATATAATTTCTAATAAATTCTGAATCTTGACTCAAATCCTTTCTGAATAATAAACGCGTATACCAAACCCTCATTGATCTCTGATTCGAGCACCAACAACCCCTTTTGTCTTCACATGATTAATATAAATTTCAAATTGTAGCTATCATGAGTTACAACGGTTCTCCGTCCTGTCTATTGAATAGTCGTTGTATAACTAAATATTCCAAGTCATGACAATTAATATAAACTTTTGGTTCGTAAGAATATTACTGCCAAATACCCAATATAGAAAGAATACCATGAATTTTCAATCTTGTAGCATAATTCATTTTATGAAATTTCAACCATATGCAACATAAATTATTGTTGTGCCAACCTATAACCCAATCCCAATACAAACCTTTGCAGCAATAATTTCAATATCGTCATAGAAGAAATCTTCACTGTAACCAATATAAGTTTCACACGCATCCTTGTACCATAAGAAATCTTCAATATATTTTTTATAATACCCAGTCAATCCCATAACTTCAAATTCATGTCAACTTCATAAGTTCTGATTGATTAATTTTCAAAGGCACCCACGAAATCTCTATCATTTTAAATCACAAATTCCAGAAATAGAACTTATCCACCAGATGTTCAACATAAGACAAAGCTTCACAATTCTCAAACTACTCAGATTGTAGAACTTACTTGTCTTTCAGTGTACGCGGTCTAAAACCCAATATATAGAAATCAATACACACATTTGTTCCCTTCTTGTAGCACTTACAATCAATAAGCAACTGATTTTATCGCGATACAACTTAAATATGATCAAACACTCCTTAATTTCAAGTTTTCTCCTATTTACCCAAGTTTGCAATACCATTTTAAATGTGTCACTTGTATAAAAACAAGATCACTCATTGATCTCCAAGTGTAACCCCAAGCAACAACCGATTTCTCCTTTCCAATGTTGGAATTCTACACAATAATACGTTCGAGGAATACAATACTCACCAGTTATTGTAACTCAATACCTACTTGAAGATATCCAGAACATCTCTTTAAAATGAAGTGCTTCATTACCCTGTCATACTCATCTTGTAACCAAAGATATCCCAACTCAGTTCCCAAGAAATAAATTGATGCTCCTTATAACCCATCAACCCAATCATGTACCCGCAACAAAAAGTATTCACAATAATACGTAAAATATCACAAGTTCCTTTCAGACCCTTTTCTTTCCAAAATTATTTGGAATTCATTTTAGAATATAATATTCCAATTTAAAACCAAAGTAAAAGGTAATGTACTTATCTGAGCTT
The DNA here is from genome assembly GCA_033977485.1 of Hydrangea macrophylla. NCBI lineage: Eukaryota > Viridiplantae > Streptophyta > Magnoliopsida > Cornales > Hydrangeaceae > Hydrangea > Hydrangea macrophylla. Next base: position 3,191,769 of record CM066992.1, read on the forward strand.
CCTAGCCCAACAGTATTCATTTAAAATCTTTCTCCATAAAATAAAAATGTTTACACAACTTTCATATATATCAAAATAGTTTCCATTAATAACTCATTTAAACAACAATTGAAATACCTACATTTGATTAGAATCATTTTTATTAATTTCTCCCTTCTACCCAATTTGGGTCAAATCCAACTACCTCCTTCTATCAAAATATTTTTAAGCACTTCTTGATTCACAATAAATTAATATTTTTTTTTTCCACAAGAGATGATTTCAAAATATTTTCTACTCATTTAAGTATATATAACCTCACTTAGTGTGACATACAAAGAATTCCAAAGTCTGAAAGTTTTCAGTGTTATGCTAGGATACCTGACAATTGCTACAGTGCGGTGCTATAGTCAGATCTCCATTGCTTACATATATAGTACAAAGAAATAGTAAGAATACTATTACCTTATACACATGGTTGCTAAACGGACCTTGCAGTGGTTTGGATATCAAAGAGATACTACTTATTAACTTGTAAACCCATTTCAAATTCAAACTCTGATAGAAAATTCTGATACCCCGTATAGCCAATCAACCCAATTGATTATTCGTACAACACATCCACTTAGTCTTGATCCCAATCAACCATATTCTTAAGCAGAAAATAATTATTTATAACCGTAGTGATACCCAGTCATTAGGAACACAATAGGAAAGTCCATTACTCTTTGTTAACCCCAAATCTACTATTCATACTGACACGTTGAAGAAACAATCATTATTCGATAATAAGATAAGCTCCCAAGATATAGAAATAAATAAATTTATGGTGAGAGATTCCTCAACAAGCCGATATAACCCAAATAGAGTTGAGAGATTCCTCAACAATCCAATATAATCCAAATAGAGTTGAGAGATTCCTCAACAACCCAAGATAACTCAAGCGACTGGACAAATTCCCAAATATCCTATCACCTCGATAAACTCAGTATTTCACCCTCAATCCCAAGAGAATATATAAGGAGCTCAGTAAATTCTCCCAAAGATTGTCATCGAATAAATGGTAAAATAAGTGAAACGATAATACCATATCTACTCATGAGACCCATATAAATCATAAGAAATCCAGAATTTCACCAAACTATAATATTTGAATACTAGAAGGCTCACTGTAAATAAAGAAATCCAGATATCCAATTTCTTGACAGAAAATAAGAAATAATCTTCACTAATAATAATACCGGATAATATTCGAAAAGAAATCCATACCCACAATCATAACCCAATACTCAATAACATTTCATCAAGTCAATACCCATGATAATATAATACCAGTCAAATCATTTCAAAATGACTAACTCAACTCTTGATTTCGCATTCTGGATGCTTAATAGAAACCCACCACTAGTGTTATCAAACTCGGAGTTTTCTTACCAAATTCTCAATCAATCTTTCCAACTCAATCAATTCAACATATGGAAAAATATTCCCCTTTATACTCCATTTTTCTACAATGAAGTTTCCAACTATCTCTCCACATATTACAATATGTAGAATGCATGCAACATGATATGCATGCAACATGATATGCATGTTCAATAACATTTAATTCACGTGCACTAAACATGTATGACTCTACATGTAGCTACGTGTCATGATTATTATATACATGCATTTTTTTATAAATTTTTTTGTAATTTTTTTTTACACATCATATTCGTCTCTCGTCCCCAAAGGCTCTAACCTATTGCTCTGATACCAAAATCTGTCACACCCCAACCCGCCCCGCGGGCTAGGATACGTGTAACAAAGCCAAGGACCAAACAATCATTTTTAATGTTCCAAAAATTACATTTGACTGAAATCCCAGGGGTAAAAAAAATATCATTTTATCAAATAAAATAACAAAAGGGAATAAAATAAAGTTTTAAAACCGTAAAATGGTACTTGGGCAAAGTTCCCCCTATTATAGCATCATTCACCCTGTTTTTATAAACTAAAGCATTTTTTAACCCCTGTAGCACTTATTTATTTAAATATTTCAAAACACATCAAAAACCCAACTAGAATATATGGATTCATTCTAATATAATAGAAGTTAAAATCATAACCTCTAATACATATATATATTCTTGTACATAAAAACTATAATCATTATACCATAACTCCCAAAAATCTCCAACTGTTAATTTAAAACAAAATTAAATAAAATGAATAATACAAAACCCATCCTAACAAACCCAGTCCCGTAGTCTTGATCTCCTTACTGTGATGTTCATCTGAACCTGCGTGGTCATTAGCCACAAAAATTGTATAAGCTTTCGCTCAGTGAGTACGTGGTGCTAATCATGCAATTGGAGTATTTAATGATACATAACACCAATTAAACATTCACAATAATAAATGGTCGCAGGCGTGTCAAGTAATCAATCACCATCGTTCTGGACCCCTGATTCCAGGCCATTCTCACTTTTTCCGTCGCATATAGCGAAATCACTCTCATTCACTCGTGACCGTAGTCAATTCGCTGGTGGTCGTCACCACCGTCCCCTTTTCTTTGAGGACTTCATCATCATCCCCCTTTTCTCTGAGGAATGGGCGTCCCTTATATATGGGCTAAATAATGGTGATAATCAATTGACACCCTTTGACCCAAATAAGCACATAAGCAGCTCAACATGTCAACATGGCAATTTCAACATTTTAGACATGTTAAATACAAACTAATCACAAGCTTTTCTACTTAATCAATAATTAAGTATTTAAAAGCATTTAATAACAAATAAATAACATTAAACATCCAATTTTGGGATTAAGACACTCACCTTTACGAATAATCAAATAAGCCTAGAAACCCATAATTTTCCCCAGATTCAGCCCAAATATGAACCTGTAGTTAATCCTACACAATTTTGGTAAACTAAATATTACCAACCCATTTGGGTCACAAAAAATCTATCGATTAAACTCAAATTAAATTGTACCATAAGGTTAGGCTTACCCCCACGAGTTTAAATATAACTTTGTATCGCGATCTGGACAACAAATGATGAAGCTACGATGTCAAAAGTGGCGGAGAACCTGTCATCTCCTCCTTAGAGTCTCGACTCTCTCATTCTCTGTTATCTTTTTTTTTTTTTTTGTTTCATATCTTTTTTTTTTTTAACATTAACTAATATAAATATAAATATTTATTATATGGACACACACCACCGCCGCCTTAGTCCTTACACAACACACACTGCACACGCTTTTTCCTTTTTTTTTACATTGAGATGAGTCGTCAGTGTCATCATTTAACTAAACTTTATAATAATTACACTTACACCCCTATAACTTCTAAACTCTTATTATGAAATTCCTTGAATATAATATAAACTATCCCAATATCTAAATGGGTATGTGTTTATGTCACGTGTGAGTCCCAAACGTGGTCTCAAACATTATATGAAGGCACTAATTAGCCTACCAATTATGTCACATGTCCAATTACGCCCTCACAAGGGTACCCAAACTGGTCCCATAAATAAACATGAACAATAATAGAATATTAAAGCACTTAACATTTTATCAATTAAACAATCATATGGCATCAACATGTATTATAATGTACACATTTACATTTACATGTCTACCATTTAATCACATAAATGCAACTAAATGCAATTTACTGAATCTGGGCCTCCCATGGGTCCCATTTCACATCTCTCTAACTGTGCTCTTTATCAAGCACTTATCATATAGGGGTAACTAAACTTACCCAAATCATCACATGTAATTAATTATACTAATTAATGCATGTAAAATAAATATTACTAATTTTTTTTCGGGTACGGGTATTACACAGCCCTAATACAATATAACATGCCAGCCTTGATAAACTCAACACGAAGTCCCACATCACATAACTTCCCAAATCCAACACGCAGTCCACCTCTATCATATGTAAAACCTAACATGTAGTCTAAATCTATTATATGTCAACCTGACACGTAGTCCTGAGATCCCACACCCGACATCATACGATTTTAGCGACCGTATTCATATGCACGAGCATAAATAGTATCGACCTCTACGGTCGACAGACCCACTACTATGCATCGTCGGCTTCTTAATTCAATTAATAACATTATACCATCATTATATAACTGGTTCCACTATTCAATGCATTAAGTCCATTATTCCACGTGTGTATTATTCTAATATAGCTTTCCAACATCAACGTATAAAAATAAGCAAGTTAATAGTCCATTAGATATAAACAAACTAAACATTTGACATTCTATCAAGTTCGATCGATTGAACTTACTTTAATCGATTGAGGAAAAGTTAGGCTCGATTGATCGAAGTCCTTCGATTGATTGAGAGCAGTATGTGTTCAATCGATCAAAATCAGTTCGATTGATTAAGAGCAATATCCATCCCAAACTAAACCGAACCTCCTGTGTACTTTTAGAGTCCATTCTTCTTCCAAAACACACATATATATACATATCTACAATACTAAGTAAGTGTAGGCACTCACCGTGAAGTTTGGCGATGCCGACGACGTGAGGGGTGGCCGCGGGTGGTCTCTCTCTCCCCTTTCTCCTCCTCTACTCTTTCTCGTCATCTCTGTCTCCTCCTCTACTCCTCCTGTTTCTTCTTCTCCTTCTCTCTTCTAGCCCAAGAGTGTGTGTGTTTGTGTGTATTTATATGTATGAGTGTATATATAATCTATATATATCTCTCTATCTCTCTCAGGGTTCAAAAACCCTCACACACATAAACATAACATATATATAGGGAAGGGGAGGGTATAGGTGGCAGAACACGTAAATTGATAATACAACGTTCAATAGATCGATTAAGAATAGGTCAATCAGAGTTCGATCGATTGAGAATGGTTCAATTGCTTGAGAAAAGGGAATATGTCATAAATTTAGGTCGACAGAGGTTCGATTGTGTCACGACCCGATTTTTGGAAAGACAAATATTCAATCAAGTGCATACCCTAATCAATATTCAACCACCCAAAAATCTAAGGGTGACAACTCATACCCAATTTTAAAAGACCATTTTAAGATAAACTAATTGCTTTCATAAACCACATGATTTCTATTTAAACAAAACTCATTTATCATCAAATTCATTCCCAAAAACTTTACAAGAAAAATCCACGTTTCAAATTTTCCCCATTCTCATTTATTACAAAATGAAAACCAAACGTTTCCCTTTACATAAAAATAATATAATTTCCTCCATCGAATCACAATAAAAGTATCTAGTTATAATAATAAACGGAATAATTTCAACACTACACTATCTCAGGTCAGATCTGCTATAAACGTCCCCAAAAGTCCAATAATACAACTGAAATATAACTACACCTAATACAAGTTCTCAACCATGGCTCACAATGCCCACTAAAAAAAAAGAGTATCATATAGTAATTAAAGAATAAAAAGAAGGTATCTTCAACTTCACGAACAGATCGGCTGCTCCACAATGAACTCCAACTATACTATCCTGCACATGTCATCCGACTACGTTTCAAACAGAAACGCACCCGAATGCATAACACACTCGGGTCAGTCACATGACTGGTATGAGTTAAACAAAACACAAGTCTTAGGGATCCAACTTGAACCCGTAGACTACAAATCATACTACAACATTCTTGGGCCAAGACAGGTAGTTTCACACACATATCTGGACAATAGAGTAGTTTTCATTTATGTGGTGACAAGTAGTTTCTTGCCCGAATAAAAACAATTAAATACTTACCTTTCTTAACTATGGTAGGCCGATACCTGCAAACCATTAGTAGGCCTACCATCATGTACAAATAGAACTTAACACAATAATATAAACCAATAATAAGGTGTTATTAATTAAAATAATTTTATCTCTAACAAAGAACGGGAATTAGACAAAACTTAAAACACGAAAAATGTCAAGAATAAAATTTTCAAGGAATGACACGCGTCCTCATTCATAAATTCTAAATAGATAATTCAGAAATTAATTATTAAAATTCAGCTCTTGCATAGACGATGTTCAGCAGATTCTGAAAATTGATGAAAATAGTGTCAAGATGACGTTTTTAGAAAAAGTGTAAAACACGAAAATTGTTCGGATCGTCGTTTTACTTCAGTTTACGCGAAACGGCCATAAACTATGAATCTAAGTATCCAAAATATTCAATTTACTAATCTGGTCCAGTTTATTATCAAATTACTACGTTCCCAAAAATGGTACGTTACACATAGAATGCTAGGTTTCAGCTAACGGGCACAACACCGAAATTATTTAAAATCCTGAAAACTACGCGACTACCAATTCCTAGAATTTCATATAACTGAAAATCATAAACCACATTACAACTGTAAATCCACAAATAAAAAAAAAATACATAATATTCGATCCAAATTTCACCTTATGTTCACCACCTCGGCCACCCATCCATGGTTCAGCCTACACATATATCCCATGTGTCTCCTAACGTAATACTAACTCCCACTCCGGTCCCAACTCCCATGGGGTATCACTGGAATTTGAGTATCCACCGAAAGGCTAGTCCTTACGTTCTTGACGTCAATAAAACATTGTCTAAATACACATGAAATAGACCAACAAGCCGGGCATAAGGCTTAAAAATGAAGAGACGGGTCATCCACGTAGTCGCCATCTAATCACACAAGGACGGGTCATCCACGAAGTCGCCGCCTAAAATTATAAGGAGTAGTGGTGAACTATAAGGACTTTTCTAACGTTCATACATCCACGTTTTTCATAAAACTCAACTTTATAAGAGATTCATATATCTCAAATCAAATTTCCGTTAAAATCATATTAACAAATACATGTTCACACAGATTCATAACCCTTACAAAATCACACAGATTCACTAAGCTCCACTATACACGAGAACTCATATCTCTCTAAGTACAAACATATCAATTCATATAAACGAACACAAAATCACACAAAAATGTAATATAGCAAATACACTTATTTTAACCTTCATAAAACTGTTACTGTAATATGCATATTCTGCCCAAACGGTGCAGAATTGGAAAAAACACCATTAGACGAAAGTTGTCCAGATTTGCGTTTTCTACAGCCTCTTGCGAACAGAATCACGAAAACTAGAATGTATGATTTATTATGAATTATCTACTCAAATCTGATCCATGAAAACCCCAAATCTGAAAATTGAATAATTGCTCAAATGCATATTCAATGCTCGTCTATAAATCTCAAATCACAACTTCAATCATTGTAAAAAAAATACCTAACTCTCATAATCCATAACCATACTAATTTAATATTCTATCTATTTAAATTTCAATCAAACGCGATTGAAAGAAAATAACAAGTTAACTCACCAATTTAGGGCTTCAAGGTTGATGATGATTACACAAACCAAAGGTTGAGGTTCCTCTTTTCTTCTTCTTCTTCTTCTTCTTCTTCTTCTTCTTCCCTCTCTCTCCCTCTCTCTATCTCTCTCTCTCACATACGTCTGTTCTCTAGTTTCTTCTCTCCTCTTCCCTTTTTTTTTTTTTTTTTTTTTTTTTTTGTTAAATGGGGGCTAGGGTTTAATATATGTGTATATATATTTCACACACAACACTTATAAATAAAACACACACAAACATGTGAATCCCGTTTTTTATCTAAGGGCCTCACAAAAAGGCTTTATATGGACCCGAAAATGCATTCTAATGTGACAAATGATTAGCCCAATGGGTACCCATGACCCCAGGCACTAAATTTCTATGCTAAGCACACTACTTAACATACTAACTACCCGTACACGCTACTTCAACATTTTTATTAGGTGTCACTAAGATACATACATACAGTTAATGTCTAATACTCGAAAATAATAATATAAAAATTACTAAAAGTACTTAGAAAATTAGGGTTGTTACATTCTACCCTCCTTAAAGAAAATTTTGTCCCGAAATTTGAAGCGACAGTAAAACAAATACTTATTCATAAATATTGTTAAACACACAACTAATAGAAAACACTGATTCACTTTTAACTCTCAACAATACCAGGCTTAGTACGTCGAACGAATAATCCAAACAAGGAAACCCTCGTGTATATACATTTAGCCTCATATAGTCAATTGTTAAATGTTAGCAGCTAATTAAGACAGAGATAATAATGCAACATATAAGAATAAAATTATGAATGAAACCATTTACCCCCACTCTAATACTCCTTGGAATACTCAATACTCGGTGATCAACCAATGTATCTGCGAATGCTCATTCTTCCAAAACTCCTTCCTAATAATAAGCTTGAGAAGACGATGTTGCCATTAAAGAGAAATCCATAACCATACGGATCATAATATGTCATAGAGAAGCAAATATCGTCGATAATCACTCAAGAGAAATCATATAGAATAGAGTTCCCCTATATAATAATAGCAACAGCATAATCATAAGAAATCCAGAATATCCGTTGATAATATTCACATCAGAAGATAAGAAATCCAGAATACCAATAGTAATAGATTTCGCATCAGAAAAGCAGTAGATAATCAATAGAGATAAGAAAACCAGTTGATCACATAAGAAGTCCAAATATCCAATCTCTGCCTCCAACTCCCAAATAAGATTTTCAGTCCTTCACATAGATAGTCATCCACATTGCTACTCCATGAGCCAAAATAACACTCCCCTTGATAAGACCCCCAACGTTACAACCAAAGATGCATGCACTAACATGTAAATCTAAACAATATCATGTATGCTCCTATTAAGTCATCCCGAAAATGACATACATTTAAGACTAACACATTATAAAGTACACAGTAGAACAAAACACACAATACCATGAAACACATTATAGCACAAAGCAATAGAAGCACGAAATAACACATAATCCCTGTCCCAAAAATCCGCAAACCTAAGGCTCAGACCAACCCATAAACCACATTCCGAGAATCACTTAGACTCGCTAAGCTAACCTTAAGCTCTGATACCAAACTGTCACGACCCGATTTTTGGAAAGACAAATATTCAATCAAGTGCATACCCTAATCAATATTCAACCACCCAAAAATCTAAGGGTGACAACCCATACCCAATTTTAAAAGACCATTTTAAGATAAACTAATTGCTTTCATAAACCACATGATTTCTATTTAAACAAAACTCATTTATCATCAAATTCATTCCCAAAAACTTTACAAGAAAAATCCAGGTTTCAAATTTTCCCCATTCTCATTTATTACAAAATGAAAATCAAACGTTTCCCTTTACATAAAAATAATATAATTTCCTCCATCGAATCACAATAAAAGTATCTAGTTATAATAATAAACGGAATAATTTCAACACTACACTATCTCAGGTCAGATATGCTATAAACGTCCCCAAAAGTCCAATAATACAACTGAAATATAACTACATCTAATACAAGTTCTCAATCATGGCTCACAATGCCCACTAAAAAAAATGAGTATCATATAGTAATTAAAGAATAAAAAGAAGGTATCTTCAACTTCACGAACAGATCGGCTGCTCCACAATGAACTCCAACTATACTATCCTGCACATGTCATCCGACTATGTTTCAAACAGAAACGCACCCGAATGCATAACACACTCGGGTCAGTCACATGACTGGTATGAGTTAAACAAAACACAAGTCTTAGGGATCCAACTTGAACCCGTAGACTACAAATCATACTACAACATTCTTGGGCCAAGACAGGTAGTTCCACACGCATATCTGGACAATAGAGTAGTTTCCATTTATGTGGTGGCAAGTAGTTTCTTACCCGAATAAAAACAATTAAATACTTACCTTTCTTAACTATGGTAGGCCGATACCTGCAAACCATTAGTAGGCCTACCATCATGTACAAATAGAACTTAACACAATAATATAAACCAATAATAAGGTGTTATTAATTAAAATGATTTTATCTCTAACAAAGAACGGGAATTAGGCAAAACTTAAAACACGAAAAATGTCAAGAATAAAATTTTCAAGGAATTACGCGTGTCCTCGTTCATAAATTCTAAATAGATAATTCAGAAATTAATTATTAAAATTCAGCTCTTACATAGACGATGTTCAGCAGATTCTGAAAATCGATGAAAATAGTGTCAAGATGACGTTTTTAGAAAAAGTGTAAAACACGAAAGTTGTTCGGATCGTCGTTTTACTTCAGTTTACGTGAAACAGCCATAAACTATGAATCTAAGTATCCAAAATATTCAATTTACTAATCTGGTCCAGTTTATTATCAAATTACTACGTTCCCAAAAATGGTACGTTACACATAGAATGCTAGGTTTCAGCTAACGGGCACAACACCGAAATTATTTAAAATCCTGAAAACTACACGACTACCAATTCCTAGAATTTCATATAACTGAAAATCATAAACCACATTACAACTGTAAATCCACAAATAAAAAAAATACATAATATTCGATCCAAATTTCACCTTATGTTCACCACCTCGGCCACCCATCCATGGTTCAGCCTACACATATATCCCATGTGTCTCCTAACGTAATACTAACTCCCACTCCGGTCCCAACTCCCATGGGGTATCACTGGGATTTGAGTATCCACCGAAAGGCTAGTCCTTACGTTCTTGACGTCAATAAAACAATGTCTAAATACACATGAAATAGACCAACAAGCCGGGCATAAGGCTTAAAAATGAAGAGACGGGTCATCCACGTAGTCGCCGTCTAATCACACAAGGACGGGTCATCCACGAAGTCGCCGCCTAAAATTATAAGGAGTAGTGGTGAACTATAAGGACTTTTCTAACGTTCATACATCCACGTTTTTCATAAAACTCAACTTTATAAGAGATTCATATATCTCAAATCAAATTTCCGTTAAAATCATATTAACAACTACATGTTCACACAGATTCATAACCCTTACAAAATCACACAGATTCACTAAGCTCCATTATACACGAGAACTCATATCTCTCTAAGTACAAACTTATCAATTCATATAAACGAACACAAAATCACACAAAAATGTAATATAGCAAATACACTTATTTTAACCTTCATAAAACTGTTACTGTAATATGCATATTCTGCCCAAACGGTGCAGAATTGGGAAAAACACCATTAGACGAAAGTTGTCCAGATTTGCGTTTCCTACAGCCTCGTGCGAACAGAATCACGAAAACTAGAATGTATGATTTATTATGAATTATCTACTCAAATTTGATCCGTGAAAACCCCAAATCCGAAAATTGAATAATTGCTCAAATGCATATTCAATGCTCATCTATAAATCTCAAATCACAACTTCAATCATTGTAAAAAAAGTACCTAACTCTCATAATCCATAACCATACTAATTTAATATTCTATCTATTTAAATTTCAATCGAACGCGATTGAAAGAAAATAACAAGTTAACTCACCAATTTAGGGCTTCAAGGTTGATGATGATTACACAAACCAAAGGTTGAGGTTCCTCTTTTCTTCTTCTTCTTCTTCTTCTTCTTCCCTCTCTCTCCCTCTCTCTATCTCTCTCTCTCACATACGTATGTTCTCTAGTTTCTTCTCTCCTCTTCCCTTTTTTTTTTTTTTTTTTTTTTTTTTTTTTTTTTGTTAAATGGGGGCTAGGGTTTAATATATGTGTATATATATTTCACACACAACACTTATAAATAAAACACACACAAACATGTGAATCCCGTTTTTTATCTAAGGGCCTCACAAAAAGGCTTTATATGGACCCGAAAATGCATTCTAATGTGACAAATGATTAGCCCAATGGGTACCCATGACCCCAGGCACTAAATTTCTATGTTAAGCACACTACTTAACATACTAACTACCCGTACACGCTACTTCAATATTTTTATTAGGTGTCACTAAGATACATACATACAGTTAATGTCTAATACTCGAAAATAATAATATAAAAATTACTAAAAGTACTTAGAAAATTAGGGTTGTTACAGATTGCTTAAAGGACGGTCGATCAATTGAGGAATGAAACTCTCGATTGCTCGATCGATTGAAACTAAAATTATCGGAAAGGTAAGGACAATCATACTGAATCTTATTTATATAAATGGGGTATAAAAGTGATGATGCCAAAATTTGGTTAAAGTAAATTAAAGCAATTTAAGGGGAGAGAGAATGAGAGACTGGTTTTTTGTATGTGGTTCGGCCCTGTTAATGAAGGAACCTACATCCACAGGTGTGTCTAAGCACGTTCACTATACTGTAAAAGAGTCGGGGGCCTGTGGTGTACCAACAAGTCTGGAGCTACCGTAGGCCGGCCAAGCATGTTGATGAATGCTATAGAGGTGCTGTGTAGACTGAAAAGTCGACCCCTTCAATGGGGGGTGAGAGGTCTCTTTTATAGATGCTAAAGACCTACTCGTACAAGGAAAAGGAAATATAATCCAATTGATATAGATTGGCATTAATTATAGGGGTTTCCTAATTAGATTAGGAAATAGTTTGCACTTTCCATTAGTCTGCTAGCTTGAGTAGGAAACTGCCCGGAATGCTCGGGATCATGCTTGTGGGCCCGAATGAGCTGTTCTCGCGGTGGGATGTGCCTGTGCAGTCTTCCCGACCTGTTGGTCGGGTCATGGATGAACCACTCGGGAGGCATCAAGTGGACCAAACCACTTGGGATGATGCTTGTCAATAGTTGTAGAATAGAACCGCTCAGGCATGGGCTGATTTAGGGTATATCAATTGCCCCCCATTTCCAAGGTTGGCTGGATGCTATATCGGGGCAAGTTTAGAAATCTTCCTAATACCAGTTTGAGTGCTCGGGGAAGCTTCCTCGGGGCTTCTGAGCCTGGTGAGTCCTCAAGAACTGGATAGGAGTTGAGACCCAGCCTAGCTCGGAGTCTTTAAGTGCTCGGGAATTGGCCGAAAGTTGAGACTCGACCGAATTCAGAGTCTTTTGCTTGAGTTAGCTCCCAAGATGGTTATCTTCTACCTGTAAACCTTCGTCAAGGTTGTGGGCAAAAGAGTTTGACCATGTTGAAAAAGCCAACCTAAAGCGTATTACTTTAGGGTCCTTTTGTGTTAACTCCCCAGGATGGTTATCTTCCGCCCAGCTAGCCTTCGTCAAGACCATTGGGAAAAGAGTTTCACCATGTTGGTGGAGCCGACCTAAATCACATTGCTTTAGGGTCTTTTTGCTCCTCTATAATCGGCCAACCTAAGAGATTTTAGTCACCTCTATTATCGGTTTGGACCTAAGTAGAGTTATTGCCTCTGAGTACTGTAGGTGCCCGGGTTGTCTAAGAGTTGGATTTAGTTACTACAAAGCCTGTAAGCACCCGGTGTGATTGCCTGTTTAGTCCATTATGCCTTTTTGCCCCCCAAGCTTTGGCTAAGACGAGGGTCTTGTGGAAGCTAGGACTATAGGTAACTGACCTGGAACATGGTGGTTGCAGGGTCTTTTAAAACTTGCCATCATTAGCCACCTAGGGGGATTTGCCCCCATCGTAGGTTGGACCTAAGCAAAGCGTGTGCCTGGGGGTTAGGCCCGAGGTCTTTAGATGCCTCAGGGTTAGGCCCGAGGTCTTTGTAAGAGCTCTCTAACAATCGATGGAGCCTTAAGTGGTGATCAGGCAAGTAACACTGTAGTCAGGCTCATCTAGAATGATGGAGATATGGGGTCGGATTAGGATCGTCAGGCCCGAGGTCTTTGTAAGAGCTCTCTAACAATTGGTGGAGCCTCATGTGGTGATCAGGCAAGTACCACTGTAGTTGGACTCATCTAGAATGATGGAGACAGGGGGTCGGATCAGGATCGTCGGGCCCTTGATTTTTCTATGCTAGAGGCAAAGTCAGAATTGCTTGATCCGAACTGATGTGAACTGGAGATTGGGTCTGGACTGCCAAACCTTGCCTGCTGTGAGCTAGAGGTCCGGTCGGGGCTGCCTAGCCTGGACTGCCGTGAACTAGAGTTTGGGTCGGGGCTGTCTGACTCGGACCATTATAAATTGAGAGAATGGCCAGAGCTGTCGAGCTTCTTTGCGTTGCTCTTCCCGGGCTGTTCTCGCTTTCTCTTACTACTGGAAGGCTCGTCGTCCATTTGCCCGGAGTCTTTGGTCTTTAGAAATTCTTTAGTGTCGATTTATCTTCCAACCCTCTCAGAGAGCTCAACCAAAGTTTCTAGTCAGTTTCTATGGAACGACGCGGCGCACTTGGTGTGTTGAACTCCCGAGCAGAAGGCTATAATGGCGATTATCTCGTTCAGATTACAGATTTGAAGCTTCTGTTGGTTAAACCGGTCGGTGAACTCCTTGAGGGACTCGTTATTCTGTTGTCTGACTGTCAGTAGTTGCATGTCAGGCTTTGGCCATTCATGCATACCGACGAACTGGTTGATGAACTACTTGCTGAGTTGCCTGAAACTACGTACCGATCGGGGCTCCAAGGAGCAGAACCATTGCACGGTTGGGCTTTTGAAAGTGTTGGGGAGGCCAGGCAATGTAGTTCATTGGAGTTGGTGGCTAGGGCCAACTGAGCCTTGTAGGTCCGAACGTGGTTGATCGGGCTTCCTGAGCCGTTATAGGGATCTAGACAAGGCTGCTTAAATTTGCGCGGGATGGAGAATCTCGTGATCTGGCTGGAGAACGGTGACTCTATCTCGGTGTTGGCTTAATTCTGAGTAGGGTTCTGGCCTAACCTTTTGGCCACTCCATTAATCTATTTCTGCAAGTCCTTGATTCAGGCTTCCACTCCTTCCTGACCAGTATCCGAGAGGTTAGTCGGGTCGGTGGAAGAGGCTTCTTCTTCATGGCGGCGTGGTGTCCTCTAGGATCGGGCTCGGCTATGACTCCGGGTAATCATTAGCCTATGGACAACTCGGCTCTTAACTGAGTAACCCTAGACTGATTCCCGAGCCATATGCTTCTGCCTTTCCTCTTGGGCAATACGCCTACTGTTGATGTCTCTGGCATCCTCAACGCGGGACGGGTTGGCTCGGGTCGTGGATGAACCGCTCGGGAGGCATTAGGTGGACCAAACCGCTCGGGATGATGCTTGTCAGTAGTTGCAGAATAGAACCGCTCGAGCATGGGCTGATTTTGGGTGTATCATAAAAGTATAATGGAAATACAGGGTATTATATATCATGGCCATGTTCTTGGTGGAAAGCACAGTATTTGGTAGGGTCATACCTTAGTGGGAAAGGATCCGGGGTCAGTCTTGGGTTTAAGGGCTTGAGGTGGCCTTTTTGGATGAGGAGAGTCAACATGGATGATAATGGTAGGCTAAGGATTATGAATTTTCTTAGTTCGAAGAGGTTATTTCTTAGGTAGCATGGGCCAGTATTTTGGTTATCACTCAGGACATTAACATCGGGTGCAGTGTGGTTGTTTGAGTAGTTTCCTCCCATGGTTCTCCTCTTTGGGTTTTTTCCTCCCTCTTGATCTTTCCATCCCTTAAGGCGTCCTCTATTTTGGTTCCTACATCCAATAGTTGTTCAAATGTAGTGATTGGCATGAAGCATATGCGCTCATTGTAGGTCGGTTGCAAATTTTTAATGATCATATGAACCTGTTCCTTCTCGGTTATCCTATTTACCATCTTAGCAGCCTTCTTCCTCCAATGGGTCAAAAATATGGCAAACGACTCCCGCTTATCTTGCCTAGTAGTCTCAAGGTCCCTTATAGTAACATCGTGCTCGGTGTTGTAGGCATATTACTTCACAAATTCGGTCACAATATCCTCCCATAGATAGGTCTTGATGGATTCAAGGGCTAGAAACCATTGTAGGGCTCCCCCGGACCCAGACAAGTAACATGAAAATAATTAGGTTCTCTCATTTGAGTTCTCTCAATGCTATGCATGCTCGTGCAGAGGGAAATAGACTGTATTCAATCCTAGTCGCACCATTGAGTATTCCTTTTTATTCCATGGCCACCATAATCATTGTCACATTAGTCATTCCATGCTTGGAACTTCTTAAATGACAAGGTTAATGGTAGTGTAGGTCTAATCAGGACAAGCTCTAGCGAATAAGACACAAACAAGGTTATCATTCGTTGATGATGCCAAATTTTGGTTAAAGTAAATTAAAGCAATTTTAGGGGAGAGAGAGTGAGAGACTGGTTTTTTGTATATGGTTCGGCCCTGTAAATGAAGGAACCTACGTACACGGCTGTGTCTAAGCACGTTCACTATACTGTAAAAGAGCCGGATGCCTATGGTGAACCAACAAGTCTGGAGCTACTGTAGGCCAGCCGGGCATGTTGATGAATGCTATAGAGGTGCTAGGTAGACTGAAAAGTTGGCCCCTTCAATGGGGAGTGAGAGGTCTCTTTTATAGATGTAAGAGACCTACTCGTACAAGGAAAAGGAAGCATAATCCAATTGATATAGATTGGCATTAATTTTAGGGGTTTCCTAATTGGATTAGGAAATAGTTTGCACTTTCCATTAGTCTTCTAGCTTGAGTAGAAAACTGCCCGGAATGCTCGAGATCATGCCTGTGGGCCCGGATGAGCTGTTCCCGCAGTGGGATGTGCCTGTGCGGTCTTTCCGACCTGTTGGCCGGGTCGTGGATGAACTGCTCGGGAGGCATCAGGTGGACCAAACCGCTTGAGATGATAATTGTCAGTAGTTGCAGAATAGAACCGCTCGAGCATGGGCTGATTTTGGGTGTATCAGTTGCCCCCTATTTCCAACGTTGACTGGATGCTATATCGGGGCAAGTTTGGAAATCTGCCTGATACCAGTCTGAGTGCTCGGGGAAGCTGCCTCGGGGCTTCTGAGCCTGGTGAGTCCTCAAGAACTAGCTAAGAGTTGAGACCCAGCCTAGCTCGGAACCTTTAAGTGCTCAGGAACTGACCGGGAGTTGAGACCCAGCCTAATTCGAAGTCTTTTTGCTTGAGTTAGCTTCTAGGATGGTTCTCTTCTGCCCGTGAACCTTCGTCAAGGTTGTGGGTAGAAGAATTTTACCATGTTGGAAAAGCTGACCTAAAGCATATTGCTTTAGGGTCCTTTTATTTTAACTCCCCAGGATGGTTGTCTTCCGCCCAGCAGCCTTCGTCAAGACTATTGGGAGAAGAGCTTGACCATGTTGGTGGAGCTGACCTAGAGCGTGTCGCTGTAGGTTCCTTTTTACTCCTCTGTCATGGGCCAACCTAAGAGATTTTAGTCACCTATATCGTTGGTTTGGACCTAAGTGGAGCTACTGCCTCTGAGTACTATAGGTGCTCGAATTATCCAAGATTTTGACTTGGTTATCCGCGAGGTCTGTAAATACCCGATATGATTGCCTATTTAGTTCATTGCGCCGTCTTGCCCCCCAAGCTTTCGCTAAGATGAGGGTCTTACAGAGGCTATGACTGTAGGTAACCGACCTGGAACATGGTGGTTGCAGGGTCTTTTGAAGCTTGCCATCATCGGCCACCTAGGAGGATTTGCCCCCATCATAGGTTAGACCTAAGCGAAGCCGATGCCTCAGGCGAGACCCCGAGGTCTTTTGCCTCGGGTGTGATCCCGAGGTCTTTAGTGCCTGGGTTCGGAGCCCGAGGTCTTTTTAGTGCCTGGGTTCGGAGCCCAAGGTCTTTTTAATGCCTGGGTTCAGAGCCCGAGGTCTTTTTATGTGCCTCGGGTATGGCCCGAGGTCTTTTTAAGAGCTCTTTGACAGTCTACGGAGCCTTTTATGTGCCTCGGGTGTGGCCCGAGGTCTTTTTAAGAGCTCTTTGACAGTCTGCGGAGCCTCATGCGATGATCGGGCAAGTACCACTGTAGTTGGATTGGTTGAGACTGTTAAAGACGGGAGGTTGGGTCGAGATCACCGGGCTCCCGATTACTCTGAGCTGGATTCAAGGTCGGGATCACTGGATCCTAACTGCTGCGAACTAGTAGCGGGTCAGGGCTACCGGACTCAGACCGCTGTGAACTGGAGGTCGGGTCGGGACTGCCGGACCCTGCCTGTTGTGAATTAGAGGTCGGGTCGGGGCTGTCGGATCCAGACCGCTGTGAACTGGAGGTTGGGTCGGGACTGCCGGACCCTACCTGCTGTGAACTAGAGGTCGGGTCGGGGCTGTCGGACTCAGACCATTATGAATAGAGAGAATGGCCAGAGCTATCGAGCTCCTTTGCGTTGCTCTTCCCAGGCTGTTCTCACTTCCTCTTACTACTGGAAGGCTCGTCATCTATTTGCCCGGGGTCTTTGGTCTTTAGAAATTCTTCAGTGTCGATGTATCTTCCAACCCTCTCAGAGAGCTCAACCAAAGTTTTTGGTCGGTTTCTGTGGAACGACGCGACGCACTTGGTGTGTTAAACACCCGAGCAGAAGGCTATAATGGTGATTGTCTCATTCAGATTGCGGACTAGAAGCTTCTATTGGTTGAACTGGTCAGTGAACTCCTTGAGGGACTCATTATTCCGTTGTCTGACAGTCAGTAGCCGCATGTCAGGCTTTGGCCATTCATGCATACTGGCTTTTCCAAACATACCTTAACGACGTTCAGTGAGTTCCAAACTCACTCGATAGCGTTTGTGTAATGTGTTACAAGTTTTTGTCGTAAATAATGGATCCAAACACGCCCTAACCATTCTGAATGTTCACTGTCTAGTCTGATGAAAAAGATAACTTTCAATCGAGTCATACTATTCGTGGTGTATCAGGTTGTTGGCAGATTCTTTTCAAATATGGTAGAGGGAACCAATATTTTCAACTTGAATCCATAGTAATTTTTTGCCCAAACGAAATTATTTATATTATGTGATTCTCAGGCTTTTAAATGGGTTCTTTCAATCCACTCGCTGTTATACTTAAAGAAAACAAACTTACTGGACCAAACTATATAGACTGGAAAAGGAATTTGGATATTATGTTAACTGCTGAAGAGTATAAGTTTGTGCATACTCAAGAATGTCATGAGCAACCTGGTGAGGGGGCAACTGCTGAGGAAACCCAGGCTCACAAGAAATGGGTCAAGGCTAATGAGATGGCGCGGTGTTACATTTTGGCATCCATGTCAAATGTTCTACAACATCAGCATCAGTCAATGGCCAATGCCTATGACATGATGGAAAGCCTCCGAGAGATGCTCGGGGATCAAAGTCGTGCTGCTAGGTAGGTTGAAATGAAAGACTTGATGAACACAACTATGGATGAGGGGACGCCTGTAAGGGATCATGTTCTGAAGATGATATCTCTTCTTAATGAACTAGAGATCCTTGGAGCTTAAATCGAAGGGGAAACCCAGGTCGATATTGTACTCCAGTCACTGCCAGAGTCTTTTAAGCAATTCCGCCTCAATTACAACATGAATAAATTTAAATATACCTTGGCAGAGCTGCTTAAAGAACTCCAGGCAACTGAGGGTCTCAACAGAAAGTTAGGGAGTGCTCTTGTGTTTGAGAAAGGTTCTGCTTCAAAGCCGAAAGGCAAGAAGAAAATGAAAAAAGGCTCAAAAGAAGGTCGCGGGTCCTCTGCTAATCCAAAGGCCAAGAGGACAACTGGGAAAGCCTAAAGGCAAATGTTTTGTTTGTAAGCATCCAGGACACTGGAAGAAGCGATGTCCAGTTTATCTCGCCAGACAGAACAATCAAGGTAAATCTCATTTACTAGTTGTTGAATCGTATTTAGCGGTCCGATCTACCGGTACCTGGTGTGTAGATACGGGAGCCACTGATCATGTATGAAATTCTTTGCAGGGGTTCCAGTGAACCAGTCAGCTCAGTGATAGAGAGATTTATCTATATATAGAAAATGCTACGAGAGTAGCAATAGTTGCAGTAGGAGATCTACATCTTAGTTTTGGTAGAGATAGGATTTTAATATTATGAAATTGCCTTTATGTACCTTCTATTAGAAGGAATTTAGTTTCAGTTTCAGTTTTAGTTTCTAGTTTAGTAAAGAATGGATATTAAGTTCATTTTAATAAAGTAGTAGTTAAAGAAAACAAACGTTTTATTTGTTCTGGTCAATTGGTGGATGATCTTTATATTATAAATCTTGTCTCTCCTATACTGCAACTTAATGAATTGAATAACACAAATAGTTTGTCATTTAAGAGAAAAGAACCTTTGAGGATGAACCAAATGCATCTTTGGCACTTACGCCTTGGTCATATTAATTAGAAAAGGATTCAAAGACTGGTTCAAAATGGGCCATTAAGCTCATTGAAAGTAGAGGCACTTCCAGTCTGTGAATCCTGCTTGGAAGGTAAAATGACCAAGAGGCCATTCTCGGCCAAGGGCTATAGAGCAAAAGAGCCATTGGAACTGGTTCACTCTGATTTGTGTGGTCCTATGACTTTCCAAGCAAGAAGGGGATTTGAGTACTTTGTCACTTTCATCGATGATTACTGAAGTTATGGGTACATTTATTTGATGCGGCGTAAGTCTGAATGTTTTGAGAAATTCAAAGACTTTAAGGCTAAAACAGAGAAGCGTCTAGGTAAATGTATCAAGACACTACGATCTGATCGTGGTAGAGAGTACCTCTTGAGAGAGTTTAGGGAATGCTTATTAGAGCAAGGGATTACATCCCAGTTGTCTGCACCCTGTATGCCTCAGCAGAATGGTGTAGCAGAAAGAAGGAACAGGACTCTCATGGACATGGTAAGATCTATGATGATTTATTCGGATTTACCAATTTCCTTTTGGGGACACGCATTAGAGACAATAGCATACATTCTAAACTTGGTACCATCTAAGTCAGTACCTACTACTCCCACGGAATTATGGAATGGGCGAAAGCCTAGTCTGTGGCATGTTCAGATCTAGGGTAATGCAGTACATGTGCTGAAAGGGAATGAAGAAAAGTTAGAATCAAGAACAGAAGTATGTTTCTTTGTTGGGCATCCAAGAGGAACTAAAGGTGGTCTGTTTTATAGTCCTAAGGATCAAAAGGTTATTGTTAGCACCAATGCCACATTCTTAGAAGAGGACTATGTTATGGACCACAAGCCTAGAAGCCGTATTATTCTAGAGGAAATGAGAGGAGAGATACCAACACATACTTCTTCGATACCATCGGTACGAGAAGAAACATCACAAGACAGAGTTATCGATATTCCATTACCGCGTCGTAGTGGGAGGATTATCGAAACTTGTGTAGATCCTGAACCAACCATTAACACGTAGGTTCCTGAACCAGTACAGCGTGCAGATAATGGTGTATTAGGTTCAGAATCATCACAACAAAATATCAGTGATACACAGACAAAGGTTATGCCTCGTCGGAGTAGGAGGGTTATTATTCAACCTGGCCGGTATATATTCTTGGGAGAGTCTTATGACTGGGTCCCTGATGAACAAAGTACTGATCCCTGTAACTACAATAAAGCACTCCAAGATAAAGATGCAGATCTTTGGCAAAAGGCTATGAAGTCTGAAATGGAGTCCATGTACTCCAATCAAGTCTAGGATCTTGTAGAACCACCCAATGAAATAAAACCCATTGGATGTAAGTGGATCTATAAGAAGAAGAGAGGAGCAGATGGTAAGGTGGAAACCTTTAGAGCAAGTCTTGTTGCAAAAGGGTTCACTCAAAAAGAGGGAATCGATTATGAGGAAACCTTTTCGCCGGTGGCCATGCTAAAGTCTATCCGAATTCTCCTATCCATTGCTGCACATTTCGATTATGAAATTTGGAAAATGGATGTCAAGACAACATTTCTTAATGGGAATCTTGATGAGTGCATCTATATGATGCAATAAGACGGGTTCATTATGAAGGGCCAAGAACACATGTTGTGCAAGCTTATGAAGTCCATTTATGGATTTAAGCAGGCATCTAGGTCTTGGAATTTCCGCTTTGATCAAGCAATCAAGTTGTTTGGTTTTGATCAATATGCGAATGAATCTTGTGTGTACAAGAAACATGATGGAAGCGTGGTTGTGTTCTTAGTACTATATGTGGATGATATCTTGCTAATCGGAAACGATGTGGTATGGTTGTCCAGTCAATTTGATATGAAGGACTTAGGAGAAGCAGGCCACATCCTAGGAATCAAGCTTATGCGAGATCGCAAGAATAGGATGTTGGGCTTGTCACAAGGCACTTATATCAACAATATTCTTGCAAGGTTTAGCATGCAAGATTCCCAGAAGGGATTCTTTCCCTTCAGACATGGAATTACTCTATCTAAGGATCAGTGTCCTAAGACACCTGATGAGATAGAGAAGATGAAGGCAGTTCCTTATTCCTCAGTAGCTGGAAGCCTAATGTATGCTATGCTATGTACTAGACCTGACATCTGCTTTGCTATTGGCATGGTTAGTAGATATCAGTCTAATCTAGGGCAAGAACATTGGACTGCGGTGAAAAATATTCTGAAGTACCTGAAAAGGATTTGAGACTATATGTTAGTTTACCAAGCTGACAGTCTTGTACCCATTGGGTACACAGATTCTGATTTCATGTCAGATAGGGATTCCAGAAAGTCTACCTCAGGATATGTGTTTACCCTAGGAGGTAGAGCCATTAGTCGGAGGAGTATCAACCAGTCATGTATTGTTGATTCCACTATGGAAGCCGAGTATATGGCTGCTTTGGAAGCCTCTAAGGAGGCCGTTTGGCTCAAAAACTTCCTTATGGATCTAAGTGTAGTACCTACGGTACAATTAGCTATTACCCTTTATTGGGATAATAGCGGAGTGGTTGCTAACTCAAAGGAACCTAGGGCACATAAGAAGGGAAAACACATTGAGCGTAAGTATCACCTGATACTAGAGATCGTGCAAAGAGGTGATGTTGAAGTGACCAAGATAGCATCAGCAAATAACCTGACAGATCCTTTCACCAAGAGCTTACCGGCCAAGACTTTTGATATTCATGTAGAAGGGATAGGAGTGAGGTATGTCGCTTTATGGCTTTCAGTCTAAGTGGGAGATTGTTAGGGATATATACTAAAAGCCATGCTTTATGTAGTTGATTTATTATTCATTTAATAAAATCAGTTAATCCATTTTTATAAGAATCTGTGTGGGCAATATTTGTATTACATTGTTTATTTAATATTATGTTTGTGTGTCTTTCATTCTACATAGTAGGTGGTTTGGTATGTAGAGTTCAGCCTACACACGGAAGATCAGACCATCGGATCTTATAGAATGTAAGATTTTGGTTTACAGTCTTAGATGGATTGGACACACCATCGGTAGTACTGCAGCATGGTGTTGTAGTAGGTTTGTCTTGACTGCGGGAAACGGTATAGTTTCAACTCACCATGCTGGTACACTTTGTGTATTAAACGGAACTGACTTGGGGTAATTATCTTTATACTGACTTATCAGATAATTAATACCTCATGACTATTATGAGTGCTTATGCTCTAAATCCTAAGTTAATTTATAGACACGTACATTTGATATTTACACTTTGATCCCTAAAAGGGTGATATCCTTAAATGGGTCAATATCTCATTAGATTGGGTGACAATATTAATTGTGTGGTGGATATTAATTAATGATGGAATCCATGTCTCAATTTTGGGATAGATGATATCCCCATGAGAAAGCTTATAAATTTTAATTATGTCAAACCCTGTAGGTGGATTTTGTATCCAACATATCAGATAAGTTAAGTAGAGGATCTCAAGGAATTTTAAGAGATTAATTAAATATGATTGTCAGTAATTATATTTAATTAATGGATATCTGTAATCTTAACATGGGGAGATAATAAGCATTTAATAACATGGAGCTCGAAATATATTTTTGAGATAAGGGTAGGAGTGCAATCATAATTCTTTAATGGTATGAATTATTATTTATGGAAATAGGAATCTAATTTAGTTTGAATTAGGGTTTCCTAATTCCATAAGGAAGCATATTCCTTATTGACTTCTTATGGTCCCTATCGTAGCGTATACATATGCTGCTTTGGCTCTCTCCTCAGTTTGCATTTTTCCATCAAGAGTATTATAACTTGGAATTGAAAAGAGAGCGTAAAAAGAGAGAGCAGAAACATAAAGGATTTTGAAGGAGCCCACACTCAGTTCGATATTCTGGCAGCAAAGGAATACAGTAGAAGATCGTGAGGTATTATCCAGCCCGTGTTCTCGATTTGTCTACTACAGCAATCCGTTTTAGCAGTTTAATGTAACCCTAGTTCCGTCCTTGTAGGGTTATTGTAGTTTTCACGTAATTTTTTTTGTGCTTACTCAAGAATGTCCTGAGCAACCTGGTGAGGGGGCAACCGCTGAGGAAACCCAAGCTCACAAGAAATGGGTCAAGGCTGATAAGACGGCATAGTGTTACATTTTGGCATCCATGTCGAATGTTCTACAACATCAGCATCAGTCAATGGCCAGTGCCTATGACATGATGGAGAGCCTCCGAGAAATGTTCGGGAATCAAAGTCGTGCTGCTAGGCAGGTTGCCATTAAAGACTTGATGAACACAACTATGGCTGAGGGGACGCCTGTAAGGGATCATGTTCTTAAGATGATATCTCTTCTTAATGAATTAGAGATCCTTGGAGCTAAAATCGATGGGGAAACCCAGGTCAATATTGTACCCCAGTCACTGCCAGAGTCTTTTAAGCAATTCCGCCTCAATTAAAACATGAATAAATTTAAATATACCTTGGCGGAGCTGCTTAAAGAACTCCAGGCAGCTGAGGGTCTCAACAGAAAGTCAGGGAGTGCTCTTGTGTTTGAGAAAGGTTCTGCTTCAAAGCCAAAAGGCAAGAAGAAAATGAAAAAGGCTCAAAAGAAGGTTGTGGGTCCTCCGCCAATCCAAAGGCCAAGAGGACAACCGGGAAAGCCTAAAGGCAAATGTTTTGTTTATAAGCAGCCTGGACACTAGAAGAAGCAATGTTCGATTTATCTCGCCAGTCAGAACAATCAAGGTAAATTTCATTTACTAGTTGTTGAATCGTGTGTAGCAGTCCGATCTACCGGTACCTGGTGTGTAGATATGGGAGCCACTAATCATGTATGCAATTCTTTGCAGGGGTTCAGGGAACCAGGTAGCTCAGTGATGGAGAGATTTATCTATATATGGGAAATGCTACGAGAGTAGCAGTAGTTGCAGTAGAAGATCTACATCTTAGTTTTGGTAGAGATAGGATTTTAATATTAAGAAATTGCCTTTATGTACCTTCTATTAGAAGGAATTTAGTTTCAGTTTCAGTTTCAGTTTCTAGTTTAGTAAAGAATGGATATTCAGTTCATTTTAATAAAGTAGTAGTTATTAAAGAAACTAAACGTTTTATTTGTTCTAGTCAATTGGTGGATGATCTTTATATTATAAATCTTGTCTCTCCTATACTACAACTTAATGAATTGAATAACACAAATAGTTTGCCATTTAAGAGAAAAGAACCTTTGAGGATGAACCAAACGCATCTTTAGCACTTACGCCTTGGTCATATTAATTTGAAAAGGATTCAAAGACTGGTTCAAAATGGGCCATTAAGCTCATTGGAAGTAGAGGCACTTCCAGTCTGTGAACCCTGCTTGGAAGGTAAAATGACCAAGAGGCTGTTCTCGGCCAAGGGCTATAGACCAAAAGAGCCGTTGGAACTAGTTCACTCTGATTTGTGTAGTCCTATAACTGTCCAAGCAAGAAGGGGATTTGAGTACTTTGTCACTTTCATCGATGATTACTCAAGGTATGGGTACATTTATTTGATGCGGCATAAGTCTGAATGCTTTGAGAAATTCAAAGACTTCAAGGCTGAAATGGATAAGCATCTAGGTAAATGAATCAAGACACTACGATCTGATCGTAGTGGAGAGTAAGTACCTCTTGGGAGAGTTTAGGGAATACTTATTGGAGCAAGGGATAACATCCCAGTTGTCTGCACCTTGTATGCCTCAGCAGAACGGTGTAGCAGAAAGAAGGAATAGGACTCTCATGGACATGGTAAGATCTATGATGAGTTATTTGGATATACCAATTTCCTTTTGGGGACACATATTAGAGACAGCTACATACATTTTAAACTTGGTACCATCTATGTCAGTACCTACTACTCCCACGGAATTGTGGACTGGGCGAAAGCTTAGTCTGCGGCATGTTCGGATCTGGGGTAATCCAGTACATGTGCTGAAAGGGAACGCAGAAAAGTTGGAATCAAGAACAGAAGTATGTTTCTTTGTTGGGTATCTAATGCCACATTCTTAGAAGAGGACCATGTTATGGACCAGTGGACACGCGGCCTCCACCTCTCATTTGTTTGAAATTATTTTTGAAATTGGTACGAGAGATGAAGGAGCCTTTGTCACGACTAAAACACCCTCAACTCGCCCCGTCTTTCGACGGACCTCAATTAGCATCCAAATAATCATATTTTACTATGTTTGGTTCGACAATTAATATTTATGATAAGTATATTACATTGCATAAGAATCTTGAAATTGGAAGATCAAAAGATAAGATATCATTCATAAGATCTAAGCCAAATATCACACAATGCAAATTGAAAGATCACACAAAACAAATCTAGGAAAAATCATCTAATCACATATCAAGTAATATAGTTTTCCTAGACTAAAGGGGGACATGAATTGTTCTTGAAACAAATAAACAAGGAAATCAAAATATGCTTAGCATACTAGTACAATGCATGTTATTCTTTGAGAAAAGAAGATCTCTCAATCCTTAGGACGGATGAGAAAGGAGGATTAGATCGAGGGGAAGCATGTACGTGTGATCATGATCATTCCTTATAATCTTCTTAGATTAGGAGTCACAAAAGCCCCAAATCTAATCATGGATGCAATGTATGTATCTAGAATGTGCTAAGGTTGTAGTGTGCCTTGTGTTCATGGATTCCTAGAATGACTTAGAAGTCTAGAATGTGTATGAATAAATGAATGAAATCAATGTGGGATATGTGCAAATGTACTATGAACTACTTCCTAAGATATGAACTAATTTGGAATGCATATAAGCATCAAATCAAAGAATGAAAGTTAAAATGTGCTTGCTGTGAATAGTGGACAGAACAGTAACTAGATATTTTGAAACTTGAAAAGAAGGGTTAGGAATGTTTTCAATGCATGATTTTT
Source organism: Hydrangea macrophylla (assembly GCA_033977485.1). Taxonomy (NCBI): domain Eukaryota; kingdom Viridiplantae; phylum Streptophyta; class Magnoliopsida; order Cornales; family Hydrangeaceae; genus Hydrangea; species Hydrangea macrophylla. The sequence goes on from CM066992.1 coordinate 3,218,715, forward strand.
TTATGGAGATATTCCTTATTGTGTCTAGAACACAACCCAAAAATCCAATCTTTAATAACTATCACAGATTGAGAGAAATCATATAGACAATGAAGGTCACTCAGAAACAGAGTTCGTACTGTCGACTGAAATTTTGAAAATTCTTAGAAAATGATAACAAATGATATGGAGACCCATTTTATACGGAAAGTTCCCTAGGACATTGACGTTTAGGGGAAAAATAAGTTAGGACCACACCTTTTGGAAAAGTTTTCTGTAAAACAAGTTGAAAATAGACCAAGCTGCTGTGACAGCACAAACAGAATATCTGGAGAGAATGTTTGGATCCAAATGGACCATTTTCAAGTATTTCCAAGTCAAACCAAAAATCATGGGTGTACTCTAATGAGTTAGGAAGACTTTCCAAGTAATCTTACATTCATACATTGAGTATTGTACTCAAAATAATTCCTTGAAGTTAAATGACTCACTGTTTTGAGGGTTTTGAGAAAAACAAGGTTTATTTCTTGAAATCAAAATGAGAGGTTTAAGAGGGGGTTTTGAAATGGGGATTTTGAAAGTATACTTCCAGAACTTCGATGAATATTCTAACCACTTGGAATATCAATTCCTAACTCATTTCAAGAACTTCCCAAGTATTTGCAAAATATGGTTTTATTTGGAAACCAAACTCAAGAATCTATGGGAGTATGATACATGAGAGGATAGATGATACATGATATGATATAGCATGATAAAAGTGGTAAAGAACATGTTCATGGGATAAGGGTTCATCTAGATACAAGAGAGTGTTGCATCAAAGTGTGAAAGTCAAAAAATGACATGCTGTGAATAGTTGACAGACTGTATGCATTACTTGATAACATCATAATGGGAGGTCAAACATGCCTAGGAAAATGTGATAAAAATCAGAGATCATCCTTATTGTGTCTAGAAAATAACCCAAAAATCCAAACCTCAATAGCTATCACAGATTAAAAGAAATAAATCAGAATGTACACATGACTCAGAAACAAAAGCTGCACTGTTGACTGATTTTGTATGATTTTTCAAAAATCAAAGAAAGGGTTTATGATGACCCATTATATACCAAAGGTTTCCTAAGACACCCAAGTTTCATAAAAAAAACTAGAAAGGATATATGTACAGTGACGAAAACATCCAGAATAAGTGCAAGAAGTTGGGTGAACATTCTGTGAGAATAGAGGCAGATTATGAATATGAACTTCTCACACCCAAAAATAATACTTTCACATCTTTATAATTGATGGACAAAATTGGAGACAAACTATGATGTCTTAGGAAGATTTTCCAAGTGGTTTCATCATCATAACTCAAGTATTTAATTCAAAACAAATCTTTGAAACTGAACATCTCACTATTTTGGATCATTCTTGAAGAAAATGGATTTGGGTTTTGAAATAGAGTTTGAGTTCTTGATTGGGGGTTTTGAAATAGATGTTCAAAGCATGAACTTAAACTCTTGAGATGACCATGTGACCACTTAGAACCTCATCCAACCTTGAATCATCAAAGAACTCCCAATATTACTTGCACAAACATAGTTTTGTTTGAGAATATGACTTCAAGAATACATATGAATGTATTGAAGGTAGAATCATCATCCATCAAACATGTCTTTAAGGTCAAGAGCTACTATCCATAAGGATTCACTCTCCTCAAACAACATGTCATCTAGATGATGATGAACAACTAAATAATCAAATAAAAGTCAAAAAGAAATGAGGTTAAGAGAGAGATGAACATCAAAGTAAACAAGCATTCAAATAGCAATCAATAGTTGATATTCATTGAGATATTGGACTTGTAGCTTGGTGTTTCACTCATATGTGGTGACATTTGGACATGGAAGTAGCTTCTTATCTCATAGATACACAAGAATGGTGGTTGGAGATGATGTGAATGTGGAGTATATGAGAGGTAATGGAAGAAAATAAGATTAAAACTCACTTTGATTGGAAAAAAATGGAAGAAGAAGACTACTTCTTCTCTTTCTCTCTCTATATTTCTCTAGAGTTTCTTCCTAAGCTCTCTCTAAGCTTCCATGTCTCTCCTCTAAATGGAAGTAAATGGCTTATTTTATAGGCAAATGAGGGGTGGTAAATGGGGTTTTAAAAAGTATAAAAAGGTCTCTCATTGGTCCAAAATAAGCTGGGAACCAAAACTACGTCGTTTTAATTTCTAATTAATCAAATTGGACCCCCAATCAAAATTACAAAAATGGACTATTCTGGGGGAGAGTGCCGCGGCGGCACTGGGCTAGTGTCGCGGCGGCACTGCTCCTCCTTCATCCAGATAATGCTGTTCAGGCCCCCAGAGGTTCCGGTATTCGCGAAAAGGCCCTATTTCGTCCGAAATTCACAGAAAATGCATATGAACTCCAAATTGAGGTTGTGATATACCGTTGGAAAGATAATGGAGTCTAATTTACATAAAAAAATAAATTGGGGATAGGTCACTTTGAAAAGTTTTGCGGTATTTACGATAAAATCCGATTTGATCGTCTTTTTCGTCTTCAGAAATTCATAATAAACTCGTTTTAAATCCAAAAATTATGTGCGATATACCGTCGGAAAGCTATTGACCTCTAGTATCCATGAAAAATATTTGAAAATTGTTACGGTGCCCCGGTTTTAAAGTCAAATTCTGGTCAAACCTGGGATTCCCGGGAAGTTCTGAAAATCTCCGGGAGTTCCCAGGAGCTGATGTTTTCGCTATATTTTCTTTTAAAACTCATTTTAATACTTTTCTCATGATCTAGAATGATTCCGGCGAATTCGGACAATTTTGGTCAAACTTGGTCAAACCTTGGTCAAACCTGGTCATACCGGTCAACGGGGATTTTCCGGGAACTTCTGGGACTTCCGGGGGTCTCTGGGAGCTGACGATTTCATCCGATTTTTCTTAAAAACTCATTTATCATTTTTCTTGCGTCGTAGCATGTTTCCAGAACTCTTGGGCCAAATCTCAGAGCTTTCGGGCTTTTAGGGGCATTTTGGTCATTTTGAGCATTCTGAGAGATAGAATTGACTTCCAGGAGTCCTTTTGAGTCTTTTACGATCATTGTGAACCACCAAGCTATGGGTCTCCTAAATCTGATAGCCGACAAAATGGGGTGTCTACACTTATAATCTTCTTGGATTAGGAGTCACAAAAGCCCCAAATCTTTGCATGGATGCAATGTATGTATCTAGAATGTGCCAAGGTTGTAGTGTGTTTTGTATTCATGGATTCCTAGAATGACTTAGAAGTCTAGAATATGTATGAATGAATGAAGGAAATCATCATGGGATATATAAAAATGTAGTATGAACTACTTCCTAAGACATTAGCTAATTTGGAGTGCATGTAAGCATCAAAACAAATGATGGACGTAAAAGTATGCTTGCTGTGAATAGTGGACAAAACAGTAACATGATATTTTGGAAATTGAAAAGAGGGGTTATGAATGTTTCCAATGCATGATTTTTTAAAGAGATCTTCCTTATTGTGTCTAGAACACAACACAAAAAGCCAATCTTTAATAACTATTATAGATTCAGAGAAATCATATGAACAATAGAGGTTACTCAGAAACAGAGTTCGTACTGTCGACGGAAATGTCAAAATCTCTTAGAAAATGAAATAAAATGATCTAGGAGCCCATTTTATACAGAAAGTTCCTTAAGACACTGACGTTTAAGGAAAAAAATATTTTGGGACCACTCCTTTTGGAAAAGTTTTCTGTAAAACAAGTTGAAAGTCGACCAAGCTGCTGTGACAGTAAAAGCAGAATATCTGGAGAGAATGTTTGGACCAAAATGGAATCCTTCCAAGTATTTTCAAGTCAAACCAAAAATCATGGGTGTTCTCTAATGAGTTAGGAAGACTTTCCAAGTGGTCTTGTATCCATACATTGAGTATTATGTTCTAGAGAAATCTTTGAGCTTAGATCATTCACTATTTTAAAGATTTTGGGAAAAACTTGAGTTTTCTTTCTTAAGATCAAAATGAGAGGGTTTGAGAGGAGTTTTGAAATAGAGATTTTAGAAGCATATTTTCAACATCAAATAGAGATTATGACCTCTTGAAATATCAACATCAAACTCATCATCAAGAACCCCCAATATTATTGGAGAGCTTCATTTTTATTTTGAATATAACTTCAAAAATACCTTGGAGGTATTGAAGTTATAATCATCATCTATTAAACATATTTATGAGGTCAAGAGCTATTATCCATAAGGATTCACTCACCTCAAACTTCATGTCATCATTTAGATGATGAAAAACAAGCAAGTAAATAAAGAAAAAATAAAAAGAAATGAGGCAAGAAGAGATGAACATATATATAAACAAGCAAATAAATAGCAATCAATAGATGATAATCAATGTGATATTGGACTTGTAGCTTGGTGCTTCACTCATAGATATTAACATTTGGACATGGAAGTAGCTTCCTAACTCAAGAATGGTCAAGAATGGTGATTGGGGGTATTTGTAATGTGAAGTATAAGAGAGGTAATTGAAGAAAACAAGATTAAAACTCACTTTCTTATAGAAAATCAATGGGAGAAGCTCCATTTCCTTCTTCTAAACCTATCTCTATCTCTCTTTCTCTCTACAACTTCTATGGACTTTGCACTTGGCCCCCCTAAAACGAAAAGCAATGGAGGGTTTATATAGGCCAATTTGGGGAGGTTTTGGGATTTAGAAAGTGCTCCCATTGGTCCCAAACATCTGTGAACATAAAACTACATCGTTTTGGTTTTTAATTAATCAAATTGGACCCCCAAATAAATTACAAAAATGGACTCTGCGAGGGTTGAGTGTCGCTGCGGTACTGGTCATATGCCGCCGCGGCAGTGGCCCAGTGCCGCCGCGGCACTGCTCCTCAGATGCCCAAAAAATTATATTTAGGCCCCCAGAGGTTCCGGTATTTGCAAAAAGGCCCTATTTCGTCTGAAATTCACAAAAATGCGTACGAACTCCAAACTAAGCTTGTGATATACCATTGGAAAGGTATCAGAGTCTTCTTTCTACATAAAATATTTCAGAGTCAGGTCACTTTGAAAATTTTTACGGTATTCGCGATAAAAGCCAATTTGCTCGCCTTTTTCACCTTCGAAAATTCATAATAAATCCGTTTTAAATCCAAAAATTATGTGCGATATACCGTTGGAAAGCTATTGACCTCTAGTATCCATAAAAATGTTTGAAAATTGTTACGGTGCTCCAGTTTCGAAGTCAACTTTTAGGTCAAATCGATCAAACCTAGGATCTTCAGAAAGTTCTGGGACCTCTGGGAGCTCCTAGGAGCTAACGTTTTCATCTGATTTTCTTTTAAAACTTATTTTAGTACTTTTCACATGATCCATAATGATCTTGGAATTTTTTGGCGAATTCGGATGATTTCGGTCAAACCCTGGTCAAACCGATCAAACCTAGGTCAAATCGGTCAACGGAGACTTTCCTGGAACTTTCGGGACTTCCGAGGGTCTCTGGGAGCTGACGATTTCATCTAATTGTACTTAAAAACTCATTTTCTTACTTTTTCTTTTGACATAGCATGTTTCCAAAACTTTTGGTCCAAATCTGGGATATTTCGGGCTTTCAGGGGCATTTTGGTCATTCTGAGCATTTTGAGAAATAGAACTAACTTCCAGGAGTCCTTTTGAGTCTTTTTTTATCATTGTGAACCACCAAACTATGAGTCTCCTAAATCTGATAGCCGACAAAATGGGATGTCTACAGTTTACCCCTCTTTGGCATGAACTTGCGAGGCAACGCATATCATAAGCGAGTGCAAAAGCTTTGAAGAGACTGGTCTTTTAGAGGCTATAGATTTAGGATAAAAAGTGTTGCAAAAGATGCAATGATGCTAAAGCTAGTGCTGGTCGCGCTCTGCATGAGCTACCTACGTATCCCAAGAGAAATCAGACCAGGACGTAGTTCGGGGCATAAAGGAACATACAACAATCAGGCGGATGCTATGCTATAAGAATGATATGTAATGCATGGATGTGATATGAATTACGTCCTAAGTCCTATCATGTTTAGTGTTCTGATCTTAGTATGTGCTGGTGTCGTGGGACGTGTGCCACTCCAAGCGGACTTATGATGTGCTAGTGTTGAATCTAATGCAGTAGTTGATCCTTATAAGAATACCAAGGTGTTGAAGACTCTGGGTCTCGGGCAAACTTCTTAAATTAGAGGAAGTGTGCTTCGCAAACAAATGTAATCAAAAGTGGGTTCCCAGAGGACGTTAATCAGAGATGAAGCTTGACAAATAACCGACGGACTTGGAAGCCCTGGAAATTAGGAGACGGACACAGAAGCCCTAGGACGTTAAGTGATGAAAACCCGTGATGTCAAGCGATGGACACGGAAGCCCCATTAATGGACATGGAAGCCCAAGATTTTGAATGAGAATAATGAACATGACATGCTTCGAATGATGGTAAACTAATGATGATTAATGAATTGACGATGCAAGAATCGAGATGACTAGTAGACAGTGAACTACTGTGACTGTCATAGTTTGGACCAACGGTTGGACTAACCGTGATTAGAAGAACTGACGGTGTACTTATTGAGGTGACAAGTCGACAGTGAACTACTGTGACTGCCATGAAATGGAACAGCGGTTTGGACTAACTGTGATCAAAAGAACTGACGATGTATGAATCAAGATGATGAGTCGGCAGTGAACTACTGTGACTATCATGGATTAAATCAATGGTTGGACTAACCTTGATTAGAAGAACTGACGATGTACTAATTGGGATGACAAGTCGACACTGAACTACTATGACTGTCATGGATTGAACTGACGATGTATGAATCGAGATGATGAGTCGACAGTAAACTACTATGACTGTCATGGATTGAACTGATGATGTACGAATCGAGATGACGAGTTAACAGTGAACTACTGTGACTGTCATGGATTAAACTGATGATGTACGAATCGAGATGACGAGTCGACAGTGAACTAATGTGACTGTCATGGATTGGACCAACGGTTGGACTAACTGTGATCAAAAGACCTGACGAATTGATATGCATACTAGGGATTAAATTGAATCTGCTAGGGATGAACAAATCTTTCTTCTGAGGAAAGAAAGTAGTCTTGACTGAGATACACCATTTTTGTTCAGGACACTCTTCTAGAGATGAACTAGCTCTGTTGGGAATGAGAAGATTCGGCTGGGGAAAGAATGGTTGCATTATGAATAGAGTAATTCAACTGGGGATGAAGAACATTCGTGACACAATTTTAGCTTGGTTGCTGAGGAGCTGGTAGAAGATAGCCAGTGTATCTTATGAACTGATTTATGAAGACAAGTGACTGTAATTGGGGGTATTACCAATGCTCGAGGTTCTTGGGACTCATATCATGTTGCAGCCTTAACAAGTGTAATAACGGTGCTCGGAACTTCTGCTTGTATCCACAGGTTTTACAATTGGGGAATCACTTTAAACCCACACATTTGAGACCATTAAGACAAATGGACTTCACAGGAACAATGTTGACGAGGAAAGTTGGATTGGGTTGTATGAACATTGAACTCTGATATAGTTTTGATCAGATTATTACTGACTCAACCAAACAAGGATTGACTTGACAGAAGTAACGACACGAAGTGCCCAAATTAGCATAATTCAATGTGTCTTTGTCATAAGCGATGTACCACTCATTTTTTATGTTCACTCCTCATCTTAATATGATAGCACTTTGCTGATAAATCTGGTTTTTAAAAATTCTTCCCTATTGATCTAATCAATTATCTACTTCTCCCAAGAAGTGCTTGGAATCAGTGCCTTAGCTTTTAGAATAAAAGATACTCTATTTCGAAAATTTTCAAAACAAGTTGGTGACTTGAAAACTTGCCCTTGGTATGAAGGGACCATGTTAGGCAAACAGATTTTGCCCCTAGTTTGAGGTATAGAAAGTGGAATTCATAGGCAAGCGAGGTGGGTGACCGAAGTTTGCCCCTAGTTTGGACAATGGTTTATTGGAGGCTTTGGGAAAACGAGGTAGGTGACTGAAGTTTGCCCCTTGTATGAAGGGTTGATAGTAAAATTTAGGCAAACGAGGCGGGTAGCCGAAGTTTGCCCCTAGTGTGGAAGGTGATTTTTGGCTTGAGGCAAGGATCACGACTTTAATCTCACAGATGCTCATAACTTTTTCCTAGGCACCAGTGAGGTGACCTAGCGAGATCTTTTCTCTCTTTTGTTATTGCTCACTTTGGATTTAGCTCTAACTTTTGCCTAGGCGTCCTTTCGGATTTTCGACCTAGCGAGCCATCCTTCTTTTCTTTTTTAAAGTCCTCCTACGTACCCCCGAGCAGGGATCAAGTCCAACGTATGTGGACACGCGGGATCGCTCATCCACTACTTTGTTTTGAAATTGATTTGAAAAGAGAGAAAATTGGTCTGTTGAAAACAGATACAGAGTCGCCACTTGGTCTTTAAAGAACCAAGAAACCTAATTTTGACTCACCCAAATGGATAAAGGGCACCGACCCTTCATAACCAAAGAACTTGGCTCAGGGTTTTGGTACGAGAGAGGAAGGAGCCTTTGTCACGACTAAAACACCCTCAACTCGCCCCGTCTTTCGACGGGCCTCAATTAGCATCCAAATAATCATCTTATACTATGTATGGTTCGACAATTAATACTATGATAGTATATTACATCACATAAGAAACTTGAAATGGAAGATCTAAAGATAAAATATCATTCATAAGATCTAAGCCAAGTATCACACAATGCAAAGGTGAAAGTTCACACAAACAAACCTAGGAAAAAATCGTCTAATCACATATCAAGTAATCAAGTTTTCCTAATCTAAAAGGTGACATGAATTGTTCTTGAAACAAATAAATCAAAAGGATCAAAGTATGCTTAGCAAGCTAGAATGATGCATGCTAATCTTTGAGAAGAGAAGATCTCTCAATCCCCTGGATGGATGAGAAAGGATGATTAGATCGAGGGGAAGCATGAACGTGTGATCATGATCATTCCTTATAATCTTCTTAGATTAGGAGTTACAAAAACCCCAAATCTTTGCATGGATGCAATGTATGTATCTAGAATGTGTAAAGGTTGTAGTGTGCTTTGTGTTCATAGATTCCTAGAATGACTTAGAAGTCTAAAATAAATGAATGAAATCAATATGGGATATCTACAAATGTAGTATGAACTACTTCCTAAGATATGAACTAATTTGGAATGCATATAAGCATCAAATCAAAGAATGAAAGTTAAAATGTGCTTGTTGTGAATAGTGGACAGAAAAGTAACTAGATCTTTTGAAAATTGAAAAGAGGGGCTAGGAATGTTTTCAATGCATGATATTTTATGGAGATATTCCTTATGGTGTCTAGAACACAACCCAAAAGGCCAATCTTTAATAACTATCACAGATTGAGAGAAATCATATAGACAATGGAGGTCACTCAGAAATAGAGTCTGTACTGTCGACTGAAATGTTGAAAATTCTTAGAAAATGATAACAAATGATATGGAGGCCCATTTTATACAGAGAGTTCCCTAGGACATTGAAGTGTAAGGGAAAAATAAGTTAAGACCACCATTTTTGGAAAAGTTTTCTGAAAAAGAAGCTGGAAGTCAACTAAGCTGCTGTGACAGCAGAGGCAGAATGTCTGGAAGGAATGTTTGGGTCCAAATGGACCGCTTTCAAGTGCTTCCAAGTCAAGCTAAAAATCATGGATGTTCGATAATGAGTTAGAAAGACTTTCCAAGTGGTCTTGCATTCATACTTTGAGTATTGAACTCAAAATAATTCCTTGAAGTTAAATGACTCACTATTTTGAGGGTTTTGAGAAAAACAAGGTTTATTTCTTAAAATCAAAATGAGGGGTTTAAGAGGGGGGTTTTGAAATGGGGGTTTTGAAAGTATACTTCCAGAACTTGGATGAATATTCTAACCACTTGGAATATCAATTCCTAACTCATTTCAAGAACTTTCCAAGTATTTGCAAAACATGGTTTTATTTGGAAACCAAACTCAAGAATCTATGGGAGTATGATACATGATAGGATAGATGAAACATGATATGATGATAAAAGTGGTAAAGAACATGTTCAAGGGATATGGGTTCATCTAGATACAAGAGAGTGTTGCATCAAAGTGTGAAAGTCAAAAAATGACATGCTGTGAATAGTGGACAGACTGTATGCATTACTTTATAACATCATAATGGGAGGTCAAACATGCCTAGAAAAATGTGGGAAAAATCAGAGATCATCTTTATTGTTTCAAGAAAATAACTCAAAAAGCCAAACCTCAATAGCTATCACAGATTAAAAGAAATAAATCAGAATGTACACATGACTCAGAAACAAAAGCTGCACTGTTGACTGATTTTGTATGATTTTTCATAACTCACAGAAAGGGTTTATGATGACCCATTATATACCAAATGTTTCCTAAGACACCCAAGTTTCATAAAAAAAAAAAAATAGAAACGATATATGTACAGTGACGAAAACATCCAGAATAAATGCAAGAAGTCGGGTGAACATTCTGTGAGAACAAAGGCAGATTATGAATATGAACTTCTCACATCCAAAAATAATACTTTCACATCTCTATAATTGATGGACAAAATTGGAGACAAACTATGATGTCTTAGGAAGATTTTCCAAGTGGTTTCATCATCATAACTCAAGTATTTAATTCAAAACAAATCTTTGAATCTGAACAGCTCACTATTTTGGATCATTCTTGAAGAAAATAGATTTGGGTTTTGGAATAGAGTTTGAGTTCTTGATTAAGGGGTTTTGAAATAGATGTTCAAAGCATGAACTTAAACACTTGAGATGACTATGTGACCACTTAGAATCTCATCCAACCTTGAATCATCAAAGAACTCCCAATATTACTTGCACAAACATAGTTTTGTTTGAGAATATGACTTCAAGAATACATATGAATGTATTGAAGGTAGAATCATCATCCATCAAACATGTCTTTAAGGTCAAGAGCTACTATCCATAAGGATTCACTCTCCTCAAACAACATGTCATCTAGATGATGATGAACAACTAAATAATCAAATAAAAGTCAAAAAGAAATGAGGTTAAGAGAGAAATGAACATCAAAGTAAACAAGCATTCAAATAGCAATCAATAGTTGATAATCATTGAGATATTGGACTTGTAGCTTGGTGTTTCACTCATATATGGTGACATTTGGACATGGAAGTAGCTTCCTATCTCATGGATGCTCAAGAATGGTGGTTGAAAGAAATGTTTGGATGATTGAAGTTTTGATAGCAAACTCAAGTAAAAGGAAAACTCACTTTGATGGATGAAAATAGAAGAAGAAGAAGACTACCTATTCTCTTTCTCTCTCTATATTTCTCTAGAATTTCTTCCTAAGCTCTCTCTAAGCTTCCATGTCTCTCCTCTAAATGGAAGTAAATGGCTTCTTTTATAGGCAAATGAGTGGTGGTAAATGGGGTTTTAAAAAGTATAAAAATGTCTCCCATTGGTCCAAAATAAGCTGGGAACCAAAACTACGTCGTTTTGATTTCTAATTAATCAAATTGGACCCCCAATTAAAATTACAAAAATGGACTGTTCTGGGGGAGAGTGCCGCAGCGGCACTGGGTCTGTGCCGCGGCAGAAGTGGGCTAGTGCCGCGGCGGCACTGCTCCTCCTTCGTCCAGATAATGTTGTTCAGGCCCCCAGAGGTTCCGGTATTCGCGAAAAGGCCCTATTTCGTCCGAAATTCACAAAAAATGCATATGAACTCCAAATTGAGGTTGTGATATACAATTGGAAAGGTAATAGAGTCTACTTTACATATAAAAAAATCGGGGATAGGTCACTTTGAAAAGTTTTGCGCTATTTGCGATAAAAGCCGATTTGATCGCCTTTTTCGCCTTCGGAAATTCATAATAAACTCGATTTAAATCCAAAAATTATGTGCGATATACCGTCGGAAAGCTATTGACCTCTAGTATCCATGATAAATATTTGAAAATTGTTACGGTGCCCCAGTTTTAAAGTCAAATTCTGGTCAAACTGGTCAAACTTGGAATTCCCGGGAAGTTCTGGAAATCTCCGGGAGTTCCCAGGAGCTGACGTTTTCGCTCGATTTTCTTTCAAAACTCATTTTAATACTTTTCTAATGATCTAGAATGATTCTGGTGAATTTGGACGATTTTGGTCAAACTTTGTCAAACCTGGTCATACCTTGGTCAAACCGGTCAACGGGGATTTTCTGGGAACTTCCGGGACTTCCAGGATTCTCTGGGAGCTGACGATTTCATCCAATTTTTCTTTAAAACTTATTTTATCATTTTTCTTGCGTCATAGCATATTTCCAGAACTCTCGGGCCAAATCTGGGAGCTTTCGGGCTTTCAGGGGCATTTTGGTCATTTTGAGCATTCTGAGAGATAGAACTGACTTCCAGGAGTCCTTTTGATTCTTTTCCGGTCATTGTGAACCACCAAGCTATGGGTCTCCTAAATCTGATAGCCAACAAAATGGGGTGTCTACAACGTAGTTCGGGTCAGGACCTTGAAAGAAGAGGGGTTAATATTGATGGTGTCGACCGAACCGATGCAGTTGCCTACGTATCCCTGAGTGGGAATCAGGTCAAGCGTAGTTCAAGGCAAGGCTTGAAGAAAGTTGGGTTATTTTTAGGTAGGTGGGATGACCGAACCGATGCGGTTGACTACGTATCCCCGAGCGGGAATCAGGTCGAGCGTAGTTCAAGTCAACGGTTGAAGAAAGTTGGGTTATTTTAAGGTAGGCGGGATGACCGAACCGATGCGGTTGCCTACGTATCCCCGAGCGGAAATCAGGTCGAGCGTAGTTCAAGGCAAGGCTTGAAAAAAGTTGGTTTCATTATGATGGTATTGACCAAACCGATGCGGTTGCCTACGTATCCCTAAGTAGGAATCAGGTCAAGCGTAGTTCAAGGCAAGGTTTTGAAAGAAATTGATTTGAGGGTTTTTTGAACCAATCGTTAAAAAAGTTCAAACTTGGGTCACTTGTGGTAGCCTTGAATAAAAAGGATTTAGTTTCAGTCTCCCTTTTTTTTTCTCTTTATGTTTTTGTTTTGTTTTGAGGATTGATCCTTTTCACTTTCACCTAGCCAGTCAATTTTTTTTCATGTAGTTGATTGGTGCGAGATCTTCTGATCATAATTTCACAACGTGTATGTCAGCTCTCAAAATTTGTTTGTGGCCTTTCTGAGCCTTTCAAAACATGATCTAGATACCTTCTCTTGATGTACCTTGAAGTGTACAAATCTATGTATCACCAAAATTTTCTTTCTTTTATTTTCTCCATCATTTTGACTGGCTAGGGTCAGATTTTGGAAATCAATACATTTTCAGCTCTAACTTTTGCCTAGGTGCCCTTTCGGGTTTTCAACCTAGCGAGCCTTTTTTTTCTCTTTCTTGTTCTTTTCTTCTTCTTTTTTTTTAATTTTTTTTTTGGAAAGTGGAGATGAAACACACTGAAATGTTTGGCTACCGTCAAGGACTAAGTCCGCACAGATTTGCATGGCTATCAATTGGGTTGGGCCCAAGGCTCTGAAATGGTGAAAAAAGGTGTTGGGCAAGTCCCAAGTCAGTTCCCAGTATGTCTTTTCAAGATTAAGGCAAGAGCATCTCTTAAATTCTTTAAGTAAGACTATTCAATTCTCGGCTCTTCTTCAGTGTTAGCGCAAAATCGACTTCGGCCTTTTCAGGATTCTTTTTTTTTTTTGTTTGTTTGATGCAAAAAAAAAATTTAACAGGGTAATATCCATGGTAATTTGAAAAGTGGCACTTCAATTCAATGATTCATGCACTTATGACTATACATATAAGATTAAGCAAAATGAGATTCGCAAGAGAGGGATTACATTTCTTGGTACAGACTCACAACAACTTGATGACAGACAGACTTGACAATAAGACTAAACTTAAAATAGACTCAAAACATAGAACAGACTCGACTAAACTTGACCTAGTCTCAAATGGAATGTCACGATGACTCGTTTATTCTTTTTTTCTTTTTCGAAAGATCATCCTCATTTGCTTTGCCAGCAAAAGTCCCAAACACCACCACTTCACTTGCACGAGTTCAACATTTATGGTCCTCGGCGAAAGGGATCACTTAAACAGATAAGCCAGGAGCTTTACGTTCGACGAAGCTGACGTTTTGGGTAACATGGGATTGGATGGGTGGTGATGCAATGATGTTTCGGTCGATGAGGTCCTGGATATCGTGGCAGAGGCGCATGCAATGGTTGGTGTCGTGGCTTGAGCCTTGGTGGTAGGCACATCGCTTGGACAGGTCACAGTTAGGTGGTGGGGAATCGGTACGAGGCTGAAGAAGTTGGAGGTGCCCCTTTTTGAGCAGGTGCTCCAGGGCTGAGGAGAGCGAGATTTCTAGCTTGGCAAAGGTACGTGGTTGCTTTTTCTGGTAAGGGCGACTAGTGGTTTGGTTGGAGGATTGGTATGGCCGAGGAAGGTATGCCATGGGTTGGCTGCACAGGGTATTGACATCCGGGGAGTTTCAGGAGTATTTAGGCCTCTTGGACTGGTGTTGGGGTTCATCCTTCTTGAACTTTTCTTCTCTGATGGCATCCTCTATTCTGGTTCCTATTTCAGATAGATCTTTACCAATGCTCTGCACCATCTTCTCAAATCGACTCACCCTTAAATTCAGCTGCTCAACAGTGGTTGGTAGCTTGTTCACTTTCTCTTCCAGAGCTTTGTGGGCCATTGGTGGATTGATGATGGTCTAGCCCTCGATTAAGATAATGAAATTTGAGAGGTATAGAAGTGCGCTTACCTAGGGCTACGTTTTTTTTTTTTTTGCAAATAGAAGTAAAAGCTCAAATTAGCAGAGGGGCAAAATACTTCTTATGGACTCCTAGGGGAGAGATGATCAAGATTTTGAAGAATTCATCGATGTGAACGGATGACGGTCACAGTATGTATATGACCTCTATATAATGATTGACACGAGTGAAGATGATGACGTGTATGCATTTGATGTGTAGAGACTAACATATGTGAGACTGACGAGATGTGCGTGCATGTAGACTGACACAAAACGTGTATGCATATGAGACAAGCATGTGGATGCAAGCCCTAATCTATATGACCCCCCCTACTTCTAACATATAGCAGTTAAACAAGTAAGGTCCTAGTCATACAGAGTGTGCTAACCTTTCTTTCTAGTATGATCACCAACAAGAGAGAATTAGAATTTTCTGGAAGAAATATGGAATTTGTGGGATACTCGGGAGATGGGAGAAATAAGGATTTCTGGGAATTTAGAGTTTCTGGAAGAAACAAGTATATCCAGGCGAGTTGGACAGAGTTTTGGGGGAAGACTGGGAAATCAGAGTTTATGGGAGAAGCTTCTAGGAAAAGCATGGATTTCAAGGTTTCTCGAAGAAACGTGGATTTTTGGAAAATCTGGGCTGATTAGACAGAGTTTCTGTGAAAACAGGTATATTTGGGTGAGTTTCTGAGAAATTAGAATTTCTGGGAAGCTTGGGTAGAGGTTCCGGAGAAATATGGATTTTCTGGAATTTTAGGTGAAACAAAGATACCTAGGGAGTTCGAATACGACTTCTGGGAGAAGCGGGAATATCTGGGTGATTCAGACAAGTATTTTCGGCGAAATCTGGGAGATCTTGGTAGGGTTTCTGGGAAAAAGGGATTTCTGGGAAATCTGGTGGATTTTGGCAGAGTTTTCGAGCAGAGATTTCTAGTAAAATTTTTGGGAAACGAGAATTTCTAGGAAGTTTAGATGGATTTTGGTAGAGTTTCTGGGAAATAGGAATATCTGGTTAAATATGGACAGGGTTTCTGGGAGAAACAGGTTATGATGGTGATCATACTGTCTAGCTAGTTTTCATATTCCTATGTCCTAGGACCAACAAATAAGGTTTGCAGTGTATATCTTTGTGAACATGGAGCAGACTTCCTTACCATGGTGCCTAGGCAGTTCACTCAATGTGGTCACATGTAAGTGATTGCCTTAGGAATCATAAGAAAAAGGTTCTTTTCTATGCCACATAAGCATCTACACCGCGCACATAATCTCGTCAGGGCATACAGTAGTTATATCACATTGTCCTATCTGAAAAGATAAATGAACAGTCCTATGAAAGGTTCTATAGGAATCTATATGCAAAGGCTGGGTTTAGTCAAAGAGGGTCCGTTGACGAGAGTTCCAATATACCGTCAGAGAGACAGTACAGAAGTGTTTACTCTTTTTGATATACATTGGAAGGTACAGTATCAACGGTGACTTATGCCCTGGCACAGCAAGACCTGAGCAATGTCAGCGCCGCATTTCAGACACAGTCAGAGGGGGGAAATGCAAGAGTACAATGCGGTGAACCAGACGCAGTAGAAAGATGATTTTAAGGATGCTTCTTATGAGTCAAACCTCTATATTATTTTGTTTTAAAAATAAATATCCCCAGCAGAGTCGCCAGATTGTGGACACGCACCATCTGCCTCTCGTTTGTTTGAAATTGTTTTTGAAAAGGAAAAGAAAAGGTCTGTTTAAAACAGATACAGAGTCGTCACTTGGTCTTTAAGGAACCAAGAAATCTAATTTGACTCACCCAAACGGATAAAGGGCACCGGCCCTTCATAACCAAAGAACTTGGTTCGGGGTTTTGGTACGAGAGAGGAAGGAGCCTTTATCACGACTAAAACACCCTCAACTTGCCCCGTCTCTCGACGGGCCTCAATTAGCATCCAAATAATCATCTTTTACTATGTTTGGTTCGACAATTAATACTATGATAGGTATATTACATCACATAAGAATCTTGAAATAGAAAATCAAAAGATAAGATATCATTCATAAGATCTAGCCAAATATCACATGATGCAAAAGTGAAAGATCACACAAATAAACCTAGGAAAAATCGTCTAATCACATATCAAGTAATTAAATTTCCCTAATCTAAAGGGGACATGAATTGTTCTTGAAACAAATAAATCAAAAAGGATCAAAGTATGCTTAGCAAGAGAATGATGCATGCTAATCTTTGAAAAAAGAAGACCTCTCAATCCCTGGGATAGATGAGAAAGGACAATTAGATTGAGGGGAAACATAAACGTATGATCAAGTTCATTCCTTATAATCTTCTTAGATTAGGAGTCACAAAAGCCCCAAATCTTTGCATGGATGCAATGTATGTGTCTAGAATGTGCCAAGGTTGTAGTGTGTTTTGTGTTCATGGATTCCTAGAATGACTTAGAAGTCTAGAATGTATATGAATAAATGAAGGAAATCATCATGGGATATATACAAATGTAGTATGAACTACTTCCTAAGACATGAGCTAATTTGGAGTGCATGTAAGCATCAAATCAAAGGATGGAAGTAAAAGTATGCTCTTTCTGAATAGTGGACAGAACAGTAACATGATCTTTTGAAAATTGAAAAGAGGGGTTAGGAATGTTTTCAATGCATGATTTTTTTATGGAGATCTTCCTTATTGTGTCTAGAACACAACACAAAAAGCCAATCTTTAGTAACTATTACAGATTCAGAGAAATCATATGAACAATAGAGGTTACTCAAAAACAGAGTTCGTACTGTCGACAGAAATGTCAAAAACTCTTAGAAAATGAAAACAAATGATCTAGGGGCCCATTTTATACAGAACGTTCCATAAGACACTGAAGTTTAAGGGAAAAATATTTTGGGACCACTCCTTTTGGAAAAGTATTCTGTAAAACAAGTTGAAAGTCGACCAAGTTGCTGTGACAGTAAAGGCAGAATATCCGGAGAGAATGTTTGGACCAAAATGGAATCCTTCCAAGTATTTTCAAGTCAAATCAAAAATCATGGGTGTTCTATTATGAGTCAGGAAGACTTTTCATGTGGTCTTGCATCCATACATTGAGTATTGTGTTCTAGAGAAATCTTTGAGCTCAGATCATTCACTGTTTTGACTCACTATTTTAAAGATTTTGGGAAAAACTTGAGTTTTCTTTCTTGAGATCAAAATGAGAGGGTTTGAGAGGGTGTGGATACCGACATTTGGGCCCACTTTTCAAATAATTTTCAAATTCAAAGAGTCGCCACTTAATTTTTTTTTAAAAGGAAAATTAAGAAACCATTTTGAAAGGAAACTGATTTTTTTGCGAAACCAAAGATAATCTGGGTCCGGGAATTATGGAATGAAAGGGGAAGGAGCCCGGCGGACTAAAACACCCCCTTTCATCCTATCTCGTGATAGGCCTCTACTCATCATCCTTTTAATCAAATTAATAATCTAAGTGTGCCCTCAACTAATACATATATATAAATAATACATTATACAAGCATGTTGAAAAGGGTGCAAGATTGCTAACGACAAAATATCATTCACAAGCCACATAGTTAAAATAGCAAGCAAAATGATGTGCAAATATGGAACTAGGAAACTTACCCGGGATCCAGCTGCGAATTTAAACATGCAATGCATATATATATAATAAACCTAAGAAAAGGTCTCTAACGCATATAAACACATAAGGCAAGACCTAGTCTAAGGTATCGCGCATGGAGTCGAAAATCAACAAATCAAATAAACTAGAGAAGAGATGAGAAATTGTACCTCAAATGCGCTACAAAACAAAGAATAGTCCACATGCTTCAAATATGATATCAAAACAATCAATCATGATCCTCTAGCTTAGATCTATTAAGCATGAAATCCAACTTTATTCAATAGCTAGTTCTAATCATAAGCATTAATGTACATGAATGAATGAATGTGAACAAGAATAAAATATGGATTTATTCACTAATTTGGATCACTTAACCTCTGGATTTAAGCTAAATTATCGTTATTCAAAACATGATTTGGGTCCCAAGACATTAGGGAACCATTTGAGTTGAAATAAATAAGATTAGACAAAAACAGTAGCAGTTTTTTATGAATTACAGAGAGCAGGCCATATCTTAAAAAAATAGAAAAACCATACTTCCAACGGTTGGATCTTAATGCGTTTTGGATATGATATGCCTCTGTGAGTCTAGTTTATAACCCAAAAATAAAATCAAGGTTTGAACGGTTAGATCTCTGGGAATATGGAAAAAACTAGACATCACTTAGGAATCTGCAACTCTCTGTCCAGAGATCTTGTACGATTTTCTAAAAATAGTAAAAAGATGAGAAACACTTAGATCTTTTTAGGGTATCTCCCTAACACATTAAGGTACTTAGAAAAAATTATAAGAGACCCGAGAAACACCATTAAAGTTATGATTTATTAATTTCAAAATGGACTTATTGTTATGGAAATTTGGACAGAGAGTTGCATGTTTTGAAATCATAAGACCAAACCATCTTAGGCATGGAATTTCATCAAAACAAAAATCACAGAGGTATTTAAATGGGTTATGAACCTCCTCCAATTGGTCTTATCCTTTTTCAATCAATCATGACTCTATAAAAAATCTTTGATTACGATTGGTTTATGGATTCACTGCACCTTTGTTAAATTGATGTTCATAGTTTAAAACCAACTTGATCCATGATCCTAGGAAGGACTAGAATCAAGTTTGATTATGATTAATGAGATAAATGGTGAAATAGGGAGAAACCCCTAGATTTAACCTTGATGGATTCCTATCATAGATCACATAATTGGAGATCTAGCAAGAGAATCTTAAGGTTCTACTTATTTTAAATGAAAATCTACATCCAATTCTTCTCTCAAATGTATGGTCCTTGAAGAATATAGAGTCATATTACTATTTCTCCTACCAAGTTAATGGTCCTTGGAGACAAAATGATATCCCAACTACATAAACCTCTATGGAATATAGCATGAATTCCATAAGATTTTTAGTGAGGAGATTTCAAACCATGAGTTAAGACTTAATTTCAACAAACTACATGTAGAGATGATCATGATGATCCACTTTAATCCCCATATAAATCATAAGATCATAGGGAATTAGAGGATCAAACTCAAAGAAACCTAATAAGATATTGAAGATCTCATAGATCTCTTGAGAAGAATATAAGTAAAAGAAAGGAAATCAAAGGCTACTTGAAAACTTCAAGTCCAAAAACTCTTTTATATTAAATCCAAAGCTCTCTTTTGGATCCAAATTAATGAAACATTATGAAATTCAATCACAAGTTCTAAGTGGTGTGTGATGAAATGGGGTAGGAAGAGAGGTTTTGAAAATGTGTAAAATTTCCTAGAACTATGAACTTGTGATTGAGTTCTCCTAATTCTACAAAAGATTGAGAGGTTACCTCTATGACCTCAAAGAATTCTTCTGTCTCTTGTGAAGCTCTTCCAACAATCTTCAAATTCTTCTTCAATTCTTCAAATTTCTTCAAGAAACTCTATCTTCTTTCTCTCAATTCTCTCTAATGTATGTGTATAACTCTTGTATTCCTCTCTCTTAATTCAAGTATATCACTAAAATGAAGATGAAAGTTTGTTTATATAGACCACCAATTCAAGGTTAGATGGGTAAATTCGGGTGAAAACCCATGTGCAAAGTTTTCTTCTAGAACATGTGAGAAAAGCAGTCTGTTACAGCTCGCGGCACTCGATGAATTGCCAGCGACACTCGCTGAGTGCCGTCGGCTTCGCCGCGTGCCGCGGCTAACCGAATTTCTGTCTTCTTTTTAATTTTCAAAACATATATTAACAAAACCTTAATTACTGACAAATTATGTTAAAATACTTACATTTGTAATATATTTTGTTAAGAATATATTCATTGCATGTATTTTAATGTGTTATTTCTTTTCTCTTTTTTTTCTTTTCTTTTGCTTTTCAAAATTCCTTTTTTATTTTCTCCTTTTTCTCTTTTCTTTTCAAAACTCTTTTCCTCTTTTCTTTTGAAGACTTCTTTCATATTATATTTCTCTTCTTCTTTTTTTGAATGAATTCTCTGACTGATTTCCTCACATGTTATTTAATGTTCGAGTTTCCCCCGAATACCCAATTTCCCTCTCTCTCTCTCTCTCTCTCTCTCTCTCTCTCTCTCTCTCTCTCTCTCTCTCTCTTACTACGAACTTTGAAATTTGTCTTGAAGAATCTTTGAAGGATTTAAATTTTCTAGAAAATCTCCGAATTTCACCGGTTATCGTCATCATCGGTCTTCTAGAGGTAACCAATCCCTGGATTTGACGTTTGGTCAAAATCAGGGTGTCTACAGAGGGGTTTTGAAATAGAGGTTTTGAAAGTATATTTTCAACATCAAATAGAGATTATGACCTCTTGAAATATCTACATCAAACTCATCATCAAGAACCCCCAATATTATTGGAGAGCTTCATTTTTATTTTGATTATAACTTCAAGGATACCTTGGAGGTATTGAAGTTATAATCATCATCTATTAAACATGTTTTTGAGGTCAAGAGCTACTATCCATAAGGATCCACTCACCTCAAACTTCATGTCATCATTTAGATGATGAAGAACAAGTAAGTAAATAAAGAAAAAATAAAAAGAAATGAGGTAAGAAAAGATGAATATATATATAAACAAGCAAGTAAATAGCAATCAATAGATGATAATCAATGTGATATTCGACTTGTAGTTTGGTGCTTCACTCGTAGATATTGACATTTGGACATGGAAGTAGCTTCCTAACTTAAGAATGCTCAAGAATGGTGATTGGGGGTATTTGGAATGTGAAGTATAAGAGAGGTAATGGAAAAAAACAAGATTAAAACTCACTTTCTTATAGAAAATCAATGGGGAAAACTCCCTTTTCTTCTTCTAAACTTATCTCTATCTCTCTTTCTCTCTACAACTTCTATGGACTTTACACTTGGCTCTCCTAAAATGAAGAGCAATGGGGGGTTTATATAGGCCAATTTGGGGAGGTTTTGGGATTTAGAAAGTGCTCCCATTGGTCCCAAACATCTGTGAACATAAAACTACATCGTTTTGGTTTTAATTAATCAAATTGGACCCCCAAATAAATTACAAAATTGGACTCTGCGAGGGTTGAGTGCCTCTGCGGCACTGGCCTTATGCTGTCGCGGCAGTGGCCCAGTGCCGCTGCGGCACTGCTCCTCAGATGCCCAAAAAATTGTATTTAGGCCCCCAGAGGTTCCGGTATTCATAAAAGGCCCTATTTTGTCCAACATTCACAAAAAATGCGTACGAACTCCAAACTGAGCTTGTGATATACCATTGGAAAGGTATCGGAGTCTACTTTCTATATAAAATGTTTCAGAGTCAGGGCACTTTGAAAAGTTTTACGATATTCGCTATAAAAGCCAATTTGCTCGCCTTTTTTACCTTCAAAAATTCATAATAAATCTGTTTTAAATCCAGAAATTATGTGCAATATAACGTTAGAAAGCTATTGACCTCTAGTATCCATGAAAAGTGTTTGAAAATTGTTACAGTGCTCCAGTTTTAAAGTCAACTTTTAGGTCAAATCGATCAAACCTGGGATCTTTATAAAGTTCTAGGGACCTCTGGGAGCTCCCAGGAGCTGACGTTTTCGTCTGATTTTATTTTAAAACTCGTTTTAGTACTTTTCACATGATCCAGAATGATCTTGAAATTTTTTGGCGAATTCGGATGATTTCGGTCAAACTCTGGTCAAAACGCTCAAACCTAGGTCAAATCGGTCAATAGAGACTTTCCAGGAACTTTCGGGACTTCCGGGGGTCTCTGGGAGCTGACGATTTCATCTGATTTTACTTAAAAACTCATTTTCTTACTTTTCTTGCGACATAGCATGTTTCTAGGACTTTTGGTCCAAATCTGGGAGTTTTCGGGCTTACAGGGGCATTTTGGTTATTCTGAGCATTTTGAGAAATAGAACTAACTTTCAGGAGTCCTTTTGAGTCTTTTTCAATCATTGTGAACTACCAAGCTATGGGTCACCTAAATTTGATATCCGCAAAATGGGGTGTCTATAGGACCACAAGCCCAGAAGCTGTATTATTCTAGAGAAAATGAGAGGAGACACACCGACACATACTTCTTCGATACCATCGGTACAAGAAGAAACATCACAAGACAGAGCTATCGATATTCCATTATCGCGTCGTAGTGGGAGGATTATCAAAACTCGTGTAGATCCTGAACCAACCATTAACACGTAGGTTCCTGAACCAGTATAGCATGTAAATGATGGTGTATTAGGTTCAGAATCTTCACAACAAAATATTAGTGATACACAAACACAGGTTGTGCCTCGTCGTAGTGGGAGGGTTATAATTCAACCTGACAGGTATATGTTCTTGGGAGAGTCTTATGACTGGGTCCCTGATAAGCAAGGTACCGATACCTATAACTACAATGAAGCACACCAAGATAAAGATGCAGATCTTTGGCAAAAGGCTATGAAGTCTGAAATGGAGTCCATGTACTCCAATCAAGTCTGGGATCTTGTAGAACCACCCAATGAAATAAAACCCATTGGATGTAAGTGGATCTATAAGAAGAAGAGAGAAGCAGACGGTAAGGTGGAAACCTTTAAAGCATGGCTTGTTGCAAAAGGGTTCACTCAAAAAGAGGGAATCGATTATGAGGAAACCTTTTCGCCTGTGGCCATGCTAAAGTCTATCCGAATTCTCTTATCCATTGCTGCACATTCAATTATGAAATTTGGAAAATGGATGTTAAGACAACATTTCTTAATGGGAATCTTGGCGAGTGCATCTATATGATGCAATCAGACGGGTTCATTGCAAAGGGCCAAGAACACATATTGTGCAAGCTTAAATAGTCCATTTATGGACTTAAGCAGGCATCTAGGTCTTGGAATATCCGCTTTGATCAAGCAATCAAGTCTTTTGGTTTTGATCAATGTGTGAATGAATCTTGTGTGTACAAGAAACATGATGGAAGCGTGGTGGTGTTCTTAGTACTATATGTTGATGATATCTTGCTAATCGGAAACGATGTGGGGGTATTATCTTCTGTAAGGGTATGGTTGTCCAGTCAATTCGATATGAAGGACTTGGGAGAAGCCGGTCACATCCTAGGGATCAAGCTCATGCGAGATCGCAAGCATAGGATGTTGGGCTTGTCACAAGGCACTTATATCAATAATATTCTTGCAAGATTTAGTATGCAAGATTCCCATAAGGGATTCCTTCCCTTCAGACATGGAATTACTCTATCTAAGGATCAGTGTCCTAAGACACCTGATGAGATAGAGAAGATGAAGGCAGTTCCTTATGCCTCAGCAGTATGAAGCCTAATGTAGGCTATGCTATGTACTAGAGCTGACATATGCTTTGCTGTTGGCATGGTTAGTAGATATCAGTCTAATCTAGGGCAAGAACATTGGACTGCGGTGAAAAAAATTCTCAAGTACCTAAAAAGGATTCGAGACTATATGTTAGTTTACCAAGCTGACAGTCTTGTACCCATTGGGCACACAGATTCTGATTTCATGTCAGATAGGGATTCCAGAAAGTCTACCTCAGAAAATGTGTTTACCCTAGGAGATGGAGCCATTAGTTGGAGGAGTATCAAGCAGTTGTGTATTGCTGATTCCACTATGGAAGCCGAGTATATGGCTGCTTTGGAAGCCGCTAAGGAGGCCGTTTGGCTCAAAAACTTCCTTATGGATCTAAGAGTAGTACCTATGGTACAATTGGCTATTACCCTTTATTGCGGTAATAGCGGAGCGGTTGCTAACTCAAAAGAACCTAGGGCACATAAGAAGGGAAAACACATTGAGCGTAAGTATCACCTGATACGAGAGATCGTGCAAAGAGGTGATGTTGAAGTGACCAAGATAGCATCAACAAATAACCTGGCAGATCCTTTCACCAAGAGCTTACCAGCCAAGACTTTTGATAGTCATGTAGAAGGGATAGGAGTGAGGTGTGTCGCATCATGGCTTTCAGTTTAAGTTGGAGATTGTTAGGGATATCTACTAAAAGCCATGCTTTATGTAGTTGATTTATTATTCATTTAATAAAATTAGTTAATCCATTTTTATGAGAATTTGTGTGGGCAATATTTGTATTATATTGTTTATTTAATATTATGCATGTGTGTCTTTCATTCTACATAGTAGGTGGTTTGGTGTGTAGAGTTCGGCTTACACACGGAAGATCAGACCATCGGATCTTATAGAATGTAAGATTTTGGTTTACAGTCTTAGATGGATTGGACACACCATCGGTAGGACTGCAACATGGTATTGTAGTAGGTTTCTCTTGACTACGGGAAACGGTATAGTTTCAACTCACCATGCTGGTACACTTTGTGTATTAAACGGGACCGACTTGGGGTAGTTATCTTTATACTGACTTATCAGATAATTAATACCTCATGACTATTATGAGTGCTTATGCTCTAAATCCTAAGTTAATTTATAGACACATACATTTGATATTTACACTTTGATCCCTAAAAGGGTGAGATCCTTAAATGGGTTAATATCTCATTGGATTGAGTGACAATATTAATTGTGTGGTGGATATTAATTAATGATGGAATCCATGTCTCAATTTTGGGATTGATGATATCCCCTTGAGAAAGCTTATAAGTTTTGATTATGTCAAACCCTGAAGGTGGATTTTGTATCCCACATATCAGATAAGTTAAGCAGAGGATCTCAAGTAATTTTAAGAGATTAATTAAATATGATTGTCAGTAATTATATTTAATTAATGGATATCTGTAATCTTAACATGGGGAGATAATAAGCATTTAATAACATGGAGCTCGAAATATATTTTTGAGATAAGGGTAGGAGTGCAATCATAATTCTTTAGTGGTATGAATTATTATTTATGGAAATAGGAATCTGATTCAGTTCGAATTAGAGTTTCCTAATTCCATAAGGAAGCATATTCCTTATTGACTTCTTATGGTCCCTATCGTAGCCTATGTATATGCTGCTTTGGCTCTCTCCTCAGTTTGCATTTTTTCATCAAGAGTATTATAACTCGGAATAGAAAAGAGAGCGTAAAAAGAGAGAGCAGAAACATAAAGGATTTCGAAGGAGCCCACACTCAGTTCAATATTCTGGCAGCAAAAGAATACGGTAGAAGATCATGAGCTGTTATTGAGCCTGTGTTCTCGATTCGTCTACTACAGTAATCCATTTTAGCAGTTTAAGGTAACCCTAGTTCCGCCTTTGTAGGGTTATTATAGTTTTCACGTAATTTTTTACAGTACCAACTTATATGCGCTGTCAATGGATTCTGGGAACGCAGTTTCCTAACACTTTCAATTCCTGGAATGCGTGTTCATGCTTGTTACCCCACTGAAACATCAAATCCTTCTTTGTTAGTCTAGTAAGAGGAGCTATGATCTTGGAGAATCCTTCCACGAATCTCTGATTAGTATCTAGCTAGACCAAGAAAACGTCTGACTTCTATTGCGGTAGTTGGTATATTCCAATCCAGAACTGCGTCTGTCTGTGACGAGTCTACGACTATCCTTTCTTCTAAGACGATATGTCCTAGAAATTTAACTTCCTTAAGCTAGAACTCACACTTACTGAACTTTGCATATAATTAGTTGTCTTAAATGGTTTGTAATGTGATCCTTACATGTTCCTCATGTTCAGCCTCGGCCTTCGAGTAGATTAGAATATCATCTATGAACACAATAATGAACTGATCCAAGTAGGGTCGAAATACTTTGTTCATTAGGTCCATGAATACTGCTGGAGCATTGCTTAATCTAAAAGACATGACCAATAATTCATAATGCCTATAGCTTATCCTGAAGGCAGTCTTTGAGATATCCTTAGGTTGAACCAATAGTTGGTGATATCCTAAACATAGATCAATCTTTGAAAAAGACGTTGGCCCTTATAGCTAATCAAATAAATCGTCAGTTCTAGGGAATGGGTACTTATTCTTAATTGTGACCTTGTTGAGCTCTCTATAATCGATACAAAGTCATTGGGTTTCGTCCTTCTTCTTGACAAATAGCACTGGCGCTCTCTAAGGTGACGTGCTCAGTCGAACAAAATTGAGATCCTCCAAACTCCTGGACCTGCTTCTTTAGTTCTTGTATCTCTATTGGTGCCATTTGATAAGGAGCCTTCGATAATGGTAAAGTACCAGGTACTAACTAGATGCAAAAGTCAATCTCTCGCTTAGGTGGCAATCCTAAAGTGTTCTGAAACACATCCTCAAAGTCTCAGACTATAGAAATCTATGCTATGGTGAGTTTTGAACTCAAGCTCTCAATAGTTGCTAGACGACTAGTGAGAAAAGCATCATTAGAGAGGATGCACTAAAAATCAAAAGGTTGACTTCCTAGTACTGAAAAGTTTATCATCTTATTGGCATAATCTAGCTTAGCATGATACTTTGTGAGCCAATCAATTCCTAAGATGATGTCAAATTCCTTCATTGACAAACCAATTAGATCTGCAAGAAGAATTCTATCCTTAAGGGTTAGGTTACAGCCCTTGTACACTTTCCCTAATCCTACAGTCATTTCTAAAGGTGATACCACATTTGGGTCTACATCAAGCGCCTGTGGTACTAAACCCAAAAGTTTAACAATTCTGATAGCAATAAACGAATTCAAAGCACCATTATTAAACAGAACCTTAACTCGACTTCTAAACAATGTAAGAGTACCTTCCATATTTTGCTTCTCGGCTTCATCAAATCCCGCATCTTCTGGGATGATAACATTTAAACGAGTCTGTCTGATTGGTCCCTGAGCAGTTGGTCTATTATATGCCCTACGGGGAGCTCTGCAGTCCTTGTTAATATGGCCATGCTTGCCATAGTTATAACAGAGAACGCTCGATTGGTTGTAGCTATTAGGTGCTCAACAATCCTTAGCTAAATGACTTGGCTTTCCATAGTTAAAGCATCTGCCTATATTGCCTCCAGTGGCACTAAGTAGTCCTTGTGGGAAGGTACTTAGGTTATAGGCTTACAGCATAGCGGTTCTGGGGAAATACGGGTTGTGGCTTCCATTCGCCAGTCCAATTACGCTTGTTTCCTTGGAACTACATCGGAGGTCTTTGCCCTGGTTACTCTTGGGTTGGGGTCGATTCCCAAAGTGGTCTTGTTCTCGACCGTTGATATCCTTATGACCAATTGTCGTTCCTACCATAGCCTTAAAAGTCTAACACCGATGATTTAGAGTCATTTGCTATAGTGGTAGCGAGAGGCCTTGGTGATACTGTCGGATTTTCTTTTCTAGAGTATTGATCATATGAAGGGTAAATCGAGACAACTATTCAAATTGTACTGTATACTCCCTTACGGTTTGATTCCCTTGCCTTAGCTCGATGAATTCTCTTTTCTTCTTGTTCCTCTCCGTCTGAGAAAAGTAGTTTTCCAAAAATAGCCCTTTAAATGTGATCTAGGGCATTCTTTCTGCTATATCCTCTCCTACAGTTACCTTCTCCGATTCCTACCAATCGGCAGCCGCATAAGTCAACTGGAATGTCGATAGTCAACATTTCTCTGCTTCACTACATCCCAAAGTATCGAAGATCGGTTCCATTGCTCGGAGCCACTATTCTGCTTGTCAGGGCTTTGCATTTCAGTCAAACTTCTCCAGACGAAAATGATGGAAACGCTCCACTATTTGATCCTCAATAGGCCTCGGAGGTGGTCCATGGTTATTACCATAGTTCACGTTGGGGTTGTTGATCCGTTACATCCTTCGCACGAAGGCCTCAAACATTCCAATCAGATCAGCAGCTTGGGGTGCTGGGGGTACGTCCTCAATTTGTGCAGGACGGTTCTGAGTAGCTCTCCCTACCATCATTGCAGTAGGGTTAGGTACCTATACATCTATCAGCTACTCGTCAATCAAAAATAATCGCAAAAAGTAGGTCACAAACTAATGTAGTAGTTACAACTATTATCACACTAATAGTCAGGAAAACTCCATACAGATAATCTCTAGAACATTTACTTAGATTCAACCCTTATCTCAAGGAATCTTAAGGTTTAAACTAAAAAATGTTGGGCAATTGGTTAGCATGACTACTAAACCTAGGCTCTAATACCAAAAATCTTGTCACGCCCTGCAGTAGCAAAAATAGGGGAAAAATTTCCTTTTTGGACCCGTAGGCCATGACAGTTGAAAGTCACCGTATTGTCCATGAACCAAGTTTAATCATCAGAAAATCAATTGACGCATTGGAAATGTCTAAGTTCAACATATAATATAATCAGAGTTTACTATAACTATTACAAACCATCAGTATCTACGAAAACGTAAATAAAGTATTACGGCACACGTGCCGATTACAAACTTGATATTATTACAGAGTCTCTAAAACATAAACTATCTACAACGAAACTCCAGGTCTTCAAGTCGTGTAGTAGTCGTCTCTAGCATAGCCTCCATCATAGTAGGCTTCCTCCCCATAGCCTCTTTCCATGTATTCTTCACATATATTCTTATAACCCTGGTCAGCTAGACATAGAATATCTAGTGGCGTAAAATGCCATCATCTACGAAAGTTGAGTGAATGCAAATACTTACGGAGTCCATTTTCAATCGATTGACTGGGACTGCTCTCAATCGATTGAAACTCCATTCAATTAATTGAAGGTCCTCTTCTTTCCAGAGTTGAACTGAACACTCAGCAAACGTTCAGGGTCAGTTCTTTCTTGCTAAAACATATATACACCTACATATCTACACTACTCAGTGAGTTTAGACACTCACCGATGAAGTTTGGTGACGTCGATGACATTCGGGGTGGCCGCGGGTCGTCGAGGGTGTTCTCTCTCTCTCTCTTCTCTTTCTCTTTATCTTTCTCTTTCTTCTCTGTCTCTCTTCTTCTCCTTTATATGCTCTTATTCTTCTTCTCCCAGCCCAAGAGTGTGTATGAGTGTTTGTGTATATATATTCAGTGTGTGTATATATATATAATCTACATCTCTTCTCTCCCTAACTCTCTCTTGGTCTCCAAAACGCCCACACATACATGAACACAACATATGTATATAGGCAAAGGGAAGGGCAAGTAACAGCTGTATGCGCAGACTTGAGATATTAAGTTCAATTGATTGATCTGTTTTCAATCGATTGAAAATAGGTCAGTCAGGGTTCGATAGATTGGAATGAGTCCAATCGATTGGGAAGGGTCCACGTCATGGATTCAGGTTAGCAGCATTTCAATCAATTGAGGAATTTCAATTGATTGATACGGACACAAAGCTAATCAATTGAAGAAATATCGATCGATTGAATGGGCAGTCTTATCAATCGATTGGGTGAGGTTCAATCGATTGAAAAGGGCATTACAAGAAAGGCAATGACAAGCATATTGAATCATATTTATATATACAGAAATACAAAAGTACATGAAAATAGCAGGTATTACAAGTACATTGCATCGAATTTAATCTAAAACCATGTTTGGTTTTAATTCTTTCAAGAGACTTAATTACAAATCCAATTCATGAATTTAACTCAATTTTTGACCAATTGAACCACAATTTCCATGGGTTCGCAGATATCAAATGAATTTCACACTACTCTTGTAGTTCTTTATTATTAGGGTGATCTGCTAAAAAAATTAGCCAATGCCTGTACTTTAAATGCTTTCTGAGGAACATATATAAAACAAAATTTGACAGTGCCAAACTCTATTTCCCAATTCGATTGTGTAGAATAGGTCTAGTTAATATATACTTAACTAAATCAAACTCTGCTAACATAAACTTCTCTAGGGAAAAGATAATATCTTAATTTCATGGCATCAAGTACAAAGCAAGACAAAGTTTTTCAATAAAGGAATATTTACATTCAGCCTCATTTAAAAACCTACTAAGTTAATAAATAGCTTGTTCTTTCTTTTCATCATTGTCTTGTGCTAAAATAACTCCTATTGAGGCTTCTGTAGCTGATATATACAAAGGCTTCTGTAGCTGATATATATAACTTCATAGGTCTATCATCCTTTGGGGGCATCAACACTAATGGTTTAACTAAATAGTCCTTCAATGCTTGAAAGGCTTGCAGAGTCTCCTCCTTCCACAATAGTCTATCATGATCTTTAAGTATCAAAAAAGGAGAAAGCACCTTAGTCTTTCTAGCAGTATTGGAAATAATTCTTTGAATGAAATTAACTTGACCCAAAAACCTTTGTAACTTATTTTTATTTGAAGGTGGTTTACTTCGAATCACAGCTAAAGTTTTATTCCTGCTAACTTGAATACTCTTTTTATGCACAAAGCATCCCAAACAATTTCCAGCTAGGACTCCAAATGCACATTTCAGAGGATTCAACTTGAGTTTGAAGATTCTCATCCTTTCAAATGTTTTCTTCAAATGTTAACACCATTGTTGGTATTCTCAACAGATCCTTTGATTCTAAGTGTTCTATTGGTCATTTTGACACTAGAGTGCCACTGGGCGTGCCAAATTATGTTTGGCTATTTGAAGGATCTTTGTTTAATTGTGTGTATAAGCATGCTAGGCAAGCAAGTTGCCAATGTGATTATGTGAGTGTATAAGCCAAATGCGCCTCCCAAGCTAATTGTGACCATTCGAATGCCTCAATTAAAAGGACTTCTATCGTGTAGAATTAACAAACAATTACAAAATGTAATCTAAGTTATACTAAAAACTAAAGGCTATAAAACAGTAAAAGAAAGAACTACTTTATATAAAACGAAGTAAAGTACAGATCCTATCCTCGAAGAGAACTTCAAAGTGGTATTCTACTTCTAAGGAAAAGGAAAAATATGACAACAGAAGTATGTTCTGAAGAGTTGTTTACATGGTTGCGTGTGTCCTCTCTCTCCATCTCCTCTTTTATTTATAGGCTCTCGAAGTAACTACTTCCTCATGTCACCACGCGCTCGAATTGTTGCTCTACTTGATCCCTCTTCGACACGTGTCTTAGCAGTTACTTTTTGAATTCAGTCCTTGCTGAATAATAAACTGCTCGCACCCAGATCCTCTGTTTGAACTCTTCCACGTGTTATTTCATTGTTCTTCCTCATTACGCATTGTGACTGTCCCCGCGCACTCCACGTGTCAGCACATTATTAGACTGGATTTTTATAGTACAAACAATATGCTGATACCAAGGCACGTTGTTATTTGTTAATGTGTAATGACAGGTATGCTAGTACCAAGGCACGTTGTTGAAATGTAATGGCCAGTACTCTGTACCAGGATTTGTCATAGAGAATGATGTGGACATGTGGCTTAGGTCCCTTTTCCCCCTTTTGAGAAGAAAGAGTTTTCTAGTTGTTTGTTTTGAAATTGATTTTGAAATTCCTGAATGGTCTATGAAAACAAATACAGAGTCGCCACTTGGTCTTTAGGGAACCAAGAAACCCAATTTGACTCACCCAATTGGATAAAGGGCACCGACTCTTCATAACTAAAGAACTCGGCTCAAGGTTTTGGTACGAGAGAGGAAGGAGCCTTCGCAAAGACTAAAACACCCTTACCTCGCCCCGTCTTTCGACGGGCCTCAATTAGCATCTAAATAATCATTTAGTACTAAGTTTGGTTCTATAACTAATATTATAATAGGTATATTACATTGCATAAGAATCTTCAATTGGAAGATCAAAAGATAAGATATCATTCATAAGATCTAAGCCAAGTATTACATAATGCAAAGTGCAAATCATACAACAAGCCTAAGAAAATCATCTAATCACATCAAGTAATCAAGTTTTCTTAATATATGGGGGATGTGAATTGTTTTTAAGCAAATAAGCAAAGAAAACAAAATATGCTTAACAAACTAGAATGTATGCATGTTAATTCTTGAGAAAAGATGACCTCTCAATCCCCGGGATGGACGAGAAAGGAAGATTTGATCTAGGGGAAACATGAAAGTGTGATCAATCTTATTCCTTATAATCATCTTGGATTAGGAGTTACAAAGACTCTAAATCTTGCACAGATGCAATATATGATCCTAGAATGTGTAAGGGTAGTAGTGTGCAAGTGTTCATGAGATTTTCTAACGTGATTTGGAAGTATAGAATATGAATGAAATACATAAAGAATGTTATTTCAGGATATGAAAAAAATTAGTATGAACAACTTCCTAAGACACGATCTAATCTAGAATGCATGTGAACATCTAGTCAAAGACTAAAAGTCAAAAACAAGCTTGCTGTGAATAGAGGATAGAATGTTTGAGTCATATTTTAAAATTTTGGAAGCATGTTCAATTCATGAAATTTTATGGAGATCATCCATACTGAGTCTAGAACACATCGGAAAAAATGAGTTGGGACCACTCTTAGTTGAAAAGTTTTCTGGAAAAGAGGTTTAATTTCAACCAAAGCTGCTGTGACAGAATAGCAGAATGTTTTGAAGGAATGTTTGGGTCAAGAAGGAACCCTTCTAGGTGTTTTAAAATCAAACCAAATATGTGGACATTCTCTAATGCGTTAGGAAGACTTTCCAAGTGGTATCATGATCATCCAGAATAGCATTTTCAAGTTGAGTCACTCATTGTTTTAGGGGGTTTTTGAGAAAACAAGCTTTTATTCTTTGGAAATCAAAATGTGGGGTTCAAGAGGGGTTTTGAAATGGATGCTTTGAAAGCATATTTCCATATCCTAAATGAAGATTATAACCACTTCGAATGTCAATTCCTAACTCATTTCAAGAACTCCTCAAAGTATTTGCAAAACAAGGTTTTCAATTGGAAACCAAACTCAAGAATTGTTTGTTGTAGTTTTGCGCGGGCGTGCCAGAGCCAAAATTGGTTTGAGAGTACAAACTAATTTCCTAAACTGCTTGTGTGAGTGATGCACAAGTCTTTAAGATCTAACTTTTAATAGGTGATTGTGATGGCAAAGTAGGAAAGTACCCTTGTCCGAAGGTTCGTAAACAGTACTAAAGCGCACAAGTTTACAAGTGATTAAAAGAGATTAAGAGATATTAAATCAAAAGCTAAATTTTATTTAATTGAAATAAGCAAAATTACAAGGTAGGTAAAACTGCTAACATAAAAAACTAGAATGCTAGAGAAATAAAAAGATTGTTGAAGAGCGCTTTTTGAATGCTTTGAATGCGAGGTTTTGAGATGTGACGCGGAGTGAATTGGAAGCTTGCCGGCCTACTGTATTTATAGGCCTGGCTGAAGCTGATAAGGATAAGGCAAGAAAATATCTTCAATGATAATCTGGTAAAAAAATACCAGATTTAGCTCCATATTTGATCATGTCTTCCATATCTTCAACAATATATATATATATATATATATATCTTGAATGTGGTCCGTATTCGGTCTTGGTTCGGCTTCCTTCCCATGCAAGTCAAAAGATATACTTCCATAACTTGTTGATATTATCTCCAAAAATATTGATACTATCTTTCCATAGCTTGATAACATCAATCAACAATATTAAGAAATATTATCCTTATCTTCCCTTATCAAAATAATATAGGAATATTATCACTTAAGAGAGTTTAGAGGGAATGATATACTTCCCAAAAGTGACCGACCAATCTCAGCCAATTAAAGCAGCCAAATTAATATGAGTCCGAATGAAATTGATGGCTTTGACATGGCTTAAGCCAAATAATAAGAATACACTGCCAAATGCATTTGGTTTGCATTATTAGATAGTTCAAGTGAGGGGCTCGTCAAGGTTGATGATTGGTCAACGGAAGGCTTGGTCTGAGCAAAAACATTGACTGAATAACAAAATTACACAATGGTCAACCAAAGTGATAGAATTTATCTAAAGGTTCATCATAGTGATAGGCCGAATTGATATATGCATGAGGCAACAAATCATTAACTAGCCCGATGAATCAAACACAAGCTAAATTGATGTACGGGCCCAACCAAGGTGGCCCACCACTATTGACTTTATGTATACACTTTGAATAGTCCGAATGAAACCATGTTGATGAGGCAGTCCGAATAAAACCACGTTGATGAGGCAGTCCAAGCAAAACTCAATCGGCCCTACCAACTTTGAACCAATTCCTTGACCTCTAATTTATAAAATCGGTCTCTTAATCCGATTAAAAAAATTACATTCGACCTTATACAAATTTTAACTAAAAAAATGTATTTTTTTTGGGTGCAAACAATGCCCCCCTGGCTCTTTAAAAATAAAATCAATGCAATTTTTGGAGAACCAAATTTTTTTTTAGACCGATCTCATGACCATTCGTATACCCCATTGACATCGGTCTCATCTTGCGGACCGAAAGCATTCTAGCCACATGCTCTGCCATAGCAATTCCTATGGAAAAATTGCATGGACCGTAGTAATGTAAGTGGGGCTATAGTAGAAAATAAAAAAATAAAAAACATCGGCCCAAGTGCTCTGGCAGAATGAATTTGGCTAATGCTTTTAGACGCACTGTTTTAAAAACCGGACCGAACCGGCCGGTCGAACCGGTTGAACCGTCGACCGGAACCGCGAACGGACCGGTTTAAACCGGGAACCGGGAATAATGGTTAAACCGTTCGAATTTTTGAAAACCGGTAGAATATACGGTTGAACCGGCGGTTGAACCGGTAAAACCGGTAGTTGAACCGGGAACCGGTCATTTTTTGTTTTTATATATATATTTTTTAATTTTTTTAATTATTATTAATATTTATGACGTCATGGTTCAACCGTCCGGACCGGTCGGTTGAACCGGTCAACCCGTGAACCGGTCACCTTTCCGGTTCAAGGACCGGTCCGGTTTTAAAAACATTGTTTAGACGTACATCAGTGAGCACATTGTCTTCTGTCAATCAATATGGGACCCACCATAATTGAACTTAATCCATAATGATGCATTTGGTAACTATCATGTGGATCCTACCGAAACCATGATGGGCAGAGAATTTTTCAAGCCGACTCCATTCCATTTAGTCCAAGGACTTCGCAATATCAGACCATTGTTACACTAACTTTTAGTGCGGCCTTGTTATAGGTCTTATAACTACAGAAGACTGGCGCAACTTCAATAAATAATTGATCTGTAGCAGTCCGAATTTCTTTTTTCTTTTTTTTTTCCTTCGGTCTAGAATGATAGTCTGAATGATATATTGACCGAATTAATTCAGTTTGGTCTTCAATATTTTTTTCAATCTTTTGATAATACCATTGTTGTAAAAATAGTCACCAAATCATAGCTAGTTTTTGGTGACATCTACACAATCATTGTGGATGTAAATTCATAGAAGTCAACTAATTAATTGGCTCAAAATAAAATAAAAGAATCTTTTGGCAATGAAAATGCCAAAAAATTTAAACAACTCTTCAATTCCTCAAAGCAAGTTGTTCAAAAAATTCATGGACCGAACCAAAGTCATTGGGTCTCCATGGAGCTTGCCCCCCCAAGTGCTTCATCATCGCTCTCATCAGCAATAAAAGGGTGTATGGTCGAAATAAGATCATCCGACCTATCAAACTCTTCCTTTTCGCCCTCAACAAAATTGTGAGGCTCATTTAGAGCTTGTCCCTCGAGCACTTCATCGCCATCTTCAACGCTAGCGAGAGGCTCTTTGGTCGAAATATTTCAGCCTTTCCTCAACTATAGTTTCGCAGATTTGTCCCCCGAGCGGTAAATCTGATAAACTGCTTGGTTTTTTTCTCCACCCACTGTTAAAAAAATCCTCCATGGATATAAAAAATTTTCCATTAGGTGGTGGCTCTTCTGCTTCACTTGAAGCAAGGAGACCTATCTCATTGTTGAAAAACTATATATCGGTCTCTAATCGGTCAATCTCATCATTACATTAGCATATTTCATGTTCATTCCGATATATCAACTATGAATCCCATGGAGATTTAGCCCTTTGTCGCCATAAATCACAATGGATTTTCAACTCCTCGACATTGAGACGAAGAATTAAAATTCTAAGGCGGCATGTTTTTCATTCCACCAAAGAATTTGATCATTGTAGAATTGCAGCCATGCTTCACGGTATGCATGGCGCATCACCTGGTTGTCCCATCAGGTATGCTAAAATGTTTGCTGTAGTTTTGCACGGGCATACCAGAACCAAGAATGGTTCAAGGGTGTAAACTAATTTCCTAAACTACTTGTGTGAGCGATACATAAGGCTTTAAGATCTAACTTCTAACAGGTGATTGTGATGGCCAAGTAGGAAAGTACCCTTTACTGGAGGTTCGTAAACAGTATAGAAGCGCACAAGTTTACAAGTGATGAAAGAGATTAAGAGACATTAAATAAAAAGCTGAATTTGATATAATTGAAATAAGAAAATTATAAG
This sequence comes from Hydrangea macrophylla, assembly GCA_033977485.1. Lineage (NCBI taxonomy): Eukaryota > Viridiplantae > Streptophyta > Magnoliopsida > Cornales > Hydrangeaceae > Hydrangea > Hydrangea macrophylla. The sequence continues at coordinate 3,255,856 of CM066992.1, forward strand.
GATGGTAAATCACTAACATAATAAAACTAGAGTGCTAGGAATGCTAGAGAAATAAAAAGATCGTTGAAGAGCATTTTTTTAATGCTTTGAATGCTTTGAATGCGGGGTTTCGAGATATGACGCACAATGAGTTGGAAGTTTGCCGGTCTACTGTATTTATAGGTCTGGCTAAAGCTGATAAGGATAAGGCAAGAAAATATCTTCAATGATAATTTGGTAAAATTTACCAGATTTATCTCCATATTTGATCATATCTTCAACTATATATATATATATCTTGAATCTGGTCCGTATTCGGTCTTGGTTCGGCTTCCTTCCCATGCAAGTAAAAATATATACTTCCATAACTTGTTGATGTTATCTCTAAAAGTACTGATACTATCTTTCCATAACTTGATAATATCAACCAACAATATTAAGAAATATTATCCCTATCTTCCCTTATCAAAATAATATAGGAATATTATCACTTAAGAGAGTTTAAAGGGAATGATATACTTCCCAAAAGTGACCAAGCATCCAAATTGATATAAGGCAGCCAAACATGAGTCTGAATGAAATTGATGGCCTTGACATGGCTTAAGCCGAATAATAAGAATACACTACCAAATGCATTTGGTTTGCATTATTAGATAGTTGAAGTGGGGGGACCCGTCAAGGTTGATGATTGGTCAACGAAAGGCTTGGTCCGAGCAAAAATATTGACTTAATAACAAAATTATACAATGGTCAACCAACGTGATAGAATTTATCTGAAGGTTCACCATAGTGATAGCTCAAATTGATATATGCATGAGGCGACAAATCATTAACCAGCCCGATGAATCAAACACAGGCTAAATTGATGTACGGGCCCAACCAAGGTGGCCCACCACTATTAACTTTATGTATAAATTTTGAACAGTCCGAATGAAACCATGTTGATGAGGCAGTCCGAGCACAACTCACTCGGCCCTACCAACTTTGAACCAATTCCTTTACCTCTAATTTATACAATCGATCTCTTAGTCCAATTAAAAAATTACATTCAGCCTTATACAAATTTTAACTAAAAAAATGTATTTTTTTTTTGTGCAAGCCAGAATCCATGGAAGTATCATACATGAGAGGATAGATAGCAGTGTTTGATATAATATGCTAAGAGTGGAAAAGAATATGTTCATGAGATGTGGGTTCATCTAGATAAAAGGGAGTGTTGCACCAAAGTGAGAGTCACAAAGTGGTCTGCTGTGAATATGTCTAGACTGTATGTATCACTTTATAAGGAGGTCAAACATGCCTACAACAATTTGGGAAAACTCATAGAGCCTTCCTAATGTGTCTAGAGTACACACACACACACACACACACACACACACACAAAAGGACCAAACGCCAATAGCTATTACTTAACGGGAGATATAAATCAAACAAAACATGTGACTCAAGAGCAGATGCTACACTGTCAACCAAATTTGAAAGATTTTTCATAAATAGATGTCACGCCCCGGAGCAGCATAAATAGAGAAAAATAAATTTCCTTTATGGGTCCATAAGGAATGACAGGTGAAAGTCACTAATAATCCACACCACGCAGTACTAGTCCAAAAGAAAAGCAACAGTAATCAACTGAAAATAGCACAAAGTGCTAACTATTACAAACTATCAGAGTATGGTCCACAGGATCACAACAGGTCTGAAGACAACCAATGCCCAAGTACCCGTTAACAAAAGATTTATCAAAACAACTGAAATGAAATCTAACTATAACATCTTCAGTCTTCAACTGGCATAAGGATAATCCTTCCTGGCGTAACCGTCATCGGTGGGGCCTTCCTCTGGATAACACTCATCAGTGTACTGGTCATCACCTGTAAAACAAGGGGCAGGATATTCTGGACGGGGAATGTCCAGGCAATAAAAAGGCCGTCAGCTTACTGAGAGCTGAGTGAGCATAAACTAACGAGGTACCAGTTATCTGAAGTAAACACAAGCTTATGAAAACACGAGTTAACATCTTATTATAAAATTAACATTATCTTGTTCCTCTATTCATTCTCGTAAACCGACCCTTATCGTCTTGTTACTCAAATACCGAACTCAACATATTCTGATCTTCATGAACAGACTTAATCGTTTAACTCTAGGGATACACCCTTATTCTGTCCATCGCTTTTAAGAGCAATGGTCCTGCTCACCGCAAGTCATGGACTTCACGTCAGTCTGTCCCCAGCTTTTAAGAACAAGGGTCCTGTTCACCGCATTTCAGGGATATAACGTTTCGAACAAGGCATATCAATCTATTGCCACGACTTAACGTCATCTACTAGTGATCCCAGCTCACCGCTTTTAAGAACCATGGTCCGGTTCACCGCTTTTAAGAGCATATCATAGATCATCCAGTCTATCTTAAGACTTCTTGGTTCAGCTCACCGCTTTTAAGAACCATGGTCCGGTTCACCGCTTTTAAGAGCATATCATGACCAATCGTCCATCCACGTACCATTCCCGGAACTTACCAAACCTACTTACGTTCCATTCTAACATCGACACATGACAATTCCCAATGTGGCCTGACTACTCGGATTAAAAGAAAACGGACATCGAACTCATATCAGAAACAACACGTCAACCCACGTCTTCATATTACTTTTTATTCATTATCCATAAATCTTTGGTGTCACATTTCTCCTGTCTACCCCATAATCGCATAATGGAATTCCCGAATCAGAAATCGAACAACTAAACCTCTTATATAATAAACAGGCAAAGGAAACCATGTACTAATCATGTCAATCGATTGGAACAAAAGTTCAATCGATTGGAACAAAAGTTATGTCAATCGATTGAGAAACATGTCAATCGATTGGAACAATGTCAATCGATTGAAATCCTATTCAATCGATTGGGATGCAACTGATGTCAATCGATTGATATCATGTCAATCGATTGGAACTACGTCTTCTCCAGCAGTTTGTAAAAACAGCATATATAACCGTGCACCACAAGCATGTAACCTATCTAAACATCATAATAACTTGCATAAACATCACATAAAGGGACCAAGTGAGTTAGGACTCACCTAGGGTGCGTTTGGGTGTGTTTTCAAAGCTTGAAACCTTCAAACTCTTTCTCTCTTTCTCCTCTTCTCTGTCCAGCCCTCTCTCTGTCTCCTCCTTCTTCTTTCTTCTTCTTTCTGCTTCTTCTCCTTCCTCCCAGCTGCCACGGCAGTGAGTGTGTGTGAGGGTGTGTATATATGTGTAGATATAGAGATATATATATGTGTATATGTATATATCTCACAAGAGGTATATATCTCTCTCTCTCAAGCTGCCAAAATGACCCAAGGCCATAAATATGGAATATATATATAGACATAAGGGAGTGCCACGCGTTTAAAGCTGAAGGAAAGAAGAAAACATTTCTCAGGTTATGTCAATCGATTGAGACACCAGTCAATCGATTGGTAACAGATATTTGTAGTCAATCGATTGGAAACAATGTCAATCGATTGGAATAAATGGCAATCGATTGGAAAGTTTGACACGTCATCACTTTTAGTCGGTTGAATGTAAATCGATTGGGATAACTTATCAATCGATTGGTATCAAAAAGTGTCAATCGATTGGGAATATGTCAATCGATTGGTATCAAAATTCACCAAAAGGAAGAGAAAGTTTATACGAGTATAGAAAATGAAATACCGGGTCTTATTAATATACCAAAATACAGGGTATTACATCATCCACCACTCAACAAAAGATTTCGTCCTCGAAATCTAAAAGCAACAAGGTCTAAAACAAAAACGAAAACTTCTCGCGCATCTCCGACTCTAGTTCCCACGAAGCTTCTCTTTCATCATGATGCTTCCACTGAATCTTGACTAACGGAATCTCTTTGTTCCTGAGTTTCTTGATTCCTCGATCTAGAATACGAACAGGTCCTTCATTGAACGTAACGTCGCTGTTGACTTCGATATCCTCAAAGTTGATCTCGTGCGCTGGGTTGTGAACATACTTCCTCAACATACTGATGTGAAAAACGTTGTGCACTCCTGACATCTTTGGTGGCAACGCAAGGCGATAAGCAACTTTTCCAACACGCTCCAGAATCTCGAATGGTCCGATGAAACGTGGCGATAACTTGCCCCTTTTCTGACCAAATCTAACGATTCCTCGAACAGGTGAAACCTTGAGTAATACGTGATCTCCAATGGCAAACTCCAAGTCTTTGCGTCGCTTGTCAGCATAACTCTTGTATCTGGTCTGAGTTGTCTTCATCTTCTCACGTACGACTTGAATCTTCTCACTGGTTTCCCGTACCATCTCTGGCCCAAGAAGTTGACTATCTCCGACTTCGGTCCAACATAGCGGCGATCGGCAAGGTCTTCCGTACAATGCTTCAAATGGCGCCATATTTATGCTCGAATGATAACTATTATTATAGGCGAACTCAATCAGAGGTAAGTGCATCTCCCAAGTACTCTCAAAATCAATGACACAAGCTCGTAACATATCTTCCATCACTTGATTAACTCTTTCAGTCTGTCCATCGGTCTGCGGATGAAAAGCTGAACTCAAGTTCAATGTCGTTCCCATCGCTGTCTGGAGACTCTTCCAAAATTCTGCAGTAAAGCGCGAATCTCTGTCTGACACAATAGATACAGGCACTCCATGTAATCGTACAACATGTTGTAGATACATTCGGCTCAAACGTTCTACTGAGTACGTCATGCTATAGGCAATAAAATGTGCCGTCTTAGTAAGTCGATCCACGATTACCCATATGGCATCGTGATTCTGCTGTGACTTCGGCAATCCTACCACAAAATCCATGGTTATGTGTTCCCATTTCCATTGAGGAATAGGTAACGGCTGTAGAAGTCCAGGTGGTCTCTGATGTTCTGCCTTTACTTGTTTACAAGTAAGACACTGAGCTACATGCTCTGCCACATCTCTCTTCATTCCTTCCCACCAAAAATTTCTCTTCAAATCTTTGTACATCTTCGTACTTCCGGGGTGAATAGTCATCCGTGACTTATGAGCTTCATCCAATATTTCCTTCCGGAGATTTTCTTCATTAGGTACACAGAGTCTACCTTTACATCGTAAAGCTCCGTCTGTACTAATACTCCAGACTTCTGGTTCTTTGGCTGACATCTTGGCGAACCATAACTTCAAATCCTCTGCTGTCTGTTGAGCCTCTTTGATACGACTGATCAAAGTTGGTTGTACCATAAGACATCCAAAATGTTGTCCTTCCATTGGCTCCACTGGCTGAAGATCAAATTCAGCAATTTCTTCCAATGCTCTCCATTCTCTAATTAGTAATGCAGCGATCACTAATCGAGGTTTACGGCTCAAAGCATCTGCTACTACGTTTGCTTTGTCGGGATGGTATTGCAAAGAAAAGTCATAGTCTTTGAGTAACTCCATCCATCTTCGCTGTCTCATATTCAACTCCTTTTGAGAGAACAAATACTTCAAGCTCTTATGATCGGAAAATAAGTCAAACTTTTCTCCATAGAGATAGTGTCTCCAAATTTTCAATGCAAACACTATTGCTGCTAATTCCAGATCATGCGTAGGATAATTTTTCTCATGTACCTTCAATTGTCTTGATCCATATGCGATAACATTTCCATCTTGCATAAGCACACATCCAAGTCCTTGGTACGATGCATCACTGTAGATCACATACTTTTCTCCACTCTTAGGTAATGCGAGTACTGGTGCAGAAGTCAATCTTTCTCTTAACTCCTGAAATGCACCCTCATGCTTGTCTGTCCATTCATACTTCGTCTCTTTCCTTGTTAAATTCGTCAATGGTCCTGCTAATTTGGAGAATCCTTCTACAAATCTTCTGTAATATCCTGCTAAACCAAGGAAACTTCTGACTTCGGTTGCATTCGTCGGTCTGTTCCAGCTTAAGACTGCATCAATCTTAGATGAGTCTACCGAAATACCTTCCTGAGATATAACGTGTCCCAAGAATTTGACTTCCTGTAGCCAAAACTCACACTTGCTGAACTTTGCATACAACTTACTATCTCGAAGTGTTTGCAAGGCAACTTGTAAATGCTCCTTGTGATCCTCTTTTGTCTTTGAGTAGATCAGTATATCATCAATGAACACTATAATGAATTTATCCAGATATAGTCTGAATACTCTATTCATCAAGTCCATAAATACCGCTGGCGCATTCGTCAATCCAAAAGGCATAACTAGAAACTCGTAATGCCCGTATCTTGTTCTGAATGCAGTCTTCGATACATCCTCTGGTCGAACTAACAATTGGTGGTATCCTGAACGCAGATCGATCTTGGAAAAGATCCTAGATCCTTGTAACTGGTCGAATAGATCATCTATCCGAGGTAACGGATATCTATTCTTAATCGTAACCTTGTTCAACTCCCTGTAGTCTATACAGAGTCGAAATGTTCCGTCCTTCTTCTTTACAAACAGAACTGGTGCTCCCCAAGGCGACGTACTCGGTCGAACAAATCCTAAGTCTTCAAGCTCTTGAACTTGCTTCTTCAGTTCTAACATCTCAGTTGGTGCCATCCTATATGGAGTCTTAGAAATAGGCAATGTACCAGGTACTAATTCCACACAGAAGTCTATTTCTCTTTTCGGTGGAAGTCCTTTAATATCCTGAAATACATCCTGAAAGTCTCGTATAATAGGAATTTGATCCATCTTAAGCTCCGTACTTGTACTAGTGATCGTAGCCAAACTACTCGTAAGAAACATGTCGCTTGTCGGTTGACACTGAAATCTGATCGTCGGCTTTCCTTGTATTGGAAATACAATCGTCCTAGTAGGGCAATCCAAATTGGCACCATATTTAGTTAACCAATCCATCCCTAGGATAACATCGAATTCTGACATCGACAAAACTACCAAGTCTGCTGGAAGATTCCTATCTCCCAAAGTCAAAGGGCAATCTCTACACACTTTACTCAACTTAACTGTCACTCCCAACGGGGACACAGCATTCAGTGTTGACTCAAGTGTCTGGAGTTCTAAACCCAACTGACGCACAATCTTAACAGCAATAAAAGAACGTGCGGCTCCAGTATCAAATAAAGCTTTAACTGGACTATGAAAGAGTACAAGTGTACCTTCCAAATGTTGCTGCTCATCAGCATTAAAGCCTGCTTCTTCTGGAATAATAGCATTCATTCTCGTCTGATCAGGAGGTCCTTGAATTCCTTGCACTGGTGCCCCGTAGTATCCTCCTCGTGGCGCACGACAATCCTTGCTCAAGTGTCCTGGTTTGTTGCAGTTGCGACAGACGATATCTGGCCTGCGATTAGGTCTGAAGACGGTGCAGTTCCTTGCAATATGTCCGGGCTTTCCACAGTTAAAACATCCTCCACTATTGCTTGGTGGGGCTGTTAGTAATGCCTGCGGCTGTAGTTCTCGCTGTTGATTCTGCTGGGGTCGATTATAACTCTGCTGTGGTTTCCTGGTTCCTTCCCAGATTCTCTTATTTCCTTGAAAAATTTCCTGAGGTCTCCATCCTTGGGTATTTCTTGGTGGTCGATTAGGAAAATTTCTCTGTTGAAACCCTCGTGACAACTGAGGTTGATTTGTCTGTGATTGCTGTACTGGATTAGCATCCTTTTCTAATCCTGTAGCAAATCTAACAATTTCCTCATACGACTGGTTCAGATGACCAACCATCATATGTCTGAGGTGGGGGTTCAGTCCTTGGTGAAATCTCTTCACCTTCTTCTGCGGCGTGTCTATCATATGCTGAGCAAATCTGGATAAACGCTCGAACTGTGTTGTGTATTCCCGTACATTCCATCCTCCTTGGATCAAATTGAGAAAGTTCCTTTCCTGTTGATCTCTCTCATCTTCTGGAAAATACTTATCCAAAAATCTGCCTTTGAATGTCTCCCACGACATAGCTTTAGCGGCATCGATCCCAATAGTGGCTTGTTCAGCTTCCCACCAATCTGCGGCGGCATAGGTGAGCTGAAACGTAGCAAGGCGACGTTTCTCTTGTTCATTGCATTCCAATGCTCCAAATATTAACTCCATCTCTCTTATCCATTGCTCTGCTTTCCATGGTTCTGTTAGTCCATCAAACTTTTCGGGACGTAACCCACGAAAATTTGCTAACAGCTTATCTCCAGTCTGTCTTGGTGGCGGGGGTACAAAAGGTCTCTGGTGGGTGGAGTGATTATATGTATCCCCCACATGCTCCATCCTCTGCATAAATGCTTCAAAAATTCCCGTTGGATCCATCCCTTCCGGTATAGGTGCTCCATTCCGTGCTTGGTGATTTCTCAAGGGTCCTACCATGATGATAACGAGTATCGCCTACAAACGACATATTGATCAGCTGAAAGTCTTCTCGTAGAAACGAACTCAAGATAGAACAAGAAACAATCAAGAACTAACAGTTCTACAACTCACACCTCAAACAACCAACAATCAATATCAAAAGTACTGCTCGTATATATATATATCAAAAGATGTACCGTATAGTACACATTAGTCAAACTGTGTACCATATGGGACAAGAGTTACAATAACTAAAGTCAGCTAATACTATACAAAGCTATGGTCAATAGCTATCTCTCAAGCTCCCAAAAATCTAGTGGACAACATGTCCTAATATAAACTAACAAAATCTACACCCTGCCGATCCGGACTCAAAAATCGTCAGCATCTGATCCTGCTGGTGGTGCCTCGTCCTCCGGGTCTATATCCATCTCCTCGAGTGGATCATCCTCAACTGGTGCGACAAGATCTCCAACTACTACCCCTATATCCCAATCCTCTATCATCTCTGCATCATCGTCCTCCATCACGTCCACTATCGCCTGGTTAGTGACATCGACTGCTACTGCGGCGAATCCGTCGGCTATATCAAGAGCTCCTGCTATCGCGGCCTCTCCCATAACAAAATCTGCTGGCTGTGCTACCATCTGAGCTATCCATCCTACTGCCATATCGGCCATGGCTGCCATATGCATAATGGGTCCAGCTGGTATCTGAAGCACAACGGGTATCTCTGGCACAACTATCTCCTCGGGGTCATCCTCCTCATCTACTACTATGTCTGCCTCAACAGCCTCTGGGTCTGGTACTGGATCCTCTGGCTCAAACTCTGGCTCCTCGGGGTCATCCTCAGGTTCATCATCATCTGCATGCTCATCCTCTACTGGGTCCTCGTCATCTATTGGCTCCTCCTCTCCATCTTCGTACATGTCCTCATCGGGATGCTCATCCTCAGGCTCTAGATCCTCCTCATCCTCTATCGGCTCAGGCTCTGGCTCTAGGACGGGTACTGGTGATGGTGGGGCTGCTGGAGCTGCTGCTGGTGCAGTCACAGGCTCTGGTGGACTGGCTACAATGGCTCTCAACTCAATCTCATCCATCTCTGGCTTACTCAAAACTAGTCGCAACATCTCCTGGCAAATGTCTCTGCCAACTCTCGCTAAGTGGTAAGCATCCATGCGCATCTGGGTCGGGTGAGTACTCCTGGTCACATAAAGTGCTCTCCACATGTCCTCCTCTAAATGTCGACTAGCTATCTGGCACACACGCTCACGATAAAAATCTGGGTCAGCTGGTTCCACGGTATCTCCATGGATAATATGACCTCCATAAGCATCAGTCACAAACTGGTGAAACTCCGGATCCATGCTCTCCTGCAAAGGAAACTATCTATCGTCAGGAAGACGAACTTATCTTATACTCATATCTCATCTCAAAGAATCTTAACACACTAGGACCAGATGGTGTGGAATGATCGGTGAACGACAGTATCACAACCTAGAGTACGAAATGCAGGCTCTGATACAAAAAACCCTGTCACGCCCCGGAGCAGCATAAATAGAGAAAAATAAATTTCCTTTATGGGTCCATAAGGAATGACAGGTGAAAGTCACTAATAATCCACACCACGCAGTACTAGTCCAAAAGAAAAGCAACAGTAATCAACTGAAAATAGCACAAAGTGCTAACTATTACAAACTATCAGAGTATGGTCCACAGGATCACAACAGGTCTGAAGACAACCAATGCCCAAGTACCCGTTAACAAAAGATTTATCAAAACAACTGAAATGAAATCTAACTATAACATCTTCAGTCTTCAACTGGCATAAGGATAATCCTTCCTGGAGTAACCGTCATCGGTGGGGCCTTCCTTTGGATAACACTCATCAGTGTACTGGTCATCACCTGTAAAACAAGGGGCAGGATATTCTGGACGGGGAATGTCCAGGCAATAAAAAGGCCGTCAGCTTACTGAGAGCTGAGTGAGCATAAACTAACAAGGTACCAGTTATCTGAAGTAAACACAAGCTTATGAAAACACGAGTTAACATCTTATTATAAAATTAACATTATCTTGTTCCTCTATTCATTCTCGTAAACCGACCCTTATCGTCTTGTTACTCAAATACCGAACTCAACATATTCTGATCTTCATGAACAAACTTAATCGTTTAACTCTAGGGATACACCCTTATTCTGTCCATCACTTTTAAGAGCAATGGTCCTGCTCACCGCAAGTCATGGACTTCACGTCAGTCTGTCCCCAGCTTTTAAGAACAAGGGTCCTGTTCACCGCATTTCAGGGATATAACGTTTCGAACAAGGCATATCAATCTATTGCCACGACTTAACGTCATCTACTAGTGATCCCAGCTCACCGCTTTTAAGAACCATGGTCCGGTTCACCGCTTTTAAGAGCATATCATAGATCATCCAGTCTATCTTAAGACTTCTTGGTCCAGCTCACCGCTTTTAAGAACCATGGTCCGGTTCACCGCTTTTAAGAGCATATCATGACCAATCGTCCATCCACGTACCATTCCCGGAACTTACCAAACCTACTTACGTTCCATTCTAACATCGACACATGACAATTCCCAATGTGGCCTGACTACTCGGATTAAAAGAAAACGGACATCGAACTCATATCAGAAACAACACGTCAACCCACGTCTTCATATTACTTTTTATTCATTATCCATAAATCTTTGGTGTCACATTTCTCCTGTCTACCCCATAATCGCATAATGGAATTCCCGAATCAGAAATCGAACAACTAAACCTCTTATATAATAAACAGGCAAAGGAAACCATGTACTGATCATGTCAATCGATTGGAACAAAAGTTCAATCGATTGGAACAAAAGTTATGTCAATCGATTGAGAAACATGTCAATCGATTGGAACAATGTCAATCGATTGAAATCCTATTCAATCGATTGGGATGCAACTGATGTCAATCGATTGATATCATGTCAATCGATTGGAACTACGTCTTCTCCAGTAGTTTGTAAAAAGAGCATATATAACCGTGCACTACAAGCATGTAACCTATCTAAACATCATAATAACTTGCATAAACATCACATAAAGGGACCAAGTGAGTTAGGACTCACCTAGGGTGCGTTTGGGTGTGTTTTCAAAGCTTGAAACCTTCAAACTCTTTCTCTCTTTCTCCTCTTCTCTGTCCAGCCCTCTCTCTGTCTCCTCCTTCTTCTTTCTTCTTCTTTCTGCTTCTTCTCCTTCCTCCCAGCTGCCACGGCAGTGAGTGTGTGTGAGGGTGTGTATATATGTGTAGATATAGAGATATATATATGTGTATATGTATATATCTCACAAGAGGTATATATCTCTCTCTCTCAAGCTGCCAAAATGACCCAAGGCCATAAATATGGAATATATATATAGACATAAGGGAGTGCCACGCGTTTAAAGCTGAAGGAAAGAAGAAAACATTTCTCAGGTTATGTCAATCGATTGAGACACCAGTCAATCGATTGGTAACAGATATTTGTAGTCAATCGATTGGAAACAATGTCAATCGATTGGAATAAATGGCAATCGATTGGAAAGTTTGACACGTCATCACTTTTAGTCGGTTGAATGTAAATCGATTGGGATAACTTATCAATCGATTGGTATCAAAAAGTGTCAATCGATTGGTATCAAAATTCACCAAAAGGAAGAGAAAGTTTATACGAGTATAGAAAATGAAATACCGGGTCTTATTAATATACCAAAATACAGGGTATTACAATAGAATACTAACTTCTGGGTAGACTAAAAGATACAAAAAGTTTCCTAACACATTAAAGTTTAAAGAGAAAAAAAAAGGGTAATGTTGTGTGATGAAAACATCTGAAAACAAATGCAAGAATCAGACTACAATCTGGAGAGAAAAAACAAATTACATATATGAAATTTAAAAGTCTGAAAATGGTACTTCCACATTTCTATAATTGATGGGGAAAATTGGGGATAAACTATGATGCATTAGGGAGATTTCCAAGTAGTTTCATCATTCTAACTCAAGTACTTAATTCAAAACAAATCTTTGAATTTGAACAGGTCACACTGTTTTGGATCATTTTATAAGAAAATGGATTTGGGTTTTGGAATAAGGTTTGAGTTCTTGATTGGTAGTTTTGAAATAGATGTTCAAAGCATGAACTTAAACACTTGACATGACTATGTGACCACTTAGAACTTCATCCAACCTTGAATCATCAAAGAACAAAAGAAATCAAGAAAAGGGGGTTAAGAAGATATGACTAAAGTAATCAAAGACAGTGTAAAACAGAAATGGGGATTGAGAAGAGATAACAAAAATGTAATCAAAGAAAGTGTAAAATAGAAATGGAGATTTAGAATAGATGACAATAATGTAAATAAAAAGAAAATAGAAATGGGGTTAAGGAGGAGAATGATGATGATGATAATAACAGCTTTCAAGAACAAGAATAGAACTCTAGTAAAGTATTCCTCCCATATACGTGCGTATATAGACATGAAGCTCACTCTCTACCTCTCTAATGCTCAAGAAGATGGTGAAAGAAGTATTTGGATGATTGAAGTTTTGACATCAAACTCAAATAAAACTCATTTTTGATTGAAAAAAATGGAAGAAGAAGACTATTTTCTTCTCTTTCTCTCTCTATGTTTCTCTAAAGTTTCCTCCTAACTCTCTCTAAGCTTCCAAGTCTTCTCCTAAATGGAAGTAAATGGCTTTCTTTTGTAGGTAAAGGAAGGGGTGGTAAATGAGATTTTAGAAAGTTCAAAATGGTCTCCCATTGGTCCAAAATAAGCTGGGAACCAAAATTACGTCGTTTTCGTTTCTAATATTTATGAAAAACTCCCCAAAACTTATCAAAACTTTGGAAACGATTGGGGGATAAGTGTCGCGGAGGCACTAGGCCTATGCTGCGGTGGCACATGGCCTGTGCCGTGGTGTGACTGCTCCTTAGACATTTATGTTATTCTACTTAGGCCCTCAGAGGTTCTGGTATTGGGAAAAAGGCCATATTTTGTCCGAAATTCATAGAAAATGCATATGAAATCCAAACAGAGCTTGTGATATACAGTTGGAAAGGTAATGGAGCCTATTTTACATAAAAAAAAATATTTCAGAGTCAGGTCACTTTGAAAAGTTTTGCGGTCTTCGCGATAAATGCTGATTTGATCTCCTTTTTCACATTTAAAAATTCATAGTAAATTTAATTGAAGTCCAGAAATTATGTGCGATATACCGTTGGAAAGCTATTGACCCCTAGTATCTATGAAAAATATTTGAAAAATAATACGGTGCTTTGGTTTTTGAGTCAACTTTTAGGTCAAATCGGGGATCTCCAGGAACTTCTGGGAGCTCCCAAGCATTTTCGTCCGATTTTCTCTTAAAACTCGTTTTAGTACTTTGCACATAATTTAGAATGATCCTAGAACTTTCAGGCGAATTTGGAAGATTTCGGTCAAATCGGTCAACAGGAACTTTCAGGATTTATGGGAGCATCTAGGAGCTGACGATTTCATCCGATTTTCTTTTAAAACACTTTTTTATGGATTTTTATACCACATAGTATGGTTTCCAGGCTTTTGGACCAATTTTGGGATATTTGGGTTTTTAGGGTAATTTCAGTCATTTTCACTGATTCTTGAGCTTTTCGTGACATGGAAGTGATTTCCAAGAGTCTTTCTGTGTGTCTTTTCAATCATTGAGAACTACCATGCTAGTGGACTCCTAAATCTGTTAGCCAACAAAATGAGGTGTCTACAAATGGGATAGCTAAGGTTTTGTACCAAGCTCACCATTATGTTACGAGAATGGGATTGCTTCGTACCAGGGTGACCACTATTATAAGATCAAAAGTGAATCAAAATATTTGGGAAGTGAGTTTCGTCCAAGCAACGTATAATTGGACCTGAATGGGAGAATGAGTCAGTAACATGGACCCATAGTTCATGACATTGTAAGTGGTGTCAACAAGTCACATATAGTGAGTCAGAACGCGTTTCTTCTTAATGCGACTACTATAAAGTATTTCTGATTATGATACTTCGTTAGTTTTGTACTCACTCGGATTTCACAAGATGACGACCTATGCAGCTGGATATACCCACATCCATATTTCCAGACCTATGATTATGCATGTGAGGCGTCTATTGATGAGGGCTACTATCTGGATGAAGGTTATTCCTAGGATGGTCAGACTGAGGATGGGACTAGAGGAGAGCATCACCAAGCTGACGATGATGCCTATGTCAGTTGAAGACTAGGACTAGATTAGTTGTGTCACACCCCGTAACAGCAAAAATAGTGAAAAATAAAATTTCCTTTTTGGGTCTGTAGGGAATGACTAGTGAAGTCATTGAATTGTCCACACCATGCAATTCTAAACAATAAGTAGAAACAAAGAAACAAAACTACAACTACTAATCAAGATATCAATAATCTAATTATTACATTAGAGTTTATCACAGAAACACAAATGTCTTAGAGCAACCTATGCCCAGTTGCAAAACTTATAAATAAGGTCTAACAAGAATATAGAAACTAATAACTATCTTTCTCTTCAGCTGGCGTAGATGTAATCATCACTGAAATAGTCTTCCCCAATATATCTGACATCAATGGAACCACCTTCTGTGTATTCCCCCTCTGGGTAGTAGCTATTGTCGTAGGACTCATCTCCTGTAGTATGAGGAACAGGGTAGTTTGGACGAGGAATGTCCAGGAGATAAAGGCCATCGGCTTACTGAGAGCTGAGTGAATATAAACTAACGAGGTACCAGTTATATTAAGTAATAACAAGTTATGATCTGAATAAGATATAGTTCTATAATAGTATATTCATCTTTTTATAACCATTCGTTAACTGATTCCACGTCTTATTATGCAAAGACATAACTCATTAAGGAATAGAATTAATTGTAATACTCCTGGATACACCAGTGCTCTATCCACTGCTTTTAAGAACATTTTCATAGTCCACTGTGCTTTTAAGAATATATGAACAGTCCACTGTATGTTAGGGATTTAAGAGCAAAGACACATCAGTTCTATTGCCACGACTTAATGACATCTACTAGTAATTCTGGTCCACCGCTTTTAAGGACATATAACCAATCCACCACTTTTAAGGACATATGATTGGATTAGAAGCTAGCTTAGAGCTAATTGGTCCGGTTTACCACTCTTAAGGGCATATGATCAGTCCACCGCTTTTTAAGGACATATGATTGACCAAAGCTAATTCCCATAAGATTCTCATAACTTATCAAACCTACTTATCATTTGTACTACTAATGATACAGGATAATCCCTTGTGGCCAGACTACTCGATTGAAATGAAATGGATATCGAACTTACCCATGATCAATGCATTATCTAACATTATGACGTTAATCCATTATTCTTAACCATGTTATCCTTAGATGCCACATTATCTCCTTGTCATCGCATAGTCATATATTGGAAGTACAAATGATATCGTAACAATTAAACCATACTTATAATAACTAACAAGAATAATTCATATTTTGAGGCATCCAATCAATTGGGACAGGGGTCTAATCGATTGGGATAAAAATCATAATAATCGATTAGGAAAAGTAAAATCGATTATATCCAAAATAATATCAATCGATTGCAAACTTTGGCAATCGATTGGGAGTCATCATATGCCAATCGTTTGGGAAAATATCAATCGATTGGGTCCAGATAGCAATCGATTAAGAAAAAAAAACCCAATCAATTGGGACTTCGTCTTCTCCAACAGAAGCTTAGTCCAGCATAATTAAACGTTTGGAAATATGTTTGCTATGTCTTTCCTTCTTTAAGACTTGTAAAACTTCAATATAAAGGGGACGAAGTGAGTTAGAACTCACCTAGAGTGTGTGGGTGGTATGGGTTTGGCTATGGAGCTTGAGTTCTTTCTCTCCTCTTTCCTTCTCTCTTCTCTATTCCTATGTCTCTCTCTATCTTAGTCTCTTCTTCTTTTATCTTTCTTTTCCTTCTCTTCTTCTTTTTTTTCTGTCCAATAGTGTGGATGTATGTGTGTGTGGTGTATATACATATATATATAGGTGTATGGATGTGTATACATATATCCTCTCTCTCTCAACCCAAATTCTGTAAAATAGACCCAAGGCAAGATATAAACTCATACATATGGGGAAAGGGAATGCCACGCGTCAAAACACGAAGCAACTTAGAAACAATTCTGCAGGATGGCAATCAATTAGGACTAGTGGCAATCGATTGGTATCAGATATTTATGAGGGCAATCGATTGGGGTAGTGCCACATCATGGATTTAGGTCAGCAAGGAGGCAATCGATTGGGAAAAATGGCAATCGATTGAACTCAAAAAGTGGCAATTGATTGAGTCAAAAAGTGGCAATCGATTGGAATACAAGGGCAATCGATTGGGACCAAGACTTATCCAACAGAAGGGTAAAGGTCTTACAAGTATACATGAATAATACCAAGTCTCATTGATTCATATA
The DNA here is from genome assembly GCA_033977485.1 of Hydrangea macrophylla. Classification (NCBI taxonomy): domain Eukaryota; kingdom Viridiplantae; phylum Streptophyta; class Magnoliopsida; order Cornales; family Hydrangeaceae; genus Hydrangea; species Hydrangea macrophylla. The sequence continues at coordinate 3,272,635 of CM066992.1, forward strand.
CACTCCAAAATATAAGGTATTATAAGTTGTCTCTTACCTATGTTTAATTATGTTTTCAAACTGCATTATTTTATAGTTGGCGAGTGTGCCATAGGTTGTTGAATGTTGTTTCATACTATGGGTTCTGTAATAGGATGATTATGATTAAGTTTATTTAATTTAGTTTAGTTTTTCAGTTATTGCGTTTATATCTCTGGTGTTTTAGATATGTGTTGTGGACAATCAAATGATATTCACCAGCCATGCCCTACGAGCCAAAAAATGGAATTTTATTTTCCCTATATTTGCTACATCGGGGCGTGACATTATTGCACCCATCATCCTTTCACTAAAAAATGTGTTCATATGCATGCTTATCTACTTGGGTTAAACTTTTAAAAATCCAAGGACCAAAGTGAGATTTCTGAGTTTATAATGAGGCAAATTTAAGAGGTTCACAATGCAAACATTTTAAATTATACAATGTGCAAAAGTAATTTTTAAAAGATTGTAGGGGCTTGTGCCACCCCTGGACACTTAGTGGGTTATCTACACATGGAGGTAGGAAAAGAAAGTGTAACGAGGTGGATGAATTGTCACGCCCCGGAGCAGCAAAAATAGAGAAAAATAAATTTTCTTTTTGGGTCCATAGGGAATGACAAGTGAAAGTCACTAGTTATCCACACCACACAGTACTAGTTGATCAGCGACGAATAGTTCCCGTTTATAGTCCTAAAGTTATGCTTTGTTAGCCCATTTCAGTTAGTTATTAGTTGTTGTTTAATAAGTATTCTATATTTTGTAGGTTTTGGAGCTTTAACTTGAAATGCACTAAATTTCAATGATTAGTGGCATTGGAAGACATTCTGGGCTCAAAAGGTGATTCCGGTGAAAGTTGAATGCAATAGCAGCCTCGGTAAATCGCATTTTGAAAATGAAGACTTTGAATTTGAGAAATTCCTCCAGAGATATGAAATGTAGATGTTTGAGTTACGGACGCGTGGCCATAAATGGTGAATCAATATAAGGTCCAAGTCAAAATTTATCGCAATTCTATGATCGGTGCGCAAAGTTGAAAAAATCTGGAAAAAGACATCTCGCTGAAGCGGCAAGCTCGCACAATTTTGGGGATCACGAGCGACCTGCACGAGCGACCCATACAAAAAACCCAAAGACGCGTATTTCGATGTACTGAAGAGCCCTGTGCGAACAAAATTGCCTAATTACGTCTATAAACATAGTTGTAGTGCGATTAGGTTTAGGAAAGCTTCCAAAACTTGCTCCAAATCTATATGTATCCTCTTTTAAGTAAAATTGGGGGTTACACAACATATAGACAACAATATACACATCCATATACAACAAAAATTTCAGCCATTGAAGAGAGAGAAGCAAGGAGAAGAAGAAGAAGACCAAAGATTCCCATGGCCTCCTCCATCAACCTCTTGCCAATCCTCGATTCTATGGCTGCTTAGACCTATATCTAGGGTTTCAATGAAACCCTAGCCAAGTAATAGGGTGTTATTTATATTTTTCTTTTAGTTTTATTATGTATGAATGATGATTACATGTTTAGAGGATTTTAATTAATAAAATCGTGTTCATTGATTAAATCGTTTGCTTTTAAAATCTATTCTTGTCTTAGATCTATTTTGGATGTGATGTGCTCAATAGTTTATATTTGCTGTGCTTGTATAAATTATTTACCTGTAATAATGCTTATTTGAATTATAATATCAAGTAGTCGAATAGTTCATGCCTAGGAAAGACGGAGTGTGTTGCAACCCTAGTTTAGTGTCAGACACTATGTGCCAATCAAAGATGAATTATGTTGATGCTTAAATCGTAGTTATATTCTTGACGGGAGAATTGGGCTTGTAGCTACAATTTTCATTATCATCCAATGTAATAAGCTAATTGAATGCATAGATACCCTTATTATGAAGCTAGTGGTGGATTTGCAATCCTAGATTCACTTTAAATATCGTTTACAACACTTTTAATCACTTTCATAGTTTAGATTTATTTTCATTGTTTTTGTTTTCTGGACAGGTTTGGGGGTCGAGGTCAATTTATTTTGAACTTATTCACATTGAAAAGAAAGAAGAAAAGAGAAAACGTGCATATCGCGTGCGTGGCCTGCACCCGCGAGATTTTACCTTACGGAAAAAATTGTCAAACTTTTTTATATATACCCTCAGATTCATGTCGCGCCATAAATCGCACGCTTGAGGGACTATCGCTCGAGCAGCTTGCTCGCGTGATCTTTTAACTTAGAAATTTTTTTAACCGTGATAAAACAAGATGATGTTTGGGGTAGTTGCCTTGGTATTCAATAAATATTCATTTCAAAAGCAACGAAAAGAAAAAAGAGAAAAAAAAAGGTTGAAAGAGGAAAAGAAACAAAGAAAGAAAAGAAGAGGAAAGAAATTAAAGAAAAATGAAAGAAGAGAATGAAAAGATGATAGTTGGTAGAAGAATGAATGAAAGAAATTGAATATGCCTTACAATGCCATTCTAAAGATGAATCTATTCTATTCTTTTTCATTGCCTGAGCCATGTTACAACCTTTGAAAAGTCCTATTTGATCCTAGAAAACATGGTTTGGATATTTAAATGATGGAAGGGAGATTAAAACATGGTAACGATTAACTTTTCTTGACTTTTGACATCCTATCCATGAGACTACTGTTCTTTCGTGTCATATGTCTTTTTCAAGTCATATGTGAGTGTTTCTCATTTTGAAAAGATATTTCCTTTGCTCCGATATATTAGAGAGATTACACATGTTCTGAACATTTCATTTGAGAGTGAAATTAACATTGTGAGATTCGTAGTTGAAGCATAGTTGGATGGTCATCCGAGTTATATTCCAAGTTCATGACATGCGCGTGTTCATTTAACTACCACATCACACACGTGCAATTTTATGGAAAAACTCTATTGATTTATACGATGCATGTGCTATGGATTATTTTTCATGACTTAAGTGGATGTTTCATTATGTTTCTTCTTTTGTTTGTTATTCTAGTTCAAATCACTGTTTTATGATAAGTAGCATTGAATGTTATGTTTTTCGTTTTTAATAAAACTTTAAACATATAATGAAATAAAGATGGTTGTGGGTATCTTATTTGACGAGAACCCTCACGAGACTTCACTCGTCCTACTAGGGACACTAGGGGTTTAAAAGGCTTGTTACATATGTAAAATGCAATCGCGTTGCCTGCGACAGTGAGTTAGGATTTTTTAATTCTAGTAGTATTTAATTTAATATTTTCTTTGCTCGAGGACTAGCAAAGTGTAGGTTTGGGGTGTGATTGGCGACGAATAGTTCTCGTTTATTGTTTGTCCTGAATTTACGCTTTGTTAGTCCATTTCAGTTAGTTATCAGTTGCTTTTTTAATAAGTATTCTATATTTTGTAGGTTTTGGAGTTTTAACTTGAAAATGCACTAAAATTCAATGATTAGTGGCTTTGGAAGACAATCTGGGCTCAAAAGGTGATTCCGGTCTGCAGCCTCGGTAAATCGCATTTTTGATAATGAAGACTTTGAATATGAGAAATTTCTCTAGATAAATGAAATGTAGATCTTCGAGTTACAAATGCGTGGCCGCAAACGTGAGTCAATATGAGGTCAGAGTAAAAAATGAAGGAAAAAGTGGTTTAAAGTTAGAGTTTAAACGCGCAGCGGAAATAGGTTAAGTTATAAAACTTTTGATATTCCAAGATCTACTACTCGTCAATTCCATAGATGCGTACAAGGGGGTGCAAGAATTATACCTTAGTGTCTTGAACCGAATTCTGAAACTTTAACTTTCAGCAGCCTCCACTAGATGATCTTCACCCTTATGACTCCTGCGGAAGCCTGCCGGAAAGACTAGGGTTGGTGGGAACCCTAATAGAGAGGATAGGAAGGTTTTGGGAAGACTATGATAGTTTCTGCAGCTTCTGCGTATAAAAACGATGATCACCTTCTTCCAGAACGCAGCTGCCCTATTTATAGATTTCCAGAACCGACCTAGACTTCGATCGATCGAAGTGACTTCGATCGATCGAAGTGACTTCGATCGATCGAACCTTCGATCGATCGAACCATTCTCGATCGATCGAACCTGCTGACTTCAATCGATCGAACATACTTCGATCGATCGAACCTGTCTTAACAGCTTCCTCAAGTGTCTTTCCAAGCATCCTAGCGGAGCTAAGAGTGGGACCTCCTAGGCTCTTTATTGTTGGCTCAGACCAGTTTGTTAATTACCATCACCAAACTCTTTGATCAGCAAACTAACTAACTGGTCAGTTAACGTTTATTCCACTATAAAACGATAACTGAACTCCAACGCAAAAGAACATATCCGAAGCGATAACTAGACTTGTATGGTGTACTAATGTCCCTCTACCGTCAGCATTCGTAATCATATTCAGGTAGTCGGATAACTGTTACTGTCAACCTGAATCATGATTACTTCTTGTATTCCTTGAGTCCCATTCACTACTCATGATTACCAAACATGTTGATAACTCTTATCAACAAGACTGCAGTACTCAGTAATCAACTTGGTGACATTCTCAAGGGAATGCTTACTCTGAATCAGAGGGTAGATACTATCTTGACAATATATGTTCACAACCCTATGGACATGACATACCCAAGATACCATGTGTTGATCTTCTATAGACCTCACTGATTGGTAAGTCAAAGCAGCCATATCCATAGTCTGTGTTCATAATCATCTCAAGATTGAGAACACGTACCTTATACAAGTTATGAGTTCCTATTGACTGTTGACAGCCTTAAGCGTCAATAGGAAAGCTCAGGTCCGTCAATGCACTATAAGCACTAGCATATCAACTAAGAGCTACACTCTAGTGATTGAGATTAATCACTCCATCCAATGGTAGTTAATTATGCTACAGTGTAGACCTGATGAGGTATCCAGTCTCATCATCCACTGTGACATATTCTAAGTATCAAAGAATAGTAATTCGTATCTCACTTGTGTGTATCTCATACACACACGAATTGCTTACTATGATACTTAAGGACAAAACAATCATCTCATGAAAGAAACATACACAATGAAATGTAAAGCTGATATCCATATATTATAATGCTAATGTCTCATACATAAAGTAATGGTTTGAGGGCACTAACCCAACAAAAAATTATCGCAATTCTACGATCGGTGCGCAAAGTTGAAAAAATCTGAAAAAAGGCATCTCGCTGGAGTGGCCCGCTCGCACGATTTTGGGGATCATGCACAAGCGGCCCGCACGAGCGACCCGTACAAAAAACCCAAAGATGCGTATTTCGATGTACTAAAGAGCCCTGTGCGAACGAAATTGCCTAATTACGTCCAGAAATGTAAATAAAGCAATTTTAGTGCGATTAGGTTTAGGAAAGCTTCCAAAACTTGCTCCAAATCTATATATATCCTCTTTTAAGTAAAATTGGGGGTTACACAACATATACACAACATATAGACAACAATATACACATCCATATACAACAAAAACTTCAGCCATTGAAGATAGAGAAGCAAGGAGAAGAAGAACAAGACCGAGGATTCTCATGGCCTCCTCCATCAACCTCTTGCCAATCCTCGATTCTATGGGCGCTTAGACCTATATCTAGGGTTTCAATGAAACCCTAGCTAAATAATAGGGTGTTATTTATATATATTTTTTAGTTTTATTATGTATGGATGATGATTACATATTTAGAGGATTTTAATTAATAAAATCGTGTTCATTGATTAAATCGTTTGCTTTCAAAATCTATTCTTGTCTTAGATCTATTTTGGATGTGATGTGCTCAATAGTCTATATTTGCTATGCTTGTATGGATTATTTACATGTAATAGTGCTTATTTGAATTGTGATATCAAGTAGTCGAATAGTTCATGCCTAGGGAAGACGGAGTGTGCTGCAACCCTAGTTTAGTGTGAGACACTCCGTGCCAACCAAAGATGAATTATGTTGATGCTTGAATCGTAGTTATTTTCTTGATTGAGGAATTGGGCCTGTAGCTACAATTTCCCATTATTATCCAATGTAATAAGCTAATTGAATGCATAGATACCCTTATTATGAAGCTAGTGGTGGATTTGCAATCCTAGATTCACTTTAAATATAGTTTACAACACTTATAATCACTTTTATAGTTTAGATTTATTTTCATTGTTCTTAGTTTAATTAACACCAAAATCAAAATTCTGTTTTCTTAATTAACAAGGTTTATGTTCTAAAATTAAAGTGCTTTAGTATTTCAATCTCTGTGGGTTCGACCTCTACTTCCACACTACAAATCTTTTAAAGTGGAGTATACTTTTATATCTTGATTTTGACAAGATTAATTTTTGGTGTCGTTGCGGGGATCGCAAATTACTACCTTTAGTTTTAGAATCTTAGTTTAATTAATTCGTAAATATTATATTAGGCTATCTTTTTCTTATTTTCCATTTTTGTTTTGAGTCACTGACTTTTCATTTTGTTTTGTAATTTCTTGGGTCATCAATTTCTAGCATTTCAGAGTGGAAGAGTTTAGCACATCAAAGGAGTTTACGTGAATGATTTTTTTTTAAAAAAAGGCAAAAATTCAAATAAATCACTTCATTTAAAATTCACTTCAAACCCTATAAGTCAGGGTGCTGAGACGCACTATTTGCATTAGTTTAGGGGTGATTTGCATGTGCATAAGATAGGAAACCCGGGGCACTGGGCTTTGACGTGAATCACTGCATAACAGGATAATTGCATGCATCATAGTAGTACTGTGTACTTGTTGAAGTAGTTGCATAGTTTATTTCCTTATTTGGTTAAGTCAGTCTTTGTCGTAGTGTCATTTTTCTTTAGTTTATGTTTGGTACCCATTCGAAGCAACCTGAATTACGTCCACTTAATCTTGAACTCGAGCGAACTCTTAGAGTCATTAGGTCCTCAACCCAAGCTTCTAGAGCTTAGTGGATGTTAGACGACGAATCAACACGTAAACCATCGTCGTTGTTTGAGTTTGAAATCCAAAGCACCCTTAAACGTTTAAGATCAATTCAAACTATTAACATCGAACCTATTCCAATGGCCGACTTTGGAAATAATGGGAACAACGGAAATAATAGAAATAACCCTAACGTACCTCAACCTCCTCCGCTAAAAGATTATTTCATTCCTACGGCCTACAGCCACAACATGTACCGAATTACCGGAGGTGACGACGTCTCACTTTGAGATAAAGTCATCTACCATCGCGCTACTCCCTTCATTTCATGGTTGTATTAAAGAAGATTCTTATCATCACTTATGACAATTCCAAGACATATGCTCTACATTGAAAATCAAAAATCTAACTGATGATGTATTAAAATTGCGTTTCTTCTCATTCTCCTTAAAAGATAAAGCTAAGCATTGACTCCAATCTCTTGAGCCAAACACTATTAGAACATAGGAAGCATTACATACCGCATTTTTACAAAAGTTTTTCCCCATCACAAGAACTAATCAAATAAGAAAATCCATAATGAACTTTGTGATGCAAGATGGGGAAACGCTCTATGACATTTGGGAACAATTTAAAGAACTATTGCGCTCTTGCCCACATCATCAAATTCCCAAGTGGCAATTGGTGCAGATCTTCTACGAGGGACTTATTCCCTTAGTTCGTAATACTGTCGATGCCGTTTGTGCGGGTACCTTCCTACACAAAAGTGTCGATAAGGCATAGAAAATATTTGAAATGTTAAGTGAAAATTCGATGCATCAAACCGTGTTGGTACGACCTGAGGGGTGCCTTCCCCTTCAAACTAACCGAGAGGAGCGGTTCGAATCAAGTCACTCAATTGAATTGCAAGAACTATCTAAAAAACTTAACCGATTTATGATGATGAGCCAAACTACGGACTCACCCTCTTATAAAATTTGTCAAATATGTTCCGATCTTTCACATTCTACACTTGCATGTCCATCCGCGTCTCAATTTTCAAACTTCGTGGAGCAACACATATACTCTATTCTACAATTCCCATGAAATAGTTATAATCCTATGATGACTAATTTTTCTAATACTTACCGACCCCAATTTTAACAAAGTCAATACCAACACCCCCCCTTCTAATCCTAACCCTCCAAGGGATAACGCTTTTGAGGCAAATGTGTTAGCATCCCTTAAGACTATTGAAACACAAGTGCAAGCACAAGCACAAATAGTATACTCTCACACACAATCTATTGTGAAGCTTGAGTCCCAAATGGGACAACTAGCTAATACGGAGAGTCATAGAAACGAGGGTAAGTTGCTTAGTCAAACTATTCAAACCCCTAAGGGACAATATGAGATTGAGGGCACGAGTAAGCAAGTAAACGCCGTTTCGACTAGGATGACTACACGAGAGGAAGAAGTTATAGAGACTCCGAGAGATGATTTGAAAAATATGAACATTGATTCGAATCAAGAGAAGGGTGAGGTCACGAGTTGAATTAGGAAGGAAAATGAACCGGTTCCAACTAATTATGTTCTGAAAATGTCCTTTCCACCAAACATTGATGAACCATCACATTTTTCAAAGAAAAGGGTCAAAAACTGAATATATACTCGAGGTGTTTAAAAAAGAGAAAATAAATATTCCATTCCTCGACGCTAAAAACAAATCCCCGCTTATGCTAAATGTCTTAAAGACCTATGCACTGAAAAGCGCAAGTTGCACAGTCATGTTCGAAAAAAGGTCTTCCTCACTAAAAAAGTAAGTTCGATCTTCCAACACGCTCCTCCAAAGTATAAGGATCCCGGTACACCAACGATTTCATGTATCATAGGTGACACTGTCATTCATTAGGCTCTCCTTGAGTTAGGAGCAAGTGTTAATCTCTTACCTTATACGGTTTACAAATAATTAGGATTAGGTGAACTTAAACCCACAACCGCCATCATACAATTAGCGGATCGTTCTATCAAAATCCCTAGGGGAATCGTTGAAGATGTCCTAGTTAAAGTCGACAAATGCTATTATCCCGTCGATTTTATAGTCCTTGATACTAACCAGTGATAGATGCTAGGAAACACACTCCTGTCATTCTTGGTCGTCCGTTCTTAGCCACGGCCAATGCGCGTGTCAACTGTCGAACGGGGGTGATGAAGGTGTCATTTGGGAATATAGACCTTAAATTAAACGTATTTAACATTATTGATCAACCTCCCAATGATAATGATTACCTATGGGTGGTGGATAGTGAGGTTAGACAAACTATCGAACCTAATAAAGAAATAAATGTGAGTAAAGAGAACAATATGGTGAGTAATGAGTGGACGAATTTGGATAACCCAGATCCTAATGAGGAATTTACTCGAAAAGTGAAAATAGATTTAAACAAGATCAGGGAGAATCATCAAACAAAGTAACTCATAAAGATATTATTTCGGTTTTCAACTATAGTTTTCCTCCTGTTAATAGGGGTATAAAGTCTGTGTTTCAGCCTCCATGAGTCTTGAGCTAGAATGGTCTAGCTAAAGACGTAAAATATAGCGATTCTTAGGAGGCAACCCAAGCTTATATCGTTCTATTTTCTTATTTTTGTACACATTTTGGGTCATTTTGAGTCAGCTTTTTGTATTCTGGACAGGTTTAGGGGTTGAGGTCAATTTATTTTGAACTTATTCACATTGAAAAGAAAGAAGAAAATAGAAAAAGGGCATATCGCGCGAGATTTTACCTTAGGCAAAAAAATTGTCAAACTATTTTTATATATGCCCTCAGATTCATGTCACGTCGTAAATCGCGCCGCGCGAGGGCCTATCGCCCGAATAGCCCGCTCGCACGATCTTTTGACTTAGGGATTTTTTTTAACCGTGATAAACAAGTCTCAGATTTGCCTCACACGAGGAATCGCGCGCGCCAGCGGTAGCTCGCACAAAGGGGTGAATTTGTGTGTTTCTCTCTTTTGTTCTCTTCTTCTCACTCTCAATCCTTACTTATGTGTTTGTTCTTTTCTATTTGCTCTCTTAGGCCCCCTTTTAGATCGAGTCCTTCTTTGTTTTGTTAGTTTAGGTTTTTTTTTTCGTTGAGTTTTTCGGTTTTAGTTTAGTTTCGCAACAAGTACGCCATAGTCTATATTACACATATTTATATTTCTATTAGCTATAGTTGTTCTTTTGTTTGTTTATTTTCTTTTGTCGAGTATTGACAAGTGAATTAGTGGCTCCATTTAGAGTAATTGAACTTTATCGCTATATTCATATACGTTCACCGGGTTTGTGATTGCCGAGATTGAGGTAATGTCATTCCTTACATACTCTACTTTCTTTCATTTTATTGTTTCATTGGGGACAATGGAAGGCTTAGGTTTGGGGGATGCACTCACATGCACATTATTACGCATGGATTTCTCAAAAAAATTCAATACTTGTGGTTAAATAAACGATGTTACCAACGTTTTTGCAATCTCGAGTCGATACTTCATGTTATGTAACTTGGATTGTTATAGAATGGTAAATATGAAAAGATATGGTTAACATTTGTTGATGTCATGTTGCATCATTTAGGATATATATCGTTCGAATCGTAGTTTTATATCATAGATTTGTACACAAACCTATGCACTGCACGTAATCGCTTGAATACATGTTTGATGTGAACTGTAATATGATTCGAATTTCTAGACAACACATAGAGTGAAGACTAAACTCGGTGAGCTTTGAGCCATTCTTTTCTTTTTAGAGGGTCATAAATACATTTTGTGTTTGTCAAATTTCATTTAAATTGCGCATTAACTTGTTGTTTAGTCTCATTATTCTTGTTTTGGTTGATAGTTGAGTTAAAATACTAGTTTCCATGCTAAATAATCTTCCATTGTGAACGTTGAAGAACCATATGATCATAGGAAATGATGGTAGGCCCTCTTTGTTCACCACTGACCGAAAAATGATAAATTTCCTTAGTTCGCCCCTTTGAGCCATTAAAATGCCATTTTTCTTTAATCACCATGTTCCTCTTTTTTTTTTGCTCCAACTTAGCCAACTTGGAGTTTACCACTGAAAGATTTGTCAACTTTTAGTGGTGATAAGACGGTTGTAGACACCCCATTTTATCGGGGGCGGGCGTGACAACGATGTCTCGATTGAGAAGAAGAAGAAAACAAGATGATGTGTTGGGGTAGTTGCCTTGGTATTCAGTAAATATTCATTTCAAAAGCAACGAAAAGAAAAAAGAGAAAAAAAAAAAAAAAAGGTTGAAAGAGGAAAAGAAAGAAAAAAAAAGGTTGAAAGAAGGAAAGAAAGAAAAGACGAGGAAAGAAATTAAAGAAAAATGAAAGAAGAGAATAAAAAGATGAAAGTTGGTAGAAGAATGAATGAAAGAAATTGAATATGCCTTACAATGCCATTCTGAAGATTACTTGATGAATCTGTTCTATTCTTTTTCATTGCCTGAGCCATATTACAACCTTTGAAAAGTCCTATTTGATCCTATAAAACATGGTTTGGATATGTAAACGATGGGAGGGGGATTAAAATATGGTAACGATTAACTTTTCTTAACTTTTGACATCCTATCCATGAGACTATTGTTCTTTCGTGTCATACGTCTTTTTTGAGTCATATGTGAGTGTTTCTCATTTTGAAAACATATTTCCTTTGCTCCCATATATTAGAGAGATTACACATGTTCTGAACATTTCATTTGAGAGTGTAATTAACATTGTGAGATTCGTAGTCGAAGCATAGTTAGATGGTCATCCGAGTTATATTTTAAGTTCATGACATGCGCGTGTTCATTTGACTACCACATCAGACATGTGCAACCTTATGAGAAACTGTATTGATTTATACGATGCATGTGTTAGAGATTATTTTTCATGAGTTAAGTGGATGTTTCATTATGTTTCTTCTTTTGTTCGTTATTCTAGTTCAAATCACTATTTTATGATAAGGAGTATAAAATGTTATGTTTTTCGTTTTTAATAAAACTTTTAAATATGTAATGAAATAAAGATGGTTGTGGGTGTCTTATTTGGCGAGAACCCTCACGAGACTTCACTCGTCTTACTAGGGACACCTAGGGGTTTAAAAGGTTTGTTGCATATGATAAATGCAATTGCGTTGCCTGCGATATTGAGTTATGATTTTTTAAGTATATTAGTATTTATTTGTAATAACCTGCATTTCCATTTATTCTTAAATTACATTTTCATATTTAATTGGCAATTGCATTGTATATTTAATTTCATTTGGTATTGACTGCTTCATTTAAATTACATTTCTCATGTTCTAAATTTTATTTCTTGAATTATTGCAAGCTAAGAATGTTATTGGGGTCAAATTGCAATTTTTACAAAGGTTAGTAATACCTGTATGGATTTCAAAATCTGTATTTCAAAACGGTGAAAATAACTTCTATTGACTCAATCAGTATTTTTATGAAACCAGAAAATCAATTCTTAAGTTAAAATGGAATTCCCGTATTTTTGTGGTGACCACCGCGCCCCGAAAATACCAGTTTATGTTCAAAACTGTCCATGTTGTGTTTAACTTCCACAGATTTTGGAAGTGACCGATTTGGACATTTGCTTTATTTCCATTTATGGCAACTCATCATTGGATGTGCTTTGTTTGGTTGTGCTTGTAGTGTGTGTGTAATTGTTATGCTATAAGCTAATTTCCCAAACAACCAACACTTGCCCCCTACTAGTCTAACTTGACCTTTCAATTCATTTGGGAGGTAATTGCAGTGTTTAATCTGCATATATGAGTAATATACGTATGTATATCTGGGTAATTGTAAGTCTTTAGTTAGTTTATAAAACAAATCCATTTTGTTGAGTGAAATAGAACTTACTTGGCCTACAAGTTCAAATTTGTAGAGCTTATATATACACCACATACACACACTTTAATCTGAAATAAACCAATACACTGGAGTTCTAGAGAGAGCACAGAGAGTTCTACAGATTATTTTAGAGAGAGAGAAGAGCTTCAATCCACCATAGCTAAGCTTAAGTGGGTTTCTTTATTGACCTTTCTTTCTCAACATCTATTTGAATCTTCAATCTCAGTGAGAATTTCTAACTCACTAAGAATGTAATCTCATACTTATTTGCTGTGTATTGGTTTAATTTTGTCAACCTCCATTGAGGACTTTACGTATGAAAGTTCATAGCTTGAAATCAAGATTCTCAAACCTTAATCTAAATCCGTTTTCAGAGATGAATATCAAAGATTATAGTATGTATTGACTACGTTTAATGTATTGAAGCTTAATTCATTCATATGGAAAAGTGTATTAGGAATTAAATTTTGTCCTCTTTTAATCTTTCATAAAATTGGAGAGTTATAGTTAGAATCATGTTAAATTAATCTTAGATTCTTAATCCTCGTTGAAAAAGGAAGAGATCCATATATAACATGATATACCTACTTACAGAATTGAAGTGGGTCAATTTTAGACCCTGTTTTCTGAAACAGAGCAGTTTCTGCGGAGAAGATGAAGCCTCAGCTTCATCTCGCGCCACGATCGCGCGCGCGAGAATCGCGCGAGCGGCCCGCGCGAGCGATCTTTCGCGCGAGCAAACCGCGCGCGCGATCCTTGCTTTCCCAGGCAAACTGAAGAGTTTATATATATAAATGAAAAATTGGCTGGTCGCGCGAGCGAGGGTCGCGCGAGAATCCCTTCGCGCGAGCGATCCGCGCGCGCGACCTTGGCTTCCTCAGGCAGATAGAAAAGTTTATATAAAAAGGAAAATTGGGCATGTCGCGCGAGCGTCCCGCGCGAGCGACAATTCGCGCGAGCGTCCCGCGCGAGCGACAATTCGCGCGAGCGGCCCGCACGCGCGAGGTCTGGCAGTTTTTGGTTTTGTTTGTTTTATGCTAAGGGACTGTTTGGTTCAACTTTTTTTAGTACTGTTAAGGCTCTGTTTGGAAAATTTAGTTAATTAGAACTCTATTGGGTTATGTTTGAATGATTAAAACATTGTAGTATGACTCACCAATTCCCGTACGCGTGTTGTTCCTTTAATTCAGTATTGTTGCTTAGTTTCAAGTACATGACATACATGTGGGGTCAGTGGTACATGCATGGGGTGTCAGTCTGTGTGGAAAAGAGTAATGGTCAGTGTGAAAAGAGTTAGAGTTTGAGTTGTGGTTGTGGTTGTGATTGAGTTTGAGTTGTGGTTGTGGTTGAGTTGTGGTTGTGGTTGAGTTGTGGTTGTAGTTGTGGTTGTGGTTGTGTTTGTGGAGAGGGTATCTTTGAAATGCGACGGTGGCAAATATGGACACTCCCTGACGCCCATGGAAGCGTTAAAGTGTGTGAAGCCGAACTCGGACATTCCCTGGCACCCATGGTAGTGCTAAAGTGTGGCCTACGGACACTCCCTGATACTCGAGTCTGGATACTGCGTGAGGGGTTGCCCCGGTATTTGCATGGCGGTTAGGGTATTCAAAGTGTGAGGCACTGGACACTCCCTGGTACCCCGGACCAAAGTGTGAGGCAAACTGGACACTCCCTGGCGCCCCGTTGCTAAAGTGCGGCTATCTTAGTGTTTCAAATATACCAGGAGTAAGATAGTGGGTTATTGTGGCTGTCGAGAGAAAAGAGTCGGCAAGATGAGTGTGGTGCATTGTCTCATTACACGAGTCTCTGTCTTTATGAATGAACGACCTTTAATATATTTCTTGTTGTTTTATAAATGAATTCTTCCTGCGGTTTAACTATTGATTTATACAAATTGAAAAATGGAAAAAGGTAAATGGGTATGTTTTACATTCAAAGTCATGTTTTTAATACTCACCAGCTTCTTGAAGTTGACGACGTTGATGCGTCCTGGACATTCGTGTTCAGGCTTTTCAGGTTATAATCAGGAGGAATCATACGACTATGCGAATTGAGAATGGCTGCTTTTGGAATAAGAGAATTGTTCATTAATGATTTAAGTTTACATGTTAAGTTTTTAACTGTTTTGTTTTACAAGGATGACTGTAACAGACATTAAGCTATTATTTTAATTCAAGGCGGTCTGTGCCTTTAGATAACCCGTGCTGTAATATTCTTTAAGTTAGAATAATTTTTGTAAGCCTTGATTGCTTTACTCTGATTATTATGTTTTGTTGTTCGACGTTTGGGACGGAATCGATCCTTCAAACTGTCGCGACCTACGGGTCCATAAAGGAAATTAAACGCTTTCCTTATTTATGCTACGTCGGGGCGTGACATTATTTTTTATATTTTCCTTGCTCGAGGACCAACAAAGTGTAGGTTTGAGGGTGTGATCGGCGACGAATAGTTCTCGTTTATAGTCCTAAAGTGCTTTGTTAGCCCATTTCAGTTAGTTATTAGTTGTTTTTTTAATAAGTATTCTATATTTTGTAGGTTTTGGAGCTTTAACTTAAAAATGCACTAAAATTCAATGATTAGTGGCTTTGAAAGACATTCTGGGCTCAAAAGGTGATTCCGATGAAAGCTGAATCCAGTAGTAGTCTCGGTAAATCGCATTTTTGACAATGAAGACTTTGAATTTGAGAAATTGCTCCAGAGATATGAAATGTAGATCTTTGAGTTACGGACGCATAGCCATAAACCAGGAGTCAATACAAGGTCCGAGTCAAAAGTTATCGTAATTCTACGATCAGTGCGCAAAATTAAGAAAATCTGGAAAAAGGCATCTCGCTGGAGCAGCCCGCTTGCGTGACTTTGGGGATCGCGTGCTAGCGGCCCACACGAGCGACTCGTACAAAAAATCCAAAGATGCGTATTTTGATGTACTAAAGAGCCCTGTGCATGCGATTAGGTTTAGGAAAGCTTCCAAAACTTACTCCAAATATATATATATATATATATATATCCTCTTTTAAGTAAAATTGGGGGTTACACAACATATACACAATATATAGACAACAATATACACATCCATATACAACAAAAACTTCATCCATTGAAGAGAGAGAAGCAAGGAGAAGAAGAAGAAGGCCAAGGATTCCCATGGCCTCCTCCATCAACCTCTTACCAGTCCTCAATTCTATGGCCGCTTAGACCTATATCTAGGGTTTCAATGAAACCCTAGCTAAGTAATAGGGTGTTATTTATGTTTTTTTTTTTAAAAAGTTTTATTATGTATGGATGATGATTACATGTTTAGAGGATTTTAATTAATAAAATCGTGTTCATTGATTAAATTGTTGCTTTCAAAATCTATTCTTATCTTATATCTATTTTGGATGTGATGTGCTCAATAGTCTATATTTATTGTGCTTGTATAGATTATTTACATGTAATAGTGCTTATTTGAATTGTGATATCAAGTAGTCGAATAGTTCATGCCTAGGGAAGACGGAGTGTGCCGTAACCCTAATTTAGTGTGAGACACTCCGTGCTAATCGAAGATGAATTATGTTGATGCTTAAATCGTAGTTATCTTCTTGACAGAGGAATTGGGCTTGTAGCTACAATTTCCCATTATTATCCAATGTAATAAGCTAATTGAATGCATAGATACCCTTATTATGAAACTAGTGATAGATTTGCAATCCTAGATTCACTTTAAATATTGTTTACAACACTTTTAATCGCTGTCATAGTTTAGATTTATTTTCATTGTTCTTAGTTTAATTAACATCAAAATCAAAATTATGTTTTCTTAATTAACTAGGTTTAAGTTTTAAGTATTTCAATCTCTGTGGGTTTGACCTCTACTTCCACACTACAAATCTTTTAAAGTAGAGTATACTTTTATATCTTAATTTTGACAAGATCACTAGTCCTTAAGATAAACAGGAACAGTAACATAAACAACTAAATATAATAACAGCGTATAGATTACAAACATCAGAGTGGTCCTCAAGATCACAACAGGTCTGGAGACAACATATGCCCAAGTACCCGTTAAACTAAAGTTCAATAGAAATAATAGAAACAAAAACTAAGTATAACTATCTTCATATCTTCAGCTGGCGTAAGGGTAGTCGTCAGCATAACAGCCCCCTCCTGCATAACCGACATCAGTAGGGCCACCTTCTGCAAAATCTCCCTTCAGGTAGTAGCCTTTCGTCATAAGTTCCATCACCTGTATTATTAAAGATAGGGTAGTCTGGATGGGGAATGTCCAGGCAATAACGCCCGTCAGCTTACTGAGAGTTGAGTGAATAGAAACTCACAGGCCAGATATCAATGATAAAACATATAACAAGTTATTGAAGTCGTAAGATATAATTCTACTAAATAATATCTGCTCTGTATTCCAAAGTCGTAACTCAACCCTTATCGTCTTTTTATCCTGAGACCAATAATCAACATACTCTGCTTAGAAAGAACAGACTCAATCGTTTCACATATATAGACATACCATCATTCCGTCCATTCTTCGTTAAGGATATATACCATTCACCGCAATCATGGACACCACGTCAGTCCATCTAATGCTCGTTAAAGATATAAACCATCCACCGCATATCAGGTATATAATGCTTTGAATAATAGCATATCAAATCTATTGCCACGACTCATCGTTGTATACCAGTGATCCCTATCCACTGCTCGTTAAGGATATAAATCATCCACCACTCGTTAATGATATAACACGAATCATTTGGCTATCGTAGGACTACATGGTCCTACCCACTGTTCGTTAAGGATATAAACCATCTACCGCATGTGAAAGCATATCATGACCAGACGTCCTCTCACGTACCATTTCCAGAACTTATCAAACCTACTTAAGCTCAGTACTATTATCAACACATGACAATTCCCATGTGGGCCGACTACTTTGATTGAAAAGGACGGACATCGAACTCATACATGAACCACATAGTATCTAACGTTATCACGTTAATCCATTAAGCTTAAGCATACTTATTTTTGTTGCCACATTATCCCTGATTAACCCATAATCGCATAATAGAAGCCCGAATCAAAAATTGAACAGTCGAACCTTATGTATAATAAACAAAAGAAATAATCCATGTTCTACCAATCTCGATTGATTGAAACCATTTCAATCGATTGAGAAAAAGTACCATTTGAGCGATCAAAATCTGTTCAATCGATTGAACCTTCGATCGAATTGAACTAAGTTCAATCGCTCGAGAATCGTCTTCTCTAGCAGATTCATAAACAACAATATATAAATGTCTTAGGGATGTGTTTGATTCTATTATTCACGTCAAAAACTTGTAAAACATTATATTAAAGGTACCAAGTGAGTAAAAACTCACCGAACGTCGTTAAGGGCGCGTTTGGCAAAGCTTTTGCTTCCGAGCTTTAATGGCGACTCTTCCTCTCTCTCTCTCTCTCTCCCTCTCTCCCTCTCTCTCTCTCTTTGCTCCTCTGCCTTCACTTTCTCTCTATCTCCTTCTCTTCTTCTTCTCATCTGCTTATCTCTTTCTCAAACAGAATATATGTATAGAGGTGTATATATATGTGTGTGTGTATATATATGCCAAACCCAAGCACACACTCTCTCAAACTCTCTAAGGTTCAACAAACCTCACACACACACACACGAGCATAAGGTTTATATAGAGGGGATGGGGGTGCAGGTGGCTGTGTTTGCGGGAAACTTGGAAATTCTGATAATTACACGTTCTATTGATTGAGCAAGGTTTGATCGATCGAAAGCAGATCAATCAAGTTTGGTTGATTGAAAAAGGATTGAAGTGGGGACCACGTCATAAATTCAGGTCGGTAGGGTTTTGATCGATTGAACAAGGTTCGATCGCTTGAACTTTGAAATGCTCGATCGATCGAACGAACTTCGATTAATTGAAGATAAAATTTTAGCTATGATCAAGGAAAAATATATAGAATCTCTGTGTATTAAATAATTATTGAAATTACAGGATATTACATGACTTTTCTAGTTGGCTGTGTGGATGTAGCTTAGATAGACAAAAGATACTCGAGGATAGGGCTAAACTTCCATAACCAGGAGGTTTGGTTACTTGTTTGGTTTAAAGAGAAAGGATTTAATTCGAGCTCCCCATTTCTTCTTATTTTTCTAATATTTATTTTCTACTCCGTCAGAGGAGGCAGGTGTCAATCTAACCTTATTAGTATTCTGCTTATCACAATTTGGAAGAACGCAATCAATAGTGGCTAGGAACTTGATTAAGGGCTGCCAAGCCACCGTCCTTTTCTCCTATTCTAGTGCTTTTCGTTTTACACAGAGAAAGTGAATTTTTATTTATTGGAGATGCTTTTTAGTCATTGCAATACCAACATCTAATTTGTCAAGGATTAAATAGAACCTTTCAAAGTGAAGTTATGAAGTTTGGTTTACTAGATTAGCTTTGATTATGTTTTTGGAGAATTTTATGATACGGCCAGTTGTACCATATGACCATTTTTTTTTGCATTTTCGAAAACAACTTTGTTGCTCGAGGAGCAATATATAGTTATCCTTGGTACAAAATTTAGTCACAATTTTTTTATAACAAATTTTTGTACCGAAGATGACAAAACATTATTCCTGGTACAAAATTATGTAAGAAATTTTGGTCACATTTTTGGTAATAAATTTTTGTACTGAACATAACAAAATATTATTTCTCAAGTAACAAAAGTTGTTCTCAAAAAAATAAAAACAAGTCATATCATAGCTTCTTCACCCTCTTGACTCTGGACCAAAAGGAGAAAATGTATTGTAAGAGTATCTGTAGTGCTGTTTCAAAAACTTAGCTAAGCTTAAGCTAAGTTGTTGTATATATTTGATGCGCATTGTATTGGTGTAAATTGAGGGACGACACTCATAGAGTCGCGAGGATGGTGGCCGACACACACTGTGCCGTGAAGTGTTCTCATATAAAGGTAGAAGGCACAGTGTGTGCCGTGAGAATGGTACATAAAGAAGTAGAATGCACAGTGTGTGCCATGAGAAAGGTAGAAGGCACCGTGAGATGTTGGCCGACACACACTGTGCCGTGAAGTTTGTTCATAAAAAGGTAGACGGCACAAATTGTGCCGTTTAACTGAACTTAGTGGAACTTAAGCGTACTACAAAATTAAATTTCCTTAAGTTTAATTAATGTATACATTAATTTTTCTACACCATTATGGAACAAAATGGGGCTAAACTATTGTGGATGCTCTAAGGGAGAAAACTAAACTAAATGGAGGTGAGTGTTAGAATTTAAAATTAGAGGGAGATCCTTACAAATAGAAGATATTGAATGGCCGGTTTTAAATGGAAGTGTAGATCCAATTGGAGGGTAGATAACACGCGCCAATGACAGCGCAGGTACCACATCCACTCAGACACAAACAATGGTAACACAGCTGTTATTTTATTATTTACAACCACTACCCATTTCACATATTTATGGGAGTAGAATTTGTTTATCTTACACTCATGTTCCTCTGCCCTCTCTCTCTATCTCTCACTCACTGTTCGTACTTTTTGCTCCATCCAAGTCTTTTTATTATTTATTTATTTATTTTTTATTATTATAAACTCCCAGAGAAAGAGTGGGTAGGGTTTTGATCTTTCAATTTCTCTATTGACTTGAAAGTTCAAACAAACAATCGGAAAGAACAGCAAGCAAAAAGACACTACCAATTCTCTCCCTCTCTCTCTCTCTAAAAATTGCGAAGCTGAGAAGATGCCCTAATTTCACTTATCTGCCGAAAAACCCTAGTTTGCAGTGCTGAAATCTATGAAGAAATGGCTCGATTTTTGCCCTAGAAATTACGGGCATGTTCTTGGCAGTTGAGAGCACTTCATCTAAGTAGGTAAAAGTCATTATTTATAGTTTTAACAACAGTGAACATTTCGATGGAATTGGCTCATCTTTGATTTTGTTGTTGTTTTTAGGGTTTCAAATTAATATACATGTGTATATATATATATATGTTGGTGTTGTGTGTTGGGGGGGGGGGGTTGGGGTTTGGAGAAAGAGACACTGTTTGTTGATTTAGAGTCTTGAAATTGTTGTTTTGATGTCTTTGTATGTTGTACTAGTTGATATTGAAAGGGGGGGCTGGCTGAGAAGGCCATGGAAGGAGACGAGCATGGCATTATGTTGGCATGCGTGGTTTCGGGAACCCTTTTCTCTGCGTTTGGTTTGGCATCTTTTTCTATACTATGGGCGGTCAACTGGCGGCCTTGGCGAATTTATAGGTGATTTTCAATTCCATGTCTTCTATCTTCCTTTAAGCCGTTTTTGACTTATAAATGTGTTGATAGTTTCTACTTGAAAGGCATATCTGTGTCCATTTGCACTCCACAAAGTGTTCATTTATGTGTATGTACATTTAAATGCACCATTTGGAATACAACGCACTTCCTACTTATGTTGATAGTGAACGCTATTTTTATTTTTTAGTCTACGCTGCTTTGGCCTAGCTAGTTATTCGACTATGCTATATGAAGTAGTTATTAAAATTGGATTATAAAGTAGAAATGACATGGGCTACGGGTATATGGTACCATATATAACTAATGGGAAATTTGTGCAAAGGATTTGGAATCAAATGCAACAAATGGATTATATGATGGCATTCTACTGAGGAATTTGGATATATATATATATATATATATATAAAGTTGTGAAAGGAACTGAAAACCATAAAAGGAAACACTAATAAGTTTGTGCAGAATGGCCATCGATGCTAATTGGAAATATTGGATAATTATTTCAAACTAGTGTGTAGCAAGACTTAAGTTAAATGCGTACAATTTTGCTCAACATATCTAGACCACTTGTGGCCACTTTTCAAGTGTTTAGAATGTCTTGCACGGCATTTTCTTCAGGTTTAAGTGTTCAAAAACATTTCTCCCCTTTCTTCAGAAATGTGTTCTACAATCATAAATGCTGTTCTGGAGCCTAGAATGTTTTCTTGACAAGCCTAGACTTAGAGTGCTCTTTTAATGAACTAGAGGCAGATGTGACTGATATATTGTCATAGTTTATATGCCTATGAAATGTTATTGGTATATTCACTTTAATACTTAACCAGGTGTTAATGGTAACTAAACCCATGGTTATCAGTCACAAAGGGAGTCTTCATATTAAATTGATTCTTAATGTATTTAATACACATAGTATATAAAATTGATTCTTAATGGTATTTAATACACGTAGTTTATATATACTAAATTAGGAAACCTGATATGGTATAGGTTTGGGACAGTCTGATTTGTGAAATTTAGACGATTTTGCTAATTACCTCAATTCACGGCATGATGTTGAACTTACAGTGGTGCATACCCAGAAAGATCTCTAAATTGAAGTCAAAATGTGATATATAAGCTTTTCATATAGTAGAAGTTGCCACATGAAAAGTTCTCTACATGGTACATTTTTTGATTAATTTTAAGAACGTTTTTGATCCATACTAATGGTATAAGGGCACGAAACCGTACTTGTGATTCTTAGATGTTTCTCACTGCTATGTTCCTTTCTCGCTTACAAGTAGTATATTGTTTCGAGATGCTTTTCATTGTTTTTGATATTGCCTTTTGAGAAAAGAGAAATAAGGGAATAAGTGGAAACGTAGGGTGCAATCATATTGTGCCTCCTGAGCAGGAAATTTTCTATGTTTTGAATCAAGATTTGAATAGTATACCAACTAGATACTAACGATTTGTGGCAACTGATGGGTAAGTGCTGATTTGCAACCATAGAAACTTTTTTTTTTTTAATTATATTTAAAATCCTTGAACTGAATTGTTTTGCATATCTTGGACTTCAAGATTTGCAGCAAAGACAACATGGAATTCCATGGTGGCATTTTTTATTTTTTTACAAATTATAGTCTTCTCCGAGGGGGTGCACACTACTTTATCTATTGAGTTTGCGATTTGAGTGTTGATTGTCACAACCCAACAAATTGTTTTCCCAGATCATATCAATTCTATCCTGATCCAGCCCACAATTGCACATGTTAGAACAAACCTCAATGTCATGATAATATGAAATGGAAAGAAGTTTCTTGAAATGTAACAAGTTGACTTTTAAAGTTGACCATTGCTACTTGAACTAACAATCACGCCCCTCCCCTCCCCCCCCAAGAACAAATGAAGCTTCTTGTTACATTTTACCGTCACTTACTCCACCAATTTTGTCGGTTACTCAACAAAAATCCTAACCCAATCAGTAAGTAACGTATAACTATGCAGATATGCTTTGGCACTTTGGGTAGATCGATAATCGAAGTTCAAGGCATCACACTTTTCTTGTTCGTTTTTATGGTTACTTTGTTTAGTTTATTAACCATTTGGGAAATATGCTTGCCTTTGATAAGATTCGAAGGGCTTCCGTACTTTTTTTTTTTTTTTTTTTTTTTGTGTTGTTATCTATTTAAAGACTAGTAAAGGTGTGGTGCCAATATCCAAATAATGCGAAATCCTTAAATTACTTTGCAACTTTGTTCACTTTTTGCAAATCTCTTAAATACAGAAGAATGCAATTCTACTTTTTTTTTTTTCCTTTACAACTTTTGGGAGTTTCATCTAGGACTCCAGAAACTATCCTTCTTTCTTGGATCCATATGCTCTTTATTCCATTTAATCAAATTTAACAAAACTCGAATGCACCACAAGTAGGGCATGGGAGAGTCATATCATTCTGAACTAGTTCACCTGTTCGCTTTTTTGTCTTTTAACTTAATTCAGGATATGCATACTCTTCTCTCTCTCTCTCTCTCTGTATATATGTTTTGATGGTGGTAAAAATTTGCTTTGCTATCTTGTGCTATTTATTGCTACGCTAATTGTATTTTCTTATATTTATCTGTTTTTGGTTTGCACATGCTTCATTAATTGCCTAATTCACACCTATTGTTGATTAATCGTGAAGTCTGATGAACCAGTTATTCTGCTTCAACAGATTTGCATTTCTACCAAATTTGCTATCATTTATGCTCTTCTTTATTTGCTGTTTCAGTTGGATCTTTGCTAGAAAATGGCCAGATTTCTTACAAGGACATCAGCTGGGAATATTATGTTGCTTTCTGTATCTGTTTGCATGGATGGTCGTGATTTCACCGGTTTTAATACTTGTCATATGGGGATGCTGGCTGATCTTAATATTGGGTCGAGATATAATTGGTCTGGCCGTGATAATGGCTGGAATTGCTCTTCTTTTGGCGTTTTATTCGATAATGCTTTGGTGGAGAACACAATGGCAAAGCTCAAGTATGTTATTCCTTGAGTTATTTATAAATCATCTTTTGGCGAATAAACTTTCTAGTGCTAACCAGGAAAAAATGTTCAAGTATGACATTTCCATTTAGCTTAATTATACCAAAGGTCATATATTTGAACTTCTATTTATTTTAGGTATTTGCTTGCTATCAATTGCATGTTTCACCACGTTGTACAACTTGTTTAGTCCTAATAAGATTTTCATGTACATGGAAAAGTCACGCCCTACCTAGTTATTGGATTGAGTCATTCATTCACCGACTACATCTTATTGTTTGTTCAATTTCACGTCGATTTTGATTAGTTATCAAGTACTTAAAAGGAACATTGTTTCCCAGAACCTACCTAACTTGTGGTTACTGTCAATTGGCAGCATTTCCACACTAGCCTTTGTTACTTTCAGTTCTCCCAACTATCCATTCACTATTTCGGATAAGATCTCACCTTCAACATTGAATAAGATCCATTCATCGCTTCACTAAATCGTTCTATCATTTTTCCCCTGAAGCTTGTGGTGTACTATTTCTATAATAGTGTTTCGTTGGAGTTGAAGTTGGGTTATATTTATTTTTCTGATTCAACCATTTAATTTAAACATAAATTGCTACTTCGACAGGTGCTGTTGCTATTCTTCTTCTCCTGGCTGTTGCCCTGCTCTGTGCATACGAACTTTGTGCTGTGTATGTTACAGCAGGGGCACGTGCAGCTGAGCGCTATTCACCCTCAGGCTTCTTCTTTGGCGTATCAGCAATTGCCCTGGCAATAAACATGCTCTTCATTTGTAGAATGGTCTTTAATGGTAAGTCTTGCAGTCTATATGCCTTATGGTTTTTTATTTCTTAAATTTTGGATACCCTCACTGTTGTAGAAGCAGGAACCTTCTAAATTGGTCACGCTCCCTCCTCAGACTCTGGATTCCGCGCTTCTTACCAAGAAGCTTGACGGAAGCTCGCTCCCCTCATAGTAGAACCCTGCTCCCACCACGCTCCCATCACAACCAAGTCTCAAAATAGCCTATAAATAGATTCAAGTTATTATTTTGCTAAAATGTTTTATCGAAGGAATATTTTTATGTCGGAACATATGGCTTAAGACTTTCAAAAACAAAATTTACAATCTACATATATTATGTCAATCTAATTCCTCTGCAATAATTACATGTAAAATATATCTATATCAACTATTTGGACGCTTCTTAAACGCTCCCAACCTTTGAACCTCAAATTTTAACGCTTCCTCGCCCCCGCCCCCGCTTCGTGCTTCTAAGGACTTGTGTTATTCAGTTTCTCTTTTTATCTTGTTTTTTTTTTTTTAGTAATTATTTACTGTATGAATTCCAACAGGAAATGGCTTAGATGTCGATGAATATGTGCGGAGAGCATACAAATTTGCCTATTCTGATTGCATTGAAGTGGGTCCTGTGGCTTGCTTGCCAGAACCACCAGATCCCAACGAGTTATACCCTCGGCAATCTAGAAGGCAAGCGCTTAAATTTGTGCTTATTTCTTCATTAGTTGTTGTTTTGCAATTCATTATAAGCATTGTGGACTTACTAGGTGGTTTCTTTGTTCTTTATGAATTATGTTTTACTCGTGGTAATCGTGTCTTGGAGATCCGATGGTTTTAGAACTGGTAGAGGACTATGTTGTAGTTGCATTTTTTGTTCAGATGTTTTGCCACCACTTGAGGTTAGAGGAAAGTTTTATCACGGATTCTGATTTTGTTTCGTGTGTGTAGGGCTTCACATCTTGGGCTTCTCTATCTTGGCTCACTTGTAGTACTTCTTGTGTATTCCATCTTATATGGTCTGACAGCAGAAGACGCTCGTTGGCTAGGGGCCATTACATCAACTGCTGTTATTATTCTTGGTACATCTCTAACTATTGTATATCTGTCTGATATCTCTTTAAAGTTCTTGGCAATTTCCAACATTGCTGATGCACCTAATCTATTTATTTATATACATCTTTTGTCATGTTAATTTGCTTTCTTAGATTGGAATATGGGGGCATGCTTATATGGGTTTCAGCTGCTTCAAAATCGCGTTGCTGCACTTTTTGTTGCTGGTGCATCTCGAGTCTTCTTGATTTGCTTTGGAGTTCATTATTGGTATGTTCAAGACTTGCAAATGCGGTGTGTTGATCATTGTAGAATGGTTTCTCATATGGATTTCTTGTTACAATTACTGTAATTTGTTCGTTTCAGGTATCTGGGACATTGTGTTAGTTATGTAGTTGTAGCATCCGTTCTATTAGGTGCTGCTGTGTCCCGTCATTTATCAGTCACAAACCCATTAGCTGCAAGGAGAGATGCTTTACATAGCACGGTGATTCGCCTACGAGAGGGTTTCCGCAGAAGAGAACAGAACAGTTCATCTAGCTCTTCTGAAGGTTGTGGGTCGAGTGTGAAACGGAGTAGTAGTGCTGAGGCAGGTCAGCTTGGTAATGGTATAATACCCACTTGCACAGGTGATGTTAATAGCTGGAGTAATGTTGAGGGGATAAATAGTGATAAGAGCATAGATAGCGGAAGGCCAAGTGTAGCATTCCGTAGCAATTCCTGTCAAGAGGCTGAAGTAGGAACTTCGTATGCTGCTGATAGAAATTTCGATCACAATAGCTCTTTGGTGGCTTGTTCTAGTAGTGGTCTTGAAAGTCAAGGATGTGAGTCTAGTGCCTCTACTTCGGCAAATCAACAGGCACTAGATTTGAATTTAGCGAATTTAGCTCTTGTGTTTCAGGAAAAGTTGAATGACCCGAGGATTACATCTATGTTGAAAAAGAGAGCAGGACAAGGGGATATTGAACTGACTAATTTACTTCAAGATAAAGGACTAGATCCTAATTTTGCTATGATGTTGAAGGAGAAGGGATTGGATCCAACCATCCTTGCATTACTGCAGAGAAGTAGTTTGGATGCTGATAGAGATCATCGTGATAATACTGATATTACCATCACTGATTCAAACAGCGTTGACAATGCATTACCGAATCAAATTTCACTGTCTGAAGAACTTAGGCTTCGGGGCTTGGAGAAGTGGCTTCAATTTTTCAGACTAGTTTTGCACCACATTGCAGGTACTCCAGAGAGAGCATGGGTTCTTTTTAGTTTCATCTTCATCCTTGAAACGGTTGCTGTGGCCATTATTCGTCCGAAGACGATTAGAGTTATAAATGCGACACACCAACAGGTATAAGGGGGATTCCTTTGCTTAGAAATCACTTTTATATTGTATGTTGCCCTTATTGGTGTATAGTTTCGTTGGTTTGTGTGTTCTTTTGCCCAATAAGTGCTGATTTACGAATTTGGTAAAAACTTTGTCTGTAGTTTGAATTCGGCTTTGCAGTGCTGCTCTTGTCACCCGTGTTCTGTTCGATCTTGGCTTTCCTTCGGGCACTTCAAGCTGAAGAAATGGCCATGACTTCGAGAACACGAAAGGTACACATGATTAGACATGTTTTTTGGTTAGGGTAATTCTTTGGACACAACCTTCCCACAACTTTTTGCTCACAACCTCACTATCTCTCTCTATCTCTCTACTCATGGGTCCCACAGTGTTAGTGGTTCTCACTGCCTACTAGGAGAGGGATAGTGAGGTTGTGGGCAAAAAGTTGTGGGAAGGTTGTGCCCCAAGAATTACTCTTTTGGTTATTAATTTAAATTGGTTTGGTAGTGTGCCTTGTCAATTGCTAGTTGTCATTGGCTTGATTACTTGTTTTGGTGGTTATGTTTGAAATATAATTGTGAGCAAAATTGATGGTTCCACTTGGATTTTTCTTAGCTTATTACTAGCCGTTGAAGTTATTACTGCTATTATCTTGAAATTGAGGGCATAGTCTGCCTTTAAGATTTGTGCGTGGGGGCGGGTTTTTTACTTCAGAGCGACTATAATGAGTAGTGGTATTGCTTACAAAGTTCTGAATGGTCTCTTGTTCACCACTTATTGACAAATTAATGAAGATAGGGCGTGTCAACCCCAATACGTTGTAATTGGCTGCTTACATCTTCTCTAATGTCTTAATTATCATTATTTCCTAATAAGAAACCATACTTGCATGTCTTGGCTTATATCTGTTGTTCGCCTTTTTTCTTTTTCTAAAACTCTACACTTCTTCTGTAACGCGTTATACATTCATACAAAATGTGCCCACCTAGATGCAAGGTTGCCGGTGACGACTCTTTGGATTAGTGTCCTTCCTAATGTACCATGTAAATAATCCGTGCATCTGTTCTCTTGACCTAATTCAAAATATGTTTGCACTATGTTGTCCAAATAGAATTGCTAGACAAAGCAGACTTTAGGAAGAGAGTTAAAAGTTATCTTGGGTGAAACCTGGCCAAGCATGAGAAGGTGGTCCATTGTTTCGGGATTTTCTGTGTATATAGCACCTTTTTGTGTTTGATCAACCCATTATGACGTTGTGATCAATTGCAACATGTTTTCTTCAATCATGATGAGTTCTACTGTCTTGTAACTTGTTCTCTTGGTCACTTTGCTTGTGCATTCATTTTCTTAATTGGAAATGACTAAAGCCATCTGGCCGAATGCATGTCTGTTTTACTAAACTTTTCCATACACAATTAAACCACTATAGAAACACTTCTAGAAGCAGTATTTCCACTTTGTTTTTTGGAAATGTCCTCTTGAATCTTCCTTTATCCATATCCACTCCTAGTCATCAATTTGTTCAGTTCACTTGTATTCATTTGTTCAATTCACTTGTATCAATAAGTTTTCTAGCGTCAAATGCCCACATTTAGTTGTGGTCCTCATTTTGTGACCAGATAGATTCAAAGGTCTCTTGCTATTATCCTAGTTCATAGAGTTTACTATATTTCTAGGTAGCAACGTGGACTGTGGGATCTCTTCGTTGATTACCCTTGGGATCTCGTCTTTAAAAGTGAAGGACATGAGCTCATTGCTGGCCCTTGAGGTTTCTAATGTGTTAGTTTGACTTGAATGTGGGAAAAATAAGATGTATATTATTTCTCCCAATAAATCTGTTTATATACATGTTACATTGAAGGATAAGAAAGCAAATAAGGAAAAGGCATTTAAGAATGAAATAAAAATAGATATTAGACAATCACTAAAATAACTAGATCCACATTCAACGGGCTCAAAATCTGGGATATGAGTAATCATATCCAACACTCCCCCTCAAGCTGGTGCGAAGATATCCACAAGACCCAGCTTGCTCAACGAAGGCTTCAATAAGGACGGTCCAACATATTTAGTAAGCATATTAGCAGCTTGATCACTTGTGGGAACAAAGTTTGGAACAATAGTACCAGAACGAACTTTTTCTTGAATGAAGAGAATATCCGTTCATGAAGAACGGAGTCAGAAGTGAGCATAATTGCAGACTTGTTATCACAGAAGAGTGCAGAAGGCTCACTCACGGGAAAACCCAATTCGGCTAAAGGAGAACGAAGCCAAAGTAATTCACAACTCACAAGTGCCCTGAGTCATAGCACGATATTCCGGCTTCAGTAGAAGACCTAGAGACCACTGCTTCTTACTCTTCCATGATAGAAGGTGACTACCATATGTATAGAAACCGGATGTAGAGCGCCTATCATTCTTAGACCCTGCATAAGTTGCATCAGTAAAACAAGAGACTCCAGTTTGTTTTCCTGCTGTATAAAAGAGACCAAGATCAGGGTAAGTTTTGAGATATCGCAAGATATGGTGGACAACATCCAAGTGTGTGATAAGATGAGAGTGTATAAATTGGCTCACGACACTCACTGCAAATGTGATATCTGGTCTAGTGTTGGTTATATAGATTAATCTCCCAACAAGACGCTAATAAGCTGAGAGATCAGGTAACAAATCTCCAGATTAGGATACATAGGAGTGGACGTAGGACGACACCCCATCATACCAGTATCTTCTAAAAGGTCTATGACATACTGTTGAGTTTTATTAGTTATTAATGTTTTATAATGTTTTTATATTTTATGATTAGTATAGGGACTTGCGTGTAATTATTGGTTCCTTTGTTATTATAAATAAAGAGGTCTCACAGTTGTGAGATTAAGCCTTCAATAATATTGTGTAATGTTATTCAACGTGGTATCAAAGCCTCCCTAAATTAGGGTTCTGTCACCACCACCAGCCGTCTACCATCACCATCATCAGTTGCCACCCTAACCCTAACCCTAGCTGACCCAAGTTGGGCTGAGAGTGTCATCGCGAAGTTATTGTTCATCGCAGCACTGTTCCTCGAGTTACTGTTCATCGCAGCACTGTTCACCGAGTTACTGTTCACGCAGCACTGTTCACCGAGTTACTGTTCACGCAGCACTATTCACACCTGCAACCCTCACTGCCCAAAGAAGTTATTTCTCAGCCACAATAATTTTTTGAGAACACTATCTGCTCCTAGTTTGTTCGTCTTCGATCTGTAAGCGGATCTATGTTCTTTAACTAGATCGGGTCATCTTAGGCTTTCCTTGACCACCATCCTTTCTCTCATTCTTTGTGTCTACACCCTTCATCATGTCCCAAGATTAACACCAGAGAAATCTATTGCCGCTTCTTCAGGTTCCTTTATGGGTAACGAGAGACAGTCATACGTTATTGAGAACCCCGGGTTCCAAAATCACCACTGTTTTGTTCAATGGTGATAATTATCTCTCATGGTCTCAGTCGGCAACTTTATGGCTCCGTAGTCTATTCAAATTCGGATATGTGGATGGTTCAGTCAAGGCCCCTAATCGTGATGATCCAACATATCTCAAGTGGGAAGGTGATAACTCTCTAGTAATGAGTTGGCTCGTTCATTCTA
Organism: Hydrangea macrophylla; assembly: GCA_033977485.1. Lineage (NCBI taxonomy): Eukaryota > Viridiplantae > Streptophyta > Magnoliopsida > Cornales > Hydrangeaceae > Hydrangea > Hydrangea macrophylla. Next base: position 3,303,525 of record CM066992.1, read on the forward strand.
TGGAACCCGAACTCGCAGATTCGTTCTTATCTATGGGCACGGCCAAAGATATTTGGGATACTTTAGCAGAGATATATTCCTGTCAAGGGAATTTTGCCCAAGTGTATGAGCTTCGAAGCGCGATTCAGGAGGGATCGCACTACGCTCCAGTATTTCACCACTTTAGGCTCTCTTTGGAAACGCCTTGATCATTTAGTCACATTTCAACCTTCTAATCCAACTGATGTAGTGGGTTTTCAGAAGTATATTGAAGGAGAGAGACTCTTCAAGTTCGTAGCTGGTCTTAAGGCTGAGTTTGACCCAGTTCGTGGCCGTATTTTGGGTATTGTTCCTCTTCCATCTCGTCGAGAACCATTTTCTATTGTGCAAGATGAAGAAAGTCGCCGCTCTGTTATGTTGCCTCCTCCATTGACTAATAGGTCAGCCTTGGTATCCTCTAATCAAAAGGGCGGCAGGTCCTTTACTCCTCAGAGATTTCCAGTATATGGGACGTGAACAACAATAATAGGCCTTGGTGTGATCATTGCAATCGTCTCGGGCACACTCGTGAGACATGTTGGAGGCTTCACGGACGCCCTCCCTCTTGCAGGGGACGTGGGGGTGGATGTCATGGTGGCCCTCCACGAGCTCATTTGTCTATTGAGTCATCTCCTTCCGAGGAAAACAATAATCTTGCCGCATCTCCTTCCCCAGCAGCGGGAAGCATCAGTAGTGCCGATATCGAAACTCTGCGCTGTGTTATGGCTCAGTTGAACACTCCGACTGCATCTACTTCTTTTGCCCAGACAGGTATTGTTGCTAATTTTTCACATGCTTTACATGCTAATTCTAGTTAACCATGGATTATTGACTCTGGAGCTTCCGATCACATGACCGGTCTTTCCTAAGTATTCTCTACTTATACCCCAAGTTCTGGTAAAGAGAAAGTTAGAACTGCAGATGGTTCTCTTTCATCCATTTCTGGTAAAGGTGTCATTAAAATTTCTAATTCATTACCTTTATCTTCGGTACTTCATGTTCCCAATTTCTCTACTAATCTTTTATCCATTGCTCGTATTACTCATGATCTTAACTGTAGTGTCACTTTTTTCCCGTCTCATTGTGTCTTTTAGGATCTCTCCACGAAGAAGGTGATTGGCAATGATAGAGAGGAGAATGACCTATATTTTCTGTTGCCAGAGGGAGACACACAAGGAAACTTGACACAAACAGCTCATCATATACAGAGAGAGACTATTCCGAGGGCAGCTTGGTTATGGCATCAGAGATTAGGCCACCCTTCGTTTTATTTACTTCGTTTTTATTTCCTTCTCTTGTCCGTAATAAAAGTGTTTCCAACATTTCTTGTGAGACTTGTGAGTTGGGCAAACACCACCGTGCAACTTATAATTCCAGTTCTAATAAAAGTACTATTCCATTTGCTATTATTCACACTGATGTTTGGGGTCCTTCCCCTATTACCACTCTAAATGGCTACAAATGGTTTGTTACCTTTATAGATGATTGTACTCGCAGTACTTGGGTTTATTTGATGAAGGATAACAATGATGTTTTTCCCATCTTTAAATCCTTTCATAAAATGATATGTACACAATTTAGCACAGTTGTCAAAGTTGTACTCTCTGACAAAGTGGGGGAATATATCTATGGTGTCTTACTCACTATTTTTAGAGCATGGGATGATACATCAAATGTCCTGCACCAATACTTCTCAGCAAAATGGTGTTGCAGAGAGAAAAAACCGTCATTTGTTAGAATTAGCTAGGTCAATGCTTTTCTCAATGCATCTTCCCAAGCCTTACTGGGGGGAAGCAGTTCTTACTGCAACCTACCTTATCAATTGTCTTCCTTCGCGTGTCCTTGGTAAGAAATCTCCTATTGAACTTCTTACTAGTCCATCCTCCATATTTCCCATTCCTCCTAGAGTGTTTGGTTGTGTGTGTTTCGTTCACAACGTAAGAAGTTAGATCCTCGCTCTGTTAATATGTCTTTGTTGGTTATTCTCCAACTCAGAAAGGGTACAAGTGTCCCTCTACTCGTCGGTGGTATGTATCTATGGATGTCACCTTTGATGAGACACTTTCCTACTTCCAGTCGTCTCTTTCTCCTCTCCAGGGAGAAATAGAGCACCAAGAAGAGCAGCCCACTTTCATTGTTCCCTGCCCTATATCTATAGAGGATGAGGAGAAAAAAGGTGAGGAAGAGGGAGAAAAAAGAGAGGAAGAGCAAGAAAAAATAGAGGAAAAGAGAGAAGGTAAGGAGTTGTTAACATATACTAAGGATAAGAGGGGAGAGATTTTTGGGGCAGCAGAAAAAAGGCACATCTCTCCAATCCCGCTTCAGTTGCCTTCTTCTAGTGAAGATGATTCAGGTATTTCCTCTCCCTCTATTACTAAATCTCCAATACCCATTATTGTTGATCCATCTGATGATGATAATTTAGACATGCCTATTGCCTTGCGAAAGGGAACTAGAGCATGTACTAAACATCCTCTTTCAAATTTTGTTTCATACTCCCATTTGTCTCCATCATATAGGGCCTTTGTGTCACAAATCGATTCTGTGTCTATTCCTAACCATGTTCAGGAAGACAAAGCTTTGTTTAATCCTAATTGGAAGAATGCCATGGTCGAAGAGATGAAAACTCTTCACAAAAATGAGACGTGGAAATTAGCAGAGTTACCTCGAGGTAAAAAGACGGTAGGATGCAAGTGGGTATTCACTGTGAAACATAATGTGCATGGGACTGTTGAGAGATACAAAGCTAGGCTTGTTGCTACGGGCTTTACTCAGACATATGGGGTTGATTACGAAGAGACATTTGCCCCAGTTGCAAAAATGAACTCCATCTGGATCCTTTTGTCACTAGCAGTAAATCTAGAATGGCCCTTGTATCAGTTTGATGTCAAGAATGCATTTTTACATGGTGACTTGGAAGAAGAAGTGTATATGGACATTCCTCCCGGGTTTGAGGACAGTAAGACACAAGGTAAGGTATGTCGCCTCCAGAAATCCTTATATGGCCTCAAACAATCTCCTAGAGCCTGGTTCGATAGATTCTCTCAGCCTATGATAAGGTATGGTTTTCGACAAAGCCAAGGCGATCATGCTCTCTTTATCAAGCATTCCTCACAAGGGAAATTGCCTGCTTTGATAGTCTATGTAGACGATATAATTCTCACAGGTGATGACTTAGTTGAAATGAAGCAGTTGAAGACCTATCTTGCTAAGGAGTTTGAAATTAAGGATCTGGGAGATTTGAAATATTTTTTGGGAATAGAAGTGGCACGCTGCAAGGAAGGGCTGTTTATATTTTCGGCGTAAGTATGTTCTGGATCTCCTAAAGGAGACAGGTTTGCTTGGTTGTAAAGCAGTTGATACTCCCATGGACCCGAATACGAAACTTAGCGATGATCCCAGTGGAGAACCAGTTGAAAAGGGGAGATATCAGAGATTAGTAGGGAAATTTATCTATTTGGCTCATACCAGACCTGATATTACTTTCGCTGTTAGTGTGGTAAGTCAATTTATGCATGCTCCTAGACAACTTCATCTTGATGCTGTGTCACGCCCCAAACCCACAAAGAGTAGCTTTAGGACACGTGACTGTCACCAAGGCTTTATTCCCCACCTTACTAATCAACTAAAGAGTCACTAGTTGACTCTATGCAAATTAAAAATGGACCAAAACCAAACAAGCATCTTGTTTTCTCAAGTTGAGTTATACAATCCCTTTTTTTAAAACCCATAAAGGCTTTTTCCTTATAATAATCTGTAGAAACCTTTAAACACAACCTAAACAATATTTTCCATGCAACCAAAGTTATTGTCATATCTCGCAAATGTAAGACATACAATTACTCTTACACAATCTACTTCCAAACAAGTTTAACATGTCATGCAAGTATGCACATTCCCTCGTATTTTTCCCCTTTTTAATATTTTTCCCATGAGTCACCATTCATTATCAAACACACGCACAATCCATTATTATCTATAACTCCACATAGTAGTACCCTTGAGGTCTTAACAAATGTGGCTTCACCTCTAGAGTACCACTTCTATCCCTACCGCTCCATTTATCTCATTATAGGAGTCGTAGTTCATTACCGATTTCACTACATTCTTTTCTGCCATACTATTACTACACCATCTAATTATCTGAAATATAAACACTAAAGCGTTCTTCAATTCTTCACCTCACCTCACCTTGCTTCCCAACTACCTGAAATGTTTATATAAATAACCAATGAGCTATAAAGCTTAGTGAATAACATAATCAGTGAACGTTAACATTACATAGCATTTAAGCACAATAATGATTATAAGTACACCGATTAAACGCATTCTTTTTCCAACACTACTTTAATACCATATAGTTTACACCTCATTTTATAGTTTCTCATTCTTTGCTCTCTTCCATTGCCATTCTCACAATTCCCCGTAGGAATTCTCTTAGAGACTGTTAGTAACCAAAATAGCCAGCTACATGGGAGATATCCCGATACAACTCAAAAATCCGAGAATCATTGCGCGCATGCGCATACATCTGGGTCAAAGCAAGCCATAAATCATGAACCATATCATGGTACATAAACATGTGATAAATACGGTCTTCCATCGAATTAAAAACCATCACAGAATGGTGCAATGTGAATGTTCCATTGGGCTAACTTAGGATCGGTGTGTGCTGGTTTCTTTTCTTCACCTTGAATCCAACCAATTTTTCCTTTCCCATCTAGGTAGAGGTGGAGAGAACGAGACCATGCTGCGAAATTCTGCCCATTCAGAAGCACGCTAGTAACCCGATGAGCGGGAGTGTGCTGTGAGAGAGAGACATCCGACGAGTTTCGGAAGAAGTAGGTTGAACACCATCTTTGTCTTTACCGAAATTGGCCATCGAAACAAATGGATAGGAGCAGAATTTTTACTCGTAGCAAAGAAGGATACCGATCAAAGGCTGTTGGGAAAAATAAGCAGCAGAAAAAAAAAAGCCCAAGAGAAGCAGAAAGAGGGCATGGAACAACCGTAAATCATCAGTAGACACACAAGGGCAAAGCGCAGCCTAGAGCTGCGCAAATAAAGGGGCAGGGCTGGTAAGGACTTCGCAGGAGAGGTGGGGGTTATAGCCTGGTGGTGGTGCTGTAGGGTGGCTGCGACTTGGTGGTGGAAGTGGCTGGGGTTGCGGCTGAAGGTTAGGGTATAGGTTGCTTGTAGGCTCTGATAACAACTTGAATATGGGAAAAATAAGATGTATATTATTTCTCTACTATAAATCTGTTTACATGCATGCTACATTGAAGGATAAGAAAGGAAATAAGGAAAAGGCATTTAAGAATGAAATAAAAATAGATATTAGACAATCACTAAAATAACTAGATCCACATTCAACGGGCTAACAATCTGTTATACGAATAATGATATCCAACAGTTTGATTGTTGTAAGGACCATCAGATTAGCAAGTTTTGTTGATGTGCACCTCATGGAGGTCTTTTATCGCTGAACCTTCTAATCTTCTATTAAATATCCACATACATAGTTAGGAGGGCCTAGTATTCCCATGGCCCCATTAGAAAAGGAATTTAAATTATCTAAAGCTGGTAGTTCTCCAAACGTTGAGAAAAATCTTGGTCAGCCCAATTGTAACATCATGATCACCCAAGTAAGAAGCCACTTTCATTAATATGATATTTTGATGCTGTTAGAGTTATTTTGTGTTTATTGTAATTTAGTCTTAGTGAGTGGGTCATTATCTAATTTTTTCTTTTTCCTTCATATTGTTAATATAAATGGGGTCAGACAAGTTGTCGTCCCTAAACTTTACCATATCATTGTTTTGACATGGTATTAGAGCCAAACACCAAACCCTAACCCCAAACCACCACAAATACAGGTTGCGCCAACACCACCACAGCCTGCGTCGCACCACCACCAACCACCCTGGCCTACCTCGTACCACCACCAGCCACCCTGGCCTTCGCCGCACTCCCTGCCCCCTCCTAGGCTGTGCCGCACATCCCAAACCCCACCCCTGCTTGCGCCGAACCCCACCCCTGCTTGCTCCGAACCCCACCAAACCCCCCAGGTCCTGCACCGCACCACTTTGGCCTATACCTACCCCTAATCCCACCTTACCCAGCCCTAATCAAGTCCCACAGGGACTGATTATATCCAGCACCATTCCGAGTGTGCTATTTTGACCCTTGAATCAATTTTGTTGATTCTCTCGCCCATCTCCCTCGTCTTCCTTCACGTTATTGTTGGTTTTCCATTCATAATCCGAAACTATGACAGACCCTGAGAAACCAACGGCGTCAAGTTCCACCACTGTACAGACCGTGGTTACACCCTTGGATCCCAATCGCAAAATTACTGTTCCTTTCAAATGGTCACAGGCGGTAGAACTTTATCTGAAGGTACGCAGGAAGATGGGACATCTTGATGGGCGTGTTATAGCCCCTTCCACTACTGATCCTGCTATGACAAGTGGGAGATTGAAAACTTTATTATTATGTCTTGGCTCATCAATTCCATGGTTCGCGAGTTTGGTGAGAGTTTTTATCGGATGAAGACCACTAAGGCTATTTGGGACACCGTTGCCTCCACTTTTTCTAGGCGGGGGAATTATGCTTAGGAGTTTGAGCTTATCCGCTCTATTGATCGTTCTGAGCAAGGTGATATGACCATCACCCAATACTATACCTTCCTTACTACTAGTTGGGATAGAGTTGATCACCTACAATCTTTTCAGCAGGTCTGTACTACTGATGCAGAGGAGTATCATAAGTTACTTGAGAAGCAAAGAGTCTTCAAATTTCTTTAGAGGCTTCATTCCGATTATGATGTTGTTCGTAGTTGGGTTCTTGGGATGGATATTCTCCCTCCCCTTCAGGAGGCCTTTGCTTATGTTCAGAACGAGGAGAGTCGTTGTTTTGTTATACTTCCACCTGGATCCACTGTGCATTCTGCACTAGTTTCTGTTTTGCCCAGAGAGGGGACCAGCAGTCGACTCCGTCAGATCGACCTTTCGTGATTTGTGATTATTGTCATCGGCCCCATCATACTAGGGCGAATTGTTGGAGCCTTTATGGGCATGCCCCTGGTGGTTGGGGAGGTCATGGAGGCAGTCGTGGAGGAGGTCGTTCAGGTGGCCGAGCTGGCGGTGCTCGTGCTCATCATACTGTTACTGATACTGAGCCTCCAACCCCTAGTGATGCTGCTCCTACCTCTAATATGAGCCCTTTATCTCCTATTGAGCTTGACACTCTAAAAAATTTGATGGCTCGGTGTACTTCCTCGTCAGCTACTTGTACCTCATCTTCTTTTCCACAATCATGTAACATTGTTGCGCCGGCAAGAGCTTTTCTTTCTTGTTCTTCTTCCCATTGGATTATAGATTTACATGTCTCGTTATTCTGACCTTTTTTGTGATTATAAGCCCTACTCAGGTCAGGACGAAGTTAGAATTGCCGATGGTTCTTTTTCCTCCGTCTCGGGGAAAGGTCTTATTCATGTTACTCCCCGAATTTCAGTTTTATGTGTCCCTAGTTTCTCTCATAATCTTTTATCCTTGAGTCGTATTTCTCGTGATTTGAATTGTTGTGTAATTCTTTTTCCCTCTCATTGTGTCTTTCAGGATCTTATCACGAAGAGGGTGATTGGCATAGAGACACAATAGCTTTATATTCTGGATGAAGGAGAGAAGCTTGCTAATATTACTGCCGTTTTGAAGAATAAAACTAAAGATTTAGTGCTTTGGCATAGGAAATTAGGACACCCAACATTTTGTTTACTTGGATATATGTTTTCATCTCTTGTTGCTAATACTAGTATTTCAAATTCCAATATTTCTTGTGATGCATGTGAATTTGGAAAACATTTTCGAGCTTCTTACACTCCCAGTAATAATAAAAGTTCAGTTCCTTTTGCATTAATACATTTTGATGTTTGGGATCCTTCCCGTACTGTGTCCTTAAGGTTTGTTTCTTTTATAGATGATTGTTCTCGTACTACGTGGTGTATATGATGAAGGAAAAGCGGGAAGTTTTCTCTATATTTCAAAACAGCAAATGGTGTGTAACCAGTTCGGGGTGGTGGTGAAAGTCTTAAGGTCTAATAATGGGGGTGAGTACATTGATTCGGGTTTAGGTTAGTATTTTAGTTCCCATAGGATTATCCATAAGACTTCTTGCACTGACACTCCACAACAAAATGGAGTGGTTGTGCGTAAGAATTGTCACCTTTTAGATGTTGCTAGGTCTTTACTTTTCCAGGTTCAAGCCCCTCATTCTTATTGGGGTGAGGCGGTGTTAACCGCAGCTTATCTTATCAACTGTCTTCTTACTCGTGTGTTGGACAAGAAAACACCCCTTGAGTCTCTTTCCCACTCTTCTGTCTCCTCATCCATTCCTTCTCGTGTTTTTGGTTGTGTATGCTTTGTTCATAACCATAGTCCAACCCGTGGAAAATTAGATCCTCGTGCTATTAAGTGTGTGTTTGTCAGTTACTCCCCCACTAAAAAAGGTTACAAGTGCTACCATTTTCCGTCTTAGGAAATATTTCGTCACTATGGATGTCACATTTCATGAGTCACAGTCCTACTTTCTTGACTCTACGGTACCTCTTCAGGGGGAGTCGAGGTGTGAAGAGATACAGATTTTGCCTATGATGATTGAGGTGGGGATGGAGAGAGTTGAGGGAAAGGGAACCTGAAGTAGAGATAGTTGGACTAGAAAGAGAGAGAGGAGAGGTGAGAGGGAGCCTGATGTAGAAGAGGTTATTGAGGGGCCGAGGGAGAATGAGTTGAAGGTTTATTCCAGGGGGACATGGAGTAAAATAAAGACTAGAGAGACTCCGGAAGTCAGTACTGCTCCTGTATCTTCGCTTCCACTGCCATGCTCCCTAAGTGATGAAGATTTAGGTAATTCCTCTAATACAGCCTCTCTTGACTCAGACGATTTAGATGTTCCTATTGCTGTTCGAAAGGGTGTTAGATCCTGTACTCAACATCCTATATCTAACTTTGTGTCTTACTCTCGTTTTCCTCCTTCCTATAAAGCCTTCTTTTAAAAAATTTTCTCTGTTAGTGTTCTTAACCATGTATAGGAAGCTCTTGTTGATCCCAAGTGGAAATATGCCATGATTGAGGAGATGAAAGCTCTCTGAAAGACTGGTGTTGGAATGTTGTCCCACATTGCCCATTTATGGCCCCTCTGTGCGATTTATAAGGCTTTAGTTCCCCTCTCCTTAACCTGGGTTTTAAGGAGTTGAATAGGCTGGGCCTTACTAGTGGTATCCGAGCTAGGTTGGGCTTGTCTTCTGGTGTGCCGAGTGTCCGGCTGCTGTGGTCCAGGGGGTGTGTTGGAATGTTGTCCCACATCACCCATTTATGGTCTCTCTGTGCGGTTTATAAGGCTTTAGTTCCCCTCTCCTTAACACCTGGATTTTAAGGAGTTGAATGGGCTGGGCCGTACAAGGACTGGCACTTGGGAGTTAACTATGTTAACTAAAGGAAAGAGAACTGTGGGATGCAAGTGGGTGTACTCTGTGAAACACCGGGCTGATGGTTCTATTGAGAGGTATAAAGTTCGGTTGGTGGCAAAAAGGGTTCACTTAGACCTTTGCCCCAGTCGCGAAGATGAATTCAATTAGAATCCTACTTTCCCTACTAGCTAACCAGGGTTGGCCACTTCACCAGTTTGATGTGAATGTTTTCCTGCATGGTGACTTAGAAGAAGAGGTTTACATGGACATCCCTCTAGGATTCGAGGACTCTAAGATAGATGGGAAAGGTGTGTAGGCTTAAAAAATCACTGTATGATCTCAAGTAGTGTCCAAGGGTCTGGTTCGAGAGATTCACACAGGCTATGCCTCGGTTTGGGCTTAGACAAAGTCATGCATATCACACATTGTTCATCAAACATTCCTCGCAGGGTAAGACTACTGCTCTTATTGTGTATGTCGATGATATTGTTCTTACAAGAGATAATCTGGAGGAAATGGAAAGGTTGAAGAAGCTATTGGCCACTGGGTTTGAGAAAAAAGACTTGGGGGCCTTGAAATTCTTTCTTGGGATCGAATTTGCTTGATCCAAACATGAGATCTTTATTTCCTAGAGAAAGTATGTCATAGACTTGTTGAAAGAAACAGGAATGCTAGGCAGTAAAGCGGGCGATACACCTGAGAGCAGAATCAGAAGCTTGGTGATGACAGTAGTGGGGAGTTAGTGGGCAGGGGGAGTTATCAGAGACTTGTTGGTAAGCTTATTTACCTATCTCATACTCGTCCGAATATTACCTTTGCCTTGAGTGTCGTCATTCAGTTTATGCATTCTCTGCGAGAGTCACATCAAGAAGCTGTTTTTTGGATCCTTCGATATTTGAAATGTGCTCCAGGGAAAGGTTGTTTTTGCAAAACATGACCACCTAAGGGAGGAAGCATACACTAATGCAGATTGGGCTGGTTCTATTACTGATAGGAGGTCTACTTCAGGGTATTGAACGTTTGTAGGAGGTAACCTTGTTACCTAGAGAAGTAAGAAGCAGAATGTAGTGGCCAGGTCGAGTGTAGAAGCTGAATTCAGGGCTATGGCCCAAGGTATTTGTGAGCTACTGTGGATTAGGTCGTTACTGTAGGACTTGGATGCTGATCAGACAGATTCTATAAAGCTATTTTGTGACAACAAAGTGGCCATTAGCATAGCTCATAATCCTGTTCAACATGATAGAACAAAGAACATGAAGATTGATTGATTCTTCATCAAAGAGAAGATTAGTAGTGGTACTATTTGTGTTCCCTTTGTGAAGACTTACAATGAAGTTGGAGATGTTCTTACCAAAGCTATTGGGAGTTGACCGTTTCGCACTATCCTAGACAAGCTGGGCATGAGAGACATTTTTGTACCAGTTTGAGGGGGAGTGTTAGAGTTATTTTGTGTTTATTGTTATTTAGTCTTAGTTAGTGGGTCATTATGTAATTTTTTCTTTTTTCCTTCCTATTGTTAATATAAAAGGGTTCAGACAAGTTGTCTTTCCCTAAGCTTTACCATATCATTGGTTTGACTAGTGAAGACTGATAAAGATGGATTGCTAAGGAAAGTTTCTAAAACATTTATGTTTGGAATTTATACACAAAGTAGCTGCTCTCATATTCAAATCTGCATTGTCAGCCCATGCTTTTACCATTGCACTAAACATTAAACAATGGCCCCTTAAAATTTCGTTAGTTAGATATTATGTTCTTACACAAATGTTAGTTCTCAATTAGGCACTACGTGCTAACTCCAATCTTTACTTTTTTTTTCTTCTACCATGTTCTTTTTGCCTTTTAACTTACTTCTTATGACTTTATTGGCACTTGAAAGCATGGCACAGTACAGGGATCTAGCTTACTGTGTGAATTGTTTCTAAATTCCTATTTTACACCTTTATTAAGCTCCTGTGTATCTATTAGATTTTTTTAGTGCTATCGGTTTTAAGATTTTGTTTCAAATTTCCATGTTCTTTCAGTATGGCTTTGTTGCTTGGCTGCTCAGCACTTGTGTTGGTCTGCTGCTTTCTTTCTTGAGGTATGAGCGTGGATTTGTTGGAAATTTATTTCTTCCCTCCCATATTTTTTCTTCTGTTCTACTGTTCCTTTATGTTTTATTTAGATTGTGCCTATATTTTGTTGTACAAAGAGATGATTCCCGCATATGAACCAAATTTGGCGTATTAAATACTGTGTATGGACTGACGTTCAATGAATTATTTGATGGCCGCTTATCTTGTAGATTTGACTTATTTTCAAGATGTTTGATGAAATTACCTTTACCTCATCTGGTTATGTTTAGGAAACAGAACTGAATGCATCTGTCCGAAGGCATTTTCCCCCTTCATACACCATAAATATTGATGTCCTTGTTCTCAATTGAGTCTCATATTTTTTTTTTGTTATCTGATGCATATATCACATATAAATTTATCTAAACGAGTTTATCTTGCATTAGCTGAACTGCTGTGTGTTTTAAAGCATTGACAAGTAGAGTCGTGTTTTGGCTTTAACTAATATCTGGAAATGCCGCACGGACTCTAATATGCATACATTTTTTTTTCCTCTTATATATAAACCCAACATACCTACAATAGAATTACTGCTATTCAGGACTGACACAGTTTTGGACATTGACTTGAGCGAACTACCACTGATGAGTTGATTGATTACGATGTCCCTGAATGATCTTTCGTAATGCCGTCGCCAATTATGCCAGTAAAAGCTCTTAAAATTAACTCTTCTATGGTAATCTTGTCTGTATTTTGAATAAGCTTTCAAATATGAGTTTCCATTTTTGTATTAGAGTGGTTTAAGGTCTTTTTTTTTTGGGTTGGGGTGTGTGTGTGGTTAGCGTGCAGGGTCGGGTTCTTCGGCCTCGGAGACGTTTCTCGTCACCGAAAAAAGGAAGAAAAAAATCCTTTCGTACTGCTTGAATAGTTACCTCATTCTACTGGGAATGGATGTCATGGTGTTTTAAGGAGAGGCGCTATAGTGGATGATTTGTTCTGTTTGTGGTTTTGGTTGGGGTAGTTAGGAAAAGCGTTGTGGTTATGGGTTAGTGGAACTTATGGATCAAGATAAAGTGGCAAGGGGAAGCATTAATACAAAGTGAGACGAAATGATTGAGACAAGGCTTTATTGCACTTGTTTGTTGATGGACTAGATGGTGCAACCGTGCAACACATGATAATGAGCTGAGGGTTCGGGTTAGTAATTCACATGGTGGTTATTTGGACATTGTCTATGCATGTTTTGCTTTAATTTGAAGGTTATTTTATGTTTGTTCGAGGTTAGTTTACGTATTCAATTTTGTTTTTGATTTGTATGTTTCAGTAGTCAATGTACTTTAATTTTTATTTTCATTGAAAGTGGGCTGTAGTAGTTTCCTAGGTATCACTGTAAGATATCAGGTCTTTATTTTGGTATACTTTAGATCCAGAATGCTCAAGTTAGCAAAGTTTTTTTAGGTCCTACTCAGGGTCTTGTTTCTGCCTGGAACCTTTGAGTATTTGTATGATCTTTTTATCCAAGTTGAATTTTTAGAAAGTTGAAGCTTTTGAAGCCTTGTGCGATGCAATCACGGTTGATTCCTACTCAATTTAGGCTATAGTCCTAGATTGTTCTTTCTCTTCTTCTACTGTTCACGTATTCCTAGACTGAGGCTCAGCCCCGTACAACTCATTCCAAAACTCTACCACTCCATTCCCTAATCTTCCTTAGTTTTTTGGGATACAACCCATGAAAGAGGACAAGTTAACATTGTCAATGAATGCAATCTAAAGTTTTCTTTGATTGTGCTTATCATCTGAAAACACTTCACCACAGGTTGGAATCAAGTTATATAATTGTACTTTATTGTTAGCATAATTACACCTTCATTGATGTTTGTGCATATATTGTGATAGGTTGGCTGTCACCGTGGATAAGGATTTCTCAACACTGACAAAACTAGTATGCCAGGAAAAGAAACTAGTTTACACAAATATATAAATGTTTTTGGGGGTTAGCTGAACTTATTGTTTTTGTGCTGCTTCTATGTCTTGAACTCATGGTTTTTATTATTATTATTATTATTAAATTTTTTTTTTATTTCTCTCTCTTTCTTTGAGGCAACCACCTCTTTGTAAATTTTGGGTTCTGGTACATTGTATGGAAAAATATTATGGTCAATCTTTAAAATGTGGTTGTAGCTTAAGATTTGGAAAAGCTCACACGTGTGCCCCAAATGATTTTCTAATGTCCCATAGTTACCAGGAAATACTTGTCTACTGTCGAACCACGTTTTGGTACGTCCGTCCCAAAACATGGAACAAATTCATTTCAGACACTATTCTAATGACCCGAAACAACTCCTGTAGTTCTATATTCCCAGTTTGGACCGCATTCATGGTCTTACAAGGAGTGTCTCACAACTGGATACTTGGTGGGTCTTTAGACCTTTACTAGGAAGCTGTTGCATCTTTAGAATTTTCATTTTCTTTGTGTGTTATTTTCTTATTTATTTCTTTTTTGCTCATTCTTGAGGTCCAGTTTCTTGTTCCTTGTTAGTTTTTTTTTTTGATGTATTCTCCAAGTGTACACAACTGAAGCCGCCCGCATCCCCCCCCCTCCCCTCCCCCCCCCCCCCCCCCCCCCCCCCCCCCAACATAAAATTCTACCTGAATTTCCTTTTCATGTAAGGAGATATCCAGGTACAATATAAATAGCAGACTTAAGAGGTTGCAAGACAACATAAGGAAAGAAAGGGCCATTACTCCTTAAGTGATATAGTTATGTAAGGTAACTTGGTTCAATGCTTTTGAATATCTGTTAGAACATAGTAATGCAAGTAAGAAACCATTCTAGCAATTAAAACGTCTTCACGGTTTAACTATTTATATCCATCAGCCCATCACGATATATATATCGAATTTTAAGATACATGGCATAGCGAGTTCCTATTCTCGTTCCACATTAACATAAAAGTCACATTATCCAGGTCACTACTCCAAAAGTTCTCGTACCCCTTCCCTTCTACATTCTCCAAAAAGGCACAACACGGCCGTATCCCTTAGATCTCCTATGAAGGGTATTATTTCTCCATCCATAAAAAGCGCTTTTACGGATCTTGGGACCTACTAGAGATAGAAATATCGACTAGAAGGTGGTTCACATCTGCCTCCTGCCATTCATGCTACACCAGTTCCCTGCCTGCTGCTATGACTCTTGAGAAGACTTATAAATTGCTTCCCAAACCACCGACTAAACCAAGAATGTCACTTTAATGGCATTAGTGTATGCCAAAAGCTTCCCAAGGAAAACCTGGCAAGGCAACACCAGCATCTCATAAAAAGATCACAATGGCGCTGATGCAAGCAAAATGCTCCTCCACGCCCTCTACGACAACTTTAGCATTTTGTTTTGTACCAAAAAGTCTCTTGCTATTTTGTTTTTATTGCAAGATTGATTCCTAGTGGATGAAATGTCCATATTTAATTGGTATTTTATTTGATCATATTTTATATTGTTTTCTTTTATATTTCTATCATTTGACTTTGTAAACATAAGAAAATGTAAAACTTGTACAAAAAATGGCCGTGTTCCCATGTTCTTGGGATTAGGTTCAATGCTTGGACAGTGGACACACACCTACCCTAGACCGGGTAACATAGCTAGCAACATTGGTTAGATACAAATGCTTCTTAGCTTTTAGGAGATGAGTTAGTAAATTGTTTT
Organism: Hydrangea macrophylla; assembly: GCA_033977485.1. Taxonomy (NCBI): domain Eukaryota; kingdom Viridiplantae; phylum Streptophyta; class Magnoliopsida; order Cornales; family Hydrangeaceae; genus Hydrangea; species Hydrangea macrophylla. Next base: position 3,318,772 of record CM066992.1, read on the forward strand.
TTGTTCCACATCATTATATTTGCAGATAGTTTTACAAATTGTTATTTTTCATTGTAATATCTGAAAGAATTAAGTAGTAGCACATACATATGTCATGTCATTGATTTCTTGGACCCCAAATGTGGCTGTGGACTCAACTAATTACTCTCTTGTACATTTTTTCCTGTACTTATCATGCAGCAAATCATCAGTTCTTTTGGGGTTGTCTTTGACGGTCCCGCTAATGGTGGCATGTCTGTCTGTTGCTATTCCTATTTGGATCCATAATGGCTACCAGTTTTGGGTTTCAAGAGTTGATTGTGGAGGTCATGCTAGAAATAATCAAACTATGGGGATGAAGGAGGTTTGTTCTACTCCTTGTCACCTTTCTTTTAGTGTTTCCACTGGATAATTTGTTAAATTCACAATGTATGCACAAGCTCCTATTAGGCCTGACACTTACAGCAATAGTCGTATACTTTTAGCTATACGAGATGTGAAACTTGCATTTTGGAGTGCTGTCCAGAGACGTAAGATGAACCAAGCTACCCGATTTCACTGGAGAGCAATTGTGACAAGGTGTCTTTATTTCAAATTGTTTAATTCTAGTAGTGGTACCTGATGATGAGTGGTACTGATATTATAAAGCTACTGGTGCTGATGCAATTAGATTTGAAATGACAAGAGGAAATTGAAGATAATTGAAGAACTAGGGTTTTGGGAAGTGAATCTCCATTATAGAGCTTAAGAGCTCACATGGTTTACAAACAATTCAATACCAAAATATCCAAAAACTACTTTCCCGTAAGGCCGTAATAACTCTAGCCAACTATTTTGTACCCTAAATAACCCATGCTAGCCTCACATGGTTGTGACCAACACTAAAAGACAACCCAAAACGATTAACATAAAAAGTATTACTAAAAAAGCCTAAAGTACTACGTGTAAATTACCATTATGTAGCATAATTACTACATCATACTCTCCCTGTAAAAGAAACTTGTCCTCAAGTTGAAGAATTAGCTTTCTCATTTGCATTTCAGCGGTTGCTTTTCTCTTGATATCAATCTTGGAAAACATTGTGGTTGCCACTCTATGTTCAATTGCATCTTCAACTCTTAGGATTGGAAACAAGATGTAACTTTGTTCTTCACATGTCCAATTCTCTTTGGTGTCCACGAAACTTCCCATAGATTCGTCATCTTTAACTCCCTTCTCAACTCCACCATTACACCACTCAAGTTCACAATCATCATCCCAAGTAGGTGTCTCGAAGTCGTTGCATTCAACAAGCTCCTCCGCAAATCTCCCAAATCAGCCTTCCCCTCATCATCAATAGAACAAAGACCTTCCAGAGAATCAAGGACATTTTCATCTAAGTTCCTTACTCTCATGACCATAGACCTCTTCATAAGTTGTTGGGGCAACGTCACTCTTCTTTGGAGACCAAAGAAGTTCAATAAAGTCAACTTCCTCGTCCTTAAACCCACTACCACAACAATCATAAAATATTGGTCCCTTATCTACTTCCATATCAACTACATCATTTTGGGTTTCTTCAAACTCACTTTCAAGACTATAATCGAATATTGGTTTCTCATACAACTCCTTGTCATCATCTTGGTCTAATTTTTCCTCAACCCACTTTCATACCAATCATCAAAAATTGGTTCTTCTCCCAATTCGTTATCAATTTCTTTGCATAGTATTGCATCAATCCCACTTTCGTAACAAGCAAAAGTGCGTGTCAACTCGCCACATTTTGGAGGGACGTAGTCCATGGACAAGAACTTGTCCAACAATTTCTTACTCATTTTGCTCCAACCCTTGACTTTAGTCTTTACCTCTCTCTTTCTAACAATTTTGATTTATTTCCATCAATTCACAACCCTTTCCTTTAAACAGTTTTTGACCAACTTTACTTTCGTTTCTTCAACCGTATCATAGAAATTGAATATAACTTAAACTTCATCTAGCCAATCAAACAAACTCCGATTCATTACCATAGAATTCCGAAATTTGGATTCCATACTAGGAGGTTGCAAACGCTTAGCCTGAAGGGTTAAGTCAGCGATTTGCCTTTTTAATTCTTCCATTTCATGACGTTGGGTACCCTTAGTTCCCATGAGAAGTGCTAAATCAAATTCAGCCACATCCTCAAAATACACGGCGTTTCCTTGCCCTCTACCCATTCTTACTCTTCCTCTTTGAGCCATCTGGAATCACAATCAAGTTGATATCAAAAGTATGGAAAATAGAATCGAATCTCAAACCACAAGCCAATACCAAACCATCCAACAACAAATTGCTACCAATAGATTCTTATTTCAACCTGCAAAACAATAATGACCCAAAACAACCTCAAAACTATGACTATGAGTATACCTTACTGAAAACCCAATTCAGCCACCAAATTGTACCATAGCAGATTCGAAATTTCAGATTTAAAAGACCCTCACCACTGTGTACCACGGAAGGTCACCGACAAGCCACTTGAAGTCAGCCCAGCCACTGGCAAACCCAAAAGACAGCCACAAGCCTTCTTGAATAGATCGCAAGGGAAATCTACCTCTTCAATTGAACAAAGAAAAGAGATCACACCAGCCTCGGACGTCCAATCTAGATCTCGAAGTCGCAAATCTCAAATTGAGAAGAACTTGAAGTTGCACATCTGCATGTGAATTCCCGTAGTTCTCGCGAACTCGATTTGTTTCCCAGATTGTCGCATTGCTGCTGGCTTTGTTCGAACCCAATCACAAGGTTCAAGGGTCTGTTTGGTGTCGGATTCCTTCAATCGATGCCTAGAATTCAGTCGCCGAGTCAATTGCGCAGTGGCTGTGTGTCCTCCGATAGCTACAGTTCATATTCCAATTGATTCAGGGCTCACACAAGGTCGCAATTCAGTTTCGAAAGTCCTCACATTGTGGCTCTCAGTTTTGGTTTGAAATATTTCAAGGCTTTGTTTGGTTGACGTCGACAAGTCCTTGTCAGCTGTGTTGGCGACTCACAATTCGGGTTAGAGATTTTTGAGGGCTATATTTGGCTTTAGTTTTTTGGTTATCACAAGGTTCGATTGGAGGCTCTGATACCAAATGATGCAATTAGATTTGCAATAACAAAGAGGAAATTGAAGAGAATTGAAGAACTAGGGTTTTGGGAAGTGAATCTCCATTATAGAGTTTAAGAGCTCACTTGGTTTACAACCAATTCAATAACAAAATATCCCAAAACTACTTTCCCGTAGCTCAGGGTTCAAAGTATCGGCTGAAACCGAGTCAACTCGGTTTTGTAGGGGTCCGATATGCGATTCTACACCGATATGAGCTGAGTTAGACATTTTTAGGTATCGTGATATGTATTGACCGATGCTCACGATATTTCCTCCATCTCGGCCATTGTATCGCGAGTATCAGTCGTGATACACCGAAACGAAATCTGCTACAGTGAAGAAGGAAGGATAAAGTTTGAGAAAAAACAACCCTAACCTTACAGATCCGAACTCCATATATGCCCTCATCACTTCGACTTGTCCTCTCTATCTCGTGCGAAGCTTCGTCTCTACAGATCTGAAGAATCGGTGCTTTGTCGACGATCTGTAGGACAAATCTGAAGTCGATTCTCTCTATTAGTCCTTCGCCTCTCTTTCTCAGTGCTTCGTCTCTCTCTCTCTCTCTCTCTTTCTCTATGCAATGGAGGCTAGTGCATTTAGGATTTAGTTTTTCTTATTATATAAGTGATATATGTTTCCTTATTTATATGTGGGTTGAACTTAATATAATGCTTATTAATTACGATATAGAATATATTGCTTCTTACATATAAAATAATAAAATCCTTATTTAATTTGAATTTAATTTGTGCTACTTGGAAATGTGTGTGTATATATATATATATTGGATCATTTACTTGAAATTAAATTAATGTTTATTACTTTGGGTTACTTATAATATAATGCTTTACATATTAAATTATATAATAATGGTTATCACTTATAATAATTGTTAATTCACATAAATTTATGAATTAAGCCAGCGTGTGTGTTAGATCTTATGTGGTATTATAATTGGTAGTTTGGTACATTGTGCATTATGATAATCTATTGGACTAATTTTTTTTTCTTATTATTTTGGAATTTTTCATTATTTTTTCAATTTTTTTGGAACCTTGAATCTAGCCTATCGTTGCATATCACCCGATACCAAGCCGCACCGGCTCGACCAAGTCATCTCAGAGGCTTCCGCAACCATGCCCTAGCTCTAGCCAACTATTTATACCCTAAATAACCCATGCTAGCCTCGTGGTTGTGACCAACACTAAAAGAAAAGGCAAACAAATAACATACAAAGTCTTACTAATAAAGCCTAAAGTACTACACCATATATATTACCACTATATAGCATAATTACTACATCAGGTGCGTACTAAATATATGAAATTTGTGGAATCATATGAACTATTAAGAAATGGAAAAGCTCGGTTGAATTCAAGAAAAATAAGCATACATTAACATTTATGTTCTGCTTAAAGCCCAAGGAGCCCCCTCTAAAATAACCTTTCCTTGTTTTTTCAATCTGTGCCATCAATATAATTGAAGCCACTTGCGTTTCTTCTAATTTTTTTGAGGTTTTATAGAATATAACGGAATATTTAGAGTGAGAGGTGATGGAAAGTTTATAGTTTGGATTTGCCATATTGTATGAAAGAAAAAATTGGCTCATTTTGGCAATTTTTGTCTCTCATAACCATTTTGTGTCATCGTAGTGGATGGTGACTATGGTGCGATTTATGGTATACAATATGAAATATTTGGTTAACAAACATAACATGAAATGAGAGAAGCTTTGCCATGGATGTTGAGCTTTGGGATGTTGGAACAATCAGAGGAAGAAGGTTTTACAAGTGCTTTTATTTTTGGGCGGCGGAAGAAGGGGCGGTTTGGGATTGTTTTTTATTGGTTTTGACGGGGTCTACCAAAACGGGCTGCTTCTTAAATACATTGGAAGCCAAATAGGATGTCGGCCAGGTTGTATAGAAAGCTCCTTCAATGGGTCTATTCTATTGGATGTTACAATCTATGTTACCCTGACTCGGGTATGGGTGTCAGGTGGTATATCTAGGTGTCGGACCTCCTCTAAATCCAAATCTTAGGATCCGGGGACTTGTGTCTAAACGTTGGATACGGGTATGCGGGCACCATCTGTACGTATAAACATACAATGTTTCTTAATAGCAATAGTTAGAAACTTCTTTGCCCACAATTTTGAGCTTCTTCTTACCTTTTCAACATCACCTGTGGAGGATCCGAGTATCCGAATTGGGTACGGGAGTTGGACACGGGGATCATACTTGGGGGGTAATAAGAGAGTCCAGGTAACATAGGTTACAATATTCTTTCGGTTGTTTTTATTTAGGAAATGTGCTTTTTGATTCTGAATATTTAAGTAATTGTTCTGATTACTCTGCAATAATGCATCGTCAGGGGGTTGTTCTTTCTATCTGCGTGTCAATATTTGCTGGATCTGTATTAGCTCTTGGTGCAATTGTATCTGCTAAGCCTTTGGAAGATTTGAGATACAAGGGATGGACTGGAGACCAGAACAGTGGTGCATCTCCTTATGCATCATCTGTGTTCCTTGGCTGGGCAATGGCTTCTGCAATTGCTTTAATCGTTACTGGCGTGTTGCCAATTTTGTCCTGGTTTGCAACATACCGGTTCTCTCTCTCTTCTGCTATATGTGTTGGAATATTTGCAGGTAGGTTTCCTATTCTTTTGCGGGGCAGGTGTTGGCTCTCTTACTAGAGCTCCTTTCTGCTTTCTTAGAGCCCATTTGGCTTAGCTTTTGAAATAATCACTTTTTGAAATAAGTGATTATTAAAAAAGCTACAGATTGGAGCTTTTTGAAATAAACTGTTTTTTAGCTTTAAAAACGAGTCAGATTTCTTAAAAAGCTGTGAATAGGCTAATCCAGACAGTTACACCCCAAAAAAGCTCTCTGATGGGCTCTTAGTACTAGGGACATGCCGTCACAAAAGGATAGAAGCGTATGGGGCTCTTCTGTTTGGATTTATCATTTGTTTGTTGAAGCACATTTTGATTTTCTAACTCGCTGTTTAAAATTTGTAGTTGTCCTTGTGGCATTTTGTGGTACATCCTATTTGGAGGTTGTGAGTTCTAGGGAAGACCAGGCTCCAACAGAGGCTGACTTCCTTGCTGCTTTACTGCCTTTGATGTGCATTCCAGCCTTGCTATCACTTTGCTCTGGTCTGCTTAAATGGTAATTGGCATTTGCATTATTTCGTGTAAAGGCACTTGAGTCCTTAATGTAGAATAATACAAGTGGGAGGTATCATATTTTGTACATGTTAATATCTCATTTACTTCATTGTGAGAGCACTAAAGTTGACACTTTGTCGCACAATAATATGATAATCCTGTTTATATTCTTCTACCCTTGTATCTGCAACTCGCTGTTATTAAAGCTTTTGACAAATAGTATAGTTGACGTGGCAATGAAGACATGGTCATCTACTTTAATATGCTATGGAAATTGTTTGCAGGAAAGATGATGGTTGGAAACTTTCTCGAGGTGTTTATATATTTGTTGTAATTGGTCTTTTTCTTCTGCTTGGTGCAATGTCAGCTGTTACTGTTGTAGTTGAACCATGGACGGTGAGTGAGGAACACTATGGGGTGGTGCTTGTTCTCTGTTAGTTTTCAGCTGCAGCATATGTCTAATTTAGCTTCTTTGCTATTGCAACAGATAGGGGCAGCTTTCCTTTTATTTCTTCTTCTCATAGTTCTGGCTATTGGTGTCATCCACTACTGGGCTTCAAACAACTTTTATTTAACCAGGACACAGATGATCTTTGTGTGTTTCCTTGCGTTTCTTTTGGCTCTGGCAGCATTTCTCGTCGGATGGTTTCAAGGTGAAAATATGCTTGCTTTTCAGACTTAGATTTGTGCTTGACCCATTTTCGTGAGTTAGCAAACTTCATCTTTTGTGACAGTGGATAACTATGGATTGCAGGCCATGTTTTAATTATTATTTTTATTTATTTATTTATTTTTTTTTTTTAAAGACAAAGGCTAATATGTATGTATATTTAAATAAAGGAAATACACGTTCTCTCTCAGCAAATTACATAATCTTTCTTTTATATTTATTTATTTATTTTTATTTTTCGCTGTTGCGTTTCAGACAAGGCTTTTGTTGGTGCCTCTGTTGGCTACTTTTCCTTTCTCTTTCTTCTGGCGGGAAGGGCGTTGACTGTGAGTTGAATTGGATATTTTGAATATAGCTTTGAATTTTATTATTGGTTTGAATCTTGTGCAATTGATTCTAGATCTGAGTTATTTTTATCTTCAGTCGGTTTGTCCGTTAGGTTAAGTTACTTAATTTTCAGTCTGTTTATTTTTTAGCATGTTGATTTTTTGTTATGGAGTGCTCCCTCTATTGCAGGTGCTTCTTTCACCTCCTATCGTTGTTTACTCTCCAAGGGTATTGCCTGTATATGTTTACGATGCTCATGCAGATTGTGGGAAAAATGTCAGGTTTGTTGGAAATTCCGTACTTATTTTGCATGCTGCTTTTTGTCCATGAAGATGAAGGTCATTGTAGATTTATCAATTGAACTTTTGTACTGCATTCGACATTTCCTGTGCTACCTGGTCTTATGTTTACAACTAATATTTTCATAATCATTTGTCAACAGCCCGGCATTTCTCATGCTGTATGGGATTGCATTGGCAACTGAGGGCTGGGGTGTCGTTGCCAGTTTGAAAATTTATCCACCATTTGCTGGGGCTGCTGTATCCGCAATTACTCTAGTTGTATCCTTTGGGTTTGCGGTATCTCGTCCATGCTTGACGCTTAAGGTTTGTCCATTGACTGAAACTTAAATGGTTCTTCAACATGGAATGCATTCCTAACTATATTAGTATTTCCCTGTTTGGAGCTGTTCTGAAGTTTTATATTGATAATTCTCTCCAACTTGGAATGTTCATAGGATTCTGCTCTTTCTAACTCCATCTTATTCACTTCGATAACTAGATGATGGAAGATGCTGTTCACTTTCTCAGCAAGGACACGGTTGTTCAGGCAATTTCTAGATCTGCTACAAAGGTGTGTATGGTTATGCTGCAAACCGTAGTAATATCACTCCAAGCCGTGTATGTATGGATCTGCCAAATATAACTATTAAATGAATTTCTTTTCTTTTCTTTTCTTTCCTTTCTGTTTGAGCCATCTAATAAATGGGATCCTAAGGCACTGAAACTATCATGATCAGCAATTCAACTTCATGTAGTTCCTTCCAGTTTGTTTGGATTCCACTTTGATTTGTCCTTTCTTAGGATAACATACTTTTTTCTGATTTGGTACTTTTTGTTCTTTGGTTAATTGAATTATACTTCGTTTTAGTTACTGGGTCTTAATGTATATTTTTTTCCCCGCTTAGTCTATAACTACAGATAGGTACAGACAGATTTAATATATTAGTGGGATTTGGGGTTATGAAGCAATTAAGCGAAAGCAATTGTATAATCATATATCTTAGTAGCCAGAATCTATGTGTCAGTTGCGTAAGTACTGTGCCTTCATTTGATCGTACTCAAGGAATTGTATCTCATTCCTTATATTGTCTTAGTAAAATCTTGAACTTCAATACTTTAGGGTTTGAGAGAGAGATAGAGGGAGAGAAGGAAAGATAGGAAGAAAAGTTGATCATGTGTTAAGAGTTCCCAACACTACAAATTATTTATTTAATGTAACCAAGAGTGGTACAATTACAATATTGCCCTCACTTAAACAAAATAAAGAACTCTCACACTCCCCCTCAAGCTGGAGCATCGAGGTCAAATATGCCCAACTTGGAGCATAGACTCTTGAAGGTGGATCGGGCGAAAGTCTTGGTAAAAATGTCAGCTAGTTGTTCTTCTCGCTGGATATAAGGTGTGGTAATTTGCTTTTGCATGAGAAGGTCCCGAATGAAGTGACAATCAACTTCTATGCATGGTTCAAGGTCGTGGTATCGGAGTCCGTTGTGATGCCTCGGGGTTGCGGTATCGGCCTGGTATCGGGCGATACGCAACGATACGCTAGTTGAAGGTTCAAAAAAATATGAAAAAATAACCAAATATTCTAAAATAATAAGAATAGCAAAATTGGCATAATAGATTGTCACAATACCCAATGTACCAATTATAAAATCACAAATTATTCAATTCACACGCTGCCGATCTACTGTTTGATACTTCTACACACTTAATTGGATAGAAATTGTTCAATAGTACTAAATAATACATACATTACAATACAGGATAATAAAAATACAACTTTGTAACATACAGCAGAATGATTTTTTTTTATAAATAATTTTTTTATTTATAAATATAACTAAATGCTATTATATAAACAAGCATTTTTTAAATAAATAAACAAAAATTAATACACATACACATTTTGAACAATTAATAAACATTTTTATAAGTAAACAAAAATTAATGTACACATTTTGAACAAATAAATCTATATCTATAGTATATATAAATGTACCAATGTGCATAAGTGTTATACACTTTTATTAATCGGTGCACTTTTACTTAACTATTTTTCTTAGAGTTTTAATAAGTTTGGTATGCCATTTTTTTTTTTTTGGTCCATCCATAAGAGTCCTACTTTTTTTTTTTGTTTTGTATGTTCTATGATTTCAAATTATCCATAATAACAAACGTAATGAGTCCTAATAAATTATAAGACTTTTAATTGGATGAAACCAAATTAACAACTCTATGACTCACGCTACAAATACGTCATACAAAAAAGCTACATAGAAGTCCTACATTTATTACTTCTTCTATTTCTCACGCTACAAACATTTGTTTAATTATTTTTTTCTTAGGAAACGGTACAAGCAGTTCTAACAAATATGACAATAATGATGAGTTCTAAAAAATTTATAAAAAGCTACATAAAATTACTACGCCCTACAATGTTTGGACAGTCCTTTACTTTCAGGCTACAAACAGTTCTCATGTACTATTTATTTTGTAATATATCTATATCTATCTATAAAGTATGTACATATATCTATAGTCTATCTATAATCGAACTATATCTATATCTATAATTCTATATAAGTGCACCGATGAAGTGTTTTACACTTTCATCAATCGTTGCACTTTTGCTTTAAGTGATTTTTCTTAGAGTTTTAATAAGTTTGGTATGCCACTTTTTTTTTTTTTACCGATAACCTTAAGTATTTTACACTTTTATCAATCAATGCACTTTTACTTGAGCGAATAGGACTTATATGTGACTAGGACTGTCAATTGGGTTGGGCAAGCTAAAAGCCGGCTTGTTTGGACTGCTAAATTTTCGGCCGAGCTTTATATGGGAACGCGCTCGGTCTTGTTTAAGATTGCTCAATTATAAGCCCAACGCATATAACTTAGTGTAAATACTTATTATTTTTTCTTATTTGTAATTTAACTTAGCAAAAACTTAGTGACTTACAACTATATTGTGTTAAGAAATCCAAAATGATTTTTTTTTTTTTTTTTTTGTGTGGCTAAAAGCTATTGTGAGTTCATAGTTTCATGCTTTTATACATAGAAAGCATCAAATAAGTAGCCAAAGTCTTACTTCGGACCGGCCCGAAGCCCACTCTAGCTCATTGAATCTAGCTCGGGCTTGAGATTGTGTCATCAAACTCGCCATGTTCAGGTTTGAGACTTAATATATCTATTCGGACTGAACTCAGGCTCACCAAGGCCTACTAGAGTTTGAAGTGGTGGAATGTTGAAGTGGTCCCACTACTATTAAAAGTGGCTCCACTGTCATACATTTGGGAAGGATTTGGATTACAAAATGTAGATAGCATAGCATTACTCTTTTTGTAAACCAATGTTAGTGAAGGCGGAGCCAGGATTTTGAATGAGGGAGCGCTAGGCTTGGATGTACATGCATATAATGAAGGATCTATGTGGGGTAGTGGTGGATTTATTAATTATGGGTAGGGGGCCCACGTACATCGGCTTAGAATCACACCCCCAACTCGTGGCAAAAATTGTGTTTATTTGTAATTTCGCCATTGGGGGTAGATTAAAACTCTTTCCGATATTAAGTGCTTATTACTGATTGTAATGTGTAAAGTTTGCAATTATGGTAAGTCTAAATATTTTTAGGATGTGTTTGATTACAATTAGGATATTATATTATATAGAACATATTGAAAAAGTTCAAATGGTAAGGGAGAAGAAAGAGTAAATATTAAGGATGTGTTTGATTATAATTAGGGTATATAACTTTTATCAATTTTTGGGTAGTTTTTTTGTTGGTTTTTTTTTACTATTTATTTATCATAGCCAATATCATTTTGGGGCACTGAAATAATAACACTAATTTTTAGGGGGGCCAATCTTAATAAAATTAAATTTTTTTTTTAAAATTATATGTATAAAGTTGAATTTTAACAAAATTTGGGGGGTCGTGGCCCCTGCTTGCTCCCCTCCCTCCGGCACCACTGCATGTTGAGGTTCGAGGACAGTGCCCCAATGAAAAATTTTTTTTGGTCAATTTATTCATATTATGGTTGTATTCTTTGCATATACTGTATTACAAGAATACGAGTTGATCGTTTTTCACTCTCTTTTTATTTTATTTTATTTTATTTTATATTTTATATTTTTTACTTTTTCACTCTGTAAAGCTTGACTTATAACCAAAGGTAAAATAATCTGGATTGGACTAAGTTTAAGTTAATAAGTGATAAGAAAAGGTGATGTGACAAAATAATTTAATGTTAGGCTGCTGATGTGATTCTCCTAGCTTTTATTACTTTTCAAATTCAAAAGGATGTTAAGAAATTGCTTATATAAGTCAAGTGTTTAGCCAGTTTACTCATTCTATTTGTCATTATTTACCTTTTTGTGCATCAACTGCGTGCAAAGCACATGCTTTAAAACTAGTAAATAAAAAATAATACACATACAAATAACCCACCCCATGCCCACCAATCTAAATGTTAACCCTAACCATGTAATTAATTAAATACTAAAAAAATTGCACATCACAACACACATGTTACACACAATAAAATCCCAAATACACCCAAAACCCACCTTCTCAACATTCAAGGTAAAAAAAACACAACCCCCCCCCCCCCCAAAAAAAAAAAAAAACACTCGTTACCTGCGACTACGATGGAGGGAGAGGGAAGACGTAGCTTGGAGGGACAGAGAAGACACAGCTTTTCGAAGACGAAGATCGAAGACGCAGCTTGGACAGAGATTGAAGACGAAGCTTCGAGATAAGATCTAGGCTTCAAGGGAAAGATCTGAGAGGCTTTGAGTAGATCTGAGAGAGGAGCTTCAAGAGAGAGCCAATCCGACAGATGTATGTGAGATTTGGTACTTTTCGAACAATTTTTTCTCACTTTTTGTCATCTTTAGTATCGGGTGTATCGCTACACATCTCGCGAAACAGTTGCCGAGATGTACGAAACTCGGTAGTTTTGGCCTATATGGCCGATATGCGTCCCGAGTCAAATTATTATTATTATTTTTTATTTTTTATTTTTTTATTTTTTTATTTTTTTAACTCAGCTTGAATCGGCTAATATCTCGTAGCAGACCCTCACGATACTGAGTCGATTTGGCCGATACGACTCGGTATCGGCCGATACTTTGAACCATGCTTCTATGTGTTTAGTCCGTTCATGAAACACAGGATTATTAGCAATGAAGAAAGCTGCCTGGATATCACATAACATCGACATAGGAGACGGAGCATCAAGACCTATATCTCAGAGTAGAGTGCGAACCCACAACATCTCACACGCAGTATGAGCCATGGCACGGTACTTAGCCTCAGCATTGCCACCACATTTTGTTTCTTACTACGCCAAGTAGCTAGATTATTGCCAATGAATGTACAATACCCTAAAATAGACCTCCTTAGTCCTATCACTTCAGTTCCCTGCCCAGTCAGCATCAGAGTATCCAATGACATTCAAGGATTACGACGGTCTATACAACAATCCTCTACTTGGAGGTACCGGAGAGTATGACAGATAGCCTCACAAGGAGGCTTACGAGGAGCATGCATGAACTGACTAACTACACCGACGGCGTAAGTGATATCAGGACGAGTTACTGTGAGATAAATGAGCTTACCAACCAATCTCTAATAACGACCTGTATCCTAAAAAGCTTCTCTCTTTTCAGTATCTAATTTCATAGTGGGATCCATTGGTGTATCAGCAGGCCGAGTACCAAACATCCCAGTCTTAGAAAGTAAGTCGGAAACATACTTATGCTGACACAAATTGATACCTTCCTTGGACCTAGCAACTTCAATTCCAAGAAAGTAGCGAAAAAGAAGACCCAAGTCTTTTGTGTGGAGTTGCTTACTCAAATGCATCCTTAAGTCAACAATACCTGCCGAGTCGTCGCTGCCACTAATGATAATGTCATCGACATATACAATTAGAACAATGATACTTGTCGAAGAACGACGATTGAACACCGAATGATCTGAAGTGGAGCGCCGAAAACCATACTGAAGTACGACGATACTAAACTTATCAAACCATGCCCGCGGTGATTGTTTGAGACCATATAATTCTTTTCTCAAACGACATACAAGTTCCTTTTCCAGAAACAACATACCTAGGTGAGTCATATAAACTTCCTCCTGTAAATCCCAATGTAAAAAAGCGTTCTTTATATTTATCTTATATAAAGGCCAGAATCAATAATCCAAGGGGTTGAAGGTTGGCCAACCACCAATCCAAAATTACTTGAGTTGGAAAAAGTAGCAGTGGAGGTGGGCACATGAGGGGAGAAAGAAGACGGCTTCTAGAGGATTTGGCTAAGCGCTAAGAAGTAATGTCATCATGAGAACTAGAGGTCGAGGCATCCGGATCATCTATAGATGCCTGTGGCAATGTAGTGGCAAAAGGATCATTAGAGGTTTGATTGTCATGCGTCTTTTCCCCCCCACTAATCCCAACAGTAATCTTCAGTATGTCCATATCCATTACATTAGGTACACTTCAATTTTGAGCGGTTACCACAACCCATTCGGCCACCTCGTCTACCTCGATTATAACTACGACCACCACGACTACCACCTTGGTTGGGACGATGGCCACCGAAACGACCACCTCCACGTCCGCACGAAAGCCACCACGACTACCATCACCAGAGACTAGGGCAGATGACTCCAATGAGGAAGAAGAACTACGATTCAGAGAGGCCCGCTGAGGACGAGAATATGCATTGGCAGTTGTAGGAAGCTTCTCGCTCACCAAAATTTGATCCTTCAATACTCTGTACTCGGAATTAAGGCTAGACAAAAATAAAGCAACCTGAAGCTCTTCATGCAGACGGCGTTGAACTTCCAAATCTGTACTCAATAGCAGAAATAGCATAAGTTCCTCCCACAAACTTTTCAAACCACCATAATGCTAAGCAAGAGGCTTATCACCTTGACTTGTGTTGAACTACGCTAAAAAATCTCATAAACTTGGGATACATTATGCTCTTGCAAATACATCTCGTCAAGGGGTGCCCATATCTTCTTTGCTGTATCTAGAAGCTGCACATTCGATAAAACATGTGGCTCCATGCTAAGCTGCAACCAGGTCATTACCAAAGAATTTTCACTCCAATCCTCAAATTTTTGGCATCGGATGAAGGCGATCATCACAAAACTGGTCCAAGGGTATTTGCTAACCCAAACAACTCAAAAAACACACCAACACAACCAAACAGAACTATGGGTTGCGATTTAGGACCGAAAAATGACACGGACAGACTGGAAAGCGTCTCCAAAAACACCACAAATCGAACACAACAATCAACAAAACTGTACGGAGAACCCACATAGGCCTAGGTGCACCCTACAGAGGCCATTAGATGTAGAAATTGGGCTTCCGAAATTTCTTCAAAAAATGAAAAACCCACACAAACGACTTCAAAACCTCACAAACTCACCACCATGAAATTTAGCATGAAAAACCGAGACTACCGGTACCATTCTCTTTCTTTAGTTTTTACAGTTCTTACAATGATCTTCTGCTACAAATGCTCTGATACCAAGTAAAATCTTGAACTTCAATACTTTTGGGTTTGAGAGAGAGAGAAAGAGGGAGGGAAGCAAAGATAGGAAGAAAATATGATCGTGTGTTAAGAGTTCCCAACACGCTACAAATTATTTATGTAATGTAACCAAGAGTTGAGCAATTACAATATTGCCCTCACTTAAACAAAATAAGAACTCTCACAGACTTCATTTCAGAGGAGTATGCATTGGACAGACAGATCCTTGATCAGGGTGTGTTTAGATATTGACTCTTGATAGAATAGAAATGGATTGTTGATAGAATAATGATGCCTTTGTTAACAAACCGTCTGTGTCAAATGTGTTAGCAGTCCGCCTTTCTTTGACCTTTGTCCATTGTTATAGCCGTGTAGGCTTGAATCTCAAGTTGGTCTATTGACTTTGTCTGAGAGGGGTATGCATTGGGCAATGGGCAGCAGCTATGGATCCTGTACTAGGATGTGATTGGGGGTGCTTGTGGGATGCAGAATGATACCACGGAGCACCTAATCAAGCCCCAATATTTCTAAAACCAATTTTTAAGTGGTCAGAATGTTGTGTCATACTGTCATCCGCTGTTAATATTCCGCATGACGTTTTACCTAAACCCAATTGAAGGACTTCTGACTGAAAAGGAATAGTCTGTTATACTGAGGAAATTTGGTAGATGATTTATCTTGGCTACATGTTTGATTTATGTAAATTACAATTTTCCTGAGATGAGGTCCATAGTTTGAGTATAGTTGAAAGGAGTAACTGGGAGATGTTTGTGTTTCTTTACAGCCAAAGCTTTTCTTTTCGGCTTTTGTTCCATTTTTTTTTCTTCCTGTGGTTTTTAACATTACCATCCTTGGAAGCCAGACCTATATATTGTGAATTTGTGACGATCTAGATCATTTTCATAGTGCGATTAGAATTCTATTTTTTCCTAATGTGGTTCTTCATTGGTATATAAAGTTCAGAAATGTTGTTCTGTCGTATGCCTTTAATATTTCCAAAAATATTTCACATGAAGTTTAACATCACCCAGTTGAAGAATTTCTCACTGAAAACTAATAGTTTGTTATATTGAGGAAATTTGGCAGAAGTTTTATCTTGGCCACATGTGTGATTTCTACAAATTAAAATTTTTTCTGAGATGAGGTCCGTAGTTTGAGAATAGTTGAAATTTATAAGTGGGAGGATGTTTGTGTTTCTTTAGAATCAAAGCTTCTGTTCCAATATATATATATATATATATATATCCTGTGGTACTAGTTAATTGTCCAAACAAATAAAACGATCTTCTCTCTCCACGACTCCATCTCCATCTCCCTTTCCCTTCTGCTGACGTGGATAGTAATGACAACGTTGATCTTGGATAAAGAACAATCTCTGTATCTTCTGTTCATGTGAACATAAATGAGTACTTTAACTATTTTCCAAGCAGAATAGCTATCAGACAATCATCATTCGTGGGAGAGCTACGAAATTAATGCAGGTTGTCACTTTCAGATTTTAAAGTAGCAATTTTACACTTATCTGGAAATGATCTAGTGCAATAACAGTTTCCTTCAGTTTTCCATCCTCGACTATGGTACTTGATTTTTCATATTCCTTGAGTTGGAAAGTTGGAGAAAGGATCAAATATAAGTGGCATGGTCAGTTGTTGATGGAATCACTGTGTGAGGCTGCTTGCAGCAATGTTTGCTAACTTCATTGTGTTATAAATGTCAACTGTATGTCGTTAAGTCGTATAATTACTAAATCCTAGTGTTGGTAAATCTTTGATAAGAATCAATTCCAAGTCTCGCATTTATTCAGGTGAGGAAATATGAAGTCCTTCAAAATCACAACTCAACCAATAATAAGGATGTTGAGTAGGCCATTTTTCAAGAATTAAAATGAAAAATGTGAAGGAAAATATTGCAGATCTTCTGCTAGAGGTTAAGGTTGTTTGAAGAAGTCAAAAATTTTGGCCGTATATCTTACTTGCAACAATCGTGCATAATAGAGTTTTGTGTCACATTTATGCTATTGTGCAAAATGATAACAAGACTATATTCTTCTTTTAGTCATTTGGATGTATCTTTGATGAGAATTCGGAGGGGTATTTTAAGGAGATGACGGGAAAGTAAATGTTATGTTGACGGTTTATTCTTTTTCGAGGATAAAAGTTGTCTTGTCACACGAGTTTATTTGTGTGCACTAAATATGGTTCTTTTTGGTGGCGTGAAACTGAAATAAGTTATATAGGTGATTGTCTAGTTGCTGTCTTGGTAAGTGATCTATGAATTTCTATCACCTAGGTCTACTAAGGTTGCGCAATCTTGTTAATATTGCCAAAATGTCATGTCCGGGCTACTTGACTATCTGGGGATATTTTCTAAGTTTTTCTTTTTCTTCTTTTCCAATCTGTTTTACTGTACCTTTCCTTGATCCCTCCAGAAAGGAAAAAAAATTCATCTTGCTTTTCTATTAGATTTTTTTTTTTGTGTTACGTCTTTGACATGAAGGTTACTTCGTTCGTCATGCAGACCAGAAATGCTCTATCTGGAACTTATTCAGCTCCACAGAGATCTGCTAGTTCTGCTGCTCTTTTAGTTGGAGACCCCACCGTCATGCGTGATAGGGCAGGAAATTTTGTGCTCCCCAGAGCGGATGTAATGAAATTGAGAGATCGTCTGAGAAATGAAGAACTAGCCGCAGGATCATTTTTCTGTAGATTTGGATCTGGAAGGACATTACGGCGTCAATCAAGCAGCGATGTAGGTTACAGAAGAGAAATGTGTGCGCATGCACGAATTCTAGCCTTAGAAGAGGCAATTGACACGGAATGGGTTTACATGTGGGATAAATTTGGAGGATATTTACTACTGTTGCTTGGTTTGACTGCTAAGGCAGAGAGGGTACAGGTGAATATAAATCCAACCGAGAGCCTGTTTGGGATAGCTTTTAAAAAAGTCACTTTTTGAAATAAGAGATTTTCTAAAAGGTGAATGCTTTTTAATTTAGAATTAAAAAGGAATCAGATTTTTTAAAAACTGTGAAAAAGCTAAATCCAAACAGTCACAACTTTTTAAACGACAACTAGAAGTGATCTTCGACCCCGAAAATGCTATCCCAAATGGGCTCTGAATGTCATGCATGTGATGTGTTTTCATTTGTTGACTAGTTTTCATGTTGCTTTTGTTGTGGCAGGATGAGGTCCGCTTGAGACTCTTCCTTGATAGCATAGGTTTTGCAGACCTAAGTGCGAAGAAAATTAAAAAATGGATGCCAGAAGACCGTAGACAGTTCGAAATCATACAGGAGAGGTATGTGACACCCTGTCAAACAGTTTAAGATTTGCTTTGGGCTACAACTTTTTTCGTGTATGTCTAAGTATTGTTTATCTCAATATGGTAGTTATATAAGGGAAAAGGAGATGGAAGAGGAAATTTTAATGCAGAGACGCGAAGAAGAGGGACGGGGCAAAGAAAGAAGGAAAGCTCTTCTAGAGAAGGAAGAACGTAAATGGAAGGAGATTGAGGCTTCTCTCATTTCATCTATTCCGAATGCCGGCAACAGGGAGGCTGCAGCCATGGCAGCTGCAGTGCGAGCAGTAGGAGGTGATTCTGTTCTTGATGATTCGTTTGCACGCGAGAAAGTTTCGAGTATTGCACGTCGCATACGTGCGTCTCAGTTATCTCGCCGTGCACTCCAGGTTAGTTTCGGTGGTTAATTTAGTATTATATGTCTGTAAGGTTTTACATCTATTGTTTAGAATGTAAGTGGAGGCAATGACACCTCAGATTTTCAGAATCAAAATATGGAATATTTGCAAAATTTGAATGTGTAATGATGTCATGTACACTAGAACTTAAATTCATTTATAGTTGGGTGAATCAGTATCATGATGCGGTCCACCCGTTTAACGCATATTGAGATTATGTGCCGTCTAGCTTGGGTTGATAAGTGTAAATTCTAAATGGAGCCTGGACGAGCCTCCGTAATCTTTGCTGTACCATCTTAGTTTGTATTATTTTTGCATGGATAGATTGAAAAATGCTTTCTCAAGGGTAGCAAAGAAAAGATATCAGTCCTTGTTGGGCTTTACTATTTAAATAACCTGCTTTTAGGAAGATAGAACCACAGATTGTCAATTGACGTTATTTTCTTTTTGATATCACTTTTGATCTCACGACAGACGGAAATCACTGGTGCTGTATGTGTTCTTGACGATGAACCAACATCAAGTGGCAGACACTGTGGCCTGATTGACCCTAGCATATGTCAAAGTCAAAGGGTTACTTTCTCTATTGCAGTGATGATACAGCCTGAGTCCGGGCCAGTTTGTCTCTTAGGTACCGAGTTTCAGAAGAAAGTATGCTGGGAAGTCCTTGTAGCTGGGTCAGAACAAGGTATTGAGGCTGGGCAAGTTGGGCTTAGATTAATTACTAAAGGTGAGAGACAAACTACTGTGGCGAAGGAATGGAGTATCAGTGCAACGTGCATTGCAGATGGAAGGTTTGTGCCACTTTCTTTTGTAGATACTAGATAACACTCTAGATGTGATTTTTCCAAACATAGGTGTATGGGCTTTTCATTCTCCTTTCCTTTCCATTCCATTCTTCTGAGTAATTTGCTTTTTATTTTACATATTTGCATTTTCTGTTCTTTTGCTATCAACTTTTATCTTACCAAGGGATGAAATTGTTTTGCAGATGGCATATTGTGACCATGACTATAGATGCTGATTTAGGAGAGGCTACTTGCTATTTAGATGGTGGTTTTGATGGCTACCAGAGTGGGCTACCATTGCGCGTAGGCAGCGGCATCTGGGAACTAGGAACAGATGTTTGGATTGGTGTTAGACCCCCAACGGATATTGATGCATTTGGGAGGTCAGATAGTGAAGGAGTGGAGGCCAAGATGCATATAATGGATGTTTTCATTTGGGGAAGGTGCTTGACTGAAGATGAGATTGCTTCATTTCATGCTGCAACGGCCTCAGCTGAGTACAGTATGATCGATCTCCCAGAAGATAATTGGCAATTTGCAGATTCTCCTTCCAGGGTGTGTATTACAATAAGTTTTCTTATCATAGGGATCATCTTGGGTTTTCGTTTAGTGGTTTTACATGTGTCTCTCTTCATCTTCTTCTTCTTCCTTTTTTTTGAAAGAACTTAGTCCACAAGTTTTAACTTTTGCATATTCGGTGAGAGTAATGCTATGGTTCCCTAATTTAGTTCCCAAATGCCTATTCGGTGATAGTTGTACCACATACTGTGGCAGTGGTCGTGGTACCACAGAACACTGCACGTGGTACCACTTCCATAGCATTTAGGGCATCCGAAATTTGGGAACCATTGTATTACTCTATTGGGTGTGGCAGTGGTCGTGGTACCGCAGATCACTGCATGTGGTTCCGTTTCCATAGCATTTGGGGTATCTGAAATTTGGGAACTGTAGCATTGCTCTATTGGGTGATATCCAACATCGGATGATTGAAAAAAGGTGTGTTTGGCTTAAAAGCACCACAACCTTACTACTACTAACTTGTGCTTAAGTGTTTTGAGCCATGTCTTCTTCTAGTTGTGGTTTCGGGCATTACACAATGACTTCATCTCATTCTTATCAGAAATTGTAAAATTTTCGTTTGAACCATTCACTCAGGTACTTATTCTGTTTCCTTCAGGTTGACGAGTGGGACAGTGATCCTGCCGAAGTAGATCTTTATGACAGGGATGATGTAGATTGGGATGGGCAGTATTCAAGTGGGAGGAAAAGAAGGTCAGAACGTGATGGGGTGGTATTAGATATCGATTCTTTTGCCAGAAAGTTGAGGAAACCAAGGATGGAAACACAGGAAGAAATCAATCAACGTATGCGTTCAGTTGAACTGGCTGTCAAAGAAGCCCTCTGTGCTAGAGGGGAAACACACTTTACTGATCAGGAGTTTCCTCCTAATGACCAGTCATTGTTTGTAGATCCTCAAAATCCTCCTCTGAAATTGCAGGTAAATTTTCTTGTCTACTTGTTGCTGTTTGATGCGTTTTTTTTTTAATTATTTATGAATAGTGGGTTTGCCTGTGTAAAACTTACCTTGACTTTCCGACGTAGGTTGTTTCTGAATGGATGAGACCAACTGAAATAGTGAGAGAGAGCCTTTCGGATTCTCGTCCATGTTTATTTTCTGGGAGTGCAAATCCCTCTGATGTTTGTCAGGTTTGATTTATTTTGAAGAAATCATATTCGTTAAATTTTTTTTTTGGGGGGGGGGGGGGGGGGGGGGGGGTGGTCATGCTTTTTGTTGCTAATATTTGTTTTGAAATTTTATGGCTTAGTTTCTCCTTTAAAGTGGCCCAATCTCTAATATGCAGGGCCGATTGGGTGACTGTTGGTTTTTGAGTGCTGTTGCTGTTTTAACTGAGGTCTCACGTATATCAGAAGTTATAATTACACCAGAATACAATGAGGAAGGTGTCTATACTGTTCGCTTCTGTATTCAGGTAAGCGACTAGGCATTAAGAAATCAATATGTACATCTTTCTACTGTTGAGCCCAGTCATAACATTTAGCCTGCTCTTTTCTATTACAATCTCATTTTTTGTGAATGAGTATTTGATTTAAATAACTTTTTGTCTTTGTAGTCCTGTATTTATTTCCCTTAGTTTTGTATTAGATAGTGGTTATGTTGATCTAAAGCACGTCTTTTTCATATATGTCGGTTAGATCATGAACTCCTAATGGCACGTAGCCAATGTGTTGAGGGAAAAAAATCCTTGTAGTCAACCAACATATCAACTTGTGTGGTTGACTCACGTGTCGGATAATCAGTCCACTTATGGTCGTGTAAGCATCAATTTATTTTCAAGTCCTAGTAGCTCATTTTTTTTTTAATGTAAAGGAACTTTATGTTTTGACAATTCTAAGTTGACTCACTGTGTTCCATATTCTTTAAGTAACTCCTTTGTTGAACATTAATTTATGTGAGCCACTTTTACCGTATATGCTTTTCAAATATCCACAATCTTTAAATCAACCCCGCTCGTGGACTTGATAACAAATAATTCTGAGCTACCTAAAAGAATATAGATCGATTTATGATTATGAAACAAACCGGAAAAGTAGTAATTACCTTTTGTGTTATCATTGACAATAAACATCTACAACTTCAAACATCAGCAGAATTTCGTCAAGTATTAGACATTATCAATTAAGTTGAAGTCTTGAAGATAAAATGGTATGATGTTGTAAATTTGTATATTACATACTTTTATACATAGTCTGTTAATGGATACCTGTATGGACATGTCAAAGTCTTGATTTCTGAGGGTTGGTGTTTCAGTCTGTGTCTACAGATCATAGCAGATGACAATTATTCTCATGGAATGTTGTGACTAAATATTGATGACGAAATAACCCTTAATTTGCTCCATTGTGGAAGCTCGATCTTAAGGTTTCTGTTCTCATATGCCAGTCATATGGCTTACATGCATAACCAAGCAGCAGCCACCAGTTTTCAAATTTTTTGTTATTTTGTTTTCTTCCTTTTTGTAAAACGGTTTTTCTAAAGTTCTTTCAGGTTTATTACACGTTTGTGCCTACTCCTCTGCCCTTCAATACTGAATAAATAACTACAAACTAGACGCAAAAAGAAGATAGAATAAATTTGGCAAATAATGGCCTGAAGACCTTGGTGGTCCAACATGGTCCATTAAATTGAGAAGCCCCTAAACAGGGCCATGTTAAATAGTTTACTTGTTTAAACTTGATCCAAGCAAGGTGCCGGCCAATGCATGTCAAATCAATCAAAATTGTTGTATTTATTCCTGAAACCAATTACAAATCGGATTTCAATCCTACAAGTCGTAAGCTTCACTGTGGGGATTAGCCGCATTGGTAAGAAAATTTAAAAATACAGATACCTGTAGGAGATGGAAAATCCTCTTTAGATGCGTGAATATCGTTCAGACGAATTTAAGAAAAGTTTCCTTGTGGAAAGCGCAGGTCCTTGCCAATTGGACTGAGGTATTCTGCATTAAAGGAGCAACTTTCTTGAAAGAAGGCATACTTGCTTTCTGGAAGAGGAGGAAGGCCATCATAAGCTCCTCGTGAAGAACCTTGATTGGCCTGCTCAGCATGGTGGTCTTTGGACAAGACTACTTTTGCTTAGTGCTTCCTTTAACAACTAAAGGACGGCACACATTGTCCAGAAATTGAAGTAGTCTAAGGGAAAGGGGAATTTAGTGATAGAAAGAATTATGGATGGAAGAGAACTGTATATTGGCACAAATATTAAGCAAATAAGCTCATAATATTTGTAGAATTAGATGCAGCACTTAATTATAGAACATTGGTAGCTAATTGTACCAAGTTAAGGGTCTTGCTCAACATTCCATTTGTTGAGCAAAAGATGCCATATTTCTTTCTTCTGCTGTTTTAATGCAAATTGCTCATCTGTCAGAAAATCGAGGTCAGAAAAGAGAAAAAAGTCGACTGCCTCTCAAGGTTGAGAGAAATCATTGTTGATTGTTCAATAATTTCTCCATGACAGCTATTACACTTTGATCATAAATCATAACCAGGAAGCATTGTTGTATTTGATTCTGGTTTGTTGGTTTATTAATTGCATAGTGAGTGTTGACAGTGAGTGCATAATCAAGTAGATGATGTGTAATGCCTTTTGGGTTGTAGGGTGAATGGGTTCCTGTTGTCGTTGATGACTGGATTCCATGTGAATCACCTGGGAAACCTGCATTTGCAACCAGTAGGAAGGGGAACGAACTCTGGGTCTCTGTATTGGAGAAGGCATATGCAAAACTGCATGGGTCTTTTGAGGCGTTAGAAGGTGGTCTTGTCCAAGATGCTCTTGTGGACCTCACTGGAGGTGCTGGTGAGGAGATCGACATGAGAAGTGCCCAGGCCCAGATTGATCTTGCGAGTGGAAGACTTTGGTCTCAGTTGTTACGCTTCAAACAAGAGGGGTTTTTATTAGGTGCAGGGAGTCCTTCGGGTTCAGATGTGCATATTTCTTCTAGTGGAATTGTGCAAGGGCATGCTTACTCTTTGTTGCAGGTATGTTGAGATGGAACCTTGTATAAATACAATACAACTGTACAAATGATGTGTTACTGCTGAAGGAGCTTCTGTGTAATACGATTTCTCTTCCATTGTTAATTATGGTTCAGGTAAGAGAAGTGGATGGTCACAAACTTGTTCAGATTCGAAATCCTTGGGCAAATGAAGTGGAGTGGAATGGCCCTTGGTCAGATTCATCACCTGAGTGGACTGATAGGATGAAGCATAAGCTCAAGCACGTTCCACAGGTAACTATTTTTAATTTTTTGGGTTGTGATTTTCTCATCTTTGGGATGGTATTACAAATTTAATCTCTGTAGAATGTCTTTTTAGAGGTTTACATAACCTGTTGCTGTGTGCCTGATCATGTATTTGTTGACAGTCAAAGGACGGTATATTTTGGATGTCTTGGCAAGACTTTCAGATTCACTTCCGGTCAATATATGTATGTCGCGTTTATCCACCAGAGATGCGTTATTCCGTCCATGGCCAATGGCGGGGTTATAGTGCTGGCGGTTGCCAAGACTATGATACATGGCATCAAAACCCGCAGTTCCGAGTGAGGGCTACTGGATCAGATGCATCAGCTCCAATTCATGTGTTCATTACCTTAACTCAGGTACTACCAAATATAATACCTCCTGAAGACATGCATATGAGCATGTCTATGATATATATACAGGAGCTGTGTTTTGGATACTAAATTTATCTATGAACTGGTGTTGTGAATTTCTAGGGTGTGAGCTTCTCGAGAACAACTCCTGGTTTCAGGAATTATCAGTCCAGTCATGATTTGATGATGTTCTACATCGGGATGAGGATACTCAAGACTCGTGGTCGTCGAGCTGCTTATAACATTTATTTACATGAATCAGTTGGTGGTACAGATTATGTTAATTCTCGAGAAATATCATGTGAAATGGTTCTAGAGCCCGATCCAAAGGGCTATACAATAGTGCCTACAACTATCCACCCTGGTGAAGAAGCTCCTTTTGTTCTTTCCGTATTCACCAAAGCGTCTATTACAGTTGAAGCTTTATAGTGCTCAATGATGGTTGTTCGATTGGTTTCGTTTTGCTTCTGGGTTCTGAGCATATATGCAAAATTGGGGATTACTTGGGTTTTGCCTCCATCATGCACTCCTGCAAGCATGTCAAATAAACCCCCAGATTGGCAGACACTGAAAAGAGGTAGTTCTTTATTTCAAGTCCTTTACATCTTTACTGCACTTACCTACTTTAGACGTAAGCTTCTGCTTGCCTCTGTGTCTCAGGTTTACTACTACGGATGGCAATGGGCTGGGTTGGGGATGGGGAAGCCGTTTCCCATTCTTGACCAGGTTTTAAAATCATGTCCCAAACCCGATACAGGGCGGGAGGGATAAATTCCAAGCATCATTGGCTTGGGTAACCCGGCGGGTAGAGTTTTGAATTTTGTTGATAAGAAATTAATCAAAGAGATTATCAAATATCCCTCAGAATTCATAGACTGCGAACTTCCGTAGAATTTTTTAAGAGTCCAGGCCATAGTGGACTACTCAGGCCGATCCAAGCTGAAGGATTGCCATGTCCAATTTGAGCTCCCAGTTGGTGTGTAAGCCCGGAGTTGGGACAACTCCATCCTACAGAGAGCTGAAGCTCTCACCTCTTTCAACGCAAAGGAAGTAAAAAACCTTAAGTGTCCAAAGGCCGCTCAAGGAGGCAAACGACGGAGCTTACCAGAAAGAAATATCTATATATACCTACCTAATTTTTCTTCTTCTTGAAGCCTATTTCGAGACCATTTGACTCTTAAGGAGTTAGATTAGAGAAGATTTCACAATCTCACTAAACAGAATGCAAGTAGATGTGGGACAGAAAGAAAGTTGCCACTTTACAGAACTGTGTCGCGTCCTGGAAGCTGGTATGGAAGCCTAGTACCACATTCTTATATTCCCAATAGTTGGAACCCTTCGACTACTTTGTCCTGGTTGTTGGAAGACACGACGTGCATTCATGAACTTTATGGTTCTCTCAATTTGTAACGTCGCCGGCCCGAATCTGTGACGGCTTACTTTTTTTTACCCATCGATGAATTCCAAAACCCGTCCCAGTACGGCTATATGTTTCCTTGATCATGACATGTTATATATCAATGCGCAATATTCTATCGGCAAACAAGTTCACATTCTGAATATCTGGATCTAGATATTTTCGTCTATCCCAAAAAAGGAATTTACCGACAAATTAGTAATGGAATGTATGTAACTCAATTCAGTTTAGTTGGACCAAAATTCTGCAAAAAGATGGATGCATTCTCATTCTAACTCTTGGACATTGTTCTTCTTGAAATGATTTGAAGTTTTTCTCAGCAGGTATACAAAACCGGGTTCTGATTGCTGCTGCAAGAATCCATTATCTATTCGATAGCCTGGTGTGGCTGGCGTTTGAGTTCTCCTCTAAGCTTGGTGCATTTCAAACATCATTTGTTCATGCGCTGGAATGATTTTCATTACGAAAGAAGGGGTGATTGTGTAGAACTGGAGTTCGATGAATTCTAGATGTGGTCTCAAATTTTGCCTCGGGCTGTTTGCTTCTGCCAGCATGAGAGAGAGAGAGAGAGAGAGAGAGAGAGAGAGAGAGAGAGAGAGAGAGAGAGAATCTGTACATGAGTAGATGATGTAAGAATATAGGTTGTGGTCATGTAAATGAGGGGTAAAGAGAAAAGTGTAGAAAAGAAATAGGAAAATATTTAGTTATACCATGTGGGTAGTAGAGAAGAAGCATTGTAGCTGAAGATGAGTTTACAAATTTCAGCTGCAGTTTTGAAGTGCTTTAATTGCTAACAATATTTTGTACAAACATTTCTTTTGCAATATAATCCCCACTAATATATTTTTGTTCCATCTCCATTTATTGTTGTTTCTTAACGCTATGTTTGGAATGTTATTTTCAGTTGATACAAGGAAGATATCTTCCTATTTTCACATTTTATTACTAACACTGTTTGGTTTGCAGATTTATTGAGGAAAAATAAAAAGCAAAAGGAAAATAAAATCTCTAATGTTTTTTTTCTGTACTCAAATAATATTAGAAACCAACAGTTTCTGACCAATAGTTGAAAAATCAAGAAAGAAGAGTAGCAGATCTGTAACACCCACCACAACGCGAAAACAACCCCCCCCCCCCTCCCCCCCCCCCCCAAAAAAAAAAGATCCTTTAGTTTGTCATTCGTTTTTGTTTTACTTTGGTCCCCACTGCTTTCTTTGGTAACCATACCCCACAAAAGATTGGAAACTATAAACATTACTGAAAATCTAAAAAAGAATAAAATATAAATAGGATTGTAGTCATTTAACTAAATTGAGAAACAAGAAAATGTAGCCAAAAAAAAAAAATGGTGGAACATATTAATTTTATCTATGTATATTGTGTCACGCTCCGGAATAGCAAAAGTAGAGAAAAATAAATTTTTCTTTTTGATTCTATAGGGAATGGCTGGTGAAGTCACTGAATTGTCCACACCACGCAGTCCAACAAACAGAAAGTAAGGAGAACATAATAGAAATAAGCTGAGTATATTACAACAGAGTTCTAGAATGACAAATATTAAGACATTAGGGCAACATATGTCCGATTACAAATGTAATATAAAAGTCTATAACCGAAATAGAAACTGAGCCTTCAGCTGGCATAGACGTAGTCATCAAGGTAGTAGTCCTGCCCTTCATCTCCTCCTCCACAGGTCCACCCTCGGCATAGCCCTCTTCCGAATAGTAGCCGTCCTCATATTGGTCATTACCTGTAGCATTATAAACAACATGATAGTCTAGACGGGGAATGTCCAGGCATAAACACCATCAGCTTAATGAAAGCTGAGTAAGCAAAAACTAACACGGTATCATAACGGTGAAGTAATTACGAATTATGAACGATAGGTAATAATGTTACTAATAATATCTTCTCCTTTCTTTATTCCAATCATTAATCGATACTTGATGGATTTAGGTTTCGAAAAACTTTAAATCATACACAGCGGAAAAGCAAGTTTCAAAAACTTATTGGCATGCCTGGAGCTACTACTTATCCATTCTATAGATGCAGAGAGAGAATGTTAGTATGCAATACCTTAGTGTCTTGAACCCAATTCTGACTATGTCTTTTTGTCTAATGTCTAGCAGCTTCCTCTAAGCGATCTTCACCCTTAAGTCTCCTCGAACACTTCCAAAAAAGGCTAGGGTGGTGGGAACCCTAATATAGGGGAAAAGAAGGTTTGGGAGCCCTAAATAGGTTTCTGCAGCTTTTTGGAATTAAAACAACGTTCAAACTTTTTTTGTACCCAGCTACTATATTTATAGATTTCCAAACCGACTTTAGACTTCAATCCATCGAAACACTTTCGATCGATCAAGCATAGTTCAATCGATCGAACTGAACCTCCTTCAATCGATCGAACTAAGTTTGATCGATCGAAATATCAATTGATTGAAAATCTTTCAATCAATTGGTTCAATCCCCTTACGCCTTTTTCCAAGCATTTTGGCGGAGCTAAGACTGGGACCTCCTAGGTTCTTTATTGTTGGCTCAGACCAGTTGTTAATTCCCATGATCAAACTCTTTGATCAGTGAATTAACCAACTAGTCAGTTAACGTTAACTCCACTATAAAACGATAACTGCACTCCAACGTGAAAGAACAAATTCGAAGTGATAACTAGACTTGTATGATATACTAATGTCCCTCTACTGTCAGCATTCATAATCATATTCAAGTAGTCGGATAACTGTTACTGTCAACCTGAATGATGATTACATCTTCCATTCCTTGAGTACCATTCACCTCTCATGAAAACCAAACATGTTGATAACTACTTATCAACAAGATGGCAGTTCTTAGTAATCAACTTGGTAACATTTTCAAGGGAGTGCTTATTCTTTATCAGAAAGTAGATTCTATCTTGACAATGTATGTTCACAATCCTATAAATGTGACATACCTAAGATACCCAGGTGTTGATCTTGCAATACCTCATTGATTGGTAAGTCAAAGCAGTCATATCCATAGTCTGTGTCCATAATCGTCTCAAGATGAGAACACATACCTTATTCATGTTATGAGTTCCTATCGACTGTTGACAGTTTTATATGTCAGTAGGAATCTCATGGTCCGTCAATGCACTGTAAGCATTAGCATATTAACTAAGAGTCGTACTCTAGTGATTGAGATTCATCACTCCATCCAATGGTAGTTAATAATTCTATAGTGTATACCTGATGAGATATCCACTCTCATCATCCACTGTGACAAGTTCTACGTATCAAAGAATAGTAATTCGTATCTCTCTTGTATGTATCTCATACGTACATAAATTACCTACTATGATACTTAAGGATTACAAACAATCATCTCATGATATAATATATAATGAAATGTAAATATGATATCTATATATAAAATGCCAATGTCTCATACATAAAGGATGGGTTTGAGGGCACAATCCCAACAAACTCCCACTTACATTCATAACCCACTACATTTAAGACCTAAATTATCTAGATGACGATCAAATACTTTCTGTGGCAAAGTCTTTGTAAACGGATCCGCAAGATTGTCAGCAGTGGCAATCTTGGTGATAGTCACATCTTCACGTTGGACTATATCTCATATGAGATGATACTTCCTTTCTACGTGCTTTCCCTTTTCGTGGTTCCTTGGTTTGCTTACGTGTTATACTGAGAATGTGTGCCACGAGTCCGTAGGACTACAAATCATAACCTTGTTTGCATCCTATTCACTAGAAGTAGCCCTAATCAGATCCATGCAATCATAAACCCTGTCACACATGAAATCCTAGACATGGAATGGCTAATGTAACATTGATTATTGTAGCCACAGGATGAGAAGGAATATTCGATGATGCAATTAAGACTTATATGGCTACGTGTTAATTAAAGTGGTTGCCAAATCTGGTCTCTTCATAGCATACATAGCATACATGGCATTGAGAGAACCTGAAATGAAAAGATAATGAAAAGATAAGAACGGTTTCCTAATTTGGGCATATGTGGGTATACAGACTGTCTAGAGATAGCTCCAAAGAAGACCGTAAGCACACCTTCTTGGGTCCGTCTCCCTGGTTCAGGAAGACTAGTTCGAGCTACAAGTATTGGGATGCCTATGGCCAAAAAGAATGAGAGAATGGAATAGTTAGAGGGCACCTTGTCCCGTCAGGGGCAATAGTTACAACTTATCATAGACCATTTGGGGCAAACTACCACGAACCCGTAGGGCCTACCTGTTGTTGATCCACCCATACCACCTATTCCGCCTATTGCACCCAAGAACCCTGTTGATCCAAATCCTGTCAAGGAGGAGGAATTGTTCGATGACGGTGTATATGAAGATTCCAGAAAGATGATGAAAGATAAGTTGGACCGTCTAGAAAGCGTGGTGAGGAAACCCTGTGCTGTTGATGACTATTTGCAAGACCTTGAGGGTTTCTTCAAAATCGTAAAGGTTAAATACCCTGAGAAGTTTAAGATGCCTGACTTAGAGAAGTTTGATGGGACCGGGAATCCTAAGAGCCATTTGAAGATGTATGTCACTGCCTTGAGACCTATGGGGTTGGGAAATGAGCATTTGGCATAGTTGTTCTCCCGTTATCTGTCTGAAGGAGCCTTGCAATGGTTCCTAGCCCTTGAATCCTCTAAGACCCATGTCTAGGAGGATATTGTACGGAGTTCATGAAGCAATATGCCTACAGCACCGAGCTTGATGTTACTATTAGGGATCTTGAGACCACTAGACAGGATAACCGGGAATCATTTGCTACGTTCTTGACCCGTTGGAGGAAAATAGATTATGAAATGACAAGTAGACTAACCGAGAAGGAGCAATTCCACATGATCATAAATAACTTGCAACCCACCTACAATGAGCGCATGTGTTTCATGCCTATTACCACCATTGAGTAGCTATTCGATGTGAGAACCAAAATAGAGGATGCCCTGAGGGATGAGGAGATTAAGAAAGAAGAGAATAATCCAAGAAGGAAAAATAAGGGAGGCAACTACTCAAACAACACCACTAATAGCTCAGTATAGCATAATAGGTGAAAATGATGCTGGTACCACTCTGAGTTGCATGAGGAACTTCTTGATCCAAACAGCTTCCTTTGCGGCTTCACAAGCAGCCACATACCCAGCTTCCGTAGTTGAGTTTGCAATGCATTTCTACTTAATGCTCCTCCAACTAACTGCACCACCTCAGAGATGTCCGGATGTCGACTTTCTCGAATCTTTATCTGATATAAAGTCCGAGTTAGTGTATCCCACTGGAATCAATTCATCTCCGCCATACATAAGAATGTAATCTTTAGTCCTTCTCAAGTACTTAAGAATGTGCTTAACGATTGTCCAGTGCTCTAGACCTGGATTCGACTGATACCTGCTGACCATGCCAACAAAAAAATAGATATCTGGTCTAGTGCATAACATTGCATACATGAGACTTCCCACTACCAAAGCACGGGGAACTCCTGCCATGTGATTCCTCTCCTCTTGTGTCTTGGGACACTAGTCCTTGGAGAACGCTAAACCATGCCTGAAAGGTATCAAACCTTTCTTCGAATTATCCATGGAAAATCTAGTTAGCACTTTATCTTTATAACTAGCTTGAGATAATCCCATTATCTTTCGCTTGCAACATCGAAAGAGCTTTATCCCAAGGATATAGCTCGCCTCTCCTAGATCCTTCATATCAAAAGTACTAGCTAGACAAACCTTGATTGATGACAACACCGCTACATCATTCCCAATGAGTAGAATGTCATTAACATAAAGCACAAAAAAGCCACCACTTTACCTTCACAAGGTTCATCCAGATTCTGTATGAAACCAAACGAGTTGACCGCTTGGTCAAATCGAATGTTCCAACATCTGGAGGCCTGCTTAAGCCCATAAATAGATTTTTACAGCTTGCATACCAAGTAACCTTTTGCGCCAGCTATGAACCCTTCTGGTTGCTGCATATAGATGTCCCCCTCAAGATTGCCATTCAAGAATGCTGTCTTGACGTCTATCTGCCATATCTCATAATCTAGGCATGCGGTAATGGATAAGAGTATTATGATGGATTTGAGCATGGCTACCGGTGAAAAGGTTTCCTCATAGTCAATGCCCTCTCTTTGAGTATAACTTTTCGCTACAAGCCTTGTCTTAAAGGTCTCAACCTTTCCATCAGATCCTCTTTTCCTCTTGTAGACTTACTTACAGCTAATGGGTTTAATATTGGCTGGAAGTTCTACAAGATCCCAGACCTGATTGGAATCCATAGATTCCAATTTAGCCTTCATAGCTTTAACTTAATGAGCTGAATCAACATCAGCCATTGCCTCTTTGTACGTGGCAGGATCAGATTTAGATTCAGATTCTATGGAGACAGCTTCAAAACTTCTCCTAAGAACATAAATCTATCAGGCTGACTGACAATCCTCCCACTACGACGAGGTACCGGTGTGGAAATGGGTGAAGATGTGGTGTTTTCTTGTCTTACATCGCTTTCAACTATTGGAGGAATAGAGGGCTCTCCATCTATTTTTCTCAGATCTATCCTTCTTTTAGGTCTATGGTTCATGATATAATCATCTTCCAAGAAAACAACATTTGTACTAACAAACACTTTTTGTTCTCTTGGGTCATAAAAATACAATCCGTAAGTACCCTTTGGATACCCTACAAAGTAACATACTTCTGATCTAGTTTCAAATTTGCTCATCTTTCTTTTCAGCACATGTATTGGATACACCCATATCCTGAGATGTTGCATAGAGGGCTTGCATCCAATCGCCATCTCCCATGGTGTCTTAGGAACGGATTTGCTTGGAACAAGATTTAGTATGCATGTAGCAGTTTCCAAAGCATAACCTGAAAGAAATAACGGCAACTCGGAATAACTCATCATCGACCTAGTCATATCTAAAAGAGTCCGGTTACTTCTCTCCGCTACATTGTTCTGCTGAGGCGTACCAAGTGCAGTCGACTGTGACAAAATCTTATTTTGTACGAGGTGATCAATAAACTCATTAGAGAGGTACTCACCACCTTGATAAGATCGAATGACCTTGATATGTGTGCCCAATTACTTCTCTACTTCAGCCCTAAACTCTTTGAACTTTTCAAAGGCTTCAGACATGTGCTATATTAGTACACATACTCATTCCTACAGTGGTCATCAGTAAATGTAATGAAATACTCATAACCACCCCTAGGTCTAATATTTATTGGTCCACACAAATCAGTATGAACTAATTCCAACAATGCATTAGTCCCGTTGCCCTTTGCAGGAAAGGGCCTTTTGGTCATTTTACCCTCTAAACATGATTCATAGACTTCCATTGGTTCGATAACCAAATCGCCTAAGATCCCTTCTTTGACTAGTCTGCTAATCTTGTTTAGATTAATATGATTTAGCCTTATGTGCCAAAGCTTTGTTAGATTAGTGGAAGATTCCTTTCTTTTAGATGGTAGAGTTACCACTGAGTTATTAAGTTCCATGTTAGAATCTTTAGAAACATTTGGAGTAATCACATACAAACCATTTGACTTAACACCAGAACACACAAAAGAACCATTTCTTTTGATCACAACTTTAGTTCCAAAAGAGAAAGAATAATTTTTATTTGAAAGTTCTGAAACTAAAATTAAATTACGTCTCATTAAAGGGACGCAAAGTACATCTAATAAAATCAAAGTCTTATTGTCTAGAAATTCTAAACCTACTATCCTA
This sequence comes from Hydrangea macrophylla, assembly GCA_033977485.1. Taxonomy (NCBI): domain Eukaryota; kingdom Viridiplantae; phylum Streptophyta; class Magnoliopsida; order Cornales; family Hydrangeaceae; genus Hydrangea; species Hydrangea macrophylla. The sequence continues at coordinate 3,352,664 of CM066992.1, forward strand.
TTGCAATCGCAGAAACAGATGCGCTAGAACCCAGAGTAAGCACGATCTTCCCATCAATGCACCTCCTGGTTGATCTGAACCTTTGTAACGAATTACAGATATGGTTAGTCGTACCAGAATCAATGCACCAAGTGTTCGAAGTATCTATTATAAAACTTACTTCAATCATATTTGATTCGATCATATCTTGAACTCTTGTCGCTAAGAATTCCAGACAGCTCCTCTTCCAATGGCCCTTATTCTCGTATTGGAAACACTTTCCTTCACCTTGACCATCTCCCTTCCCCTTGCCTTTGCCCTTTCCCTTAGATTTTGCAATCTTCGAAACTGGTCCAACAGTTGGACCACCAGTGCTAGCTTTCTTCTTTCTTTATTGTCTTTTGGCATAGATCGGGAAGATGAAGAGATTTTCTCAACATTCATAACGTTGCCCCCAGGCTTGAATACCCCTTTCGTTGCCTGAGGAGAACTCATCAATTTGCTCATAGAAAAAGTCATTTGATTCATATTATAGTTTAGTTTGAATTGAGCGAATGATGGTGACAGGGAGTTGAGGATCATATCAACTTAGGTCTGTGCGTCGATGTTGGCACCTAGAGTCTCCAGTTCATTTACATTTTTAATCATTTTTAAAACATGTTCTCTAACTGGAGCTCCTTCCAACATCTTAGCACTCATTATCTTTTGCATGGCAATCTGCCTAACAGGTCTGCCATGTTCCCCAAACATTTCTTTTAAGGAAGTGATAATGGCACTGGCAGAATCGTTCGATTGGTACTGGTCTTGCAACACACCAGCCATAGAGGCCAGTATATAGTAACGAGCCATCACATTTGATTTCTTCCACTTGTCAAACTCGCGTCTGGGGTAGTATGGACATATATGTGATCCTCCGCAGTTAAAACAATGTCCAAGTAACATTTCCATTTGATGTAATTGTTTCTAGTTAGCTTATTTTGTGTGAGTATGGTGGCAAGTAGACTAAATGCAGATCCAGACATGATTAATTCTGAAAAAGTTTGAAAATGGATATTTTAATATAGATATTAAAATTAGACTGTGCAAAATAAAAGAATCCTTAAAACTCTTATTTCATGACAAAGTCGTTGGAATATCGAAACAAAAGAACAAAGCCTCTATGTGGTGGTCATTATTCGATCTTTCGATTAATCATGACTTGTCCGATATGCAACTCTTGTAAAATAGGTCATGACTCCCGAACCTATTTGATCTCTAAGTTTATGAACAATGCCCCATGTGGGATCCCTTATTCATATCTTAGCTAGTGTGCACCATTAACTAGGATCCAATCACAACCGCCTCAAGTAGTGCCTCAGTGTGGTGGTCACCCTCTAACACATCTGGTTGATCCTATCCATAGGAAGTTCACATCTAATAACCAATGATTAGCGTACCCTCCGTATGGAATGATCACCCCTGGCAAGGTGACACAGAATGCACTACTCATCTTATAGTGAACCGTTAATGGAATATCATGGGTGTTATAAATAAGACCCTCTCCCACTAGATTTGTTAATTAAGGATTTTGCTTTTGGAAAAAAAAAATTGTTTCTACTCATTGCCCAAAGACATCCAATGTCTACTAATGAGTTAAAATAATTTTTGATTTTTATTTTAGAAAACTTGTTTTACATGCATGCGAGTAGTAACAATATTTGAAAAAATGCCAATCACAAACCAAGCACATAAAACAAAAAACTAAATGAAATAAAGACATTCAACAATGCTTCTATCTCCCATGGCTTTATCTTCATAGATCCATCCTTCTTGGTTTAATCGCCTCTGACTCCATCTTCATGGTTAACGGCTTGCTCCTCTATCTTCTTGAATTTTCTAATTCTATTACATTGGTCCTATGATTCTTTCAAAGCTTACAATTTAGCTAGAAAAGGAAATAGCAATGAACATAAAAAAGGCTAGGGAAACCGGTGCGACTCTCCTATTTATAGGAATTGAGTCGCAGCGCCCTTTACATCTGTCTTTAAAAACCAAACCAAAATTTAAAAACAACAATCACCAATCACAAATTAAATACAAAAAGAAAATTTGTTGACGATCGGTGCCATGGGAGACAGTGGTCTAACTTGCTGTAAAAGGGTTAGACATACACACATCCACGTATATATATAACAAAATATATTACAATTGGAACCCCTAATTGATTCGCATATTCCATAAACTCTTAATGGAAGAATTAGAACATAAAAACAGCATCTCTGGTTCTCTGTCACCTTTGATTGATCGAAGCAACTTCAATCGATCGAACGTTCGATCAATTGAACTGAGTTCAATCGATTTAACTTAAGATTTCATAGATTAATTTAAAATTTTTAGAATGTTATATAAAAATTAAAATAAACAATTTTTCAAAAACTATTAAACTGTGAAAAACACCTGGACAGATAACCAGTTTTGATCAATCTGAATTAATCGATCGAAAAAACAGTGTTCGGTCAATCGAAGCTAGTTCGATTGCTTGAAGCCCGCATTGTTTCGATCAATCGAAACTCTTTCAATCGATCGAACACAGACAGTTTCAATCGATAGAAACAAGTTTGATTGATCAAAATTGCCATGCATCCAATGCTATCACAGATTTGTTTTCTGCTTTGAAATTGCTGTAGAAATAGATATGTGATGATGCAGTTTCAAAAACAGTGCTAAAAACTAACATGCAAATCAAACAAGTGTTCCAAAACGCATCTATAGATCCAAATAAGCATGGCTCTAATACCAATTGATGGATTTAGGTTTTGAAAAGATTTAAATCATGCAGAGCGGATAAACAAGTTTCAAAAACTTATTGGCATGTCCGGATCTACTACTTATCAATTCTATAGATGCGGAAAGAGAAGGTTAGTATGTAAATCCTTAGTATCTTGAACCCAATTCTGACTATGTCTTTTTGTCCAATGTCCAGTAGCTTTCTCTAAGCGATCATCACCCTCATGTCTCCTCGAGCACTTTCTAGAGAGGCTAGGGTTGGTGGGAACCCTAATAGAGGGAAAAAGAAGGTTTGGGAGCCCTAAATACGTTTCTACAGCTTACTGGAATTAAAATGTCGTTCAAACTTGTTCAATACGCAGCTACCCTATTTATAGATTTCCAAACTGACTTAAGAGTTCAATCGATTGAAACACTTTCGATCGATCAAACATAGTTCAATCGATCAAACTGAACCTCCTTCAAACGATCGAACTAAGTTCGATCGAACTAAGTTCGATCGATCGAAACATCAATTGACTGAAACTTTTCCAATCAAATGGTTCAATCCCCTTACGCCTTTCCAAGCATTCTGGTGGAGGTAAGAGTGGGACCTCCTAGGTTCTTTATTGTTGGCTCAGATCAGTTGTTAATTCCCATGATCAAACTCTTTGATAAGCGAATTAACCAACTAATCAGTTAATGTTAACTCCACTATAAAATGATAACTGCACTCAAACGCAAAAGAACAAATTTGAAGTGATAACTAGACTTGTGTGGTGTACTAATGTCCCTCTACTGTCAGCATTCATAATCATATTCAGGTAGTCGGATAACTGTTACTGTCAACCTGAATGATGATTACATCTTCCATTCCTTGAGTCCTATTTACCTTTCAAGATTACCAAACATGTTGATAACTACTTATCAACAAGACTGTAGTTCTTAACAATCAACTTGGTGACATTTTCAAGGGAGTGCTTACTCTTTATCAGAGGGTAGATTTTATCTTGACAATGTATGCTCACAACCCTATGAATATGACATACCCAAGATACCCAAGTGTTGATCTTTTAAGACCTCACTGATTGGTAAGTCAAAACAGTCAAATCCATAGTTTGTGTCCATAATTGTCTCAAGATTGAGAACATGTACCTTATACAAGTTATGAGTTCCTATCGACTGTTGACAGTTTTTATATGTCAATAGGAATCTCATGGTCCATCAATGCACTATAAGCACTAGCATATTAACTAATAGTCATACTCTAGTGATTGAGATTCATAACTCCATCAAATGGTAGTTAATAATGCTACAGTGTATACCTGATGAGATATCCAGTCTCATAATCCATTATGACAAGTTCTAATTACCAAATAATAGTAATTTGTATCTCTTTTGTATGTATCTCATACATACACGAATTACCTACTATGTTACTTAAGGATTACAAACAATCATCTTATGATATCATACATAATGAAATGTAAATATGATTCCCATATATAAAATACCAATGTCTCATACATAAAGAATGGGTTTAAGGGCACAATCGCAACAATACTAACGTCGTGTCATGGACACCATGTTAGTCCATCCCCACTATTAAGGGCATCACTGCCCACTACTTGTCAGTGATATAACGTTTGAACAAAAGCATACCAATCTATTACCATGACTTAGCGACATGTACTAGTGATCCCCGCCCACCGCTGTTAAGGAATTTAACCTCCCACTACTGTTAAGAACATACCATGGATCACCTGGCCATCGTAGGATTACTTGTTCTCGTCCAATACTGTTAAGGACATACATGACTAAGTGTCCGCCCTCGTATCCTTTCCCAGCACTTATCAAACCTACCTAAGTTCCGTACTAATACTGATACATGACTTCCCATTGTGGCCTGACTACTCTGATTAAAATAAATGGATACCAAACTGAGTCCTGACTACCACGTTAACCCACGTTATGATACGTAACTACGTATTATCAATGTATTGCAAAATCTCATCTCATTATCTCTTGAATACTACAATATTGCATACGAAAAACATAAAGACTGTATTAAAACAATTTAGCAGTTTATGTCATATATAAGAGATTACCCATAATCTGTAAACTTCAATTGATTGAAGTCATCTTCAATCGATTGGAATGCATGTGGTCTCAATTTATTGGAGTATTTCCAATCGATTGGGTGAAAGCAAGTTCAAGCGATTGAAGTCATTTTTATTGATTGACAAAAATTTGATCGATTGAATCCAATTCAATCGATTGAAAACTGCCTTCTTCCCTAGAATTTGACCTGTGATGGCTAGAACTTATGGGGGCTTTGAGGTCTATTTCTTTACGTCAAAAACTCATAAAACAACATACATAGCTACTGAGTTTGTTTAGGGTTAACTAAAATGATGAAGGGCACATTTGGCAAGCTTCGACTTGAGCTTCAATGGTGACCTTATCTCTATCTCTCTTTCTGCTCCTCTTTTCTTCTCTTCTCCTCTTCTTTCTGTCTTTTGTCTTGTCTTATCTCTCTTTCTCTCTCTGCCCGAATATATATATATATATATATGTAGGGTATATATATGTATGAATATATAAACATAATCTTTCTCCCTTTCTAAATCTCTCTAGTTTCAGCAACCACATATACATACACACACGAGATACATATATATATAGGGAAAGGTGGTGCAAGGTGGTGGCTACTACGTGAACCAGGGATAAAAATTTGACATTTTCAATTGATTGAAATAGGTTCAATCGATTGCGGATAGATGGAACACTTTCAAATGATTGACAAGGGTTCGAGTTATTGAACTAGGATGCAATCATTGCATTTATGTTGGTAGAGTTCGATCGATTAAAGTAGGTTCAATTGGTTGAGAAGGCCATCACTTCAATTGATTGAGACAAGTTTAATTGATTGAAAACTAAACTACAAGTATAGTAAAGGTAGTTATACAGAATCTCATCTAATTAATATACATTAAAAAATACAGGGTATTACATCATCTACCACTTATTAAAAGATTTCGTCCTAGAAATCTGAAGTAGTAGAGTTAACACAAAAATGAAAACTTCTCTCACATCTCTAACTCTTGCTCCCATGAGGCTCCTTCATTATGATACTTCCACTGATAGTGGAATCTCCTTGTTTCTAAGCTTCTTGATCACTTAATCCAAGATCTACACTGGTCCTTCGTTGAATGTGACATTGTCGTTGACTTCAATATCCTCAAAGTTGATCTCATGCGCCGGGTTGTGGGCACACTTCCTCAACATACTGATATGGAAGACGTTGTGTACTCCTGACATCTTCAATGACAATGCCAATCTATAGGGAACTTTTCCAATGCACTCTAGGATCTCGAATGGTCCGATAAATCGAGGCGATAGCTTGCCTCTCTTCTGACCAAATCTCACAATTCCTTGAACTGGTGAGACCTTGAGCAACACGTGATCTCCAACGGTGAACTCTAAATATTTGCGTGGCTTGTCCGATTAGTTCTTATGTTGGGTCTGAGTCATCTTCATCTTCTCACGTATAACTTGAATCTTCTCGCTAGTTTCTTGTATCATTTATGGCCCAAGATGTTGAGTATCTCCGACTTCAGCCCAACATAGCAGCGATCGACAAGGTCTTCTATATAAAACTTTGAATGGCGCCATTCCTATGCTTGTATGGTGTGGATATCGTAGGCTAGCCATGCTTTTTAACTTTTTCAAATTCAAACATGAGTTGCCACTTAATTTTTAAAGGAGAATTAAGATACCATTTTAAAAGCAAACTGATCTTTTTGAAAATCAGAGATTTCTAGGTCCGAAGATTATGGAATGAGAGGAGAAGGAGCCTAACGAACTAAAACACCCCCTGTCATCCTATCTCGTGATAGGCCTCTACTCAACATCCTTTTAATAGAATTAATTATCTAAATATGCCTTTAGCTAATACATAGATATATACATTCGAAAAGCATTTTGAAAGGGGTAAAAGATTGCCTACGGTGAAAGGCATACAAATTCCATAATTCAAGTAGCAAGCGATATGATATGCAAATAAGGAACAAGAGAACTTACCCGGGATCTAGCTGTGATATAGGAAAAGTGCAATGCATACAAACATAGAAGTCCTAAGGAAAAAGTCTCTAATTCACATATACACATAAAGCAAATCCTAATATAAGGTTTTACGCATGAAGTTGAAAATCAATAAAATCAAGAAGTAGAATAAGTTAGAGGAAAGAGTCAAGAAATTGTACCTCCATAGCGCTACAAAACAATGGGTTAGTCCACATGCTTTGAACACAATGTAATATCAATCCTAGATATCAAGCTCCTACCTTAAATCTATCAAACATTGAAGAGATTGACATAATCATGAATTCCTTCTAACTAGTTGAAATTACAACACCTGTATAGATATACATGTCTCAACTAGGAGCCAATGTAATGTCCATATAGAGGTGGTACAATCCCAACATGGTTACAAGGAACCCATGACTAGGTTCAACTACTTAACACAATAACAAATAACATCCTAATTGCTATATAGGTGATGGATGCATGAACATGAACAAGGGTAAGATATAAATCATTTGTTGATTTGGATCATTTACCCTCTGGATTTAAGTTTAATTATCATTATTCAAAACATGGTTTAGGTCCTAGGTCATAGAAGGGTCATTTGGATCATCATTTATGAAGTTTATCAAAACTATAATAGAGTTTTAGAATTTACAGAGAACAAGTTTGACTTTCAAAAATAGTAAAACTATACTTCCCATGGTTTGATCTCAGTGATTTTTGGTTATGATGTGCCTCTGTGAGTCTAGTTTCTAACCCAAAAAGAAAATCAAGGATCAAACAGTCCAATCTCTAGGAATTAGACCAAGACTAGACATCTTTCAGGATTTAACAACTCTCTATTCAGAGATTTTGTATAATTTTCTAAATATAGTAAACGAATCAGAATGACCTCAATATTTTTAGGAGATCTTATTAACATTTTAATGCATTGGAAAAATTATTTGAAGTAAAAAAATACTTGATTAAGGTTCTGATCTATTCAAATCAAAACTGACTTACTGTTCTGAAATTTTGGACAGAGAGTGACCAGTTCACAAATCCTAAGATCAAACCATGTTAACTATAAAATTCCATCAAAAAAAATTTTTAGTGGTAGATATTTATGTTATGAACACATTCCAATTGGTCTCATCCAATTCCAGTGGACTATGATTTAATTAAAAATCTTTGATCGCAGTTGGTTAATGCATTCACTACACCGTTATTGAATTGGTGTTCATGATTTGAATCAACAAAATCGACTTACTGTTTTGAAATTTTGGACAGAGAGTGACCAGTTCACAAATCCTAAGATCAAACCATGTTAACCATAAAATTTCATCAAAATAAAAATTATAGTGGTAGATATTTGTGTTATGAACACATTCCAATTGGTCTCATCCAATTCTAATGGACCATGATTTAATAAAAAATCTTTGATCGCAGTTGGTTAATGGATTCACTGCACCGTTATTGAATTGGTGTTCATAATTTGAATCAAATTTGATCCCTAATTTAATTCTAGAGAGAATCAAGATCAAGTATGATTATGATTATTGAAGTAAATAATGAAATACAAATAGATTCATGGATTTAGCCTTAGAGGAGCTCCATCATAGATCTCATGTTTGAAGATCTAGCAAGAGAACCTCAAGGTCTTACTTAATCCTATGAACTTTGAATACTTAGATTCACTTGAATCTAACAATCAAACAATGAAAATAACTAAATATATATCTAATTCCTCTCTCAAACACATGATCCTTGAGGAATTTGAGTTTAATATATTCAATTCTCCTCCCAAGTTAATGGTCCTTGGAGATCAAACTAAATTGATGACCAAACTCAAAACTCTTTTTAGAAAAACTTATTTTGTCTCAAATTCTTAGTTACTTAGATCCAAATCAATGAAAAACAAATGAGAGCTCAATCACAATTCTAGTGATGTGTGATGAAATGAGGTGGGAAGAGACTTTTTGAAAATTGTGTAAAAGATCCTAGAGTTCTATGAATTGTGATTGAATTTAAACTAATACTGGACAGAATTAGAGGATTACCTCCAAGAAATCCTCAGATTTTCTCTTGTTTCCTGAGGAAGACCTTCAAACCTCCTTCAATCTCTTCAAGTTCTTCAAGTTTCTTCCAAAATCCTCTCTCATTTCTTCTCTTAATTGTGTATATCTTCCAATATTTTCTAACTTTTTCAAAAGATCTTATAATGGAGATGAACATCCCCTTATATAGACTAATTTTAAGGGGTTAATTTAGTAAATTCGGGGTAAAAACCCATGTGCCATGGCATATTCTAGAATTCAATACGCAAACAAGCTGTTACAGGCCGCGGCAATTGGCGAATTGTCTGCGGCACTCAGTGAGTGCCAGTCTGGCACTCACGGACTGCCGGTGCGGCACTCAGTGAGTGCTGATGCAGCACACTTCACTGCGTGTTGCCTCTAACGGATTTCCCTTCTATTTTCATTTATATTTACATATATATATGGATTATGTGTATATATATATATATTTATATTTTATTTTATTTTATTTTATTTTTCATTTGAAATTCTTTTTCTTTTTTTTTTTGTTTCTATTTCCTTAAAAATACTTAAAACCAAAATTTTCCAAACTGATATTTTACACCCGAATTTCCCTGAAAACCCGATCTTTCTCCTTTTTTTGAAAATTTTATTGAGATTGAAGAACTTTTCAAAGAGACTGAATCATTTTGGAGACCTTCGAATTCTGCTAGATATTGTTGTCATCGATTTTTAGAGGTAATCATTCTCTGAATTTGACGGTCGGTCAAAATTGGGGTGTCTACATATGGTAGCTGTTGTTATAGGCGAATTCATCAGCGGTAGATGTGTCTCCCAAGAATTCTCGAAATCTATAATGCAAGCATGTAACATATCTTCCATCACTTGATTTACTCAATCGGTCTAAATGTCAGTCTGTGGGTGGAAAGCTGAACTCAAGTTCAGTGTAGTCCCCATTGCTGTCTGCAAACTCTTCCAAAATTCCGTTGTGAAGCGCGAATCTTGTTCTGATACGATTGAAATAAGTACGCCGTGTAGTTACATAACTTGTTGTAGATACATTCGGCTCAACTGTTCCACTGGATACGTAATACTATAGGTGATAAAATGCGCCGTCTTCGTAAGTCGATCCACGATTACCCAAATAGCATCGTGGTTTTGCTGTGACTTTGGCAAACATGCCACGAAATTCATTTTTATGTGCTCTATTTCCATTGGGGAATCAGTTATGGCTGTAGAAGTCCAGGTGGTCTCTGATGTTCTGCTTTCACTTAATTACAAGTAAGACACTGAGCTACACACTTAGCTATTTCTCACTTCATTCCTTCCCACAAGTAAGACATAGTTCTTCTCATATGGTTTCAATTATCTTGATCCATACACAATAACATTTCCATCTTGCATGAGCACATAACCAAGTCCTTGTTGCGATGCATCATTGTAAATTATTTATCTTTCTCCACTCTAAGTATAGCTAGTACTGGTGCAGAGGTTAATCTTTCCTTTAACTCCTAATATGCACCCCCATGCATAACTATTCATTCATACTTCATTTCTTTCCTTGTCAAATTCGTCAAAGGTCCTGTAATCTTTGAGAATCCTTTCACAAATCTTTGATTGTATCCCGTTAGACCAAGAAAACTTATAACTTCTATTGCATTGGTCGGTCTATTACAGGTTAAGAATGCATCAATCTTTGATGAGTCCACAGAAACACCGTCTTACTAGATAACATGTAATTCCCAATCACCGCTACACCTTTTGTCGCTCGTCGACTGACACTGAAATCTGATCGTACGATGACCTGGTATTGGAAACATAATCATCCGGGTAGGGCAATCCAAGTTGACACCATAGTTGGTAAACTAATCCATTCCTAGGATTATGTCAAACTTTGACATTGAAAGAACTACCAAGTCTTCATGAAGATTCCTATCTTCTAGGGTCAATGGACAACTTGCACACTTTACCCAATTTAATAGTCACTCCAAATGGTGACACAACATTAAGTGCCGACTCAAGTGCCTGGGGTTCTAATCCCACATGGCGTACAGTTTTAACAATAATAAATGAATGTACAACACCAATACCGAATAAAGCTTTAACTTGATTGTGAAAGAGTACAATTGTACATTCTTGGTTCCATTGCTCCTCTGCGTTAAAGCCTATTCCTTCTGGGATGATAGCATTTATTCGAGTCTGATCTGGGGGTCCTTGTATCCCTAGAATCGGTGCCCCATAATATCCTCCGTGAGGAGTGCGACAATCGCTCGAACTGTGTCGTATACTCTCGTACAGTCCAACCTCCTTGGACTAGGCTCACGATAAATTTTACTTGTCCCTCAAAACTCTGATTGAGGTGGCCAATCATCATATGGCGAAGATGTGGGTTCAATCCTTGGTGAAATCTCTTCACCTTCTTCTAGGGTGTATCGATCATGTGCTAAGCGAACCTTGACAGTCGCTCGAACTGCATCATGTACTCTCGTACAGTCCAACCTCCTTGGACTAGGCTCAAGAAATTATTCTCCTGTTGATCCTTCTGGTCTTCCGAAAAATACTTCTCCAAAAATCTACCCTTGAATGTCTCCTAGGGCATCACCCTTGCAGAGTTCATCCCAATGGTAGCTTGTTCGGCATCCCACCAATCTGTAGTGGCATAGGTCATCTGGAACATAGCAAGGTGACACTTATCCTGCTCATTACATTCTAGAGCGTCAAAGATCAACACTATTTCTCGTATCCATAATTCTACCTTCTACGGCTCAGTTAATCCATCAAACTTCTCTGGGTGTAGTCCATGGAAATGTTCTAAGAGATGATCTCTAGTCTGTCTCGGCAGAGGTGGTGCAATTCGGTGGTGGACAAGGGGTTGATGCATGGCATGGTTGTAGGTATCACCTACGTGCCCTATCCATTGCATGAAGGCTTCAAATACGTCAGTCGAGTCCATACCATGTAGGATAGGTGCTCCGAGTCGTTCTTGATTCTCAATGGACCCACCATAATGGTCTAGTGTGCTGTGTACCTATGACAAGGACCTATCAATTAGCTGATAATCTTCTCGAAGAAACGATATCAAGATAAGGAGATAAATAAGACAGACTATTAGTTCTATATCATAAGTACATGACAAAGCTTAAAACATATCATAATGACCTCCAAAAGCCTGTCACGCCCCGACGTAGCATAATACAGGAACACATTTAATTTCCTTTATGGACTCGTAGGTCGTGACAAATGAGTATGACCAATTGTCCCTGCAAAATATTAATTAACAACATTTCTAAAGGAAAGGATACTAATAAACATAATCTCCGAAATTAAAACTTACTAAACTATTAGATAAGTCCAGGTCTTAGGCACAAAACGCCCTTATTCAAATGTCTAAAACTAGTTTATTACAATCCAAAATTAAAAAGACATAGGAAATATAAAGCAGCCTCCTAGAAAGTCCCCTGCCTCTAACTAGTATAGTCGAAATACCCTAGCTGCTCCTGACCCTGAAAATCTGGACATAGAGTCTAGGATGCATCAACGCCGTCAGCTTATGAAAGCTGGTGAGAAAAATATACAAGTGCTCGCAATGTATATATAAGCAAATAAACAACTGTATAATTTAACTTTAAAAGTAATAAATTCAAGGTTCCAATTCCAACATAAGTCACGGGGGAAAAAGTAAGCAATAAATATGCGACCGTGCATGAACAATGTAACATCTCATCTTTCTGACTCTTTTCCCTCAACATACTCGACTCAACCAAACCATTACCTTAGATATCAGGAATAATATCCGATCGATATCCAAAATCGCACACCATACCATCGCTTCGGATACCAGGAATAATATCCGATCGATATCCGAAACGCGCGCCTTAGATACCAGGAATAATATCCAATCGATATCTAAGTCGTACACAACACTATCGCCTCCAATACCAGGAATAATATCCGATCGATATTGAGGTCGCACACCATGCTATCGCCTCAGATACTAGGAATAATATCCGATCGATAGGGTCGATCACGACCAACAATCGTTTCGGATACCAGGAATAATATCCGATCGATATCCGAAACGCGCGCCTTAGATACCAGGAATAATATCCGATCGATATCTAAGTCGTACACAACACTGTCGCCTCCAATACCAGGAATAATATCCGATCGTTATTGAGGTCGCACACCACGCTATCGTGTCAGATACTAGGAATAATATCCGATCCATATTAGGGTCGATCACGACCAACCATCGCTTCGGATACCAGGAATAATATCCGATCGATATCCGAAACGCGCGCCTTAGATACCAGGAATAATATCCGATCGATATCTAAGTTGTACACAACACTGTCGCCTCCAATACCAGGAATAATATCCGATCGATATTGAGGTCGCACACCAGACCGCCACTCTTTACTCTTTTCACACTTTCTCATACACATGCATGTTGACACAATTCCGACCCTAATTGTTCACAGTTTGTAGTAACAGTTATTAATCTCAAAGCTGGATATTCGTTCAACATAGATCTCAGTCTTAATCGTTTCTTATAAGTCCAATTTCTAACAATGAGCCTTTAAAACAGTATATCTATCAAACAGTTCTTTAAAAACTTTCAAAACTTTTTCCAAACAGTTCCTTATACAAAAACTGCTCAAAATGCCCAGGTCGTGCGAGCGGGCCGCGCAAGCGAGGTGGGGGGGGGTGTCGCACGAGCGGGTTGCGCACGCGATTAGGCTTTTTCCGAAAGATCTGTTGAAATTCCCTTTTCTACCCAGAAATACACACCTCGCGCAAGCGGACCGCCCGAGCGAGCCTCGCGCGAGCGGGTCGCACGCGCGAGTTTTTGCACAACCTCATCTTCTTCGTTTTTCCCCTATTTTCAATTTTCCAAACTGTTATATACCCATTTTCAAATTCTGTTTCAACCATATCATGCCATATATGGATTTCTTTGGTTTTCCACATAGATTACGAATATGTGATCAATTTAAACTAATACAGATTGTATCTCTCGATATTTGCAATTAAAGTAAGGGTGTCAAAACTTTATATCAAAGGTACGTCGCGATACGAATGAATTACTTCGTAGGATTCGAACTGTAGCTTATTGGGACTAAAATCTTTCATTCCCAATTCACGGATTTCATTTTGGTTAACTTTTCTAAAACTCAATTTTTCAAGCTCTAATGGTGTATCTATATATATACACATATACACACATATATATATATATACTGAAATATACCTATATACACATGGAGAGTGAGTTTAGATTACTCACAAAGGTATTTATTCAGAGAATTTGAGATCGAGAATTCCGCCGAAAATTCCGTCGTTAGAAATTTACTCCTCCGTTCTTCCTCTTGATCTTGATATAAATATATATGAAACTATGTATGTGTGTATGTAAATATATATATATAAACCGTGTGTGTGGTATTTGTCTTGGGAGATCAAGAGATAGATGAGAGAATCAAAGAGTATGAGAGACTATGAGAGAGTTTAGAGTGATATATACATTTATATATACTAATACAGATTTGGGCTCCAAGCAACACATGAGAAACGCACGGTGTGGTTGAGCTCACGTGCTCCCACACCCAAGATGCGGTATAATCGCAGCTTAAAATATAAACTGGTATTCTCTGGCTGAAAATAAAAATACAGAAAATCATATTAATGTAGGAATTAAATCCCGGGTTGTACAAGAGTATAGATATAGTTTTCAAATCCTTAGAAAGTATTTTCTATATTTACAAATATTACGGTTTGACCGCAAACAAATATTTATAAATAGAATTAAAAAGAAACATTTATTTATTAATGAAAATAAAAATTATAGGGTATTACAAAAGTAATGCTCGTATATCTATATCAAAAGATGTACTGCATAGTACACACTAGACAAACTGTGTACCACATGAGACACAAGCTAATACAAGTACTAAGGTCAGCTATTTACAATGCCACTACTGGTGGTGGCTTACTATACAAAAGAGCTATGGTCAATAGCTGTCTCTAAAATCTCAAAGGATATGGATAACATGACCTGATATAGCAAAATCTAAGTCCTATATATCCTGACTCAAAAGTTGTCACCATTGTGGACACGCGAAATTGCTCATCCACTCTGTTTAGTTTTGTTTTGAGATTGTTTTTGAAAAAGGAAAGGGAAAGGAAGGTCTATTGAAAACAGATACAGAGTCGCCACTTGGTCTTTAAGGAACCAAGAAACCTAATTTGACTCACCCAAACGGATAAAGGGCACTGGCCCTTCAAAACCAAAGAACTTGGTTCGAGGTTTTGGTACGAGAGAGGAAGGAGTCTTTGTCACGACTAAAACACCCTCAACTTGCCTCGTCTCTCGACGGGCCTCAATTAGCATCCAAATAATCATCTTGTACTATGTATGGTTCGACAATTAATACTATGATAGTATATTACATCACATAAGAAAATTTGAAATGGATGATCTAAAGATAAAATATTATTCATAAGATCTAAGCCAAGTATCACTCAATGCAAAGTGAAAGATCACACGAACAAACCTAGGAAAAATTGTCTAATCACATATCAAGTAATAAAGTTTTCCTAATTTAAGAGGACATGAATTGTTCTTGAAACAAATAAATCAAAGAAAACAAGGATGCTTAGCAAGCTAGAATGATGCATGTTAATCTTTGAGAAAAGAAGATCTCTCAATCCCCGGGACGGATGAGAAATGAGGATTAGGTCGAAGGAAAGCATGAACGTGTGATCATGATCATTCCTTATAATCTTCTTAGATTAGGAGTAACAAAAACCTCAAGTCTTTGCATGGATGCAATGTATGCATCTAGAATGTGCCAAGGTTGTAGTGTGTTTTATGTTCATGGATTCCTAGAATGACTTAGAGGTCTAAAATGTGTATGAATGAATGAACGAAATCATCATGGGATATGTACAAATGTAGTATGAATTACTTCCTAAGATATGAGCTAATTTGGAGTACATGTAAGCATCAAATCAAATGATGGAAGTAAAAGTATGCTTGCTATGAATAGTGGACAGAACAGTAACATGATCTTTTGAAAATTGAAAAGAGGGGTTAGGAATGTTTTCAATGCATGATGTTTTATGGAGATCATCCTTAGTGTGTCTAGAACACAAATCAAAAAGCCAATTCTCAATAACTATTACAGATTGAGAGAAATCATATAAACAATAGAGGTTACTCAGAAACAGATTCTGTACTGTCGACTGAAATGTTAAAAAATCTTAGAAAATGAAAATAAATGATCCAAGGGCCCATGTTATACAGAAAGTTCCCTAAGACATTGAAGGTCAATGTAAAAATGAGTTGGGACCACTCCTTTTGGAAAAGTTTTCTTTAAAACAAGTTGAAAGTCAACCAAGCTGCTGTGACAGCAAAAATACAATATCTGGAGAGAATGTTTGGGTCCAAATGGACAACAGAGGTTGGGAATCAATGTTTCATCACATATTCCCAACGTCTAAACTACAGAAACATGAATAAACCAATACAGAAATAGTAACCTAGAGTAATCATTAACATCTAAAGTAATAAACAATGGAACAAAGAAAAGGAGAAGAAAAACCTGGAAACAATCAGATTATAACTTGTAATAAACTTGAATCCTCAATAATCTTGAGAATAACAATGGAAAAGAGGAAGAAAAACAAGAATCTAACGAAATCTACTCCTAATCTAACCCTAAAACTACCGTAAACTGCTGTTTTCTGCGTTCTAGAGCGTCCTCCCTTCGTATGGCGTCAAAACGAGTTATATATAGGGTTCCTGCAGAGTTTACGCAACTTTTGGGTGAATATGAAGTTCAATCGATCGAGCTTAGTTCGATCGATCGAAGGTTCGATCGATTGAACTCTCCTCAATCGATTGAACTCTCTGATTTTGACAACTCTGCGTACTGATGGGAGAATGGTCATAACCTTTCACTCGGACCTCGGATTGACATCCCGTTTGCGGCCACGCGACCGTAACGCAAAGATCTACATTTCATATCTCTGGGAAAATCTTCCAAATCTGAAGTATTCATTCTCAAAAATGGCGTTTTCCCGGCTGCTTTGTTGTTCTCTTCACCAGAATCACCTTTTATGCAACGATTGTTTTCCATGACCTATAAAATAGTGTAAAAACACATGTTTGAGTCTCAACATCATAGAAAACACTTAATCATTGATATACATCTAAATCTAGAGACTTGGGGATAAAAGTATGCATAGAAGATCATGTAATACGCTATGAATTTGCATTTTTCACCTCGAATCACACCCCCCAACTAGCTCGTTGCTAGTCCCTAACAATGAAGCGAACTACAGTAATTTTTATTTAAACTCTAGAAATTGAAAACAAAAGAAAGTAAAAATCTTAACTCACTTTCGCAGGAATCGCGATTGCATTTAGCGTATGCAACAAGCCTTTAAACCCCTAGGTTCCCCCTAGTGGACGAGTGTTGTCTCGTGAGGGTTTGCAGTACCCACAAAATTCATGTTATTGGTAATGGTTCTAGTTTAAATATTTTCAAGAAATTTTTCCTCTCTCATTTAGCAATGTGGTTAAGCTCAACAATATTATGAAACTCTCTAGTAAGTCATAGCAATGCAACACACACATTACAGTTAATCTACTATCAAAGTCATTAGAATGTTCCATACCTATTAATCTTCAAGTGTGTGTGTGAATAGACAACCAAAATACAAAACTTCAATTTCAAAGCTCGCATAACCTAAGACACTATCAAGACGTTCATTTTGACTCAACTCTCACTGGGATTACACTCTTAAGATGAAATCACTCCGAATTGGGTGTAATAATTATCACTCATGATATGGAAGCTATAAAGAGTAAATGTGAATGGAATCTAATGCTTCTCATATCTAAATTGAAAAACGAAAATTTTATAGTGAACAAAGTCTCATGAAAGGATACTTTTCACTAGAAGAACGAGATACCGTGGAGAACTCTCTCGTTGCCTTAACTTCAAATCCAATTTACTTAAAATCATCAGGACTTTGAAAAAGAGGTGTTCAATTAAGAAGAAAGAGGTTCGTAATATTCATGGGTCAAAGGATGTGAATGGAATGTCTACTATAACTTCTCAAACTTCCCACATCTCCAATCTCTCTTTTCTCTTTTTCTCTTTTTCTCTTTTTTTTTTCTTTTCTTTTTTCCACACCCTTTTTTTATTATTATTTTATTTCTTTTGAAACAACCACTGACATTTTTTTATTCTTTTCATGTCTTTTTTTTTCTTTTTCTATTTTTTCATTATTTTTTTTCTTTGCCAGCTTTCCCTTATTCACACTACCAAACTTATTGTCATGATAACACATCCCAATCACTCCAAGATAGAGAAAAGAAGTTCAAACTTGTATTTTGGAGTTGGGCTTAGATTTAAGGAATTGTAATGACAATGCAATTATGATAAGGCTCAAGAGGTGAAGTAAAGGAATAGCACAGAGGTAGGCCAATGCTGTATTATGCATGTATGGTCAAAAGATGGCCTAAATCATCTTCTAAGTTCATAGGATTATTCATTTCAGTAAATTCAAGAACTCTAAATTTGGTAAATCTTGAACGTTCTCTTCTAGTAATCAGTCAAAGTGAAGAAAATTGAGACTTTTAACGAATGAATTCGCTTTTCAAAAAGTAAGAGTAATTTTATAAAACCCTAAAAAATAAAAGAATGGCACAAAAGCTCACTTGGGTTATTAGTCTCCACTACAGTCTCTCAAGACACCTAAGCTATGCTTACTAATCCATTTTAGCTAAGTACAAGATTGTCACAACGTGCTCAAAGTTGTTTCAAGATTAAAAAGCATAAAATATACTATAACTAAGATAGTAAACAAACTACTATTGTGTATCACATACTAATAGCATACAGAAAATAACACTAATGCATCATAACTAACTACATTGACTAAGAGAGAAATGCAAGAACCATCTTATTATCTTTAACAATAAAAATAAAATTTTTTAAATTTTTGACAATTTTTATTTACTGAGTCATGTGCTGCTAAGCAAGTATATGACACTAAAGCATAAAAAGAAAGAAATGAGGCATGCAATGACTCACTCCCCCCCCCCCCCCCCCAACTAAAACTAAACATTGTCCCCAATGTTCTAAACTAAGCACATGGACATGTAAAGTAAAGCGAGAGAAGGAAGGATGTTACCTCGAGGCATTAATATCCAATTTTATTTTTTAAGTTACCTGCAAAATCATTAGTAGCAATAAGGAAAAATAGAGAATATAATACAACTACTCAATAATAAATTCGGTTAATCAAGATTTTTATCATAAAGTAATAACCGAAATTTTTGAGGATCTTCCCAATGAAATAATTTAATAGTGAAAAGAATATAGAGATCCTCATAAATATGCAACTCCCCCCAACTAATGTCAGGCTCAAGGTCAGAGGAGATGATGCAAAACCTATGGCCTCCAAATTTATTGGAGACAATTATAAGAGGTATACCACACTTTTTAGGAATTATAAGCAAGAAACAATCGTTGGTGTTGGTATTTCCTATAACGGCCTCCATTTTAATACAAGGAGGTGGCCACGGTTCAATAAAAGGAGTAGGCTCTAAGTAATATTCTAATTTAGCTTTATTACTCTCCTCTTGTTCTAGAACAGAATCTATGGATATATGATCATAGGAATTTAATTTCTGTTCTATGCAACTAGTTTTGGACTGGACTTGGATAAAGATATCTATTTGAGCCTCAATGTCATTATTACTCAAGAAGGTTAAGCAGTCTAGAAGATTACTAGCTTCTTGTTGATGTTTAAAATCATCTAATGTGGGCCCAATATTTTCCAAGTCATCTCTCAAAAAATTTTGAAAATTAAAATTTTGTGAAAAACATGTGCTATAATCCTTATCATCCTTTTCCACAACATATTCTATTTGTTCATTATTAGGGTACACATAACTTTTAAGCTCACGATGAGAGTTTTGATTAATAGAGAGGATAGGTGATGGGCAACTTGGTGACACCACCTCTTCGGCCAAAAGAGGTGAGGGTTCATGAATATCAGATGAATCTAAATCGAATTTAGAAATTTCAATAATGTCCTCCCTAGGGTCACTATCAAAGTTAGGGAGAGAGTCAACAGTGGACTCCTCCTTTCCTAGTTGCGTGCAATCACATAAATTGTCATTATCTTTTCAATTCTCATTCTCATCCTTGTAATTCTCCTCACTATGTATATCATCTATTGAGGTGCTTTGGATAAAGAGATTGTGCAATTTTATCAAGGTAGTGAAGGAGTTGATGTATGGGGATGCATATTGAGGAGAAGATGGTTCTACAACTTCATGCTTAATGGTTTGGTTTTGGAGTTCTTGTTGGGTTATGACTTTCTTGAGTGAGTTGTTAACCTCATTCAGTATAAACCCGTCATTGTCCTCTAATTCCCTTCCATTGTTAGTGTCTTAAAATTTAGATTGTAGTGTTGAAGGATTGGTATAGTCTTCTAAAGGTTGGCTAGCATATGCTTGTTGATATCTAGTTTCTAATTTATCAAGTGCACTATCTAGCCTTTTCATTTCACTAAGTAGTAATTTTAACATACCATTATCCTCAACTTGGTTATTCTCCTCATTATTACTATACGAAGTTTCGCCCCGTTGTGGTTGATAGTAATTCCCATCCCATTGTGTTTGTGGACAAGACTTGACAAAGGGAAAGTCTTGGTGTGTTTGGTAATCGTGGGAGCTACTACTATATCCTACATTATCATTTTGGTTATATCCCCATTGTGATTGATAAAACTCTCCATGTGGAGGTTCTTGATACGTTTGATAATACGGGGGACTACCACTATCATTTTCCCATTGTGGTGGTTGGTAGGACTCAGGTTGATAATCTGCATCATATGTGGGTGCTTGCCAACTTGGGGGATAGTTTTCATTACCTAAAGTGTACCTATTCATGGTGTTTGTGTTGTATAGAGGGTAATATGGATAAGACATATTCACTCAAAAAAATAGGAATTTTATTTTATTTTATTTTATTTTTCTTGTGAGAGAAAAACTCCAAAAGTTTTTTTCTTTTTTTTTTTGAAAAGTAAGAAAAAATTGGAAACGACTTAGTAAAATCCTAACTTATTTGCCTTCCCCGGCAACGGCGCCAAAAACTTGACACGACTAAAAAGTTGTGCGCTCTTGTGCAACACCCAAGTGTAGGTGATCGTGCAAATAATACTGGATAAGTCCAAGTCGATCCCACAGGGAAGGAATAGGAAGAATGTATACTAAGTTACAACCTAAAGAAAAGGAAAACGATGAATATACATGTGGAGGTTTTAACGAATCCTAATTAATTAAATTAAACTAAATAATAAACTAAGCATAAAGAAACATAACTAATTAAATAAATAAACTAAAGGTGTTGGAAATACGAGAATCCACATTAATCCTAACCATCTACCATGCATACTCATTTACATTCTATGGAGTTCATTCCTTTTCAGCATTCCGTATTTTTCTAAAGATATAAAATCAATAGCCCTTTCATGACCGGGACTACATCAGCACAGTTGATTTAAAATACTTGGAAGACGTTTAAAACAATGGTTATTACTTGCACTCTAAATGGTGTTAGCATTCAAAGTGGTTTTCAAAAGTCACTGAAGAAAATAGCCTTAAGGCTTCAAGTTCTAAAAACTGTTGTGACAAACTGAGCTTATTGGGACAATTTGATGACAGATTTCTAAAACAGAAAGTCATGGAATACTTAAAAGAATCCTCTCAGGAATTAACATGTTCGATCGATCGAAGCACTCTCGATCTATCGGACATCTTCATCCTTCAATCGATCGAAATGTCTTCGATCGCTTGACTATGGCTTTGGTTCGATCGATCGATCGATCGAAATACCTTCGATCGATCGAGTCCAAGGATTCTAAATATTGCATGGCAGAGGTTGGGAATCAATGTTTCATCACATATTCCCAACGTCTAAACTACGGAAACATGAATAAACCAATACAGAAATAGTAACCTAGAGTAATCATTAACATCTAAAGTAATAAACAATGGAACAAAGAAAGGAGAAGAAAAACCTGGAAACAATCAGATTATAACTTGTAATAAACTTGAATCTTTAATAATCTTGAGAATAACAATGGAAAAGAGGAAGAAAAACAAGAATCTAACCTAATCTACTCCTAATCTAACCCTAAAACTACCCTAAACTGCTATTTTCTGCGTTCTGGAGCGTCCTCCCATCGTCTGGCGTCAAAACGAGTTATATATAGGGTTCCTGCAAAGTTTATGCAAATTTTGGGTGAATATGAAGTTCAATCGATCGAGCTTAGTTCGATCGATCGAAGGTTCGATCGATTGAATTCTCCTCAATCGATTGAACTCTCTAATTTTGACAACTCTGCGCACCGATGGGAGAATGGCCATAACCTTTTACTCGGACATCGGATTGACCTCCCGTTTACGGCCACGCGACCGTAACTCAAAGATCTACATTTCATATCTCTGGGAAAATCTTCCAAATTTGTAGTCTTCATTGTCAAAAATGGCGTTTTCCCAGTTGCTTCTGTTGTTCTCTTCACCAGAATCACCTTTTATGTAACGATAGTTTTCCATGACCTATAAAATAGTGTAAAAACATATGTTTGAGTCTCAACATCATAGAAAACACTTAATCATTGATATACATCTAAATCTAGGGACTTGGGGATAAAAGTATGCATAAAAGATCATGTAATATGTTATGAATTTGCCTTTTTCACCTCGAATCACACCCCCCAACTAGCTCGTTGCTAGTCCTTAGCAATGAAGCGAACTACAACAATGTTTATTTAAACTCTATAAATTGAAAACAAAAGAAAGTAAAAATCTTAACTCACTTTCGCAGGAATCGCGATTGCATTTAGCATATGGAACAAGCTTTTAAACCCCTAGGTTCCCCCTGGTGGACGAGTGTTGTCTCGTGAGGGTTTGCAGTACCCACAAAATTCATGTTATTGGTAATGGTTCTAGTTTAAATATTTTCAAGAAATTTTTCCTCTCTAATTTAGCAATGTTGTTAAGCTCAACAATATTATGAAACTCACTAGTAAGTCATAGCAATGCAACACACACATTACAGTTAATCTACTATCAAAGTCATTAGAATGTTCCATACCTATTAATCTTCAAGTGTGTGTGTGAATAGACAACCAAAATACAAAACTTCAATTTCAAAGCTCGCATAACCTAAGACACTATCAAGACGTTCATTTTGACTCAACTCTCACTGGGATTACACTCTTAAGATGAAATCACTCTGAATTGGGTTTAATAATTATCACTCATGATATGGAAGCTATAAAGAGTAAATGTGAATGGAATCTAATGCTTTTCATATCTAAATTGAAAAACGAAAAATTTTATAGTGAACAAAGTCTCATGAAAGGATACTTTTCACTAGAAGCGCGAGATACCGTGGAGAACTCTCTCATTACCTTAACTTCAAATCTAATTTACTTAAAATCATCAGAACTTTGAAAAAGAGGTGTTCGATTAAGAAGAAAGAGGTTCGTAATATTCATGGGTCAAAGGATGTGAATGGAATGTCTACTATAACTTCTCAAACTTCCCACATCTCCAATCTCTCTTTTCTCTTTTTCTCTTTTTCTCTTTTTTTTTTCTTTTCTTTTTTCCACACTCTTTTTTTTTTATTATTTTATTTCTTTTGAAACAACCACTGACATTTTTTTTATTCTTTTCATGTCTTTTTTTTTCTTTTTCTTTTTTTTTTCTTTATTTTCTCTTTATTTTTTTTCTTTGCCAACTTTTCCTTATTCACACTCCCAAACTTATTGTCATGATAACACATCCCAATCACTCCAAGATAGAGAAAAGAAGCTCAAACTTGTATTTTGGAGTTGGGCTTAGATTTAAGGAATTGTAATGACAATGCAATTATGATAAGGCTCAAGAGGTGAAGTAAAGGAATAGCACAGAGGTAGGCCAAGGCTGTATTATGCATGTATGGTCAAAAGATGGCCTAAATCATCTTCTAAGTTCATAGGATTATTCATTTTAGTAAATTCGAGAACTCTAAATTTGGTAAATCCTGAACGTTCTCTTCTAGTAATCAGTCAAAATGAAGAAAATTGAGACTTTTAACGAATGAATACGCTTTTCAAAAAGTAATTAGAGTAATTTTATAAAACCCTCAAAAATAAAAGAATGGCACAAAAGCTCACTTGGGTTATTAGTCTCCACTACAGTCTCTCAAGACACCTAAGCTATGCTTACTAATCCATTTTAGCTAAGTACAAGGTTGTCACAACGTCCTCAAAGTTGTTTCAAGATTAAAAAGCATAAAATATACTATAACTAAGATAGTAAACAAACTACTATTGTGTATCATATTCTAATAGCATACAGAAAATAACACTAATGCATCATAACTAACTACATTGACTAAGAGAGAAATGCAAGAACCATCTTATTATCTTTAAAAATAAAATTAAAATTTTTTAAATTTTTGACAATTTTAATTTACTGAGTCATGTGCTGCTAAGCAAGTATATGACACTAAAGCATAAAAAGAAAGAAATGAGGCATGCAATGACTCACTCCCCCCCAACTAAAACTAAACATTGTCCCCAATGTTCTAAACTAAGCACATGGACATGTAAAGTAAAGCGAGAGAAGGAAGGATTTAACTCGAGGCATTAATATCCAATTTTATTTTTTAAGTTACCTGCAAAATCATTAGTAGCAACAAGGAAAAATAGAGAATATAATACAACTACTCAGTAAATAAATTCGGTTAATCAAGATTTTTATCATAACGTAATAACCAAAATTTTTGAGGGTCTTCCCAATGAAATAATTTAATAGTGAAAAGAATGTAGGGATCCTCATAAATATGCAACTCCCCCAACTAATGTCAGGCTCAAGGTCAGAGGAGATGATGCAAAACCTATGGCCTCCAAATATATTGGAGACAGTTATAAGAGGTATACCACACTTTTTAGGAATTATAATAAAGAAACACTCGTTGGTGTTGGTATTTCCTATAACGGCCTCCATTTTAATACAAAGAGGTGGCCACGGTTCAATAAAAGGAGTAGACTCTAAGTAATATTCTAATTTAGCTTTACAACTCTCCTCTTGTTCTAGAACAGAATCTATGGATATATGATCATAGGAATTTAATTTCTGTTCTATGCAACTAGTTTTGGACTGGAGTTGGATAAAGCTATCTATTTGAGCCTCAATGTCATTATTACTCAAGAAGGTTAAGCAGTCTAGAAGATTACTAGCTTCTTGTTGAAGTTTAAAATCATCTAATGTGGGCCCAATATTTTCCAAGTCCTCTCTCAAAGAATTTTGAAAATTAAAATTTTGTGAAAAACATGTGCTAGAATCCTTATAATCCTTTTCCACAACATATTCTATTTGTTCATTATTAGGGTACACATAACTTTTAAGCTCACGATGAGAGTTTTGATTAATAGAGAGGATAGGTGATGGACAACTTGGTGACACCACCTCTTCGGCCAAAAGAGGTGAGGGTTCATGAATATCAGATGAATCTAAATCGAATTTAGAAATTTCAATAATGTCCTCCCTAGGGTCACTATCAAAGTTAGGGAGAGAGTCAACAGTGGACTCATCCTTTCCTAGTTGCGTGCAATCACATAAATTGTCATTATCTTTTCAATCCTCATTCTCATCCTTGTAATTCTCCTCACTATGTATATCATCTATTGAGGTGCTTTGGATAAAGAGATTGTGCAATTTTATCAAGGTAGTGAAGGAGTTGATGTCTGGGGATGCATATTGAGGAGAAGATGGTTCTACAACTTCATGCTTAATGGTTTGGTTTTGGAGTTCTTGTTGGGTTATGACTTTCTCGAGTGAGTTGTTAACCTCATTCAGTATAAACCTGTCATTGTCCTCTAATTCCCTTCCATTGTTAGTGTCTTAAAATTTAGGTTGTAGTGTTGAAGGATTGGTATAGTCTTCTAAAGGTTGGCTAGCATATGCTTGTTGATATCTAGTTTCTAATTTATCAAGTGCACTATCTAGCCTTTTCATTTCACTAAGCAGTAATTTTAACATACCATTATCCTCAACTTGGTTATTCTCCTCATTATTACTATACGAAGTTTCGCCCCATTGTGGTTGATAGTAATTCCCATCGCATTGTGTTTGTGGACAAGACTTGACAAAGGGAAAGTCTTGGTGTGTTTGGTAATCGTGGGAGCTACTACTATATCCTACATTATCATTTTGGTTATATCCCTATTGTGATTGATAAAACTATCCATGTGGAGGTTCTTGATACGTTTGATAATACTGGGGACTACCACTATCATTTTCCCATTGTGGTGGTTGGTAGGACTCAGGTTGATAATCTGCATCATATGTGGGTGCTTGCCAACTTGGGGGGATAGTTTTCATTACCTAAAGTGTACCTATTCATGGTGTTTGTGTTGTATAGAGGGTAATATGGATAAGACATATTCACTCAAAAAAATAGGAATTTTATTTTATTTTTCTTGTGAGAGAAAAACTCGAAAAGTTTTTTTCTTTTATTTTTGAAAAGTAAGAAAAAATTGGAAATGACTTAGTAAAATCCTAACTTATTTGCCTTCCCCGGCAACGGCGCCAAAAACTTGACACGACTAAAAAGTTGTGCGCTCTTGTACAACACCCAAGTGTAGGTGATCGTGCAAGTAATACTGGATAAGTCCAAGTCGATCCCACATGGAAGGAATAGGAAGAATGTATACTAAGTTACAACCTAAAGAAAAGGAAAACGATGAATATACATGTGGAGGTTTTAACGAATCCTAATTAATTAAATTAAACTAAATAATAAACTAAGCATAAAGAAACATAACTAATTAAATAAATAAACTAAAGGTGTTGGAAATACGAGAATCCACATTAATCCTAACCATCTACCATGCATACTCATTAACGTTCTATGGAGTTCATTCCTTTTCAGCATTCCGTATTTTTCTAAAGATATAAAATCAATAGCCCTTTCATGACCGGGACTACATCAGCACAGTTGATTTAAAATACTTGGAAGACGGTTTAAAACAATGGTTATTACTTGCACTCTAAATGGTGTTAGCATTCAAAGTGGTTGTCAAAAGTCATTGAAGAAAATAGCCTTAAGGCTTCAAGTTCTAAAAACTGTTGTGACAAACTGAGCTTATTGGGAAAATTTGATGACAGATTTCTAAAACAGAAAGTCATGGAATACTTAAAAGAATCATCAAAGGAATTAACATGTTCGATCGATCGAAGCGTTCTCGATCGATCTGACATCTTCATCCTTCAATCGATTGAAATGTCTTCGATCGCTTGACTATGGCTTTGGTTCGATCGATCGAGCCCAAGGATTCTAAAGATTGCATGGAAGAGGTTGGGAATCAATGTTTTATCACATATTCCCAACGTCTAAACTACGGAAACATGAATAAACCAATACAGAAATAGTAACCTAGAGTAATCATTAATATCTAAAGTAATAAACAATGGAACAAAGAAAAGGAGAAGAAAAACCTGGAAACAATCAGATTATAACTTGTAATAAACTTGAATCTTCAATAATCTTGAGAATAACAATGGAAAAGAGGAAGAAAAACAAGAATCTAACCTAATCTACTCCTAATCTAACCCTAAAACTACACTAAATTGCTATTTTCTGCGTTCTGGAGCGTCTTCCCATCGTCTGGCGTCAAAACGAGTTATATATAGGGTTCCTGTAGAGTTTACGCAACTTTTGGGTGAATATAAAATTCAATCGATCGAGCTTACTTTGATCGATCGAAGGTTCGATCGATTGAACTCTCCTCAATCGATTGAACTCTCTAATTTTGACAGCTCTGCGCACCGATGGGAGAATGGCCATAACCTTTCACTCGGACCTCGGATTGACCTCCCGTTTACGGCCACGCGACCGTAACTCAAAGATCTATATTTCATATCTCTGGGAAAATCTTCCAAATTTGAAGTCTTCATTGTCAAAAATGGCATTTTCCCAGTTGCTTCTGTTGTTCTCTTCACCAGAATCACCTTTTATGCAACGATTGTTTTCCATGACCTATAAAATAGTGTAAAAACACATTTTGAGTCTCAACATCATAGAAAACACTTAATCATTGATATACATCTAAATCTAGGGACTTGGGGATAAAAGTATGCATAAACGATCATGTAATACGCTATGAATTTGCATTTTTCACCTCGAATCACAAGCTCTTCGGAAAGTCCCTCAATCTCTAAGATCGGAAAACTCAAGGAGGGATGAAACGAAATCAAGTGCTATGGGAATTTTGAGTGTGAAAATACGTATGGGAGAAAAATTAATAAAAAAATAAATATATTCAAAATATAAATGTGTATGTGTTTCGGTTAAGAAAATGAATTTGGTTTAAAAGAATTTGAAGAAGAAAAAGAAAACGAATGTTGTTTAAAAGAATTTGAAAAGAAAAAGAAATTTGAAACGAAAAAGAAATTTGAAACGAAAAAGAAAAGAAAAGAAATTTGAAAAAGAAAACAAAAAACTATATATATAGATAAATAAAGAGAATGAGGCACAATGTGCCGGCACTCGCTGAGTGCCGCGCCGGCAGTTACTGAGTGCCTCAGACATCTCAGCGAGTGCCGCCCGCTGTAACAGACTACCTTTTTTTAAAAAAAAAAAAGTATTTAACACCCAAAGATGCCAGGTCACATGCAAGATCACTTTGAATTTACTTAATTCACCCCTCTCAGTTGGTCTATATAAGGATGTGTATATGTTCATTGTTGGGGGTTAGACATTTTGGTTAGACAATTAATATATACTTGAGGGAGAATTGAGAGAATTGGAAGAGAAACCATTGGAGGAGTTTGAAGAGCTTGAAGGCCATTGAAGATTTTCATCAAAACCAAGAAATCTGAGGATACTTGGAGGTAATCCTCTAAATTTAGCATGTTTTAAGCATATGGTTACGAGATATATAAACGATATCAAGTATAGCTAACAATTCTAATATGAGTACATAACACATCAATACATTTCATCAAGTAGAGGAAACAAATCTTTATAGATAACTTCAAATATTTACATAGAAAGGCGTACACGCTACCACTAGTTTGTGTTATATGCCTGGGTACATACTATATACACAAAAAGATGGGCTACTAGTCCTAATACAAGTAAAGCTCTAGATCCTGGGAGTCCTATCCCAAAAGTCTTTCATATCTGACTTATATGGTAGAACATCATCCAAGATTGGAATCTCCATAGGTGGAACCCAGTCCAAGTACGGGTCAAACTTATCAACCATCTCATCTTCATCCTTATCCAAAGGCTCTATATCTGCATCCTTAGAGTCATCCTCAAAGTCATCCTCAACCTCTGGCTCTCCAGCCTCCATGACTATCATTGCTTCCCCCTCACCAGCACCCTCTGATGGGTCAACATCCTCTGCTAGGTCAATACCCACTGCTGGGTCAATCTCCTCATCAACCCCATCCTCCATATCCATCCGGGATGTAATAAGGAGCCATGCTAATCACAAAGCTACCATAAGGTTTATGTATTTATGGATGGAAAAAGGTCTAATAGTTTATAACTTTAGTGTGTAGGACAATCGGTGTACACGTCTTCACCTAAAGCTCTAATACCAAAAATCCCTGTCACGCCCCGGCGTAGCCAAAATAGGGAAAAAAAATTTAAAATTTCCATCTTGGACCCTGAGGCACGTGACTGGTTGCATTACCGAATTGTCCATGACCAAATACTAATAATAAACAACGTAACCAAAAGGATAAAACCAACATCTGCTCACATTGATATATTACAAAGAAAGGCCACAGTACTAGTTAACTATTACATCATGGTAGATACATCAGAGTCTTATGGCTCTAGGGCCTTACAAAAGCTATAATAAGTCTTCTGATAGAGCTTTCCACCAAAGACATTTACAAAAGACAGCCACTAGTATTCTCTCTAACAAGTATATCCATAGCCATCTTTGGTGTACTCTTCCTCCACGTTCTCCGCTTGCGTAACATCATAACCCGCGTACTCGTTACCTGGATAAGCTGGACATGGGAATGTCCAGCGACATGAACTTCGTCAGCTTATGAAAGCTGAGTAAGTAAGTTAAATCAAATGGAACGTATATAGTAAAACACAATAGGAAATACATTTACTATCTTTCAACATGTCTTTTAGGATCTTTACGTTCTCACCGTCGAATTATAACTAGTAGCGTACCCGACTACGTATTCGATAGGAATACAAACAATTCAGGAGACCTGTCTAGACATTCATAATGCCACTACCATTCATTTCTAACATCCGACATCATTTACAAACCCAAAGTGTCTCTTGCTAACCAAACCATCTTTCATCAACCACTTCATCTTTCATCAACCACTTCGTCACAAAGAACCAAAGTGTTAAGGAGTGCAAGAACATCCATTTCATCACGAAGAACCGAAAGGAGTCTTCACTCAAAGAATCACCGCTTCGTCATGAAGAACCGAAAGCGTTACGGAGTACAAGAACATCCATTTCGTCACGAAGAACCGAAAGGAGTCTTTACTCAAAGAATCACCGCTTCGTCACGAAGAACAGAAAGCATTACGAAGTACAAGAACATCCATTTCATCACAAAGAACTGAAAAGAGTCTTTACTCAAAGAATCACCGCTTCGTCACGAAGAACCGAAAGCATTACGGAGTACAAGAACATCCATTTTGTCATGAAGAATCGAAAGGAGTCTTTACTCAAAGAATCACCGCTTCGTCACGAAGAACCGAAAGTGTTACGGAGTACAAGAACATCCATTTCATCACGAAGAATCGAAAGGAGTCTTTACTCAAAGAATCACCACTTCGTCACGAAAAACCGAAAGCGTTACGGAGTACAAGAACATCCATTTCATCACGAAGAACCGAAAGGAGTCTTTACTCAAAGAATCACCGCTTCGTCACGAAGAACCGAAAGCGTTACGGAGTACAAGAAAATCCATTTCGTCACGAAGAACCAAAAAGAGTCTTTACTCAAAGAATCACCGCTTCGTCACGAAGAACCTAAAGCGTTACGGAGTACAAGAACATCTATTTCGTCACGAAGAACCGAAAGGAGTCTTTACTCAAAGAATCACCGCTTCGTCACGAAGAACCGAAAGTGTTACGGAGTACAAGAACATCCATTTCGTCACGAAGAACCGAAAAGAGTCTTTACTCAAAGAATCACCGCTTCGTCACGAAGAACCGAAAGCGTTACGGAGTACAAGAATATCCATTTCGTCACGAAGAACCGAAAGAAGTCTTTACTCAAAGAATCACCGCTTCGTCACGAAGAACCGAAAGCGTTATGGAGTACAAGAACATCCATTTCGTCACGAAGAACCGAAAGGAGTCTTTACTCAAAGAATTACCGCTTCGTCACGAAGAACCGAAAGCGTTACGGAGTACAAGAATATCCATTTCGTCACGAAGAACCGAAAGAAGTCTTTACTCAAAGAATCACCGCTTCGTCACGAAGAACCGAAAGCGTTACGGAGTACAAGAACATCCATTTCGTCACGAAGAACCGAAAGGAGTCTTTACTCAAAGAATCACCGCTTCGTCACGAAGAACCGAAAGCGTTACGGAGTACAAGAACATCCATTTCGTCATGAAGAACTGAAAGGAGTCTTTACTCAAAGAATCACCGCTTCATCACGAAGAACCGAAAGCGTTACGGAGTACGAGAACATCCATTTCGTCACGAAGAACCGAAAGGAGTCTTTACTCAAAGAATCACCGCGTCATAACTCAACAACACATCCCTTTTTCTTACTATCCTGATCTCCGCTGCCCAGATTACCTATCTGACAATTATCCTTATCATAATCTGCTTCTAACATAGCACAACCGACCCTTACGTTTTCCCGACCGCGCATTCGTCACTCATTTCGGAATTTAGTTCATTAAAGGACTTCCGAATATACTTTCGATGTTACGTTTATACATCCGTCATCTTATTTTATGTCGTAATATACTTACAATGGAAACTTATCCAATCACTATCAACGCAATAATCGTGCCGTACAACATACTTATAGCTTGGGTATGAACTCTCTATGGTCATCACACTATATTCATAACAACGGAAACCTAGCATGTAGCTCGTGGATTTAATACCAATAATATATAGATAAAGCCCCTAACATACTCATCTACTCGATAGAACTACCATAGAACAAGATATCCATAGCCACACAGGTACCGGTAAGCAAGCATCATTAATAAACACATCATACAAGTAGTTATACAATCTGCCAGGAATTAATTTTACTATGTCGACTGAATTGATATGATTTATTTGGGCATGATAAATTGATTTGTAGATCAAACTCAAAACTAGAACATTGTAGATAATTGGATTAGCTTCATGTACAAAAAATATAGCTTCAATAACATTTTTGAGCTGCTCAAAATATTTATTTTACTTAGACATTTCTATATTTTCGGACTGCTGTGTCCCAGATTTATAGTACTGCGTTGCATGTGCATTTCACCTATCAAGAAGTCACTTTTAGACTGAGTTATAGAAGAGTTATTTGTAGATAAATGAGTTAGCTTTATCCACAAAAAAACCTAGTTTAATTTAGATTTCGGAGCTGCTTAAAACACTCATTTTACTAAACTACATTCTGCTGGAGGTTTCTGTTTCTCATATTTAAAGTACTTCATTGCATGTACATTTCACCTATGAAGAAGTGATTTTCAGACTGAGCTATAGAATAGTTATTTGTAGATAAATGAGTTAGCTTTCTCCACAAAAAAAAACCTAGCCTCATTCCCATTTGTTAACTGCTCGAAATATTTGTTTTACTAAACAACATTCTGCTGGAAGTTTCTGCTTCCCAGATTTGAAAATTTATCTTGCATGGCATGGATCTCTCAAACTATCAACATCAAGCACTTAATAAACATTACTACATACTATATAGGTTCTAAAGTGAGTTAGAATACTCACATAAACTTGAAATTGAGCTTGGGCTTTGGATTTGAGCTTAGGAAGCTTGAACATAAGCTTCAATGGTGGAGACTTCTTCTTCTTCTAACTTCCTTCATCCCACCATGGAGTTCTCCTCCTAGCTCCCTCTCTTCATATAGATTGTAATGGCCAAGAAACTGGTATGAAAGATTATATGCATGCTTATATAGAGTCTTGCATGTGCTAGGTGTCAATGTGCATGGGGTACATGCATTAACATGTGTTAAAGTGGTGGACAAGTGTCCAATGGATGGACAAGTGTCATGGGAGAGGGTGACATGTGTCTTGAGAGTTGCACGGGCTGCCATGTGGCCGGACATGGTGGGGCCCACCTTGGGTTGTGTGCCACTTCCTCGATTTGCGTGCATAAGTTCCTCGATATACGTGTCGGTCTTAATTTACGTACAAACGGGTGTTGTTTCTAATGTCCGAGTCCGGTTACGGGACAAAGTTAATTTTAATTACGGTCGAGTCGGTGCAGTGATTATAGTCTAATTAGTAATTACATTACACTGATACAGTCACACAAATAAAATAATAATATAATAATAGACAAGATATAGAAATTCATAAAACTCGTATTATTGCACGTAGAGAAATTACAGGTATTACATATTGAGACGGTCATTGTGGAATACCTAAATGTTTACCCCAAAATAAATATTTACCTGTATATTTCACTACCTGTATTATTATCTGGTTTGGATTATGTTTTTATTGTTAATTTTAGTATCCTAGTGAGAACAAATTACCACGCTACATAATTGGTAGGCTAATTATTGATTTCGTAAAAATCATGTGAAATTGCGTTTTAGCAACCAAATGGAACTTAGACGAAAACTATTATAGCTTTTAGTTTTCACTCGTAAAGCAATGAATTAGACGTGTAAGAAGTTTCTGAGAATAACGAGGATTTTTTAGAACTCGCAGGGAAGTAAACACAATTTCTGAGAGTTGTGCCTATATATAGATAGAGGTGATTTAAATATTTTTATAAATTTTCTAAACCTAAATCTAGTGAGGCCAAAAAGGGGGATTTTGAAGCTTCAATCTTCACGACGCCAAACGACGACCGTTCGTTCGTTTGTTTTCTCCTAAATTTCATATTTGAACTCCTAAAGGTAAGACTATCGTTTTGATATCTATTAGGCCTTGTTTGGCTAAGTTTTCCGAAAACTTATTTTCTAGAATTTTCCTAAAAAGTTGATAATCGGACTTTTGATTAGGGGTGGGCATACTTCGGGCCAACCCGAAAAACCTAATCGAAACCGAAATTTTTCAAATTTTGGTTCGGATAATAACCGAACCAAAATTATATCAGTTCGAAACCGAACTATTTTAATTAGTATGGTTCGGTTTTCGAAAGTAAAAAAAAATTCGGTTCGAAACCAAATAACCGAAATTTTAAGAATATACAAAGACTTATTAGATAAATTAGGGTCATATGATTCATATTGTTAATGAAAAATAACAAATAAAAACATAATCTCAAAGTGGTGAATCTGTACTAATTTACTATACTTAATTTTACCCACACAAAAAAAAAAAAAAATAAATAATTTCGATTGAGTTTCAACCTGAATTTTCGAACCGAAACCGAAGTTAAATTTCGAAACCGAACCATTTTTTCGAAGTTTATTTCAGTTCGGTTTTTGGTACCAAAATTTCCAACCCGAACTGAAATTTTCGGTTCGAAACCGAACTGACCGAATGCCCACCCCTACTTTTGATCGATAGGGATTTTACTTGACGGACTTCTGCACGATCTTTGTGCTCGGGTTTTCTACGGAAAGAATTTTAGGAGCGTTAATCGGAGGTGAATGATTCAACTATGTGTTTTGGAATGATTTTTTGACATGTATTCATATTTTGTATGAAAAGCATGTGTTAGTTTATAGATATATATTGTTTAGTTCGTATTGGGCGTCTATATTGATAAGTAGGCCCAATTGTACGGTAAAATATTTTGATTATGTCGATAGCACGGTGAAATGTATTTGAGCGTGTTTAGTTGCTATTTGGATCAAAGGAGTGCGTGTGTCAAGCCATCATTGTGGAGCAGTTATAGGCATAAGGACGCACGTTTTAAGGAAAAAAAAAACGTGGGTCTTACCTTTTCGCGTGGACTTATTGGCGAGTAGTCGCGGATTAGGAGTGTGGAACGTATACGTGGGACTCTGGAGACTAGTATGAAATGTAGAAATATGAATGCGAGCATGTTTATCATTCATGTGCATCGTTGTTCTATTCACTAAGCGTTAGCTTAAATAAATCGATTATGTGTGGTTATTCAAATAACCATTTCAGGTGTTAATGCTTGTGAGGAATTGGAGAAGTGATCCCGGGGTATTGGAGTTCACCTAGAAGGCGACTCAGCAAGTTTATTGACAAACACTTAATATTGCACATTCATGTGCCAATATAATAGATGTAGTGCTCATTTAAACCCCCAAATCCATAGTTTTACATGCATATTTGAATTAATATAATTTAATAGTGATGTCACTTAAATGCGTATAATTATTTGCTTTTACATATTTTTTATGTTTAGGTGAAAATAAAGTAAAATAAAGTGAAGGAAAGAAATAGCAACCACACCATAGTATATCCCATATGTTAGTCAAAACATGAATAGTAACAAACAGTAAATTTCCTATAAATTTCATAAATAATTCAACAAACAAACAAACAAAAAAAGCCAACGAAAGAGACATCCAAGCAGTGCTTGGATGTTGATAGTTTGAATATAGTAATTTTTTTTGGTTCTCTCTCTCTCTCTCTCTCTCTCTCTCTCTCTCTCTCTCTCTCTCTCTCTCTCTCTCTCTCTCATTCTACAGCACAATTCAAGAGACTGTCAGGTAACAAAGAAAAAAAGGGACGAAGAAGAAGAAAAAATGCCAACCTCCTATTCAAATGACAAAGTGAGTGACGAATTCACAACAGAATTTTGTCTATAAAAAGAGTCAACAAACAACAGCTTCAAAGACAACCATCAACAACTCACATAGAGAGAAATGATACTACACTATCAAATAGAGAGAATAGTTTAGGGAGGTTATCATGTGAGCACTTCATATTGTCCCTATAAGTAGGCAACTTTAATTTTTTTTTTTTTTTTTTTGCCTTTTCTTGTTCTAGTAGTTGTAAATATTTACTTTTACATAATTGATGATTATATGTTTAAAAAAAAACAAATATGTAACAAAACTTTGTGTACTGTATTTCTCCAATTAAAATAGTTGTTTTCTTGTACAACATTGATCAATTTGTAGTAGTAGTAAAAAAGCCTATTTAAAATTTTGATTTAATATTTTTAGTTTAGTAGTAGTTATAGTTGTCCCATAAAATAGTTTGAAATCCCAAATTTCCAGTTTTTATAGCAATATTTCCATTCACTAGAAGACAGTGTTTGCAAGTAAATGCCAGATTTTTTAGCCATGTAGTTGTTATAATCACCTACTAAAGCCCCAAGCACACCCTATTCATATCTCACTCCCAAATAAGATTAGGATTTGGTTTGGCCTTGCTTGTGTTCTTAGAGTTCAACCACTGTGACCCCACATGAAGTCAAAGTCAAAGGTTTAGTATTTTATTTTTGGTTAAGTATTTCCATTCATTTATGTTTTATTAGCCTAATTGTACTAAACTTTGTTATTTTGCAGATTCCATAAATTCAATCACAGCTCATGTTAAGTGAAGAAAAAATATAATTAGTTTTCACCCTTACCTTGGTTTTATAACTTTAATTGTAATTGGACAGCGATTGTGTGCATCTATTTAATTATCTTTAAATTTTATTTGGAAGACAATTTCAATTCCAAAATGGTAGGCTAAAACTTTCATTGGGGATATGCAATAAAAACTTAGATTCCACAGCTTCTGTGCATTAATCTTAAATGGGCAAATTTATCTGGATGCGTTGTTTTTCCATTTATGGCCAAAAATATCAATATATCTATAATTTATGACCATTTAATATGTTTATAGACTATGGCTATATTGGTCATCAAAAGATTACATATTTGAAATAAGAATATAATTATGTAGATTGTCAAACTATGCCTTTTGTCATTAAAAACACCTAGCATACTCAAACAATTCATATGACAAAGTTTATATTTCAAATATGTATATATATATATATATATATTTCTATCCATTAATGGACAGGCAATTGTGTAGTACAGAATAGTGGAGACTGCGCGCCGAATAACCCATTCGAACCTGGCTACTGCCCAATTGCCTCTTTATTTTCCTTTAAACGAAACAACGTCATTTCATATCAAACCTGACACACTTGATATGACCTCAACTAGTATAAGTTTATTTTTAAATAAAGATTCACTCTGTTTAGAAATGCCAAATCATTTACAAATGCACAAAAATTGTGTGATCTAGTGTTGGTTTGCATATTCTAAATTCCTTTAAATCACTTCTTCCTAGTTAATTAATATTTCTTATTTTTAATAATTTTGCTTAAATATTTGTATTATTTCTATCTTTCATTATAATAAAATCTAAATAATTTATCTCATGAAAATCTAGCTTTTATTTATTTTTCTTCCTTTTCTTACTAGTATCTTAGTTAATTTATTTTGCACTGTTAAAATCTTTACCGTAAACTACTTTTAAAAAAAAAAGCTTTTAATTAATTAATTGCAAAAATATAAAAACTAGAAGTTTAGTAAAAGCCCCAAAAATCCATCATCTTTTATTTTCTTATTAGGGACAAAATAGTTACTGCCTATCTTTATAAAATTATTTTCCGTTCCTTGTGGGTTCGACCTGGTCTTCCATAACATTATTACTTGTACGATCACTTACACTTGGGTGTTGATAAGAAAACGCGTCAATAGGATGTCGTCAAGTTTTTGGTGTCGTTGTCGAGGAGCGGTTAAAAAAATGAAAAATAAATAAAATTAGGTCTAAGACTATTTCTCCCACTATATTTATATCTATATATATAACTATTCTACTTTATAAATAATCTAGTTTTTTTTTTAAAGAAAAATTGTATATAAGAAATATATAATAAAAAAAAAAACTAAATATAATTTTTTCCTTATGAAAGATGTATAAATATATATTTATAAGTATGTACTTGTGCATCTTCTAAAAAAAAGCATATATATACATATATAACCTATCTTCTTAAAAAATATAAATATATATATATATATATTTGTATATATAAAAATAAAAATATAAAATAAAAAAAAAGAGTTTTTTTTTTTACTTAGTTATAAATAACAATAATAATATTTTTAAAAACTTAGTTTTTCTTTTACTTCATATGTTCTTAGATACTACTTGTCACGACCCCAAAATCCATCCGTGGATTTTGAGTGCGGGACCGACCTTGTGGGTCATCTTTAACCTGTACAGAGTCTAGCGGGAGCATACAAACATTTATTTAATATATTTAATTGAGGTTAGTAGAACCTCAAAAACCATATTTAATAAGTTTACAAACAGAGTTCTAGGCTTACAACGCCTTCAAATACAGTACTAGCAAGGAATTTATTCTAGGAATGCTTAAAATACGATAAGAGGACTTTCTAAAATAGGGATCCTTCCAGGGCATCTAGAAGAGGGTCCTCTCCTTCTATAGCTATCTCCTGTTCCTCATTTGGATCAGCATAGGGCATGTCCTTGTCATCTGAAAGGGTTTTTAAAAATATTTGGAGAGTGTGAGCGTAAGGCTCAGTGAATGAACATAACCTGTTTAAAAGATCTCAAAAGGAATTGTTCATGCTTGAAAGAAGGATATAACAATTGTAATGACATTTATACAATGAATACGAAGTAAAAGAGAATCAACATTATCGTTATGAAATACGAAATAAATGAGAAGTCAATGATATTGAATTGAACTATTTGATATGAATGTCAAATTACCAACCACCCACTCACGCACACGTTCATCATTACTTAACATCGCACAATGATCAAGGGCAACCCTGCAGTCGGGCTCATTTCATCGGTCCAAAGGACCAGCCACTTGGGCTTCATTACATCGCATACATAGGCTATACTTTATAATTTGTTGTGGTGGTAATTGACATTGAATAATTTATCGAATGACATATAATATCTGAACAACA
This sequence comes from Hydrangea macrophylla, assembly GCA_033977485.1. Lineage (NCBI taxonomy): Eukaryota > Viridiplantae > Streptophyta > Magnoliopsida > Cornales > Hydrangeaceae > Hydrangea > Hydrangea macrophylla. The sequence continues at coordinate 3,391,661 of CM066992.1, forward strand.
AGGTACATGGATAATATATGTATTGTATGATAGCATAGAAAGTCTGGGTTATGACATACAATGAGTATAAACCTGTTTCAGTGGAACCAAACGACAATGTTCCTAATCGAATAATAACAATTACATAATATTAACAATCGAAGGTAGGATCAGATTCACTCGAGAGGAGTAGAATCAGCAATAGGAATATGAATCACTCACCTTGATAATTTAGGGATTTGATGATGAATAGTTCCTACATCAACAGGGGTAAAAGAGCTAAACATATAAGCAAAAGGTGCAAGTGTAGGGGTAAAACAGTAATTAAAGTTTCCTAGGGTATTTTGGTAATTTTGATAACATTGTATTAAAACTTCACTATTGATATCCTTATACTATTCTGAGTCCAACGCTACTGACTATGCTCAATTTGGAGTTTGACAATTTCTATCTCAAAAGTGGGGTTTCTTAGATAAATGTGGCCCCACAATAAGTTGTATCATAGACAGTGTTGGATCATGTCCAAAGTTTTAAATAAAATACTAGACATTATTCTAAAACTATAGAAATTGACGACGTATTTTTCTGAGTTATAGATTATTTTCTATGAATTATTGAAGTCTAAATTGTCTAATAATAGACTACGAGGTCCCATATTCACAAAATATAATTTAGGAAGACATTAGGTTTTCATTAATATTTTTATTAAATACTATAGGCCTTAAAATAGGCTAGTGACATTTTTCTCATAATTTTCAAAGTTCGTTTGATATTTAAATAATTTAAATACAACCAAACTGGTCCTTTTTATAAATAATTAATAATTATTAGAAAATACCAAAGTTTGGGTTTCATAAATAAGTAATTTGTGAATCAAGGGCATTTGACCTTAGGAATAATAATATAATTTTCTGGAATATTATAATTTACTTAATATACTTTTAAAACTATTTTTAGCACGATTAATAACTACACATATCTTTTCATTGTAATTAAACTACAATTATTATTTATTTAAAACTAAATAAATAATAAGTATATAATATAAACAAAATAATTTCAGAATATAAAAGAAAATATTAAATAATATTTTCAGAATTATCATAACTTGATAATAACCCTTAAACCATTTTAAACTATTAATTAAAATTAATTAACTAATTATTAACGATATGTACCGTACATATTCACTAATGTATTACACCCTAAGAAATCCCACTTGGGACTCTTCTTCTTCCTGCGTGAGTTCACGCAGTGTGTATGTATATTATACGTATATATAAACATATTTACATAAATATTAAATAAATCATAACTCTCTTATTTTTCATCGGATTTGCGCAAGTCCTATATGAAAATCGATCGTCTCGACGAGCCGGATCTAACTACACAAGTTTGAGGTCTTGAATCTAAATGTTATGTACGAATTTTGGGATAAACCCGAAAGTGGGTCTAAGGGAAAAATTCACAAATTCATGGCTATTGACAATGGCTCTTCTAAAACTGTTCTTGGGGGATTAAAAGGGAGTTAATATGAACATTTTGGCATAGGTTCCATGAGTTTTGGTGACAGTTTTTCTGTTCGCTATTTTGGGACCCTTAACAATATATGTATGAAATCTACACATATATATAGCTACACTGACAGTTTAAATAAACTGAAATCAAAACAGTGAATGGAATTAGAAGCTTACCCAATTTTCAAGTCCAAAGCTTGAATTACTACTTCTCTGAAATAAGTATTTATCTATATATCTATGTGTGTGTGTGAATATATGAATAATATGTATGTGTGTTGTGTGCCGAGAGAGAGAGTTGCTGGGGGAAATAGAGAGACAGAGAGTCTGATGAGAGCTGAGAGGCAGTGGAGAGTTATGTTGAGAGTTGTGAGAATTTGAGAGACTTTGGTGTGTATATATAATATAACATTACTTTGGCCTCCACTCACAAACACTCCAACACACACTCCACTAAACACACCCTCCACTCACAAACACCCACCACTAAACACACGTACACACTGCACTTAATTTTTGAGTGGCCTTCCAAGTTGTACATGAGATACTCTTGTGTGTGTTGAGTTCACGCAATGATACACACACACAGGTAAATATTAATACTCTGAAAATTCCCAAACTGGTATTTTTCAATAAAATGTGATTTTATTTTTTTATAAATAAAAAAAATATATACGGGTTATTACAGTCTCTCCTACTTAAAGAAGTTTGGTCCCCAAACTTATCGTACCTTAAGAAGGGAATAGATGGGGGTACTTTGCGCGCATCTCATGCTCACGTTCCCAAGTTGCTTCTTCTACTGCGTGGTTCCTCCATAGAACTTTGACTAACGGTATGATCTTGGTCCTCAGCACTTGATCGCGTCGATCCATGATCTGAACTGGTTGTTCAACGTAGGTAAGATCTTCGCGGACATCTAATGGTTCATATGACAGAACGTGACTCGAGTCTGAGACATAGGGTCGAAGCATAGAAACGTGGAATACATTGTGAACATTTGACAGATCTGGCGGTAAGGCTAAACGATAGGCTACTGCTCCTACTCTGTCGATGACGTCGAAAGGTCCAATGAAGCGAGGATGGAGTTTTCCTCTCTTTCCAAAACGAACAATACCCTTCGAAGGTGAAACTTTGAGAAATACGTGATCACCTACTTGAAACTCAAGCTCTCTGCGTCTAGCATCTGCTGTAGCACCCAGAATTTTCTAGAAATTCCACGTAGGAATTTAAAACAGTGACGTCACCAGGATATAGTTACAGAAGATCCATTAGGAGTCCTTATTAGGATCCTTGGTAATCGTCTTGACGACGACTATGTCAATATTAAATCTAGGACTTATTAGAATAGAAGTGGGACCCACACTATACTTAGGAACACACCTCAGTGCATATTACCTAGTATGGGACCCACACTGTCACTTGGCGATCACGTAGACCCCACCTCAATCTACCCTTGGACACACACACACCCACTTACACATGTGATTACACATTGTGCACACTATTAGTCTCGCACCCACTTTGCAGTATTGCACGCAAATCGAGACGTGAGCCCTATACATGGCCACCACCCCATCCACGTGGCAGCCATGCTCAATCTCCTTCACCATGTGTCACCATGCATGCCTTACATGCTCAACACATGTCAAGTCCCTTTCTCATATATAATGTGTATTCTCTGCACACACACACTCTACATTACACAGCACACACACACAGTTTGGTAGAGAGAGTGCCCGAGAGTGAGAGAGAGCTTAAGAGAGAACACACCCTCCCTCATCCTCGGTTTACACACACACCTCCCCCTCTACATCATCTCTGCCTCACCCCTCTCCATACCACCTCTATCTACACCCACACACACACGCAGAAGACTAGAGAGAGAGAATAGAGACGCCGGAGGGAGAGAGGAGAGTTGATCGGAGAAGAAAGAAGAAACCGAAGAAGAAAAGAAAGATCTGAGCCCCTGAGGTAAAACCCACCCCCATTTCATTTCTGCAACCTTTGCATGCCCTCTAGACACCCCCAGACCGACATGCAAGCAGCCAAACGGAGCCTAAGGCTCTCTGCACTTTCCGGCGACCATTAGAGCACCTTAGGAGGTTGGATTTTGCAAATCACAACCAAATGGCCTCAAAGTTATTCCAAACAGACCCTAATGAGCCCAGATAGATCCCCTATGAACAGTTTTTAAAGTGGGGTCCATTTACTTGGCCATGCAAGCCATTATTCTTATTAATGGCCGAAAGAATAATCATCTGGTAGGTGGTCATAACGAATAACCCGTCCCTCCAGCTTCTAGTATGTTGTAGAGGAGCCCATTCCGGTCAGTTTGCCGTTGGTCTCGTGGATTTTGATGAAGAGACGAGGGAGATATGAGGAGAGAGAGAGTCTCCGGCGAGCCGCGACTTTCCGGCGACGCCAGTTCGCCGGAGAAGAAGGTGATGACCCGTTTGCATTCGGGTTATAACAAACGGGTTTGGGTCGGGTCTTGGGTGGGTTCAGTTGTGTGTCTAAGTGGGTTAGGGTAGCGGGCCGGGTTGGGTTTAGATAACCCACGGGTCCCCTTTAGTGGGACGACGTCGTTTTGACGTCGGGTTGGGTTTCGGGTTTTAGTCCGGGTCGCGTTGTGTCTAGGAATGGTCTGGGTTAGGTTCGGGTTTGGTTAAGGTTTAGGTTAGCGGGCTGGGTTGGTTTGTGAGTGTTAGCGGGTTAGGCTTTGGGTCGGGCTCAGTCCGGGTTGGGTTAATGGGTAGGTTTAGTTTGTGTGTGTAGTTGGGTTCCGGTTCGGGTGTAGGTTCAACCCGAATGGTTTTTGGTTTGGGTTTCTTTGTTTGTAGAAATGGGTAGCCCGTTTGGGTTTCGGTCGGGTCGGGTCTGACCCATCGGGTCACGAGTTTGGGTTGTCTTGTGAGTCTATATGGATTATCCGTTTAGGTCGGGTCGGGTCGGTTCGGGTCGACCCGTCGGGTCTGAAGATTTTATTATTATTATTATTATTATTATGATAATTATTATTATTATGATTATTATTAATATTATTATTATTAATAATAATTAGTTTAAGAAGGTTTTAAATGGTTTTAATAATTATAATTAATTTATAATTATGCCATTAAGGTTTTTAATAATATAGAATATTATTTTAATATTCTATATATATCATTATTATATTATATATTATATATTTAATTATTTATATGGTTTATATAAATAATAAATATTAGTTTTAAATGGTTTTAAATAGTTAAATAAATACCTATGTGTATTTATAAATTCTAGAAAATTAGGGTAATGACCCTGTGACTATTTTATTATATAGTGTAAGTTATAAAGCTATAATATTATAGTCCAGTATTTTTAATAATTAATAAGGAGCTATTTTATAAGTATATTAATTATTAAAAATACCAAACGAGCTCCGAAAATTATGAAATAAATACTGATAGTGTATTTTAATATCTAGTATTTAATAAAAATACTTTTAAGTACTGATTCTTTTGTATAATTATATTTATGTATTTAAATCCCGTTTCGGGTATTTTCTGATATATATTATCTTCAATAATTCATAATAAATAATCTAGGACTCCGAAAATTACGCGGTCAGTTCCCAGAGTCTTAGAATAATGTCTAGAACATTTCCGTAAAGTTTGGTGACTTTTCGACTCGGTCGAAAATACAGCCTATCTTTTAGGGTCTGCATTAGTGTAGTAAGCCCCACATATTACCTCGAAAAACGCGACGGACTCCGATTTGAGTCTAGTCAATGGCGTTGGACTTAGAATGACACGTAAATCACTACCTTGAGGTTATGACCTCATTTGGTAAAATTACCATTTTGCCCCTATAGTTGTACTCATACATTACTTCTGTTTATTCCGTTTATTGTTGTAAAACTTGACGTTTATCTGCGTTTCGAGGAGCGGCGACTCGAGGTGAGTTTCCTAACCTCACTCTAATCCTATTATGACTAATATAAGATGATTAAAGTCACATGTATGATATTCTGTATAAGTGATGAGCTGATTTATGATGTCAAGTGTATTGCCGTTAATTATAAGATGTTTAAAAGCATGTTATGGTAGTGCTATCGCATACGTGAGCATGTCAAGGGTTTTATCTATATGTTTATCGGTATCAAATCCATGTTATATGATCCATGCTCTATATGTTACGTTTCTGCTGCTATGTGTTAAATGCACGTTTTACGATGTTGTTGACTGAATAGATAACGCATGCTATGTTATTAATAAAGAGGAATAAAAGTAGAATTGCACATGAGTATCGATGATGGACACACGTGCATTTCATGACATGTGTCAGCATGCGTCATGTATGAGAAAGAGAAGTGTTTGATGAGAATGTGAATGAGATGAGATGTGATTTCTGGATCCTATGGATCAACGGCTGACGAGCCGGGTGGACATGAACGGTTGGGGTTCCTAGCGCGCCTCTCGCCGTTGAAGACGTCCGGTGATGCGCATACGTGGTTGAAGACGTCCCATGTATCGTTGAATACATCCGGCTAGTGCCCTAATATATTTCTCAGCCGTGTAGACGACCGGTGAGAGTATACACATGGTTGAAGACGTCCCATGTGCCAGTTTCATTGTTTACAGATAGTGTGCGCCGTGAAGACGTCCGGTGGCCTATCAAGGGAATGAGTATGAATTGGCTGTGATAGTATATTTTCATCCTTGATATACCGCGTGTTGTCAAGTGGATGAGAAAGAGAAAGCGAATGATGAGATTGAGTTGATGAACTGGTTCAAATGATTTGGTTTTGGAAAGTTTTGGTTTTAAACTAAAATGGTTTTGAAAATATCTGTTTTAAAAGCAAGTGTCTTTGAAAAGAGTTGGGAGTGAGTCTTAGTGATCATGCATTTGCACGCACGAGTTTATAATAAGGAAAAATGTATTCTATGATGTTATGATTATCTATTTACCTTTATTGTTGTGACCTCTGCTATGCCCGTGGTGAGAATGCGTCTTTTGATAAGAGAATAACCAGACTTTAAAGTACTAAACTATGACGTGAGTTGAGAGATGTGTTGTATTTACTGATTATTGTGCGGTTGAGACCCTCACTCAGCCTTGTTCCAAGGCTGACGGCATGTTACGCCCTGGGCATTCGTATGCCCAGAGTGTTGCAGGTTTGGAGATAGATAGAAGAGTTCAGGATGCTGTACCGTGGAGCCAAGGAGGATAAAGCCTTGCCCAGGACCTGATAAATTGTTTAGCATGGCCTCTTGTATTAAGATTGAAGTTATTGTAATCCCTGTTTAATTTCCACTGCTATACTTACACTCTGATAAGTTTAGATTATGCTTATGTTCTAGCATTTCCTTATGATTTTTATGGTGCGGAGTTAGAAGGACAGAACGGTTAACAAACTAGTCACGTGTCTACGGACCCATAAAGGAAAATTTTTATTTTCCCTATTTTTGGCTTACTCCGGGGCGTGACAGGGTTTTAGTGGTATCAGAGCCTAGGTTAGGCATTTACCGTTTGTCCTATACACTTTAAGTTATAAACCATTAGATCTTTTCCCCACTTATGAAGATACTAACCCTATGATAGTTTATATTGGACAGGTTAGCATGGAACCATTCTATGTCCACGACGGGTTTGGAGGACATTGGGTTTACCCAGATCGTATAGAGCCTGCGGACCCAGTATTGTACCGACAAAGGATCCGACGGAGTGCTCAGCTACATTTGGAGGAAAATATGTGGCATGATGTACATGTGTTAGGGATTGAGGACCCAGAGATTCTGCAGAGAGAGGCATATTATCGAGAAAACACCCTTAGACTTGTTCATCAGGAAGCTGCTGAGATGACTCATGACAGCTATACCCTTCGAGTCATGACTTTTCGAGTTAAGCTGACACCCCCACCAGGATCCGTAGGACCATCTTCTGATATACCACCTCCAGTACCAGAGGAGTCCATAGCTGATACACCTTTGACTGTTGAGTCAGTTATGGGGACTGATAAGGAGAAGGATGATGATGAAGAAGTTTCAGCAAAGGAGACCAATTCTGTGGAGGATGCTGATTCCTCAGTCAATGCTGACCCAACTAAGAATGCGAGCAAGAAGCCACCCAAGAAAGACATAGCTGGGAAGGGAAAGTCGAAGATCTAGGACCTGGATGATCGAAGGATTATGTAATAGGACTGTTAATCCATCTTTTGTGTATATAGCTGTACTTAGGCATGTAACACGTAGTAGTAGTAACGTGTACGCCTTTCATGTATATGTTGTTGGCACTATTCCCTACTATGTACGTACTTAGCGTACGCACTCTCTGATGTAAATGTTTTTGTAACTATGTTGCACTATGTTTAAATCTATCTATGGATATTATCTCTAACTTGATATATATATTCTCACGTGGATGTATTGCTTGCTGTCATTAGTAATATATTTAAACTTGTATACTCTTAGCCTATAAGAATGACTAATAAATCCCCGCAATAAGTTGAACCATAGAAGTCACTAGTGTAATAAATGTAGAAGCAAGAACTATTATAGGATCAGAGAGTCAGATTTGGAACAATTAACAGTAACTCAAGGTTTAGAAAGAATTAAGAAAGGTACCCCCCCCCCCCCTTATTACTATAAAATATTAAGATATTCCTTTAATTATCACCAGTACTAAGTTAGTTTTCTGTGTTGGGCAGGCTAGCATGGAGTACGAGATAGAGCACGATGCTGAGGATGGACAGTACAGAGTTACCTTAGAGAGACAGTTTGCCCTCCGAGGATTTGGTCATGTTAGCAACACCATCAAGCATAGAGTTCGCCAGAGTATAAGGAAGTGGACACGTTGCTTCCTCCGTGAGAGACCGGTTCCAGAGTTAGCATATCATAGAGTGATAGCACCGCGCTTGCTATCTACGGAGATGGAGGAGATTCCCCATGCCCTTGGAAACCTTGCGATCTATGACCAGGACGAGCCACCAGAGGACATAGTACACTATGTTACCCCTGCAGGTTCTGACGATGACGATGATTCAGATGATGATCCAGATGAAGAACCACTAGCGGAACCTGAGATGATAGAGGACCCTGATTGGCCCCTAGAGCCAGCCTGGGATGCATTTGTTGGTATCCCTCCGATTGACTTTCCACCATCCAGTGACTTAGGAGAAGTGACCTCTGACTCTGATGTTGAGAGAGAGGGAGGATGGATTCTTAGCTAGATTCATCTTATATTTTAATTGTTCCACTTCTTTTGATGTATTCCAGATTCGTAGAATTAATATTCGTACTGTTGATGTACCCTTTTATTTTCTGATCAGTAGTAGATGTTTCTGACTTGACTTACCTATAATTGTATGGATGAGATGATTTCTCACTTTTAACTAATTGCTACTCTTACCTCTTAAATGTTTATTATTAATAAGAATATAGACTTGACCATTAGTTGATAGATGTTTTAGGCACTGACGAACTTCCTGAGATGGATCTCAGAACAGTCAGTTCAACCTAGAGTCTAGAAAGGCCAAGGATAAGGATGCCTTACCCTTAATCCTAGTAGTAGTTATGATGATCATTATATGCTAGAAATCCCTGTTAACTCAATACTGTTACTTGTTATATGATCAGACGAGATAAGATAAGGTATTGACCAAATAGGTGTTAACTCGTAGGTATAACCCTTGCTAGCATACACCATGGTTAAGAGAAAATGGAATACTCAGAATTCATCCCACGGAACAACAAATGTGATACCCCCAGCAGTGGATCCAACAGGATTGATAGGAGCTCTTGTCCGACGCGTGGAACAAGCAAGTGATCACTTGGACCGCATCATCAACGGCCAGGATACTTGTCAGACAGGAGATAAACTGCTTGAGAGATTTCGTGCACTTAAACCAGGAACGTTCACTGGAATGACGGAAGCATGGGAAGCTGAGCAATGGCTTCGTGATATGGAACGAATGTTTCAAGCCCTTGAATGCAACGAAACGGAGAAAAGACGCTTGGCTGTTTTCCAATTGACGTATTCGGCAGCCGACTGGTGGGAATCTGTTGAAGCTACAGTGGGCGAAGATATTACGAGGAAAATGACGTGGGAAGCATTCAAAACGAAATTCCTAGCAAAGTACTTCCCAAGAACGGAAAGAAACAAGAAGAAAAAGGAATTCATAGAGCTAGTTCAAGGCAACATGACAGTACAAGAATACACGGCGAAATTTGAGAGACTATCACGATTTGCTCCGTACATGGTAGATACTCAACGAAATAAGACACTGCAATATTACGAAGGACTTAATCCAGACATTCAGAAGACAGCAGCAGTATACCTCGACCAACCATTCGAAGAAATGGTCGAATTAGCCACACAACTGGAGAACATAGCTCTGAATAGCAAGAAACTAGAGAGCCACCAACAAAGAGGAAAAGATAACTGGTTCCAGGCATCCAACCCAGGAGGAAGTCGAAGAAGCAATCAAGTGTCACAGACAACCGGCCGAATGCAGTCTGTAATCACCAGAGGAAACTCTGGGCACATCCAGAATCCTCACAAGAGACAGAGAAGTAACGACAATAAAGTTAGTCAAACAGTCATTCAGACACACGCGAAGCAACGTGATATCTGTTACAACTGTGGAACACTTGGACACCACTCCAAAGAATGCACAGCACCGAGGCAACTCACCGGGAAACAAGTACGGTGTTTCAATTGTGGAAAGACTGGACATGTACGTAAAGAATGTCCCGAACAAGAAGTTCAGAACCATGCTCCACCACCACCACAGAAATCCAGAAAGAGAACTCGTAGATCAACAAATCAAAATCAGCACTAAATAAAATGGAAGATTGAAGGTACCATGCCCACTGCTAGAACTCTGAACTCTATATGGAAATGATATTACAAGATGATTGGAGACATTCAAGAGAAATTGTGAGAAGGAGCTGATGTATTCCATAGAAATCAGACCCAGGAACAGTGGACAATAACTTATGGTCAGGTAGACCATTTAGATTGATAAGAGCGCCTGAGATAGTATAGTATGAATAACCTTGCGAATAAGACTTTATACGTTTAAGATTTAGCAAACTCTAGATTTCGAGGACGAAATCCTCAAATAAGGTGGGTAGAGATGTAGCACCCAGAATTTTCTAGAAATTCCACGTAGGAATTTAAAACAGTGACGTCACCAGGATATAGTTACAGAAGATCCATTAGGAGTCCTTATTAGGATCCTTGGTAATCGTCTTGACGACGACTATGTCAATATTAAATCTAGGACTTATTAGAATAGAAGTGGGACCCACACTATACTTAGGAACACACCTCAGTGCATATTACCTAGTATGGGACCCACACTGTCACTTGGCGATCACGTAGACCCCACCTCAATCTACCCTTGGACACACACACACCCACTTACACATGTGATTACACATTATGCACACTATTAGTCTCGCACCCACTTTGCAGTATTGCACGCAAATCGAGACGTGAGCCCTATACATGGCCACGTGGCAACCACATGGCCACCACCCCATCCACGTGGCAGCCATGCTCAATCTCCTTCACCATGTGTCACCATGCATGCCTTACATGCTCAACACATGTCAAGTCCCTTTCTCATATATAATGTGTATTCTCTGCACACACACACTCTACATTACACAGCACACACACACAGTTTGGTAGAGAGAGTGCCCGAGAGTGAGAGAGAGCTTAAGAGAGAACACACCCTCCCTCATCCTCGGTTTACACACACACCTCCCCCTCTACATCATCTCTGCCTCACCCCTCTCCATACCACCTCTATCTATACCCACACACACACGCAGAAGACTAGAGAGAGAGAATAGAGACGCCGGAGGGAGAGAGGAGAGTTGATCGGAGAAGAAAGAAGAAACCGAAGAAGAAAAGAAAGATCTGAGCCCCTGAGGTAAAACCCACCCCCATTTCATTTCTGCAACCTTTGCATGCCCTCTAGACACCCCCAGACCGACATGCAAGCAGCCAAACGGAGCCTAAGGCTCTCTGCACTTTCCGGCGACCATTAGAGCACCTTAGGAGGTTGGATTTTGCAAATCACAACCAAATGGCCTCAAAGTTATTCCAAACAGACCCTAATGAGCCCAGATAGATCCCCTATGAACAGTTTTTAAAGTGGGGTCCATTTACTTGGCCATGCAAGCCATTATTCTTATTAATGGCCGAAAGAATAATCATCTGGTAGGTGGTCATAACGAATAACCCGTCCCTCCAGCTTCTAGTATGTTGTAGAGGAGCCCATTCCGGTCAGTTTGCCGTTGGTCTCGTGGATTTTGATGAAGAGACGAGGGAGATATGAGGAGAGAGAGAGTCTCCGGCGAGCCGCGACTTTCCGGCGACGCCAGTTCGCCGGAGAAGAAGGTGATGACCCGTTTGCATTCGGGTTATAACAAACGGGTTTGGGTCGGGTCTTGGGTGGGTTCAGTTGTGTGTCTAAGTGGGTTAGGGTAGCGGGCCGGGTTGGGTTTAGATAACCCACGGGTCCCCTTTAGTGGGACGACGTCGTTTTGACGTCGGGTTGGGTTTCGGGTTTTAGTCCGGGTCGCGTTGTGTCTAGGAATGGTCTGGGTTAGGTTCGGGTTTGGTTAAGGTTTAGGTTAGCGGGCTGGGTTGGTTTGTGAGTGTTAGCGGGTTAGGCTTTGGGTCGGGCTCAGTCCGGGTTGGGTTAATGGGTAGGTTTAGTTTGTGTGTGTAGTTGGGTTCCGGTTCGGGTGTAGGTTCAACCCGAATGGTTTTTGGTTTGGGTTTCTTTGTTTGTAGAAATGGGTAGCCCGTTTGGGTTTCGGTCGGGTCGGGTCTGACCCATCGGGTCACGAGTTTGGGTTGTCTTGTGAGTCTATATGGATTATCCGTTTAGGTCGGGTCGGGTCGGTTCGGGTCGACCCGTCGGGTCTGAAGATTTTATTATTATTATTATTATTATTATGATAATTATTATTATTATGATTATTATTAATATTATTATTATTAATAATAATTAGTTTAAGAAGGTTTTAAATGGTTTTAATAATTATAATTAATTTATAATTATGCCATTAAGGTTTTTAATAATATAGAATATTATTTTAATATTCTATATATATCATTATTATATTATATATTATATATTTAATTATTTATATGGTTTATATAAATAATAAATATTAGTTTTAAATGGTTTTAAATAGTTAAATAAATACCTATGTGTATTTATAAATTCTAGAAAATTAGGGTAATGACCCTGTGACTATTTTATTATATAGTGTAAGTTATAAAGCTATAATATTATAGTCCAGTATTTTTAATAATTAATAAGGAGCTATTTTATAAGTATATTAATTATTAAAAATACCAAACGAGCTCCGAAAATTATGAAATAAATACTGATAGTGTATTTTAATATCTAGTATTTAATAAAAATACTTTTAAGTACTGATTCTTTTGTATAATTATATTTATGTATTTAAATCCCGTTTCGGGTATTTTCTGATATATATTATCTTCAATAATTCATAATAAATAATCTAGGACTCCGAAAATTACGCGGTCAGTTCCCAGAGTCTTAGAATAATGTCTAGAACATTTCCGTAAAGTTTGGTGACTTTTCGACTCGGTCGAAAATACAGCCTATCTTTTAGGGTCTGCATTAGTGTAGTAAGCCCCACATATTACCTCGAAAAACGCGACGGACTCCGATTTGAGTCTAGTCAATGGCGTTGGACTTAGAATGACACGTAAATCACTACCTTGAGGTTATGACCTCATTTGGTAAAATTACCATTTTGCCCCTATAGTTGTACTCATACATTACTTCTGTTTATTCCGTTTATTGTTGTAGAACTTGACGTTTATCTGCGTTTCGAGGAGCGGCGACTCGAGGTGAGTTTCCTAACCTCACTCTAATCCTATTATGACTAATATAAGATGATTAAAGTCACATGTATGATATTCTGTATAAGTGATGAGCTGATTTATGATGTCAAGTGTATTGCCGTTAATTATAAGATGTTTAAAAGCATGTTATGGTAGTGCTATCGCATACGTGAGCATGTCAAGGGTTTTATCTATATGTTTATCGGTATCAAATCCATGTTATATGATCCATGCTCTATATGTTACGTTTCTGCTGCTATGTGTTAAATGCACGTTTTACGATGTTGTTGACTGAATAGATAACGCATGCTATGTTATTAATAAAGAGGAATAAAAGTAGAATTGCACATGAGTATCGATGATGGACACACGTGCATTTCATGACATGTGTCAGCATGCGTCATGTATGAGAAAGAGAAGTGTTTGATGAGAATGTGAATGAGATGAGATGTGATTTCTGGATCCTATGGATCAACGGCTGACGAGCCGGGTGGACATGAACGGTTGGGGTTCCTAGCGCGCCTCTCGCCGTTGAAGACGTCCGGTGATGCGCATACGTGGTTGAAGACGTCCCATGTATCGTTGAATACATCCGGCTAGTGCCCTAATATATTTCTCAGCCGTGTAGACGACCGGTGAGAGTATACACATGGTTGAAGACGTCCCATGTGCCAGTTTCATTGTTTACAGATAGTGTGCGTCGTGAAGACGTCCGGTGGCCTATCAAGGGAATGAGTATGAATTGGCTGTGATAGTATATTTTCATCCTTGATATACCGCGTGTTGTCAAGTGGATGAGAAAGAGAAAGCGAATGATGAGATTGAGTTGATGAACTGGTTCAAATGATTTGGTTTTGGAAAGTTTTGGTTTTAAACTAAAATGGTTTTGAAAATATCTGTTTTAAAAGCAAGTGTCTTTGAAAAGAGTTGGGAGTGAGTCTTAGTGATCATGCATTTGCACGCACGAGTTTATAATAAGGAAAAATGTATTCTATGATGTTATGATTATCTATTTACCTTTATTGTTGTGACCTCTGCTATGCCCGTGGTGAGAATGCGTCTTTTGATAAGAGAATAACCAGACTTTAAAGTACTAAACTATGACGTGAGTTGAGAGATGTGTTGTATTTACTGATTATTGTGCGGTTGAGACCCTCACTCAGCCTTGTTCCAAGGCTGACGGCATGTTACGCCCTGGGCATTCGTATGCCCAGAGTGTTGCAGGTTTGGAGATAGATAGAAGAGTTCAGGATGCTGTACCGTGGAGCCAAGGAGGATAAAGCCTTGCCCAGGACCTGATAAATTGTTTAGCATGGCCTCTTGTATTAAGATTGAAGTTATTGTAATCCCTGTTTAATTTCCACTGCTATACTTACACTCTGATAAGTTTAGATTATGCTTATGTTCTAGCATTTCCTTATGATTTTTATGGTGCGGAGTTAGAAGGACAGAACGGTTAACAAACTAGTCACGTGTCTACGGACCCATAAAGGAAAATTTTTATTTTCCCTATTTTTGGCTTACTCCGGGGCGTGACAGGGTTTTAGTGGTATCAGAGCCTAGGTTAGGCATTTACCGTTTGTCCTATACACTTTAAGTTATAAACCATTAGATCTTTTCCCCACTTATGAAGATACTAACCCTATGATAGTTTATATTGGACAGGTTAGCATGGAACCATTCTATGTCCACGACGGGTTTGGAGGACATTGGGTTTACCCAGATCGTATAGAGCCTGCGGACCCAGTATTGTACCGACAAAGGATCCGACGGAGTGCTCAGCTACATTTGGAGGAAAATATGTGGCATGATGTACATGTGTTGGGGATTGAGGACCCAGAGATTCTGCAGAGAGAGGCATATTATCGAGAAAACACCCTTAGACTTGTTCATCAGGAAGCTGCTGAGATGACTCATGACAGCTATACCCTTCGAGTCATGACTTTTCGAGTTAAGCTGACACCCCCACCAGGATCCGTAGGACCATCTTCTGATATACCACCTCCAGTACCAGAGGAGTCCATAGCTGATACACCTTTGACTGTTGAGTCAGTTATGGGGACTGATAAGGAGAAGGATGATGATGAAGAAGTTTCAGCAAAGGAGACCAATTCTGTGGAGGATGCTGATTCCTCAGTCAATGCTGACCCAACTAAGAATGCGAGCAAGAAGCCACCCAAGAAAGACATAGCTGGGAAGGGAAAGTCGAAGATCTAGGACCTGGATGATCGAAGGATTATGTAATAGGACTGTTAATCCATCTTTTGTGTATATAGCTGTACTTAGGCATGTAACACGTAGTAGTAGTAACGTGTACGCCTTTCATGTATATGTTGTTGGCACTATTCCCTACTATGTACGTACTTAGCGTACGCACTCTCTGATGTAAATGTTTTTGTAACTATGTTGCACTATGTTTAAATCTATCTATGGATATTATCTCTAACTTGATATATATATTCTCACGTGGATGTATTGCTTGCTGTCATTAGTAATATATTTAAACTTGTATACTCTTAGCCTATAAGAATGACTAATAAATCCCCGCAATAAGTTGAACCATAGAAGTCACTAGTGTAATAAATGTAGAAGCAAGAACTATTATAGGATCAGAGAGTCAGATTTGGAACAATTAACAGTAACTCAAGGTTTAGAAAGAATTAAGAAAGGTACCCCCCCCCCCCCCCCCCTTATTACTATAAAATATTAAGATATTCCTTTAATTATCACCAGTACTAAGTTAGTTTTCTGTGTTGGGCAGGCTAGCATGGAGTACGAGATAGAGCACGATGCTGAGGATGGACAGTACAGAGTTACCTTAGAGAGATAGTTTGCCCTCCGAGGATTTGGTCATGTTAGCAACACCATCAAGCATAGAGTTCGCCAGAGTATAAGGAAGTGGACACGTTGCTTCCTCCGTGAGAGACCGGTTCCAGAGTTAGCATATCATAGAGTGATAGCACCGCGCTTGCTATCTACGGAGATGGAGGAGATTCCCCATGCCCTTGGAAACCTTGCGATCTATGACCAGGACGAGCCACCAGAGGACATAGTACACTATGTTACCCCTGCAGGTTCTGACGATGACGATGATTCAGATGATGATCCAGATGAAGAACCACTAGCGGAACCTGAGATGATAGAGGACCCTGATTGGCCCCTAGAGCCAGCCTGGGATGCATTTGTTGGTATCCCTCCGATTGACTTTCCACCATCCAGTGACTTAGGAGAAGTGACCTCTGACTCTGATGTTGAGAGAGAGGGAGGATGGATTCTTAGCTAGATTCATCTTATATTTTAATTGTTCCACTTCTTTTGATGTATTCCAGATTCGTAGAATTAATATTCGTACTGTTGATGTACCCTTTTATTTTCTGATCAGTAGTAGATGTTTCTGACTTGACTTACCTATAATTGTATGGATGAGATGATTTCTCACTTTTAACTAATTGCTACTCTTACCTCTTAAATGTTTATTATTAATAAGAATATAGACTTGACCATTAGTTGATAGATGTTTTAGGCACTGACGAACTTCCTGAGATGGATCTCAGAACAGTCAGTTCAACCTAGAGTCTAGAAAGGCCAAGGATAAGGATGCCTTACCCTTAATCCTAGTAGTAGTTATGATGATCATTATATGCTAGAAATCCCTGTTAACTCAATACTGTTACTTGTTATATGATCAGACGAGATAAGATAAGGTATTGACCAAATAGGTGTTAACTCGTAGGTATAACCCTTGCTAGCATACACCATGGTTAAGAGAAAATGGAATACTCAGAATTCATCCCACGGAACAACAAATGTGATACCCCCAGCAGTGGATCCAACAGGATTGATAGGAGCTCTTGTCCGACGCGTGGAACAAGCAAGTGATCACTTGGACCGCATCATCAACGGCCAGGATACTTGTCAGACAGGAGATAAACTGCTTGAGAGATTTCGTGCACTTAAACCAGGAACGTTCACTGGAATGACGGAAGCATGGGAAGCTGAGCAATGGCTTCGTGATATGGAACGAATGTTTCAAGCCCTTGAATGCAACGAAACGGAGAAAAGATGCTTGGCTGTTTTCCAATTGACGTATTCGGCAGCCGACTGGTGGGAATCTGTTGAAGCTACAGTGGGCGAAGATATTACGAGGAAAATGACGTGGGAAGCATTCAAAACGAAATTCCTAGCAAAGTACTTCCCAAGAACGGAAAGAAACAAGAAGAAAAAGGAATTCATAGAGCTAGTTCAAGGCAACATGACAGTACAAGAATACACGGCGAAATTTGAGAGACTATCACGATTTGCTCCGTACATGGTAGATACTCAACGAAATAAGACACTGCAATATTACGAAGGACTTAATCCAGACATTCAGAAGACAGCAGCAGTATACCTCGACCAACCATTCGAAGAAATGGTCGAATTAGCCACACAACTGGAGAACATAGCTCTGAATAGCAAGAAACTAGAGAGCCACCAACAAAGAGGAAAAGATAACTGGTTCCAGGCATCCAACCCAGGAGGAAGTCGAAGAAGCAATCAAGTGTCACAGACAACCGGCCGAATGCAGTCTGTAATCACCAGAGGAAACTCTGGGCACATCCAGAATCCTCACAAGAGACAGAGAAGTAACGACAATAAAGTTAGTCAAACAGTCATTCAGACACACGCGAAGCAACGTGATATCTGTTACAACTGTGGAACACTTGGACACCACTCCAAAGAATGCACAGCACCGAGGCAACTCACCGGGAAACAAGTACGGTGTTTCAATTGTGGAAAGACTGGACATGTACGTAAAGAATGTCCCGAACAAGAAGTTCAGAACCATGCTCCACCACCACCACAGAAATCCAGAAAGAGAACTCGTAGATCAACAAATCAAAATCAGCACTAAATAAAATGGAAGATTGAAGGTACCATGCCCACTGCTAGAACTCTGAACTCTATATGGAAATGATATTACAAGATGATTGGAGACATTCAAGAGAAATTGTGAGAAGGAGCTGATGTATTCCATAGAAATCAGACCCAGGAACAGTGGACAATAACTTATGGTCAGGTAGACCATTTAGATTGATAAGAGCGCCTGAGATAGTATAGTATGAATAACCTTGCGAATAAGACTTTATACGTTTAAGATTTAGCAAACTCTAGATTTCGAGGACGAAATCCTCAAATAAGGTGGGTAGAGATGTAGCACCCAGAATTTTCTAGAAATTCCACGTAGGAATTTAAAACAGTGACGTCACCAGGATATAGTTACAGAAGATCCATTAGGAGTCCTTATTAGGATCCTTGGTAATCGTCTTGACGACGACTATGTCAATATTAAATCTAGGACTTATTAGAATAGAAGTGGGACCCACACTATACTTAGGAACACACCTCAGTGCATATTACCTAGTATGGGACCCACACTGTCACTTGGCGATCACGTAGACCCCACCTCAATCTACCCTTGGACACACACACACCCACTTACACATGTGATTACACATTATGCACACTATTAGTCTCGCACCCACTTTGCAGTATTGCACGCAAATCGAGACGTGAGCCCTATACATGGCCACGTGGCAACCACATGGCCACCACCCCATCCACGTGGCAGCCATGCTCAATCTCCTTCACCATGTGTCACCATGCATGCCTTACATGCTCAACACATGTCAAGTCCCTTTCTCATATATAATGTGTATTCTCTGCACACACACACTCTACATTACACAGCACACACACACAGTTTGGTAGAGAGAGTGCCCGAGAGTGAGAGAGAGCTTAAGAGAGAACACACCCTCCCTCATCCTCGGTTTACACACACACCTCCCCCTCTACATCATCTCTGCCTCACCCCTCTCCATACCACCTCTATCTATACCCACACACACACGCAGAAGACTAGAGAGAGAGAATAGAGACGCCGGAGGGAGAGAGGAGAGTTGATCGGAGAAGAAAGAAGAAACCGAAGAAGAAAAGAAAGATCTGAGCCCCTGAGGTAAAACCCACCCCCATTTCATTTCTGCAACCTTTGCATGCCCTCTAGACACCCCCAGACCGACATGCAAGCAGCCAAACGGAGCCTAAGGCTCTCTGCACTTTCCGGCGACCATTAGAGCACCTTAGGAGGTTGGATTTTGCAAATCACAACCAAATGGCCTCAAAGTTATTCCAAACAGACCCTAATGAGCCCAGATAGATCCCCTATGAACAGTTTTTAAAGTGGGGTCCATTTACTTGGCCATGCAAGCCATTATTCTTATTAATGGCCGAAAGAATAATCATCTGGTAGGTGGTCATAACGAATAACCCGTCCCTCCAGCTTCTAGTATGTTGTAGAGGAGCCCATTCCGGTCAGTTTGCCGTTGGTCTCGTGGATTTTGATGAAGAGACGAGGGAGATATGAGGAGAGAGAGAGTCTCCGGCGAGCCGCGACTTTCCGGCGACGCCAGTTCGCCGGAGAAGAAGGTGATGACCCGTTTGCATTCGGGTTATAACAAACGGGTTTGGGTCGGGTCTTGGGTGGGTTCAGTTGTGTGTCTAAGTGGGTTAGGGTAGCGGGCCGGGTTGGGTTTAGATAACCCACGGGTCCCCTTTAGTGGGACGACGTCGTTTTGACGTCGGGTTGGGTTTCGGGTTTTAGTCCGGGTCGCGTTGTGTCTAGGAATGGTCTGGGTTAGGTTCGGGTTTGGTTAAGGTTTAGGTTAGCGGGCTGGGTTGGTTTGTGAGTGTTAGCGGGTTAGGCTTTGGGTCGGGCTCAGTCCGGGTTGGGTTAATGGGTAGGTTTAGTTTGTGTGTGTAGTTGGGTTCCGGTTCGGGTGTAGGTTCAACCCGAATGGGTTTTTGGTTTGGGTTTCTTTGTTTGTAGAAATGGGTAGCCCGTTGGGTTTCGGTCGGGTCGGGTCTGACCCATCGGGTCACGAGTTTGGGTTGTCTTGTGAGTCTATATGGATTATCCGTTTAGGTCGGTTCGGTTCGGGTCGACCCGTCGGGTCTGAAGATTTTATTATTATTATTATGATTATTATTAATAATAATTAGTTTAAGAAGGTTTTAAATGGTTTTAATAATTATAATTAATTTATAATTATGCCATTAAGGTTTTTAATAATATAGAATATTATTTTAATATTCTATATATATCATTATTATATTATATATTATATATTTAATTATTTATATGGTTTATATAAATAATAAATATTAGTTTTAAATGGTTTTAAATAGTTAAATAAATACCTATGTGTATTTATAAATTCTAGAAAATTAGGGTAATGACCCTGTGACTATTTTATTATATAGTGTAAGTTATAAAGCTATAATATTATAGTCCAGTATTTTTAATAATTAATAAGGAGCTATTTTATAAGTATATTAATTATTAAAAATACCAAACGAGCTCCGAAAATTATGAAATAAATACTGATAGTGTATTTTAATATCTAGTATTTAATAAAAATACTTTTAAGTACTGATTCTTTTGTATAATTATATTTATGTATTTAAATCCCGTTTCGGGTATTTTCTGATATATATTATCTTCAATAATTCATAATAAATAATCTAGGACTCCGAAAATTACGCGGTCAGTTCCCAGAGTCTTAGAATAATGTCTAGAACATTTCCGTAAAGTTTGGTGACTTTTCGACTCGGTCGAAAATACAGCCTATCTTTTAGGGTCTGCATTAGTGTAGTAAGCCCCACATATTACCTCGAAAAACGCGACGGACTCCGATTTGAGTCTAGTCAATGGCGTTGGACTTAGAATGACACGTAAATCACTACCTTGAGGTTATGACCTCATTTGGTAAAATTACCATTTTGCCCCTATAGTTGTACTCATACATTACTTCTGTTTATTCCGTTTATTGTTGTAGAACTTGACGTTTATCTGCGTTTCGAGGAGCGGCGACTCGAGGTGAGTTTCCTAACCTCACTCTAATCCTATTATGACTAATATAAGATGATTAAAGTCACATGTATGATATTCTGTATAAGTGATGAGCTGATTTATGATGTCAAGTGTATTGCCGTTAATTATAAGATGTTTAAAAGCATGTTATGGTAGTGCTATCGCATACGTGAGCATGTCAAGGGTTTTATCTATATGTTTATCGGTATCAAATCCATGTTATATGATCCATGCTCTATATGTTACGTTTCTGCTGCTATGTGTTAAATGCACGTTTTACGATGTTGTTGACTGAATAGATAACGCATGCTATGTTATTAATAAAGAGGAATAAAAGTAGAATTGCACATGAGTATCGATGATGGACACACGTGCATTTCATGACATGTGTCAGCATGCGTCATGTATGAGAAAGAGAAGTGTTTGATGAGAATGTGAATGAGATGAGATGTGATTTCTGGATCCTATGGATCAACGGCTGACGAGCCGGGTGGACATGAACGGTTGGGGTTCCTAGCGCGCCTCTCGCCGTTGAAGACGTCCGGTGATGCGCATACGTGGTTGAAGACGTCCCATGTATCGTTGAATACATCCGGCTAGTGCCCTAATATATTTCTCAGCCGTGTAGACGACCGGTGAGAGTATACACATGGTTGAAGACGTCCCATGTGCCAGTTTCATTGTTTACAGATAGTGTGCGCCGTGAAGACGTCCGGTGGCCTATCAAGGGAATGAGTATGAATTGGCTGTGATAGTATATTTTCATCCTTGATATACCGCGTGTTGTCAAGTGGATGAGAAAGAGAAAGCGAATGATGAGATTGAGTTGATGAACTGGTTCAAATGATTTGGTTTTGGAAAGTTTTGGTTTTAAACTAAAATGGTTTTGAAAATATCTGTTTTAAAAGCAAGTGTCTTTGAAAAGAGTTGGGAGTGAGTCTTAGTGATCATGCATTTGCACGCACGAGTTTATAATAAGGAAAAATGTATTCTATGATGTTATGATTATCTATTTACCTTTATTGTTGTGACCTCTGCTATGCCCGTGGTGAGAATGCGTCTTTTGATAAGAGAATAACCAGACTTTAAAGTACTAAACTATGACGTGAGTTGAGAGATGTGTTGTATTTACTGATTATTGTGCGGTTGAGACCCTCACTCAGCCTTGTTCCAAGGCTGACGGCATGTTACGCCCTGGGCATTCGTATGCCCAGAGTGTTGCAGGTTTGGAGATAGATAGAAGAGTTCAGGATGCTGTACCGTGGAGCCAAGGAGGATAAAGCCTTGCCCAGGACCTGATAAATTGTTTAGCATGGCCTCTTGTATTAAGATTGAAGTTATTGTAATCCCTGTTTAATTTCCACTGCTATACTTACACTCTGATAAGTTTAGATTATGCTTATGTTCTAGCATTTCCTTATGATTTTTATGGTGCGGAGTTAGAAGGACAGAACGGTTAACAAACTAGTCACGTGTCTACGGACCCATAAAGGAAAATTTTTATTTTCCCTATTTTTGGCTTACTCCGGGGCGTGACATCTGCGTAGCTTTTGTTTCGACTCTGAGCAGTATGAATTCGTTGTTGGATGAGTTGTATCTTATCAGTTGTTAATTGTACGATCTCAGGCCCAATAATTTTCCTCTCTCCTACTTCGGTCCAACATACAGGGGATCGACATTTCCTTCCATACAATGCCTCATATGGAGCCATGCCGATACTAGCTTGGAAACTATTATTGTAAGCGAACTCAACGAGAGGTAAATGTTCTTCCCAATTACCTTGGAAGTCCAGAACAGTAAGTCGTAGCATGTCTTCCAAAATCTGAATAACACGCTCGGACTGACCGTCCGTCTGTGGATGAAAAGCTGTACTGAAGTTAAGAGTAGTGCCCATAGATTCTTGGAAGCCCTTCCAAAAACGTGACACAAACTTAGTGTCTCGATCCGAAATAATAGAAACCGGCGTACCATGAAGTCGAACGATCTCTGCGATGTACAATTTTGCCAATCTCTCAGATGAAAAGGTGACTCTGACCGGTAAGAAGTGAGCAAACTTTGTCAATCTATCCACAACTACCCAAATAGCGTCATTTTTCTTCACCGATTGGGGTAACCCAACAACAAAGTCCATGGTGATGTGTTCCCACTTCCATTCAGGAATAGAAAGTGACTGTAAAGTTCCACCAGGACGTTGATGCTCTATTTTTACCCTCTGACAATGCAAGCAACGTGAAACAGCTTCGGCAATATCTCTTTTCATATTTGGCCACCAAAAAGACCTCTTCATGTCATGGTACATCTTAGTACCACCTGGATGAGCAGCAAACTTAGACGAATGTGCCTCATCCAAAACTTTCCTCTTGACTTCAACAATATTTGGAACACAAATTCTGCCCTGATATCTGAGCACTCCATCTTTCAAATGGAACTCGGGCCTCTTTCCTTCAGATATTTCTTCACTCACGTTCTTTAAGAATTTATCGGACATCTGCGACCTCTTAATCTCTTCAAGAATAGTCGGTTCTGCGATGAGAGCTGTCAGAAAACCTTGAGATTGATGAGGGGTGACGTCAATCTCCATTTTCTCGAAATCATTAATCAACTGTTGTTGTGACGTGATCATGGAAGCCACACTTCCAGAAGATTTTCGACTTAAAGCATCTGCCACAACATTAGCTTTTCCAGGGTGATATTGTATATCAAGATCATAATCTTTCATGAACTCTAACCACCTGCGTTGTCTCATATTCAGCTCCTTTTGAGAGAACAAATATTTCAAACTCTTATGATCGGTAAAAATTTCACATCTTTCACCGTAGAGATAGTGACGCCATATCTTTAGCGCAAAAATTACTGCGGCTAACTCCAAATCATAGGTGGGATAGTTCTTCTCATGAATCTTCAGTTGTCGAGATGCATAAGCAATAACCTTACCATGCTGCATTAAAACACATCCCAACCCTTGATAAGAAGCGTCACTGTAAATTACAAATCCTCCTTCTCCAGTAGGTATGTTCAAGATAGGTGCTGAAATTAAACGATTCTTCAACTCTTGAAAACACTTATCTCTAATTTCAGTCCATTCAAATGCAACTCCTTTCTGTGTTAATTGCGTCATAGGCCCTGCAATTTTGGAGAAGTTCTCAACAAATCTCCGATAATAGCCAGCTAGACCCAAGAAATTATGCACCTCAGATACAGTTGTTGGCTTAGGCCATGACTTCACCGCCTCAATTTTCTGTGGGTCTACCATTATGCCTTCTTTAGATATCACATGCCCCAAGAATGAGATCTTGGGAAGCCAAAACTCACATTTCTTAAACTTCCCATATAATTGGCGATCTCTTAGTGTTTGCAACACTATTCTCAAATGACGTTCATGATCCTCAAGGCTCTTTGAATATATAAGAATATCATCAATGAATACGATTACGAAATCGTCGAGATAAGGCTTGAATACTCGATTCATTAGATCCATGAATGCCGCAGGAGCATTAGTAACGCCGAAGGGCATTACCAAGAATTCATAATGACCATAACGAGTACGAAAAGCCGTCTTTTCTACGTCTTCTGCTTTAACCCTCAATTGATGATAACCTGATCTCAGGTCAATCTTAGAGAAAACTTGTGCTCCTTGTAGTTGATCGAACAAATCGTCGATCCTTGGAAGAGGATAACGATTCTTAATTGTTACTTTGTTCAACTCGCGATAGTCAATGCATAGTCTCATAGTTCCATCCTTCTTCTTTACAAAAAGGACCGGTGCACCCCAGGGAGAGGTACTTGGTCTGATGAAACCCTTGTCCAATAATTCTTGCAGTTGCGTCTTCAATTCTTTCAATTCCACTGGAGCCATACGATAAGGAGTCTTCGATATAGGTTGAGTACCAGGAATAAGACTGATGGTGAATTCAATCTCTCTATCTATGAGAGTGTTGGGTAGATCTTCAGGAAAGACATCCTGAAATTCTCTCACCACATGAACGTCTTCCAAGGTTACTTCCTTTGCTTGCATAGATGAGACAAGATAGGGTGGCGATGCGACACCCTTTCCTTTGAAATAGAAACTAGCTTGACCAGGAATTTGGAAATTGACTTGCTTTGCAGCACAATCAATATGAGCGTGAACTGAAGATAACCAGTCCATACCCAAGATAGCATCAAAACCTCGAATTTTGAGTGGTATAAGATCGGCGAGTAAGGATACATCACCAATCATAATCGTACATGATCGGTATACTTGATTACTAATCAATGAAGTACCAGAAAGTAAGGCAACTGATAGTTTATAATTCAAAGGTTCCGGGGATTTAGCAAATTTTAACGCAAAGATCGGCGATACAAATGAATGCGTAGCTCCAGAATCTATAAGTGTATGAGCATTAATGTTACATATAGAGATAGTACCTTCCACCACCGTATCAGCTTCCTTATTATTCTCCTAAGAAACAAGTGCAAACACACGCCCTTGGCGTTGTTGGTTTCTTCCTTGGCCTCCTTGGTTCTGCGGCGGACGTTGATTGATTGGGACGGGTGCTTGAATAATTGCCTTATTCATAGGGCAATCCTTAATCACATGATTTGGATCACCACACTTGTAACACAATCCCGAGTTGAATCGGCAGATACCTCCATGTATTTTTCCGCAGGTCTTACATAGGACCTTGATGGTTGATGGTCCTTTCCAGGCTTGGTTATTAGCATTAGACCCAGATGCTCCAGGAAATGGCCTTTTCACTCCTGCTTGACCTTTAACTTGATTTCCCATTGTTCTGTTTGGAATACTCCTCTTCTGTTGAAATTCTGCCTCCGTTCTCTCCGCTTTGAGAGCACGATCATAAACTTCTCTATATGTTGAAAATTCAAACATCTCAACTTTGCTTCGAATGGTAAGTTTTAAACCATTCTCGAACTTCCTTGCCTTTTTCTCTTCTGTTGGAATGAGGTAGGAAGCGAACCGCGACAGTGAAGTGAATTCAGTGGCATACTGAAGAACAGTCATGTTCCCCTGCTTGAGATGCATAAACTCCTTCTCTTTCTGGTCTTTCACAGATTTGGGATAGTACATCCCATCAAAGAGAATTAGAAATTGCTCCCATGTTATGCCTTCTACACTATTCTCTAAGGTACTCCACCAGTGATCTGCTTCTTCAACGAAGGTATAGGTGGCATAGCCCACCTTTTCCTCCTCGGTGCACGGAAAGTGCTTGAATATCCTTTCCATCTTTCGAACCCACGTTTCAGCTGCAGTAGGGTCAGCTTTTCCGTAGAACGATGGAGGTTTGAGTTTTTGAAATCGTTCTATATCCAAAAGTGTTCCTCCTTGTCTGTCCACACGCATGTTGCCATCTCCATTGCCGCCATTTCTTGTTCCACTTTCTTGGGCAGCAATAGCTAGTCCTTCTATGATTCTTTCAACGCGATCAAAACGTTCGTTGGTGGCGTGATCCATTAGCTACAGTAGTGCGATGTTGTTAGTATAACTAAACTGTACACGAAAAGAAATGTAAGTATTCCATATTTTAATAATTCCTAATATGAGGGTTCTAGTCAATACCTATGGTTCCTAATAGTCTCTAGAACTACCTTACGCTCTGATACCAACTGTCACGACCCCAAAATCCATCCGTGGATTTTGAGTGCGGGACCGACCTTGTGGGTCATCTTTAACCTGTACAGAGTCTAGCGGGAGCATATAAACATTTATTTAATATATTTAATTGAGGTTAGTAGAACCTCAAAAACCATATTTAATAAGTTTACAAACAGAGTTCTAGGCTTACAACGCCTTCAAATACAGTACTAGCAAGGAATTTATTCTAGGAATGCTTAAAATACGATAAGAGGACTTTCTAAAATAGGGATCCTTCCAAGGCATCTAGAAGAGGGTCCTCTCCTTCTATAGCTATCTCCTGTTCCTCATTTGGATCAGCATAGGGCATGTCCTTGTCATCTGAAAGGGTTTTTAAAAATATTTGGAGAGTGTGAGCGTAAGGCTCAGTGAATGAACATAACCTGTTTAAAAGATCTCAAAAGGAATTGTTCATGCTTGAAAGAAGGATATAACAATTGTAATGACATTTATACAATGAATACGAAGTAAAAGAGAATCAACATTATCGTTATGAAATACGAAATAAATGAGAAGTCAATGATATTGAATTGAACTATTTGATATGAATGTCAAATTACCAACCACCCACTCACGCACACGTTCATCATTACTTAACATCACACAATGATCAAGGGCAACCCTGCAGTCGGGCTCATTTCATCGGTCCAAAGGACCAGCCACTTGGGCTTAGTATGCCAAAATGTTCATATTAACTCCCTTTTAATCCCCCAAGAACAGTTTTAGAAGAGCCATTGTCAATAGCCATGAATTTGTGAATTTTTCCCTTAGACCCACTTTCGGGTTTATCCCAAAATTCGTACATAACATTTAGATTCAAGACCTCAAACTTGTGTAGTTAGATCCGGCTCGTCGAGACGATCGATTTTCATATAGGACTTGCGCAAATCCGATGAAAAATGAGAGAGTTATGATTTATTTAATATTTATGTAAATATGTTTATATATACGTATAATATACATACACACTGCGTGAACTCACGCAGGAAGAAGAAGAGTCCCAAGTGGGATTTCTTAGGGTGTAATACATTAGTGAATATGTACGGTACATATCGTTAATAATTAGTTAATTAATTTTAATTAATAGTTTAAAATGGTTTAAGGGTTATTATCAAGTTATGATAATTCTGAAAATATTATTTAATATTTTCTTTTATATTCTGAAATTATTTTGTTTATATTATATACTTATTATTTATTTAGTTTTAAATAAATAATAATTGTAGTTAAATTACAATGAAAAGATATGTGTAGTTATTAATCGTGCTAAAAATAGTTTTAAAAGTATATTAAGTAAATTATAATATTCCAGAAAATTATATTATTATTCCTAAGGTCAAATGCCCTTGATTCACAAATTACTTATTTATGAAACCCAAACTTTGGTATTTTCTAATAATTATTAATTATTTATACAAAGGACCAGTTTGGTTGTATTTAAATTATTTAAATATCAAACGAACTTTGAAAATTATGAGAAAAATGTCACTAGCATATTTTAAGGCCTATAGTATTTAATAAAAATATTAATGAAAACCTAATGTCTTCCTAAATTATATTTTGTGAATATGGGACCTCGTAGTCTATTATTAGACAATTTAGACTTCAATAATTCATAGAAAATAATCTATAACTCAGAAAAATACGCCGTCAATTTCTATAGTTTTAGAATAATGTCTAGTATTTTATTTAAAACTTTGGACATGATCCAACACTGTCTATGATACAACTTATTGTGGGGCCACATTTATCTAAGAAACCCCACTTTTGAGATAGAAATTGTCAAACTCCAAATTGAGCATAGTCAGTAGCGTTGGACTCAGAATAGTATAAGGATATCAATAGTGAAGTTTTAATACAATGTTATCAAAATTACCAAAATACCCTAGGAAACTTTAATTACTGTTTTACCCCTACACTTGCACCTTTTGCTTATATGTTTAGCTCTTTTACCCCTGTTGATGTAGGAACTATTCATCATCAAATCCCTAAATTATCAAGGTGAGTGATTCATATTCCTATTGCTGATTCTACTCCTCTCGAGTGAATCTGATTCTACCTTCGATTGTTAATATTATGTAATTGTTATTATTCGATTGGGAACATTGTCGTTTGGTTCCACTGAAACAGGTTTATACTCATTGTATGTCATAACCCAGACTTTCTATGCTATCATACAATACATATATTATCCATGTACCTTGTTGTTCAGATATTATATGTCATTCGATAAATTATTCAATGTCAATTACCACCACAACAAATTATAAAGTATAGCCTATGTATGCGATGTAATGAAGCCCAAGTGGCTGGTCCTTTGGACCGATGAAATGAGCCCGACTGCAGGGTTGCCCTTGATCATTGTGCGATGTTAAGTAATGATGAACGTGTGCGTGAGTGGGTGGTTGGTAATTTGACATTCATATCAAATAGTTCAATTCAATATCATTGACTTCTCATTTATTTTGTATTTCATAACGATAATGTTGATTCTCTTTTACTTCGTATTCATTGTATAAATGTCATTACAATTGTTATATCCTTCTTTCAAGCATGAACAATTCCTTTTGAGATCTTTTAAACAGGTTATGTTCATTCACTGAGCCTTACGCTCACACTCTCCAAATATTTTTAAAAACCCTTTCAGATGACAAGGACATGCCCTATGCTGATCCAAATGAGGAACAGGAGATAGCTATAGAAGGAGAGGACCCTCTTCTAGATGCCCTGGAAGGATCCCTATTTTAGAAAGTCCTCTTATCGTATTTTAAGCATTCCTAGAATAAATTCCTTGCTAGTACTGTATTTGAAGGCGTTGTAAGCCTAGAACTCTGTTTGTAAACTTATTAAATATGGTTTTTGAGGTTCTACTAACCTCAATTAAATATATTAAATAAATGTTTGTATGCTCCCGCTAGACTCTGTACAGGTTAAAGATGACCCACAAGGTCGGTCCCGCACTCAAAATCCACGGATGGATTTTGGGGTCGTGACAGTTTTTCTGTTCGCTATTTTGGGACCCTTAACAATATATGTATGAAATCTACACATATATATATATAGCTACACTGACAGTTTAAATAAACTGAAATCAAAACAGTGAATGGAATTAGAAGCTTACCCAATTTTCAAGTCCAAAGCTTGAATTACTACTTCTCTGAAATAAGTATTTATATATATATATATCTATGTGTGTGTGTGAATATATGAATAATATGTATGTGTGTTGTGTGCCGAGAGAGAGAGTTGCTGGGGGAAATAGAGAGACAGAGAGTCTGATGAGAGCTGAGAGGCAGTGGAGAGTTATGTTGAGAGTTGTGAGAATTTGAGAGACTTTGGTGTGTATATATAATATAACATTACTTTGGCCTCCACTCACAAACACTCCAACACACACTCCACTAAACACACCCTCCACTCACAAACACCCACCACTAAACACACGTACACACTGCACTTAATTTTTGAGTGGCCTTCCAAGTTGTACATGAGATACTCTTGTGTGTGTTGAGTTCACGCAATGATACACACACACACAGGTAAATATTAATACTCTGAAAATTCCCAAACTGGTATTTTTCAATAAAATGTGATTTTATTTTTTTATAAATAAAAAAAAATATACGGGTTATTACACTACTGAAGCTTTATATCAAGTACTACATAATTCTAATATTTCTAATGATTCATCTAGTATACAGTTTCCTAGAATCATGGCTGAAATTGAAGGCATAGAAGGAATAGTTGATGATGCTCATAGTAAACATGGGGAAAATATACCATAATTTGTTTTGCCAGAATATGAACAACGTTTTTATGTGATTTTTTTACTCCAGAATGAAATATCACTCATTCTTGCATCACTTTACCTAGACATACAGGAAATTTTTACTTTAGACAAGGCATGATTCCACTCCTACCAACCTTCCATGGAATGGGGTCAGAACGTGCTTATTTACATATTCGTGAATTTGAAGAAGTTTGTAGTACGTTCTCTGATCAAAGTTGTCTTATTAAAATAATCCGTCTTAAACTTTTTCCTTTTTCTTTACAAGATAAAGCTAAAGCCTGGCTTTTATCCCTCCGTCCTGGATCTATAACTTCATGGCATGATATGAATGAAGCATTTTTAAAAAAAAATTATCCTAAAAATTTAACTAATAGCATGATGCGTCAAATTAAACTTTTTACTCAAAAAGAAAAAGAATCATTCCCTGAAGTTTGAGAACGTTTTAAAGATCTCCTGCTAGCTTGTCCACATCATGGATTTGAAAATTGGCGTTTAATTAATTTATTTTATGAAGGATTAGAACCAAAATCAAAGAATTAGTTGAAACTATGTGTCAAGAAGAATTTTTTAGAAAAACTACCGACGAGGCTGAATCATACTTTGATTGGCTTGGAGAAAATGCTTCCCAGTGGGAAACAGAAGAAATTGGTAGGACGAAAAAAGCTAAAAGTTTATACAAATTACAATCAGAAGATGAATTAACACTGAAATAGGAAGAATTAGCACGTAAAGTGGAAGCTATAACAGTAGAAAAAAATAATCCACCTAAGAAGAAAAGAGACCTTTGTGACAACTATCATATGTTAGGACATCCTACGAATGAATGTCCTAACAGTTCAAATTTTCAAGAAATTACTTCAGTAGAGATAAACGCTGTGAATAATTATAGGGGTCCTCAAAACTCCTATGGTAATTCATACCAGTCTAACTGGAGGAATCCTCCAAATCATATGTATACCAAAGAAGGTATTTTACATTTTCAACCTCAACAGTATCCTCCTCAAAATAATCAATCGTATTTACCTCCTCCACCTCAATTTCAACAAACACAAAATACATATCCTAATACACAGTAAAATTCTAATGTTTATGTGTCTCCGCACAAGAAAGTACAAGAGGAACCTTTACAGTCTATAATGCAACAATTAATACAAATCATGGAAAAACTACAAACATCTGTGGATAGGATTAATAATCAACACGATTCTAAAGGAAAATGCATTTTTCCTGCCCAATCACAACCTAATCCAAGGGGACAACAACAAGGTGATCCCTCAACTTCTGGTAATAATCAATATGAACAAGTAAAAGATATAATTGTACTAAGAAGTGTTAAGGCTATTGGACAAGAAATTTCACCTTCTTTACAAGAAATTGAGCATACAAGTAAGGATGATAATATGCTAGAAATTGAGGAAGAAATAGATGAAGATAAAATTGCTAATGAAGTTAGAGTTAAAACCTTTGAAAAATAATGAATTTCTCAAGAAAATGAAACATCTTATTTACTAGTGGAAAAAGAAACAGAGGAAACTCCTGAATATTCTCCTCAAATTCCTTATCCACAACGTTTAAGAAAACACCAAAATGATAAGAATCAGGAATATTTAGAATTATTTAAACAAGTGCATATTAATATTCCTCTCTTAGATGCAATTAATCAAGTACCTGCTTATGCTAAATTTTAAAAGATTTATGTACTGTCAAACGTAAGCAAAATGTAAGAAAGGATGCGTATTCCGCTGACTTCGTAAAAGAAATTAATTCCATCATACAACATAATTTACCAACAAAATTTATAGACCCAGGTACACCAACAATGTCGTGTATTATTGGAAATCACAAAATTAATCACACACTCCTTGACTTAGGAGCTAGCGTAAACTTGCTTCCTTATTCTGTTTATCAATAGCTTGGATTAGGTGAGATAAAGCCTACTCGCATTGTATTACAACTTGCTGATAGATCTACAAAATATCTGCAAGGAATTTTGGAAGATGTTCTTGTCAACGTTGACAAATTTATTTTTCAAGTAGATTTTGTCATCCTTGATACAGAACCAGTATTAGATGCTAATGTGCAAATTCTAATCATTTTTAGAAGGCCCTTCTTGGCTACCATTGATGCCACAATTCGAATCCGTAGTGGTATGATGATTGTAGTATTTGGAAATATGACTTTAAATATTAAAGTTTTTTTTAATCCACAACATCAAGAAGAAGATGAGAATATTGAAGAAGTTCATGCTATTGAATCTCTATCATGAGAATATTTTAACTTGACTTATTATAATGATCTGGTAGAATCTATTATCAATAACTCTATTCAGAAACTAGACAATAATAATTTGCAAGAACATATTATAAATCAAGTATGTTTGAATGAAAATTCAACAGAAGAAATAATTCAAGAAACAATGTGGACTACACATTTTGAACCTTTACCACCAAAGACTACATTAACACTTCCATCTATTTTACAAACTCCACAATTGGAATTAAAAGAACTCCCTAAAGAGCTTAAATATGCTTTCCTTGGTAGTAATAATACTTATCCCGTAAAAATATCATCTCTTCTAGACTCCAGTCAAGAAAATAAACTCATTAGTATGCTTCAGAAGCATAAAAGTGTCATTGGTTAGAGTATAGCATATTTAAAAGGAATAAGCCCTTCAATATGCATTACAATATATATCTTGAAGATAACTCTAAAACCTCAAGAGAAATGCAAAGAAGACTTAATCATATTATGCAGGAAGTAGTCAAGAAGAAAGTTCTCAAACTACTCGATATGGGTATTATATATTCAATATCCGATAGTAATTGGGTAAGTCCAACACAAGTTGTGCCGAAGAAAGTAGGAATTACAGTTGTTCCGAATTCAAAGGGAGATTAATTCCCACTCATGTCACTACTGGATGGCGTGTATGCATAGACTACAGAAAACTCAATGTTGTAACCCGTAAGGATCACTTTCCTTTACCTTTTATAGATCAAATGTTAGAAAGAATAGCGGGCCATAAGTATTATTGTTTTCTAGATGTTTATAGTGGTTACAATCAAATAGAGATCGCACCAGAAGATCAAGAAAAAACTACTTTCACATGTCCATTTGGAACTTTCACCTATCGCCGAATGCCCTTTGATCTTTGCAATGCACCTGCAACTTTTCAAAGGTGTATGCTAAGTATTTTCAGTGATATGGTAAAAAAGAATTTGGAAGTCTTTATAGATGATTTTTCAATTTTTGGGAAATCCTATGATGATTGCCTTAGCAATCTTCAGAAAGTTCTCCAAAAATATGAAGAACAAAGTTTAGTTTTACATTAGGAAAAATGTCATTTTATGGTCACTAAAGGTATTGTCTTAGGACACATTATTTCTAAAAATGGGATATAGGTAGACAAAGCCAAAATAGATCTTATCGCTAATTTACATATTCCCAAGACTGTAAAAGACATCTATTCATTCTTAGGACATGCAGGTTTTTATCGCTGATTCATAAAAAATTTCAATACTATTTCAAGACCTTTATGTCAATTATTGGCCAAAGACACACCTTTTGAATGGACTAAAGAACGTCAAAACTCCTTTGAGCAATTAAAAGAGCATCTTACCACTGCACCTATTATGCAATCTCCTGATTGGAGCTTACCATTTGAATTCATGTGTGATGCAAGCGACTCTGCCATTGGAGTTGTCCTAGGGTGAAGAAAGGATAAAAAATGCATCAGTTATATACTACGCTAGTAAAACTCTGGATAGTGTTCAAATGAACTACTCTACTATTGAAAAAGAATTGTTAGCAGTGGTATTCACCCTTAATAAATTTAGGCAATACTTGATTGGTTCCCCTATTGTCTGTTTTACGGACCATTCAGCTCTGAAATATCTCTTTCAAAGAAAGACACTAAGCCTAGGCTTATTAGGTGGATACTCCTACTACATGAATTTAATTTAATATTTAAAGACAAAAAAAAAAGGAGTAAAAAATGTGGTAGGTGATCTCTTATCCCGCCTCACTTTTGAAGATAATACTAGTGAACCCTTACCTATTCAAGACTCTTTTCCTGATGAACAGTTATTTTCTGTGACTTCCCTGCCATGGTATGCAGATCTTGTTAATTATTTAGTAACTACCAAGTAATTTGTCGTCATCTAATAAAAAGAGATTCCTAGCTATTGCTAGGCATTTCTACTTTGATGATCCTTATCTGTTTAAATATTGTGGCAATCAAGTAATTAGGAAATGTGTTCCTAATCAAGAAATCAAAAATGTACTTTTCAGGTGTCATTCGTCCTTTTGTGGACATTTTTCATCTCGAGTAACTGCCATGAAAATTTTACAAAGTGGTTTCTATTGGCCAACTCTATTTAAAGATTCATATTTATATTGTAAGACTTGTAACCGCTGCCAAACGTTAGGCAGTATTACAAAAAGAAATCAAATGTCAATGACCCCTATAATTACAATTGAAATATTTTATTGTTAAGGCATTGATTTTATGGGAACTTTCCCTCCATCTTGCCAATATGAATATATTTTATTAGCAGTCGAAAATGTTTCAAAATGGGTAGAAGCTATTCCTACAAGAAAGAATGATCACCGTACAATTATTGCATTTTTAAAAGATAATATACTTTCTCGATTTGGAACTCCACAAGCAATAATAAGTGATCAAGGAACTCATTTTTGTAACAAACCATTTGAAAGGTTAATGAAAATATATGGAGTGACCCATAAGGTGTCAACTACATATCATCCACAAACAAATGGATAAGCTGAATTAGCTAATAGGCAAATTAAGCGTATTCTCGAAAAAAAACTGTGAATTCTAATCGTAAAGACTGGTCTTCAAAATTAACAAATGCTTTATGGGCATATAGAACTGCTTATAAGACCCATTTGGGAATGTCTCCATATAGACTTGTGTATGGAAAAGCTTGTCACCTACCAGTAGAATTAGAATATAAAGCATATTGGGCAACTAAGACTTTAAAATGTAATATTGAAGAGTGAAGAATTTTAAGAAAATTACAATTAAGTGAGTTTGAAGAAATTCGTAAAGACGGATATAATAACGCCCGAATTCATCAAGCAAGAACTAAAATGTATCATAATAAGAATCTTTGCGCAAAAGATTTACCCCCGCACAAAAAGTTCTATTATATGACTCAAAACTACATCTTTTTAGAGGAAAAATGAAATCTCGATGGACTGGTCCATATATAGTCAAAAATGTTTATCCTTATGGAACTATCGAGATTGAAGACCCTAAAGATGGAAATATATTTAAAGTTATGGGCATAGATCAAAGCCATTTTTAGAAGGATTTGAACCTGAGTTAGAGTCCATTCCTTTGGAGGACCCTAACTATAATGCTTCTTAATATCTGAAATCATAATTGGTATAGGACATAGTGTATCAGAGTATTTATGTTTTCATAGTCCTATACTCTTAATTTGATCACTTTTTGTATGTATAAGTTAATTTTTTCATTATTATTCTATCTTTTCTTTATATATTTCTTTTTATTACAAGTGTTATCCTTGGCTTTTTTTTCTCATCTCACTCATTGAGGACAATGTCAGACTCAGTTGAGAGGGGGGGGGGGGGGGGGGGGAGATGGCTTCACGATTAACACATGTTTGTTTATTTTATCTTTATTTCTTTAAAAAAAAAAAATAACTTCTCTAGAGAGAGATACACTGAAAAAGAGAAAATGGTTATATATAAGGCTTCAAACCCTACAAACTTTTTCCATCTCTCTTTTTCCTTTCTTTTTTCCTCTTCCTCTCCCACTGCGATCTCTCTCTCTTGTCTCTGCAACTCGCTCTGATCTCTCTCAATCTCCCATTTTCTTTGTTTTCTTCGATCTAAAATCAAAATCCACTCCATCGATCACTAAAGGTAAGATCTATAATCTAAAGAAAAACTTGATTTTGATTTTATTAGTTTTTTTTTTCTTTCTTTCTGATCTGGCATAAATTTTAATTATTTTTTATTTCTATTTTCTATCTTTTCCATTATTTAACAAAAATATAATGCATAAGTTGTAGATACCCACTCACCAAAGAAGTTTGGAAATACCAATCGATCCACGACCCTTCCAGGTTCTCAGATCTGTGTAAGACATGTGATATTTTTCCATTTTCTTTTTTAAAAAAAAATGGACGACGCGCTAATTATCGGTCTTATGAATTTTGACTTTTACCTTATTACTATCTTAGTTCTTGCTATTTTAGTGCTGCATTGCCCTTGTTAAAAGAGAGAGAGAGAGAGAGAGAGAGAGAGAGAGAGAGAGAGAGAGAAATGTAATTGTCTTTTCCTAGTTTTCTGTTAAAATAAATAAATGACACACAAGTCACCGCCCTTATAATTTATGAAA
The DNA here is from genome assembly GCA_033977485.1 of Hydrangea macrophylla. Lineage (NCBI taxonomy): Eukaryota > Viridiplantae > Streptophyta > Magnoliopsida > Cornales > Hydrangeaceae > Hydrangea > Hydrangea macrophylla. Next base: position 3,428,759 of record CM066992.1, read on the forward strand.
TTTATACCATCATTCCTCTTATTATTATTGTTGTAATGATGCATTGTCTTAAACTTTGTTAAAAAAAAAAAAGAAAGAGAGAAAAATGTAGTTTTCTAGTTTTCTGTTTTTTTTTTAAATGTAGTTCTTAGAATTTAAAAAGAAAAAAGAAAAAAATATATATTTTTTTAGTTTCTGAATATATATAGGGAATTGCTATGGCCACCGCTAGTTTTGCTATGTACACCGCTCAAACTTATAAAAGTGAGAATTTTTAGAAGAAAAATTATTAGAATAAAGGAATTTGGGTGTACATAGCAAATGTACGGGTGTACATAGCAATTCCCTATATATATATTTCTTAATATAAATATTTTTAGTTTTTAAATAAAATTCCCACCCACCCCCTCTAAGCTCTCTTTAATTAGATCTTAGTTGATAGTTGGAAGGAGTAGAGGGTTGAGTCTAGTCTCTCTTGTTGGCTGAGAGTATAAAAAATGGATACAATAGTCGATGACCAGACGTTAATGGGTCGCTCACTTATTTCTGAAGAGAAGAAACCCTTTGCTGGCACTAGCCTTTATGCCATCAAAAGGAAAGCTAAAAGGTCAGGATGGTGTTTGAATTGCTATAGAGAAAAATGTTCTGGTTTAGTTGCTCATAATGGTACATCTTTTAAAGTTTACTACTGTTACAAAAGACAATTCAAATCAAAACAAAAGAAAATTTTGGTTGAGAAAGAGGACTGGATCCTTTGATACCCAAATAAATTTTGTTTTCCCATCTCTCATTTCTTTTTATTTTTATTTTTTGTTTTTTAAATTTATTTTCAGTACATTCAATCATTTTCCGTCAGGTCAGACTTTAAAATGATCCTACGTGTACATATGGCTTTCATTAGCTGGTTCGATATGAGTAATTTGCATGATCCCAACATTACTAGATATATCTAGTGCAGTGAATGACTCTAGAGGTAGCTAAAAACTAGGTAAAGCCAGAGTTATCTCCTAACCTCTTACTGATGTTTTTAGCTTGCTAGTGATTCTAGACCTATCTCTTTTATTAGAGGTGGTTGGGCGATCATGACTACTTGGACGCTCCGAATTGCGCAGCCTCTTTTGTAAAGGTGCAAAGGATATATGCTAGTCGCACCATATATGTATCCAACCTAGTTGTAACACCCGTACCCAGAAAAGAAGATTAATGTGATATTAGCATGTGTTAATTAATGATAATTAAAGCATAAAATGATTTAAGGTGGGATTATGAACCCACAGGTAAAAAGGTGTTCAAATACGGACGCAGATAAAAGTTCTGTAAAAGGCAGAACTAGTATAAATGTGGGGCACGAGGGTCTAATTAAGATAATTTACATTTTGATGTTATTTTATGTTTATGTGCATATTTATTTAAATGCTTAAAGATATTATTATGTCTTCTGATAGGTTAACCTATTTGGGTACCCATGTGAGGGAGTATTTGAAAGCAATTGATAATTGGTAGGTTTAATAGTAACCTCATTATTTATGTGGAACCACGTTTGGGACCCACGCGGGACTTAGATTAAGTCCTTTTAGAAAAGATGGGTAGTTAACGTAAATAAAATGGGGGTTTCATAATAAAACTTAAAGAAAGTCAGGGGTGGTAAACATAATTAATGGAAACTTGATACAACACATATGCATGTGTTGATATGTGTCTCCAAGACACAAAACGCAGTTGGAAATTCACAAGATTGGAGAGAACGAGAGCACTCGAGTCGGCGACGGAAATCCACGCGACGTTCCTTGCCGTTTCTTCGCCGTCCGGCGTTGGATTTACGATCCGAGACCACTTTTGGACTCGTGGAGGTAAGAGGATCACATGCACGTTCTTTATTTTCATTTTCGGAAACATTTTTATGGCAACCATTTTTTATAAATGATGTTCTTGGTACCAAACTTATGTAGGATTGATCCTAGAGCAAAAGTTAGGTTAAATCTAGCTTAAATTGGATTCTAGGAGCTTAATCGCAAGTAAATCGAGGAGGTGAGTGTGCTAATCCCAAAATTGGGTGTGTAGATATGTTAGTGTGATAGTTGTTGTTGATAGTTGCATGAATTCATGTCTCTATGAATATATGTTGATGAATTTGAAGTAAAACATATCAATCACATGTAAATTGTTATGTTATATGCTAAAGTTGTTTTTATGCTTATGTGGATCAAAGAGAAGTCAAGTAGTGGTCACCATTTATAGGTCCCATATGTAAGGGATAGGAGTCCTCAATGAGTAGGACGTGGTGACGACCACAATGAAATGTCGGTGACGCCTTCGGGGCCACAAGAGAGTGTGTGATGCGCTATATGCGCCCAAAGGTGAGAAAGATCCGGGGTGAGAAGAACCCGGGGGTGGTGGCTGAAATGACTTGACTTTTCGGAGATCAAATTGTTGTTGTTTATAATGATTGTTGCATTTACATACTTTGCATTCCAATAGCATGATTAGTTCCCTCACTAAGCGAAAGCTTAAACGAAAATATGTTTTCTGTTGTGGTTATTGAATAACCATCGCAGGTACAGCACGGGAAGAGGAGAGAAAGTGATTCCCGCGATGGGTTGGGCATGAGTGTTGTGAGAGGTATTAATATGTGCATATATATGGATGTTTTGAAGTTAAGTTGTAGTTTTGTACTTTAAAAAGTGTAAACAACTTGTATTTTGATGGTGTTGAATCAACTTGTGTTTTGGGAGGTTGTTTTGTAACATGTCAAGTTGTTTTTAGTGTAGTCATATGTCTTGTGTTGTGAGTTGTATTGGTATTTCACAGGTAATATGTGTTGAAAGAATTGGAGAGAATTAAGTAGCTTCAAGTGTAACCTTTGTAATAGATATGTGAACTACTCATGTTTTGAGAAAACTTGAAACATGCTAAGTTGGGTGTTGAGTTTGGTTGTCCAACAAACCATGAGTCATGGTTGCAAGTTACAAGTCATGTGTATTGGGAGTAACTTGGAAGAACTTAAGTGATTTAGATTGTAAATTTAACTTGGTTTTCCCTATATTGAATGGTTGCGTGTGTAATTGAGAGAAACATAGATTTTGGGATGAACTTTTGAACCACATGAGGAATTGATGTATTTTGATTGACAATTTTTAGTATCATAGGTTATGTTGATATTTTTAAATATTTAGAAATGTTTTGATAAAGGTACTTAATGTTTTGGTTATGTTTGGTGTTGGTTTGAACTCAAAATCTGATGTTTTAGCACTGGGAAAACTCATCTGCATAAACAGGATCGATCCGGATCTGGTGAGGATTGATCCGGGGCTTCTGGAGGAGCAAAGTATAGTAATATGCTAAAACCAGACCGATCCGGTTTTGGACAGATCGATCCGTTGGTTTAGGTTTAGTCCGATGACTTTTACGGAAACAAGCATAACTCTCTCTAGAAAATTCGGATTCACGCGCCGCTTTTTGCGTTGGAACCGAGACTCAAAGACCTATCTTTTGGTATAAAATTTGCTATACTTTATTAAAGATCATTTTTCCCTTGGGGCTATTTTGTGTCAACGGGGCTGTTTAATAAGGTCTAATCCATGTTTTTCTTAGTGAATTAAGGGTGTTTTTGTTAGTAGTATGCCCTAAAAGCCAATTAGATTGGAGTAGTATTTTAGGAATATTACATTGTAATAACAGTTTCATATTAATAAAGGCAAGATTATTATTTATCATTATTGTTGTTTAACATTTATATGATATGTCCATAGAATTAAAGTTGAGAAGGTATGTACTTAAAGAGTTAAGGAACAAGACCATATACTTCTCAGTTGCTTTATTCTAAAATTGTTCTTAGTCGTAGGATTATTAAATTGGGCATTTGATAATCCGGTTAGACTAACATGTGCCATGTTTATTTTATATGATGAAATATGATTAGTCTTAAGTCATCAGTGTGGGGACACTAGAGCAGACATATGGGTGCTTGTTATAGAACAAGTTCACTGAACATGATCAACTATTAGGAAAATCCAAATGGAGTTTTATTTATCTATCAATGGATTGTTCTTAGTTACAGTGGTACAAGTAATCCTTAGACCTGAGACATTATTGTTGTCTTGTGTATGAGTTATTATGCTTTTAACGTACACGGTGTTTATGTTTTAATCAAAGGCATATTCATGTACTGTTGGGTATAGTAAGTTATACATGGAGACATGTGAATGTACAACAAGGAATCTATCACTCTCAAGTGCGAGAGTGAATGTCCTATGTGATCTTCTATGATATATCTCAAGTAAAGTTCCCTGGCCAGGACAGGGTGAGAATTAGAAAGAGTTTTCTAATTTCACCAAATAGAGAAATATCAATTAGTTCGAGAACATATAATTAAATCTGGGTTTGATAATATGTCCATTACCCAAGAGATTCAATTGGGACATTGTTTGATAGAAGGATTGAATAGTATCGTAACTGTTAACGAAAAGGTTCACTATTTTTCAGACTGTCTGGGGTGTGTCATGATATACTGCTAGGTGTCACTCATGACTAGTGGAAGCTCAGAAATAATAAATATTAATATTAATTATTTCTACAAGGGAGAATTAGAAGATGTTCTAATTTAAATTAATTAGAAAGGGTTCTAATTATAATACTTTAAAGTATTAGTACCTACTACCAGATTAGTATGAACCTAAAGGGTCACACACAAAAGAGCAATGTGTAATTGGAAGAAGATGTGAGGGTCTACTTGATATTAAGTTGTTAATATGCAAGTAGTATAATAATACTATTAGTTTACATTTGATTTAGGAAAGTCTTCTAATCAAATATAGTTTCCTAATTAGATTAGGAAAGGGACTTATAGCATTATTATATATATGAGGCATGGGAAATAATAATATAGCTAGCACATCATATTATCTCCCAACAATATATCTTTGCACAAGGATCCGTACGGCCCAAAATAACTTCAACAGTTCTTGTTTGCTTCAATTAATTATTTGAAGAAATTAGACATTCTTCCAATTCGTGATTTGCTCGTGTGGATACTTTTAGAGATCGGACGCTTTGACGATTTGGTGAACTGTTCGTGGGACGAACTAGATTTAATATTTTGTAAAGCACGCTTCAAGGGTAATTATTCGATTAACCCCCTATGGATGTTGTATGTATTTTGTATATATCATAGACTTGATCATGGGTTTTAGGAAACCATTAAATTTTTGTTTTCCGCTGTGCGAACCTTTAAGGGTTCCACATGGTTTTCTTTCAGTTTTGACGTGTGGGCTTGTTACACGTGTCCCAACTCGCCCAAGGCGGGATGGGGGTGTGACACTAGTGGATGCGCTTAGGAATTTTTCAGAAGTTTTTCTTTTACTCTATATAAGATAAATTTGACACATTAATGTTATTTTGGGTATGTTAATAGCATACAACACATTGTCACATGTTTAACTATTTCAAATGCTAGAAACTCTTTAAACATTAAACATCTAAAACAATGTGAAAATATTTACTTAAAAATGGATGAGTAAACATAAACTATGCAGTTTAAAGACAAGTAGTGGAAACTAATTAACCCATGTGAGCTTTTGTGCCAATCTTCCTTTATGAGGGTTACTGTTCTTTTTGTCTCATTCTTTTTATCATATCACTCGTTGAAAATCTCATTCTTTTTCTTTGACTAATCATTAGAAGAGAACGTTTATGATTTACCATTAGAACTTCTAAATTGCTACGAACAAAGTCAATCTATTTTGAAAATGATTTAGGCCATATTTTCTTTCAAAAGCACCCCCTTTCACCTAATATTGCCTTATTCTCAGTTCTCTCCAAATCATGCCTTGCTCCACCTGGGAGTACAAACCTCACTTCTATATCTATGTATGTGATTGGATTGTAGTGATATTGCAAGAAGTGGTAAAGAAAGAAAGGAGTTGATTTCAAAAATAAAATAGAATAAATGAGAAACTAAAATATAAAAAATAATAAAAAAATAACTGTACAAATGATAAAAAGGAGAAGAAAAAAAAGAGGTTGGAATGAACTGCGCAAACACTCCAATCACATACTTAGAACAAATACACCTCAAATCTCCTACTCATCCTAATTTCTAACCTACCAGTCAAAGTCCTAATGATTTAAAAGAAATTGATTTTTAAATTTAAGTGATAAGGATGTTCTCCACGATAGATCGCTCTTCTAATGCTAAGTATTCTTCCATGAGACTTATTGTACTCCAAATGCCAATATATTGAGTCATCAAAATGGAAGCAATTCTCTATCTTTGCTTCCTTACCAAGTAAGATGTTCTTTACACCGGTTTTTGAGAGTTTCTCATTAAAAGAGTGAAATCCAAGCGAGATTTGAGTTAAAACTACAAATTTTATGACTGTTAATAGTTATGTAAACTTTGAAGTTAAGATCAGTTGTTTGACGTTTCAAGTACACACTATAAGTTTAAAGAGTATAAAAAATGCTAGCATTGACAAATTGTGAGTATATGTGTTGCATTATTATTACATACTTAAAATTTTCATTTTATTGTGAAATTTAATCTTATTTGTTGTAAAAGGAGAAAATCTGCCTTTATTTTTATTTTACTTTTTTTTTTACATTTAAAAAAAAAACTCAAATTGAATTTTGTGGGTATATTCAATGCAAACTCTCACGAGACAACACTCGTCCACTATGGGTAACCTAGGGGTTTAACAGCTTGTTCCATATGATAAATGCAATCGCGATTCTTGTGATAGTGAGTTAAGTTTATTTTTCTTAGTTTATTCCTACTTTTAAATAAAACTTTTAGAACAATTTCTCTTTCACTTTATTGCTAGGGAATAACAATAAGTTAGTTGAGGGGTGTGAAAAACACTGAATATTGCACTCCAATATAATAGATATATTGCTCATTTAGGTGAAAATGAAGTAAAATAAAGGGAAGGAAAGTAGTAGCAACCACACCATAGTATATCCCATATGTTAGTCAAAACATGAATAGTAACAAACAGTAAATTTCCTGTAACTTTCATAAACAATTCAACAAAAAAAAAGAGCCAACGAAAGAGACATCCAAGCAGTGCTTGGATCCAAGCAGTGCTTGGATGTTGATAGTTTGAATATAGTAATTTTATTTTTTGTTTTGTTCTCTCTCTCTCTCTCTCTCTCTCTCTCTCTCTCTCTCTCATTCTGCAGTACAATTCAAGAGACTGTCAGAAGACAAAGAAAAAAGGGAAGAAGAAGAAGAAAAAAATGACAACCTCCTATTCAAATGACAAAGTGAGTGACGAATTCATAACATAATTTCGTCTATAAAAAGAGGCAACAAACAACAGCTTCAAAGACAACCATCAACAACTCACACAGAGAGAAATGATACTACACTGCCAAATAGAGAGAATAGTTTAAGAAGGTTATCATGTGAGCACTTCATATTGTCCCTAGAAGTAGAAAACTTTAATTTTTCTTTGCCTTTTCTAGTTCTAGTAGTTCTAAAAATTTACTTTTATATAATTGATGATTTCATGTTTAAAAAAAATGTGTAACAAATCTTTGTGTACTGTATTTCTCAAATTAAAATATTTGTTTTCTTGTACAACATTTGTCAATTTTTAGTAGTAAAATAGTCCTATTTAAAATTTAGATTTAATATTTTTAATCTAGTAGTAGTTATAGTTGTCCCCTAAAATAATTTGAAACCCCAAATTTTCAGTTTTTATAGCAATAATTCCATTTACTAGAAGACAGATTTTGCAAGTAGAGCCAGATTTCTTAACCACGTAATTGTTATAATCACCTACTAAAGCCCCAAACACACCCTATCCATATCTCACTCCCAAATTAGATTAGGATTTGATTTGGCCTTGTTTATGTTCTTGGAGTTCAACCACTGTGACCCACATGAAGTTAAAGTCAAATGTTTAGTATTTTATTTTTGGTTCATTATTTCCATTTGTTTATGTTTTATTAGCCTACTTGTACTAAACTTTGTTATTTTGCAGATTCCACAAATTCAATCTCAGCTCATGCTAAGTGAAGAAAAAATATAATAATATTAGTTTTCACCCTTACCTTGGTTTTATAACTTTAATTTTAATTGGACGGTGATTGTGTGTATCTATTAAATTTATCTTTAAATTTTATTTGGAAGACATTTTCAATTTCAAAATGGTAGGCTAAAACTTTAATTGGGGATATGAAATAAAAACTCAGAAACCACAGCTTATGTGCACTAATCTTAAATGGGTAAATTTATCTGGATGGGTTATTTTTACATTTATGACCAAAAATATCTATGTATCTATAGTTTTATGACCATTTAACATGTTTATAGACTATGGCTATATTGGATATCAAAAGATTATATATTTAAAATAAGAATATAATTATGTAGATTGTCAAATTATGCCTTTTGTCACAAAAAAAATACCTAGCATAGTCAAACAATTTATATGACAAAGCTTATATTTTAAATATGTTTATATATATATATATATATATATTTCTATCCATTAATAGACAGGCAATTGTGTAGTGCAGAGTAGTGGGGACTGTACGCCGAATAACCCATATCTGCGGCTGGTCACGGTTCGAACCTGGCTACTGTCCAATTGCCTCTTTATTTTCCTTTAAACGAAATGACGAAGTTTCATATCAAACCTGACACACTTGATATGACCTCAACTAGTGTAAATTTATTTTTAAATAAAGATTCACTCTGTTTAGAAATGCCAAATCCTATACAAATGCACAAAAGTTGTGTGATCTAGTGTTGGTTTGCATATTCCAAGTTCCTTTAAATCACTTCTTCCTAGTTAATTAATATTTCTTATTTTTAATAATTTTGATTAAATATTTGTATTATTTCTATCTTTCGCTATAATAAAATCTAAATAATTTATCTCATGAAAATCTAGCTTTATTTATTTTTATTTATTTTTATTCATTTTCTTACTAGTATCTTAGTTAATTTATTTTGCACTGTTAAAATTTTTACCGTAAACTACTTTAAAAAAAAAGCTTTTAATTAATTTAATTGCAAAAATATAAAAACTAGAAGTTTAGTAAAAGCCCCAAAAATCTATCATCTTTTATTTTCTTTTTAGGGACAAAATAGTTACTGCCTATCTTTATAAAATTATTTTTCGTTCCCTGTGGGTTCGACCTGGTCTTCCAGAACTTTGTTACTTGTACGATCACCTACACTTGGGCGTTGATAAGAAAACGCGTCAATATGATGTCGTTATTTATCTCGTAGTTTTGACATAACAATGTTGTAATACGAATTTTAGTGCTTTTAAACTATGTTTAACTTACAAATCATAGAACGGATTCGTGACGTAGTAATAGACAGTAATCTTTTGTAGTTATGTTTTCGTAATGTTATAATCCAGTCAGGATCACTTTGGAATGAGTTTAGAGTATGTGTTTGGTTCCCGGATAATTTCAGAGAAGCTTTTAACTTGGAAAATTCTGCAGAATGCCTTGCTGCTAGAAAATAGTCGACTGGTTTGTGAGTGTAGTCGACTGGACCCCTTTTGTGAACGAGACACTACATCAGTTACAGTCGACTAGTCCCCCCGACACAGTCGACTGGTTTACGTTTTTGAGAAATTATCTTTCTGCCTAATTGGAGTTCAGTCGACCAGACAGAACAGTCGGCTGGGAATTTGGCACCCCAGTCAATTGGACACAGAAAACAGTCAACTGGATTATGTTTCACAAATCAAACTTTCAGTTGTACCAGTCTCAGTCGACTAGGCACGAGATGCAGTCGACTGGATTCATGATTTTAAAAATGAAGTGTTTTATTTTCCGCTACGTATTCTTAAATTAAGTCTTTTAGGAACGTTAATGAATTGATGTAGCCTCGGTGGCGTGCCACGAGCTCCAGTTCTGCTATTGTGGGATCGGACTGTGACAAGATGATCAAAATCAAATAGTGTTTGGCATTGATTTCAGATTCTCTGGAGCACTCGAGGCTCCTATTTCATATGTTCCTCTACTAGGTTCAAGGGTTCAAAGGTTCAAGTGAATAAACCTTCATAAGAAGTTCAATATATATATATATATATATACACGAATCATAACTTACATATTCATGTTCGATTATGGAAATACATTAGTAAATAGATAAATTTAGGAAAAATGGCCTAGTGTTACACATGCAAAAAAGTGATCTTCGGCCTTAGCCCCTTCAAATAAAACACTTTTCAAGTCATAATTTATGTTACTTTTATTTTTTAAACTCATTAGATCTTTTTTATGTCTAAAAAATGTTAAATTGCTATAACTTTTGTTCTATAAGTTCTTTTTTCATAAAGAGTAATGCTATACTCACACCCAAAAATTCACACCCACTCACAATCACTCCTAGTAGACCACACAGTGTTAGTGGCCCCCACAATCACACCTAGGAGTTATTGTGAGTGGTTGTGAGTTTTTGGGTACCAAACTCTTTTTATCGGAGTGTAGCATTACTTTTTTGTAAAATTTGATATTTTAGAATCAACAAAATGAGATCTATCAAACGAGATCAATATTGACCATGAAATATTCAAGAAAAAAACTAAACATTAAACAAATATAGAAAATTACATTTTTTTTTGCATAAATATAATAAAACCATATTCATTTCGTAAAACTGGCAGTGTAGATGCATAGATCTCAAAAAAAAAAAAAAACAAAACAAAACAAAAAAAATACCAAAAAAACCCAAGAAATTGAGAAATTTATGGTGATTTAAAGTTGACAGAAAATATTATCTGTTTAATATTATCTACATGCAAATAGATAATATTATGTGTTAGACATATAAATCTCTAGGTATAACTTATATTTTTTTTTTGTAAAATTTTCAAGTGTAATGCGTAAATATAAAAAAAAATTACATGAAATAAAGTCAAAATATGATAAAATTATGTTTGTTTTCGCGAATATTTTTAATAATAATATTATTTACTTTTATCTACTAGATGAGCTTTTCGCAAAGCAAAAAAACAATAGCCAAAGACTTTTTAAAAAATAGCTAATCCTGCGTTTTCTGACTAATAAATACACTACTGTCAAACGACCTAATATCCCATCCCTACAAATAAAACCAGGCGAAGCGGTGTCTGTGAATCAGTGCTTGAGAAGTTGCCATCACTACAATTTCTTCCTTTGTATCACACAACACCCAATTCTTCTACTACAAGGTAATTTCTCCCTTCAATCTACGTTGTGTGCGTGTGTATATATATATATATATATATTTATTATCTACGCAGATGCAACACATTCACATATACGCACACATACTATGAAATTGGGGTTACGATTTAGTTTCATTCTCTCTTCTCACATGTCTCGATCGTCATCATGGACTTGATTTGGATTTTTTCTACTTTGATTTTACTCTCTTAGTACTCGATTTGCCGAAGATTTATTTGATATCGAATGTGTGAATATGACTGTTCACATCTCTCTTGCATCTTGGTACAAGAGTCTTGAAAGTTCAATAGTAGTTGCAAGATATAGTTATTTTTGCAAGAAGTTTAGGAGCATGCTTGATATTTCAGTGCTACTTTTGTTTTGGTACAACTTAAATGGGGAACCTGTTGGAATTTTTATCCTCATGATGCTAATTACAAAATGAGTACTTACTTACACTTAAATCTAGAAGACTTGTCCTCTGTCATGTTGCAAATATAAGGCATGCAGTTCCAGTCAGTCGGTTGCCAGAAGGGAATTCAAGTAAATAAGTTTACTAATAAGTCATGTCTTAAGTAAATATTCCTTGGTTTACTTCTAACTAAGTTTATCCGGATAGTTCTGTGACTGAAAATTCAAAGTTAGGAAAATTATTATTGATTGCGTTGTTCTGTTGTGAGTCCAGTGACTATCTTTTTGGTTGAAGCAACCATTTTCATTGGTCATGAATTTGTTGAAAACAAATCAGCTGGTACTATGCTATGCAAAAAAAAAAATTTATTTCCTTTCTAATAAGATTCCTTATTGTTATGGTTGTGATTTTAGAGATATAATCTCTGCAAATCATTTGATTGTAACAACTATATATACGGAGGATTTAGGATATAAATAATTTGGAGGATGAGCAGAAGTAAAACAAATGAAGAAGAGAAAAATAAGTTCTAACCAAAAAAGAAAGAAAGGAAACCCTTTTGGGGCCCTTTGATTCTTTATACTATCCATCCAAAAGGGGTAAATTTGTAAGAATAGAAGCAATAAGCTAGTAATGACTACCTTTGGTATGAGGTCATGGCTTGCCCTTGAATGTCAACTTGCAATCTTTAGCAAACAGCTTAGTCATATGATTCCTTAGTTATTTAAGCTTTGTTTGATTTACCTTACATATTCTCCTGTTTCTTTCAGTGCACCTTATATTTTCGTGCACTCTTTTGTCTTATTTGTTCATCAGATTTTTCTTTAACCAGAACAGAAAACAAGTCTATAGAAATGAGGGGAAGGAGTTACAGCCCTTCACCCCCAAGGGGTTATGGAAGACGAAGGAGGAGCCCGAGCCCAAGGGGTCGCTATGGTGGTCGTGATAGAGATCTTCCAACTAGTCTTTTAGTTCGCAACCTTCGACGTGATTGCAGGTATATTATTACTATCTGCACTGTTAGTCTGTTTCTTGGTTTTGTTTACTTGACTAAAGATGATTGCCATTTATTTTTTGGGGGGTTATTTCATGGTAGAATTGTTGTTTAATTATCTATGTTGCAACTAATTAGATGTTAATTTCGTATCAAAATATTATGGGAACCATGTACATTACTTTTGATGCAGTTTACAAGTTTGGAACTGTAGTAGCAAAATTTGGATATTACGTTCCTTTGTATGCTATTAAAATTCATGTTAGTTATTGCTACCACTTGGCTGACCTATCGTCGAACTGATAGCTAAAACCTTAAATCATAAGCTCTGTTGTGAAAGGCGTGCCTGAGGCGCGCCTAAGTGCGAGGCGCAAGCGGGCGCAAGACATGAGCCTCGCCTAAGGCTAGGCGAGGCGACTTGACTTCAATCAGGCGCACGAGAGGCGCGCCTTTTTGTGAGGCGCAAGGCGCATGAGGCTCTTGCCTAGTCAAAGCAAGACCCAAGCTAACATATTTACCCCCCAAATCCCAATCTCATCTCAGTTTGGGGGGGATAAAAAAAGAAGAAGAAAGGAAAGAAAGAAGTCGACTTGTGCTGAACTCTAGCCGGAGCTGCTGAAAGCCTAAACCAGGTATTTTCTTGTTCTTTTTTTTCTCCTTCTTCCTCATCATCATCTTCTTCTTCTTCTTCTTCTTCTTCTTCTTCTTCTTCTTCTCGGTTGATCATCATCATCTTCTTCTTCTTCTAGCTTTGCAAGTCTCGGAGCTATTTTTTTTTTCTTCCTCTTCTTCGTCTTCGTCTTCTTCTTCTTCTTCTTCTTCTTCTTCTTCTTCTTTCTGCTTCGCAAGTCTCGGCGACTCTTTTTTTTTTTTTCCTTCTTCCTTTCTGCAGATCTTCTTCTTCTTCTTCTTCAGATCTTCTCCTTCCTCCGCCTTTCTTCTTCTTCATCTTCTTCATCAAAGTATTTGCGAGTCTGCGACTCAGTATTTTTCCCCTTTCTTTCTTCTCCTGCGATAGTCAAAAGAGATACAAACAGTCTAATAATTAATCTTCTTTATGATTATTCTTTTTTTTTTTTTTCTATTCTTTGTTTATTTTTTCTTTTCTTTTCTTTCTTTCTTTTTTTTTTTTTGTATGGTACTATACTATACTACTAGTTATAACTTATAACTTATACTACTATAATATGTTAATTTTTTCCCACACAAAACCACATTAAAACAGACTTTAGAACTTATAAGTTACATACACATTGCTATCAATTAAATTTGACACCTCAATTGTATTTTTTTTTTGTTTGTATGCTACTATACTATATGTAATTGATAAGTTATACTACTATAATATGTTAATATTTTCCCACACAAAACCACGTTAAAATAGGCTTTAAAACTTATAAGTTAGATATACACATTGCTATCAATTAAATTTTACGCCTCAATCAGTCAATTGTATTATTTTTTTTTGTATGCTACTATACTATATATAATTGATAATTGCTATATGGACTATGGTACTATACTATATATAATTGATAATTTGATAATGTCTATTCTCTATAGTCTATACTATAATTGTATACTTGTATTTAGAAGTTGTATATTTGACAATTAAATTTGACGCCTCAATCAGTCATGATAATTTAATAATGAAATCATATTATAATCATCTAAACTTATATTTTAGATAAGCTATTTACATGTAAAATCATGTAAAAAAAAAAATCATGTAAAAGTGCGCCTCGCTTCGCTCGGGCGCGCGCCTCAGATTGCACCTCGCGCCTAGGCTCTAGGGGACCTTTGCGCCTCAGTGCGCCTTGCGCCTTAAATAACCTTGATCATAAGTAATAACTACCGTCAGATGTGTAGGGCTGAACATCAGCCGGTTTGACATTGGAATACTAACCGTATGAAGTCAGTTTTACTTCTCATGGAAGCGATTTCGACCGACTCGACGCTAAAGTCAACGGGTACATAACCGTCCAATAGTAGACTGGTCGGCTACGGTTTTACAGTCAGTTTTGAGCATGCAATGAACTGAAACCAACAAAAAATCATGCAGATCTTTGGTCCAATCTAATGAATCTGTGTTTATTTCTCACAAATCTGAGCCTAATCTATGTTTATTCCTCACAAATCAGGATGAATCTATGTTTAATTCTCACGAATCTGAGCCAAATCAGGAGGGTTTCTGTCGCTCGAAATTGATTGAGTGTGAATAATGAAACTAGATGATACGCCCAAAATTATGGGCAGTTTCATACTCAAGCTAGAAGACTAATGGAAAGTGCATCTATTTCCTAATCCAATTGGGAAACCCCCACAATTAATGTCAACCACTCCTAATACAATTAGGAAACTCACTTGATTGGTTTCAATCTATATCAATGTGATTATATTTCCTTATCCTTGTATGAGTAGGTCTCTTACATCTATAAAAGAGACCTCTCACCCCCCATTGAGGGGGCGGCCAACTCTTTAGTCTACACAGCACCTCTACAAAATTCACCATTATATGCGTACACTCGGCCGGTATTACTGGTAGTGCCGCCCCTCTTTGTTGGCTCACCAGGCCCGCCGGTGATCTGCTAGTGAACGTGCTCAGACACACCCGTGGATGTAGGTACCTTCATTAACAGGGCCGAACCACATACAAAAAAATAGTCTCTCACTCTCTCTCTCTCTCTCCTAAATTGCTCTACTTTACTCTTACCAATTTTTGGCATCATCAGTTTGGCGCCGTCTGTGGGAATCGACAATTCTTCTCATCAACAAATTCTTGGCTGATCAATATGCCACCAAAGAAGGGTAAGAAGGCTGCGCAGCAGTCCGACCGGGATGTTCCTTCGGCCCCGGCGTCGACTGCAGCAGTCCTAACATCTGAGCAAATCACTACAACCCTCACACAACTCTTGGAGGGCCAGCGTCAAATCCAGCAACAGATCGAAGCACTGCTAGCCCAGCAAAGCAATCCTCCAATGGCCGAGAAACGACCCGGGAACGTTGCGTACGGTCGAGAACCGATCTTGACCAGACAACGGACCCGAGCCAACCCGTCCCATGTTGAGGATGCCAGAGACATCAACAGTGGGCGTGCTGCCCGAGAGGAAAGGCAGGAGCATATGGCCCGGGAATCAGTCTTGGGTCACTCGGTCAAGAGCCGAGTCGTCCCTAGGCGAACGGTTACCCGGAGTCATAGCCGAGCCCGATCTCAGAAGACAGCACCCTGCCATGAAGAAACATCTTCCACCAACCCGACCAGCTCCTCAGATACCGGTCGGGAAGGAGTGGAAACCCGAATCAAGTACTTACAGAAGCAGATCGACGGAGTGGCCAAAAAGCTTGGTCAAAACCATGCTCAGAATCAAGTCAATACCGAGACAGAGTCACCGTTCTCCAGCCAGATCACAAGGTTCTCCATCCCGTGCAAATTCAAGCAGCCTCGCCTAGAGCCCTATAACGGCTCGGGAAGCCCGATCGACCACCTCCGGACCTATAAGGCTCAGATTGCCCTAGCCACCAACTCCGATGAGCTACACTGCCTAGCCTTCCCCAGCACTTTGAAAGGCCCGGCCATGCAGTGGTTCTACTCCTTGGAGCCCCGATCGGTCTGCAGTTTCAAACAACTCAGCAAGCAGTTCATCAACCAGTTCGCCAGTATGCACGAGCGGCCAAAGCCAGACATGCAGTTACTGACAGTCAGACAACGGAATAATGAGTCCCTCAAGGAGTTCACCGACCGGTTCAACCAACAGAAGCTTCAAATCCGCAATCTGAACGAGACAATTGCCATCCTAGCCTTCTGCTCGGGAGTTCAACACACCAAGTGCGCCGCGTCGTTCCACAAAAATCGACCGGAAACTTTGGTTGAGCTCTCTGAGAGGGTTGGGAAATATATTGACACTGAAGAGTTTCTGAAGACCAAATACACCGGGCAAGAAAGCAACGAGTCTTCCAGAAGTAAGCGAAAGCGAGATCAGCCCGGGAGTTCTTACAGTTCTTCCAGTTCACAGAGGTCTGAGTCCGGCAATCCTGACCCGACCACCGGTTCACAGCAGTCCGGGTCAGGTAGCCCCGACCGGATCTCCAGCTCGCAACAGGCATGGTTCGACAGTTCCGACCCGACCTCCAGTTCACATTGGTCAGGATCAAGCAGTTCCGGCTTTGCCTCCAGCACAGAGAAATCTGGAGCCTGATGATCCTGATCTGACCTCCTGTCTCCATCGGTCTAGATGAGCCCGGCTACGGTGGTACTTGCCCGATCACCGCGTAAGGCTCCACCGATTGTCAGAGGCATACAAAGTCCTCGGGCCTAACCCCGAGGCATACAAAGACCTCGGGCTCCGAACCCAGGCACCAGAAAGACCTCGAGCTCCGAACTCAGGCACTAAAAGACCTCGGGCTCCGAACCCAGGCACCAAAGACCTCGGGGTCACGACCGAGGCACCGGCTTCGCTTAGGTCCAGCCGACGATGGGGGCAAACCCCCTAGGTGGCTGATGATGGCAAGCTTCAAAAGACCCTGCAACCACCATGTTCCAGGTCGGTTACCTACAGATCATAGCCTCTTTAAGACCCTCGTCTTAGCGAAAGCTTGGGGGGCAAGATGGCGTAGTGAGCTAAACAGGTAATCACACCGGGTATTTACAGGCCTCGCGGATAACCAAGTCAAAATCTTGGACAACCCGAGCACCTACAGTACTCAGAGACATTAACTCCACTTAGATCCAGACCGACGATAGAGGTGACTAAAATCTCTTAGGTTGGCCGACGATAGAGGAGCAAAAGGACCCTAAAGCACCGTGATTTAGGTCGGCTCCACCAACATGGTCAAGCTCTTCTCCCAACAGTCTTGACGAAGGCTAACTGGGCGGAAGACAACCATCCTGGGGAGCTAACATAAAAAAAGGACCCTAGAGCAGTACGCTTTAGGTCGGCTTTTCCAACATGGTAAAATCCTTCTACCCACAGCCTTGACGAAGGTTTACGGGCAGAAGATGACCATCCTGGGAGCTAACACAAGCAAAAAAAGACTCCGAAGTAGGCCGAGTCTCAACTCTCGGTCACTTCCCGAGCATTCAAAGACTCCGAATTAGGCCGGGTCTCAACTCCCAGTCAGTTCCCGAGCACCTAAAAGTCCCGAGCTAGGCAGGGTCTCAGCTCTCAGCCAATTCCCGAGGACTCACCAGGCTCAGAAGCCCCGAGGCAACTTCCTCAAGCAATCAGACAGTGGCAAGTGGTATCGACTAATTTCCAAACTTGCCCCGATATAGCATCTGACCAATCTTGGAAATGGGGGGCAGCTGATACGCCCAAAATTATGGGCAGTTTCATACTCAAGCTAGAAGACTAATGGAAAGTGCATCTATTTCCTAATCCAATTGGGAAACCCCCACAATTAATGTCAACCACTCCTAATACAATTAGGAAACTCACTTGATTGGTTTCAATCTATATCAATGTGATTATATTTCCTTATCCTTGTATGAGTAGGTCTCTTACATCTATAAAAGAGACCTCTCACCCCCCATTGAGGGGGCGGCCAACTCTTTAGTCTACACAGCACCTCTACAAAATTCACCATTATATGCGTACACCCGGCCGGTATTACTGGTAGTGCCGCCCCTCTTTGTTGGCTCACCAGGCCCGCCGGTGATCTGCTAGTGAACGTGCTCAGACACACCCGTGGATGTAGGTACCTTCATTAACAGGGCCGAACCACATACAAAAAAATAGTCTCTCTCTCTCCTAAATTGCTCTACTTTACTCTTACCAATTTTTGGCATCATCACTAGATTTTAGAAGAAGAGAGACAAAAATAGGAGAGAGAGGGAGAGATGAGGGATTACCTTCATACATTGGGTCCTTCATAGCTCCCACTTGCATTTCATACCTTGGGTTCTTCACAAATCTGAGCTAGCTTGACGAGAGAGATGAGGGCTTACCACTTACCATACTTAGAGTTTGTATTGTTTGAGTTTGAGGTTTTTCGAGAGTGCCTAGAGAGAGAGAAGGCGAGTCAGGTGATTGTGAAAATGAGACATGTTGAGAGGAATCGAGAGAGAGAGAGAGAGGAATAGATTCAGGCCTTGATCTGGAGAGAGAGAGAGAGAGAGAGAGAGAGAGAGAGAGAGAGAGAGAGAGAGAGAAATGTGAAGAGGTCTATAGGGTTATGGTTCGTAATTAACATATATCAATATGCATATACATATGGCTGGTTCGGTCTGGTCGAGTTTTAAGAAGGAGAATACCGGGCACTGAACCGGTAATCGAAATTTCCAGAATTTGTAAACCGCACCCCCACTAGTGCTCTTTTAGTTGACAAACCACCAAGCGACCAGTTTGGTCTATCTGTTAAAATGAACAGCCATCTATGTTATCTAATGAACTATTTATTTATTTATTTTTATTTTTTTATTCTGTAAAGATGTGTGCTGCCAGAGCAGAAAATTTGGTGCTGCTGAACTCTAGCAAGTACTCATCTTGGATGTATTTTGAACCTAGAGTACTTTACTAAGGATAGACCAGACACTTACTTTTTTTCATTGTAAATTGAACATGGTATGTTGTTGATAGGAAGCACATGTGTACCTTTTTTTGGTGGAAAAATTGAGATGTATTTATTTTCAATGTTACTGCTTAAAATCAGGTTAGTTTGACCTTTTACATTAATTCTTATATAGATTTCATTTTTCTTTGGATTGACTTGTTTGCTGGAAGCAATCTGCATACAGTCGAAATTTCAATTGCTAATTAATGACGTCTGACTGTGCTCAAATCAAGAAGGATTCTACATTTATCACTTCTTCATTCAACATGTCAGTATCTTACTTTAATTGGATTGTTTGGAGTGACTAATTCAGAATAGGCAGCATCTAACTAATGTCTTAGCCTATGTTGTCAAAATCGTACGATTCGTGATACTTGTACGATTCATCATGAAAACGATACGTGTCGATACACGAATCGAACATAAGTGGAGGCGAATCTTATGATTCGCAAGTGAATACGATTCATTCTCGATTCTTACGATTCACTTGACTGCTAGGCACAAAACTTAATTTTTTTCAATTTTTTTTTTGTTTTTTCAATTTTTTTTCATTAAAAATTGATTACCAACCCTCTTTTAAACCACTTAGGATATGTGTATACAAGCCTAGAAAAAAAGGATATGTTTATAGGGTTTTTTTAATTTGTTAACGAATTTTACGATTCACGATTCGCGAATCCCGATTCGCTTCACATGTATCATTTTGATTCATGATACGAATCCCAATTTGACAACCATGGTCTTAGCGTCTTAGCCTCTTAAGTACACGAGGACCTTATACGGCACACACCTATCTATCTAATATAAGAAAAGTGAAATGGGAAAAGGCTATTATATGAAAGATCTAAAGCTGAGTATTGTCCATTATGGGCATCTAATGTTGGGTCATATTACATCAACTTCACCTGATGGTTCTTGCCTAGTGATTATCCTCGTGTCTACTGGTTTCACATATTTTCACCTTGCCAGTGAGTGATGAAGCTGTTCACTATTCAGTAATATGGTAAAATGGCTGATGATATGGCTGTGGTAAAAAAAAATTTATTTGGATCTCCACAATTTTTTGCTCTGTCGCATGGGTATGCATCTTAGTTGCAAGAATCGTCCAATTGGGCTACACGATTCTCCCCAAGAATTGTGATTATGCGGTTCTTAGTGAGAATCGTCAAAGATTCGCGACTCTCTCACTAAAGAATCGCGATTCGCATCATCGTCTCTCTCTTTCATCTTCTTTCCTTCTCGCCTCGATCGTCTCTCTTCGTCTTCAATCGTTTAGCCGCTATATTATTATCTTCATTATCTAATATATATATATATATATAATGATCTTATCTTATATTACCTAAAGTTAATGATAGTACTATATTGCCCAATAAAAAAATGATAATAAAAAGCCACATATCTATATATTTACTATTTTTACCCCAAACCTATTAGTATTTTTGAAACAGCCGCAAAGAAATTAAGAATTTAGAAAATACCAAACATTATTTTAGTAGTTCTCCACATGCCGCTGATGTAATGCTAGTTATTTTTGTTACTTTATATATATATATATATATCACATATAAACGCTCCCCCCACGCCCCAAACCTTAGACTCTTCTATGTTCTCCCGCCCCTGTCAACACTTCCGCTTCATGCAACTTAGGTATGCATGTTGTACTTGGAAAATTGTAGGGAGTTCCAATTATTCGTATCCATCCTTTGATAGTCGTAGTCATAACTGCATGATTGGATTTCAGTATTCATTAGTCCAAGCCCATCCATTTTTTTAGTAGTTTCCATTTTAATATTTATCCAATTTGATTGTCCCCGAGCGTGCCGAGTAATTCTTCAATCTATGGTGTTGTACAGGCCAGAAGATCTTCGGAGGCCATTTGGGCAATTTGGTCCTCTTAAGGACGTTTATCTTCCAAGGGACTATTATACTGGGTGAGCTTGCGCTGCTTGAGCAATGATATTTTTAAAATAGTATTTACACATATAAGTGCGTATTTTGGATTGTATTGTCTTCAAAATAAAGCGTCTTTATTAATTCCTTCTTTTTATATTTTTTTTTGTATAAAATTTCCTTTTCAGTCTTCATACTTTATGATTGGATTCTTGTATTTATTATGTCAACTTGGATTGTCTTATTAAAGTTGTTGAGATTCAACAGTGAAATAAAAGTTTTGAAGACATCAATCAAGTAGTAAAGAGTTCTGTTGAGAGTTGAGACAAATGAAGTAGTAAGAGTTCTGTTGAGATGATCAATCAAGTAGTAAGAGTTCTATTGAAGATGATGTTAATGGTAGTCAAGATTGGAAGGATTTTGGGTTTCTTTTCATTGTGAAGATTTCAAGATTTCAAGTCTTGAAGAATTTCAAGTCATCTTAAAACTGATGTTTGCAAGGTCAGCAACCTAGTGCTTGGTCTATGTGCTGGGGATAATTGGCATATCTAATACTTGGGGTGCTGTTTGGTGATTTTCTTAATCATCTGGGCTGGGTCTTCACACATTGCACTTTCAAGAGGGAACCAATCCAACATCGGTTTTGAATCCCCTGAAAATATAGCTATTAAATTGGAGGCATCCCAAATCCCGTCAGAGTATCCCTGCTGACTGGGCTTTGGGTTTTTCAGACAGCCCCATAATGTCCACTGGTTCGTTGTAAATATATATGTATATATCACCTCATTTAACTGTTGTTCATCGATTTGTTTCTTTTTCTTTTTCTTCTCCTTCACATGCAGGGAGCCTCGGGGCTTTGGTTTTGTCCAATTTGTAGATCCTGCGGATGCTGCAGAAGCAAAATACCAAATGGATGGTCAAACTCTTCAAGGGCGGCAGATGACTGTTGTATTTGCTGAAGAGAACAGGAAGAAGCCGACTGATATGAGGACCAGGGATCGTGGGAGGTCGAGTTTTTCTTTCAATCTCTTTCCTTTCCCTCTTGATTTTTTGGGCCACCTTTTATTGTCTGGATGCATTCCTTTTCGCTTTTTATATTTATTAACTAAGCCTCTAGTGTTTTCCGTGATGTTTTTTTTATGCTTAGACACCATTCGGAGTGAAAAATAACCAAAATATAATAGAACTTCAAGAAAAGAGGACGGGAAACGACACACGAAGTGTAAAATTTAAAATACGCTTTCACCCTATTTTCTTTTCCTTTCCATTTTTCTCATTGTTTTCCTTATAAGCAATGCAGAGAAAAACGTTTTCCTTAGTGTATTCTTTTCTTTTGGCTCACTAAATACATGAACCAAACAGACCGTTAAGCAAAAGATCGGAGGTATTTGTCTTACTTAAGTCGGTAAGCATTGCATTTGTCATTGACATTGACGACCTTCTAAAAGTTTGCCATCTTAGTAAGTTAACAAATATCAAAATCTATAAAATTGTGTGGAAAGGAGCACGAGGGATACAATCACACATGGCAAAGATAGGTACAATGGCTAGAAAATTAATGGGGGAGTGAGCAACTGACTAAGAAGAATTACAAGGGAGGATCATGTTAGAAGTGTCAAGCCAATGGGTCTGAGCCAGGCCCAAGGAACCCCAAGCTCAGACCGAAGTATTTCATATTCTCCCAAGCCCGAGCTCGGCCAGCTTAGATTACAACTCTCATTTCGAACTTGGCTCTATTAATTTAAATGGGCTTCGGGCCGCGTTC
This sequence comes from Hydrangea macrophylla, assembly GCA_033977485.1. Taxonomy (NCBI): domain Eukaryota; kingdom Viridiplantae; phylum Streptophyta; class Magnoliopsida; order Cornales; family Hydrangeaceae; genus Hydrangea; species Hydrangea macrophylla. The sequence goes on from CM066992.1 coordinate 3,451,523, forward strand.
AGACCCACCCGAACAACCCCTAGTTTTTCATTCTCTTAACCATTTCAGCCCATGTTTGTCCTCACTGATGCAACAACGTCATAGAGAGAGAAACATATGGATATAGAGAGAGAAGGAGAGCAGACTTCGATAAAGAGATGCATAAATTCATGACTTTGAGCAGTAAAAACAGACGCAGAATAGGGGAGGCTGTATTGAACTGTCGGCTATGGAGATAAACATGTGTTAGAGGGAGAACTGACTGATTATTGTGTATATCTAGCTCTATGGTGGGTGAAGTTCTGGAGACCTGTAGATATGGAGATGAATGTATATATCTCTATGTATGGGATAACTCTTGTGCAACTGATTCAAGCATCAGATCGAGTGACTCTTGGATGAATATAAAATGTGTGTAGGAATGACTTTGAAAAAGAAGTGTCTCTTCATTAAATGCTGACTCTTAGTCATACTAAGACAAAATAAGTAGATGAGATAGACTGTATATAGGTGTAGATGAGATAGTGTGTACATACAGGGGTGGAACTACGTAGAGGCCCGGGGGGGCCACGACCCCTACAATTTTTATAAAAGTTTGATTTATAGTAATTTGTAGGATTATAAAATTAATTTATGTATTGGCCCCTACAAACTTTTAACTTCTAAAACGAATAACGCTATGCTTCCCAAGTATGAATCCAAATCTGGTTCCCAAATATTTTGTCAGTTGTATCATATACAGTGATATGTGGTACCACCAATCACTGCCACACCATGTGGTACAACTGTTATGCCATTTAAGAATCAAATTTAGGATCTAAATTTGGGAAGCATATTTTGAAAAACAGTACTTGCCTATATACAGTTAAAACATTCATTGTGATACACCATAGGTCAAAGGATTACAATATGCAGTAAGACTGCAAACGCCGAACCTCCTAACTCTCAAACAGGGCAAAAAAAAAACCTCACATAGTAAAACTGTAATCTTTTGATACAAAATATCATACTTGAAAATATGTATAAATAGATCCAAAAAATTATTCGCCTCGGGGGCGGCGCCCCCGAATCCCTGTGTGTCCATGTTAGGTAATCTATCTAATAACTCTCTCCCCCACATGCAAATTCCTGGTTCTGTCCTTGTGTACATGGGTTTATATTCTAAATAACTCTGGGGCTTGAAACTCTTCCCAAACTCGGCTCGACCTGCATTGAGGCGCAGTCCAAAATTGATGGGCCGAACAAGCGGGCTTCGGTCTTGCCCGGCCTATTGGTAGTCCTAGATCATGTGCACTCCCCCACTACCCCCTTAGTTATATTAAAGTGAACAGTGGGAGTTCGTAGTTCTTATTAACCATGTGATGGAGAACAACTGATGTAACCTAGGGATTAGATTAATCAGTTTGTGTGAGTTTTTAAAATTTTGGACTTCCCTAATATTTATTTTATTTGTTGTGTTTATTTTTATCTTGTATTTATAAACTTACGATGTGGGGGTTGTCCACATTGCTTAAGTGGTCACATGCATGGTACATGACACACTTAAGCAAAAGGAGGAATGGTTATCACATTCCTTAAGAGGGGAGAGGGGAGTTAGGTTGAAACCCTAAGGTTGCTGGTTGCTCCTCTCCCTCTCTGTGTGGTTCTATAATGTTGTTCGTTCTTCCTTTCTTCCTGTTCTGCTATTGTTGCTGCTTCTTTTCTTTCTATTGCTTAGATCTCCTTTCCTTAAATCTTTCCTCTATTTCCTTCATTGGTACTATCTCCATCTCTTTCCCTTCATCTTCTTCTCTCCATATTGTTGTTCCCCTTCTTCCTCTTCTTCTCGTTCTGCTATTGCAGATACTCCTACTGTCATTGCTATTTTTTCTTCTTCCTCTTATTGTTGAAGTACCTTCTTGCTGCCGTTACTGTTCTTTTCCTTATCCATTGGCTGCCCCATGTTTCTTTAGATAAATCAGCCCAATTAATTTGCTAAACAATTTGTTTCATTCAATAACTGAACAAACAGTCCACTAACTATATAAGGATAAACAACTTGGATTACCTTCATGAACAAGGATATAAAGAGAAGATTTAGATGTCCACCACCAGTATCCCTAGCAGCTAACTCAAGGAACAACAATAAAAAGAATGCCAGTAGCGAGGAAGAGGAAGAGGAAGAGGAAGAGGAAGAGGAAGAAAGTGAGAAAGAAGGAAAAACAGAGCAGCGGCAACAAGGACAAGAAAACAATAAGAAGATAAGTGGGCAGCAGTAGTTCAGTGGCAGAAAGAAGAATGAAGAGGACAAGGTTGAGAAATAGTTGCAGTGTAGGAAGGGGAGGAAAGATTTAGGGAAAGGAGATCAGAACATTAGGAATGAAAAGAAGTAGCCACAGCAGCAGAGGCAGAGAAGAAAGTAAGAGAAGTAAGAGAGGGAAATAACTTGGTAGAGAAGATGGTGATCAAGAGAAGCAGCAGTAGGGAAGAAGTCAGGGAGGTTGAGAAGCAGCCAGCAGCCGTAGGGTTTCAACCAAAACTCCTGTCTGCCTCTAAGAACGTGATATAAGTGTGTCATGTGCCCTGCATTTGACCGCTTAACTGGTGTGGACAACTCTAACATCCTAAATTTATGAATAGAAGATAAAAAATAAGCCTAATTAAATAACGTAAATACTAGAGAAGTCCAAATATTGAAACACACTCAATTGAGTAATCTCAGCCTTAGATTGTAGCTACAACTTCACTTCCTAAGAATATTTCAACATATTATGGCCTTGGGATTGGCCTTTTCTGACTTGGCCAAAAGAATCAACTGTTGCTAGTGCGTCTTCTCCCAAGGGTTTGTTGAGGTTTCTAAATGTTGATAAGCAGGAGTTGCGGGTGTTAAGTGCTGGATTTCTTTTCCTTCTGATGCAAATTACAAGCTTGGCAGAGACAAACTGGAATAAAGAAATAATATTTTACTAGGAGGGAGTTTTTTCGCATGTCCCCTAGTGGAAGCAAACTAAGATCGTTTTATAGAGGATTCAGTTAACTAAAGAGAAGTTAGAGAATCTGCTTTTCTAACCTTTTCTAAAGTTGCTTCTCCGAAGTTACTTTACAAAAGTAACTTTAAATAAAGATGTTTTAGCTTTCTGGCAGCTTGAAGACAGATTCTTGCACGTGCTGGATAAGGTGCAGCCAGTTGAAAATTTTGGTCTAGAGGATTTCACAATAATGCTTGATTAACACCATTATTTACATTATTGAGTTGTTGACGTCACGGCTTGAGATATGTCATTCTTTTGTCTAGCTTAATTGATATGAGAGCTAAAACAGCTTTATTAAAAGTGATCATGTAATATGCTGTTAGAATTTGAAACCGTGTAATTTAGGACGGTCCAAAGCAGTAGAGCTCCATATGTTTTTGACAAAAGCATGGATTCTACATTTTTTTTTAGGGCACGAAAGTTTTCTTTTTCGTGTGAGGTTGTCTTTGAACTTCAATTTGGCCATACAAGATGTGGAATTGGTATCAAATTGGGTTTAAATTATTTAACTTTTTTTTTGGCAAGCATTTAAAACAAAAGGGGGCTTCGGCCATACCCCTCAAATAAAACCCTTCTAAGCTAAACTCATGCTAATTTTTTTTAATTCATTAGGTAATTTTTATGCCTAAACAACTTCAAATTGCTATAACTTTTGTGCTATAAGTCCCTTTTATTTTTTTTGGTAAAATTTGATGTTTTGGAATCAGCAAAATAAGATCGATCAACTGAGATTAATATTGACCATGAAATACTCGGGAAAAAAAAAAAAAAAAACTAAACAAATATGAAAAACTGTGTTATTTTGCCTAATTATAACAAAAACATGTTCCTTTCATAAAATTGGCACCATAGGTGCATAGATCTCGAAAAAAAATAGGGAATAATAAAAAAAAAATAAAACCTCAAAATGCTGAAGAATTGAGAAAGTTATCGTAAAAAAAAAATCACTCAAAAAGGCTTAAAAAACGAGTGAGTTAGGGTGGTTTAAAGTTGACAAATATATTGCCTTAGGCATTTTTCTGTTCCAGCGAGGGGCTTTTCACGGAATCCAAAACGTAGCGAGGGGGTTTATAAAAAAAAAATGGGCAAATCGTGTGGGATTTTGGCTGTAACACTTAATTTAAGGGGGCTATGACCAAATATCCCTAAAAAAAAAAAGGGACACCTTATTGCAAATCTTATGCAACCAAAAAAGTTGATCACTACTGGAATTTGAAGCACCAATGGAATATATTTTAACATTTCATGCATGTCCGTAAATGCACTAATCTGATCTTTTTTGAACAGCCAGGTGTGCTAGGAGTTATGATACGGTTGGATTATGTATAGATTATTAGTTCATCATCAGGAGTAGTTAGAGTTTGATTTTCACTCTTCTATTATATGCTTGCAAACTTTTATTAGTTACTTAAATGTCTTTTTACTGTTGCAGAGGTCGATATGATCGAAGACTGTCACCTGCCCCTCATTATTCTCGATCTCCACCTCCTCGCTATGCTAGATCCCGATCTCACGGTCATGATTACTATTCCCCTCCGCCTAAGGGAAGGCAATACTCCAGGTTTGCTATATTGTCCACCCATGTTGCATTTCCAACATACCGTTGGGCTTTCTTTTTTAGCAAAGCCACTTTTTAAATACTGCTTTATGTATTGAGAGGATCCTCTGCAACTTGAGCGCTTTACGTTGGGTTAGTCCATGCTTTGCTTGGTAGGAGGGAGGGATGCAAAGGTGGATGGAAGAGAATGGGGGAGGAGGGAAGAGGTATACCTAGGGAAGGGAAGGTGTGTTTCCTTTTTTGTGATTGGTTGAATTGGAGGGAAGGAAATAGTAGTTAACAGCTGTTAACAGTTGATACACGTAAATTTACTATTATGCCATTTAGAAGTTATGTTTTCATAGTTGTCCACGGATAAGAATACCATATGTAGGTAATGGTTGACAACTCATATAGTTTGACCACTGTATGTCACCACCGACTCCACGTGTACCAATATCACTACTGATTATGGGCTCCGCCAACAACCGCTACCCCTCCTCTATAGTCTACTCATGTTTCCCCTCTTTCTCGAAGCTACTGCTAATGTCATACCAAATAGTCCATTGAAAAAAATATTTCGTACAAAAAGAAATAACTTACAATGAAAGCCAATCCTTACCAATAGAAAGTGCAAACTCGTAATTACTTATCTAGTAATGATTGGTGCACATAAAATGTGCACATAAAGATTTGGGCCATTAATGTCGGTGGGTCCCATGCATGCAGGTAGGGCTCCACCGAAATGAATGCACAGATCTTTATGTGCACATTTTATGTACCCATAGCAATACCCTTACTTATCATCCGAATAGAGACCTAGATTAAACACAGATGAGAACGGAAAACGTCTACTAAGAGAAATATCAAAGATAAAATAGTGAGACTTTGAGAAGCCTCATTGAGGGCTGTTACTAACCATGACTTGATTTCTGTAATTAAGAAGAAAGGAAGATGAATGAGGAAGAGGAAGGAAATTCTGTTGTAAAGAAAGGAATACAAACTTAGGCTTGGCAAATGGGCGGGTTTGGGTCGGGCTGAAGACAGGCCGGGCTCAAACGAGTGTGGTATATTATCAGCTTCGGGGCTATTCGGGTTTGGCCCATTTTTATAAATAAAAAATAGACGTGTATATTGGGTTGTCTCCTGACTTATGTACAGACATGCACGCGCGCGCACACACACACATGTATATATATGAGAGAGAGTACACTAGGCGATTTCTGGGGTAGGAGAGAAAGGAGGATCTGGGTGTTTATCTTCAATAAGACCAACAATAACATCAAGACTCACAAGTGAGAAGTGTTGGGTTTGTGAAGTCTGATCTACTCCGATACTGGGGTGAGCCCCCCAGTTTCGAATTGCGGCGAATTTTATTTTGGCCCAAGGGTATTTTAGTAATTTTTTAAGTATAACCCTATTGGGATGTCTATTCCCTTCTTTGTGCAGCCGCACTTGTAGAGAACTATGATCGAGAGAAATTCTATAACCCTTTTGTTCTTTGATCATAGTGAACACAAGAGGCTGTGGATGTAGGCAATTTGGCCGAACCACTAGGTATATCTTTTGTCATGTTTTCTTTGTTTCTTGTTTCTGTGTGTGTTTGCATTGCGTGTTTTTCTGATCATTATCCACAACAAGAAGTCCATATATATATATATATATATATCATCGAATTTGATTACTGGAACACAAAACCCAATTTAGTATAAAAATTCAACACCTAAAAACCTTATAATCATCAAAAACAGAAAACCAAATTTACAATTCTGTGTTTTAACTCAATTAAAAGCTGACAATACACACACACACACACTCTCAAAATTTGTTTTCACAACATACAATCTGCTACAGAATCGAGAGAGAGAGAGAGAGAGAAGGGGAAAGATTTGGAGAGGGAAATATACATGCATATGTATACATAATAGGTAGCGACTGGCGACGGTGTGCGAGGCACGCAATAGCTCCCTTTTTCGATTCCATTTTTATATTAATTTATTCTTTGGGATTTGATTTTATGTAATATAGATTTATTCAACATTGCATACATGAGCATGTAAAAAATTTATAAGTATTCTACAATGTTTCACAACGTTCAATTTTAAACCTAATGTTGATATATATATTTTTAATTATTGTGTACAATGTCCAAGTTAGCAAATCTTTGTAATGAAACTTGATGATTTTAAATTCTGTTCAAGAGGTTTAAAATTTTTAACTTGTTAATTGATATTTTTTAATTGTTTGTTGATATATATATTTTTTAATTTGGTTGGTTTACTTTTAAACCTTTAAAATTATTTGATAGCAAATCTTTACAAACGAAAGTTGATGTTTTTGTGTAGCACGTGTCGAGATCCATTCTCCAATGGAAATTTAGTGTTGAAAATTCAAATTGAGGTGCAAATTTAGAGTCGTCTACAAACTACAAACTATTCACATGCGTGTTGTCACACCCTTTTTTTAATCTAATTTCAATCAATGTTCTGGAGAGAAGATGATTTATTTCCAACATCTTTTTGTTGTAAAATTTATAAGCCACCCAATTGTACATGACGTTTTGGAGTAACTTTGTAGAACATGGTTCAAGGTCATGGTATCGGTGGTGGTCATAGAGGTCGCAGAGACGACTCGGTCGCTGTGTTGCGGACTGGTATCGGGCGATACGCAAAGATACGCTAGATTTAAAGTTAAAAAAAAAAATGGAAAAATAATGAAAAATTCTATAATAATTAGAATAACAAATTGGTTTAATAGATTGTCACAATACACAATGTACCAATTACAATATCACATAATAACCAATACACACGCAGCTGATTAACCGGATGTGTATTTCCTATTTCAAACTTAATTTAGAAAGAAATAATAAGTCATTTGTTTATTAACAATTAAGTCTTTTATTTATTAACAATTGTACAATGTGGTATATAATTTTTTTTGCTAGCTTAATGTGAGAAGATAATATTATACTTGAACCACATTGTACTATTTTCGGTTGGGATATATTATATTATACTATAATATAGCATATTTGTTTTTGTTCTTTTTGAGAAGATAATAAAACCTATTATGTAATAATAAAAAAAACCTATTATGTAATAATAATTAAATAAAACAATAAAGCCCACTATATTCTATCAAGTCTAATATAGTGTAAGTGTATTATCAATATGTGTTAAGTCTAATATGTGATTAAAAAAAAGTGTTAAAAGGCTAATATAACTTAAGCCTACTGTATTATAGGCTAATAGTGTCGAGTGTATTAGGTATTATGTATTACTTAAGTCACTTATATAATTATCAATCCCAAAACAAATGGAAAAAAAAAAAAAAAAAACCTAACCTTTCTCTGCCTTCCTCAGACGTGTGACACAATAGAGAGAGAAATGGAGAGTGCGAGACCTCCACAGTCCACAGAAGAGAGAAAAATGGAGAGAGAGGGGGGTCTGATAGAGTCATAGAGCCTTAGTGAGCTTCGGCGATGATGAAGATCGTCGACGAGAGGAAGCTTCGGCCTGCCAGATCTGTAGTGGTGGAGGCTCGAGAGATTCAAGACTGATGGAGCCCCGGCCTCTCAGATCTATAACGATGGACGCTCGAGAGAGTGGATGCGCATAACGGGTTCTTAGATGTGGTGAATCTAGGTTTTCGTTTTGGGTACGTCACCTCCCCGTCACTGTTCCCCGAGTCGTCTTGGGCGTATCGCGAGATACGATAGCCGAGATGGCAATACATCGGCGATATTGGTCGATACGGCCGATACATAGCACGAGACATCACCTTTTGTAAATCTTGTTGACTCGGCACCTTATCTTGTCTCGGACCCCTACGAAACCGAGTTGACTCGGCTAATACGTCTCGGTATCGGCCGATCCTTTGAACCATGCTTTAGAATGTTTGGAGCAACTCTCTGAGACGGTTTGGAGCAACGTTTTGGTGTAAGTTGACAACATTGAAAATATAAAGTAGACTAATCACAAAATAACTATCAAAAGTTGATTTTAAATTTTGTTGATGTCTTTTAACGTTGTAGAAATGTTTCACAATGTGAAAGTTTAAACCTATTGTTGATATTTGTTAAAATTACCTTATACAATTCATGACTGAAATGTAATTATTTCATATGAAATGGTACGACCAAAAGGCGAAATATAGCAGATGGATTTCAAAAATTTGTATTAAAAAATTGAATGGATTCATTAAAAAATTTACTTGAATGTAAAAAGCGGCAATAAAACTGACTGAAATGTAATTAAAAGTTGATTGAAATATAATTTTAAAAGACAAAGTTGATGAATATATAATTAACCGTCATATTGTGAACCTTATTGGCTGAGTTCATTAAAAAGTTGACTGGAATATAAATAGCCGCAATAAAGTTGACTGGAATCTAATTAAAAGTTGACCAAGATGGAATTATATGTGACTAAAAGTTGACCCATATGTAATTAGCCGTCATATTTGTCAACCTAAATGTAATTAGATGTAATATAGTTGATTCATTTGTGTTTTTGATATTAATTTAATTCTGAAAAGCTGGCTGAAGATAATTATTAGTCTAAAATGACAACATTACCCTCACAAAAATTAATATATCCTTATGATGAGTAATGAGTATAGATGTGCGAGTAAATATGGTATAGTAGAGGGGTAAAATGGACCTCAAAAGAACTTGGATGATAGTTGATGATAACGTACGCCTTTTTAGTACGAATCTTCCGAAAAATACCCGACCAAAGAGTAAAGGGTAAGGGGATAGATGGAATAGAAGAGGGTAAAATGGTATTTCAATTCGGCAATTGGGTGAACGTTGGCCGCTAAGCCTCTTATAGGACAAGGGTATTGATACACACGAATTTACCTTTCTAGGTGGAGAAATTGTGTAGCTGATCTTCCCTTTGAATGAGATAGCACAGAGAGAGGCGTGACAGAGGCAGTGTGAGAGAGGCAGAAACCCTAGTTCCACTTTTTTATTTTCGCCGGTGGCTCGCATATAACCCGTGTGTCACTCGACTTCAGCTTGAAATTTTAAAGGCTAGTAACCGAATTCAGCCCGACTGAAAATGCTACAACCCAAATGCAAAAATTCATGGGCTTGTGCAGGCGGTCCAGCGAGTGGGAGGTCAATTGGAAACAGTAAATAACGTATATCTATTTAAGAGAACCTTTTCAAGTTAGGCTATTTACCTATTACACTTGTGTAAGAGGAGAAACATTGGAGGTTTAAGAAAGAGAAACGTTCGGAGCCTATTCTAACGTATTGTATTTTTAAGACAGGAAATTTCCGACTGTGTTATATATATAGAATATAATTAATTTTTAAGACACAATTCAGGGCCTTAAGAGAGAAATGTGGGGTGCCTATTCCTCTTTAGTGTTGGCTGGATCATGTATGTATCCATAACTAAAGGTGAAGACGGTTCGGTCCGGTCTAATTTTCAGTCAAATCTATCGGTTTCGGTTTGGTTTAGTGTAAAATTTCGGTATGGTTCGGGTTTTACACTATGAAATTTTTGAAAACTAACCAAACCGATCAGTTCGACCAGGCCGGTCGGGTTGCTTACACCCATAACTATATTGAAGAGAAAAGTTGGAAGGTCCTAGTTAGTATTCTTAGGAGAGAGAAACAGAGGGGCTTTCTATCTTGTTGACACGTGGCTAGTCTGATTCCATATTATAATACAGTAATATAGATTTGATTTGTGTATCTGTCGATAACTCGGGTTTTTATTGTCGTCCATAATATTATTTCGTTTTTGTTTTGTTTTTTTTTTTCTTCGTGCAAGTCTAATCCTGTCATGTGTTCTCATTGTTGTGGGCAGGTCTGTTTCGCCTCAAGAACGACGGTACGGTGGAGAAAGGTCTTATTTGCGGCCCAATAGGGAGAGGTCATACTCACGATCTCCTGGTTATAATGGCCCCAGGAGCCGCAGTCGTAGTGTGGTAAGGGAGCAGTCTCCTACAGCCTATAATGGCTTGGGGAGCCATAGCCCAAGTCCAGTTAGGGAGCGCTCTCCAATCAGGGGTCAAAGTCGGAGCCCAAGTGGAAGCCGAAGCAGAAGTCCAAATCCAAATCCAAATCCGACACATTACAGAGAACCAGAATCTCCTAGCCAGTGAGCCACTGGAAAGAGAATCTTTATTATGCTGGATACTGGTGTAGTTGTCTTATCTGACTCTTAAGTTGGATATTGATGGTTTTAAATTTAACCCAAGTGGATCTTACTAATTTGTGGCTGGACCAAAGTTGGTATGATAAATTCTCTGACTTTTTACTAGTGTTGAATTGTCTCTGTAGTAGGTATTCCTTGTTGGACTTGGAGATGGTAAACTTTGAATTGCAGCATGCCTCTGCCAATAACGTGACCCCTTTTTTTTTTGGTGAGTATTTAGTCTAAAAAATAACATGCGAGTTTGCGATCGCCCCAGAAGCAACCCCATGCACTGCTACTGCATCACACTTGTGGAATCTATTCCAAAAGGGGACAAAATCAGATAGGAGCACGTCTTTACCAAGTGCAACTTGAACAAACTTTAAAACTGGGTCATCTGACATTTCTTCATAGACTAAGGCATGTGCCAGTTGGATTTTCACAACTTTTCAGTAAATGTAAAAAATTTAAACACGGTTTGAAAGAGGAGAAGTTTGATCAAAAACTTGTTTCCAACTTCTAATATTTTGTGTATAAGGGTTTACTTTTTCCCATAGAAAGGATATGAAAAAACGTGTCCGTTAGAAAAATGTGTTAAATTAGAATAGTGTTAATTACACATACCTCTCCTGAGGTTTGATGAAATTATACAGACTTTCCTTGTAGCGTGAATAATTTTACCCTTACTTTGTCTAACATTTTACTAAATTATACCTCTCTCTCTCTCTCTCTCTCTGTGTGTGTGTAGATTTACAAGTACATACATAAAATATGGACATATATATATATATATATATGAATATAAATTTGTTCAAAAAATAAAATATTCAAACCCAAAATCAATTTGTTTCAAAAACTAATTTGTTCTTAAGCTTTAAACTCAAAATCAATTTATTCTAAAAACTAATTTGTTTCTAAATTTAAACCCAAAATCAATTTGTTCCAAAAACCTAAGATCTGAATTCAAAAAACCAAACCCGCCTCAAAGATGTATACAAGTATCTATGTTTGTATGTATTCAATGACTATATGTACACAAATATGTATGTATATATGCATGTATATATGTATATACAAGAGAGAGAGAGAGAGAGAGAGAGAGAGAGAGAGAGAGAGAGAGAGAGAGAGAGAGAGAGAGGGTACCTACTGGTTCAATTTGTCCAGCTGAAGTCATGCACCCAGAAAGTAAAACTTAAAACCTCCAAGAAACCTTGAATAAAACCCTAAAATTCACACATTCAAATAGATATACTTCAGACACGAAACTGACAACCAACCCAACGAAAAAGAGAATCTTCTTAAAGTTTTCAAAACCCCTGGAAGCAAAAGGCCCAACACATTTAGATTAGATATGTGGAAAGGAAAACATAACATCACAATACAGTTCTATATTAATTATATATATATATATATATATAAGTTCTTCATTTAATACACATACCCCACAACCCAAAATCAATCTAGAGGGGAGGTTTGTGTAATGCAAATCCAAACCTCAAAGGAGGTCTTTGTTATTTTGTAATATACAAGGGAGGTCCGTGTAATTTCGTCAAACCTCAGGAGAGGTTCGTGAAATTGACCCATTAAAATAATATTATAAACCTCTAATTTGATTCTCACATGCTTTGAGAGTTGTACCATTTGAAACAACTTTGTACAAAAGTTCAATGGTCCCCTTTGTAATTAAATACACTTCAAATATTTAAAAATCAAATTTCATATTGAATTTTGGGGGTCAATGATATTGAGTCCAATTAATGAATGAGATAATGATAATAATACTCCATCTGTCCATTAAAAATCTTAAAAATAGTCCACTTTTACGAACTCAATTTTTTAAGGAGACAAAAAGAATCTACACATAGTTTCCACAATAGCCTCTGATGATGCCAGAAATTGGTAAGAGTAAAGTAGAGCAATTTTAGGAGAGAGAGAGAGAAAGTGAGAGACTATTTTTTTGTATGTGGTTCGGCCCTGTTAATGAAGGTACTTACGTCCACAGGTGTGTCTGAGCACGTTCACTAGCAGATCATCGGCGGGCCTGGTGAGCCAACAAATAGGGGCGACACTACCAGTAATACCGGCCGGGTGTATGCATATAATGGTGAATTTTATAGAGGTGCTGCGTATACTAAAGAATTGGCGGTCCCTTCAATGGGGGGTGAGAGGTCTCTTTTATAGATGTAAGAGACCTACTCATACATGGATAAGGAAATATAATCCTATTAATATAGATTGACATTAATTATGGGGATTTCCTAATTGGAATAGGAAATAGTGTGCACTTTCCATTAGTCTTCTAGAAAACTGCCCGTAATGCTCGGGATCACGCCTGTGAAGCTCAGGATCATGCTTGTGGGCCCGGATGGGCTGTTCCCGCGGTGGGATGCGCCTGTGCAGTTTTCCCGACCTGTTGGCTGGGTCGTAGATGAACCGCTCGGGATGATGCTTCTGTGAAGTTGTGCATGATTTGCCCGGGGCATGGACTGACTGCTGATTTGAACCGCTCGGTCATAGGATAGAGCCAAATTTGGGTGTATCAGCTGCCCCCCATTTTCAAGGTTGGCCAGATGCTATATCGGGGCAAGTTTGGAAATCTGTTTGATGTTACTTGCCACTGTCTGAGTGCTTGGAGAAGCTGCCTTGGGGCTTCTGAGCCTGGTGAGTCCTCGGGAACTGACTGAGAGTTGAGACCCAGCCTAGCTCGGGACCTTTAGGTGCTCGGGAACTGACCGGGAGTTGAGATCCGGCCTAATTCGGAGTCTTTGAATGCTCTGGAAGTGACCGAGTGTTGAGACTCGGCCTACTTCGGAGTCTTTTTTCCTTGAGTTAGCTCCCAGGATGGTTATCTTCTGCCCGTAAACCTTCGTCAAGGCTGTGGGTAGAAGGATTTTACCATGTTGGAAAAGCCGACCTAAACCGTATTGCTCTAAGGTCCTTTTTATGTTAACTCCCCAGGATGGTTGTCTTCCGCCCGGCCAGCCTTTGTCAAGACTCTTGGGAGAAGAGCTTGACCATGTTGGTGGAGCCGACCTAAATCACGTTGCTTTAGGGTCCTTTTGCTCCTCTATCGTCGACCAACCTAAGAGATTTTAGTCACCTCTATCGTCGGTTTGGACCTAAGTGGAGTTAATGCCTCTGAGTACTGTAGGTGCTCGGGTTGTCCAAGATTTTGACTTGGTTATCCGCGAGGCCTGTAGATACCCAGTGTGATTACCTGTTTAGTTCACTACGCCGTCTTGCCCCCCAAGCTTTCGCTAAGACGAGGGTCTTATAGAGGCTATGAACTGTAGGTAACCGACCTGGAACATGGTGGTTGCAGGGTCTTTTGAAGCTTGCCATCATCAGCCACCTAGGGGGTTTGCCCCCCATCGTCGGTTGGACCTAAGCGAAGTCGGTGCCTCGGGCGTGACCCCGAGATCTTTAGTGCCTGGGTTCGGAGCCCGAGGTCTTTTGAGTGCCTGGTTCGGAGCCCGAGGTCTTTTGAGTGCTTGGGTTCAGAGCCCGAGGTCTTTTGATGCCTCTGGGTTAGGCCCGAGGTCTTTGTATGCCTTGGGGTTAGGCCCGAGGTCTTTGTATGAGTTCTCTGACGATCGGTGGAGCCTCATGTGGTGATCGAGCAAGTACCACTGTAGTCGGGCTCTTCTAGACCGATGGAGACAGGAGGTCGGATCAGGATCGTCGGGCTCCAGATTTCTCTGAGCTGGAGGCAAAGTTAGAACTGCTTGATCCTGACCGATATGAACTGGAGGTCGGGTCGGGGCTGCCGGACTCCGCTTGCTGTGAGCTGGAGTTCGGGTCGGGGCTGCCTGACTCGGATTGCTGTGAACTGGAAGAACTGTCGGAACTCCCGGGTTGATCTCGCTTTCTCTTACTTCTGGAAGACTCGTTGCTTTCTTGCCCGGGGTCTTTGATCTTTAGAAATTCTTCAGTGTCAATGTATTTTCCAACCCTCTCTGCGAGTTCTACCAAGGTTACCGGTCGATTTCAGTGGAACGACGCGGCGCACTTGGTGTGTTGAACTCCCGAGCAGAAGGCTATGATGGTAATTGTCTCGTTCAGATTGCGGATTTGAAGCTTCTGTTGGTTAAACCGGTCGGTGAACTCCTTGAGGGACTCATTATTCCGTTGTCTGACCATCAGTAGCTGCATGTCTGGCTTTGGCCGCTCATGCATACCGGTGAACTGGTTGATGAACTGCTTGCTGAGTTGTTTGAAACTGCAGATCGATCGGGGCTCCAAGGAGTAGAACCACTGCATGGCCGGGCCTTTTAAAGTGCTGGGAAAGGCTAGGCAGTGTAGTTCATCGGAGTTGGTGGCTAGGGCCATCTGAGCCTTATAGGTCCGGACGTGGTTGACCGGGCTTCCCGAGCCGTTATATGAATCTAGCCGAGGCTGCTTAAATTTGCGCGGGATGGAGAACCTCGCGATCTGGCTGGAGAATGGTGACTCTGTCTCGGTATTGGCTTGATTCGGAACACAATTTTGACCAAGCTTTTTGGCCACTCCGTCGATCTGCTTCTGCAAGTCCTTGATTCGGGCTTCCACTCCTTCCCGACCGGTATCTGAGGAACTAGTCGGGTTGATGGAAGATGCTTCTTCATGGCGGGGTGCTGTCCTCTGGGATCGGGCTCGGATATGACTCCGGGTAACCGTATCCCCAGGGACGACTCGGCTCTTGACCGAGTGACCCTGGACTGATTCCCGGGCCATATGCTCCCGCCTTTCCTTTCGAGTAGCACGCCCACTGTTGATGTCTCTGGCATCCTCAACACGGGACGGGTTGGCTCAGGCACGTTGTCTGGTCCAGATTGGTTCCCGATCGTACGCAACGTTCCCGGGTCGTTTCCCGGCCCCTGGAGGACGGCTTTGCTGGGCCAGCAGGGCTTCGATCTGTCGCTAGATTTGACGCTGGCCCTCAAAGAGTCGTGTGAGGGTCGCAGTGATCTGCTCAGATGTCATGGCTGCCGCAGCCGGTGCCGGGGCTGAAGGAACATCCCGGTCGGACTGCTGATCAGCCTTCTTACCCTTCTTCGGTGGCATGACGATCAGTCAAGAGATTTGTTGATGAGAAGACTTGTCGTTTCCCACAGACGGTGCCAAACTGATGATGCCAGAAATTGGTAAGAGTAAAGTAGAGCAATTTTAGGAGAGAGAGAAAGTGAGAGACTATTTTTTGTATGTGGTTCGGCCCTGTTAATGAAGGTACCTACGTCCACGGGTGTGTCTGAGCACGTTCACTAGCAAATCACCGGCGGGCCTGGTGAGCCAACAAATAGGGGCGGCACTACCAGTAATACCGGCCGGGTGTATTCATATAATGGTGAATTTTATAGAGGTGCTGTGTAGACCAAAGAATTGGAGGCCCCTTCAATAGGGGGTGAGAGGTCTCTTTTATAGATGTAAGAGACCTACTCATACATGGATAAGGAAATATAATCCTATTAATATAGATTGACATTAATTATGGGGATTTCCTAATTGGATTAGGAAATAGTGTGCACTTTCCATTAGTCTTCTAGCTTGAGTAGGAAACTGCCCGTAATGCTCGGGATCACGCCTGTGAAGCTCGGGATCATGCTTGTGGGCCCGGATGGGCTGTTCCCGTGGTGGGATGTGCCTGTGCAGTTTTCCCGACCTGTTGGCCGGGTCGTAGATGAACCGCTCGGGCTGATGCTTCTGTGGAGTTGTGCATGATTTGCCCGGGGCATGGACTGACTGCTGATTTGAACCGCTCGGTCATAGGATAGAGCCAAATTTGGGTGTAGCAGCCTCTAATCTTTACAACATCTATTTTAGTTTTGTCTTGGTGTAGATTTCAAGGAATGGTAGTTTTAGAACGTAAGTAAAAATTGTATACCAATTTAAAAAGTGAACAATAGCTTTGGGACATCCCAAAAAAGATATGTGGACTATTTTTAGGGACGGAGGGAGTACACAATAAGACAAGGGGACGATATAATTTGTTATTAATTATTATTATTATTATTATTATTATTATTTATAAGTGGGATGTACACACACACACCCCCCCACCCACATACACACATCCTACCCCAATCTAACCTAACCTCACTATGGCCCACAACAAAGCCCAACAAGGACCACTCATTTTGATTGATGAACAACAGGGAGGTAAACAAAGGAATACCTATAAGGGGATTCGAACTAGGGCTATCAACGGACTGGATCTAGGCCCGGATCTGGCACTTTTTAATGGATTTGATCACTTTTTCAAAACCAGATCGAGATCCGGATCCGGATCCATTTTTTATGCTACAGAAATGGACCAGATATGATTTTGTAATATCGGATCCGCCTATGACCCAGATCCAAATAACACCTAAATTGTGTGTATATATATTATGTATATATAATACTTAAATTGTGTACATATATATATATTATATAAACAAAACTAGTATGTGTACATTTTTATTTAATATATTTTTGACCGGATCTGACCAAATTCGGACATGGACTGACCTATAGTAGATTCGAATCCAAATATGGACTGATTTATAGTTTGGCAGATCCGGATCTAGCTGATCCGATCTAGATCCGGCCCATTTATAGACCTAATTTGAACCCTCTATCTCCCCACTGGGGAGAAAAAGGATATATCAATTGGGCTAGTCCCGCTTGGTTATTAATTCATTTAAATCATTACATAATTTAAAAGAAAATTAAATGCGATAATTTTTTTTTTTAAATTGCCTTAATATATATATATATTTTTAATAATTAATACACCCAAAATTGGCTCTGCCCGAAGACCGAGCGGTTCAACAGCATCCGGTCCCCATCTCGACCATGTAGCATAGAGCTCGGTCAAAGAAACTCGACCTACAGGTCGGGACAACATCGTCCAGTCACCAAACAGCTCGGGAAGAGTACATCTAACTCAACATCGCATCTCGTACTGCTCAGCTCCAGCCATCGAGTCATCATCAGGACAGAGGCCTCCCAAGTGGTTCTTCCATGACCCGACTAATATGTCGGTAAGACCGCGTAGGCACGGTCCATCACAGGGACAACTCACCTAGGCCCCGAGGCATGATCTAGATTATTTTAGACAGTTTCCTACTCAAGTTAGAAGACTAATGGGAAGTGCAAATTGTTTCCTAATCCAATTAGGAAACCCCCATGATTAATGCCAATCAATCCTAAATCAGATTGTACTACATAATCTGTATAATTTCTTGTATGAGTAGGTCTCTTGCACCTATAAAAGAGACTACTCACCCCCATAGAAAGGGATCAACTTTTCAGTCTATATAGCACATCTATAGCAGTCATCATCATGCCTGACCGACCCTATGGTAGTTCCAAACTATTGTTGGTTCACCATAGGTCCCTGACTTTTTACAGTGTAGTGAACGTGCTCAGACACACACGTAGATATAGGTTCCTTCATTAACAGGGCCGAACTACATACAAAAAATCGGTTTCTCACTGTCTCTCTCACTTTAAAACTGCTTTAATTTATCTTACCAATTTTTGGCATCATCAGCTTGGTGCCGTCTGTGGGAAACGACAGATTTCTAAAAAATAAGTCTCTTAGCTGATAATCATGCCGCCGAAGAAGAGCAAGAAGGCTGCTCACCAAACTAGTCAGGCGGACCCGCCGGCCCCCACGCCGGCAGCAGTCGTCCTCTCCCTAGAGCAAATTACCGCAGTTCTTACACAGCTCTTGGAAGGCCAACATCGAATCTAGCAGCAGACCGAAGCCCTACTAGCCCAATGGAGAAATCCACCACCGACTGAGTCATAGCCTGGGAGCGCAGTATGTGGTCGGGAGCCCATCTGGACCCGACAGCGTGCCAAACCATGTTAGAAGTGCAAGAGAAATCAATGAAAGGTATGTTGTCCGTGCGGAGAGGCAGAAGCATATGACCCGGGGATTGGTTTAGGATCTCTCGGTCAAGAGCCGAAGTGATCCTAGGTACACGATCAACCAGAGTCATAGCCGAGCCCGATCCCAGGAGACAGCACAACGTGAAGAGGCCTCTTCCACTAACCCGACTTGCGTCCAGGATACCGGTCGGGAAGGTGTGGTGGCTCGTATCAAGAATTTGGAGAAACAGATCGATAACATGGCCAAAAACCTTGGCCAGGATGCTACTTATATCAGTACCGAGACAGAGTCATCGTTCTCTAGCCGAATCACGTGGTTTGCCCTCCCGCATAAATTTAAACAACCTCGTCTAGATTATTATAATGGCTCTAGAAGCCCGGTCGACCACGTCCGAACCTACAAGGCCCAGATGGCTCTTGCCACCAATGCTGATGAACTATACTACCTGGCCTTTCCTGGCATTCTGAAGGGCCCAACCGCTCAATGGTTTCACTCCCTGAAGCCCCAATCGATTAAAGACTTTAACGAGCTCAACAAGCAGTTTGTCAGCCAGTTCATAGGCATGCTCAACCGACCACAGCCTGACACCCAGCTACTCACTCTCAAACAGCTGAGAGGAGAGTCGCTGAAGGATTACACCGATTGGTTCAACCAACAGAAGCTCCAAGTCCGCAACCTAAACGAGACAATCGCCATTACAACCTTCTGCTCAGGAGTTCAACACATCAAGTATGCTATGTCGTTTCACAAAAACTGACCGGCAACCTTGGTTAAACTCGTAGAGAGGGTTAAAAAATACATTGACATTGAAGAATTTCTAAAGACCAAAGACTCCGAGTAAGAAGACAACGAGCCTATAGGAAGTAAGCAGAAGCGGGACCATCCCGAGAAGAATCACGTAAGCCAGCCTGGTGGTTCTAGTAGTTCCATCAGTGTCCAATAGCGGTCTGAGTCCAGCAGCCCTGACCCAACCTCCAGTTTACAATAGTCTGGATCTGGCAGCCCTGGCCCGACCTCTAGTTCACAGCGATCCGAGTCCGACAGCCCCGACCAGACCTCTAGTTTGCAACAATCAGGATCCAGTGATCCCGACCTTGCCTCTAGCTTAGAGTAGTCAGGAGCCCGGTGATCCCGGCCCGTCGTCCTGTCTCCAATAGTCTAGATGAGTCCAACTACAGTGGTACTTGCCCGATCATAGCATGAGGCTCCACAATCTGTCAGAGAGATCCTACAAAGACCTCGGGGTCACATCCGATGCACCAAAAGACCTCAGGATCACACCCGAGGCACCATCAAAAGACCCTAGAACTACCAACATTCTAGGTCGGTCGCCTACAGTAATTTTTCCTATGACACCTACCACAACAAAAGCTTGGGGAGGGGGGGAGGGGCAAGAGGGAATAAGAACTACAGGTGGTCACACTGGGTATTTACAGGCCTTGAGGTTAGCTAAGTCGAACTCTTAGACAACCTGAGCACCTACAATACTCAGAGGTACCAGTTCCACTTAAGTTCAAATCGACGATAGAAGATATCCTCGTAGGTTGGCCCATGATAGAGGAGTGAAAGAAATCCCTAAAATTCATACATTTTTAGGTCTCCGCTTAAGTCCAAACCTGTCACAGCCCGGTCCCACAATAGCGGAACCGAAGCCCGTGGCACGCCACCGAGGCTAAACCAATTCATTAACGTTCCCAAAAATTTAGTTTTAAGAACACACGCAGCGAAAAAGAAACATAACTCTCGTTCTAGTACGTACCGGAGCCAACCGAAAATACACTTGTCGCCCGGAGGCTTTAAAATTTGATTCGACAAATTTTCCCTTAAAAGGGTCCCAAAAGAAGCTTAAGTTTGTAATTAGAACTTTTGAAAATATTTGGAAGTAGGAGAACAAACAAGCTGACAGGGGGCATCTCGACCGGTCGAAAGTCCCTTCGACCAAGTGCCTTTACTGAAGTTTCAAGCAGAGGGGCATTCGACCGGTCGAATGGGTCCTGTTAGCCTTAAGGTTTATTAAGGCATATTTAATTATGTTTTGATGATGTCAAATATGCTATGATAATTACATGATTCATATTTATTCATTCCTTGTTATTATCATAGTCATTTTCATGCTCACATATAATCTCATGTATTAATATTGTATCAATGTTTTAACATCTTTGTGTGCATGAGATTTAATTGATGTAGATCAAGATAGACTTGAAGATATTTCATCCTTGATTGAAGTCTAGGACCATCAATGTAAGGCATCTTGATCTCACACTCTTAGGGGCTCAAACAAATGCTAAAAGTTAAAGTTTTGGAAACAAATTTTAAATGGGTCATCTTTAAATCAATGCCCCAACCAAATGGAAAATAATTAGATGTTGAATTTTATATGGTTGGAAAGATACTTGAATCTAGTTTCCAAAACATCAAACGGATCGCAAATTTGATTTTTGTAGAGGAAGTTATGGCCTTTTTAGTAGAGATGTGTCAAGCTGTCAAACTGGGAAGGGCAGTCGACTGGGAAGTCGACCGAACTGAGCAGAATGCAATCAGAACCCTCTATAAACACATTCCAGTCGACTGCTTTAAGGGGCAGTCGACTGCTTCAAGGTTCAGTCGACTGAATCGACCTGAAAGGCACATAACGGCTAGTTTTTAAAGGGGCTTTTAATTACCATATGTGCCACCAACGGCTATAATCTTTCTAGGCCTATAAATACATGTTTTCCCAAGCTATTTAGTGTTGAGATTTTGATTGGAAAACATAGTATTGATCACTCATCTCTTTGATCTTTAAACATTATTATTTGAGCCCTAGTTTGAGTGAAAAATCAATTTGCTCTAGATTTCAATTGTAATTCTTGAGAGAGCAAATTGTAGTGAGCTTTTATTTGTATTATCTACTCACTAAGGAGTTATTGTGTGAGCTTCAAATTGTATTATCCACTCTAGAGAGAGAGAGTTTCAATTTGTATTCAAATCAATTGTAAAGAGTGAGGGTTAGTAACCCTTGTGTGCAAGGAAGAGGTGTTCTTCTTTGGGAGAGATTGAAGGCTCTTGTAACGGTTTGGTGCACACCCGTAAGTGCTCCGGGATTAAAAGAATCCTCAAGAGGTGTTCTTGAGGGGTGGACGTAGGCCGCGGGGTGCGATTGCCGAACCACTTGAAAAATCGGTTTGCAAGTTTCTCTTCCCTTCTCTCTTTACATAATTGCTTGTGATTGTGTTTAATTTTCTATTAAGTTTTGAAAAGGTTAAAATTCCTCTAAAACCTTATTCACCCCCCCTCTAAGGTTTCCATATTTGGGCCAACAATTGGTATCAGAGCTTCGGCTCTTCTATTTTCAAATTTTTTTGAAAAATTTGAGTTAAGATCCAAATGGAAACCGACTCTTCTTGCATTTATTATTGTGAGGGTCAATCGACATTAAGACCACCATGTTTTAATGGCTCAAACTATGCCTATTGGAAAAATAGAATGATAATCTATATGATTTCTCAAGATTTTGATTTATGGCAAATTGTGGTCAAAGGGCCTCATCTACCTACAAAAATTGAAAATGGTTTTTCTATTCCAAAGATGGTAGATGAATATAATGATGCCGATAAGAAACTCATAAAAATAAATGCTATGGCAATGAATTTATTATATTGTGGTTTAGACCCTAATGAGTACAATAGAATTCCTCTTGCGAGTCCGCAAAGGAAATTTGGGATAAACTTGAGGTTGCTCATGAAGGTACTAATCAAGTTAAGAAATCAAAAATAAATCTTCTTGTTCAAACTTATGAAATGTTTAAAATGTTGCCATATGAATCTATTGGAGATATGTTTTCTCGTTTTACCATTCTTATTAATAACTTGAAAAACCTTGGTAAAGTTCATACTAATGAAGAAATGATTGAGAAAGTGCTTAGGTCTTTACCAAAGGATTGGCAACCAAAGGTCACGGCGGTTCGTGAAGCAAAGGAGCTTTCAACACTCTCCTTAGAACAACTCATGGGTTCTCTTATAACTCATGAAATGGAATTGGCCGTCTTCGAAAGTGAACAAGAAATTGGAAGTGAAAGAGGCCAAAAGGAGAGACATGGCTTTAAAATCCTCAAGCTCAAAGAAAAAGATGAAAGATGTTGAAAGTAATGAGGATGAGGAAATGACGAAGATCACCCGAAAATTTGCAAAGTTTCTAAAGAAAGAAAAATCGGGAAAGAAGTCATCCAAGGAGGAAAAACACAAAAAGAAGACAATCAAGGCCACTAATAGTAGTTCCGAGAGCGAATCATCGGACGACGACTCAAATTGTGAAGAAATTGTCAATCTTTGCCTCATGACAATGGAAAGGGCCTTTCCTACTACCTCGGCAAATGTTGCATCCAAGAGGCACTTGGACAATGGTTAAATCTCTTACCTTAAGCCTAGTAGGAGTAGGATAGATTAATTTGTTTAGACTTGCATACTTATTGCTTATTTGAAAAATGATGATATGCTTTTACTGCTAAAACTGTCATTTTTATGTACTGCTGAACAAAGCAGTCGACTGGTACCCCGACACAGTCGACTGATTTAGCTGTGAGGCTTTGAATTTTTTGATTCTGCATTGTTAAGTCGACTGAGGCGTCGACTGTTTTTGCACAACTTAATCCCTGCCCACTTCCGTCGACTGTGGCGTCGACTGACCCGACTGAATTTTTGTTTTTCATTGATTTTGAGTTCTCCAACTTTTTTATTGGTATCTTTTGGGAGATTATGCTCTCTTTTCATATCTTTTGGTATCTTTATCATTACACATACTGTAGTAACCCGTGTTTTCATGTTTAAATTGACGATTTAGACTTCGTGTGCGATTTTAGCGAAAATTGGTCACAGGGGTATTTTGGTCATTTTTTCAATTTTATAAGTCATGAACTAAAAATATATTTTTTTGGGAAAAGTTGCGTGAGATTAAATGATTTGGTATTCATGTTGGAAGTTAAGATTTTTCGAGTCATATTTAAAATTAAATCTAATATTTTCTCTTTTAATTTTAACAGTAGCAGAATTTTGTTTTCAGATTTTTGTTAGGAAAATGAAGGAAATTTAAGATTCTGCCCGCGTTGTCTCAAGCAAAACTCGATTCTGCACACTTTTCGTCTAATGCAATTTTCTCAGATTCTGCACCGTTTGGGCAGAAAATGAGGATTTCAGTAGCAGTTTTTAGAATGCTACCAATTAATTAGAAGTTAGTGGATTGTTAGGCCAATGTCTCTAAGTGGAGTTATAGGTGCATTAGTGTATGTTTACATCATCTTGCATATTCCTTATAAACTACCAATCAATTAGAAGTTAGTGGATTGTTAGGCCAATGTCTCTAAGTGGAGTTATAGGTGCATTAGTGTATGTTTACATCATCTTGCATATTCCTTATAAACTACCAACTAATTAGAAGTTAGTGGATTGTTAGGCCAATGTCTCTAAGTGGAGTTATAGGTGCATTAGTGTATGTTTACATCATCTTGCATATTCCTTATAAACTACCCATTAATTAGAAGTTAGTGGTTAATAAGTGGATTGTTAGGCCATTGTCTCCAAGTGGAAGCTTGGCTATTTATACACTCAAATACTCTCTCAAACACACACATTCTACACTTCTAGCATAGAGAGCTTGAGAGAGTCACATAGAGAGAGATTTATATATATATACACAATTATAGATATACATACACCTCGAGTTAGAAGAAGAAGAAGAAGAAGAGAAGTGTTTGGGAGTTGCTCAACATCATTTATAGGTACCGGGTTGTGTACAATATGCTTTCTAAATTCTCCGGAGTATTTCTTTGTTATCTCTACTTGTACTCTTTTTGCAGTTATGTTGTGTTTTCATTTGGAATCAATGAGTATGTGTTTATTGCTAAGTGCTATGGGACTAAAGGGTCATGAGCAAGGAGCACCTACCAACAGTCCAACAGGCCTCAGGGACCGACGTACTGGAGACGGGTGAGGTGAGGTGAGGTGTCTCTTGCTATGTGATCAAGAGGAACCTGGTATGATGCTATTGGTATGAGCGTTTGGCTAGTGTGAGCAGTTAGGTTGTGAGACTGGTCAATTGATTTGATGTCGTTCTATGTATTTGATTGTCATTATCCTTTTGAGCCTTTATTTTTCATGTCATATTGTATACTTCCCGGTATGGTTTTTAGATGCAGGCAGTGCCGGTAACCGAAGCCTAGAAGGGAGATAAGGTTAAGGATGATATAGGAGATCCGTGGAGAATATGGACCTGCTGGGAGTTTTAAAGAAATTTTGTATTTTTATTTTAAAGAATCAAGTGTGATTTATTTAATTTTTCAATGGAAATACGCTTATTTTTGCGGGGCGTCACAAATGGTATCAAAGCCAGGTTAGATAGTCTACATCGCCTGGGAGGAGTCAGAGAAGGTTGAAAAAAAAAAAAAAAATAAAAAATAAAAAAATAAAAAAAAATTTGTTATTTTTTTAAAACAAAATATGCTATATTTGTTTTAAACATTATTTTAAGAAATTTATGAAGTTATTTACCAAATGCTTTTATCTCTAGATTTCGGGACGAAATCTCTATTAAGGAGGGTAGATTGTAGTAACCCGTGTTTTCATGTTTAAATTGACGATTTAGACTTCGTGTGCGATTTTAGCGAAAATTGGTCACAGGGGTATTTTGGTCATTTTTTCAATTTTATAAGTCATGAACTAAAAATATATTTTTTTGGGAAAAGTTGCGTGAGATTAAATGATTTGGTATTCATGTTGGAAGTTAAGATTTTTCGAGTCATATTTAAAATTAAATCTAATATTTTCTCTTTTAATTTTAACAGTAGCAGAATTTTGTTTTCAGATTTTTGTTAGGAAAATAAAGGAAATTTAAGATTCTGCCCGCGTTGTCTCAAGCAAAACTCGATTCTGCACACTTTTCGTCTAATGCAATTTTCTCAGATTCTGCACCGTTTGGGCAGAAAATGAGGATTTCAGTAGCAGTTTTTAGAATGCTACCAATTAATTAGAAGTTAGTGGATTGTTAGGCCAATGTCTCTAAGTGGAGTTATAGGTGCATTAGTGTATGTTTACATCATCTTGCATATTCCTTATAAACTACCAATCAATTAGAAGTTAGTGGATTGTTAGGCCAATGTCTCTAAGTGGAGTTATAGGTGCATTAGTGTATGTTTACATCATCTTGCATATTCCTTATAAACTACCAACTAATTAGAAGTTAGTGGATTGTTAGGCCAATGTCTCTAAGTGGAGTTATAGGTGCATTAGTGTATGTTTACATCATCTTGCATATTCCTTATAAACTACCCATTAATTAGAAGTTAGTGGTTAATAAGTGGATTGTTAGGCCATTGTCTCCAAGTGGAAGCTTGGCTATTTATACACTCAAATACTCTCTCAAACACACACATTCTACACTTCTAGCATAGAGAGCTTGAGAGAGTCACATAGAGAGAGATTTATATATATATACACAATTATAGATATACATACACCTCGAGTTAGAAGAAGAAGAAGAAGAAGAGAAGTGTTTGGGAGTTGCTCAACATCATTTATAGGTACCGGGTTGTGTACAATATGCTTTCTAAATTCTCCGGAGTATTTCTTTGTTATCTCTACTTGTACTCTTTTTGCAGTTATGTTGTGTTTTCATTTGGAATCAATGAGTATGTGTTTATTGCTAAGTGCTATGGGACTAAAGGGTCATGAGCAAGGAGCACCTACCAACAGTCCAACAGGCCTCAGGGACCGACGTACTGGAGACGGGTGAGGTGAGGTGAGGTGTCTCTTGCTATGTGATCAAGAGGAACCTGGTATGATGCTATTGGTATGAGCGTTTGGCTAGTGTGAGCAGTTAGGTTGTGAGACTGGTCAATTGATTTGATGTCGTTCTATGTATTTGATTGTCATTATCCTTTTGAGCCTTTATTTTTCATGTCATATTGTATACTTCCCGGTATGGTTTTTAGATGCAGGCAGTGCCGGTAACCGAAGCCTAGAAGGGAGATAAGGTTAAGGATGATATAGGAGATCCGTGGAGAATATGGACCTGCTGGGAGTTTTAAAGAAATTTTGTATTTTTATTTTAAAGAATCAAGTGTGATTTATTTAATTTTTCAATGGAAATACGCTTATTTTTGCGGGGCGTCACAAATGGTATCAAAGCCAGGTTAGATAGTCTACATCGCCTGGGAGGAGTCAGAGAAGGTTGAAAAAAAAAAAAAAAATAAAAAATAAAAAAATAAAAAAAAATTTGTTATTTTTTTAAAACAAAATATGCTATATTTGTTTTAAACATTATTTTAAGAAATTTATGAAGTTATTTACCAAATGCTTTTATCTCTAGATTTCGGGACGAAATCTCTATTAAGGAGGGTAGATTGTAGTAACCCGTGTTTTCATGTTTAAATTGACGATTTAGACTTCGTGTGCGATTTTAGCGAAAATTGGTCACAGGGGTATTTTGGTCATTTTTTCAATTTTATAAGTCATGAACTAAAAATATATTTTTTTGGGAAAAGTTGCGTGAGATTAAATGATTTGGTATTCATGTTGGAAGTTAAGATTTTTCGAGTCATATTTAAAATTAAATCTAATATTTTCTCTTTTAATTTTAACAGTAGCAGAATTTTGTTTTCAGATTTTTGTTAGGAAAATAAAGGAAATTTAAGATTCTGCCCGCGTTGTCTCAAGCAAAACTCGATTCTGCACACTTTTCGTCTAATGCAATTTTCTCAGATTCTGCACCGTTTGGGCAGAAAATGAGGATTTCAGTAGCAGTTTTTAGAATGCTACCAATTAATTAGAAGTTAGTGGATTGTTAGGCCAATGTCTCTAAGTGGAGTTATAGGTGCATTAGTGTATGTTTACATCATCTTGCATATTCCTTATAAACTACCAATCAATTAGAAGTTAGTGGATTGTTAGGCCAATGTCTCTAAGTGGAGTTATAGGTGCATTAGTGTATGTTTACATCATCTTGCATATTCCTTATAAACTACCAACTAATTAGAAGTTAGTGGATTGTTAGGCCAATGTCTCTAAGTGGAGTTATAGGTGCATTAGTGTATGTTTACATCATCTTGCATATTCCTTATAAACTACCCATTAATTAGAAGTTAGTGGTTAATAAGTGGATTGTTAGGCCATTGTCTCCAAGTGGAAGCTTGGCTATTTATACACTCAAATACTCTCTCAAACACACACATTCTACACTTCTAGCATAGAGAGCTTGAGAGAGTCACATAGAGAGAGATTTATATATATATACACAATTATAGATATACATACACCTCGAGTTAGAAGAAGAAGAAGAAGAAGAGAAGTGTTTGGGAGTTGCTCAACATCATTTATAGGTACCGGGTTGTGTACAATATGCTTTCTAAATTCTCCGGAGTATTTCTTTGTTATCTCTACTTGTACTCTTTTTGCAGTTATGTTGTGTTTTCATTTGGAATCAATGAGTATGTGTTTATTGCTAAGTGCTATGGGACTAAAGGGTCATGAGCAAGGAGCACCTACCAACAGTCCAACAGGCCTCAGGGACCGACGTACTGGAGACGGGTGAGGTGAGGTGAGGTGTCTCTTGCTATGTGATCAAGAGGAACCTGGTATGATGCTATTGGTATGAGCGTTTGGCTAGTGTGAGCAGTTAGGTTGTGAGACTGGTCAATTGATTTGATGTCGTTCTATGTATTTGATTGTCATTATCCTTTTGAGCCTTTATTTTTCATGTCATATTGTATACTTCCCGGTATGGTTTTTAGATGCAGGCAGTGCCGGTAACCGAAGCTTAGAAGGGAGATAAGGTTAAGGATGATATAGGAGATCCGTGGAGAATATGGACCTGCTGGGAGTTTTAAAGAAATTTTGTATTTTTATTTTAAAGAATCAAGTGTGATTTATTTAATTTTTCAATGGAAATATGCTTATTTTTGCGGGGCGTCACACATACTTAGGGGGAGCACTTTCATATATTAATTTTCTCACATGTGGTTATATTTGTTTATTTTTGGTATCATTTTGGCTTTTTGATTTGTATGCCTATTGTGAGGGGGAGCTCTGTGTTTTATCCCCAAATCTTTTTGATAATGTCAAAGGGGGAGAAATATGAGAAGTATTGGGGAGAAGTTATTGGTTAGTTATCATTCATGTTCCTTAAAATTTGATATCCATTATGACTGATAATATGAAAATGACCAAACATGCTTATTTTGGCATATCCTTCATTGGTTGTTTGCCATCATCAAAAAGGGGGAGATTGTTAGCCTTAAGGTTTATTAAGGCATATTTAATTATGTTTTGATGATGTTAAATATGCTATGATAATTACATGATTCATATTTATTCATTCCTTGTTATTATCATAGTCATTTTCATGCTCACATATAATCTCATGTATTAATATTGTATCAATGTTTTAACATCTTTGTGTGCATGAGATTTAATTGATGTAGATCAAGATAGACTTGAAGATATTTCATCCTTGATTGAAGTCTAGGACCATCAATGTAAGGCATCTTGATCTCACACTCTTAGGGGCTCAAACAAATGCTAAAAGTTAAAGTTTTGGAAACAAATTTTAAATGGGTCATCTTTAAATCAATGCCCCAACCAAATGGAAAATAATTAGATGTTGAATTTTATATGGTTGGAAAGGTACTTGAATCTAGTTTCCAAAACATCAAACGGATCGCAAATCCGATTTTTGTAGAGGAAGTTATGGCCTTTTTAGTAGAGATGTGTCAAGCTGTCAAACTGGGAAGGGCAGTCGACTGGGCAGTCGACCGAACTGAGCAGAATGCAATCAGAACCCTCTGTAAACACATTCCAGTCGACTGCTTCAAGGTCCAGTCGACTGAATCGACCTGAAAGGCACATAACGACTAGTTTTTAAAGGGGCTTTTAATTACCATATGTGCCACCAACGGCTATAATCTTTCTAGGCCTATAAATACATGTTTTCCCAAGCTATTTAGTGTTGAGATTTTGATTGGAAAACATAGTATTGATCACTCATCTCTTTGATCTTTAAACATTATTATTTGAGCCCTAGTTTGAGTGAAAAATCAATTTGCTCTAGATTTCAATTGTAATTCTTGAGAGAGCAAATTGTAGTGAGCTTTTATTTGTATTATCTACTCACTAAGGAGTTATTGTGTGAGCTTCAAATTGTATTATCCACTCTAGAGAGAGAGAGTTTCAATTTGTATTCAAATCAATTGTAAAGAGTGAGGGTTAGTAACCCTTGTGTGCAAGGAAGAGGTGTTCTTCTTTGAGAGAGATTGAAGGCTCTTGTAACGGTTTGGTGCACACCCCTAAGTGCTCCGGGATTAAAGGAATCCTCAAGAGGTGTTCTTGAGGGGTGGACGTAGGCCGCGGGGTGCGATTGCCGAACCACTTGAAAAATCGGTTTGCAAGTTTCTCTTCCCTTCTCTCTTTACATAATTGCTTGTGATTGTGTTTAATTTTCTATTAAGTTTTGAAAAGGTTAAAATTCCGCTAAAACCTTATTCACCCCCCCTCTAAGGTTTCCATATTTGGGCCAACAGGTCCCTTCGACCGGTCGAAAGTCCTTTGACAGCAAAGCCACTTGTTTCTGTCCAACTTTCGATGCAACAAAAAGTGCCATATCCAATTCCAATTCTTCCGAAACTTTATGAAAGTTATTTAAACATATATATCAACATGCCACTTGAAGGAAAACGTTTACTGAACACGTTAAGGACGTGTTTGGCACAAATCTCAAACATGCACCAAGACTTGCATAAACACGAACTATCGACTCATTTACGTACTTAAATCCAAGCTCATGAGTTCTTTCACGACTCTAACATATGAAAAGACATACGCGATATATAATAACGTTTCAAAACATATCCAGAGCTTCTAATCTACAGATTCCAATACAATCTACTATTCAATTCTATTACAAGTTCCTTATGAAAGCAAGGTAACAAACGTTCTCGATTTCAAAACTACAGGATAATCACGATAAGCCGCCATCAACTTGAACTCCCAACACCCCGCAATCACGACTCCGATTCCTCGCCGACATTAATACATGCAATGGTTATTTAAATAACCACACATATTTCTATTTGTTTAAGCTAACGCTTAGTGAATAAAACAACACATGCATATGAATGACAAACATGCTCGTATTCACATCTCTACATTTCATACTAGTCGCCGGAGACTCACGTGCCCGTCCATACTCCCAATCCGCGACTCCTCGCCAATAAGTCCACGCGAAAGGGTAAGACCCACGATTTTTCTCTTCAATCGTGCGACCTTAATGCCTATATCGGCTCCACAAAATGGCACGGTGACCACGTGCTCCTTCTGACCCACATAAGTGTGGATATCGCAGGTTGACTTACCCACATCTTTTCAAAATCAATTTCTAAAACAAATGAGTCGCCACTTAATTTTTAAAAGGAAAATTAAGAAACCATTTTAAAAGCAAACTGATCTTTTGCGAAACCAAAGATTAACTAGGTCCGGGGATTATGGAATGAGAGAGGAAGGAGCCCGTCGGACTAAAACACCCTCTCTCACCCTATCTTGCGATAGGCCTCTACTCAACATCCTTTTAATCAAATTTATTAATCTAAGTATGCCCTCAACTAATACATATATATACATATACATCACAAAAGCATGTCCAAAGGGTGTAAAATTGCAATTGACAAAATACCATTCAAAAACCACATAATTCAGGTAGCAAGCGATATGATATGCAATAGGGAACAAGTGAACTTACCCGGGATCCAGCAGCGATAGTAAACGTGCAATGCATGCGAATAAAAGAAAATCCTAAAAGAGTCTCTAATCATATATACACATAAGGCAAAACCTAACTCTAAGGTGTCGCGTATTAAGTCGAAAAAATCAAATAAAAATCAAGGACTTTAATAAACTAGAGAGAGGTTGAGAAATCGTACCTTAATAGCGCTACAAAACAAAGGGTTAGTTCACATGATATGTAAAATATGATGTTAGAAATGACAATCCTAAATTTCTAGCTTAAATCTATCTAATGTAATTAAATCCAAAGCAAATAAATCCTAATTACAAGTGCCAAACCATATGATTGAATATGTACATGGACAAGGATAAACTATGAAATACTCTTAAACCTTGAATTCAAACTCAACTAATCATTATTAAAGCATGGTTTAAGCCTTAGATCATAGAAAAGTCATTTAGACCCTTATTTACAAAGTAAGTCAAATGTGTCTTAAAACTCTGAAAATTGCAGAGAGCAGACCAGAACTTAAAAGAAATAAAAAGCATATCTCTCATGGTTTGATATTGGTGATTTTTGGACTCAATATGCCTCTGTGAGTCTAGTTTTCAAATCAAAAAGAAAATCAAAGTTCCAACGGTCGGATCTCCGGGAATATGCAAAATACTAGACGTCACTCAGCACTTTGCAACCTTCTGTCCAGAATTCTTGCACGATTTATTAAAAATAGCAAATAAATCCGAATTGCTTTGTTCTTTTTAGGGTGACTTCCTAACACATTAATATTCATAGAAATAATTATTTGGAGCCACAAACACTTTATTAGAACTCTGATTTAATTATTTCAAAAGAGTGTCACTATTCTGAAACTATTCTGAAATTATGGACAGATTGTATTTGGGTCACAAAACTCATGATCAAACCATGCTAGACGAGAAACCACCTTAAAACAAAAATTACAGCGCTAGAATATTGTGTTATTGACACTTTCCCGTTGGTTTCACTTGATTTCAACGGTTAGATTTTGAACTAAAAATCTTTGATCAAAAACAGTTTGTGGATTCACTATTTTTATTTTGCTAGTTCAACTTTTATTTGGTAACTCCAACTATTAAACTATGAAGTTGAGTTGAACCAAACCACTTCTCCTACTATTTGATGGCCATGTGAGACTACAAACCTTTATTCTTCATAGATTTCAAATGAAATATGGATAGACTTCATGAAATCTATAAGATAAGGAATCTAAACCATGGAGATGGGTTTAGACTCAAAACTACATTCTCCTACCATTTAATGGTCATTGGAGAGGGGGGACATGACCATGACTCATGAGTCTTAAAGGAATATTGAAGGGATTCCTCAAGACATCAAGTTTAGAAGATCCAAATCATGAGTGTGGACTTGGATCCTCTTATGAAGTGTTGATTAAACTTTGACTCCTATGTGAAGCACAAGCCTACATAGGATTCAAAAGATCATACTCTAGAGGTCAAAAGAGATATTGAAGATCTCCAAGACCTTCAAGAGAAGAAAGTGAACAAGAAAATGGAAGAAAGTAACATGGAAACAAAAGAAACTCCTAAGTTTACTTGATAAACAAAGAAGATAATGAAAGATTTTAGGACTAGAGATGAGAAGAAAGGATAAGCTAATAATCTATGGTTAGAGGATCACCTCCAAATTATCCTCAAAGTTTTCTTTTCTTTGAAGATCTCCCAAGCTCTTCTCTCTAATTCTCTAAACACTCTTTTTTTTTTCTCTCTAAAAATGTTGGTGAAATGGAAGTATATGTTCCCTCTCCCAATATGTCTCTTTTGTTCTTCTTGGTCTCCCCTCTTTTAGGAAGATCCCTTCTCTTTTATAAGCAAAATTATCAGGTATTTTTGGTGAATTTCGGAGCAAAAAATAGGTGTAATTCCCTCATTAGTTGGTACAATGTGTACTTTCTGAAATTATGCAGACTGCTGTCCAGCGCGGCAGTACAGACACTGACGCGGCAGTCCGTGACTGCCGCTGCGGCATTCATTAAGTGCCGTTGCGGCACTTAATGACTGCCGCGCGGCATTCACCAAATGCCGCGGCAATTAATGGATTGCCAAAATTTTGTCAGTCTTACTTTATCAGTTTTTTGTTCTTATTTGCATGCGCATACGTATTGCTCTGCAAAATACAGACTTTAAAAGAGAACGGCAGTCAGAAACCTGTGGCGGCACTTGATGAGTGCCGGCGCGGCACTCTGTGACTGCCGTGCGGCAGTCACCGAGTGCCGCGGAAGCCCGCCGTGTGCCGTGTTTGACTAAAATTCCCCTTTTAGGTCTTTTCTCTTTTTGAAACAAATTATTTTTGAATATCTTTTCCAAAAATTGTGTTTTATATCAGAATTTTCCTAAATACCTGGTATTTCCCTCTTTCTGTGAAATTTTATCGCGTTTTGGAGAATTTTCTGAAGAGCTTGGAATACTTCAAATTTTTCGGTCATTGTCATCATTGGATGTGGAGGTGACGCTCTCCTAAATTCGACGGCCGGTCAAAATTGGGGTGTCTACAGTTTGCCCCTCTTTGACAGAGCTTGTGGAGCAACGCGTCCCATAAGTGAATGTCAAAGCCTGTGTGAAGACAAGCCTTTGACCTGACTGTCGAATTTAGGCGAAAACAAAAATGCGTTGCAAAACGGACGTGCAGCGGAATCCTAATTGGTCGGGCTCCCTGACGAGCTGCCTACGTATCCCTGTCAGGAATCAGACCAAAGCGTAGTTCAGGCATGGGTTGATTATTCACAGACGCAAATAGTCACACGGATGGATGCACCTATCCTGTCGTGATGCACGTGCTATGCAATGGTGTTGTCTGAGTGAACCTGGTTATGTAAATGTCATGCTTATCACATTTTCCTTACGTATGACGCGCATTTCGTGGCGTGTTAGTCAGGGAAGATTATCTATTGAGAATCTGTCACAGGAGTCATGAGAGCGCTTTTGATTTGATCACGAAGGTTAATCGCAAGTCCGTTGCGAAAACCGGGAATATAAATCCGTTATATTCTCCAAAAAGAGGGTTAATCGCAAGTCCGTTGCGAAAACCGGGAGTATAAATCCGTTATATTCTCCAAAAGAGGGTTAATCGCAAGTTCGTTGCGAAAACCGGGAATATAAATTCGTTATATTCTCCAAAAGAGGGTTAATCGCAAGTCCGTTGCGAAAACCGGGAATATAAATTCGTTATATTCTCCAAAAGAGGGTTAATCGCAAGTCCGTTGCGAAAACAGGGAATATAAATCCGTTATATTCTCCAAAAGAGGGTTAATCGCAAGTCCGTTGCGAAAACCGGGAATATAAATCCGTTATATTCTCCAAAAGAGGGTTAATCGCAAGTCCGTTGCGAAAACCGGGAATATAAATTCGTTATATTCTCCAAAAAGAGGGTTAATCGCAAGTCCGTTGCGAAAATCAGGAATATAAATCCGTTCTATTCTCCAAAAGAGGGTTAATCGCAAGTCCGTTGCGAAAACCGGGAATATAAATTCGTTCTATTCTCCAAAAGAGGGTTAATCGCAAGTCTGTTGCGAAAACCGGGAATATAAATTCGTTATATTCTCCAAAAGAGGGTTAATCGCAAGTCCGTTGCGAAAACCGGGAATATAAATCCGTTATATTCTCCAAAAGAGGGTTAATCGCAAGTCCGTTGCGAAAATCGGGAATATAAATTCGTTATATTCTCCAAAAAGAGGGTTAATCGCAAGTCCGTTGCGAAAACCGGGAGTATAAATCCGTTATATTCTCCAAAAGAGGGTTAATCGCAAGTCTGTTGCGAAAACCGAGAATATAAATCCGTTATATTCTCCAAAAGAGGGTTAATCGCAAGTCCGTTGCAAAAACCGGGAATATAAATCCGTTATATTCTCCAAAAGAGGGTTAATCGCAAGTCCGTTGCGAAAACCGGGAATATAAATTCGTTATATTCTCCAAAAAGAGGGTTAATCGCAAGTCCGTTGCGAAAACCGGGAATATAAATCCGTTATATTCTCCAAAAAGAGGGTTAATCGCAAGTCCGTTGCGAAAACCGGGAGTATAAATCCGTTATATTCTCCAAAAGAGGGTTAATCGCAAGTC
Organism: Hydrangea macrophylla; assembly: GCA_033977485.1. Classification (NCBI taxonomy): domain Eukaryota; kingdom Viridiplantae; phylum Streptophyta; class Magnoliopsida; order Cornales; family Hydrangeaceae; genus Hydrangea; species Hydrangea macrophylla. The sequence goes on from CM066992.1 coordinate 3,486,919, forward strand.
TGTTGCGAAAACCGGGAATATAAATCCGTTATATTCTCCGAACGAGGGTTAATCGCAAGTCCATTGCGAAAACCGGGAGTATAAATCCGTTATATTCTCCAAAAGAGGGTTAATCGCAAGTCTGTTGCGAAAACCGGGAATATAAATCCGTTATATTCTCCAAAAGAGGGTTAATCGCAAGTCCGTTGCGAAAACCGGGAATATAAATCCGTTATATTCTCCAAAAGAGGGTTAATCGCAAGTCCGTTGCGAAAACCGGGAATATAAATTCGTTATATTCTCCAAAAAGAGGGTTAATCGCAAGTCCGTTGCGAAAACCGGGAATATAAATTCGTTATATTCTCCAAAAAGAGGGTTAATCGCAAGTCCGTTGCGAAAATCGGGAGTATAAATCCGTTATATTCTCCAAAAGAGGGTTAATCGCAAGTCTGTTGCGAAAACCGGGAATATAAATCCGTTATATTCTCCGAACGAGGGTTAATCGCAAGTCCGTTGCGAAAACCGGGAATATAAATCTGGGCCCACAGGCTCAAATATTGCGATTTTCAAAATTGGGAACCCAACGGGCCCAAATATTTTAATTTTCATAAATTGGGAGCCCACGAGCTCAAACATCTCCAATTTTCAAAAAAATGGGGGGCCCACGGGCTCGAATATTTTGGAACTCCAAAATTTGTAGTCAAAGTGTACCTATGAAATGACCCTGAGGGCCAAAAGTGCAATGAGGGCAATCTTTGGGGACTCAAATTCAATTTATGGGACTTGATTCGAATTTTTGGGGGGAAAGTAAATATCTATGAACCGCCATAATCGCGGCACACGCGGCTTTCTGCGGCAGTCCGTGACTGCCGCGCGGCACTCACGGAGTGCCATTGCGGCACTCGGAGAGTGCCGCGCGGCAGTTGACTGACTGCCGCGCACGGAAAAATGAGTGCCGCGTTTGAGGGGCAGTGGCTTAAACCGCCGGGGTTCTCCTCCCTTTCTCTCATTCTCTCACTCTCTTCATCTCGAAATCTCTCTGGAGAAAAATTTCCTTTTTCTTTCTTAGCTTGGATTGATCTACCAGGGGCTTATCAGGTTCGTTCTACTCGATCAAAACTAGGTTAATCTCGTTTATTTCCTTGTTTTTCTAAAATTTTCATGAATCTAACGCTCGAATTCTCTCTTTTCTTTGACAGTATTATGGCGAGTGGTTCAGGACGCAAGAAGAGGGCTAGGTATACTGCCACGCATCACCCAGACGCCACGCTTTTACTGAGGGATCCTGACGAGCATCTGTCGGCCCGCGCGTTCAAGCGCGAGGTAAACACCCTTCTTCTCTTATTTCTCGTATTCCTTTCTTGCATTTCCTTTCCTGTGTGGATATACCGTAGGGTTGCTATAACTTTAGATACCCTGTTCCGAATGACATGCTCGTGGTGTCTTGAACGCCCTACTTCATGCCCCTTGCAAAGAAGTTTTTATTTCGAAAATAAACTGGACGTTACATTGGAATTCTTTTGAATACTCATCCTTTTATTTGTTACTATTTTCATTTCTTTCAACTTTTAATTTTTCATCAAAGGTTTTGAAAATAAAAAATTTCAAACATCCAATGTCCATGAATACACGATCCTGAACCTTCTCCCGTATCTTATTACACTTGTGAATTTCTCTGAATGTTCCAGGCGCCCTTTTATTATTTGAAATTGACTCCTGAATGCTTGCGACAACGCACTTCCTTGTACTTATTTTGGATTCAGAACCTTATATATGCATGTATTTCAAAAATGCGGACAAACTACTTTTTCTCTTTCCTTTTCTTTTCGAAACCTTGCTATAATATTGAATGTTTTTCTTTTATCCATTTCTGCAAACAAACGTGAAATCCTTTATGAACACTTCTGGATTTTCCATTTATTAATTATTTATTCGCTGTTGTTGCTCTCTTCTTTATCTATCCCCTAACAACAAACTGTTTATTCTTTCCTTGCAGCTGCAGCCAAAGGTGCTGAAGGGCCACGGCAGCCTCGCCCACGGCCACGAGTGGTATACAGAGCTGAGCCCGACTGTGAGGGCTTTGGTGGATGCCGCAGGGTTTGGAGACTTCGTCAAGCTTTTGACGAAGAGCTCCAACGACCTTCAGCAGATACTCGCACTGGCCGAGCGGTGGTGGGATACTACGAGTACCTTCCACTTCGATTTTGGGGAGATGACGATGACCCCCCTAGACTTCAGCATGATTACGGGGATCCCGTTCGGAGGGGAGCCCCTGCGGCACCTTGCGGACCAGGAGTGGGATCGGATGGAGCCCTTGCTAGGGGTGGTCCCGGAGAAGGCCTTGGTCACTGCTCGATGGTTCATGGATACTTTCCGAGGGAAACCCGGCTTTACAGACGAGCAGATGGCCCGTGGTTTCTTGATGTATGTGCTGGGGTGCTCCTTGTTGAGCACCAAGGGGGACCGGATTTCCGCTTCCTTGGTAGCGTCGTTGGAACGCCTGGACCAGGTTGCCAGGTATGACTGGGTTGGTACAGGGTTGGCCATCCTGTATAGGCATATGAGCGTCATTTCCCGGGATAAATCGGCTGCTACAGGCGGGTATTGGAGAGCGTGGGAGGTATATTTTTCTTATATTGCTCATTATCATGTTGCTTTCTTTCTTCCTCTTTTAAGTGTGAGACTAATCTTCTTTCTTCTCTCTTTGTATCACAGATTTGGTCCCACGAGTATCTTCGCATGATGTCTCCTCAGACACGCGACGCCGACGCCCTTATCATGCCCCAGGGGCTGAAATGGGCGAAGGATAGGGTCGGGAGGAAGACCGGGGCCCATGATTTTGTTTCGTTTAGGAACTTCCTGACGAACCTGAGGGAGGGGCATGTGCATTGGCAGCCGTGGCTCAGGGTGTTGCCTGAGGCTAGCGTGAGGATTCGAGAGTCGGCCGGGTATGACCCGACGAGGCGACTCCTTGACGGTGGGTCAGAGGGTATGGCGTGGTACTTGGGAGAGAGAGTGACTCGACAGTCGATAGCGGCCCCCGGGTTCTTTGTGCCGTTCCCTCCTCCCGACTCTATGAGGGCCACAGACACACTTCAGGACGACGATCTCACGACTGCTCGAGCCGGCTTCGGTATCCACGGTTTTCTGGACGACCCGTCAGGATACGCGGCTTTCCGTGCCGCCAAGCTGATGCCGAACTTCCCTCTGATGGAAGTGATTCGGGTGAGTAAACGATTCCTTTATTATTTCTGTGAATTTTCTTTTTATTCTTTACCCATGCTTTATTTGTTTGCAGCCTGTTCCTGCCGCGGTTCGAGCTCCTGCCTTGCCCGAGTGGGACTGGACTATGTCGACTGTCTCATTCGGAGAGCCCCACTCGACGACGATTCCTCGACTTTCACAGGGTGTTCCCACCATACCTCTACATTACGATGTCGTCCCGCGTGCTTACGCGGAGGAGGGCCTGGCGTATGCCCACAGTGTGCGACAGTGGGTTCTTGGGCGGGAGTGGATGGTAAGAAATTCATTCTTACTCCTATCTTTGACTGGAATTGTATCTCTTTTTACTGATCTTTATTCCTGTTTCTTGTTTTCAGGCCGAGGGAGCTCGAGCGACTGCCGCGGTTCAGTTGAGGGCCCAGGTATGATCTCCTACCCTTTCCATATTCTTAGCATTCCAAATGCCTTTTCAACAATTTTCTGGACTCATCCATTCTCTTCCAGATGGAGGAGAACAGAGTCCTATCTCAGCAGGTGGGGCAGCTCCAGCATCGGCTTCAGTAGTTCGGCATCTCTTTCAGCGACGCCCCCGGAGGTAGCGGTGCTGGGCGTGGCGGAGGCGTTGGCGAGGGCACTAGCGGTGGCAGAGGCCGAGGCAGCGGGCGTGGAGAGAGTGGAGGAGGCAGCGGGACTGAGTCAGAGGAGGAGCCTCTTAGGCGCACGACTCGTCAGGCTCGCGGCCGGGGTCGGGGTCGGAGTTGATCCTGCTTATATTTTGCTTTCTTTTTTTTTTTTTTTTTTTTTTTTTATTATTATACATATTTGGGTGGATGACTGTATATATATACACATATGCTTTATTCTGATGGCTGCTTCCTTTTATTATGCTTTCTGCTTATTCACCGTATGTGTGACCATAGCTTGGTCCAAATCTTGCCGTATCATGTATGTGGGACCATGGCTTGGTCCCGATTTTATTTTTATCTTTGAATGCTTCTACTTCTTTTGTTTATTTGATATGTGCAAAATGAATGAAACGAATGAATGAATGCATTTGTACGTGTTGCATGATGCGCACGTTTTACTGCTTTTTCTATCTAGTTTTCTGTTTGCAGGTGGGCTGATCGTGTTACAAACAGATTCTGGCCAATGAAAAGCTCAGAACGGCACTTGGTTAAGCCTTCGCGGCACTCAGTGAGAGCCGCTACGGCAGTCTGTAAATGCCGCAACGGCATTTGCTGATTGCCGCGCGGCACTTCATCGAGTGCCGCTGCACTTTATCGAGTGCCGCGGGTAGGTAGACAGCTTTATTCTTCTATTTATACCCCTCATTCTCAAAGTTCCGCAAAACACATCTCATTTATCCTCATTTCCCCTTCAAATGGCCCCCATTAGTTCTCAAATCCTCTTCCCATGGATGGACACTCTCTCTGGTATTGACAAGCTTAATTTTGAGTGCTTCAGACTAAACGATCTCTTCTCTTTCCAACAAATGAATCTAAACGAGGGTCTACTTCGGGCTGCCACTCAATGTTGGGATCCCACTTTCAACGTCTTCCGCTTTGGTTCTCAGGAGATCTGCCCCTTGTTTGAGGAGTTTAGCGCCATTCTCCATACTGATTCTTCTGCTGAATTGATGGTTCCTCAGATTCAGGCCGGGTACGTCCGGGACTTAGCCAACCTTCTCCATACGTCTCGGAATGCGGCGGGCTCTTTTGTTCATGACAGACAAATTGATTTTGAGCGCCTTGCCTCTGTTTATGCTCCCGTGGGGGACCCTTACAATGGTGAGTATCAGATCATTCGACGTAGTGCCTTGTCGATTGCTATGCTCTCTTACTTCCTATTCCAGTCATCTTCTGACATTCTCATACCCATCGCCTGCGGTTTGCGGGAGATGAAGAGTGCTGTTATGCTAGTCCTTGGTGAAACTCTGATCGGGCTGGGCCATGCTCATGCTACTGGGGTTATGTTATCTGCCGGGGCACCTTTTGTTCTGCAAGTTTGGCTCATGGAACGCCTTGATCTCTTCATTCACCCCTCGCATCTTCGTGGGCCATTTTCTTACGACGGCATAGAAATCCATTGCTTATTCCAATCTGCCGATGCATGGCTCGGTTGGCTCCAAGGCCTCTCTTCTGGTGACATTTGCTGGATCTGCCCTCAGTGGACTCATCGTTCTGTTGCTGTACGCCTCCCTGGGTGTCCTGGCATCTGGCTACCGGGTTTAAACGCTACGACTTTCTACATTCCTGACCGAGTTGTCCGTCAGTTCGGACTTTTGCAAGATACCACTGAATCTGTGACCGCTGATTTCACCAGGGGATTCCCTTTGCGTCCTTCTATCGTGAAGGCTTTCATGGAGGCTTGGCCCAATAGAATGGCTGCTCCGTTCCCGAGGATTCCTGCTCCGACTGTGCCGACTGCTGAGTATCTTCTAGAGATCCAAACCTTGGCTGCGAGGCGAGCTTGACAGACACGCGCATAATAAAGTAGACGAAAACAAGGGAAATGCCTGACATTTTACAAAACTCTTCTGACAGACCCTGCCTACCCTCTGTTTGCACTTTTGAATGTGATTTTCTTATTTTTCCTTTCCAAGAAGTGTTATCATGCTAAATCTAAAGTGTCCACCCTTTCGATTAATCTTTTATGAAGAGTTATCCTTTTGATGTCTTAACTTGGCTCTTTACTTTGCTCCTTTGCTTTAAATCCTTCTATGAATTTTTTTTTATTTTTTTATTTTTATTACTTATCTTGACAGCCAGATGGTCCAAGGAAGGGTTTTGTATCTGGGTTCTTCGGCTTAGCAAACGAAGTTTGCCCCTGGTTTATGGCTTTGAAGCGGCTCTGGGCAAACGCTAGTTTGCCCCTAGTTTAGCACCGTTTTTTTTTTTTTTTTTTTTAAATGACCGAACCAAGTTGGTTGCCTACGTATCCCCTAGCGGGAATCAGGTCAAGCGTAGTTCATCAATTCTGGAGGCTTTGAAAGAGACGGTTTCAAGCAAAGTATTTCTTGAGGCGATCGAGGTTAATTGGCTGTTTAAATTCAACCCCGTCCAGGTCCATAAGATAAGCCGCTCCTCCGGAAAGGAGGGTCTTAATGATGTACGGCCCGACCCAGTTGGGTTTGAATTTTCCTCTAGGGTCATAAACGGGCACCTTAAGTTCTTTGAGGACCAGGTCGCCCTCAGCAAGCTTCCTTGGGCGGACCTTTTTGTTGAAAGCACGAGCTATTCTCTTCTGATACCCCCGAGTATGGTTTATCGCCGTCAACCTCTTTTCATCAAGCAGCATCAACTCGTCATACCTTCCCCGTATCCATTCTAATTCGGTGACCTCGCATTCCGCCAAAACCCTGAGGGAGGGTATTTCCACCTCGACTGGAAGGACCGCCTCCATCCCGTACACTAACGAATATGGCGTAGCACCCGTTGAAGTTCTCACTGAGGTCCGATATCCCCATAAAGCGAACGGCAGCTTCTCGTGCCAATCCTTATATGTATCTGTCGTTTTTCCCAAGATGGCTTTAACATTTTTGTTTGCTGCTTCCACTGCCCCGTTCGTCTGAGGCCTATACGGGGATGACTGATGGCGGGTAATCTTATATTTTTCCAAGAGTGGGATGACCTCTCCCTGGAAATGACTGCCATGATCGGAGATAAACTCATTAGGGACCCCATACCTGCAGATTATGTTCTTCTCGATAAAGTTCACCACATCTTTGGCTTTTAAGGTTGCGTATGAGGCTGCCTCTACCCATTTGGTAAAATAATCGATTGCCATGATTATGTATCGGTGCCCATTGGAAGCTTTTGGGACTATCTCACCAATGATATCAATCCCCCACACAGAAAATGGCCAAGGGGTGGTCATGCTGTAGAGCTGCGACGGTGGGGTGTGCATCAAATTTGCATGAATCTGACACTTGTGACACCTTCTAACATATTCACAACAGTCTTTGTCCAAGGTCGTCCAATAGTACCCTTGCCGGATGATCTTCTTTGCCAGCATGTGCCCATTCATATGGGGCCCGCACACTCCCTCATGTATTTCCTCCATCATTCTCTTAGCTTCTCTCCCATATAGGCACTTCAGATTATACCCGGTGTAGGATTTCTTCCACAACTTATCCGCATAAATCACAAATTGAGCAGCGAATCGTCGGATTGCCTTTTTGTCCTTTTCTGAGGCTCTTTCAGGGTACTCTCCTTCTTTGATGAACTTCCATACATCTTCATACCAAGGCACCTCGTCTTCTCTCTCTATGGCTGCGATTGTTTCAAATGACGGCTGGTTCCTCACCTCTATGGATAGCGGGATCATGGCGGTTTTGGAAGGGATTTGGATCATCGAGGCCAAGGTAGCCAAGGAGTCGGCTAATTGGTTTTCTTCACGAGGGAGGTAGTAAAAAGCAATCTTTTGGAATTGTGCCTTCAGGCTTTCCAGATAGTCATGGTAAGGTCTCAATTTCTCATGTTTTACCCTCCAATCTCCTCGGACCTGGGATATGATCAAATTGGAATCTCCGAAGACATCAATCCGTCCGACTTTCAAAGCTAAGGCCGCCTCCATCCCAATTATGCAGGCTTCGTACTCCGCGGTATTGTTGGTTGAGTTATATTTGAGTTTGACAGCTAATGGGGTAGAGACCCCGTCTGGTGCTATGAGAATGATTCCGACCCCGTAACCCAACTGGTTGGCTGCTCCATCAAAGTACATTTTCCACAACTCCTCCTTGACCTCCATTATTCCTTCATCTGGGAACTTGAAGTCTCCCTTATCCTCAGATTCTACAGCGAGGTCGGCTAGAAATTCGGCGACGGCCCTTCCTTTTACGGACTTGGAGGTGACATATCTGATATCGAACTCAGCCATCATCATGGTCCAACGGGAAATCCTACTGGTCAAGACGGGTTTTTCGAACAGGTATTTTAAAGGGTCCATTCGGGATATCAGGATTACAGGGAAGGCTAGCATATAGTGGCGGAGGCGACGGGTACACCAAACCAAGGCCCAACAGGCCTTCTCCAAGGGCGAATACTTTAACTCATATCCTACCATTCTCTTGCTTAAGTAGTAAATGGACTTCTCCACGCGCCCCTCTTCTCCTTCTTGGGCCAGCATACATCCCATCGAATCTTCGGATACGGAGAGATAGAGCAACAGGGGTCTCCCAGGCAAAGGTGGTGACAGGACAGGCGGGTTTTGGAGGTAGGTTTTGATTTTGTCGAAGGCTTGTTGACACGGGGTGTCCCATTTGAACCTTTCTCCCTTTCTGAGTAGTTTGAAAAGTGGGTCGCAGGTCAAGGTGAGTTTGGAAATGAAGCGGCTGATGAACTGTATTCTCCCCAAGAATCCCCTCAGTTCTTTTTCATTTTTTGGTGGCTGCATTTCGATTATGGCCTTTATCTTGGTGGGGTCTACCTCTATCCCCCTCTGAGTAATGAGAAATCCTAACAACTTGCCAGTAGTGACCCCGAACGTGCATTTCTGTGGGTTCAGCCTCATCTTGAATTCCCTCAATCTCCCAAAGAACTTTCTCAAAGCCTCTAGGTGTCCTCCCCTCTCCTTGGATTTCACAATCATATCGTCCACATACACCTCTACCTCTTTGTGGATCATGTCGTGCAGTAAAGTGGTGGCAGCCCTTTGATAGGTTGCGCCCGCGTTCTTGAGTCCGAATGGCATGACCCTATAGCAATATGTTCCCCACGGAGTGATGAACATGGTTTTCTCTCTATCCTCGGGAGCCATGAGGATTTGATTATACCCGGAGAACCCATCCATGAAAGATAGAAGTTCATGTCCCACAGTGTTATCGACCTACACGTCGATGTGGGGTAATGGGAAATCGTCTTTAGGGCTTGCTTTGTTCAAATCCCGAAAATCCAACTTCCTCTTTTACTTTGAGTGCCCATTCTGGCCTCATTCGCCTCAATTTTTGTTTTACGGGTTTGGAATTAGGAAAGAGGGGGATGTGGTGTTGGACTATTTTTGGATCGATACCTGGCATATCATTGTAAGACCATGCAAAAACATCTTTGAATTCATTTAATAGACTGATTAGTTCTGTACTTTCTTTATTGCTAAGTGTAGAGCCGATGAAGACATTTTGAGGATTGTTCTCATTTCCAAGATTAATTGTTAGGGTGTCCTCAATGATTTTACATGCACATTCTTTTTCTTTTTCAATTAGTTTTTGCAGTTCAATAGGTATTTCATGATCATCACATTCATCACATTTATTAAGCGCGTTCGAGTAGGCAGAATCAGTCATACTTTCATTGATTTTCTTTGGAGTGATTACAACAGACATAGAAATTGAAAGACGCCTCATTTGGGCCATTACAGACTCTGGGTGTGGGGGGAACCTATCACTAGACTCAAAAACCCACTCCTTCTTGTGCTCTCCTCCCAGGCCAGTAATAAAGTATTCTTCCGGACCTCCTGTCTTGGTGATTTTCTCCATCTCTTCTTCCTCAGCCTTCCCTTCCTCACCTTCTTCACTTTCGGCGGCTTCCTCCACTATGCCTTCGACGTATTCACCTTTGGTCTTCCCGGGATCCTCCTTCATGACTTCTGCGTTCCCTTCGCCTAACAGATCTTTCATGGCAGAACCATCCAGCATACCAACCCAGTCCTTGGCAGCAACAGATTTTTCAGGCATTTGCAAAAATGGGTCTTTGTACCCAGAAAATTCATGGGCGAAGAAGATCTCGAACCCCGGCTTCATGCATTTGTCCTTTTGGTCCATCCATGGCTCTGGGAAGCCACAGAAAGGGAAATCTTCTCCTTCCTTCACAAAATACCCGTTGAGGGTCTTCAAGTAAGGGTCCAGCGGTGCGTTGACAGCCTTCTTCTTGGCTCTTAGCTCCTTCTTCGTTGGCTGATACCCAAGACCGTGAGTGTGAGTCTGAGTAGGGATTCTTGGGGCCTCAGGCAGGCCTTGAAGGTTCTTCCCCAACCCCAATCCTGGAAAGAATCCCATCTTCTTCATGATTCCTGCGACCACTGGACTAGCATACTGATCGGACTGAAGCGGCAGAAACTCTCTCGACTTTCCTTCTTCTATTACGCTGATGAATTCGAATCCTCCCATTTTCGCTTCTTCTTCTTGCAGCTGTAATTCTAGAACCGGTGCACTTGACGATGCTTCAGATGATCGAACCCAACTGTCCCCGAGGATATCACAGACTTTGTTTTCCCAGACATACTTAACTTTTTGATGAATTGTCGATGGTATAGCGCCCAAACTGTCCAACCAAGGTCTTCCCAGCAGCAGATTGAAAGAAGCGGGGATATCGATGATTTGGAACTCAGCTTCTTTGTCCATCGACCAGATAGCGAGATTAAGAAAGATAATGCCCATGACTGCTCTTTGGGTGTTGTCATATGCCCGGACTTTCTGTTGAGACGGCACAAAGGAAGATTCATCTAGGCCCATTCGCTTGGCTGTGCGGAAGGGACATACATTAAGAGCAGACCCGTTGTCAACGAGACAAGCGGGCACGGTGTTCCCCAAACATTCAACGGTGATATATAGTGGCTTGTTGAGCGTGGGTCCTCCCGGAGGTAAGTCATTTGATGAAAAGGTGATAGCCGAAGTCGGGATTTTGCCGATCAATCCTATGAGGTCTTCTGGGGTGGTGTCGATAGACACGTCAGCTTGATTCAGAGCATCTAGGACCGCCTGTCTATGACGTTTGGAGGCAATCAACAACCCCCAAACAGTGATGTTAGCCTGGGTCTTCTTCATTTGCTTTAGGACCCGATCCTCTTCTTCTTCCTCATTCATCTTTCCTTTCCCTTTCTCCAATTCCCTCCCCGGGTGATCTTCCTCTAGCTCATGCGGCTTGAAGTGCCTACCAGATCGGGTCAAATGATCTATCTCCTCTTTTGCCCAAATGTCGTCGACTTCTGAAACGGTCTTTGAGCCCTCTATTGCCTCTTCGTCGCTTTGGTACCATAGATCATCCTCCCCTATCCGGCCTATGTTCCGATCATTGCTTTCTTGGACCCACCAATCTGACTGCCTCGTTACTTCGTTTTCCCATATCCCCGGCTAGCTTCCCATCATACAGATCCCCAGATTTTCCGGTGATTGATAAAACTTCCTTGGTTCCCCAACTTTTGTGATTAGCTTGGATGGATCGAATGTCACTTCTTCTACTCCTAAGAAGTAAAGACCCCGCGGCGGCGGTACGGCACGATGGTTTGGCAATGGATTCTTGGTGACATTGGGAGCCTTGACAGGTGGCTCGGATATCACTTTGTTGTCGATAAGGTCTTGTATGTCATGCCTTAACCTCATGCACCGATCAGTTGAGTGGCCCTTTTGCTGATGATATTTGCAGTAGAGATCTCCTTTAAAGTACGGTGGGAGTGGACTCGGCGGGGGTCGGGGTTCCAACTGGCGGAGGTGCCCTTTCGCTAACAGCCTGTCGAGGGCGGTTGATAAAGATACTCCCAAATCTGAAAACTTCCTCATTGGCTTATCCTCCCCTCCTCTTGGATGACTTTTGGTGATGTCGGATTTTCTCTCCGGCTCGCTAAGTGCATTGACATCGGTGGGGCCAGAGTGACCTCCCGAATGCCCTCCATTCGACCCATAGCTAGGCCTCCGATATCGGTTCTGTGGTTCTTCCTTCTTGATTGTTCCTTCTTGGATTGCATCTTCGATTCTCGTCCCCACATCGAATACCTCAGCAAAGGTATTAATTGACTGGAACCTCATCTTCTCTTGATAAACTGGCTGTAGATTTTTCATCAACATTCGGATTTGGTCCTTCTCGGATGGCCTTTGCACCATTTTCGCAGCTTTCCCTCTCCATCGGCTTAAATACTCGGCAAATGATTCTTTGTTCCCCTGCCTGGTTGTTTCCAAATCTCGAACAGTAACATCCAAGTCCTGATTGTATTCGTACTGTGCCACAAATGCCTTAATCACTTCTTCCCATACTCTGGTTTTGCTTGGCTCAAGTGTAAGATACCACGATAAAGCGGCCCCTGTTAAGGTTTGTTGAAAAAGGACAGCCATCATGGTAGTGCTTAGCCCACTAGGCTGAAAAGCCCCTATGCACATTCGGACATGACTGCGGGGGTTGCCTGTGCCATCAAATTTATCAAAGACGGGCATTTTAAAACCGGCCGGCAGCGTCTCATGGACTCCGTCGTACAACCCTTCCAGTTCCATCAGATAAGTATCCACCCCTTGAGCTTTGCGCATTACCCTCTCCAACTTTTCTATTTTCTCGGTCAGCAGCTTATCCTTCTCATCTTTTTCCCTGTCTCTGTTGGCTCTCAGTGCATCATTCCAATGTGCCTCTTGATCGTCGAACCAATCCCCGTCTCCTCCTCCCAAAGGCGGGTCCATGACAGGTGGAACCATATGCGGTGGTCGGCGGTTCAGCTCCTCTATCATTCCCATCATTTGGTTCATGTTTTCAGCCTGTCTTCGCATCTGTTCTGCCTGCTGCTCAACTAGTACCCTCAATCTGGTCATCTCTTCATTATTTCTCTCTTCGGCCATGTCAGCGTATCCTCTTCTCACTAACCTTGCCGTAGGACCTCTAAACCACCCTTGGTTTGCTATTTTTGCTCCTACAATAAATTTTGGAAATTTCTTTTTAGAAAAAACCTTTTTACCTTTATTTTAGCAAAACTTTTATTTTGTAAGTCATGCGGATGCAATGCATGTGTGTGTGTGTGCCTACTCTATATGCCAAAGAAAAAGAAAATCCTAGTCCTAACACATAAGCACATAAGCACATAAAATCCTTACCCATGTCAAGTACGATGATTTCTCCATTCATTGCGACCCTCTTTACCCTTCGATGTCTGGAAATTTTAGCATTTTCAAAATTTATTTGAAAAGCATTTATGATGAAATCTTTAGAAAACAATTTTCAAGAATTTTGGATCGCGCTTTTCAAAAAGTGATTGGGTTGAAACTCTTGTTTTGGAAAGTGTCTTAGCGGATGAATAACCTTGGTTTGGCTTTTAATCAAAAATGAACTGCCAAAATTTCAGAAAAGTGATTAAAAACTTTGGAATAAAGACGGCAAAATATGTTTACTTTCAAAGATGGATTTAAAATTCTTTTGGCAGAAGGATCACATGATTGGATTATCACCGTACTTTTCATGGGTTTGGATACATACAAGGTCAATGATGCTTAGCTGAACATGATATAAGAGACGTAATCTTATAATCAAGGTTCAACATGTCCCTAGATGTCGTGGGACACAAAGGGAATTGCTCAACAGTGATTAAGAGTTTACACATCTTCTATTAGGCAAGCATCGTCATCATCTCAAGTAATCCCTTCCAGGCATACAAAACTTCCTAGCACATAACCCTAATCAAGAATTGATTTCCTAAGATTGAAAGGTTCTATGGAAGCTACTATGCAAAAGCTGGGTTTTGGTCAAACAAGGGACCCTTGACACACACCCGATAGGATGCTTCATATACCAAATCATGGTACGAGATCAAGGGTGATCACACAGTCCCATGATGACTTGACCGACCGGGTTGCCCCGAGCCTCCAAGGTCATAGTTCCGTGCAATCGACTGGCTGGACATGCAAGTGAAATGCAACAGGCACACAAAGATTAATTAATTTGATTAAAAGGATATTTTTCAAGTCTAATCCTCAAGTGAACCCAAAATCAGAATTCTGGTCTGCGAAACCAGAGATTCTGGGTTCGATCCCCAGCAGAGTCGCCAGATTGTGGATATCGCAGGTTGACTTACCCACATCTTTTCAAAATCAATTTCTAAAACAAATGAGTCGCCACTTAATTTTTAAAAGGAAAATTAAGAAACCATTTTAAAAGCAAACTGATCTTTTGCGAAACCAAAGATTAACTAGGTCCGGGGATTATGGAATGAGAGAGGAAGGAGCCCGTCGGACTAAAACACCCTCTCTCACCCTATCTTGCGATAGGCCTCTACTCAACATCCTTTTAATCAAATTTATTAATCTAAGTATGCCCTCAACTAATACATATATATACATATACATCACAAAAGCATGTCCAAAGGGTGTAAAATTGCAATTGACAAAATATCATTCAAAAACCACATAATTCAGGTAGCAAGCGATATGATATGCAATAGGGAACAAGTGAACTTACCCGGGATCCAGCATCGATAGTAAACGTGCAATGCATGCGAATAAAAGAAAATCCTAAAAGAGTCTCTAATCATATATACACATAAGGCAAAACCTAACTCTAAGGTGTCGCGTATTAAGTCGAAAAAATCAAATAAAAATCAAGGACTTTAATAAACTAGAGAGAGGTTGAGAAATCGTACCTTAATAGCGCTACAAAACAAAGGGTTAGTTCACATGATATGTAAAATATGATGTTAGAAATGACAATCCTAAATTTCTAGCTTAAATCTATCTAATGTAATTAAATCCAAAGCAAATAAATCCTAATTACAAGTGCCAAACCATATGATTGAATATGTACATGGACAAGGATAAACTATGAAATACTCTTAAACCTTGAATTCAAACTCAACTAATCATTATTAAAGCATGGTTTAAGCCTTAGATCATAGAAAAGTCATTTAGACCCTTATTTACAAAGTAAGTCAAATGTGTCTTAAAACTCTGAAAATTGCAGAGAGCAGACCAGAACTTAAAAGAAATAAAAAGCATATCTCTCATGGTTTGATATTGGTGATTTTTGGACTCAATATGCCTCTGTGAGTCTAGTTTTCAAATCAAAAAGAAAATCAAAGTTCCAACGGTCGGATCTCCGGGAATATGCAAAATACTAGACGTCACTCAGCACTTTGCAACCTTCTGTCCAGAATTCTTGCACGATTTATTAAAAATAACAAATAAATCCGAATTGCTTTGTTCTTTTTAGGGTGACTTCCTAACACATTAATATTCATAGAAATAATTATTTGGAGCCACAAACACTTTATTAGAACTCTGATTTAATTATTTCAAAAGAGTGTCACTATTCTGAAACTATTCTGAAATTATGGACAGATTGTATTTGGGTCACAAAACTCATGATCAAACCATGCTAGACGTGAAACCACCTTAAAACAAAAATTACAGCGGTAGAATATTGTGTTATTGACACTTTCCCGTTGGCTTCACTTGATTTCAACGGTTAGATTTCGAACTAAAAATCTTTGATCAAAAACAGTTTGTGGATTCACTGTTTTTATTTTGCTAGTTCAACTTTTATTTGGTAACTCCAACTATTAAACTATGAAGTTGAGTTGAACCAAACCACTTCTCCTACTATTTGATGGCCATGTGAGACTACAAACCTTTATTCTTCATAGATTTCAAATGAAATATGGATAGACTTCATGAAATCTATAAGATAAGGAATCTAAACCATGGAGATGGGTTTAGACTCAAAACTACATTCTCCTACCATTTAATGGTCATTGGAGAGGGGGGACATGACCATGACTCATGAGTCTTAAAGGAATATTGAAGGGATTCCTCAAGACATCAAGTTTAGAAGATCCAAATCATGAGTGTGAACTTGGATCCTCTTATGAAGTGTTGATTAAACTTTGACTCCTATGTGAAGCACAAGCCTACATAGGATTCAAAAGATCATACTCTAGAGGTCAAAAGAGATATTGAAGATCTCCAAGACCTTCAAGAGAAGAAAGTGAACAAGAAAATGGAAGAAAGTAACATGGAAACAAAAGAAACTCCTAAGTTTACTTGATAAACAAAGAAGATAATGAAAGATTTTAGGACTAGAGATGAGAAGAAAGGATAAGCTAATAATCTATGGTTAGAGGATCACCTCCAAATTATTCTCAAAGTTTTCTTTTCTTTGAAGATCTCCCAAGCTCTTCTCTCTAATTCTCTAAACACTCTTTTTTTTCTCTCTAAAAATGTTGGTGAAATAGAAGTATATGTTCCCTCTCCCAATATGTCTATTTTGTTCTTCTTGGTCTCCCCTCTTTTAGGAAGATCCCTTCTCTTTTATAAGCAAAATTACCAGGTATTTTTGGTGAATTTCGGAGCAAAAAACAGGTGTAATTCCCTCATTAGTTGGTACAATGTGTACTTTCTGAAATTATGCAGACTGCTGTCCAGCGCGGCAGTACAGACACTGACGCGGCAGTCCGTGACTGCCGCTGCGGCATTCATTAAGTGCCGTTGCGGCACTTAATGAGTGCCGCGCGGCATTCACCAAATGCCGCGGCAATTAATGGATTGCCGCAATTTTGTCAGTCTTACTTTATCAGTTTTTTGTTCTTATTTGCATGCGCATACGTATTGCTCTGCAAAATACAGACTTTAAAAGAGAACGGCAGTCAGAAACCTGTGGCGGCACTTGATGAGTGCCGGCGCGGCACTCTGTGACTGCCGTGCGGCAGTCACCGAGTGCCGCGGAAGCCCGCCGTGTGCCGTGTTTGACTAAAATTCCCCTTTTAGGTCTTTTCTCTTTTTGAAACAAATTATTTTTGAATATCTTTTCCAAAAATTGTGTTTTATATCAGAATTTTCCTAAATACCTGGTATTTCCCTCTTTCTGTGAAATTTTATCGCGTTTTGGAGAATTTTCTGAAGAGCTTGGAATACTTCGAATTTTTCGGTCATTGTCATCATTGGACGTGGAGGTGACGCTCTCCTAAATTCGACGGCCGGTCAAAATTGGGGTGTCTACAATAAGCAACTTAACATGCTCAAATACATATCACCATGCTCGCGGAAATCAAACATTTCACCGTGCTATTGGGCCTACTTATCAATACAAATGCCCAATATGAACTATACAATATATCTCTATGAATTAATACATGCTATTCAAAAATAACATGAATACACGTCAAGAAATCATTCCAAAACATAGTTGGATCACTCACCTCCGAATAACGCTCCTCTAATTCGTTCCAAAGAAAACCCGCTTACAAAGAACGTGTAAAAGTCCGTCTAGTACAATTCCTATCGATCAGAAATTCAATTATCAACTTTTATGAAAAATTCTAGAAAATAACTTTTCGAAAAACTTGGCCAAACAAGGCCCAAGAGGTATCAAAACGAAGCTCTTACCTCGGGGAGTTCGAATATGAAATTTAGGAGAAAACAAACGGACGGAAGGTCGTCGTTTGGCGTCGCAAAGCTCTAAGCTCCAAAATCTCCCTATAGCCCCCTCTTAGAATTTAGGTTAGAAGTTATGAAAATTATGAAAGTCGTAGTTTTCTATATATAGGCAACATTTTCTAAAATTGTGTTTACCTCCCCATGAGTTTTCAAAACTCATAAACAGTCTCCGAAACTTTCTACACAACTAATTCATAGCTTCACGAGTGAAACTTCAAAATTATAAAAGTTTCTGACTAAGTTCCGTTTGGTTGCTAAAACGCGAATTTCTACATGATTTTTATGAAATTGCTAATTAGCCTACCAAATTAATAGCGTGTTAATTCGTCCTTACCAGGATACTAAAACTAACAACAGATATAAATTCTAAACCAGAAATAATACAGATATTGAAATACACAGGTAAACATTTATTTCCAGATAAACATTTAAGGTATTCCACAGTGACCGTCTTAATCTCGGAGAGACGTCACAACAACAAAACACTCATTCACACCGTCTCAAAGGGTTCTCTAACATAGACACCCAAATCGACTCGTGATTCAAAACTCACTCACACATGTGCCAAAATGCACAACACATCACATTATCATGCAAGACAATGCAATGAAATGCAATAACACGATTACGGGTGTTATAATTCTCTCCCCCTTAAAAGAAGTTTGTCCACAAACTTTCAGTACCATCTCATCAATTCACAAAGACTTTCTCACAAGTACTGCCAACTTTCATTCATCACAACCCACACATCTCTACTGAGATATTATAATCTCACGAGGAAAATAAATTCTTAAGCTCTGTAGGAAAATAAATCCCCAGAGTTCCTGTCTCAATCTGATTAAAGCTTTAAACCGCATTCGCGCAATTATCGAACTACCTTGATAAGTAAGGACATCAATGCCTGAGTAGATATACTCAAAAGTCAAATCTGACATTTCACATCACATCACCAACCTATACATATTTTCATTGTTCCTGTCACATACCTTTTCTGAACTCAAAAGTCTTATCACAATACCCAAGTCAAAGGAAATAACTCCTCTCACTTCCACCCATCTTCTCTTTAGACTAAAAGTTGTTTCCAACACGTCTCAACTAGTTAACAACCATACCTGATTCTTCATCTCGAAGTGAACCAAACTGAGTACTTTCATGCATATATACTATGTCGATAAGTCAATGCCTCAACCAACTATTTCATATACCATAGATTCAATCCCTTATCCTGCTATTCGAGGAATACTTGTAGAACGATAACACGTTTTCAAACGACTTTCATTCCTTTTCAAATTCCATTCAGTTTAATCCAACCTCGTATTATGCTTCCAATCATACATGTCTCGTAAGATACTATCCAAATTCCTATCTGACAATTTCATATCACTCTACTTCTTCGAGCCCACCTGATGTCTCGAATAGTTAAACACACTTGCCCCTTTATCTCTCGCATTCTGTACTTGAACTACCGTTGACTAACATAGAAGATCTAACGTTACACCTTCAATTTAAAACTTTTAACAAAGTCAATTACATATTCTCCTTTTTTGTTTTTAAAATAAATCATTTTAAAACTTTGCATAATATTTCCACATATAGTTATCCCAATATCCGTCGCAACAAATAACGCTGTGAACTCAAACTTGACTTAGTCAATCATACACATACCATAGAGTTTATAAAATGTACTCCCATGTTCATAACATACCTCGTTCATGTCTTAAACCCTTGGCCATTCACAATCCATTCTTATTTACATAGTATACACACACCTTGAGCCAATTATTTTTCTGTCGAAAATCTCAACAACAATGTACTCCATTCCCATCTCATACTTTACTCGTATACTATCCTTTAGTCCATCAGTCCATGTAGATCCACCACCATTTACGTAGTTATATGACTCCATGAGTCTGTAGTGTTTCACTTCCACCTTTACACAAGCTCATACCAAGCGTACTCATGTATCTCAACTCTTACTGAATTTCTGACAGCCCTTTACACTGAACATATATTCCTTGTATAACATCTCAAGGTTTCATACATTATTTAATGATTTAATATTGTATAACTCTAGTCAACCTGACTTAACTCCAATTCAGATTCTCTAATCCTTTATATTTGCCATTCTGATCTCAATTTCATTATTCTCGAAGAACCTACTGTCCCAAGTATTTCATACTATTCCCGTAACCATCTGAAGACAATTCAATAATTTGGTCTTCCCAATCAAGTACCATAGTCTCACTGTGTTTGATAAATTTCTCATCGACTTTCAATTCACATACCTTTCGTGACAATACTCAAGTCAACTCGTTTTAACAACACTACTTCCAACTTACTAATTCTAAGTGTACAACATTTCACCAACTCTTTACTTTAGAATTTCCAAGTTGATAATTTACTCACATAGAACTCATTCGTTTGATGACCACTGTTTTGTCTCAAGCACTAAGCATACCATATCCTTCCACGATACTCGTCTTCCAAAGCTTATTACAAGTATTTAACAAAATTTTCTTACTCAAACAAAAGTTTGATTTTTAAAACATTTTAAACACTTAAAATTTTCTTGGGATGAAATCTGACATTCTCAAAATCATCCAACCTTGTTGGAATTCAGGATGATCGAGATAGCATTCTGCTACATTTACCATATTCGTCTGACCATTTTACAGTCCTTCTATCATATCCGATAATGTACGCACGTACTACCACGTCTTTATCTTACTCTTACCGTTTATGTTCACTTATTCATCAAATCCTCATCTTCCCAATTTATATTTTCACCTTTCTAACTTGACTTACCTAAAGTCACTTTACTTATCCATTTCCACAACTGCTCTTGTTCAGTATCGTAATACTTATCATACTCCAACCCCTCGTTGGCAACCACTTACTTCAAACACTCAACGATGTTTTATAATCATTAAAAGATCTTTCATTTTATTTTGAAATACGGAAATTAGCAAAGAAAGCATAGATTAGACATCTTAAAAGAACTTTTCTGTGACAAAATAGCCCAAGGGCAAAATGGTCATTTATAAAGTATGGTTAAATTTTACACCAAAAGATAGCTCTTTGAGTCTCGGTTCCAACGCAAGAAACAGTGCGCGAATCCGAATTTTTTACAAAGAGTTATGCCAGTTTTCGTAAAACTCGACGAAAATTATCCTTGAAATCACTGTTTGGATCAGAGGGGTATTCGACCGGTCGAGCTGCCCCTTTCGACCGGTCCAAGTACCTCTTGGACCAAATTTTACTCCATTTAACATCTTTAAAAGTCCCCAACTTTACAAGGCATTTGGGGCTACATCCCAACCACCTTGGAACCAGCCGTAAGTGCCCAAAAGCATCAAAACTCCTCGAATTAAACAACTGTTGGACTCAGGTTCAGGTTTATCCTCATTACAACCCCTTGTAATAACAACCTCCTCTACAAAATTCTCTATAAGGATCCTCTTATATCAATGATATCCAAATATCAACTCGATTCCTCTGACTCACTTATCACGTTCAATCAATCACACTTACCTTTTTCCCTCAGTCTCATGTTCTCACTTCCTTCATTCTATATCCTTGGACAACCCATCTCAACACCAATGAATTCTTATTCCTATTCATTTCCATTCATAACCACTCATCTTAGGTCAAGCCTTAAATCCCAACATTTTCACTTATTCCATCAATCCGGTAGCATTCGCTACTAAGCCTTATACTATATCTGATTCCACTATGGTACCACGACCATTCGGAACTAGGTTCAATTGAGAGATTCCTCAATAATTTTAATACTCACAATCCGTTGAGATATTCTTCAACCCCCAATACATACCGTAAGATAGGTTGAGAGATTCCTCAACCATCCAATCATCTCAATACTGTAAAATTAGTTGAAAGATTCTTCAACTACCCATCATACACTTGTAAAAGATAACCATAAGATAATTCCGTACGACCACGTTGTAGATTAACATCATAGGGAAACACCGTAAGAAAAGGTGAGAGATTCCTCACCTATCCCATACACGAGCAATGCACTCAGCTGGACTATCTTTCTGTCATAAACACCAACTGTCCATCTCTATTCTCTCACGTCACGATGTTTAGCCCATGTCTGAGACGGAACTCTTATCAATCAATGTCAATTCCAAAACTCGACTACGAATAATCACCTTTCATTCTTTATGTGGACTCTAAGAAAATCTCTCTTGACATTCACTACTCAAACTCCGTTCTCGGTTAAAGCTCTCAAAGAGCACTTATTACTATCACTTTAAATAATTACCGATTCGATCCAAAAATCATTTGGATTTCGCTGAAAACAAAATGCTACTGCTCATTACTACCAGGATATCATCTCCCACTCTTGTCACAACACATGGTCTATGATAACTCATGGTAACCTTCATTTCATCACACAACTCTACAACCATATAGTTTCGCCGATTCACGAATGTAGTGACAACTCTTACCGGTTCAGTCATGATGAGTCAAATATTCACCCTGTTGAGCTCAATGCACAAAGACGATGCATGCTATGCCATAAGATATATATGTGCACAGTTCATCGTTACAATCAACAGATGCTAACATATGAGCATTTCTACAATGATAACAATATTATCTTCATAAACATATACTCTACTCAACGTCACTCAACATATAACGTCACTCGTTCCCAAGGCTCTAAACCTAATGCTCTGATACCACTAAATGTCACAGCCCGGTCCCACAATAGAGGAACCGAAGCCCGTGGCACGCCACCGAGGCTAAACCAATTCATTAACGTTCTCAAAAATTTAGTTTTAAGAACACACGCAGCGGAAAAGAAACATAACTCTCGTTCTAGTACGTACCGGAGCCAACCGAAAATACACTTGTCGCCCGGAGGCTTTAAAATTTGATCCGATAAATTTTCCCTTAAAAGGGTCCCAAAAGAAGCTTAAGTTTGTAATTAGAACTTTTGAAAATATTTGGAAGTAGGAGAACAAACAAGCTGACAGGGGGCATCTCGACCGGTCGAAAGTCTCTTCGACCAAGTGCCTTTACTGAAGTTTCAAGCAGAGGGGCATTCGACCGGTCGAAAGTCCTTTGACAGCAAAGCCACTTGTTTCTGTCCAACTTTCGACGCAACAAAAAGTGCCATATCCAATTCCAATTCTTCCGAAACTTTATGAAAGTTATTTAAACATATATATCAACATGCCACTTGAAGGAAAACGTTTATTGAACACGTTAAGGACGTGTTTGGCACAAATCTCAAACATGCACCAAGACTTGCATAAACACGAACTATCGACTCCTTTACGTACTTAAATCCAAGCTCATGAGTTCTTTCACGACTCTAACATATGAAAAGACATACGCGATATATAATAACGTTTCAAAACATATCCAGAGCTTCTAATCTACAGATTCCAATACAATCTACTATTCAATTCTATTACAAGTTCCTTATGAAAGCAAGGTAACAAACGTTCTCGATTTCAAAACTACAGGATAATCACGATGAGCCGCCATCAATGTGAACTCCCAACACCCCGCAATCACGACTCCGATTCCTCACCGACATTAATACCTGCAATGGTTATTTAAATAACCATACATATTTCTATTTGTTTAAGCTAACGCTTAGTGAATAAAACAACACATGCATATGAATGACAAACATGCTCGTATTCACATCTCTACATTTCATACTAGTCGCCGGAGACTCACGTGCCCGTCCATACTCCCAATCCGTGACTCCTCGCCAATAAGTCCACGCGAAAGGGTAAGACCCACGATTCTTCTCTTCAATCGTGCGACCTTAATGCCTATATCGGCTCCACAAAATGGCACGGTGACCACGTGCTCCTTCTGACCCACATAAGCAACTTAACATGCTCAAATACATATCACCATGCTCGCGGAAATCAAACATTTCACCGTGCTATTGGGCCTACTTATCAATACAAATGCCCAATATGAACTATACAATATATCTCTATGAATTAATACATGCTATTCAAAAATAACATGAATACACGTCAAGAAATCATTCCAAAACATAGTTGGATCACTCACCTCCGAATAACGCTCCTCTAATTCGTTCCAAAGAAAACCCGCTTACAAAGAACGTGTAAAAGTCCGTCTAGTACAATTCCTATCGATCAGAAATTCAATTATCAACTTTTATGAAAAATTCTAGAAAATAACTTTTCGAAAAACTTGGCCAAACAAGGCCCAAGAGGTATCAAAACGAAGCTCTTACCTCGGGGAGTTCGAATATGAAATTTAGGAGAAAACAAACGGACGGAAGGTCGTTGTTTGGCGTCGCAAAGCTCTAAGCTCTAAAATCTCCCTATAGCCCCCTTTTAGAATTTAGGTTAGAAGTTATGAAAATTATGAAAGTCATAGCTTTCTATATATAGGCAACATTTTCTAAAATTGTGTTTACCTCCCCACGAGTTTTCAAAACTCATAAACAGTCTCCGAAACTTTCTACACAGCTAATTCATAGCTTCACGAGTGAAACTTCAAAATTATACAAGTTTCTGACTAAGTTCTGTTTGGTTGCCAAAACGCGAATTTCTACATGATTTTTATGAAATTGCTAATTAGCCTACTAAATTAATAGCGTGTTAATTCGTCCTCACCAGGATACTAAAACTAACAACAGATATAAATTCTAAACCAGAAATAATACAGATATTGAAATACACAGGTAAACATTTATTTCCAGATAAACATTTAAGGTATTCCACAGTGACCGTCTTAATCTCGGAGAGACGTCACAACAACAAAACACTCATTCACACCGTCTCAAAGGGTTCTCTAACACAGACACCCAAATCGACTCGTGATTCAAAACTCACTCACATATGTGCCAAAATGCACAACACATCACATTATCATGCAAGACAATGCAATGAAATGCAATAACACGATTACGGGTGTTATAAAACCAGCGATAGAGGTAACCAAAACCTCTTAGATTGGCCCACGATAAAGGAGCAAAAAGACCCTAAAGCAACACCCTTTAGGCCAACTCTACAAACATGGTCAAGCTCTTCTCCCAACAGTCTTGACGAAGGCTGGTTGGGTGGAAGATAACCATCCTGGGGAGTTAACAATAAAAGGACCCTAAAGTAATACGCTTTAGGTCGAATTTTCTAACTGTGGACACACAGAATTCCACCTCTTTTTGTTTTTGTTTGAAATTGATTTGGATCAAAGAAAAGGAAGGTCTGTTGAAAACAGATACAGAGTCGCCACTTGGTCTTTAAGGAACCAAGAAACCTAATTTGACTCACCCAAATGGATAAAGGGCACCGGCCCTTCATAACCAAAGAACATGGTTCGGGTTTTTGGTAAGAGAGAGGAAGGAGCTTTTGTCACGACTAAAACACCCTCAACTTGCCCCATCTTTCGACGGGCCTCAATTAGCATCCAAATAATCATCTTATACTATGTATAGTTCGACAATTAATACTATGATAGTATATTACATCACACAAGAATTTTGAAATGGAAGATCAAAAGATAAGATATCGTTCATAAGATCTTAGCCAAATATCATGCAATGCAAAAGTGAAAGGTCACACGAATAAACCTAGGAAAATCATCTAATCATATATCAAGTAATCAAGTTTTCCTAATCTAAGGGGACATGAATTGTTCTTGAAACAAATAAATAAAGAAATCAAAATATGCTTAGCAAGCTAGTATGATGCATGTTAATTTTGAGAAAAGAAGATCTCTCAATCCCCGGGACGGATGAAAAAGGAGGATTAGATCGAGGGGAAGCATGAACGTGTGATCATGATCATTCCTTATAATCTTCTTAGGTCAGCTTGATCACGAAGCCACTGGAAAAAGTACACTCAACAAGTCTTAAGCCAGCTTGATCACGAAGCCACTGGCAAAAGAGTGCGAGCTACCAAAAATAATAACGCAACAACGGGGAGTAGTGAACACTAAGGAATTATGTTGCGATTATCACTTATCGTTTGTATTATCCCAAAAATTGTGAATTTCACGTTTATCACATAGTTCCGTCTCATCA
Source organism: Hydrangea macrophylla (assembly GCA_033977485.1). Lineage (NCBI taxonomy): Eukaryota > Viridiplantae > Streptophyta > Magnoliopsida > Cornales > Hydrangeaceae > Hydrangea > Hydrangea macrophylla. The sequence goes on from CM066992.1 coordinate 3,512,277, forward strand.
TATTCTAATCACATCTCTAGCCTTTAGATGCATTACAATTTCTTACAATAAAAGGGTTTTATCAATTAGCTCATAACAATCTTCCCTCAATAATTTTCAATCAAATTACATGATTTCCAATATACTATTCAGCGTATCTAATTTACTCCTTTTTATCAAAATGACCACAAAATAAGGTCACTTATTTCAGGTACAATAACCTCAACCCAACATTCAATATTAGCCTACAAGAAACAAATAATAAAAATTCACATTCTCATATCGTAAAGTATTTACTTAAACATTTTTCACTGCTACTGAAATTGTAAATTTCTGCCCAAATGGTGCAGAATCGGGAAAAACTCTATTAGCCGAAAGTTGTGCAGAATCGCGTTTCCTACAGGCCATTGCGGACAGAATTCCATAATCCTAAGCCATGGTTTTATAATGGTTTTTCAAAGTTTCTGCCACTGTTAAAATAAAAAATAAAACGAATTTTCTATTATTTATTCATTATCAAAATTATTCCCCTCTGTGTATTTATCAAATTAACTATCCACATGATCTATCCAAATACACCGAAATCACATTCATAAAATCACATGAAGAAAAATAAGTATTTATCATTCAATAATAACGAATGGGGATCAACACACGATTTAACACCAACCACAAAATTAACAAGAAATAATTGGATCCTCTTGCACATACATATACATACGTGTATATATATATATACCCAAGTATAAATTTTAACTCACCTAGTTGATCAAAAATCGACAACCACGAACGCCCTGCGATTCCACACGTGCCCACGAACCCGAGACCCTTCTCCTTTCTTCTTCTTCTTCTTCTTCTTCTTCTTCTTCTTCTCTCTCTCTCTCTCTCACACACATACACACACACACACACACATGTTTGTTCTCTCTTTGGGTGGCTAGGGTTAATGATATATGGATATCATACTCTCCTAACTAGGTTTATAAAACTACTAACACTTGATTACACAAGAATCCCGATTTTCTTCTTGTGGGCTCACAAAAGAGACCTATATGAGCCCAGAATGCAATCCAAACCACTAAAATAGCTAATCCAAATGGTACTCATACCCCGGGTACTTAATTTTCATGTTAAATTCACTAATTAACTTACTTGTGGGCCACGAAACACTACCCGACACTAAACTCGTCATTCTACAAAAATTGTAACTCAGTCATACAAATAATCTATCATACAATTTAATTAAAGCTCAAAATGTCATGTCATAATAATAATGAAATATTAGAAATTTTAATAATACAAAAACAATCGGGGAAATATTACGGGTATTAGTAACAAATTAAATATGCTTACTAGCAATTTAATTCTTGGGTTCTCCAAACTTAAAATTTTTAAACACGTGTCTTACATATGCACACTCATATAATTTTACTAACTGAAAATAATTATTAAAATAATTATTTACACACTTAGAAATTTTAGGGTTATTACATTCTATCCTGCTTACAGAAATTTCGTCCCGAAATTCGGGAGGACATATGAAATATATACACACCTACATAATTACAAAAATCGCGTCTTTTAAAATAAATGTAATTGATTTTTTTTTTTAAAATTTTTATTTTTATAATGGGTGTTACATTGTACAACTCTCAAAAGAAATATCGTCCCGAGATTTAGAGGAAGATGAACACATAACGAAATAAACACCGATACGAGTAAACACAATTTCATTTAAGCACATAGGTACTACCAAAAACATGTTTATCGCATAGAAGTGCAATTTACTTAAATGCAACTATATGCTCATGTTCACCTTTTACCGTGTCCCGTACCACTTCTCATCGGAATACCCAATACTTACCACTCAAACCAATAGCTTCAAAATCTTCCATAAGCTTGCACTGAGAATAAGAATACCCATCTAGATCCATAAGATGTTGTAGACATAAGAATACTGCCGGCTCAATATCTGCTCTCGAAAAATGTATAAAATTTCCATACGGAGATATACGAGAGAGATGCAGTAGTAGAATACCAATCGATAATAACAGCTTCATAATAAGAAATACAGAGTGCCGATAATAATAATGTCCACCAAAAATGGCCAGATAAGAATAATATAAATAATAGAAGTCTTGCAAATAATAATAGAAATCCCGATCCTCCGATAAAATAATAATTCAGCTGGATGATAATTAGACAACTGTCCGATAATAATAGCTTGAAGAAGATAATTCGATATCACGTCAGAATTTCACTGCTTGTTCAAAACTCCAACTCCCCCGCTACTTCTCCAACATGTCACAAAATATGTATGCACTGCTATGCGACTCATAATATAGTAAATGATTTCAACAAATTAACATGTAATGATAGGCTCAGAAAGTTATGCTATTAATCGATTGAAAATAGTTAAATAACATATAGGCAACACTTGGATAATACATAAGTACACATAACCCGAAACCCAAATAAATCCGCGACCTACAGCTCTGACCAACGTCTAGTCCACAATCCGAGGATCACCTATACTCGCTAAGCTAACCATAAGCTCTGATACCAAACTGTCACACCCCGATTTTTGGACAACCAAATATTTAATCCAGAGCATGTATCCAGACTAATATTCAATTTCCAAAACACCGAGAGTGACACCCTCACACAGGCTAATAAATAATTTATTTGTTAATACTCATTAAATAAGGACACGTGATCCTGTGTTAATATAAAAACTATGTATTATTAAATTTATATTCCCAATCCTCCATTTCATTATAAAAGAAATAATATTCCATTATAAATATAATACCATTTTAATTTATAAAAGGAATACAAAGTTCATTAAATAAAATTTCTTACAAAGTTCAGAAAAAAAAAAAATTATATACATCCGATGGTCAGAGCAACTACAACGTTCCAATGCCCAAAGACTCCACAGCCAAGCACAACGGTCACATCATCAAAAACAATATCCTGCGCATGTCATCCAACTACGTTTCAAATAGAAACGTACCCGAATGCATAACACACTCGGGTCAGTCACATGACTGGTATGAGTTAAACAAAAATAATAAAATCAGAGGGCTCCAACCTGAATCCGTAGACTACAAACCACATTACAACACTATTGGGCCAAGACAGGTAGTTCCACACACATATTTGGACAAAAAGGTAGTTTCCATTTATGTGGTGGCAAGTAGTTTCTTGCCCTAAAACCCAAAACTACTACGATTTCATACTTACCCATCTACTTATGGTGAGCCAAACCTGTAAAACATTAGTGGGCCCACCATCCTGCAAATTGAATGATCACAAACCAAGCAAACAATTCCGTATACAAACCGTCCACATTCTAACTCAAACGTCGTATTCATTATTCCACGCTTATTAGTCTTATGAAATAATCCATATTCATTACTTATTAGCCTTAAATTTATCTTTGCATTCCCTGGCTTCACCACTTGGCCACCCTCCATGGTACAGCCCACACATATATCCCATGTGTGCCCAGACATACTACCAACATCCACTCCGGTGCCAGTTTGGTTGGGGTATCAACCAAACCAGGTATACACAATGGAAGGCCGGTTAATATGCCTAGACGTCTATACAATATAAGCCGAGCATAAGGCTTAGGCCAGCTTGATCAAGAAGCCACTGGCAAAAGTACACTCAACAAGTCTTAAGCCAGCTTGATCACGAAGCCACTGGCAAAAGAGTGCGAGCTACCAAAAACAATAACGCAACAACGGGGAGTAGTGAACACTAAGGAGTTATGTTGCGATTATCACTTATCGTTTGTATTATCCCAAAAATTGTGAATTTCACGTTTATCACATAGTTCCGTCTCATCATATTCTAATCACATCTCTAACCTTTAGATGCATTACAATTTCTTACAACAAAAAGGTTTTATCAATTAGCTCATAACAATCTTGTCACAGCCCGGTCCCACAGTAGCGGAACCGGAGCCCGTGGCACGCCACCGAGGCTAAACCAATTCATTAACGTTCCCAAAAAAATTAGGTTTGAAGAACACACGCAGCGGAAAACAAAACACATTTTAAAACCAGAGGTTCAGTTGACTGCTCAGTCGACTGCTCAGTCGACGGAGGCGGGCAGGGATTTTAAACATCAATTCCAGTCGACTGAAACAGGGGTCCAGTCGACTGCTGAGGGGTCCAGTCGACTGCTTTAGTTAAAATAAGAAGCAGTTGCAACAGACACAGGGGTTCAGTCGACTGCTCAGTCGACTGCTCCCCTGGCAGCAGCCCAATCTGCAAAATTTCAAGTTTTAAAAGCTTTCTAACTTCCACCAAAGGTCAACCACCCAATCCAAACTCAATCCAAAGTAATTCTAGCTGTATTAAAACATTTCTAAAACAGGATTACAACATCTTACTAACTATTACAACGGTTTAAAATCCATTCTTACATACTAAATTAAACATGGGTTAAAACAACCAAATTCTTATTTCAACAATCCTAGGATCCCAAAACTACAAGATTTACATTAAGTTGCCTTCCGAAGGAACTCCCAACCGACGTACTCACTTCTCTGATTCCTCGCCAGCAGTTATACCTGTAATGGTTATTTGAATAACCACACATATTTCGATTTGTTTAAGCTAAAGCTTAGTGAATAAATCAACATATGTACATGAATGATAAACATGTTCGCATTCACATCTCTACATTTCATACTAGTCGCCGGAGACTCACGTGCCCGTCCATATTCCCAATCCGCGACTCCTCGCCAATAAGTCCACGCGAAAGGGTAAGACCCACGATTCTTTTCTTCAATCGTGCGACCTTAATGCCTATAACGGCTCCACAAAATGGCACGGTGACCACGTGCTCCTTCTGACCCACATAAGCAACTTAACATGCTCAAATACATATCACCATGCTCGCGGTAATCAAAACATATCACCGTGCTATTGAGCCTACTTATCAATATAAATGCCCAATATGAACTACACAATATATATCTCTAGGAATTAATACATGCTATTCAAACATAACATGAATACATGCCAAGAAATCATTCCAAAACATAGTTGAATCACTCACCTCCGATTTACGCTCCTATAATACGATCCAAAGAAAACCCGTGCACAAAGAACGTGCAGAAGTCCGTCTAGTACAAATCCTATGGATCAAAATTCCATTTATCAACTTTTATGAAAAATTCTAGAAAATAACTTTTCGGAAAACTTAGCCAAACAAGCCCTAACATATATCAAAACGAAGCTCTTACCTCAAGGAGCTCGAATATGAAATCTGGGAGAAAACAGACTGACAGAAGGTCGTCGTTTGGCGCCGCAAAGCTCTAAGCAATCAAATCTCCCTCTAGCCCCCTTTTTGGCCTCCTCTTGAACTTAGGTTAAGATTTACAAAAATCTAAAGATCCATCTCTATCTATATATATAGGCAACTCTTTTGGGAATTACGTTTACCTCCCCACGAGTTTTCCAAACTCCTAATCAGTCTTTGAAACTTTCTATACAGCTTATTCATAGCTTTACGAGTGAAACCTCAAAATTATAAAAGTTTTCGACTAAGTTTCGTTTGGTTGCTAAAACGCGAATTTCTATATGACGTTTCCGAAGTTGCTAATTAGCCTACCAAATTAATAGCGTGTTAATTCGTCCTCTCCAGGATACTAAATCTAACAACAGAAATATATTCTAAGCCAGAAAATAATACAGATATTGCAATACACAGGTAAACATTTATTTTCAGATAAACATTTAAAGTATTCCACAGTGACCGTCTCATACTCGGAGAGACGTCACAACAACAAAATCTTCAATTACCACAGTTTCAAAGGGTTCTCTAATACAGACACCCAAATCAACTCGTGAGTCCAAACTCACTCAACCATGTGTCATAGGACACGCCACATCACATTATCATGCATGACAATATGATACAAATGCAATAACACAAATGTGGGTGTTATAATACTCTCCCCCTTAACAGAAGTTTGTCCCCAAACTTGTACCTCATGTCTCGAAAAGGTGTGGATACTGAGTACGCATCTCATCTTCTATCTCCCGCGTCATCTCTTTCGTAGTTTGGCTACGCCATAACACTTTTACTTTCGATATTACTTTATTTCGTAAGACTTGATCCTTCCGGTCTAAGATCTCTACCGGATATGCGGCATACGTTAAATCACTCTGAATCTCATTCGGCGTCGGAGTCATCACTTGATCTCTATCTTCCACTAATTGTTTGCGTAACAACGATACATGAAACACGTTATGAACTTGAGCATACTCGCTCGGCAAGTTCAAACGATAAGCTACGGGTCCAACTCTCCCAATGATCTCAAAAGGTCCTACAAACCTCGGGTTGAGTTTCCCGTATCTACCAAATCTGGTTATTCCCTTTGAAGGTGACACCTTCAAATACACCAAGTCTCCTACATCAAATTCCAACGGCCGTCTGCGCTTATCGGCATAGCTCTTATACCTACTCTGGGTTGTCAGTAATCGTTGTCTAATCACCTTTATCTTATCCGTCGTCTCTTGTATAATTTTCGGTCCTTCAATCTTTCTTTCTCCGACTTCCGTCCAACTAATTGGTGAACGACATACACGACCATATAAAGCTTCATAAGGAGCCATTCCAATACTCGACTGAAAACTGTTGTTATATGCAAACTCAATCAACGGCAAATGGTATTCCCAGTCACCCTGAAAATCAAGTACACATAGCCTAAGCATGTCTTCCAAAATCTGGATTACTCTTTCTGATTGACCATCGGTCTGAGGATGAAAAGCTGTACTAAAGTGTAAATTGGTACCCATTGCTTCTTGCAAGGCTCTCCAAAACTTCGATGTAAAACTACTATCCCTGTCCGAAATAATAGAAACTGGGATACCATGTAGTCTCACAATTTCGCGAATATACAACTTAGCTAACGTCATTGGCTTAGTTGTTCGAAGCGGTAGGAAGTGCGACGACTTCGTCAAACGATCAACAATCACCCAAATAATAGTGTTTGATCTCTTCGACCTCGGAAATCCACTAACAAAATCCATTGTTATGTGCTCCCATTTCCACTTGGCTATTGGTAACGGTTGTAGCAATCCTGAAGGTACTTGGCGTTCGGCCTTTACTTGTTGACAACTAGTACAACGCGAAACATATCGTGCTATTTCCCTCTTCATTCCCGGCCACCAATAAACATGTCTCAAATCTCTATACATCTTGGTGCTTCCCGGATGAACGGTATACTTCGTATTGTGTGCTTCCTCTAGGATGTTCCGTTTCAACTCCTTCTCGCTAGGTACACAAATTCTACCCCTCAATCTCAACACATTATTCTCATACGTGAATCCCGGTTATTTGCCCATCGGAATCTCATCACAAATCTTCTTCAAAGCCACATCTTGAAGTTGTTTCTCTGCGATCTCGTGAATCAAGAGTGGTTGTGCCACCATCATCGACATAAAACCACTTTCAATCCTCGGAATCACTTCAAGTTCTAAGTTCTCCATATCTCTTATCAATTCTTTCTGAGAAGTCAAATCTGCTGCGGTATTGGTTGGTACTTTGCGACTAAGAGCATCGGCGACGACATTCGCCTTGCCCAGATGATACTGAATTGACAAGTCATAATCCTTCATCAACTCTAGCCATCTCCTTTGCCTCATGTTCAAATCTCGTTGTGTAAACAGGTACTTCAAACTCTTATGGTCCGTATAGATCTCACATTTCTCTCCGTATAGATAATGACGCCAAATCTTCAATGCAAAAATCACGGCGGCCAATTCTAGATCATGTGTTGGATAATTCTTCTCGTGCGGTCTAAGTTGTCTCGACGCATACGCAATGACCTTATCACCTTGCATAAGAACGCAACCTAAACCTCTATATGAAGCATCACTGTAAATGATAAACCCTTCAGTCTTTGATGGAACGGCTAAAATTGGTGCTTTCACTAGTCGACCTTTCAACTCTTGGAAACTTTCTTCACATTCTGGACTCCAAACAAAAGCAATATCTTTCCTCATTAGCTGTGTCATCGGCATTGCTATACGCGAAAAATCTTTTACAAATCTCCGATAATACCCAGCTAATCCTAGGAAACTTCTGATGTCTGTCACATTCATTGGCCTCGCCCAGTTGGTAACGGCTTCTATCTTCTGAGGGTCTACAGAAATTCCCTTTGCCGATACTATATGTCCAAGGAAAACTATCTCGGTCAACCAAAACTCACACTTCTTCAATTTGCCGAATAATCTCTTTTCACGCAATCGTTGTAAAGCTAATCGCAAATGATGCTCGTGATCTTCTACGCTTTTGGAGTAGATTAGGATGTCATCTATGAACACGATAACGAACTCATCTAAATAATCTTTGAAAACACGGTTCATCAAGTCCATGAAAGCAGCTGGTGCATTAGTCACTCCAAACGGCATAACCAAAAATTCAAAGTGACCATATCGAGTCCTGAAAGCTGTCTTCTCAACATCTTCCTCTTTGACTTTCAACTGATGGTAACCGGATCTCAAGTCGATCTTCGAAAATATCTGAGCCCCTTGTAACTGATCAAACAAGTCATCTATTCGCGGCAACGGATACTTGTTCTTAATAGTCAACTTATTCAACTCCCGGTAGTCGATGCACATACGCATTGTTCCATCTTTGTTCTTTACAAACAAGACTGGAGCTCCCCACGGCGAAACACTCGGTCGGATAAAACCCTTCTCCAACAGTTCTTCTAACTGAACTTTCAATTCTTTCAACTCTATCGGTGCCATTCGGTACGGTGCTTTGGATACCGGTTGTGACCCTGGTACTACTTCTATTGTGAACTCAAGCTCTCTTTCAATCAATACATCGGGTAACTCATCGGGAAAAACATCTGGAAATTCTCGAACTACTGAAATGTCTTCTATTAGTGGTCTAAGAACTCGCGTGTCGACTGTCACGCCCCGGAGCAGCATAAATAGAGAAAAATAAATTTCCTTTATGGGTCCATAAGGAATGACAGGTGAAAGTCACTAATAATCCACACCACGCAGTACTAGTCCAAAAGAAAAGCAACAGTAATTAACTGAAAATAGCACAGAGTGCTAACTATTACAAACTATCAGAGTATGGTCCACAGGATCACAACAGGTCTGAAGACAACAAATGCCCAAGTACCCGTTAACAAAAGTCTAACAGAACAACTGAAATTAAATCTAATTATAACATCTTCAGTCTTCAACTGGCATAAGGATAATCTTTCCTGGCGTAACCATCATCGGTGGGGCCTTCCTCTGGATAACACTCATCAGTGTACTGGTCATCACCTGTAAAACAAGGGGCAGGATATTCTGGACGGGGAATGTCCAGGCAATAAAAAGGCCGTCAGCTTACTGAGAGCTGAGTGAGCATAAACTAACGAGGTACCAGTTATCTGAAGTAAACACAAGCTTATGAAAACACGAGTTAACATCTTATTATAAAAATAACATTTTCTTGTTCCTCTATTCATTCTCGTAAACCGACCCTTATCGTCTTGTTACTCAAATACCGAACTCAACATATTCTAATCTTCATGAACAGACTCAATCGTTTAACTCTAGGGATACACCCTTATTCTGTCCATCGCTTTTAAGAGCAATGGTCCTGCTCACCGCATGTCATGGACTTCACGTCAGTCTGTCCCCAGCTTTTAAGAACAATGGTCCTGTTCACCGCATTTCAGGGATATAACGTTTCGAACAAGGCATATCAATCTATTGCCACGACTTAACGTCATCTACTAGTGATCCCAGCTCACCGCTTTTAAGAACCATGGTCCGGTTCACCGCTTTTAAGAGCATATCACAGATCATCCAGTCTATCTTAAGACTTCTTGGTCCAGCTCACCGCTTTTAAGAACCATGGTCCGGTTCACCGCTTTTAAGAGCATATCATGACCAATCATCCATCCACGTACCATTCCCGGAACTTACCAAACCTACTTACGTTCCATTCTAACATCGACACATGACAATTCCCAATGTGGCCTGACTACTCGGATTAAAAGAAAACGGACATCAAATTGATATCAGAAACAACACATCAACCCACGTCTTCATATTACTTTTTATTCTTTATCCATAAATCTTTGGTGTCACATTTCTCCTGTCTACCCCATAGTCGCATAATGGAAATTCCGAATTGGAAATCGAACAACCAAACCTCTTATATAATAAATAGGCAAAGGAAACCATGTACTGATCATGTCAATCGATTGGAACAGAGGTTCAATCGATTGGAACAAAAACTATATCAATCGATTGATAAATATGTCAATCGATTGGAATAATGTCAATCGATTGAAATCCTATTCAATCGATTGGGATGCAACTGTTGTCAATCGATTGAGATTTATGTCAATCGATTGGAACTACGTCTTCTCCAGCAGTTTGTAAAAATAGCATATATAAACGTGCACTACATGCATGTAACCCATCTAAACATCATAATAGCTTATATAAACTTCATATAAAGGGACCAAGTGAGTTAGAACTCACCTAGGGTGCGTTTGGGTGTGTTTAAGTTTGAAAACTTCAACCTCTCTCTCTTTCTCCTCTTCTCTGTCTCTGTCTTCCCTCTCTGTCTCCTCCTTTCTTCTTTCTTCTTCTTTCTTCTTCTTTCTTCTTCTTTCTTCTTCTTCTCCCAGCTGTCGAAGGAGTGAGTGTGTGTGAGGGTGTGTATATATGTATAGATATAGATATATGTATGTATATATCTCAAGAGGTATATATCTCTCTCCCTCTAGGTCTGAAAATAGCCCCAAGGCCACTAAATGAAACATATATATAGACATAAGGGAGTGCCACGCGTTTAAAGCTGAAGGAAAGAAGAAAACATTTCTCAGCTTATGTCAATCGATTGAGACACAAGTCAATCGATTGGCAACAGATATTTGTAGTCAATCGATTGGAAACAATGTCAATCGATTGAGTTAAATGGCAATCGATTGGAATGTTGACACGTAATCATTTTTAGTCGGTTGAATGTAAATCGATTGGGATAACTTATCAATCGATTGGTATCAAAAAGTGTCAATCGATTGGGAATATGTCAATCGATTGGTATCGAAATTCATCAAAAAGGAAGAGAAAGTTTATACGAGTATAGAAATGAAATACCGGGTCTTATTAAAATACCAAAATACAGGGTATTACATCGACAATTGAACATAAGAAATCCGAACAACCCTTCTTCAACATCTTACTTGCTTGAATCGCCGATATCAAGTACGGAGGTATGATCACTCCCTTACCCTGAAAAGTAAACTCTTCTCGCCCTGACGGATAGAAACTAACTCGTTTCTGTTCACAATCGATTCTGGCTTGATTAACCGACAACCAATCCATACCCAAGATAACATCAAAGTAATTTACCGTCAACGGAATCAAATCAACGCTCAAAACTTTATCACCTATCTTGATCTCACATGACTTGAATATCGAAGAAGTAACTAGCGGTGCACTACTAGGCAATGATACACACAAGTCATATCCTAGCGGTTCTGACTTAACAGTTAAATGCTTAACAAAATCACGTGATACAAATGAATGCGTCGAACTAGAATCCATAAGTATACGTGCAGGATACGAACAAATAGGAAGAATACCTGATACGACGGTATCATCCGTATTCCCCGGCCTGAGCTGGAAGTATCGTCCTTGTTGTTGCGCGACTCCTTTCCCTTTATCTACTCGAGGTTCTACCCTTGATCCGCTTGGCACACTCGATGCCCCGGTACTCATTCCCGGTTGTCTTTTACTTGGGCAATTCTTCGCTATATGCCCCGGTTGGCCACACCCAAAACATTTCCCTCTTATCTCTGGGTTGTAGCTCTTGGTGTTCGAGGTTGTGTTTGGTGTAGTTGAATTTGCGTTCAAAGGACAATTTCTAGACACATGCCCCAATTGTTTACAAATATAGCAAGTGATCAATTGATGGCAGGTTCCTCTGTGTCGTAGGTTACATGTTGGGCACAACGGTCTCGAATCTCCAACAAACACACTTCCTCCTTGACTACCCATATTCGATCCTGAACCTTGCGTAAATGGTTTCTTCGCATTCCGTTGACTCTTACACCGACTGTCATTTTCTCTCTTCCCTTGTTGTCCCTGTCGATATCTTTCGACACTTTTCTCAGCAATACGAGCAGCTTCCTCAACGAGAGAAACGGTCGGGTGTTGTAACATGTCCACACGGCCACGGATATTCTCTCTAAGTCCTTCCTCAAACTTACGAGCTTTATCCCTATCAGTCGGAACAGTAGTTTTCCCAAATCGTAACAAGGCATTGAAACGAGAAACATACTCACCCACGGTCATATCTCCCTACACCAAACTCGCAAACTCTTGACGTTTCTGAGTATAAGCAGATTGCGGAAAGAAGCGTTTGTTGAATTCTTCTTTAAATGCTTCCCACGTAGTTGGCTTCCCTTGTTCAAGTACGTTGTTCCACCAATCTAATGCTTCACCCATCAACGTATCGGATGCGTATAAAATTTTCTCCTCATCGGTACATATTACCTGACGGAAATGTCTTTCCATGTCCATCATCCAATGATCGGCCAAATCTATGTCAACTTGCCCATGATACAACGTTGGTTTTCGCTTATGAAACTGTTCCACGATTGTGTGTTGAGGTCGCGGTGTCGATGGTGCATTGACATAACGAATTTCCACTTGTGGAGGCTGAACGTTCATCTGTTCTCTTTCACTTACCGCTTGTATGAAATTTCCCACCATATTCACTATTTGGTCCATCCGCGAATGCGGTGACAATTCTCTTGGTAGATCAGCCATAACGTTTCAAATATTTCTCCTGTTGAGTCCAATGCATAATGACCATGCATGCTATGCCACAATATAGATATATGTGCACAGTTCATCACAATCAATAAATGCTAATGCTTGAAGCATTTCTACAATGATAACCATTTTCTTTACAATTACACACTCCACTCGACGTCACTCAGCATATATAACGTCACTCGTTCCCAAGGCTCTAAACTGTAAGCTCTGATACCACTAATTGTCACAGCCCGGTCCCACAGTAGCGGAACCGGAACCCGTGGCACGCCACCGAGGCTAAACCAATTCATTAACGTTCCCAAAAAAATTAGGTTTGAAGAACACACGCAGCGGAAAACAAAACACATTTTAAAACCAGAGGTTCAGTCGACTGCTCAGTCGACTGCTCAGTCGACGGAGGCGGGCAGGGATTTTAAACATCAATTCCAGTCGACTGAAACTGGGGTCCAGTCGACTGCTGAGGGGTCCAGTCGACTACTTTAGTTAAAATAAGAAGCAGTTGCAACAGACACAGGGGTTCAGTCGACTGCTCAGTCGACTGCTCCCCTGGCAGCAGCCCAATCTGCAGAATTTCAAGTTTTAAAAGCTTTCTAACTTCCACCAAAGGTCAACCACCCAATCCAAACTCAATCCAAAGTAATTCTAGCTGTATTAAAACATTTCTAAAACAGGATTACAACATCTTACTAACTATTACAACGGTTTAAAATCCATTCTTACATACTAAATTAAACATGGGTTAAAACAACCAAATTCTTATTTCAACAATCATAGGATCCCAAAACTACAAGATTTACATTAAGTTGCCTTCCGAAGGAACTCCCAACCCACGTACTCACTTCTCTGATTCCTCGCCAGCATTTATACCTGTAATGGTTATTTGAATAACCACACATATTTCGATTTATTTAAGCTAAAGCTTAGTGAATAAATCAACATATGTACATGAATGATAAACATGTCCGCATTCACATCTCTACATTTCATACTAGTTGCCGGAGACTCACGTGCCCGTCCATATTCCCAATCCGCGACTCCTCGCCAATAAGTCCACGCGAAAGGGTAAGACCCACGATTCTTTTCTTCAATCGTGCGACCTTAATGCCTATAACGGCTCCACAAAATGGCACGGTGACCACGTGCTCCTTCTGACCCACATAAGCAACTTAACATGCTCAAATACATATCACCATGCTCGCGGTAATCAAAACATATCACCGTGCTATTGAGCCTACTTATCAATATAAATGCCCAATATGAACTACACAATATATATCTCTAGGAATTAATACATGCTATTCAAACATAACATGAATACATGCCAAGAAATCATTCCAAAACATAGTTGAATCACTCACCTCCGATTTACGCTCCTATAATACGATCCAAAGAAAACCCGTGCACAAAGAACGTGCAGAAGTCTGTCTAGTACAAATCTTATGGATCAAAATTCCATTTATCAACTTTTATGAAAAATTCTAGAAAATAACTTTTCGGAAAACTTAGCCAAACAGGCCCTAACATATATCAAAACGAAGCTCTTACCTCAAGGAGCTCGAATATGAAATCTGGGAGAAAACAGACTGACAGAAGGTCGTCGTTTGGCGCCGCAAAGCTCTAAGCAATCAAATCTCCCTCTAGCCCCCTTTTTGGCCTCCTCTTGAACTTAGGTTAAGATTTACAAAAATCTAAAGATCCATCTCTATCTATATATATAGGCAACTCTTTTGGGAATTACGTTTACCTCCCCACGAGTTTTCCAAACTCCTAATCAGTCTTTGAAACTTTCTATACAGCTTATTCATAGCTTTACGAGTGAAACCTCAAAATTATAAAAGTTTTCGACTAAGTTTCGTTTGGTTGCTAAAACGCGAATTTCTATATGACGTTTCCGAAGTTGCTAATTAGCCTACCAAATTAATAGCGTGTTAATTCGTCCTCTCCAGGATACTAAATCTAACAACAGAAATATATTCTAAGCCAGAAAATAATACAGATATTGCAATACACAGGTAAACATTTATTTTCAGATAAACATTTAAAGTATTCCACAGTGACCGTCTCATACTCGGAGAGACGTCACAACAACAAAATCCTCAATTACCACAGTTTCAAAGGGTTCTCTAATACAGACACCCAAATCAACTCGTGAGTCCAAACTCACTCAACCATGTGTCATAGGACACGCCACATCACATTATCATGCATGACAATATGATACAAATGCAATAACACAAATGTGAGTGTTATAAATCTTCCCTCAATAATTTCCAATCAAATTACAAGATTCCCAATATACTATTCAGCGTATCTAATTTACTCCTTTTTATCAAAATGACCACAAAATAAGGTCACTTATTTCAGGTACAATAACCTCAACCCAACATTCAATATTAGCTTACAAGAAACACATAATAAAAATTCACATTCTCATATCGTAAAATATTTACTTAAACATTTTTCACTGCTACTGAAATTGTAAATTTCTGCCCAAACGGTGCGGAATCGGGAAAAACTCTATTAGACGAAAGTTGTGCATAATCGCGTTCCCTACAGGCCTGTGCGGACAGAATTCCATAATCCTAAGCCATGGTTTTATAATGGTTTTTCAAAGTTTCTGCCATTGTTAAAATAAAAAATAAAACGAATTTTCTATTATTTATTCATTATCAAAATTATTCCCCTCTGTGTATTTATCAAATTAACTATCCACATGATCTATCCAAATACACCGAGATCACATTCATAAAATCACATGAAGAAAAATAAGTATTTATCATTCAATAATAACGAATGGGGATCAACACACAATTTAACACCAACCACAAAATTAACAAGAAATAATTGGATTCTCTTACACATACATATACATACGTGTATATATATATACCCAAGTATAAATTTTAACTCATCTAGTTGATCAAAAATCGACAACCACGAACGCCCTGCGATTCCACACGTGCCCACGAACCCTAGACCCTTATCCTTTCTTCTTCTTCTTCTTCTTCTTCTTCTTCTTCTTCTTCTTCTCTCTCTCTCTCTCTCACACACACACACACACACACACACACACACACATGTTTGTTCTCTCTTTGGGTGGCTAGGGTTAATGATATATGGATATCATACTCTCCTAACTAGGTTTATAAAACTACTAACACTTGACCCAAGAATCCCGTTTTTCTTCTTGTGGGTTCACAAAAGAGACCTATATGAGCCCAGAATGCAATCCAAACCACTAAAATAGCTAACCCAAATGGTACTTATACCCAGGTTACTTAATTTTCATGTTAAATTCACTAATTAACTTACTTGTGGGCCACGAAACACTACCCGACACTAAACTCGTCATTCTACAACAATTGTAACTCAGTCATACAAATAATCTATCATACAATTTAGTTAAAGCTCAAAATGTCATGTCATAATAATAATGAAACATTAGAAATTTTAATAATACAAAAACAATCGGGGAAATATTACTGGTATTAGTAACAATTAAATATGCTTACTAGCAATTTAATTCATGGGTTCTCCAAACTTAAAATTTTTAAACACGTGTCTTACATATGCACACTCATATAATATTACTAACTGAAAATAATTATTAAAATGATTATTTACACACTTAGAAATTTTAGGGTTACTACAGGAAGGCTGTTCAAGAAAACTGAAAAATCGAAAACCAACCAAAATCAAACCGACCAAACATTGATTCGTCGATTTTTCAAAGTAGTGCACAAGCTAAAACCGACCAAAATCGCCTAAAACTGACCTGTCGAAACCGAATGGTCAGTTTTAAAATAACTAAAAAACTGAAAAAATCGACTGCAAACACTCCTAATATTGGGGCTGAAATCGATGATGGAAAGCTTCTTGGACCCGAGATGGTTCGAGAGACAAGTGAGAAGATCAGCATTGTTCGGGATAAGATGAAGCCGCCCAGAGTAGACAGAAGAGTTATGCGGATAAACATCATAAGGATATGGAGTTTAATATAGGAGATTATGTGTTCCGGAAGGTATCTCCATTTCGAGGCGTCGTTAGATTTGGACGAAAGAAGGGAAAGTTGTCCCCTCGCTACATTGGACCATTCGAAATCCTAGAGCATGTCAAAAAGCTTGTATACCGACTCGCAATGCCGCCAAGAATGTCTAGAGTACACATCTTTCACATAAGCATGTTAAGGAAGTATATTCAAGGTTCTACGCCTGTGATGGACTTCAAGGATATCGATGTGAATGACAGTGTGTCGTACCATGAGAGGCCGACACATATTTTGGGCAGAGAAATCAAGAAGTTAAGAAATAAGGAGATACAAACTTGAATTGGAACTAGTTTTGTAGCTCTCGTCGACATGATTCCAACGGTATAAATTTTTTAGGTAAAAGTCTGAATTTTTGTTTTGCTCAAATTATATCAATAATGGAACTAATTTTGTAGTTCTCATCGACACAATTCCAACGATATAAAATTTGCAAAAAATAGAGTTGTAGATAAAAAAATTATAGAGGTTTCAAGTTTAAAAATATTTTTTGAAATTGGGTATGATACGGTACAACCGCTACACAGTGTGAGCAGTCTAGGCAGATTGCGAGCGCGTGGGGCGTTTGGCTATTCTAAGATTCTTTTAAGGGTAGTTTTGGAATTTGCTCTTTAAAATTTGGAACATTACTTTTACAGATTTTTCACTAATATTCCAAAAAAAAAATATGAGTCGGAATAAAAACAATTTTTTATATATATATTTTTTATCTGTGTCTCAGATTTGTTATCGTCTCTGTGACATGGGTGGGGTTAAGGAGCCTATAAGTTAGTAATACACGTACACACAAAGAGGGGGGGGGGGGGGGGGGGGGGGGGGGAGGGGGTGTGTGTGTTAATTGGCTCCCTTAATCACTTCCAAAGAAGCTCGAACCTACAACCTCCTTATTGGGGTGTGGCCCTGGCCAACCCGGCTAAGTGGGCTGGTTGAATAAAAACATTCAAACTCATCAATCTACATCTGAATAGTTGTTGCTAAGTTGCTATGCCAACCATGACTTTTCTAAACCCTTTTAAAGCTTGAAAAAACCTAAACTTTTGGAGGAAAAATCATAGGAAGTGTCCCAAGTCCCAAGTAGTCTGTGGTCCCTGTTTGACAGTCCTGGGTTCCTTCTTTTCTTTATTTTTATTTTTATTTTTATTTTTTTAAAAAGATAAATTTTTTAAGTACCTTTTAAACACTCTGCGACAGTCTGGAAGTGTCCAAATCCTCTTCTCAGCCAGGTGTAGACTTCAGTGTTCGGACTCTTCAAACCCTGAACATTTTATTTAGATATATACTTATGATAAAATATAGAGCTTTTTTAAAAAATTTGAGCAGAGGACAAAGAACAAAACAAACTTTCGGCAGAGGTTCGAGCTGAGGGAGCAGAAGAGAGAAGCTGCCGCCATTAGAGGTTTCTATAACTTATTATTAAATGTCTACATTTATATTTAGATATTGATGAGATTTTACATGGGTTTATGTATTTATTTTAGGAGACCATTTTTTTTCACCCAAAATTTATTCACTCAAACACTTTAATCACTTTTTAACTTTTGTTTATTCTTATTTTGTCCATAAAAGTGATAAATCTCTTATACTCATTCAATGAGGTGTTTAAGTGAGCAAATTTTAGGTTAGCAACAATGCTCTTTTATTTTACCTAGGGTTGTGGGGTATGTGTTTGTACAATAATAATGTTGTGTATTAAATGAAGAACTTATATATATATATATAAAATTAATATAGAACTGTATTGTGATGTTATGTTTTCCTTTCCTCATATCTAAATGTGTTGGGCCTTTTGCTTTCCAGGGGTTTTGAAAACTTTAAGAAGATTCTCTTTTTCGTTGGGTTGGTTGTCAGTTTCGTGTCTGAACTCTGAAGTATATCTATTTGAATGTGTGAATTTTAGGGTTTTATTCAAGGTTTCTTGGAGGTTTTAAGTTTTACTTTCTGGGTGCATGACTTCAGCTGGACAAATTGGACCAGTTGGTACCCTCTCTCTCTCTCTCTCTCTCTCTCTCTCTCTCTCCACTTCTGGACGGTCTTTAGTTTTTTTGCGGCTTTTGGCATTTGGGTTTTTCACTTCAAGGCTTATCTCTTAATGGGTTCCTGTAGTAATTACAATTTCCCAGTTTATTCCCATAGAAGAATTGTAGATTTGATTTGTGAATTTTCAGATGATTGAAACTGAGTTTGCTGAATTTCTAGTCTAGTTATGAAATAGTACAAAAGAATCGGGTGAAATTCATCAGGCCTTTTGTAGTTTTTTATTTTTATTTTCTCAGAGTATCAACAAGCCTTATATAGTAATTGATGAAAGGGCACTTGAATGACGACTCCTTGTATTTCTGTCCTTTAAAGCGTCTTTAATATTTTTAAACTCTGGAATATTATTGGAGTATATGTTTTCCCTATTATAAGCATTTCCACATTTTGTACTCGTTTGCATATTTTGTTTGATTATTATTTTTCTGTAATCTTGTTATAAATTGAAGTGAACGACAAGTAAGAATCTCCCGCCTCACAATATAGATTTATAGTTATTCATTTAAGCCAAACGCGAAATACCCAAAGATAAGTTTCAATGAAAGTACGTTGGTTTGAAATTTGATTGTTAAGTTAAAAGTTGCTAGATTTTATCCAGTGTTTGTCCTTGCTATATCCGCAGCTTCTCTTAACCCCCATGTGGAACCTATAAATTTACTGGTATAGATGTAGATATTGTTCAGAGTATAATGTTGAAGGTTTTAAAAGCTTCCAAAAGTTGTAATGGGTTTTGTGACATCAAATATGAGTCTGTCTGAGCTCCATAGGCATTATGTATTGAGCTTAAATTGTTGTATATTGCATATTTTGTAGCTTCTGATTTCCTTTTCGTAGAGGCTGTTTGGGAGGTGAAAGAACCGGTTTTATGTACTGCTTCTGTGCCTATTTCTTGCACGAGTTTGTGCCCAGTCTAATATCAGCTTGTTCTTTGTTAAGCCAACATTACCTTGATTCTCATAAAAACTAGACAGAAAGTGAGACTGAAATTGAACCAGATCCTACTTTAAGCATTCCCAAACAGGCCCTCATGGTAACCTTATTCTTCTATTTCCTTTCACCTTGCATTGCCCAACCCACATTTGTTACCTTGCCTACTGAGAAATCACAATTTGCAATTTGTATGTTACATTGATTGTTGTCTTATCTCAACCAGGCCTCAATCATTTGATTTTTACTGCCACTCCTTATCTTTGTCATATTTCACGCGTCTCTCGAGAATTTCCATCTAGACGATTCCTGTGTACATCCCTTTCTTATATATGGAAGTTGTGAAACGTAGCTTCTTTTCCACTCTCTCTCTCTCTCTCTCTCTCTCTCTCTCTCTCTCTCTCTTTCTCTCAATTCCAAACCTAGGTTTGTTAACTCGTCCTTTTAGTAGGTCTATTTACGGTTTGCCTAATGAGATACATGAGACTGAAGTAAAATTTTCCACAGAAACAGAACAGATGCAGCAATTTGAATCAAAATCTAATTTATTTGTTTGCGCATATCCTGAGGAAGGACAAGAAAATGACATCAAACTTATTGTTGATCTAAAATATCTCTGCCATGTGTTGTTTTCTTTCTTCTTTATTTTTTTCTTTTCTTTTCCTTTTCTTGGTTACAAATGATGTGTTGTTTTGTTTTTGTTAGGAGAAATAGAGTGTACAGTTTTTGACTTTGTTAAGAATGGTAGAATTGTTGGACTATCTTCAGCTACTAGAGTTCTTGGGTTTTTTCCTAAACTGCCTGGGATTCTTTAAAGTTGGAGTCAAAGATTCACCTTTGTCAATTGTCATGACCCTACCTTTCAGTAAAGGAAATTCAATAAATCTTATCTTGAATTAACTTATTTTTAAGCTATGCTGAGTATGCCCAGAATCATGATATGTTTAGAGAAGGCAACTCGGCATAAGTTTATGTTACAAAGCATTTTCCCTATTAAGTTATAGACCATCATTTCTTGCCGCAGATGCTGTTGGATTTTCCGTTTCCTTTTCTGTCAAGTACTCGTGTTCAGAGTTAGAGGTGGAAAGAAAGCCATTTGAAATGGTTTCATTATGTCACATGTGCAATGGAAATGCCAAAGAGTAGTTACTATTTCTGGTTGAACGTATTATTTAATAAGGACAAGAGACTTAAAGGGGTACACAGATTAGAGAGTATAGAATTTCATAAAAGAGTAAACAGAGAAAATAGGCAAGAGAGAAGAGAGGAACTCAAAGAAACCTAAAAGGCTACATCTTGATATTACTATATTGAGATAACATTACTAGCCTCCCCCAACCCCTATATTTATAGGGTGGAGATGGAGAAAATAATATCACATCCCATAAATCATGGGATCACAATACAATCAAATCATATCAAATCTTCCTAATATATATCCCACAATTATACGTATTACCATGATTGTGGGATTTACATTGCCATAATAATAAAGTCTCCAAAACCTTCCCAATGAGTCTTGTGATAATTTAGGAAACTATCTGTCTCTCTTTCACATTTCCAACACTCCCCCTCAAGTTGGCACATGTATACTTGATGAAGTGTCCAACTTGAAGATGAGGTTACAGCCGAAAAGACTGTTCAATCAAATGGGCTAAGGTGAAAAATATTATCTTCCAATGAAAGGGTGATATTGTGGGAACAATCAACCATAATAAATCACCAAAGAGACCAACTTCTTGTTCACACAAGCGGGCAAAAGGGTGGAGAAATCATCCGCCAATAAAAAGATGAGATTGTGGGAAATATCAACCACAATAAATCACCAAAGAGAGAGGCCAACGTCTTGTTCAAGCAAGTGGGTAAGGGTGGAAAATATCATTCACCAATAAAGGGTGTTATTTTGGAAAAACACCATCCGCAATAAATCACCAGAGAGGCCCAACGAACACTGGTTATAACGAAAAATGAAAATCACCGGAAAAACGGTAATTACTGGTCACCATAATATATTTACCACACCTCCTCAAACTAAAGGTGGAAATGTAAATGAAAATCTAAGATTGAAAAGGGTGACCATGGTGAGGAACCAGAAAGAGAACATGAGATATGTAAAGAATGGCTCTTGTAATTTGGGTGATAATAGCGGAAGCGATCTAAAACCACGGAAAGTGGTTCTGATACCATATAGAATTTCATAAAAGAGTCAACATAGAAAATAGGCAAGAGAGAAGAGAGGAACACAAAGAAACCTAAAAGGCTACATCTTGATATTACTGTATTGAGATAACATTACAAGCCTCCCAACCCCTACCTATATTTATAGGGTGGAGATGGAGAAAATAATATCACATCCCATAAATCATGGGATCACAATAAGATCAAATCATATCAAATCTTCCTAATATATATTCCACAATTATACGTATTACCATAATTGTGGGATTTACATTGCCATAATATTAAAGTCTCCTAAACCTTCCCAATGAGTCTTGTGATAATTTAGGAAACGATCTGTCTCTCTTTCACATTTCCAACACTTGTAAGGCCCAGCCCATTCAACTTCTTAAAACCCAGGTGTTAAGGAGAGGGGAACTAAAGCCTTATAAACCGTACATGCAACAACACATCTAAGCGATGTGAGATGACAAGTCGACAACACCCCCCCGCACGTGTGGCAAAGGCACACACGTGGATTACGGAGATAGGGGACAAACAAGGCTCTAATACCACTTGAAAGGCCCAGCCCATTCAACTCCTTAAAACCCAGGTGTTAAGGAGAGGGGAGCTAAGACCTTATAAACAGCATAGGCAACAACACATTTAAGCGATGTGGGACGACAACAGAGAGTGAGAAAGAAATGTTGGCCAATGATTCGGTAGAATATATGGCCAAAACTAGAGTCAAGCCCTTTTCCCAAACTATGTGAATCTTGTTTTCTTCACTTGGTTACGATTCAAAGCCGTAGCCTCACTCAATTTACATCCTATCATACCTTTGTAGATGTCAATTTTGGTCTTTCACTCTTTCCTTTCCCCTTGCATTACGCTAGATGTGAATACTATGATTTTTTCCAACTAGTGCATTCATTAATCTTCGATGTAATGATCACCATCTTAAATCGTTTTCCATCTATTTTGTCTAATGTAGATGCTCTTCTTCTTCTACCATCTTTTTACTGGTTTCGGCTTTAGTGTTTAGTTATATTCCTTCTTTTTCTTCTTTATATATGCCCTCACCTTTGTTATCAAAATGTTCACATTAATATTTATGCACTCAAATCGAGTGAATCGTGAGTGAATTGCAAAGCATCACTAATCACAAATATGTCTAACCTAGTCGTATCATTGAAAAATATGTCCATTTTAACATTCATATTTATGCTACACTTACTTTAGTATTGTGCTGTTCTTACCTACATTTTATCAATAGAGCATGGATGGTCGCATAGCTGCCTTATATAACGTTTCTTTAAGTGTTAGAGGCATATGGTGATCACACAATTTGTTGAAAGCTTACCCCACTTGACCCATCCAGCTTTAATTCTGTGGGCTATATTATTTTCAATTTCCGTCCCTATGCAGGGGCGGATGTAGAAATTTGAACTACGGGGGGTTTGGTAGAAGTGAAACCAAGAAATTGAACCTCAAGGTAGCCCAGGTTTACGGGGGTTTGGGAGCAGCGCCCCCAAGATGATTTTTTTGGGGCCTATCTATACATATTTTTCGTTTAGATGATAAAAATTGATACAAAAGCTCAAGAAATCTTCTCCATTATATGAACCATACATCAAAGTTACAACACTTTCAAACTTTTTAATACCTATTATAAAATTGTAACTAACAAATGACATCTAAAAGTTAATTTTAAATGGCACTTTAGAAAAGTTAATACTGATTGACACCAAAAGTACAATAAAATGACATTATTACTACAAATTGAGATTAAGAAATTGAGTGTATCATACTTTTTTGTTGTAGAATTTTTTAAAACTCAAATACTAATAAAATAGGGAGTTATAATTTTGAGGGGGGGGGGGGGGGGGGGGGGGGGGGTGCTTAAGTGTAAAAACTATATTTTTTTTAAGGGTGTATATGAAAAAAATTCAAAATCAAGGGGGGCTCAAGCCCCCCTTTGTCCCTTGCTAGGTCCGCCCCTGTCCCTATGAATAATCAAACCCAGATAATGTAAGTGTTCACTTTTTAGTATCTCTCGACTCCTACTCTTTATCAACCCTCCATTTGTATTCCTAGCATTTATAGTCTGATGTTTTTTTTCACATACTCCACTAATTTACAAGCTCAAGCCCGAGCCAGTTAACATTAGATTTATGAAACATTTAGAAAAAAAGTTCGCTAAAATAGGTGTAAACATAATATATCATCGTGTGGGGGTGTGGGTGTCTGTCTGTGTGTACGTAAATGTAAGTATAAAGGGTGGACTATCGGATTCGGTCGGTTTCCCTGACTAACCAACTCAGAATTGAACAGTTTTCTTATTTTCAGACCCAAGACCAGACCAAGCGACTTAAACAACCAGATTAAACCAAACTAATGGACATTTAGTCAGGTTTCTTGTCAGGTTTCATCAAACTCAGTTGCACTCCTTGCTATAATAAAGTAAAGGGCTAATTACACGGACCTCCCCTGAGGTTTGGCGAAATTACACGGACCTCCCCTCTATATTGCAAAATTACACAGACCTCCCTTGAGATTTGGATTTGCATTACACACACCTCCCCTCTAGATTGCAAAATTTACAGAGACCTCCCTTCTTAATTTACTAATGCCAAAAATACCCATAGTTATCAAAAAAAAAAAACCCCCCTCTCTCTCTCTATTGTATATACATATAGAAATGCATGCATACATACATACATACATATACGGACAATGCATACATGCATACATACATACATGCATACATACATACACATATCTACATACATATTTGTATGCATATATGATATTGCCATTGAATACAAATATACATAGATACTTGTATACATCTTTGAGGTGGGTTTGGTATTTTGGGTCTTAGAATTTGGAACAAATTGATTTTGGGTATAAATCTTAGGAACAAATTAGTTTTTGGAATAAATTGATTTTGGGTTTAAATCTTACGAACAAATTAGTTTTTGGAACAAATTGATTATGGGTTTAAAATTTTGATTTTTTGAACAAATTCATATTCATATATATATATATATATGTATGTCCATATATTATGTATGTACTTTTATATCTATATCTATATATATATACACACATTAGAGAGAGGAGAGAGAGAGAGAGAGAGATGTGTGTGTAATTTAGTAAAAATGGTAAACAAAGTAAGGGTAAAATAGTAAATTCATGCTAGAGGGGAGGTATGTGTAATTTTGCAATATAGAGGGGAGGTCCGTGTAATTTCACTAAACCTCATGGGAGGTCCGTGTAATTAACCCTAAAGTAAATTTTGAACGCACACTCTCGCTCTTGTGATGATAATCCTGGATCTGTTTCAGTCGGTATTCCTAGAAAAACTTTGGATTCAATTGAGTTAATCTGAGTGGTGGATTAGTGTTGTCATAAAGTGTTAAGGGGCTATTCTTAGATTGAGAGATATTGATAACTAGTGTTATTCTTTTAATATTTTCAATGAATTGTTTTTTTTTTCTCGAAATTTGGTGAATGCTGGTTTTAGTCCTATTTTTTTTTCACCTCCAGGTTGTTAGCAGTTGTATTGGTTTCACTATACTTTCATATAGTGGATGTAATGTACTTCAGAACTAGAAATACTTTCTCAATCATCCTAAATGATCTATTAAAATAAATTTCTTCATGGGCTTATTCTTTTTAGATTTGATTTTCACCATGAAATGGATGTGGGCATCTTCACTACTACAACCAGTCGTGATATCTACATGTTTACGTATTTAGGTCACGTTTGGCTCACCTAATAAAGTTGAAGGCCACAGGTATGGGATGTTCATGGTTCAAGTTCACGACATATTGGGTTCTTTTCTATACAGATTCACCTTCCCATATGCAAAGTTTTTCTGTGGTTTATAACTTATGGTATGCCTGTTTTGGTGGATGAATCTTTGACAGTTCCACTCCCAAATTGCACAGCACAAGTGAAGGGATCTGGAGAGAAAGTCGTCTAGGTTGAAGTTTTCTCTGTGGATGATGCCTGAAGTATGGCTAGGAAGTCTTCTCCTTTTAGTTGGAATCTTTTCCAACCTAGTAGGTAATTTAGTGAATTGCACTCTCCTTTTTTCCTTGATCCTATCTTGTATGTGTTGTCAGGGTATGATATGAGTAGTTGAACAAAGAATGGGTTTCTCTAGGCTTAAAAGTTCAACATGCTTGATGTAGGGCTAGTCGGCTCAGGGTTCTGCCTTGAGGTTCAAATTTCAAATTATGACATCCTGAAGCATGTTAGGGAATGTTTTTACTTCATGTTCTGAAGCCGGTGGATTATTATTATTATTATTTTTGGGGGGGTTTGGGGTTTGAGAGGGTTTCATAGGTATATGTGTAAATGGTGTAGATTAGTCCATTCTATACTCTCTTCTATCCAAAGAGAATACACTAAATATTGTTGTTTAGTCAAACCACTAAAGAATCTTTAACCACTTAGGTGCCATTCCATGTTTTGAACCTTCAATTTGTATCAATTGAGGTGCCTCAAGGCCAACCCCATACCACTTCTCTACTAGGTCATTAATGAGGTTTTTGTTTTTTAAACCTATAATGCAAAAAGTGGTATCAACTAAGCGAAGGGATGTGTCTTTACTGCTAAACCGTTGCATATTGAAATAGAGGTTTTCCTTTGAAATGCAAAATGTGAACAAAGGTTCCTTAATTTTGACCATCCTTTCCCCAATAGGCAAAACAAAAATGTCTTTTTTTTTCTTCTTTCACAAATGCTTATCACTTGTATTCTTCTCTCCATGGAGGTGTTAATATAAAGACATACAATTGAACTAAATAAGGAAGGAATATAGCCAACCACATCTATGATTAAGTACAATCAATTCCTCTGATTAAGCCTAGACTTAAGGGACTGGACTATTTCTATGATTAAGCCCAGACGTTATGAGCTGGAATATTCCAACTAGAACATTCCATCCTAATTCCAACAGCTAAGTTATTTGGAAAGATGTCAGAGCCTAATTATCTCGAAGTGGTGGGATATGCTTGGATCCACAGCAAATAACTACAATCCACATTGTGCCATATATAATCTTGGTCCAACGTTATGACATGAATTGGCATATGTTGTATAAGTCACAAATTAGTGTGACACAATCTATGTACACATATTGATACTGAACTCAACTGTATTCTTTAACTTGTAGGTGCATTTATAGGGATAAACATTGGCACTGATGTTTCCAACTTTCCGTCAGCTTCAGATGTGGTTTCAATCCTTAAAGCCCATCAAATAACTCACGTGCGCCTCTTTGATGCTGATGCTCACATGCTGAAATCTCTTTCGGACACCGGGATAGAAGTAGTTGTTGGTGTCACTAATGAGGAAGTCTTAGGAATCGGAGAATCTCCATCGGCAGCAGCAGCCTGGATTAACAAAAATGTCGCACCTTACTTACCTTCATCCAATATCACAGCCATTGCTGTTGGAAGTGAAGTTCTTACTTCGATCCCAAACGCTGCCTCCATTTTGGTACCAGCTATGAATTATCTTCACAAAGCTCTAGTTGCTTCAAACCTGAATTATCAGGTCAAAGTTTCAACCCCGCAATCCATGGACATAATCCCGAAACCTTTTCCCCCTTCTACTGCTGCCTTTAATTCTACATGGAACTCTACAATTTCACAGCTTCTCCAGTTTCTGAAGAAAACGAATTCCTATTACATGTTAAATGCGTATCCTTATTACGGATATGTAAATGCAAATGGGATATTTCCAATTGATTATGCCCTTTTCCGGCCACTTTCCTCGGTAAAACAGATTGTTGATCCAAATACTCTTTTTCGTTATAACAGCATGTTTGATGCTATAGTGGATGCTGCCTACAACTCCATAGAAGCTTTAAATTTTTCGGGAATTCCAATTGTGGTGACAGAGTCCGGCTGGCCGTGGCTCGGTGGGACCAACGAACCTGATGCTACTGTACAAAATGCTGAAACTTTCAATAATAACTTGATCAGGCGTGTTCTCAATGATTCCGGTCCGCCTAGTCAGCCCAATATTCCCATCAATACATACATATATGAGTTGTTCAATGAAGACAAGAAGCCAGGAGCTATTTCTGAGAGAAATTGGGGTGTATTTTTTACCAATGGAACTGCCGTTTATTCACTGAGTTTGAGCACTTCTGACCAAATTACTGGGAACTCTTCTGGAGTTTTTTGTATTGCGAGATCAGTTGCGGATCCCAGTAACTTGCAGAATGGGCTGAATTGGGCTTGTGACGATGGCCATGCTAACTGCAGTGCAATTCAACAAGGACAGCCATGTTATGTTCCTAATACTCTGCAGAACCATGCTTCTTAT
This sequence comes from Hydrangea macrophylla, assembly GCA_033977485.1. Classification (NCBI taxonomy): domain Eukaryota; kingdom Viridiplantae; phylum Streptophyta; class Magnoliopsida; order Cornales; family Hydrangeaceae; genus Hydrangea; species Hydrangea macrophylla. The sequence continues at coordinate 3,540,604 of CM066992.1, forward strand.
GCTTACAATGATTATTATCAAAAAATGCACAGCTTAGGGGGAACCTGTGACTTTCAAGGAACAGCCACAACCACAACTATTAATCCCAGTAAGTTCCTGTCATCTTTTATCACTATAATTCTTCAACTCAATATGTGTAGGACCTTTTTATTTTGGGTATGTTTTTGTCAAAAAATATCCTCCCAGTAAAATATCCCAACAGCCACAGCCACTACTGTTAATCCCAGTATATTGTCGAAGGTTTCAACACTAAACCCTTACCAGGAGCACCTTTCAAATACCTCAATATACGACACACTGCATCCCAGTGTTGTTGCTTGGGGCTTTGCATCAACTGACTAACAACTCCTACAGGAAAAGTGATGTCTGGTCGAGTCACTGTCACATAAATCAACTTTCCCACAAGTCTTCCATACCGTCCAGCATCAATAAAATCTTCTCCATCATTTTTGCTAAACTTTATGTTCGAAACCATTGGAGTGTCAACTGTTTTTGAACCCATCATACATGTTTCATCTAGTAGGTCAAGTACATACTTTCTTTGAGACAAAAATATTCATTCCTTAGATCTGGCTACTTCAATACCCAAGAAATAACGTAGTAGCCCCAAATCTTTCATATGAAAATGCTTGCTTAAGTGAGACTTCAACATCTGTATACATTCACTGTCACTGCCAATAATTACTATGTCATCCGCATAAATGGCTGGAACAATCGTACCTTTCTCACAGTGTCTCACAAAAACTGAATGCTCAGAACTAGTTCTTTTCAACCCATACAAACTAGCTACTTGACTAAACTTGTCATACCAGGCCCTTGGAAATTGTTCAAGTCCATAAATGACTTTCTTCAACTTACACACTTTATGTGACTCACCCTGGGCAACATACCCAGGAGGTTTCTCCATGTACAGTTCCTCTTGAAGGTCATCATAAAGAAAGACATTTTTGAAGTCAAGTGGATACAGAGGTCGTTTCTGAGTAACAGCAACTGACAACAAAATCCGAACTGAATTGAGACGACCCACGAAGGTCTCAAAGTAATCAACACCAAAGGTCTGAGTGTAGCCTTTTGCTACCATGCAAGCTTTTAAGCATTCAACAGTACCATTAGGATGATGGTTAGCCACGTAAATCCGATGACAACCCACGACTTGTTTTCCAGAGGGAAGATCAGTTAACTCCTAAGTACCATTTTTGGACAACGCTGACATCTCATCATCAATAGCACTCCCAGTCTACTACACCTTTCGGGCACTTCAAGGCGCAGAAAACCGGTATTCCCGTATAAAGAAGCTCGCCTTTGCCCTCATCACCTCAGCTCGGCGACTTCGCTCATATTTTCAAGCTCATACCATAGTAGTCCTCACGGATCAGTGCATGATACTGTGCCAACCCGAGACGTTCGGGAGACTTATGAAGTGGGCGTTGGAATTGGAAGAGTTCGAGGTAATCTACAGACCTCAGACGGCAATTAAAGTACGGGTCTTGGTGAATTTTCTTGTTGAGTTCACTTACCCAGAGGACCCAATCGAGGAATCCACCTCGCATGAGCTACCGCCCGAACTACAACTCGGGATACCAATCTAGGTGCTCTATGTAGATGGATCCTCCAACAAACAAGGCAGCGGGGCGGGAATCATCTTGATCACACTCGAGGGGATCCACCTCGAGTATCCTCTTAGGTTTGGGTTCCAAGCATCCAACAATGAGGCGGAGTATGAGGCCCTTTTGGTCGGGCTTTAATTGGCTACCTCAATGGGCGCCCGGCAGATTAAGATGCACAGTGACTCTTAGTTGGTGGTGAATCAAGTCTTACAGCTGTACGAGACTAGGGAGGACAGCATGGTGGCCTACCTGGCCCTGGTCAGAAAGATTACCAGCGAGCTTAAAGGGTTGTCTATCACTCAGATCCCGAGAGAAGAGAATACACAGGCCGACCGATTGCCGCGCCTAGCATCATCCTCAGAATCGGATCTACAGGGAATAAGGGTGGAATACCTGCCCGAGCCCAGTGTGTCCGTTCCAGAGGGCATGGAGATAGACCCAGTCGATATAGGCCCCAGTTCAATGGACCCAACAGTAACGTTCCTCACAATCTGAAACCTTCTGACCAAGAGAGCCGAAGCACGACGGGTCAAATACCGAGCGACAAGGTACCACCTCGCCAACGGTGTGCTCTACAAGAAAGGATTTACTATTCCTTACCTTCGGTGCATTTACCCAACTCAGGTTAAGAGCATTCTGCAAGAAATTCGTGAAGGTGTATGCGGGAGTCATGTTGGAGGTCGAGCCTTGTCTAGAAGGGCCTTGTTGCAAGGTTACTATTGGCCCCCCAGGGCCTGGGACTCACAAGACTATGTGAGACGATGTGATAAGTGCCAAAGATTTGCAAGTATGATCAACCACCCGGCAGAGGAACAAATCCCAATTCTTAGTCGTTGGCCGTTCGCTCAGTGGGGCATCGATATAGTCGGACCACTCCCCATGGCGAAGGGTCATCCCAAATTTGCCGTTATAGCAGTTGACTACTTCATCAAGTGAAGCGGAGACTGAGCTAATGGCCACCATCACCGAGAAGAAGATGGAAAGTTTTATGGAAAGGAATTTCCTCAGCAGGTTCGGCGTGCCCCGAGTATTGGTCAGTGATAGTGGTAGATAGTTCGACACACCGGGGTTTAGACAGTTCTGCTCGAATTATGGGATATCAAATCACTATTCTTCTCCCGAACATTCCCAGGCTAATGGCCAAGCCGAGGTAACTAACTGAACAATTTGGCAGTCAATAATGACCATGCTTGACAAAGCCAAGGGACTCTGGGCAGAAGAATTACCGAGCCTTCTATGGGCCTATCGCACTACTCCTCGAGCCACCACGGGTGAAACTTCGTTCTCACTCACATATGGCTTCGAGGCATTAGTCCCTACCGAGCTGGAGCTACCGATTTACCGAGTGGCAAACTACAGCGATTGGGAGAGCGAGGAAACCCTCAAAGGAGAGCTTGACCAGTTGAGGAAAAAAGGGACCGAGCATATCTCAGAATGGCAGCCTATAAACAAAGGGTCTCATAGTACTTTAACAGGAGGATTAAGCATAGCAGTTTCCAGGTGGGGGACCTTGTCCTTAAAGAAGTCAACCAGTCTACTAGGAACCGAAGCCATGGGAAATTAGGGCCAAACTGGGAAGGACCCTACAAGGTCACCCGAGTCAACCGACCGAGAACATATTGGTTACAAACACTAGAAGGGCAGGACCTATCATACCCTTGGAATGTGCATCTACAAAAGTACTACCAGTAAATCGAAATCAGGATTTGTTAGAGATTACATGTTTTCTTTAATAAGGTGTAGCTCTTTCCGAGCACTCATAATAGTTTCGAATTAAATAAAGAATCATTCTTGCAAACGGTGTTCCCTGTCAGATGCTTGGAAAAAGACTTCGGGATTACACCCGAGGCACCAAAAAGACCTCGGGATCACACTCGAGGCACTAACTCCACTTAGGTTCATAACCTACGATGGGGATAAACCACCTAGGTGGCCCACAATAGAGGAGTCAAAAGACCCTAGAACTTCAACATTCTAGGTTGGTTTCCTACAGTAATTGCCCCTATGACACCTGCTTTACCAAGCGCTTAGGGGCAGAAGGGAGTAATCTACTAACAGGGAATCACACCGAGCATTCATAGGTCTTAGGGTTAACTAAGTGAAAATCCTTAGACAGCCCCGAGCGCCTACAATGCCCAGACTTCACATCGGGTAGTTGTAAGGGTAAGGATTAACCAAGTATAAACCTTTGCGTTATTCCCAAAGCACCACTATCCCGAGCGGGTGCTTACAGGACTCCAGAACTCCTCAGGTATAAGCCCTAAGGCAGTCCTGAGCCTTTACAAATACCCCGGCCGGGACCTACAAGCCTGGAATGTTCCAAGTGTCAACAGCCAAAAAAAAAAAAATTTTCAAGGCCTTTCAGGTCCCCAAAAGACTGAGTGCTCCCTGCCAGTCACAGTTTCAAACCTTTTGCTAAAGCAGGGTCTAACCGAGGCTAACAACTTGCTCGTTACGGGCAATTACATACAAATAGGCAATAAAAATACAAAGTACGAACAACAGTTGACGCAACAAGTGACCTCGAAGGGCCTTTGTCATTACTAGTTAAGAAAAAAAACAATGCCTAGGGGGCAATTATAGTATCCACCCAAAACGAAAAGATAAATATATGTGCAAATACAAAACAGAGTGGGAGTAATAGGTCGAAGTGGTCCAGAAGCAGGCTGAGGATCATCTACGATGACTACCTCATCCTCAGTCTCCCCGACCTTCCCATTAGGAGCCATTTCTCCACTAGGAGACTCAGCGGCAGCCTCATCAGCAGCAGAGGACCCCTCGTCCCAGAAGTCTGAATCTACTCCTGAGTAAGTTGAGAGGTCCCACTCGGGATGATCCAAGGCCACCCTCTTTTTCAAGTCTGTGTAGCCCTGAAAGAAACTGGCATCGAAATCTTCCTCTGTGGCCGTTGCCTCGCCCATGGCCTTCTTCTCGGCCTCTGCAGCCGTCAAGCCTTCCCGGGCGGTCTCCAGCTCCGCCTGAGCTGCACCGAGGCTCAGGACCAGTCACTTCACCTTTTCCTTCTCCATGGCCAAGGCGTCTCCTTAGCCTCCAGCGCCGCCCTCTTCTTCGAAAGAGCGGCCTCAGCGGCGGCCGCCCTTTCAGCCAGACTCAGCCCCGGCCGCTATACAATCGACCTGGAAACAGGAAAACAGAAACCAGCCAGTCATCATAAACGAAAAAGGCAAGGAAGAACGGAAAGGGATGCGGCAAGTTACTTACAAAATGGGATAGGCTGTAGAGCCACCCAATGAGCGACTAAGGGGGCATTCCTTCGCACATCTCCACCTGACTCGGGAGAAGGGCCGGCCGAATTCTCTCCCTGCCCTCCGTCGCAGACTCTGCAGTGCGTATCCCGACCGGGACGCCTCCCGAAGGGCTTTCAGTGGCCGACACCACCGCGACCCTGGGCGGTTGGCCTGACCGGGTGCTCCTTTGGCCCTTTCCTCAGCAACCTTTTGTTGGCCGCTGCTAGCAGGCTCAACAACTGCTCTCTTTCTCTTCTAGCCCGCCCGGGCGGCAGTGGTGGCCTCATCCTTCCTCAGGGCGTTGGGGTCTTTCTTAGGAGTCATCTTTGCAAAGTCAGGAAAAGAGACGAGTCAGTAAAATATGGAAAGAGGACAGAGAGGCAGTAAAGAAGACTCAAGAACCAGCAACATACCAGGAATGATAAGTGGAAAGATTGGTGAAGAAAAAAATTAGTCGGGCTAGTAGGTAACCTTCCAGGCTCCCTTCCGTTCAGCACGTCAACGATGTTGACAGTTCTCGTGCCAACGCCCTTATCCGTGAATGAGTAATTAGGTTTAAAATTTATTTTAAACGCGCAGCGGAACGGTGAAGTTTCAAAAAACTTATTGGTAGCTCAGGATCTACTACTTGTGAATTCCATAGATGCGTGCTAACAAGAGGGGACAAGAATTATACCTGACGGTCTTGAACCCAATTATGAAATCTCTGACTTCCAGCAGCTTCCACTAGATGGTCTTCACTCTTATGACTCCTACGGAAGCTCCCGGAGAGGCTAGGGTTGGTGGGAACCCTAATAGAGAGGATAGAGAAGGTTTGGGAATTCTAAAACAGTTTCTGCAGCTTCTGGTATAATAAAACGACGAACTCTATTTTCTCGACGTAGCTGCCCTATTAATAGATTCCCAGAACCGACCTAATGTTCAAGCGATCGAAGTGGCTTCGATCGATCGAACCACCTTCGAGCGATCGATTCCGCCAAGACTTCAATCGTTCGAACCCGCCTTGACGAGATCCTCATGTGCCTTTCCAAGCATCCTAGTGGAGCTAAGAGTGGGACCTCCTAGGCTCTTTATTGTTGGCTTAGACCAGTTAATTCCCATGACCAAACTCTTTGATCAACAAACTAACCAACTGGTTAAATAATGTTTACTCCACTATAAAACGATAATTGAACTCCAACGCAAAAGAACATATCCGAAGCGATAACTAGACTTGTATGGTGTACTAATGTCCCTCTACCGTCAACATTCATAATCAGATTCAGGTAGTCGGATAACTGTTACTGTCAACCTGAATCATGATTACGTCTTGTATTCCTTGAGTCCCATTCACCTCCCATGATTACCAAACATGTTGATAACTACTTATCAACAAGACTGCAGTTCTCAGTAATCAACTTGGTGACATTCTCAAGGGATTGCTTAGTCTATATCAGAGGGTAGATTCTATCTTGACAATATATGTTCACAACCCTACGAACATGACATACCCAAGATAACTAGGTGTTGATCTTTTATAGACCTCACTGATTGGTAAGTCAAAGCAGCCATATCCATAGTCCGTGTTCATAATCGTCTCAAGATTAAGAACACGTACATTATATAAGTTATGAGTTCCTGTCGACTGTTGACAGTCTTGAATGTTAATAGGAAAGCTCAGGTCCGTCAATGCACTATAAGCACTTGCATATTAACTAAGAGTTACATTCTAGTGATTGAGATTAATCACTCTATCCAATGACAGTTAATCATGGTACATTGTAAACCTGATGAGTTATCCAGTCTCATCATTCACTGTGACAAGGTCTAAGTACCAATGAATAATAATTCGTATCTCACTTGTGTGTATCTCACACACACGAAATACCTACTATGATACTTAAGGATTAACAATCATCTCATGGAAGGAACATACAAAATGAAATGTAAAGCTGATATCCATATATTAAAATGCTAATGTCTCATACATAAAGTAATGGTTTGTGGGCACAAATCTAACAATCCGATCCTGGCACTCGTCCGGGACGTTCGGTGGGTCAGTAGAATCGGCTGCAAAACGAAACTCATCAGTCAGTATTCGGGCAGCATAAAAACAAAACAGAAAAGAAAAACGCAGACTCAAGATCGTAGTTTACTTAATCCGCCCGCCCATGCGTTTCTTAGGGGAATTCTCGGAGCCTCCTCGCTGAGCCCGAGGGTGGACACTTGGAAGAATTTCTTCTTCCATCCCTTGTTGCTCGGGGCTTTATCTAATATCTTCCTCCCTTGCCGAGCGCTCAGAGAAAAGAAGATGACCTCCCCATGCAACGGAAACGGTCGGTAGGTCCATAGGAACTCCTGGAGGGTAAGCTCATACCCAAAAATCTGGGGTCAGAGGTGAATAGCTCCCATCAGGATTCTCTAGCTGTTCGGGGCAAGTTGCCTGGGAGCAATACGGAGGTAGATCAGTAAGTCTCGGGCAAGCAGGTGGAGAGGAAGACGAAGGCCCGCTATGAATGCATCCTCGTAGAGGGTAAAAAAACCCGATTGGTACAAATGAGCCCCGACAGGTGGCACGAAGAGTGAAATGTGGCTGGGATGGTCATACTTTTCCCTAAGTTTGCTCATATTAGACACGAGCAAACTGCTAAGGGTCCACTCGCAAGAAAAGGCAATCTCTGGTGTATCCGAGACCAACGCCTGGCTACCTGACTCCCTCGATTCGGAAACTTCGTGGTATTCCTAACTTGCTCCTCCATCAGACACCCAGACGGGGATTCTACCCTCACTGTGGTGGTCTGATGGGGTTAATGAAGGACGGTCCAGGCTAACGCTCGGGCTCCCGGATCTCAGCCGCTCGTCCTCCGATCGGGAAGATGAGTTGAAGCTGGAATGACGCATTTCTAAAGTCCCAGCTATAGGACGGGAAAGCAGTTGACGACCCAAGTAGGGGTCGGAAACTCCTAGCCTAAGGTAAGAGGTAGAAGAGCCAAGAGCCTGTACGGTATGGCGTGTATGGTTCTAACTGTCAAATAGCACTCAGATAGGGCAGGACTATGACACACCGACCGGTCAAACTGTTCTAGCAAAAGAAGACGATCTCCTGTCCTAAGAAAAAAACAGAACCTGAGGAAAAAGAAATCCCACTCCCTCACAACGCCTATAGAATTCTTATTCTCGAGTCTTGCTCGGCAAAGAAAAAAGAAGGAAATTAATGAATAGAAACTGGGCAAAGTAAGGACTTACAGAGAATAGTATGCAGAAGGGAGCTCGGGAAGACAGATCGGGAACCGCTCGGTAATTTCTCTTTATGGACAACAAAAGGAATAAAAATGCCCAAGTGCCCCTTATATAAACTGCACGAACAGTCCAGATGATCTCAGATCCAATGGCCTAGGGTTTTTCCCGCCTAAACGCGTGACAATTGGCACCTCGAGCAGTCCAAGCGGCGCTTCGAAAAACGTGTGCATTTATTGTACGACTTGACAGTTCGGTTCGTTCGCGACGGCCTGGTTACCCTATTACCAGTCTGGTTGAATCCCCGACCAGACCAACCCATCCTTGACACATAGTAGGTCGGAACTCGAGCTCCTGAGTCATCAAACCTGGTTAATAACCTGAGTTGCCGATGCGATTGATCCAACCCCGAGCAGTTATACCGAGTTGTACAAATTTCCAAGCCTCATTTGACAAAGCACCAATTAAGCCTTGGAAATAGGAGGCAACTGATACGTATAAAAAATATTCGACCAATAAGCTTGGTGACACCTCAACGTGTTTGGGGGAGATCCCGATCGGTATGCCAATATCCACGGGTCCCGGCCCATGGGTCGGGATTGCCGCCCAGGCATGGCTCGTCACGGGTGCAGCTCTGCTTGGTCCCAGGACGTGATCCAGAACCTTCCAGACAGCTTCCTATACCAGCTAGAAGACTAATGGAATGTAAAGATTATTTCCTAATCCAATTAGGAAACTCGCCCGATTTATGTTAGTCACACCCAATCAGATTATATTACCTTATCAATACAGTTTTCATGTATGAGAAGGTCTCTTGCAAGTATGAAAGAGACCCCTCACCCCCTATATAGGGGAAGATCAATCATCTTCTACACAATACTCACCGCAGCCTTGTGTAACTCGTCCGACCGACCTGGTAGTCTCAGTCTTTGTTGGTTCACCAAAGGTCACCGGCTATTTCACAATATAGCGAACAGGGATGAACCACATGCAAATCCCTTGTTTTCTTTTCTGACGTTACACCAAAAATTGGCATCATCACTATTTATGTTCTAATAGTAGGAAAAGAGAAAATGTTGCTAGAAGCAGTTGTAGCAAGAGAATACAGTAGGAGAGACATTTATGTTTATATGCAGGATAAAAGAGAAAATGTTGCCAGAAGCAGCTGTAGTAAGAGAATGCAGTAGGAAATTAAGCCATTGTTTGACAGTTTTTCGAGAAATTAAACACGGCAAGTGAGATCTAATTTGTCACAGTGAAACTAAATTACTTGGAATATTACCATTCTTGAGAAAAATGAGATCCCCATTTAGTATCAACAACAATGGCAGGACCCATTTGGAGGAAATTGCTAAAAACGAAATGGACTCTCCAAATCTATCTTGAACCTTGATACATCTGGGTACTTAAGATATTGTTGGAAGAGTAATGGTGTAGTTCCCAATTCCAAATGATGTGGTTGTGAGAACATTCAGAACAATCCCCTCGATGAAATTTAGGTGATCCCCAGTTGAGTTGGATGTGACACTGCCACATCAGTTGAGATCCAAATTTAGGACACAAACTTGGAAATCATTCCATTATTCTTGTTGGAGATCCAAAATATCTCGACAATTTCTGTTTAGGCGAAAGGGGGGAGAGAGAGAGAGAGAAGCTTGTGGCTGAAGAGGCATGGGGGTGGTGCAAAGAGCGTTTATTCTGGTCGTGCATCGTTGCTGAAGGTGTGGACAATGTTTACCTAGGGAAAAAAATATAATTTTTGGCTTCAGAAATGGTTGAAACTGCTCAGCCAAAGTTTGCTGCTTGTATATGAACTATCATTGCAGGCGTAAATTTACAGTTGATTTTAGCTGTTGTCCACGTTGTTTCATTTCTCAACATTATCTTATTGGCCTCACAACGAACGAACTTAGTTTAGTTTAACAAAACTCGTGTGCCTGAATTTTATTTGTACGGAAATTAGCGACGATTTTGTTTCACTATTTTTTTCACTGGGACGAATGGTTGATTGTGCTTAGTTCCTCATGTTGGGGAGAAAATGAATAAATTCTCTTGGGAGTGTAATGGCATGCTAATTAGTGCTTCGGTTTCAAACTTCTTTCGCCTTATATGATTCTTCTCAGGAGAGGGATGAGAAATTAGAAGGTGGCATGAACAATTAGAGCTCATATTGTTAGTGGTGACATAAACCGGAAAACAAAACATGGTAAATCATGGCATTATTCGTTTTCATGTACTCAGTTTATTGATCCATTTTTAACTTGCACCAGATGTAATGAACCTTGGTTCTTTGCATATGTAGCCTTTTAATTTAATAGGTTTCCCTTTCGGATTACTCTCTCTCTCTCTCTCTCTCTCACATTCATGTGCTTGCATTCATGTGACATTCTCTTTGCATTTTCTGTAGCAATATAAAATCTGTTATTCATTGAACTTATTTTTGTCCCCTGTTTTGTCTTTTGTTTGGTTGGTATCTTTTTTTGCAGGTTACGGGATGTGTATTTTTGCTGGAAGGTAAGAGTTTGAATTTATGTTCAAATTAGTAAAACAATTGTTTCTTCTTTTCTTTTCTTTATTTTTATTTTTATTTTTTATTTTTTATTTTTAATCTCTCGCGTCTAACATCTGATATAATTTGTTTGGTGCAGTTCAAATTCTAACACAAGTGGAAGTGGGGGGTTGGTACCGCCTTCCCCTGCTACATTTGGGCCTGTTAGTCCCAGTGGAGGGAGTAGTAGTTCAAGACTCCAGGTTTCTAAGATTGGATCAGTGGTAGTAGCACTATTTATTACTTTTATATTTCTTGATGATGTGAATGCCTCTGTAAAAAACTATTATACTGGCTCGATTAGTTGAGTTTGTAGTTCTTGTGGTTGCAAGCAACATCATTAAAAATCATCAGAAATGTATTGTTGTTCAGGCCTCCCCTTGTATTCTATTCAATTTTGGTTCTGTTTCGATTTTAAGTATTATCTTTTTCTTTACTGTATCCTTTTCCTTTTTCTTTCTTTCTTTCTGTTGTGGCTTGTTGGACATGCGGAACATGATTTTTTTGTTCGGACTTATGAGACCAATTATATAGATTAGGCTAAGTGATCGGTTCAAAGTTAGTTGAGCCGAATAAGTTTTATAATCATCTAACTATTTACATTTGTTCGAACTGACTTCATATCTAAATTCGGACTGGTCTCCATTTACTCGGGCTGACTAAAAGCATATTTAAATCTGCTACTTCATACCATTTCGGCTTGGCAATCAAATTGAACTAGTCAGTCAATATGTGCAAATGCACGGCAACTTGGCAAAATGCTATTTGAAATTCATAGTAGTATTTTATATACAAACACGTACACATATGTTTATAATATACTATGAATTTTATCATAACAATTTGGTATGAAAAGTTCACATATCACAGTGTCAGAATGTCTCTTTGAAGATATAATCAAGTTCTAAGTCTAGCTGGAAAAAAGGAAAGGAGGTCCAAACGGCTTCTTCTCATCGCAAATGTCTATCATCTTTAATCACCTCATAAGCAATTGGCATCGTTGAATTCACCGGGTTGCTTATATCATATTCTCCAGCGCCTAATTCCACCACAGTAGTTAAAAAAAATCCCCAAGTTAAGAGTCAAGATAATTACAATACAATTATCAATCATACACATTAATACATAGTTCCAGTAAATACACAATTATACATTTATAAGAACATGTCGTGCATATATAAATGTTTTTTAAGTAAGGCCTTATGATCTGATGAGACAAATATGATGATTCAATCTAATCTCCTTATCTTGAAGTTATGGACAATGGGAATAATCTCACACAATCATCTCACTCAGTTTGTGTTATCATATACATATATGTGCATCCATAATAAATTTCTAAAAAAATTAGAAAAACTTTATAAAGAAGGAAGAAGTGAAATTACCAGAGCCTCTTCAATGGCCTGGAATTTCTTCTAAGCTTCTTCTGCCAACTTCTAATTACCCGAAGCTCAACAACGATCCGTTTGCCATTTCTGCTCCAAATCTACAAATTCACTTGTTGGCTTTTAGAAAGGAAAGTTCACTGAGAATTCCTTAAACCACACCTAAAAACTCAAAAAAGCATATAGATTAAAATACTGATTTGCTAGAAAGAATGAACTGATTTGCTAATCTGATTATATACAAATATATATATATATATATATTAATATATGCTCAAAGTGGGAAGAAGAAGAGATAAGGAGGCAGAGCATGAGAGAGGAGGAGATAGGGGTATAGATAGAGGGGAGAAAATAAAAGAAATAAAGATAGAATGAGGGAGTGAAGGGGAAGACGAAAAAGCCCGACAAATTATTTTATATTTATTTTATAAAATTATTTTATATTTATGTAATAAAAAAAATATATAAAAAAAGAACTTTAGGCTTATCTAATAGATATATATATATATCTCTATAAATGTATGTTTGTATGTACATATAGATAGAGTTATTGAAAGGAGAGAGAGAGAGAGAGAGAGAGAGAGAGAGAGAGAGAGAGAGAGAAACGGGAGATGTAGAAAAGGCCCAAGCTATACACGAGTTGTTGTCGACACAAAAAACTTAGAACAAACACTGAAACTATTGTCAATGTGGAATTTGGAGAAACTCTGTAATTTAGTACTAAGATGTCACGCCCCGACGTAGTATAAATCAGGAAAGTGTTTCATTTTCGTTATGGACTCGTAGGTCGTGACAAGTGAGAGTAACCAATTGTCCTTGCAACAAATTACTTAAACAGCATTTCTAAAGAAAGGGATACTAATGAACATAAGATCCAAAATTAAAACTTACTAACTATTACATTAGTCATTGTCTTAGGCACAAACCGCCATTATTCAATTTCTAATATCGAGTTTATTACATCTCTGAAAAGTAAAACATAAGTAAAGGTAAATCAATTCTTCTGGACATCCTCCGGTCTCTAACTACCATAGTCGAGATACTCTGGTTGCTCCTGAACTGGAAAATCTGGACATAAAGTCCAGGGCGCATCAACGTCGTTAGCTTATGCAAGCTGGTGAGTAAAATAAACATATACTCGCAATGTATATATAATCATACGTAATAACGTTACAATTAAACTGTTAAAACAATAATTCCAAGTGCCAACTTCAACTATTATAATATGGGGAGATAATAAGCAATATATATGTGACCGTGCATGAACAATGTATCATCTCATCTTCCTGACTTGTGTTCCTCGACAAACTCAATTCAACCTTACCACTACATCAGATACCAGGAATAATATCCGCTTAGTATCCGGGTTGTATACCACAACATCGCTTCAGATACCAAGAATAGTATCTGTTCATTATCTGAATCGTACGCCTCAAATACCAGGAAAATATCCGCTCGATATCTGGGTCGTACATTACATGTCGCCTCCGATACCAGGAACAATAGCTGCTCGATATCAGGGTCGTACACCATACCATCAATTCGGATACCGGTAATAATATCTGCTCAGTATTCGAATCGCACAGTACACTGCTGCCTCAAATACCAGGAATAATATCCGCTCGATATTTGAGTCACACACTACACTGCCACTCTTTACTCTTTTCACCCCTTTTCACATACTATGCATGTCGACTCAACCTTGACCCTACCATGCATATCAATGTTATGAATCCTAACACCAAACGAGCGTACGAGAAATCAAGTCTTTTTAACTTAATCTTTAAAAATATATCTAAAATAACATATTTCCCAAACAATACCTTAAAAACCTTTTACATGTTTCCTTATAAAGATATCAGAGCAGTTTTAAAACTTGTCTCACTTATATACCCTTTTCACAGTATTAGAATGATTTGTACAGATCCATATAAATAAATCCATTTACTTTAATATGATTCATAGAAACTGATTTTCTAATAAAACAGTAAGGTACAACAGCTTATAGCAGCGGGTACAATTTTATGCGGCATCCAAAAGTTTTCGTACAATTATTGTAAGAGACAAATCATTCTGTCACTAGGGGCAAGACTGGTTGTGGTCATTCAGCTGGACTGGTCCGGTCCTGGTCATGTTTCGGGATCGGTCATGGTCGCGACCGCTCCTGGTCATGTAGCTCGACCGGTCCTGGTTGTCTTCAACCTCAGAACTGTACATGTGTAGAGTATAATACGAGTTTTGCAAACTTAAGCGATACTGTAAGTGTAATATATTATTCTGTTCATTTTTCTACAAGGATTACGATTACGTGATCGGTTTAAACTAATTCAAACCATAACTCTCGGATTTTATGTAAAATGAAGAGGTGACAAAACTTTAAATTCATAATACGCCACGATACGGATGAATTAAGCCGTAGTATTCAAATCGTAGCTTAATGGGACTAAGATCTTTCATTTTCAATTCAGGAAATTGATTTTGGTTAAGTTTTACAAAAAACCCATTTTCAAGCTCATCAATGGTGTATGCATATGTATACGTATATACACATATACATATACTGAAATATACATATTTAAACATGGGGAGTGAGTTTATAATACTCACAAAGGTTCTAGTACAGAGAGTTAGAGGCCGAGAATTCCGCTGTAATCTTTGAAACTTGAATTTCTTCCTCATTCTCTCTCTTGATCTATATATATCTTTGGATGTATCTGTAGGAGTATATATATTTATCTGTCTCTGTGTGTGTGTGATTAGTGAGAACAAGAGAGGAATTGAGAGAGATTGAGAGTTGGGTGCGTAGAGAGAATGAGAGACTGTGAGAGTTGATACATATATATATATATATACTGTTAAAATAATTTAGAGCCCAAGCAAAATAGAAATCATTCGGTGAGGTTGAGCTCACATGCTCTCTTACCTAAATTTGTATTGTAGTTGCAGTTTTAAAACAATAACTGGTATTTCTTTATTTATAGAAATTACGATTTGACCCAAAACAAATATTTTTATATATTAAAATTACATTTGTACTAAGAAAGTCGTTCTCATAGTCTCCAATGTAAATTAAAGTTTGAAAACCATAACGGAGGGCCTCATTCATAGAAATAAAATATAATATTTAATAATAAAAATAAAATTATAGGGTGTTACACTCTTACCCACCTTAACAGAGATTTTCTCGGAATCTGAGCTAATTTATCCTGAAATAACTCGGGGTATCTATTCCTCAGGTCTGACTCTAACTCCCACGATGCTTCTCCCTCGCCGTGATGTCTCCATTGAACCTTAACTAAAGGAACATCCCTCTTCCTCAGCCTCTTGATACTCTGGTCAAGAATTCTCACGGGTCTATCCTTGTAGACAACATGACTTGTCTCAATATCATCAAAATTTACCACGTGTGAAGGATCTTATATGTATTTCATTAACATACTGACATGAAATATATTATGAACACCAGACATCTTTACTGGCAACGTAAGTCGATAAGCCACATTCTCAACATGCTCTAGTATCTTTTCTGACCAAAACGTACTACTCCCCGAACGGATGAAACCTTAAGGAGTACGTTATCTCTGATACAGAACTCCAAGTCCTTTTGACGCCGATCCGCTAACTCTTGTGTCTACTCTGTGAAGTTTTCATTCTTTCATTGACCAGTGAAATCTTCTCATTGGTTTCCCTCACTAAATCTGGTCCTAATAATTCCGTGTCTCCCACTTTTGCTCAGTATAATGGAGATCAACATGGCCATCCGTACAAGGCTTTGAACGGTGCCATCCTTACACTCGAGTGATAACTATTGTTATATGCAAATTCGACCAACGGCAATTGCATCTCCCAAGACTCTTCAAAGTCGATTGCACAAGCTCTGAGCATATCTTCCATAATCTGATTAACATGCTCGGTCTATCCATCGGTTTGAGGATGGAAAGCAGTACTCATCTTGAGCGAAGTTCCCATATCCTTCTACAGACTTTCTCAAAATCCTGAGGTAAAGCGTGCATCACGGTCCGATACGATGGATGTAGGTGTACTATGCAGTCGCACTACTTGCTATAGGTACATTCGACTCATCCTTTCTATTGGGTAAGTCATACTATATGCGATGAAATGTGCCGACTTCGTCAGATGATCCACAATTACCCAAATCATGTTATGGTTCTGTTGGGACCGGGGCAGTCCGACCATGAAATCCATAGTTATGTGTTCCCACTTCCATCCTGGAATAGGTAAGGGTTGCAACAATCTCGGGGGGTTTCTAATGTCCGGCCTTTACTTGTTGACAAGTCAAACATTTAGACATGAACTCGGCAACTTCTTATTTCATTCCTTCCCACAAGAAGTTTCTCTTCAAATCTTTATACATCTTTGTTCCTCTTGGGTGTACTGTCAGTCTCAATTTATGTGCTTCTTCAAGAATATCTTTTCTCAAGTCTCTTGAATCTGGCACACACAACCTGTCTCTACATCTGTGTCCTCCATCAGCCCCAACCTTCCATTCTATAGGGTCCTTTTATGACATCTTGATGAACCATACTTGAAGTTTTTTATCTCCCTTTTGGACCTCAACAATTCGACTCAAAAGTGTTGGTTGTACCATGAGGCATCCAAAGTGTTTGCCATCCATTCCATCAGAAATCTGCATATTAAATGCAGCGATTGTCTCTAGGGCTTCCCATTCCCTTATCATCAATGAAGCAATCATCCCTCGAGGTTTTCGACTTAGGGCATTAACGACTACATTAGCCATACCTGACTTAAGAAGGTTTCGCACTCTAATATAAAGTCATAGTCCTTAATCAGTTCCATCCATCGACGTTTCCACATGTTAAGCTCTTTCTGAGTAAACAAATACTTAAGGCTCTTGTGGTCTGAGAACAAATCAAACTTCTCCCCATAGAGGTAGTGTCTCCAGATCTTAAGCACGAACACGACAGCTGCTAGTTCCAAATCACGAGTTGGGTAATACAATTCATTTGGCTTCAACTGTCGTAAACCATAAGCAATAACTTTTTCATCTTGCATAAGGATGCATCCTAGTCCTTGATAAGATGCGTCACTGAAAATAGTGAACTTTTCAGCATTCTTTGGTATTACAAGCACTGACGTTGTTGTCAGTCTTTCTTTCAATTGTAGAGAGGCGCGTTCATGTTTATCAGTCTATTCAAACTTCAAATCTTTCTTAGTTAAAATAGTTTACGGGGCTGCTATCTTTGAGAATCCCTCCACAAATCTCCGATAGTAACCAGCTAGTCCTAGAAAACTTCTGACTTTCGTAGCATTGGTTGGCCGAGTCCAATTTACAATTGCATCGGTCTTTGACGAGTCAACTGCGATTCCTTGTTGTGAGATCACATGCCTGAGGAACTTAGCTTTTTGAAGCCAGAATTCACACTTACTGAATTTAGCATACAGGTAATGATCCTTAAGAATCCACATTGTAATCTGCAGAAGTTGTTCATGCTCTTCCTTTGACTTGAAATTGATCAATATGTTGTCGATAAAGATAATAACGAATTGATCCAAATATGGCTTGAATACTCTATTTATCAGATCCATAAATACAGCCGGAGCATTCGTCGTTCCAAACGGCATCACTAAGAACTCGTAATGTTCGTACCTCATCCTGAAAGCAGTCTCAGGTATTTCCTCTTTTCGTACCCTTAACTGATGATACCCTGACCATAGATATATCTTGGAAAAGGTCATGGCTCCTTGTAATTGCTCAAACAGATCGTCTATCCGAGGTAAAGTATACTTATTCTTGACAATAATCTTATTCAGTTCTGGATAATCAATACATAATCGCATGGTTCCGTCCTTCTTCTTCACAAATAGCACTGGTGCTCTCCAGGGTGAAATACTTGGACGAACAAAACCCAAGTTTTCAAGTTCTTGAACTTGTTCATTTAGCTCTAGTAGCTCAACAGGGGCCATCTTGTAGGGAACTTTAGTTATAGGTCGAGTGCCTGGCATCAGTTCCACATGAAATTCTATGTCTCTCTCAGGCGGTAATCTATAAATATCTACAAATATTTTCTCAAATTCCTTAAGTACTGGTATTGATGATATCGTCACTTCTGTACTAAAAAAATTGATGTTTGCTAGGCATCTAGTGAGGAACATATCCCCTGAAGGGTTACATTGGAAATCAAAGGGTTGATGATTCCCATTGTCTGTAAATGTGATTCTCTTCCTTGCACAATCCAATCTCGCATGATTCTTTTCGAGCTAATCCATTCCCAGGATTATATCAAATTCCTTCATCGACAGAACCACCAATCTCGCCAAAAGTTCATGGTCTTTTAACTATAGAAGATAATCCTTACATACATGTACCAATTTGACCGTGGTCCCTAGTGGTGAAATATCACTCAAAGCTTCATTTAAACATTGAGGTACTAAACCCATATTCTGAACAATCTTAATAGATATGAAAGAGTGTGTGGTGCCCGTGTCAAATAAAACTTTAACATAAGCATTAAACAAGGTTAGAGTACCTTCCACTGTTCATTACTCGCGCGATTCCTCCTCATAAGTACCTTCTTCATACACTATTTTCTCATAACCAGCATTCTCGAGGATAATAGCATTCAGGTAGGCTGGTCCTTGCTGACCATAATTACCTTTTCTGGGAGCCCTTTAGTCCTTACTTATGTGACCCGGTATGCCGTAATTATTGCACGCAATGTTCGGGCAATCAGCTCGCCTAGGTACTCTGCAATCTTTAGCTCAGTGATCGGAATACCACAATTGAAGCAGTTATTGTTGTTGTCCCTTCTATTGTTCAAGGCAGATTCTATTGTACTGCCTGTGTCTGTTGAGGTTTCTTCCCTCCATCCCAAGGTCTTTTCTGTCCCTGAGGGTATACGGGTTTCTGCCTTGGATAGCCTTTCTGCGGGGGTTAATTTCTAAATGGTTTCGGTGACTAACAACCATCATTCTCCAATCCTGTAGCCAATCTTACCAGTGCTTCAAATGACTGGTTCAGGTGCCCCATAGTTAGATGTCAGAGAGATAAGTTGAGGCCCTGATGATGTTTCTTGATTTTCTTCTTGGGAGTGTCCACCATATGTGGAGCAAAACGAGGTAAACGATCTAATCGAGTAGTATACTCACAGGCAGTTAGATTTCCTTGTGCCAATTCCATGAACTCTTTCTCTTTCTTGTCCTTCTCTTCTTCAGGGAAATACTTCTCGAGAAATCTTTCCTTGAATACCACCCAGGGCATTCCCCTTGCTGCTTCTTCCCTAATATTTTCCTTTTCGACATCCTACCAATTTTCCACTACATATGACAACTGAAAGATTGCTAGACGCTTCTTTTCTAGATCAGTACACTTTATAGTCTCAAAGATATGCTCCATCTGGTGTAACCATTGCTATGCTTGCCAGGGCTCGTCAGTCCCAGCAAAATATTCTGGTCATAGTGTGTAAAATTCTTTGAGAAGCTTGTCCCCAGTCTGGTGGGCTTGCCTCTCATTCCTATTATGATTCCCATTTCGGTTAGTGTTCCCTGTGTTCTAATCACTGACCTTTTCCAACCGTCTTACAATAGCTTCAAACATCCCAGTTAGATCTATTGCTGGGGGTGCAGCTTCAATAGTAACGGGACGAAGCCTGAGATTCCTTCTATCAGCCATACGTTCAAGAGAAAGGTACCTATTCATTGATCGACAAAAATTCGGTCGTACACCATACCATCGATTCGGATACCCGTAATAATATCCGCTCAGCATTCGAATCGCACACTACACTGCTTCCTCAAATACCAGGAATAATATCCGCTCGATAACTGAGTCGCACACTACACTGCCACTCTTTACTCTCTTCACCCCTTTTTCACATACTATGCATGTCGACTCCACCTTGACCTGTCACGCCCCGGAGTAAGCCAAAAATAGGGAAAATAAAAATCTTCCTTTATGGGTTCGTAGACACGTGACTAGTTTGTTATCCATCCTGTCCTTCTAACTCCGCACTGTGCAATCATAAGGAAAATGCTAGAGCATAAGCATGACCTAAACTTATCAGAGTATAAATACAGCAGCGAAAATTAAACAAGAGTTACAATAACTTCAATCCTAATACAAGAGGCCATACTAAATAATTTACATAAGCTTAAAAACTTGAGAAACTATCTATTAGATCTTCGGCAAGGTTTTATTCTCCTTGGCTCCATGGCACTGCATCCTGAACTCTTCTATCTATCTCCAAACCTGCAACACTCTGGGCATACGAATGCCCAGGGCGAAACATGCCGTCAGTCTTAGAACAAGGCTGAGTGAGAGTCTCAACCGCACAATAATCAATGAATACAAAACATCTCTCGACTCACGTCATAGTTTAATATCTTAACATATGGTTAATCTCTTATCAAAAGACGCATTCTCACCACGGACATAGCAGAGGTCTCAATAAGACAGGTAGACAGATAAACATAACATCATAGAATACATTCTCCTTATTATATCCTCGTGCGTACAAATGCATGACCAATGCGACTTACTCCCAACTCTTACTTTTAAAACAGACACTTTTCAAAACTATTTCATTTAAAAACCAAAACTTTCCAAAACCAAATCATTTCGAACCAAACCCTTTTATTCATCAATTCAATCTCATCATTCACTTTCTCTTTCTCATCCACTTGACAACACATGGAATATTAAGGATGATAACATGCTATAATAGCCGATTCATACTTATTCCCTTGATAGGCCGTCGGACGTCTTCACGGCGCACACTACCTGTAAACAATGAAACTGGCACATGGGATGTCTTCAACCATGTGTATACTCTCACTGGTCGTCTACACGGATGAGAAGTATATTAGAGCACTAGCCGGACGTCTTTAACGATACATGGGACGTCTTCAACCATGTATGCGCATCACCGGACGTCTTCAACGGTGAGAGGCGCGCTAGGAACTCTAACCGTTCATGTCCACCCGGCTCGTCAGCTGTTGATCCATCGGATCTAGAAATCACATCTCTTTCACATTCATATATCTCATCTTATTCATATTTTCATCAAACACCTCTCTTTCTCATACAATGCATGCTAACATATGTCATGAAATGCAAGTGAGTCCACTACCGATACTCATATGCAAAACCACTTTCATTTCTCTTTATTATTAACATAGCATGCATTATCTAGTCCGGTTAACAACCATCGTAAAATGTGCATTTAACAGTTAGCAGCAGAAACATATATAACATATAAAACATGGATCACATAACATGTATTTGATACCAATAATCATATAGATAAAACCCTTAACATGCTCACGTATGCGATAGCACTACCATAGCATGCTTTGCATAGCCTTACAATCGTCAGAAAACATGTAGCATCATAAATCAGCATATCACTTATACAAAACATCATACAGATAACTTTTAAACATCTTATATTAATCTTATTAGGATTAGAGTGAGGTTAGGAAACTCACCTCGAGTCGCCGATCCTTGAAAAACAGATAACGTCAAATTTTACAATAATAAACGGAATAAACAGTAATATTGTATGAGTACAACTATAGGGAAAAATGGTAATTTTACCAAATGAAGTTATAAACCTCAAGGTAGTGATCTACGTGTCATTCTAAGTCCAACGCCATTGACTAGACTCAAATCGGAGTCCGTCGCGTTTTACGAGGTAAAAGGTAGGGCTTACTACACTAATGCGGGCCCAAAAAGACAGGCTGTATTTTTGACCGAGTTGTAAAGTTACTAAACTTTAAGGGAATGTTCTAGACAATATTCTAAGACTCTGGGAACTGACCGCGTAATTTTCAGAGTCCTAGAATATTTATTATGAATTATTGAAGATAACATATACCCGAAAATACGCGAAAAGGGATTTAAATACATAAACATACTAATACTGTGAAATCAGTACTTAGAAGTATTTTTTATTAAATACTGGATATTAAAATACACTTCCAGTATTTATCTCATAATTTTCGGAGCTCGTTTGGTATTTTTAATAATTAATATACTCATAAAATAGCTCCGTAATAATTATTAAAAATACTAGACTATAATATTATAGCTTTATAATTTACATTATATAATAAAATAGTCCCAGGGTCATTACCCTAATTTTCTAGAATTTATAAATACATATAGGTATTTATTAACTATTTAAAAATTATTTAAAACTGATATTTATTATTTATATTAACCATATAAATAATAAATATATAATATATATAATATAATAATGATATATAGAATATTAAAAATAATATTCTATAATATATAACATTAATGGTATAATTATAAACCATTTATAACAATTAAAACATTTTAAACTAATAATAATAATAATAATAATAATAATAATAATAATAATAATAATAATAATAATCTTCAGACCCGCGGGTCAACCCGAACTAAATGGGTACCCCAAATACACTCTCAAGGGAACCCGAACTAGAAACCCGTTCGGGTCAAACCGAACCGACCCGATCTTAACTGGGTAACCCAAATCTACTCACAAGGAAACCCAAAGGCGCGACCCGTTGGGTCAGACCCGACCCAACAAAAAACCTAAACGGACTACCCAGATACACACTCAAGCAAACCCAACCCGAGAACCCATTCGGGTTCAACCTATACCCGAACCCAAACCCACTCATACTCACAAACTAGTCCTACCCATTAACCCGAACCCGGACCGAACCTAACCCAAACCCAGATCCACTAATAGACTCAATACAACCCGAACCATACCCAACCAAACCCGCGACCCGGCCCGTGGCGTCAAAACGACGCCGTTCAATTTAAATGACCCACGGGTTTATTAATACCCGATTCAAGCCCAGACCCTTACCCACTTATACATACAAACTGAACCGCCCCGTTTACCCGAACCCGACCCAAAGTCATCCCGACGTCAAAACGACTTCGTGCTACTTAAGTTGGCACACGAGTTAATTTAACTCGGCCCAAACCTAAACCCTGACCCATCTATACACACATCCTAACCCGCCCTTTACCCGACCCTAGCCGGGTGTCATAACCCGAAACCGAAACAGGTTTCACCTTCTTCTCCGGCGACCCCGCCGCCGCCGGTGACCCGCGATTCCCAAAGGCGCGAATCGTTGGGTCAGACCCGACCCAACAAAAAACCTAAACGGACTACCCAAATACACACCCACGCAAACCCAACCCGAGAAACCATTCGGGTTGAACCTATACCCGAACCACTCATACACACAAACTAGTCCGACCCATTAACCTGAACCCGGACCGAACCTAACCTAAACCCAGATCCACTAATAGACTCAATACAACCCGAACCATACCTAACCAAACCCGCGACCAAACCCGTGGCGTCAAAACAACGCCGTTCAATTTAAATGACCCACGGGTTTATTAAAACCCGATCCAAGCCCAAACCCTTACCCACTTATACATACAAACTGAACCGCCCCATTTACCCGAATCCATCCCAAAGTCAGCCCGACATCAAAACGACGTCGTGCTACTTAAGTTGGCACACGGGTTAATTTAACTCGGCCCAAACCCAAACCTTGACCCATCTATACACACATCCTAACCTGCCCCTTACCCGACCCTAACCCGGGTGTCATAACCTGAAACCCAAACGGGTTTCACCTTCTTCTCCGGCGACCCTGACGCCGCCGGTGACCCGCGATTTCGCCGGAAAACTTCTAATGGCCATAACTTCTTCACCTCTCCATGGAAATCCCTAAACCCAACGCCAAACTGATTGGAATCTCCTCCTCTTTCACATACTACAAGCTGAACCCATGGTTATCTCGTTTAGGGCACCTACTAGGCCATTATTGTTTTGACCAAATAAAAGAATAATGGCCTGCATGGCTACTCAAACATGCACCAAATCAAAACCTGCTACAAGGGGGTTCTTCTGGGACCACGGGGGTCACAATGGTCTAGATTTGGGGTGTTTTGGTTGAGATTGGAAAATCAAGCTTCAACTGTGAAGCTTTAATAGCTACTGGAGCTCATCCAGAGCTTAGGGCTCTGTTTGGCTTCATTCATGCAGGTCCTAGGCCATCTAGATGACATGCAGGGGTGTAAAATGAAACGAGGGGTGTGGGTTTACCTTAGATTGCCTTCGGTCCTCTTAAACTCCTCCGATCAACCTCCTTCTCTCTCTTCTACGTCTCCTATCTGCTTCTCCTTCTCTATTCTTCTCTGTATGACAGTGTGTGTGTAGAGAATGGACAGAGAGGGGTGTGCATAGTGTACAACGTACGGATGTGAGTGTGGTGTATACAAATCGTGGGTGTGGGGTGGATGATCTCTCAAGCTCTCTCTTCCCCTCTCGGTTTCTCTCTCTCTCATACAATCTGTATAAACAGATTTGTGGGAAATGAGAGGGTGAGCGGTTATATATAGAGGGGGATGGAAGGAAAGTTATCATGTGTAATTGGTGCACGCAAAGTATGTGCATGTGTAAGTTTATGTGTGTGTCCAAGGGTAGATCGAGTGGGGTCCACATAAGGTGGTGGTGTGGGTCCCACATCTCGGGTAGGTACACTAGGATGTGTGCCTGAGTCCTAAGGTACGTGCACTACTGACTATAAGTGATACATAATATGTAAACCTGTACCAGGATGAGTGTGGGTCCAAATGCAGGTCTACCTAAGGTTTCTAATATAGAAATTATAAACGCCGGGGTTACAACCATCCTAGTAGACTC
This sequence comes from Hydrangea macrophylla, assembly GCA_033977485.1. NCBI lineage: Eukaryota > Viridiplantae > Streptophyta > Magnoliopsida > Cornales > Hydrangeaceae > Hydrangea > Hydrangea macrophylla. The sequence continues at coordinate 3,565,318 of CM066992.1, forward strand.
CAGGTTAAAAGTATCGTCGTTGTCGTCAAGACGTTGACTGAGAATCCTATCCAAGGGTTTCTAATTAAGAAAATCCTAATGGACCTTCTGTAACTGTCAGCATGGTGACGTCATCACTTCTAATCCTACGTGGAATTTCTGGGGAAATTTAGGGTGCTACATCTCTACCCACCTTATTTGAGGATTTCGTCCTCGAAATCTAGAGTTTGCTAGGTCTCAGAAAGTACAAGGTTCTAATCTCATCTCAGACTCTAAGGTTGTGAGGTTCCCATCAGTTGATACATCAAGTCCTTCTCCTAATTTATTTTGAATGTCCCAAACATCCTGTAATACCATCTCCATATAATGATTCAAGGTTCTGGCTTTGAGCGTGGTACCTTCGGTCTTCCATTCTGTTCAGTGCTAGGATTGATTCACTGATCTGCGAGCTCTCTTTCTGGATCTTTATGGTGGTGGAGTATTGTTCTGAACTTTTTGTTCGGGGCAATCTTTGCTTACATGTCCAGCCTTTCCATAATTGAAACACCGTACTTGTTGCCCTGTGAGTTGTTTCAGTGCTGTGCATTCTTTGGAGTGGTGTCCAGATGTTCTGCAGTTGTAGCAGATATCACGTTGCTTTGCGTGTGTCTGAACGGCTGTCTGACTAACTTTTCTGTCATTGCTTCGCTGTCTCTTATTATAATTCTGGATGTGCTCAGAGTTTCCTCTGGTGATTACATACTACATTCGAGCGGTTGCCCGTGACACTTGATTGCCTCTTTGACTTCCTCCTGGGTTGGTTGCCTGGAACCAGTTATCTTTTCCTCTTTGTTGGGGGCTTTCTAGTTTCTTGCTATTCAGAGCTATGTTCTCCAGTTGCGTGGCTAATTTGACCATTTCTTTGAATGGTTGGTCGAGGTATACTGCTGCTATCTTTTGAATGTCTGAGTTAAGTCCTTCGTAATATTGTAGTGTCTTATTTTGCTGAGTACCTACCATGTAAGGAGCAAATCGCGATGGTCTCTCAAATTTTGCTGTATATTCTTGTATTGTCATGTTGCCTTGAACTAGTTCTATGAATTCCTTTTTCTTCTTGTTTCTTTCCGTCCTTGGGAAGTACTTTGCTAGGAATTTTGTTTTGAATGCTTCCCATGTCATTCTCCTTGCAACATCTTCTCCCACTGTAGCTTTGACAGATTTCCACCAGTCTGCTGCCGAATACGTCAATTGAAAAACAGTCATGCGTCTTTGCTCCATCTCGTTGCATTTAAGTGCTTGAAACATTTGTTCCATATCACGAAGCCATTGCTCAGCTTCCCATGCTTCTGTTATTCCAGTGAAAGTTCCTGGTTTAAGTGCACGGAATCTCTCAATCAGTTTATCTCTTATTTGACGAGCATCTCCATTATTGATGACGCAGTCCAGGTGATCACTTGCTTGCTCCACACGTCAGACAAGGGCTCCTATCAATCCTGTTGGATCCACTACTGGAGGTATCACATTCGTTGGTCCGTTGGGTGGATTCTGAGCATTTCGGTTTCTCCTAACCATGGTGTACGTTAACAAGGGTTATACCTACGAGTTGATACCTATTAGGTCAATACCTTATCTTACCTCATTTGATCACATAATAAGTAACAGTAACGGTTCATTGAGTCAACAGAGATTTCTAAAATATAACGGTTGTCACAACTACTACTAGGATCAAGGGTAAGGCATTCCTACCCTTGGTCTTTCTAGACTCTAGGCTGAGCTGACTGTTCGAGGTTCATCTCAGGAAGTTTGTCAGTGCCTAAACATCTATCGACCAATGGTCAATCCTATATTCTTATTAGTAATAAACATATAAGATGTAAGATTAGCAATTAATCAAAAGTAAGAATTTGTCTCATTCATACAATTATGTTTAAATTAAGTCGCAAGCAGACTATTACTGATCAAAAGATAAAAAGGTACAACAAAAGTACGAATACCAGTTCTACTAGTCTGGAATACATCAAAAGAAGTGGAACAAAATAGGATGAAATAACTGAGGGTCCAATCTCCATCTCTCTCGACATCAGAGTCTGTGGTCACCTCTCCTAGGTCACTGGATGGCGGAAAGTCAATTGGAGGAATACCTATAAATGCATCCCAGGCTGGCTCTAGGGGCCAATCAGGGTCCTCTATCATCTCAGGCTCTGCTAGTGGGTCTTCATCCTGGTCATCATCTGAGTCATCATTAGGACCTGCAGGGGTAACAAAATGTGCTATGTTCTCTAGAGGCTCGTCCTAGTCATGGATCGCAAGGTCTCTAAGGGCATGAGAAATCTCCTCCATCTCAGCAGACATAAAGCGCGGTACTACTTCTCTATGATATGCTAACTTTGGAACATGTCTCTCACGGGAGAAACAACAACTCAATCTGTCTATCCTTTAGCGAACACTATGCTTGACAGTGGCACCGATATGAGTTAATCCTCTGGAAGGAGTTTGTCTCTGTAGGGTGACTCTGTACTTTCCATCCACTGGGTTATGCTCTACTTGAAACTCCATACTACCCCGCCCAAACCAGAAACTAATTTAGTACTGGTGCTAACCAAAAGAATTATTTTAAGGTTCATAGCTCAAGAGTGTTGGACAGACGATAAACGCACAAACCTAGGCTCTGATACCACTAAAGACCTCTCACGCCCCGGAGTAAGCCAAAAATAGGGAAAATAAAAATTTTCCTTTATGGGTCCGTAGACACCTGACTAGTTTGTTAACCATCCTGTCCTTCTAACTCCGCACCGTGCAATCATAAGGGAAATTCTAGAGCATAAGCATGACCTAAACTTATCAGAGTATAAATACAGCAGCGGAAATTAAACAAGAGTTACAATAACTTCAATCCTAATACAAGAGGCCATACTAAACAATTTACATAAGCTTAAAAACTTGAGAAACTATCTATCAGATCTTCAGCAAGGCTTTATTCTCCTTGGCTCCATGGCACTGCATCCTGAACTCTTCTATCTATCTCCAAACCTGCAACACTCTAGGCATACGAATGCCCAGGGCGTAACATGCTGTCATCCTTAGAACAAGGCTGAGTGAGAGTCTCAACCGCACAATAATCAATAAATACAAAACATCTCTCGACTCACGTCATAGTTTAGTATCTTAAGATATGGTTAATCTCTTAAGACGCATTCTCACCACGGACATACCAGAGGTCTCAACAAGACAGGTATACAGATAAACATAACATCATAGAATACATTCTCCTTATTATATCCTCGTGCGTACAAATGCATGACCAATGCGACTTACTCCCAACTCTTACTTTTAAAACAGACACTTTTCAAAACTATTTCATTTTAAAACCAAAACATTCTAAAACCAAATCATTTCGAACCAAACCCTTTTATTCATCAATTCAATCTCATCATTCACTTTCTCTTGCTCATCCACTTGACAACACGCAGTATATCAAGGATGATAATATGCTATAACAGCCGATTCATACTTATTCCCTTGATAGGCCGCCGAACGTCTTCACAGCGCACACTACCTATAAACAATGAAACTGGCACATGGGACATCTTCAACCATGTGTATACTCTTACCGGTCTTCTACGCGGCTGAGAAGTATATTAGAGCACTAGCCGGGACGTCTTCAACCACGTATGCGCATCACCGGACGTCTTCAACGGCGAGAGGCGTGCTAGGAACCCTAACTGTTCATGTCCACCCGGCTAGTCAGCCGTTGATCCATCAGATCTAGAAATCACATCTCTTTCACATTCACATATCTCATCTTATTCACATTTTCATTAAACACCTCTCTTTCTCATACAATGTATGCTAACACATGTCATGAAATGCAAGTGAGTCCACTACCGATACTCATATGCAAAACCACTTTCATTTATCTTTATTATTAACATAGCATGCGTTATCTAGTTCGGTTAACAACCATCGTAAAATGTGCATTTAACAGTTAGCAACAGAAACATATATAACATATAAAACATGGATCACAGAACATGGATTTGATACCAATAATCATATAGATAAAACCCTTAACATGGTCACGTATGCGATAGCACTACCATAGCATGCTTTGCATAGCCTTACAATCGTCAGAAAACATGTAGCATCATAAATCAGCATATCACTTATACAAAACATCATACAGATAACTTTTAAACATCTTATATTAATCTTATTAGGATTAGAGTGAGGTTAGGAAACTCACCTCGAGTCGTCGATCCTTGAAAAGTAGATAACGTCAAGTTCTACAATAATAAACGGAATGAACAATAATAATGTATGAGTACAACTATAGGGCAAAATGGTAATTTTACCAAATGAGGTTATAAACCATAAGGTAGTGATCTACGTGTCATTCTAAGTCCAACGCCATTGACTAGACTCAAATCGGAGTCTGTCGCATTTTACGAGGTAAAAGGTAGGACTTACTGTACTAATGCGGGCCCTAAAATCATGAGTCCCACTATATTGGCCAATGAGAGAGTTAGGTGAGCACTGCATTGGCCAATGAGAGAGTTAGGTGAGCAATATTTGGGTGAGCAAAATGCCCTCATCATCATTTCACCTTCTGTTTTACTTATTATAATAGTCAAGAATATGTATACAGAATAACAAATTACAATATACACCATTATATAATGAATTAATTAAAATCAAAATAATGGTGAGCTATGAAAGCTAATTGAAAACATGTACTACTGCTAGAAAACCTATGAAAGCTTATTAAAAACATTTACTTCTGTTAGAAAACCCACCAATTTTACCTCATACAGAACGAATATAATTTAGCATTCCCTTGACCATCTCCTAAACAACCAATACATTGGTATTAGAATCTCTAGCTTCCAAAAATGTTGTTAGATCATTCTGATAGGGTTGCTTGGCTTTCTGGCATAAATTTAGAAAGCAAATTATGCTAAATATTTGTGAAATATAAATGAAACAAAAATATACATCCCAATTAGGTAAAATGAAAAGAGACGAGTAGATAAGCATTGACCATTAAATGTTAATTTTGGATGTAAGCTAAATTGCTTCTTCTTTATCAATCTTCTGAAGGATGCAATTTGTTTACAGCTTTGTTATATGCTCGGTTTTGACCCCATTTGAACTTATGTTTGACTTTGCCATGGCATCTTCAATCCTTACCAAAAACTATTTTCAATTTAAATTGGGATAATAGTTCTCAAAACCCTTCACCAATCCTTGATTGTAACTCGTGTCAAATTGATTTCTACTCAATTCTCAACCCAAATTGAAATGGCAATATTGACATATATAGCAAAGTTGAATACCAACTCTGGTTCCCAAATGAGATTAATTGTTGTACTACATGCCATTGTATGTAGTACAATTGATAGAGCTTTTGGAAACCAATTTAGATTTAAATCAGGATTAGTCAAACAAAATACCCAATTGACTCTCTCTGGTTGAAAAATACCCATTTATTTATTTATTTATTTTTAACAAAGCAAGATTTCATTGGTAAAGGAAAAGAGAGATTGGTTAATAAAAGCAAAAATCACAAGATTGTAGGAAGCAACCAAAATTCTTGAACCACAACACTTGGCCTAACACTAAAATCTCTAACATACTAAACATCAAACACCAATAGTGCAAGGCTAAATTAAAGTAAAAAAATGGCACTAACCGAGTAAAATACACCCCACAGAAAAGATAAATAACACAAAGCAAAAACTAAATACCATAGCTAGACAGAGTACCTAGCCAAGCAAAGAAAGTATCAATGTATCAAAATTCTAGAAAGCTGGAAATTCAAACCTCCAATAGTTTCTAGTTCTGCATGCTAAAGACTTAAGAGCTGAATTCAATTTCTATAGATCCAACCCACCTAAACAATTCCATTAATACTATTTTTGAACTCTAGGGAAGTGGAATGAAATAGGTTTGATTTTGCAAGATCGTCTAAAAATAATAGTAAATCGAAAAAAAAACATCGTACGTTGTGAACTTTCAAAAGATGCTGACGATGGATCTGTGCACTGCCGCCATTACACTAATTTGGGAGAGGACTCCTTACTGCTGTTTCAATGGTTTGGAAGAAGAGAATGCCATCAAATAGAAGATTTTTGTGATATTATGGAGGAAGGGGAGGGAAGGAAGTTGAGGAGATTATAGAGGAGTGGAATAGATTACATAGCCTTCTTCGATTTAATGGAGGGGAGAGAGAGAGAGAGAGAGAGAGAGAGAGAGAGAGAGAGAGAGAGAGAGAGAGAGACTTACCTTTAAGAGAGAGAGAGATGCCACACTAAGTTGCCATGTAGGATTTTGATTGGAATAGAACTTGTTGATGTGGCAACATGAGGGACCTTCTTTTGCTTCAACCTTCTGATGTGGCAGCATGAGAGACCTTCTTTTGCTTCAACCTTTATATATATATATATATATATATAATAGATCGATTGGTCATCTAGTCGGCATACACTTTATTTTGGCCACTTTGATGTGATATGGTGGGGGTTTGTTTTTGGTATATTATCACTACATAATCTCCCTAAATAGTTGATAAATATTCAACTATTGCGATAAGGATACGTATTTGTCAAGGTAAGCATTATGAAGAATATTTTGGAAGGATAATATTTCAAAATATTAACTGATATATATACATATATTTCACCTGCAAGAAAAGGAAGCCGAATCAAGAACATATATGGACCAAGTTAAGCAATGACTAATTATACAAGATATGGAAGGTTTTATTAGATTTTGGGAGATAAATCTAGTATTTGTTTACCAGATTATCATTGAAGACTTTTTTTTTCCTTATCTTTATCAGCTTCATCCAGGCCTATAAATACAGCAGGCCGATAAGCAATCAAGGCACCATGCGTCTCTCTCGAAAACCGCATAAAAAAAAGCATTCTTAATTTTATAGCATTCTGTTGCACTCTCTTAATTTACAATTAAATAAAATCTGTCTTTTATTTAATTTTCTCTATGTCTATTTTATCACTGGCTAGACTTGTATGTTTTAATACTGCATAGGGACCTTTAGGCGATGGTGCTTTCCTACTGTAGACACCCCATTTTGTCGGCTATCAGATTTAGGAGACCCATAGCTTAGTGATTCACAATGATAAAAAAAGACTCAAAAGGACTCCTAGAAGTTAGTTCCATCTATCAAAATACTCAGAAAGTGGTACAAATGACCAAAATGCCCCTGAAAGCCCAAACACTCCCGAATTTGAACCAAAAGCTCTGAAAACACGCTACGTCACAGGAAAAGTAATAAAACATAGCTTTAAAGAAAAATCAGATGAAATCGTCAGTTCCCAGAGACCCCCGGAAGTCCCGAAAGTTCCCGGAAAGTCCTCGTTGACTGGTTTGACCATGGTTTGACCGAAATCATCCGAATTTGCTAGAAAGTTCTAAGATCATTCTAGATCATGTGAAAAGTACTAAAACGAGTTTGAAAAGAAAATCAAATAAAAACGTCAGCTCTGGGGAGCTCCCAGAGGTTCCCAGAACTTCCCAGAGGTCCCTAGTTTGACTAGTTTGACCTAAAATTTGATTCGGAGATCGGAGCACCGCATCATTTTTCAAACATTTTTCATGGATACTATAGGTCAATAGCTTTCCAATGGTATATTGCACATAATTTTTGGATTTGAAACGGATTTATGATGAATTTTTGAAGGTAAAAAAGGCGATCAAATCGGCTTTTATCGTAAATATCGCAAAACTTTTCAAAGTGACCTATCTTCGAACCATTTTTTTTTAATAAAAAGTAGACTCTATTACCTTTCCAACGGTATATTACAACCTTGGTTTGGAGTTCGCATGTATTTTCTGTGAATTTCAGACAAAATAGGGCATTTTCGTGAATACCAGAACCTTTGGGGGCCTAAACGTAATTTTTATGCATCCGAGGAGCAGTGCCACGGTGTAGACACCCCATTTTGTCAGCTATCAGATTTAGGAGACCCATAGCTTGGTGGTTCACAATGATCGAAAAAGACTCAGAAGGACTCTTGGAAGTTAGTTCTATCTCTCGAAATGCTCAGAAAGTGGTATATATGACAAAAATGCCCCTGAAAGCCCAAACACTCCCAGATTTGGACCGAAAGTTTTGAAAACATGCTGTGTTGTAAGGAAAGTCATAAAATAAGTTTTGAAAGAAAATTAGACAAAAAGGTCAGCTCTCGGGAGCTCCCAGAGGTTCCCAGAATTTCTTGGAGGTCCCTGATTTGACTAGTTTGACCAAAAGTTGACTTTAAAACTGGAGCACCGTATCATTTTTCAAACATTTTTCATGGATAGTAGAGGTCAATATATTTCCAATGGTATATTGCATATAATTCCTGGATTTAAAATAAATTTATTATGAATTTCCGAAGGTGAAAAAGGCGATCAAATCGACTTTTACTGCGAATACCGCAAAACTTTTCAAAGTGACCTATCTCTAATTTTTTTTTGTAAAGTAGACTCCATTACCTTTCTAACGGTATATAACAACCTCAGTTTGGAGTTCATACGCATTTTTTTGTGAATTTTGGACGAAATAGGGCCTTTTCGCGAATACCAGAACCTCTGGGGGCCTAAATACAAATTTTTGGGCATCTGAGGAGCAATGCTGCCGCGGCACTGGGCCACTACTGCAGCGGCACATGGCCAGTGCCACGGCGGCACTCAACCCCCGCAGAGTCCATTTTTGTAATTTATTTTGGGAGTTTAAATTGAATAATTGAAGACCAAAACGATGTAGTTTTATGTTCACAGATGTTTGGGACCAATGTGAGCACTTTCTAAATCCCAAAACCACCCCAAATTGGCCAATATAAACCCCCCTTTGCTCTTCATTTTAGGGGGGGCCAAGTTCAAAGCTTAAAAAGTTGTAGAGAGGAAGAGAAATAGAGATATGTTTAGAAGAGAGAAAGGGAGCTTCTCCCACTGATTTTCTATAGAAAGTGAGTTTCAATCTTGTTTTCTTCCATTACCCCTCTTATATTTCACATTCAAGTCTTCCCTAACCACCATTTTTGAGCAATCTTGAGTTAGGAAGCTACTTCCATGTCCAAATGTCAATATCTATGAGTGAAACACCAAGCTACAAGTCCAAAATCACATTGATTATCATCTATTGATTGCAATTATATGCTTGTTTATATAAATGTTCATCTCTCCTTACCTCATTTCTTTTTTATTTTTCTTTATTTACTTACTAGTCCATCATCATCTAGATGATGACATGAAGTTTGAGGTGAGTAAATCCTTATGGATAGTAGTTTTTGATCTCAAAAACATGTTTGATAGATGATGATTTCAACTTCAATACATTCCTATGTATTCTTGAAGTTGTCTTCAAAATGGAAACAATGCTCTCTAACAATCTTGGAGGTTCTTGATATGAGTTCAATATTGATATTTCAAGTGATCATAATCTCCATTTAAGTGCTGAAAGTATACTCTCAAAACCTCTATTTCAAAACCCCTCTTAAACCCCTCATTTTTTATTTTAAAGAATAAAACCCTAGTTCTTCCCAAAACCTTCAAAACAGTGAACAATCTGAGTTCAAAGATTTCTCTAGGACTCAATACTCAAAGAATTAACATGAGACCACTTGGAAATGTTGGAAAAACCGGTTTAAGTTCTAAGTTTAATCGCGCAGCGGAAAAATCAAGTTATAAAACTTAATTGGCATGCCCGGATCTACTACCCATCAACTCTATAGATGCGCACAAGAGGGGACAAGAATTATACCTTACTGTCTTGAACCCAATTCTGAAATCTCTGACTTCCAGCAGCCTCCACTAGATGGTCTTTACTCTTATGACTCCTATGGATGTTCGCAGGAAGGGCTAGGGTTGGTGGGAACCCTAATGGAGAGGATACAGAAGGTTTTGGGGCTCCAAAACAGTTTCTGCAGCTTCTGACGTTCAAAACGACGAACAACTTTTCCAGAACGCAGCTGCCCTATTTATAGATTCCCAGAACCGACCTAGCTCTCGAGCGATCTAAGTGGTTTCGATCGATCGAACATTCGATCGATCGAATCATCTTCAATCGATCGAACCTGTCTAGACTTCAATCGATCGAGACAACTTCGATCGATCGAACCTGTCTTGACATCATCCTCATTTGCCTTTCCAAGCATCCTAGCGGAGCTAAGAGTGGGACCTCCTAGGCTCTTTATTGTTGGCTCAGATCAGTTGATTAACTCCCATGACCAAACTCTTTGATCAGCAAATTAATCGACTGATCAGTTAACGTTTACTCCACTATAAAACGATAACTGAACTCCAACGCAAAAGAACATATCCGAAGCGATAACTAGACTTGTATGTTGTACTAATGTCCCTCTACCGTCAGCATTCGCAATCATATTCAGGTAGTCGGATAAACAGTTACTGTCAACCTGAATCATGATTACTTCTTATAATCCTTGAGTCCCATTCACCTCTCATGATTACCAAACATGTTGATAACTCTTATCAACAAGACTGCAGTACTCAGTAATCGACTTGGTGACATTCTCGAGGGAATGCTTACTCTGAAACAGAGGGTAGATTCTGTCTTGACAATATATGTTCACAACCCTATGAATATGACATACCCAAGATACCCAGGTGTTGATCTTTTATAGACCTCACTGATTGGTAAGTCAAAGCAGTCATATCCACAGTCTGTGTTCATAATCATCTCAAGATTGAGAACATGTACCTTACACAAGTTACGAGTTCCTATCGACTGATTGACAGCCTTGAGTGTCAATAGGAAAGCTCAGGTCCGTCAATGCACTATAAGCACTAGCATGTTAACTAAGAGTTAAACTCTAGTGATTGAGATCAATCACTCCATCCAATGGTAGTTAATCATGCTACAGTGTAAACCTGACGAGATATCCAGTTTCATCATCCACCATGACACATTCTAAGTAACAAAGAATAGTAATTCGTATCTCACTTGTATGTATCTCATACATACACGAATTACTTACTATGATACTTAAGGATAAACAACCATCTCATGAAAGAAACATACATAATGAAATGTAAAGCTGATATCCATATATTAAAAAGTCAATGTCTCATACATAAAGTAATGATTTGAGGGCATAAACCCAACAGGAAAGCCTTCTCAACTCATTAGAGAACACCTATGATTTTTGGTTTGACTTGGAAACATTTGGAAGGGGTCCATTTGGACCTAAACATTCTTTCCAGACATTCTGTTTTTGATGTCACAGCAGCTTGGTTGATTTTCAACTTGTTTTAAGGAAAACGTTTCCAAAAGGAGTGGTCCCAACTCATTTTTCCCTTGAAATTAAGTGTCTTAGAGAAATCTCTGTATAATATAGACCTCTAGATATTTTGTTTTTATTTTCTAAGACTTTTTGACATTTCTGTCGACAGTACGGACTCTGTTTCTGAGTAACCTCTATTGTTTATATAATTTCTCTCAATCTATAATAGTTATTGAGGATTGGCTTTTTGATATGTATTCTAGACACAATAAGGATGATCTCCATAAAACATCATGCATTGAAAACATTTTTAACCCTACTTTTTAATTTCCACAAGATCAAGTCACTGTTCTATCCACTATTCACAGCAAGTATACTTTTACTTCCATCCTTTGATTTGATGCTTACATGCACTCCAAAGTTGTTCATATCTTAGGAAGTAGTCCATACTACATTTTTACATATCCCATGATGCTTTCCTCCATGCATTCATTCATCTTTTTAGACTTATAAGTCACTTTAGAAAGTCCATGTACACAAACACACAACAACCTTTGCACATCCTAGGATCATGCATTGCATTCATGCAAGATTTGGGGGTTTTTGTGACCCCTAATCTAAGAAGATTATAAGGAATGAACTAGATCATACATTCATTCTCCTCCTTGATTAATTCTTCCTTTCTCATCCGTCTCGGGGATTGAGAGGTATTCTTTTCTCAAAGATTAACATGCATCATATTAGCTTGCTAAGCATTTTTTTTTAAATTTCTTTGATTAATTTGTTTCAAGAACAACTCATGTCCCCTTAGATTAGGAAAACTTTATTACTTGACATGTGATTAGACAATTTTTTCCTAGGTTTGTTCGTGTGATCTTTCACTTTGCATTGTGTGATACTTGGCTTAGATCTTATGAATGATATCTTATTTTTAGATCTTCTGTTTCAAGTTTCTTATGTGATGTAATATACCTATCATAAATATTAAGTTTTGAACCAAACATAGTATAAGATGATTATTTGGATGCTAATTGAGGCCCGTCAAGAGACGGGGCGAGTTGAGGGAGTTTTAGTCGTGACAAAGGCTCCTTCCTCTTTCGTACCAAAACCCTGAGCCAAGTTCTTTGGTTATGAAAGGCCGGTGCCCTTTATCCGTTTGGGTGAGTCAAAATTAGGTTTCTTGGTTCCTTAAAGACCAAGTGGCGACTCTGTATCTGTTTTCAATAGACCTTCCTTTACTTTTTCTCTTTCAAAACAATCTCAAATCAAAACAAAGAGGTGGAACTCCGCGTGTCCACACATGGCGGCACTGGGCCATTGCCATGGTGGCACATGGAAAATGGATTCGTTAGGGGGTTGAGTGCCATTGCCGCGACGACACATGGCCAGTGCCGCGGCAATGACACTCAACCCCTGATGAATCCATTTTTGTAATTTATTTTGGGGGTCCAAATTAAATAATTGGAAGTCAAAATGACATAGTTTCTTGTTCACAAATGTTTGGGACCAATAGGAGCACTTTCTAAATCCCAAAACTACCCCAAATAGGCCTATATAAACCCCCCCTTTGCTTTTCATTTTAGAGGGGGGTGTCAAGTGTAGAGTCATAGAAAGTTGTAGAGAGAAAGAGAGATAGAGTTAGAATTAGAAGTGAGAAAGGAGCTTTCTCCTACTATTTTTCTATAAGAAAGTGAGTTCGAATCTCGTTTTCTTCCATTACCTCTCTTATACTTCATATTCAAATCCTCCCCAATCACCATTTTTGAGCAATCTTAAGTTAGGAATCTACTTCCATGTTCAAATGTCACCACATATGAGTGAAACACCAAGTTACAAGTCCAATATCTAATAGATTATCAACCATTAATTGCTATTTTCTTGCTTGTTTATATATGCTCATCTCTTCTTACTGTTGGGTTTGTGCCCTCAAACCATTACTTTATGTATGAGACATTAAAATTTTAATTTATGGATATCAACTTTACGTTTCATTATATATGTTTTTTTCATGAGATGATTGTTCAATCCTTAAGCATCATAGTAGGTAATTCGTGTATGTATGAGATACATACAAGTGAGATACAAATTACTATCCTTTGATACTTAGAATTTGCCATAGTGGATGATGAAATTGGATATCTCATCAGGTTTGCACTGTAGCATAATTTACTACTATTGGATGGAGTGATTAATCTTATTCACTAGAAGTAATCTCATCTAGTTTACACTATAGCATGATAAACTAACACTGGATATCTCATCAGGGCAATAGGACCAATGCATTATTGGAATTAGTTTATACTGATGTGTGTGGACCAATAAATATTAGAGCAAGGGGTGGTTATGAGTATTTCATTACATTTACTGATGACCACTCCAGGTATGGATATGTATACCTAATACAGCACAAGTCTGAAGCCTTTGAAAAGTTCAAAGAGTTTAGGGCTGAAGTAGAGAAGCAATTGACCACACATATCAAAGCCATTCGATCTGATCGAGGTGGCGAGTACCTCTCTAATGAGTTTATTGATCACCTCGTACAGAATGGGATTCTGTCATAGTTGACTATGCGTGGTATACCTCAGTAGAATGGTGTAGCGGAGAGAAGGAATCAGACTCTTTTAGACATGACTAGGTTGATGATGAGTTATTCGGAGTTACCTTTATTCCTTTGGGGTCATGCTTTGGATACTGCTGCATACATACTAAATCTAGTACCAAGCAAATCTGTTTCCAAGACACCATAAGAGATGTGGATTGGGCGAAAGCCTTCTTTGCAACATCTTCAGATATGGGGGTGTCCGTCACATGTACTGAAAGGAAAGATGAGCAAATTGGATTCTAGATCGGAAGTATATTACTTTGTAGGGTATCTTAATGGTACTTATGGATGGTATTTTAATGATCCCAGATAACAGAAAGTGTTTGTTAGTACAAATGCTATTTTCTTGGAGGATGATTATATCATTAACCATAAACTTAAGGGATAGATAATGATGTAAATCAAGAAAATACCACTTCTTCACCCATTTCCGCACCGGTACCTCGTCGTAGTAGGAGGATTATCAGCCAGCCTGATAGATACATGTTCTTAGGAGAAGTTTTTGAAGCTATTTCCATAGAATCTAAATATGATCCTGCCACGTATGTAGAGGCAATGGCTGGTATTGATTCAACTCATTGGGTTAAAGCCATGAAGGCTGAATTGGAATCTATGGATTCTAATCAAGTCTGGGATCTTGTAGAACTTCCAGCCAAAATTAAACCCATTGGTTGTAAGTGGGTTTACAAGAAAAAAAGAGGATTTAATGGAAAGGTTGAGACCTTTAAGGCTAGTCTTGTAGCGAAAGGTTATACTCAGAGGGAGGGCATTGACTATGAGGAAACCTTCTTACCGGTAGCCATGCTCAAATCCATCAGGATACTTTTATTCATTGCTGCATGCCTAGATTATGAAATCTGGCAGATGGGCGTCAAGACTGCATTCTTGAATGACAATCTTGAGGATGACATCTATATACAGCAACCAGAAGGGTTCATAGCTTGTCGGAAATGTAACTTGGTATGCAAGTTGCAAAAGTCCATTTATGGGTTGAAGCAAGCATCTAGAAGTTGGAATATTCATTTTGACCAAGTGGTCAAGTCATTTGGTTTCATACAGAATCTAGATGAGCCTTGTGTATACAAGAAGTATGAAGGGAAGGTGGTGGCTTTTCTTATGCTCCACGTTGATGACATTCTTCTCATTGGAAATGATGTAGCGGCATTGTCAACGGTCAAAGTTTGGCTAGCTAGTACTTTGGATATGAAGGATCTAGGAGATGCGAGCTATATTCTTGGGATAAAGCACTTTCGGGATCGTCAGCAAAAGATAATGGGATTATCTCAAGATGGTTATATTGATAAGGTGCAAACTAGGTTTTCAATGGATAATTTGAAGAAAGGTTTGTTACCTTTCATGCATGGTTTAGCGTTCTCCAAGGACCAGTGTCCAAAGACACAAGAGAAAAGGAATTGCATGGCATGAATTCCATATGCTTTGACAGTTAGAAGTCTCATGTATACGATGTTATGCACTAGACCAGATATCTGCTTTACCGTAGGCATGGTTAGTAGATGTCAATCGAATCCAGGTCCAGAACATTGGATAGCCGTTAAGCACATTCTTAAGTACTTGAGAAGAATAAAAGATTACATGCTTATGTACGGTGGTAGTGAGTTAATTCCAATGGGATACACTAACTCAGACTTTATGTCATATAAAGATTCGAGGAAGTGAACATCCGGACATCACTTTACCTTAGGAGGTGGTGCTGTTAGTTGGAGGAGCATTAAGCAGAAATGCATTACAGACTCAACTATAGAAGCTGCGTATGTGGCTGCTTGTGAAGCCGCAAAGGAAGCTGTTTGGCTTAAGAAGTTCCATATGGAGCTCAAGGTGGTACCAGCGTCGCTGTCACTTATTACACTTTATTGTGATAATAGTGGGGCAGTGGCTCAGTCCAAGGAGCCAAGGAACCACGAAAAGGGAATGCACATAGAGGGGAAATATTATCTTATCTGAGATATTGTTCAATGTGGAGATGTGACTGTTACCAAGATTGCCACCGTTGACAATCTTACTGATCCGTTTACAAAGGCCTTGCCACAGAAGGTCTTTAATCATCATCTAGATAGTCTAGGTCTCAGATGTAATCCTGTATGGTTGTGAGTGCAAGTGGGAGTTTGTTGGGTTTGTGCCCTCAAAACATTACTTTATGTATGAGACATTGATAATTTAATATATGGATATCAACTTTATATTTCATTATGTATGTTTCTTCCATGAGATGATTGTTAAATCCTTAAGCATCATAGTAGGTAATTCGTGTGTGTATGAGATACATACAAGTGAGATACGAATTACTATCCTTTGATACTTAGAATTTTTCATAGTGGATGATGAGACTGGATATCTCACCAGGTTTACACTGTAGCATGATTAACTACCATTAGATGGAGTGATTAATCTCAATCACTAGAATATAACTCTTAGTTAATATGCTAGTGGTTATAGTGCATTGACAGACCTGAGCTTTCCTATTGACACTCAAGACTGTCAAACAATCGATAGGAACTGATAACTTGTATAAGGTATGTGTTCTCAATCTTGAGACAATTATGAACACAGACTGTGAATAAGGGTGCTTTGACATACCAAACAGTGAGGTTTATTGAAGATTAACACCTGGGTATCTTGGGTATGTCATGTTCATAGGGTTGTGAACATATATTGTCAAGATAGAATCTACCCTCTGATTTAGTGTAAGCATTCCTTTGAGAATGTCACCAAGTTGATTACTGAGAACTGCAGTCTTGTTGATAAGTAGTTATCAACATGTTTTGTAATCATGAGAGGTGAATGGGACTCAAGGAATACAAGAAGTATTCATAATTCAGGTTGACAGTAACAGTTATCTGACTACCTGAATATGATTATGAATGCTGAAGGTAGAGGGACATTAGTACACCATACAAGTCTAATTATCACTTCAGATATGTTCTTTTGCGTTGGAGTTCAGTTATCATTTCATAGTGGAGTAAATATTAACTGATCAATTGGTTAGTTTGCTGATCAAAGAGTTTGGTCATGGGATTTAACATCTGGTATGAGCCAATAATAAAGAGCCTAGGAGGTCACACTCTTAGCTCCACTAGGATGCTTTGAAAGGCACATGAGGATCTTGTCAAGGTGGGTTCGATCGATCGAAGTTGTCTCGATCGATTGAAGTCTTGGCGGGTTCAATCGCTCATAGGTGGTTCGATCGATTGAAGGCTCGATCGATCAAAGCCACTTCGATCGCTTGAACATTAGGTCAGTTCTAGGAATCTCTAAGTAGGGCAACTGCGTTCAAAAATATGAGTTCGTCATTTTTATAAACCAGAAGCTGTAGAAACTATTTTAGTCTTCCAAAACCTCCTCTATCCTCTTTATTAGGGTTCCCACCAACCCTTGTCCTTTCGGCAAGTGTCCATAGGAGTCATTGGAGTGAAGACCATCTAGTGGAGGCTGTTGGAAGTCAGAGATTTCAGAATTGGGTTCAAGCCACTAAGGTATAATTCTTGTCCCCTCTCTTGTACGCATCTATAGAGTTGACGTGTAGTAGATCTGGGCATACCAAATAAGCTTTTGTAACTTAACTTTTTTGCTGTGCGTTTAAAATTGATTTTAAGCCTATTTTTCCTTCAATTGGTATTAGAGCCACGCTCGTTTGGATCTATAGATGCGTTTTGGAACACTAATTTTGATTTATATGCTGATTTTAGGACTATTTTTGAAACTGCATCATCATAGATCTGTTTCTACGGTGTTATAGCTGCAAAATACAAATCTGTGACTTCGATCGATCGAAGTAGTCTCGATCGATTGAAGATTGTTTGATCTCAAGCGATCGAACTAGTTTCGATCGATCGAAGTGTTCGATCGATCGAAGGGTGTTCAATTGATCGAAGGGTGTTCGATCGATCGAGACCAATTCTCTGTTCAGCTGTTCTTTTCACAGTTTTAAATGTATTTAAAATTATTTACTTTAATTTTAAATTATTCTGTAAAATTTTCAAACCTTTCTGTGAAACTAAACGTTCAATCGATTGAACTATGTTCAATCGATCGAACAAATGTCAATCGATCGAAGTGTGATCGAGAACTGAGATGTTGTTTTATGTTCTAAATCAGAGCCTAAAGAGTTTATGTACTGTGTAAATTAATTAAGGGTTCCAATGGATTATATATATTTGTTATATATGTGGATGTGTGTACGACTAACCTTCTTGCAGCAAGATTAATCTTCTATCTCCCATGGCACCAAGATCAAAGTTTTAATTTTGTATCAAGATGTTTGTGATTGGTGGATGATTGTAAATTATATTTATTGTCGGTTTGATTTTAAGGCATGTGTAAAGGGCGCTGCGATTTCAATCCTACGAAAAGGAAAGTCGCACCGGTTTTCCTAGCATTCTTTATTTTCTTGTTGTTAATTTCTATTTCTAGATAGATTGTAAGCTTCGAAAGAAGCATGTGAACATTTAATAGAATTAGAATATACATGAAGATGGAGGAGCAAGCCATTGTCCATGAAGATGGAGCTGGAGGTGATCAAACCAAGGAAGAGGTTCTATGGAGATAGAGCCATGGGAGATAGAAGCATCATTTTGGATGGTTTTTTTTATTTCATTTAGTTTTTTGTTTTTATATGCTTGTTTGTGATTGGAGTATTAAATATGTTGTTACTGCATGCATTATAAAAACAAGTTTTCTAAAATAAAATTCAAAAACCATTTTCAACGCATTAGTAGACATTGAATGTTTATGGGTAATGTGTAGAAACAAATTTTTCCAAGAGCAAAATCCGTAATTTATTAAATCTAGTGGGAGAGGGTCTTATCCATAACACCCACGATCTTCCATTAACGGTTCATTGTAAGATGAGTAGTGCATTCTGTGTCACCTCACCAGGGGTGATCATTCCACACGGAGGGTACACTACTCATTGGTTACTAGATGTGAACTTCCTACGGATAGGATCAGTCAGACGTGTTAGAGGGTGACCACCACACGGAGGCGCTAATTGAGGCGGTTGTGATTGGATCCTAGTTAATGGTACACACTAGCTAAGCTATGAATAAGGGATCCCATACAGGGCATTATTCAGAAACTAAGAGATCAAAAAGGTTCAGGAGTCATAACTTATTTTGCAAGAGTTGCATAGCAGACGAGTCATGATTAATCAAAAGATCGAGTATTGACCACCACACGGAGGCTTTACTCTTTCGTTTTGATATTCCGGCGACTTTGTTTTAAAATAAGAGTTTTAAGGATTCTTTTATTTCAAACTGTTAAATTTTGATATCCATATTTATTTTTTCTTTTTTGATTTTTCAGTAAATCACAATGTCTGGATCTACATTTAGTCCACTAGCCACCATACTTACTCAAAACAACTTAACTAGAAATAACTACATTGAATGGAAATGAAACCTTGACATCGTTTTAACTACGGAGGATCACATATATGTCCTCACCACCCCATTCCCCGAAGAACCCACGACAAATGCTTCGGCAACTGCCAAACACGAGTTTGATAAATGGAAGAAGTCGAATGCAATGGCCCGTTGCTACATTTTGGCCTCAATGGCTAGTGTGTTGCAACACTAATTCCAGTCGAACAATTCTGCCTGTGACATTATCGAATCCCTGAAAAAGATGTTTGGGGACCATGACAGGCCTGCCAGACAGGTAGCCATGCAGAAGATAATGAGTGCTTAGATGTCCGAAGGAACTCCTGTCAAAGAACATATTTCGAAAATGATTGGTTATTTGAACGAGCTAGAGACCTTAGGTGCCAACATCAATGCACAGACCCAAGTTGATATGATCCTCAATACGCTGCCGCCATCATTCGCTCAATTTAAACTAAACTATAATATGAATAAAATGGATTTTTCAATGAGTGAATTAATGAGTTCTTTATTGGCAGTGGAAGGGGTGATCAAACCTGGGGAACGTTTTGAACATTGAGAAAAGCTCTTCCTCTTCTCGATCTACGCCGAAAGGAAAGAAAGGGAAGAAGAAGGCTGGTACTGGTGGTCTAAGTGTTGGACCAGTCCCTAAGATTGCAAAATCTAAGGGAAAAGGTATGGGCAAAGGGAAGGTGGGTGGCCAAGGCAAGGGAAAGTGTTTCTAATGCGGTGATAAGGGCCACTGGAAGAGGAACTGTCCAGAATTCTTATCTACAAGAGTTCAAGGTATGATTGAATCATATGTGATTGAAGTAAGTTTTATAACGGATACTTCAAACACTTGGTGCATTGATTCTGGTGCGACTAACCATATCTGTAATTCATTGCAGGGGTTCAGATCAACTAGGAGGTGCAGTGATGGGAAAATTGTACTTACTCTAGGTTCTAGCACAACCGTATCTGTAGTTGCTATAGGATTATTAGTTTTAGAGTTTTTGGACAATAAGACAATAGTTTTATCAGATGTACTTTACGTTCCTTTAATGAGATGTAATTTAATTTCAGTTTCAAATTTATCGAATAATGGTTATTCTTTTCATTTTGGAACAGAAGTTGTCATTAAAAAAAATAGTTCTTTTATATGTTCTGGTGTTAAAACTAATGGCTTGTATGTGATTACTCCCAATATTTCTATAAATTATTGTATGGAACTTAATAACTCAATGGTAACTGTACCATCTAAAAGAAAGGAACGCTCCACTATTCCAACAAGGCTTTGGCATATGAGGCTTGGCCATATCAATCTAAATAGGATTGGCAGACTAGTCAAAGAAGGGGTCTTAGGCAATTTGGTTCTCGAACCAATGGAAGTCTGCGAGTTTTGTTTAGAGGTTAAGATGACAAAAAGGCCCTTTCCCGCAAAGGGCAATAGGACCAATGCATTATTGGAATTAGTTCATACTGATGTGGGTGGACCAATAAATATTAGAGTAAGGGGTGGTTATGAGCATTCATTCTATTTACTGATGACCACTCCAGGTATGAATATGTGTACCTAATGCAGCACAAGTCTGAAGCCTTTGAAAAGTTCAAAGAGTTTAGGGCTAAAGTGGAG
Organism: Hydrangea macrophylla; assembly: GCA_033977485.1. Taxonomy (NCBI): domain Eukaryota; kingdom Viridiplantae; phylum Streptophyta; class Magnoliopsida; order Cornales; family Hydrangeaceae; genus Hydrangea; species Hydrangea macrophylla. The sequence continues at coordinate 3,586,135 of CM066992.1, forward strand.
AAGCAATTGGGCACACATATCAAGGCCATTCAATCTAATCGAGGTGGCGAGTACCTCTCTAATGAGTTTATTGATCACCTCGTACAGAATGAGATTCTTTCACAGTTGACTATGCCTGGTACGCCTCAGCAGAATGGTGTAGCGGAGAGAAGGAATCGGACTCTTTTAGACAAGATTAGGTCGATGATGTGTTATTCGGAGTTACCTTTATTCCTTTGGGGTTATGCTTTGGAAACCGCTGCATACATACTAAATCTAGTACCAAGCAAATCTGTTCTCAGGATACCATAAGAGATGTGGATTGGGCGAAAGCCTTCTTTGCAACATCTCCGGATATGGGGGTGTCCGACACATGTGATGAAAGGAAATATGAGCAAATTGGATTCTAGATCGAATGTATGTTACTTTGTAGGGTGACAAGCGGGGGTATTTGTAAAATACAACCTTGCTAAAAGAATAAAATGTGCTAAATTATTTCACAATTCCTTCATTTATCTGCAATTTGAATTACAATGCTAGTTTGTACACAATTTGATTAAACTATGATAAGTTGTTTGTTTTAGCTGTAGTTTGTGTAGATTACTGTTGCTGTGTAAAGAATTGGATGAGAAAGATAAAAGGGAGTGCTGAATTTTAATGAAGACAAGTAAAGGATGAAAAGTGAACCTCGATCGATTGAAGACTATTCGATCGATCGAGGATTCGATCGATCGAAAGAAGCTCAAGCGTTCGAAGACCTCAGAAGTTCAATCGATCGAAAGATGTTCGATCGATCGAACATCTTTCGATCGATTGAACTTCTGAGGTCTTCGAGCGCTTGAGCTTCTTTCGATCTTTCGATTGAACATGGCTTTTATCAGATTATACGCGCACGCAGCAGAAGCGGAATTTTTAACCCTAGCATTGGTGTTTTAGTGTAAATACTTGTATTATTTACATCCAAAAGAACGCCCACTTTCATTTTTTATCAGTTTATAGAGAGTAGAGAGCTTTACTTTGCTATTTGTGTAGGTTTTCATCAAGAATATACATTATTTGTTGGATTCTTCTTAGTTCAATACAAGTTTTCGTTTCCAGGTTACTTTGTTTATGTTCTGCACTTAATTTATAGTATTATATCTGGTTATCTAGTAGTCTTGCATGTTAGTTATAGTTATACAATTAGTTTTCATAGATTCATTGCAAAAATCACAGACAAACACACCTTTAATAGAACTTTACGTTAAAAACGAATCTGAGACACTTCAGATGATGTCTTAGTAGTCCCCAGGTTCGGAGATCACAATGAAACCGTGATCTCAAGCCTCTGCCATGCAGCAGAATAATTCCTATGTTCGATCGATCGAACAATCTCGATCGATCGAAACAGCGATACAGTCGAGCGATCGAAGTCAGTTCGATCGATCGAGGGATGAAGATATTCGATCGATCGAATGCGCGTCGATCGATCGAACTATCTAATTCTTGAGGACATTCTATGTAGTATTCCTAGACTTTCTGCTTTACTGATTTGTTACCAAATTGTCCCCAAATGCTCAGTTTGTCAAAACAGTCTGTAAACTTTAAGCCTTGAGGCATTTTTCTTCAATATATTTTGCAAACCACTCTCAATGGTAACACCATTGTAGGTGAGAGTCTAAACTATTGTTTTAGACCGCTTTTGTGTATTTCAAAATTAATTGTGATGTATGGTTCCGGTCATGAAAGGACTATAGATTCTTTATCCTAAGAGAAATACAGAATACTGTGGAGAGTGTGCTCCATTGAGCTTCAACGTAACTGCATGGTAGATGGCTAGGTTCAGGTGGATTTGTGTAATCTCAACATTTCCTTTTAGTAAGAAAAACACGTTTTAGAATATTATTTAAATTAATTAGTTAGTAATTAGTTTAATTTAGTTTAATTGTCTTATCTTTAGTAGTTGATAAATTGTGGGACTTTGTGTTCTGATATTGATTTTTATTTTCCCTTTTTGAGATTAATCTAAGTAATTAGTTTAACACCTTCCCTGTGGGATCGACCTGGACTTCCAGTACTATATTATTTGCACGATCACCTGCACTTGGGTGTTGCACAAGAGCGCACAACTATTTAGTCGTGTCAAGTTTTTGGCGCCGTTGCCGGGGAAGGCGACAAGCTAACACTTCGATTACCTCAATCTATCCTTATCTCTTTTTCTTTTTCTGTCGTTCTTTAAAAAAAAAAAAAAAAAACTACTTAGGGTCTTTCCCTTTATGTCTGATAATTCCATGAAGGAATTTACGGACACCCATTCCATTCATCCAGTTCATCTAGTTCTATTAACCCCATAGTTACACCGATCGATTCAATGGCTGATAATCAAAGTGAAAACGGTGATAATGTGGTTGTACCAATCGACGATTCACTGCGTCCTTTGTGTGATCTCATGACACCCGAACACGCGCCTACGCCATCTTGTATTCTCATTCCACCTCATGCAGGCGAATTTTAATTTCGCAATGGAATGATTCAACTTCTTCTTACCTTTCATGGAATGGAGAGCGAGAAAGCGTATTTACATGTCAAGGACTTTGAGGATGTGTGGATATCGCAGGTTTTCAAATTTTACCCACTTTTAAAATATTTTTCAAATTCAAAGAGTCGCCACTTAATTTTTAAAGGGAAAAATTAAGAAACCATTTTAAAAGCAAACTGATCTTTTGCGAAACCAAAGATAAACTGGGTCCGGGGATTATGGAATGAAAGGGGAAGGAGCCCGACGGACTAAAACACCCCCTTTTATCCTATCTCGCGATAGGCCTCTACTCAACATCCTTTTTAATCAAATTAATAATCTAAGCATGCCCTCAATTAATACATATATAGGTATACATAACACAAGCATGTTAGAAATGGTGTAAAATTGCTAACGACAAAATATCATTCATAAGCCACGTAATTCAAGTAGCAATCAACATGATATGCAATAGAGAACTAGAAAACATACCCGAGATCCGGCCGCGAATATTAAACGTGCAATGCATACATGCAAGAGAAAGTCCTAAACAAAGGTCTCTAATCACATATACACATAAGGCAAATCCTAATTCTAAGGTGTTGCGCATGAGGTTGAAAAAAATCAAGTAAAATCAAAGAAATGAATTAAACTAGAGAAGGGATGAGAAGTTGTACCTCAAATGCGCTACAAAACAAAGGTTAGTACACATGCCTTAGACAAGATATAATATCAAAGAGTAATTAATCCTAAGTCATGTTCAATTAAATTCAACTAAGTCCAACTTTATCCAAGAACTAGTTCTAACTATAAGCATCAATGCACATGAATGAATGAATGATTATGAACAAGGATGATACATGAATTTATTCACTAATTTGGATCACTTAGCCTCTGGGTTTAGTCTAAATTATCATTATTCAAAAAACATGGTTTGAGTCCTAAGCCAATAGGAGACCATTTGAGTTGAAATAAATAAGATTAGACAAAAACAGGAGCAGTTTTTTTATAAATTACAGAGAGCAGACCAAACGTTCAAAAATGGAAATAAAATACTTTCAATGGTTGGATCTTACTAATTTTTGGATATGTTATGCCTCTGTGAGTATAGTTTCTAACCCAAAAATAAAATAAAGGTTTCAACGGTTAGATCTCCAAGAATATGAAAAATACTAGACCTCACTCAGGATTCTGCGACTCTCTGTCCAGAGATCTTATATGATTTTCTAAAAATAGTAAAAAAATGAGAAACACTTAGATCTTTTTAGGGTACCTTCCTAACACATTAAGGTACTTATAAAAAATTATTTAAGACCCCGAAAACTTTATTAGGGTTCTGATTTATTAATTTCAAAACAGACTTATTATTCTGAAAGCATTCTAGAACTCTGGACAGATTGTGATTAGCTCACAAAAATCATGATCAAACCTCTCTAATCACAAAATCTTACTAAAACAAAAATCACAGTGGTAAAACAATGTGTTATTGATATTTTCCCGTTGGTTTCACTTGATTTCAACGGTTAGATCTTGAACTAAAAATCTTTGATCAAAAACAGTTTGTGAACCCACTGTTTTTGTCTTGCTAGTTCAAGTTTGTTGATTGGCCTCAACTATTAAGACATGAAGTTGGGGCTCAAACCAAACTACTTCTTCTACCATTTGATGGTCATTGAAGACTAAGAGGCATATATACTCATAGATTTTAATGAAGTATAGCATGGATTTCACAAGATCCAAAGAACAATGAATTTAAATCTATGGATAAAAGTTTGGATTCAAATTACTACTCCTATCACTTAATGGTCATTGGAGTTTTAAGACACCTTACACTTATGGATCTTGATGAAGTATTTGAGATGAACTTCACAAAATCCTCAAATAAAGAACTCAAACCTATGGACCCAAGCTTGAATTCAACTTATCACTCCTACCATTTGATGGTCATTGGAGTTAGAGACATACTCATATGTAGGTTTTAGATGAAGTATGAAAGAAACTTCTCAAAACCTAAAGGAAAGATTAGTCTAAGCCATGGGAGTAGACTTGAACTAACACATTTTTCTCCTACCATTTGATGGTCATTGGAGACTAAATGAAGTTAAAATCTACTTAAACCTCATTGGAATATAGTAAGGATTCCATAAGATTTCTTAATGAAGAGGTTCAAGTCATGGATTAAGACTTGAATCTCACTAATTATATGTAAATTAAGACTATGATTCATTCTAATCTCCATATAGATCATAAGATCCTAGGAAATTAAGGAATCAAACTCAAAGAGGTTCAATGAGATATGGAAGACCTCATGAACCTTTTGAATGAAATATAAATAAGGAAAATCAAAGATTACTAAAAAAAAACTAAGAATACAAACTCTTTAAAGTTAAATTTGTCTTAAATCCAAAGCATTAACTAGATCCAAATTGATGAAATGTCATGAGATTCAATCACAAGTTCTTGGTGGTGTGTGATGAAATGGTATAAGAAGAGAGGTTTTGAAAATGTGAAAAAGTTCCTAGAACTATGAACTTGTGATTGAATGGTCCTAATTCTATTAAAAGTTAAGAGGTTACCTCTATGACCTCAAGTATTTCTTCAACTTCTTGTGAAGATCTCCCAAGATTTCCAAATTTTCTTCAAAGTTCTTCAAGTTCTTCAAGAAATTCTTCTTTTCTCTCTGTCTAAAAATCTATATTACTCTTGTGTATATGTATATCTTGATTTCCAAAATTCAAGTCCTCAAAATGGAAGAGGAGGTTTTGTTTATATAGGCCATTATTCCAGGGATAGATGGGTAAATTCGGGTGGAGACCCATGTGCAAGGTTTTCTTCTAGAACATGTGAGAAAATGCAGTCTGTTACAGCCAGCAGCACTCGCTGGGTGCCGGCGGCACTCACTGAGTGCCGGGCGGCACTCGCTGAGTGCCGGGCGGCAAACAGTGAGTGCCGGCGCGGCACTCAGTGAGTGCCGCCGTATTTTTCGCGTGCCGGGGCTAACTGAATTTTGTCCCTCTTTTTGATTTTTCAAAAATATGTTGGTGTAAACAAAAATTTTTTATTCTATGTATGTATATATTTGCATTAAGATCCCCCATGTGCATGGTATCAACCATGTGCATGGTATATTTTTGAATATACTATTTCTTTTTTGTATTTTTTCTTTTTCAAAAATATTTTCATTTATTTTGTCCTCCCTTTTTTCAAGGAAACTCCCTCTTTCTCTCTTTCTTTTTTTTTTTTTTTGTTTTTGTTCATTAATTCTCTTTTCTTTAAAAGAAAATGGATTCCCAGACTGGGTTTCTCACACGTTCTTCGTCGTTCGGGTTTCCCCCCGAATGCCTGAATCCTCTCCCTTTATTATTATTATTTTCTAAATTTTTTTTCTTGAAGATTTTGAATTTCTTGGAAAATCCTCGAATGTCACGGACATCGTCATCATCGGTCTTTGAGAGGTAACCAATCCCTGGATTTGACGTTTGGTCAAAATTGGGGTGTCTACAGGATGTTTGTAACACTTTCTCACAGAATTGTCCTGCAGACGTGACACGTCTAATGCTATTTCCTTTCACTCTGAAAGATAAAGCAAAAGCATGGTTACTCACCTTGAAGCCAAACTCCATCTACACCTGGCATGCGATGAACACTGCTTTCCAAAAGAAATTCTTTCCACCTCGCATGACTACCGAGCTTAAACGACAAATAAATTCTTACAAACAAAAGAGCAATGAAACATTCACCCATACATGGGAACGTTTCAAGGATTTGCTACTCTCATGCCCACATCACGGGTACGAGAAATGGCGAACCATCATCTACTTTTATGAAGGATTAAATGGTGAAACTAAGAAATTGGTCGAGACCATGAGTTCAGGGCCATTTCTTTGCAAAAACACGGAGGAAGCTGAAGCTCATTTTGAATGGTTAGCTGAACACGCCCATGAGTGGTCAAATTTAGATGATGTCCCACGCTCACAAATATCCTGTGTGGAAGAGAAAAGTTTGTATCAACTAAAAAGTGAGGACCATCTGATGAATAAATATGAAGAACTAGCTAAGAAAGTGGAAGAATTGGGAATGAAAGGAGAGAGTTCTAGGCAGTTTTTGCCTGAAGAACCATGCGGCACATGCAACATGCTGGGACACACTACTCAATACTGTCCGAATGTGCTGTCACACCCCAAATTTTCAGACAATTAAATATTAGTCAAGGGAAAATCCCTAAACCAATATCTAGTTGTCCGATTATTAAAGGTGATCGCAAAGAAGAAAAATCACACAGTCTGAACAGGATAAAACTTAACTCCCAAACACAATATACCAGTAAAATGTCCACTCAATAAGGATCAAAAACTAATGTTCCAAAATCATAATTAATCTCTAAAAAAATTCAAACAATATCTGATAAAGTCAAATGGCCCACAATGCCAACATATAAAATACTAAAACTCTCAAATAAAATTTTAAAAGCTAATAAAGACTTCACACGTCTCCTATTATCAAATGCCACGTACTTCTCACTATCCCTGCAAATTCCGATCGGCTACGCTCCAAAAAGAACGCACCCGCGAGGAAAAAAAACTCAACGGGTCAGTCACATGACTGGTATGAGTTAAATAAAACTAATCACACCCAATCTTAGGGATCGTTCGTAATCCCTTACACCAACACAACAATAATAAATAAAAGATCGGGTAGGAAAGTAGTTCCGTTCACATAACGGGACAAGGGGTAGTTTCCCTTTTATGTGACGGCAATATAGTTCCTACCCGAACTGGACTGAATAAATACTAACCCTTCTTAGCTATGGTAGGCCAATACCTGCAAACACATTAGTGGGCCTACCATCCTGCATAAATAGATGTTAGAAAAAAATCAAAAATCCTTCTTTAAATGGTATTAAAAAATGAATATATCTTCAAGAAGGAGTTGGAATTGGACAAAACTTATAACACGAAAGATGTTCAGAATTAAATTTCCAAGGGAAACTACGCGTCCCCGTTCATTAATTCTAAACACATAAGTCAGAAATTAATTATTAAACTTCAGCTCATAGACACACGATATTCAGCAGATTCTGAAATTAAATCAAAACGATGTCAAAATGACGTTTTTAGTAAAAGTGTAAAACACGAAAGTCGCTCGGATTGTCGTTTTACTTCAGATTATGCGAAACGACCTTGAATTATGAAGTTAAATGACCAAATTATCTAATTTACTAATCTGATCCTATTGATTATTAGTCTACAATGTTCCCAAAGATTTTACGGTACACATACAAGACTATATTTAAACTAACGGATACCCACGTAAGTTGTTTGATATGACAAGGATTTGACTACAATAAAATATAACGAACTACATTACAACATATAGCCGCAATTTAGGCACCACATGTGTTTTAGTTAATTAAATCTTATGTTCACCACTTCGGCCACCCATCCATGGTTCAGCCTACACATATATCCCATGTGTCTCCTAACGTAATACTAACTCCCACTCCAGTCCCAACTCTCATGGGGTATCACTGGGATTTGAGTCTACACCGAAAGGCTAGTACTTACGTTTTTGACGTCAATAAACAATGTCTAAATACACATGAAATAGACCAACAAGCCGGGCATAAGGCTTAAAATGAAGAGACGGGTCATCCACGTAGTCGCCGTCTAATCACACAAGACGGGTCATCCACGAAGTCGCCGCCTAAACTCATAAGGAGCAGTGGTGAACACACTAAAGGATTTTCTAATATTAATTCTAAAAATCTTCACATGAATGGTCTCACATTCACAAATTTATGAAACCCAACATTAGATGAGAATGCTTACATCTCAACGAAATTTTCACGTTATATCACAATAACGAACACGAGTTTATCCCGACACATAAATCAATTTAGATATCCAATACGTTTTTAATCATATAAAAACTGCTACTGAAATTTAAATCTACAGCCCAAACGGTGCAGAATCAGAGAAAACTCAAAACACGAAAAGTGTGCAGAATTGCGTTTTACACAGGCTACGCGGACAGAATGTTAAAATTCCAACCCACGAATTTACAATAATTTTCTGAAGTTTCTGCAACTGTGTGAAATAAAAAAAACGAATTTTCACATATATTTCTTGATTACTATGAATATCTCACATAGGGTTTTATCAAACTAACTATTCACCTAACCCTTGTCGAATACCCTATTATCATAATCACAAAGTCACAGGAAGGGATAGAAAAAAAATAATCTAGATTACTTTACAATAACGTGTATACATTACAAGGATGTAACCCTAACAATTATATTAAACAAGTACTAATTTAATTTACTCCCATATACATATATACATATGTGTGTATATATATATATATATACTTGGGTACACAAAATTTAACTCACCTTGTTTGGGAAAAAAAATTGGCAACACAGTGTATACGCTCCGCGATTCCCCACGCTCCTACGCACCCGAGACCCTTCTTTTTTTTTTTTCTTCCCTTTTCTTCTTCTTCTTTCTCTTCTCTCTCTCTCTCTCTCTCTCTCTCTCTCTCTCTCTCTCTCTGTGTGTTGCGACTGTGTAAAGGGGAGGGCTCTAATGTTGTTAAGTAATTTATTCTAATATTTTATTAGGTTAGTATGCATGACACACACACAACCTAAAATTGTTAATACACACACACACACACACACACACCCGTACACTGTTTGCACTCACACACCCATAACACATGTACCTCTACACACATGTACTCACACACACGGCCCATACACCTCACTCCCATGGCCCACACACTACACACATTAAATTTTAAACAATAAATTAAATAAAATGGTGAAATAAATATAAAATAGCAATATCTCTTTTTTTTTTATTTATAAGGTTGTTACATTTTCTCTCTCTCTCTCTCTCTCTCTCTCTCTCTCTCTCTCTATTAGTATACATCGTACGGTAGACAAGTTGGCACAGTTGTACATTCGGGAGATAGTACGTTTGCATGGGACTCCGGTCTCGATTGTGTCTGATCGTGATCCATTATTTGTGGCAGAGTTTTGGGAGAGTTTTCAACGCGCTATGGGGACCCAGTTAGATCTTAGTACTGCTTATAACCCTCAGACCGATGGGCAGACTGAGAGGGTTAACCAGATCCTTGAGGATATGTTGAGGGCTTGTGTTCTTGATCTCGGTGGTAGTTGGGAAGAACATTTGCCATTGGTAGAGTTTGCTTACAATAACAGTTACCATTCTAGTATAGGAATGGCACCTTTCGAAGCGTTGTATGGGAGGCCGTGTAGATCTCCAGTGTGTTGGGCGGAAGTAGGTGATGTACCTATTTTGGGTCCAGAGATAGTTCGAGAGACTACTGAGAAGGTGAGTGTTATTCGAGAGAGGATTAAGACTGCTCAGAGTCGACAAAAGAGTTATGCTGATAGGAAGCGCAAGGGGGTAGAATTTGAAGTTGGAGATTTTGTGTTCTTGAAGGTATCCCCGATGAGAGGTGTGATGCGTTTTGGTAAAAAAGGGAAGCTTGCTCTGAGGTTTGTAGGACCTTATGAGATTGTCGGAAAGGTTGGAGAGTTGGCCTATAGAGTATTGTTGCCACCGGCATTGGCGGCAATTCATAATGTGTTCCATGTATCCATGTTGAGGAAGTGTGTGAAAGATCCTGAACTTATTGTTCGTCCGACAGAGCTTGAGATTAATAATGATCTTACGTATGTTGTTCGACCTATCACTATTGTCGATCGAGATGTGAAGTATTTGCGGAGGAAAGTAGTGAATCTTGTGAAGGTGCAATGGAGTGAGAGAATTATCGACGCTACGTGGGAACTGGAGGAGAAGATTCGGAAGTCACATCCTGAGCTATTTGAGTAGTGTTCGTGCGTGTTTCAAATCTCGGGACGAGATTTTCTTTCAGGTGTGTATAATGTAACAACCTTATAAATAAAAAAAAAAGAGATATTGCTATTTTATATTTATTTCACCATTTTATTTAATTTATTGTTTAAAATTTAATGTGTGTAGTGTGTGGGCCATGGGAGTGAGGTGTATGGGCCGTGTGTGTGAGTACATGTGTTGTGGGTGTGTGAGTGCAAACAGTGTACGGGTGTGTGTGTGTGTGTGTGTGTATTAACAATTTTAGGTTGTGTGTGTGTCATGCATACTAACCTAATAAAATATTAGAATAAATTACTTAACAACATTAGAGCCCTCCCCTTTACACAGTCGCAACACACACAGAGAGAGAGAGAGAGAGAGAGAGAGAGAGAGAGAGAGAGAAGAGAAAGAAGAAGAAGAAAAGGGAAGAAAAAAAAAAAAAGAAGGGTCTCGGGTGCGTAGGAGCGTGGGGAATCGCGGAGCGTATACACTGTGTTGCCAATTTTTTTTCCCAAACAAGGTGAGTTAAATTTTGTGTACCCAAGTATATATATATATATATATACACACATATGTATATATGTATATGGGAGTAAATTAAATTAGTACTTGTTTAATATAATTGTTAGGGTTACATCCTTGTAATGTATACACGTTATTGTAAAGTAATCTAGATTATTTTTTTTCTTTTCCTTCCTGTGACTTTGTGATTATGATAATAGGGTATTCGACAAGGGTTAGGTGAATAGTTAGTTTGATAAAACCCTATGTGAGATATTCATAGTAATCAAGAAATATATGTGAAAATTCGTTTTTTTTTTTTATTTCACACAGTTGCAGAAACTTCAGAAAATTATTGTAAATTCGTGGGTTGGAATTTTAACATTCTGTCCGCGAGGCCTGTGTAAAACGCAATTCTGCACACTTTTCGTGTTTTGAGTTTTCTCTGATTCTGCACCGTTTGGGCTGTAGATTTAAATTTCAGTAGCAGTTTTTATATGATTAAAAACGTATTGGATATCTAAATTGATTTATGTGTCGGGATAAACTCGTGTTCGTTATTGTGATATAACGTGAAAATTTCGTTGAGATGTAAGCATTCTCATCTAATGTTGGGTTTCATAAATTTGTGAATGTGAGACCATTCATGTGAAGAATTTTAGAATTAATATTAGAAAATCCTTTAGTGTGTTCACCACTGCTCCTTATGAGTTTAGGCGGCGACTTCGTGGATGACCCGTCTTGTGTGATTAGACGGCGACTACGTGGATGACCCGTCTCTTCATTTTAAGCCTTATGCCCGGCTTGTTGGTCTATTTCATGTGTATTTAGACATTGTTTATTGACGTCAAAAACGTAAGTACTAGCCTTTCGGTGTAGACTCAAATCCCAGTGATACCCCATGGGAGTTGGGACCGGAGTGGGAGTTAGTATTACGTTAGGAGACACATGGGATATATGTGTAGGCTGAACCATGGATGGGTGGCCGAAGTGGTGAACATAAGATTTAATTAACTAAAACACATGTGGTGCCTAAATTGCGGCTATATGTTGTAATGTAGTTCGTTATATTTTATTGTAGTCGAATCCTTGTCATATCAAACAACTTACGTGGGTATCCGTTAGTTTAAATATAGTCTTGTATGTGTACCGTAAAATCTTTGGGAACATTGTGGACTAATAATCAATAGGATCAAATTAGTAAATTAGATAATTTGGTCATTTAACTTCATAATTCAAGGTCGTTTCCCGTAATCTGAAGTAAAACGACAATCCGAGCGACTTTCGTGTTTTACACTTTTACTAAAAACGTCATTTTGACATCGTTTTGATTTAATTTCAGAATCTGCTGAATATCGCGTGTCTATGAGCTGAAGTTTAATAATTAATTTCTGACTTATGTGTTTAGAATTAATGAACGGGGACGCGTAGTTTTCCTTGGAAATTTAATTCTGAACATCTTTCGTGTTATAAGTTTTGTCCAATTCCAACTCTTTCTTGAAGATATATTCATTTTTTAATACCATTTAAAGAAGGATTTTTGATTTTTTTCTAACATCTATTTATGCAGGATGGTAGGCCCACTAATGTGTTTGCAGGTATTGGCCTACCATAGCTAAGAAGGGTAAGTATTTATTTAGTCCAGTTCGGGTAGGAACTATATTGCCGTCACATAAAAGGGAAACTACCCCTTGTCCCGTTATGTGAGCGGAACTACTTTCCTACCCGATCTTTTATTTATTATTGTTGTGTTGGTGTAAGGGATTACGAACGATCCCTAAGATTGGGTGTGATTAGTTTTATTTAACTCATACCAGTCATGTGATTGACCCGTTGAGTTTTTTTTCCTCGCGGGTGCGTTCTTTTTGGAGCGTAGCCGATCGGAATTTGCAGGGATAGTGAGAAGTACGTGGCATTTGATAATAGGAGACGTGTGAAGTCTTTATTAGCTTTTAAAATTTTATTTGAGAGTTTTAGTATTTTATATGTTGGCATTGTGGGCCATTTGACTTTATCAGATATTGTTTGAATTTTTTTAGAGATTAATTATGATTTTGGAACATTAGTTTTTGATCCTTATTGAGTGGACATTTTACTGGTATATTGTGTTTGGGAGTTAAGTTTTATCCTGTTCAGACTGTGTGATTTTTCTTCTTTGCGACCACCTTTAACAATCGGACAACTGGATATTGGTTTAGGGATTTTCCCTTGGCTAATATTTAATTGTCTGAAAATTTGGGGTGTGACATGTGCCGTATTTTCAAGAACAACCCACCATGGAAATGAATACCATGCAAGGGTATAGAGAGACGGGGAATTCCTACAATAATTACAATTCATAAAATAACAATAGATGGAATCACCCCGGGTTCGATTGGAGAAACAATGCTGGGACTCAAAACCAATATCAACAACAACAGCCCTACAATAACAATAATCAATATCAAGGGCAATACAACAGGCAGTCCCAGCCATTCCATCAAAATAGAGCAAATAACTTCAACAACGCTCAACCCTCTAATAATCAACAAGCAAATGTTTATATGCCACCTCACAAAAAGGTGCAAGAGGAAGAACAACTCTCTAATGCGAATTTAACACAAAAGTTAATTCAAATGATGAGTAAAATGTCTGCGACATTAGAGCGGATGGATGCACGTCAAGAGGGTTCGAGTGGAACATTTCCTGCTCAACCACTTCAAAACCCTAAGGGATACAACAATGGTCCCACTAATCATGAACAGGCAAAAGCCGTGACGACTCTGAGAAGCGGCAAAGTCATAGGGAAAAACATGCCTCATTCTACTCCCGTGGAGTATGAAGGAGTATGAAGAGGAAGAAGTGGTAACTAAAAACAACCCATCTACTCAAGAATAGGAGTCGTCCACTGATGACAATCCATTAGAATCAAACGAGGATGCTCCTAAAGAAGTAGAAGTTGAGAGAAGGCCTAGAAAGGAGCCCTTCAAGGACGAATTACCTAAATGCCCTTTTCCCGCGCCTTACCCTCAAAGGCTCAAGAAGCCCCAACACGAGGCAAAGAATCAGAAGTTCTTGGAGTTATTCAAGCAAGTTAAAATTAATCTCCCGCTCCTTGATTCAATCAAACAAGTGCCAGCCTACACTAAGTATCTAAAGGACTTATGCACGGTCAAGAGGAGGCAAAGTGTAAAGAAACATGCTTATGTCGCTTGCCAAGCAAGCGCAATCATTCAAAATGAGTTGCCTCCAAAGCTTAAAGACCCTGGCACCCCAACTGTCTCGTGTAGAATTGGGAATCAAAGGATAGACAACGCACTCCTTCATCTAGGAGCTAGTGTAAACTTGCTACCATATTCAGTATATAAACAACTAGGGTTGGGTGAACTCAAACCCACCCAAGTTGCATTGCAATTGGCAGATAGGTCAATTAAATATCCTAGAGGAATACTAGAAGATGTTCTGGTACAGATAGATACATTTATCTTTTCGGTCGATTTTGTGATTCTGGACACTGAACCTGTGTCTAATCCATGTTCGCAAATCCCGGTGATTTTTGGACGTCCGTTCCTCAACACCATTGATGCCACAATCAAAATAAGGAGTGGTATCATGACCATCGTATTCGGGAACATGACTTTAAATGTCAAGATTTTCTCAAATCCCTGACCCGAAGAAGAAGTTAACTTCATCGAAACAGTCATCGAGGAAGAGGCTGACCTTGTAGAATACAAAGATCCTTTGGAGGTAGTTGTGTCACAATTCGACGCTACTTATCGACCTAACAATTCTACCCCATTGGACGCTGCCCTAAATCATGCCTGCTTCATGATGGAAACTAAGGAGGAAGATAGAGATGAATGCATGTGGGTCACACCATATGAACCCTTGCCTCCGAAAACGAAGTTAACCATGCCTTCGCACTTTCAGTTTCCTGATTTGGAATTAAAGGAGCTTCCAAAAGAGCTCAAATACGCTTTTCTAAGGACTGAAAAGACTTATCCTGTGATAATCTCATCTACATTGAATTCTAAACAAGAGGATAAGTTGATTCAAATGCTCAAACTGCACAAGGGAGCATTGGGATGGACTATTGCCGACCTAAAAGGTATAAGCCCATCTATTTACACCCATAAGATATATCTGGAGGAAGACGCTAAACCTTCGCGACAAATGCAGAGGCGTCTGAATCCCAATATGCAAGAAGTAGTAAAAAAAGAAGTTTTAAAACTTCTAGACATTGGGATAATATACCCTATCTCTGACAGCTCTTGGGTTAGTCCAACTCAGGTGGTGCCCAAAAAGGCTGGTATAACAGTTATCCCAAACAAAGACGGCGAGTTAGTACCAACACGCATCCCCACTAGATGGAGGATGTGTATTGATTACCGAAAGTTAAATACTGTGACCCGGAAAGACCACTTCCCATTGCCATTCATGGATCAAATGCTCGAAAGAATGGCGGGTCATAAATTTTATTACTTCTTGGACGGATATAGTGGCTATAACCAAATTGAAATAGCTCCTGAAGATCAGGAGAAAACGACTTTTACTTGTCCATTCGGTAAATTCGCCTACCGTCGTATGCCTTTTGGCTTATGCAATGCACCTGCTACCTTTCAGCGATGCATGTTAAGCATATTCAGTGATATGGTTGAACAGACACTCGAGGTCTTTATGGATGACTTCTCAGTGTTTGGCCATAGTTTTGATAACTGTCTAGAAAACCTTGAGAATGTGTTAGCGAGATGCGAGGACAAACACTTAGTACTAAACTGGAAAAAGTGTCACTTCATGGTGACCAAGGGAATTGTCCTCGGCCACATTATTTTTGACAAAGGTATCCAAGTCGATAAAGCAAAAATCGATATTATCTCAAACTTACCGGTCCCTCGTACAGTCTGAGACATCTGATCTTTTCTGGGACATGCTGGATTCTATCGACGCTTTATCCAAAATTTTAGTGCAATCTCCCGACCGCTGTGCCAACTCCTAGTCAAAGACGTACCTTTCGAATGGTCGAAAAACTGTCAAATATCTTTTGATTCACTAAAAGAACACCTTACCTCCGCACCGATAATACAGGCACCCAATTGGAGTTTGCCATTTGAGTTAATGTGCGATGCTAGCGACTATGCCATTGGCACACTCCTAGGATAGAGGAAGGACAACAAGCCTTATGTAATCTACTATGCCAGCCGAACACTTACCGAAACTCAAATGAATTATACGACTACTGAGAAAGAGTTACTGGCAATAGTATTCGCTCTAGACAAATTCAGGTCTTATCTAATAGGGTCCCCAATTGTCTGTTTTACAGACCATGCGGCCCTCAAGTACCTGCTATCTAAGAAAGACGCGAAACAGAGGCTTATCCGCTGGATACTCCTACTCCAGGAATGTGATATTACTATCAAGGATAAAAAGGGAGTAGAGAATGTGGTCGCCGATCATTCATCTCGGTTGACATTCACTGACAACACTAAGCCTGTACCTATAAAAGATGAATTCCCAGACGAGCAACTGATGGCTGTCTCCAGTTTTCCTTGGTACGCAGATATAATAATTACCTTGTTACAGGAGAAACCCCGAGCCATTGGTCAAATCAGGACAAGAAAAGGTTCCTTTCATTCGCACGCCATTTCTTCTTTGATGACCCTTACTTATTTAAGTATTGTGCTAATCAGGTCATCAGGCGTTGCGTCCCGAACGAGGACATAATTGTAATTTTGGCCTCCTGTCATTCTGAAGCCTGCGGTGGCCATTTTGCCTCCTAAAAGACCGCACACAAAGTATTGCACAGCGGTTTCTATTGGCCCACCGTGTTCAAAGATGCCTATGCTTTTTGTAAATCGTGCCAACGATGTCAAAAGCTTGGTACACTTTCAAAAAGGAATTCGATGCCCTTAACTCCCATCATCATGATTGAAATATTCGATTGTTGGGGCATAGACTTCATGGGCCCATTTCCTAAATCTAATAACTGTGAATATATACTCCTTGCTGTGGAATATATATCAAAATGGGTTGAAGCGATATCGATGAGACGCAATGACCATAAAACGGTAATGTCCTTTCTTAAGAAAAATATCTTATCGCGTTTCGGAACCCCAAAAGCCCTAATAAGTGACCAAGGCAAGAACTTTTGCAATAGGCCTTTGGAATCACTACTCCGGAAATACGGGGTGAATCACAAGATTGCTCTAGCCTACCACCCACAAATGAACGGGTAGGCAGAGTTGGCTAACCGTGAAATTAAGCACATTTTAGAAAAGACGGTTAGTTTCAACAGAAAAGACTGGGCTTATAAACTGACTGATGCTCTTTGGGCATACCGTACTGCCTATAAGACAAATTTGGGAATGTCCCCATATAGGCTGGTGTATGGTAAGGTATGTCACCTCCCTGTTGAAATTGAGCACAAAGCATATTAGGTGACACGCTCATTAAATTTTGATATTAAAGAGGGAGGACATCTCCGGAAACTCTAGTTGGCAGAATTGGAAGAAATCCGACGAGATGCATATGACAATGCCAAACTTCACAAGGAAAGGTTGAAGGCTCGCCATGGTAGATCGATTTTTCAAAAATCTTTCGAGCCGGGACAAAAAGTTTTACTATACGATTCGCGCCTTCATCTCTTCCCAGGAAAACTCCAATCTCGGTGGACAGGACCCTTCACAGTCAAATCTGTTTTTCCATATGGGGCCGTCGAGTTATTTAATCCTAAGAATGATGGAAGTTTCAAGGTCAACGGCCAAAGGGTAAAACCGTTCTTAGAAGATTTCCAACAAGAGGTCGAGCACATCCAACTGGATGTGCCCGACTATACCTCAACCTAGAATGCTCAAGTGCATTTGTAATAATGTTGTTGTACTTTTTCTTTTTCTGTTTCTCGTTTTGTTTTGTTCTTTTGTTTATCTATTTCTTTTTTAGTGTGATCTTGATCGTAATCTGATATTCCATTTCTATCTCTTGCAGGCTATCCAACATGAGAGATGACGATGTTCACTCGATAGGGTCATGGGCTGATTCAGAATATCAGAACCCACCGTGGACTGCTGATGAAATAGCATTTTGCTTATCTCCATACCAAGGGCCAGGAGCCAAAGACGTCGTTGACTTAACCCACAGATATATCCCATACGATCTTGCTCTCTTCTAGATCAACCCATTTGAGCACATGGAACTCTCTGAAGAGGAAGGAGCGCCTGAAGGATATGCTGTGTGGGAGGTTGATGACGCTTTGATGGAACAGTGGGAAAATGACTCAATATGGGAGCCATGGGAAAAAGAGGACTTACAGGATGTGGTGCCCGAACACCATAATGCTGTATTCACATATGTTGACGACTTCCTGGTCATCCATGTGGTTCCATACATTTATGAGTATTTGAGTTACTTGTTGTTCAGGCTTCAATGCCCTCTACCTGCTAGTGCACCTGGGAATATCCGGCCAATAGTGAGGTTAACTCTGAGTCACATTCCTTTATCTTTCTTTTCTTGTTGCTTTATTTAATTCTTCCCGGTTGATCTTTCTTTTGCTCGAGTTAATTTATTTTCTCCGTTTCGTTTTTGTTTCCCTTTGTTAGGAATATCACTATGAATCCACCATTTCCACTGTTGTACCTTCCACATCAACTCTTTCATGAATTTGGACCATACATAAGGTCCTCGGGAACTCCGTCGCAAGAAGAACGTCCGATGCGCAATTACACCCTATTATCCTTGTCTCCATCCGGATCCCCTGTTGTCGGTGAAATCAATTCCCTAGAGAGTTCGGACTTGGTCGATGATGTCCTCACTGCTTTCCGCTTGTTCTGGGAAAGGGAATCATCAAGTTCAGACTCTACATTTGAAGTTCCGGCAGAGAAGGAGGTTGTGGAAGAAGAAATCTTCCTGCTTGAAGAATAATGCTTGACTTCAATTGTTTTATGTCATTTCATATTTCTTTCATGAATTGGAGTGTATTCTTAGACAAAGTGTTGTTATTTTCAGCTTTATTTCAGTTTTTCTTTTTCCATAAGGTTTTAACAACCATGTTGGGGGCAATAATATTGCAAGTGGATGCTATTATAAAGATTTATTTATATAAATTTGCAATTTTCTACTATGAAAATGATGTTTTTGGCTTACATGACTTACCAATGAACTGTTTATCACTATTCTGTATGTCCAGACCGATGTTGGTTAGTTGGGGGTGTTTAATTTATCAATTATATAATCTCGTAGAATTTTTGCGTTCGATCGATCGAACAACTCCCGATCGATCGAGAGTATCCGAACCTCGCGCGCTTCAGTAGGGTTCAATCGATCGAAGTTTCGATCGATCAAACCATCTTGAGCGATCGAAACCTGTTTTTAAACGAGGAGTTGTTCAGAATCTTCTTCTTCTCCCTACCTTTCAATCGCTTGAAGACAGATGATGACTCCCACGCGATTTTGGACCCCCCATATACACCAACATTAATTGAGGAGCAACTAGGCACTCTGATCATCATCATCATCACCCTCATCCTCTACTTGGCGCGTCTCTCGAGGTGAGGCCCCGAGAACCCCCTCGTTGTTCTTTTCATTTCAAATTCATATGGGGATGCCCCCCATTGGTTATATTTACTCTTTGTCTTCATTGTCTTGTTGTATTTTATTTTTTCGGCCCTTTTCCGTTCTCATTGCTCGAGATTGCCACTTCACTGTGTTCGATCGATCAAACTAGGTTCGAGCAATCAAACCCAGCATCCTTTCAATCGATCGAACAAGTCTCGAGCGATCGAACCTGCATTTTTCTCAATCGATCGAACATGCTTCGATCGATCAAAGTATGATAGTTTCATTTCCTTTTCTGGTTTCCCTATTTTTAATGTTTCTTTGTTTCTTCCTTATGTTTCAGGGCTAAACAATGAACCCTATCACTGGGTATCACAAAGCCAAGCCATTTGACCTAACCATACCTGACCCTATACCCGATCACGGGTTCAGAAACGATGAAGACCGGGTATGGTTCACTCAATATTTCCAGTCGCGCAAGGTCATGCTTTAGCGACCCCTTGAGACATCATGGCTGGCTACGCCTTGGTATCTAGCTTGGATACACGCCATGCCATAGTGGTACACGCTCCTCTCCCAGCCTAAGCACGTTAATCTGTCCTGGATCAGGGAGGCGTGTGCGACGATGATTAGGGATCCAGTTGCTCCATTCACACTCCGCTCATTCTTCCGTGGCTGGGAGATCATCTTCAGTCTGGCCACTGTCTCGGCTGCTATTGGGGTACTCGAGGTACCTGATTGTGTTTGTCCGCATCGCCCCGACACACCGCTTCTCTCCCCGACTATTATTATCAGAGAGATCACTAGAGGTGCTCTGCGAGGCTCTTATTCCTGACTTCTACCTCACAGATAATTATCATATGCTGCACCTAGCCCTCAGCAATTGCCTTTTAGTGACTTCTTATCGGGAGAAGATTGCATCGTGGTATGCCCGAGTGTTATATGCGATCGGGGCACCACAGCCTATCTGTTTGCCTCGCCTCTACATTGATTTCATGAGGCACCCTACTCGATACATTCAGGCCAAGAAGCACCTGAAGGGTGCTTGGGCTATTCACAGGGTTATTGAGCAGGCGGGTCTACTTCCATTGGCGGGTGATGTGACTACCCAGTCTCGCAGCCATTTTGGCGAGACTGCTTCCCGCCGGTCTGAGGCACAAAAGAGAAAGAGGCAGGGTAAAGGCAAGGCGAAGGTTGGAGAGAAGAGGAGGAGAGGAGGAGGCACCGATACGGAGGGTGCTGATTTTGGGACGCCCACAGAGGCTGAGGAACATGATTCTGAGGAGGAGATAGATCCTGTTGAGGAGGTGGCGAGATTTGAGTTGAGACAGAGGTCTCAGGCTCGTACCCAGGGAGAGTCTTCTTCTGCGCCTCTCCCGACTATTCATGAGTTGCAATTGGAGGAGAGGGAGGCTAGGATTAGACTTGAGGGTAAGGTTGATCAGATGACAACTCTGCTGGAGGCGATCTTGATACAGATCGGAGTTGACCAGGCAGTTCATGTAGCTTCTGTACCACCACCTAGCGATCCACCAACAGCTGCTCCTGCCGTTTCCACTAACCCACCTACCACTTCAGCTCTTGTAGTTCCACCACCTACCACCGATCCATCATCTACCGACCCTTCTTCCCAGATTGATCCTGCAGCTCCTACATCATCGGCGTAACCGCCTGCTACGGAGATACCACTTCCACCTCCTCTTGTCGTGGCCGACACACCCTTATCTATTCCAGCTGCCACGATCACGAGTCACCCAGCGGCACCGACTGTTGCTGAGGGTGACGGTGGGGATGCTCCTGATGTTTTTATTGAGATATTATCGGACGTCTCTGATGATGTCTAGTTTCTGGGGGATCGGTGTTGTTGATTATTTTTGGTTATTGGGTTGTTTAGATATTTTGGACATTGTGGTTGGATTTGGATGTGTTGGTTGGTTGTTGGATATATTTTTGGATACTGTTGGGATATTTTGTATTGTTGGATGCTTTGTATAGTTTGTATTTTAGTTGCATGGTGCATATTATCACTGTTCTGTTCTTTTATTTTATTTTATTATATTTCCAGTGAGTAGTTCCATTTTATAAAAGAATCCAATGCTCTATATTTCATATTCTTTTGATCTCTGCTGCTTGGAGTTTGTATGCTTTCTGTACAGGTTGTTACACGTGCCATTCTTATGACAATATATATCAGGTGATATCTCTCTATCTATTTTTGAAAATCGCCTGCTGAGGACATTGCAATTTTTAGTTGGGGGTGGGATGTAGATAGATAATCACCTGTGCACATTAGTTCGTAGCAATCTGGACTATTCTATCTATTGCGTATGTCATACAATTTCCGCAATTTCCATTAGCAACTAAAGTAAATTACGAAAATTTTACATTCAACAACCTTGCAAAATTTTCTAACAATTAAGTAAGTTTTTGGATTAAATTGGTAGAATAATTCTGTATATTCACTTTTATTTACCTGTTGTCAAGCAATGATACAACCATTTTATTCTCATCCTTTTATGAATTAAGTTCACACGTTTTTCTAGTTTCGCTAGGATGAATGCATATGTTGATTATTCTTGTATCCAAATCATTTGCACGTGTTAATAGCTATGCAGAAAACTTAAAATAAGAGTTAATATGAGGGAATTATTACATTAAAATTCGAATTGTTTTTCTTGAATATGCCGATTAAATTTGTTAAGTAGTCTCTAATTCTTTCATTTTGGCTTCTTAGTAGAGGAGAATGTTTAGGATTTACCAACTAAACTCAATGAACATTGACGTGTATAAATTAAGAAGTTGAGAAACTGATTTAAGCCAACGTATTTGCTCCTTACCTTCTCCATTTACCTATATCGACATCTCTGAATATGCGTTGTTCTTAACCCCACACCTAACAAATAATGCGGAATCCATTATGAAATTCTAAATCCCTAATTTCATACCTTGACCTCAATATACCTCATTGTACACCCAATGTGATTAAATTGTTGAAGTATGAGGAGGGAATAGTAGTGGGAAGGGCTGTCCAGGTTAAAAATATATATATAATGATATGTATGGAGAGAATGGTTGGAATAAAGTGAAGAAATTACTGAACTCAGTCACATGCTGGAAATGTGCAATTTCTTACCCCTTTAATTTCTACCCTACTAAACAAAAATCGAAAAGTCAAAGCCTTAATGATTCTCAACAACTTAGTTTAAACATAAAAGTGTAATTTGAGTTATCCACGGTATTTCTCTCCTCTAGTAAGTAGTATTCCTTTCATGAGACTATACACTCTAAATGTTCGTCTTTTATAGAGTCAAGTATGAAAGTATTAGTATCCAAAAAAATCACTCCTATCAAAGCTTTCATACCATGTGCGATCATTGTTAGCCAAGTTTCTATGGGATGTTAATTTGTGAGTGTAATAACTATGTGAGGATTGAGTTGGAACTACAAGTTCTGAGAGTATGATAGTTTAAATAACTCTAAATAAAGTCGATGTATAGCTGTTAATTTCACACACACACGGATGCAGGGATGTGATGCATATGTTGTTGTTATCTTGGTGACATGAGGAACATGTGCATTTCTTTCATGGTTTGAATGAGGATGATGTGTTTTGTAGATCTAAATCAATAGTTGAATAAAAGGGAGGGTTTAAAATCCTTCATTTTGTGGAGAAGGTACACAATTTAGCAATTATGATAATGTGCTAAATTATTTCACAATTCCTTCACTTATTTGCAATTTGAATTACAATGCTAGTTTGTACACAATTTGATTAAACTATGATAAATTGTTTGTTTTAGATGTAGTTTGTGCAGATTACTGTTGCTGTGTAAAGAATTGGATGAGAAAGATAAAAGGGAGTGCTGAATTTTAATGAAGACAAGTAAAGGATGAAAAGTGAACCTCGATCGATTGAAGACTATTCGATCGATTGAGGGTTCGATCGATCGAAAGAAGCTCAAGCGCTCGAAGACCCCAGAAGTTCAATTGATCGAAAGATGTTCGATCGATCGAACATGGCTTTTATCAGATTATACGCGCACGCAGCAGAAGCGGAATTTTTAACCCTAGCATTGGTGTTTTAGTATAAATACTCGTATTATTTATGTCCAAAAGAACGCCCACTTTCATTTTTTATCAGTTTATAGAGAGTAGAGAGCTTTACTTTGCTATTTGTGTAGGTTTTCATCAAGAATATACATTATTTGTTGGATTCTTCTTAGTTCAATACAAGTTTTTGTTTCCAGGTTACTTTGTTTATGTTCTGCACTTAATTTATAGTATTATATCTGGTTATCTAGTAGTCTTGCATGTTAGTTATAGTTATATAATTAGTTTTCATAGATTCATTGCAAAAATCATAGACAAACACACCTTTAATGGAACTTTACATTAAAAACGAATCTGAGACACTTCAGACGATGTCTGAGTAGTCCCCAGGTTGGGAGATCACAATGAAATCGTGATCTCAAGCCTTTGCCATGCAGCAGAATAATTCCTATGTTCGATCGATCGAACAATCTCGATCGATCAAAACAGCGATACAGTCGAGCGATCGAAGTCAGTTCGATCGATCGAGGGATGAAGATATTCGATCGATCGAAAGCGCGTCGATCGATCGAACTATCTGATTCTTGAGGACATTCTATGCAGTATTCCTAGACTTTCTGCTTTACTAATTTGTTATCAAATTGTCCCCAAATGCTTAGTTTGTCACAACAGTCTGTAAACTTTAAGCCTTGAGGCATTTTTCTTCAATATATTTTGCAAACCA
This sequence comes from Hydrangea macrophylla, assembly GCA_033977485.1. NCBI lineage: Eukaryota > Viridiplantae > Streptophyta > Magnoliopsida > Cornales > Hydrangeaceae > Hydrangea > Hydrangea macrophylla. Next base: position 3,610,280 of record CM066992.1, read on the forward strand.
CCCTCAATGCTAACACCATTGTAGGTGAGTGTAATGTTTTGAAATTTAATTGAGGGTATTTTGGTAATATTGGTGGTCAATGTTTGGACCCAATTTGGACTTGTACATTTTAATGCCTAACTTTTGGTCTTGGGGTACTACTTTGGTAATTGAATTAACACTTGTGTGTGTGTATATATGTTATATATTGGTGTTTGTGTGTGTAGGGGACAAGTGTGGGACCCACCCCACACCAACCCTTAAGCTTCTTAGAGAAGCCTAGTTTTCTCTCTCTTTTCCTCTCCCTCTCATCCGGATATATCTCTCCCTCTTTCTTTTTTTACTTTTCTTTTCTTTTCATTTTCCTTATTTATACACTCTTTCTCTCTACATCTCTTCTCTCTCTCCTAAAATGGAAGAACTAACCCTCCTAGTTTACTTCAACCTTCAAACCCAATTTTGGAGGCCATAAAGTCATTATTGGAGACAAACTATTAGAGGCAAAAATCATCACCTCATCTAGGGCTTCATTTGGGTACTTCTATTTTCCATTTTGGTGACCACTAGCTCAAGCCATGGAGTGGAGGAAGAAGATGGGTTTTCTTATTTCTTGTTCTTGTAGCTCTACTACTTGGGCCTTCTTATTTTCTCTTGGATTCTTCTTTCTTGCACTTATACTCACTAGAAGCAAGGTAGATTACATTATCTATATACATATGAAATATTATCTCTTTAATTGATTTGTGATTTATGGCTAGGGTTAGCAAATATATGGATTAACTATGACTCTCCCCTAACACACATGTTCATGTGACTTACATGTTTAGTGTTATTTAATTGACTAGATGATCAAATGAGATTATGTGCTTATTTGCTTAGTAGTTAATTAATAGCTAAGTTGTTCATATAATTAGATCTTATTTGCTTATTTGCTTAGTAGTTAATTAATAGCTAAGTTGTCCATATAAATTAAATCTTATTGCTAAGTTGAAAGCATGATTAGGTGTAAGTATAAATTCTCTAAATGGTGGTACTTATCCTTACCTTGACTATTGTGGAAGTTCAATTATTGCCAATGTTTAGTGAAATTATTGATTACATTCTTAACATATGACACTTGCATTCGAATCATAGAATTCATGTGCATTGTTGCCAAGTGGGCAAACCTCATAGCATTAGCATGGGTGACATTTGAGTAATCCGTAAGAGGGGATAAACGTAAATCCGACCCCAATAAAGGGGGATAAAAGTGGATAAGAAAATCCGGATGTGGGTTGTGTTAGTGAGGCAGGGTGGACGTACCTAAGAACGTGCCAAACTCTAACTTATATTTGACTAGCTATCGGAAAGTTGGTATACTACATTCCCAGTGGGGGGGGGGGGGGAGGTGGTTCACAGTCCGGTAACGAGGTGAGTGAACACGTGTGCATGGCCCGAGGGCTCATTAGTTGCATTGCTTAGGCAACATTCATGGCACCACATATCACTTTTGGTTATGGGATCCATCTTGTATATCTATAATGTTTTCTACTAAGCCATTATGCTTAATGAATCTATAAAAAACTCTTTTCAGGTGATCTTGATAGGGACAAGACTCACGGATAGCCCGATGCTTAAACCTCATATTTTTGAAAGCTCCTCGTGAGAAATCTTATTCTTTTGAACTTACTAAGCATAGTTCTTTTGCCAAACTTGTAATTATTGTAATTCGATATTGTTCATGTTAGGATCGAATTATAGAACTTACAAGTGCTTGGGTTTAAATTCTTTCATCTATGTTATTTGTAAGCTATGACCTAGCTTGGGCACATGTTAGCCCCATTATGCTTTTGTTAATGTCAGTAGAGTCCTTGTATTGGAACTCATTTAAGGACTTGAAGCCCTTTGACGTTTATTTAGAATGTGAATTACAAAGAACTCTATTGAATCATGGGTGTTTGTGATTATACCATTTTGGGGAACTCGTGTTCGACGTTAGTGTTGGTTTTTGCGTGTGGAGTAAGCTTGTTTTTACCTTAACAAGTCTCATTTAATAGCTTCCTTTGGTATTACCTTTAGGCTTGGTTTTGTTGGGGTTTTGTTCCAACTCTTGCCCTTACAATTGTATGTTTTTGCTCTTTGCATCTCCTTGGACAGCCAAAACCGCTCTATAAGTGCTAGAATTTGGTTCCAACGGATTTCATTTTTATTTTTATTTATTTTTCATTTTTTTTGTTTAAATTTATTTCTTTAAAACTAATCTTTTTCGTAAAAAGGTCCAAATGAATTTCAATTCCTTAAGCCAGTTACGATCTAATTTTTTTTGTTCCTAAAAACATTTCCAAACAAAACTGTGCTCATTGACCCTCTTTAATTCTTTGGGTCAGTGCGAGGTTAGTCGTTGACTGATCAACTATAATTGGAATCCACGTAGGATTCTTCTGTTGTTTCCACACCTCTTGATTGGTCCACGTGGGACCTTTCCTCTTCTTTAACCTCTTTCTTTGACTTGTTGACTCGTCCACGTGTCGTGGATTTTGGGGCGTTACAGATTGGTATCAGAGCTAACCGGGTTCGAATACTTGGTGCTCTGGGAGTTTACTCGGTTTAGTCATGACTTCTTTTGGACACCTTAAGTTTTTAATTGTACTTCTCATTTTCCTTATACATTGCTTTAAGTTCATGAAGTTGAAAGTGCATGCTTAGTTATTACATGCCTACATGATGATATGTTTATTTATTTCCCTGCTCATGCTTTTGAATTCGTAGAGACGTGACACAAGAATTTACATAAGGACTTATTGCTTGTGGCTTGTTGATTTAATTTTTGGCAATCTTATTTAAATAAATATTATTGTCATATTTTGCTAACGATGCCGCCTCGTGTTAGAGGACGTGCAAGAGGTCGCGCTAGAGGCCGAGCCAGAGGTCGTGCTAGAGGCCGTGGCGGGCCTTGAGGCCGAGGGGCTGAGACATCCTCATCTGCTTCTGCCCCAGGAGGAGTTCCTGATGGAGCTCATTTCTTTCAACAGATGGTCGAGGCCATGTGGGGATTCGTGCAAGCCGCTCAAGCGACAGGGAATGGGGTTGCACCACTGCTCGTGGCACCTGTAGCACCTGAGGGGGCACCCGTAGCACCTGAGATGGCTCCCGTAACACCTGTTGCACCTGTGATACCTGCTGCACCCACAGAGCCGAGAGCTCAATCGGCTATGAGGGAGTTTAGGAGGCAAAATCCTCTTACTTTCTCGGGGGACCCTGATCCGGTTCAAGCTGAATTGTGGTTGAAAAGGATTGTCCGCATCTTCGAGCATATCGGACTCGTAGAGGACCACCTTCGTATCGATGCTGCGACCTTTCAGTTTGCTGGGAGAGCTCAGATTTGGTGGGAGCTTACTCTCACAACCCATCCTCTTGCGGGAATGACTTGGGACACATTTACTAGTCTTTTTCTCGCCAAGTATTTTCCAGCTGTGGCGCGTAATGCAAAGAGGACCGAGTTCTTAACTCTTCAGCAAGGAGATCTATCAGTTGCCGATTATGAAGCACGTTTTGGGGACTTAGCCCGTTTTGCACTGGACATCACCGCCAATTATGCTACCAAGGCAAGGACTTTCGAACAAGGACTTCGAGTGGGTCTCCGCACTAAGGTGACTGGATTTGAGCTTCCGACCTACAGTCAGGTAGTGCTTAAGGAACTCGTATTTAAAGAGGAGTATCTCAATTCCAAGAAGATCAAGGAATCACGTCCTACTGTGAAAGGTTTCCAATCAGGCTCATCTAGTGGGCACTATTCTAAGAAGCAAAAGCAGGAGCCAGTTCATCATCAGTCCTCCCTTTCCTCTCAGCACCCTTCTCAGGTTCCTCAGACCCCTCAGTTTCAGACTCAATATTCTCAGTCTCGGGGCTCTAAGCATTCTGGCTTGTCCCGTGGTGGGAGTAATACGGGTGTTTAGGCTTGCTTTGGTTGTGGTGATCTAGGTCATATGATTCGGAATTGTCCTTTTGTTTTAGCTGCACCACCGGCCGTTGGGCCTCCTCAGACTCAACCTCCTTTTTCTGGACCATCGCAGCAGGGTTATAGAACTCCTTTCTTACCACCACCTCCAGCTCCATCTGCTCAGAGTTTCAGGCCAAATGTTCCTAAGGGCCAGCACCACCATCAGGGAAATCGTGGGGGAGGACAACATGCTCCAAGGCCTCCTTCCAATCTGTTTAATCTTGCTACTACTCCTATGGATATCCCCAAGTCCTCAGTCATTAGAGGTATGGTTCTTGTGTACAGTTCTCGAGCTTCAGTTCTTATTGATACCGGAGCATCATACTCATTCCTCTCATCTGCATTTGCATTGGCATTGGGTTTAGAAATGAGCCGTTTGGGTTCTACGCTTTATGTAGACACTCCTGTTGGAGGTTTGGTTCCTTTGGATCGAGTGTGTCGCGGTTGCAAGCTTGTGATAGCTGACCGGAGCCTTGTTGTTGATCTTATTGTTATCGATATGTCTAGTTTTGATATTATCTTGGGCATGGATTGGCTATGCACCTATCGAGCTTTTATTGACTGCTTTAGAAGGAGAGTTACTTTTCTTACCCTGTCGGAGAACCCTTGTCGCTGTGTGGGGGATCGCTTTGATCGTCCGACTTCTTCTCTGCATAGTTTGTGCGAGAGGAGTCATTCTGATTGTTTGGCTAGTTTGGTGTTTGATGAGGGTGAGGTAATTCAAGAAGAGTTTCCTCCCGTTGTTTGTGAGTACTCGGATGTCTTTCCGGAGGACTTACCCAGTTTGCCGCCTATTCGTGAAGTTGAGTTCACAATAGACCTCGCTCCAGGCACGTTACCTATTTCTATTCCTCCCTATCGTATGGCACCTGCGGAACTGAAAGAGTTGAAGACACAAGTAGAAGAATTGTTGAACAAAGGGTTTATTCATCCTAGTACTTCACCGTGGGGAGCACCCGTCCTTTTTGCAAAGAAGAAAGATGGGTCACTTCGGTTATGTATCGACTACCGCAAGCTTAACCGAGCGATAGTAAAAAACAAGTATCCGCTACCGAGGATTGACGACTTATTTGATCAACTTCGTGGATCGACGTGTTTCTCTAAGATCGACTTGAGATCGGGCTATCACCAGTTGAGGGTGCAGGAGCAAGACATCTCAAAGACAGCTTTCCGCTCTCGTTATGGTCATTTTGAATTTCTTGTGATGCCATTCGGTCTGACGAACGCGCACACGGCTTTTATGGATTTAATGAATCGCATTTTTAGTCCGCTTCTTGATCATTTTGTCATTGTTTTTATTGATGATATCCTTATTTTCTCACCTCTCGTGAGAAGCATGAGGAGAACCTTTGAACTGTCTTACAAATTATGAGGGAACACCAATTGTATGCTAAGTTTTCTAAATGTGAATTTTGGCTACCGAAAGTGAAGTTTCTTGGCTATGTTGTCTCGAAGGATGGAGTATCTGTGGATCCATCAAAGATTGAGGCTGTTATGGATTGGCAATCACCGAAGAACATTTTTGAAGTCCGAAGTTTCTTGGGACTTGCGGGCTACTATCGACAATTTGTAGAGGACTTTTCTCGTCTAGCGATGCCTATGACGAGACTTACTCGGAAGGGGAAAAAGTTCTTGTGGAGCGAGTCTCGTGAAAGGGCTTTTCAACAATTGAAGGCACGATTAACTTTAACACCTATCTTGGTCATTCCAGAACGAGGATTGGGCTACACCATTTATTGCGATGCTTCTCATGAGGGTTTGGGTTGCGTTCTAATACAAGGAGGAAAAGTTGTAGCTTATGGTTCGCGACAGTTGAAGCCACACGAGCAAAATTATCCTATTCACGATTTAGAGCTTGCCGCCGTCGTTTTTGCGCTAAAGAGTTGGAGGCACTATCTTTATGGCGAAAGGTTTGAAGTCTTCTCTGACCACAAGAGTCTTAAGTATATATTCACGCAACACGACTTGAACTTGAGGCAAAGAAGATGGATGGAGTACTTAGAAGATTATGACTTTGACTTACAGTATCATCCGGGGAAGGCCAACGTTGTAGCCGACGCTCTTAGTAGGAAACCTCGCAACATTTTGGCTTGTTTAGCCATTAGAGAATGGAAGATGATGGATCAACTTGATGATTTTGATGTTCATCTTTCCGAGTCCGCCAATCGTGCTACCTTGTTCACTTTGACCGCACAACCGACGCTTTTGAATTATATCTTAGAGATGCAACAATCCGATGAAGAGGCCGAACAACTTCGATTGCGTGTTACTAGTGGAGAAGCGATAGAGTGTTGGACCTTTGATGCCGACCGAGGCTTGAGATTTCGAGGCAGGACTTTGGTCCCTTTAGCTTGCCAAGACGACGTCTTAAAGGAATTTCATCACTCTCGTTTAGCGGTGCATCCGGGAAGCACGAAGATGTATCAAGATTTGCGTCGTCAGTATTGGTGGAAGGGTATGAAAAGATCCGTAGCCGTCACCGCTTCTAGTTGTTTGACATGTCAACAAGTGAAGGCTGAGCATCGACTACCAGCAGGTTTACTTCAACCTTTATCGATTCCAGAATGGAAGTGGGAGCACATCTCGATGGATTTTGTCACAGCACTTCCTAGGATGCTTCACCAGCATGATGCTATTTGGGTAATTATCGATCGATTGACCAAATCCGCGCACTTCTTACCTATCAAGACTACAGATTCAGCTGATATCCTTAGCAGGTTATATATTCAGGAAATTGTGAGACTCCACGGCGTGCCAGTTACTATAGTTTCTGATCGTGATTCTAAGTTTATTTCTCAATTCTGGCAGAGTCTTCAGAAGGCCTTGGGTACTCAACTTTTGTTAAGTACGACATTTCACCCTCAGACAGACGGGCAGTCCGAGCGTACGATTCAGACTTTAGAAGACATGCTTCGAGCTTGTGTAATGGATTTCAAAGGCGGTTCGTAAGATCACCTACCTTTAGTGGAGTTCGCCTACAACAACAGCTACCAAGCTAGCATTCAGATGGCACCGTTTGAAGCCTTGTATGACCCGACATCGTTCGAGAGACGACCGAGAAGATCAAAGTTATAAGGAAGAGATTGCTTACCGCTCAGAGTCGTCAGAAGTCGTATGTCGATGCTCACCGACGACCCTTATCTTTTAGCGTTGGAGATCATGTGTTTCTCAAGGTTGCCCCTCGACGTGGTTTGCTATGCTTTGGACAAAGCGGGAAGTTGTCGCCGCGGTTTATTGGTCCGTTTGAGGTTCTTGATAAGGTTGGTGAGGTGGCCTACCGTTTAGCACTCCCACCTCAACTCTCTAGTGTTCATAATGTTTTTCATGTTTCTATGCTTCGTAAGTATAATCGTGATAAGTCTCATGTTTTGGATTGGACCGAGTTAGCCATCAACGAAGATGCATCATATGAAGAGAAAGCTACTCGCATTCTTCAAAGGAAGGAGCATGTCTTGCGAGGCAAGACCATTTCTTTGGTTAAGGTACTTTGGAACCACCATGGAGTCGAGGAGTCGACGTGGGAAGACGAGACCAAGACGAGATCGAAGTATCCTCACATTTTCTCTGATTGAGGTATGTTTTTCGAATTCTGGGACGGAATTCTTTTTAAGGGGGGTAGATTGTAATGTTTTGAAATTTAATTGAGGGTATTTTGGTAATATTGGTGGTCAATGTTTGGACCCAATTTGGACTTGTACATTTTAATGCCTAACCTTTGGTCTTGGGGTACTACTTTGGTAATTGAATTAACACTTTTGTGTGTAAATATATGTTATATATTGATGTTTGTGTGTGCAGGGGACAAGTGTGGGACCCACCCCACACCGACCCTTAAGCTTATTAGAGAAGCCTAGTTTTCTCTCTCTTTTCCTCTCCCTCTCATCCGGATATATCTCTCCCTCTTTCTCTTTTTACTTTTCTTTTCTTTTCATTTTCCTTATCTATACACTCTTTCTCTCTACATCTCTTCTCTCTCTCCTAAAATGGAAGAACTAACCCTCCTAGTTTACTTCAACCTTCAACCCCAATTTTGGAGGCCATAAAGTCATTATTGGAGACAAACTATTAGAGGCAAAAATCATCACCTCATCTAGGGCTTCATTTGGGTACTTCTATTTTCCATTTTGGTGACCACTAGCTCAAGCCATGGAGTGGAGGAAGAAGATGGGTTTTCTTATTTCTTGTTCTTGAAGCTCTACTACTTGGGCCTTCTTATTTTCTCTTGGATTCTTCATTCTTGCACTTATACTCACTAGAAGCAAGGTAGATTACATTATCTATATACATATGAAATATTATCTCTTTAATTGATTTGCGATTTATGGCTAGGGTTAGCAAATATATGGATTAACTATGACTCTCCCCTAACACACATGTTCATGTGACTTACATGTTTAGTGTTATTTAATTGACTAGATGCTCAAAGGAGATTATGTGCTTATTTGCTTAGTAGTTAATTAATAGCTAAGTTGTTCATATAATTAGATCTTATTTGCTTATTTGCTTAGTAGTTAATTAATAGCTAAGTTGTCCATATAAATTAAATCTTATTGCTAAGTTGAAAGCATGATTAGGTGTAAGTATAAATTCTCTAAATGGTGGTACTTATGCTTACCTTGACTATTGTGGAAGTTCAATTGTTGCCAATGTTTAGTGAAATTATTGATTACATTCTTAACATATGACACTTGCATTCGAATCATAGAATTCATGTGCATTGTTGCCAAGTGGGCACACCTCATAGCATTAGCATGTGTGACATTTGAGTAATCCCTAAGAGGGGATAAAAGTAAATCCGACCCCAATAAAGGGGGATAAAAGTGGATAAGAAAATCCGGATGTGGGTTGTGTTAGTGAGGCAGGGTGGACGTACCTAAGAACGTGCCAAACTCCAACTTATATTCGACTAGCTATTAGAAAGTTGGTAGACTACATTCCCAGTGGGGGGGGGGGGGGGGGGGGTGGCTCACAGTCCGGTAACGAAGCGAGTGAACATGTGTTCATGGCCCGAGGGCTCATTAGTTGCATTGCTTAGGCAACATTCATGGCACCACATATCACTTTTGGTATGGGATCCATCTCGTATATCTATAATGTTTTCTACTAAGCCGTTGTGCTTAATGAATCTATAAAAAACTCTTTTCAGGTGATCTTGATATGGACAAGACTCACGGATAGCCCGATGCTTAAACCTCATATTTTTGAAAGCTCCTCGCGAGAAATCTTATTCTTTTGAACTTACTTAGCGTAGTTCTTTTGTCAAACTTGTAATTGTTGTAATTCGATATTGTTCATGTTAGGATCGAATTATAGAACTTACAAGTGCTTGGGTTTAAATTCTTTCATCTATGTTATTTGTAAGCTATGACCTAGCTTGGGCACATGTTAACCCCATTATGCTTTTGTTAATGTTAGTAGAGTCCTCGTATTGGAACTCATTTAAGGACTTGAAGCCCTTTGACGTTTATTTAGAATGTGAATTACAAAGAACTCTATTGAATCATGGGTGTTTGTGATTATACCATTTTGGGGAACTCGTGTTCGACGTTAGTGTTGGTTTTTGCGTGTGGAGTAAGCTCGTTTTTACCTTAACAAGTCTCATTTAATAGCTTCCTTTGGTATTACCTTTAGGCTTGGTTTTGTTGGGGTTTTGTTCCAACTCTTGCCCTTACAATTGTATGTTTTTGCTCTTTACATCTCCTTGGATAGCCAAAACCGCTCTATAAGTGCTAGAATTTGGTTCCAACAGATTTCATTTTTATTTTTATTTATTTTTCATTTTTTTATTTAAATTTATTTCTTTAAAACTAATCTTTTTCGTAAAAGAGGTCCAAATGAATTTCAATTCCTTAAGCCAGTTACGATCTAATTTCTTTTGTTCCTAAAAACATTTCCAAACAAAACTGTGCTCATTGACCCTCTTTAATTCTTTGGGTCAGTGCGAGGTTAGTCGTTGGCTGATCAACTATAATTGGAATCCACGTAGGATTCTTCTGTTGTTTCCGCACCTCTTGATTGGTCCACGCGTGACCTTTCCTCTTCTTTTACCTCTTTCTTTGACTTGTTGACCCGTCCACGTGTCGTGGATTTTGGAGTGTTACAGTGAGAGTCTAAACTATTGGTTTAAACCGCTTTTGTTTATTTCAAACTTAATTGTGATGATATGGTCCTGGTCATGAAAGGACTATAGATTCTTTATCCTAAGAGAAATACGGAATACTGTGGAGATCGTGTGCTCCATTGAGCTTCAACGTAACTGCATGGTAGATGGCTAGGTCCAGGTGGATTTGTGTAATCCCAACATTTCCTTTTAGTAAGAAAAACACGTTAGTAATTAGTTTAATTTAGTTTAATTGTCTTATGTTTAGTAGTTGATAAATTGTGGGACTTTGTGTTCTGATATTGATTTTTATTTTCCCTTTTTGAGATTAATCTAAGTAATTAGTTTAACACCTTCCCTATGGGATCGACCTGTACTTCCAGTACTATATTACTTGCACGATAACCTGCACTTGGGTGTTGCACAAGAGCGCACAACTATTTAGTCGTGTCATAGGGTATCCAAAGGGTATTTATGGACAGTCTTTTTATGATCCAAGAGAAAAGAAAGTGTGTGTGTTAGTACAAATGCTATTTTCTTGGAGGATGATTATATCATAAACCATGAACCTAAGAGAAGGATAGATCTTAAAGAGATAGAAGGAGAGCCCTCAGTCCCACCCGTAGTTGATAACGATGTAAATCAAGAAAATACCACTTCTTCACCCATTTTCTCATCGGTACCTCATCGTAGTGGCAGGATTATCAGCCAGTCTGATAGATACATGTTCTTAGGAGAATTTTTTGAAGCTGTCTCCATAGAATCTGAATCTGATCCTGCCACGTATAAAGAGGCAATGGCTAATGTTGATTTAGCTCATTGGGTTAAAGCTATGAAGGCTGAATTGGAATCTATGGATTCTAATCAGGTATGGGATCTTATAGAACTTCCAACCAATATTAAACCCATTGGCTGTAAGTGGGTTTACGAGAGGAAAAGAGGATTTAATGGAAAGGTTGAGACCTTTAAGGCTAGGCTTGTAGCGAAAGGTTATACTTAGAGGGAGGGCAATAACTATGAGAAAACCTTCTTGCCGGTAGCCATGTTCAAATCCATCAGGATACTCTTATCCATTGCTGCATGCTTAGATTATGAAATTTGGTAGATGGACGTCAAGACTGCATTCTTAAATGGCAATCTTGAGGAGGACATCTATATGCAGCAACCAGAAGGGTTCATAGCTGGTCGAAAATGTAACTTGGAATGTAAGTTGCAAAAGTCCATTTATGGGCTGAAGCAAGCATCCAGAAGTTGGAACATTTGTTTCGACCAAACGGTCAAGTCGTTTAGTTTCATACAGAATCTGGATAAGCCTTGTGTATACAATAAGTGTGAAGGAAAGGTGGTGGCTTTTCTTGTGCTCTACGTTGAAAACATTTTACTCATTGGAAATGATGTAGCGGCATTGTCAACGGTCAAGGTTTGGCTAGCTAGTACTTTTGATATGAAGGATCTAGGAGAGGCGAGCTATATTCTTGGGATAAAGCTCTTTCGGGATCGTAAGCAAAAGATAATGGGATTATCTCAAGCTGGCTATATCAATAAGATGCTAACTAGGTTTTCAATGGATAATTCAAAGAAAGGTTTGTTACCTTTCAGGCATGGTTTAACGTTCTCCAAGGACCAGTGTCCATAGACACAAGAGGAGAGGAATTGCATGGCAGGAATACCATATGCTTCGGCAGTTGGAAGTCTCATGTATGCGATGTTATGCACTAGACCAGATATCTGCTTTGCCATAGGCATGGTTAGTAGATATCAATCAAATCTAGGTCTAGAACACTGGACAACCGTTAAGCACATTCTTAAGTACTTGAGAAGAACTTAAGATTACATGCTTATGTACGGCGGTAGTGAGTTAATTCCATTGGGATACACTGACTTGGACTTTATGTCAGATAAAGATTCAAGGAAGTAGACATTTGGACATCTCTTTACCTTAGGAGGTAGTGCTATTAGTTGGAGGAGCATTAAGCAAAAATGCATTGCAGACTCAACTACAGAAGCTGAGTATGTGGCTACTTGTGAAGCCGTAAAGAAAGCTGTTTGGCTCAAGAAGTTCCATATGGAGCTCGAGGTGGTACCAGCATCACTGTTACCTATTATGCTTTATTGTTATAATAGTGGGGCAGTGGCTTATTCTAAGGAGCCAAGAAACCACGGGAAGAGAATGCAAGTAGAGCGGAAATATCATCTTATCCGAGATATTGTTTAACGTGGGGATGTGATTGTTACCAAGATTGCCATCGTTGACAATCTTGCTGATCCATTTACAAAGGCCTTGCCACAGAAGGTCTTTGATCGTCATCTAGATAGTCTAGGTCTCAGATGTAATCCTGTATGGTTGTGAGTGTAAGTGGGAGTTTGTTGGGTTTGTGCCCTCAAACCATTACTTTATGTATGAGACATTGACATTTTAATATATGGATACCAGCTTTACATTTCATTATGTATGTTTCTTTCATGAGATGATTGTTAAATCCTTAACATCATAGTAGGTAATTCGTGTGTGTTTGAGATACATACAAGTGAGATACGAATTACTATCCTATGATACTTAGAATTTGTCACAGTGGATGATGTGACTAGATATCTTATCAAGTTTACACTATAGCATGATTAACTACCATTGGATGGAGTGATTAATCTCAATCACTAGAATGTAAATCTTAGTTAATATGCTAGTGCTTATAGTGCATTGACAGACCTGAGCTTTCCTATTGACACCCAAGACTGTCAAATAAGCGATATGAACTTATAACTTGTATAAGGTACGTGTTCTCAATCTTGAGACGATTATGAACACAGACTGTGAATATGGCTGCTTTGACTTTCCAATATGTGAGGTCTATTGAAGATCAACACCTGGGTATCTTGGGTATGTCATGTTCAAAGGGTTGTGAACATATATTGTCAAGATAGAATCTACCCTCTGATTTAGAGTAAGCATTCCCTTGAGAATGTCACCAAGTTGATTATTGAGAACTACAGTCTTGTTGATAAGTAGTTATCAACATGTTTAATAATCATGAGAGGTGAATGGGACTCAAGGAATACGTGAAGTATTCATGATTCAGGTTGACAGTAATAGTTATTCGACTACCTGAATATGATCATGAATGCTAAAGGTAGAGGGATATTAGTACACCATACAAGTCTAGTTATCGCTTTAGATATGTTCTTTTGCATTGGAGTTCACTTATCATTTTATAGTGGAGTAAATGTTAACTGATCAGTTGGTTAGATATGTCCTTTCGGCAAGTGTCCATAGGAGTCATAGGAGTGAAGACCATCTAGTGGTGGCTGATGGAAGTCAGAGATTTCAGAATTGGGTTCAAGACACTAAGGTATAATTCCTGTCCCCTCTCTTGTACGCATCTATAGAGTTGACGTGTATTAGATCCGGGCTTACCAAATAAGTTTTTGTAACTTAACTTTTGCGCTGCGCGTTTAAAATTGATTTTAAACCTATTTTTCCTTCCCTTATCTCCTTTATTTTTGATATTTCATTGATTACTTACATGTTTGTCATCATCTAGATGACATGTTGTTTGAGGAGAGTGAATCCTTATGGATAGTAGCTCTTGACCTCAAAGACATGTTTGATGGATGATGATTCTAACTTCAATACATTCTTATATATTCTTGAAGTCATATTCTCAAATAAAACTATGTTTGTGCCAGTAATATTGGGAGTTCTTGATGATGAGTTTGATGTTGATTTCCTAAGTGGTTATAATCTTCTTTGAGTGCTACAAAATATGCTTTCAAAACCCCTATTTCAAAACCCACCTAAAACCCCAACATTTGGTTTCCATGAAACAAACCTTGTTTACTCAAAATCTTCAAATTAGTGAGTTCTTTAACTTTAAAATATCATTCTGAGTTCAATAATTAATGGATGATTACAAGACCACTTGGAAAATCTTCTTAACTCATTAGAGAACACCCACGATTTTTGGTTTGATTTAAAAACACTTGGAAGGGTTCTATTTTGACCCAAACATTCCTTCCAGATATTCTGTTTTTCTATCATAGCAGTTTTGGTTGACTTTCAACTTATTTTTTCAGAATACTTTACAACGAGCGTGGTTCCACCTCATTTTTCCTTTGAACTTCAAAGTATTAGGGAACTTTCTTTATAATATGGATCTCCAAATGTTTTGTTTTCATTTTGAAAGATTTTTCTACATTTCAGCCGACAATACGAACTCTATTTCTGAGTAACCTCTCGTGTTTATATGATTTCTCTCAGTTTGTAACTTCAATAGTGATTTGGCTTTTTGATATGTGTTCTAGACACAATAAGGATGATCTCCATAGAAGTCATGAATTATAAACATTTCTAAGCTCACTTTTACATTTTTACAAAATTAGCTCACTTTTCTATCCACTATTCACAACAAGCATGTTTTAACTTTGATTCTTTGATTAGATGTTTACATGCATTCCAAATTAGCTCATATCTTAGTAAGTAGTTCATACTACATTTATGCACACCCTAGAATAAAATTATTCATTCATTCATGCATACTTTAGATTTCTAAGTCACTTTGGAAAATCCATGAACAAAAAACACACTACAACCTTTGCACATTCTAGGATCATACATTGCATCCATCCATGCAAGATTTGGAGTTTTTGTGACTCCTAATCTAATAAGATTATAAGGAATGAGCTTGATCACATGTTTATGCTCCCTCGATCTAATCTTCCTTTCTCATCCGTCCCGGGGATTGAGAGATCTTTTTTTTTTTTAAAGAATCAACATTCATACACTCTAGTATGCTAAGCATACTTTGTTTTCTTTGATCATTTGTATCAAGAACAACCCATGTCCCCTTTAGATTAGGAAAACTTGATTACTTGCTATGTGATTAGACGATTTTTCTTCGGTTTATTTGTATTGTGTGATACTTGGCTTAGATCTTATGAATGATATTTTATCTTTTGATCTTCTATTTCAAGATTCTTATTAGATGTAATATACTATCATAATATTAATTGTCGAATCAAACATAGTATATGATGATTATTTGGATGATATTTGAGGCCTGTTGAGAGATGGGGCAAGTTGAGGGTGTTTTAGTCATGATAAATGCTCCTTCCTCTCTCGTACAAAAACCCCGAGCCAAGTTCTTTGGTTATGAAGGACCGGTGCCGTTTATCCATTTGGGTGAGTCAAAATTAGTTTTCTTGGTTCCTTAAAGACCAAGTGGCGACTCTGTATTTGTTTTCAATAGACCTTTTTCAAAATAATTTCAAAACAAAGAAAAATCAATTTCGAAATCCCGGGAACGCACCCTGAGGTGGGCTCTCGGAAGGCCGTATGTCCACAATCTGGCGACTCTGCTGGGGATTTTTTATTTTCAAAATAAAATAATACTGAGGTTTGGCTCATAAGAAGCATCCTTACAATCATCTTTTTACTGTGTCTGGTTCACCGCATTGCATTTCTGCATTGACGCTGACATTGTTCAGGTCTTGCTGTGCCAGGGCACAAGTCACCGTTAATACTATACCTTCCAAGGTATATCAAAAAGAGTAAAAATTTCCGTACTGTCTCTCTGATGGTATATTAGAACTCTCGTCAACGGACCCTCTTTGACTCAACCCAGCCTTTGCATAAAGATTCTTGTAGAACCTTTCTTATGACTGTTGATTTATCTTTTCAGATAGGACAATGTGATATAACTGCTGTATACCCTAGTGGGATTACTTGCGCGATGTAGATGCTTATGTGGCATAGAACATAATCTCTTTCTTATGATTCCCAAGACAATCACTCACATGTGATAACATTAAGTTGACCTGCCTAGGCACCATGATAAGGATGTCTACTCCGTGTTCGATATACATAGCAAACCTTGTTTGTTGGTCCTAAGACATAGGAGTATGAAAACTTGCTAGATAGTATGATCACCATCATTACATGCTCCTGTCATATACACCTATTTCTCCTAGAAACTCTGCCCAACTCATCCAGATATCTCTGTTTCTCCCAGAAACTCTATCCAAATCTTTCAGATTTTCCAAAAAATACTTGTTTCTCTCAGAAACTCTGTCCAAATCCCCTACATTACCTATATATCTCAGTTTCTTCCAGAAACTCCGATATACTTGTTTCTCCTAGAAACTCTTTTCCTAATCACCCATATATTCCTGCTTCTCCCAGAAACCCTGTTCGAATTCCCCAGGTATCTTTGTTTCACCAAAAATTCCAGGAAATCTATGTTTCTCTTAAACCTCTGCCAAAGCTTCCCAGAAATTCCCATTTCCCAGAAACTCACCCAAATATACATGTTTTCCCAAAATCTCTGTTCAAAATCTCCCAGATTTCCCAAAAATCCTAGCAACTCCTTCCAAACTTCCCAAAATTGCCCATATGTACCAATTTCCCCCAAAAACTCTGATTTCCCAGTTTCTCCCAGAAACTTTGGCCAACTCATTCGAAAATACATGTTTCTCCCAAAAACACTGACCAAATTATCCAGATATCCCTGCCTCTTTTAGTAACTCTGAACAAGTCACCCAGAAACCGCTATTTCACCCAGAAACTTTGAAATTCCTATTTCTTCCAGAAACTCCCATATACTTCAGTTTCTCAAAAAAACTCTATCCAATCTGCCTAGATTTCCCAAAAATCCTTATTTCTCCCAGAAACCTTGAAATCCCTATTTCTCCTGTAAACTCCTTCTGAATATCACCAAAAATTCCATATTTCTTCCAGAAAATTACAATTCTCTCCTACTGATGATCATACTAGAAAGAAAGGTTAACACACTCTGTATGACTAGGACCTTACTTGCTTAACTGGTGTATGTTAGAAGTAGGGGCATCATATAGATTAGGGCTTGCATCTACATGCTTGCCTCATCTGCATACACAATTCATGTCAGTTTGCACGCACATATATCTCATAAGTTCGCACAGTCTACCCCTTCTCATCATCGCACGAACATCGATCTTCATCCCCTGAGTCTGATCCTCATCATTATAATTTGTAAAACATCACAGGTCCTAAACATCGTCCCACTACATTATCTTCTTGAAATCAATAGCCCTTCTTGAAGCAAACCTATGGATCAAGAAGATATGGGAACCCAAGCTACCGAGTTGAGAACCACGATAAACCAATAATCAGACCGTTTAGCCCAAGTCCTTGGATTTCTCAAAGAGATGAGACAGCAGAACCCACAGTACCCACCAAGATTCCTTCCTCCTCCAGGATTTGTCCAACCACCACCCAGAGTTATACCACCCCAAGCTACAGCCCTTAGACATGAAGGGGCTCAAGATTGCCTTGATGGAGCCATGTGGCTTGCAATTGACAAGAGGATCCAGATTAGTCTAGATAAGGTTGATAAGATAGAAAGTGTTTTGCGAAAAAGCAAGGGAGTTGACGATTATATGCTAGATTTAGAGGGATTGTTTTAACCAACCAAGGTGAAGCTGCCAGAAAATTTCAAGATGCCAAACATTGATCGTTTTGACGGTACTGGAAATCTGAAGAGCCATATTAAGCTGTGCATGAGCATCTTCCAGTCATTGGGTTGCACTCTCGAACACATTGCCATCTTGTTCCCCCAGACTCTCGCTAAGGCTGCATTGTCATGGTTCTTGACCTTGGAGGTCTCAAAGACATGCACTTGGGAATACATCGTTTGAACATTTGTTAAGCATTACTCATACAATCAGCAGCTGGATGTTACCGTCAGAGATCTAGAAACCACCCGCCAGAATGCCAATGAGTCCTTTGCTGTATTCCTAGCAAGATGGAGAAACAAGGTCACCCAGATGACCCACAGGCCAAAGGAAAAAGAGCAGGTCCACATTTTCATTAGGAATCAGCAACCCATCTACTTTGATCGCATGTATTATCAGCCCATTAACACGTTTGAACAACTATTCAACGTGGGGACCAAGATTGAGGATGCTATCTGTGAAGGTAAGATCAATGAAGCTAGGACATTAGAAAAGGAAAAGAGACCCCATACCAATGGTCAAGATCAGAAGACCCTAGATGTCAATGCCTTAAGCCCATCATCAAGCCAGAATGACATAGTAAGAGGCATAAGAAAGGAAACCAATGAGTCTTCACAACACTCGACATGAGTTTATCCACCGCCCTCAACCACCTTGTCCAAAAGGGTCACCTTGAGCTTTTGGAGCCTAGCAAGCCTCCTAATTGCCCACCTCCTGGGTACAATGAATCTAAGTACTGTGATTACCACCAAGATCATGGCCATGATACCAACAACTATAAGAGGCTCCATCACTCAATTCAAGACCTCATAGATGATGCACCGCACCCCAATCCAATCCACTACCTTGGTCTGGACCAATCCCTGGCCAATCTATTCAAATGATCCCTTTTGCTGACACCTATGAATGTTGAACCTGTGCTGGTGAAACGATGGTGTTTGGAACTTCTACTAAAAAAAATAAGTGAGTCACCACGACACTCCATTTGAGACCAAGTCGAGTCTGTTCTATGTTTTGAGTCTATTTCAAGTTTAGTCTTGTGGTCGAGTCTGTCTATCATCGAGTTGTTATGAGTCTGCAATGTAATCCCACTTTTTTGCTAAAGAAATATTATTTTCCTTAACCTGATGTGCGTAATCATAAGTGCACAAATCACTGAACTGTAATGTCACTTTTTAAATTACCATGGATATTACTCTGCTAATAAATTTTTGCATCAAACAACAAAAGAATCCTGAAAGGTTAAAGTCAATTTCGCGCAGTCGCCAATGAAAAGTCAAGGATTAAATAGTCTTACTTTTATAATTTAAAGATGTTCTTGCCTCAATCTTGAAAATACATACTTGGAACTGACTTGGGGCTTGCCCAACACCCTTTTCCACCATTTCAAAGCCTTGAGCCCAATCTAATCAAGGGCCATGTGAATTTGTCTGCGATGCAAACTTAATCCTTGATGGTAGCCCAAATATTTCAGTGAGTTTCATCTCCACTTTCAGAAAAAAAGAAAAAGAATAAAAAAATGAAAAAGAAAAGAAAAAGAAAATCTCGCTAGGTTAAAAACCCGAAAAGGACACCTAGGCCAAAGTTAGAGCAAAAAGGGTGTTGATTTCCAAAATTTGACCCTAGCCAGTCAAAAGATTGGATAAAATTTTGATGAGACAAATGAGAGAATTATACACTTCAAGGTACATCATAAAACGTGCCTAGATCATATTTCAAAAAGCTCGGAATGACCACAAACAAATTCTGAGAGCTGACATGCACATTATGAAATTTTGATATTGTGATTAGAAAATCTCACATGAATCAAAATAATGTGAAAATAAAAATTGACTGGCTAGGTGAAAGTGAAAAGGATCAATCCTCAAAAAAAAAAAAAGAAGAAAAGAAAGGGAGGTTGAGACTGAATCCTCTCATTCAAGGCTACCACAAGTGACCCAAAGTTGAACTTGTATAACGATTGACTTGAAAAACCACTCTTTTTCAAGATCTTATCTTGAACTAAGCCGGACCTGATTCCCACTCGGGAATACATAGGCAACCGCATCAGTTCGGTTGATACCATCATAACAACCCTCTCTTTTTTTCAAGACTTTGGCCCAAACTACGTTGGACCTGATCCTGTTCGCGGGTACACAGGCAGACTTTCAAAAGAAAAAAAAATGGCTCGCTAGGTCAAAAATCTAAAAGGACGCCTAGGCAAAAATTAGAGCTAAATCCAGAGTGAGCAATAACAAAAGAGATAAAAGAGCTCGCTAGGTCACCTCACTGGTGCTTAGGCAAAAGTTATGAGCATTTGAGAGATTAAAGTCACAGTCCTTGCCTCAAGCCATAAATCACTTTCTACACTAGGGGCAAACTTCGGCTACCCGCCTCGTTTGCCCGAATGTTACTATCTATACAAGGGGCAAACTTCGGTCACCTACCTCATTTACCGAAAACCTCTAATGAACCACCGTCCAAACTAGGGGCAAACTTTGGTCACCTACCTCGTTTTCCTATGAATCCTACTTCCTACACTTCAAACTAGGGGCAAACATTGTTTGCCTACACCAAGGGTAAGTTTTCACATCCCCAAGTTGTTTTGAAAATTTTGAAACAGAGAATCTTTTATTCTATAAGCTAAGGCACTAATTTAAAGCACATCCTGGGAAAAACAGAGAATCGACTAGATCAATAGGGAGGAATTTTTGAAAATATAAGCAAAGTGCTACCATGTTAAGATGAGGAGTGAAATGGTATCATCTATGACGAATGCACATCAAATCTTGGCAAGTCGAGCTTTTTCCAATTTGGTGTCAAATGTGTCGCCCTTGTACATCGATGTCTGTCAATTTTTGAGTTTATCATAGTCTCAAATGTGTAAGTCAATAGTGAATAATAATGAATTTTCAAATCAAGTTATAAAATTTTTAAGAGCATTCCAAGGACAGTACAAGTAGGAGAACCAAACACTATTACTACACCAGTCAAGGCATCAACATGCGAAGTGTCCAAACTTAGGGCAAATGCGAATTTTATCCCTTTCCAAACTGCCAAAATTTAACCATCATCTCTTAGCAACATAAGTCCATGAGTGGCTGTTGATCATCTTTCTTCATTCACGTAACATAAGTCCATGAGTGGCGGTTGATGATCTTTCTTCATTCACGCAACATAAGTCCATGAGTGGCAGTTGATGATCTTTCTTCGTTCACACAACATAAGCCCATGAGTGGTAGTTGATGATCTTCCTTCGTCCTAGCAACATAAGTCCATGAGTGGCTATTGATTTTCCTTTCTTCTAGCAACATAAGTCCATGAGTGGCTGTTGATCATCTTTCTTCACTCATACAACATAAGTCCATAAGTGGCAGTTGATGATCTTTCTTCGTTCACGCAACATAAGTCCATGAGTGGCTGTTGCTTAACTTCTCTCGTCCATGCTACATAAGTCCATGAGTGGCTGTTGATCATTGTCCTCCATCAATGTCAAATCCATACCACCATAAATCATATACGTATCCTTCATCCTAAATTAAATGATACCTTTACTCCCATCAGTGGGTATATTTCCTTCTTCCCAAGCAGAGTACATTTAGTCCATTCCCTCCCCATTAGAGTCCTTTCAACCCTAGTAGATTCAATTTATCCCCAGTAGGCTTATCAGTTTATGAATCGGTTAAGCTAACTGTTGATTCAATCCATGACAGTTATAGTAGTTCACTATCGACTCGTCGTCTTGATTCGTACATCGTCAGTTCTTCTGATCACGGTTAGTCCAATTGTTGATCCAATCCATGACATTCACAGTATTTCACTATCAACTCGTCGTCTCGATTAGTAAATCGTCAGTCTAATCCATGACAGTCACAGTAGTTGACTGTCAACTCGTCATCTCGATTTGCACATCGTCAGTTCTTCTGATCACGATTAGTCCAACTGTTGGTCCAACCCATGATAGTCACAGTAGTTCACTGTCAACTCATTATCTCGATTAGTACATCATCAGTTCTCCTCATCATAGTTAGTTCAACTCTCAATCCAATCCACGACAGTCATAGTAGTTCACTATCGACTCGTCGTCTTGATTCGTATATCATCAGTTCATTAATCATCATTAGTTTACCATCATTCTCATTCAAAATATGTCATGTTCAGTTCAACAATCTCATTTAAACTACAATCTGTTCATTCACTTCGTGTTAGTCACATTGTGCGACCCATCACTCTCAAATCAACATTTTCTTGAACACATTATGCTTATCATTATGCTCTCAATCTGACATGATTCCATTAGACACGACACTTGTATTTCATAAGCTCACTAGGAGTGGCACACCCACAATACTAGCTTATGCTAGGATCATCAGCAGCATATAAAGCATGAATAAAACCCATTAAGGCTGGCAAATACACCATAGTCATAATAGGATCACAACAGGACTCAGTACACAGTTCATATCACATCCATGCATTCCATATCATCCTTATAGCATAGCATCTGCCTGTCTTATTGTGCATGTATAATTTGTTCCTTTGTGCCTCGAACTACGTCTTAGTTTGATTTCCCTTGGGATACGTAGGCAGCTTATACAGAGCACGAGCAACACTGACCTCAGCATCATGTTTTTCATCATTGCATCTTTGCAATGCTTTTTATCCTAAATCTATATCCTCTAAAAGACCTGTCTCTTCAAAGCTTTGGCACTCGCTTGCGACATGCGTTGCCTCGTAAGTTCATGCCATAGAGGGGAAAACTGTAGACACCCTACTTTGTCGGCTATCAGATTAGGAGACCCATAGCTTGGGGGTTCACAATGATCGAAAAAGACTCAAAAGGACTCCTGGAAGTTAGTTCCATGTCTCAAAATACTCAAAAAGTGGTGCAAATGACCAAAATGCCCTTGAAAGCCCAAACACTCTTGAATTTGGATGAAAAGCTCTAGAAACACACTAAGTCACAAAAAAGTAATAAAATAAAGTTTAAATCAAAATTAGATGAAATCGTCAGCTCCCAGAGACCCCCGGAAGTCCCGAAAGTTCTTGGGAAGTCCTCGTTGACGGTTTGACCCAGGTTTGATCGAAATCATCCGAATTTGCCATAAAGTTTTGAGATCATTTTAGATCATGTGAAAAGTACTAAAACGAGTTTTAAAAGAAAATTAAATGAAAAGTTGACATTTTCCCAGAGGTTCCTAGAACTTCCTGGAGGTCCCTAGTTTGACTAGTTTGACCAAAAAGTTGACTCAGAGACCGGAGCACCGTATCATTTTCCAAACATTTTTCATGGATACTAGAGGTCAATAGCTTTCCAAAGTATATCACACATAATTTCTGGATTTGAAACGGATTTATTATGAATTTCTGAAGGTGATAAAGGCGATCAAATCGGCTTTTATCGCAATACTACAAAACTTTTCAAAGTGACCTATATCCGAACTATTTTCTATAAAAATTAAACTCCATTACCTTTCCAACGGTATATCGCAATCTTGGTTTGGAGTTCGTATGCATTTTTTGTGAATTTTGAACAAAATAGGGCATTTCCCAAATACCGGAACCTCTGGGGGCCTAAACGTAATTTTTTTTGCGTCTGAGGAACAGTGCTATGATGGCACTGGGCCACTACCGTAGTGGCACATGGCCAGTGCCACAGCGGTAGTCAACCCCTGACGAATCCATTTTTGCAATTTATTTTGGGGGTCTAATTTAAATAATTGGAAGTCAAAACGACATAGTTTCTTGTTCACAGATGTTTGGGACCAATGGGAGCACTTTCTAAATCTCAAAACCATCCCAAATTGGCCTATATAAACCCCCCATTTTCTCTTCATTTTGGGGGGCTGGGGGTCAAGTGCAGAGTTATAGAAAGTTGTAGAGAGAAAGAGAGATAGAGTTAATAAGAAAGTGAGTTCTAATGTTGTTTTGTTCCATTACCTCTCTTATACTTCATATTCAAATCCTCCCCAATCACCTTTTTGAGCAATCTTGCGTTAGAAATCTACTTCCATGTCCAAATGTCACCACATATGAGTGAAACACCAAGCTACAAGTTCAATATCTCAGTGATTATCAACTATTGATTGCTATTTTCTTGCTTGTTTATATATGCTCATCTCTTCTTACCTCATTTCTTTTTTATTTTCTTTGATTACTTACATGTTTGTCATCATCTTGATGACAAACATGTAAGTAATCAAAGAAAATAAAAAAGAAATGAGGTAAGATGACATGTTGTTTGAGGAGAGTGAATCCTTATGGATAGTAGCTCTTGACCTTAAAGATATGTTTGATGGATGATGATTCTAACTTCAATACATTCTTATGTATTCTTGAAGTCATATTCTCAAATAAAACTATGTTTGTGCAAGTAGTATTAGGAGTTCTTGATGATGAGTTTGATGTTGGTTTCCTAAGTGGTTATAATATTCTTTGAGTGCTGCAAAATATGCTTTCAAAACTCCTATTTCAAAACCCATCTAAAACCCCAATATTTGGTTTCCAAGAAACAAACATTGTTTACTCAAAATCTTCAAATCAGTGAGTTTTTTAACTTTAAAATATCATTCTGAGTTCAATACTCAATGGATGATTACAAAACCACTTGGAAAGTCTTCTTAACTCACTAGAGAACACCCACGATTTTTGGTTTGATTTGAAAACACTTGCAAAGGTTCCATTTCGACCCAAACATTCCTTCTAGATATTCTGTTTTTTCTGTCATAGCAGCTTTGATTGACTTTCAACTTGTTTTTTTAGAATACTTTACAACGAGAGTGGTTCCACCTCATTTTTTTTGAACTTCAGTGTCTTAGGGAACTTTCTGTATAATATGGATCTCAATGTTTTGGTTTCATTTTGAAATATTTTTCTACATTTCAGTCGATAGTACAAACTCTATTTCTGAGTAACCTCTCTTGTTTATATGATTTTTCTCAATATGTAACCTCAATAGTGATTTGGATTTTTGATATGTGTTCTAGACACAACGGATGATCTCCATAGAAAATCATGAATTATAAACATTTCTAAGCTCACTTTTCCATTTTTACAAAATCAGCTCACTTTTTTATCCACTATTCACAACAAGCATGTTTTAACTTTGATTCTTTGATTAGATGTTTACATGCATTCCAAATTAGCTCATATCTTAGGAACTAGTTCATACTATATTTATGCACATCCTACAATAACATTATTCATTCATTCATGCATACCTTAGATTTCTAAGTCACTATGGAAAATCCATGAACACAAAACACACTACAACCTTTGCACATTCTAGGATCATACATTACATCCATGCAAGATTTGGTGTTTTTGTGACTCCTAATCTAAGAAGATTATAAGGAATGAACTTGATCATACGTTCATACTCCATCGATCTAATCTTCATTTCTCATCCATCCCTGGATTAAGAGATCTTCTTTTTTTTCTAGAATCAACATGCATACACTCTAGTTTGCTAAGTATACTTTATTTTCTTTGATCATTTGTTTCAAGAACAACCCATGTCCCCTTTAGATTAGGAAAACTTGATTCCTTGCTATGTGATTAGATGATTTTTCCTAGGTTTATTTGTGTGATCTTTCACTTTTGCATTGTGTGATACTTGTCTTAGATCTTGTGAATGATATTTTATCTTTTGATCTTCTATTTCAAGGTTCTTATGAGTTGTAATATACTATTATAGTATTAATTGTTGAACTAAACATAGTACATGATGATTATTTGGATGTTTCATAGAATTGGTTGTTCTTTCTCTCTCCTTTCTTCTAGAGGAATTGAGTCGTTCATTTCGGTCTAACTTCGTTACTGTACCCCGGTCTCACACCGTCTGACTCCACTGGTACTTTTCAGGCTCGTCGAGAGACGGGGAGAGTTGAGGGTGTTTTAGTTGTGACAAAGGCTCCTCTCTCTCTTATACCAAAACTCTGAGCCAAGTTCTTTTGTTATGAAGGACCGGTGCCCTTTATCCATTTGAGTGAGTCAAAATTAGGTTTCTTGGTTCCTTAAAGAACAAGTGGCAACTCTGTATCATTTTTCAATAGACCTTTTTCATAACAAAGGAAAATCAATTCCGAAACCCTGGGAACACACACGGAAGGCCGCATGTCAACACCTACTCACATTTCACAATCATCTGTTAGAAGTTAGATCATGAAACCTTGTATATATAATTAGTTTTAAGAAATTTTATTTTTAGAAGTTTGGATCTACCTCACAAAGCTCTGGCACGCCTGAACAACAAAATATGTATAACAACAATCCATTTTGATTTTCATTGGCTTTTAATAATCCAAAAGATACACTAGAATCTAGGTTCCACCCTTTTTGCCACTAACGAGAAATAAGCCTATGAGTTTAATCAAAGAGCAAAATATGACTATGTCTAAACTCACATGAAGACATCACTTCAGAATAAAATTACCCTTATTTATGATAAGGGACTTGGACTTGGCTTGCCCCTTGTGTATGACAAGGGGTTGGACTAGGTTGAAGAAAATGGGCAGTAGGGAGCCTTGCTCCTTCTGTGCAAATCAATGGGTGACGAATTCAAACTAAACCCATGAAGTGAAGGACTTGTCCCTGTGGACACGCGTCGTCCACTCCTGTTTCTGTTTCCGAGATTTCAGAATTAATTTTCCTTTTTTTGAAATTGATTTGAAACAAAACAAGAGGTCTGTTGAAAACAGATACAAAGTCGCCACTTGGTTTTTGAGGAACCAAAAAACCTAATTTGAGTCACCCAAACGGATAAAGGGCACCGGCCTTTCATAACCAAAGAACTTGGCTCGGGGTTTTGGTACGAGACAGGAATGAGCCTTTGTCATGACTAAAATACCCTCAACTCACCCCGTCTTTCGATGGGCCTCAATTAGCATCCAAAAAATCATCTTATACTATGTTTGGTTTGACAAATAATACTATGATAGGTATATTACATCACATAAGAATCTTGAAAAGGAAGATCAAAAGATAAGATATCATTCATAAGATCTAAGCCAAATATCACACAATGTAAAGTGAAAGATCACACAAATAAACCTAGGAAATATCATCTGATCACACATCAAGTAATCAAGTTTTCCTAATCTAAAAGGGGACATGAATTGTTCTTGAAACAAATGGTCAAAGAGATCAAAATGTGCTTAGCAAGCTAGAATGATGCATGTTATTATTTGAGAAAAGAATATTTCTCAATCCCCGAGTTGGATGAGAAAGGAAGAATTAATCGATGGGAAACATGAACATGTGATCAAGTTCATTCCTTGTAATCTTCTTAGATAAGGAGTCACAAAACCCCCAAATCTTACATGTATGCAATGTATGGTCTTAGAATATACAAAGGTTGTAGTGTGTTTGTGTACATGGACTTTCTAAAGTGACTTAGAAGTCTAAAATATGCATGAATGCATAAAGGAAATTATCAAAGAATATGTACAAATGTAGTATGAACTACTTCCTAAGAGATGTTCTAATTTAGAGTGTATGAAAGTATCAAATCAAAGAATGAAAGTAAAAGTATGCTTGCTGTGAATAGTGGACAAAACAGTGACTTGAACTTGTGGAAAATGAAAAGTAGGGCTAGGAATGTTTTCAATGCATGCTTTTTTATGGAGATCATCCTTATTGTGTCTAGAACACAAATCAAAAAGTCAATCCTCAATAACTATTACAGATCGAGAGAAATCATATAAACAATAGAGGTTACTCAGAAACAAAGTTTATACTTTCGACTGAAATGTTGAAAAATCTCAGAAAATAAAAACAAAAGATCTAGAGGCCCATATTATACAGAGAGTTCCCTAAGACACTGAAGTACAAGGGAAAAATTAGTTGTGACCACTCCTTTTGGAAATAGTTTCTGTAAAACAAATTGAAAGTCAACCTAGCTGCTGTGACAGCAAAAATAGAATATCTGGAGAGAATGTTTGGGTCCAAATGGACCACTTCCAAGTATTTCTAAGTCAAACCAAAAATCATGGGTATTCTCTAATGAGTTAAGAAGACTTTTCAAGTGGTCTCATGTTAATACTTTGAGTATTGAGTCCTAGAGAAACTTTTGAACTCAGATTGTTCACTGTTTTGAAGATTTTGGGAAGAACTAGGGTTTCATTCTTTGAAATCAAAATGAGGGGTTTAAGACGGGTTTTGAAATAGAGGTTTTAAAAGCATATTTTCAGAACTTAAATGGAGATTATGACCACTTAAAATATCAACATTTGAACCCATATCAAGAACCTCCAAGATTGTTGGAGACATTGTTTTCAGTTTTGAAGACAACTTCAAGAATACATAGGAATGTATTGAAGTTGAAATCATCATCTATCAAACATGTTTTTGAGGTCAAGAGCTACTATCCATAAGGATTCACTCACCTCAAACTTCATGTCATCATCTAGATGATGATAGACTAGTAAGTAATCAAAGAAAAATGAAGAAGAAATGGGGGAAGAAGAGATGAACATATATGTAAACAAGCAAATAAATAGCAATTAATAGATGATAATCAATATGATATTGGACTAGTAGCTTGGTCTTTCACTCATAGATATTGACATTTGGGTATGGAAGTAGCTTTCACTCTTATAAATACCCACTAAATGGTAGTTGGGTGTATTGAAAGTGAAGGAAATAGAAGTAATGAAGTAAAAACAAAGTTTAGAACTCACTTTCTTATTTGAAAATCAAAGAAGGAAGCTTCTTTTCTCTCTACTCTAACCTTATCTCTACAACTTTCTCTCTAAAACTTTTTAGACCTTGCATTTGACACCCCCAAAATGAGAAGTCAAGGGGGGTTTATATAGGCTAACTTGGGGGTGGTTTTGGGGTTTAAGAAATGTTCCCATTGGTCCCAAACATATGTTAACATGGAACTAATTCGTTTTGGTTTCTAATTAATCAATTTGGGTCCCCAAAAGAAATTGCAAAAATGAACTATTCTGGAGGAGAGTACCGCGGTGGCAGTGGGCCAGTACCATGGCGGTACTACTCCTCTGATGTCCAGATAATTCTATTGAGGCCCCCAGAGGTTCCGGTATTTGCGAAAAGGTCATATTTCGTCGGAAATTCACAAAAAAATGCGTATGAACTCTAAACTGAGGTTGTGATATACTGTTGGAAAGGTAATGGAGTCTACTTTACATATAAAAATTTCAGAGATAGGTCACTTTAAAATTTTTTTGCGGTATTCGCGATAAAAGCCGATTTGATCGTCTTTTTCACCTTCAAAAATTCATAATAAATTCATTTTGAATCCAGGAATTATGTACGGTATACCGTTGTAAAGGTATTGACCTCTAGTATTCATGAAAAATGTTTGAAAAATGATACGGTGCTTTGATTTCAAAGTCAACTTTTAGGTCAAATCGGTCAAACTTGGGATTCCTAGGAAGTTTCGGGAACCTCCGAGATCTCCCAGGAGCTGACGTTTTCGTCCGATTTTTTTTAAAACTCATTTTAGTACTTTCCACATGATCTAGAATGATCCCAAAACATTTTGCCGAGCTTGGATGATTTTGGTCAAACCTTGTCAAACTTCGATCAAACCGGTCAACGAGGACTTTCAGGTAACTTCCGGGACTTTCGAGGGTCTCTGGAAGCTGACGATATCATCCAATTTTTATTGAAAACTTATTTTATGACTTTCCTTATGACATAGCATGTTTTCACAACTTTCAGTCCAAATCTTGGAGTGTTGGGGTTTTAAGGGCATTTTGGTCATTCTGAGCATTTTGAGAGATAGAACTAACTTCCAGGAGTCCTTTTTGAGTCTTTTTTGATCATTGTGAAGCACCATGCTATGGGTCTCCTAAATCTTATAGCCGACAAACTGAGGTGTCTACAGTTTGCCCCTCATTTGCATGAACTTACGAGGCAATGCATATTGCAAGCGAGTGCCAAAGCTTTAAAGAGACATGTCTTTTTCGAGGCTATAGATTTAGGATAAAAGTGTTGCAAAGATGTAATGATGAAAAACATGATGCTGAGGTCAGTGCTGGTCGCGCTCTATGTGAGCTGCCTACGTATCCCAAGGGGAATCAGACCAGGACGTACTTCGAGGCACAAAAGAACAAATCACACATGCACAAAAAGACATAAAGATGCTATGCTATGAGGATAATATGCAGTGTATGGACGTGATATGAGTTGTGTCATGAGTCCTATCACGTCTAGTGTTCAGATCCTAGTATGAGCATGTGCTGTGAGTTGTGCCACTCTGAGTGGGCTGGTGTTGTGCAAGAGTTCATCTGGCTCTTAAGCAGCGGTCGATTCTGATAAAGATGTCAAAGTATTTGAAGACTCTAGGCCTCGGAGCAAACTTTTCAAATTACGGGAAGTGTGCTTTGCGAGTGAATAGAATCGGATGTGGGGTCCATGACAATTAAAGATAATCGATGGACATGGAAGTCTTGGATACCAAGCAATGGATGAGGAAGTTCAAGATACCTAATCGGAGAAGGATTTCGTGATAACCGACAAGCGAGAAAGCTCACAATAGCTGATGGGTAGGTGAGGGGGCTCACAATTTTTGACAAGGGAGTGAGGAAGCTCACGATAAGTGAGAAGCTCACAATTTTTGTTTGCTAAGAAAGATCATGATCTTTTCTGAGGAAGCTTACGATAACCGATGGATAGGTGAGGGGGCTTACAATTTTGGACAGAGAAGTGAGGAAGCTCACAATAAGTGAGAAACTCACAATTTTGGACAAAGAAGTGAGGAATCGTGAGAAAGCTCACAATTTGGGACAAAGGAGTGAGGAAACTCACGATAAGCAAGGAAGCTCACGATAAGTGAAGAAGCTCATGATTTTAGACAAAGGAGCGAGGAAGCTCATGATAAGCGAGGAAGCTCACGATAAGTGAAGAAGCTCACGATAAGTGAAGAAGCTCACAATTTTGGACAAAGGAGTGAGGAAGCTCACGATTTTGGACGAAGAAGTGAGGAAGCTCACGATAAGTGAGGAAGCTCACGATTTTGGATGAAGGAGTGAGGAAGCTCATGATAAGCGAGGAAGCTCACGATAAGTGAAGAAGCTCATGATAAGTGAGAAAGCTCACGATTTTGGACAAAGGAGTGAGGAAGCTCATGATTTTGGACAAAGGAGTGAGGAAGCTCACGATAAGTGAGAAAGCTCACGATTTTGGACGAAGGAATGAGGAAGCTCACGATAAGTGAGGAAGCTCACGATTTTGGATAAAGGAGTGAGGAAGCTCACAATAAGTGAGAAAGCTTACGATTTTGGACAAATGAGTGAGGAAGCTCACGATAAGTGAGAAAGCTCACGATTTTGGATAAAGGAGTGAGAAAGCTCACGATAAGTAACGAAGCTCACAATTTTGGACGAAGGAATGAGGAAGCTCACGATAACCAACGGACACGGTGTAGACACCCCATTTTGTCGGCTATCAGATTTAGGAGACCCATAGCTTGGTGGTTCACAATGATCGAAAAAGACTCAAAAGGGCTCTTGGAAGTTAGTTCTATTTCCCAAAATGCTCAGAATGACCAAAATGCCCTTGAAAGCCCGAAAACTCCCAGATTTGGATCAAAAGTTCTGGAAACATGCTATATCGTAAGAAAAGTAAAAAAAAATGAGTTTTTAAGTAAAATCAGATGAAATCGTCAGCTCCCAGAAACCCCCGAAAGACCCGGATGTTCCCGAAAAGTCCCCGTTGACCGGTTTAACCAAGGTTTGACCAAGTTTGACCGAAATCATCCAAATTCGCCGAAAAGTTTCAGAACCATTCTAAATCATGTGGAAATTATTAAAATGAGTTTTCAAACGAAAACGTCAGCTCCTGGGAGCTCCCAGAGGTTTCCAGAACTTCCCAGGAATCCCAAGTTTGACTAGTTTGACCAAAAGTTGACTTTGAAACCGGAGCACCGTAACAATTTTCAAATATTTTTCATGGATACTAGAGGTCAATAGCTTTCCAACGGTATATCGAACATAATTTCTGGATTTAAAACAGATTTATTATGAATTTTTGAAAGTGAAAAAGGCGATTAAATCGGCTTTTATCGCGAATATCGCAAAACTTTTCAAGGTGACCAATCTCCAAACTATTTTTTATGTAAAGAAGACTCCATTACCTTTCCAAGGTATATTACAACCTCAATTTGGAGTTTGTATGCATTTTCTGTGAATTTCGGATAAAATATGGCCTTTTCGCAAATACCGAAACCTCTGGGGACCTAAAAAGGATTATCTGGACCAATGAGGAGCAGTGCTGCCGAGGCACTGGCCCACTACCGCCGCGGCACAGGCCCAGTGCTGCCGCGACACTCTCATCCAGAATAGTTTTTTTTTGTAATTTTTTTTGGGGGTTCATTTTGATTAATTGAAAACCAAAACGACGTAGTTCTATGTTCACAGATGTTTAGGACCAATGGGAGTACTTTCTAAATCCCAAAACCACCCCAAATTGGCCTATATAAACCCCCCATTGCTCTTCATTTTGAGGGGGCCAAGTGCAAAGTTTATAGAAGTTGTAGAGAGAAAGAGAGATTGAGATAGGTTTAGAAGAAAGAAAGGGAGCTTCTCCCATTGATTTTCTATAAGAAAGTGAGTTTTAATCTTATTTTCTTCCATTACCTCTCTTATACTTCACATTCCAAATGCCCCCAATCACCATTCTTGAGCATTCTTGAGTTAGGAAGCTACTTCCATGTCCAAATGTCAATATCTATGAGTGAAACACCAAGCTACAAGTCCAATATCATATTGATTATCATCTATTGATTGCTATTTACTTGCTTGTTTATATATATGTTCATCTCTTCTTACCTCATTTCTTTTTGTTTTCTTTATTTACTTACTAGTCTATTATCATCTAGATGATGACGTGAAGTTTGAGGTGAGTGAATCCTTATGGATAGTAGCTCTTGACCTCAAAAACATGTTTGATAGATGATGATTTCAACTTCAATACATTCCTATGTATTCATGAAGTTGTCTTTAAAATGTAAATAGTACTTTCCAACAATCTTGGAGGTTCTTGATGATGAATTTGATGTTGAAATTTTAAGTGGCTATAATCTTCATTGAGTATTGAAAATATGTTTTCAAAACCTCTATTTCAAAACTCCCTTCTTAAAACCCTCATTTTGATTTCAAGAGATAAACCTTGTTTTCCTAAAATCTTTAAAACAATGAGTCAAAACAGTGAATGATTTGAGCTCAAAGATTTCTATAGAACTCAATACTCAATGTATGGATGCAAGACTACTTGAAAAGTCTTCCCAACACATTAGAGAATATCCATGATTTTTGGTTTGACTTGGAAATACTTGAAAGGGATCTATTTTTGTCCAAACATTCCTTCCAAACATTCTGCCTCTGCTGTCACAGCAGCTAGGTTGACTTTCAACTTGTTTTACAGAAAACCTTTCCAAAAAGAGTGGTCCCAACTTATTTTTCCCTTGAACTTCAATGTCTTAGGGAACCTTCTGTATAAAATGGGCCTCTATATCATTTGTTTTCATTTTCTAAAATTTTCTAACATTTTAGTTGATAGTACGGACTCTATTTCTGAATACCTCTATTGTTTATATGATTTATCTCAATCTGTGATAGTGATTAAAGATTGGCTTGTTGGGTTGTGTTCTAGACACAATAAGGAAGATCTCCATAAAAAATAATGCATTGAAAACATTCCTATCCCCTCTTTTCTATTATCACAAGATCATGTTACTGTTCTGTCCACTATTCAGAGCAAGCACACTTTTCCTTCCCCCCTTTGATTTGATGCTTACATGCACTCCGAATTAGCTCATGTCTTAGGAAGTAGTTCATACTACATTTGTACATATCCCATGATGTTTTCCTTCCTTCATTCATACATATTCTAGACTTCCAAGCCACTTTAGAAAGTCCATGAACACAAAGCACACTACAACCTTGGCATATTCTAGGTACATGCATTGCATCCATGCAAAGATTTGGGGATTTTGTGACTCCTAATCTAAGAAGATTAAGGAATGAACTTGATCACACGTCCATGCTTCCCCTCAATCTAATCATCCTTTCTCATCCGTCCCGGGGATTGAGAGATCTTCTTTTCTCAAAGATTAACATGCATCATTCTAGCTTGCTAATCATCCTTGTTATCTTTGATTTACTTGTTTCGAGAACAATTCATGTCCCCTTAGACTAGGAAAACTTGATTACTTGATATATGATTAGACGATTTTTCCTAGGTTTGTTTGTGTGATCTTTCATTTTGAATTGTGTGATTTTTGGCCTAGATCTTATGAATGATATCTTATCTTTAAATCTTCCATTTCAAACTTTCTTATGTGATGTAATATACTATCATAGTATTAATTGTCGAACCATGCATAGTATAAGATGATTATTTGGATGCTAATTGAGGCCCGTCGAAAGACGGGGCGATTTGAGGGTGTTTAAGTCGCGATAAAGGCTCCTTCCTCTCTCGTACCAAAACCCTGAGCCAAGTTCTTTGGTTATGAAGGGCTGGTGTCCTTTATCCATTTGGGTGAGTCAAAATTAGGTTTCTTGGTTCCTTAAAGACCAAGTGGTGACTCTGTATCTGTTTTCAACGGACCCTTTTCTCTCTTTTTCAAATCAATCTTTATTTGACTCATAAAAATAGCAAGTGGTGGAATGCCACGTGTCCACACACGGAGCCTTTGATTGTGAATAGACAATGCTTTCCCTAGGAGTCGGCGTCTTTTGACTGCGAGCGGTGTTTTTCAATCATTAGCTAATTTTTATGATGACCAATCCAAAAATTTGGTTCAGGTTCTGCTGGGGATGGTAGCGGATTCTCTGAGAATCTCTCTTAACTGTTTTAAATTCTTGACAGAGAACCAGGATTCAAATCTGAATCTCTCATGGTTAATCGAATCTTGCAATGGTCGGTCCAAAAAGCCTATTCAGGCCTCCAAGATGATTGACAGACGTGGAAGTCCTAAATAGCCAAGAGTAAATAGGGTAGCCTAAGATAACTGGTGGACGCGAAAGTCCTACCTTAATCCAGAGGGTCTATAATAAAAGATTTGCCTCAATCTAGAAGGGACGAT
This sequence comes from Hydrangea macrophylla, assembly GCA_033977485.1. Taxonomy (NCBI): domain Eukaryota; kingdom Viridiplantae; phylum Streptophyta; class Magnoliopsida; order Cornales; family Hydrangeaceae; genus Hydrangea; species Hydrangea macrophylla. The sequence continues at coordinate 3,644,858 of CM066992.1, forward strand.
GAACATGACATATTTTGAATGAGAGTGACTATAAACTAATGATGATTAACAAACTAACGATGTATGAATTGAGATGACGTGTCGACAGTTAACTACTGTGACTGTCATAGGTTGGACCAACGGCTGGCTAACCGTGATTAAAAGAACTGATAATGTACGAATCGAGATGACGAGTCGACAGTGAACTACTGTGACTGTCATGGATTGGACCGACAATGTACTAATCGAGATGATGAGTCGACAGTGAACTACTATGACTATCATGGGTTGGACCAACAGTTGGACTAACTGCGATCAGAAGGACTGACGATGTACGAATCAAGATGATGAGTCAATATTGAACTACTGTGACTGTCACAGATTGAACTGATGATGTACTAATCGAGATGACGAGTTGACAGTGAACTACTGTGACTATCATGGATTGAACTGACGATGTACGAATCGAGATGACTAGTCGACAGTGAAGTACTATGACTGTCATGGATTGAACTGATGATGTACGAATCAAGATGACGAGTCAATAGTGAACTACTATGACTGTCATGGATTGGATCAACGGTTGGACTAACCATGATCAAAAGGAATGACGATAAGCGAATCGAGATGACGAGTCGACAGTGAACTACTGTGACTGTCATGGATTGGACTAATTATGTACGAATCGAGATGATGAGTCGACAGTGAACTAGTGTGACTATCATGGGTTGGACCAATGGTTTGACTAACCGTTATCAGAAGGACTGACAATGTACAAATTGAGATGACGAGTCGACAATGAACTACTGTCATGGATTGGATTGACGATGTACTAATCGATAAGCCTACTGGGGATGAATCTGCTAGGGATAAAGTGACTCTACTGGGGAGGAATGGATAAGATTCACACTGCTAGGGAAGAAGGCAATACGCCCGCTAATGGGAGTAAAGGTATGATTCTATTCATAGATGATCTGTGGCGAATATGGATTTGACATTGATGGAGGATGATGATCAACACCCACTCATGGACTTATGTTGCATAGATGAAGGAAGATCAGCATCCACTCATGGACTTATGTTGCATGGATGAAGGAAGATCAACAACCTCTTATGGACTTATGTTGCATGAATAAAGAAAGATGATCAACAGCCACTTATGGAATTATGTTGCTAGGAGATGATGGTTTACTTTCGGCGGTTTGGAAAGAGATGAGATTTACCCCAAGTTTGGACACTAGCCCTTGGTGTGAAGGGATTGCATTAGGCAAATGGAGTTTGCCCCTAGTTTGAGATGTAGGAGGTGGAATTTATAGGCAAACGAGGTGGGTGACTGAAGTTTGCCCCTTGTTCAGGCGATGGTTTATTGGAGGTTTTGGGCAAACGAGGTAGGTGACCGAAGTTTGCCCCTTGTATGAAGGGTAGATAGTAAATTCAGGCAAATGAGGCGGGTGACTGAAGTTTGCCCCTAGTGTGGAAGGTGATTTCTGGCTTGAGGCAAGGACCATAACTTTAATCTTTCAAATGCTCATAAATTTTGCCTAGGCACTAGTGAAGTGACCTAGCAAACTATTTTCTCTCTTTTGTTATTGCTCACTTTGGATTTAGCTCAAATTTTTGCCTAGGCGTCCTTTTAGATTTTCGACCTAGCAAGCCATCCTTCTTTTCTTTTTGGAAAGTCTGCCTACGTACTCCCGAGTGGGGATCAGGTCCAACATAGTTCGGGTTAGGATCTTAAAGGAAATTAGTTTGATTATGATGGTGTCGACCGAATCGATGCGGTTGCCTACGTATCCCCGAGTGGGAATCAGGTCGAGCGTAGTTCAAGGCAAGACTTGAAGGAAATTGCTTTGATTATGATGGTGTCGATCGAACTGATGCGGTTGCATACGTATCCCTGAGTGGGAATCAGGTCGAGCGTAGTTCAAGGTAAGGCTTTGAAAGAAATTGGTTGAGGGTTTTTCAAACCAATCGTCAAAGAAGTTCAAACTTAGGTCACTTATGGTAGCCTTGAATAAGAAGATTCAGTTTCAGTCTCCCTTTCTTTTCTTTTCTTTTTTTTTTTTTTAGGATTGATCCTTTTCACTTTCACCTAGCCAGTCAAATTTGCTTTTCATGTAGTTGATTCATGTGAGATCTTTCGATCGCAATCTCGAAATTACATAATGTTCATGTCAGCTCTCAGAATTTGTTTATGGTCATTCGGGACTTTTTAAAATATGATCTAGACACATTCTCATGATGTACCTTGAAGTTTACAATTCTCTGTATCATCAAAAATTTTGTTTCTTTCATTTTCTCCATCATTTTGACTGGTTAAGGTCAGATCTTGGAAATCAATACCTTTTTAGCTCTAACTTTTTGCCTAGGTGCCCTTTCGGGTTTTCAACCTAGCGAGCTTTTTCTTTTCTTTTCTTCTTTTCCTTTTTTTTTCTTTTTTTTTTAAAGTGGAGATGAAACTTTCTAAAATGTATGGCTACCATTAAGGACTAAATCTGCATTGCTTCTAATCTGACAGATTGCATGGCTCCTAATTGGATTAGGCTTAAGGCTTCGAAATGGTGGGAAAAGGGTGTTGGGCAAGCCCCAAGTCAGTTTCAAGTATGTCTTTTTGAGATTTGAGCAAAACCATCTTTTAAATTCTTAAAGTAAGACTATTCAATTCTTGGCTCTTCATCAGTGTCAGCGTGAAATCGACTTTGATCTTTTCAGGATTCTTTTTTTTTGTTTGATGCAAAAATTTATTAGCCATGGTAATGTGAAAAGTGTTATTTCAGTTCGACGATTCGTGCATTGATGACTAGACACATCAGATTAGGCAAAAATGAGATTTCATTCCACAAAAAAAAGGATTACATTACTCGACACAGGCTCATAACAACTTGAAGACTGACAGACTCAACAGCAAGACTAAACTTGAAATAGATTCAAAACATTGGACAGACTCGACTAGACTCGACTTGGTCTCAAATGGAGTATCACGGTGACTCGCTTATTCTTTTTTTTTAAAGAGCATCCTCATTTGTTTCGCTAGCAAAAGTCCTGAACACCATCGCTTCACCAGCACAGGTTCAAAATTCATGGGTATCAACAAGAGGGATCATTTGAACAGATGAGCCAGGGGCTTTAGGTTCAGTGAAGTTGACATTTAGGTTGACATAGGATTGGATAGGTGATGGCTTGATGATTTTATGATCAATGAGGTCTTGGATATCATGGCGAAAGCGCATGCAACTGTCGGTGTCGTGGCCTGGGCCTTGGTGGTAGGCACAACATTTGGACAGGTTACAGTTAGGCGAAGGGATACCCGCATGAGGCTGAAGAAGTTGGAGGTGCCCCTTTTTGATGAGGTTATCAAGGACAACGGACAACAGCATACCCAGGTTGGTAAAGGTTCTTGGGTTGCGGGCTTTGTTAAACTTTGAGTTCAAGTGGGTCCTCGGAGTGGCTGTTATGTTTAGATATGGAATAGGATTACCCAGGTAAGGGTGTGGACTTGGACACGAGTAAGGATTCGGATGTGGAAATGGGCTTGGATATGCGGCGTCGAACAACACATACTTCCTTTTATTGATGCTCTGCACTAACTTCTCAAATCGGCTTATCCTTAAACTTAGATGTTCAATAGTGGTTTGTAGTTTGTTCACTTTCTCTTCTAGAGCTTTATAGGCCATTAGTGGGTTTATGATAGCCTGGGCTAGTCAGTGATCACAACAATGAATTCGGGGAGGTACAATAGTGTCCTTACTCGAGGCTATGTTTTCTGCAAATAGACGTAAAAGCCCAAATTAGCAGAGGCGCAAAAATACTTCTTATGGCCTTCTAGCGGGAGGAGATGATCAGAATTTTGAAGAATTTAATGATGCGAACCGAGGACGGTTGCAGTATGTATATGATTTCTGTACAATGATTGAGATGGGTGAGGATGATGATACGTATGCATTTGATGTGTAGAGACCGACATGTGTGAGATTGACGGGATGTTCGTGCATGCGAACTAACATGAATTGTGTATGCATATAAGACAAGCATGCGAATGCAAGCCCTAATCTATATGATGCCCCTACTTCTAACATATAGTAGTTAAGCAAGTAAGGTCCTAACCATACAGAGTGTGCTAACTTTTCTTTTCAGGATAATTGCTGTCATGGGGAGGGTGAGAAAGATAGGTTTGCTCTTTGAGGAATAAGAATCTGAGAAATTTTATAAGTATTGATTTTTGAGAAATCTGGGTGAATTTTGGCAGTGTCTCTAGGAAACAGAGATTTATGGGAAATCTAGGTGATTTGAACAAAGTTTTTGAAAGAAACAGGTATTTCTGGGTGAGTTAGGTAGAGTTTTTGGGGGGAACTGCAAAACCATAGTTTTTGGTAGAAACAAGGTAAATGGGAAAGGTTTCTAGGAAAAGCAAGGATTCTAAGGTTTCTGGGATAAATAGGGATTTCTGGGAAATCTAGGCGGATTGGATAGAGCTTCTGCGAGAAACTAGGAAATCAAAATTTCTAGGAGAAATTGGTAAATTGGGAAAGGTTTCTGGGACAAGTAGGTAGGGGTGTACTCGGTCGGTTTCGGTCGGGGTGAGTGTAGATTTTGGAACCAAACCGAGCTACTCGGTGTTCAAAACGGGGGACCGAAACTAACTAAACAAGTTTCGGGGTTTTTCGGGGTCGGGGCTGTCGGGGTCGGTCGGGATGGTCGGGGGTAGTCGGGGTGGGCTGGTGATTTGGGCTTCATGCTTCAATTATTTGGGTTGCTTTTGGGCCACTGTTTGGACTACTTTTTGACTATTGTTTGGGCCATTGTTTTGGACTGCTTTCCAACTAAAATTTGGGCAACTAATTGTGATTTAAATTGGCCCAACAAAATCAACTTTAAACTTTCACAGAAATCAACTTTGAACTTGAACTACTAAAATTCGTCAAAGCAAATCTACATAACATGACCATTCATCATTCAAAACTTCAAATCTTCAAGAGAGGAATTTTGAAATAAATCAAAAAGTAGAAGAAAATGGGTTTAGTTTAGATGACTGGAAAAGAATGAACCTCAGTGGCAAATGGAAAATATGTAAAGCAGATCTGCACAAATACGCCAAACAAAAAAAAGAGGGGGATGAGAAAAGAGGGGGAATCAATGAAAAATTATCAACAAAAAAAAACCAAAATCCCATATTCCACTTACCATTTGAGATAGTCAGAGAAGATGAGAAGACGAGGTGGAGACTGGAGGAGATCAGTTGTGGTGGCGGCGGCGATTGATCATGGTGGTGGTAGCGGCTAATCGTGATAGTGGTTGAGAGTGGAAGAGAACGGAGGCCATAGAAGAGGAGGGGGAAGAGATGTGGACAAAGAGGGGTGGAGTGGTGGAGGAGGGAGGAAGCGATGATGTTAGGGATTAGAGTTTTGAGGGGAGGGACGGATGAGAGACTGAAAGTCTAATGATAGTTCTTGTGATTAGGTTTTACTGGTTTAGGATATAAGGTGATATTTATATAAGCTTATGTTCGGTCGGGTTTGGTCGGTTTTGGTCCACTAAGATGCTGAACTGTGGACCGAACCGAAGCTTCAGTTTTTGTATAATAATGAACCGACCACTGATTGAAACACTGATACACCGATCAAAATGGTCCGGTTCGGTCGGTTCCGGTCGGTCGGTTCGGTTTTCGGGATATTTTGTACAGCCCTATAAGTAGGGATTCCAAGGTTTCTGGGATAAACGGAGATTTCTGGGAAATCTAGGTGGATTGGATAGAGCTTCTAGGAGAAACTGTGAAATCAGAATTTCTGGGAGAAATTACTAAATCTAGACATTTCTAGGAAGTTTGCACGGAGTTGTTGGGATTTTTGGGAAATCTGGGAGATTTGGATAGGGCTTCTGGGAAAACAGGTGCATTTGGGTAAGTTGGACAGAGTTTCTGGGAGAAACAAGTATATCGGGGTTTCTGGGAGAAACTGAGATTTCTGGGTAATCTGGGGAGAAACAGGGATTTTTGGGTGAAACTAGAATTTTGTGGAAAATCTGGATAAATTGGGTAGAGTTTTTGGAAGAAACAGGTATATATGAGAGTTTCTGGGAGAAACAGGGATTTTAGAGTTTCTGGGTGAAATAGGGGTTTCTAGGTGATTTGGACAAAGTTGCTAAGAGAAGCAGGGATATCTGGATAGTTTGGGCAGTGTTTTGGGGAGAAACACGTACATTTGGGGTGAGTTTCTGGGAAAATAGGTATATTTGGGAAGTCTGGGAGATTTAGATAGAGTTTCAGGGAGAAATAGGGATTTTTGGGAAATCTAGGTGATTTGGACAGAGTTTCTGGAAGAAATGGGCATTTCTAGGTGAGTTGGATAGAGTTTCGGAGTTTCTGGGAAAAATTGGTATATCTGGGAGATTTAGACAGAGTTTTTGGGAGAAACTGGTAAATATGACGGGAGCAAGTGATGACGGTGATCATACTGTAAAGCAAGTTTTCATACTCCTATGTCTTAGGACCAACAAACAATGTTTGCGGTGTATATCTTTGTAAACATGGAGCAGACATCCTTGTCATGGTGCCTAGGCATGTCAACTCAATATAATCACATGTGAGTGATTGCCTTGGGAGTCATAAGAAAGAGGTTCTGTTCTATGCCACATAAGCGTCTACACCGCACAGGTAATCCCACCAGGACATACAGCAGTTATATCATATTGTCCTATCTGAAAAGATAAATGAACAATTCTATAAAAGGTTCTACAGGAATCTATATACAAAGGCTGGGTTTGGTCAAAGAGGGTCCGTTGATGAGAGTTTCAATATACCTTCAGAGAGACAGTATGGAGGTTTTTACTCTTTTTGGTATAACTTGGAAGGTACAGTATCAACGGTGACTTGTGCTCTGGCACAGCAAGACCTGAACAATGTCAGCGCCGCGTTTCAGACACAGTCGAAGGGGGAAATGCAGAAGTGTAATGCAGTGAACCAGACAAAGGGAAAAGATTATTTTAAGGATGCTTCTTATGAGTCAACTTCTGTATTATTTTGTTTTGAAAATAAATATCCCCAACAGAGTAGCCAGATTATGGACATGCAGAATCTGTCGTCCACTACCGTTTCTGTTTTCAGGGTTTCAGAATTGATTTTCCTTTGTTTTGAAATTGATTTGAAAGAAAACAAGAGGTCTGTTGAAAACAGATACAGAGTCGCCACTTGGTCTTTGAGGAACCACGAAACCTAATTTGACTCACCCAAACGGATAAAGGGCACCGGCCTTTCATAACCAAAGAACTTGGCTCGGGGTTTTGGTACGAGAGAGGAAGGAGCCTTTGTCGCGACTAAAACACCTTTAACTCGCCCCGTCTTTCGACGAGCCTCAATTAGCATCCAAATAATCATCTTATATTATGTTTGGTTCGACAAATAATACTATGATAGGTATGTTACATCACATAAGAATCTTGAAATGGAAGATCAAAAGATAAGATATCATTCATAAGATCTAAGCCAAATATCACACAATGTAAAGTGAAAGATCACACAAACAAACCTAGGAAAAATCGTCTAATCACACATCAAGTAATCAAGTTTTCCTAATCTAAAAGGGGACATAAATTGTTCTTGAAACAAATAATCAAAGAGATCAAAATGTGCTTAGCAAGCTAGAATGATGCATGCTAATCTTTGATAAAAGAAGACCTCTCAATCCCCGGGATGGATGAGAAAGGAAGAATTAATCGATGGGAAACATAAATGTGTGATCAAGTTCATTCCTTGTAATCTTCTTAGATTAGGAGTCACAACACCCCCAAATCTTAAATGGATGCAATACATGGTCTTAGAATGTACAAAGGTTGTAGTGTGTTTATATACATGGACTTTCTAAAGTGACTTAGAAGTCTAAAATATGCATGAATGCATGAAGGAAATTATCATAGAATATGTCCAAATGTAGTATGAACTACTTCCTAAGAGATGAGCTAATTTAGAGTGTATGAAAGTATCAAATCAAATAATGAAAATAAAAGTATGCTTGCTGTGAATAGTGGACAAAACAGTGACTTGATCTTGTGGAAAATGAAGAGTAGGGTTAGGAATGTTTTCAATGCATGATTTTTTATGAAATCAAAAAGCCAATCCTCAATAACTATTACAGATCGAGAGAAATCATATAAAAAATAGAGGTTACTCAGAAATAAAATTTGTACTGTCGACTGAAATGTTGAAAAATCTAAGAAAATGAAAACAAAAGATATAGAGGCCCATATTATACACAAAGTTCCCTAAGACACTAAAGTGCAAGGAAAAAATTAGTTGGGACCACTCCTTTTGGAAAAGTTTTCTGTAAAACAAATTGAAAGTCAACCTAGCTGCTGTGACAGCAAAAACAGAATATCTGAAGAGAATGATTGGGTCCAAATGGACCACTTCCAAGTAATTCGAAGTCAAACCAAAAATCATGGGTATTTTCTAATGAGTTAAGAAAACTTTTCAAGTGGTCTCATGTTAATACTTTGAGTATTGAGTCCTAGAGAAATCTTTGAACTCAGATTGTTAATTGTTTTGAAGATTTTGGGAAGAACTAGGGTTTTATACTTTGAAAGCAAAATGAGGGGTTTAAGAGTGGTTTTGAAATAGAGGTTTTAAAAGTATATTTTCAGCACTTAAATGAAGATTATGACCACTTGAAATATCAACACTTGAACCCATATCAAGGACCTCCAAGATTATTGGAGACATTGTTTTCATTTTTGAAGGCAACTTCAAGAATACATAGGAATGTATTGAAGTTGAAATCATCATCTATCAAACATGTTTTTGAGGTCAAGAGCTACCATCCATAAGGATTCACTCACCCCAAACTTCATGTCATCATCTAGATGATGATAGACTAGTAAGTTATCAAAGAAAAATCAAGAAGAAATGGGGAAAGAAGAGGCGAACATATATGTAAACAAGCAAATAAATAGCAATCAATAGATGATAATCAATATGATATTGGACTTGTAGCTTGGTGTTTCACTCATAGATATTGACATTTGGAAAGTGAAGTAAATAGATGTAATGAAGTAAAAACAAAGTTTAGAACTCACTTTCTTGTTTGAAAATCAAAGAAGGAAGCTTCTTTTCTCTCTACTCTAACCTTATCTCTACAACTTTCTCTCTAAAACTTTTCAAAGCTTGCATTTGACACCCCCAAAATGAGAAGTCAAGGGGGGTTCATATAGGCCAATTTGGGGTGGTTTTGGGGTTTAAGAAATGTTCCCATTGGTCCCAAACATCTGTTGACATAGAACTATGTCGTTTTGGTTTCTAATTAATCAATTTGGTTCCCCAAAAGAAATTGAAAAAATGGAATATTTTGGAGGAGAGTGCCACGGTGACAGTGAGCCTGTGTCACGGCGGCAGTGCTGCTCTGATGTCCAGATAATTCTATTTAGGCCCCTAGAGGTTCCAGTATTCGCGAAAAGACCCTATTTCGTCCAAAATTCACAGAAAATGCGTATGAACTCCAAACTGAGGTTGTGATATACCATTGGAAAGGTAATGGAGTCTAATTTACATAAAAAAAAGTTTGGAGATAGGTCACTTTAAAAAAGTTTTGCGTTATTCGCGATAAAAACAAATTTGATCGCCTTTTTCACCTTTGAAAATTCATAATAAATTCGTTTTAAATCTAGAAATTATGTGCGGTATACCGTTGGAAAGCTATTGATCTCTAGTATTCATGAAAAATATTTGAAAAATGATACGGTGCTCCGGTTTCAAAGTCAACTTTTAGGTCAAATCTGTTAAACATGGGATTCCCGGGAAGTTTTGGGAACCTCCGGGAGCTCCCAGGAGTTGACGTTTTCTTCCAATTTTCTTTTAAAACTTATTTGAGTACTTTCCACATGATCTAGAATGATCCCAGAACTTTTCAACGAGCTTGGATGATTTCGGTCAAACTTGGTCAAACTTCGATCAAACCAGTCAATGACGACTTTCCGGGAACTTTCGGGGGTCTCTGGGAGCTGACGATTTAATCTGATTTTGCTTGAAAACTCACTTTATGACTTTCCTTGTGACATAGCATATTTCTAGAACTTTCGGTCAAAATCTGGGAGTGTTGGGGCTTTCATGGGCATTTTGGTCATTTTGAGAGATAGAACTAACTTTTAGGAGTCCTTTTTGAGTCTTTTTCGATCATTGTGAACCACCAAGCTATGGGTCTCCTAAATCTGATAGCCGACAAAATGGAGTGTCTACAGTCCCTTGTATAGGATTGATATAAATTTTGGAGTAAGGATTGCCCCCTTGTATGGAGGAGCAAAGTGCATAGGCTAGCTTGAAATCAAAGGATACTCATTGGTCAGGGATTTATCTGTCACATAAATTGACTTTAAAGTCCATGATGGGGCTTGCCCCTAGTATAAGAGCAAATCAAACACACAAGATTCAAGTTGGCCTTACCCGTGGTTTGAAGGGAAAATGGTTTTGGGTCAATGGCTGGCACCAAACCTTTTAAGAGGTTGCCTACGTACCTACTAGTGGGAATCAAGTCAAATGTTGTTCCAAACAAGAACAGGGTTAGGACAATATCAGAACTGAAAAGCGGGTTTAGACAAAGGAAAGACCAAGGTAGGATAAAAAAAGTGAGACTTAAACACGGGTGAGACCGAACTTTTTGAGAGGTTGCCTATGTATCCCCTAATGGGAATCAGGTCCAATGTAGTTCCATTATGACATGAGACTTTTGATCTTTTAAGTTTGGTCAAGCTAATGAATTTCAATCTCAATCACATTTAGATTCAAGAAAGATTTGACAGATCAATCTTCAATGCTAAGGCCATAACTGGTGCTCACAACATTTTACGATTAGGTCCATCTTAGTAAGCACATGTTCGATTATGGTATAACAACTTTACCCCTTTTTTTTTTTTTTTTTTTTTTTTTTTTTTTTTTTGTGTGCTCTAACTTTTGCCTAGGCGCCCTTTTGGGTTTTCATCCTAGCGAGCTTCATTTGTATTATTTTTCTTTTGTTTTGCTCTATCTTTTTCCTAGGCGCCCTTTCAGGTTTCATCCTAGTGAGCTTCAATTTTTTTTTATTATTTTTCTTTTGTTTTATCCATGCGAGTCAAATCTTTGTACCTCTCCACCTATCAATATTGTGTCATCTAATCATGTTTATCTCCAAAGAATAAGATGTATTTTCACTTCGACTTTTTCACAATAGTCAATATCGACCTATGGGTTCTTCACTTTCTCCCCTCTCTTCTTCTTCTTCTTTTTTTTGTCATTCTCTATCTTTTTACATTCTCATCCACCCTTTTTCTTTTCTCCATTTCTATTTCTTTTCTATATCTATTTTTTTCTTTTCTTTTCTCTCTTTTACCCTCCCTATTCTACCCTTCTCTGAGTCCACAGGTTTTGGTAAGTAAGTATTAACACGCTTATTTCTTTATTTCATTGATAACTTTAGAGGTCTGAGAAGTTTTCCCACAAGGATAATTTTTTTCCTTTTTCTTTTCTATCGATTATTTTTTCTTAGGTAAAGGCATTATACCACATGATCACCATAGCTTTGAATAAAATTCACCTTAATCTATACACTAATTTCAGTCTCCTGCAACGAAAGATGGGATTGGACACAGGTATCTGATAGAAAATGAATGGGTCTAGGAGAAACTTGGGATTCGTTTTGAGTATATCTTTTAGAGCTTAGTTAAAATTTTCTTTTGGTTCTTTGAATAGAGTGATAGCTCTCGACTTTCATTTGGAGTTGGTAATGAACTAATTTATACACGATTTAGGATCATTCTCATTACTCGAGTTCATATACATAGTCTCTTCGATGATTTATTGGGTGATTCATTTTTCTTTTTGATAATCATCATGCAATCCACACACTCATAATTTGGCACAACAGAATTAACAAAGATGAAAATTCTTTTTTATTGATCCAAAAGGGAAACTAATACATCACTAGACCTTTTTTTTGTGGTTAAATTTTAAATTTTAAATTAAAAGACTAATTTCAAAAAAAAAATCAACTTGACACTTAACCCAGGATAACTATTCAAAATCTAAGGACTACTAGACAAAACTCAACGTAAACATAAACAAACTCGACTCAATTGGTTTATCATGAACAAGTTGTTTGAGATTCCTTCTTCATTACATGGTCCATTAGCATCCATTCTTAAGACTTGCTCTCAGCATCATCAGTTCATTAGCATCACACTACCAGTAATTATGTTCTCTAGTCCCCACAATTTTAAAATCATGTTCCAACCCCAAAAATAACTGTGGCACCGCCCCCTCCCCCCATTTTCACAAGTCCCTATTCAATTTTATTCATTCAATTCCCATCTATTTTTATTTCGAATCATTTTCTTTTTCAAAATTGGAAGTTCATCCCTCTTTTCTTCTTTTGATATAAATTTTTTTTTTTTGGAAAAAACAAATCATGGGTTCCACCATTTCCCTTGGTGTTTTTTTTCTTCCAAAATGACCTCTAAGAAATTCTATTTTATTTTGAAAATATTTTTTCTTTGGAAAAAGAGTTCAGACATATTTCCCCTTTTATTTCAAAAATAAATTCATATTCAAAATGATTTTCTTGGTAATGTATTTTGAGAAGGTACTTGTGTCTATTGGAAAACATAAATTTTTTTTTTTGTTATTTTTTTAAAAATTGCTTATGACATGCCTGAAATGTAAATACAAGTGAGCAACTTTATTCCAAATCATCATATAGCCATTTAAGTCCTAATCTTATCATCGAGAATCCCTTCTCATTCCACGGTTACGATAATCAATGTCACCCTAGTTATCCCATGCTTGAAACTTCACGTGTGACAAGGTTTATGATAGCCTAGGTCTAATTAGGGCTTACTCTAGCGAATAGGACACAAACAAGGTTATGACTCGTTGTCCTACGGGCTCGTGATGCATATTCCCAGTATAACACATAAGTAAACCATCCTTATGTCATGTGGCGAGCATTTCATATAGATAGAATGCCTTGGGTGTTAAACAGGGCTATGTATCATGTGTCGTACATTCTTCCTTATCATGTCAAGTAATCCCAAAGGGCAAGTAAAGCGTGTGTACGCATATTTTCATAACAGGTCAAACCCTAAAGGATTCTCTCTATGGCTACTATGTACATCAGGGTGGATAGAGTCAAAAAGGGTCCCCCAATGAGAGTCCTATATACCGCATATTACAGGGTCTGGTGTGGTGCGTGTATAACTTTTTATACCGTTAGGTACGTGCTAGGGCAGGGAAGTCCTCTATGGAAGGGATCTAACAGGCTACAGGCCCTCGGCTTTGGTCCTCCCAAGTTTCCTAAAACTAATGCACATGCGATCCTCATAATATAAAGTCAAAGAACCTTGAAAATATTGGAGTCTAACCCACTTAGTTCAGTCCCCAGCAAAGCCGCCAATTGTGGCTACCCGAACCAAGCTTAGAGGCCTAGAAGCATTAACCCCGCTTGATTGTCCAATTTCAAATCTCATGTAAACAACCACGAGTGAGGTTTACCACCCTTCATTAGCCTTTATCTGATCCAATGGATTTGGATTACTCACATTTGGCTTCCATGGAGCTTTTTATCCAACCTAAGGCAACTATCGATGCCCATGATCCATATCCGAGGCTACACAAGTGAGTAATCTATAATATCCTACAAGGCTAAATCCGGAGAGATCCTCACTAATAGAGTCGCCACTTGGTTTGATAAAGGAAACCAAGAAAACTAAATCTATCAAGTTCAATGGATAGAGAGCACCATTTTGTCATCACCAAAGAACTCGGTTCGGGGGTTAAGGTACGAGAGATGAAGGAGCTAGGTCATGCTAAAACACCCCTGCTCGCCTCATCCGAAGACAGGCCTCTACTCAGCTTTCAAGGTGTTTGACTAGACATTATGTGGACTGTTTCATTTACACTAATGCAATCCTAATTCAAGTTATAAATAACTTATTAAAGAAAATTGTGCAAGAAACTATACAAGTACATGTAATGCAAGTGCTAAAATAGCAATTCGGGGACTAAACGTATTACTACGCTTCCCTATGCATACGAGAGCAAATAAATTAAATAAACATGAAAGGCACAGTCAAAACCTTAGAAAAACATGAATTCTATGCACAAGTAATCATGTAAGGAATTTAAATCCGTATTTTATCCACCTATGCATGCTTCTATGTGATCCTAAAAAGTAATAAATCAGGATGTATTAGGACTTACCCGGGATAGCACAACATTCCAAATTATCCTAATTAACCATGGTTAGGATAATATATCATAATATAAAGGATAATCGAGGTGGATACCCTACTATTCTAAGAATGGATAGTATGTATGCATGTCCAAACATGATTACTATGTGTAGTAGTGTGCATGTGTAAGCCTAATTAAGTGTTATCCCTAGTACGGATAACCTACTATTCTATGTAAGGATAGTGTACAAGTGTATACATGTGCATGGATAAAATATGGGTAATAACTACCATGCATGGATAAAATAGGGATAGCATACTATCCCAACTAGTATGAACTATAACATTATTCCTAATTCTAGACTCGTAGATTCTATTAAGACTTTATTCTCTCCGGGATCGGATATCCATGGATTGGATACCAACCCCACAGCTCTGGCTACCACAATATTTGGGGGTAGCTCTACCTGGGATAACTCTACTTTAATGGATACTACAAACACTAAATTAGAACTATACCACAATATTTGGGGGTAGCTCTACCTGGGATAACTATACATTAATGGATACTACAAACACTAAATTAAAACTATCCTAGAACTTTAAAGATCTAAACAAAAGATTACAATAAGAAATAAAAAGGAATAAGAACTTACCCCAAGAAATCCCCTCAGAATACTCCTCTGACAGAGCTTTGTTAGCACCGCAGACTCCAAGACTCAATCTTAGACTCTAAAAACTTATACTTTCCCTAAGGATTTTCTAGGAGTGCTTCAGAATCCTCTAGAGGGGTTTCCTTGGCTCTCGAATCCTTAGGATTTTCCAAGTGTAGAAAATATGTGGGGTGAAGGCCTCTATTTATAGTTTGAGATTTGGGTTATGATTTTTGTATTTAAGTGATGTGGGATGGAGATACAAGCTTTAAAAGCTTGTACTTAGGCTATTTTGAGGTATACCTAGGAGTCTTTCACTAAGTGGAGTAAGTATATTAGGATATGGAAGCTTTTAAATTCTATCCTAATCCTTTTAGAGAGTTTTGGAAACTAAAAACACTAATTTTCATTTTCAAAATGTCTCCAAAAATAAAATAGGATAGAAATCCCGGTTTGGGCCTTTCAATCCCGTCACTGCACTATGGGCCAACTTTAAAAGGCCATATCTCACTCATTTTAAGTTCAAATTGGGCTTGTGACTTACGGATTTATATGCCCAAGAAACGTACTATCCATTCCAAGTGGTTTCAGGCCCAAACTCTTCTTGGTTTAAGAGTTATGGTCAAAATACTAGAGCTATGTTAAAATGGCTGCTCGTAATGGGCATTGAAGGTTTTTTTGGTAAAAAAATTGTTTGGGAATTATTTGGCCAGAAACAAGATTTGGGGTATGGTTTAAAAATATTTTAGGACTAAAAGGACTTCTTGGGATCCCACCCCAGGATTCGAATTTTGGCTTTGGTAATGGTAATTGGTTTAATAAAAATAGTTTGGTCATTTTTTGTGGAATTATTTTATTTTGGAATTTTGTCTCTAAATTGAGTTTCGAACGTTCCTAAATCTTCCTAGGGTTTATTCTAACGTATCCAAAAGACCACAGTGCTTCACAGAGTTCTGTTTCATAACCGACTAATCTTGATTCAGATCATCAGATTGTTCTTGTGGCAGGGTCCCTTCTGTCGGACAGATGAACCAAAATAGGGTGTCTACAGTATGTAATGTTCATAGGGTTCTGAACATATATTGTCAAGATAGAATCTATCCTTTAATAAAGAGTAAGCATTCCCTTGAGAATGTCACCGAGTGGAATACTGAGAACTGTAGTCTTGTTGACAAGTAGTTATCAACATGTTTGGCAATCATGAGAGGTGAATGAGACTCAAAGAATGGAAGATGTAATATTATTCAGGTTGACAGTAACAGTTATCCGACTACCTGAATGTGATTAAGAATGCTGACGGTGGAGGAACATTAGTACACCATACAAGTCTAGTTATCGCTTCGGATATGTTCTTTTGCGTTGGAGTTCAATTATCATTTTATACTGGAGTAAACATTATTTGATCAGTTGGTTAATTTGCTGATCAAAGAGTTTGATCATAGAAATTAACAATTGGTCTGAGCCAACAATAAAGAGATTAGAAGGTCCCACTCTTAGCTCCGTTAGGATGCTTGGAAAGGCACAAGAGGATCTTGTCATGTCACACCCCAACCCGCCTTATGCAGATTAGGACATGTGTAACAATTTTACAAGCTCCCAATTACATTAATTTGCAAAGAAACATGCGAATTACTAGAAAATGCATGTGTTAATCAACATAAAACAACTTTATTGTTACAAAACAGCCTCCAAGGGTACAATGGTAATTAATAAGTGTAGACACCCCATTTTGTCGGCCATCAGATTTAGGTTGGTGGTTCACAATGATCGAAAAAGACTCAAAAGGACTCCTGGAAGTTAGTTCTATTTCTCAAAATGCTCAGAATGACCAAAATGCCCCTGAAAGCCCGAAAACTCCCAGATTTGGACCAAAAGTTCTAAAAACATACTATGTAATAAGAAAAGTAAGAAAATGAGTGTTTAAGTAAAATCAAATGAAATCGTTAGCTCCCAGAGACCCCCAGAAGTCCCAGAAGTTATCGGAAAGTCCTCGTTGATCGGTTTGACCAGGGTTTGACAAAAATCATCCGAATTTGCCAAAAAATTCCAAGATTATTCTAGATCATGTGAAAAGTACTAAAACGATTTTTAAAAGAAAATCGGACGAAAATGTCAGCTCCTGGGAGCTCCCAGAGGTTCCTAGAACTTTCTAAAGATCCCAGGTTTGATCGATTTAACCTAAAAGTTGGCTTTGAAACTGGAGCACCGTAACAATTTTCAAAAAAATTTCATGGATACTAGAGGTCAATATCTTTCCAACGGTATATCGTACATAATTTCTGGATTTAAAACGGATTTATTATGAATTTCCGAAGGTGAAAAAGGCGAGCAAATTGGCTTTTATTGCGAATACCGTAAAACTTTTCAAAGTGACCTGACTCCAAAACATTTTATATAGAAAGTAGACTCCTATACCTTTCCAATGGTATATCACAATCTCAGTTTGGAGTTTGTACGCATTTTCTATGAATTTTGATCGAAATAGGGCCTTTTCGGGAATACCGGAACCTCTGGGGGCCTAAATATAATTTTTTGGGCATCTGAAGAGCAGTGCCGAGGCGGCACTGGGGCACTACCGCGGCGGCACATGGCCAATGCCGCGGTGACACTCAACCCTCGCAGAGTCCATTTTTGTAATTTATTTGGGGGTCCAATTTGATTAATTAAAAACCAAAACGATGTAGTTTTATGTTCACAGATGTTTGGGACCAATGGGAGCACTTTCTAAATCCCAAAACCTCCCAAAATTGGCCTATATAAATCCCTCATTGCTCTTCATTTGAGGGGGGCGGGAAGTGCAAAGTTCATAGAAGTTGTAGAGAGAAAGAGAGATAGAGATAGGTTTAGAAGAAAGAAAGGGAGCTTCTCCCATTAATTTTCTATAAGAAAGTGAGTTTTAATCTTGTTTTCTTCTATTACCTCTCTTATACTTCACATTCCAAATACCCCTCAATCACCATTCTTGAGCATTCTTGAGTTAGGAAGCTACTTCCATGTCCAAATGTCAATATCTATGAGTGAAACACCAAGCTACAAGTCCAATATCACATTGATTATCATCTATTGATTGCTATTTACTTGCTTGTTTATATATATGTTTATCTCTTCTTACCTCATTTCTTTTTGTTTTTTCTTTATTTCCTTACTTGTTCTTCATCATCTAAATGATGGAAGTTTGAGCTGAGTGAATCCTTAGGGATAGTAGCTCTTGACCTCAAAAACATGTTTAATAGATGATAATTATAACTTCAGTACCTCCAAGGTATCCTTGAAGTTATGTTCAAAATAAAAATGAAGCTCTCCAATAATATTGGGGGTTCTTGATGATGAGTTTGATGTTGACATTTCAAGAGGTCATAATCTCTATTTGATATTGAAAATATACTTTCAAAACCTCTATTTCAAAACCCCTCTCAAACCCTCTCATTTTGATCTCAAGAAAGAAAACTCAAGTTTTTCCCAAAATCTTTAAAACAGTGAGTCAAAACAGTGAATGATCTGAGCTCAAAGATTTCTCTAGAACTTAATACTCAATGTATGGATGCAAGGACACTTGGAAAGTCTTCCTAACTCATTAGAGAACACCCATGATTTTTGGCTTGTCTTGAAAAGACATGGAAGGGTTCCATTTTGATCCAAACATTCTCTCCAGATATTCTTCCTTTATTGTCATAGCAGCTTGGTTGACTTTGAACTTGTTTTACAGAAAACGTTTCCAAAAGGAGTGGTCCCAAACTATTTTTCCCTTAAACTACAGTGTCTTAGGGAACGTTCTGTATAATATGGATCTCTAGATGTTTTGTTTTCATTTTCTATGAATTTTTGACATTTCAGTCGACAGTAAGGACTCTGTTTCTGAGTTACCTCTATTGTTTACATGATTTCTCTCAATCTGTAATAGTTATTAAAGTTTGGATTTTTGAGTTGTGTTCTATACACAATAAGGAAGATCTCCATAAAAAATCATGCATTGAAAACATTCCTAACCCCTCTTTTCAATTTCCAAAAGATCATGTCACTGGTCTGTCCACTATTCACAGCAAGCACACTTTTAGTTCCATCCTTTGATTTGGTGCTTACATGCACTCCAAATTAGCTCATGTTTTAGGAATTAGTTCATACTACATTTGTACATATTCCATGATGATTTCCTTAATTCACTCATACACATTCTAGACTTCTAAGTCATTCTAGGAATCCATGAATACAAAACACACTACAACCTTGGCACATTCTAGATATATACATTGCATCCATGCAAAGATTTGGGACTTTTGTGACTCCTAATCTAAGAAGATTATAAGGAATGAACCTGATCACACGTCCATGCTTCCCCTCAATCTAATCATCCTTTCTCATCCGTCCCGGTGATTGAGAGGTCTTCTTTTCCCAAAGATTAATATGCATCATTCTAGCTCGCTAAGCATAGTCCGATTTATTTGATTATTTGTTTCAAGAACAATTCATGTCTCCTTTACATTAGGAAAACTTTATTATTTGATATATGATTAGACAATTTTTCCTAGGTTTGTTTGTGTGATCTTTCATTTTGAATTGTGTGATTTTTGGCCTAGATCCTATGAATGATATCTTATCTTGAAATCTTCCATTTCAAACTTTCTTATGTGATGTAATATACTATCATAGTATTAATTGTCGAACCATGCATAGTATAAGATGATTATTTGGATGCTAATTGAGGCCCGTCGAAAGACGGGGCGAGTTGAGGGTGTTTTAGTCGCGACAAAGGCTCCTTCCTCCCTCTTACCAAAACCCCGAACCAAGTTCTTTGGTTATGAAGGTCCGGTGCCCTTTATCCATTTGGGTGAGTCAAAATTAGGTTCTTGGTTCCTTAAAGACCAAGTGACGACTCTGTATATGTTTTTCAACAGACCTTTTCCTTTCCATTCAAAACAATCTCAAAACTAAAACTAAAAAGAGTGGATGAGCGATTCCGCGTGTCCACAATCTAGTGACTCTGCTTGGGATATTTATTTTCAGAACAAAATAATACAGAGGTTCGACTCATAAGAAGCGTCCTTAAAATCATCTTTTTACTGCGTCTAGTTCACCGCATTGCACTTCTGCATTTCCCCCTTCGACTGTGTCTGAAACACGGCACTGACATTGTTCAGGTCTTGCTGTGCCAGGGCACAAGTCACTGTTTATACTGTACCTTCCAAGGTATATCAGAAAGAGTAAAAAACTCCCTACTGTCTCCCTGACGATACATTGGAACTCTCGTCAACGGACCCTCTTTGACTAAACCCAGCCTTTGCATATAGATTTGTATAGAACCTTTCATAGGACTGTTAATTTATCTTTTCAGATAGGACAATGTGATATAAACTGCTATATGCCCTGGTTGGATTACCTGCGCGGTGTAGACGCTTATGTGGCGTAGAACAGAACCTATTTCTTATGATTTCCGAGGCAATCACTTACATGTGACCACATTGAGTGACCTGCCTAGGCACCATGGTATGGAAGTGTGCTCCATGTTCACAAAGATATACACCGTAAACCTTGTTTGTTTGTCCTAGGAAATAGGAGTATGAAAACTAGCTAGACAGTATGATCACCATCATAACATGTTTCTCCCAGAAACACTGTCCATATTTAACCAGATATTCCTATTTCCCAGAAACTCTACCCAAATCCATCTAAACTTCACAGAAATTCCCGTTTCCCAAAAACTCTACTAGAAATCTCTGCCAAAATCCACCAAATTTCCCAAAAATCCCTTTTTCCTAGAAACCCTACCAAGATCTCCCAGATTTCCTTGAAAATACTTGTCCGAATCACCCAGATATTCTCGCTTCTCCCAGAAGTTCTATTCGAACTCCCTAGGTATCTTTGTTTCACCTAAAATTCCAGAAAATCCATATTTCTCCGGAACCTCTACCCAAGCTTCCCAGAAATTCCAATTTCTCAGCAACTCACCCAAATATACCTGTTTTCATAGAAACTCTGTCTAATCAGCCTAGATTTCCCAAAAATCTGTGCTTCTCCCAGAAACCTTGAAATCCCTGCTTTTCCCAAAAGCTTCTCCCATAAACTCTGATTTCCCAGTCTTTCCCCAAAACTCTGTCCAACTCGCCCGGATATACTTGTTTTTTTTTCCAGAAACTCTAAATTCCCAGAAATCTTTGTTTCTCCCAAAAAATTCTAATTCTCTTCTGTTGGTGATCATACAAGAAAAAAAAGGTTAGCACACTCTGTATGACTAGGACCTTACTTGTTTAACTGCTATATGTTAGAAGTAGGGGGGTCATATAGATTAGGGCTTGCATCCGCATGCTTGTCTCATATGCATACAAAATTCGTGTCAGTCTACATGCACGCACATCTCGTTAGTCTCACATGTGTCAGTCTCTACACATCAAACACATACACGTCATCATCTTCACTCGTGTCAATCATTATATAGAGGTCATATACATACTGCGACCATCATCGGTTCACATCGATGAATTCTTCAAAATCTTGATCATCTCTCCCCTACGAGTCCATAAGAAGTATTTTGTGCCTCTGCTAATTTGGGCTTTTACTTCTATTTGCAGAAAAAACGTAGCCCCGGGTAAGCGCACTTCTATACCTCCCAGAATTCACTATCTTAATTGAGGGCTAGACCATCATCGATCCACCAATGGCCCACAAAGCTCTGGAAGAGAAAGTGAACAATCTACAAACCACTATTGAGCAGATGAATTTAAGGGTGAGTCGATTTGAGAAGATAGCGTAGAGCATTGGTAAAGAGCTATCTGAACTAGGAACCAGAATAGAGGATGCCATCAGAGAAGAAAAGTTCAAGAAGGATGAACCCCAACACCAGTCCAAGAGGCCTAAATACTCCCGAAACTCCTTGGATGTCAATACCCTATGCAGCCAACCCATGGCATACCCTCCTCAGCCATACCAATCCTCCAACCAAACCACTAGTCTCCCTTACCAGAAAAAGCAACCACGTACCTTTGCCAAGCTAGAAATCTCCCTCTCCTCAGCCCTGGAGCGCCTGCTCAAAAAGGGGCACCTCCAACTCCTTTAGCCTCATGCTGATTCCCCACCACCTAACTGTGACCTGTCCAAGCGATGTGCCTACCACCAAGGCCCAGGCCACGACACCGACTATTGCATGCCCCTCCGCCACGATATCCAGGACCTCATCGACTGAAACATCATTAAGCCACCACCCATCCAATCCCATGTTACCCAAAACGTCAGCTTCATCGAACGTAAAGCTCCTGGCTTATCTGTTCAAGCGACCCCTTTCGCTGAGGACCATGAATGTTGAACCTATGCAAGTGAAGTGGTGGTGTTTGGGACTTTTGCTGGCAAGGCAAATAAGGACGATCTTTCAAAAAAGAAAAAAAGAATAAACGAGTCACCGTGACACTCCATTTGAGACCAGGTCAAGTATAGTCGAGTTTGTTCTATGTTTTGAGTCTGTTTTAAGTTTAGTTTTATTGTCAAGTCTGTCTGTCATCGAGTTGTTGTGAGTCTGTATCAAGAAATGCAATCCCTCTCTTGTTAATCTCGTTTTGCATAATCTTATGTTTATAGTCATAAGTGCATGAATCGTTGAACTGAAGTGTCACTTTTCAAATTACCATGGATATTACTCTGCTTAAATTTTTTTTGCATCAAACAAAAAAAAATTAGAATCCTAAAAAGGCCGAAGTTGATTTTGCGCTAACACCGAAGAAGAGCTGAGAATTAAAGTCTTACTTTAACAATTTAAGAGATGCTCTTGCCTTAATCTTGAAAAGACATACTAGGAACTGACTTGGGGCATGCCCAACACCTTTTTTCACCATTTCAAAGCATTGGGCCCAACCCAATTGATAGCCATGCAAATTTGTGCGGACTTAGTCCTTGACGGTAGCCAAACATTTCAGTGAGTTTTATCTCCACTTTTAAAAAAAAAGAAAAAAAGAAAAGAAGAAGAAAAGAAAAAGAAAGAGAAAAAAAAGGGCTCGCTAGGTTGAAAACCCGAAAGGGCACCTAGGCAAAAGTTAGAGCTGAAAAGGTATTGATTTCCAAAATCTGATCGTAGCCAGTCAAAATGATGGAGAAAATGAAAGAAAGAAAATTTTGGTGATACATAGAATTGTACACTTCAAGGTACATCAGGAGAAGGTATCTAGATCATGCTTTGAAAGGCTCAGAAAGGCCACAAACAAATTTTGAGAGCTGACATACACGTTGTGAAATTATGATCAGAAGATCTCGCACCAATCAACTACATGAAAAAAGAAGAAGAAGAAGAAAAAAAGAGAAGGAAGAAGAAAGGGAGACTGAAACTGAATCCTTTTATTCAAGGCTACCACAAGTGACCAAAGTTTGAACTTTTTTAACGATTGGTTTGAAAAACCCTCAGGCCTCAATGTCTTTCAAAACCCTTTCCTTGAACTACGCTTGACCTGATTCCTACTTAGGGATACGTAGGCAACCGCATCGGTTCGGTCGACACCATCATGATCAAACTAATTCCTTTTAAGACCTTGCCCTGAACTACGCTCGACCTGATTCTCGCTCGGGGATACGTAGGCAACCACATCGGTTTGATCGTCCCACCTACCTAAAATTCAACCCCCTTTCTTTCAAGGTCCTAACCCGAACTACGTTGGACCTGGTCCCCGCTCGGGGGTACATAGGCAGACTTTAAAAAAAAAAAGAAGGATGGCTCGCTAGGTCGAAAATCCGAAAGGACGCCTAGGCAAAAATTAGAGCTAAATCCAAGATGAGCAATAACAAAAGAGAGAAAAGAGCTTGCTAGGTCACCTCACTCGTGCCTAGGCAAAAGTTATAAGCATTTGAGAGATTAAAGTCACGGTCCTTGCCTCAAGCCAGAAAATCACCTTCCACACTAGGGGCAAACTTCGGCCACCCGCCTCGTTTGCCTAAATTTTACTATCTACCCTTCATACAAGGGGCAAACTTCAGTCACCTACCTCGTTTGCCCAAAACCTTCAAACAACCATCTTCCAAACTAGGGGAAAACTTCGGTCACCTACCTCGTTTGCCTATGAACTAAGGGCAAACTTCGTTTGCCTAACACGATCCCTTCACACCAAAGGGTGAGTTTTCAAGTCACCAAGTTGTTTTGAAAATTTTAAAATAGAGCATCTTTTATTCTAAAAGCTAAGGCACTAATCCAAAGCACATCTCGGGAGAAGCAAAGAATTGATTAGATCAATAGGGAAGAACTTTCAAAATGAGATTTATCATCAAAATTATGCGGAGTGAACACAGAAGAGAAATGGTACATCATTTATGATGAAAGCACATCAAGTTTTGGCTAGTCGAGCTTGTTTCATTTTGGTGTCAAATGTGTCACCCTCACGCATCAGTGTCTGTCAGTTTCTAAGTCTGTCGTAGTCTCAAATGTGTAAGTCAACAGTGACGAATAATGAATTTTTCAAATCAAGTTATAAAGAGCATTCTAACGAGAATACAAGCAGGAGTACCAAACATCATTACTGCACCAGTCAAGGCGTCAGCATGAGAAGTGTCCAAACTTGGGGCAAAATGCGAATTTTATCCCTTTCCAAACCTTCAAAAGTTAACCATCATCTCCGTGCAACATAAGTCCATGAGTG
This sequence comes from Hydrangea macrophylla, assembly GCA_033977485.1. Classification (NCBI taxonomy): domain Eukaryota; kingdom Viridiplantae; phylum Streptophyta; class Magnoliopsida; order Cornales; family Hydrangeaceae; genus Hydrangea; species Hydrangea macrophylla. The sequence continues at coordinate 3,669,273 of CM066992.1, forward strand.
AGTGTTGATCACCCTCCTCTTCAATATCAAAACCTTAACTGCCGCAGACCATCTCCGTATCCCTCATCACAAATAGAATGATACCTTTACTCCTATTCAATAGGCGTATTTCCTTCTTCCTAGTAGAGTGCATTATCCATTCTCTCCCAGTGGCCCATTTTAGTCAAGATTGACAAGGTTTTATCCCCAGCAGGAAAATCAGCTCCCGAAGGCCCTAACCGGCTTTTTTGGATTGAGCATTACAAGATTTGATCAACCATGAGAGATTCAGAGATGGATCCTGGTTCTAGGTCAAGAATTGAAGAGAGATTCTCAGAGAGTCCATCATCTCCCGAAGGCTCTAATCGGCTCTTTTGGATTGAGCATTACAAGATTTGATCAACCACGAGAGATTCAGAGATGGATCCTGGTTCTAGGTCAAGAATTGAAGAGAGATTCTCAGAGAGTCCATCAGCTCCCGGAGGCCCTAACCGGCTCTTTTGGATTGAGAATTACAAGATTTGCTCAACCACGAGAGATTCAGAGATGGATCCTGGTTCTAGGTCAAGAATTGAAGAGAGATTCTCAGAGAGTCCATCAGCTCCCGAAGGCCCTAACTGGCTCTTTTGGATTGAGCATTACAAGATTTGATCAACCACAAAAGATTCAAAGATGGATCCTGGTTCTAGGTAAAGAATTGAAGAGAGATTCTCAGAGAGTCCATCAGCTCCCGAAGGCCTTAGCCGGTTCTTTTGGATTAAGCGTTACAAAATTTAATCAACCGTAAGAGATTCAGAGAAGGGTCTTGGTTCTGGGTCAGCAAGATTTGATCAACCATGAGAGATTCAGACATGGAATCATGGTTCTAGGTCCAAAATTGCAAGAGAGATTCTCAGAGAGTCCTAAAATGAATCAGCTTCCGAAGGCCTTAGCCGGCTCTTTTGGATTGAGCGTTACAAAATTTGATCAACTGCGAGAGATTCAGAGATAGATCCCGGTTCTGGGTCAGAAGATTTGATCAACTGTGAGAGATTCGAATTTGAATCCTGGTTCCCGGTCAAGAGAAGTAGTTGAAGAGAGATCCCAGAAAGAGTCGCTTCATCCCCAGCAGATTCAGTTTAATCTCCAGTAGTCATATCGATTCGTACATCATTAGTTCAATCCATGACAGTCACAGTAGTTCACTGTCGACTTGTCACCTCAATTAGTACACCGTCAGTTCTTCTGATTACAGTTAGTACAACCATTGGTCCAACCCATGAAAGTCACAGTAGTTCACTGTCTACTAGTCATATCAATTCGTGCATCATTAATTCATTAACCATCATTAGTTTACCATCATTCGAAATACGTCATGATCATCATTCTCATTCTAAATCTTGGGCTTCCATGTCCATTAATGGGGCTTCCGTGTCCATCGCTTGGCATCTCGGGCTTTCATGTCCATCACTTAACATCTTAGGGCTTCTGTGTCCGTCTCCTAATTTCCAGGGCTTCCAGGTCCGTCGATTATTTATCAAGCTTCATTTCTGATTAATGTCCTCTGGGACCCCATGTTCAATTATATTTGTTTGAGAAGCACACTTCCCGTAATTTAAGAAGTTTGCCCGAGACCCAGAGTCTTCAACACCTTGGTATCCTTATCAGGATCAACCACTGCAGTAGATTCAACACTAGTACAAAATAAGTCCACTCGGTGTGGCACACACCCCACAGCACCAGCTCATGCTAGGATCAGAACACTAAACATAATAGGACTCAGGACGCAATTCATATCATATCCATGCATTGCATATCACTCTTATAGCATAGCATCCGCCTGATTATTGTGTATGTGCATGTGTGATTTATTCCTTTGTGCCCCGAACTACGTCCTGGTCTGATTCCCCTTGGGATACGTAGGCAGCTCACGCAGAGTGCGACCAGCACTAGCCTCAGCATCATTGCATCTTTTGCAATGCTTTTTATCCTAAATCTATAGCCTCCAAAAGACCTGTCTCTTCAAAGCTTTGGCACTCGCTTGCGACATGCGTTGCCTTGCAAGTTCATGCCAAAGAGAGGCAAACTGCAGACACCCCATTTTATCGACTATCAGATTTAGGAGACCCATAGCTTGGTGGTTCACAATGATCGAAAAAGACTCAAAAGGACTCCTGGAAATTAGTTATATTTCTCAAAATGCTCAGAATGACCAAAATGCCCCTGAAAGCTCGAAGACTCCCAGATTTGGACCAAAAGTTCTAGAAACATGCTATGTCATAAGAAAAGTAAGAAAATGAGTTTTTAAGTAAAATCAGATGAAATCGTCAGCTCCTAGAGACCCTTGGAAGTCTCGGAAGTTCTCAGAAGATCGGTTTGACCTAGGTTTCACCGGTTTGACCAGGGTTTGACCAAAATCATCCAAATTTGCCAAAAAAATTCAGAGATCATTCTTGATCATGTGAAGAGTACTAAAACAAATTTTAAAACAAAATCGGACGAAAACGTCAGCTCCTGGGAGCTCCCAGAGGTTCCCAGAACTTTCTGAAGATCCCAGGTTTGATCGATTTGTCCTCAAAGTTGACTTCAAAACTGGAGCACCGTAACAATTTTCAAACATTTTTCATGGATACTAGAGGTCAATAGCTTTCCAACGGTATATCGTACATAATTTTGGGATTTAAAATGGATTTATTATGAATTTTCGAAGGTGAAAAAGGCGAGCAAATTGGCTTTTATCGCGAATACCACAAAACTTTTCAAATTGACCTGACTAAAAAATATTTTATATAGAAAGTATACTCTTATACCTTTCCAACGGTATATCACCAGCTCAGTTTGGAGTTCGTACGCATTCTCTGTGAATTTCGGACAAAATAGGGCCTTTTCGCGAATACTGGAACCTCTGGGGGCCTAAATACAATTTTTTGGGCATCTGAGGAGTAGTGCCGCGATGGCACTGGGCCAGTGCCGTGGCAGCACTCAACTCTCACGGATTCCATTTTTGTAATTTTATTGGGGGTCCAATTTGATTAATTAAAAACCAAAACGATGTAGTTTTATGTTCACAGATGTTTGGGACCAATGGGAGCACTTTCTAAATCCCAAAACCTTTCCAAATTGGCCTATATAAACCCCCCATTGCTCTTCATTTGGGGGGGTGGGGGGGCAAGTGCAAAGTTCATAGAAGTTGTAGAGAGAAAGACAGATAGAGATAGGTTTAGAAGAAAGAAAGGGAGCTTCTTCCGTTGATTTTCTATAAGAAAGTGAGTTTTAATCTTGTTTTCTTCCATTACCTCTCTTATACTTCACATTCCAAATACCCCCCAATCACCATTCTTGAGCATTCTTGAGTTAGGAAGCTACTTCAATGTCCAAATGTGAATATCTATGAGTGAAACACCAAGCTACAAGTCCAATATCACATTGATTATCATCTATTGATTGCTATTTACTTGCTTGTTTATATATATGTTCATCTCTTCTTACCTCATTTCTTTTTGTTTTTTCTTTATTTACTTACTTGTTCTTCATCATCTAAATGATGACATCAAGTTTGAAGTGAGCGAATCCTTATGGATAGTAGCTCTTGACCTCAAAAACATGTTTAATAGATGATGATTATAACTTCAATACCTCCAAGGTATCCTTGAAGTTATGTTCAAAATAAAAATGAAGCTCTCCAATAATATTGGGGGTTCTTGATGATGAGTTTGATGTTGACATTTCATGAGGTCATAATCTCTATATAATGTTGAAAATATACTTTCAAAACCTCTATTTCAAAACCCCTCTCAAACCCTCTCATTTTGATCTCAAGAAAGAAAACTCAAGTTTTTCCCAAAATCTTTAAAATGGTGAGTCAAAACAGTGAATGATTTGAGCTCAAAGATTTCTCTGGAACTCAATACTCAATATATGGATGCAAGGCCACTTGGAAAGTCTTCCTAACTCATTAGATAACACCCATGATTTTTGACTTGTCTTGAAAAGACATGGAAGGGTTGCATTTTGATCCAAATATTCTCTCCAGATATTCTGCCTTTATTGTCACAGCAGCTTGGTCGACTTTCAACTTGTTTGACAGAAAACTTTTCCCAAACTATTTTTCCCTTAACATTAAATGTCTTAGGTAACTTTCTGTATAATATTGATCTCTAGATGTTTGTTTTTCAATTTTTTTGAATTTTTGACATTTCAATCGATAGTACGGACTCTGTTTATGAGCTACCTCTATTGTTTACATGATTTCTCTCAATCTTTAATAGTTATTAAAGTTTGGATTTTTGAGTTGTGTTCTAGAAACAATAAGGAATATCTCCATAAAAAATCATGTATTGAAAACATTCCTAACTCCTCTTTTCAATTTCCAAAAGATCATGTCACTGTTTTGTCCACTATTCACAGTGAGCACACTTTTACTTCCATCCTTTGATTTGGTGCTTACATGCACTCCAAATTAGCTCAAGTCTAAGGAAGTAGTTCATACTACATTTGTACATATCCCATGATGATTTTCTTCATTCATTCATGCACATTCTAGACTTCTAAGTCATTCTAGGAATCCATGAATACAAAACACACTACAACCTTGGCACATTCTAGATACATACATTGCATCCATGCAAAGATTTAAGGCTTTTGTGACTCCTAATCTAAGAAGATTATAAGGAATGAACTTGATCACACGTTCATGCTTCCCCTCGATCTAATCATCCTTTCTCATCCGTCCCGGGGATTGAGAGGTCTTCTTTTCCCAAAGATTAACATGCATCATGCTAGCTCGCTAAGTATATTCCAATTTATTTGATTATTTGTTTCAAGAAAAATTCATGTCCCCTTTAGATTAGGAAACTTTATTACTTGATATATGATTAGACGATTTTTCCTAGGTTTGTTTGTGTGATCTTTCACTTTGCATTGTGTGATACTTGGCTTAGATCTTATGAACGATATCTTATCTTTTGAGCTTCCATTTCAAAATTCTTGTGTGATGTAATATACTATCATAGTATTAATTATCGCACCATACATAGTATAAGATGATTATTTGGATGCTAATTGAGGCCCGTCGAAAGACGGGGTGAGTTGAGGGTGTTTTAGTCGCGACAAAGGCTCCTTCCTCTCTCGTACCAAAACTCCAAACCAAGTTCTTTGGTTATGAAGGGCCGGTGTCCTTTATCCATTTGGGTGAGTCAAAATTAGGTTTCTTGGTTCCTTAAAGACCAAGTGGCGACTCTGTATCTGTTTTCAACAGACCTTTTCCTTTCCTTTCAAAATAATCTCAAAACTAAAACCAAAAAGAGTGGATGAGCGATTCCGCGTGTCCACAATAAGATATAGAAAATTTTGTACCAAAATATAGGTCTTTGAGTCCCGATTCCAATGCAAAAAACAGCGCGTGAATCCAAATTTTCTAGAGTGAGTTATGTTCATTTTCGTACAAGACGTCGATGCTGAAACTGGACCAGCGGATCGATCTGCCCAAAACTGGATCGATCCGGTTTTGAGAGAATGACCACTCTAGCTCCTCCAGATGCTTCGAATCGATTCGCATAAGGCCCGGATCGATCCGGTTTCTGCAGAAGTCATTTTTTTAATAGATTCCCTTGTTTTAAAAGTTCTAAACACTACCAAGACACAATCAAACCTCATGAAACTTTAAAGAACTAATCACCATTCCAAAACATAAATTTAAGCTCCTCCAACATTTTAAAAGAATATGATCATGACCTTAATGGGATCAACAAACTCCCTTCAAACCAAACTCTTTACATGAACTTGCTAGGATATTGATTCAAAATCAAATCAATACTTCTCCAAACTTTGTAAAACTTTTGAGAATCATAACAATGATCCATACAAGTTTTCTCCCTCATTTAAAACAAATGTACACTACTTCAAATGAGTTAACAAGTAATCAAAGCCAAGTTAACTCCAAAAACCACCATTTACACACAACTTCCCTGGAAATGACTACAACCATTCAAAACATATGGTTACAAAAGGAATTCGACTAAGGTATACAATATAAATATCTGGACTTGTCAGAATAATCCAAACATACAACTCACCCAGTATTAACATTAACATAGGAAATTACATAAGTTTCTTCAAGTTTACATTAAACACATGAGTCATGGGAGTCCAAAACCAACTTCAAATCTTTCCCACAACACAACCACATGTCAAGACTTCAAACCACAAGTCAAGGATAATAATCCATAAATTATACTATATTACATGTTATAAACATAATTACAAGACCCAAATCTCTCCCCCATTCCCGAGCACGTTACTTTCTCTCCGGATATTGTTCCGTACCTGCGGTGGTTGTTATTTACCACAACAGAAAAGGAAAATGATTTTCTTAAGTATTACGCTTAGTGAGTAATCTAAACATGATTGATTGCTGAACATGTGCAATGCTACAATTAACGCATAATTCATATCCGTAATCGCCGAGTCACCTGTTCAATGATTCATTCAAACCCGAAGACCTCCCTTGGTCCTATGGTCACTTCTATTCCTTGGACTTCCGTATTTCTCAGATTCTTCCTCTTCACCACCCTTATTACTCCCAATGATGAATCATTTACCCAGTGCTCATTGAATACCACATTACCATATAAGCATGTAAGCACATAATCATAGCAACTTTTCATACAATTGACATGTAAATCATAATTTAACAATTTTATAGCTTCTAAGCATGATTTCTATAACTCAAACATAAATAGAATCATTGAACACCTTAAACTATAATCACCTTTTTGGTTAGAAAACTCATCTCCTCAAATTATACACAATTATGCTCCTAAAATCCTGATTCAAGCTAGAACCAAAGCCAATTCTTGTTCTAGAGTAATCCTACATCATTTTGGTACAACAAATATCATCTATCAAGAATGGTTGCCGAAAAATCATTGTCAAAAATGAAAATAAATTACATGCATGTGATCCTCTTACCTCCACGAGTCCAAAAGTGGTCTCAGATCGTAAATCCGGCGAACGGCAGCGACGGAACGGCAAGAAAATGGTGTCGGCGTCTCGTTTCCATCTTCTCTCCCGAGCTATCTCTTATCTTTTCTTTGATTTTTCAGTAATGAGACTAATCTCATATGACAACACACACATGCAACTTGTAGTGAGGTGTCAAAGCCTCAACTTCTCCTCTTTTCGTTTATACCCCCAGATTTTCTTAAGTTCCTATTATGAAACCCTACAAACATTCCATTAACTACCCAATTATCCTATGAGTATTTATCAAAGTTCCATATGGGTCCCAACGTGGGTCCCATATATTTTGTGAAGTTGCTATTGCACCTACTAATTAAGAACGTTTTTCATTTATACCCTTATTTGGGTACCCAAGTTATCACCAAAAGCTAACACATATATCATCATATAACATGGAAGCATTTAACAAATATCCATATAATCATATAAAATGCACTTAACAGATATAATGCACATTTATTTTATCCGGGCCCTTCATAGGGTCCCATTCCAATACCTATCCCACCTCACTGGAGACTTTTCCAAATGGTGTCCTTCTCAGAACACTTTTCATACGGGCGAGTCCAAGCTTCCCTTACTCCATCATATACACTAATAATACAAATTAATGCATATTAATATAATAACTAACCCGTTCTTCGGGTACGAGTGTTACATGTCAAGACAGGTTCGATCGATCGAAATAATTTTGATCGATTAAAGTCCAGATAGGTTCGATCGATCGAAAGTGTTTCAATCGATTGAAGGTTCGATCGATCAAAGCCACTTCGATTGATTGAAGGTAAAGTCGGTTCTAGGAATCTATAAATAGGGCAGCTGCATCCAAAAATTAGAGTTCGTCATTTTTAACATCCTTAAGCTGAAAAAACTATTTAAGAGTTCCCAAACCTTCCCTATCCTCTTTATTAGGGTTCCCACCAACTCTACCCTCTCCGGCAACATCTGTAGGAGTCATAAGGGTAAAAGATAACCTAGTGGAGGCTGCTGCACCATTAAGGAAGAAGAGAATCAGGATTAGGTTCAAGACCTAAGGTATAATCTCTTCTCCCTCTTGTGTATACGCATATAGAGTTAGTGAATAGTAGATCCGGGCTACCAATAAAGTTTTATAACTTTGTTTTTTCACTACGCATTTGAATAAAATTTTAAACCTATTTTTCCTTCAATTAGTATCAGAGCCACGCTTGTTTGGATCTATAGATGCGTTTTGGAACACTAGTTTTGATTTGCTTGTTAATTTTAGAACTGTTTTTGAAACTACATCGTCACAGATCTGTTTCTATAGTAGTTTTATAGTAGAAAACAAATTTGTGTTAGCATTGGATGCTTGGTAGTTTTGATTGATTGAACTTGTTTTGATCGATCGAACATGTGGTCCATCGATTGAAAGAGTTTCGATCGATCAGTTGAACCAATGCAGGGTTCAATCGATCGAATCTTTTCGATTCGAATCATTTTCTCTATCTAAGTGTCCTTCATAGTTTAAAAGTTTTGAAAAATTATTTATTTTAATTTTTTATATTATTCTATAAAATTTTAAACCATTATGTGAAATTGGAAGTTCAATCAATTGAACAATGCTCAAATGATGAAAGATTCAATCGGTCGAATAGTTTCGATCGATCGAATGTGATAGAGAACCAGTGATGCTGTTTTAAGTTCTAAAATAGTACATAAAGAGTTAATGTACTATGATAATCAATTAGGGGTTAGTTACATATATTTGTTATATATGACTGGATGTGTGTACATAAAGAGTTAATGTACTATGATAACCATTTGGCAGCAAGTTTAGTCCGCTATCTCCCATGGCACCAAAGAATGTTATTTTTTTGTATTTAATATTTGAGATTGGTGCATGTGGTTTTTATGGTTTAGTTTTAAGGCATGTTTAAAGGGCACTGCGACTTCAATCCTACGAAAAGGAAAGTCGCACTGATTTCCCTAGCCTTTTATTTTATTGCTGTATTTTCTATTTCTAGATAAATTGTAAGTTTCGAAAGAAGAATATGTCCAATATAATAGAATTAGGAAGCCCATGAAGATGGAGCCGGAGGTGATCAAACCAAGAAAGAGGTTCTATATGTTAGGGATATATACTAAAAGCCATGCTTTATGTAGTTGATTTATTATTCATTTAATAAAATAAGTTAATCCATTTTTATGAGAATAGGTGTGGGCAATATTTGTAATATATTGTTTATTTATTATTGTGCATGTGTGTGTCTTTCATTCTACATAGTAGGTGGTTTGGTGTGTAGAGTTCAGCTTATACACGGAAGATCAGACCATCGGATCTTGTAGAATGTAATATTTTAGTTTACAGTCTTAGACGGATTGGACACACCATCGGTAGGACTGCAGCATGGTGTTGTAGTAGGTTTGTCTTGACTGCGGGAAACGGTATAGTTTCAACTCACCATGTAGGTATACTTTGTGTATTAAATGGGACCGACTTGGGGTAATTATCTTTATAATGACTTATAAGATAATTAATACCTCATGACTATTATGAGTGCTCATGCTCTAAAAATCCTAAGTTAATTTATAGACACGTACATTTGATATTTACACTTTGATCCCTAAAAGGGTGAGATCCTTAATTGGGTCAATATCTCATTGGATTGGGTGACAATATTAATTGTGTAGTGGATATTAATTAATGATGGAATCTATGTCTCAATTTTTGGGATTGATGATATCCCCTTGGAAAAGCTTATAAGTTTTGATTATGTCAAACCCTGCAGGTGGATTTTGTATCCGACATATCAGATAAGTTAAGAAGAGGATCTCAAGGAATTTTAAGAGATTAATTAAATATGATTGTCAGTAATTATATTTAATTAATGGATATCTGTAATCTTAACATGGGGAGATAATAAGCATTCAATAACATGGAGCTCGAAATATATTTTTGAGATAAGGGTAGGAGTGCAATTATAATTCTTTAGTGGTATGAATTATAATTTATGGAAATAGGAATCTGATTCAGTTCGAATTAGGGTTTCCTAATTCCATAAGGAAGCCTATTCCTTATTGACTTCTTATGGTCCCTATCGTAGCCTATATATATACTGCTTTGGCTCTCTCCTCAGTTTGCATTTTTCCATCAAGAGTATTATAACTCGGAATAGAAAAGAGAGCGTAAAAAGAGAGAGCAGAAACATAAAGGATTTCGAAGGAGCCCACACTCAATTCAATATTCTGGCAGCAAAGGAATACGATAGAAGATCGTGAGCTGTTATCAAGCCCGTGTTCTTGATTTGTCTACTACAGCAATCCGTTTTAGTAGTTTAAGGTAACCCTAGTTCTGCCCTTGTAGGGTTATTGTAGTTTTCACATAATTTTTTGCAGTACCAACTTATATGGGCTGTCAATGGATTCTGGGAACGCAGTTTCCTAACACTATAGAGATAGAGCCATGGGAGATAGAGGCATCATTTGGATGTTTTTATTTCATTTTAGTTTTTTTTTTTGTTTTATGTGCTTGGTTTGTGATTGGCATTTTATACATTATTACTACTTGCATGTACATTAAAACAAGTTTTCTAAAATAAAACTCAAAAAATTGTTTCAATGCATTAATAGATATTGAATGTTTATGGGTAATGTGTGGAAATAATTTTTCTAAAAGCAAAATCCTTATTTATTAAGTCTAGTGGGAGATGGACTTATTATTATAACACCCATGATCTTCCATTAACGGTTCACTGTAAGATGAGTAGTGCATTTTGTGTCACCTTGCCAGGGGTGATCATTCCATACGGAGGGTACACTCCTCATTGGTTACTAGATGTGAACTTCCTACAGATAGGATCAATCAGATGTGTTAGAGGGTGACCACCACATAGAGGCACTACTTGAGGCGGTTGTGATTGGATCCTAGTTAACGGTGCACACTAGTAAGCTATGGATAAGGGATCCCACACGGGGCATTATTCAGAAACTTAGAGATCAAATAGGTTTGGGAATCATAACTTATTTTACAAGAGTTGCATAGAGGACAAGTCATGATCAATTGAAAGATCGAGTATTGATCGCCACACGGAGGCTATACTCTTTCATTTCAATATTCCAGTGCCTTTGTTTTAAAATAAGAGTTTTAAGAATTCTTTTATTCCAAACTGTCAATTATTGATATCCATATTTATTATGTCTATTTGATTTTTTAGTAATTATAATGTCTGGATATGAATTTAGTCCACTTGCCACTTTTACTCACTCAGAACAAGTTAACTAGAAATAACTACACAGAATGGAAGCGTAACCTAGACATTGTTTTAACTGCGGAGGATCACATATATCTCCTTACAACCCCATGCCCCGAAGAACCCGCTGTAAAATGCTTTGGCTGTTGCTAGACGCCAGTTTGATAAATGAAAGAAATCAAATGGACTGGCCCATTGCTATATTCTGGCCTCTATGACTGGTGTGTTGCAACACTAATGCCAATCGAGTGATTCTGCCAGTGCCATTATCAAAAAAGAAATGTTTGGGGAGTATGGCAGGCCTACCAGACAGGTGGCCAAGCAGAAGATAATGAGTGCGAGGATGTCGGAAGGGACTCCATTCAAAGAACACGTTTTAAAAATGATTAGTTATTTGAATGAACTGGAGAGACCCTGGGTGCCAACATCGACGCACAAACCCAAGTTGATATGATCCTCAATTTGCTGTCACCATCATTCAATCAATTTAAACTTAACTATAATATGAATCAAATGAATTTCTCAATGAGTGAATTAATGAGTTCTTTACTGGTAGTAGAAGGGGTGATCAAACCTGGGGACAACATTTTGAACATTGAGAAAAGCTCTTCCTCTTCCCAATCTACGCCGAAAGGCAGCAAAGGAAAGAAGAAAGGTGGCACTGGTGGTCCAAGTGTTGGTCCGGTCCCTAAGATTGCAAAATCTAAGAACAAAGGTAAGGGCAAGGGAAAGGTGGGTGGCCAAGGCAAAGGGAAGTGTTTGCAATGCGGTGAGAAGGGCCATTAGAAGAGGAACTGTCCAGAATTCTTAGCTACAAGAGTTCAAGGTATGATTAAATCACATGTGATTGAAGTAAGTTTTATAACAGATACTTCAAATACTTGGTGCATTGATTCTGGTATGACTAACCATATCTGTAATTCATTGTAGGGGTTCAGATCAACAAAGAAATGCAGTGATGGGAAAATTGTGCTGACTCTGGGATTTAGCAACTATTTCTGTTGTTGCTATAAGGGTAGTAGTTTTAGAGTTTTTGGACAATAAGATAGTAGTTTTATTAGATTTACTTTACGACCCTTTAATGAGACGTAATTTAATTTCTGTCTCAGAGTTATTGAATAAAAAATATTCTTTTCATTTTGGAACAGAAGTTGTCATTATAAGAAATGATTCTTTTATATGTTCTGGTGTTAAAACTTATGGCTTGTATGTGATTACTCCTAGTATTTCTAATGATTGTAATATGGAACTTAATAACTCAGTGGTAACTGTACCATCTAAAAGAAATGAACCTTCCACTAGTCCAACAAGGCTTTGGCACATGAGGCTTGGCAATATCAATCTAAATAGGATTGGCAGACTTGTCAAAGAAGGGGTCTTAGGCGATTTGGTTCTCGAACCAATGAAAGTCTGCGAGTCTTGTTTAGAGGGTAAGATGACCAAAAGGCCCTTTCTTGCAAAGGGCAATAGAACCAATGCAGTGTTAGATTAGTTCATACTGATGTGTGTGAACCAATAAATATTAGAGCACGGGATGGTTATGAGTATTTCATAACATTTACTGATGACCACTCTAGGTATGGATATGTGTAACTAATGAAGCACAAGTCTGAAGCCTTTGAAAAGTTCAAAGAGTTTAGGGCTAAAGTGGAGAAGCAATTGGGCACACATATCAAGGCCATTCGATTTTATCAAGGTGGTAAGTACCTCTCTAATGAGTTTATTGATCACCTCGTACAGAATGGGATTCTGTCATAGTTGACTACACTTGGTATGCCTTAGTAGAACGGTCTAGTGGAGTGAAGGAATCGGACTCTTTTAGACATGACTAGATCGATGATGAGTTATTTCCGAGTTGCCATTATTCCTTTGGGGTTATGCATTGGAAACCACTGTATACATACTAAATCTAGTACCAAACAAATCTATTCCCAGGACACCATGGGAGATGTAGATTGGGCGCAAGCCTTCTTTGCAACATCTTCGGATATGGAGTATCTGGCATATGTGTTGAAAGGAAAGATGAGCAAGTTAGATTCTAGATCAGAAGTATGTTATTTTGTAGGATATCAAAAGGGTACTTATGGATGGTATTTTATGATCCAAGAGAACAGAATGTGTTTGTTAGTACAAATGTTATTTTCTTGGAGGATGATTATACCATGAACCATAAACCTAAGGGAAGGATAGATCTGAGAGAAGTAGATGCAGAGCCCTCTATTCCTCCAACAGTTAAAAGTGATGTAAGATAAGAAAATACCACTTATTTACCTATTTCTGCATTAGTGCTTCATTACAATGGGAGGATTATCAGCCAGCCTGATAGATACATGTTCTTAGGAGAAGTTTTTGAAGCTGTCTCCATAGAATCTAAATTTGATCCTACCATGTATGAAGAGGCAATGGCTGATGTTGATTCAGCTCATTGGGTTAAAGCTATGAAGGCTGAATTGGAATCTATGAATTGGAACTTCCAGCCAATATTAAACCTATTGGCTGTAAGTAGGTCTACAAGAGGAAAAGAGGATCTGATGGAAAGGTTGAGACCTTTAAGGCACGGCTTGTAGTGAAAGGTTATACTTAAAGGGAGGGCATTGATTATGAGGAAACCTTCCCACCGGTAGCCATGCTCAAGTCCATCAGAATACTCTTATCCATTGCTGCATGCCTAGATTATGAGATTTGGCAGATGGACGTCAAGACTACATTCTTGAATGGCAATCTTGAGAAGGATATCTATTTGTAGTAACCAGAAGGGTTCATAGCTGGTGGGAAAGGTAACTTAGTATGCAAGTTGTAAAAGTTCATATATGGGCTTAAGCAGACATCCAGGAGTTGGAACATTCATTTTGACCAAGCGGTCAAATCATTTGGTTTCATACAAAATTTGGATGAACCTTGTGTATACAAGAAGTGTGAAGGTAAAGTGGTGACTTTTCTTGTGCTTTATGTTGACGACATTCTACTCATCGAGAATGATGTAGCAATGTTGTCAATGGTTAAGGTTTGGCTGGCTAGTAGTTTTGATATGAAGGATATAGGAGAGGCGAGCTATATCCTTGGGATAAAGCTCTTTTGAGAATGTAAGTGAAAGATAATGGGATTATCTCAAGCTAGTTATATCAATAAGGTGCTAACTAGGTTTTCTATGTACAATTTGAATAAAGGTTTATTACCTTTCAGGCATGGTTTGACATTCTGCAAGGACTAGTATCTAAAGACACAATAGGAGAGAAATCGCATGGCAGGAATTCCCTATGCTTTAGTAGTGGGAAGTCTCATATATGTGATGTTATACACTAGAATAGATATCTGCTTTGTCGTTGGCATGGTTAGTAGGTATCAGTCGAATCCAAGTCCAGAACACTTGACAGCCGTTAAGCACATTGTTAAGTACTTGAAAAGGACTAAAGATTATATGCTTATATACAGCGGTGATGAATTAATTCTAGTAGGATACAATGACTCGGACTTTATATCATATAAAGATTTGAGGAAGTCGATGTCCGAACATCTCCTTACCTTAGTAGATGGTGTAGTTATTTACAGGAGCATTAAGCAAAAATGCAATGTAGACTCAACTACAGAAGCTAAGTATGTGGATGCTTGTAAAGCCACAAAGGAATCTGTTTGGCTCAAGAAGTTCTTCATAGAACTCGAGGTGGTACCGACGTTGACGTCGCTGTCACCTATTACGCTATACTGTGGGGGCAGTGGCTCAGTCCAAGGATCCAAGGAACTACAGAAAGGGAAAGCACGTAGAGCAGAAATATCATCTAATCCAAGATATAGTTCAACATTGAGATGTGACTGTCAGCAAGATTGCCACCTTTGACAATCTTGCGGATCCGTTTACAAAGGCCTTTCCATAGAAGGTCTTTGATCATCATCTAGATAGTCTACTTCTTAAATGTGATTCTGAATGGATATGAGTGCAAGTGGGAGTTTGTTGGGTTTGTGCCCTCAAACCATTACTTTATGTATGAGACATTGACAATTTTAATATATGGATATCAGTTTTACATTTCATTATGTATGTTTCTTTCATGAGATGATTGTTAATCCTTAAGTATCGTAGTAAGTAATTCGTGTATGTGTGAGACACATACATGTGAGATACAAATTACTATTGGATACTTAAAAATTGTCATAATGGATGATGAGACTGGATATCTCATCAGGTGTACACTGTAGTATGATCGACTACCATTGGATGGAGTGATTAATCTCAATCACTAGAGTATAACTCTTAGTTAATATGCTAGTGCTTATAGTGCATTGACGGACCTGAGTTTTCCTATTGACACTTAAGACTGTCAACAGTCGATTGGAACTCATAACTTGTATAAGGTACGTGTTCTCAATCTTGAGATGATTATGAACACAGACTGTGGATATGACTGCTTTGACTTACCAATCAGTGAGGTCTATAAAGGATCAACACCTCGGTATCTTGGGTTTGTCATGTTCATTGGGTTGTGAACATATTTTGTTAAGATAGAATCTACCCTCTGATAAAGAGTAAGCATTCCCTTGAAAATGTCACCGAGTTGATTACTGAGAACTGCAGTCTTGTTGATAAGTAGTGTAGACACCCCATTTTGTCGGCTAACAGATTTAGGAGGCCACAAGCATATCAAACCTCGATGATTAGACAGATCGGATTTTCAGAGATTGCCTCTAACTCTCAAGAAGTCAAAGAAATTGCAAAAATAACCAAAATGCCCCTAAAAGCCAAGAATTCTCCAGACTGGCCCAGAATCTCAAAAATCATTCGATGTCATTCAGAATAAAAAAGTATTTTAATAGACAAATATTTGAAATCGTAAGCTCCCAGAGACCTCCGGAAGTTCCCAGAAAGTCTCCGTTGACTGGTTTGACCAAAGTTTGACCAAGTTTGACCAGTGTTTGACCAAAATCATCTGAATTTGCTCAAAAGTTCTGAGATCATCCTAGATCATGTGAAAAGTCTTAAAATATGTTTTAAAATAAAATCAGACGGAAATGTCAGTCTTTGGAGGCTCCCAGAACTTCTCGGAATTTCCTGGAAGTGCACTGTTTGACTGATTTGACTGCAAGTTTGACCAAAAATCAAAGTCTCCTTTTTGAAATTGAAATATTTTTATCAAATACTAGATGTTAATAGCTTTCTAACGGTATATCGCAAATAATTTCTGGACTTAAAACAAATTTGTTATGAATTTCTGAAGGTGAAAAATGCGATCAAATCGGCTTTTATCGTGAATACCGCAAAACTTTCCAAAGTGACCCAACTTTAAAATATTTTTTTATGGAAAGTAGACCTCAATACATTTCCAACGGTATATCACAATCTCAATTTGGAGTTCGTATGAATTTTCTGGGAATTTCGGACGAAATAGGGTCGTTTCACGAATTCTGGGAGTTCTGGGGGCCAAAATGCAAATTCTGGTCAACGGGGGGGTTGACTTCCGCGGCGGTACTCTGAGTCATTTTTCATTTTTTTTTTGGTAATTTTTGGTTAATTTTTGGGTTTTAATTCATATTTTCAATAAACAAAACGACTTAGTTTTGAAGTTCTGAATATTTTGGACCAATTAGAGACTTTTTAAAACCCAAAATACCTCCCCAAGTTGGCCTATAAAGGAGACCCATTTGCTTCCATTAGGGGAAGAGCTTGAAAGCCATTAGAGAGAGATATAGAGAGTTAGGAAGAAAGAGAGAGAGAAATAAAAATTTTCTTCTTCAAATCCAAGCCAAATGTGAGTTTTTATTTAGTTTTCTCAAAACTAAACTAGTATTTACATGATTTCAATTCATTTTCTTCATCTTCTTTGAGTTTCCAATGAGTTAAAGAGCAATCTACACCCACATACACACATATATGAGAGGTTGAATGCTTGTGGTTCCACCATCGAATATCATCTTTTGATTGTTTATTTTCTTGCTTATATACAATGTTCATGTAATACCTGTAATTTCTCTACGTGCAATAATACGAGTTTTATGAATTTCTATATCTGGTCTATTATTATATTATTATTTTATTTATGTGACTGTATCAGTGTAATATAATTACTAATCAGACTATAATCACTGCACCGACTCGACCGTAATTAAAATTAACTTAGTCCTATAACCGGACCCGGACATGAGAAACAACACCCGTTTGCACGTAAATTAAGACCGACACGTATATCGAGGAACTTATGCACGCAAACCGAGGAAGTGGCACACAACCCAAGGTGGGACCCACATGGTCGGCCACATGGCAAGCTGTTTGGTATAATATTTATTTGGGCGCGCCAGAGCCTTGTGAGGTAGACCCAAACTTATAAACACAAAATTTCCTAAGTCACTTGTGTGAGTGATACACAAGGTTTGGAAATCTGACTTCTATCAAAACGATTGTGATAGCCAAGTAGGAAAGTACCCTTGGCCTAAGGTCCGTAGACAGTGTTGAAGCACACAAGTCTAGCAAGTGATGAAGACAAGCAAGAGAAATTAAATAAAAAAAGCATTTTTATTTAATTGATGAAAAGGAAAATTACAAGAAGTAATTTAAATGCTAAGAAAGCCTAAGAAAAATAAAAAGAATGCTAGCATTGCTAAGAATGCATGGTTGAATGCTTTTTCGAAGAGACGCGGAGTGATTTGACTGCTTGGCCAGCCTGTTGATTTATAGCGGCCATGGAAGTCTCCTAGATAAGGTAGGAAATAACCGATGAATCATTATCTGGTAAAAATTACCAGTTTATTTCCATAAACTGCTCTTGATAATTTCTTTCATATCAGATAGAAGTTGCCTTATCTTCGAATATATACATATATGTATATGCATATATATCTTGAATCTGGTCCGCTTTGTGGCTTCATTCGGCTTACTTCCCTTGCAAGCAAAAGATATGGTTTCCAGAATATGTTGATATTATCTTCAATATCATCTTCCCAAATCTTGATAATATTTCCATAACTAGAGAATATATCCCATTAAGTGACAATATTTCCAATTAAGATAATATTATCTTATAGAGGAATTATAGGGATTGCAGACACTTCCCAAAACTGACCAATCATATCTTTTGCTTAAGTGATTGCACCAAACTGGTAAAGCTAATACACCGCCCGGACTCATTAAAATACTGCCAACCCATTTGTATTGATTCATAGTTAAACAATTGCATGGGCCCCACCATAGTTGACCTTAATCCTTTAACATCCCAATAACTCTTCAACCCGATAATATGATGTCATGCCAAACGAAACTTAAGTCCGAACTCCATTTGATTGCCAACCAATATGTATTGACATACATTAACCATTTGAGGGCCCACCTTAACATGACATCATCATCATAATTTGAATCACTGCGTTGCCAACCACGTGGAGCTCATGAGATGGTAAGTGGTTAAAACATTGCTTGTAGGTTTGGCATATTGCATAAGTGCACAACTCATGTATGGGACCCACCACTTAGACCTCCCAAATTGGCCATATATACATGGTCAGTCCGACTGACTTGTGTGCAATCGGGCTCCTCCCAACTTTTGCTCAGTGATCAAACTGGCGTGTCATTTGACTGGGGCCATGAAGTGGCAGCCCATTGATTTGGTACAATGATATATATGCAAAGCCCGATTGAGTGATGTCCGATGGATGATTAAAACTGATGCCCTTGCTGAATTGGCTAAGGCCAAAGCCAAGTGTGGCCCCCACCATGTATAATATATCAGTATGTCCAAAATTGTCAAAGTGGCAGTCCATTGGAAAGACAACAAAGCTCAGGCCGGACTGAATATGTGTGCTAGCCCGTCTGTAGCTAGATTGTTCACAATACACCCGGCCTAACCAACTTTGAACCAATCACTTGACTCTTAATTTATGCCATCGGTCTCATGAGTCCGATTACAAATCATCAATCGGCCTTAAGCAAATTAATTTTAAAAAATGTATTTTTTAGGTGCAAACAATTGCCCCCCTGGCCGTTTAAAATAAAATTAAGTGAAATTTTGAATGGCCAAATTTTTTCCAGACCGATTACCTTAGACTGATATCGGGCTTATCCATGAGTCCGATTGTACACCATAGTCTTAGTGTAGATCCATCAATGATCAATATCGTCAGACTAAGACTACTACACATCAAGGCTTTAGTCAAAGCCAATGATGATATGGCCGTATAGGTGAACAGGTTACACCACTGGCTCGGGCCCACCATTTATCAATGCCATAATACATGTATACCGAAGAAACATTAACCCAAGACAAAGATATGACACACATTTATTCTTCAACACTTTCTCGGGCCCACCACTCTGCATGTCACTTCCACGTGCAACCACAAGACTTGTGTAAACAATAAACTGATTTCAAAACCAACAGTTGATCAGTTTTTTTTCTTTCTTTAATTTGCTTTCAATCTGGTTTCCAGTCCGAATAGCATCATGACTGAATTAATTCAGTCCGATCTTCAGTAACCTTTCAGTCTTTTGATAATACCATTGTTGCAACAAGATCCACCAAATTAGAGATAGTTTTTGGTGACACCCACACAACCATTGTGGATGTAAATCAACCCAAGCCAAATAATTAATTGGCTTAAAATAAAAATAATAATCGGTCATTACAAAGAGACCGATATATTTGAACAATTCCTTGAGGCTGAGTTTCCTCAAAGGAATATTTTTAAAAACTTCATGGACCGATTTAATTTCAATCGGTCTCTGCGAAGCTTGCCCCCCGAGCCCTTCATCGTCGATTTCTTCGTCAGTAATGGGGTCTTCATCATCGTCCTCCTCATCACTAGGAGGCTCTATGGCCGATACACGATCACTCGGCCCATCATACTCTTCCTCCTCGACCTCAACATAATTGTGAGGCTCGTTTTGAATTTGCCCCCCGAGTGCTTCGTCGTCTTCTTCAACGTCGGTGAGGAGGTCTATGGCCGAAATAAGATCATTCGGCTCTTTAATTATTTTTTCGTCGTCTTGCCCCCCGAGCGGCTCGGACAGCGTGGAATCAAGATGACCAGAGACATCGGTCTCTTGATTTGGAGTGGTAACATCGGCCTTCTCGGGCCGTTGTCATGACTTTAAGAATTGCTCGATCTTTTGCCCTTGAGCCTCTAGTATTGCCAGGCTTGCTTTCGTGTCTTCTTCAAACCGGCTAAGCTTTGCCTGCTGTTCTCTCGAGTGCGCCTTCATATCTTCAAGAGCACGAAGAATGTTGTCACAAACTAGATTCTTTCGCCAGTCACCGTATAGAAAATCGTCTAGTGACATGAACGAATTTCCCTTGGGCGGCGGTTCATCAACTCCACTTGAAGCTTTGAGGAGGCCGATTTCTTGATTAAAAAATTGTATGTTGGCCTCAAAACGGTCTATCTCATTGTAAAGATGACCAGTTTTATTCCAATATCCATCGTTGTAGAGACGACAGATTTGTTCGCGAAGTTGGCGTATTAACTCATTCCGCCAACCAATCTGGTTGTTGTAGAAGTATAGCCATGCTTCAGTGTATGCATGGCTCATCACTTGGCTGTCCCACCGGGCGTGCCAAATTGTTTGCTATAATATTTATTTGGGCGTACCAGAGCCTTGTGAGGTAGACCCAAACTTATAAACACAAAATTTCCTAAGTAACTTGTGTGAGTGATACACAAGGTTTGGAAATCTGACTTCTATCAAAACGATTGTGATGGCCAAGTAGGAAAGTACCCTTGGCCTAAGGTCCCTAGACAGTGTTGAAGCACACAAGTCTAGCAAGTGATGAAGACAAGCAAGAGAAATTAAATAAAAAGAGCATTTTTATTTAATTGATGAAAAGGAAAATTACAAGAAGTAATTTAAATGCTAAGAAAGCCTAAGAAAAATAAAAAGAATGCTAGTATTGCTAAGAATGCATGGTTGAATGCTTTTTCGAAGAGACGCGGAGTGATTTGACTGCTTGGCCAGCCTGTTGATTTATAGCGGCCATGGAAGTCTCCTAGATAAGGTAGGAAATAACCGATGAATCATTATCTGGTAAAAATTACCAGTTTATTTCCATAAACTGCTCTTGATAATTTCTTCCATATCAGATAGAAGTTGCCTTATCTTCGAATATATACATATATGTATATGCATTTATATCTTGAATCTGGTCCGCTTTGTGGCTTCATTTGGGTTACTTCCCTTGCAAGCAAAAGATATGGTTTCCCGAATATGTTGATATTATCTTCAATATCATCTTCCCAAATCTTGATAATATTTCCATAACTAGAGAATATATCCCATTAAGTGATAATATTTCCAATTAAGATAATATTATCTTATAGAGGAATTATAGGGATTGCAGACACTTCCCAAAACTGACCAATCATATCTTTTGCTTAAATGATTGCACCAAACTGGTAAAGCTAATACACCGCCCGGACTCATTAAAATACTGCCAACCCATTTGTATTGATTCATAGTTAAACAATTGCATGGGCCCCACCATAGTTGACCTTAATCCTTTAACATCCCAATAACTCTTCAACCCGATAATATGATGTCATGCCAAACGTAACTTAAGTCCGAACTCCATTTGATTGCCAACCAATATGTATTGACATACATTAACCATTTGAGGGCCCACCTTAACATGACATCATCATCATAATTTGAATCACTGCGTTGCCAACCACGTGGAGCTCATGAGATGGTAAGTGGTTAAAACATTGCTTGTAGGTTTGGCATAATGCATAAGTGCACAACTCATGTATGGGACCCACCACTTAGACCTCCCAAATTGGCCATATATACATGGTCAGTCCGACTGACTTGTGTGCAATCGGGCTCCTCCCAACTTTTGCTCAGTGATCAAACTGGCGTGCCATTTGACTGGGGCCATGAAGTGGCAGCCCATTGATTTGGTACAATGATATATATGCAAAGCCCGATTGAGTGATGTCCGATGGATGATTAAAACTGATGCCCTTGCTGAATTGGCTAAGGCCAAAGCCAAGTGTGGCCCCCACCATGTATAATGTATCAGTATGTCCAAAATTGTCAAAGTGGCAGCCCATTGGAAAGACAACAAAGCTCAGGCCGGACTGAATATGTGTGCTAGCCCGTCTGTAGCTAGATTGTTCACAATACATCCGGCCTAATCAACTTTGAACCAATCACTTGACCCTTAATTTATGCCATCGGTCTCATGAGTCCGATTACAAAACATCAATCGGCCTTAAGCAAATTAATTTTAAAAATGTATTTTTTAGGTGCAAACACAAGCCTCATGCATCATCCCCTACACTTGTCATCCTCTCACATGACATTTGTCCACTACAAGGACATGTGTCCTAGCTTGCACACATGCAAGGTGACACATAGCACATGTAAGACTCTTTATATACATGCATGCACACATATATTATATCTTTTAGACACTTACAATCTGCACTTAGAAAGAAAGAGATGGGAGATGAGAGATACATGGAGATGGAGAAGAAGAACTAGGAAGAAGTGTCTACCATTGAAGTTGAGTTCAAACTTCCTAAGCTCAAATCCAAAGCCCAAGCTCAATTTCAAGTTTATGTGAGTATTCTAACTCACTTTAGAACCTATATAGTATGTAGTAATGTTTGTTAAGTGCTTGATGTTGATAGTTTGAGAGATCCATGCCATGCAAGATAAATTTTCAAATCTGGGAAGCAGAAACTTCCAGCAGAATGTTGTTTAGTAAAACAAACATTTCGAGCAGTTAAAAAATGGGAATGAGGCTAGGTGTTTTTGTGGAGAAAGCTAACTCATATATCTACAAATACCTCTTCTATAGCTCAGTCTGAAAATCACCTCTTCATAGGTGAAATGTACATGCAACGAAGTACTTTAAATCTGAGAAATAGAAACCTCCAGCAGAATGTAGTTTAGTAAAATGAGTGTTTTAAGCAGTTCCAAAATCTGAATTAAGCTAGGTTTTTGTGTGGATAAAGCTAACTCATTTATCTATAAATAACGCTTCTATAGCTCAGTCTAAAAATGAGTCCTTGATAGGTGAAATGCACATGCAACGCAGTACTATAAATCTGGGACAGAGCAGTCCGAAAATATATAAATGTCTAAGTAAAATAAATATTTTGAGCAGCTAAAAAATGTAATTGAAGCTAGATTTTTTTGTACATTAAGCTAATCCAATTATCTACAATGTTCTAGTTTTGAGTTTGATCTACAAATCAATTTATCATGCCCAAATAAATCATATCAATTCAGTCGACATAGTAAAATTAATTCCTGGCAAATTGTATAACTACTTGTATGATGTGTTTATTAATGATGCTTGCTTACCGGTACCTGTGTGCTTATGGATATCTTGTGCTATGGTAGTGCTATCGAGTAGACGAGTATGTTAGGGGCTTCATCTATATATTATTGGTATTAAATCCATGAGCTACACGCTAGGTTTCCGTTGTTATGAAAATAGTGTGATGACCATAGAGAGTTCATACCCAAGCTATAAGTATGTTGTACGGCACGATTATTGCGTTGATAGTGATTGGATAAGTTTCCATTGTAAGTATATTACGACATAAAACAGGATGACGGATGTATAAACGTAACTTCGAAAGTATATTCGGAAGTCCTTTAATGAACTAAATTTCGAAATGAGTGACGAATGCGCGGTCGGGAAAACGTAAGGGTCGGTTGTGCTATGTTAGAAGTAGATTATGATAAGGATAATTGTCGGATAGGTAATCTGGGCAGCGGAGATCAGGATAGTAAGAAAAATGGATGTGTTGTTGAGTTATGACGCAGTGATTTTTTGAGTAAAGACTCCTTTCGGTTCTTCGTGACGAAATGGATGTTCTTGTACTCCGTAACGCTTTTGGTTCTTTGTGACGAAGCGGTGATTCTTTGAGTAAAGACTCCATTCGGTTCTTCGTGACGAAATGGATGTTCTTGTACTCTGTAACGCTTTCGGTTCTTCGTGACGAAGCAGTGATTCTTTGAGTAAAGACTCCTTTCGGTTCTTCGTGACAAAATGGATGTTCTTGTACTCCGTAACGCTTTCGGTTCTTCGTGACGAAGCGGTGATTCTTTTAGTAAAGACTCATTTCGGTTCTTCGTGACGAAATGGATGTTCTTGTACTCCGTAACGCTTTCGGTTCTTCGTGACGAAGCGGTGATTCTTTGAGTAAAGACTCCTTTTGGTTCTTCGTGACGAAATGGATGTTCTTGTACTCCGTAACGCTTTCGGTTCTTCGTGACGAAGCGGTGATTCTTTGAGTAAAGACTCCTTTCGGTTCTTCGTGACGAAATGGATGTTCTTGTACTCCGTAACGCTTTCGGTTCTTCATGACGAAGCAGTGATTCTTTGAGTAAAGACTCCTTTCGGTTCTTCGTGACGAAATGGATGTTCTTGTACTTCGTAACACTTTCGGTTCTTCGTGACGAAGCGGTGATTCTTTGAGTGAAGACTCCTTTCAGTTCTTCGTGACGAAATGGATGTTCTTGCACTCCTTAGCACTTCGGTTCTTTGTGACGAAGTGGTTGATGAAAGATGGTTTGGTTAGCAAGAGACACTTTGGGTTTGTAAATGATGTCGGATGTTAGAAATGAATGGTAGTGGCATTAAGAATGTCTAGACAGGTCTCCTGAATTGTTTGTATTCCTATTGAATACGTAGTCGGGTACGCTACTAGTTATAATTCGATGGTGAGAACGTAAAGATCCTAAAAGACATGTTGAAAGATAGTAAATGTATTCCTATTGTGTTTTACTACATACGTTCCATTTGATTTAGCTTACTCACTCAGCTTTCATAAGCTGACGACGTTCATGTCGCTGGACATTCCCATGTCCAGCTTATCCAGGTAACGAGTACACGGGTTATGATGTTACACAAGCGGAGAACGTGGAGGAAGAGTACACCGAAGATAGCTATGGATATACTTGTTAGAGAGAAGACTAGTGGCTGTCTTTCGTAAATGTCTTTGGTGGAAAGCTCTATCAGAAGACTTATTATAGCTTTTGTAAGGCCCTAGAGCCATAAGACTCTGATGTATCTACCATGATGTAATATTTAACTAGTACCGTGGCCTTGCTTTGTAATATATCAATGTGAGCAGATGTTGGTTTTATCTTTTTGGTTACGTTGTTTATTATTAGTATTTGGTCATGGACAATTCGGTAATGCAACCAGTCACGTGCCTCAGGGTCCAAGATGGAAATTTTAAATTTTTTCCCTATTTTGGCTACGCCGGGGCGTGACAGTTCATCTCCTCTTACCTCATTTCTTTTTTATTTTCTTTGTTTTACTTATAGTTCATCATCATCTAAATGATGACATGAAGTTTGAGGTGAGTGAATCCTTATGGATAGTAGCTCTTGACCTCAAAAACATGTTTAACAGATGATGATTATAACTTCAATACCTCCAAGGTATCCTTGAAGTTATATTCAAAACAAAAATGAATCTCTCCAATAATATTGGGGGTTCTTGATGATGAGCTTGATGTTGATATTCCAAGAGGTCATAATCTCTATTTAATGTTGAAAATATATTTCAAAACCTCTATTTCAAAACCCCTCTTTAACCCCCTCATTTTGATCTCAAGAAAGAAAAACTCTAGTTTTTCCCAAAATCTTCAATACAGTGAGTCAAAACAGTGAGTGATCCGAGTTCAAAGATTTCTCTAGAACTCAATACTCGATGTATAGATGCAAGACTACTTGGAAAGTCTTCCTAACTCATTAGAGAACACCCATGATTTTTGGTTTGACTTGGAAATACTTGGAAAGGTTCCATTTTGGCCCAAACATTCACTCCAGATATTCTACCTTTACTGTCAGTAGCTTGGTTAACTTTCAACTTGTTTTATAGAAAACTTTTCCAAAAGGGGTGGTCCCAACTCATTTTTCACTTGAACTTAAATGTATTAGGGAACTTTATGTATATTATGGGCCCTTAGATCATTTGTTTTCATTTTCTAAGATGTTTTAACATTTCAGTCAACAGTACAAACTCTGTTTCTGAGTAACCTCTATTGTTCATATGATTTCTCTCAATCTGTAATAGTTATTAAAGATCGGCTTTTTGAGTTGTGTTCTAGACACAATAAGGAAGATCTCCATAAAACATCATGCATTAAAAACATCCCTAACCCCTCTTTTCAATTTCCACAAGATCAAGTCACTGTTCTGTCCACTATTCACAGCAAGTATACTTGTAATCCCATCCTTTGATTTGGTGCTTAGATGCACTCCAAATTAGCTCATGTCTTAGGAAGTAGTTCATACTAAATTTGTAAATATCCCATGATGACTTTCTTCATTCATTCATACACATTCTAGAATTCTAAGTTATTCTAGGAATCCATGAACACAAAACACACTACAACCTTGGCACATTTTAGATACATACATTGCATCCATGGAAAGATTTGGGGCTTTTGTGAATCCTAATCTAAGAAGATTATAAGGAATGAACTTGATCATATGTTCATGTTTCCCCTCGAACTAATCGTCCTTTTTCATCCGTCCCGGGGATCGAGAGGTCTTCTTTTCTCAAAGATTAACATGCATCATACTAGCTTGCTAAGCATATTTTGATTTCTTTGATTATTTATTTCAATAACAATTCATGTCCCCCTTTAGATTAGGAAGTCTTGACTATTTGATATATGATTAGACGATTTTTCCTAGGTTTGTTTGTGTGATCTTTCACTTTGCATTGTGTGATATTTGGCTTGGATCTTATGAATGATATCTTATCTTTTGATCTTTCATTTTAAGATTCTTATGTGATGTAATATATCTATCATAGTATTAATTGTCGAACCAAACATAGTAAAAGATGATTATTTGAATGCTAATTGAGGCCCGTTGAGAGACGGGGCGAGTTGAGGGTGTTTTAGTTGCGACAAAGGCTCCTTCCTCTCTCGTACCAAAACCCCAAACCAAGTTCTTTGGTTATGAAGGGCCGGTGCCCTTTATCCATTTGGGTGAGTCAAATTAGGTTTCTTGGTTCCTTAAAGACCAAGTGGCGAATCTGTATCTGTTTTCAACAGTCCTTTTCTTTTCCTTTTCAAAATAATCTCAAACAAACAAGAAGTGTGATTTCGCGTGTCCACAAGTAGTTATCAACATGTTTGGTAATCATGAGAGGTGAATGGAACTCAAGGAATGGAAGATGTAATCATTATTCAGGTTGACAACAATAGTTATTCGACTACCTTAATATGATTATGAGTGCTGATCGTAGTGGGACATTAGTACATTATACAAGTCTAGTTATCGCTTTGGATATATTTTTTTGTGTTGGAGTTCAGTTATTATTTTATAGTAGAGTAAACGTTAACTGATCAGTTGGTTAAGTTGTTGATCAAAGGGTTTGATCATGGAAATTAACAACTGATCTGAGCCAACAATAAAGAGCCTAGGAGGTACCACTCTTAGCTCCGCTAGGATGCTTGAAAAGGTATATGAGGATCTTGTCAAGACAGGTTCGATTGATCGAAAGAGTTTCGATCGATTGAAGTCAAGACTGGTTCGATCAATTGAAAGTTTTTCAGTCGATCAAAGGTTCGATCGATCGAAGCCACTTCGATCAATTGAAGGTAAAGTGACTTCTTGAAATCTATGATTAGGGTAGCTGCGTCCAAAAATTGGAGTGCATCATTTTTAACATCCCTAAGTTGCAGAAACTATTTAAGAGTTCCCAAACCTTACCTATCCTCTCTATTAGGGTTCCCACCATCCCTAGCCTCTCTGGGAGCATTTTTAGGAGTCACAAGGGTGAAGACAAACTAGTGGAGGGTACTGCACCATCAAGGAAGAAGAGAATCAGAATTAGGTTCAAGACCTAAGGTATAATCTCTTCTCCCTCTTGTGTATACGCATCTATAGAGTTATTGAGTAGTAGATCCGGGCTATAAATAAAGTTTTATAAACTTTTTTTCCCACTGCGCATTTATAAAATTTTAAATCTATTTTTCCTTCAACACTGACCGCCTCCTTTTATGCCCTAGCTTCTCGGGCTACCTCTCAATCTCTTCAAGACAGTCAACCAGGAACTTTGTTTCTTTTTCGCACTGCTTTGTCCTCTTCCAAAGTCGCTTCCCTCATTTGGAGTTATTAAGGAAGCACTCCAGGTTGGTAATCCTCCTTCACAGAGCCCTTTTCCCAACCAACATAGAAACTGGAAGGTTGTCATCTTCAGAATTACCAAAATCTGGGACCCAAACGTCCTCTGGCTCTATAACATCCTCAAGCTAGGAAGCTCCTCCCCTGGAGCTTTTCCCCACTTCAAAAGCCCTTGGCCAGGCTGGGCTGTCATTATCATAGGCCCCAGAGGCTGATCCTGCTTCACTATCAGAAGAAACATCGATCTCCAGGATGATGGTCTCCTTATTTTTGGCTCCAAGGGGGACACGAATTCTCTGCTCTTGGAGTCAAACAGATCTTCATTGTCCATCCACTGGAGGTACAGTTGGAGCCTCCTCGGATGCTAGAGTGGCTGGCACATTACCTGCCACTGGAGCTTCTGTAGGCGCTATTGGCATAACAGCACGAGCAACACGAACTGCTCAATGAGGGATATTCTGAGAAACTGGATTTGCCTACAGGTCTTTCAAGAGGGCTCACATCTCCTATTCAGTGGTAGGGTTTTGCCTGGTTGGCCCCATCAGGAAGTCTGAGTCTAGACAGGCTTGAATGGCCATCTTGGGAGCCTCTTTTCTGTAATCTTTTTCCCTGACCAAAGGGTCTTCATCCAGTCATGAAAAGCATTGGAATCCAAAGTACGAGGGAAAATATCATTGTACTGGGCAGGCATGAAGTCGCTTGAAACTAGCACATAGGGGTATTTTTCCCACTCCTTGTTGGGATGGTTAATACCAGCTAGTACATTATACCCCTTGAAGGTATGTAGTAGACTTTTTCCCAAGTGAAATGGATTTGGAAGTAGTCCAGAGTGGTTCGCACCGTAATGCTCGACCACAAATGCACATTGAACACGTCGAATCCATAGAACAAGTGAAGGATGTTTGGGGTGCACACATAGAGTGCTATCCACAAAGTTGTCAAAAAATCTGCCACATTGATGGGGAGAGGAAAGTGGATGTCAACCACGAGCAACATATAGGCACTAATGGTAATGCAACTCTCTAGGATAGCAGTACCAGCCACGTGTGGTTGGATGTCCATATCATTTGGTATCTTACAATTAGCTTTAAAGCAGGCGCAGGCCTCCTTAGTATCAAAGAATCTATTGGCAGCCATGGATGCAAAGAAAGAAAGCTTTGGAAGCTTGGGGAGGGGGAGGGGGAGGGGGAGGGGGAGGGGGAGGGGGTGATAGAGAGAGAGAGAGAGAGAGAGAGAGAGAGAGAACATTCAAAAGTCTTGCAAGTAGGAGATAATGAAAGTAGTACGAAGGTATTTTATAGGAGGGGGAAACAACGGTTCAGTTTGGGATACCCCTTATTTTGCTGCCTAAAAAACTCCCCATCTTCTGAGAAGATCTCAGCCTTACACGTGTCCTTCTATCCAATCGATCAAATGGCCTTCATTAACCCCGCTTACTTTTTCCACTTGTGAAAGTGGCTGAAGAGACATGCCCATTTAATGAGGGCCATCATTAATGAGGATTGAACAGCTAACCATAACTGTCCACGTGTCATTCTCAGTAACAACGACGTCTTACACACATCAGCTGTATTGATTGATGTGACATTTGGAGTCACAAACTTAGACCTAGACTATTAAATAAACCGATGGGCCGGGACCTATCGGCCTTCAAGATTCCTGATTCGTGTAAGAAATAAAGTGATGAACATAATTTTAACATACAGACAATTTACAAAGTATGAAAGGAAAATGAAATTTATCATTCATCACAAAAAATGTGTGACAAAAGGGGTTACAAGGAAAGAATAAACAAATTTCCCATTTATTACAAACACCATACCCAAGCTAAAGACATGGGTCATCAGTAGACCGATGAAAATTTTCCCAACTTCGCCTTCAGAGCAGTCCAGACCTCCTCTGCCTTTCGTTCAACTTTTTCGATATAGTATAAATTAGAACTCCAATCTGTGGCACTAGAGAGAAGGGATTGTAGTTTCTCAGCCAGAGCTTTTGCGTCTTGACCTTTCTTGCTCATTGTAGCGTTGACAATAGCTAAATCCTTAAGGCCCATAATTCCTGAGTTTCATAGTCAGCTAGTTTTTTGCATAGGCCCATAATTCCTTGTTGAATCTTGTTAAGCTTTGTCACAAGCTGGCCTCATGTGGTGGATGCACCTTCAAACCACTACTTAGCCTCAACCACTTTGTCAGCATCTTTATTGTAGGCCAAAAAACTAGGCTCAAAATAAGCCCAAACATTGGCAGCAGTGGTAAAAGTCGCATAGCAGGACAAAAACTGATCCTTTGACTTCGTAAGAATGGACTTTTGCTCGGCGTTTAGGGTAGGATCTAGCTACAGAAGAAAGACTATAGAGCTAACATGAAAAGGGGAAGGGAGCTCCTTCAAAGTGCTTAAGGAAAGCCTATTAATAAACTCCCTAGAAATTTGAATGTCTTCAGGTTTGGTAGCCTGAACGATGTGTATTTTTACTTTTAGGACATCCACGTCCAATTGTTGGAAAAAGGAAGCAGGGTTAAAAATGTTTGTTCCAACAACTTCTTGAGAAAACAACAGTTGGGCCAACAAAGTCAGTTGAAAGAAAGGGAGTAGCCTGCACCAAGAGCCTAGGGAGAATAAACTGGTACCTAGGAAAGAGGCAGGCTGGCACCTGTCGTCACGCCTGATTGGCCCCCTACCATAGCCAATGGGGTCTCAATCTTATCGGCTAATGGAAATGACGTACCCACATCGGTAATGGGGGCATCATCATGTTCTAAATCCTCAGGAGTAGGAGGGGCATCCAAGACTTTGGAAACAACTAGTTTCACCACCCATGTGGTCTCTTCCAGTACATCCTCTCCTATGTTTTCCTCCTTGACCATGTTCTCCTCCACCAATGCTGGTTGTTGTTCCCCTTGCTCTTTTGGAGCATTTTCTTCCTCATCGGTCGAAGAAACCACTACCCTTCTACCCTTTACAGACAAGGGCACCACAAACTTTTGTCTCGGCTATTTGGCCAGTGGAAGAATCATATCTGCCGAGGTAGAATATGGTATAGTATCATTACCGGCCTATTGTAAGGCCGATGAAGGGAGAGCTGTGTGAATGGACGGATGACTCCTTGTCAGCCTCTTTGTTGTAGGAGGCTTGGCGGGGGCCACCACCTGTCCAATGCAAGAATTTTTTATGTTTGGGAAAATCCAGGATAAACTTAAATTACATACAAAGAAAATATTGTTTACCTGGACCAAGGACTATTTTTTCTTCTTGGTTAGGGCTCTGGTTGTTCCTTTCCCAGCATAAACCAAGGATGTAACGGGGGCTGAGTGACGACATCCTATTGACGCGTTTTCTTATCACACCCAAGTGTAGGTGATCGTACAAGTAATAAAGTTCTAGAAGTACAGGTCGAACCCACAGGGAATGGAATAAAATTTTATAAAGTTAGGCAAATAACTATTTTGTCATTAAAAAGAAAATAAAAGATGATGGATTTTTGTGGGGTTTTACTAAACTACTAATTTTGATATGTTTGCAATAAAAGTATTTAAAGCTATTTTTTTCCTAATTAGTTTACGGTAAAGATTTTCACAGTGCAAAATAAATTGACTAAGATACTAGTAAGAAAAGGAAGAAAAATAAATAAAAGCTAAATTTTTGTGAGATAAACTTTTTAGATTTAATAATAGCGAAAGATGGAAATAATACAGATATTTAAGCAAAACTATTATGAAACAGGAAATAATAATTAACTAGGGGGAAATGATTTAAAAGAATTGGGAATATGCAAACCAACACTAGATCCCACAACTTTTGTGCATTTGAAAAGCGTTTGGCATTTAAGACCGCAGAGTCATTCTTTATTTAAAAATAAACTTTCACTAGTCAGGGTCATATCAAGTGTGTCAGGTTTGATATGAAACGACGTCGTTTTGTTTAAAGAAAAATAAAAGGCAATTGGGCAATAGCCAGGTTCGAACCGTGCCCCGCCGCGGACGTGGGTTATTCGGCGTCCAGTCCCCACCACTCTGCCACTACACAATTGCCTATCCATTATTGGATAGAAATATATATAAACACATATTTGAAATATTAACTTTGTCATATGAGTTGTTTGAGTATGCTAGGTGGTTTTTATGACAAAAGGCATAGTTTGACAATCCACATAATTAGGCTTTTTATTTCAAATATGTACTCTTTTGAGCCCAATATAGCCATAGTATATAAACATGTTAAATGGTCATAAACTATAGATACATAGATATTTTTGGCCATAAATGGAAAAACAACCCATCTAGATAAATTTGCCCATTTAAGATTAGTGCACAGAAGCTGTGGTTTCTAAGTTTTTATTGCATATCCCCAATTAAAGTTTTAGCCTACCAATTTGGAATTGAAACTGTCTTCCAAATCAAATTTAAAGATAAATTAAATAGGTGTAAACAATGACTGCTCAATTAAAACTAAAGTTATAAAACTATGTTAAGGGTGAAATATAATATTAATATATTTTTTTCCTCACTTAACATTAGTTGGGGTTGAATTTGTGGAATCTGCAAAATAGCAAAGTTTAGTACAACTAGGCTAATAAAATATACATAAATGGAAATACTGAACCAAAAATAAAATACTAAACCTTTGACTTTGGATTCTTGTGGTGTCATAGTGGTTGAACTCCAAGAACACAAATAAGGCCAAACCAAATCCTAATCTACTTTTGGAGTGAGATATGAATATGGTGTGCTTGGGGCTTTGGTAGGTGATTACAACAACTACGTGGCTAAGAAATCTGGCATTTAATCGCAAAATCTGTCTTCTAGTGAATAAAAATATTGCTATAAAAACTGAAAATTTAGAGTTTCTAACTATTTTAGGGGGCAACTATAAGTACTACTAGACTAGAAATATTAAATCTAATTTTAAATAGGAATATTTTACTACTACAAATTGACAAAGGTCATACAAGAAAACAAATATTTTAAATTTAAGAAATACAGTACACAAAGTTTTGGTACATATTTTTTGAACATGAAATCATCAATTACATAAAAGTAAATTTTACAACTACTAGAACTAGAAAAAGCAAAGAAAAACTAAAGTTTCATATTTCTAGGGACAATATAAAGTGCTCACATAATAACCTCCCTAAACTATTCTCTCCTTAACAGTGTGTGTTGTGCTTGTGGAGCTTGTCATTTGTGGTGTCCTCCTCCTTTCCTTTTATAGACGAGAGGAGATGAAATTTCATCATCCTATTTGTCACGAAAGCAGTGCGTTTTGTCAATTTTTCTTCACACATCCACGTTTTTCTTCGTTCGCTCTGATAGTTTGAAAACATGCGGAGAAAGAAGAAAATAATGAACAGAGAGAGAGAGAGAGAGAGAGAGAGAGAGAGAGAGAGAGAGAACAAACATACATATATGTATCATAACTGTCGTTATCAAGCATTACTTGAATGCTTGTATTTCTTTTATATGTTTAGTTTATTTTTGTTTCTTTTGTCTTCTTTTGCTTTCTTTTGCTTCCGTTGATTTTTTTTTCTTCTTCTTTTGGTTTATTGTGAGAATGGTAGTTGGGGACTACCAAAATATATGGAAAATGCTTATGTGTGCTTGCTGCTTCTTTCCTTCCCTTTATTTCACTTCATTTTTACCTAAAGATATAAAATATGTAAAAACAAATAATTACACGCATTTGAGTGACATCACTGTTAAATTATATTAATTCAAATATGCATGTAAAACTAGGGATTTGGGGGATTAAATGAGCATTATGTCTATTATATTGGCATATGAATGTGCAATATTCAGTGTTTGTCACACCCCTCAACTAGCTTATTGCTAGTCCCTAGCAATGAAGTGAAAAGAGAAATTGTTCTAGAAGTTTTATTAAAGAGTAGGAATAAACTAAGGAAAATAAAATCTAACTCACTGTCGCAGGAATCGCGATTGCATTTAGCGTATGCAACAAGCCGTTAAACCCCAAGGTTACCCTTAGTGGACGAGTGTTGTCTCATGAAGCTTTGCAGTGAATATACCCACAAAATTCATTTTAAATTAAAATTTTTTTTAAATGTAAAAATAAAGTAAAATAAAAAAAAATTTAGATTTTCTCCTTTTACAACATATAAGATTAAATTTGGCGATAAAATGAAATTTTCAAGTATGTAATAGTAATGCAACACATATACTCACAGTTTGTCAATGGTAGCATTTTTTATATACTTGTTAAACTCAAAGTGTATACTTGAAAAATCAAGCAACTGATCTTAACTTCAAAGTTTACATAGTCAATAGCAGTCATAAAACTTGTAGTTTTAACTCAAATCTGTTTGCTGTAATTATGGTTCGGGCGTTCCAGAGCCTTGTGAGGTAGACCCAAACTAATTAACACAAAATTTCCTAAATCACTTGTGTGAGTGATACACAAGGTTTTGAAAATCTGACTTCTAACAGGTGATTGTGATG
This sequence comes from Hydrangea macrophylla, assembly GCA_033977485.1. NCBI lineage: Eukaryota > Viridiplantae > Streptophyta > Magnoliopsida > Cornales > Hydrangeaceae > Hydrangea > Hydrangea macrophylla. The sequence goes on from CM066992.1 coordinate 3,703,991, forward strand.
GCCAAGTAGGAAAGTACCCTTGACCTGTGGTCCCTAGACAGTATTGAAGCATACAAGTCTAGCAAGTGATGAGAAGCCATGAAGAAATTAAATAAAAGATAGATTTTATTTAATTGTAAAAAAAAATTACAAGAAGTAATTGAAAGCTAAGAAAATAAAAACTAATCCTAAGAATGCTAAAGGATGCTTTAGTATGCTTTTTTGGATGCAGTTTGTCGAAGTGACGCGGAGTGCTCTGACTGCTTGGCCAGCCTGCTGTATTTGTAGCGGCCATGGAGGTCTCCTAGAAAAGGTAGGAAATAACTGATGAATCATTATCTGGTAAAAAATACCAGTTTATTTTCATAAACTGATAAGATCTGCTATATCTTCAAATATATACACATATGTATATGCATACTGATCTTGAATCTGGTCCATTTATTGGCTTTATTCGGCTAACTTCCCCTCCAAGCAAAAGATAACTTCTATAAAGTGATAATATTATCTCCCAAAAATATTGATAACATCTTCCCATAATTGGCCCACCGTACATATATATACACACATCAATATATATTTGTTTCCTCTAATTGATGTGATTGAATTGGAAACAAATACATAAGCATACCATATTACTTCCCAAATCTACCAACTAAGAGTTGCATGGCTGAATGAAATTGTATTAATGGCACGGCTTGCCAAATTCATGAAAAGTGCATCGGGCCCACCATATCACTTTTTCAATTGTGATACAGTCAAGTGATGGCATTTTTGCTGACCATTTGGATTCAGGGCCGAATTTGTGATGTCCGAAATACTGATGGCTTGATTGGAATTAGCCCAAATGGCAACCCGTTGGAAATTGTTAATGGGCCTTAAAGAGAAGCCCATTTGGAAATGTGGCTTGCCCGATGACATGAACACAAGGGAAGCCCGATAGAAGCCTTTCAAATCACTGAGGATAAATTATAAATTAGTCAACCAAAGTGACCTGAATTAAAAGTAGATCGGACTCCATAGCAAAAAGGCATCGGGCTACCAACTTGTCTGAATAAATATGTGAGTCAGCCCGATCCAAAACTCACTCGGCCCTACCAACCTTGAATCAATCACATAACCATTAGTTTTTTCCATCGGTCTCTAAGTCCAATTAAAAATCTCAATCGGCCTCTACCAATTTTGACCTTAAAAAATGTATTTTTTAGGTGCAAACAATTGCCCCCCTGGCTATTTAAAATGAAAACAAGTGAAATTTTAAATAGCCAAATTTATCTAGCCCGATTATTCCATAAAAATTGGTATCGGCCTTGGTCATTTTGTCCGAATTTTGTTCTTTTAATATGACCGATGACCATTTGCCATAGTGAAGCTCAAATAATCAGTCTTCTCTTTGTCCAGACCCATTTATGGTAGCCCGATGACATTGGACAGATGCTTATGACCGATTGCCCAAAAATTATAATAAACATCGGATCATTACTATTTCCATCGGCCTTAGTGCTTAGTCCGATGATTTGACATGAAATTATCACGTGGGTCCTATTTTAGCATTTGTCTATTGAAACAAGCCACATGAAAACGCCTTACCATTGCAGCTGATCGTCGGGCCCACTAAACTTTTAACCCTTTACTTTGTAGCATACATACTGGTAACAACTTTGTATAATCGGGCTTCACCGCCTGACTGTCACACAAGCACTTCTGACACTACACCATCGACCTCTATGTCCGACTCAGTATCCCAAGCATCCTTCTAGCATTACTTTATTTATTATTATTATTTTTTCTTTCGGTCTTGTGAGTCCGAATAGCACTATTAATTAGACCGAATTAATATTTTCACCTTCGGTCTTAATAACTTTTCAGTCTCTTGATAATACCATTGTTGCAGAAATAACCACCAAATAATATTCAATCTTTGGTGACATCCACACAGCCATCGTGGATGTAAATCAATCCAAGCCAAATAATTAATTGGCTTAAAATAAAAATAATAATCGGTCACTACAACAAGACCAAAATATTTGAACAATTCCTTAAGGGTGAGTTTCCTGAAGGAAATATGTTTAAAAACTTCATGGACCGATTTCGTTTCAATCGGTCTCTGCGAAGCTTGCCCCCCGAGCGGTTCATCACCGATTTCTTCGCCAATAATGGGGTCTTCATCATCGTCCTCCTCATCACTAGGAGGCTCTATGGTTGATACAGGATCACTCGGCCTATCACACTCTTCTCTTTCGGCCTCAACAAAATTGTGAGGCTCGTCTTGAATTTGTCCCCTGAGCGCTTCATCGTCTTCTTCAACGTCGGTGAGGAGCTCTATGGCCGAAATAAGATCATTCGGCTCTTTATTTATTTTCTCGCCGTCTTGCCCCCCGAGCGGCTTGGACAGCGTGGAATCAAGCTGACTAAAGACATCGGCCTCTTGATTTAGAGTGGTAACATCAGCCTTCTCGGGCCGTTGTGATTTTAGGAGTTTAAGTTGAAGAGCGATATCATTAAGTACAACCCTACGGCTTTTTCGAGCAGCAACCTATTCGTCTTGTTCTTCAACTTGCAAATCTGATAAGCCGATTGGTTTTTGCTTCCAACCACCATCTAGCAACTCATCCCGAGACATGAAAGAGTTTCGATTGGGGGGTGGACAGTCAGCTCCACTCGCTTGAAGGTGGTCGATACCTTGGGTAAAATACTTAACATCGGCCTCAAAACACCAGATCTTTTCGTAAAGTTCATGGATGGCAAAATCATATGGGGCTACAATGGCATGCCGATTTGGGTACTGCGGATCCCACGGCTTGTCCTATAAAGCCTTGTAAGTAGCAGATTTATCATTTTTGAGATGATTAATCTCTTATTGAAGTTGGCTGATTGATTCATTACACCAACCAATTTGGTTGTAGTAAAATTGCAACCATGCTTCGGTGAACATGATTCATCACTCGGCGGTCCCACCGGGCGTGCCAAATTGTTTGCTATATTTGTTGTTCGGGCGTGCCAGAGCCTTGTGAGGTAGACCCAAACTAATTAACACAAAATTTCCTAAATCACTTGTGTGAGTGATACACAAGGTTTTGAAAATCTAACTTCTAACAGGTGATTGTGATGGCCAAGTAGGAAAGTACCCTTGACCTGTGGTCCCTAGACAGTATTGAAGCATACAAGTCTAGCAAGTGATGAGAAGCCATGAAGAAATTAAATAAAAGATAGATTTTATTTAATTGTAAAAAAAAATTACAAGAAGTAATTGAAAGCTAAGAAAATAAAAACTAATCCTAAGAATGCTAAAGGATGCTTTAGTATGCTTTTTTGGATGCAGTTTGTCGAAGTGACGCGGAGTGCCCTGACTGCTTGGCCAGCCTGCTGTATTTGTAGCGGCCATGGAGGTCTCCTAGATAAGGTAGGAAATAACTGATGAATCATTATCTGGTAAAAAAAAACCAGTTTATTTCCATAAATTGATAAGATCTGCTATATCTTCAAATATATACATATATGTATATGCATACTGATCTTGAATCTGGTCCATTTATTGGCTTTATTCGGCTGACTTCCCCTCCAAGCAAAAGATAACTTCCATAAAGTGATAATATTATCTCCCAAAAATATTGATAACATCTTCCCATAATTGGCCCACCGTACATATATATATACATCAATATATATTTGTTTCCTCTAATTGATGTGAATGAATTGGAAACAAATACATAAGCATACCATATTACTTCCCAAATCTACCAACTAAGAGTTGCATGGCTGAATGAAATTGTATTAATGGCACGGCTTGCCAAATTCATGAAAAGTGCATCGGGCCCACCATATCACTTTTTCAATTGTGATACAGTCAAGTGATGGCATTTTTGTTGACCATTTGGATTCAGGGCCGAATTGGTTATGTCCGAAATACTGATGGATTGATTGGAATTAGCCCAAATGGCAGCCCGTTGGAAATTGTTAATGGGCCTTAAAGAGAAGCCCGTTTGGAAATGTAGCCTGCCCGATGACATGAACACAAAGGAAGCCCGATAGAAGCCTTTCAAATCACTGAGGATAAAATATAAATTGGTCAACCAAAGTGACCTGAATTAAAAGTAGATCGGACTCCATAGCCAAAAGCCATCGGGCTACCAACTTGTCCGAATAAATATGTGAGTCAGCCCGATCCAAAACTCACTCGGCCCTACCAACCTTGAATCAGTCACATAACCATTAGTTTTTTCCATCGGTCTATAAGTCCAATTAAAAATCTCAATCGGCCTCTACCAATTTTGACCTTAAAAAATGTATTTTTTAGGTGCAAACAAAATCTCACTAGGATTTCACTCTTTTAAGGAGAAACTCTCAGAAACCGGTGTAGAGAACATCTCACTTGGTAGGGAAGCAAAGACAGAAAAGTTGCTTCCATATTTTTGATGACTCAATATATAGGCATTTGGAGTACAATAAGTCTCATGAAAGAATACTTAGCATTAGAAGAGCAATCTACAGTGGAGAACATCCTTATCACTTAAATTTAAAAATCAATTTCTTTTAAATCATTAGGACTTTGACTGATAGGTTAGAAATTAAGATAAGTAGGAGATTTGGGGTGTATTTGTTCTAAGTATGTGATTGGAGTGTTTGCGCAATTCATTCCAACCTCTTCTTTTTCTTCTCCTTTTTATCATATGTACATCTTTTTCTTTTTTTTTTAGTTTCTCATTTTTTTGTTTTGTTTTTTCATTTTTTTTTTTTTTGAAATCAACTCCTTTCTTTCTTTTCCACTTCGTGCAATATCAATACAGTCCAATCACATACCTAGTTATAGAAGTGACGTTTATACTCCCAGGTGGAGCAAGGCATGATTTGGAGAGAATTGAGAATAAGGTAATATAAGGTGAAGGGGGGTGCATTTGAAAGAAAAGATGGCCTAAATCATTTTTAAAAATAGATTGACTTTGTTCATTCAAGTAATTTAGAAGTTCTAATGGTAAATCCTGAACGTTCTCTTCTAATGATCAGTCAAAAGGAAAAAAAAATGAGACTTTCAATGAGTGGTATGATAAAGAGAATAAAATGAGACTGAAAAAAAATAGTAACCCTCATAAAGAAAGATTGGCACAAAAGCTCACATGGGTTAATTAGTTTCCACTACTTGTCTTTAAACTGCATAGTTTATGCTTACTCATCCATTTAGATTCAGTAAATATTTTCACACTATTTCAAAAGTGTTTAAAGTTTAAAGAGTTTTTAGCATTTGAAAATAGTAAAACATGTGACAATGTGTTGTATGCTATTAACATACCCAAAATAACATTAACGTGTCAAATTTATCTTATATAGAGTTAAAGAAAAACTTCTAAAAAATTCCTAAGCGCATCCACTAAGTTGGATACATATATGGTGCGACTAGTATCCTCTGCACCTATACAAAAGAGGCTACGCAATCCAGAGCGTCCAAGTTGTCATGATTACCCATCCACCTCTAGTAAAAGAGATGAGTCTAGAACTATTAGCAAGCTAAAACATCAGTAAGAGGCTAGGAGATAACTCTGGCTTTACTTAGTTTTTCGCTACCTCTAGGGACATTCACCGCACTAGACATATCTGGTGATGCTTGGATCATGCAAATTACTCCTATCGAACCAGCTAATGAAAGCCAGATATACACGTAGGATCATTTTAAAGTCTGACCTGACTGAAAATTATTGTATGTACAAAAACTAAAAATAAAAATAAAAAGAAATGAGGGATGGGAAAACAAAATTTATTTGGGTATCAAAGGATCCAGTCCTCTTTCTCAACCAAAATTTTCTTTTGTTTTGATTTGAATTGTCTTTTATAGCAGTAGTAAACTTTAAAAGATGTGCCATTATGAGCAATTAAACCAGGACATTCTTCTCTATAACAATTCAAACACCATCCTAACCTTTTAGCTTTCCTTTTGATGGCACAAAGGCTAGTGCCAGCAAAGGGTTTCTTCTGCTCAAAAATAAGTGAGCGACCCATTAACGTCTGGTCATCGACTATTGGATCCATTTTTTATACTCTCAGCCAACAAGAGAGGCTAGACTTATCCCTTCCACTCCTTCCAACTATCAACTAAGATCTAATTAAAGAGAGCTTAGAGGGGGTGGGTGGGAATTTTATTTAAAAACTAAAAATATATATATATAAATATATACATTCAGAAACTAAAAAAAAAAAAAAAATTTTAAACAAAAAACTAGAAAACTACATTTTTCTCTCTTTTTTTTTTTTTTTTTTTTTTTAGAAAAGTCCAAGATAGCGTATCATTACAATAACAATAATAAGGAAAATTATGGTATAAACTTCGAAAATCATAAGAGCGGTGACGTGTTCGTCATTCATTTTTTTTTATTTAAAAAAAAACAGCAAATTTGAACCTTTTTTTTTTAACAAGGGCAACGCAGCATTATCATAACAGCAATTAAGAAAATGACAAGGTAAAGTTCAAAATACATAAGACAAATAGCTAGCGCGTCGTCCATTTTTTTTTTTTTTTTACAAAGAAATGGAAAAATATCATCTGTCTCTTGGAAATCTGAAAACCTGATAGAGCCGTAGATCGAGTGATATTTCCAAACTTCTTTGGTGCGTGGGTACCTACAACTTACATATATCATTTTTGTTAAATAATGGAAAAGAGAGAAAATAAAAATCTAAAATAAAAATAAAAATATAAGCTGAATCGGAAAAATAGAGAATAAAATCAAAATGAAGCTTTTCTCTAAATTATAGATCTTACCTTTAGTGATCAGTAGAGTGGATCTTGATTTTGGATCGAAGAAAATAAAAAAAAAAATGAGAGATTGAGAGATTGGGGGAAGAGAGTGAGAGAGTTGCAGAGAGTGAGAGAGAGATCGCGGCGAGAGAGTTAGAGGAAGAAGAAAAAGAAAGGAAAAAGAGAGATGGGTAAAGTTTTTAGGGTTCAAAACCCTATATAAAGCCATTTTCTCTTTTTCAGTGTGTCTCTCTCTCTAGAGAAGCTAATTTTGTTTTTAATTTTTTTTTTTTTATGAAATAAAGATAAAATAAACAAACAGGTGTTAATCGTGAAACCGTCCCCCCCAACTGAGTCTGACATTGTCCTCAATGAGTGAGATGAGAAAAAGAAGCTAAGGATAACATCTGTAATAAAAAAATACACAAAGAAAAGATAATAATAATGACAAAATTAACTTATATATATATAAAGTAAAAGTACTATCACTGATTTGAGATAAAGTTATCAAGAATTACTGTACAATTGACCTTTTGAACTGCAGTTTCAAAGGATCGATTTTGTATTCAAATTTTGCTATCTGGCAGTTTTAGCAACATACTTTTTTAAACTAACAATACTTTTGGTATGCCATTTTATTTTGGACTGTAATGGGATAGTTTAAACATACAATTTAGTACATTTATTAGATAGCAATGCTTGAGATTTGTAAGACTTGATAAAAATCAGAACTCATAAAACAATAAGTGCAAGTGATTCTGATACTTAAAACATAGTGATGATTTTTTATTTATTTATATATATATAACAAAAAGAAAAGTACAATAAAAATAAAGACAGGAATTATTATTATTATTAATTTTTTTTTACACATATCTAGACGTTAACTGGGTTTATTACTCCTGAAAGATGATCATTTTGGGGTCTAGGACAATAGACTCGAAACCTCAAGTAGGTGTCAGAGCTATATCTTTCGGGATCATCATAGAGTGTTATTTCCATGAATATATCATATCTGACAATGACTCTTTCAGGTATGAATTGCTCAACGAAGACAGGGACTAGAGATGTCCCCCATTCGAGTAGGAAAAAGAACCAATGCCTCTGGAAGGCATATCTTAACATTTCTTCTTCAACAACTCTATTTAACAAACGCCCCCATCCAAATATAATGTCATTATCATCATAAATGGGGAATTGTACCAAAGATGTTAAGTATCGTTCCCATTCATTTTCTTCATATTCATGATATAGTTCTTCGAACACCTCATACTGAGCTTGTTCCCATTCATCGTAGTTTGTGCTAATATTCTGCCAGTCATCTAATCCATCAAATATTGGTTCATCATTCCACTCCCTAGGTTGGTCAGGTTCCACTAAATAATCAATTTCTTCATCAGTGTCGTAAATTCTATCGACACACCTAGCGTAGAACATTTCATCCTCGTCAGAGTCCATGAGATATTCAAATCTTGGGGGTGTATCATCATCTGACGAAGTTCTATCCTCTGGAGGATAGTTGTTATTGTTAGACGAACTGGCATGGTTTATACTCATTCTTGCAGTTCTGCGATGATTAGATGGGTTCATATCTCTTTGTTACCTGTAACATCAGATAATATGTTATAATTCTTGAAAAATATTAAATAGTAAGAAAAAAATAAAAAATAAAAAATAAAATTCCTACTATGTACAATTCTAATCATGATTTATGAATTTAAGAGGTATCACAGTTGGGGTCCTCCAAAGGAAAGGACTCCAATTTAGTTTCAAAATCTCCTAAAAACGGCTTTAATTTATGCCTACTGACTTTAAATGTATTTCCATCTTTAGGGTCCTTGATAAACACTGAATATTGCACATTCATGTGCCAATATAATAGAAATAGTGCTCATTTAATCCTCCAAATTCTTAGTTTTACAGGCATATTTGAATTAATATAATTTAACAGTGATATCACTCAAATGCATGTAATTATTTGTTTTTACACATTTTATATGTTTAGGTAAAAATGAAGTGAAATAAAGGGAAGGAAATAAGTAGCAACAATATCATAGTATATTCATTTGTTAGTCAAAGATGAATAGTAGTGAATAGTAACCAAACAGTGACAATCACTGTTTGGTAGGAAGAAAAAAAAATGCTGAAGAGGGAAACGAAAGTAACATCCAAAGGATGTTACTATATAAATATAATATATATATTTATATTTTATTTATCCTATTGCTTTATCTCTCTCTCTCTCTCCCTTTCTCTTTCTGTTTTTTTTCTTCAGCTGCAGGTTCTCATTTTCAACAATTGTCAGAAGGCAGAGAAAATTGAGACCGCGAAGAAGACAATCTTCCAATCTCGTACAAATGCTGATGAAAGCAATGACGAAATTGTATAAAAATTTCGTCTATAAAAGGCAAGCAGAAACAACACAAGATGCAATTCAGAAACCAACAGCTTCACAATCATTGTTAGGGAGAGAATAGTTTAGGGGAGGTTATTATGTGAGCACTTTATATTGACCCTAGAAATAGGAAACTTTAGTTTTTCTTAGCTTTTTCTAGTTCTAGTAGTTGTAAAATTTTACTTTTATGTAATTGATGATTTCATGTTCAAAAATATGTAGCAAAACTTTGTGTATTGTATTTCTTAAATTTAAAATGTTTGTTTTCTTGTATGACCTTTGTCAATTTGTGGTAGTAAAAATAGTCCTATTTAAATTTAGATTTAATATTTTTAGTCTAGTAGTACTGTCATGTTTCAGAATTTTATTAAAGGGCAATTGGGTAATTTTACCTTTTATGTTGTGGGCTCTAAATTTATTTGACTGTATTTTATTTTAGGGAGCATGACTACATTATTTATTTTCCCTTTCAGGTGCTTTAAAATTTATTTCTGTTCGTGTGGGTGTGTTTATTTAATTTCGGACTCACACCGTTGAGTCAGACTGTCCATTGGAGCACCAAACATGTAATTTTTTTAAAGCATACAAGAGAGTGGGTCCCACCCCACTCCCTTATAGCCGGCCACACTACCCATCCCCTCTCATTTACGTTTCTTTCTTCTCCTTCCTTTTCTTCTTTTCTTCTTCTTCTCCTAAGGATACAAACTCCATAGTTTTTCTTCTCCTTCAAACTTCATTCTTCAAGCTTCAAGAGATCATTGGAGAAGATCATTATCAAGCTTCCATCTACCCCCTAGAGCTTGCTTTTAAGGGTAAGAACAATCTCTTCATCTCTTTAATAATCTAGGGTTTACTAATTTCTCTTCTAATCTTGGGTTTCTCTTACTTAGTGTGACTTTCATGAAGCCTTTTTGGTGTCTCTAACATTGATAGGGCTTGAGGTTCTTGTTTGGTAAGCATTCTAGAAAACCCCCAAATCCTAGGGTTTCCTTTAATTTCGAAAATTTGAATTTCTTACCACCATGTCTCTTTTTGTGAAGCATTGTTGGAGCATTCTTGATGTTCCCTACAAATCCTTGCAACTCCATTGAAGCTTTTGGGATTTACTTAACTCTCTTGAATTTTCTTCCATTGTTGGAATTTAAAGCTTTGTGAGGTAGATTCTTTGTTGTACCATTTTTTTATATGTTGTTTGTGGTTAAAAAGTAATGAGAAACCTTTATGTGAGAATTTAGACACATGTTTAGGATTTTCCCCAAATGTGAAAAATTAGGGCTTTAAGCCTAAATGTGATTTTTATGTGCTAAGTGCTCTATGTGTTGATTATGTGATGCTAGTGGTGCTTAGGATGCTCCCTTTATGTGTAAAAGTATGTTAGGACGTTAGTTTAGAAATCCTTGTTAGGAGTGCTATATTATGAATTTTAATTTAACTCTTGATGTCTTTAATACAGTTCAACATGCAAGAATTATTGTGTTCATTATTTTGTTGGAGCATCAATGTTGTCATTTTAAACATTTCATGCATTGAGGCCAAATCGGCAAACATTCAAATATCACGACATAAAGATTTTATTTGGAAAAGAGAGAAAAACCCCATGTGTGGGAATTTTGGTTTAAGAAATCCGGACGTGGGTTGTGATGTGAGACAGGGAGAATGACCCTTAGAAACATTCAAACTCCAAACTATATTCGGGTAGCTCCCGGAAGTTGGTATGCTACACTCCATGCGTGGGTGGCTCATGGTCCGGTAATGAGAGAGATGTGCATTTGTCACGCATAGCCTTGCGGCTTTAAACATTTCATTGTAGCCGTGGTGGCGATTCATTGCACCTCATTTCATTTTAATCATGGATAGCATATAGACTTGTTACAACACTGTCTACTTAGCCGTCGTGCTAAGGTACTACGCTACCAACCATTTTGCAGGTGATGTCGATAAGGGTACGAGTGACCTCGGTGTTGTTGCTTTGAAGTCCTTTGGTTCTACTTTGAGGACTTATGATTGTTTGAGAAATTGTACAACTCTCTAAGTTCATTTTGACATCATAAAGTTTGTAAAAATCTTATACTTTGAAATTTGTTGCTTTTAAGTTTTTATTAAAACTTCTTGAGTTTAAATGCTTACTTTGTTAAGCTTCAATGAGTTAGCTTCTTTGAGAATCGTTGGTCACGTGTTAGTCCTTGTTTTACTATCATTATTGTTAAACTTGTTGAAGGATTTTTGAATCGTTTAATTAAGTCTCAAGGTCGTTAGATCTCTTTTGTTTGAACCCTTGCCGGGTTCACTTTAGCTAAATATGTGGTATGTTTGAGGATGTTGTGAAACTTTGTTGGATTTGTTTTAGCTTAACTCATTATGTGTTTCAATCCTTACCGGAGGAAGCTTCAATTGTTTTAAAGAGTTAACGTCTTCAAATATCCCAAATGTTTTCAAATCTCTCTTCCTCTTTTTTTGTGAAATCTCTTTCGTTGCCTCGTGTTTGTATGTTGTAATTGTTGGATGTTCCGGATAGTTTGTACACGTGTATTATACTATTTTAGACTTGCCTATATCAATTTGGAAGGTTTAAAAGCTTTTAGAACACTTTCTCCCTAAATCTCCCTCTTAATCTCTCCCAATCTCTCCCTCTCCCCTTATTCCTCTCTTTATCTCTTTCACTTCTCGTTTTTAATAAATTTCGAGTGTATGAAGTTCCGTTTGGTCTAGGCATGTGTTATATGTCATTTAGGACTTGTTTAGTCTTATATTGAGGTTTAAATTTGAGGATTTAGTAAAATAGGGAACATTTCTACAAGTTGTAAAAATGCTGTCGAAAGTTTCTTTCATAGAAAACTGCTACTGTTTTCTTTATTTTCTGCCCAAATGGTGCAGAATTGGAAAAAATGTCATTAGACAAAAGTTGTTCAGAATCAAATTTTACATGGACCTATGCGAACAGAATGTGAAAATTTCAAAGATATAGCTACTTAAGGATGTTTCAAAATTCAGCAATTATCCAAAAATGGTCCTTATGTTGTCAAAGTTGCTGTCAAATAAAAACTGCTACTGTTATTTTAATTTTCTGCCCAAACGGTGAGGATTTGGAGAAAATGCTATTTGATGAAAATTGTGCAGAATTGAATTTTACATGGACTTACGCGGACAGAATGTGAAAATATTAAAGATACAGCAACGTATAGATGATTTAAAATCCAGCAACTACTCAAGAATGACGTTTTATCAAATCTATTGTATTTTCCCTTTCTCCTTGAACTAGTACTTGTTCGGATAGTCTTTTTAAGTAAGTTTTCTAATGTTTTCATCTTTGTTGGACTTGTTAACATGTAAGTCCATTTTGGCTTATATGTTAGCAAGTCATAATTGTAGGAATCCCCGTGGGATCCCAATGTCGCTTCCGCATTTGTGATTGAATTTTACTTCTTTCCTCTCTATCTTTCCTCTTTCCTTGCGCTTCGGTTTCCGGGGCGTGACAAGCACTTGTAGATGTCCCCTAAAATAGTTTGAAACTCCAAATTTCCAGTTTTTATAGCAATAGTTTTATTCACTAGAAGACAGATTTTTGCGATTAAATGCCAGATTTCTTAGCCATGTAGTTGTTATAATTACCTACTAAAGTCCAAAAGCACACCATACCCATATCTTACTCCCAAATTAGATTTGGATTTGGTTTGGCCTTGCTTGTGTTCTTGAAGTTCAACCACTGTGACCCCACAAGAATCCAAAGTCAAAGGTTTAGTATTTTATTTTTGGTTCAGTATTTCCATTTATGTATATTTTATTAGCCTAGTTGTACTAAATTTTGTTATTTTGTAGATTCCACAAATTCAACACCACCTAATGTTAAGTGAGGAAAAAAATATATTAGTATTATATTTCACCCTTAGCTTAGTTTTATAACTTTAGTTTTAATTGAGCAGTCACTGTTTACACCTATTTAATTTATTTTTAAATTTTATTTGGAAGACAGTCTCAATTCTAAAATGGTAGGCTAAAACTTTAATTGGGGATATGTAATAAAAACTTAGAAGCTACAGTTTCTGGGTACTAATCTTAAATGGGCAAATTTATCTAGATGGGTTGTTTTTCCATTTATGGCCGAAAATATCTATGTATCTATAGTTTATGACCATTTAATATGTTTATATACTATGGCTATATTGGGCTCAAAAGAGTACATATTTGAAATAAAAAGCCTAATTATGTGGATTGTCAAACTATGCCTTTTGTCATAAAAAAAACACCTAGCATACTCAAACAACTCATATGACAAAGTTAATATTTCAAATATGTGTTTACATATATTTCTATCCAATAATGGATAGGCAATTGTGTAGTGGCAGAGTGGTGGGGACTGGACGCCGAATAACCCACGTCCGCGGCGGGTCACGGTTCGAACCTGGCTACTGCCCAATTGCCTTTTTATTTTTCTTTAAACCAAATGACGTCGTTTCATATCAAACCTGACACACTTGATATGACCCTGACTAGTGAAAGTTTATTTTTAAATAAAGAATGGCTCTGCGGTTTTAAATGCCAAACGCTTTTCAAATGCACAAAAGTTGTGGGATCTAGTGTTGGTTTGCATATTCCCAATTCCTTTAAATCATTTCCCCCTAGTTAATTAATATTTCATATTTTATAATAGTTTTGCTTAGATATCTGTATTATTTCCATCTTTCGCTATTATTAAATCTAAAAAGCTTATCTCACAAAAATTTAGCTTTCATATATTTTTCTTCCTTTTCTTACTAGTATGTTAGTTAATTTATTTTGCACTGTTAAAATCTTTACCATAAACTGTTAAAAAAAAATAGTCTTAATTACTTTTATTGCAAAAATATAAAAACTAGTAGTTTAGTAAAACCCCACAAAAATCTATCATCTTTTATTTTCTTTTTAGTGAGAAAATAGTTATCTGCCTAACTTTATAAAATTTTATTCCGTTCCCTGTGGGTTCGACCTGGACTTCCAGAACTTTATTACTTGTACGATCACGTACACTTGGGTATGATAAGAAAACGCGTCAATAGGATGTCGTCAAGTTTTTGGCGCCGTTGCCAGGGAACGGTTAATAAAAATAAGAATTAAAAAGTTAGGTCTAAAACTATTTATCTCACTATATATATGCCTATTCTACTTTATAAATATTCTAGTTTTTTTTTTTTTTAAAAAAAAATGATAACATAAGAAAAATAAAATAAATAAATAACTATATATAATCTTTCCTTGTGAAATATCTATAAATATATAAATTTATAAGTATGTACTTGTTCATCTTCTAAAAAAAAAGAAAGCATTTATATACATATATAAGCCTATCTTCTAAAAAAAACACATAAAAATAGAAAATATATAAAATAAAAAAAAAAAGTATTATTTTTACTTAGCTAATAATAATAATAATAATAATCATCATAATAATATTATTATCAGTTAGTTTTCACTTACTTCATATGTCCTTAGATACTACTGAGGCTTTATATCAAGTACCACATAATTCTAATATTTCTACTAATTCATCTAGTATACAATTTCCTAGAATAATGGAAGAAATTGTAGAACATAAGGAATCATTGATGATGCTCATAGTGAGCAGGGGGAAAATATAGCACAATTTGTTTTACCAGAACGTGAACAACGTCCTTTACGTGATTTATTTACCCCAGAAAGAAACATCACTCCTTCTTGTATCACTCTACCTAGACATACATGAAATTTTCACTTTAGACAAGGCATGATTCCACTCTTACCAACTTTCCATGGAATGGGGTCAGAACGTGCTTATCTTCATATTCGTGAATTTGAAGAAGTTTGTAGTACGTTCTCTGATCAAAGTTGTCCTATTGAAATAATCCGTCTTAAGCTTTTTCCTTTTTATTTAAAAGATAAAGCTAAAGCTTGGCTTTATCTCTCCGTCCTGGATCTATAACTTCATGGCATGATATGAATGAAGCCTTTCTAAAAAAATTCTATCCAAAAAATTTAACTAATAGCATGATGCGTCAAATTAAACTTTTTACTCAAAAAGAAAAGGAACCATTCCCTGAAGTTTGGGAACGTTTTAAAGATCTCCTACTAGCTTGTCCACATCATGGATTTGAAAAATGGCGTCTAATTAATTTCTTTTATGAAGGATTAGAACCAAAATCAAAGAAATTAGTTGAAACTATGTGTCAAGGAGAATTTTTGAGTAAAACTGCCGACGAAGCTGAATCATATTTTGATTGGCTTAGCGAAAATGCTTCCCAATGGGAAAAAGAAGAAATTGGTAGAACGGAAAAAGCTAGAAGTTTATACCAATTACAATCAGAAGATGAATTAACACTGAAATATGAAGAATTAGCACCTAAAGTAGAAGCTATAACAGTAGAAAAAAATAATCTACCTAAGAAGAAAAGAGAACTTTGTGACAGTTGTCATACTTTAGGACACTCTGCGAATGAATGTCCTAATAGTTCAAATTGTCAGGAAACAGCTCCAGCAGAGATAAACGCTGTGAATAATTATAGGGGTCCCCAAAACGCCTATAGTAATTCATACCAATCTAACTGGAGAAATCCTTCAAATCATATGTATACAAAAGAGGGTATTCTACAATTTCAAACTCAATACCAACCTCCTCAAAATAATCAATATTTACCTCCTCCGCCTCAATTTCAACAAACACAAAATACATATCCTAATACACAGCAAAATTCTAATGTTTATGTGCCTCCTCACAAAAAAGTACAAGAAGAACCTTTACAGTCTATGATGCAACAATTAATACAAATCATGGGAAAACTACAAACATCTGTGGATAGGATTAATAATCAACAAGATTCTAAAGGAAAAGACATTTTTCCTGCCCAACCACAACCTAATCACTACAAGAAAAAACACTATTTATGTCACTTTTAAAATTGTATTTATGTCACTTTTATTTTGAGTGACATAATTACTTCTCGCTAGTGTGTTTTATGTCACTTTTTAAGCATTTAGGTCGGTTTTTAAGAAAGTGACATAAATACTTTATTATTTATGTCACTTTTCCAAAAAAAATGACATAAATAAGTATAGTATTTATGTCACTTTCTTAAAAATTGACATAAATAAAAATGCGGTGACAATTTTGTAAATAAAATACCATGCTTATTTATGTCGGTTTTTGTAAAGTGACATAAAAAACTTAAAAAGCCACATAAATAAAAGTGCGGTGACAATTTTGTAAATAAAACACAACTTATAATTAAGAACCAACATAAATAAACAGTTTTGTAAATAAATACTCCTATTACTTTCTCTCCCCTAAATAAAAACTTCCCCTCTTTCTAACCCTAGCCGCCCATTCTTCATCTCTCCATCTCTCCTCTCTGCTGCGTCACCGAATAGCCGGCCGGCCAAAGCCGATCTGATCTTTCCGTCGCAGAACATGGCACCCCTTTGTGTTTGTGGTGGCTTTCCCTCAAACCAGTCTATACTCCTTGTCTCCTCCGCCCTCCACCGTTGAATCTCTGGTCGGATTCCCCGCCGGTAGATATCTAATGATACCTCGCTGGAATCTGACGTCACCATCCAATGGAAAACTATCTTCAACTCTTCGTGGAGGATAGGGTGTGGGACCCACTTTCGCATTTCCTCCGAATGTGGCTCCGTGACTACACTAGTGGAACCCTACTTTACTTCATTTCTGGATTTCTCTGGAAGCTTCTACATTTACTACTTGAAACACAAAGTTTATGTTCACAAAGGTATATGTATCTCTCTTTATATCTCTGTCTGTATATTTCTGTGTAATCTTCGTCTTATTTTCTGTTTGATTAGCAAATATATATAACTCTCTTTGGGTGAGGATTTATTAACTATTTGATTTAAATTTGATTGTAGTTTTGTTTTTAATTAAAATCCCTTTCTTCTGATTTTGCTTTAGATCGTTTTTTGAGCTTTCATTTTGCAATTTAAGTTTAGTTTTTGTTTAGTCATCTAATGACTGAGTCTGTTTTTGTGATTATTATATCATCAATTTCACATGGGTTGTCAATTCTTCTTCTAGATCTGTCAACAGCCTGGAGTTTTGGATTGTATATGATCTTGCTGGTAGCTACTATTTAGTAGATTGATGATTTTATAATTCCTAACTAGGCTTAAAGTGATGAACCTTCCATGGGTTGTCACTAATGTTTCCAGTGCATGTCGTATGTATGGCTATGGTTTGTCTTTTGATGACACTAGTTACCCTTAGAGTCTGAAAGTGGAAACCTCAATCAGCACATAACTACAAATTATAACTACTAATTATTATAACTAAAATAGTCTGCAAATACTATGGTTACATAGTAATGGTCAGTCTCTTAAGTGAACAGGGTTGAGTGAACATATGCAGTGAACATATTTTTTGCCTAAAAAAAACCCGCGGGACTGTGGGGAACGCACGGGTCAGCGGGGTAGTCTGCGGATTTTTAAAGGCAAAAAAAATTGTTCATGGGTATGTTCACTGACCGTACATAGTAATAAGCAAACTTATCTACACAATACAAGTATTAACTTTTTCCTTGATTTCATACTTCATTGGAGAAACTAAAGTAGTAGGTTGATTAGCCGCAAGTATGGTAATATCTTTATCCAAATATAAGCTTTATTTATACAATAGAAGTAGTAGGTTGAATTTTAGCCCCAAGTATGTTAATATCTTAATCCAAATATAAGCTTTATTTATTAAGTAGAGCCTTCCAATTATTAAGAAATGGTTTGGTAATTGTGTTTGATTGCAATGGAAACATTTGAAAGCATCACTTCTCTCTCTCTCTCTCTCTCTCTCTCTCTCTCTCTCTCTCTCTCTCTCTCTCTCTCTCTCTCGTGTTTAAAGCTTAATGAAGTCCCTTGCATGTTGTATGGTTTCAGTTTGAATTAAAGCCCTCCGTTGTTAAGTAGTATAAGCCTTTAATATTTTTACCCTTAAATCACATGAATTTTTTCTACCCGCAAATTGTATTTATTCTTATTTCTTTCATCTATTTTCTTTCCCATGTTTAGGGAATTTTCTGAAGATAGTAAAATTGAATGAAAGACAATTGGAAGAGGTACTTGAATGTTGTCCACTACCTTTTATAAGCGCTCAGAATTTTAGAGCAACCTACCTTTTGTACACTATTGTGCCGGTGTTGCAGATTTGTTTGAGCATGAATATTACTAATTCCTACAATGGCATTGTAAGAGAGTTAGTCTACCTATCCTTAAAATTACCCAAAATTTACAATTGGGTCTTCTTAATCCTAAAGCCAAACAACACTATTAGTGGGTCAAATAGGTAGAGGTAGTAGCGTAGTACTCCCTCCGTCCCATTTTTTGAGTCCACTATTCCATTTTGAGATGTCGCAAAAATATTGTTCACTTTCCTAAATTGGTATACATTGTTTGCTTACTTCCAAAACTAACTCTCCTTGAAATCTACACCAAGGCAAAGTAAAAAAAATTTGTTTCAAGGATTTTCATCCTACCCTAGTGGCCAAAGGCCCATTCCCCCACCCAATTGGGTGTGTGTTCAATTCCCCCCTCCCCCAATGTTTAAAAAATAAAAAATATTTTATTGTAATGATTAGGCAATTTTGGAAAGTATGTGTAGATTCTTTTTATCCCCTTAAAAAGTTGGGTTCCCAAAGTGGGACTCAAAAAATGGGACGGAGTGAGTAAAGTTGATCTTACAATTTTATCTTTTATGTAAAAATTTAAATATGCAGCCAAGAGTTGAAATTACTGGAAGCGTAACATGTGATGCTCATGGCAGCTAGTTTTGTTCTCAATGTTCTGTGTTGAGCTTCATTTTTTTGTTTTTTTGTTTTTTTTTTTTTTTCAGAATGACCATAAAAGAAGCATTAGAAAATTTTGTTCTTTTTCCCTGATTCACTTTTGTATCTGTTTGTGACAACTTTTGGAAATTTATTTAACTATGACTTGTAGGCAAGTTAGACTTTAGCTTGCTTTGTTTATTTATAAAATAAATAGTGCATATTCAAAAATCTATGAGGTGTATTCAGTTGGATTCCTTTGGAAATTGAATGATTCTATTGCATTTTCACAGATCTAGAACTAAGACCATTGCTTTGAGCTTTCGTTAATTCTACTCGGGCCAGATCTTGGAGGGCGTCTTACACTGCTGGCAGGTGAGTCCCGGATCCTCCCGTCTTATCCACCGGTGTCGATCTGTATTTTACTTTTCCATTTTCCCTTTAATTTGTCATACAATCCAAAATCCCAGTTCTAAAACATATTTAGACTCAATACTAATGAATCTGCTCAGGGTACTCTCTCCCCCTCTCCCTCTCCCTCTCCCTCTCCCTCTGCCCTCCCACACATAATTTGTAATACATTATTATGTAAAATCTTATACGGTGATGAATTTATTTCACCTTCTTGTTTTCTGTAGAATTCAAATAAGACAATCCAGTTTGAAGCGTTTCATGTTTTTAAGGTGGTGTATTGATTTTTAATTTACACAGCATAGGGAAAACACCTATTTGTGGTTCCTTTAAATGTGACTTCATTCGATGGTCTGAATTTGTGTTTTTTTTTCTCCCCGTCATTCCCTTCTCCTCTTCCTATCACTAGCTATTTGCCGCCAACCAAAATAAGCCTCCTGAGGTAGTCAGCATACTTGTCACAAATAGAAGCAAGCTCCTAAGGTTCTTTGGTGATTTCAAGTTTGATAGAGGTATCGTTTGTTTTTCAATTTTTAGTACTTGTTTATACATCATTTTGCACTTTGATGTAAATTTTGAGACACGGTTTGCTCTGCAGAGGATGAACAGTTTGAAGCAGACAAAGCTCAGGTTGTCAAAGAAATTGCTACCCTTGAGCTCAGAGACGAATTGTGTGCAGATATGGCCAAATGCGAGATCTCCATCAGCAAATGCATCTGAGTAATTTCAAAGACCCTTTTCTTTTTATATCATATCTGTTATATTCGTTACGATATTATATTTGTGATTGTGAATATACAATTCTTAAGTCTGCAGTGGTTTATATTATTCAAAGCAGTTGAATCAGATTCTCTGTTAATAGCATACATGCTTTAGATCAATTTGAATACTGTTAAATAGCTATTTTCTTTTGGTCACTCTATAGTCCTTAAAGAACATAAATGCTCATTGATTAATACCACATCAACAACGTCCGCAAAAAAAAAAAAAAAAAAAAATTGAGTCACTGAGATCATATGATGTTTCATGTTAAAATTTGTTTACTTATTCCAAATACCAAAATATACACACGATTCTTTAATTTTAGACTGGTTTTATTGTTTTGGTTAAAGAAGCATTTAACCAAGTCAGATTGATCTATCTAAACTTTGGGCAAAAGATAAAGCTCAAACTTAAATTAATAAATCACCAAAAAAGAGAATTATACATGGAAGTGTATTTATATATATATATCACAAAAATTACACTATATCCATGTCCTAAATACAGACTAATGATAAAATCCCTACAAAAAAAATAAAATAAAATAAAAAAGGGAAAAAAGAGTCACAACTCACAATGACAAAAGAATAGCTCTAAAACATCATAAACTAAACAAGACACTCTCCCTCACTGCAGCGTTCCAGAGAACCCTCGCTGATAATTCATATACCCAAAGTCTTCATCAAAGAAACCACATAGAATGTGTAACAATCTACACTGTCTGTTTTGTACCAGCACCATATCCATTAACTCCATTAGTTCCATTTGCACCATGGGGGTGCTTATCTGAGCCAGCCTTCTTCCTCTTTATAACGACATACCATGTAAAAGCTTCCAACTTTCAGCAAAAAAAATGTAAAAGCTTCCAACAGAGCCGCGTTGAATCCCAAAAATATGAGAATCGCAATATATACTTTCTCCCATTTGTCATCTGGGCTCAAGATCTTCAAGCCCTTGAAGACATTGACAATGTTCATGATGATCACAGTGTATCCGATGAGGTGATGGTAGATGTTCCTGTATAATCTGAATTCGTGATCCTTCTTTGGCCTCTAGCAGAGCAAACACCTATATGTCCAATAACACAACGTTAAATAAGTATATAATCACATTCAAATAATTACAGATAAGCATGGGCGGGGGGCAGTTTTCCGCCACTAGAATTTATAAGAGTAATGCTACAGACACAACACATTGCACAATACAAAGAATAACAGGGCTTTAAATGCCTTGTACCATGTGCTGTTTGAATTTTTGGCACTTTTCTATGCACCACTTACACATCATAAGGTACATGCATTTAAAGCTCTGCTGTGCTTTGTGTTGTGCAATATGTTGTATCTGTAGCATTACTCTTTTAAGAAATCCAAGTATATTTTATACTGTGTTATTTTACAGATTTTTGTAGTACTTTTGTTTTTGCGCTTTCTTCCCCAAATTTTTTTTTATAAGAACAATAATGTTAGAGAATTAAGATTTGGGGTTGGACAGGTATAAGGTTATAGGTGAAGTCGTAAGTTGGCCCCTACTGGACCAAATTCCTAGATTGAAGACAGGATTATTAGGTGTACATGAAGTGTTCCGAGATAGAAGAGGGCGATGCCAATATTGCCATGGGTAGCGTGTTTTATTCTAGGAGAGTCACTGCCGAGTTTAAGAACAGTAGCCCATCTAACAACACCAATAGCGTAGGCAGAAGTTTGGCAAGCAACATATAGGTAAAACCAGGCTGGATCAGCTGACTTGAACACACTCAAGTACCTTGCAATTATAGCTCCCAAAGGCATTAAAGTCCCCCAACTGATTGCATTCAATACTCCATGAACCTGAAAAATTTCAGTAAACTATCATAACCCATGTGGGAAGACAACATGTATTTTTGTCATCTTACTAAATACTCTTTATAGTAGGAAAAATAGAGTAAGGGTCATGTATCTTATGATTTGGAGTTCAGACTCCTAGACAAGACACACACCCTAGACAAGACACACACCCTAGACAAGACACACACCCGCACACGATGTGCCCCTTTAGTCCATATACCACAGATTGTGTAATACTGGATGATTTTGTTCAGTTGAGTAATTGAATTGGATTATTTAATGAATTTTTTTTCCTGTTGCAGTCGAGGAACTCAGATGAACGTAAGAGAGGAGGATTTTCATTTTTTATAAAGGGAAGGATTCTCACTTTTTTTTTGTTGGAGAAAATGTTATTCTGGTAGATTTAGTATTAGTAATACTCTCGAAGGATGCGTATCTTCTGAATAATGTTTATATGTATTAGTTTTTTATGCTTATAAAATAAAAGTAGCTCTCTTTGTGGAATTATATTGAGTTTCGATGACATCTGAAGTTAAATTTAGGTTGAACGTACACATGGTTCTCGGAGACATGTTTTTTAATTTTTTGTTGATTGGTAGAGATATGAGTGGATGGAATGGAATTGATTAGTTGTAATGATATATTAATTGATTATTAAGTATTAATTTAGTTGTTGGAATTGATTATTGAGCTGCATTTAGTTTTGTACAGGATGGTAATATTGATATATGCAATTACTATTTTTTAAACAAAAAATTTGTAAACATTTATGTCACTTTTAAGAAAACCCACATAAATAAAAAACATTTATGTCACTTTTATCAAGTATTTATGTCACTTTTAAGTTTTTATGTCACTTTTAAAGTATTTATGTCACTTTTAAGACTTTGATGTAATAATTTTGTTTGGTATTTATGTCACTTTTATACTTTTATGTCACTTTAGGTTAAAAGTGACAAATAAAATGGTATTTATGTCACTTTTAAGTATTTATGTCACTTTTTATTAACATATGTGTTGGTATTATGAAACATTTATGTCACTTTTATAAAACTTTATGTCACTTTTAAAACATTTATATCGCCTCCATTTATGTCACTTTTTACTGGAAAAAAAAGTGACATAAATACCTATTTATGTCACTTTTTAAGTGACATAAAAAGTCTGTTTCCTTGTAGTGAATCCAAGGGGACAACCACAAGGTGATCCCTCAACTTCTGGTAATAATCAACATGAACAAATAAAAGCTATAACTGTACTAAGAAGTGGTAAGGCTGTTGGACAAGAAATTTCACCTTCTTTAGAAGAAATTGAGCATACAAATAAGGAAGATAATATGATAGAAATTGAGGAAGAAATAGATGAAGATAAAATTACCGATGAAGTTGAAGTTGAAACTCTTGAAAAACAACAAATTACTCAAGAAAATGAAACATCTGATTTACCAGTGCAAAAAAAACCAGAGGAAACTCCTGAATACTCTCCACAAATTCCTTATCCACAACGTTTAAGAAAACACCAAAATGATAAGAATCAAGAATATTTAGAATTATTTAAACAAGTGCATATTAATATTCCTCTCTTAGATGCAATTAATCAAGTACCTGCTTATGCAAAATTCTTAAAAGATTTATGTACTGTCAAACGTAAGCAAAATGTACGAAATGATGCGTATTTTGCTGACTTCGTTGAAGAAATTAATTCCATCGTACAACATAATTTACCAACAAAATTTAAAGATCCAAGTACACCAACAATATCGTGTATTATTGGAAATCACAAAATTAATCACGCACTCCTTGACTTAGGAGCTAGTGTGAACTTGCTTCCTTATTCTGTTTATCAAGAACATGGATTAGGTGAGCTAAAGCCTACTCGAATGGTATTACAACTTGCTGATAGATCTACAAAATACCCGCGAGGAATTCTGGAAGATGTTCTTGTCAAAGTTGAAAATTTTATTTTCCCAGTAGATTTTGTCATCCTTGATACAGAACCAGTATTAGATACTAATGTGCAAATATCAGTCATTTTTGGAAGGCCCTTCTTGGCTACCATTGATGCCACTATTCGAATCCGCAGTGGTATGATGACTGTAGTATTTGGAAATATGACTTTAAATATTAAAGTTTTTTTCTAATCCACAACAACAAGAAGAAGATGAGAATATTGAAGAAGTTTATGCTATTGAATCTCTATCACGAGAATATTTTAACTTGACTTGTTACAATGATCCAGTAGAATCTGTTATTAATAACTCTATTCAGAAGCTAGACAGTAATAATCTACAAGAACATCTTATGAGTCAAGTATGTTTTAATGAAGATTCAACAGAAGAAATAATTCAAGAAGCAATGTGGACCACATATTTTGAACATTTACCACCAAAGACTACATTAACACTTCCATCTAATTTACAAACTCCACAGTTGGAATTAAAAGAACTCCCTAAAGAGCTTAAATATGCTTTCCTTAATAATAATAATACTTATCCCGTAATAATATCATCTCTTCTAGACTCTAGTCAAGAAAATAAACTTATTAGTATGCTTCAGAAGCCTAAAAGTGCCATTGCTTAGAGTATAGCAGATTTAAAAGGAATAAGCCCTTCAATATGCACTCACAATATATATCTTGAAGATAATGCTAAAACCTGAAGAGAAATGCAAAGAAGACTTAATCTGATTATGCAGGAAGTAGTTAAGAAGGAAGTTCTAAAGCTACTCGACATGGGCATTATATATTCAATATTCGATAGTAAATGGGTAAGTCCAACACAAGTTGTGCCGAAGAAAGCAGGAATTACAGTTGTTCCGAATTCAAAGGGAGAATTAATTCCCACTCGTGTCACTACTGGATGGCGTGTATGCATAGACTACAGAAAACTCAATGTTGTAACTCGTAAGGATCACTTTCCTTTACCTTTTATGGATCAAATGTTAGAAAGAATAGCGGGTCATAAGTATTACTATTTTCTAGATGGTTATAGTGGTTACAATCAAATAGAGATTGCACCAGAAGATCAGGAAAAAAACTACTTTCACATGTCCATTTGGAACTTTCGCCTATCGCCGAATGCCCTTTGGTCTTTGCAACGCACCTACGACTTTTCAAAGGTGTATGCTAAGTATTTTCAGCGATATGGTAGAAAAGAATTTAGAAGTCTTTATGGATGATTTTTCAATTTTTGGCAAAACCTATGATGATTGCCTTAGCAATCTTCAAAAAGTTCTCTAGAGATGTGAAGAAAAAAGTTTAGTTTTAAATTGGGAAAAATGTCATTTTATGGTCACAAAAGGTATTGTCTTAGGACACATTATTTCTGAAAATGGAATACAGGTAGACAAAGCCAAAATAGATCTTATCGCTAATTTACCTATTCCCAAGACTATAAAAGACATCCGTTCATTCTTAGGACATGCAGGTTTTTATCGCCGATTCATAAAAAATTTCAGTACTATTTCCAGACCTTTATGTCAATTATTGGCCAAAGACACACCTTTTGAATGGACTAAAGAACTTCAAAACTCATTTGAGCAATTAAAAGAGCATCTCACTACTGCACTTATTATGCAATCTCCTGATTGGAGTTTACCATTTGAATTAATGTGTGATGCTAGCGACTTTGCCATTGGAGCTGTCCTAGGGCAGAGAAAGGATAAAAAGGCATCAGTTATATACTACGCCAGTAGAACTCTGGATAGTGCTCAAATGAACTACTCAACTACTGTAAAAGAATTGCAAGCCGTGGTATTCGCCCTTAATAAATTTAGGCAATACTTGATTGGCTCCCCTATTGTCTGTTTTACTGACCACTCAGCTCTTAAATATCTTCTTTCAAAGAAAGACAGTAAGCCTAGGCTTATTAGGTGGATACTCCTACTACAGGAATTTAATTTAATAATCAAAGACAAAAAAGGACTAGAAAATGTGGTAGCTGATCACTTATCCCACCTCACTTTTGAAGACAATACTAGTGAACCCTTACCTATTCAAGACTCTTTTCCTGATGAACAGTTATTTTCTGTGACTTCCCTGCCATGGTACGCTGATCTTGTTAATTATTTAGTAATTGGAAAAATACCAAGCAATTGGTCATCATCAGATAAAAAGAGATTCCTAGCTATTGCTAGGCATTTCTACTTCGATGACCCATATCTGTTTAAATATTGTGCCGATCAGGTAATTAGGAAATGTGTTCCTAACGAAGAAATCGAAAATGTACTTTTCATGTGTCAATCGTCCTTTTGTGGAGGACATTTTTCATCTCGAGTAACTGCCATGAAAATTTTACAAAGTGGTTTATATTGGCCAACTCTATTTAAAGATTCATATTTATATTGTAAGGCTTGTAACAGCTGCCAAATGTTGGGCAGTATTACGAAAAGAAATCAAATGCCAATGACCCCTATAATTACAATTGAAATATTTGATTGTTGGGGCATTGACTTTATGGGACCTTTTCCTCCATCTTGCCAATATGAATATATTTTATTAGCAGTCGAATATGTTTCAAAATGGGTAGAAGCTATTCCTACAAGAAAGAATGATCACCGTACAGTTATTGCATTTTTAAAAGATAATATACTTTCTCGATTTGGAACTCCAAAAGCAATAATAAGTGATCAAGGAACTCATTTCTGTAACAAACCATTTGAAAAATTAATGAAAAGATATGGAGTGACCCATAAGGTGTCAACTGCATACCATCCACAAACAAATGGACAAACTGAATTAGCTAATAGGCAAATTAAGCATATTTTCGAAAAAACTGTTGATTTTAATCATAAAGACTGGTCTTCAAAATTAACAGATGCTTTGTGGGCATATAGAACTGCTTATAAGACCCATTTAGGGATGTCTCCATACAGACTTGTCTATGGAAAAGCTTGTCACCTACCAATAGAATTAGAACATAAAGCATATTGGGCTACTAGAACTTTAAATTGTAATATTGAAGAGGGAGGAATTTAAAGAAAATTACAATTAAGTAAGCTTGAAGAAATTCATAAAGACGCATATGATAATGCTCGAATTCATCAAGCAAGAACTAAAATGTATCATAATAAGAATCTTTTGCGCAAAAGATTTACCCCCGCGCAAAAAGTTCTATTATATGACTCAAGACTACATCTTTTTAGAGGAAAGATGAAATCTCGATGGACTGGTCCATATATTGTAAAAAATGTTTATCCTTATGGAACTGTCGAGATTGAGGACCCTAAAGATGGAAATACATTTAAAGTTAATGGACATAGATTAAAGCCATTTTTAGAAGGATTTGAACCTGAGTTGGAGTCCATTCCTTTGGAGGACCCCAACTATAATGCTGTTGTAATACCCGTAATTTTTTTTGTAATCAGAATAATAGCAGTTTTGGATTTTGGCAGTATAATTTTTACCTGCATGTGTGTATCATCGCGTGAGCTCAACACACACAAAGATTGTTGAACTTGGAGCCCAAGCATATTAACTTCTATAAATTAATACCCCCCCCCCCCCCCCCCCCCCCCCCCCTACAACATAATCTCACAACTCCCTCAACTCTCTCAACAGTCTCTCATTCTCTCAACTGTCTCTCTCTCTCGGGTACACACACACCCACAAATATTGGTTATTCACACACACATATCATTACTTAGATACACAAACACATACACATATAGATTCAAGGAGTTTAAATCAAGCTTTGAGCTTTGAATTTTGGGTAAGCTTTTGGAAATCCATGTTGTTAAATTCATTTTATTTTTTTTTAAACTGTTATTGTAGATATATACATATACATAGACACACACTTATATATATATCTCATATATATATATATCGTTAAGGGTCCGAAAATAGCGAGCAAAAAAACCGTCACAGAAATTTGATTTCTTTATATCAAATGAAAGGTCTCGATCCCACGAGGCTCCATTTCAAATTTCAAAAGCTAATTCATAACGGTTGCGACGAACGGTTGACTTAAAGTTTTGTCACCATTCGGTTTTTCGATAAAATCAAGAGTTGTGTTTTGATTCTTGAAAAACTGATTTCATATGTGAAATCTACGCGGAAAAAGGAAGAGATTCATATATTGGAAGTCCAGTTGGGATTAAGTTTTCAAAATGGGTAAAAACCAACCTTTGATTTCAAAACAGGAGAAAAAGAAAGAAGAAGACGACACTGTGACATCTCGCGCGCGCGACCAGGCATAATTTTGAAAACTGTTTTTAATTAAAATTGTGGCTTTCTGTATACATTCGCCCGAGAGCTCCGCGCGAGCGAGGCCTCGCGCGAGCGGCCCACGCGAGCGAGCTCCCGCGCGAGCGGCCCGCGCGCGCGACCTCAGGCAGTTTGGTGAAATCTTCTGTTTTGTTGTATTTGAGTCTGCTACGAGCTAAGGGACCTTGTACCCTAAGCTTTAAGAGTTGTACTTTGCCTCTATAGTAGTTGTACTTATGCTTTGAGGTGTTGTACCTCACTAATATACACACATTATTGTATATTGAGATTTGTAACAGATTGAGCAGTTCCGGTTTTCATTCTGTTTAATTATTCAGGCTATCCTCGGTGAACGGTAGTTCCATATAACCCTCAATAAAGTTGTATAACATGTTAATAGTGTACTTACGTGTTTACTTGAGTTGCTATGCCTTAAGTGGTTACTTGAGTTGCTATGCCTTATGTGTTTACCTGGATGATTTCAATATGTCTATTATGTTGCTTTGAATTGATAGCATGCCTTAAAAATCTGTCTTATGAAATATTGAATATGTCTGGATGCTTAGAGCTCGCATATGTCATAGCATTTCATAAGCATGAGCATGAACACGAAAATCACGAAAATGATTTTGGGATGAAAGACCTTAGAGGCTTTTGATTTTTGAAAAAGGAAGATCTTAGAGACTTCCAGGTTTTGAAAAGGGAAGACCTTTAGAGGCTTCCGTGCATAAAACCCTCTAGGAGGGATTTTGTTTTGAAAAGATAGAAATCCCGGATTTGTGGGTAGGCGTGTGAGATGGGTACCACTAGGAACTTGAATTGCGGGATGTGTTGCAAGAAACCCCCGTAACGGTAAAGGCTAGGCCTCCGTGTAATTCGTAAGGCCCAAAGTCTCGCACGTTTGAGGCTAGGCTTACGTGGACGGGAAGCCCATGGTCCGGGTAATGATATTGACGATTGAGGGTGAGTGTTTGAAAAGGCATGAAAATGGTTTTCATGCATTGACATTGGCATTCATTGCACTCACGCATGTTATATAACAGATGTTATTTTGCGGTTATATGACTATACGAGCCTTTTGGCTTATGGACTATTAAACCTTTCTTTCAGGTGATATAGATAAGGGCAAGGCCCCTAGACTTGACAATCCTTCCGCTATAGTTTGAAGACCCGTGTGTGGGGATTATCATTTAGTTAATGTAATACAATTTGGTTTCAAAGAACCTATTATGTTTAAATTGGACAAATGTTAGTCCACCCGCTTTTAAATAAAGAGATAGCTTAACTCTGATTTTTCGCTGTTTATATTGAACGTTTTGTTTCAAGAAAGAATATTTCACATGAAAACCAGATTTCTGATTTATAAATGTTTCCAAACGATGAACATATAATTCAGGTAACCCTCAGAGTCTAGGACCCGGGGAGTTACCGATTGGTGTCAAAGCCTACTGTTATGGTTTATTATTGGACTTCCGCCGGTTGACACCCCGTCGCCGGGACTCGTGGCGGGGCGGGGCGTCACAGCTGTTTAATATCTTAAATCATAATTGGTATAGTACATAGTGTATCAGAGTATTTATATTTTCATAAGTCCTATACTCTTAATTAGATAACTTTTTATATATAAGTTAATTTGGTCATTATTATTCTATCATTTCTTTTTGTATTTCTTTTATTACAGGTGTTATCCTTAATTTCTTTTTCTCATCTCACTCATTGAGGACAATGTCAGACTCAGTTGGGGGGGACGGTTTCACGATTAACACCTGTTTGTGTATTTTATCCTTATTTCATAAAAAAAAAATTTAATCTTTTTAGAGAGAGATACACTAAAAAAGATAAAATGGCTTTACATAGGGCTTTGAACCCTAAAAACTTTTCCCTCTCTCTTTTTCCTTTCTTTTTCTTCTTCCTCTCTTTTCTCTCGCCGCGATCTCTCTCTCTCACTCTCTGCAACTCTCTCACTCTCTCGACCCGATCTCCCTCTCACAATCTCTCATTTTTTTTTTTAATTTTCTTCGATCCAAAATCAAGATCCACTCTACTGATCACTAAAGGTAAGATCTATAACCCACAGAAAAGCTTGATTTTGATTTTATTCTCGATCTTTCCAATTTCGGCTTAGTTTTTATTTTAGATTTTTATTTTCTCTCTTTTCCATTATTTAACAAAAATGATATCCATAAGTTGTAGGTACCCACGCACCAAAGAAGCTTGGAAATATCACTCGATCTACGCCCCTACCAGGTTTTCAGATTTTCAAGAGACAGGTGATGTTTTTCCATTTCTTTGTGAAAAAAAAAATGGACGACGCGCTAGCTATTGGTCTTATGTATTTTGAACTTTACCTTGTCATTTTCTTAATTGCTGTTATGATAATGCTGCGTTGCCCTTGTTAAAAAAAAATGAATGACGAACACATCTCCGCTCTTATGATTTTCGAAGTTTATACCATAATTTTCCTTATTATTGTTATTGTAATGATACGCTGTCTTGGACTTTTCTAAAAAAAAAAAAACAAAACAGAGAGAGAGAAAAATGTAGTTTTCCAGTTTTTTTTGTTTAAAAAAAAAAATTTTAGTTTCTGAATGTATATATTTATATGTATTTTTATATATAAATATTTTTAGTTTTTAAATAAAATTCCCACCCACCCCCTCTAAACTCTCTTTAACTAGATCTTAGTTGATAGTTGGAAGGAGTGGAAGGGTTGAGTCTAGCCTCTCTTGTTGGCTGAGAGTATAAAAAATGGATCCAATAGTCGATGACCAGACGTTAATGGGTCGCTCACTTGTTTCTGAGCAGAAGAAACCCTTTGCTGGCACTAGCCTTTATGCCATCAAAAGGAAAGCTAAAAGGTTACGATGGTGTTTGAATTGTTATAGAGAAGAATGTCCTAGTTTAATTGCTCATAATGACACATCTTTCAAAGTTTACTATTGCTATAAAAGACAATTCAAATCAAAACAAAAGAAAATTTTGGTTGAGAAAGAGGACTGGATCCTTTGATACCCAAATAAATTTTGTTTTCCCATCCCTCATTTATTTTTATTTTTAGTTTTTGTACATACAATAATTTTCAGTCAGGTCAGACTTTAAAATGATCGTACGTGTACATCTGGCTTTCATTAGCTGGTTCGATAGGAGTAATTTGCATGATCCAAGCATCACCAGATATGTCTAGTGCGGTGAATGTCCTTAGAGGTAGCGAAAAACTAAGTAAAGCCATAGTTATCTCCTAGCCTCTTACTGGTGTTTTAGCTTGCTAGTGGTTCTAGACCCATCTCTTTTACTAGAGGTGGATGGGTAATCATGACAACTTGGACGCTCCGGATTGCGTAGCCTCTTTTGTATAGGTACAGAGGATACTAGTTGCACCATATATGTATCCAACTTAGTGGATGTGGTTAGGATTTTTCAAAAGTTTTTCTTTTACTCTATATAAGATAAATTTGACACGTTAATGTTATTTTGGGTATGTTAATAACATACAACACATTGTCACATGTTTTACTATTTTCAAATGCTAGAAACTCTTTAGACTTTAAATCTTTTTGAAACAGTGTGAAAATATTTACTGAATCTAAATGGATGAGTAAGCATATACTATGCAGTTTAAAAACAAGTAGTGGAAACTAATTAACCCATGTGAGCTTTTGTGCCAATTTTCCTTTATGAGGGTTACTAATCTTTTCAGTCTCATTTTATTCTCTTTATCATATCACTCGTTCAAAGTCTCATTATTTTTCTTTGACTGATCATTAGAAGAGAACGTTCAGGATTTACCATTAGAACGTCCAAATTACTTAAATGAACAAAGTCAATCGATTTTTAAAATGATTTAGGCCATATTTTCTTTCAAATGCACCCCCTTCACCTTATATTACCTTATTCTCAGTTCTATCCAAATCATGCATTGCTCCACCTAGGAGTACAAACCTCACTTCTATATCCAGGTATGTGATTGGACTGTATTAATAGTGCAAGAAGTGGTAAAGAAAGAAAGGAGTTGATTTTAAAAAAAAAAAATCAACTGTACATATGATAAAAAGGAGAAGAAAAGAAGAGGTTGGAATGAATTTCGCAAACACTCCAATCACATGCTTAGAACAAATACATCCCAAATCTCTTACTCATTTTAATTTCTAACCTACCAGTCAAAGTCCTAATGATTTAAAAGAAATTGATTTTTAAATTTAAGTGATAAGGATGTTCTCCAAGGTAGATCGCTCCTCTAATGCTAAGTATTCTTTCATGAGACTTATTGTACTCCAAATGCCTATATATTGAGTCATAAAAAAATGGAAGCAATTTCTCTATCTTTGCTTCCCTACCAAGTGAGATGTTCTCTACACCGATTTCTGAGAGTTTCTCCTTAAAAGAGTAAAATCCTAGTGAGATTTGAATTAAAACTGCAAGTTTTATGACTGCTATTGACTATGTAAACTTTGAAGTTAAGATCAGTTGCTTGATTTTTCAAATACTCACTGTGAGTTTAAAGAGTATATAAAAAATGCAACCATTGACAAACTGTGAGTATATGTGTTGCATTACTATTACATACTTGAAAATTTCATTATATTGTTAAATTTAATCTTATCTGTTGTAAAAGGAGAAAATCTACATTTATTTTTATTTTACTTTATTTTTATATTTTAAAAAAAAAAAAAAAAAAATTGCGGATATATTCACTGCAAACCCTCACGAGACAACACTCGTCCACTAGGGGTAACCTAGGGGTTTAACGGCTTGTTGCATACGCTAAATGCAATCGCGATTCCTGCGACAGTGAGTTAGATTTTATTTTCTTTAGTTTATTCCTACTTTTAATAAAACTTTTAGAACAATTTCTCTTTTCACTTCATTGCTAGGGACTAGCAATAAGTTAGTTGAGGGGTGTGATAAACACTGAATATTGCACATTCATGTGTCAATATAATAGAAATAGTGCTCATTTAATCCCCCAAATTTCTAGTTTTACATGCATATTTGAATTAATATAATTTAACAGTGATATCACTTAAATGCATATAATTATTTGTTTTTACACATTTTATATGTTTAGGTAAAAATGAAGTGAAATAAAGGGAAGGAAATAAGTAGCAACAACATCAAAGTATATTCATTTGTTAGTCAAAGATGAATAGTAGTGAATAGTAACCAAACAGTGACAATCATTGTTTGGTAGGAAGAAAAAAAAATGCTGAAGAGGGAAACGAAAGTAACATCCAAAGGATGTTACTATATAAATATAATATATATATTTTATTTATCCTATTGCTTTATCTCTCTCTCTCTCTCTCTCCCTTTCTCTTTCTGTTTTTTTTCTTCAGCTGCAGGTTCTCATTTTCAACAATTGTCAGAAGGTAGAGAAAATTGAGACCGCAAAGAAGACAATCTTCCAATCTCGTGCAAATGCTGATGAAAGCAATGACGAAATTGTATAAAAATTTCGTCTATAAAAGGCAAGCAGAAACAACACAAGATGCAATTCAGAAACCAACAGCTTCACAATCACTGTTAGGGAGAGAATAGTTTAGGGGAGGTTATTATGTGAGCACTTTATATTGACCCTAGAAATAGGAAACTTTAGTTTTTCTTAGCTTTTTCTAGTTCTAGTAGTTGTAAAATTTTACTTTTATGTAATTGATGATTTCATGTTCAAAAATATGTAGCAAAACTTTGTGTATTGTATTTCTTAAATTTAAAATATTTGTTTTCTTGTATGACCTTTGTCAATTTGTGGTAGTAAAAATAGTCCTATTTAAATTTAGATTTAATATTTTTAGTCTTGTAGTACTTGTAGTTGTCCCCTAAAATAGTTTGAAACTCCAAATTTCCAGTTTTTATAGCAATATTTTTATTCACTAGAAGACAGATTTTTGCGATTAAATGCTAGATTTCTTAGCCACGTAGTTGTTATAATTATCTACTAAAGTCCAAAAGCACACCATACCCATATCTTACTCCCAAATTAGATTTGGATTTGGTTTGGCCTTGCTTGTGTTCTTGAAGTTCAACCACTGTGACCCCACAAGAATCCAAAGTCAAAGGTTTAGTATTTTATTTTTGGTTCAGTATTTCCATTTATGTATATTTTATTAGCCTAGTTGTACTAAACTTTGTTATTTTTCAGATTCCACAAATTCAACACCAACTAATGTTAAGTGAGGAAAAAAATATATTAATATTATATTTCACCCTTAACTTAGTTTTATAACTTTAGTTCTAATTGAGCAGTCACTGTTTACACCTATTTAATTTATCTTTAAATTTTATTTGGAAGACAGTCTCAATTCCAAAATGGTAGGCTAAAACTTTAATTGGGGATATGTAATAAAAACTTAGAAACCACAGTTTCTGTGCACTAATATTAAATGGGCAAATTTATCTAGATGGGTTGTTTTTCCATTTATGGCCAAAAATATCTATGTATCTATAGTTTATGACCATTTAATATATTTATATACTATGGCTATATTAGGCTCAAAAGAGTACATATTTGAAATAAAAAGCCTAATTATGTGGATTGTCCAACTATACATTTTGTCATAAAAAAAACACCTAGCATACTCAAACAACTCATATGACAAAGTTAATATTTCAAATATGTGTTTATATATTTCTATCCAATAATGGATAGGCAATTATGTAGTGGCAGAGTGGTGGGGACTGGACGTCGAATAACCCACGTCCGCGGTGGGGCACGGTTTGAACCTGGCTACTGCCCAATTGCCTTTTTATTTTTCTTTAAACTAAACGACGTCGTTTCATATCAAACCTGACACACTTGATATGACCCTGACTAGTGAAAGTTTATTTTTAAATAAAGAATGACTCTATGGTCTTAAATGCCAAACGCTTTTCAAATGCACAAAAGTTGTGGGATATAGTGTTGGTTTGCATATTCCCAATTCCTTTAAATCATTTCCTCCTAGTTAATTAATATTTCCTGTTTTATAATAGTTTTGCTTAAATATCTGTATTATTTCCATCTTTCGCTATTATTAAATCTAAAAAGTTTATCTCACAAAAATTTAGCTTTTATTTATTTTTCTTTCTTTTCTTACTAGTATCTTAGCCAATTTATTTTGCACTGTGAAAATCTTTACCGTAAACTAATTAGGAAAAAAATAGGTTTAATTACTTTTATTGCAAACATATCAAAATTAGTAGTTTAGTAAAACCCCACAAAAATCCATCATCTTTTATTTTCTTTTTAGTGACAAAATAGTTATCTGCCTAACTTTATAAAATTTTATTCCGTTCCCTGTGGGTTCGACCTGTACTTCCAGAACTTTATTACTTGTACGATCACCTACACTTGGGTGTGATAAGAAAACGTGTCAATAGGATGTCGTCAGTCCTCAATCACGATAGTTCCATAAGGATAAATATTTTTTACAATATATGGACCAGTCCTTCGAGATTTCATTTTTCTTTTAATAAGATGCAGTTTTGAGTTATATATTAGAACTTTTTGCGCGGGGGTAAATCTTTGATAAACAGGAGTCTTTGATAAACAGGAGTATTAAGACATTTTTCTGTAAAGTACCCCATCATATGACATGTACTGCAAAGTTCTAATTTATTTTTAGATAGAGGAGGATTATTTTTCTCCAGTTTAACAGATACTAGCTTGCGAGTTAATTCTTCAATTTTAATGACTAATTCATCTTCAGTTTGTATTTGCTGTGATTTTTTAGCCTTTTCTTCTTTTTCCCATTGTGGAGCGTCTTTGCTAAGCCAATCAAAATATGATTCATCTTCGTCAGCATTTTAAAAAAAATTCCCCTTGATACATGGCTTCAATTATTTCTTTGACTCTGAATCTAATGTTTCATAGAAGTAATTAATTATACGCCATTTTTTAAATCCATGATGTAGACAGGTTTGTAGGAGATCTACAAAAAATTCACAGTCTTTAATGCATGGTTCCTTCTCTTTTTCAGTGAAAAGTTTATATTCTCGCATCATGCAATAAGTTAAATTCATTTGATAGAATTTATTTAGAAATGCTTGATTCATATCTGGCCATGAAGTTATAGATCCAGGGTGGAGAGATAAAAGCCAAGATTCAGCTTCATCTTTTAAAGAAAAAGGAAAAAGTTTGAGATAGATTATCTCAATAAGACAAGTTTGATCAGCAAACGTTTCACAAACTTCTTCAAATTCACGAATATGGACATAAGCATATTCTTTCTTAATTCCGTGGTAAGTTGGTAAGCATGGTAGCATGTTATTTTTAAAATGAAAATTTCATGTATGTCTAGGTAGTGTGATGCAAGAAGGAGTGATGATTTGTTCTGGCATAAATATACCACGTAAAGACCATCGCTCACGTTCTGATAAAACAGGTTGTGGTATATTATTCCCATGATCATTATGAGTATCATTAGTTATTCCTTCCATACCTTCTATTTCAGTCATGATTCTAGGAAAATGTATACTAAATGAATCAGTAGAAATATTAGAATTATGTGGTACTTGATATAAAGCCTCAGTAGTATCTAAGGACATAAGAAGTAAGTGAAAACTAACTGATAATAATATTATTATGATTATTATTATTATTAGCTAAGTAAAAATAATACTTGTTTTTTTTTTTAAATATAATTTCTATTTTTATGGTTTTTTTTTAGAAGATAGGTTTATATATGTATATAAATATATGATTTTTTTTTTAGAAGATATACACTTACGTACTTATAAATATATATTTATATATATTTTACAAGGAAAGAAATTATATATAGTTTTTTTTTTATTTATTATATTTTTTTATGTTATCAATTTTTTTAAAAAAAAGAAAACTAGAATATTTGTAAAGTAGAATAGGTATATACATAGATATAGATATAGATATAGTAGGAGAAAATAGTTTTAAACCTAATTTATTTATTTATTTATTTTTTATTAACCGTTCCCCGGCAACGGCGCCAAAAACTTGACGACATCCTATTGACGCGTTTTCTTATCACACCCAAGTGTAGGTGATCGTACAAGTAATAAAGTTCTGGAAGTACAGGTCGAACCCACAGGGAACGGAATAAAATTTTATAAAGTTAGGCAGATAACTATTTTGTCACTAAAAAGAAAATAAAAGATGATGGATTTTTGTGGGGTTTTACTAAACTACTAATTTTGATATGTTTGCAATAAAAGTAATTAAACCTATTTTTTTCCTAATTAGTTTACGGTAAAGATTTTCACAGTGCAAAATAAATTGGCTAAGATACTAGTAAGAAAAGAAAGAAAAATAAATAAAAGCTAAATTTTTGTGAGATAAACTTTTTAGATTTAATAATAGCGAAAGATGGAAATAATACAGATATTTAAGCAAAACTATTATAAAACAGGAAATATTAATTAACTAGGAGGAAATGATTTAAAGGAATTGGGAATATGCAAACCAACACTAGATCCCACAACTTTTGTGCATTTGAAAAGCGTTTGGCATTTAAGACCATAGAGTCATTCTTTATTTAAAAATAAACTTTCACTAGTCAGGGTCATATCAAGTGTGTCAGGTTTGATATGAAACGACGTCGTTTTGTTTAAAGAAAAATAAAAAGGCAATTGGGCAGTAGCCAGGTTCGAACCGTGCCCCGCCGCGGACGTGGGTTATTCGGCGTCTAGTCCCCACCACTCTGCCACTACACAATTGCCTATCCATTATTGGATAGAAATATATATAAACACATATTTGAAATATTAACTTTGTCATATGAGTTGTTTGAGTATGCTAGGTGTTTTTTATGACAAAAGACATAGTTTGACAATCCACATAATTAGACTTTTTATTTCAAATATGTACTCTTTTGAGCCCAATATAGCCATAGTATATAAACATGTTAAATGGTCATAAACTATAGATACATAGATATTTTTGTCCATAAATGGAAAAATAACCCATCTAGATAAATTTGCCCATTTAAGATTAGTGCACAGAAGCTGTGGTTTCTAAGTTTTTATTGCATATCCCCAATTAAAGTTTTAGCCTACCATTTTGGAATTGAAACTGTCTTCCAAATAAAATTTAAAGATAAATTAAATAGGTGTAAACAGTGACTGCTCAATTAAAACTAAAGTTATAAAACTATGTTAAGGGTGAAATATAATATTAATATATTTTTTTCCTCACTTAACATTAGCTGGGGTTGAATTTGTGGAATCTGCAAAATAGCAAAGTTTAGTACAACTAGGCTAATAAAATATACATAAATGGAAATACTGAACCAAAAATAAAATACTAAACCTTTGACTTTGGATTCTTGTGGGGTCACAGTGGTTGAACTCCAAGAACACAAATAAGGCCAAACCAAATCCTAATCTACTTTTGGAGTGAGATATGAATATGGTATGCTTGGGGCTTTGGTAGGTGATTACAACAACTACGTGGCTAAGAAATCTGGCATTTAATCGCAAAATCTGTCTTCTAGTGAATAAAAATATTGCTATAAAAACTGAAAATTTGGAGTTTCTAACTATTTTAGGGGAAAACTATAAGTACTACTAGACTAGAAATATTAAATCTAATTTTAAATAGGAATATTTTACTACTACAAATTGACAAAGGTCATACAAGAAAACAAATATTTTAAATTTAAGAAATACAGTACACAAAGTTTTGCTACATTTTTTTTGAACATGAAATCATCAATTACATAAAAGTAAATTTTACAACTACTAGAACTAGAAAAAGCAAAGAAAAACTAAAGTTTCATATTTCTAGGGACAATATAAAGTGCTCACATAATAACCTCCCTAAGCTATTCTCTCCCTAACAGTGTGTGTTGTGCTTGTGGAGCTTGTCATTTGTAATGTCCTCCTCCTTTCCTTTTATAGACGAGAGGAGATGAAATTTCATCATCCTATTCGTCACGAAAGCGGTGCGTTTTGTCAATTTTTCTTCACGCATCCACGTTTTTCTTCGTTCGCTCTGACAGTTTGAAAATCTGCGGAGAAAGAAGAAAATAAAGAACAGAGAGAGAGAGAGAGAGAGAGAGAGAGAGAGAGAGAGAGAGAGAGAGAACAAACATACATATATGTATCATAACTATCGTTATCAAGCATTACTTGAATGCTTGTATTTCTTTTATATGTTTAGTTTATTTTTGTTTCTTTTGTCTTCTTTTGCTTTCTTTTGGTTCCGTTGATTTTTTTTTTCTTCTTCTTTTGGTTTATTGTGAGAATGGTAGTTGGGGACTACCAACATATATGGAAAATGCTTATGTGTACTTGCTGCTTCTTTCCTTCCCTTTATTTCACTTCATTTTTACCTAAAGATATAAAATATGTAAAAACAAATAATTACACGCATTTGAGTGACATCACTGTTAAATTATATTAATTCAAATATGCATGTAAAACTAGGGAATTGGGGGATTAAATGAGCATTATGTCTATTATATTGGCACATGAATGTGCAATATTCAGTGTTTGTCACTGAGGTTATCTTTTTCTTCTTCTCAGTTTCAGATGTTGGGATGATAATAGGTACCATGGCTATCCCTCCTACATCTGGAGAAAGTTTCTGAAGCAAAATAGAGCAGGTTCTCCAAAGATGAAACTGGACCTCTCAGCCCACCAAGCATCAAAAGCAGGGGTAGTCCCTGGGAACCTGGTAAAGGGATAGAAGGTGAAGTTTTTCTTGGCCAACTCAGAGGCCTCCTTCATCGGCTTCACTTGATCTTCGTTGATTAATTGCACCTGGCCAATGCGATCTCCATTCAGTCTAAGATGGGAGGATCGTCACCATCTGAGTCAACCCAAACTGATGAGCAAGGAGGTGAGGATGGTAGAATTCGGCCCAGCATTTATGATTGCTCTTGGGTATGACAGGGTTGTAGAATATGTCTTGACGAACATGGTAGCTAGGGAAAATTTGGTGATATAGGTCATGTGTCCTCTGATCGTCACCATCATACTTAGTTGGGAGTTTTAGAAAAGATGGGAGATTCGAGAAGAATGAAAAAGGTCAAAAGGAAGAAGGAAGCAAGAGTTCGGTCTCATAGAAAAACAAAAAGCAGGCATCAAAAGTATGATCTTTTGGCTCAATGTTAGCAAGATGACAAGCAAAGATCGTTG
This sequence comes from Hydrangea macrophylla, assembly GCA_033977485.1. Lineage (NCBI taxonomy): Eukaryota > Viridiplantae > Streptophyta > Magnoliopsida > Cornales > Hydrangeaceae > Hydrangea > Hydrangea macrophylla. The sequence goes on from CM066992.1 coordinate 3,744,149, forward strand.
CGTCAGAAGGGGGGCCATCGTCGGATGAAACTCCGGGAAATAGAAATGAAGCCAAAGCTGGATGAGCCAAACAGGACTACTATCATTTTTACAGCCCGAGATCAGGAAGTCTCTCACTCTTCTACATAAATGAGACACACCAGGGTAGCCAGAGCCATCAGCTTACCTTGACTTAGTGCCCATGCAAAAGGGATGTGCTCTTTTGTAATCGCTTGGACGACCAAGAAAAAAATGAACCGATTCAGCCAATGCAGAAGAAAGGCCATGTGTTTTTCTTCTGTTACCACAGAGTCTTCTTTCCCACAGCAATGAGTAACGAACCCTCCGTAAGAGTTCATAGTCTTTTTGAAAGACGAATCCCCCCTCTCTGGGATGACTTTGGGAAAGGTGAAGTTAGCTTGACCTTCATTGAAACTAGGAAAGCCTCCTCTCTGTGGGGGTGGAAGCCCAATAGAAGGCTGATGTCCTAAATTGTTGGATCCATTGGGCCTCATTTAAATTGAAAGCAATTCTTAGATTGAGACCAGAATGCTAAATCAGCAAAAAGTAGGGCTCGATCAATAGGAAGTTTGTGCTTGCTCAGCATGATGGCTTCAAAGATGTTGGCTTGCTCCCACACACCCTTCTTCGTCACTATAACCCGGTCCACCCATTCTACCTAATCGTTGGCTGGGGTGGGCCAACCTCTCACCGAAAAGGTCTATTTATAAAATTGTTGAAAATTCCCTAAATTGAAAAGGGAATCGCCTTCAATAAGGGGAAAGAAGGGAGTAAATCCTTCAGGGGCAGCCTCAAGAAAGGTAGGGCCTAACTCAACAGTGAAGGAGGAGGTCTCTGCTGCCTCTAAATTAATGAAGGATGAAAGAGAATGAGAAGAAGCATGGGACGCCATGAGGATTTGGATGCGTTCGGAATGGGACATGTTGCTGTCTGGACCGGTAGCACTGGATGAGGTTGAGGTTATCTCTGAACAAAGAGTAGAAAAAGAAAAGTTTTAAGGAAATTAGGGCAGTCTGGAAGAAGCAGAGGGAGAAGGTAGACAAAGAAGGAATGACAAGGGATATTTATAACCTTCCCACGCATGCGGGCAAGAAAAGTGAGGCACCGTTTCATTTTAAATTTGAAATCGACATCTCCCTGAGACAACATGTGGCGTGTTTAGACTCAAAACATTACAATAAACTTTGTGACCGTTTAATATCACATTTTGGGGGACAATTGTATACACCCAATGCACAAGTCCAGAGCACGATGAATGAGGGTAAAGGGGCCAAAGAAAGCCTGTTCATCGTGTTGCTTACCCATCGTGCTACTTATCAGTTACTTCTTCTATCTGTTTGATGAAAACTTCCTCGAGAAGCTTGCCACAAGTTTTAAGAAACAGATATCTCCAGAGGATGAGAGAGACCCCCAAAAGTTGTCAGAGCTCATGATGAAAACGTAAGTGGCAAGAGCAGATAAAGTGAAGGTCCTCGAGAAGCTTGCCACAAGTTCCAAGAAACAGATATCTCTAGAGGATGAGAGAGATCCCCAAAGTTGTCAGAGCTCATGATGAAAACGCAAGTGGCAAGAGCAGATGAAGTGAAGCTCTGACCAATGAGGAAGTTTGGAAGCTATAAGAACCACTAATGTGGCCGAAGATTATTGGACGCCGCCCTAAGCTCGTTCAGCCCAAGCAGCCAGAAGTAGGGGCTCATCCCTATAAATACAAGATATAGTCTAAAGAGAAAAGGACCCTGCGTTTCAAACAAAAACTCCATAAAGCATACCAAACAAGCTGCACCTTTTACAAAGCATTTGTCTTTTTCATATTTGTATAACTTTAGTTTAACTCATAATATGATCTTAAGTTCTTACAGTAATATTATTAGTCCAAGTTTTGATCCACAGAATGTCTTTTCTCTTCAAGGTAGTCTGATCGTCCTATCAAGCTTGTTGATTTATTTTGGTTGCTTTCCACATCTTTATGACATAATTTAACTTGTGTGCTTCAATACTGTCAAAGAACTTTAACTAGGGTACTTTTTTACTAGTTTTTACAATACCAATACGATAGAAGTCAGATCGTACATTACTCGCACAAAGCATTAGGAAAATTCACGCTTGCCTTCACACATACAATCGAGCTTTAAACAGCTTTGCACGCCTGAAGCAAAATAATAAGAGTGAACAGTTATATGCTATGAGTTGGTTGTTATGTGATACCTAAAGTGTTAGTAGTTGTACAAATATTGATATGCTATGCCATACATGATACTATGATATTGGATATATAACACGATGTTACGTTAGCAGTTTTATGTTGATCAAGATGAACTGTTTATTGATTAACTGCCATATGTTATGATTGTCAAACTGTATAGTAAACATAACATTACTACATGTTAATAACCGGTCAATATGATAAATACTGAGCATATAATAATTCCTGTATCTAGAACAATACATTTCAAGACATGTGTTCAGCATGCATGGGATAGTAGTATGAAGAGACAAGAGAAAATGATGATAATTGGGATATGTGCTTTGGTGTGGAATAATGTGATATGTGTATTTTGGATCCGTGGGATCAACAGATGACGAGCTGGGTGGACGTGGGATGGTTAGAGTTCCTAGTGCGTCTCTCACTATTAAAGATGTTCAGTGATGCGTGTGCACTGTTGAAGACGTCCAGTGTACCGTTGAAGACATCCAGCTAGTGCTCTAATGCATTCTCAGCTCTGTAGACGACCAGTGATGATATACACATCATTGAAGATGTCCAATGTGCCACTCCCATTTTTTACAGATAGGACGTACCGTATAGACGACCTGTAGCCTGTCAAGGGTCGTGTGATGTAGGACACCACCGGGTAAGCGCTCGGTGTGCCCTACTGGCTAAGGTATGTGATATCAAGGTTGGTATTATTGTATCGACGTATAGATACATATTTATATTATTGTATCGACGCATGGATACAAAGATGGATAAGGACATGAATGTGAATATGATGAGATAATTGTTCAATCAGGGATTTAGCATCTCAGCATGAAGACAGATGCATGGGGTGGTTACATGGGTTACATGTATGGATTTGGTAATGCTAGAAATTGAGAAGCATGATGAGATATTATACCATGATATTTACCTTTGTCTTTATGTAACATGTTTCATGTTATCTTTGATTTAATGTATAGTTTAATGAGAGCTTTGCTATATCTGTGAGTGACGTCATTGATAACAGATGTTGAACAATAATAGTGAGGAGTATGGTTGATGTATTCACTCAGCATTGTACTCAAAGCTGATGGCGTTTTTGCCCTAGACATTCTAATGTCTAGACCGTTGTAGGTATTGAGGACGGAAGAATAATATTCCACCGAACTTGGAGCTGACGGCTGGAAGGAGAAGATGTGCCGCTTTGTAATAGTTTATATATTTGTTATACTTCTATTAATATTGTTGTAGGTTTCGGACTATAAGTCAGTTGTTGTAATAGTTTTAGTAGACTACGACTTGTGAGTTGGCACTATAGCCTCTGATTATGATAATAAGATATATTTTATGAATAGCATCCTCCCTATCATTGTGTTGCTGATTTGAGTAGATGACAATGAGGTTATTCACCAGTCACAGGCCTACGACACCAAAAGGAATTTATTTTCTCTATTTTTGCTTCTCTGGGGCGTGACAGAACTCCTCCTTCTCAGTTGGCCTCTACTCTGGTATGTTACAAATACAATCCACCAAAAAAAAATCCAATTCGATTCAGACCCAGAATCAGTATCAAGAACACAATGGAAGACCAAGCTCTAATGGGTTTGGTTAGAGAGAAAATTAACACATGCTTTTGATTTGGGGTTTGATTTAGCTTGATTGGTGGTTTGATTTAGTCTCCCTCTTTGGATCGGTAAAGGAAGCCATCACGATTAATGGTTGATTCAGTGGTGCTACAATCCAAGAGAGAGAGGAAAGAGGAGAGGAAAGAAAAACCCAATTCGGTGGTTGATTTTTGATTCAGATGGTTTCAAGAACTCTTCGATCCCTTCGACGATGTGGAGAGCTTTGAGAGCGTCGGCCATGGAGAGAGAGAGGGAGAGAGAGAGTGAGAGAGGAGAGATTAGGGTTGGGTGGTGATAATTGATGTTCATAGAAAACCTTTTTTTTTTTTTAAACTTTTTTAGTTTTACATTTTTTTTAATGTATGTGTGTATATATGTGTATGTATGAAAGAAGATGAAGATAATAGTATTTTGGACATTTTGAAAAATAAACTTACTAAAGTCAGCCATTTTCTAACGCCAGTTAATCTCTGCAGGTGTTAGCGTTACGAACTCACAAACTTGAAGAGAGGTTAGTGTAACCTAAAAAATCTCAAAGAGTATGAGTGACAAAGCGCCAAACCTCAGGGGGTGTCAGTGTAATTTACCCTTTTTTCTGTTAAAAAAAAATATTGATAGAAGTAAAACAACTCTCTCAGTCTCTCTGTTCTAAAATAATTGTCCATTGCAAGTTTGCACATTTGTTTAAGAAATATGTATTATATTCATTTTTTGTTCATTAACAACTTTCATATTTCAATAATGCTAGGCATATTCTAAAATTCAAACATGACAATCGTGGCCGTTGATTTTGGTGGGACTCTTGGAGGTTCCACATTAATCCTACACAGATCCTACCAAAAATCAATTGCCATGAATTTTGGAATATGCATAGCACTACTCTTCGTATTTTACCCATAGTGTGATGAGTGATTGACTTTTCTACTCCCTCCGTCCCATATATTAGAGTCCTTGATTCTATTTTTAAGTATCCCATTTTAAGAGTCCACTTGAAAAAGTCAATGTACTAATATTTGTAAATTTCCAAATTTACCCATTCTTCTACTATAAATACCACTTTTATAAAAGTACTGTACTACACTTCAACAGTGGTCATTGCAAAATACAAGATCATTCTTTTACCTATACCAAAGCGATTTTTTTTTTGGTTGAGAAACTACTGCACTGACATCACCCTATACAAAAGACACAAAAGATTACAATTTGACATAGGTGTATCTCCTATATGTATTTCTTCTACAAAAGTGCTTCATAAACCATATCTCTGTAGCCTTTTTCATGTCAAAAATGTGCTTCATAAACCTCTGGAGATGCACCTCTGTTTCTTTCCAAGGATATGGTTGTTCTATACCTACAAAGAGAGAGAGAGAGAGAGAGAGAGAGAGAGAGAGAGGATTTGCTAGAAATTAGAATAAAATAAAGCAAGCCCAAGAAAATAAAGGGCAAAAAAAAAAAACCCCGAAAAAAAAGAAGAAAAAAGAAGAACTTACATTTGCTGCTACTTGTCATTGTTGTAGGTGAAGCAATACTTTATCCACAAGTTCACGCTCACAATGAAGTACAAAAGGGAGATGACCACCTCTCATCAATCTTCTTTTGCCCATATATGGCAATTTGTAATTGTTTCCCCCACAAACTTTCATAATCTCAATCATACATCCTTGTAATGTTAAGAAAACATTATTCAAATCTACTATAGATAATTCATCAAACGATTTCTCAACTGCAAAAACAAGGTCGTCAAAAGTAGTGGGTGCTTCTTGATATTGTAGGGATTGAAGGGCCCTAAAAAATCCAAGATCTAACACATTCAAATCCGGACTATTTGGAGGCTGGAATGATAAACGGATATCAAATCCATCTTGAGATGCAGCTTCAAGAAATTTGGCATCCATTGGATCAATGTGTGGCTTTGCATTATCTTGCTGAATAAATATAGTCTTCATTGTGTCACAACGTGGTCATTTGGCTCTAATGGCTGGTAAAACCTTTTCAATTAAGCATGAGCGAATAATTTCTTTAGTCACTGATAAAATTGGTTTCGTCTCCATGGTACCGGCTAGACGATTCTTACTATTTCGTTTGGCTGGCTCTTTGAATATGAAAGGAAAAATTCCAATTTTTCCAGAAAACATTGTATTGCAAGAGGTATCGAATCGAGGGCGAGCAACAACTGCTAGAAACTTAATTTTTCCAATGAATCGTTTGCTTTTGTAAGCACGATGAGGTTCTTCTTCTTTCGGGTGAAGATAATATTTTTCTGATGCCTTTGTCATGTAAAACCATTTTTCGTCAATATGGACAAAATTCAACATATTCTTGAATGTTGGTGTTTTACTATCATGTGGATCAAGCATTGATAAACAGAATTGCAATCTTGCTTTCTTATTTTCATTGGTGAGGTGGGGCTTCAATGCATTTGAGTGTGGTCTAATTGCCCCCTCTTTAATGCGTCTGTGAAGTGTAGATTTAGTAACATCCAACGCCTTCGATAATGATCGAATATTTGTACGACGGCGAAGAGGAATTTCCATGACTTTGTTGAAATCAATTGTTTTTTGCTTGCGACCAACATTTCTAACAAATCTACGAGATATATCAATCGTGTGTCCCTCTTGAGCCGACTCTTTTGCTCGCTTCCAGATTCGTTGAACTGTTTTTGTGCTTAAAGCGAATGCAGCAGCAACAAATTTTATGCTACCCTTCTTCAATACCCCATCTTTGCTGAGCTGCAGAACTGCAAGAAAAATTGCTTGACGTTGCTCATTTGTCAATTTTTTTCTTGACTTGGGTATGATGGGATTTGATTCTGGCAATGTTTCCATATTTGATTTGGAAAGTTAAATTTGGGAGAAATTGAAAGACAGAGGATGTAGGAAGGAGTGGTAAAATTTGGATTGTGTGAGCACCGAAGTTTTATAGGAGTTGGTAGAGTCAAAGACTTTTGAAAATGGGAGGCTTGGCATAAGGTCCTTAAAGTTGGGCATAATTGAATTAAAAGACAGCCCATTAACAACAAACTCACCAAGGACAAAAGCCCAGGCCCATTTTTAACCTACATCCACAATATTAAAATATCACTTTCCAAATCCATTTTACTTTTTTCATCAGACCAAACTACCCTTATAGGAATTGTAAAATAATCAAGTCAAACTTGCCCTAAGCGCGCACAACACCCAAGAATTTCTTCTCCAACGCGCCAACACGCGCTATAACCTGGGGAATTGTCTCCAAAGTCACTCACATGGTGTGAGTATAGTATCGTATAATTTCTAATTTCAAAAAATATTTTTAAACTTTAAACCTCCATAACTTTTGATTTACAACTCCATTTTTCGCAAATTTTATACCACTGGAATCATGTCGACGAGATCTACAAAACTAGTACCATTGTTAATATGTTTTGAGCAAAAAAAAAAAACAAAATTTTACATATATAAATAATAAGTGAAATTTCTCTTAATAAGTGAAATTTCACTTAATATTTCACATGGATATTCATCCGTAGCAACAACTTTTTCTTTTCCCTTGGATGTAGACATTGCTGAAACATCAAGAATGATGTTAGTAAACTGAGGAAAAGGAATAGGAATGAAAGAATATGTCTTGAGGACATAATCATTATAACTTTTTGAAAATTTGCAAAAAGGGGTGAAAGTGATGACCAAATGAATAATTATTTTGAAAAATTTTGACTTTATGGGAATGGGTCTAAGGATGGGTCTAACTTGGTAAAAATCTCTAATAAAAGGAAGGGTAACTATATGCCAAATTTCTAACATCAAATCTATTAGTAAGTTACTTTTGGCTAATACATTAACTGTCTTATTTCTACAGCATTCATCTTGGCAACCTAACATTATATTGGGAGAATTTGATTGTTCTTTATTAGACTCATAAGGGGATGAACTAAATTCATTGTCTGACTGTTCAGAATCAGTATTCCTTAATTCTAAAATTTTGTAAATTTTCTCTGTGACTTCTTCAGATAATCCTAAGGAATTGACCTGAGTTTTAACTTTACAATTAGTAGCATAATGACCAAATTTCTTACATTTGTAACATTGGACATTTTTAAGATCAGGTTTACTTTTGTTGGTATTGGGGTTTTTCCCTTGACTTGGTTTATTTGTTTTGTTACTAGTGTTATTGGGTTTTGCATAAAATGGATCTTTTGATTGTTTTTGACCTATGTGTTTTCTATGATTTATCCTATTTTGCCTAGAAGGGGCTATAGGTGGCAAACCATGTTGTTCACAAAAATTTCCTAACTCATATTTAGCTTTTTGCTTATCATTTTTAGCTTGATTACTGATTTTCATATCTATACACATTCTTAATCCTTCTCTTTGGATTGTGCTAACTATTTCACCATATGTTAAATTTTTATAATCTATGATTCCCTTATCATTACTAAGTACTTCCCTAATTTTATGTGCAAATAAACTTGGTAAACCATTTATGAATTTTTCTTTCCAGAATGGCTCATTACTATCATCTCTGAGCATGACTCTATTTATAAAAACTTCTTTATACCATCTAAAATCACTTAAAGTGGGACAGGTTAAATTACTTAACTGATCATGAATTCTAGCAGTTATGTTACTAGGGGTACCAACAAAATGTTTAACTATAGTATATAGTAATGTATTAACTCCATCAGGAACACCACAATTAATCTTTTCATCAAAGATGGGGATTCCTTCATCATCTTGTTGAACAGCATTTCTAATTTTTTCTTTGGAATCTTCAGTAAGGTGTTTTTCCCACCAAGACTTAAGTGTACCACTAAATCCTGTTACAAATAAATCAACTATTTCAATTTGACTTAAACAGAGTAGCACAAGAGGGGAAGCAGATACCATTAATCAGAGTAGCACAAAGAGAAGAAGAAAGACACAGATAAACAGAAGATAGTAAACACAAGAAATAACTGAAACTTACAGATTATATTACTGAGACTGTACTGAATGATACATCAAGCTTTACAGACTATGAACTGGATAAATATGAGAGAAGTAGAAGAATTAATTCTCAAAGAGAACCTCACGTCAACTCTCTAAACTCTCAAAGAAGATTTCAAAAGAAGTCTTTGTTAAAAACTCTCAATTGAAGCCTTGAACTCAAAATGAGCCTTCCTCTAACTGAGAACTAAGGTGTTGATTTATAGCCTTCAAAAAGATCCTGTTGGGCTCGTGAATGGACTATGAGCTGTAAAGGTCTTCTGAAAAGCTGGAGTATCACATGGGATGACTGTGGGTGAGCAGTGGACTGTCTTGTAACTATTTGATCACGCGGAATCTGAAAAGCTGTCTGTTACTGTGGCCGAAAGGCTGATTTGACTGATGTCCTTTTATCCTCAGAATTTACCAGGTGTTAATGGGAGTTTCACCGGGAAACTTTTGCATTAACCATGGTTAATTCTAAGGCATTGGATACCTATTCTTGACTTTCTTCATATGGGTCTTGAGCATCTTGGAATTGTGAACTGGAATACGGATCAAAAGGCTGTGCAACTGAGCATGATCCTTCAGAACTATGACTGTCATTTTCCTGATCATTTTGACTAATTTGGGAAATAATTTGTTGAGCCAAAGCCATAAGCTGTGCATTGGACTGCCTGGAACTTGATTTAACTTTGGACTTTGATTTGTCTGTAGGGCCAGTAATTGTGCATTTGGCCATGGGGCCTGTGATTGGAATAGGAGGGCTGATTACTGGTGGAAATTCAAGGTTTACTTGATTAATAATCCTTTGGTGACCAAATTTATCCCACCATTTAACTGAATATTGTCTCTGAACAGTATTATTTTGGATCTGAAACTGCCATTTCAAAATCCATGGAACCTTGTACTTACTTGTAAATAAAAGGAAAATAGGGAACTGTGTGTTGTGTCCATTTACTGTATACTTGGTGGAGAAGTATTTGACCATATCTTGGAGATCATGAGGGAGAAGATCTGGTATGGGGCCATGCCGGGACCACCATTGAAGGAACCAAGTGGGTAACTGACTTTTGAATTTGGTATCAAAATTGACATACCAGGAATGGGTAAATGTCTCATTTTGGTACAGGAAAGTATAAAACCAGGCATCAATATAATCAAAGTAATTATACTTAACTTGGTTAGGAAGTGACTTAAGAATGCATGGATGGGAACCCCATTCTTTGCTAGAAATAATTTTATTGATGTATAACTTGTGATATAAAATTTTCTTTTCCTCTTCTGGGATTGACTTATCATTGGCATTTTCTTTAACTGCTACAACTCTGATAGAATCAGTAGAGTACAAAATGTCTCTATAGTAACTAAGGGATTTTTCTGGGCTTTTGGGAAGGAAATGCCAACCAACTGGGAAGGTGAGCTTGACTAAATCAACTGGGTTTTTAATATGACTTTGGTGTGGCTCAATCCAGAACAAATGGACTGGGCTGGGTTTTACTACGTAATCTGTTCTGGGTGTTTGGACTGGTCTATTAACTATTGTTTGAATGGGCTGAACAGCAAATGGGTCATTGACTAAGTATTGACTGGAAGAAGGCTTTGCCAAGACTGACTGGTAACTGGGCCTGTGAATAGAACCAAGAACTTGGTATCTGTTAACTAACCCAATTGGGGAGGTGACTGGTGGAGGGGAAGTGACTGTTGAAGGAATAACTGCTAGTTTGTTATCCTTTTTCTTGTCCTCCATCTTTGTACTGTAAAAATTCACGAGTGAGAAAATCAGGGATTGAATTGTCACTGCCTTTGATATACTCAATATCAAAATCAAAAATAGATAAAATGGATTGCCATCTGGCAAATATTTGTTTTGAAGCTAAATTTTTGACATCTTTTTCTAAAATAAATTTTGCACTCTTGCAATCAATTCTGACTAGAAATTTTTGATTTAAAATATCATCTTGAAATTTACTTATACATAATACTAAAGAAAGAATTTCTTTCTTTATGGTACTGTAATTATTTTGTGCATTGTTCCATATTCCAGAATGGAATCGAACAATCTGCTCTTTGGATGAATCATTGACTTTTTGAAGGAGAATTCCTCCATAACCATACTCAGAAGCATCTGTCTGGATAATTTTAAATGAATTTTCTGAAGGAATGCCAAGACATGGCAAGGACTTGACATATTTTTTGACTTCTTGAACAATGGAAGTATGAATATGTGACCAAGGAGGGGGGTTGGATTTCAATCTTTCAAATAGAGGTTTACACTTTGAACGAAGATTGGGATAAAAATCAGATATATAATTTAATGATCCTAAGAACCTTTGTAACTGAGTTTTATCTAGGATTTCATCTGGGAATTTATCAGCAAATTGGATGACTCTATCAATTGGAGTGATCTTTCCACGATGAATGTTATGACCAAGAAATCTGACTTTTGATTGAAATAAACTGATTTTTGAAGCTGAAACAACAAGACCATTGGATTTGATGGTATTGAAAAACGAATTCAAATGTTTCCAATGTTCATCAATTGACTTTGAAAAAATAAGAACATCATCAATGTAGACAATTGAAAAATGACTGAATGGGTTAAATATTTCATTCATAATATTTTGAAATTCACTAGGGGCATTCTTAAGACCAAAAGGCATTACATTCCATTCGTAATGTCCAAATGGGGTAGTAAAGGCTGTCTTATATCTATCTTTCTCATGAATTTGGATTTGCCAAAATCCACTTTTCATATCAAATTTACTGAAGACAACAGCCTTGTCTAACCTATTGACTAAATCTCTCTTGTTGGGTATGGGATACCTAATCCATTCCAAAACTTTGTTGAGTGGTTTGTAATTGATGACTAACCTTGGTGTTCCTCTTTCTAATTCTGCATTTTTTCTAACATAAAAAGCAGGACAAGACCATGGTGATTTACTTTTACGAATTATTTTTTTATCTAATAATTCACTAATTTCTTGTTTACATAACTCCATATATTCTTGACTCATTTGAATAGGTCTAGCTTTGGTAGGAATATATGACTCTTTAAAGTCTTTGACATAGGGAAGGGTGATTATATGTTTTTTTCTATGCCAAAAGGCATTAGGTAAATCAGAGCATAGATTACTAATGATTCTTGACTCAAAATCTTTTATTTTAGTTTGAAGTAATTTACTGGTTAATTGACTCTCAATTTTTATGTACCTAACTTCATCCTGTAATGATTTTAAATGTAAAGTTTTACAATAAAGAATATGTTTGTTATTAAAAACTGATTGATTCTTTAATTGTTTCAAATCTCTAAGCAACGGTTTATTAAGAAATTTAAATTGAACCTTTTGTCCACATGCATAAGTGGTTATTCCATTATTATTAACAGTGATTGGGTAAAGTAAAACTATAAATGGTATTCCTAGAATAACTCTATCAGTCATGTTTTTAACTAGAATAAATGATGTTTTAAAACAGACTTTGTCTTGACAGACATGAGCACTGGATAACTTATATTCAATCTGCATTTGACTACCATTAGCAGAACTAAGACGTTCACTAGTTTTCTCATAATACTTAGTTGGGATTAATCCTTCTTGAATACAATTAAGATCAGCACCTGAGTCAATAAGTGCCACAGTTTCTATTTCTAAATCTTTACTTATGATAATTTTTACTCTACAATGCCATTTTTGTAAATGTATTTGACTTAAGGCTTGAACTGTACTAGGTTGTTCTAATTCTTTACTCTGAGAAGTTGCTTCTTTATCACTATCTTCGTCACTTGACAAATTATCTTTATTACTAGAATCATCATTAAGGGGAACATCATGATCTTCATTTAATTTAATAACTTGTTCTTGTAGTTCTTTAATATCAGATTTGACTTGTTTTATTTCAACTTGTAAATCTTGAACTGTAATTTCTTTTTTTGGTTTATTAAATCTTTGTAATGTTTTGTCAAGATTAATTGTAGAATGACTTTGTTTACTGATTTCTTCTTGTTTTAATAAACTTTTAAGCTTGTTTAAATATGTTACTTTTAAATCTTCATTATCTAGCTTACTTATTAAGTCTAATAATAAGTTTTCATGTTCTTCTTTCTTGTGTAAAACATTTATGCTTTCTTCTTTAGATTCTTTTTTACTAGTTTCCTTACAGAGTAAGTTACTATCTGTATTCTTGGATTCTTCAGATTTACTAGTTGTTTTACTAAGTGATTTATTATTTTCATCTTTCTTTTTCTTGGGTTTTTCTTCTTTAGATGACTTTATGGACTCTTTTGTGGACTTTGTGGATTTAGACTTAGAGTCATTGTTTTCTTTTAATTTAATGGTTGGTTGATTACTAATACTTGACTGTTCTAATGTTGAATTTGTGGTAGATTCATCTATTATATTTTCATGAGTTAGTCCTATAGTTTTGTTTTTATGGGGTAATTCTAGGCTAGAATCTTCTACTTTTTTAGGGGTTGAATTTTGGATAGATGCTTTTTTTATGATGATTGTGTCTTTTGTCTTTTTAGTTTTGTGAGATTTACTACGAGATGTGTCACTATCTTTTTTTGACTTAGACTTACTATTTTCTTTGTCATCTTTTCTAGGTTTATTGTGTTCTTGTACTAAACCTAAACTTCCTTCAAACTGTCCTAAATATTCAAAAAAATATATATTTCTTTTTTCTGACATCATATATTTTTTCCATGATTTCATAACTTTCTTTCTTTCATTTACTCCATAAATTTCTCGATAATTATTTCTCCAAGTTTTATATTTGGGTAAATTATATTCTTCAGCTAACAATTTCATATCAATTTCAAAATCTTTATTTAAGACAAATAAATCTTTACTAGGACCTTCAAAATCTGTTTGAGTTGGAGAATTTGGAAAACTATCTTTACTTGGAACTTTGTAACAAGGATTACTAACTTGGGTAGTAGTTTTAATATCTTTTAACTTAGTATCAATTTCATTGAGAAGATCTTTAATTTTTGTAGTCCTATCAGGAATACAAGATGTACTAGATGACTTAGAATCAAAATCTCTAATTTTTAAAGGAGACGTCCTAACATATTGTTTATCAAAACTAATTCTAACTTTTCCATGTTCTAGATTGACTGTATCATTTTTACTCGAATGTTTTTCATTATTTTTTTTAATACTATGGATTTTTTCTACAGTTTTAGAATCAAGAAATGTTGACTTATGAATTTCACTAATAGAAATCTTAGGGATAGTCTGGTTACTGTAATCTTGGTTAACTTCTTCAAACCTATGTTCTTCTTCATTAACTATGTCTGGTAGTGTGGGAAAAGGTGTTCTAGAGCTAGAACCTATTGTTGAGTTTGATCTAAATAGTCTTTCCATCTTAAGGTGCTAAATCAAAACAAAATCCTTAATCTAGGACAACTATTCAACACATACCCAGGAAGACTCATACCAGAAGACTCATACCCTTTGCCCCCCGCTCATGCCCGTCTTACGCTCCTTCTGCAGGTCTTATTGTTTGGTCAGGACTCTAATCAGGTGGTCTCTCAGCTGGTGGCCTCTCAGCCTAGGTGGTTGACCTCGCTCTCTTTTGAAAAAGTTTTTTGAAAATCAAAAACACAGGAAGATGAAATAACTAATGAAGATACAAACACTCCAACGGGGTCTTGGCTCTGATACCAAGAGGGGAAGCAGATACCATTAATCAGAGTAGCACAAAGAGAAGAAGAAAGACACAGATAAACAGAAGATAGTAAACACAAGAAATAACTGAAACTTACAGATTATATTACTGAGCAAGTACTGAATGATACATCAAGCTTTACAGACTATGAACTGGATAAATATGAGAGAAGTAGAAGAATTAATTCTCAAAGAGAACCTCACGTCAACTCTCTAAACTCTCAAAGAAGTCTTCAAAGGAAGTTTTTGTTCCTCAATTGAAGTCTTGAACTCAAAATGAGCCTTTGTAACTGAGAACTAAGGTGTTGATTTATAGCCTTCAAAAAGATCCTGTTGGGCTCGTGAATGGACTATGAGCTGTAAAGGTCTTCTGAAAAGCTGGAGTATCACATGGGATGACTGTGGGTGAGCAGTGGACTGTCTTGTAACTATTTGATCACGCGGAATCTGAAAAGCTGTCTGTTACTGTGGTCGAAAGGCTGATTTGACTGATGTCCTTTTATCCTCAGAATTTACCAGGTGTTAATGGGAGTTTCACCGGGAAACTTTTGCATTAACCATGGTTAATTCTAAGGCATTGGATACCTATTCTTGACTTTCTTCATATGGGTCTTGAGCATCTTGGAATTGTGAACTGGAATACGGATCAAAAGGCTGTGCAACTGAGCATGATCCTTCAGAACTATGACTGTCATTTTCCTGATCATTTTGACTAATTTGGGAAATAATTTGTTGAGCCAAAGCCATAAGCTGTGCATTGGACTGCCTGGAACTTGATTTAACTTTGGACTTTGATTTGTCTGTAGGGCCAGTAATTGTGCATTTGGCCATGGGGCCTGTGATTGGAATAGGAGGGCTGATTACTGGTGGAAATTCAAGGTTTACTTGATTAATAATCCTTTGGTGACCAAATTTATCCCACCATTTAACTGAATATTGTCTCTGAACAGTATTATTTTGGATCTGATACTGCCATTTCAAAATCCATGGAACCTTGTACTTACTTGTAAATAAAAGGAAAATAGGGAACTGTGTGTTGTGTCCATTTACTGTATACTTGGTGGAGAAGTATTTGACCATATCTTGGAGATCATGAGGGAGAAGATCTGGTATGGGGCCATGCCGGGACCACCATTGAAGGAACCAAGTGGGTAACTGACTTTTGAATTTGGTATCAAAATTGACATACCAGGAATGGGTAAATGTCTCATTTTGGTACAGGAAAGTATAAAACCAGGCATCAATATAATCAAAGTAATTATACTTAACTTGGTTAGGAAGTGACTTAAGAATGCATGGATGGGAACCCCATTCTTTGCTAGAAATAATTTTATTGATGTATAACTTGTGATATAAAATTTTCTTTTCCTCTTCTGGGATTGACTTATCATTGGCATTTTCTTTAACTGCTACAACTCTGATAGAATCAGTAGAGTACAAAATGTCTCTATAGTAACTAAGGGATTTTTCTGGGCTTTTGGGAAGGAAATGCCAACCAACTGGGAAGGTGAGCTTGACTAAATCAACTGGGTTTTTAATATGACTTTGGTGTGGCTCAATCCAGAACAAATGGACTGGGCTGGGTTTTACTACGTAATCTGTTCTGGGTGTTTGGACTGGTCTATTAACTATTGTTTGAATGGGCTGAACAGCAAATGGGTCATTGACTAAGTATTGACTGGAAGAAGGCTTTGCCAAGACTGACTGGTAACTGGGCCTGTGAATAGAACCAAGAACTTGGTATCTGTTAACTAACCCAATTGGGGAGGTGACTGGTGGAGGGGAAGTGACTGTTGAAGGAATAACTGCTAGTTTGTTATCCTTTTTCTTGTCCTCCATCTTTGTACTGTAAAAATTCACGAGTGAGAAAATCAGGGATTGAATTGTCACTGCCTTTGATATACTCAATATCAAAATCAAAAATAGATAAAATGGATTGCCATCTGGCAAATATTTGTTTTGAAGCTAAATTTTTGACATCTTTTTCTAAAATAAATTTTGCACTCTTGCAATCAATTCTGACTAGAAATTTTTGATTTAAAATATCATCTTGAAATTTACTTATACATAATACTAAAGAAAGAATTTCTTTCTTTATGGTACTGTAATTATTTTGTGCATTGTTCCATATTCCAGAATGGAATCGAACAATCTGCTCTTTGGATGAATCATTGACTTTTTGAAGGAGAATTCCTCCATAACCATACTCAGAAGCATCTGTCTGGATAATTTTAAATGAATTTTCTGAAGGAATGCCAAGACATGGCAAGGACTTGACATATTTTTTGACTTCTTGAACAATGGAAGTATGAATATGTGACCAAGGAGGGGGGTTGGATTTCAATCTTTCAAATAGAGGTTTACACTTTGAACGAAGATTGGGATAAAAATCAGATATATAATTTACTGATCCTAAGAACCTTTGTAACTGAGTTTTATCTAGGATTTCATCTGGGAATTTATCAGCAAATTGGATGACTCTATCAATTGGAGTGATCTTTCCACGATGAATGTTATGACCAAGAAATCTGACTTTTGATTGAAATAAACTGATTTTTGAAGCTGAAACAACAAGACCATTGGATTTGATGGTATTGAAAAACGAATTCAAATGTTTCCAATGTTCATCAATTGACTTTGAAAAAATAAGAACATCATCAATGTAGACAATTGAAAAATGACTGAATGGGTTAAATATTTCATTCATAATATTTTGAAATTCACTAGGGGCATTCTTAAGACCAAAAGGCATTACATTCCATTCGTAATGTCCAAATGGGGTAGTAAAGGCTGTCTTATATCTATCTTTCTCATGAATTTGGATTTGCCAAAATCCACTTTTCATATCAAATTTACTGAAGACAACAGCCTTGTCTAACCTATTGACTAAATCTCTCTTGTTGGGTATGGGATACCTAATCCATTCCAAAACTTTGTTGAGTGGTTTGTAATTGATGACTAACCTTGGTGTTCCTCTTTCTAATTCTGCATTTTTTCTAACATAAAAAGCAGGACAAGACCATGGTGATTTACTTTTACGAATTATTTTTTTATCTAATAATTCACTAATTTCTTGTTTACATAACTCCATATCTTCTTGACTCATTTGAATAGGTCTAGCTTTGGTAGGAATATATGACTCTTTAAAGTCTTTGACATAGGGAAGGGTGATTATATGTTTTTTTCTATGCCAAAAGGCATTAGGTAAATCAGAGCATAGATTACTAATGATTCTTGACTCAAAATCTTTTATTTTAGTTTGAAGTAATTTACTGGTTAATTGACTCTCAATTTTTATGTACCTAACTTCATCCTGTAATGATTTTAAATGTAAAGTTTTACAATAAAGAATATGTTTGTTATTAAAAACTGATTGATTCTTTAATTGTTTCAAATCTCTAAGCAACGGTTTATTAAGAAATTTAAATTGAACTTTTTGTCCACATGCATAAGTGGTTATTCCATTATTGTTAACAGTGATTGGGTAAAGTAAAACTATAAATGGTATTCCTAGAATAACTCTATCAGTCATATTTTTAACTAGAATAAATGATGTTTTAAAACAGACTTTGTCTTGACAGACATGAGCAATGGATAACTTATATTCAATCTGCATTTGACTACCATTAGCAGAACTAAGACGTTCACTGGTTTTTTCATAATATTTAGTTGGGATTAATCCTTCTTGAATACAATTAAGATCAGCACCTGAGTCAATAAGTGCCACAGTTTCTATTTCTAAGTCTTTACTTATCATAATTTTTACTTTACAATGCCATTTTTGTAAATGTATTTGACTTAAGGCTTGGACTGTACTAGGTTGTTCTAATTCTTTACTCTGAGAAGTTGCTTCTTTATCACTATCTTCGTCACTTGACAAATTATCTTTATTACTAGAATCATCATTAAGGGGAACATCATGATCTTCATTTAATTTAATAACTTGTTCTTGTAGTTCTTTAATATCAGATTTGACTTGTTTTATTTCAACTTGTAAATCTTGAACTGTAATTTCTTTTTTTGGTTTATTAAATCTTTCTAATGTTTTGTCAAGATTAATTGTAGAATGACTTTGTTTACTGATTTCTTCTTGTTTTAATAAACTTTTAAGCTTGTTTAAATATGTTACTTTTAAATCTTCATTATCTAGCTTACTTATTAAGTCTAATAATAAGTTTTCATGTTCTTCTTTCTTGTGTAAAACATTTATGCTTTCTTCTTTAGATTCTTTTTTACTAGTTTCCTTACAGAGTAAGTTACTATCTGTATTCTTGGATTCTTCAGATTTACTAGTTGTTTTACTAAGTGATTTATTATTTTCATCTTTCTTTTTCTTGGGTTTTTCTTCTTTAGATGACTTTATGGACTCTTTTGTGGACTTTGTGGATTTAGACTTAGAGTCATTGTTTTCTTTTAATTTAATGGTTGGTTGATTACTAATACTTGACTGTTCTAATGTTGAATTTGTGGTAGATTCATCTATTATATTTTCATGAGTTAGTCCTATAGTTTTGTTTTTATGGGGTAATTCTAGGCTAGAATCTTCTACTTTTTTAGGGGTTGAATTTTGGATAGATGCTTTTTTTATGATGATTGTGTCTTTTGTCTTTTTAGTTTTGTGAGATTTACTACGAGATGTGTCACTATCTTTTTTTGACTTAGACTTACTATTTTCTTTGTCATCTTTTCTAGGTTTATTGTGTTCTTGTACTAAACCTAAACTTCCTTCAAACTGTCCTAAATATTCAAAAAAATATATATTTCTTTTTTCTGACATCATATATTTTTTCCATGATTTCATAACTTTCTTTCTTTCATTTACTCCATAAATTTCTCGATAATTATTTCTCCAAGTTTTATATTTGGGTAAATTATATTCTTCAGCTAACAATTTCATATCAATTTCAAAATCTTTATTTAAGACAAATAAATCTTTACTAGGACCTTCAAAATCTGTTTGAGTTGGAGAATTTGGAAAACTATCTTTACTTGGAACTTTGTAACAAGGATTACTAACTTGGGTAGTAGTTTTAATATCTTTTAACTTAGTATCAATTTCATTAAGAAGATCTTTAATTTTTGTAGTCCTATCAGGAATACAAGATGTACTAGATGACTTAGAATCAAAATCTCTAATTTTTAAAGGAGACGTCCTAACATATTGTTAGAGATCCTGTTGAGCAGGGGATGTAGGACTATTATCTTCACTAGGAATACTGGATATAAATAAATCAAGAGGGGAAGACCCCGTTGACTTCCCCTCTTGGTATCAGAGCCAAGACCCCGTTGGAGTGTTTGTATCTTCATTAGTTATTTCATCTTCCTGTGTTTTTGATTTTCAAAAAACTTTTTCAAAAGAGAGCGAGGTCAACCACCTAGGCTGAGAGGCCACCAGCTGAGAGACCACCTGATTAGAGTCCTGACCAAACAATAAGACCTGCAGAAGGAGCGTAAGACGGGCATGAGCGGGGGGCAAAGGGTATGAGTCTTCTGGTATGAGTCTTCCTGGGTATGTGTTGAATAGTTGTCCTAGATTAAGGATTTTGTTTTGATTTAGCACCTTAAGATGGAAAGACTATTTAGATCAAACTCAACAATAGGTTCTAGCTCTAGAACACCTTTTCCCACACTACCAGACATAGTTAATGAAGAAGAACATAGGTTTGAAGAAGTTAACCAAGATTACAGTAACCAGACTATCCCTAAGATTTCTATTAGTGAAATTCATAAGTCAACATTTCTTGATTCTAAAACTGTAGAAAAAATCCATAGTATTAAAAAAAATAATGAAAAACATTCGAGTAAAAATGATACAGTCAATCTAGAACATGGAAAAGTTAGAATTAGTTTTGATAAACAATATGTTAGGACGTCTCCTTTAAAAATTAGAGATTTTGATTCTAAGTCATCTAGTACATCTTGTATTCCTGATAGGACTACAAAAATTAAAGATCTTCTCAATGAAATTGATACTAAGTTAAAAGATATTAAAACTACTACCCAAGTTAGTAATCCTTGTTACAAAGTTCCAAGTAAAGATAGTTTTCCAAATTCTCCAACTCAAACAGATTTTGAAGGTCCTAGTAAAGATTTATTTGTCTTAAATAAAGATTTTGAAATTGATATGAAATTGTTAGCTGAAGAATATAATTTACCCAAATATAAAACTTGGAGAAATAATTATCGAGAAATTTATGGAGTAAATGAAAGAAAGAAAGTTATGAAATCATGGAAAAAATATATGATGTCAGAAAAAAGAAATATATATTTTTTTGAATATTTAGGACAGTTTGAAGGAAGTTTAGGTTTAGTACAAGAACACAATAAACCTAGAAAAGATGACAAAGAAAATAGTAAGTCTAAGTCAAAAAAAGATAGTGACACATCTCGTAGTAAATCTCACAAAACTAAAAAGACAAAAGACACAATCATCATAAAAAAAGCATCTATCCAAAATTCAACCCCTAAAAAAGTAGAAGATTCTAGCCTAGAATTACCCCATAAAAATAAAACTATAGGACTAACTCATGAAAATATAATAGATGAATCTACCACAAATTCAACATTAGAACAGTCAAGTATTAGTAATCAACCAACCATTAAATTAAAAGAAAACAATGACTCTAAGTCTAAATCCACAAAGTCCACAAAAGAGTCCATAAAGTCATCTAAAGAAGAAAAACCCAAGAAAAAGAAAGATGAAAATAATAAATCACTTAGTAAAACAACTAGTAAATCTGAAGAATCCAAGAATACAGATAGTAACTTACTCTGTAAGGAAACTAGTAAAAAAGAATCTAAAGAAGAAAGCATAAATGTTTTACACAAGAAAGAAGAACATGAAAACTTATTATTAGACTTAATAAGTAAGCTAGATAATGAAGATTTAAAAGTAACATATTTAAACAAGCTTAAAAGTTTATTAAAACAAGAAGAAATCAGTAAACAAAGTCATTCTACAATTAATCTTGACAAAACATTAGAAAGATTTAATAAACCAAAAAAAGAAATTACAGTTCAAGATTTACAAGTTGAAATAAAACAAGTCAAATCTGATATTAAAGAACTACAAGAACAAGTTATTAAATTAAATGAAGATCATGATGTTCCCCTTAATGATGATTCTAGTAATAAAGATAATTTGTCAAGTGACGAAGATAGTGATAAAGAAGCAACTTCTCAGAGTAAAGAATTAGAACAACCTAGTACAGTCCAAGCCTTAAGTCAAATACATTTACAAAAATGGCATTGTAAAGTAAAAATTATTATAAATAAAGACTTAGAAATAGAAACTGTGGCACTTATTGACTCAGGTGCTGATCTTAATTGTATTCAAGAAGGATTAATCCCAACTAAATATTATGAAAAAACCAGTGAACGTCTTAGTTCTGCTAATGGTAGTCAAATGCAGATTGAATATAAGTTATCCAATGCTCATGTCTGTCAAGACAAAGTCTGTTTTAAAACATCATTTATTCTAGTTAAAAATATGACTGATAGAGTTATTCTAGGAATACCATTTATAGTTTTACTTTACCCAATCACTGTTAACAATAATGGAATAACCACTTATGCATGTGGACAAAAAGTTCAATTTAAATTTCTTAATAAACCGTTGCTTAGAGATTTGAAACAATTAAAGAATCAATCAGTTTTTAATAACAAACATATTCTTTATTGTAAAACTTTACATTTAAAATCATTACAGGATGAAGTTAGGTACATAAAAATTGAGAGTCAATTAACCAGTAAATTACTTCAAACTAAAATAAAAGATTTTGAGTCAAGAATCATTAGTAATCTATGCTCTGATTTACCTAATGCCTTTTGGCATAGAAAAAAACATATAATCACCCTTCCCTATGTCAAAGACTTTAAAGAGTCATATATTCCTACCAAAGCTAGACCTATTCAAATGAGTCAAGAAGATATGGAGTTATGTAAACAAGAAATTAGTGAATTATTAGATAAAAAAATAATTCGTAAAAGTAAATCACCATGGTCTTGTCCTGCTTTTTATGTTAGAAAAAATGCAGAATTAGAAAGAGGAACACCAAGGTTAGTCATCAATTACAAACCACTCAACAAAGTTTTGGAATGGATTAGGTATCCCATACCCAACAAGAGAGATTTAGTCAATAGGTTAGACAAGGCTGTTGTCTTCAGTAAATTTGATATGAAAAGTGGATTTTGGCAAATCCAAATTCATGAGAAAGATAGATATAAGACAGCCTTTACTACCCCATTTGGACATTACGAATGGAATGTAATGCCTTTTGGTCTTAAGAATGCCCCTAGTGAATTTCAAAATATTATGAATGAAATATTTAACCCATTCAGTCATTTTTCAATTGTCTACATTGATGATGTTCTTATTTTTTCAAAGTCAATTGATGAACATTGGAAACATTTGAATTCGTTTTTCAATACCATCAAATCCAATGGTCTTGTTGTTTCAGCTTCAAAAATCAGTTTATTTCAATCAAAAGTCAGATTTCTTGGTCATAACATTCATCGTGGAAAGATCACTCCAATTGATAGAGTCATCCAATTTGCTGATAAATTCCCAGATGAAATCCTAGATAAAACTCAGTTACAAAGGTTCTTAGGATCATTAAATTATATATCTGATTTTTATCCCAATCTTCGTTCAAAGTGTAAACCTCTATTTGAAAGATTGAAATCCAACCCCCCTCCTTGGTCACATATTCATACTTCCATTGTTCAAGAAGTCAAAAAATATGTCAAGTCCTTGCCATGTCTTGGCATTCCTTCAGAAAATTCATTTAAAATTATCCAGACAGATGCTTCTGAGTATGGTTATGGAGGAATTCTCCTTCAAAAAGTCAATGATTCATCCAAAGAGCAGATTGTTCGATTCCATTCTGGAATATGGAACAATGCACAAAATAATTACAGTACCATAAAGAAAGAAATTCTTTCTTTAGTATTATGTATAAGTAAATTTCAAGATGATATTTTAAATCAAAAATTTCTAGTCAGAATTGATTGCAAGAGTGCAAAATTTATTTTAGAAAAAGATGTCAAAAATTTAGCTTCAAAACAAATATTTGCCAGATGGCAATCCATTTTATCTATTTTTGATTTTGATATTGAGTATATCAAAGGCAGTGACAATTCAATCCCTGATTTTCTCACTCGTGAATTTTTACAGTACAAAGATGGAGGACAAGAAAAAGGATAACAAACTAGCAGTTATTCCTTCAACAGTCACTTCCCCTCCACCAGTCACCTCCCCAATTGGGTTAGTTAACAGATACCAAGTTCTTGGTTCTATTCACAGGCCCAGTTACCAGTCAGTCTTGGCAAAGCCTTCTTCCAGTCAATACTTAGTCAATGACCCATTTGCTGTTCAGCCCATTCAAACAATAGTTAATAGACCAGTCCAAACACCCAGAACAGATTACGTAGTAAAACCCAGCCCAGTCCATTTGTTCTGGATTGAGCCACACCAAAGTCATATTAAAAACCCAGTTGATTTAGTCAAGCTCACCTTCCCAGTTGGTTGGCATTTCCTTCCCAAAAGCCCAGAAAAATCCCTTAGTTACTATAGAGACATTTTGTACTCTACTGATTCTATCAGAGTTGTAGCAGTTAAAGAAAATGCCAATGATAAGTCAATCCCAGAAGAGGAAAAGAAAATTTTATATCACAAGTTATACATCAATAAAATTATTTCTAGCAAAGAATGGGGTTCCCATCCATGCATTCTTAAGTCACTTCCTAACCAAGTTAAGTATAATTACTTTGATTATATTGATGCCTGGTTTTATACTTTCCTGTACCAAAATGAGACATTTACCCATTCCTGGTATGTCAATTTTGATACCAAATTCAAAAGTCAGTTACCCACTTGGTTCCTTCAATGGTGGTCCCGGCATGGCCCCATACCAGATCTTCTCCCTCATGATCTCCAAGATATGGTCAAATACTTCTCCACCAAGTATACAGTAAATGGACACAACACACAGTTCCCTATTTTCCTTTTATTTACAAGTAAGTACAAGGTACCATGGATTTTGAAATGGCAGTATCAGATCCAAAATAATACTGTTCAGAGACAATATTCAGTTAAATGGTGGGATAAATTTGGTCACCAAAGGATTATTAATCAAGTAAACCTTGAATTTCCACCAGTAATCAGCCCTCCTATTCCAATCACAGGCCCCATGGCCAAATGCACAATTACTGGCCCTACAGACAAATCAAAGTCCAAAGTTAAATCAAGTTCCAGGCAGTCCAATGCACAGCTTATGGCTTTGGCTCAACAAATTATTTCCCAAATTAGTCAAAATGATCAGGAAAATGACAGTCATAGTTCTGAAGGATCATGCTCAGTTGCACAGCCTTTTGATCCGTATTCCAGTTCACAATTCCAAGATGCTCAAGACCCATATGAAGAAAGTCAAGAATAGGTATCCAATGCCTTAGAATTAACCATGGTTAATGCAAAAGTTTCCCGGTGAAACTCCCATTAACACCTGGTAAATTCTGAGGATAAAAGGACATCAGTCAAATCAGCCTTTCGGCCACAGTAACAGACAGCTTTTCAGATTCCGCGTGATCAAATAGTTACAAGACAGTCCACTGCTCACCCACAGTCATCCCATGTGATACTCCAGCTTTTCAGAAGACCTTTACAGCTCATAGTCCATTCACGAGCCCAACAGGATCTTTTTGAAGGCTATAAATCAACACCTTAGTTCTCAGTTACAGGCAGGCTCATTTTGAGTTCAAGGCTTCAATTGAGAGTTTTTAACAAAGACTTCTTTTGAAATCTTCTTTGAGAGTTTAGAGAGTTGACGTGAGGTTCTCTTTGAGAATTAATTCTTCTACTTCTCTCATATTTATCCAGTTCATAGTCTGTAAAGCTTGATGTATCATTCAGTACAGTCTCAGTAATATAATCTGTAAGTTTCAGTTATTTCTTGTGTTTACTATCTTCTGTTTATCTGTGTCTTTCTTCTTCTCTTTGTGCTACTCTGATTAATGGTATCTGCTTCCCCTATTAAGTGAAATTTCACTTAATATTTATGGAGGTTAAAATTTTCTCTATTGTAAGATTTCTTAGTTTAAAAAGGGAAAATTGAGCAGGGTCGCAAACGCTTTAAGTATAGATTATGGCTTAGTTTGGCCCCCACGCAGTTTTTAAAAGTCGCAAATGAAATTTATTATTAAGTTATTTGATAATTTTGTACAAGTAGCACATTACTATTCAAAAAAACATCATGAAGCCAAAAAGCTCACGGTTGCTTTTTTGGCTTCATTAAAAGCTCC
This sequence comes from Hydrangea macrophylla, assembly GCA_033977485.1. Classification (NCBI taxonomy): domain Eukaryota; kingdom Viridiplantae; phylum Streptophyta; class Magnoliopsida; order Cornales; family Hydrangeaceae; genus Hydrangea; species Hydrangea macrophylla. The sequence continues at coordinate 3,769,881 of CM066992.1, forward strand.
ATTCTAGAGTTTTAAAAGCTCCTCCCAAAAGGTCTTAAGTTCAATTTCATATATGAATAATAAGTGAAATTTCACTTATTAATTGAAATTATTCATATATGTAAAAAAAAAAAAAAAATCAAGTTTTACATATATGAATAATAAGTGAAATTTCACTGAGTACATGAAATATTAAGTGAAATTTAACTTAATATTTACAAAATCTGCAGACAATTTAATGGAAAATAAGACATACAAGATCTATTCAAGGTTGTTCATTGCACTGCAACAAATCTGCAGACATTTTAATGAAAAATAAGACATACAAGATCTGCAGCATACCCCTACCAGCCCAATACTCCAGTACCTGCAACATGTTCATTTAAACTTCAAATTAGAAGCTGTGAGTTGTCTTAACACTATCAGTCTATCACTGATAACTTTATTTGCATTTAGGCTTTTGGAATTGGAGATGAAAGTGTCTCCGAGCAGTGAATTAGAAAATGAGCCAAAATTAGCATATAGAGATCCAAAACTTCAGAACAAGTCAGAAACAGAAAATCTAAAAGTAAAGGACACAGTAAAGCATTTTCCATCGTTGTTTTTCATGTACTAGGGCACAGATAATTGAATGAATTGATATAGTAGCAACCATAAATTGAAAACGTCACGATTAGAAGAATTGTACTTCTAATCGCGACGTTATTGTGCGCCTCTGAAACACTCTTGACAAAACTTTATATTTCTCAGGTGCAAGTGACTCAACCGCAACAGCACCACACTTGCGCATCAGGATCTCCAGTATGACTGTGACCTGGACTTGCAAGAAAAGATAACCACCATTAAAGCACTTCCCAAGGCACGGTTACCAAAATACACAAAAATATGTATATAAATATGCAAAGTCACAAACACACAAATAAACATAGTAAGTACATAAATACGTTAATCTAACATTGGACATGCCTTGGCTCTGAAATGATGTCCAGAGATAGATGACCATGACAGAACTCCAATAATAGCATCGGGAAGAATTTTTTGCAGGTCTCTTGCTTCAAGACATGATACTAATGCTTTCACAAAGCCCAAAGCAGCCTGTACAATTTGTAAATGACAACTGAGAAGCATAAAAGTAAGAAAAACATTAAGGGCCTATTTGGAATCACTTCCTAAATGCACATTTGATCCCAAAATACCAATCATGCCAAGGACAACAACGTCTTCTCTAGAACACATTCACCATCTATAAGTTACAGTCATGGTATAACTCCCGACAACAAACATACTCCAAACGATGCACATAACGGAAGGAAGAAACATCATTAAACCATATACTTTAACAATATCTAACAATTCTCAGAAACTAATTTGTAAAAACTCATCTATGTCCACCGATCTTGGTTTTCTAATGACAAGAACAATAAAGAATGTATTCAGAATATCTGAGAGTTCCAATTGTCATAACGAACCAACATCCACTCTGCAAATAAGCCTTCCTTCAAGATATTCCATCATTTAGGGTTTGACATAATATGCAGTCAAGTGAAATTTCACTTAACATTTTACATATTCAGTAAAATTTCACTTAATAAGTGAAATTTCACTTATTATTCATATTTGTAAAAACTTAAATTTTTTTTTGCTCAAAACATATCAACAATGGTACTAGTTTTGTAGATCTCGTCGACACGATTTCAACGGTATAAAATTTACAAAAAATGGAGTTCTAGAACAAAAGTTATGGAGGTTTAAAGTTTAAAAATATTTTTTTTAAAATTGATAATTATATGGTACAATGCTTGCATGATGCAAGCATTCTTGGACAAAAAGCCATGTGCGTGGCAGCGTGAGGCGCGTGAAGAGCGCTTGGGCAGGTGGGGATCTGCGCATGTGGCGTGTATGACGAGGGTAAATGTGGGTTTTTTTAATTTATTTCTTTTGTCTTTTTCTGGCAGGACTTGTTTTCAATGTGTATTTTAAATTGTCTTTAATCCCAATAAAACTCCTTTTAATGACCTTTTCACCAATTTTTCCTTTGAAAATTTGGGGGGCTCGCTTCCTTTTTTGGTGCCAAAATTAGCGCCAAGATTTTATTGGATAGCTGATGACTTGTGTTTTGGTATTCAACAGTTTAAAAACTTTTGAAAGTGTGGGGACCATTTAGTTTTGTCTCGAAAAGTTTGGCAGCTTGGCGCCTTTTTAGGCTGATTTTGAGATGCTGAATTTTAAAATTGATAAGGGTAAAAAAGAAAATTTTAGCATCATCATTATACTAAAATGTGTCCCCTTAAAAAGTTGAAAATTCTAAAAGAGACTCTAATAATGGGACAGAGGGAGTATTTATTTTTGAATCACACAAAGATTATTTGTCTTTATTATAAGAGTTTTATAAAAAGTGTATATAAAATTTGTAATTATCTTTTAAAATGGACACTTATTTTGAAACTTAAAAATAAAAATAAATGTGAGCTAAATTAAGAACGTACAATCAAAGTATCTCAACATCACTAATTTAATTAAGTCAATCTTTGACTGAATCAAAGATCGGAGATTCTACAAGTTTTCACATGAAATTTTCATTGATTAGCTGTCCAATGGGAAACAACCCCCAATTCATTGGTCATCTTCTTCACCATCATTATTACTATCGACATTGTTGTTGAACTCGAGCAACTTGTTTGACTTGCAGAAATTCATGAAGAAGTACCAACCAATTCCACCCGCAGTCATCAAACAACTGACCAAATAAACAATCTTAGTGGCAATGGCCATTATAACAATCAAAAACCCACATGGAATCAAACACATAATAACCAAACCAGGCAGCCTCAGCGGCACCCTGTACGGCCTTTTCATCGCCGGAAACTTCCTCCTCAGCCAAACAAACGAAGCGAATTCCAACAACATCCCCAAACTATACAAGAAATTTGCTGATGAAATAATATCTGTATAGTTCATATATGACATTCCCAATGAAATAGCAGTGGATAAGACTATCCCAACCCAAGGTGTGTTGAACCTTTTAGATCTCAAACTGAAAATTTTGGGCAAAATGGCCAAATCAGCCATACCCAGAAGCTGATAAGCACTGCTACTCAACTGTGCTTCGAAAAGCCCAATAGCCGATAAAACAGCTCCCACTTCCACCCAGAACTTGAGCCATTTCCCGGCTATAATTTCAGCTGCATCGGCGTGAAACCCAGCTTCCCACAAATTCTGATCTACCGATACAGCACCGGTCACCGCCAATAACGGAATTATATAAGAAACACAGGTGAATATCACCGCCGAAAACAGAGCCACCGGGAAAGTTTTCTGGGGTTTATCGACTTCGCCCGCCAGAGTGCTGACATTGTCCCAGAAATTCAAGTTCCAAAAAAGGGTGTTGAAGAACAGATTCCAGTCCCTTTTTACACACTTTTGTCCCAAATCGATCCACCTGTGAGGTCGAATTTTTGGTATTGCGATGAGAGACATGATTACAAACGGGGAGAGGGAGACGAGGCCGAGAATTACGGCCGCGTAGCCTACGATCGTGAGGCCCGTGTAGTTGATGAAAGAGAGAGTTAAAGTGGAGACCGAGATCGCGAGATAGCGAGGAAAGCCAGAAGAGAAAATTGGGAAGATTCGCTTGAGATAATCGATGCAGAGAACAGGGAAGGCGGCGATGTTGATGACTCCGCTGAGGAATTTCCAGGTGCCCATTAGAGAACCGCAAAAGGGACCGAAGGCTCGGTCGGCCCAGATCACGAAGCCACCGTTGCCTGGGAAGGCGGTGGACAGCTCGGCGGTGATGAGTGCCTCCGGGACGCTCCATATGAAGGGGAAGATGAGGAATCCGAGGATGGCGAAGAGAGGGCCAGCGGCTTTCACCGCGGGCTCTTCGCCGTACGGTCCCCCGGCCACTTCGAAGTAGATGAGGAAGATGAGTGGTATCAGGGTTAGTGTTTGTTTCTTACGGGGGGCGGCGGCGGCGGCGGCGGCGGCGGGGGCCGGGGTTGTTATGGGGAGTGTGTTTGATGGAGATGTAGTAGTAGTTGACTTTCTGGGTACTGGTGGTGGTTGTACTACTAGTTCTTCTCCTCTTCTCTCTTGTTGCTCTTGGGCCATGGTGGATGATGGTTTTGGGTTCTGCCACTGCTGGATTTCCAGATTCATAGTTAGAGAGATAGATAGATAGATAGATTGGCTGATTACTAGAGGAGATTCTAGCTTATCTTATCTGGATATCATAGGTTGTCATGTGGTCATTTTAGAGTAGTGGTTAATTAGAGAAAGAGGCTTCTAATTTAGATTTTGGTTCAAACTTGTACAGACAAAGGGGTTTTGGGGAATTAAAAATATGTATATATCCAACCGGGGGAGTTCATCAAAATGCAAGGCTAAGGACTGTTTGACATTGGATGAAAGACAGGGATGTTTAGGCTGTTTTATGACCTTTTTTTTTTTTTTTTTGATGATGATTGCCGTTTTATGACTTCTTGTTTACAAAATGTGCAGACCTCATGGGAAGACTAATATAACCAAATATCACAAGGATTAATTAGGAAAAATACCCTTGAAATTTGGCCCATCTCATTTTAGTCTCTATGATTTTAATAATAGTAATTTGGTCTCCAAAGTTTTAAATAGAAGTAATGTATTGCATGGCAGGAAATGAGATTAACTTTGGAACGGATGAGCCGTACCTCATGGGTTATACGGCACCCAATTAACATACAACACATGGATTTCATTAACAATATGCATCCCCACACACTATTCATTCCACGAGATATATGGGGCACTACGTGATTTCACGTGGGTTCCATGTCTTTTTCATTAGATCCTTGTCCCTTGTATTTCTCCTTGTATCATTCCGTTTTTGTGTAGACACTAGACATGATTTGGCTTTTTAAATAAAATGTGTTTGTTTAGAAAAAAAAAAAAAAAAACCATGAAATAGAGTAATGCTATACTTCTTAAATTTTTATCTCAAATTTCTATTTTAAATGATGTGGAAATGATATGGCCGTGAGACTACTGTGACTCACTGTAATATCTTCCAATTAAAATTCAGTGGTCTCACCGCCACATTATTTGGAATAGAGATTTGGAATGAAAATTTGAGAAACATAGCATTACTCCATGAAATATAGCGACGCCAGAAAATGAATATACACACACTTTTTCTCAACTCTATCTTAGGGTGTGTTTGATAACCTAATTAAGTGACAAAAATAAAAAAAAAAATCCACCACTTATTTGTTTGTGCTTTTAATTATGTACAAGTGCTAATTGATGGCATCCAATAAGGTGATGCCACATGTAAGCAAAGGATAACTACAAAGTATACACCTGATGCACCAATTCTTTTTTACCAGGTCAACAAGTTAGTTAAATGCTTTTGAGATTATAGTTTAACAGCTTAATTAAAGCTGCAACAAATGAGGCATTTTATTTTTATTTTTTTTAAACCACGATCAGCTGGGTAACCCCAATTCAATCACAAAAAAGCTTCATCCTAGTGACAAAATAATATAATAATATAATTATAAAAAAAAGATATAAAGCAAGTATGACATACTCAAACTTGTTTTATAATTTTTCACCACCCCAAAATCATTAATTGCGACTTTATTCATAAATAAAAAAGTGTACGACTTTAAATTAACAAAAATAAATCAAACTATGGACAACTGACACCCAAAATCATTAATTACGACTTTATTCATAAATAAAAAAGTGTACGACTTTAAATTAACAAAAATAAATCAAACTATGGACAACTGACACGAACTTCCTAATCGTTAACCATGGAATTTACCAAAACTTCCCAATTAGATGCATCTTCAGATCGAATTTTATGCCACCATGGCACAAACTTTGGAATTGGTGCATCTTGTTTCAGCAAGATTTTCATGAAGTGGGAATCATCATACAAAATAATAGGAATAATCTGGAAATCAGCTGGTGGTCCCGTTCTCAAAGGTAAATACGTGCAAGATTGTAAGGGCGAGAGAACACAAAAAACACAGTTGAATGTGCCAGCAAATAGTAGTCCCATTTCAGGGAGTTGCATCCAATACTTTTTTCCACATCCATATTCAGAAAAATAATCTAACCCTCTCTCTACCACCTTGTAGTTTTTTTCACCACCCAACTGATAAATGTAAGATTCTCTATGCTCCCTTAGTTCATCCAACATAGACCTCCTAACATACTTCCATCCATCATTGTTACTCTTACCCAATAATTCAGCGCAAGCTCTGAATCCACAATGGCCATCAGGTGCAACATCTTCCAATTTATACACAACGTATTCTTTAATTTTTGGATTGAAAAGAGCTAAAACTTGTTCAATAAACTTCTCATCGGTTAAATCTTTCAATACTACCTTCTTTTTAGATTATTTCTTTTGAGTAGTATTTTTTATCTGTTGCAGTTCTTCGATGGTATTTGCATACTCAAATTCTGAAGGGTTCCTTTTAGTGTTATGTGCTGTGATCGGTTGTTTTTTTGTCATTTTTTCAGGTCGGCCCTTCATAGCCCACAACATCAAATCCTATTAGAGAAAGACAAATTATGTTACTTTAAGTAATAAAAAATCACATGTTAATAAATAGGTAATAAAATTACATACCATAAAAGTTGAATGCCTAGGAACTTCGGATATAGAATACGTAGGAGATGAAGGATCAAGTGTTCTTGGTGAAACCTAGAATAAACAATATGAACAATAGAAATTAACACAATCTAAGTAACCCAATATATAAAGAGCAAATGAAAAGTCATTACCTCATCAAAATTAGGATGGTAAGATGCATCTAAATTTATAGGTGACAAGCTTGTACTAGCATTATGTCTGAATTCGAAAAGAAAAAAAGAAAAAAAAGAAAAGGTATTGTTTGTGAGAATAACACTAATAAAAATGAAAATATGGTAAATTGAAAAGTTATTTTAGTTACCTCATTTTTTTTTCTGATGGGCAATTGCTTTTGAAGTGCCCTGTTTCCCTGCAATTGCTACACTTTCGTTTTTTTCTTTTAGCCTTATTTTCTATCGGATGCTTTTGTCTTAGTGATATTGGACGTCCTCGTGAAGGAACATGGAGAGGGTCTGCCAGAGTAAACTCCAAACTTGATAGTACTTGGTTACTAGGCTCGTGTATTGTTTTACTTGCTAGATCACGTCCATTTCCATCACCCTCATTCTCGTCATCCATTGACAAAAGCTCGTTATGTACCTTTTCTAAAGCGACTCCAAGGTGCTTGTATTTTTTTTGTGACTTTTGCCCTTCTTCAGCAACTTGTAAAAATTGTATCATAAGACTGCTTCTTCTTAGAGTGGAACAAATTTGTGTATCTTCTTGTATCACATCATAATTAGATATTTCATGTATAACCCGTCGCTTGGCGTTCATTGTCCACCTTTCTAGAACATACTGTTGGGGAAGAGAGTTAACGAGGGATTTTTTTATAAATACAGCGAGTATATGCCTGCAAACGATTCCAATGAACTCAAACATATGACATGTACAAACGGCTTTGTTCTCAGGAAAATAAAGTGAAACCTCATATACTGGACCATGATTCTCGTAGGACAACATTGTGTATGTTTTTGTTAGGCTATCTTCACGATTCTTGCATGCTTTATATTTCTGACTTGAGAATAGTTCTTTTTGAAATAAGTTAAATAACTTTCTCGTATAAACTTCAGCTGCCTCTGCTTCTATTCTATAACATGTCTTCAAAATTGCACAAGAATTCTTTGTTTTTACATCTTTCTCTATCTCTTTAAGATATCTGGCATTCGTTGCTTTCTCATATTGAAAGACAAAGTCACTTACCAATGTACTAGAATGTACGAAATCCTTAAAAAACTTGTTCATACTCTCACTTCTTTGTGTTGTTGACATCCCAGCGCAAAATGTTGTGTGTAAGTAAGCAGGAATCCATTTTTCACGCCTTACATGTAGATCTTGTAGCCAACTGTTTCCCCCTAACTCATATCTTAAAATCAATTTATTCCATGCCATTTCAAATTCTGTAATTGTGATAGTGTCATGAATGCATTGGTGAAATTCTCCTCGAAAAGAAGGGTATGTGTTATACACATGAGCCAAGTGTTCTGGAATCTTCTGTAAAATATGCCACATACACAAACGATGAGTGGTGTTAGGTAACACTTGGGTAATTGCCTTTGCCATGGCTTTGTCATCATCTGTAATGATTGTAGATGGAGCACGTCCAAGCATGGCCTCAAGCCAAGTTTGTAATAGCCAGATGTAAGAATCTGTTGTTTCATTCACTAGTAAAGCACATCCAAACATGATTGACTGATGGTGGTGGTTGACTCTAGTAAATGGAACAAAAGGCATGCTGTAACAATTAGTCAAGTACGTAGCATCAAATGAAACAACATCTCCAAAGTATTGATATGCTAATCTTGACCTAGCATCTGCCCAGAAACAATTCCCCATGCAGTTATTTTTGTCTGCTTGAATGGCATAAACGAAGCCTGGATTTTTTGCTTGACACTCTTTAAAGTAATTGTACATTCTTTGCGCATCTCCACATTTTAAAAGTTTTCTCCTTCTGCTTCCTAAGTAGTTTTGAATATCAACTGCTACACAACCGACATTGTAATCACCACCAGATTCTTGACTCAACACTGACATTATCTTTCTAGTAGGAACGCCGGCCTCGTTAAGCATATTAACAAGATTTTTCTGAGCTGATGTTATTCTTCTATGTCCACGAAGTAAACGCGTACTTTTTGGAGAACATAAGTCATGATTATGGCCTATTATGAACTTGCTAACAATCCATTTTGTTTTATCTCTTTGCAAAGTCATCATTGCTTTACATCCAATTCTAGTAATATTGTCCATCTTCTGGCAACTTTGACGACGATGTCCTTCCCTTGAACAAGCATACTCCACTCCAATTAGTGACTGATCTTTGCGTGATAAACGTGTATGACTTTTCTTATTACTGAAACCTTTTCTTAATGCATATGCCTTATAACATGTCTCAGCATCTTCCAGTTCATCAAAAATCATCCCTTCACATGGTTCAGAAGGACCACCATATGTACATGATTTGACAAATTCCTGCTGCAAGTTTTTATTTGGCAAATTTGAACTATTCAAATCATCCACCACTGTTGCTTGAACATATGGTGCTTCTTTTAATTGGTCATGAGATAGTTCCATTTCAAGACTTTCATTAGAAGTGATTGACATAGTGATTCTACAACACAAAATGAACATTTTTTAATCATACAGATACACATTCTATACATTTATATCTACATATTTATATAAGACTAACCAAATGAGTTTGTATCAAATGGTCTATGGATTTACAAATTTAGAACCAATAATTACAAACGAATAACTCGTAAGTTGAACAATTACTGCAACCAAATGCACACTAATGGAATTATAGCACAATTATTATATGTGAATTGTAAAATACGCACACACATATAAACACAGATGTATATGTATTTAATCATATAGATACATGCTATACATTTATATATATATATATATTTACATTTATATAAACGAATATGTGTAATGTATAATTCTTAGATTGCGTCAATATGCTTTTGAAGTATGATTTCATTATTCTTGTTTTTTTTAATGGAGTACAATGCCTTTTATTTCCTTGTCTCAGTTTCCTACTAGAAGTATAATTTCAAAAGAAAAAACGAAAAGGCAACAATAAAGAGACGTGCTAAAATAATATACATGGGTCCCATACCACTGTACACCATACCACTGTATGTGGTCCAATTAACAAAATACTTGACTAATGTGGGATTCATAATTTGGGAAACAAAGCACCATTTATGCAGTAGAGAGAAAGAAATTTTATATACCTAATTACAATGATGTGTCTTGGGCACTTTAAAATTTGGGTCACAAACCTTAGAATATAAAGTCTTCAATGGCGTCACTGTGCTTTGGAATTTTATTTATTTATTATTTTTATTTTTAATATCGTAGAAGAACTTATATCTCTCTGTCAGTGTCCTAAATTCCTAATTTAAATCTAATTTGTTAACTTTACTAATCCAACCAAGGATTCTATATAGCGCACTCCCTAGTGCTTGTCTTAACCTAAAACATGTGATGGGCAGGGGTGGATCCAGAAAATTAATACGGGGGGGGGGGGGGGGGGGGGGGGGGGGGGGGGGGCTTAATAGAGGTTTGTTCGGGGCTGCCCCCGAAAAATTTTTTTTTAGACTTATTTATACGTATTTTGTGTATATTTTGTGTAGATTATATAAATTAATGCTAAAAAAATTAACCCAAAAACATAGGAGGGAGGAGGAATTTTATAATTAGCACAAAAACATAAGAGAAATGGGGCTTAGTATGACAATTTTATAATATTAGGGGGGGCTAATTGTATTTTTCAGGGGGGTTAATTGTAAAATTTTTTTTTTTAGTGCAAGTGTACAATTTTTTCAAAACCTAGGGGGGGCTTGAGCCCCCCCTTGTACCTCTTTACATCCGCCCCTGGTGATGGGTAAGCATTACGCTCAACGTACGTAACAATTTCTAATAATATAAGCTAACAGTGTCAGAATTTGGGTTTGATTAAATGCTTTTTGAAGTTCAAGGACCCAATTGAAAAAAAAAAATTCTGGACCCAATTGAAAATAGGTTTATAATTTGGACTAAAGTATAATTTGCCCAATATTTTATACAAAAAATCACACATAATTATATTATTTCTATAAAATAATAATAATAATAATAATAAACCACCTAAAATTCAAATTTTGGGAAGCAAAGCATCATTATTGCAAGAAAGAAAAAGGAATTGTATTACCAGATTTCAATGATGTTTCTTGAGATGCTTTGGAATTTGGATCACAAAACCTTGGAATATCAACTCTTTTATGGCGTTAGTTTGCTTTTGAAGTCTAAGATCATTGGTTTTTTTTTTTTTTTTCTTCCCTTTTTTAAACAGTGTACAAGCCCGAGTCCAAGTAGAAATACAATTCTTGCATTAATTGACATGATGTAATTGACTAGGACTCCTCAAGATGATGTAAATTGTAATGAGAAATACGTGGGCCCACGTGAAACTTAGCACATTACCGTTTCTGACAGCGCACCTCTTTTAGCACAAAAAAGAAAAGAAAAAAAGAAAGAAAGTAAAAAGTAACAAAAACATACATGTACTGTATGTTAATTGGGTGCCGTATAACCCATGAGGTACGGCTCATCCGTTCCAAAGTTAATCTCGCAGGAAATATATAAAGGTTAAAGTGTGGGCGTGCCAGACAAATGTCCTCTTGATACGAATAATTTGGCAAAATCAGACGAGTAGAGAAATAGAGGAACGAAATTTCTCTAAATAGGTTCAGATTGCTTTAACCAAAGATTAAAGACTTAAAATGTGAAGAAAGTTGAAACTAACAAAAGAAGTAACAGAGAGAAACTCCATTAAATCCTATAAAGAACACATTACAATTAGAAGTGATAATCTCACCTTCTAACTGAGATCTAATTCCAAAGTTACTCCTAATAAACTGACAATTAAAGATAAAGGAAAGACATGAAAATAAATTCAGTATTCTTGATCATTCTCGGGGCCTCCTCCTCTATTTTTCTCACTTTAAATAGGTAACAGTGGCTGTAACTGCTACCCCTCTATGGAGAAACCGCCAATTATCTCCATGATTTGGGGATAATGAGTTTCGTCCATAACCACATCTGTCATCAGTTCGGCGTCACACGTGTCATTTATTTAATTCAACATAAGTGCCAATAGCCGTCCTACACTGACATGGCCTGTGACAAGCGGGGGTATTTGTAAAATACAACCGCACTAAAAGAAGAAAATACATTGATTTAGTCTACAATTCCCGTGTATATCTACAATTTGAATTACAATGCCAGTTTTTACACAATATGATTAATCTATGTTAAGTGGTATTGTTTTAGTGGTTATTTGTGCAGATTACTGTTGCTATGTGAGGAATTGAATGAGTTAGACAAAAGGAAGTGCTTGGTTTTAATGAAGACAATTTCAACATGAAAAGGAAGTTTCGAGCGATCGAGGAGGTTTCGAGCGATCGAGGTTTCGATCGATCGAATTATGCTCGAAGATCCCAGCAGTTCAATCGATCGAGGGATGTTCGATCGATCGAACATGGCTTTTATCAAAATTTATGCGCATGCAGCAGAAACGGAATTTTTAACCCTAGCCTTAGGTTTATGTATATATATGCATTATATTTACGTCCCAGACGACGACCACTTCACTTTCTATCAGTTCTACATAGGGAGAAGAGAGTTTGTTCTTGTTTTGTAGGGTTTATCAAGGATTTCTATTGTTTTTGGTTGGATTCTAGTAAGTTTAATAGAAGTTCGTCATTCCAGGTTACTTCTTATCATTTTGCTCACATTCTACTTGCTGTTTATTGTAGGTTAATCTGCTAGAATCGTAGCTTTGCATGTTAGATAGGGTTAAATCATTAGTTTGCATATATTTTATATTTAAATAGCAAACAAACAAAACATTAATGAATATTTACGTTAAAAACAAATCTAAGACACTACAGACCATGTCTGAGTAGTCCCCAGGTTGGGAGATCATGATGAAATCGTGATCTCAAGCCTCTGCCATGCAGCAGAATAATTCTTGTGTTCGATCGATCGAAGTTCGTTCGATCGATCGGACCGGAGACACTGTCAATCGATCGAAGACATTTCAATCGATCGAAAGATAAAGATATTCATTCTATCAAAAGCGCTTCGATCGATCGAACTCTCTGATTCTTGAGTACATTCTATGCAGTATCCCTAGACTTTTTGCTTTAGAGATTCGTTATCAAACTGTCCCCAAATGCTCAGTTTGTCAAAACAGTCTCTGAACTTAAGGCTTTAAGGCATTTTTCTTCAATATCTTTTGCAAACCACCTTCAATGCTAAAACCATTGTAGGTGCCAGTCTTAACTATTGTTTTAAACTGCTTTCATGTATTTCAAATTAACTGTGATCATATAGTCCCAGTCATGAAAGGACTATGGATTCTTTATTCTAAGAGAAATACAGAATACTGTAGAAAATGTGCTCCATTGAGCTTCAATGTAATTGTATGGTAGATGGCTAGGTCGCGGTGGATTCGTGTAATCCCAACATTTCCTTTTATTAAGAAAAACACATTTTTAAACATCGCTTTAGTTAATTAGTTAATCATTAGTTTAATTTACTTTAGTTGCTTTAATTTTAGTTGTTACTTCGTGGAATTTCGTGTTCTATAACCTTTCATATATTGATTTTTATTTTCCTTTTAGAGTTTAATCTAAGTATTTAGGTTATCACCTTCCCTGTGGGATTGACCTGGTCTTAACCAGATTACTACTTGCACGATTACCTACACTTGGGTATAGCACACAAGCGCACACACATTCTTAGCCGTGTCAAGTTTTTGGTGCCGTTGCCGTGGAAAGCGAGAAGCTAACGCTCTGATTACCTCAATCTATGCTTATCTCTTTCTATTTTCTTTTGTCTTTTATTCTTTAGATTAAAACTACTTAGGATCTTTTCTTTTATGTCCGATAATTCCATCGAAGGAATCTACGGAAATCCATTCTACTTAGCCGATTCTTCTGATTCTATTAATCCTGTAGCCACACCTACAGATTCAATGGCTGACAATCAAAGTGAAAACGGTGAGAATGTTGTTGTACCAATTGATGATTCACTTCGTCCTTTGTGCGATCTCATGACGCCCGAACACGCACCTACACCTTCTTGTATTCTCATTCCACCTCATGGTGGCGAATTTTTCAATTTTGCAACGGAATGATTCAACTCCTTCCAACCTTCCATGGAATGGATAGCGAGAAGGCATATCTACACGTCAAGGACTTCGAGGATATTTGTAAAACATTCTCACAAAATTTTCCTGTAGATGTGACACGTCTAATGCTATTTCCTTTCACTTTGAAGGATAAAGCAAAAGCGTGGCTACTCACTGTGGATATCGTAATTTTTCTTACCCACAGCTTTTCTTTTAAAGTTCTTTTAAATTTCAAATTCAAAACAAATGAGTCGCCACTTAATTTTTAAAAGGAAAATTAAGAAACCATTTTAAAACAACTGATCTTTTGCGAAACCAAAGATTAACTAGGTGCGGGGATTATGGAATGAGAAGGGAAGAAGCCCATCAGACTAAAACACCCCTTCTCATCCTATCTCGCGATAGGCCTTTACTTAACATCCTTTTAATTGAATTACTAATCTAAGCGTGCCCTCAACTAATACATAGATATACGTATACATTACACAAACATGTCAAAATGGTGTAAAATTACCAATTTACAAAATATCATTCAAAAGCCACGTAATTCAAGTAGCAAGCAATATGATATGCAATAAAGAACAAGAGAACTTACCCGAGATCCAGCCGCGAATATTAAACGTGCAATGCATATGATTAAATGAAACCTAGGAAAAGAGTCTCTAATTCACATATATACATTTAAGGCAAAACCTTAATTCTAATGTGTCACGCATAAAGGTCAAGAAAATTGATAAATAAAGAAATTAAAATAAATTAAGAGGAGTTCAAGAAATCATACCTTAACAGCGCTGCAAAACAAAGGGTTAGTCCACATGCTATACAAGATACGAAGTTAGAAATAACAACCCTGAATTTCTAGCTTAAATCTATCAAATGTAATTAAATCTAAAGCAACCAAGTCCTAATTATAAGTGTCAAGCCATATGAATATGTACATGAACAAGAATACATTGCGAAATACTCGATGATTTAGGTCGCTTAAACTTTGAATTCAAGCTCAACTAATCATTATTGAAACATGGTTTGGACCTTTACTCATGAAAATATCATCTAAGCCATTACTCATAAGATTGATTAAAACTTGCAGAATTTTGGAAATTGCTGAGAGCAGATCATATATTTAAAGAAATAAAAAGCATGGTTCCCGTGGCTTGATCTTGATGAATTTTGGACACAAGATGCCTCTGTGTGTCTAGTTTTTAACCCAAAAAAGAAATCAAAGTTTCAACGGTTGGATCTCCGGGAATCGGACAAAAACCAGACATCACTCAGCATTCTAGAACATTCTGTCCAGAGTTCTTGCACGATTTTCTAAAAATAGCAAAAAGATCAGAAATGCTTTGTTCTTGTTAGGGTGACTTCCTAACACATTAATATACTTAGAAAAAATTATTTTGGGTCACAAACACTTTATTAAGGTTCTGATTTACTTATTTCAAAAGAGTGTTACTGTTCTGAAACTCTGGACAGATTGTAGTGACTTCACAAAGCTCATGGCCAAACCACTTTAAACATGAAATCTCCTTAAAACAAAAATTACAATGGTAGTGACATTTTCCCGTTGGTTTCACTTTATTCCAACGGTTAGATTTCGAACCAAAAATCTTTGATCAAAACCGGTTTATGAATCCACTGTTTCATTGTCAAGTTCAACTTTTATTTGTTAACTCCAACTATTAAACCATGAAGTTAGACTTAAACTAAACCATTTTCTCCTACCATTTGATGGTCATTGGAGGCTAAAGACCTTTATATTTGTAGATTTCAAATGAAGTATGAATAGACTTCATGAAATCTCAAGATAATGAATCTAAACCATGGAGATGGGCTTAGACTCAAACTACTTTCTCCTACCATTTGATGGTCATTGGAGATGAAGACATGACTAATACTCATGAGCTTTCAAGGATCTCAAGAGAGAAGTACCAACAAACATAGCTAATACTCATAGGTTTTCAAGGAATATGAAAGGGGATTCCATGAAACCTTAAGTTAAAGAATCCTAAACCATGGTAGGGGTTTAGATTCATTTACTTGCTCTTATATAAAGCATGATCAACCTTGACTCTCATGGGGGATCACAAGCTCACATGGAATCAAGGGATCCAACTCATGAGATTCAAGTGAAGTATGGAGGACTTCCAAGAATCCCAAAGAGAGAAGTATAAACAAAGAGGAAGAAAAGAAGGAGCTAAAAGAAAAGGCAATTAAAGTTTGCAAGTTCCCTAATAATACTTCTAAAAAAGGGGTTAATCAAAAGACCAAGTAATGTTAAGAAGTTCAAAAGAATGAAGAAAAACAACTTATGGTTAGAGGATCACCTCCAACTATCCTCAAAGCTTCTCTTTTGAAGATCTTCCAAGCTCTTCTCTCTAATTTTTTTTAAACTCTCTCTTTTCTCTCTCAAATATGTGTGAGTGTAGTGGTAGCTACTTCTTGTGTTGTCTCCCAAGGAAGATCCTTCTTCTTTTATAGACAAAATTACCAAGTATTCTCAGTGAATTCGGAGTAAAAGACAGGTGTAAATGTCTCATTTGGTGGTACACTACGTACTTCCTGAAAATAGACATACTGCTACAGAAGACGGCAGTCAAAAATCCTTTACGGCAGTCAGTGGATGTCGCTACGGCACACCGTAAAGCCGCGGCGGCAGTCCATGACTACCGCGCGACTCTCAGTAAGTGCCGTGCCAAATTATTGATTGCCGCATTTTTGTCAACCTTACTTTATCAATTTTTTGTTTTTATCCGCATACATATACGTATTGTACCACAAAATACGGACTGTTAAAGCAAACGACAGTCAGAAATTGTCGGCGGCACTCAGTAAATGCCGGTCCGGCATTCTGTGACTGCCGTTCGGCACTCACTGAGTGCCGCATACAACTGCCGTGTGCCGATTTCTCTTGAACTTCCCTTTTTAGGTCTTTTCTTTTCTCATTTTTCTTAAAAAAACTTATTTTCGAAGATCTTTTCCAAAAGTGATGTTTTATACCTGAATTCTCCTAAACACCTAGTATTTCATTCTGTGAAAATTTTACCGCGTTTGGAGAACTTTCTGAAGAGCTTGGAACACTTTGAATCTTTCGGTCCTTGTCATCATCGGATATGGAGGTGATACTCTCCTTAATTCGACGTTTGGTCAAAATCGGGGTGTCTACACTCACTTTGAAGCCGAATTCGATTTACACCTGGCATACGATGAACACTGCGTTCTTAAAGAAATTCTTTCCACCGCTCATGACCACTGAACTTAAACGACAAATTAACTCTTATAAACAAAAGAGCAATGAAACCTTCATTCAAACTTGGGAGGGTTTCAAAGATTTGCCTCTCTCATGCCCACATCACGGGTATGAGAAATGGCGAACCATAAGCTACTTTTACGAAGGGTTAAATGGTGATACTAAAAAGTTGGTCGAAACCATGAGTTCAGGGCCATTTCTTCACAAAAGCACTGAAGAAGCAGAAGCTCACTTTAAATGGCTAGCTGAACATGTCCACGAATGGTCCAATTTGGAAGATGTCCCACACTCACAGATATCCTGTGTAGAGGAGAAGAGTCTATACCAATTAAAAAGTGAGGATCATCTAATGAGTAAATATGAAGAATTAGCTAAGAAGGTAGAGGAGTTGGCAATGAAAGGAGAGAGTTCTAGGCAGGTTTTACTTAAAGAACCATGCGGCACATGCAACATGTTGGGACACACCAATCAATACTGTCCCAATGTGCAGTACTTTCAATAACAACCCCCCATGGAAATGAATGCCATGCAAGGGTATAGGGGGGTGGGGAATTCCTACAATAATAACAACATTCAGAATAACAATCGATGGAATTACCCCAGGTTTGATTGTAAAAATGATGATGGGAGCCAAAATCAATATCAACAACAGCAGCCCTACAATAACAATAATCACTATCAAGGGCAATACAATAGGCAGTCCCAATCATTCAATCAAAATAGATCAAATAACAATAACCATGTTCAACCCTCTAATAATAATCATCAATCAAATGTCTACGTGCCATCGCACAAAAAGGTGTAAGAGGAAGATCCAATCTCTAATGCGAATTTAACACAACAGTTAATTCAAATGATGAGTAAAATGTCCGCAACATTAGAGAGAATGGATGCACGACAAGAGGGGTAAAGTGGAACGTTTCCTGCTCAACCACTTCAAAACCCTAAGGGATACAACAATGGTCCCACTAATCACGAACAACCAAAAGCCATAATTACTCTAAGAAGCGGCAAGATTATAGGGTGCAATTTACCCTTTTCTACCCCTGAAGAGTATGAAGAGGATGAAGTGGTAAATAAAATCAAACCATCCGCTCAAGAAGAGGATTTGTCCACTAATGACAAACCATTAGAATCAAATGATGACGCTCATAAAGAAGTAGAAGAAGTTGAGAGAAGGCCCAAAAAGGAGCCTGTCATTGATGAATTACCTAAATGCCCTTTCCCTGCGCCTTACCCTCAAAGGCTTAAGAAACCTAAAAATGAGGCAAAGAATCAGGAGTTTTTAGAGTTGTTTAAACAAGTCAAAATCAATCTCCCACTCGATGCAATCAAATAATTGCCGGCCTATGCTAAGTACCTTAAAGACTTATGCACGGTCAAAAGGAGGTAAAGTGTAAAGAAACATGCCTATGTCGCTTGTTAGGCAAGCGCAATCATCCAAAATGAATTGCCTCCGAAACTCAAAGACCCCGGTACCCCAACTGTCTCTTGCCGAATTGGCAATCAAAGGATAGGCAACGCACTCCTTGATTTAGGAGTAAGCGAAACCTGCTGCCATACTCAATTTATAAACAATTAGGGTTGGGTGAACTCAAACCTACCCGAGTTGCGTTATAACTGGCAGACAGGTCAGTCAAATACCCTAGAGGAATACTGGAGGATATTCTGGTGCAGATAGATTCATTTGTCTTCCCGGTCGATTTTGTGATTTTAGACACTGAACCTGTGTCTAATCTATGTTCGCAAATCCCGGTGATATTTGGACGTCTATTCCTCAACACCATAGATGCCACAATCAAAATAAGAAGTGGTATTATGACCATCATATTCGGGAACATGACTCTAAATGTCAAGATTTTTTCAAATCCCCGACCTAAAGAATACGAGGATGAGGAAGAAATCAATTATATTGAAATAGTCATCGAAGATGAGACTGATTTTGTAGATTACAAAGATCCCTTGGAGGTAGTTGTGTCACAATTTGATGCGATCTATCAACCTAACAATTCTACCCCATTGGATGCTGCTTTAAGTCACACTTGCCTCACGATGGAGATGAAAGAGGAGGACAGAGCTGAATGCATGTGGGTAACACCATATGAACCACTACCTCTAAAAACAAAACTAGTCATACCTTCCAATTTTCAGTTTCCCGATCTGGAGTTAAAGGAGCTTCCAATAGAGCTCAAATACGCCTTCCTAGGGACTGAAAAGACTTATCTTGTCATAATTTCATCTACATTAAATCCTGAACAAGAGGGTAAGTTAATCCAACTGTTAAAACAACATAAGGGAGCATTAGGATGGACGATTGCTGACCTCAAAGGCATAAGCCCATCCGTGTGCACTCATAAAATATACTTGGAGGAAAATGCTAAGCCTTCATGACAAATGCAAAGGCGTTTGAATCCCAACATGCAAGAGGTAGTTAAAAAGGAAGTATTAAAACTACTTGATGTTGGGATTATATATCCTATTTCTGATAGCCCTTGGGTTAGTCCAACCCAAGTGGTGCCCAAAAAGGCAGGTATAACAGTATTCCCAAACAAAGACGGCGAATTGGTACCAACACGCGTCCCCACCAGATGGCGGATGTGTATTAATTACCGAAAATTGAATACAGTGACCCGGAAAGACCACTTTCCATTATGAATCATGGATCAAATGCTAGAGCGAGTGGCGGGTCATAAATATTATTGCTTCTTGGACGAATATGGTGGCTACAACCAAATCGAAATCGCTCCTGAGGATCAGGAGAAAACGACTTTCACTTGTACGTTCGGTACATTCTCCTATCATCGTATGCCCTTCGGCTTATGAAACGCTCCGGCTACCTTTCAGCGATGCATGTTGAGTATATTCAGTGACATGGTCGAACAAATACTCGAGGTGTTCATGGATGACTTTTCAGTATTTGGCCATAGTTTTGATAACTGCCTGGAAAATCTTGAGAAAGTGTTAGCAAGATGCGAGGACAAAGACCTAGTATTAAACTGGGAAAAGTGTCACTTCATGGTGACCAAGGGAATTGTCCTCGGCCACATTATTTTGGATAAAGGTATCCAAGTTGATAAATCGAAAATTGATATAATCTCGAACCTACCTATCCCCCGTACAGTTAAAGATATCCGCTCTTTTTTGGGACACGCGGGATTTTATCGCCGCTTTATCTAAAACTTTAGTGCGATCTCCCGACCACTGTGCCAACTCTTAGTCAAAGACACACCATTCGAATGGTCGGACAACTGTCAAACATCTTTTGACACACTAAAAGAACACCTCACCTCCGCACCGATAATACAGGCACCCGATTGGAGTTTGCCATTGGAACTGATGTGCGATGCTAGTGACTATGCCATTGGGGCAGTCCTAGGACAGAGGAAGGATAATAAGCCTTATGTAATATACTATACCAGCCGAACGCTTAACGAAGCTAAAATGAACTATATAACTACCAAAAAAGAGCTACTGTCAATAGTCTTCGCTCTAGACAAATTCAGGTCATATCTGATAAGGTCCCCAATCGTCTGTTTTACAGACCACTCGGCCCTCAAGTACCTGCTATCTAAGAAAGACGCGAAGCAAAGGCTTATCCGTTGGATACTCCTACTCTAAGAATTCGATATCACAATCAAGGATAAAAAAGGAGTAGAGAATGTGGTCACCGACCATTTGTCTCGATTGACATTTACTGACAACACTGGACCCATACCAATTAAAGATGAATTCCCAGATGAGCAACTGATGACTATTTCCAGTTTGCCCTAGTATGCGGATATAGTAAATTATCTTGTTACTGGAGAGACCCTAAGTCATTGGTCGAATCAAGACAAGAAACGGTTCCTTTCATTCGCACGTCATTTCTTTTTCGATGACCTTTACTTATTAAAGTATTGTGCTGATCAGGTCATTA
The DNA here is from genome assembly GCA_033977485.1 of Hydrangea macrophylla. Lineage (NCBI taxonomy): Eukaryota > Viridiplantae > Streptophyta > Magnoliopsida > Cornales > Hydrangeaceae > Hydrangea > Hydrangea macrophylla. Next base: position 3,790,837 of record CM066992.1, read on the forward strand.
GACGTTGCGTCCCGAATGAGGATATAACTATAATTTTAGCCTCTTGTCATTCTGAAGCCTGCGGAGGCCATTCCGCTTCGCAAAAGACCGCACAAAAAGTATTACACATCGGATTCTATTGGCCCATTGTGTTTAAGGATGCCTACTCTTTTTGCAAATCGTGCCAATGCTGTCAAAAGCTAGGTACAATTTCAAAAAGAAATTCTATGCCCTTAACTCTCATCATCACAATTGAAATATTCGATTGTTGGGGCATAGACTTCATGGGCCAATTTCCAAAATCAAATAACTGTGAATACATACTCCTAGCTATGGAGTATGTATCAAAATGAGTGGAAGCGATACTGACGAGACGCAATGACCACAAAACAGTAATGTCCTTCCTTAAGGAAAATATTATGTCGCGTTTCAGAACCTCGAAAGCATTAATAAGTGACCAAGGCAAGCATCTTTGCAACAGGCCTTTGGAGTCACTTCTCAAGAAATATGGGGTAAACCACAAGATCGCTCTAGCCTACCACCCTCAAATAAATGGCCAGGCAGAATTGGTTAACCGTGAAATCAAGCATATACTTGGAAAGACGGTTAGTTTCAACAGAAAAGACTGGGCATATAAACTGACTGATGCTCTATGGGCGTACCACACCACGTATAAGACAAATCTGGGGATGTCTCCATACAGGTTAGTGTACGGCAAGGCGTGTCACCTTCCTGTCAAAATCAAGCATAAAGCATATTAGGCGACACGCTCATTGAACTTCGACATTAAAGAGGGAGGTCACCTTCGGAAACTCCAATTGGCTGAACTAGAAGAAATACGTCAAGATGCATACAATAATGCTAAAATACATAAGGAAAGGTTGAAGGCTCATCACGATAGAACAATTTTTCATAAATCATTCGAGCCAGGGCAGAAAGTCTTGCTGTACGACTCTCGCCTCCACCTTTTTCCAGGTAAGCTCCGATCCCGGTGGACAAGTCCATTCCATGTTAAATCTGTTTTTCCATATGGGGCCATTGAGCTCATAAATCCCAAGAATAATGATTGTTTCAAGGTTAACGGCCAAAGGTTAAAATTGTTCTTGCAGAACTTCCTACCAGAAGCTGAGCACATCGAGTTAGATGAGCCCAGTTATCCCTCCACCTACAAGCTGTCAAAATATGACGGATGATGACGTCCATTCGATCGGGTCATGGGCTGACTCCGAATATCCTAATCCTCCATGGACTACTGAGGAGATTGCATTCTGTCTCTCTCCTTATCAAGGGCCCAGAGTGGACGAAGTCATTGACTTAGCCCAAGGTTACATCCCTTACGATCCTGTACTCCTGCAAATTAATCCTTTTGAGCACATGGAATTTCCTGAAGAGGAGAGAGAAACTGAAGGGTACTTTGTTGGGGAAGTGGATGATGCACTGTTGGCACAATGAGAAAATGACTCAATGTGGGAACCGTGGGATGAAGAAGATTTACAGGATGTGGTGCCCGAACGCCATAATGCTGTATTCACGTATGTGATGACTTCCTTGTCATCGAATTGGTTCCCTACATTTATGTGCACATGAGTTATTTGTTGTTCCGGCTTCAATGCCCTCTACCCGCTAGCGCACATGGTTGTTTCACGCCAATAGTGAGGTTAATTCTTGGTCACATTTCTTTTTTTTTTTTTTCTTTTCATCGTGCTTTGTTTATTCATTTCCATTAGTTATGTCGTTTGTTTTCTTTTAATTTCTTGCTTTCTTGTTTGTTCTATTTTGGTTTCCTTTGTCAGGATTTTCACTATGAATCCGATGTTACCGCTGTTATTCCTTCCACATCAACTATTTTATGGTTTTGGACTGTAAATAGGGTCCCCGGGTACTCCGCCGCAAGAGGAAGGTCAGTTGAGAAATTACACTCCGATATCTTTGTCTCCATTCGGCTCACCTCTTACATGTGCAATCAATCCCTTGGAGAGTTCAGACTTGCTCGATGATGTCCTGGCTACTTTCCGACTATTCTGGGAAAGGGAATCATCAAGTTTAGACTCCACATTCGAAGATTTGGCGGAGAAAGAAGAAATGGTGGAAGAAGAAATTTTCTTGCTTGAAGAGTAGTGCCTCACTTCAATTATTTTCTGTCATTTGGGTTTTCTTTTATCAATTGGAGTGTAATCCTAGACAAAGTTTTATTAGTTTTAGTTTATTTGCATAGTTTTCTTTATTAATAAGGTCTTAGGTACCATTGTTGGAGCAACAATTTTGCAATATGGATGCTATTAAATAATTTTATTTATAAAATTTGCAACATTTTACCTTATTGATGATGATTTCTGGCTTACATGTCCTGTCAATGAGCTGTTATATCATTTTCCTGTATGTCCAGGCTAATGTTGGTTAGATGGGGGTGTATAATTTCTCCATTCAGTGATATTGTAGAATTTCTAGGTTCGATCGATTGAACTCATTTCGATCGATCGACGGCATCCCATCCTCAAGCGCTTCCACAAGTCTCAATCGATCGAAGGTTCGATCGATCAAACTTTCTCGATCGATTGAGACTTGTATTTAAATGAGGTGTCTTTCATACACCTTCTCAATTTCATCATCACCCTCATCTCCTCAAGCGCTCGGAGACAGAGCATAAACATGGGCGATTTTTTGCCCTCCCTTCATCAATTAAATCATTTGAGGAACTTCGGATCCCTCTGGTCATCATCATCATCACCCTCATCCCCTCTCTGCACACATACCCAAGGTACGGCCCAAGACCCCCTCTTTTTCATTTTCTTCAAATTCTTGTGGGGATGCCTCTCCCCCATTAATTAGTATTAGTTTTAGTTATCTAGTTCTTGTTTTCTTTCCATTTCCATTCTCGTTTCGTGTCACTGCTGTTTCGTTGTGTTCGATCGATCGAACTAGGCTTAAGCGATCGAACTTAGTCCCTTTTCAATCGATTGAACTAAGCTCGAGCGATCGAACCTTTTATCTTCTCAATCGATCGACCATTCTTCGATCGATCGAACATAAGCAGTAGCAGTTTCTTTTCCTTTCTTCACTATTTTGATTTGTTTTCTTGTTTTTCTTCCATTTCAGGTCTTTTGCAATGAACCCTATCACAGGGTATCACAAGTCCAAGCCACTCGACCTCGCTATACCCGACCCTGTACTAGATCACGGGCTCAGAAATGAAGAGGAACGAGTATGGTTTACTCGGTGGTTTCAGACGCGTAAGGTGATGTTGGAGCGGCCACTAGAGTCCGTATGGCTTTCAGCTCCGTGGTTCCTAGGACGGATCAGAGACATGCCACTATGGTACAATATGTTGATCTAGAACAAAATGATCAACATCCACTAGGTTCGTGAAGCCTGCTCCTCTATGATCAAGGATCCCGCGGCCCCGTTCACATACCGATCCTTCTTCCACGGGCGTGAGATCCTATTCAGCCCTGCCACAGTTTCTGCTACTCTGGGGGTACCCGAGGTACCAGATTGTTTCTATCCTCGCCTACCAGGAGCCCCAGAGATTCCTCCAACCACCATTATCTGAGAGCTTACAAGCGGCGCCGTCCAAATTTGAAACGGCGTATCTCTCATCGAGGATAAGCTTCGCACTGAGAACTATCATCTCCTCCATCTAACGCTGGTGAACTATATTTTTATGACGTCTTATCACGAGAAGTTCACCGCATGGTATGCCCGAGCTCTGTATGCTATTGGGACAGGACAGCGAGTCTGTCTGTCTCACCTTTATATTGACTTCTTTGTTCAGCCCACACGGTACATTGCCGCCAAGCGCTATCTGAAGGGCGCTTAGCCTATACATCGGGTCATTGAGTATGCTAGGCTAGTTTCATTGGCCACAGATTCGATTCTGCAGGCCTCTAGTCGATTTGGCGAGACGGAGACCCGCCGTTCTGATGCTCAAAAGAAGAGAAAAGAAAAGGGTAAGGCGAAGGTCAGGGCAAAGATGAGGAGAGGAGGAGGCACCGATACAGAGGGTGTAGCTTCTGGGACACCCACAGAGGTTGAGGAGCTAGATTCTGATGACGAGATTGATCCTCGTATTGAGGTTGCGCAGTTTGAGCTGAGACAGCGGTCTCAGGCTCCCGCCCAGGGAGAGTCTTCTTCTTCTGTGCCTCTCCCCACTATTCATGAGTTACTATTAGAGGAGAGAGAGGCCCGGATCAGACTCGAGGGCAAGATGGACCGCATGACGACTCTACTTGAGGCTATATTGATTCAGATGGGGGTCGACCAGTCTCTACATACACCTCCACCACCTACTACTGGTCCTTCATCCTCAGCTCCACCTCCACAGGTTGATCCTGCTGCTCCATCTACATTGGCGGCACCGCCTTCTTCTGAGACACCACTTCCACCACCTCCAGTCGTGGCTGACCCATTATTATCTACACCAGCTGCCACGATTGCGAGTGACCTGGCGACGGCTACTACTGTTGCTGAGGGTGGAGATGTGGATACTCCAGACGTGCTGATCAAGATCTTATCCGATGTCGCCGATGATGCTTAACTTATGCTATTTTAGTGTCTCTGGATTTTTTGTTGGTTGTTTTTATTTTCTCTCCCCGTTTGTAGTTGTTCTTGTGGTTATTGGATATTTTGGACTGTTTGGTTGGTTTGGTTATTTTGGACTTTGGTTTTTATGGACTTTCTTATCACTGTGCTGTTGTATTCATAGCTTTATCATTTCAGTGATGCGTTCTGTTTTATGCATGGATGTCCTGCTCTATCTTTTCAATTTTTATTTGATCTTTGCCGCTTGGAGTTGTATGCCTTCGTTACAGATTGTTACGCTTGCGGTTATTGTGATACTTTATCAGGTGATATCTCTTTATCTATATTTCAAAATCAACTTCTGCGGACATTACAATTTTCAGTTGGGGGTGGGATGTAGATAGATAATCACCTACACATGTTTATATTTAGCAATCTGGATCACTTTATTGTACATTTCATACAATCTCGATTAGAATTGGAGTACATCAGTAGTTGAAAGCAAATCAATTACAGAAATTTTTTTTTTTTAAAAAAATAAATATAAAAATCAATTAGAGAGAAAAAATTTAAAAAAAAAAATAAAAATAAAAATTATTAAGGAATTGTTGAATTGAATTGGTAGAATAACTTTGAATAATCACTTCTATTTAGCTGTTATCAAGCAATGACACAACCATTTTATTCTCACCATTTTATGAACTAAGTGATCTCGTCAAAATCAAGATATAAAAGTATACTTTACTTTTCTAAAGATTTGCAGTGTGAAAGTAAAGGTCAAACCCACAGAGATTGTTAATTTTTAATCCTTTAATTTATAAAATCTAGTCTATTTAGTTATGAGAAAATCGAAAGTTTGATTGATTGATGATTTGATTATTACTATGGAATTAAACTACGGAATTATGAAAATAACTTCTAAGATTAAATCTAAGTAATCTAATATGCTAAATTGAAAATTGGTTTAAATATGATAGATGAGATCTAGGATTACAAATCCACCACTAACTATGCATCAGGGGTCTATACTCTCTATTCTAAGTTCCATGTTTGGAGAGCTATGATCTATCGTAGCTACAAGCCCAATAGTATCGTCAAGAGGATATTGTTAGTTTAACCTAAGCATAATCCATCTATGGTTCACATGAATTATCTACCTATGACTAGGGTGTGGCATAACTCATCTTTCCTAAGCATAGATTATAAAAGATGTAAACATCACAATCACATAAGCACTATTGTATGTAAATACTCCTATCAATCACAGAAATCAAGGACTATTGAGTTCAATAAGCATAAGGAAAAATCTAAGACAAGAATAGATCTAAAATACTCTTAATTATTACCATTAAAAACTGATTATAAATTAATAATCCACCAACATACAATCACTATCCAATACATAAAATCTTAAAATAAGAAAGCATAGAATTCCCCTTTACATAGCTAGGGTTTCATTGAAACCCTAGATTAGGAGTTTAGTTGCACATGGTGGAAGCACGAAGATTGATTTGATGATAGCCATTAGAGACCTTCAAGGTTGCTCTTCTCCTTCCTCTTGCCTTCAAAAGTCTTCAATGAATGAATGTGTAACTCTTTTTTGATTTAGAATGAGATATATATAGTTATAGAGAGATTAGGAGAGTTTTCCTAAAAAATAATCTCACTAAAACTGCTAAAATTTACATTCTAAATGTAATTGAACGATTTCGTCCACGTAGGGGTCTTCAGCTCTTCAGAATACGCATTTTGTGTTTTTTCGTACGGATCGCGCAAGCGTGCCGCGCGAGCGCGTAAATTGGGAGGTCGCACGAGCGATGTGCTGAATTCTCGCGCGAGCGGGCCGCTCGCGCGAACTGGCTTTTTCTGCTTAGTTCTTCCTGCTTTTTCACCCCATTTAACTGGAAATCATTGCTTTCTCCTAAAACCTGACAGAAAGTGGAAAACAAAGTAAAATTATACAAAAACAGGATAAAAACGACTAACAAATGTGAATTAAGGTGTATAATTAGGATTTGTTCTCTCCTGATCACACCCCTAAACCTATATTTGCTAGTCCTCGAGCAAAAATAATAGAAAAATAAAAAACTATTAAAACTAAAAATACCTAATCCATTTTCGTATGGATAACAATTGCACTTAGCTTGTGCAACAAGCCTTTTAAACCTCTAGGTGTCCCTAGTCGGATGAGTGAAGTCTCGTGAGGGTTCTCGTCAGCAAGTCACCCACAATCATCTTTATTAACTTGTAAAATAAATTTTTATTCAAAATTTAAATATTTCAATGTCTTGATCCTTCCTTGATAAAATCCAATTCCAATAAAACTTTAAATTATCAAAAGTACAACAATCGTACGCCTTCCTACATTATGAAAATAATCCAAAAACATATATCAATAGAATCAATAGAATATATCGAAGACTCGCATGTGTGTGAAATAGTAATTAGGTTGATACATGGCAACTATGAACTGGGAATATAAATCGGATAACTATCTAGTGATGCTTCGACTACAAAGCTCACGTTAATTACACTCGAAAATGAATCACTCGAAAACAGGTGTAATTACTCGAATATATGCGAGGAGGATAATTCTATACAAAATAACGAATCTCGCATATGACACGGAACAACGTATAACACGACATGAATGTAGTCTCATGAATAGATATCGATTGTCAAGTAAATATCACTACTACCATGCTTTTATTTCCTTCATCTATCAATTCTATATTCAAATCAGGTTTTCATAGAATCAACTAGGACTTTACAAGGGTTGTAATGTTGGTCAAGGGGTATAGTTAAGAAAAGAAAGGTAAAAGGAATATAAAACATCCTTGAGTAAAAGGAAATAGCGGTAATCTTTATAATGCAAGGGCTTTACTACAACGACTCTTTATTATTTTTTATATATATTTTTAAAATCCTTATTCTAACACCTTCTTTTCTTTTATATATCCATTTTTTTATTAGAACCCTTTTCTACTCAATTCTCCTCTTTACACGAGTCGTATTAGCCCAATTTCCTTATGTAAAACTATTCCTCAGCTACTCTTGAACATGGGTTAGGTAACATTTAATAGTGGCGAACTCCATATCAGAGTAGGTAAGATAATAGGTGAACAAATGAAAAGTTTAATAAAAGGCCCAAAAAGGGTTAACAAGGGATATAAAATATTCGTATTGGGTAGGCCAAAGGTCAAAAGGGTTTATTAAAACAGATGGCCTAATATCATTTTCTAGAGTCACATGATTCTTCAATATTATGATATCAAAGGAAATAGAAATTTTTTTTCATATATGTTAAACATGGTAGTTACAATACTAACTCGACTATCAATCAAAATAAAGAATATTGAGACTAATCAACGAAATAATGTGCTATGTCAATGAGATTCGAATAACGTAATAAAACCCTCAAAATGAAGGAAAGGCTCGAAAGCTCACCGGGTTTTAGTCTCCATAATATAACTATTTAGAAATCCAAATTATAGTACAGTTCAATGTCAATATGTATCCATATGACTATGTGCCATGAAAAACGATACGCAAGTATAAGATATAAAACAATAATTCTAAGGATATATAGTTCTCACGACCTACCTTCATAGATTCGGTAGACATCGGATTACATACTCTCTTAATTCCAAAAATTCAATGAAATCAAATTACGATAGGAAGTAACGCAACATTGAACAAACTTAATGAATCTTAAGAAAAGACAATCGTAGTTTATTTTTTTTAAAAGAACTACTAGAATCAAATGTTATTATTATTTTTATTTAGTTTTCAGTTTTCTTAATATTGTGTCTGTACAACGAATAAACGATAGTAAAGATAGAGCGAAATCCTAAAACAAAATATCTACTAAAATGAACAAACTGAACATAAAAGAAACAAAATAAAAGAACGAATAAAAGAATAACAAATAAACGAAAAACTATCCATATACTCCCCCAAACCAAATCACTGCATGTCCCTATGCAGGTAGGAACATGACAATGACATGGATGTAGTCCTCATAAAAGATAACCACGACATCTACACCATGAAACACGTCTAAAGGAGGTAGCACGCCAGAACGAAAGTACCAATCGACTAGCTCCCACTCCGGATGCTCCGCCGGATCAAAAGGCGGTCCCATCCCCTCAAAACCGTCCTCAGCAGTAATCTCCGGAACCACATTGATCTCAGTCTCCTCACTAGTACCCTGACCCAAATAAATTGTATCATCCTCAGGATCGGAATATGGTGCAAAGATTGAGGCAATATCCTCAGGTGACCAATCAGGGTGACCCGGACGTTGTCGAACAATGTCCGACACATAATCAGGGAGGTTCCTATACGGATAGGTGACCTCAGGAATGGGTACGACAGTCAATATAGGATCAGTCAACGAAATGGCAACTAGACCTGAAAGAACTTCCTCATCGTCATTATCGATCGAGGAATCGATCGAATCGGATGAAGAAGAGTCAGAAGATGTCGGTGGAGCGCTATAAGGACCATCAATGATAGTCGGTTCATCGCCAAAAAGGTCATCCTCGTCCAAAGAATTAGTACGGATATGAAAGGGAATGCGAGGACGACGACGAGTCCAGCCGGGACGACCGACTGGACCATAGAACTTGGCTCTCCTAGGACTCGGTATGGTATCAGAAGTGGAAGAACTAGAGTCTGATTAATGACTCAACACACTCGAAGACCGTTCAGGTGAAGTAGGAGGAGAAATAGGATGGTCCATAATATGAGGATGAAAATGAGCTATGAGGGTCGAGGTAACTATACGGATATCGGAAAACTATAAACCTAAAACCAAAAATTAAGCCACAACTGAAATTTATTAGTTGGAGTTATTAGAAGAAATAAAATTAATGTCACTAGTTGCTTGATTGTGTAGCATTAATGAATTCAACATTAAACCTAGGCCACTTAGTTGTGAGCTAAATAGAAAATTCCGACATAACTACCCCCAAACCTAAACCTAAGAGATTCCTGTTATAGTGCAATGGGAGCTGGAATTACGGAGCATTACTAATTCAATGACAATGGTCCCAAATGAAAACATTATATAGCCAAGCATGAAAGTGAACGCATAACTAATAAATAACGATGTTAATGGTGTGACTTAACCAACAACAACAGGAATAAAACAAACCATAAAAGAAAAACAATAAGTGCAGAACTATAATTAATTACAGACCCGCATAACAAAAATGAAATAAAAGACGGAAAATAAACTAGCCGGTCGAAGCCAGGTACATCACAATCGTAAAAAAAATAACTAGAAAAAGAAAAGAAGTACAAACGCAAAATAAATAATATACAAACCAATGTCTGAAAATGTCTGAAACTCCCCATCCATCCAAATACAAGAAAAATGAAAAATAAAGTATGTCACCCCTCCCACATCAATCTAACCATCCCCAGCCTCCACCAACATGATCTCTAACCCTATACTCCCCTGTCCTGTGGTCTCGGCACCGTCGCCATCTCCATCACTCCCGTCTCCTCCATCATCTCCATCAGCTCCATCTCCACCAGTCTGCTCCTCCTCATCCGGCACCTCACCCTGCTCCCTAGTTACCTGCTGCGCTAGTCTTGGAAAAGAGGACTGATAAGCCGCCTCGCCCTGGGCTAGAATGTCGTCCAACTAATCCGGATGGGCCAGCTAGAAATAGGAGTACATATAGGACTAGAGCCGCAGGGACTCTCCACGGAATGCACAGACGTCCCCATAGGTTCATGCGTACGGGGTATCATCCGGGGGAGGGGAACGCTCTGCTGCCTACTTCCTCCATGCCTGGGCCTGCTCGCGGGTCCTTCTTACCTCTAAATCAAGATGATCTAGGCTCAGCTTCCAATCGGCAGAAGAAAACTCTGGGATACATCCATTTATGGGCTCATCGACAGGGATAGGGAAGGCCTTGGCCCGAAGAATGGCCGTGATTGTGTGAGGGTAAGGTAGTAAGAGTTTGGAGTTGATGGAATTATCAATGGCCTGGATAGCGAGATGCATGCCCTCCATAATCACAAGACTTGGGTGAAACTAGTCTCCGTGGTAGACAGTGTGGAGGGCATGGTGGATTTCCTTGATCTGTTCTTGTTCGTGACCAAGGGGGTACAGGTTTCGTTTAAAGACATGGTCGACAAACCACATCTGGCGGGGTATATGGGATCGGTGTATAGATTGCCCCGAACCAGATCGGTCACCACACATGTCGCCGATAATGTGGATAAAAGAGTGGGCTTTGTTGAGGATGTTTAATTTCGGTACCTGATAGGAATGGGAGGGGATGTGGAGGATGTTGGCGATATTGTCAGGGTTAAGGGTGATGTCATGGCCATCAGTGGTTGTGGATAGGAAGGCGTGCTGGCTAAGGGATTATTTGTGGTAGTGTATATTTTGATAAAATAAGCGGACGAGGCGTGGATAACTAATGAGGTCGGAGTTTCAAAAATAGAGTTATGGGGCCAACTTGCGGGCGGTGAGGTTGTTGTGGCCCCACTTGGTATCTTTATCCAACGTGAAGTATTCAGCGTCTATAGCGGTCTCGTAGTTAAGGCCGCGGTTGGCGTACTTTGGTCTTAACTCATTAGGGTTAGGGTCGTCTGGAGGAGGGGGTGGTGGTGTTTGTTTCTCCTTGCCCTTTGATTTCTTTTGGGGCGGTTGGGAGGATGAGGCGAATTTTACTGTTCGCTTGGTCATTGTTTAAGTAGGTGGGGAAGAAGTTTTTTTTTTTAGAAAAAATTTGAAAATGTAGGATTTAAAATATGGATATGCCCAGAAAAAGAAAAGAAAAAAGGGGTAGGGAAATGGGTCACCTGAAAAGAAAAATCCTAGCAAGGGACACAATTAATATATAATTCAACAGTTAAAATGAAAATGGGGTTCACGGGGGAACACCCAGCAACTGTGAGAAGAGCCGGTCCCTTCCCACCCACTGTCCCGACAAGGGCACACACATTGCGACAAGTCACGGGGTACTTGCCGCGTGTTTAGAAACAATGTAAATAAAGATATTAAATTTGCTAATTAGTTATTTGAAGTGCCGATTAGCAATTCACAATCTCGTTTTGTAACTTAGTTCCTTTGAATTCATAAAGTTAAGGTCATATTAAGGCATGTTCGAAGTTAACTTCTATGTTGACATATGAACAAATTTTTTTTTTAAAATTCTACTTGTGAGTTGAAGCTCTAAAGTTATAATTATACAAAAATGGTTATCCAAACTTGTTCATAGAATTTCAAGATTCAGATTGAGTAAACATGAAACAAAAATAGACTTGTATTGGTTGTAAGTTGAAACATTGATAGACCATGGTCTCAACTACGTCGATTTCGTATATGAACAATGAATTAGTGCTATAGTAAATCAACTTCAAACTTTTATCTTAGAATGTCAATTTGATTGTAAAATTATAATGAACAGAGCATAATCAGCACTATCTATCAAAGTAGTTTCTTAATTTATGTGTAGGGTAATTCCATGAGTAGCTCCGTTTGAGTTCAAGCCCGAGATTGGACAAGGATTGTATGTAAATATGTTAAGATAGACGTGTATAGAGATAGACAGCCCCAAATTATAATCATAGAGTGAAACAATATTTATTCAAAGCGGGGGTTAGGGATCCCAACTTTAGAATCCAAGGTTTATATTTGTAAAGTGTGCCTCGTGTAAAAGAAAATCATAGTGGGGATTGATGAATCCCTACCTAGGGTTAGGGTCTGTAGCAATTTTATTTTACAAATTTCTGTGTGTACAATAATCTGTGTACGTGTGTATGTTCAGAAACCAGGTTATGAACAATCTGTGGGGGGTGTGTGTCAATTTATATATCGATATCTGTATATGTATATACGTATATAAATTTATATGTGTGTGGATTCAGAAAAACCTCCCCAAATCCCAAACCCCAGATCTACCCAGTGTGTGTATATGGGTATATAAATAAATTAGTGAGTGTGTGTTAGGGGTTACTCCTAATTACACCAAGTGGTGTATCACAAGCATAATTGTATATATATCCATATACATACCTACATAATTAGAGTCGTAAGGAAGTGGGTGTGTATATATACCTAAAAACATGGATATAGGTATGTATCTGTGTGTATATATATATGTGGATGTGTATGTATATACCTGTATGAAAAGGGGTAGAGATGAAGAATGGCCGCGATTTGCGACGGCGGTGGCGGTTTGTGATGACCAGTCGCACAACGGCGGCGGCCTCTCTTGGCGGTGGTGGTGGTCTGTGGTGGTTGGTGGTGGTGGCGTTGGTAGAGAGAAGAGAGGGAGATGAGAGATCTAAGAGGGAGAGAGAGTTTGCGAGAGAAAAGAGAGAGAAGAGAGTCTGAAAAAATTTTAGGGCACAGCCCTACTTATATAGGAAAGGGCTCCTCGGGCGAGTGGACCGCGTGAGCGAGCTTCGTGCGCGCGGATCCCTCCGCGAGGAGAAGCTGAGGCTGTGTTTTGCATTCAAAACAATTTTTTCTAAGTGACAAATCTGTGCTAGCGGACTGCTCCAGTGAGGTTCTCGCGCGCGCGATTCCAGGCGCGAGTTGAAGCAGTGTCTTCAACTCAATAAAATGTGAAAAAAAATTTCTAAGGCACACACTCGAGCGAGCGGATCGCTTCAACGAGGTTCTCGCGTGTGCGATTTTAAGTGCGAGATTGGGCAGAGAGTTGGTGAATGTTTTGTCTAGCAAATTTTTCGAAGGGGGATTCTCGCACGAGTGGGCCGCGCGAGCGACCTTCCCCGCGAGCGTGCCGCGCGCGCGAGATGTCAAATTCTCGATTTTCTCTTCTGTTTTCTTGTGTAAGTATTTTCATGTTTAATTTTTCTCTATTTTTAGGCAATTAAATCTCAGACATTGTCAGACAGAAATCCTAAAAAAAATTAACAAAACTAAAGAAAATTCTAATAAAAGCTTGGGTTGTCTCCCAAGAAGCGCTAAGTTTTACGTTGTTAGCTCGACCGATGCTCGTGCTCAATTGAAATAGATTGGATCTACCAAACCTATTGATTCTATCTCTCTTTCATCTATTTCATCAGATCGGTATGGCTTCAGAAGCTGATCGTTTACTTTAAAAGGTGTTCCGCCGTTTGTATCTTGGATTTCAATTGCCCCATGCGGGAACACTTGCGTTATTATAAATAGACCGTCCCAATGGGAACGTGACTTTCCTAGAAACAACCTTAATTTTGAATTAAACAAATAGACGCACTGTCCGACCTCGAAATTCTTTCTTACGATCATCTTATCGTGAAACGCTTTCAAACGTTCTTTATAGATTTTCGAATTCTCATAAGCCTCTCGTCTTAGTTCCTCTAATTCTTGTAATTGAAGTTTATGATGACATCCTGCTGCTGTTATATCTTGGTTAAGTGCTTTGACAGCCCAGCAAGATTTATGTTCAAGTTCTACTGGTAGGTGGCACGCTTTTCCAAAAACTAGTCGGTATGGAGACATTCCAATCGGTGTTTTATAAGCCGTTCGATATGTCCAGAGCGCTTCGGTGAGTCGCAACGACCAATCTTTGCAATCTGGACGTACCGTTTTTTCCAGTATACTTTTTACTTCCCTATTCGAAACTTCAACTTGGCCTTGGGTTTGTGGATGATATGCGGTACCTACTTTATGAGTAATGGAGTATTTCCGGACGAGTGCCTCAAAGTGACGATTACAGAAATGTTTACCTCCGTCGCTTATAATCGCTCGTGGTGTGCCGAAACGACAAAATATGTTATCTTTTATAAATTGAACCACAACTTTATGGTTGTTCATTTTAGTCGCAACTGCCTCCACCCACTTAGAAACATAGTCGACCGCGACTAGAATATATTCGTACCCAAAGGATGGCGGAAACGGACCCATAAAGTCGATGCCCCATACATTGAATATTTCTATAATAAGGATTGGGGTCATGGGCATCGCATCATGACGTGACATGTTACCTGTTTGTTGGCATTGTACGCAGTTCTGACAGAATTCGTGAGCATCTTTAAACAGGGTTGGCCAATATAACTCGCTTTAGAGGACTTTAACGGCCGTACGATGGCCTCCAAAGTGTCCTCCGCATTCGAGAGAGTTACATAAGTTTAAAATAGAATTGAACTCACTCTCTGGAACACAACGTAGTATAATTTGATCAGAACAATGTTTAAATAACAATGGGTCGTCCCAATAATAATGATTAATTTGAGAAAAGAAATGATCTTTGTCTAAACGAGACCACGTATGCGGGATATATCCCGTAGCTAAGAAATTAGTGATATCACTGAACCGCGGACGATTCGGGATAGATAAAGTGAATAATTGTTCATCCGGAAACGAATCCTTGAGAGGGGTAAGATCGTCGAATTCTATAAGAATTCGTGACAAGTGGTCAGCTATAACATTTTCAGAACCCTTTTTATCACGTATTTCATAATTAAACTCCTGAAGGAGTAAAATCCATCGGATTAACCTAGGTTTCATTTCCTTCTTATTCAATAAATGACGTAATGCGGCGTGATCGGTATACACAATAACCTTTGATCCTAATAAGTACAAAAGGAATTTGTCGAGGGCGAACACAATCGCAAGTAATTCTTTTTCTGTTTACGTATAATTTAACTGCGCGTCATTTAATGTTTTACTTGCATAATAGATGACGTGAGGGCTTTTATTAACTTTTTGTCCCAGAACGGCTCCAACGGCATAATCGGAGGCGTCACACATCAATTCAAATGGTAGTGACCAATCGGGGGATTGGATTACCGGAGCCATGGATAGTAAGGTTTGCAATGTTTTGAAAGGTTTTAGACATTCATTATCAAAGACAAATGGAACATCCTTGGCCAGTAAATTGCACAAGGGTCATGAGATTTTGCTAAAGTCTTTGATAAATCGTCTATAGAAGCCAGCATGACCTAGGAAAGAACGAATTTGACGAATTGAAGACGGTGGGGGAAGTTTGTCGATTAATTCAATTTTGGCATTATCTACCTCGATACCCCGCTTGGATACAACGTGACCTAAGTTTATTCGGGCGAAGACTTTCGTAAGGTTTTGAAAACATTCATCACATGTAGGTCCGAAAACTGAGAAATCATCCATAAATAGTTCGAGAAATTTCTCAACCATGTCTGAGAAAATTGCCATCATACACCGTTAAAAAGTGTCTGGTGCATTGCACAAACCAAACGGCATACGACGGTAGGCAAAGGTTCCAAAGGGACATGTGAACGTCGTCTTTTCTTGGTCATCAGGATAGAAGGGCACCTGGTTGTAACCAGAGTATCCATCTAAGAAACAATAGTAACTCTGACCGGAAAACGTTCTAGGATTTGATCAATGAATGGGGGAGGGAAGTGATCCTTTTGAGTCATCGTATTAAGTTTTCTATAGTCAATGCATACCCGCTAACCAGTGGTTTGACGGGTGGGTATAAGGACTCCCTTTTCGTTTGGTACAACTGTAATACCCGATTTCTTTGGGACAACCTGAGTGGGGCTGACCCAATTACTATCGGAGATCGGATAGATAATACCTACGTCTAAGAGTTTTATAACTTCTTTCATAACCACCTCTTTCATGTTGGGATTAAGCCGGCATTGCATCTCTCTAGACGGTTTAGCATTTTCCTCTAAATTTATGCGATGCATACAAACTGACGGATCAATTCCTTTTAAATCGGCAACAGTCCACCCAATTGCTTTCTTATGATTACCTAGGACCTGAATCAATTGTAATTCTTGAAGTATAGTTAAGTTTGATGCAATTATAACTGGAAGTGTTGCGTTAGGTCCGAGAAATGCATATTTTAGAGAATCAGGCAATGGTTTAAGTTCGAGTGTCGGGGGACACTCAACGGACGGTAGTGCCAGTTCATGTGCAAGAGGCGGTAAAGCCTCTATTTTAGGTGTCCATGGAAGCACATTAGTCGTGTTTACTGATTCTAATAAATTATTCATGTCTTCAATATTAGTATCAATGTTGAAATCGTTAAAATTAAAATGCGATAGACATGCTTCCAAAGCTTCCTTAGTCAACAAAAAGGGCACTGCCTCTTCGAATAATTCGTCAATTAAGTCTATGGCATAGCAGTCTGCCTCGTCATTGTCTCTATATGGTTGATTTGATGCATTAAAGATGTTATGATGAACCATCATTGTTCCCAAAAGTTATATCCATAACCCCCGTCCTACAGTTAATGATAGAGCTAGCCGTGGATATAAAAGGGCGTCCTAGAATGACTGGGACGTGTTTACGAGCATCTAAGACTGGTTCGGTGTCTAGCACGATAAAATTGACCGGATAGTAGCATCTAAAACCGGCGGTTATAAACCGGATACAAGCGATGGTTGGAGTACCCGGGTCTTTGTATTTTAGAGTGTTGTGGTTAAACATGGAACTAACCTTTTCTGTTAGAAAGACTTTCTTGTATGAATGGTTTCTAGATTTTTCTTTTGGGTGCATAAGGCTTTTAAGAATTTAGCGTATGGCGGTATTTGCTTAATAGCTTTGACTAATGGAATATTAATCTTTACTTCTTTAAACGTCTCAAGAATATCCTCCGGGAGTGTTCCCTTCTTCGAGAAGTGAGATGGGACATCCACTCTTGGAGGGAACGGCATTCTAGGTACATAATTTGATGGATTTGTCGCTTTAGGCGAAAAAGGCACCGAAGGAACAGGGTGTAGACACCCCATTTTGTCGGCTATAATATTTAGGAAACCCATAGCTTGGTGGTTCACAATGATCGTAAAAGACTCAAAAGGACTCTTGGAAGTCAGCTCTATCTCTCAGAATGCTCAGAATGACCAAAATACCCCTGAAAGCCCGAAAACTCCCAGATTTGGTCCCGAAGTTCTGAAAACATGCTATGTCGTAAGAAAAATGATAAAATGAGTTTTTAAGTAAAACCGGATGAAATCGTCAGCTCCCAGAGACCCTCGGAAGTCCCGGAAGTTCCCCGAAAGTCCCCGTTGACCGGTTTGACCAAGGTTTGACCAGAGTTTGACCAAGTTTGACCGAAATCATCCGAGTTCACCGGAATCATTAGAAAAGTATTAAAATGAGTTCTAAAAGAGAATCGAGCGAAAACGTCGGCTCTTGGGAGCTCCCGGAGGTTCCCAGAACTTTCCGGGAATCCTAGGTTTGACCAGTTTGACCAAGATTTGACTTTGGAATTGGGGCACCGAAACAATTTTCAAATATTTTTCATGGATACTAGAGGTCAATAGCTTTCCAACGGTATATCGCACATAATTCCTGGATTTAAAACAAATTTATTATAAATTTCCAAAGCCGGAAAAGGCGATCAAATCGGCTTTTATCGCGAATACCGTAAACTTTTTCAAAGTGACCTATCCCCGAACTATTGTTTATGTAAAGTAGACTCCATTACCTTTCCAACGGTATATCACAACCTCAGTTTGGAGTTCGTACGCATTTTCTGTGAATTTCGGACGAAATAGGGCCTTTTCGCGAATACCGGAACCTCAGGGGGCCTAAACAGCATTATCTGGACGAGGGAGGAGCAGTGCCGCCGCAGCACTCCCCTCCAGAACAGTGTATTTTTGTAATTTTTTTTTGTGGTCCCATTTTGATTAATTAAAAACCAAAACGACATAGTTTTATGATTTCAGATGTTTGGAGCCAATGGGAATACTTTCTAAATCCCAAAACCACCCCAAGTTGGCCTATTTAAACCCCCCATTGCTCTTCATTTTGGGGGAGTCAAATGCAAGTTTAGAGAAAGTTTGGGAGAGAAAGTTGTAGAGATAAGGTTAGAATAGAGAGAAAAGAAGCTTTCTTCTTTGATTTTCAAAACAAAAGTGAGTTCTAAACTTTGTTTTTACTACATTACTCCCATTTACTTCAACATTCAATACACCCAACCACCATTTTAGTGAGCATTTAAGAGAGTGGAAGATTCTTCCATGTCCAAAGTCATTACATATGAGTGAAACACCATGCTACAAGTTCAATACTTCATGAATATCATCTATTGATCATTATCTACTTGCTTGTTTATTCATTGTTTATCTCTTCTCACCTCATTTCTTTTTGATTTTCTTTATTTTACTTACTAGTTCATCATCATCTAAATGATGACATGAAGTTTGGGGTGAGTGAATCCTTATGGATAGTAGCTCTTGACCTCAAAAACATGTTTGATAGATGATGATCATAACTTCAATACCTCCAAGGTCTCCTTGAAGTGTATTGAAGTTATGCTCAAATAAAAATAAGTCTCTCCAACAATCTTGGAGGTTCTTGTTGATGAGTTGAATGTTGGCATTCTAAGTGGTTGTAATCTTTATTGAGTATTGAAAATACACTTTCAAAACCTCTATCTCAAAACCCCCCTCAATCCCTCTCATTTTGATTTCAAGAAAGAAAACCTTATTTTCCCCAAAATCTTCAAAACTGTGAGTTAAAACAGTGAGTGAGCTGAGTTCAAAGATTTCTCTAGAACTCAATACTCAACATATAGATGCAAGGCCACTTGGAAAGTCTTCCTAACTCATTGGAGAACACCCATGATTTTTGGTTTGACTTGGAAGTACATGAAAATGGTCCATTTGGACCCAAACATTCCTTCCAAACATTCTGCCTCTGCTGTCACAGCAGCTTGACTAACTTCCAACTTCTTTTTCAGAAATATTTTCCAAAAGGGGTGGTCCCAACTTATTTTTCCCTTACACTTAAATGTCTTAGGGATCTGTCTGTATAACATGGGCCCCTAGATCATTCTTTTTCATTTTCTAAGATTTTTCAACATTTCAGTCGACAGTACAGACTCTGTTTCTGAGTGACCTCTGTTGTTCATATGATTTCTCTCAATCTGTGATAGTTATTAAAGATTGGCTTTTTGGGTTGTATTCTATACACAATAAGGAACATCTCCATAAAATATCATGCATTGAAAGCATTCCTAACCCCTCTTTTCCATTTTTACAAGATCATGTTACTATTCTATCCACTATTCACAGCAAGCACATTTTAACTTTCATTCTTTGATTTGATGCTTATATGCATTCCAAATTAGTTCATATCTTAGGAAGTAGTTCATACTACATTTTTACATATCCTATATTGATTTCATCCATCCATTCATGCACAATTTAGACTTTTAAGTCATCCTAGGAATCCATGAACACAAAGCACACTACAACCTTTACACATTCTAGATACATACATTGCATCCATGCAAAGATTTGGGGTTTTTGTAACTCCTAATCCAAGAAGGTTATAAGGAATGATCATGATCACACGTTCATGCTTCCCCCCGATCTAATCATCCTTTCTCATCCGTCTCGGGGATTGAGAGATCTTCTCTTCTCAAAGAATAACATGCATCATTTTAGCTTGCTAAGAATATTTGTTTTCTTTGATTTATTTGTTTCAAGAACAATTCATGCCCCCTTTAGATTAGGAAGTCTTGATTATTTGATACGTGATTAGACGATTTTTCCTAGGTTTATTTGTGTGATTTTCACTTTACATTGTATGATATTTGACTTAGATCTTATGAATGATATCTTATCTTTTGATTTTCAATTTCAAGATTCTTATGTGATGTAATATACTATCATAGTATTATTTGTCGAACCAAACATAGTATAAGATGATTATTTGGATGCTAATTGAGGCCCGTCGAGAGACGGGGCGAGTTGAGGGTGTTTTAGTCGTGGCAAAGGCTCCTTCCTCTCTTGTACCAAAATCCCGAGCCAAGTTCTTTGGTTATGAAGGGCCGGTGCCCTTTATCCATTTGGGTGAGTCCAAATTAGGTTTCTTGGTTCCTTAAAGACCAAGTGGCGACTCTGTATCTGTTTTCAACAGACATTTTTTTCTTTCCTTGATTCAAAAATCAAACAAGTTTCAAAAACAAAACGAAGCGGTGGAATCCCGGTATCCACAATCTGGCGACTCCACTGGGGATTTTTATTTTAAAACAAAAATAATACAGAGGTTTGACTCATAAGAAGCATCCTTGAAATCATCTTTTTACTGTGTTTGGTTCACCGCATTGCACTCTTGCATTTTCCCCCTCCGACTGTGTCTGAAACGCGGCGCTGACATTGTTCAGGTCTTGCTGTGCCAGGGCACAAGTCACCGTTGATACTGTACCTTCCAAGGTATATCAAAAAGTGTAAAAACCTCCGTACTGTCTCCCTGACGGTATATTGGAACTCTCGTCAACGGACCCTCTTTGACTAAACCCAGCCTTTGCATATAGATTCCTGTAGAACCTTTCATAGGACTGTTCATTTATCTTTTCAGATAGGACAATGTGATATAACTGCTGTATGCCCTGACGGGATTACCTGAGCGGTGTAGACGCTTATGTGGCATAGCACAGAACCTCTTTCTTATGATTCCCAAGGCAATCACTCACATGTGATTACATTGAGTTGACCTGCCTAGGCACCATGACAAGGATGTCTGCTCCATGCTCACAAAGATATACACCACAAACCTTGTTTATCGGTCCTAAGACATAAGAGTATGAAAACCTGCTAGACAGTATGATCACTATCACCCCATATTGACCAGTTTCTCCCAGAAACTCTATCCAGATACCCCAGATATAACCATATTGACCAGTTTCTCCCAGAAACTCTATCCAGATACCCCAGATATAACCATACTGACCAGTTTCTCCCAGAAACTCGGTCCAGATACCCCAGATATAACCATATTGACAAGTTTCTCCCAGAAACTCTGTCCAGATACCCCAGATATAACCATATTGACAAGTTTCTCCCAGAAACTCTGTCCAGATACCCCAGATATAACCATATTGACAAGTTTCTCCCAAAAACTCTGTCCAGATACCCCAGATATAACCATATTGACCAGTTTCTCCCAGAAACTCTGTCCAGATACCCCAGATATAACCATATTGACCAGTTTCTCCCAGAAACTCTGTCCAGATATCCAGATATAACCATATTGACCAGTTTCTCCCAGAAACTCTGTCCAGATATCCCAGATATAACCATATTGACCAGTTTCTCCCAGAAACTCTGTCCAGATACCCCAGATATAACCATACTGACCAGTTTCTCCCAGAAACTCTGTCCAGATACCCCAGATATAACCATACTGACCATTTTCTCCCACAAACTCTGTCCAGATACCCCAGATATAACCATATTGACCAGTTTCCCCCAGAAACTCTGTCCAGATACCCCAGATATAACCATATTGACCAGTTTCTCCCAGAAACTCTATCCAGATACCCCAGATATAACCATATTGACCAGTTTCTCCCAGAAACTTTGTCCAGATATCCCAGATATAACCATATTGACCAGTTTCTCCCAGAAACTCTGTCCAGATATCCCAGATATAACCATATTGACCAGTTTCTCCCAGAAACTCTGTCCAGATATCCCAGATATAACCATATTGACCAGTTTCTCCCAGAAACTCTGTCCAGATACCCCAGATAAAACCATATTGACTAGTTTCTCCCAGAAACTCTGTCCAGATATCCCAAATATAACCATATTGACCAGTTTCTCCCAAAAACTCTGTCCAGATATAACCATATTGACCAGTTTCTCCCAGAAACTCTGTCCAGATACCCCAGATATAACCATATTGACCAGTTTCTCCCAGAAACTCTATCCAGATACCCCAGATATAACCATATTGATCAGTTTCTCCCAGAAACTCTGTCCAGATACCCCAGATATAACCATACTGACTAGTTTCTCCCAGAAACTCTGTCCAGATACCCCAGATATAACCATATTGACCAGTTTTCCCAGAAACTCTGTCCAAAATTCCTGAAGTATCCCGAAAATCCCTGTTATCCCTTGGTGATCATACTGGAAAGTAAGGTTAGCACACTCTGTATGACTAGGACCTTATTTGTTTACTGCTATCTGTTAGAAATAGAAGCATCATATAGATTAGGGCTTACATCCGCATGCTTGTCCCATTTGTATGCACCATTCCCCATCAATCTGCACGCACTGTTTCGAGTTTGTCCACATCACTATCTTTGTCTGCCTAAAGTCACCACTGTTAAAGATCTAATCTAGTCCTCTCAAAATCTGTCAGGTCAGTATAGATTCCTAAGGTCAGCAGTCAGGGTCCTCTTCATGGGTCAGGAGTTCGGATAATCGATTGATCAGAATCAGTCCGACAGCTTACTTCAGCATGAATAGGGAAGAGTTGGAAAGCAAGGTTACTGAATTGGGAGCGACCATAAGCCAGCAATCCGACAGCCTGGCCCAAGTTCTGAAGTTCATGGAAGAACTAAAGCAGCAGCACCCGCAACCTCCACCCGGGTTTCCACCACCAGGATTTGAACCTCCCCTGCATGAGAATAATAGGGAGGAAGACTGGTTTCAAGGGGTCCCACCGTTCGCGTACGAGAAAAAGCTCCAAGAGAAAATGGACAAGGTCGACAAGCTAGAAAGCGTGCTGAGAAAAAGCAAAGGGGTCGATGATTACATGCTAGACCTGGAAGGCCTCTTCGAGCCTGTCAAGCTGAAACTGCCAGAGAATTTCAAGATGCCTGCCATCGACCGTTTTGACGGAACTGGGAATCCGAAAAGTCATGTGAAGCTATGTATGAGTATCTTCCAGTCCATGGGTTGTACCCACGAACACATCGCGATGTTGTTCCCGCAAACTCTTGCAAAGTCTGCACTATCGTGGTTCCTAACCTTGGAAGCCTCCAAAACCCGAGCCTGGGAAGACATCGTTCGAGTCTTCGTCGATCATTACTCCTACAATCAAGAGCTGGATGTCACCATCAGGGATTTGGAAACAACCCGGCAAAACAACAATGAATCCTTCGCTGCATTTCTGAGCAGATGGAGGAACAAGGTAGCCCAGATGACCCACCGGCCAATTGAAAAAGAACAGGTAAGGATGCTCATCCGGAATCTGCAGCCCCTCTACCATGAGAAATTATTCTACCAGTCCATCTCCACCTTTGAGGAGTTGTTTGAAGTCGGAACCCGAATTGAAGACGCTATCAGAGAAGGAAAGATAAAAAAGGAAGAGCCCCCGAGTCAGTCCAGAAGGCCTAACTACTCCCGGAATCCCCCGGATGTCAATGCCATTAGTAGCCAACCCATGGCGTACCCTCTTAGGCCGTACCAACCCTCCAGCCAGGCAAACCCCTCCAATCGCCCCTTCCAAAAAAAGCCCCCTCGCAACTTTGCCAAGTTAGAAATCTCTCTCTCCTCAGCCCTGAACCGCCTCCTCAAAAAGGGCCATCTCCAACAACTCCAACCCCGAAACACCCCTCTCCCGCCAAACTGCGATATGTCCAAACGGTGCACCTACCACCAAGCCCCGGGCCACAACACTGATGATTGTGTGCGCCTCCGCCATGACATTCAAGATCTCATTGACCAGAACATCATCGAGCCGCCACCAAAGCAGTCCCATATCACCCAAAATCCTCTACCAAACCACCAAAATGTCAACTTCATTGAGTCCAGCCCCGTACCCTTCAACCCTGCCACTTATATCACCCCCTAGGACAACCCTTGCCTTTCATTGACATCCCGAATTCTATGGGAATTCATCTGATTAAAGGGGAGAATGACGAGTGGCAGCAACAACTAGACGATGAGCAAGACTTGTTCTTTCTGGAAGAGCACGATCTGGGGATGGTAGACCTCAAATGGTATGATCCCAATGATGAAAGTGATGCTTCTATCTGGGACGAGCCGGAGAAACCATATGTGGGAACGGATTGTGATTGGTTAAAAAAGGATGGGACTGTAGAAGGGCCTACTCCTACTGAAATTGATCACCTGACCAGGTCAGGCCGTCACTACCAGCCTCTGCAGCCTACTACTGAAACTGTCGAGAAAGGCCCGGTAAAAGACAAGGGGAAGGGTAAGATGGATGAGGTCATCGAAGAAGATAATGAGCTGATCAAGCAGCTAAAGAAAACCCAAGCACATCTCTCAATGTGGGACATCATGGTAACATCCTATAAGCATAGGCAAGCCGTGTTGAATGCCTTGGCTGGAATTGAAGTCCCCAACGACGCCGCGCCGGAGGACATGGTAGCTTTCTTGGGTGCGCTTACCTCCGACCCAATCATTACATTTTCTGATGAGGACCTGCCACCAGAGGGATCCGCACATAACAAGGCATTATATATCACCATGGGATGTAAAGGACAACAGGTGCCGTTCTGTCTAGTCGATACGAGCTCGGCCTTAAATGTCTGTGCCCTAAGGACTGCCACCGCCTTGGGGGTCAATGTCCTTGACATCATACCATCTGTGCAATCTGTGAGGGCCTATGATAACACCAGGAGAAATGTGATGGGAACAGTTTCTCTCCAAATCCGAGTAGGATCTTTGGTGAGCACCGAAGTCTTTTAGGTCATGGACATACCTGCCTCTTTCAACTTGCTGATCGGAAGGCCCTGGTTGCATGTCAACAAAGCTGTATCATCCACTGTGCATCAAATGATCAAGTACATCCATGAGAAGGAAGTGAAAATCATCCTCGATAATAGTTGGGGTAATGAAGCTTTTCCGAACTACGCTCCCGTCTTTGAAATCCAAATACCTGAGTTAGAAGAAGGAGAAATTGGGGGATTCTTCATGGAAGAAGTCCACATGATCAATGATGAAGATAGGTTCCCTGAGATCCACTCTGCGGTTGTCAACATCGTCCGCAAAATGAACTACTTCCCTGGAATGGGATTGGGTCGACGCCAGCAAGGGATTCGAGAGTTCCCTCAGATCAAAGGACAATAAGGTACTTTCGGGCTAGGATACAAGCCCACTGAAGAAGACATCGAGCTACAAAGGCCATGGAAGAAAAGGGTAAGGGGTCTCCCACCATACCGCAAGACCTTGAATGGACAATTCATCAAAGAGGGGGATGACTTCCCTTACTTCGGGTTCCCCGAACCCTGGATCTATCAAACCACTGGGAAAAGGCACCCCGGACTTGAAATCTTCGCTGACTGCGAGAGGCCTCCATATCAAGATCCGTTCTATCCCGAAGAAATTGAGAAAACCCCGGAGGAAGACTGGTTGAAATACCTGGACACTGAAGCCATCGAGAAAATGTGGGAGGAATCCGTTGAGAAGAAGGAAGAAAAGAGGGCCAAGAGCCAAGATGATCAGATCAAGCCAACTGAGGAGGGTCTAAGCAACCAGGCTGTAGTCATCTGTCTGTGTCTCCCTATCCCCTATTCCCCCGGAGTCTGTACTGCCGATTATCGAGTCTTTACCAGAGTCGGCTGCTGTAAGCCCACCACTATCCAATGTAGTCACTTCACCTATCATGAATGAAATGAAAGACGATTCTGCTTACTCCTCTGTGTCTAATACTTGTGAATGCACAGATCCCTCCGAGGATCTCCCAATTGAACTTAAGCAACTAATTGAAAAACCACCTGCTTATGAAATAATCGAAGATACTTTATCGGTTAACCTAGGTGAAATAGATAATCCCCAAATTGTGCAAATTGGCTCAACTCTTAATAAAGAAGAAAAGAAAAATTAACCCTCTTGCTAAAAGAATTCAAAGATGTTTTCGCTTGGTCTTACGAAGACATGCCTGGGGTCGACCCCGACATTGTCCAACATCATATTCCCCTCCTCCCTAATTCAAAACCTGTCAAGCAGAAACTGAGGCGCATGAGGCCGGAGTGGGCACTCAAGGTCAAGGTATAAGTGGAGAAGCAATTCAAGGCGGGATTCATCATTGTCAGCGAATATCCGGAATGGGTTGCCAATATCGTGCCAGTCCCGAAGAAGGATGGAAAAGTTCGTGTGTACGTCGACTTCCGTGATCTAAACAAGGCCAGTCCCAAGGATGACTTCCCGCTTCCCCACATTGACGATTTGGTAGATAACACTGCAGGTCATGAGCTACTATCATTCATGGATGGTTTCTCAGGGTATAATCAGATTCTTATGGTGCCAGAAGATCGGGAAAAGACGACATTCACCACCCCCTGGGGGACCTACTGTTATAGAGTAATGCCTTACGGGCTCAAGAATACTGGGGCAACCTACCAAAGAGCTGCCACTACTCTGCTGCACGACATGATCCACAAGGAAGTAGAGGTGTACGTAGACGACATGATCATGAAGTCCAAGGATAGAGAAGGACACCTAGTGGCATTGGAAAAGTTTTTGAAAGGTTGCGTAAGTACAAGATGAGGTTGAATCCAAAGAAATGCACTTTCGGTGTGACCTCCGGTAAACTCCTGGGTTTTCTCATCACACAAAAGGGGATAGAGGTGGATCCCTCCAAGATCAAGGCAATCCTAGAAATGACACCACTACGGAATGAAAAAGAGGTAAGGGGGTTCCTCGGAAGAATCCAATTCATCAGCCGCTTCATTTCCAAGCTCACAACTACGTGCGATCCTCTGTTCCGATTGTTGAGAAAAGGGGAGAAGTTCCAATGGGATAACCAATGCCAAGCCGCTTTCGACAAAATAAAAGCTTACCTTCAAAATCCGCCTGTCCTTTCACCACCAACGCCTCATAAGCCCTTATTCCTTTACCTATCCGTCTCCGAAAATGCCATGGGTTGCATGCTGGCCCAAGAAGGAGAAGAAAGCCACTCCGAAAAAGCCATATACTACCTCAGCAAGAGGATGACTGGGTATGAGCTCAACTACTCTACCCTCGAAAAAACGTGTTGGGCCTTAGTTTGGTGCACCCGCTGACTGAGGCACTACATGCTAGCCTTCCCGGTTGTGCTCATATCCCGCATGGATCCTCTAAAATACCTCCTCGAAAAACCCGCCCTGACCGGTCGTATATCCCGTTGGTTACTTCTACTATCCGAATTCGATATTAAGTATGTTACAAGCAAATCGGTAAAAGGGAGAGCCGTGGCTGAGCATCTTGCGGAACACGCCATTGACTCCGAAGAAAGTGGAGACTTCCCATTCCCGGACGAAAATATCATGGAAATCAAGGAAGAACAATGGAAGTTGTACTTTGATGGAGCAGCCAACATGAAAGGCTACGGAGTAGGAATAATCCTAGTATCACCAAACGGGGACCACACCCCACTAGCAGTCAAGCTCAATTATAACTCCACCAACAACACTGCTGAATATGAAGCGTGCATTATGGGGATAGAAGCGACCATAGAATTGAGAATTCAAAAGCTAGATGTTTTCGGAGATTCGAATCTCATCGTGTCACAAGCCAGAGGGGAATGGAAGGTGAAGGAAGAGAGGTTGAAGCCCTACCATGACCATCTCGATGGACTCAAGAAGCACTTTAAGAGCATAACGTTCTTCTACTTGCCTAGGGAAGAGAACCAGCTAGTTGATTCGTTGGCTACCTTAGCCTCCATGATCAAAATTCCAGTGGGAATCAAGATGATGCCTTTGGTAATTGAGCAAAGGTACGAGCCTTCGTTCAACATGATCACCGCAATCGAAGCGGAAGAGAATGAAACACCGTGGTATCAAGATGTCTAGAACTTCACAGAAAAGGGGACATACCCCCAAGAATCTACCGAAAAAGACAAAAGGGCCATTCAAAGATTCGCGGCGCAATTCATCATTTGCGGTGGGAAACTGCTGAAGAAAGGATACAACGGTCACAACCTGACTTGCTTGTTTGGGAAAAGCTCCAGAAGAATGATGGAGGAAATACACGAGGGGGTATGCGGCCCGCACATGAACGGTCACATGCTGGCCAAGAAAATCGTAAGATAAGGGTACTACTGGACAACATTGGAGAAAGATTGTTGCGAATATGTGAGAAAGTGTCACAAGTGCCAGATCCATGCAAACATGGTGCATGTACCACCATCCCTTCTATACAACATGACCTCACCTTGGCCATTCTCCACCTGGGGAATCGATATTATCAGTGAAATCATTCCAAAAGCTTCAAATGGAAATCGGTACATTCTGGTGGCCATAGACTACTTCACAAAATGGGTAGAAGCTGCATCCTACACCAAGTTAGGAGCCAAGGAAGTGGCCAAATTCATCAAGAGAAATCTCATCTGCCGTTATGGAGTTCCCCATGAGATTATTTCGGATAACGGAAGTCATTTCAAGGCAGAAGTCAGGGATCTGTTTGAGGAATACAAAATCACTTATCATAAGTCATCACCGTACAGACCACAAACTAATGGGGCAGTCGAAGCTGCAAACAAGAATGTTAAGGCCATACTGCAGAAATCAGCCGATACTTACAAAGACTGGCATGAAAAGCTACCGTTCTCACTTTGGGGATACAGAACCTCGATAAGGACGTCCACAGGAGCAACCCCTTACTCACTAGTGTATGGGATAGAAGCGGTACTCCCGGCCGAGATAGAATTACCATCCCTACGCGTGATGGCAGAATGTGAAATTTTGGAATCAGATTGGTTGAGGGAAAGGTATGAAGAATTGGCCCTCATAGATGAAAAGTGCCTAGCGGTAGTCGACCATGTTCGAATCTATCAAAAAAGGATAGCCCGTGCTTTCAACAAAAAGGTTCGTCCGAGGAAGATTGTCAAGGGTGACCTTGTCCTTAAGGAGTTGCGAGCTCCGATTTTTGATCCCCGTGGGAAGTTTAAACCTAAATGGGTCGGCCCTTACATCGTCAAGACTGTTCTTTCCGGAGGAGCAACTTATCTCATGGACCTCGATGGTGTCAAATTCAAAGAACCAATCAACATGGATCGTCTCAAAAAGTACTATGCTTGACTATTCAATAACCTTTTCTTTCAAGCCTTGCCTTGAACTACGCTCGACCTGATTCCCGCTCGGGGATACGTAGGCAACCACAACGGTTCGGTCACCCCACCTACCTAAAAAAATCAACCCGCTTCTTTCCGACCATGCCCTGAACTACGCTCGACCTGATTCCCGCTCGGGGATACGTAGGCAACCACATCGGTTCGGTCGCTCCACCCACAAAATAGCCCAATTTCTTTCAGCTTCAGCCCGAACTACGTTGGACCTGATCCCCGCTCGGGGGTACGTAGGCAGACTTTCAAAAAAAAGGATGGCTCGCTAGGTCAAAAATCCGAAAGGACGCCTAGGCAAAAATTAGAGCTAAAATCCAAAGTGAGCAATAACAAAAGAGAGAAAAGAGCTCGCTAGGTCACCTCACTGGTGCCTAGGCAAAAATTATGAGCATTTGAGAGAATAAAGTCGTGGTCCTTACCATAACCCCGAAATAACCCTCCACACTAGGGGAAAACTCGGCAACTCACCTCGTTTGCCTGAACCTCTTCTAAACTAGGGGCAAACATCGGTCATCTACCTCGTTTGCCTCACAACCATATATGTCTCAAACTAGGGGCAAACTTCGGCCACTCGCCTCGTTTGCCTCTAATCGTCTTAGCATGCCCAAGCAAGTACCGAAAGCAACATCTAATTGAAATCTCGATTACAAAATGTTTTTAAAGCTCAAATGCATAGAATGAGATTCCCAAAGTAACCAAGATTCACCGATAAACAAACTCTGAATATTACATAAGCAGGAAAGATCAAAATAAAAAGTCTTTCGAAAAGCAATCACACATGTTCAAAGTCACTGGGAGGAATAAGCAGAATCAGTCAGGTCTAGTTTTATCTTTGTGTCTTTTATTTCTTCAAAGGTCTTTAGAAATAGGCCCTTGCTCGGCTGGCCCAGCCCCTGATGAAAGCAGCAATGGTAGTGGCTCTGACTCTGGAAGCAAAGACCCTCTCAGTAAACCCCGGGGGACCTCTTGAATTTGCCCATACTGTCTGGCCAATCGACGAGGATGATAGAAGGAGGTCTCTCTCAGTCCCATCAGCCACACCCTCTGAAAATCCCCAAGACTGGTGGTCACAGCATAAAGGCCCCAACGCCTCACAATCCAGCAAATGTCAGACTCAAATAAGGCGCCCATCATACCCACCCAATCAGCAGAAGTAAAATGAGTATGAAGCACAGGTCTGCGAAAATAAACTGGCGGCACATTACCGATCCATAACTGAAGATGCTCGTAGAGCCAAGCCGGTAACACCAGAGGCGCCCCAGAAAGTAGAAGCATTCCCTGGCTTGAAGCACGATCCAAACCATTCAGGGTCTCGGCCAAAACCATGGCCATGGGGTTCTTACCTGCCTTCAGCCCGAGACATACATGCACTAAGTCGCTAGAAGTGCTCGAAAACAAGAAGTATGAAGTCATACTTAGAATCAGAGCAGCCCCACGAGTAGCATCATACACGATGGGATTCCCAGGACTGGCATATCTAGAAATTATGGAAGCAATGTCGAGAACCTCACCTTGAAGCAGCCGGCGGGAAACAGTGATGGAACAATTCAGATACTCAGCCAAGCCTCGCGTAGGGCTGAGGGTATCAACAGAAGGGAGAATCAGGTCCAAATCAGAATCATAGTCGAGGATGGCACAGAACTCCTCAAACAAGGGGCATATCTCCAAGCCATTGAAATTGAAGACATGGTTCACCGGGTCCCAGTGAGCAATGGCAACGCGCAAAAACTCAGTGTTCAGGGTCATCTGGAAAAGAGAGAATAGCTCGGTCAGGTTGTAGTTAAAGAGGTTGATCCATTCCACACCATCCGTGATGTTCAGCCAAGCTGTGAGTTGAGCGGGATCATACAAAGCCATGTTTTCGGTCGCAGCTCTAGGAAAATTCGAAATTTCGGCAGCACCTCCCCGTTTCACGGACTATCCCACCTGCAAGGCAAAAACACTCGCTATTACAAAACTGCCCATCGCAGTAACACCCAACAATCACAGAGCACATGTATCATCATCAACTAAAACAAGCACACAACCGCGCCTCCAAACCGGAAGCTATCCGGCCTAAAAGGCAAAACATCATAATAATTTGTCAAAGGTCACAAAATGTTCCACACATCATCCTACACTGTCCAAATAGTCACATCACCAGTACAACCCGATCGAAAACATAAAAAGAAAATAGAATAAAATTCCCGCTTGGGGGGGGGCCTCAGTCCTCCTCTTCTTCGTCCTCTGTCGGACCGCCCGGAGTGTATGACGGCGACGGCCTCCTCCTACCGCCCCTGCACCTTGGACCAGTCCTCGATGAGCCAGGTCCGCCTCCCCGGTACTGCACACACAAATAAAATAAAGGCGATCAGTAGGGGAACAAAAAAAAAATACAAGAACAGAGTCGAGTCAGGGACTTAACAAAGATGCCATCTGATTGGCAGCAAACTGCCGCATGCTATCCATCTGTCAAGGGTAAAATCCAGGGTTAGTACCCCATGACCTTAAGAAAGCGCAAAATTAGAGACATACCCGATGGTATTGTGTAAGGACCAAGGACCGTAGGCTAGCCGCCAAGGCGTGACCCTCCTCAACGCAACTCCAAGGAACATTGAGAACGCCCGCTGGCTGAGTAGGGTACCCACATGTGACTCGCGGCACCTCCATCACTTGGGGACTGCCATCAGCGCCTAGGACGTTGACGGTCCAATCCCAGGGAGGGATAGGATCAGAAGTCGGAGGAGCCTGTCTCCTATACATCTCGCGAAGCTATAGGCACAAAGCAAGTTAAGAAAAGAAAAATAAAAAAAAAAACATAGGCAACAAATAAAAGACAAAAATAAACTCACCTCCAGGAGTGGGAAGTTGGGCATCAGGAAACGGCCACGGTAAGCCTCGTAACCGGTCTCAGAAAGAAAATGGTCCCAAACATCGGAGCCGGCCAAGGCCGCCAGCAGAGCATCACCAGAAAGGTCACTAGCATCCATCGCAGGGGGATTATGAGGGACTCGATACCTGGAACCACCAACCACCTGCCGAGACACTCGCTCACCAAGGAACCACTGCCTGCACTCGGTACTCTCCATCAAAAGTCGACAAGAGGAAAGAGGTTTGACCGCTTGTATCTCCTCAGGGGCGGCATAGGCAACGCGCTCCCAAGGCGTCCAATCAACATTAGCAGCCGTCAGTCCGGTTAGGAAGTTTCTGAGCAAAACAATCCGGTGGGCCCCGCTCTTCACCCCAACAACATCCCTCCTCCATCTCAAGCCTCGTGGGAACAGAGGCACAGGAGCCATGCCATCCTCGTCTTCGCCTGATTCATCTGTAGGGGATGGAGCTAACATCTTCCGGTACTCGAAGCTCCAAAGCTGCACAGACAAGGAGGAAAGTCAGAAAGAGTACAGAAATCAAAAGCCAAGTCAAGGAATATAAAGCAAAATGCAGCACATACCTCCCAAGCTCGCCAAAATCCCCCCGTCAATTTAACATCACCTCGGGAAACCTCACCCATGTGCTTGTAAAGATGGGCCAACGCAGCACTGCCCCAGTCGTAAGAAGGGATCTCGTCGATGGTCGCCAGGCAAGAGAGAAGTCTCAAGTTCACCCGATCATTCCGAGTCGCAAAGATCGAGCAGCCGAGGACATACAGAAGATACACCCTCAACAGCTGGGAATTGTTCAGGTTATGATTCCCTCTGCCATAAGCCCGGTAAACCCAGCCACAAGGAAACCAGTGCCTCTCCAAATTGGGGGGAACAGCCCCAATCAACATCTCTACAGCCTCAGGGTCGATCTCATAGAAATAATCCAGAATCAGGCATTTTCCGCCTACCCTCAAACCAGTAATCATAGAGAAATCGAAGGGCGTCATGGTCATCTCGCCGAGCGACAGGTGGAAAGTATTGGTGGTGTCCCACCACCTCTCAGCCAGAGCATAAAAGTGTGCCAAATCATTGCTGCTCTTCGAAACCAGACGGACAAAGCCTCTGAACCCGGCGTCATTGACCATCCTCTTGACGGTGGGCGAGAGTTGAGTATACCACAGGAAAGCATGAGCGAGGCTACCGTGGCCCTTCAGTGCTACTTTCGGCACCTGCACATACCAGAGACGACAAAGGCAATGCACAAAATCACTATTCACGACCCGAGGTCCAAATTCGCAAAATCAACATTTGAGCACAAATCAAACTTCTAACGATCTCTAGGTGCACACTACGGCTCACAAAACTAGCACAATACTTGGAAATAGTCCTAAAATGTCGAAGGTTTCACATACCAAGCTCGCTAGAGCCGGGGCTGAAAGATGATGTTGGGGGTCCCGTAAAATCAAGTCCGGGGTTTGCATCTCGGCTTTCATCCGTTCCTTGGCCTTCTTAGACGGTCTCCTCGAGCTCGAAGCCATGAATCTACAAAGAAAATGGAAGTCAAAGTTAAACTTTCTTCTTACAAAATTGAGCAAACCAAAACACCAATTAAAATTCCAACTACGGGGTAGGATTACTCACCTGAGCGCGCACAAGCTGCGTTTTGACGATATTTGGCTCCAAAAACACCCCAAAATGGCCAAGAATGAGCTTCAAAAGCTCAAAAACCCGAGATATAAAAAGATGGAGTCCAGCCAGCCAGTGCCGCCGCGGCACTGCTCCCTGCAGGCCCCGCTTCGCTCCGTTTTGCTCTGTTTTGACCTATTTTGGCCTTTTTCAGCCTATTTTTGGCCCCGATCAGCCCTGATGGCCCATTCCGATCAAGATTTGTAAGGTTTTACCCCAAGCAGGCTAAAAGTTGTCAGAACTACCTCCACCAGGCAAAAACTGGGAAAAATTGACTCCCGAGGACCCGAATCGGCTATTTCAGAACAACTGTCGTAAATTTTGATCAAATACTAGAGTTCTAAGAACGAATCCCAGATTTTGGCCAAGGCACCAAAAAAATAGAAAAAAAAGATTCCCCGAGAACCCCGCATCATCCCCCGAGGACAGAAGCAGAAAGATACCGGCTCCCGGAGGCCCCGACATGCCCTCTTGGATTGAGCACCGCAAGATTTGATAAACCGTGAGAGATTCAGAGATGGGTCCTGGTTCCCGATCAAGAAAAGAGATTCCCCGAGAATCCCGCATCATCCCCCGAGGACAGAAGCAGAAAGATACCAGCTCCCGGAGGCCCCGACAGGCCCTCTTGGATTGAGCACCGCAAGATTTGATCAACCGTGAGAGATTCAGAGATGGGTCTTGGTTCCCAATCAAGAAAAGAGATTCCCCGAGAACCCCGCATCATCCCCTGAGGACAGAAGCAGAAAGATACCAGCTCCCAGAGGCCCCGACAGGCCCTCTTGGATTGAGTACCGCAAGATTTGATCAACCGTGAGAGATTCAGAGATGGGTCCTGGTTCCTGATCAAGAAAAGAGATTCTCCGAGAACCCCGCATCATCCCCCGAGGACAGAAGCGGAAAGATACCAGCTCCCGGAGGCCCCGACCGGCCCTCTTGGATTGAGCGCCGACACATTTTGATTAACCGTGAGAGATTCAGAGATGGGTCCTGGTTCCCGATCAAGAAAAGAGATCCCTCGAGAACCCTGCATCATCCCCCGAGGACAGAAGCAGAAAGATACCGGCTCCCGGAGGCCCCGACCGGCCCGCAAGATTTGATCAAGAGAAGCGGTTGAGATCCCAGAAAGAGTCACTTCATCCCCAGCAGATTCAGATTAATCCTCAGCGAATTCGTACACCGTCATTTCAATCACAGTAGTCCATTGTCGACTCATCATCTCGATTCAAACATCATCGGTTCATTGATCTTCATCGCTCTCATTCAAAATATGCCATGGGGCTTCTATGTTCATCGTGTGATATCTCAGGATTTCACGATCATCCCTTGACTTCTGTGTCCGTCTCTTAATTTCCAGGGCCCCCGTGTTCGTCGATTATTTGCCAAAAGGCGTCTTCGATTATAGTCCTCTAAGACCCCACACCCAGTTATGTTCTTTTACGAAGCACACTTCCCAAAATTCAGAAGTTTGCCCCTAGACTCAGAGCCTTCTAAGATCTTGGTATCCCTATTCGGGTCAATAACTGCATCATAGTCAGAAGCACCAACACGACACCAGCCCACTCGAAGTGGCACACCCCACAGCACCTGCTCATACTAGGATCATAACACTAGACATGGTAGGACTCATGACATAATTCATATCACATCCATGCATTACATATCATCCTCATAGCATAGCATCTGACTGTCTCGTTGTGCATGTGTAATTTGTTTCTTTGTGCCCCGAGCTACGTCCTAGTCTGATTCCCCTTGGGATACGTAGGCAGCTCACGCAGAGCACGACCAGCATTAGCCTCAGCATCATTGCATCTTTTGCAACGCTTTATATCCTAAATCTATAGCCTCCAAAAAGTCCTGTCTCTTCAAAACTTTGGCACTCGCTTGCGAGATGCGTTGCCTCGTAAGTTCCTGCCAAAGAGGGGCAAACTGTAGACACCCCATTTTTTCGGCTATCAGATTTAGGAAACCCATAGCTTGGTGGTTCACAATGATCGTAAAAGACTCAAAAGGACTCTTGGAAGTCAGCTCTATCTCTCAGAATGCTCAGAATGACCAAAATACCCCTGAAAGCCCGAAAACTCCCAGATTTGGTCCCGAAGTTCTGAAAACATGCTATGTCATAAGAAAAATGATAAAATGAGTTTTTAAGTAAAATCGGATGAAATTGTCAGCTCCTAGAGACCCCCGGAAGTCCCGGAAGTTCCCCGAAAGTCCCCGTTGACCGGTTTGACCAAGGTTTGACCAGGTTTGACCAGAGTTCGACCAAGTTTGACCAAGTTTGACCAAAATCGTCTGAGTTCACCGGAAACATTAGAAAAGTATTAAAATGAGTTCTAAAAGAGAATCGAGCGAAAACGTCGGCTCCTGGGAGCTCCCGGAGGTTCCCAGAACTTCCTGGGAATCCCAGGTTTGACCAGTTTGACCAAGATTTGACTTTGGAATCGGGGCACCGAAACAATTTTCAAATATTTTTCATGGATACTAGAGGTCAATAGCTTTCCAATGGTATATCGCACATAATTCCTGGATTTAAAACGAATTTATTATAAATTTCCAAAGCCGGAAAAGGCGATCAAATCGGCTTTTATCGCGAATACCGTAAAACTTTTCAAAGTGACCTATCCCCGAACTATTTTTTTTTATGTAAAGTAGACTCCATTACCTTTCCAACGGTATATCACAACCTCAGTTTGGAGTTCGTAAGCATTTTCTGTGAATTTCGGACGAAATGGGGCCTTTTCGCGAATACCGGAACCTCAGGGGGCCTAAACAGCATTATCTGGACGAGGGAGGAGCAGTGCCGCCGCGGCACTCCCCTCAAGAACAGTGTATTTTTGTAATTTGTTTTTGTGGTCCCATTTTAATTAATTAAAAACCAAAACGACATAGTTTTATGATTTCAGATATTTGGAGCCAATGGGAATACTTTCTAAATCCCAAAACCACCCCAAGTTGGCCTATTTAAACCCCCCATTGCTCTTCATTTTGGGGGAGTCAAATGCAAGTTTAGAGAAAGTTTGGGAGAGAAAGTTGTAGAGATAAGGTTAGAATAGAGAGAAAAGAAGCTTTCTTCTTTGATTTTCAAAACAAAAGTGAGTTCTAAACTTTGTTTTTACTACATTACTCCCATTTACTTCAACATTCAATACACCCAACTACCATTTTAGTGAGCATTTAAGAGAGTGGAAGCTTCTTCCATGTCCAAAGTCATTACATATGAGTGAAACACCATGCTACAAGTTCAATACTTCATGAATATCATCTATTGATCATTATCTACTTGCTTGTTTATTCATTGTTTATCTCTTCTCACCTCATTTCTTTTTGATTTTCTTTATTTTACTTACTAGTTCATCATCATCTAAATGATGACATGAAGTTTGGGGTGAGTGAATCCTTATGGATAGTAGCTCTTGACCTCAAAAACATGTTTGATAGATGATGATCATAACTTCAATACCTCCAAGGTCTCCTTGAAGTGTATTGAAGTTATGCTCAAATAAAAATAAGTCTGTCCAACAATCTTGGAGGTTCTTGTTGATGAGTTAAATGTTGGCATTCTAAGTGGTTGTAATCTTTATTGAGTATTGAAAATACACTTTCAAAACCTCTATTTCAAAACCCCCCTCAATCCCTCTCATTTTGATTTCAAGAAAGAAAACCTTATTTTCCCCAAAATCTTCAAAACAGTGAGTTAAAACAGTGAGTGAGCTGAGTTCAAAGATTTCTCTAGAACTCAATACTCAACATATAGATGCAAGGCCACTTGGAAAGTCTTCCTAACTCATTGGAGAACACCAATGATTTTTGGTTTGACTTGGAAGTACATGAAAATGGTCCATTTGGACCCAAACATTCCTTCCAAACATTCTGCCTCTGCTGTCACAGCAGCTTGACTAACTTCCAACTTCTTTTTCAGAAATATTTTCCAAAAGGGGTGGTCCCAACTTATTTTTCCCTTACACTTCAATGTCTTAGGGAGCTGTCTGTATAACATGGGCCCCTAGATCATTCGTTTTCATTTTCTAAGATTTTTCAACATTTCAGTCGACAGTATAGACTCTGTTTCTGAGTGACCTCTGTTGTTCATATGATTTCTCTCAATCTGTGATAGTTATTAAAGATTGGCTTTTTGGGTTGTATTCTAGACACAATAAGGAACATCTCCATAAACAATCATGCATTGAATGCTTTCCTAACCTCTCTTTTCCATTTTTACAAGATCATGTTACTGTTCTGTCCACTATTCACAGCAAGCACATTTTAACTTTCATTCTTTGATTTGATGCTTATATGCATTCCAAATTAGTTCATATCTTAGGAAGTAGTTCATACTACATTTGTACATATCCCATGTTGATTTCATCCATCCATTCATGCACATTTTAGACTTTTAAGTCATCCTAGGAATCCATGAACACAAAGCACACTACAACCTTTACACATTCTAGATACATACATTGCATCCATGCAAAGATTTGGGGTTTTTGTAACTCCTAATCCAAGAAGGTTATAAGGAATGATCATGATCACACGTTCATGCTTCCCCC
The DNA here is from genome assembly GCA_033977485.1 of Hydrangea macrophylla. NCBI lineage: Eukaryota > Viridiplantae > Streptophyta > Magnoliopsida > Cornales > Hydrangeaceae > Hydrangea > Hydrangea macrophylla. The sequence continues at coordinate 3,829,140 of CM066992.1, forward strand.
CGATCTAATCATCCTTTCTCATCCGTCCCGGGGATTGAGAGATCTTCTCTTCTCAAAGAATAACATGCATCATTTTAGCTTGCTAAGCATCTTTGTTTTCTTTGATTTATTTGTTTCAAGAACAATTCATGCCCCCTTTAGATTAGGAAGTCTTGATTATTTGATACGTGATTAGACGATTTTTCCTAGGTTTATTTGTGTGATTTTCACTTTACATTGTATGATATTTGACTTAGATCTTATGAATGATATCTTATCTTTTGATTTTCAATTTCAAGATTCTTATGTGATGTAATATACTATCATAGTATTATTTGTCGAACCAAACATAGTATAAGATGATTACTTGGATGCTAATTGAGGCCCGTCGAGAGACGGGGCGAGTTGAGGGTGTTTTAGTCGTGGCAAAGGCTCCTTCCTCTCTCGTACCAAAACCCCGAGCCAAGTTCTTTGGTTATGAAGGGCCGGTACCCTTTATCCATTTGGGTGAGTCCAAATTAGGTTTCTTGGTTCCTTAAAGACCAAGTGGCGACTCTGTATCTGTTTTCAACAGACCTTTTTTTCTTTCCTTGATTCAAAAATCAAACAAGTTTCAAAAACAAAATGAAGCGGTGGAATCCCGGTATCCACACAGGGCGCTTCGTAACTTTACTATTATCTCCATCTAGTTCCTTACTTATTCCCTTACCCTTATCTTTTTGAGGTTCAGGAGGAGGTATAATCTCCTCCGGGCGTTCAGTCGCTCTAGTCGATACCGCATTTACTTGGTCACTCGCTGAACTTACCTCATATTATCCTTTAGGGTTTTGGACTAGTTGACTTGGTAACTTTCCCTCATTACGACGGTTTAAGGTATTAGCAAGTTGTCCCATTTGGGATTCTAATTTAGCTATCGATTGCGTGTGCGAGTTAACAAGTTGCGACTGTGATTGCGATTGGGCCTCTAGGTTTTTTAATGATGCCAACACACTTTCTTCAAAAGTTTTATCCCTAGGAGGATTAGCACGGAAGGGAGGTTGTTGGTATTGATTTTGCTGAGGCCTGGGTGCATTGGGGAAATTCGTTGTCGCTGGTTTTGAATACGGACCTTCACTATTAGATTTCCATGAAAGGTTCGGGTGAGGTCCCCATGTCGAGTCCGGTTTATAACCCGCGGGGTTATAATTGGGCCTTTGGAACTGTTGAACAGCATTTAAATGTTGTTCTACAAATTCTGGAAACTGTGACGTGGACGGACATGCTAACGTCGAATGAGACGAATCTGAGCATAACTGGCATACTTCAATAGGAGGGGGTGGGCCTTGCATATGGCCCATCATCATGAGTTGGTCCATTTTCCTATTTAGTTCTTGGATTTCATATGAATGGTTAGACTCAACTTAACCCTCTCTCTTTAGTTGTGGCGGGAGGTGTCCCTCGGGTCATACAGATACAGCCTGGTGCATCGAGTTTTCGCTTAGTGTTTTGAATACCTTCTAGGCCTCATCGGTACTCTCGTGGAGGAACATCCCCGCACAAATAGCATCGACGGTGTTATGAACGGCATGAATGAATCCCTCGTAGAAGACTTGCACAAGTTGCCATTTGGGTATCTGATGATGAGGGCAAGAACGTAAGAGTTCTTTAAACTGTTCCCACGTTAGGGTTTCGCCATCTTGCATTGTGAAATTAGTTATAGATTTTCTAATCTAATTTGTTCTAGTGATGGGAAAAAATTTCTGTAGGAAAGCAGTCTGCAATTTATCCCATGTTCTTATTGAGTTTGGCTCCAAAGATTGGAGCCAATACTTCGCTTTGTCTTTAAGTGAAAACGGGAAAAGACGCATTTTTAACTCATCATCTGTTAAGTTCTGAATTTTTAAAGTAGCACAGATACCCTGGAATTCACCTATATGATTATAAGGGTCTTCCTTAACACGACCGTGAAATGACGGAAGGAGTGCAATAGTCGATGATTTGATTTCAAAGTGAGCTACAGTCACTTCCGGTAATGCAATACACGATGGTGGTGTGTAGGCGGTAGGAGTAAAGTAATCCTTTAACGGTGGTGGTGGGGGTATGTTAAGATTATCCCCATCATTCTGATTATTTCCATTATTCCCGCTATGTCCAAAATCAGCCATTGGAATAGGTTCAATTTTTATCGTTCTAGTTTTTCTTAAGCGGTTAAGAGTACTTCGGATTTCCGACTCGAATATAGATGACGGTTCCGGTGTGGAATCATCGTCTAGCATCAACCGAGCTCTAGAAGCTTGTATTGACGACATAAGGACTCTAAGGGTGCGTTCAAGTTCGAGATTAAGCGGATTTAATATAGGTTTACTTGAACGAGTACAAAACATAAACTAAAGACTAATTCAATTAAAACAAAATAAATTATGCTAATAACCAAGCATGCAAGCACACAAGACTAATATGATGCATGAAATTATCCTTATGCAGTGACCGCCTCAAGCCTAGCGCCCCGGGTATCCTAGCTAATGCAATGCTCACTCCACACCTACCCTAATGCAAGTATTGCGTCTCACTGCCCTGACTTACAGTGGTTCGATGCGAAATTTAAATAATAGATTTACTTGGTGATTTTAAATTGATTGCAATTTTTATTTTTCAGGTCCGCGTAAACTCTGTTGACGTGCACAGTTGCTCCACTCGAACGTGCTAGAATTGATGATTTGAAATCTGTAAAAACAAGGATAATTTTAGCGACTCGAGAATAAAACTAGAAACAAAGAAAATAAAATAGAAACTAATATTTAGTAATTAAGTAAATTACGATTCAAAAAATTAACAGCAAGAATTATTTCAATCCCCGGTTACGACGCCAAAAATTGATCTCGTCAAAATCAAGATATAAAAGTATACTTTACTTTTCTAAAGATTTACAGTGTGGAAGTAAAGGTCGAACCCACAGAGATTGTTAATTTTTAATCCTTTAATTTCTAAAATCTAGGCTGTTTAGTTATGAGAAAATCGAAAGTTTGATTGATTGATGATTTGATTATTACTATGGAATTAAACTACAGAATTATGAAAATAACTTCTAAGATTAAATCTAAGTAATCTAATATGCTAAATTGAAAATTGGTTTAAATATGAATAGATGAGATCTAGGATTACAAATCCACCACTAACTATGCATCGAGGGTCTATACTCTCTATTCTAAGTTCTATGTTTGGATAGTTATGATCTATCGTAGCTACAAGCCCAATAGTATCGTCAAGAGGATATTGTTAGTTTAACCTAAGCATAATCCATCTATGGTTCACATGAATTATCTACCTACAACTAGGGTGTAGCATAACTCATCTTCCCTAAGCATAGATTATAAAAGATGTGAACATCACAATCACATAAGCACTATTGTATATAAATACTCCTATCAATCACAGAAATCAAGGACTATTGAATTCAATAAGCATAAGGAAAAATCTAAGACAAGAATAGATCTAAAATACTCTTGATTATTACCATTAAAAACTGATTATAAATAAATAATCCACCAACGTACAATCACTATCCAATACATAAAATCTTAAAATAAGAAAGCATAGAATTCCCCCTTTACATAGCTAGAGTTTCATTGAAACCCTAGAATAGGAGTTTAGTTGTACATGTTGGATGAAAGCACGAAGATTGATTTGATGATAGCCAATAGAGACCTTCAAGCTTGCTCTTCTCCTTCCTCTTGCCTTCAAAAGTTTTCAATGAATGAATGTGTAACCCTTTTTTGATTTAAACTGAGATATATGTAGTTACAGAGAAATTAGGAGAGTTTTCCTAAAAAATAATCTCGCTAAAACTGTTAAAATTTACATTCTAGACGTAATTGAACGATTTCGTCCACATAGGGGTCTTCAGCTTTTCAGAATACGCGTTTTATGTTTTTTCGTACGGATCGAGCGAGCGGGCCGCGCGAGTGCGTAAATTAGGAGGTCGCGCGAGCGGGTTGCTCGAGCGATGTGCTTGATTCTCGCGCAAGCGGGCTGCTCGCACTAACTAGCTTTTTCTGCTTCTTTCTTCATGCTTTTTCACCCCATTTAACCAGAAATCATTGCTTTCTCCTAAAACCTGATACAAAGTGGAAAACAAAGTAAAATTATACAAAAATAGGATAAAAACGACTAACAAATGTGAATTAAGGTGTATAATTAGGATTTGTTCTCTCCCGATCACTAAGTTCACGCGTTCTTCTAGTTGCACTAGGATAAATGCATATGTTGACCATTCGTGTATCCAAAATCCATATGCAAATGTTAATAGTTATGCAAGAAAACCTAAAATAAGAGTTAATATGACTTTTGTGCTGTAAGGAATTAGTAGTGGAAACTAGTCACCCCTTAGTGAGCTTTTGAATCCAATCTTCAATTCTGAGGGAATTATCACATTAAATTCGAATTGGTTTTTCTTGAATAAGCGTATTAAATTCGTTGAATAGTCTCTAATTCTTCATTTTGGCTGCGTATTAGAGGAGAACGTTCAGGATTTACCAACTAAACTCAATGAACATTGAAGTGTTAAAACTAAGAAGTTGGGAAAATGATTTAAGCCATCGTTATTCGTTGCTTACCTTTCCATATACCTGTATTAACATTCCAGAATATGCATTGTTCTTAACCCCACACCTAGTAAATACTGCTAAGTCTGTTATGAAAATCTACATCCCTAATCTTTTACTTCAACTTCAACGAACCTCATTGCACATCTAATGTGATTAAATTATTGAAGTATGTGATGAGGAGGGAGTAGTTGTGGGAGGGACCGCATAAAAAAGAGAAAAGGAAGGAAAAAGGATTCCAGGTTAAAAAAAAGTATATATGTATGAGAATAGAGGATGGTTGGAATGGAGTGAAATAAAATTACTAAACTCAATCACATGTTGAAGATGTGAGATTTCTTATCCTTTCATTTCTGCCCCACTATATAAAAACTGAAAAGTCAAAGCCTTAATGATCTTTAACAACTTAGTTTGAATATGAACGTGTAATTTGAGTTATCCACGGTATTTCGCTCCTCTAGTAAGTAGTATTCCTTTCTTAAGACTATACACTCTAAATGTTCGTTCTTTATTGAGTCAGGTGTGAAAGCATTAGTAAATAAACTTTCAATTATTATAAAAGTTTTCACACCATGGGCGATCATTATTAAACCAGTTTCTGTGAGATGTTCATTCCTGAGTGTAAACCCATGTGAGAATTGAGTTGAAACTACAAGTTCTGAGAGTATGATAGTCTAGACAGCTCTAAACAAGGTTCTACGCATAGCTGTTAACTACACACACACACACACGGATACATGGATGTGATGCATATGTTATTTTTATTTTGGTGACATGAGGAGCATGTAAATTTCTTTCATGATTTGAATGAGGATGATATGTTTTGTGGAGCTAAGTTTACAGTTGTATGGGAGGGAGTGTTTACAAGTTATTCTATATCTTTTTGAGCTTAAAATCGGAGAATTTTGTGGGTACATTCACTGCAAACCCTCACTAGACAACACTCGTCCACTAGAGGGAACCTAGGGGTTTAACATCTTGTTAAATTTGCTAAATGCAACCGCGATTCCTGCGAAAGTGAGTTAGGTAGTTTCTTTCTTTTTAATTTTAGTTTAGTTTACATGAGTTTAATTTATTTTAGTTCAGTTATTGTAGTATTAGTTTAGCTTGCTTTATTTTCGCTTTATTGCTAGGGACTAGCAAATCGCTAGTTGGGGGTTGTGATAAGCGGGGGTATTTGTAAAATACAACTGCGCTAAAAGAAGAAAATACACTGATTTATTCTACAATTCCCGTGTATATTTGCAATTTGAATTACAATGCCAGTTTTTGCACAATATGATTAATCTATGTTAAGTGGTATTATTTTAGTGGTTATTTGTGCAGATTACTGTTGCTGTGTGAGGAACTGAATGAGTTAGACAAAAGGAAGTGCTTGGTTTTAATGAACACAATTCAAACATGAAAAGGAACTTTCGAGCGATCGAGGTTTCGATCGATCGAATTATGTTCAAGCGCTTGAAGATCCCAGAAGTTCAATCGATCGAGGGATGTTCGATCAATCGAACATGGCTTTTATCAGAATTTATGCGCACGCAGCAGAAACATAATTTTTAACCCTAGTCTTAGGTTTATGTATATACATGCATTATATGTACGTCCCAGACAACGGCCACTTCACTTTCTATCAGTTTTACATATGGAGAAGAGAGTTTGTTCTTGTTTTGTAGGTTTTATCAAGGATTTCTATTGTTTTTGGTTGGATTCTAGTAAGTTTAATAGAAGTTCGTCATTCTAGGTTACTTCTTATCATTTTGCTCACATTCGACTTGCTGTTTATGTAGGTTAATCTGCTAGAATCGTAGCTTTGCATGTTGGATAGGGTTAAATCATTAGTTTTCATAGATTTTATATTTAAATTGCAAACAAACAAAACTTTAATGAATATTTACGTTAAAAACAAATCTAAGACGCTCCATACCATGTCTGAGTAGTCCCCAGGTTGGGAGATCATGATGAAATCGTGATCTCAAGCCTCTGCCATGCAGCAGAATAATTCTTGTGTTCGATCGATCGAAGTTCGTTCGATCGATCGGACCAGAGACACTGTCAATCGATCGAAGACATTTCGATCGATCGAAAGATGAAGATATTCAATCGATCAAAAGCGCTTCGATCGATCGAACTCTCTGATTCTTGAGAACATTCTATGCAGTATCCCTAGACTTTCTGCTTTAGAGATTCGTTATCAAACTGTCCCTAAATGCTCAGTTTGTCAAAATAGTCTCTGAACTTAAGGCTTTAAGGCATTTTTGTTCAATATCTTTTGTAAACCACCTTTAATGCTAACACCATTGTAGGTGTGAGTCTTAACTATTGTTTTAAACCGCTTTCATGTGTTTCAAATTAACTGTGATGATATAGTCCCGATCATGAAAGGACTATGGATTCATTATTCTAAGAGAAATACGTAATACTGTAAAAATATGCTCCATTGAGCTTCATTGTAATTGCATGGTAGATGCCTAGGTCATGGTGGATTCGTGTAATCCCAACATTTCCTTTTATTAAGAAAAACACGTTTTAAAATATTGCTTTAGTTAATTAGTTAATCATTAGTTTAATTTACTTTAGTTTCTTTAATTTTAGTAGTTACTTCGTGGAACTTCGTGTTCTACAACCTTTCATATATTGATTTTTATTTTCCTTTTAGAGTTTAATCTAAGTATTTAGGTTATCACCTTCCCTGTGGGATTGACCTGGTCTTAACCATATTACTACTTGCACGATTACCTACACTTGGGTATAGCACACAAGCGCACACACATTCTTAGCTGTGTCAGCCTGCGCACTGGATTATGGCGTGGTTGTGTTGCATCAGCTTGCTCTCTCCATCAACCTGCCTTCGTATACGTTCCACGTGTAATTCTTGACTAGATTTAGTGGGACCACTTTTAATTTTATTTTGTGGTGCAAACATTGCCCCCCAACATCCCTTTCAAGTAAAGATGCGAACAACCATCACTTGATGGGATGTTGTTAATTTAGACACTGGCCCACCAAATTATAACTTTTCTTAAAGAAGTCACCTCTTATCTCCTAACCCTATAACTGTCAATTCTTTAGGAAATGATAAGATGACGCCTTAGACATAGAGATAGTCTTTTGATGAAAGGATATTGATTTGACCCTAATTTATTTCCTATTCGTATCGCTATACCTTCTCCCTCCTGATCTTTAAGGAATTCTGACTTGTAATCAAGGCAAGTTACGGGGAAGTTTCAATTTTAAACAAACTCCCATTCAAATACTCTTCCATATCCTTCTAAACCGCTGCTATTTAAACCCTTCTTTGAGTTTTTCCAGCCTCTAACTTCTTTTTTGCCCAAGACCCTCTCACCTCTTACTCAACCTTCTATCTCCCATGGTTGAAAATCCTTTACAGTCCACTTCATCCCGTAGTACAGAGAAGATTGCCACTAATCCTAAATCGCGGGCCAAAGACTCTCTAAAACAATTTTGTGCTTCTACTTTTGAAGGCGTCAGTCTACAGGTAATGGAATCCTCATCCGACTTCATCTCTCCCATCCTTGGTCCAAGCGTAGCTCAAGAGTTTGTCCTTCCCCGAGTTTCTAATCTCTTTCCCCGTAATGGTCTCTTCTTGTCTGAACACCCTAGACCCCCGCTGAAAAGATAGAACAACAGTAACGATTCGCTTCTGGCCATTAAAACCTTTGTCGGAATGGCTAACCTAGGTGGCCAGATTTACTCCTTTCAAATCGGACGAATGGCGTAGCAACACATATATGACCTAATGGAGTCAACCATTGACCCATTACCTATGAATCCCCCCCTTCTTTCCTCTGCTCTGGCCTTTTGGTCTGTTTCCACCAACTATTTTCATTTTCCTTGTGGGATAATGTCCCCTACTCTCCTTGACCTAGCTACCCTAATCGGGGTAAGACCGGATGGTGACCTAATCAGCGCTCTATTATCCCAGAGGATATACTCCATTCCTCCCATTACCTCTGGCTTTGAAAAGAATACCAGTTATTAGTCTTTTATCCTAGAACACAAATAGGATGATGGTCCTTTGACTGATGCAGAATACCTTGCCTTTCTTACTTTCTGGGTTAGTAAATACTTGACCTGTCCCCCCTTCCTTTAAAGTAGTCAAGTCCGATCTTCCTCTAGCCCTAGCTTTGGCTTCCGGCCAAGTCCTGGCATTAGGCCCTTTCCTTCTAGCTCAGATTTATAGGGGTTATTTTAGGCTGATAAGCATTAATTTGGACACTTGGGGCGGTCATTTATAGATCCTACAATTGTGGCTCCATCTATATTTTCCTGAGGTTAGCCCTTCTTGCACAATTGTATTGGGTTCCTCTGTTTATGGCCAAAATTTGGCTACGTATTCTTCTAGCCCCATTGGTTTTTCGGATTGTTTAAGCTTTTTTTTCTCTCTTAGGACCCCTTGTCCCAGTAGGTTCTTACCCTATCATCCTCCTTTATATGGACCAGCCTGGTTTAAAGTTTCCCTCCTTGAGCCGTAGAGTTACCCTGAACTATGGGCATATTATTTGTCTCTCGGGATTGTCATCACCGGGTGACAAAAGAGAATTCGAGAAATAACCAATGTGGCATAGAATCTTATTTCTTAACTATCATGCACGCCAATGTGGTCTAACCCAAGCACTCCCCTATCCCAATTTTTCGTCAGCTAACCCAGGCTTCTTGACTCGTACAGTCTTTAGAACCTATGAATCAGTTCAGCAGGTGGATGAACTCAATAGACTTTTCCTTAATCAGTTTGAATTTTACCCTTTCTCCCTTCACTCTGCCTCTACTCCATCCTTTGACACATTTTGGATAGACATTTTGATGGCTATTTTAGTGATTTTGATTTATTTCTCAACACATTGTCTCCGTTGCCATCACCCACTGCTAATTCTTAGCTTATTCAAACTACAGGCAAAAGGAAGAGAGGCCCAGGTATGGATCCTGACCTTAAGGTTGATTACGATTCCATCGTCAAATTTGAAGAGTTTTTAAAGCTAAAATGGAATCCCTTGAAGCCCTCTGAGTCAATTTTTGAGGCAAGTCGCATCAAAATCTGGCTAAAAAAGGAACGGGTGGAAAAGAAAGCTCACGAATACCAGAAAAAACATGGCAAAACTCCAAACTAGCAGTAGCTTTATGCTTCTGCTGAGAATTGGATCAAAAGGACCTGGCCTTTTCCACCCTTGGCCGAATTTGATATTACGGAGCCTGTAGTTCAGACTGATGCGTCTGTGGGAGTAACTGTAGCGGGTTATAAGTCTGAAATCTCAGTACCCATCATCCTTGGTGGCATCCCTACAACTAGTCATCAGGCTGCTTTGGCATTCCCTGAATCTACTAGTCAGTCTTTCCACATGGTTTTTTGAGATTTTTTTTTCTTTTTGATGACTTAGTATTAGGACTAAATAATACTACTTTTTTTTATTTGATCCTATTTACCTCATTGCCCCTTTTCTTTTCGTCAGGTTTCTCCAATCCCCCTATCACTGTACCATTCAAGAAAAAGGTTGCTTCCTCAAAGGCTCCTGCTTCCATTCGCATCCGTTGTAGATCCATGGACACTAAAAATGAGACTACCTTTGAGCATCCTATTCAATTGGAAGAAGAGGAGTCTGAGCGTGTCTTTAAATAGGAAACTTCTAAGGTAGCCAAAAAGGCAAGGCTTAAAGCTTGAGCTCAGAAGCAATTACATGATAAGCCAGCCTTGAGTAATTCTCAGCCTTCCTCTGACACCACCTAGAAATCAGGGACTGCAAAACCCATAGAGCTCCCCCCACCTTTTTTACAAGGCCCTCCTTTTGCCAAAACTTCTCCTCTTGCTGGTCCAAGTGACACTGGAACTTCGAAAGACCCCTGTTGACGATCTAAATGTACCTCAATGTTCAAAGATTATTTTTCCTCAACCTTCTTCCTCAGCAACAGGACTTGGCTCATCAACTCCTATGAGCTAAATTTCTTCAAACCCTCAGCTGACTTCCAACATTGAGGGTCTCTATCTCCGGGCACAGAATCTCAGGCAAACCCTTGCCCAAAGGGTCGGTCCAGCCTCCTTGCTTCCAAAGCCTACCTTGACAAAGACCACCCTGTCTTACACAGAGACTTAACTCCAAGCAAAGAACCTTTTGTCTTCCTTACATTCTTTAACCTTCAGAAATGCCATGGGGCAATAGGAAGCCATTAAGAGTGCCGTAAACATGCTTTCTAATGATTTTGCCAGTTCTTCTTCTTCTTCACCGTCAGTATCTTTCTTGCAACAATTCAAGAAAATTGCTAACACCATGGCTGAAGCAACCTAAGAACTTGCTAAAGTGAAAGAATTCTTTGAGAAGAGAGAGAAGGTGACCAACTAGTGTATTTTGTTGGCTGACACTGCGAAGGCTGGAGTAAAAAATATCTAAAAGATGCGGGCCATCCTTGAAAAAAAGGAAGCTCTTATGCCTCCCAACAAGCTGACTTGGAGAAGATTCCAGAACAACTCGATCAATTGACTGATGAGATTTCAGCCTTAGATGCACAAGAGGAGTCATGGATGGCTGTTCAAAAAGCTACAACCACTGCCCTATCACAGGTTAATGAACAATGGGCTCAATCTTTGATCCTTCTGGCTCCACTTTTCCCCTGATCTCTTCTTCTTATTTCTTTTGGAATTTTGTGGTTTTCTGTAGTTTCGGATTTTACCAAGTGGCCATGGGGCCAAAACTAATTGTCTTATTTATTTAGCCATGTTTGGCTTATATGGCATGCTTATTTTTACATATAAGTTTGTTTCTTAACACCCCATATTCTAATAAGCTTCTTGGTCCCTATCCAACTCCACCAATCTGCATCTGGACACTCTCACGGTCCAATTCTTCAAACTGATCTGGAATAACCCAAATATCTTGGGCATTCTCAGTTTCCTGCTCTAACTGTCGTAAATATGATTCCCACATAGAAGGCTTATACTTTTTTAAGTACTTGCCATTTATAAGCATGTTGTGTATCTGCCCATCTAAATTCCTCAAGTGGTAAGCTCCCCTTTTAATAATTCATTAATTTCAAAGGGTCCTTCCCAATTAGGAGACCATTTGCCCAATCTATGGTCCTTGAGTCCTAATGGTAATATAGCCTTCATGACTAGTTCACCAATGGAAAAGGATTTGTCTCTCACTCTTTTATTGTATGCTTTTTTAACTCTATATTTTTGCAACCTAAGATGGTCTAAAGCCAAAAGCCTTACCTCATCAAGGTCTTCTAGTTTTGTTAACATGGCTTGATTATATTCATCTATATCCATATTTTGCCTAGCAACTATTAAGGACTTAACTGTTCATTCCATGGGTAACACGGCATCATGACCATAAGTAAGTGCAAATGGTATAGTACCTATGCTTGGCCTTTTTGAAGTCCTATAAGCCCTTAGGACTTCTGAAAGTAACTCATGCCAAACTCTAGGGTTATTATCAACCATTTTTTGAATGTTTAGTTTGAGAATTTTGTTGGTAGATTCTGCTTATCCGTTGGCTTGAGCATAATATGGAGTTGAATTAAGAATAGTAAAACCATACTTAAAGGCAAACTCCTACATATCATCCCCAGTAAAGGGGGTACCTTGGTTAGCAGTAATGATTTGTGGTAATCCAAACCTATGAATGATATTCTCTTTAATGCATTTAATTACATCGTTCTGGCTGACTGATTTAAGCAGAATAGCTTCTACCTACTTAGTAAAATTATCAGTAGCCACCAAAATGTATGCATGATTCTTTGATGAAGGTGGACTAATCTTACCAATTACGTCCATTGCCCATCCTCGAAATGGCCATGGTTTGATAATAGACTGGAGACTGATGGCGGGCACATGTTGAATTGGCCCATGCCTCTGACAAGCCTGACAAACTTTAGCAAAGTTAATGCAATCTTTTAAGATGGTGGGCCAATAATAAGTATATCTTCTTATCGACCATCTCATTTTTGTCCCAGCCTGATGAGCACCACACAATCTGGTATGTACTTTCTTCATCAGTTTTAATACTTTTACCTTACTGGGACATTGTAACACTGATTTGTTTATCGATTTTTAAACAACTCACCATCAGCCAAAAAATAATGCATTGCCTTCCTTCTGATCTTGATATCAGGATGCATACTGGGATTTTCCAAAAATTTAATGATTGGCTCCCTCCAATCATCCTCATTAGTCTGAAGGGGCACAACACAAACAGTGTCATCCTCTTCCACAATTGATGACTTCGACATTTTTTTCAACTATAATCATCCTCCGAAGAACATTTGTTGGGATCTTAAGTTCGAAGGCCATCTGGGCCAATTCATTAGCCTCTCCATTTTATTCCCTTGGCGCATATTGCATTGCTAACTCAGAAAAACTATCCAACAACCTTACGGCAACTGCATGATACCTTTCCAAAATGGTATTATGCACTTTATATTTTTTCCCCAATTGGTTAATCACTAATTGAGAATCCCCAACCAACTTTATAGTCATGGCCTTTATCTCGAAAAGAATATTAAGACCTATGATTAAGGCTTCAAATTCAGCCTGATTATTAAAGCACTTAAAATCAAGTTTAAAGGAAAACAATGTCTTTTTTCTAATGGGGATGTAAGGATGATTCCTGCACCCGTTGATTCTTCTGTGCTGGATTAATCACACCATAATACCTACGTGGTAAAAGATATGTACCCAATTTCAACCCATTTTAGGATTTGGGGATTTACATCAAGGCAAGGATGGTCAGCCATGACTTGTCCTTTGATAGCCTTCTGAGGGGCATATTGTAAGTTGAATTCTAACAAAGTCAAGGACCACTTAGCTACTTTGCCAGTGATAATTGGTCCTGACAGCATATACTTAATAACATCAGTCTTACACATGACTTCCACTATTACAGGTAGCATATAATATCTTAACTTAATACAAGAGAAGAATAAAGCCAAACACAACTTTTCAATTGATGTATATCTTTGTTCCACGTCAGTTAGTACGCGGCTCAAATAATAAACCACATGTTCAACACCTCTCTTGTTAATTTGAACTAACAAACTTTGAGTTGAATCACTAGAGGCTGAGACATACAATCTTAAAGGTTTATTAGGCTCAGGACAAACTAAAATGGGCGGTTTGGCAAGGAATCCCTTGATTTGCTCAAAAGCCAGCTGGTGTTCTTGTCTCCATGCGAATTCTTCTTCATTCTTCAGTTTTAACAGTGGACAAAAAACTTTAGTTTTGCTTGCACAATTAGAGATAAAGCGGCACAAAAAGTTAATTTGGTCAAGCAATCTCTGTAATTGCTTCTTGTTAGATGGTGGTTTGGCTTCTATGATGACTTTGGCTTTATTTTTATCAACCTCGAGTCCCCTCTGATGTACTAAAAATCCCAAAAAATTTCCCACTGAGACACTAAATGCACATTTTAAAGGGTTCATTTTTAATTTATGGAATCTCATTCTTTCAAAACTTTTTGTTAAGAACTTGTTGTGGTCATCAAATGTTGATTTTACCACCACGTCATCTATATAGACTTCCATCTATTTCCTAATCATATCATAGAATATGGCATTCATGGCACGTTGGTAGGTTACCCCAGCATTTTTTAATCCAAACAACATAACGACGCATTCAAAGGTTCCAATTACCCTTGGCATCGAATGCCGTCTTTTCCACATCATCCCTAGCTATAAAAATTTGATTATAGCCAGAGTGTCCATCCAAAAAGTTGAAGATCTCATGCCCAAATGCGGAATCAACTAGCATGTCAACAATAGGTATGGGTTACTCATCTTTGGGAGTGGATTTATTAAGATCTCTAAAATCTATGAAAATTCTTAATTTTCCAATCGTTTTTATAATAGGAACAATATTTGAGAGCCATTCAGCATACCTGGTTGTACGTATGAATCCTGCCTTTAACAATCGTTCCACATCTTCCTTGACTTTCAGGATGATTTCGTTCACCATTCTTCTTGGAGACTGCTTATAAAACTTATTCCCTGACTTTATTGGAAGTTGATGCTCTACCAAACTTCTATCCAAACCAGGCATCTCGTGACAATCCCATGCGAAATAATCTTGGTATTGACGCAATAAGTCAAATAATCTGCTTTAAAAATTTGCTGGAAGAAGTTGACTTACGAATGCAATCCTTCTAGAACCGTCTACCCCCCCTAAGTTAACTTCTTCTAATGGATCCTGAACCTCAGCCTTACCGTCATCCAACTTGGGTGGTGCCTGAGGTATTTCGGATGCTTGAATCTGAGCTAGTTCGCTTCGATCAGAATCATCCTTTACACCGTTTGCTAACCAACCTGATTCTTGAACGTTCAGCTATGCATCATCCTGAATTTGATGCATAATGTCGAGATATATTTCAATGTGGTATTCTTCCATTAAACAACATTGTCTGATTCAGCATATTCATGGCTTCCTCCGCTTACTACAGGAACGATCCCCTTGGGATGGCCATTCTTATAAATTCCCCAATATCGTTATGGGGCAATCTCCATATCATAAAACTTTGCTTCAGTCACATAAGATTTAACCAGAAATTGTTTCTTGTTGGCTTCAATGATTTTTGGCTCATCTTCTTCTTCATTCCAAAAAATCAAACATTAGTGCAGGGTGGATGGCACACACCAAGATGTGTGGATCCAATCACGACCCAGTAGCACATTATAATGAGAACTAATATTTACTACAAAAAATGCTGTTAAGGCAGTTGCTCCCAATGGACACCATGATCGGGAGCACTCCTCTTGGTTGGACTGATGCCCCAGAAAACCCTACTATGGCTACATGGGCATCGATTAGATCATTGTTGATATTTTGTAACTTTTTAAGCATATATAAAGCCAACAAGTTAACCGAAGCTCCATTGTTCACCAGTACTTTTGACACTGGTAAACCATTAAAATTGGCCTTGACATATAATGGTTTAAGGTGTTTAGGCATTCTAGCATTTGGCTTATCAAACACGATGGCCGTTTTTTGCTTTGAATATAAAATTAGCACATTTTAAGAAATGGGTTTTAGTGTTTGGGCTTCTTCCATGATGCACATCATAGGCTCTGAGTCATCACTAACGTCTCCTTCTAGACCATCAATCTACCAGTCATGGGCCACAAAAGCATATGGCATTGTATAAACCATGTTATCATAGAAGGATAGCACTGATCATCCTAATCGGAACATGTCATCCTGTTCTGTATTGATGTTCTCTGGTTAATCTGAACTTAACAAGTCTACTAATTGTTCGGCATCAGTCTGAATCTGATCATTTATAGGATCTTCACCATCCAAGACCAATACCACAAATTCAGACTGAGCGAGATTATCTTTGTCTTCTAAATGGTCTGAGCTCAACATATATACTGATTGCTCAGCATTAGTCTAAATTTGACCATTTAGAGGATCTCCATCATCTTGAACCAAAACCCCAAATTCAGACTGATCAAGCCTATCTTCAATTTATTCTTCTCATTTTTTCATAACTAGTATGTTCATCAAATTTCGACAGATCATCCCCCATTTCTTTAGTAACTCCTATTTTCTTGCATCATCCTGATTTTCCAGGCTTGTTTCAACTTTACGAACCCATTAGTTAGACTTGCCTTCAAATCTTCGGATAAACGATTGCTTTTTCTTCTAGGTAGCCTTTTTTCATAGCAAACGCCTCTTTTGAGTTCGAGTAAAAAATGGTGGATCATGATACTGAGGGAATTTAGGATGCTAAAAATACATCCAATGCCCATCTTATGGTATAGGAGGTAACACCATTCTTGGTTTGGTATTGGGATACGCTGCGGACTCTGAACCTCTTTTTGGCCCTTGATTAACTGAACCATTGACCCAATTTCGTGAATGATGATTTCCCTCTTGACTTGGCTTACTCTGTTTGCTTGTTTGGAATGTTGCCACCCCCTTTACCCTTATCAGGACCACCCTTATTCATTGTGACCCAAAAACCTCTTGGATGTTGGATTACCTTATCCTGATTGCTTCGTCTTTTGAGGGTTCTTTCATCATCCTCCAGAGCATCAACCTATTTTTGGAGTGGAACTGCCAATATCTCTGCTTAACTGATATAGAGAACTGGTTGTTCACTGGCTTCTACTAATTCATGTGAAGACCTCCTCATCATAATGTATGACTCATAAGGATTAGTGGTATGATAATAAACTCCTGCCCTCGTCACGAATGGTGGTGCTTCTGGATTGAAACCTGTAGACTGAAACCTAACATATGAGACCACGCTTTTCATTCTTTTTATTTGAGAAACAATCTTAATCTGCCATTGTTGTTTAACTGGCTTTGTCATGTTGGTAAAATCTGCTGATACCATGTTGATATGTGCTTCAACCACAAACGGATTCTTGTCCACCTGTTGTACATGCTTATCATTAGGGAATTTTATGGTTCCATTCTTTATCTACTTTTGTATGGACTTGTGGAACTTTGTACAATTATTAGTACTATGAGTCCATTTATTATGCTATTTATAATAAGTTTTCCCCTTTACCTCATCGTTTGTTGGCAAATTATGTGTTAATTTGATGTTCTTTTCTTTTACTAACCAGTCAAAAATCAGGTCAGCCTTGGTAATATCGAAGTCATACTTTTTATTAGGCTTATCAGTCTGACTGGTAGTGTTCTTCTCTTGTGTTTGAGCTGGTTTACGCAAGACATCACATATGAATGGCTTTTGAGTAGTTATTTCAGCTACAGCACAATCGTATGCATTTTCATTTTTTTCGTCAACCTGTGTTTTATCCTCGATTTCTACTATATGTGCAGGCATATGATGTCCTTTGTAATACACACCCCTTGTACTATTTTTCTTTTGATTTTCCTCATCTACCACTTTTTCATATCATGCCACGGCATCAATGACATGGCATAGGTTCGTGAACTGTTGACCCACAAATTGCATTCTAAGTGTAGATTTTAAATTATCAACAACTAATCGCACGTACTCTTCCTCTGGCAACCTAGCCTTATACATATTTTGTGCAGATTTAAAACTAGTGATAAATGTCTCTACATTTTTTCCTGCATTTTGTTTCAATCTAGCTAAATCAGCAATGGTCACATCTGGATCTGTCTGATAAAACTGGCTATGAAAAATCCTTTCCATATCTTGCCAGGTTTAGACAGAGCCGGTAGGGAGGTTCTCATACCAAGTAAAAGCAGGTCCAGTAAATGAATTAGAAAATAACCTCAATTTTAACATATCATTATAAGAAATCTCAACACATTATGTTGTAAAATGAGCAATGTTTTCCAATGTGGCCTGTCTATCTCCACCCGAGAACAGAGTAAATTCAGGCATCCTAAAGTATCTTGGGAATTCAAACATATGATTAATAAAGTCTAGGTATGATTTTTGGTATTGTAGGTATATAGGGGCATTGAAGACTGCCCCAAACTGTGTTCTCAACTGGTCATTGACCTGCTCTCTAACTTGCCCATGTACTTGTTCTCTAATGACTTCTACCATTTCATCCTTATTTATCCCTAGAGGAACATGACCTTGAACATTAGGGTGATAGTGATTACGTACCTCATTTCTAGTAGGCTAATGGAGTGGAACATCTGGACCTCCATGGTGCATCATCGATTGCTAGAATTGGATCCCCTCTTATGCTATCAGTCATTGGTACCCTCTAGTTTGCCCCAGTGGTGGTCTGGGTTGCTCCCCAGTCTGGAATGTTGATTGCTGATTCCCCCTAGTCTGTTCTGCTAGCTGATAACCTCCTCCAGCCTGCCCTCCTGACTGATGACAGTGCTGTCACGCCCTGAAGTACCAAAAATAGGGAAAAATAAATTTCCTTTATGGGTTCGTAGACACGTGACTGCTTGTGAGTGTCACCTGATTGTCCAAACATGCTTATAACAATAATGTGATATGGGAAAGTGACTAAGTTCAGCGGAAGCAGAAATTTAAAGCATCCAAGTCTTACATCAGTAGTATATTACAGGCCAAAAAGATATCCAAAAGTTACATATTACAAGACCAACTAAACTATTACATCACTAACATAATAATAACAGAACTATAGCAAAAGAAAAGCTCCAAAGTCTTCAGCTGGCGAAACCGTAGCCTTCCTCGTAGTAATCTTCACCAGCATAGTCTTCAGTAGTAAAGTCAGCATCTTGATAGCAGTCGGCTCCGTCTGGACCTGCAAAGGCTGGACGTCGAAGGTCCAGCGGCATGAAAAGCCGTTAGCGGTTAAGCTTAGTGAGGGTCCCCTTAAGGTTACCACCACTTAAGGTAAGTTATTCTTCATCTCTTCTTATTTCTCAAAACCATATCTCGTTCATCATTTCTTATTCTCGATACTATGTCTTGTTCGTCTTTTCTTATTCTCAAAACCATGTCTTATTTAAACCCAATCATTCCCTTTGAAACTTAACCCAGAACTAAACTGACCAATGATATTGACTGAAAGATGACTTAACTCCAAACGCATTTACTGGTCAAGAAAGAACAACACTCAACAATGAATAGTTAACTGTCGCCCAACTGGCACTCAAACTATTGCCCAAATGGCATAAGTGTGCGGGACATTAACAATCTCTTGGTCGAACACGTCATGCCGATCCTCATGTCGCCTGCACGTTACCGAACACGTCATGCCGATCCTCAGACCAAGGGTACGGGAAATTAATAATCACTTGGACGAACACGTCATGCCGATCCTTAGGTCACCCGTGCATAACCGAACACGTCATGCCGATCCTCAGTCCAAAGGGGTGCGAAAAACTAATCAACTACTTGATCGAACACGTCATGATGATCCTCAGGTCATCTGCACTTGACCAAACTCGTCATGCCGATCCTCAGATCAAGGAACAAAACATAACTCACCAATCGACTCCATGGAATAATCGAGAGACCAACTTTGCAAGAATTATCCAAACATGACACAAAAGTTCACGAATTAACTTTCACCGGTAGTCACACGACTAGAAATGAAACCCAACGTCCCTTATTCGCATTAAGTCTATTATTGAAGGTTTTATCGTTATTTTTCACATTCGTACGTTTCGTAGTTTAGTTCATTAATATCATCCATTTATAACCGTTAATATTTCGTTATACGACATTCCGTTTTACCTCTCAATATACTTACGATGGAAACTTTTCCAATCACTTATTAATGCAATAATCGTGCCATACAACATACTTATAGTTTGGGTATGAACTTTCAACGGTCATTAGACTATATTTATAACAATGGAAAACATAGCACGTAGCTCATGGATTTATAACATGAATTTAATACCAATAAATATATAAATGAAACCCTTAACATAATCATCTATGCGATAGCACTACCATAGCACAAGATTTTCATAACAACACAGGTACCGGAAAACTAGCATCAACAATCAACACCATGCATAACAAAACATCATACAAAAAGCTACACAATCTGCCAGGATACATTTTCACTGTGTTGACTGAATTAACATGATTTATTCGGGCATGATAAATTGCTTTGTAGATCAAACTCAAAACTAAAACATTGTAGATAATAGGAATATCTTCATGTACAAAAAAAAAATCTAGCTTCAATTACATTTTGAGCTACTCAAACTATTTATTTTACAAGACATTTCTTATATCTCGGACTGTTCTGTCCCAGATTTATAGTACTGCATTGTACGTGAATTTCACCTATGAAGGAGGGGTTTTTAGACTGAGATATAGATGGGTCATTTGTAGATAAATGTGTTATCTTTCTCCACAAAAAAACCTAACTTAATTCTCATTTTTGAGCTGCACAAAACATTATTTTTACTGAACTATGTTCTGCTGAGAGTTTCAGTTTCTCAGATTTATAACACTGCGTTGTACATGCATTTCACCCATGAAGGAGTGATTTCTATACTGAACTATAGAAGAGGTATTTGTAGATATATGAGTTATATTTTACCACAAAAAAACCTAGCTTAATTCTCATTTTTGAACTGCACAAAACATTCATTTTACTGAACTATGTTCTTCTCGGAGTTTCAGTTTCTCAGATTTTTAACACTGCGTTGTACATGCATTTCATCCATGAAAGATTGATTTCTAGACTGAGCTATAGAAGAGGTATTTGTAGATACATGAGTTAGCTATTACCACAAAAAAACCTAGCTTAATTCTCATTTTTGAACTGCACAATAGATTCATTTTACTAAACTATGTTCTGCTAAGAGTTTCAGTTTCTCAGATTTATGGATTTGTCTTGCATGTCATGAAAACTTCAACACAACAACATCAAACTTCTACTAAACATTAGTACATATTATATGTGTTCTAAATTGAGTTAGATTACTTACAATTACTCACAATTTACTTACCAAAGCTTGAAATTAAGCTTGATGTTGTTCTTGAGCTTGATGGAGCTTGAACTTCAACTTCAATGGTGTCACCTTCTTCTTCTCCTTATTTTTCTTCCATATTTACATGGGATTTATAACTCCCATCTCTCTTTCTTCACTTAGGTGCAGATTATGAGAGTGTAAGAGAGTGTAATGCATGCATATAGGTGTGGTTATATAGAAAATGCAAGTGCTAGGTGTCCTATTGCATGCTTGCATGCTAGGACATGTGTCCTTGTAGTGGACATGTGTCTAAGAGGGTGGCATGTGGTTGCCACATAGCCGGCCATGTGGGCCCACCTCGAGTTGTATGCCACTTCCTCGGTTTACATGCATAAGTTCCTCGGTATACGTGTTGGTCTCGATTTACGTATAATTGGGTATTATTTCTAAGGTAATACTACAATACGTCCATACCGTCACTAATTAAAATAATATAATAATATAGTCGGTCTAATACAGAAATTCGAAAAAGCTGATATTATAATGATAGAAAATTACAGGTGTTACAAGTGCACCCAGTCTGATAAGCCTATGCTTGCGATGAACATGCCATATGAATCCCTGGGATAGGCAGATCTACGTTTGGCAACAAGGGTTGGACCGATGACCCTCCAATTGAAAAACCAACAATCTAGGGATAAGTACAATCATGGTAACTAGGCTGATGGACTGGGACCATCATTTTTCCTACTTGGAAACCATGGTGAGTGCTTATGTTAGGACCATTAGATACTTGTTAACCACCTAAAAAGCCCTACACTCTGTCCCATCTGGTTTGGATCTGGTTGGTTACTAGAACTTGATGTATTGTCGAACATATCAGATCCAGGATGAACCAAAAAACTAGGTGCTGTAGGATGGGCAAGAACCTTTACATTCCCATAATTCAGTTGTGATGCCTGATTTATAGGGACTTGTATAGGCTTCTTCTGCGCGTTGCCCTTCACAGAAGATACTGGGCCAAATTTTTTCATCATGTATGACATCTGTCGGTCAATACTCTTAGTAATTTAATTTCCCATCTTCTACATCATATCTGTGAATGGTTTCACAATTGTGTATGTTTGTTGCGAATTGGCTTGCAGCCAATCATGTAGCGCACTGTCTAAATTGAAACGCATTGCTGTTGCATAATCCTTCAGAGCCTGTTGATCTAGACCAAGTACAGTAGTCCCAGCATCCCCAAGTTGTTATTGGAGCAACTCATGGTTGCTAGTATGACATTGATCAATGGTATTACCGTGAACCTCCCCTTCCACATTTTGTTCTGCTATTGGCATGTCCATTTTTGGTAGCGGTACGATTCTTTTATCTTTTGTCAAATTATTTTTTGGCGACATCATGAACTGCTCAATTTTTCACAGGGGCGTGCCAAAAATTGTATGGCAGGAAATATATAAGGGTTAAAGTACGGGTGTGCCAGACAAATGTCCTCTTGATATGAACAATTTGACAAAATTAGACGAGTAGAGAAATAGAGGAACGAGATTTCAAAACTTCATTGAGTATTGAAAATGTGCTTTCAAAACTTCTATTTCAAAACCCCCTTCTTAAAACCCTCACTTTGATTTCAAGAGATAAACCTTGTTTTCCCAAAATCTCCAAAACAATGAGTCAAAACAGTGAGTGATCTGAGTTCAAAGATTTCTCTAGAACTCAATACTCAATGTATGAATGCAAGGCCACTTGGAAAGTCTTCCTTACTCATTAGAGAACACCCATGATTTTTGGTTTGACTTGGAAATACATGAAAATGGTCTATTTGGACCCAAACATTCCTTCCAGGCATTCTGCCTCTGCTGTCACAACAGCTTGGTTGACTTCCAACTTATTTTTCAGAAACCTTTTCTAAAAGAGGTGGTCCTAACTTATTTTTCCCTTGAACTTCAATGTCTTAGGGAACCTTCGGTATAAAATGGGCCTCTACATCATTTGATTTCATTTTCTAAGATATTTTGACATTTCAGTCGACAGTACGGACTCTGTTTCTGAGTGACCTCTATTGTTTATATGATTAATCTCAATCTGTGATAGTTATTAAAGATTGACGTTTTGGGTTATGTTCTAGACACAATAAGGGAGATCTCCATAAAAAATTATGCATTGAAAACATTCCTAACCCCTCGTTTCAATTTTCAGAAGATCATATTACTGTTCTGTCCACTATTCACAGCAAGCACACTTTTACTTTCCCGCCTTTGATTTGATACTTACATGCACTCCAAATTAGTTCATGTCTTAGGAAGTAGTTCATACTACATTTGTACATATCCTATGATGATTTCATTCATTCATTCATACATATTCTAGATTCTAAGTCATTCTAGGAATCCATGAACACAAAGCACACTACAACCTTGGCACATTCTAGATACATACATTGCATCCATGCAAAGATTTAGGGATTTTGTAACTCCTAATCTAAGGAGATTATAAGGAATGAATTTGATCACACGTTCATGCTCCCCCTCGATCTAGTCTTCCTTTCTCATCCGTCCTGGGGATTGAGAAATCTTCTTTCCTCAAAGATTAACATGCATCATAGTAGCTTGCTAAGCATTTTTCTTTGATTTCTTTGATTATTTGCTTCAAGAACAATTCATGTCCCCTTTAGATTAGGGAAGCCTAATTACTTGATACATGATTAGACAATTTTTCCTAGTTTTATTTGTTTGATCTCTCACTTTACATTGTATGATATTTGACTTAGATCTTATGAATGGTATCTTATCTTTAGATCTTCCATTTCAAATTTTCTTATGTGATGTAATATACTATCATAGTATTAATTGTTGAACCATACATAGTATAAGATAATTATTTGGATGCTAATTGAGGTCCGTCGAAAGACGGGGCGAGTTGAGGGTGTTTTGGTCGCGACAAAAGCTCCTTCCTCTCTCGTACCAAAACCCCGAGCCAAGTTCTTTGGTTATGAAGGGCCGGTGCCCTTTATCCGTTTGGGTGAGTCAAAAATTAGGTTTCTTGCTTCCTTAAAGACCAAGTGGCGACTCTGTATCTGTTTTCAACAGACCATTTTCTTTCTTTGATCCAAATCAATTTCAAACAAAAGCAATAAGAAGTGGGAATTCCGCGTGTCCACAATCTGGCGACTCTGCTGGGGATAGTTTTATTTTCAAAACAAAATAATACAGAGGTTTGACTCATAAAAGCATCCTTAAAATCATTTTTTTACTGTGTTTGGTTCACCGCATTGTACTTTTGCATTTCCCCCCTCCGACTATGTCTGAAACTCGGCGCTGACATTATCCAGGTCTTGTTGTGCCAGGGCATAAGTCACCATTGATATTGTACCTTCCAAGGTATATCAAAAAGAGTAAAAACCTCCGTACTGTCTACCTGACGGTATATTGGAACTCTCGTCAATGGACCCTCTTTGACTAGACCCAGCCTTTGCATATAGATTCCTATAGAACCTTTCGTAGGACTGTTCATTTATCTTTTCAGATAGGACAATGTGATGTAAGTGTTGTATGCCTTGATGGGATTACCTGTGCGGTGTAGACGCTTATGTCGCATGAGGCAGAACCTCTTTCTTATGATTCCCAAGGCAATCACTCACATGTGATCACATTGATTTGACCTGCCTAGGAACCATGACAAGGATGTCTGCCCCATGCTCACAAAGATATACACCGCAAACCTTGTTTGTCGGTCCTAAGACTCAGGAGTATGAAAACCTGCTAGACAGTATGATCACTATCGTCACATATTAACCAGTTTTTTCCATAAACTCTGTCCAGATATCCGAGATATAACCATATTAACTAGTTTTTCCCAGAAACTCTCTCCAGATATCCCAGATATAACCATAATAACCAGTTTTTTTCAAAAACTCTGTCCATATGTCCTAGATATAATAATATTAACCAGTTTCTCCTTGAAGCTCTACTCAAATTTCCCAGAAATGCCAGAAACTATGTCCGGATATCCCAGTTTCTCCCATAAACTCTGTCCAAATCTACCATAAATTTCCAGTCTCTCCTAGAAGCCTCCATAGAACCCTGGAAACCCCTGTTATCCCTTGGTGATCGTACTGGAAAGTAAGGTTGACACACTCTATATGGTTAGGACCTTAATTGTTTAACTGCTATCTATTAGAAATAGGAGCATCATATAGATTAGGACTTATATCCGCAAGCTTGTCTCATTTGCATGCACCGTTCCCATCAATCTGTACGCACTATTTCGACCATTCTTACACAAGTCAGTCCACATTTGTTAAACATCACTGTTTATGTCTGTGTAAAGTCATCACTATCAAAATGTGATCTAGTTCTCTCAAAATCTATCAGGTCAGCATAGATTCCTGAAGTCAACAGCTGGGATCCTCGTTGTGGGTCAGGAGTTCAGATAATCGTTTGGTCAGAATCAGTCCGACAGCTTACGTCAGCATGAATCGAGAAGAGTTAGAAAACAAGGTCACCGAGTTGGGGTCAACCATATGCCAGCAGTCTGACAGCCTAGCCCAAGTTCTGAAGTTCATGGAAGAATTGAAGCAGCAGCGGCCGCAACCTCCGCTTGGGTTTCCACCACTGGGGTTTGAACCGCCCCCACATGAGAATAACAGGGAGGAAGACTGGCTTCAAGGGGTCCCATCGTTTGCATATGAGAAGAAGCTCCAAGATAAAATGGATAAGGTTGACAAGCTGGAAAGTGTACTGAGGAAAAGCAAAGGAATTGATGATTACATGCTGGACTTGGAAGGCCTTTTCGAGCCTGTTAAGCTGAAGCTACCGAAAAACTTCAAGATGCCTGCCATTAACCGATTCGATGGGACCAGAAATCCGAAGAGCCATGTAAAGCTGTGTATGAGCATCTTCCAATCTATGGGCTGTACTGACGAGCACCTCGTAATGCTGTTCCCACAAACTCTCACGAAGTCTACACTATCATGGTTCCTTACCTTGGAAGCTTCCAAAACTAGGGCATGGAAAGACATAGTTCGGGTATTCGTTAATCACTACTCCTATAACCAAGAACTTGACGTCACCATCAGGGATTTGGAAACTACTCGGCAGATCAGCAATGAATCCTTCGCTGCGTTTCTAAGCAGATGGAGGAACAAAGTGGCCCAAATGACCCACCAGCCGATTGAAAAGGAACATGTGAGAATGCTAATCCGGAATCTGCAACCGCTCTACCATGAAAAATTGTTTTATCAGTCCATCTCCACTTTCGAAGAGCTGTTTAAAGTTGGGACTCGAATCAAAGATGCCATAAGGGAAGGAAAGAACAAAAAAGAAGAGCCTTCGAGTCAGTAAAAAAGGCCCAGCTACTCCCGCAATCCTCCGGATGTCAATGCCCTTAGCAGTCAACCTATGGCTTATCCTCCTAGGCCATACCAACCTCTCAACCAAGCTAATTCCTCCAATCGCTCTTTCCCTAGGAAGCCTCCTCGCAACTTCGCCAAACTAGAAATACTTTTCTCTTTAGCCTTAGATCGCCTCCTTAAAAAGGGCCACCTCCAATTACTCCAACTACGAAATACCCCGCTCCCGCCAAACCGTGACATGTCCAAAAGATGCACCTACCACCAAGCCCCTGGCCACAACACCGATGATTGCATACGCCTTCGCCATGTTATCCAAGACCTCATTGACCAAAATATCATCGAGCCACCTCCAAAGCAGCCCCATGTCACTCAAAATCCCCTACCGAACCACCAAAACATCAGCCTCATTGAGTCCAACCATGTATCTTTCAACCCTACTACCTATATCACCCCTGTAGGTCAACCTTTACCCCTCGTTGACATCCCAAAATCTGTGGGAATTCATCTGATTGACGGAGGGGATGACGAGTGGCAGCAATAGCTGGCTGACGAACAAGACCTATTCTTCTTAGAAGAACATAATCTAGGGGTAGTGGACCTCAAATGGTATGATCCCGATAATGAAAGCGATGCTTCTATCTGGAATGAGCCAGAGAAACCATTTGTGGGGACAGATTGCGACTGGTTCAAAGAGGATGGGACTGAAGAAGGGCCTACCCCTGCCGAAATTGATCATCTGACTAGGTCAGGCCGTCATTATTAGCCTCCATAGCCTACCACTGAGGTTATCGAAAAAGGACAGGTCAAAGACAAAGGAAAGGGAAAAATGGACGAGATCATCGAGGAAGACAATGAGTTGATAAAGCAATTGATGAAAACCCAAGCACATCTCTCGATGTGGGACATCATGGTAACATCCTACAAGCATAGGCAAGCTGTGTTGAATGCCCTGGCTGGAATAGAGGTCCCCATTGACGCCGCACCAGAGGATATGGTGGCTTTCTTGGGCGCACTTACTCCTGACCCAATCATTACATTTTCTGATGAAGACCTGCCACCGGAAGGATCTGCACATAACAAAGCATTGTATATCACTGTTGGATGTAAGGGACAGCAGGTGCCATTTTTTCTGGTCGATACAGGCTCAGCCTTAAATGTTTGTGCCCTAAGGACTGCCACCGCCTTGGCGGTCAATGTCCTTGACATCACACCATCTGTGAAATCCGTGAGGGCCTATGATAACACCAAGAGAAATGTGATGGGAATTGTTTCTCTCCAAATTCGGGTAGGATCTTTAGTGAGCACTGAAGTCTTTCAAGTCATGGACATACCTGCCTCGTTCAATTTGTTGATCGGAAGGCCCTGGCTGCATGTCAACAAAGCCGTATCATCCACTGTGCATCAAATGATCAAGTACATTCATGATAAGGAGGTGAAAATCATCCTTAGCAATAGTTGGAGTAATGAATCTTTCCCAAACTACGCTCCCATCTTCGAAGTCCAAATACCTGAGCTAGAAGAAGGAAAAATCGGGGGATTCTTCATGGAAGAAGTCCACATGATCAATAATGAAGACAGGTTCCCCGAGATTCACTCCGCAGTTGTCAACATTGTACGCAAAATGATCTGCTTCCCTGGAATGGGATTGGGCCGATGCCAGCAAGGAATTCGGGAGTTCCCTCAGATCAAAGGGCAACAAGGCACTTTTGGGTTGGGGTATAAGCCCACTGAAGAAGACGTCAAGCTACAGAGGCCATGGAAGAAAAGGGTGAGGAGTCTCCCACCGTACTATAAATCTTGAATGGGCAATTCATCAAAGAAGGGGATGATTTCCCCTACTTTGGGTTTCCGGAACCATGGATCCATCAGGCTATTGGAAAAAGGCACCCCGGGCAGGAAATCTTTGCTGACTGTGAAAGGCCCCCTATCAAGATTCGTTCTATCTTGAAGAAGTTATGAAAACCCCAGAGGAAGACTGGTTGAAGTACCTGGACACTGAAGCCATCGAGAAAATGTGGGAAGAATTCGCTGAAAAGAATGAAGAAAAGAGGGCCGAGAGCCAAGATGATCAGATCAAAGCCAACTGAGGAGGGTCTGAGCAACTAGGCTGTAGAGTCATCTGTCTGTCTCCCTATCCCATGTTTCCCCAGAGTCTGTACTGCCAATTATCGAGTCTGTACCAGAGTTGGCTGCTGTATGCCCATCGCTGTCTAATGTAATCACTTAACCTGTCATGAATGAAATGAAAGACGATTCTGCTTACTCCTCTGTGTCTAATACTTGTGAATGTACAGATCCCTCCGAGGATCTCCCAATCGAATTTAAGCAACTAATTGAAAAACCACCTGTTTACGAAATAATCGAAGATACTTTATCGATTAACCTAGGTGAAACAGATAATCTACAAATTGTGCAAATTGGCTCAACTCTTAATAAAAAAGAAAAAGAAAAATTGACTCTCTTGCTAAAAGAATTCAAGGATGTTTTTGCTTGGTCTTACGAGGACATGCCTGGGGTCGATCCCGACATTGTCCAACATCATATTCCTCTCCTCCCCAATTCTAAACCTGTCAAGCAGAAACTGAGGCGGATGAGGCCAGAATGGGCACTCAAGGTTAAAGAAGAAGTGGAGAAACAATTCAAGGCAGGGTTCGTCATTGTCACCGAGTATTCGGAATGGGTTGCCAATATCGTGCCAGTACCCAAGAAAGATGGAAAAGTTCGTGTGTACGTCGACTTCCGTGATCTAAACAAAGCCAGTCCCAAGGATGACTTCCTGCTTCCCCACATTGATGTCTTGGTGGATAACACCGCAGGACATGAGCTACTGTCATTCATGGATGGTTTTTTGGGGTACAATCAAATTCTAATGGCTCCAGAAGACCGGAAAAAAATGCATTCACCACCCCTTGGGAAACTTACTGTTATAGAGTAATGCCTTTCGGCCTCAAGAATGCTGGGGCAACCTACCAAGGAGCTGCCACCACTCTACTGCATGACATGATTCACAAGAAATTAGAAGTGTACGTAGATGAAATGATCGTGAAGTCCAAGGACAGAGAAGGACACCTGGTGGCACTAGAAAAGTTCTTTGAGAGGTTACGCAAATACAAGATGAGATTGAATCCTAAGAAATGCACTTTCGGTGTGACCTCCGGTAAGCTCCTGGGTTTTCTCGTCACACAAAGGGGGATAGAGGTGGATCCCTCTAAGATCAAGGCAATCCTAGAAATGACACCACCACGGAATGAAAAGGAAGTGAGAGGGTTTATCGGAAGAGTCCAATTTATCAGCCGCTTCATTTCCAAACTCATAACTACATGCGATCCTTTGTTCCGATTGCTGAGAAAAGGAGAAAAGTTCTAATGGGATGACCAATGCCAAGCCACTTTTGACAAAATAAAAGCCTACCTTCAAAATCCGTCTGTCCTTTCACCACCCACTCCTCATAAGCCCTTATTCCTTTACCTATCTGTCGCCGAAAATGCCATACGTTGCATGCTAGCCCAAGAAGGAGAAGAAAGCCACTCCAAAAAAGCCATATATTACCTCAGCAAGAGGATGACTGGGTATGAGCTCAACTACTCTACCCTCGAAAAAACATGTTCGGCCTTGGTTTGGTGCACTCGCCGATTGAGGCACTACATGTTGGCCTTCCCAGTTGTGCTCATATCCCGCATGGATCCTCTAAAATATCTCCTCGAAAAACCCGCCCTGACCGGTCGTATATCCCATTGGTTACTTCTACTATCCGAATTCGATATCAAGTACGTTACAAGCAAATCGGTAAAAGGGAGAACCGTAGCTGAGCATCTCGCAGAGCACACTGTTGACTCCGAAGAAAGTGGGGACTTTCCATTTTCGGACGAAAATATCATGGAAATCAGGGAAGAACGGTGGAAGTTGTACTTTGATGGAGCAGCCAACATGAAAGGATACGGGGTAGGAATGATTCTAGTATCACCAAGTGGGGACCACACTCCGCTGGCAGTCAAGCTCAATTATAACTCCACCAACAACATTGCTGAATACGAAGCATGCATTTTGGGGATGGAAGCAGCCATAGAACTGAAAGTTCAGAAGCTTGATGTTTTCGGGGATTCAAACCTCATTATATCGCAAGCTAGAGGAGAATGGAAAGTAAAAGAAAAAAGGTTGAAGCCCTATCATGATCATCTCGATCAACTCAAGAGGCAGTTCAAGAACATCACATTCCTCTACTTGCCTAGGGAAGAGAACCAGCTTGCAGATTCATTGGCTACCTTAGCTTCCATAATCAAAATTCCTGTGGAAGTCAGGATGATGCCTTTGGTAATTGAGCAAAGGTACGAGCCTTCCTTCAACATAGTCGCCGTAATCGAAGAAGAAGAGAATGAATTACCGTGGTATCAGGATGTCTGGAACTTCATAGAAAAGGGGACGTACCCCCAAGAGTATATCGAGAAAGACAAAAGGGCAATTCGAAGATTCGCAGCTCAATTCATCATTTGCGGTGGGAAATTGTTGAAAAAAAGGGTATAATGGTCACAACCTGACTTGCTTGTTTGGAAAAAGTTCCAGAAGAATGATGGAGGAAATACACAAGGGGGCATGCGACCCGTACATGAACGGTCACATGCTGGCCAAGAAAATTGTAAGACAAGGGTACTACTGGACAACATTGGAAAAAGATTGTTGCGAATACGTAAGAAGGTGTCACAAGTGCCAGATCCATGCAAACATGATGCATGTACCACCATCCCTTCTATACAGCTCACCTTGGCCATTCTCAACCTGGGGAATCGATATCATCGGTGAAATCATTCTGAAAGCTTCGAATGGGAATCGATACATTTTAGTGGCCATTGACTACTTCACAAAATGGGTAGAAGCCGCATCCTACAGCAAGTTGGGGGCCAAGGAAGTGGCGAAGTTCATCAAGAAAAATCTCATCTGTTGCTATGGAGTACCCCATGAGATCATCTCAGATAATGGTACTCATTTCAAAGCTGAAGTCAGATATCTGTTTGAGGAATACAAAATCACTTATCACAAGTCATCACCATATAGACCACAAACCAATGGAGCAGTCGAAGCTGCAAACAAGAATGTTAAGGCCATATTGCAGAAATCGGCAGATACCTACAAAGACTGGCATAAAAAGCTACCATTCACACTTTGGGGATACAGAACATCGGTAAGGACGTCCACAGGAGTAACTCCTTACTCACTAGTATATGGAAGGGAAGCAGTACTTCCAGTCGAGATAGAACTACCATCTCGGTGCATAATGGCAGAATGTGAAATTTCGGAATTAGATTGGTTGAGGGAAAGGTACGAAGAACTGGCTCTCATAGATGAAAAGTGCCTAGCGGCTGTCGACCATGTTTGAATCTATCAAAAGAGGATAGCCCGTTCTTTCAACAAAAGGGTTCGTCTGAGGAAAATTGTCTAGGGTGACCTTGTCCTTAAGGAATTGCGAGCCCCGATCTTTGATCCACGCGGAAAGTTCAAACCCAAATGGGTCGACCCTTATATTGTCAAAACTATCCTTTCCGGAGGAGCAACCTACCTCATGGACCTCGATGGCGTTGAATTCAAAGAACCAATCAACATGGTTCGCCTCAAAAAGTACTATGCTTGACCATTCCCCAAAACCATTTTCTTTCAAAAACTTTGGCTTGAACTACGCTCGACCTGATTCCCACTCGTGGATACGTAGGCAACCGCATCGGTTCGGTCGACACCATCATAATCAACCCTTTTCTTTCAAAAACTTTGGCCCGAACTACACTTGACCAGATTCCCACACGGGGATACGTAGGCAACCACATCGGTTCGGTCGCTCTACCCACAAAAATAGCCCAATTTCTTTCCATCTTTGGCCCAAACTACGTTGGACCTGATCCTCGTTCGGGGGTACGTAGGCAAATTTTCAAAAAAGAAAAGAAAGATGGCTCGCTAGGTTGAAAATCCGAAAGGACACCTAGGCAAAAGTTAGAGTTAAATCCAAAGTGAGCAATAACAAAAGAGAGAAAAGAGCTCGCTAGGTCACCTAACTGGTGCCTAGGCAAAATTATGAGCGTGTGAGAAAAATAAAGCAGCGATCCTTACCATAACCCAGAAATCACCCTCCACACTAGGGGCAAACTTCGGCCACCCGCCTCGTTTGCCTAAAACTCTCCTAAACTAGGGCAAACGTCGGTCATCCACCTCGTTTGTCTCACAACCATCCATAAACCAAACTAGGGGCAAACTTCAGCTACCCGCCTCGTTTGCCTCTAATCGTCCTAGCATGCCCAAGCAAGTACCATAAGCAAACATCTGATCAAAATTAATACTAAAAATGTTTTCAGAAAGCCAAATGCATAAAATAAGGTTCTCCAAGTAACCAAGGTTCGCCGATAAACTTCGAATATTACATAAGCAGGGATAAGTGAAAACATAAAGAGTTCTTTCAGAAAGCAAGCACAAATATCAAAGACACTTGGTGGAAAGAAGCAGAATCAGTCGAGCCTAGTTTTATTTTGTTTTTTTTTTTATTTCTTCAAATGTCTCTAGAAATAAGCCCTTGCTCGACCAGCCCAGCCCCTGATGAAAGTAGTAATAGTGGTGGCTCTGACTTTAGAAGCAAAGACCCTCTCAGTAAACCTCCTGGGAACCTCTTGAACTTGCCCGTACTATCTGGCCAATCGGCGAGGATGATAGAAGGAGGTTTCTCTCAGACCCATCAGCCACACCCTCTGGAAATCCTCGAGACTAGTGGTCACAGCATGGATGCCCCAACGCCTCACAATCCAGCAAATGTCAGCCTCAGATAAAGCACCCATCACGCCCATCCAATCGGCAGAAGTATAATGAGGGTGAAGCACAGCTCTGCAAAAATAAACTGGCGGGCACATTACCTGTCCATAACTGGAGGCGCTCATAGAGCCAAGCCTGTAACACCAAAGGCGCCCCAGAAAGTAGAAGCGTTCCTTGATTGGAAGCGCGATCCAAACCATTCAGGGTTTCAGCCAGAACCATGGCCATGGGATTCCTACCAAGTTTCAGCCCAAGGCACACGTGCACCAAGTCAATAGAGGCACTCGAGAACAAAAAGTGTGAAGTCATACACAATATCAGAGCGGCCCCGTGAGTGGCATCATATACGCTAGGACTCCCAGGACTAGCATAACGAGCAATGATGGAAGCAATATCAAGGACCTCACCATGAATCAGCCGGTGGGAAATAGTAATGGAACAATTTAGATATTCAGCCAAGTCTCGCGTAGGACTGGGGGTATCAACAGAAGGGAGAATCAGGTCAAAATCAGAATTGTAGCCAAGGATAGCATAGAACTCCTCAAATAAGTGGTATATCTCCAGGCGATTAAAATTGAAGACATGGTTCACCGGGTCCCAGTGGATAATAGCAGCACGCATGAACTCGGCGTTCAAAGCCATCTGGTGAAAAGAAAATAGCTCGGTCAAGCCGTAGCTAAAAAGGTTGATCCGTTCCACACCATCTGTCATGTTCAACCAAGTTGTGAGTTGAGCGGGATCATACAAAGCCATATTTTCTGTCGCGGCTCTAGCAAAATTCAAAATTTCGACAGCACCTCCCTGTTTCACGGACTATCCCACCTGCAAGGCAAACACACTCACTATCACAAGGCTGCTCATCGCAGTAACATCAACAATCACAGAATCACAAGTGTACAGATATGTATATCGTCACACAATCACCAAATAAAAGCAAGCACACAACTGCGCCTTCAAACCGGAAGCTATCCGGCATAAAAGGCAAAACATCATCATACTCTGCCAAAAGGTCACAAATCATCCCACACATCATCCTACACATTGTCTTAAACATAGTCACATCATTCACTAATACAACCCAATCGAAAACATGAAATGGAGATAAAATAAAATCCCCGCTTTGGAGGCCTCAGTCCTCCTCTTCTTCATCCTCTGTCGGACCGCCCGGAGTGTATGTTGGTGATGGCCTCCTCCTGCCACCTCTGCACCTCGGTCTAGTCCTCGATGAGCCAGCACCACCCCCACGGTACTGCACATACAAATAAAATGAAGGCAATCAGTAGGAAAACAATGAAAAGTACAAAAACAAAGTTGAGTCTGAAACCTACCAAGGACACCATCTGATTGGTGGCAAACTGCCACATACCATCCATCTGTCAAGGGCTAAATTAGGATTAGAAACTCATAACCTTAAGGAGCACAAAATTAAAGACATACCCGATGGTCTCGCGTGAGAACCAAAGATCGTAAGCTAGCCGCCAAGGCGTGGCCCTCCTCAGCATAACTCCAGGGGACATTGAGGACGCCTGCTGGCTGGGTAGGATACCCACACGTGACCCGTGGCACCTCCATAACCTGGGGGGAGCCGTATGCACCCAAAACTTTAACGGTCCAATCCCAAGGAGGGATAGGATCGGAAAGTGGGGGAACCTGTCTCTTGTACATCTCGCGAAGCTATAGGCACAAAATAAGTTAGGAAAAAGATGAGTAAAAAAACATAGGCAACGGATAGAGACAAAAACGTAAAAGAAACTTACCTCCAGGAGTGGGAAGTTGGGCATCAGAAAGCGGCAATGGTAAGTCTTATAGCCGGTCTCAGAAAGAAAGTGATCCTAAACATCGGTACCAGCTAAGGCCGCCAGCAAAGTATCACCAGAAAGGTCACTAGCATCCATCATAGGAGGATCATGAGGGACGCGATACCTTGAACCGCCAATCACTTGTCGGGACACTCGCTCGCCGAGGAACCATTGCCTGCTCTCGGTACTTTCCATCAGAAGTCGGCAAGAGGAAAGAGGTTTGACCACCTGTATCTCCTCTGGGGCAGCATAGGCAACGTGCTCCCAAGGTGTCCAATTAACACTAGTAGTCGTCAGCCCAAATAAGAAGTTTCTAAGAAGAACGATCCGGTGAGCCCCACTCTTTACCCCGACAACATCCCTCCGCCATCTCAAGCCTCGTGGGAACAAGGGCACAGGAGCCATGCCGTCCTAGTCTTCACCTGATTCATCAGCAGGAGAAGGAGCTAACATCTTCAGGTACTCAAAGCTCCAAAGCTGCATAGACAAAAGAGAAATTCAGAAAGAGTACAGAAATTGAAAAGCCAGAAGATAAAAGAAGATGCAGTATATACCTCCCAAGCACGCCAAAATCCCCTTGTCGATTTGACATCTCCCCGGTAAACTTCACCCATATGCTTGAAAAGGTGAGCCAGGGCAGCATCGCCCCAGTCATAAGAAGGGATCTCACCAATGGTTGCCAGGCAAGAAAGAAGTCTCAAGCTCACCCGGTCATTCCGTGTCGCAAAGATCGAGCAACCAAGGACATACAGAAGATACACCCTCAAAAGCTGAGAGTTATTCAAGTTGTGATTCCTTCTGCCGTAGGCCAGATAAAGTCAGCCACAAGGAAACCAATGCCTCTCCAGATTAGGGGGAACAACCCCAATCAACATCTCGACAGCCTCAGGGTCGATCTCATAGAAGTAGTCCAGAATCAGGCGTTTCCCGCCAACCCTCAAGCCGGTAATCATAGAGATGTCAAAGAGCGTCATGGTCATCTCACCAAATGGCAGGTGAAAAGTATTGGTGGTGTCCCACCATCTCTCAGCAGAGCGTAAAAATGTGCCAGATCATTGCTACTCTTTGAAACCAGGCGCACAAAGCCGTCAAACCCGGCATTGTCTACCATTCTCTTGACGGTAGGCGAGAGTTGAGTGTACCACAGAAATGCGTGAGCAAGGCTACTGTGGCCCTTCAATGTCACTTTCGACACCTGTACATACCAAAAACAACAAAACGATGCACAAAATCACTATTCATGACCCGAGGTCCAATTTCACAAAATCAACATTTGAGCACAAGTCGAACTTCTAATGATCTCGAGGTACACACTATGACTCACAAAACTAGCACAATGCATGGAAATAGTCCTAAACTGTCAAAAGTTTCACATACCAAGCTCGCTAGAGCCGCGGCCAAAAGATGATGTTGGGGGTCCCGTAAAATCAAGTCCGGGGTTTGGCTCTCGACTTTCATTCGTTCTTTGGCTTTCTTATACGGTCTCCTCGAGCTCGAAGCCATGGATCTACAAAGAAAATGGAAGTGAAAACTAAACTTTCTTCTTGAAAATTAGAGCAAACCAAAACACCAATCAAAATTCCAACCACGGGGTAAGATTACTCAACTGAGCGAGCACAAGCTGCGTTTTGACAGATTTTGGCTCCAAAAACACCCCAAAATGGCCAAGAATGAGCTTGGAAAGCTCAAAAAACCCGAGATATACACAAATGGAGTCCGGCCACCCAGTGCCGCCACTGTAGTGGCTTAGTGCCACCGCGTCACTGCTCCCCGAGGGCCCTGCTTCACTCTATTTT
The DNA here is from genome assembly GCA_033977485.1 of Hydrangea macrophylla. Taxonomy (NCBI): domain Eukaryota; kingdom Viridiplantae; phylum Streptophyta; class Magnoliopsida; order Cornales; family Hydrangeaceae; genus Hydrangea; species Hydrangea macrophylla. Next base: position 3,865,739 of record CM066992.1, read on the forward strand.
GCTCCGTTTTGATCAGTTTTGGTCTTTTTTAGCCCATTTCTGGCCCCGATCAGCCCCGGTGGCCCATTTCGGTCAAGATTTATGACGTTTTACCCCCAATAGTCCAAAAGTCATCAAGGCTACCTCCAGTAGGCAGAAACTGAGAAAAATCAACCCCCGAAGATCCGAATCGGTTGTTTCAGGACGACCATCACAACTTTTGATCAAACACAAGAGTTTTAGTAACGAATCCTAGTTTTTGGCCAGTACACCAAAGAAGCAAAAAAGAGATTCTCCGAGAACCCTATATCATCCCCTGAGGACAGAAACAAAAAGATACCAGCTCCCGGAGGCCCCGACCGGCCCTCTTGGATTGAGCGCCGAAAGAATTGATCAACCGTGAGAGATTCAGAGATGGGTCCTGGTTCCCGATCAAGAAAAAGAGATTCTCCAAGAACCATACATCATCCCCTGAGGATAGAAACAGAAAGATACCAGCTCCTGGAGGCCCCGACCGGCCCTCTTGGATTGAGTGCCGAAAGAATTGATCAACTGTGAGAGATTCAGAGATGGGTCCTGGTTCCCGATCAAGAAAAAGAGATTCTCTGAGAACCCTACATCATCCCCTGAGGACTGAAACAGAAAGATACCAGCTCCTGGAGGCCCCGACCGACCCTCTTGGATTGAGCGCCGAAATAATTGATCAACCGTGAGAGATTCAAAGATGGGTCCTGGTTCCCGATCAAGAAAAAAAGATTCTCCGAGAACCCTACATCATCCCCTGAGGACAGAAACAGAAAGATACAAGCTCCCAGAGGCCCCGACCGGCCATTTTGGATTGAGTGCCGAAAGAATTAATCAACCGTGAGAGATTCAGATATGGGTCCTGGTTCCCGACCAAGAAAAAGAGATTTTCCGAGAACCCTACATCATCCCCTAAGGACAAAAACAGAAAGATACCAGCTCCCAGAGGCCCCGACCGGCCCTCTTGTATTGAGCGCCGAAAGAATCTATCAACCGTGAGAGATTCAGATATGGGCCCTGGTTCCCGATCAAGAAAAAGAGATTCTCTGAGAACTCTACATCATCCCCTGAGGACAAAAATAGAAAGATACTAGTTCCCACTACCCCAGCAGAAAGTAACAAAAGAGGAACCGACTCCTGAAAATCGGCCATCAGGAACAATCAGAACATCGTCCGCATCCGGATTTTGAAAACAAAGCACCGTCCTTCCGCAGCTCTGTATCTCCTAATTATCATGAGCTTTCTCATCTGCCCATAGCTCCCTTACCTATCATTTATCGCAAGATCCCTCGGTCACCTTCCTTTAGCTGTCGTCTTCTAAAAAAATGCGTATCTGATCTATCTCACTTGTTTGCAAAGCGCACTTCCCAAATTCCAGAAGTTTGCCCCTAGACCCAGAGTCTTCTAAACCTTGATGTCCTTATCCGAGTTATCCACCACATCACAGTCGCAAACATTAGCACAGCACCAGCCCACTCGGAGTGGCACACCCTACAGCACCTGCTCATACTAGGATCATAACACTAGACATAATAGGACTCAAGACACAATTCATATCACATCCATGCATTGTATATCATCCTCATAGCATAACATCCGCATGTCTTGTTGTGCATGTGTGATTGTTCCTTTATGCCCCGAACTACGTCCTGGTCTGATTCTCCTTGGGATACATAGGCAGCTCACGCAGTGCACGACCAGCACTAGCCTCAACATCATTTTTTCATCATTGCATCTTTTGCAATGCTTTTATCCTAAATCTATAGCCTCCAAAAGACCTGTCTCTTCAAAGCTTTGGCTCTCGCTTGCGACATGCGTTGCCTCGCAAGTTCATGCCAAAGAGGGGCAAGCTGTAGACACCCCATTTTGTCGGCTATCAGATTTAGGAGACCCATAGCTCGATGGTTCACGATGATCGAAAAAGACTCAAAAGGACCCCCGGAAGTTGGTTCTATTTCTCAAAATGCTCAGAATGACCAAACTGCCCCTGAAAGCCTGAAAACTCCCAAATTTGGACCAAAAGTTCTACAAACATGTTGCGTCGTAAGAAAAGTGATAAAATGAGTTTTTAAGTAAAATCAGATGAAATCGTCAGCTCCCAGAGACCCCCAAAAGACCCGAAAGTTCCCGAAAAATCCCCATTGACCAGTTTGACCAAGGTTTGACCAGGCTTGACCAAAGTTTGACCAAGTTTGACCAAAAACATCCAAATTCGCCGGGATCATTCTAGATCATGTGGAAAGTATTAAAATGAGTTTTAAAAGAAAATCGAGCGAAAATGTCGGCTCCTGTGAGCTCCCGGAAGTTTTCAGAACTTCCCGGGAATCCCAGATTTGACCAGTTGGACCAAAATTTGACTTTAGAACCGGAGCGCCATAACAATTTTCAAATATTTTTCATGGATACTAGAGGTCAATAGCTTTCCAATGGTATATCGTACATAATATTTTGATTTAAAACGAGTTTATTATAAATTTCCGAAGGTGAAAAAGGCGATCAAATCGGCTTTTATCGCAAATACCGCAAAACGTTTCAAAGTGACCTATCCCCGAATTATTTTTTTTTATGTAAAATAGACTCCACTACCTTTCCAACGGTATATCACAACCTCAATTCGGAGTTCGTATGCATTTTCTGTGAATTTTGGACGAAATAGGGCCTTTTCGCGAATACCGAAACCTCTGGGGACCTAAACAGGATTTTTCAGACGATTGAGGAGCAGTGCCACCATGGCACAGGCCCAGTGCTGTCGCGGCAATCTCCTCCAGAATAGTATGTTTTTGCAATTATTTTTGGGGTTCCATTTTTGATTAATTAAAAACCAAAACGACGTAGTTCTATGTTTTCAGATGTTTGGAGCCAATGGGAACACTTCTAAAACCCCAAAACCACCCCAAATTGGCCTATATAAACCCCCCTTGACTTCTCATTTAGGGGGTGTCAAATGTAAGCTTTGAAAAGTTTTGGGAGAGAAAGTTATAGAGATAACGATAGGATAGAGAGAAAAGAAGCTTTCTTCTTTGATTTCAAAAACAAAAGTGAGTCCTAAACTTTGTTTTTACTTCATTACTCCTATTTACTTCTCATTCAATACACCCAACCACCATTTTAGTGAGCATTTAAGGGAGAGGAAGCTACTTCCATGTCCAATGTCATCACATATGAGTGAAACATCAAACTATAAGTCCAATATCACATTGATCATCATCTATTGAATTTTATTTACTTGCTTGTTTATGCAATGTTCATCTCTTCTTACCTCATTTCTTTTTTATTTTCTTTATTTACTTACTAGTTCATCATCATCTAGATGATGACATGAAGTTTGAGGTGAATGAATCCTTATGAATAGTAGCTCTTGACGTCAAAAACATGTTTGATAGATGATGATTATAACTTCAATACCTCCAAGGTATCCTTGAAGTTATATTCAAATGAAAATAAATCTCTCCAACAATCTTGGAGGTTCTTGGTGATGAGTTTGATGTTGGCATTTTAAGTGGTTATAACCTTCATTGAGTATTGAAAATGTTCTTTCAAAACTTCTATTTCAAAACCCCCTTCTTAAAACCCTCACTTTGATTTCAAGAGATAAACCTTGTTTTCCCAAAATCTTCAAAACAGTGAGTGATCTGAGTTCAAAGATTTCTATAGAACTCAATACTCAATGTATGAATGCAAGGCGACTTGGAAAGTCTTCCTAACTCATTAAAGAACACCCATGATTTTTGGTTTGACTTGAAAATACTTGAAAATGGTCTATTTGGACCCAAACATTCCTTCCAGACATTCTGCCTCTGCTGTCACAACAGCTTGGTTGACTTCCAACTTATTTTTCAGAAACCTTTTTGCAAAAGGGGTGATCCTAACTTATTTTTACCTTAAACTTCAATGTCTTAGGGAACGTTATGTATAAAATGGGCCTCTAGATCATTTGTTTTCATTTTCTAACATGTTTTGACATTTCAGTCGACAGTACGAACTCTGTTTCTGTGTGACCTCTATTGTTTATATGATTACTCTCAATCTGTGATAGTTATTAAAGATTGGATTTTTGGGTTATGTTCTAGACACAATAAGGGAGATCGCCATAAAAAATCATGCATTGAAAACATTCCTAACCCCTCTTTTCAATTTTTAGAATATCATGTTACTGTTCTGTCCACTATTCACAGCAAGCACACTTTTACTTTCCCCCCTTTGATTTGATACTTACATGCACTCCAAATTAGTTCATGTCTTAGGACGTAGTTCATACTACATTTGTACATATCCCATGATGATTTCATTCATTCATTCATACACATTCTAGACTTCTAAGTCATTCTAGGAATCCATGAACACAAAGCACACTACAACCTTGGCACATTCTAGATACATACATTGCATCCATGCAAAGATTTGGGGTTTTTTTAACTCCTAATCTAAGGAGATTATAAGGAGTGAATTTGATCACACGTTCATGTTCCCCCTTGATCTAGTATTCCTTTCTCATCCATCCCGGGGATTGAGAAATCTTCTTTCCTCAAAGATTAACATGCATCATAATAGCTTGCTAAGCATTTTTCTTTGATTTATTTGATTATTTGTTTCAAAAACAATTCATGTCCCCTTTAGATTAGAGAAGTCTAATTACTTGACACATGATTAGACGATTTTTCCTAGGTTTATTTGTGTGATCTTTCACTTTACAGTGTATGATATTTGACTTAGATCTTATGAATGATATCTTATCTTTAGATCTTCCATTTCAAATTTTCTTATGTGATGTAATATACTATCATAGTATTAATTGTCGAACCATACATAGTATAAGATAATTATTTGGATGCTAATTGAGGCCAGTCGAAAGACGGGGCGAGTTGAGGGTGTTTTAGTCGCGACAAAGGCTCCTTCCTCTCTCGTACCAAAACCCCGAGCCAAGTTCTTTGGTTATGAAGGGCCGGTGCCCTTTATCCGTTTGGGTGAGTCAAAAATTAGGTTTCTTGGTTCCTTAAAGACCAAGTGGCGACTCTGTATCTGTTTTCAACAGACCATTTTCTTTCTTTGATCCAAATCAATTTCAAACAAAAGCAACAAGAAGTGGAATTCCGCGTGTCCACAATGACGCTGGTACCAACTCGAGCTCCATAAGAAACTTATTGAGCCAAACAGCTTCCTTTATGGCTTCACAAGAAGCCACATACTCAGCTTCTGTAGTTGAGTCTGTAATACATTTCTGCTTAATGCTCCTCCAACTAACAACACCACCTCCAAGGGTAAAGAGATGTCTGGATGTCGACTTCCTTGAATCTTTATCTGACATAATGTCCGAATCAGTGTATCCTACTGGAATCAACTCATCGCCACCATACATAAGCATGTAATCTTTAGTCCTCAAGTACTTAAGAATGTGCTTGAGGGCTGTCCAGTGTTCTGGACGAAAGATTCATCTGATACCTACTAATCATGCCAACGATAAAGCAGATATCTGGTCTAGTGCATAACATTGAATACATGAGACTTCCCACTGCTAAGGCATAGGGAATTCCTGCCATGCAATTCCTCTCCTCCTGTATCTTGGATCACTGTTACATAAGACCATGCCTGAAAGGTAGTAAACCTTTCTTCGAATTATCCATTGAAAACTTGGTTAGCACTTTCTCGATATAACTGGCTTGAGATGATCTTATTATCTTTCGCTTTCGATCTTGAAAAAGCTGTATCCCAAGGATATAGCTCGCCTCTCCTAGATCCTTCATATTGAATGTGCTAGCTAGCCAAACTTTGACTGTTGACAATGCCACTACGTCATTCCCAATGAGTAAACTATCATCAACATAAAGTTTAATAAAAGCCACCGCTTTATCTTCACATTTCTTGTACATACAAGGTTAATCTAGTTTCTATATAAAACCAAATGACTTGACTGCTTGGTCAAATCGAATGTTCCAACTCCTAGATGCTTGCTTAAGCCTATAAATTGACTTTTACAGCTTGAATACCAAGTTACTTTTTCCCCCAGCTGATACAGCCAAAATTTGTTCTACTCTATGACCGAGCGGTTCTACTCAGCAACCGACCCCTAGATCGGGGCAGCATCGGCCAGTCATCAGACATGTCAGCAGACTCATTCCGAGAGGTACACCCGGTGTTCCGAGGCCTGACCAAACAAGTTGGGATTGTAACGCTTGCCCGCCCTGTCAGGGATATAGAATGGCTCAGCCCAAGGACGTGATCCAGAATGTTCCAGACAGTTTCCTATACAAGTTAGAAGACTACTGGAAAGTGTAAATTGTTTCCTAATCTAATTAGGAAACCCCTAAGATTGATGCCAATCAATCCTAAATCAGATTGTATTACCTAATCAGTCTAATTTCCTTGTACGAGTAGGTCTTTTGCATCTATAAAAGAGACCACTCACCTCCTTAGAAAGAGATCGACTTTGAGTCTGCATAGCACCCCTATAGCAATCATAATCATGCCCGGCCGACCTCTGGAAGCTCCAAATTGTTGTTGGCTCCCCCAAGGTCCCTGACTTTTTATAATATAGTGCACGTGCTCAGATACACACGTAGATGTAGGTTTCTTCATTAATAGGGCCGAACCACATACAACCCTCTTTTCCTCTTCTTCTTACCTCTAACCAAATTTTGGCATCATCAACTTGGCATTGTTTGTGGAAAACGACAGATTTCTCAAAAAGAAAATCTCTTGGCTAATAGTCATGCCTCTGAAGAAGGGTAAGAAGGCTATGTGGTAGACGAACCAAGACGTTTCACCGGCCACAGTAGTCCTGACACCTGAGCAGATCACTGCAACTCTAGTACAACTACTGGAGGGCCAGTGCCAAACCCAGCAGTAGATCAAAGCTCTGTTAGCCCAACAAAATAATCCACCATCGGTTGGGTCATAGGTCGGGAGTGCAGTGCGTGGTCAGGGGCCCATTTGGACTAGACAGCGTGCTTGGAAGAATCCAAACCGTGTTGGAGGTGCAAGAGAAATCGTCAACGAAACGTATGCTATTCGAGCAGAGAGGTAGAAGTATATGATTTGGGAATCAGTCCAGGACTGCTCGGTCAAGAGCCGAAGTGATCCTAGGCATACGATTAACCAGAGTCATAATTGAGCCCGATCCCAGGAGACAGCAGACTGTGAGGAAGAAGCCTCTTCCACTAATCCGACCTACATCTTGGATACCGATCAGGAAGGTGTGGTGGCCCGCATCAAGGATTTAGAGAAATAGATTGATGGAATGGCCAAAAAGCTAGGCTAAAACCCTACTCAAAATCACGCCAACACTAGGACCGAGTCACCGTTCTCCAGCCAGATCAAGGTTTGCCATCCCGCACAAATTTAAACATCCTCATCTAGATTCTTATAACGGCTCGGGAAGCCTAGTCGACCACATCTGGACCTATAAGGCTCAGATGGCCCTGGCCACTAATGCTAATGAACTGTACTGCCTGGCCTTCTCAGGCACTTTGAAAGGCTTGGCTGCGCAATTGTTCTACACCCTAAAACACCAATTGGTCAAAGATTTCAAGGAGCTCAGCAAACTGTTTATTAGCCAGTTCATAGGCATGCTTGACCGGCCGTAACCTTACACCCAACTACTCACTGTCAGATAGTTGAGGGAAGAGTCGTTGAAGGATTACACTAATCGGTTCAACCAACAGAAGCTTCAAGTCCCCAACCTGAACGAGACAGTTGCCATTATAGCCTTCTGCTCCGGGAGTTCAACACACCAAGTGTGCCACGTTGTTTCATCGAAAGCGACCGGCAACCTTGGTTGAACTCGTAGAGAGGGTTGGAAAATACATTGACACTTAAGAATTTTTAAAAACCAAAGAACCCGGGCAAGAAAGCAATGAACCTATAAGAAGTATGCAGAAGTGGGACTACCCCAAGCAGAATAACGTAAAAAACCCCGGTGGTTCTAGCAGTTCCTTCAGTGTCCAATAGTGGTCTAAGTCCGGTAGTCCAGTCCTGACCCGACCTCAAGTTCATAGCGGCTTAAGTCCGGCAGCCTTAACCCGACCTCCAGTTCATAGCACTCTGGGTCCAGTAATCTCGACATTGCCTCCAACTTAGAGTAACTAGGAGCCCGGTCATCCCAACTTGACCTCCTATTAAACAGTCTAGATGAGACCAACTACGGTGGTACTTTTTCCCGATCATAGTACGAGACTGCATAAACTATCAGAGAGCTCCTGAAAAGACCTTGGGATCACACCCGAGGCAACAACAGACCTCAAGATCACACCCGAGGCATCCAAAAGACCTCGGGATCATGCTTAGGGCATCAAAAGACCTTGGAAATACCAACGTTATATGTCGGCTGCCTACAGTAATTGTTCCTACAACACCTACCTCAACAAACGCTTGGGGGTCAAGACGGAATAAAAACTAACAGGAAGTCACACCGAGTATTTACAAGCCTTGGGATTAACTGAGTAAAACTCTTAAATAACCCAGGTGCCTACAATACTCAGAGTTTCTAACTCCACTTAGGCCCAAACTAATGATAGAGGCAACTAAAACCTCTTAGGTTGAGCCACGATAGAGGAGTAAAAAAGGACCCTACAGCAACGTGCGTTAGGTTGGCTTTTCCAACATGGTCAAACTCTTCTCCCAACAGTCTTGACGAAGGCTTGCTGTGCAAAAGATAACCATCCTGGAGAGCTAACATAAAAAGGACCCTAAACCAACATGCTTTTGGTCACATTTTTGAATATGGCTACCCATAAACTTGACAAAGATTTATGGGCAGAAGATAACCATCCTGGGAGCTAACTCAAGCTAAAGACTCCAAATTAGGCTGAGTCTCAACTCTTAGCCAATTTTCGAGAATTCACTAAGCTTAAAAACTCCAAGGAAACTTTTCCAAGCAATCAATAGATTTCCAAACATGACTTAATATAGAATCAAGCCAACCTTTGAAATGGGAGCAACTGATACACCCAAAATTGGCTATACTTTATGATCAAGTAGTTCTACTCAGTAACCGACCCTTGGATCGAGGCGACATTGGCCAGTCATTAGATAGTCCAGGATAGGATAGTAGACTCATCCCGGGCGGTAGATCTGGCATCCCAAAGCCCGACCAAACAAGTTGGGATTGTAACACTAGCCTGGCCTGTCAGGGATACATCATGGCTCAGCCCCAGGACGTGATCCAGAATGTTCCAGACAGTTTTCTATACAAGTTAGAAGAATAATGGAAAGTGTAAATTATTTCCTAATCCAATTAGGAAACCCCCACGACTGATGCCAATCAATCCTAAATCAGATTGTATTACCTAATTGGTCTAATTTCCTTGTACAAGTAGGTATTTACATCTATAAAAGAGACCACTCACCCCCATAGAAAGGGATTGACTTCTAATCTGCATTGCACCCTTATAGCAATCATAATCATGCGTACCGACCTCTAGTAGCTCCAAACTTTTGGTTCACCTAAGGTCCCGAATTTATTTTTATAGTATAGTGAACGTGCTCAGACACACATGTGGATGTAGGTTCCTTCATTAACAGGGCCAAACCACATACAAACCCGGCTTCACTTTATCTCCCTTACTGCTTCTCTCTCCTTGATCTGCTTTAATTTATCTTGCCCAAAAATTGTATCATCACCAGCTATGAACCCTTTTGGTTGCTACATATAGATGTCCTTCTCGAGATTTCCATTCAAGAATGCAGTCTTGACCTTCATCTGCCAGATTTTAAAATCAAGGTATACAGCAATAGTCAATGCCCTCCCTTTAGTATAACCTTTCTCCATAAGCCTTTCCTTAAAGGTCCCAACCTTATTATCAGATCCTCTTTTCCTCTTATAGACCCACTTACAGCCAATGGGTTTGATATGTACAAAAATATCAAGTAAGAGTCAATCTTCTCTAGCCCAGCAAAGGATGCTAAGTTACCCCATAACTGCGCCCAGACAAACCCTATGATATATCCTCCAAAATGTTCCGGACAGTTTCTTACCTCAACTAGAAGATTGAAATGAAAGATTGTTTCCTAATCCAATTAGGAAACTCCCATGATTTGTGCTAGTCAATTGTAATTAGAATACTTGCCTTGTACGAGTGGCCTCTTGTATCTATAAATGAGACCACTAGCCCCCACTCAAGGGGCGGGCCTTCTGACTTAACAGAATTGCAATTATATAACACTCATACGCATATACCCGGTTAGTCTCTGGTAGTACCATCCTCTTTGTGGGTTCACCACTGGCCGCTAGTGATTTGTTTGTACAAGTGTTCCAACACACACATAGACGTAGGTCTCTTAATTTACAGGTCTGAACCATACTCAAATCTCTCTTATTTAATTCTTTTTACCTCACCAAATTTAGACATCATCAGTTTTTTACCGTCTGTGGGAAATGACATTTTTTCTCCCAAACAACATGCCGTCGAATAAGGGTAAGAAAACTACTACCCCAACAGGTTAGACGGATTCGCAGGCCGGGCAACAGGCGGCCTCCATGATCTTAGAACAGATCACCATAGCTCTTATGCAACTCCTGGAGGGCCAGTGTCAAGCTTAGTAGATAAGCCCCCTCAAGATCGGGTTGCCGTGCAGACCCGACAGCATGCCCATACGCTAGTATCCCCCATGGCTTTGGGGTAGCCCAGGAATGATGAGCATTGTTGTGGCCCCGAGCGAACCTAGCAACATGCCTATGCTAACCCAAGTTGAGCGGGGGACGCCAGGGCGAACATCGACAATAGGCGCACTACCAGAAGGGAGGGGCAAGAGCAAGCGGCCCAGGAATCGGCCCAAGAATGCCTTGATAGGAGCCGTGGTCACCTTAAGCACTTGATTACTTGAAGTCAAAGCCATGCCCCATCCCTAAGGACAACGCACTTTGAAGAAGAGGCTTCTTCGTCTAACCTAATCTACCATATAAATACAGAACGGGGACTGATCAGGAGGACGTTAAGGCCCGCATCAACGACCTACATAAATAGATTGAGAAGTTGAGTTGCAAGTCAGGTCGTGACTACACCAATACTGAAAATGAGTCACCCTTCACTGTATAGATCACAGGATTTCCCATTCCTTGTAAGTTTAACCAACCATAACTTAATTCTTATGATGGTTCGGGGAGCCCATTCGATTATATCCGGACTTATAAGGCTCAAATGGAATTAGCTACCAATGCCGATGAACTGCTTTGCCTGGCCTTTCCCAGCACTTTCAAGGGCCAGCTGCACAATGGTTCGACTCACTCAAGCCCCGATCGGTTGGTGACTTTAAGGCACTAAGTAAGCTTTTTATCAGCTAATTTGTGGGTATATCTGGACCGATCGTAGCCAAATACCCAATTATTGGTTGTCAAGCAGTGCAAAGGAGAACCCTTAAAGGACTTTGTTGATCGGTTTAATTAGCAAAAGCTTCAGATCTGTAACTTGAGCAAAATGGTCATAATCATAACCTTCTGCTGGGCGGTTCAAAACACTAAGGTTGCTCCGTCATTCCACCATGACCGATTGGCTACCCTAGTTGAGCTCTCTGAAAGGGTTGGGAAATTCATTGACATAGTAGAGTTCCTGAAGTCTAACGCTCCGCCTTCACAGAAGATGAGTCCCCAAAATACAAACGAAAATGGGAAGGTTTTGAGAAAAGCTCGGGAAACAAGCTAAAGTAGGACCAGTAATGAGGTGGTTGGGACCATCCCCCGATTGCCTTCACATAACTTTCTCGGCCTATCCAAGAAGTTGTAGTCACTGCTAAAGCTTAGAGGCTGTTCAAGAAGCCGATAAAGCTGAAGAGTTCACTCGAGAAGAGGAACAGGGACAAGTACTGCTGGTATCATAAAGATCATGGCTATGATACTATGGCTTCTTCAAGCTTAAAATTGCCATTAAGAATCTCATAGAGCATGGTCACCTTACCAAGTTTACCACTATAGATAGACGACCGTGGCTGGATACCCAAGCTCCCGAGCAACCGTAACCCCTCAATCACATCAATGTTGTCTCTGGAGGAATATCGGAGGAGGGGACTCATAGTCGGCCATAAAGAGACATGCCTGAGCATCCCGATTGGATGTTCTATAAGTCCAACTCGCCAACTCCCCACTGATCGATGTATTGACATTCTCGTCTAATGATGTCAGGGACCTGCATTGTCCCCATGATGATCTGCTAGTGGTGACACTTTCTATAGCCAATTACATGGTCAAGAGGGTATTAGTTGACATGGGTAGGTCCACTGATATTCTGTTTGACTTAGCCTTCGATCAGTTCAGGATATCAAGGGACCAGCTCTGACCAGTGGCCATTCCCTTGGTAGGGTTCAACAGATCAAGCATATAATTGCTCAGGATGATAGAGCTACTAGTCTTGATAGGGATCTACCCATAGCAAACCTCTGTTATGGCAAACTACGTAGTGGTGGAGGCCCTGTCCGCCTATAATGCCATCCTTGGGAAACCAATGCTCAATAAAGCCAAGGCAGTTGTGTCAACCTACAGCCTGATTGTCAAGTTCCCAACCCCCCAGGGCCCGAGAAGCCTGTGAGGAGATCAAGCTACCGCTGAGAGCTATTACATCAGCTCCTTGCATAGAGAAGCAATTACAAAAATGCTAAACATTCAAGAGATGTACCTGAGGGATATGTGGGATGGGGTTAGCCTGTTGAGAAGCTCGATCAAGTGGTGCTGGATCCCCAATTCCCCGACTGGTCTATCAGCATCGAAACATTTCTGGGACCAAGTCTCAGAGAAAAGTTAATCTAGTTCTTAAGAGAGAGCCAAGACATCTTCACCTGGTGCCCTGAAGACATGCCTAGAATTGATCCCCGGGTCATGTCCCACCGACTCAACATTGATCCGAGTTGTTGCTCGGTCAAGAAAAAGAGGAGGGGTATGGCCCCCAAAACGCAGGAAGCAGTACGTGAGGAGATCGGGAAACTTCTCAAACTGAAGTCTATTAGGGAAGTACAATATCCCGACTGGCTAGCTAACGTTATGCTAGTCAAGAAGAGCAATGGAAAGTGGAGGATATGCGTGGACTTCACCGACCCAAACAAGGCTTGTCCCAAGGACTGTTATCCACTACATCAGATAGACCTCCTTATGGACTCTACGGTCGGTCACTCACTCCTCTCCTTCATGGATGCCTACTCGGGATACAACTAGATCAGCATGTATTTTAGGGACAATGAGAAGACTTCTTTCATCATCGAACGGGGGACATATTTCTACAAGATGATGCCCTTCGGCCTGAAGAATGCTGGGGTAACTTACCAATGCCTAGTCAACCATATGTTCAAAGATCTAATTGGGAAAACGATAGAGGTGTATGTTGATGACCTCCTGGTCAAAAGTCGAGACGAGTCTAACCATCTAGAGCAGTTGGCCGGGGCCTTTAGCATATTAAGAAAGTTTTGGATGAGGTTGAACCCGGCTAAATGCATATTTGGAGTCTTATCCAGGAAGTTCCTCGGACACTTAGTTAGCAGGCAGGGAATCGAGGCAAACCCCAAAAAAATTTAAGTCATTGATCTCGTCAGAATAAAGATATAAAAGTATTCTTTACTTTTCAAAGGATTTGCAGTGTGGAAGTAAAGGTCGAACCCACAGAGATTGATTACTACAGCAACTTAATTTTAAAACATAAGTCTAATTAATTAGGAAAAACGGATTTTGATTTGGATTTAAGTAAACTAATAACAATAAAAGTAAATCTAAACTATGAAAGCAATTAAAATAGTTGTTTTAAATAATGTTTAAAGGGAACCTAGGATTGCAAATCCACCACTAGATTCATAATAGGAATATTTATGCATTCAATTAGCTTATTAAGTTGGATGAATATGGGGAATTGTAGCTACAAGCCCAATTCCTCCGACAAGAAGATAATCATGGTTCAAGCACCAACATAATCCATCTGCGGATAGCACGAATTATATCACACTAAACTAGGGTTGTGATCTAATCCGTCTAACCTAGGCATGGACTATTCGGATACTTGATAGCACGAATCAATAAAGCACCATCACATGTAAACAATCTAAACAAGCACAGCAAGAATAGATCGTTGAGCACATCACAGTCAAAATAGATCGAAGACAAGAATAAATTCTGAAAGCAATGATTTAATCAATGTAAGTACGATTTATTTATAAAAATCCTCTAAACATGTGACTGTCATCCGTACATAATAAAACTAAAATAAAAGCATAAATAAAACCCTATTACTCATCTAGGGCTTCATTGAAACCCTAGATCGATGATCTAAGCTGCCATAGGAGTAGAGATCGGCAAGTAGTTTATGGAGGAGGCCATGGAAATCCTTGGTCTTCTTCTTCTTCTCCTTGCTTCTCCCTCTTCAAGGGCTGGAAGTATGTGTATATGGCTGTCTATGAATGTGTATATTAATTGCCAACCCATAATTGTGTAAATTTGGAGTTTATATAGAGTTTGTACAAGCTTTGGAAGGCTTCCTAACCCGAAACGAACTGAAACGCATGTAATTTACAGTCTGGACGTCGTTTAGCAGTTTCGTTTGCACAGGAGTCTTCAGTATACTGAAATACGCAACATTGGTTTTTTGGGCATATCGCGCGAGCGGGTCGCGCGAGCGCGACTTTTGGTACCTCGCGCGCGCGGATCGCGCGAGCGAGTTATTGGGGGTCTCGCGCGAGCGGATCGCGCGAGCGACTTCTGGAATCTCGCGCGCGCGACTTGGCTTTTTCAGCTTCTTTCTTTCTGACTTTTCACCCTGTTTAACCTGGTTTAGTTGATTTCTTCCAAAACCTGTCAGAAACTAGAAAACAAAGTAAAAATATACAAAAACAGGATAAAAGGTACTAACCAATGCTCGTTAAGGCGTATAAATAGGATTAGTTCTCTCCCGATCACACCCCCAAACCTACATTTTGCTAGTCCTCGAGCAAAACTAAAATAAAAACTACTAATAAAAATCTATTCCATTTTCGTATGGATCACGATTGCATTTAGCGTATGCAACAAGCCTTTTAAACCCCTAGGTGTCCCTAGTCGGACGAGTGAAGTCTCGTGAGGGTTCTCGTCAACAAGTTACCCACAACCATCTTTATTAACTTAAAATTTTAAAAACTTTTATTAAAAACAAAGAACATAATATTCAATACTCCTTATTATACAACAAAGATTCGAATAGAATAATGAACATAAAGAAATAGAATCAAACGTCTACCTACATCATGGCAAGCAATCCCAAGCACATGCATCGTATAAATCAATAGAATTTCTCATAAAATTGCACGTGTGTGATGAGGTAGTCAAGTGAACACGCGCATGTCATAAACTTGGAATATAACTCGGATAACCATCTAACTATGTCTTGACTACGAATCTCACAATGTTAATTACACTCTCAAATGAAACACTCAGAAACATGTGTAATTTTTCTAATATATGTGAGTAAAGGAAATATATTTTCAAAACGATAAATGCTCACATATGACATGAAAAAGACGCATGACACGAAAGAACAGTAGTCTCATGGATAAGATGCCAATAATCAAAAGAAATTAATCATTACCATGTTTTAATCCCCCTCCCATCGTTTTCATATCCGAACCATGTTTCCTAGGGTCAAATAGGACTTTTCAAAGGTTGTAATGTGGCTCAGACAAAGGAAAAGGATAGAAAGGATTCATTAGGTAGTTTTCAGAATGGCATTGTAAGGCATGTTCGATTTCTTTCATTCTTCTTCTACAAACTTTCATCTTTTCTTTCTCTTCATTCCTTTTCATTTTTTTTCTTCTTTTCTTTCATCATTTTTTTCAACCTTCCTCTTCTGTATTATTTTCTTTTCCTTTTTCTTTTCTTGCTTCTCAAATGATTATTTATCGAATATCAAGCAACTACCCCAATAGCATCTTATTTTCTTTTTCTCAATCACACATCACCTTAACACCACTAAAAGGTGATCAATCTTTCAGAAGTGAACTCCAAGTTGGCCAAATTGGAGCAAAAACAAGGATAATGGTAATTTAAGAAAGAAATGGCATTTTAATGGCTCAAAGGGCGAACTAAGAAAATTTATCATTTATCGGTCGGCAGTAAACAAAGAAGGCCTAAAATCATGTCCTATGGTTATATGGTTCTTCAATATTTACGACAAAAGATTATTTAGCATGGTAACAACTATTTTAACTTGATTATCAACCAAAACAAGAATACTGAGACTAAACAACAAGTTAATGCGCTATTTCAATGAAATTCGACAAACACAAGATGTATTTATAACCCTCAAAATAGAAAAAATAGGCTCAAAAGCTCACCAGGCTTAGTCTCCACCATGTGTTATCTAGAAATCCGAATCATATTATAGTTCACAACCAACATGTATTCAAGCGACTACGTGCAGTGCATAAGTTTATGTGCAAATCTATGATATAAAACTACGATTCAAACAATACATAACTTAAAACATTACATCATAACTTCAGCAAATGTTTAATCACATCTTCCCTTGTTTATCATTCTATAACAATTCAAAGTTATTGAACAAGAAGTATCGAATTAATCTTGCAAAAACATTAGTACTATCGTTTATTTAAACACACTTTTTTGAAAATTTTTAAAATTTAGCATAAACTAATGTACATGTGTGTGCATACCCCCAAACCTAAACCTTTCATTGTCCCCAATGAAACAATAAAATGAAAGAAAGGGAAGTACGTAAGAAAGGAACGATAGTACCTCGATCTTGACAAGCATATCACAGGTTAACACCAAGAAATATGGTTATAAATTTCAATGTTACCTGTTACTTCTAGATACACGAAAAGAACTAACAAAAGAATATCAAAAGGAAAAGAAACAGAAATATAAAATAGAAATTGAAAAACTAATCTAAATTACACTAAACGAATAAATGGAAAAGAAATAAACGAAAAAGTAAAAATGTAATAAGGAAAACAATAACTAACTCGATCTAAAATGGCTAAAAAAAACAAAAACAGAAACAAAAACATTATCAGAACAAGTACGGGGGAAGGATACAGAAAAGAAAAGAAAATATGCAGAAATGGGGGAATCGCGCGCGAGCGGCCGTCGCGCGCGCGAATTTCCAAATTTTTTTTTTTTTTTTTCTAAATTCCGCGCGAGCGAGGTACCTCGCGCCCGCGAGATCAGGCGCGAGGAACTACTGAGGGCTCATAAAAGAGAAAACAAAGAAAAACATCTAAGGGGCAATCTCGCGCCAGCGGGCCGCGCGCGCGAGAATGGTCATTTCACTTGGTTCACTTATTTTATGCATATTAATTAAAAATAATTCTATTCCAACCCCCAAACCTATCCAGCACCTCAAAAACAGACTAAAATCACCCAAAAACAAAGAAAAACAAACGAACTAAAGCTTGGGTTGCCTCCCAAGAAGCGCTAACTTTTACGTCTTTAGCTAGACCTTTCTAGCATAAGACTCATGGAGGCCGTAACTCGGACTGTGTACCCCTAAGGATGTCAGGTAGAGCTCGATGGTACGCAGAAATCACGTCGCTTTGAATTAAATCGATTAACGGTTTGTCAGTATGTTCAAATCGATTTCTTACCTTCCGAGTAGATTCCGCAATAGGGTCCACGGGATTAGGATTCATCCACTCATCATCGTCCGCTATATTGTTTTCCCCACTCACATTTATTTCTTTGGTAGGCTCAATATTCCGTTTTACCTCACCTTCCGCCTCACATAGGTAATCGTCGTCTTTAGGAGGTTGATCCATAGCATTAAAAACGTTTAATTTTAAATTCATGTTCCCAAACGACACTTTCATCACCCCTGTTCTACAATTGACACGTGCGTTAGCCGTGGCTAAAAATGGACGGCCTAGAATGACAGGAGTGTGTTTTCTAGCATCTAGCACGGGCTCAGTGTCAAGGACCATGAAATCAACAGGATAATAGCATTTATCAACCTTTACTAGTACATCCTCGACGATTCCTCTAGGTACTTTAATAGAACGATCTGCTAATTGTATTGTAGCGGCAGTAGGTTTCAGTTCACCTAGTCCTAGTTGTTGATAGACGTGATAAGGTATGAGATTAACACTAGCTCCTAAGTCAAGGAGAGCCCTATGAATGATAGTGTCACCTATGACACATGAAATCGTAGGCGTACCGGGATCCTTATATTTCGGAGGTGAGTGTTGGAATATAGAGCTTACTTTTTCCGTGAGAAAGACCTTTTTAGGAGTATGACTCCGTATTTTGCGCTTTTGAGTACAAAGGTCTTTTAGACATTTAGCATAAGCGGGAATTTGTTTTATAGCATCGAGGAAAGGAATATTTATTTTGACTTGTTTGAACACCTCGAGTATATCCTCAACCTTAGACTTTTTATTTGTAAGATTAGACGGTTCCTCAACGTTTGGTGGATATGGCATTCTAGGAGTATAATTCGTTGGGACCGAGTCTTTTTCTTTCTTATTTTGGCTCATGTCCTCACCCGTCTCTTTATTAGAATTAATATTCATACCTTTCACATTCTCATTCGGAATCTCTATTACCTCCTCCTATCGGGTAGTCAACCTAGTTGAGACGGCGTTCACTTGTTCATTCGACCCCTTAACCTCATATTGTTCCTTAGGATTTTGGATTGTTTGACTAGGCAACGTCCCCTCGTTTCTACGACTTACTACAGTAGCTAGTTGTCCCATTTGGGATTCAAGCTTCGCAATGGATTGCGTATGAGAGTGCACTATTTGTGCTTGTTCCTGTACTTGCGTTTCAATAGTCTTAAGGGACGCCAACACCTTTTCCTCAAAAATGTTACCTCTAGGATTCGAATTAGGAGGCGGGTGTGGGTATTGATT
This sequence comes from Hydrangea macrophylla, assembly GCA_033977485.1. Classification (NCBI taxonomy): domain Eukaryota; kingdom Viridiplantae; phylum Streptophyta; class Magnoliopsida; order Cornales; family Hydrangeaceae; genus Hydrangea; species Hydrangea macrophylla. Next base: position 3,884,540 of record CM066992.1, read on the forward strand.
AGGTTGAAACTGAGGTCGATACGCATTAGGAAAATTAGTCGCCTCGTTAGGAGTATTATTGGTATTTTTCCACGAGAAGTTAGGATGGTTTCTCCATGGCGCATCCGGATTATTAGTAGTTGCATTATAATTATTTCGTGGGTGTTGTTGAATAGAATTAATGTGTTGCTCCACGAATTCCGGAAATTGACTCGCCGATGGACATGCAAGTATCGAATGTGAAGGATCAGAACATAATGCACAAATTTCACGAGCGGGTGGGGCACAGAGATTGATTATTTCATAGTCTTTTTCTTTCTTATTTCCCCGGCAACGGCGCCAAAAATTGATCTCGTCAGAATCAAGATATAAAAGTATTCTTTACTTTTCAAAGGATTTGCAGTGTGGAAGTAAAGGTCGAACCCACAGAGATTGATTACTACAACAACTTAATTTTAAAACCTAAGTCTAATTAATTAGGAAAAACGGATTTTGATTTGGATTTAAGTAAACTAATAACAATAAAAGTAAATCTAAACTATGAAAGCAATTAAAATAGTTGTTTTAAATAATGTTTAAAGGGAACCTAGGATTGCAAATCCACCACTAGATTCATAATAGGAATATTTATGCATTCAATTAGCTTATTAAGTTGGATGAATATGGGGAATTGTAGCTACAAGCCCAATTCCTCCGACAAGAAGATAATCATGGTTCAAGCACCAACATAATCCATCTGCGGATAGCACGAATTATATCACACTAAACTAGGGTTGTGATCTAATCCATCTAACCTAGGCATGGACTATTCGGATACTTGATAGCACGAATCAATAAAGCACCATCACATGTAAACAATCTAAACAAGCACAGCAAGAATAGATCGTTGAGCACATCACAGTCAAAATAGATCTAAGACAAGAATAAATTCTGAAAGCAATGATTTAATTAATGTAAGTATGATTTATTTATAAAAATCCTCTAAACATGTGACTGTCATCCGTACATAATAAAACTAAAATAAAAGCATAAATAAAACCCTATTACTCATCTAGGGCTTCATTGAAACCCTAGATCGATGATCTAAGCTGCCATAGGAGTAGAGATCGGCAAGTAGTTGATGGAGGAGGCCATGGAAATCCTTGGTCTTCTTCTTCTTCTCCTTGCTTCTCCCTCTTCAAGGGCTGGAAGTATGTGTATATGGCTGTCTATGAATGTGTATATTAATTGCCAACCCATAATTGAGTAAATTTGGAGTTTATATAGAGTTTGTACAAGCTTTGGAAGGCTTCCTAACCTGAAACGAACTGAAACGCATGTAATTTACAGTCTGGACGTCGTTTAGCAGTTTCGTTTGCACAGGAGTCTTCAGTATACTGAAATACGCAACATTGGTTTTTTGGGCATATCGCGCGAGCGGGTCGCGCGAGCGCGACTTTTGGTACCTCGCGTGCGCGGATCGCGCGAGCGAGTTATTGGGGGTCTCGCGTGAGCGGATCGCGCGAGGGACTTCTGGAATCTCGCGCCCGCGGACCGCCCGCGCGACTTGGCTTTTTCAGCTTCTTTCTTTCTGACTTTTCACCCTGTTTAACCTGGTTTAGTTGATTTCTTCCAAAACCTGTCAGAAACTAGAAAACAAAGTAAAAATATACAAAAACAGGATAAAAAGGTACTAACCAATGCTCGTTAAGGCGTATAAATAGGATTAGTTCTCTCCCGATCAGTCATCATCAATATGAAGTTCCCCAAGTCAACAAAAGAAGTTTAAAGTTGGGCCGGTCAGGAAGCGGCATTGAACAAATTTGTTTCCTGGACAATCGACCGATGCCTACCATTTTTCAATATCCTCGTCAAGGCTTTTCAATGGTCAGAAGAGTGTGAAGAGGTTTCAAGAACTCATGAAGTACCTGACATCGCCTCCTCTGCTCTAAATTCTCCTACCAAAGGAGGAATTATTTCTTTACCTGGTAGTTTCACCATCAGCAGTAAGCTCGACACTCATTCGAGAGGAGCACGTGATACAATTCTTAGTTTATTACACTAGCCGAGTGCTCCATGGTGCAGAAATCTGATACTCATCACCTCCTCTCAGAGACTCCGCCCGTATTTTCAGGCCAATGTCATAGTGGTCCTAATAGACCAACCTTTTCGCCGAATTCTGTGCCTGCCTAAAATAGGGTAGAGGGGCAGGGGTCATCCTGAACACACCCGATGTGATCCAGCTAGAGTATGCACTAAGGTTCAGGTTTTAGGTGTCCAACAATGAAGCCAAGTATAAAGAGTTGGTTGGGCTACAATTGGCTGCTTTAATGGCGCGCAGCAAATTCAAGCATACAACGACTCCCAACTGGTAGTCAACCAAATCAATCAGGAGTATGAAGCTCGGGAAGATAACATGGTGGCCTAATTGGCCCTAGTCATGTCAGAATCAAAAGGGCTCAAAGGCTTTTTAATCAAATAAATCCCAAAGAGGAGAATGCAAAGGCCGACCGGTTAGCACTCTTGGCATCATCCTCCAACTCAGACCTCTTAGGGATAAGGGTAGAATACCTATTCGAACCCAGCGTGTCAAACTCCAAGGGAGTGGAAGTTAATCCAGTCAGTTTAGGGCCCACCTGGATGGATCTAATCATGATGTTCCTCACAACTGGTAGTCTACCGGACGGGAAAGATGAAGCCTAATGTGTAAAATACTGAGCAGCTAGATATCACCTCATTGATAGCATACTTTACAAGAGAGGGTTCTACATCCCCTATCTCTAATGTATCCACCCTGCCCAGATCCAAGGAGTCTTATACGAAATCCATAAGGGTGTATATGGAAGCTACGTTGGAGGCCGGGTGCTCTCCCGTAAGGCACTATTATAAGGGTACTATTGGCCAACAATGGCCTGGGACTCTTAGGAGCATGTCAAAAGGTGTGACAGTTGTCAAAGGCATGTCAACATGATTAGCTGACTAACAGAGCTCCAAACTCCAATCCTTAGCCCCTGGCCATTTGCTCAGTGGGGCATTGACACAGTTGGGCCCTTGATGGCAAGGGGCCAGGTTGGATTTTTCGTCATTGCTATGGACTACTTTACCAAGTGGGCAGAGGTCGAGCCCTTGGCAACTATAATCGAGAAGAAAATGGAGAGTTTTATTGAGAAGAACATCCTAAGCAGGTTCGGCGTACCTCGAGTATTGGTCAGTGACAACGAAAAATAGTTTGACACCCCAGTATTCAGGCAGTTTTGCTCAGGCTATGGGATATCAAGCCACTACTCTTCTCCTGAGCATCCTCAGGCTAATGGATAAGCCGAGGTAACAAATCGAATAATATTGCAGTCCATCAAGACCAGGTTTGAAAAAAACCAAGGCCTCGGGCAGAGGACCTACCGGCCCTTCTATGGGCCTACTACACCACTCCCCGAGCGGCAATAGGGGAAACCCCATTCTCACTTACCTATGGCTTTGATGTAGTGGTCCCCATAGAACTTGGACTGCCAACATACTGGGTGGCAAACTTTAGCAACTAAGGTAACGAGGAAGCCCTCAGAGGAGAGCTCGACCTAATTGAAGAGAAAAAGGGATCGGGCATATTTGAAAGTAGCAGCCTACAAGCAGCGGGTCTCACTATACTTCAACAGCAAGGTAAAGCATCGCAGTTCTAGGTCAGGGACAACGTCCTTAAGGCAGTAAACCAATCTACCAAAATTTAGAGTCACGAGAAACTGTGACCAAACTGGGAAGTCCCATATATAGTTACCCGGGTTAACCGATTGGGAAACTACTGGCTGCAGACACTGGACGGACAAGATCTGTCACATCCCTGGAACGTGGAGCATCTACAGAAGTACTTTCAGTAACATGGGGGTCAATATTGGTTAGGGTTTTCTTTATACAAGTTGTAGCTCCTTTTTGAGTAATTTTTTCGAGATGAATGAAGTGTTTTTCTTGCAATAAATGTTCCTTACCAATGATTCACGGCCCACAAAAAGACCTCAGGACCACACCCGAGGCACTAGATGACCTCGGGATCACATCCGAAGCACCTTAAGACCATAGGATCATGCCCAGGGCATCGGTTTTGATTAGGTCCATAACCTACGATGGGGGCAAATTCCCCTAGGTGGCTAATGATAGCAAACTTCAAAAGACCATAGAACTACCAACATTCTAGGTCGGTTACCTATAGTCATTTCCTCTACACATGCCAGCCTTAGCAAATGCTTCAGGGGCAGGGGGAATATCAAACTAATACAGGGAATTACACCGGGAATTAACAGGACTTGGAATTAATTAAGTGTAAACCATTAAACATTCCTAAGTACCAACAATACCCAGAGTTAACTGACCAGGCAGTAACAAGATCACTATCCGAGACAGGACCCACAAACCTCCTAGCCATTAACGTCTTAGGGCATTAAGGTCATTATAGGTCCCTAAAAGACCAAGTTATTCCTACCGATCATAGTCTTAAACCTTTTGCTAAGGCAAGGTCATGAAAGGCTAACAACCAGTCGGGCATAGGCAATTATAAACAAACACAACATATAAGTAAAAGAATATAAAGTGTTGCTACAAAATGTGACCTCGGGGGGCCTTTTCATTACTGGTTCAAGAGAAAAGGTACAATGCCTAGGGGGCAATTATAGTAGCCAAAAAAAAAAAAACAACAAAGAAAATAAATATAGGTATAGGCCGGGGACTAAGAATCATCCAACAGCACTACTTCATCCCCAGTCTCCCCGACTTCACCATCAGTAGCACTGTCCTCGGCTAGCATGTCTTCAATGGTGGCTCCTTCAGTATCATCGAGTCTAGTCTCCCAGCAGTCAAAGTTTGACCCCGTGTAGCCAATAAGGTCCAGTTGAGGATGGTCCAGAGCCAGTCTTCTTTTCAGGTCCACGTACCCCATAAAGAAACTGTCGTCGAAGTCATCATTAGACCTTGGTGACTCCTCCTGGGAGGTTTCAACCTCAGCTAGGGCTTTCTTTGTAGCTTGTTGACCCTTTCGGGCAGTCCCCAACTCCGTCAGAGCAGTCTCCAACTCTGCCTGGGCGGCCCTAGCTCAAGAGCCAGCCCCTACACTTTATCCTTCTCCAGGGCTAGGGCAGATTCCTTAGCCTCCAAGGCTGCCCTCCCATTTTAAAGAGTGGCCACAGCAGTAGCCGCCCTATCAGCTAAGGCTGGTAAGAAGGATTCAGCCCTGGTAGCCATGCAGCCAACCTATAAAGAACAAGGTAAAAATTGATCGGTTATGCTTAGCAAATGGTTAACAAAAACATAAATGAAGGAAATAGGGCATGTTTCTTACAATGTGAGAGAGGTTGTAAAGCCATCCCTGGAACACGTACAGAGACATTTTGGTGCACATTTCCACCTAGCTTGGGAGAAGACCTGGCATAATCCTCTTCCGGATCTCTAAGGACTCTCCCAACGGTATCCAGAAGGTTACGTTCGCTCAGGGAGTAGTATCTTGCACAACCACCTGCTGAGCTGAAATACTGATCGATTCTGGGCGAGTCTCCGGTCCATGCCTTAGCTGCCTTAGCGGCTGACTACTAGCAGTAAGCATAGTAGCCGACTTCTTCCTCCTCTCCGCCCCCCGAGCAACAGTAGTGGCCTCCCTCACCCTCAACAGCTCGGGGTCTCTCCTTGGACCCATTTATGCACAATGAACAAGCATGGGATAAGTAATCAGGAAAGCAGTAAAAATAATAATCGAGGCAAAGAAGATAACCCGAGTGGCAAGACCTCGTCGGGAATGATTGGGGGAAATATGGGTGCTTCAAAATGCTGGCTTGGTTCGTAGGTAACTTTTAGATCTCTCGATCGGGTCAGTAAGTTCCCGATGTTTGTAGGCTCCTCTGCTAGGGCCCTGATCATGTCCTGGCACTCATCAAGAAGGCTTGGGTGATTGGTCAATCCCACTACAAAATAGGACACAAGAAAGTTAGCCTTATAACTGCAACAAAAGCAAAAAAAGAAAAACGAACGCAGAACAAGGGCTTACTCCTCAACTTCCCCACCCAGGAAGTCCTCAGTTGAATTTCCAGGGCCTTCTCAAAGAACACAAGGGTGGATACTTGGAAGAATTTCTTCTTCTACCCCTTGTTGTTGCTCGGGTAGTTGACGATGATCTTTTTCCCTTGTCGAGCTCCCAAAGAAAAGAACCTGACCTCCCGATGTACCGGGAACGGTCAGTGGGTCCACAAAAACTCTTGAAGGGTGAGTTCATACCCAAAAACTTGGGGTCAGAGAGAGATAGATCCCATTAGAAACCTCTAACCGTTCAGGGCAAGCTACCCAGGACCAATCCCGAGATAGATCAGAACGTCCCGGGCAACCAGATGAAGGGGAATAAGGAGACCAGCTATGAAGGTGTCCTCGTAAAGGGTCACAAATCCTGACTTGTGTATTTGAACCCCTCTGGCAAGTGCGATCAAGGAGCAATGGTCAGGAATATCATACTTGTCCCTAATTTGCTCCAGCTCGATGACGAGCAAATTGGTGAAAATCCACTCACTAGAAAATGCTACCTTGGGGCTACTAGGAATTGATGCCACATCGCTTGAGCCCCATGACACAGAGGCTACTAGGAGCTCTTGACCTACGTCATCATCGGATATCCAGATGGGAATCCTGTCCTTGCTGTGTTGGCCCAATGGGGTTACAGAAATAGGATCTAAGTTTGTGTTCCCGACTGTGATTGTTCATCTTCTGACTGGAAAGATGAGTTAAAGCCTGAATGTCACATGTCTAAGGCTCCTAAAGTTGGGCGAGGGAGCAACTGGTTACCTAAGTAAGGGTCAGGAACTCCAAGTCTAAGATACAAGGGGGGCAGTACTAAAACCCTAAAAGGCAAGAGGTACAAGGTCTTCAAGGAGAAGTAGCACTCGGATAGAACTGCCCTAGGTCACCCTGACTGGTTCAACTGTCTTTTTATACTACCTGATCTAAAGAGGAAGCAGAACCTCAGGAGGAAAAAATCCCACTCCCTCGCGAGCCCTAGTGGATTCCTATTCTCCAGCCTCACTCGAGAAATAAAAAGAAGAGAAGGAGAAAAGAATATAGTGAATTACAAGGTTGGAGAGACGAAGACTTACAAGATTAGATTACAAGGAAGAGTTCGGGTAGCTAGACCGAATGCTTTTTTCTCTTCAATCGCTCAGTAGTCTCTCTTTATGGACAGTAGGAACAGTAAAAATGCACAAGTGTTCCTTATACAGGCAACACGGATGGTGCATATCAAAATAAATCCAATGGTTATGCACAACTCCTGCCCAAACGCTTGCCAACTGGCACCTCAGGTAGACCAGGCAATGCCTCAAAGGGTGTGCGCATTAAATGCATGACATGACAGTTTAGTTACGATACAACTATACGGTGTAGATACCCCAATTTTGACCAAACGTAGAATTAAGGGAAGCGTTACCTCTAGATCCGATGATGACAATGTCCGATTAATCTAGGACTTCCAAAGGTAATTCAAGCTCTTCGAAAGGCTCTGCAATTCAAATGAAAGAAAGAAAGAAGAAAAGTAGAGAATAGAAGAAAATGGCATATGGTGCAGATTATGACATTCATGGGTTGTCGGTGCGGCACTCTCTGATTCCCGTACGACAGTTAGTAAATGCTGGAACGGTGTTTACTGATAGCCGTAAAAATACATCAAATGCTGCAAAAATCATAATTTCAAAAAAGACGGCAGTCTGCGGAGTTGTCTGTGGTATTCATTGAATGTCGCATCGGCATTCAGTGGATGCTGTACTGGCAATCAGTGAGTGCCGTTCTGGCACTTATTGAGTGCCGCTTCCATCTCCGTTAGTGCCGTATTTTTCTGGCTACTAGATTTGAAATAGTAAATTTTGTACCTTCAAAAGAACATCCGGGATTGGGGTTTTTACTATAAAATTACCAAAATAACCCTCTAAAGTTTGCCTATATATAGGGGATGAATATCCCATTACAAAGGACTTGGAATTTTGAATCTTAGAACCTTATCTTGATTCTCTTTGTTTTAAACCTCTTAAAAAATTCTCTAAACACAATTAGGAGGAAGTTTTAGAGGAGTTAAGGAAGAAGTTGCATGAGTGAGAAGAAAAAGAGCCTGAACCACCTTTGAAAGACCTTCAAAAAACCTAAGAGTTGAGGATTGTTGGAGTTAAACTCTAGACTAGTTAATCTTAGTTTAACTTCAATCACAATATTAGAATATTTTAGGATCTTTTACACATTTTCAAAAACTCCCTTCCTACCTCATTTCTTTACAAACCACAAATATTGTGATTGAACTTGCATTTCGTTAGTTTGGATCAAAGTAACCTAAGGTTTATAAATCATGAAATTAACTTAGATATTACTTGAGTCTTGGTTTCTTTTTCCTTTTTAATTATAATCATCTCTTAGGATTCATAAGACTTTCAATGCCTTACTTGAATGCTTAGACTTGAAATCCTTTAATCTTCTTATAAACTCATGATTTGTAAGAGAATTAAAGTTGATATTAGTATGTTTGGTCAATGAGTCTAAACCTATCTCCATGGATTAGGTTCATTATTTTGAGATTTCATGAAGTTTCTCCATACTCCATTGAAATCTATAAGTATAAGTGTCTTTAGCCTCCGATGACCATCAAATGGTAGGAGAAGTAATGTGGGTTAAGTCAAACACCATGGGTTGGTAGTTGGAGTTAACAAATAAAAGATGGATTTGACAATGGTGTAGTGAGGTCATAGACCACCATTGATCAAAGATTTTTAGTTAAATAATAGATCGTTGGAATTGAGTGAGACTAATTAGAGAGTGTCAATAACAAAAAAAATTACCACTGTGATTTTTTGTTTTAATGAGATTTCATGTTTAAAGTGGTTTGATCATGAGTTTTGTGAAGCAACCATAATCTGTCTAAAATTTTAGAACAGTAGCATCTTCTTAAAATAAGTAAATCAGAGACTTAATCAAGCATTCTTGACTTTAAATATTTTTTTCATGAATTCTAATGTGTTAATGAGATCTCCTAAAAAGATTAGAGTCTTAGATTTATTTACTATTTTTATAAAATCATACAAAAACTCTAGACAGAGAGTTGTAAATTTCTAAGTGATGTCTAGTGTTTATCCAATTTTCGTAGATTGAACCGTTGATCTTGATTTTTATTTTTGGGTTGGAAACTACACTCACAGAGGCATCTTGTGTCCAAAATTCATTGACATAAACCATGGAAGCATGCTTTCTCTATTTTTGAAGTTCTGATCTGCTCTCTGTAATTTTTAGAATTTTGTGACAGATTTGACAAACTTTGTAAATAAAGGTTCAAATGACTTTTCCATAACATAAGGTTAAACCATGCTTTAATTATGATTAGTTGAACTTAAATCTAGAGGTTAAATGATCCAAATCATCGAATAGTTCATAAGCTCACTTTTGTTCACTTTCATATATTCAAACACATTCAACCATATAAATTGATACTTGTAATTAGAACCCATTTTGTGTTAGGATTATATTATGCTTAATGGAACCAAGTTGTGAGTTCCTTATGATTACATTGGGACTACACCACCTCTATATGGACATTACATTAGCTCCTAATTGACACTTGTATATCTATAGAAGTGATGCATTTCCAACTAATTAGAAGGAATTCATAATTGTATCATTTCTTTCACACTTGATAGATTTAAGCTAGAAGTTTAGGGATGCTACTGAGAATTTAATATTATCTAAAACATGTGGACTAACCCTCTATTTTGTAGCGCTATTGAGGTATGATTTCTCAAACTTCCATTTAGTCTGTTTAATTTCTTGATTTTATTGATTTTTGACTCTATGTGCAACACCTTAGAATTAAGATTTGCCTTATGTGCGTATATGACTAGAGACCATTTCTTAGATTTTATTTGTATGCATTGCACGTTTCCATGTTCGCGGCTGGATTCTAGGTAAGTTCTCTTGTTCCTTATTGCATATCATATTGCCTGGTAATTGAATTATGTGGTTTTGAATGCTATTTCACCATTAGCAATCTTACACCCTTTTTGACATGCTTTTGTAATGTGTATTTATATATATATGTATATATATGTACAGTTGAGGACATGCTTAGATTATTAATTTGATTAAAAGGATGTTAAGTAGAGGCCTATCACGAGAAAGGATGAGAGGGGGTGTTTTAGTCTGCCGGGCTCCTTCCCCTCTCATTCCATAATCCCCGGACCTAGAAATCTCTGGTTTCCTAAAGATTAGATTGTTTTAAAATGGTTTCTTATTTCTCCTTTTAAAAATTAAGTGGTGACTCGAGTTTTGTATTTTGAAATTGAAAAAGATTTTAGAAATGCTGTGGGTAAGAAAAATGCGATATCCACAATCTGGCGACTCTGCTGGGGATCGAACCCAGAATCTCTGGTTTCGCATACCAGAATTTCTGATTTTGGGTTCACTCGAGGATTAGACTTGAAAGGATCTTTTTAATCGAATTAATTAATTTTTGTGTGCTTGTTCCATTGCACTTGCATGTCTAGCCAGTCGATTGCACAAAACTATGACCTTGGACGCCCGGGGCAACCCGGTTGGTCAAGTCATCATAGGACTGTGTAATCACCCTTGATCTCGTACCATGACTTGGTATATGAAGCATCCTATCGGGTGTGTGTCAAGGGTCCCTTATTGGACCAAACCCCAGCCTTTGCATGATAGTTTCTATAGAGCCTTTCAATCTTAGGAAAATAAATACTTAATTAGGATTTATGTGCTAGGGAGTCTTGTATGCCCGAAAGAGATTACCTGAGATGATGACGATGTTCACTTAATATGAAACATGTAAACTTTTAATCACTTTTAGGCAAATCCTCTTCATGTTCTATGACATCTGGGAATATGCTGAAACTTGATTGTAAGATTACATCTCTTCTATCTTGTTAACTAAAGTATCATTGACCTTGTACGCATCCGAATTCATGAAAAATACAGTGATGATCCGATCATGTGATCTTTCTACCCAATGAATTTTAAATCTATCTTCGTAAGCAAACAAGATTTTTATCATCATTACCCCAAGGTTTTTCGAAAAATCACACTTTCAAAATCCTTGAAGTTCCATTGATTACTATTTCAAACCAATCACTGTCGAGATATATGTTGTTTTCTAAAGAAGTGCTTTTTAAAATGAGTTTTCAAAACTAATAATCTTTGTAAACATTCCTTATCTCATCATGATTTAAAAAAAAAGTCTTTTGAAAATGATAAAACATCGAAAAGGGGATAATGAGGATCACAATGGGAGGTGAAATTGACGCATTTAACATGAGTATGGATCTTATGTGCTTATGTGTTTTATTTGTTAGGACTAGAATTTTCTTTTCTTTTTACATATAGAGTAGGCACACACACACACACGCATGCATTGCATCCATGTGACATATGAACCATTCATAAAAGTTTCACCAGGTATCTTTCAAAAATAAAAATAAAAACAACAAAAAGTTTTTAAAAATCATTAAAAAATTCTTTTGTAGGGAAAAATGGCATCAAGATCGGGCACGGCCTGGTTTAGAGGTCCCACTACAAGGCTTGTAACAAGGGAAGGTAACATCGAAATGGTAGACAAAAGGAATGATGGGGAAGTAGCAGAATTGAGGGCATTGGTGGAGCAACAAGAAGAACAGATGAGGAGGTAGGTCGAAAACATGAACCGTATGATGGTTATGATGGAAACAATAGCCCTCCCGCCACCAATTGCAAATCCACCAAACATCGATCCGCCTGTCATAAGGGAACAAGGTTGGTATGATGACCTAGAGATACAAATGGCCAAGGTTCCCAGAGCAAAGAGAGAAAGGGCAGAAAGAGAGAAGACTAAAAAAGAAAAGGTAATGACTAAGAAGATAGAGAAACTGGAGAAGGTAATGCGCAAGGCTCATGGGGTTGATACTTATCTGATGGAGTTAAAATGACTGTATGATGGGGTCCGTGAGACGCTGCCTATCGGGTTTTAAATGCCAGTTTTTGATAATTTCGATGGGATAGGGAATCCTCGCAGCTAGTGGATTAAGCACCGCCATGATGGCCATCCTGTTTCAGCAGACTTTAACTGGGGTCGCTTTGTCCTGGTATCTCACACTCGTACCAAGCAAGACTAGGGTCTGGAAAGAGGTGGTCAAGGAATTTATGGCACAGTATCAGTACAACCAAGACTTGGATGTCACAGTCCGAGATTTGGAAACCACTAGGCAAGGGAACAAGGAATCATTCACTGAGTCCTTGAGTAGATAGAGGGAAAAGGCAGCTAAGATGGTGCAGAGGCCGTTCGAGAAAGATCAAATCCGAATGATAAGGAAGAACATTCAGCCCGTCTACCAAGACAAAATGAGGTTTCAGTTAATCAACACTTTCACCGAAGTCTTTGATGTGGGAACAAGGATAGAGGATGTAATCCAAGAAGGGGTGATTAAGAAGGAAGAACAACCAATCGATACAGGAGGCCAAACTATGGGTCAAATGCAGAACATTTGGGGGGCCACTCTGGCCCCACTGAGTCAACACACTAAGTGAGCCAGAGAAAAAGTTTGACATAACACTGAGAAGAGGAGGGGACAAACAGCTAAGGAAGTTTTTAGATTTGGAGGTATCACTATCAACCGCCCTTGATAGGCTGATGGCAAAGGGGCATCTTCGCCCGTTAGAATCTCGACCTTTATCGAATCCGCTTCCGCCAAGCTTCTGGGAGGATCTCTATTGCAAGTTCCACCAACAAAAGGGTCACTCTATGGATTAATGCACAAGGTTGAGGCATAAAATCCAGGACCTCATTGATAACAAGGAAATATCTGAGTGTGGATATCGCATTTTTCTTACCCACGGCTTTTCAAAATGAAATTCAAAAACAAATGAGTCGCCACTTAATTTTTTTAAAAGGAGAATTAAGAAACCATTTAAAAAGCAAACTGATCTTTTAGAAACTAGAGATTAACTAGGTCCGGGGATTATGGAATGAGAGAGGAAGGAGCCCGTCGGACTAAAACACCCTCTCTCATCCTATCTTACGATAGGCCTCTACTCAACATCCTTTTAATCAAATTTATTAATCTAAGCATGCCCTCAACTAATACATATATACATATACATCACAAAAGCATATCCAAAGGGTGTAAAATTGCAATTGACAAAATACCATTCAAAAGCCACATAATTCAGGTAGCAAGCGATATGATATGCAATAGAGAACAAGTGAACTTACCCGGGATCCAGCTGTAGACACCCCAATTTTGACCGACCGTCGAATTTAGGAGAGTGTAACCTCCATATCCGATGATGACAAGGACCGAAAAATTGAAGTATTCCAAGCTCTTCAGAAAATCTCCAAAACGCGATAAAATTTCACAGAAAGAGGCAAAATTACCAGGTATTTAGGAGAATTCAGGTATAAGACATGATTTTTGGAAAGGATCTTCAAAAATAATTTGTTTCAAAAAGGGGGAAGTCCTAAAAAGGGGAATCTCAAATAAAAATGGCATACGGCAGACTTCCGCGGCACTCACTGAGTGCCGTGCGGCAGTCGGAGAGTGCCGGTCCGGCAGTCACCAAGTGCCGCCAAAAATTTCTGACTACCGTTCACTTTTAAAGTCGTTATTTTGCAGAGCAATACGTATGCGTATGCGAATAAGAACAAAAAATTGATAAAGTAAGACTGACAAAAATGCGGCAATCCATTAATGGCCGCGGCATTTGATGAATGCCGCGCGGCAGTCATGAAGTGCCGCAACGGCAGTCATGAAATGCCGCAGCGGCAGTCACGGACTGCCGCGGCAATATCTGGACTGCCGCGCTGGACAGCAGTCTGTCTAAATTCAGAAAGTACACATTGTACCACCAAATGAGAGAATTACACCTGTTTTTTGCTCCGAAATTCACCAAAAATACCTGGTAATTTTGCCTATAAAAGAGAAAGGATCTTCCTAAAAGAGGGGACACCAAGAAAAAAAGATTGGGAGGGAGAACACATGCAAAAACACTTCCATTACACCAACATTTTTAGAGAGAAAAGAGAGTGTTTAGAGAATTAGAGAAAAGGGCTTGGAAGATCTTCAAAGAAAAGAAAACTTTGAGGATAATTTGGAGGTGATCCTCTAACCATAGATTATTAGCTTACTCTTTCTTCTCTTAAAATCTCTAATCCTAAATCTTTCATTACTTTCTTTGTTTGCCAAATAAACTTAGGAGTTCTTTTTTTGTTCCCATTACTTCCTTCTATTTTTTGTCCATTTTCTTCTCTTGAAGGCCTTGGAGATCTTTAATATCTCTCTTGATCTATTGAGGATGATCCTTTGAATCTCATGTAAGCTTATGCTCTACATGAAAGTCAAAACTTGATCACCACTTTATTTCACATAGATAGGATCCAAGTCCATGCTCATGACTTGGGTCCTCTAAACTTGATGTCTCATGGAATCCTTTCTATATTCCTTTGAAAACTATCAAGTATTAGTTGCACCTTCATCTCCAATGACCACCAAATGGTAGGAGAAAGTATTTTGGGTCTAAACTCATCTCTATGATTTAGGTTCATCATTTTGAGATTTCATGAAGTTTATTCATACTTCACTTGAAATCAATAAATATGAAGGTCTTTAGCCTCCAATGACCATCAAATGGTAGGAGAAGTGGTTTGGTTTAACCCAACTTCATGGTTTAATAGTTGGGGTTACGAAATAAAAATTGAACTTGACCAATAAAAACAGTGAGTTCACAAACTGTTTTTGATCAAAGATTTTTAGTTCGAAATCTAACCGTTGGAATCAAGTGAAATCAACGGGAAAGTGTCAATAAGACAATGTTCTACCACTGTAATATTTGTTTTAAGTTGGTTTCATGTTTAGAAGGGTTTGATCATGGGTTTTGTGGAGTAACAACAATCTGTCCAGAGTTTCAGAATAGTTCCAGAACAGTAACATTCTTTTGAAACAAATAAATCGAGGTTTTAATAAGGTGTTTGTGACCCAAAATAATTATTTCTAAGTAGATTAATGTGTTAGGAAGTCACCCTAAAAAGAACAAAGCAATTCGGATATTCTTACTATTTTTAATAAATCGTGCAAGAATTCTGGACAGAAGGTTGTAAAGTGCTGAGTGATGTCTAGTATTTTTCATATTCCCGGAGATCCGACCATTGAAACTTTGATTTTCTTTTTGATTTGAAAACTAGACTCACAGAGGCATCTTGTGTCCAAAATTCATCAACATCAAACCATGAGAGACGTGCTCTTTATTTTCCTACATATCTGGTCTGCTCTCTGCAATTTTCAGAGTTTTATGACACATTTGACCAACTTTGTAAATAATGGTCCAAATGACTCTTCTATGATCTAGGGCTTAAACCATGTTTTAATAAATGATTAGTTGAGCTTGAATTCAAGGCTTAAGAATATTTCATAGTTTATCCTCGTCCATGTACATATTCATCCATGTGGTTTGACGCTTATAATTAGGACTTAATTGCTTTGGATTTAATTACATTAGATAGATTTAAGCTAGAAATTTAGGATTGTCATTTCTAAACATCGTATCTTGCATATCATGTGGACTAACCCTTTGTTTTGTAGCGCTATTAAGGTATGATTTCTAAGACTCCTCTTTAGTTTATCTTAATTTCTTGATTTTATTGATTCTTCGACTTAATGCGCGACACCTTAGGTTTTGCCTTATGTGTATATGTGATCAGAGACTCTTTTTAGGATTTTCTTTTGTTCGCAAGCATCGTTTATTATCGCTGCTGGATCCCGGGTAAGTTCACTTGTTCTCTATTGCATATCATATCGCTTGTTACCTGAATTATGTGGCTTTTGAATGATATTTTGTCAATTGTAATTTTACACCCTTTGGACATACTTTTGTGATGTATATGTATATATGTATTAGTTGAGGGCATGCTTAGATTAATAAATTTGATTAAAAGGATGTTGAGTAGAGGCCTATCGCAAGATAGGATGAGAGAGGGTGTTTTAGTTCGACGGGCTCCTTCCTCTCTCATTCCATAATCCCCGGACCTAGTTAATCTCTGGTTTCTAAAAGATCAGTTTGTTTTTAAAATGGTTTCTTAATTTTTCTTTTAAAAATTAAGTGGCGACTCATTTGTTTTGAATTTGGAATTTCGAAAAGAAAAGCTGTGGGTAAGTCAACCTGCGATATCCACAATCTGGCGACTCTGCTGGGGATCGAACTCAGAATCTCTGATTTCGCAGACCAGAATTCTGATTTTGGGTTCACTTGAGGATTAGACTTGAAAAACATCCTTTTAATCGAATTAATTAATCTTTGTGTGCCTGTTGCATTTCACTTGCATGTCCAGCCAGTCGATTGCACGGAACTATGACCTTGGAGGCTCGGGGCAACCCGGTCGGTCAAGTCATCATGGGACTGTGCGATCACCCTTGATCTCGTACCATGATTTGGTATATGAAGCATCCTATCGGGTGTGTGTCAAGGGTCCCTTATTTGACCAAAACCCAGCCTTTGCATGATAGCTTCTGTAGAACCTTTCAATCTTAGGGAATCAATTCTCAATTAGGGTTATGTGCTAGGAGGTTTTTTTTGTGCCCGGAAGGGATTATTTGAGATGATGACAATACTAGCTTGATGAAAGACGTATAATCTTTTAATCACCTTTTAGCAATTCCTCCTCATGTTCCACGACATTTGGAGAACATGCTGAACCTTGATTATAAAATCATACTTCTTATATCCCATTTAGTTAAGCATCATTGACCTTGCATGCATCCGCATTCATGAAAAGTACGGTGATAATCCGATCATGTGATCCTTCTGCCCAAAGAATTTTAAATCCATCTTTAAAAGCAAACATATTTTCGCCATCTTTATTCCAAAGTTTTCAATCGTTGGCAGTTCATTTTTGATTAAAACTTCAGAGCCAAACCAAGGTTATTCATCAGCTAAGACACTTTTCAAAACATAAGTTTTCAACCCAATCACTTTTTTGAAAAGCGTGATCCAAAATTCTTGAAAATTGTTTTCTAAAGAAATGCTTTTCAAAAGAATTTTGAAAACCCTAAAATTTCCAGACATCGAAGGGTAAAGAGGGCCACAATGAATGGAGAAATCATCGTACTTGACATGGGTAAAGGGTTTATGTGCTTATGTGTTTATGTGTTAGGGTTAGATTTTTTTTCGTTTTCTTTGGCATATAGAGTAGGCACACACGCACACATGCATTGCATCCGCATAACATACAAAATAAAAGTTTTTGCTAAAGTAAAGGTAAAAAGGTATTCTAAAAAAATAATAAAATTTAAAATCTGCTGTAGGAGCAAAGATAGCCAATCAAGCATGGTTCAGGGATCCTACGGCAAGACTTGTAAGGAGAGGATACGCTAACATGGCCGAAGAAAGAAACAACGAAGAGATGACCGGATTAAGGGTACTAGTCGAACAGCAAGCGGAACAAATGAGGAGACAGGCCGAGAACATGAACCGCATGATGGGAATGATAGAGGAGCTGAATCGCCGACCGCCGCCGCATGTAATTCCACCCATTATAGACCCGCCTTTGGGAGGAGGAGACGGAGATTGGTTCGACGATCAAGAGGCACATTGGAATGATGCACTAAGAGCCAACAGGGACAGAGAGAAAGATGAGAAGGAGAAGCTGCTGACCGAGAAGATAGAAAAGTTGGAAAGGGTAATGCGCAAGGCTCAGGGAGTGGATACCTATCTGATGGAACTGGAGGGATTGTATGACGGAGTCTACGAGACACTGCCGGCCGGTTTTAAAATGCCACTTTTCGATAAGTTTGATGGCACAGGCAATCCCCGCAATCATGTCCGAATGTGCATAGGAGCTTTTCAGCCTAGTGAACTGAGCACTACCATGATGGCTGTCCTATTTCAACAAACCTTAACAGGAGCTGCTCTGTCATGGTACCTTACACTTGAGCCAAGCAAAACCAGAGTATGGGAAGAAGTGATTAAGGCATTTGTGGCACAATACGAATACAATCAGGATTTGGATGTTACTGTCCGAGATTTGGAAACGACCAGGCAGGGGAACAAAGAATCATTCGCCGAATACTTGAGTCGATGGAGAGGAAAGGCAGCTAAAATGGTACAAAGGTCGCCTGAGAAAGACCAGATCCGAATGCTGATGAAAAATCTGCAGCCAGTTTATCAGGAGAAGATGAGATTTCAGTCAAACAACACCTTTGTTGAGGTATTCGATGTGGGGACGAGAATCGAAGATGCAATTCAAGAAGGAAGAACCACAGAACCGATATCGAAGGCCCAGTTATGGATCAAATGGAGGGCATTCAGGGGGTCACTCTGGCCCCACCGATGTCAATGCACTTAGCGAGCCTGAGAGAAAGTTCGACATCACCAGAAACCATCCAAGAGGAGGAGAGGATAAGCCACTGAGGAAGTTTTCGGATTTGGGAGTGTCACTATCAACCGCCCTCGATAGGCTGTTAGCGAAAGGGCATCTCCGTCAGCTAGAACCTCGACCCCCGCCGAGTCCACTCCCACCACACTTCAAGGGAGATCTCGACTGCAAGTATCATCAACAAAAGGGCCACTCGACGGATCGGTGCATGAGGTTAAGGCACGAAATCCAAGACCTCATTGACAACAAAGTGATATCCGAGCCACCTGTCAAAGCCCCCAATGTCACCAAGAATCCTCTGCCGAACCATCCTGCTGTGCCACCGCCGCGGGGTCTTTATTTCTTAGGGGTAGAAGAAGCGGCATTTGATCCGTCCAAGCTAATCACAAAAGTCGGGGAACCGAAAAAGTTTTGTCAATTACCAGCAAATCCAGGGATCTGTATGTTTGGAAGCCCGCTAGAGGTATGGGAAAACAAAGTGACAAGGCAGTCAGATTGGTGGGTCCAAGAAAGCAATGATCGGAACATAGGCCGGGTAGGGGAGGATGATCTATGGTATCAAAGCGACGAAGAGGCAAAAGAGGGCTCAAAGACCGTTTCAGAAACCGACAACATTTGGGCAAAAGAAGAGATCGACCATTTGACTCGGTTTGGTAGACACTTCAAGCCGCATGAACTAGAGGAAGATCACCCGGGGAGGGAATTGGAGAAAGGGAAAGGAAAAATGAACGAGGAAGAAGAAGAGGATCGGGTCCTAAAGCAGATGAAGAAGACTCAGGCTAACATCACTGTCTGGGGGTTGTTGATTGCCTCCAAACGCCATAGGCAGGCGGTCCTAGACGCTCTGAATCAAGCTGACGTGTCTATCGACACCACCCCGGAAGACCTCATAGGATTGATCGGAAAGATTCCGACTTCGGCTATCACCTTTTCATCGAATGACTTACCTCCGGAAGGACCCACGCTCAACAAGCCGCTGTATATCACCGTTGAATGTTTGGGGAACACCATGCCCGCTTGTCTCGTTGACAACGAGTCTGCTCTTAATGTATGTCCCTTCCGCACAGCCAAGCGAATGGGTTTAGATGAATCTTCTTTTGTGCCGTCTCAACAAAAGGTCCGGGCATATGACAACACCCAAAGAGCAGTCATAGGCATTATCTTTCTTAATCTCGCTATCGGGCCGATGGACAAAGAAGCTGAGTTCCAAATCATCGATATCCCCGCTTCTTTCAATCTACTGCTGGGAAGGCCTTGGTTGGACAGTTTGGGCGCTATACCATCGACGATCCATCAAAAGGTTAAGTATGTCTGGGAAAAAAAAGTCTGTGATATCCTCGGAGACAGTTGGGTTCGTTCGTCCGAAGCATCGTCAAGTGCACCGGTCCTAGAATTACAGCTGCAAGAAGAAGAAGCGAAGATGGGAGGATTCGAGTTCATCAGCATGATAGAAGAGGGAAAGCCGAAAGAGTTTCCACCGCCCCATTTCGATCAGTATGCTAGTCCAGTGGTCGCGGGAATCATGAAGAAAATGGGCTTCTTTCCAGGATTGGGACTGGGGAAGAATCTTCAGGGCCTGCCAGAGGCTCCAAGAATCCCTACTCAGACTCACACTCACGGTCTAGGGTATCGGCCAACGAAGAAGGAGCTGGGAGCAAGGAAGAAGGACGTCAGTGCGCCACTAGACCCTTACTTAAAGACTCTCAATGGGTATTTTGTGAAGGAAGGAGAAGATTTCCCCTTTTGCTGTTTCCCAGAACCATGGATGGACCAAAAAGACAATGCATGAAGCCGGGGTTCGAGATCTTCTTCTCCCATGAATTTTCTGGGTACAAAGACCCATTTTTGCAAATGCCTGAAAAGTCTGTTGCTGCCAAGGACTGGATTGGTACGCTAGACGGTTCTGCCATGAAAGATCTGTTAGGCGAAGGGAACGCAGAGGTCATGAAGGAGGATCCCGGCAAGACCAAAGGTGAATACGTCGAGGGCATAGTGGAGGAAGCTGCCGAGAGTGAAGAAGGTGAGGAAGGGAAGGCTGAGGAAGAAGAGATGGAGGAAATCACCAAGACAGGAGGTCCGGAAGAATGCTTTATTAGTGGCCTGGGAGGAGAGCACAAGAAGGAGTGGGTTTTTGAGTCTAGTGATAGGT
This sequence comes from Hydrangea macrophylla, assembly GCA_033977485.1. Lineage (NCBI taxonomy): Eukaryota > Viridiplantae > Streptophyta > Magnoliopsida > Cornales > Hydrangeaceae > Hydrangea > Hydrangea macrophylla. The sequence goes on from CM066992.1 coordinate 3,905,041, forward strand.
TTCCCCCGTACCCGGAGTCTGTAATGGCCCAAATGAGGCGTCTTTCGATTTCTATGTTTGTTGTAATCACTCCAAAGAAAATCAATGAAAGTATGACTGATTCTTCCTACTCGAACGCGCTTAATGAATGTGATGAATGTGATGATCATGAAATACCTATTGAACTGCAAAAACTAATTGAAAAAGAAAAAGAATCTGCATGTAAAATCATTGAGGACACCCTAACAATTAATCTAGGAAATGAGAATAATCCTCAAAATGTCTTCATCGGCTCTACACTTAGCAATAAAGAAAGTAAAGAACTAATCAGTCTATTAAATGAATTCAAAGATGTTTTTGCATGGTCTTACAATGATATGCCAGGTATCGATCCAAAAAAAGTCCAACACCACATCCCCCTCTTTCCCAATTCAAAGCCCATAAAACAAAAATTGAGGCGAATGAGGCCAGAATGGGCACTTAAAGTAAAAGAGGAGGTTGAAAAGCAATTAAGAGCTGGATTCTTGATGGTCACCGAGTATCCCGAGTGGATTGCCAACATTGTACCTGTCCCAAAGAAGGATGGTCGTGTTAGGGTTTGCGTGGATTTTCGGGATTTGAACAAAGCAAGCCCTAAAGACGATTTCCCATTACCCCACATCGACGTGTTGGTTGATAACACTGCGGGACATGAACTTCTATCTTTCATGAATGGATTCTCCGGGTATAATCAAATCCTCATGGCTCCCGAGGATAGAGAGAAAACCACGTTCATCACTCCGTGGGGGACATATTGCTATAGGGTCATGCCATTCGGACTTAAGAATGCAGGCGCAACCTATTAAAGGGCTGCCACCACTTTACTGCACGACATGATCCACAAAGAGGTAGAGGTGTATGTGGACGATATAATTGTGAAATCCAAGGAGAGGAGAGGGCACCTAGAGGCTTTGAGAAAGTTCTTTGGGAGATTGAGGGAGTTCAAGATGAGGCTGAACCCGCAGAAATGCACGTTCGGAGTCACTACTGGCAAACTGCTAGGATTTCTCATTACCCAAAGGGGAATAGAAGTGGACCCTACCAAAATAAAGGCCTTAACCGAAATGAACCCACCAAAAAATGAGAAAGAACTGAGAGGGTTCCTGGGTAGAATACAATTTATAAGTCGTTTCATCTCAAAGCTCACCATGACCTGCGACCCGCTGTTCAAGCTACTCAGAAAGGGAGAGAGATTCAATTGGGACACCCCGTGTCAACAAGCCTTCGACAAAATCAAAATCTACCTCCAGAACCCACCTGTCTTGTCGCCACCTTCGCCTGGGAGACCTTTGTTACTTTATCTCTCTGTATCCGAAGATTCAATGGGATGTATGCTGGCCCAAGAAGGAGAAGAGGGGCACGTGGAGAAGGCCATTTACTACTTAAGCAAGAGAATGGTAGGATATGAGTTAAAGTATTCGCCCTTGGAGAAGGCCTGTTGGGCCTTGGTTTGGTGTACCCGTCGCCTCCGCCACTACATGCTAGCCTTCCCTGTAATCCTGATATCCCGAATGGACCCATTAAAATACCTGTTCGAAAAACCCGTCTTAACCAGTAGGATTTCCCGTTGGACCATGATGCTGGCTGAGTTCGACATCAGATATGTCACCGCCAAGTCCGTAAAAGGAAGGGCTGTCGCCGAGTTTTTAGCCGACCTCGCTGTAGAATCTGAGGACAAGGGAGACTTTAAGTTCCCAGATGAAGGAATAATGGAGGTTAAGGAGGATTTGTGGAAGATGTACTTCGATGGAGCAGCCAACCAAATGGGTTACGGAGTTGGAATCATTCTCGTAGCACCAGACGGGGTCCCTACCCCATTAGCCGTTAAACTCAAGTATAACTCAACTAACAATACCGCGGAGTACGAAGCATGCATAATTGGGATGGAAGCAGCCTTGGCTTTGAAGGTCAAAAAGATTGATGTCTTCGGAGATTCCAACTTGATCATATCCCAGGTCCAAGGAGATTGGAGGGTAAAACATGAGAAATTGAGACCTTACCATGACTATCTGGAAAGCCTGAAAGCACAATTCCGAAAGATTTCCTTTTACTACCTCCCTCGCGAAGAAAACCAACTAGCCGACTCTTTGGCTACCTTAGCCTCGATGATCCAAATCCCTTCCAAAATTGCCATGATCCCGCTGTCCATAGAAGTAAGGAATCAACCGTCATTCGAAATGATCGCAGCCATAGAGAGAGAAGATGAAGTGCCTTGGTATGTGGACGTGTGGAAGTTCATTAAAGAAGGAGAATACCCCGAAGGAGCCTCAGAAAAGGACAAGAAGGTGATACGACAATTTGCTGCTCAATTTGTGATCTACGCGGATAAACTATGGAAGAAGTCCTACACCGGGTATAATTTGGAGTGTTTATATGGAAGGGAAGCTAAGAGAATGATGGAGGAAATACATGAGGGAGTATGCGGGCCCCACATGAACGGGCACATGCTGGCGAAGAAGATCATTCGACAAGGGTACTATTGGACGACCTTGGACAAAGAATGTTGTGAATATGTTAGAAGGTGTCACAAGTGTCAGATTCATGCAAATCTGATGCACACCCCACCGTCGCAGCTCTATAGCATGACCACCCCTTAGCCATTTTCCATATGGGGGATTGATATTATCGGTGAGATAGTTCCAAAGGCTTCCAATGGGCACCGGTATATAATCGTGGCGATCGATTATTTTACAAAATGGGTAGAAGCAGCTCATATGCGACTTTGAAAGCCAAAGATGTGGTGAGTTTCATTGAGAAGAACATAATCTGCAGATACGGAGTCCCGAACGAGTTTATCTCCGATCATGGCAGTCATTTCCAGGGGGAAGTTATCCCGCTCTTAGAAAAGTATAAGATCACTCGCCATCAGTCATCCCCGTATAGGCCCCAGACGAATGGAGCGGTAGAGGCAGCGAATAAGAATGTTAAAGCAATCTTGGGAAAGACGACAGATGCATATAAGGATTGGCATGAGAAGCTGCCATTCGCTTTATGGGGGTATCGGACGTCAGTAAGGACTTCAACGGGTGCTACGCCATACTCGCTGGTCTACAGAATGGAGGCAGTCCTTCCAGTCGAGGTGGAAATACCCTCTCTCAGAGTCTTAACAGAATGTGAAGTGACAGAATCAGAATGGATACAGGGAAGGTATGAGGAATTGATGCTGCTTGATGAAAAGAGACTGACCGCGATAAACCATACTCGGGGGTACCAGAAGAGAATAGCTCGTGCTTTCAACAAAAAGGTCCGCCCATGGAAGCTTACTGAGGGTGACCTGGTCCTCAAAGAACTGAAGGTGCCTGTTTATGACCCCAGAGGAAAGTTCAAACCCAACTGGGTCGGGCCGTACATCATTAAGACCCTCCTTTCCGGAGGGGCGGCCTATCTCATGGACCTGGACGGGGTTGAATTTAAACAGCTGATTAACCTCGATCGCCTCAAGAAATACTTTGCTTGAAACCATTTCTTTCGAGGCCTCCTACCTTGATGAACTACGCTTGACCTGATTCCCGCCAGGGGATACGTAGGCAACCAACTTGGTTCGGTCATTTCAAAAAAAAAAAATGGTGCTAAACTAGGGGCAAACTAGCGTTTGCCCAAAGCCGCTTCAAAGCCATAAAACCAGGGGCAAACTTCATTTGCTAAGCCGAAGAACCCATATACAAAACCCTCCCTTGGATCATCTGGCTATCGAGATAAGTACTATAAAAAAAACAAATGAGAATTCATAGAAGGATTAAAGTTTAAAGCAAAGAAGCAAAGTAAAGAGCCAAGTTAAGACATTAAAAGGATAATTCTTCATAAAAGATTAATCGAAAGGGTGGACACTTTAGATTTTGCATGACAACACTTCTTGAAAAGGAAAAATAAGAAAAATCACATTCAAAAGCGCAAACAAAGGGTAGGCAGGGTCTGTCAGAAGAGTTTCGTAAAATGTCAGACATTTTCCCTGTTTTCGTCTACTTTATTATGCATGTGTCTGTCAAGCTCGCCTCGCAGCCAAGGTTTGGATCTCTAGAAGATACTCAGTAGTAGGCACAGTCAGAGCAGGAATCCTCGGGAACGGAGCAGCCATTCTGCCATGCCAAGCCTCCATGAAAGCTTTCACTATGGAGGGACGCAAAGCGGACCCCCTAGTAAAATCAGCAGTTATAGAATCAGTAGCGCCTTGTAAGAGTCCAAACTGACAGACCACCCGGCCAGGGATGTAAAAAGTAGTGGCATACAAACCAGGCAGCCAAATGCCAGGTCGCCCAGGGAGGCGCACAGCAATAGAGCGACAGGTCCACGACGGACAAACCCAGCAAATGTCACTAGAATAAAGGCCCTGCAGCCAACCAAGCCACGCGTCGGCAGACTGAAACAAGCTATGAATCTCCACGCGATCATAAGGAAGTGACCCACGGAGATGGGAAGCATGTATGAAGAGATCTAGACGCTCCATGAGCCAAACTTGCAGAACGAAAGGTGCCCCGACAGATAACATAACCCCAGTAGCATGGGCATGGCCCACCCCGATCAGAGTTTCGCCAAGGACCAGCATAACAGCACTTTTCATCTCCCGCAAACCACAGGACATGGGTATAAGAATGTTAGAAGATGACTGGAATAGGAAGTAAGAGAGCATGGCGATTGACAAGGCACTACGTCGGATGATCTGGTACTCACCGTCATAGGGGTCCCCTATGGGAGCATAAACAGAGGCAAGGCGCTCAAAATCAATATGCCTGTCACAAATAAAGGAGCCCGCCGCATTTTGAGATATGTGGAGAAGAGTGGCTAAATCCCGAACATACCTGGCCTGAATCTGAGGAACCATCAATTCAGCAGAGGATTAGTATGGAGAATGGCGCTAAACTCCTCAAACAAGGGGCAAATCTCTTGAGAACCAAAGCGGAAGACGTTGAAAGCGGGATCCCAACACTGAATGGCAGCTCGAAGTAGGCCCTCATTCAAACTCATCCGTCGAAACGAAAAGAGATCGTTCATTCTGAAACACTCAAAGTTAAGCCTGTCAATACCCGAGAGAGTATCCATCCATGGGAAGAGGATTTGAGAACCAATGGGGGCCATTGAGGGGAGAATAAGGAGGAAAGAGAAAATTTTGCGGAGCTTTGAGAAAGAAGGGGTATAAATAGAAGAATAAAGCTGTCTACCTACCCGCAGCACTTGATAAAGTGTAGCGGCACTCGGTAAAGTGCCGCGCGGCAATCCGTGAATGCCGTTGCGGCACTCACTGACTGCCGTCGCGGCACTCACTGACTGCCGCGGAGGCCTAACCAAGTGCCGTTCCGAGTTTTTCATTGGCCAGGATTTATTTGTAACATGATCAGCCCACCTACAAACAGAGAACTAGATACAATAAAACGTGCGCATCTTGCAGCACGAACAAATACATTCAGTCATTTCATTTATTTATACATGTCAAATAGATAAGAACAATAGAAAAGAAGCATTCAAAGATAAAAATAAAGATGGGACCAAGCCATGGTCCCGCATACGGCAGGAGTTGGACCAAGCTATGGTCACACATACGGTGAGTAAGCAAAGGAAACGTAAATATTTAAAGCATCTATCTTACCGACTATAAGGAAGCAGCCATCAAAATAAAGCATGTGTGTATATATATACAGTCATCCACCAAAATGTAAATCCTCCCACAACTCTCAAAAATAAAAAATATATAAAAAGAAGGGTCAACCATGACCCCGACCCCGACCATGAGTATGATGAGTCGTGCGCCTGAGAGGCTCGTCCTCCGACTCGGTCCCGCTACCTCCACCGCTCCCTCCACGACCCCCGATACTGCCGCCTCTGCCTCTGCTGGTGCCCTCGCCGCCACCTCCGCCGCGCCCAGCAGCGCTACCTCCGGGGGCATCGTTGAGAGGGATGCCAAAATGCTGGAGCCGCTACTGAAGCTGCCCCACCTGCTGAGACAGGACTCTCTTCTCCTCCATCTGGAAGAGAGGGGATGAGTCCAGAAAAGTGTTGAAAAGACATTTGGAATACTAAGAATATGGAAAGGGTAGAAGATCATACCTGGGCCCTCAACTGAACCGCAGCAGTCGCCCGAGCTCCTTCAGCCTGAAAACAAGAACCAGGAATAAAGATCAGTAAAAAAGAGATACAATCCCAGTCAAAAGTAGGAGTGGGGATAAATTTCTTACCATCCACTCTCGCCCGAGAACCCACTGTCGCACGCTATGGGCATACGCTAGGCCCTCCTCCGCATAAGCGCGCGGGATGACGTCATAATGTAAAGGTATGGTGGGAGCACCATGTGAAAGTCGAGGAATCGTCGTCGAGTGGGGCTCTCCGAATGAGACGGTCGACATAGTCCAGTCCCACTCGGGCAAGGCAGGAGCTCGAACCGCGGCAGGAACAGGCTGCAAACAAAAGTAATAAAGCATGGGAAGAGAATAAAAAGAAAAATTCACAGAAATAATAAAGGAATCATTTACTCACCCGAGTCACTTCCATCAAAGGGAAGTTCGGCATCAGCTTGGCGGCACGGAAAGCCACATATCCTGACGGGTCGTCCAAAAAGCCGTGGATACCAGAACCGGCTTGAGCAGCCGTGAAATTGCCGCCCTGAAGTGTGTCTGTGGCCCTCATAGAGTCGGGAGGAGGGAATGGCACAAAGAACCCCGGGGCCGCTATCGACTGCCGGGTCACTCTCTCTCCTAGATACCACGCCAGACCCTCTGACCCACCATCGAGAAGTCGTCTCGTCGGGTCATACCCGGCCGACTCTCGAATCCCCACGCTAGCCTCAGGCAACACCCTAAGCCACGGCTGCCAGTGCACGTGCCCCTCCCTCAGGTTCGTCAGGAAGTTCCTGAACGAAACAAAATCATGGGCCCCGGTCTTCCTCCCAACCCTATCCTTCGCCCATTTCAGCCCCTGGGGCATGATAAGGGCGTCGGCATCACGTGTCTGAGGAGACATCATGCGAAGATACTCGTCGGACCAAATCTGTGATAAAAAAGAAGAAGAAGGATTAGTCTCACATTTTTTTAATAAAAAATATATGGAATATAGGAAAAGGTATACCTCCCACGCTCTCCAATACCCGCCAGTAGCAGCCGACCTGTCTTGAGAGATGTCACTCATATGCCTATATAGGATGGCCAACCCTGTACCAGCCCAGTCGTACTCGGCAACCCGGTCCAGGCGCTCCAGCGACGCCACCAAGGGAGCAGAAATCCGGTCACCCCTGGTGCTCAACAAGGAGCACCCCAGCATGTACATCAAGAAGCCTCTGGCCATCTGCTCGTCCGTGAAACTGGGTTTGCCCCAGAACATATCCATAAACCATCGAGCTGTAACCAAAGCCTCCTCCGGGAGCACCCCTAGCAACGGCTCCATCTGGTCCCACTCCTGGTCCGTCAAGTACCTCAGAGGCTCTCCGCCGAAGGCTATCCCCGTGATCATGCTGAAATCTAGAGGGGTCATCGTCATCTCCCCAAAATCGAAGTGGAAAGTACTCGTGGTATCCCACCACCGCTCAGCCAACGCATGCATCTGCTGTAGGTTGTTGGAGCTCTTCGTCAAAAGTTTGACGAAGTCTCCAAACCCTGCTGCATCCACTAGAGCCCTCACGGTCGGGCTCAGCTCTGTGTATCACTCGTGGCCATGGGCGAGGCTGCCATGCCCCTTCATCACCTTCGGCTGTAGCTGCAAGAAAAGAATAAAAGGTTTGTTGTTAGGGAGTGGATAAAGAAGAGAGCAACAACAGTGAATAAATAATTGATAAAGGAACGGAAAATCCAGAAGTGTTCATAGGGGATTTCACAAGCAAAGCACTTGTTTGCATTCAAGAAGAATTGAATAAAAGAAAATGCTCGATTTTCTAACAAGGTTCCGAAAAGAAAAGAAAAGAAAAAAAGTAGTTTGTCCACATTCTCTGAAATACATGCACATATAAGTTTCGAAAGAGATTTTGGGCCCGAAAAAGTATAAGTTTCAAAGAGAAATGCATAATTGCAAACATTCGAGAATCATTTTTTTGAATAAATGGCACTTGGAATGCTCAAGGAAAAACTCGCCAATACAGGAGAAGGTTCAGGATTGTGTATTCATGAGCATTGGGTGTTTGAAGTTTTGATTAAATGGTTTTCAAAAAAAAATCTTTGAGGAAAGTTAAAAGAAAAAAAATAATAAATAAAAAATACAAATAAGGGATGACTGTTCGAAAAATTCAAGCGTAACATCCAATTTCTGAAAACTCATAAAATAAAAACTCCTTTGCAAGAAGCATGAAATGGAGCGTTCAAGACACCACAAGCATGACGTTTGGAGTAGGGTATCTAAAAGTGGCGAAAATTCTACGTTACATTCACAAGGAGAAGGAAATACGAGAAACAAATAAAAGGGGAGCGTTTACCTTGCGCTTGAACGCGCGGGCCGATAGATGCTCATCAGGGTCCCTCAATAGAAGTGTGACGTCCGGGTGATGCGTAGCAGTATATCTGGCCTTCTTTTTGCATCCTGAACCACTCGCCATAATCTGTCAAAGAAAAAGAGAGAACCCGCGCGTTAGATTAGTGAAAAGTCAGAAAAACAATGAAACAAAGAAATTTAATCAAACTCTGATCTAGCAGAACATACTGTGAGTGTCGTAAATCAATACAGAGGCGAGGAGAGGATGGGAGAAATTTTCTCCAGAGAGATTTCGAGATGAAGAGAGTGAGAGAATGAAAGAAATGTTTTGAACCCCGGAGGTTTTAGCCACTGCCGCTCAAACGCGACACTCATTTTTCCGTGCGCGGCAGTCAGTCAACTGCCGCGCGGCACTCGCCGAGTGCCGTAACGGCACTCCGTGAGTGCCGCGCGGCAGTCACGGACTGCCGCGAAAAACCGCATGTGCCGCGATTAAGGCGGTTCAAAGATAATTACTTTCCCCCCAAAAATTCAAATCAAGTCCCGAAAATTGAACTTGAGCCCCCCAAAGTGTGCCCTCATTGCACTTTTTTGACCCCGGTTTTGTTTCTAGGTTTAAATCGACTACAAATTTCAAAATGCGGGTATAAATTTGAGCCTGTGGGCTCCCAACTCCCAGAAATTGAAATAAAATTCGAGCCTGTGGGCCCCAAAACTCAAAAGATGAAATCCTAGCCCGTAGTCTTGAAGATATAAAGTAGATTTCAAGCCCGTGGGCTCCCGAACTTTGAAAATTTGAGAATATAACGGATTTATATTCCCGGTTTTCGCAACGGACTTGCGTCAACCCTCGCTTTGAGAATATAACGAATTTATATTCTCGGTTTTCGCAACAGACTTGCGTCAACCCTCGCTTTGAGAGTATAACGAATTTATATTCCCGGTTTTCGCAATGGACTTGCGTCAACCCTCGCTTTGAGAATATAACAAATTTATATTCCCGGTTTTCGCAACGGACTTGCGTTAACCCTCGCTTTGAGAATATAACGAATTTACATTCCCGGTTTTCGCAATGGACTTGCGTTGACTTTCGCTTTGAGAATATAACGAATTTAAATTCCCGGTTTTCGCAACGGACTTGCGTCAACCCTCGCTTTGAGAATATAACGAATTTATATTCCCGGTTTTCGCAACGGACTTGCGTTGATTTTCGTTTTGAGAATATAACGGATTTATATTCCCAGTTTTCGCAACGGACTTGCGTCAACCCTCGCTTTGAGAGTATAACGAATTTACATTCCCGGTTTTCGCAACGGACTTGCGTCAACCCTCGCTTTGAGAATATAACGAATTTATATTCCCGGTTTTCGCAACGGACTTGCGTTGACCCTCGCTTTGAGAATATAACGAATTTATATTCTCGGTTTTCGCAACGGACTTGCGTTGACTTTCGCTTTGAGAATATAACGAATTTATATTCCCGGTTTTCGTAACGGACTTGCGTCAACCCTCGCTTTGAGAATATAACGAATTTACATTCTCGGTTTTCGCAACGGACTTGCTTCAACCCTCGCTTTGAGAATATAACGAATTTATATTCCCGGTTTTCGCAACGGACTTGCGTTGACTTTCGTTTTGAGAATATAACGGATTGATATCCCCGGTTTTCACAACTGACTTGCGTCAACCCTCGCTTTGAGAATATAACGAATTCAGATTCCCGGTTTTCGCAACGGACTTGCGTTGACCTTCGTGATCAAATTAAAAGCACTTTCATGACTCCTGTGTCAGATTTTGGCATGAAAAATCTTGCCTGACTAACACGCCACGAAATGCGCGTCGTACGTAGGGAAAACATGATAAGCATGACATTTACACAATCAGGTCAATTCAGAAAATGCCATCGCATTGCACTTGCATCCCGACAGGATAGGTGCATCCATCCGTGTGACTACTTGCGTTTGTGAATGTTCAACCCATGCCTGAACTACGCTTTGGTCTGATTCCTAACAGGATACGTAGGCAGCTCGCCGTAGGGCACGACCAATTGGAATTCCGCTGCACACCTACTTTTGCAACGCATTTTGTTTTTACCTACATTCGACAGTCTGGTCAAAAGGCTTGTCTTCACACAGGCTTTGACATTCACTTATGGGACGCGTTGCTCCACAAGCTCCGTCAAAGAGGGGCAAACTGTAGACACCCCAATTTTGACCGACCGTCGAATTTAGGAGAGTGTAACCTCCATATCCGATGATGACAAGGACCGAAAAATTGAAGTATTCCAAGCTCTTCAGAAAATCTCCAAAAAGCGATAAAATTTCACAGAAAGAGGCAAAATTACCAGGTATTTAGCAGAATTCAGGTATAAGACATGATTTTTGGAAAGGATCTTCAAAAATAATTTGTTTCAAAAAGGGGGAATTCCAAAAAAGGGGAATCTCAAATAAAAACGGCATACGGCAGACTTCTGCGGCACTCACTGAGTGCCGTGCGGCACTCGGAGAGTGCCGGTCCGGCAGTCACCAAGTGCCGCCAAAAATTTCTGACTGCCGTTCACTTTTAAAGTCGTTATTTTGCAGAGCAATACGTATGCGTATGCGAATAAGAACAAAAAACTGATAAAGTAAGACTGACAAAAATGCGGTAATCCATTAATGGCCGCGACATTTGATGAATGTCGCGCGGCAGTCATGAAGTGACGCAACGGCAGTCATGAAATGCCGCAGCGGCAGTCATGGACTGCCGCGGCAGTATCTGTACTGCCGCGCTGGACAGCAGTCTGTCTAAATTCAGAAAGTACACATTGTACCACCAAATGAGAGAATTACACCTATTTTTTGCTCCGAAATTCACCAAAAATACCTGGTAATTTTGCCTATAAAAGAGAAAGGATCTTCCTAAAAGAGGGGACACCAAGAAAAAAAGATTTGGAGGGAGAACACATGCAAAAACACTTCCATTACACCAACATTTTTAGAGAGAAAAGAGAGTGTTTAGAGAATTAGAGAAAAGGGCTTGGAAGATCTTCAAAGAAAAGAAAACTTTGAGGATAATTTGGAGGTGATCCTCTAACCATAGATTATTAGCTTACTCTTTCTTCTCTTAAAATCTCTAATCCTAAATCTTTCATTACTTTCTTTGTTTGCCAAATAAACTTAGGAGTTCTTTTTTTGTTCCCATTACTTCCTTCTATTTTTTGTCCATTTTCTTCTCTTGAAGGCCTTGGAGATCTTTAATATCTCTCTTGATCTCTTGAGGATGATCCTTTGAATCTCATGTAAGCTTATGCTCTGTCCAGAGTTTCAGAATAGTTCCAGAACAGTAACATTCTTTTGAAACAAATAAATCGAGGTTTTAATAAGGTGTTTGTGACCCAAAATAATTTTTTCTAAGTAGATTAATGTGTTAGGAAGTCACCCTAAAAAGAACAAAGCAATTCTGATATTCTTACTATTTTTAATAAATCGTGCAAGAATTCTGGACAGAAGGTTGTAAAGTGCTGAGTGATGTCTAGTATTTTTCATATTCCCGGAGATCCGACCGTTGAAACTTTGATTTTCGTTTTGATATGAAAACTAGACTCACAGAGGCATCTTGTGTCCAAAATTCATCAACATCAAACCATGAGAGACGTGCTCTTTATTTTCCTACATATCTGGTCTGCTCTCTGCAATTTTCAGAGTTTTATGACACATTTGACCAACTTTGTAAATAATGGTCCAAATGACTCTTCTATGATCTAGGGCTTAAACCATGTTTTAATAAATGATTAGTTGAGCTTGAATTCAAGGCTTAAGAATATTTCATAGTTTATCCTCGTCCATGTACATATTCATCCATGTGGTTTGACGCTTATAATTAGGACTTATTTGCTTTGGATTTAATTACATTAGATAGATTTAAGCTAGAAATTTAGGATTGTCATTTCTAAACATCGTATCTTGCATATCATGTGGACTAACCCTTTGTTTTGTAGCGCTATTAAGGTATGATTTCTAAGACTCCTCTTTAGTTTATCTTAATTTCTTGATTTTATTGATTCTTCGACTTAATGCGCGACACCTTAGGTTTTGCCTTATGTGTATATGTGATCAGAGACTCTTTTTAGGATTTTCTTCTGTTCGCATGCATTGCACGTTTATTATCGCTGCTGGATCCCGTGTAAGTTCACTTGTTCTCTATTGCATATCATATCGCTTGTTACCTGAATTATGTGGCTTTTGAATGATATTTTGTCAATTGCAATTTTACACCCTTTGGACATGCTTTTGTGATGTATATGTATATATGCATTAGTTGACAGCATGCTTAGATTAATAAATTTGATTAAAAGGATGTTGAGTAGAGGCCTATCGCAAGATAGGATGAGAGAGGGTGTTTTAGTTCGACGGGCTCCTTCCTCTCTCATTCCATAATCCCCGGACCTAGTTAATCTCTGGTTTCTAAAAGATCAGTTTGCTTTTAAAATGGTTTCTTAATTTTTCTTTTAAAAATTAAGTGGCGACTCATTTGTTTTGAATTTGGAATTTCGAAAAGAAAAGCTGTGGGTAAGTCAACCTGCGATATCCACACCAGCAGCGATAGTAAACGTGCAATGCATGCGAACAAAAGAAAATCCTAAAAAAAGAGTCTCTAATCACATATACACGTAAGGCAAAACCTAATTCTAAGGTGTCGCGCATTAAGTCGAAAAATCAATAAAATCAAGAAATTAAGATAAACTAAAGAGGAGTTCTAGAAATCATACCTTAATAGCGCTACAAAACAAAAGGTTAGTCCACGTGCTTCACATAATAATATGATATCAAACAATCAATCCTAATTCTCTAGCTTATATCTGGCGAGCAATGAAATCCAACTTTATCCAATTACTAATTCTAATTATAAGCATTAATGTACATGAATTCATGAATATGAACAAGAGTAGGCTATTAACTATGAATTTATTCATTGATTTGAATCATTTAGCTTTGAGATTTAAGTCTAACTAATCATTATTAAGATATGGTTTAAGCCCTAAGTCATAAGAGAATCATTTGGGCCATTATTTACAAAGTTGGTCAAATGTGTCATGAAATTCTGAAAATTGCAGAGAGCAGACCAGAACTTTAAGAAAAGGAAAAGCACGTCTCCCATGGTTTGATGTCGGTGAATTTTGGACACAAGATGCCTCTGTCAGTCTAGTTTCCAAATCAAAAAGAAAATCAAGGTTTCAACGGTTAGATCTCCGGGAAAAGGACAAGAACCAGACGTCACTCAGAGATGTACAACTCTCTGTCCAGAGATATTGTTTGATTTTTTAAAAATAGCAAAAAGATGAGAAACACTTGGAGCTTTTTAGGGGATCTTCCTAACACATTAAGGTACCCAGAAAAAATTATTAGAGACCCCAAACACTCCATTAGACTTCTGATTTATGAATTTCAAAATGGACTTGCTGTTCTGAAACTATTCTGAAACTCTGGATAGATTGTGGTTGGCTCACAAAACCCATGATCAAACCCTTCTAAACATAAAACCACCTTAAAACAAAAATTACAGTGGTAGATTACTGTGTTATTGACACTTTCCCGTTGGTTTCACTTGATTTCAACGGTTAGATTTCGAACTAAAAATCTTTGATCAAAAACAGTTTGTGATTTCACTGTTTTCATTTGTCAAGTTCAACTTTTATTTGTTAACCCCAACTATTAAACCATGAAGTTGGGTTTAAACCAAACCACTTCTCCTACCATTTGATGGTCATTGGAGGCTAGAGACTTTTATATTTGTAGATTTTAAATGAAGTATGAATAGACTTCATGAAATCTCAAGATGATGAATCAAAACCATAGGGATGAGTTTAGACCCAAAATACTTTCTCCTACCACTTGATGGTCATTGGAGATGAAGATATGGTTAATACTCATGGGTCTCAAAGGAATATAGAAGGGATTCCATGAAACATCAAGCTAGAGGACTCAAGTCATAAGCATGGACTTGGATCCATCTATTTATTTATAAAAAGTGAGGATCAAACTTTGACTCCCATGTGAAGTATAAGCTTACATGAGATTCAAAACATCAAACTCAAGAGCTTTCAAAGGAGATATTGAAGATCTCCAAGAATCTCAAAAGAAGAACATAAACAAGGAAAATAGAAGAAGGATCAAAGAACTAGGAAGTAAGGACTTCCAAGTTTACTTAACAAACTCTAAAACTTAATCAAGAAAAACTAAATGACTTGTAAATTAGAAGCTCAAAAGAAAGAAAACACAACTAAGATTAGAGGGTCACCTCCAAACTATCCTCAAAGTTTCTCTCCTTTGAAGATCTTCCAAACTCTTCTTCAAACTCTCCAAACTCTCTTTTTTTCTCTCCAAAAAATGTTGGTGTAATGGTAGTCTTTTTTGTGTTTCCCCTTCTTTTTTTGTCTCCCCTTTTCAATGAAGATACCTCTTCTTATATAGACAAAAATACCTAGGTAATTTCAGTAAATTCGGAGTAAAAGACAGGTGTAAATCCCTCATTTGGTGGTACAATATGTACTTTCTGAAATTAGGCAGACTGCTGCCCAGCGCGGCAGTCCAGAAATTTCGCGGCAGTCTGTGAATGCCGCCACGGCAGTTCATGACTGCCGTCGCGGCACTACGCGACTGCCGCGCGGCATTCATCAAATGCCGCGGAAATTAATGGATTGCCGCGTTTTTGTCAGTCTTACTTTATCAGTTTTTTGTTCTTTTTCGCATACGCGTACGTATTGCACTGCAAAATACAGACTTTAAAAGTGAACGGCAGTCAGAAAATGTTGGCGGCACTTAGTGAATGCCGGACCGGCACTCCCTGACTGCCGTGCGGCACTTAGTGAGTGCCGCGGCAGTCTGCCGTGTGTCGTTTTTAGCTAAGATTCCCTCTTTAGGTCTTCCTTCTTTTCAAAGCAAATTATTTTTGAAGATCTTTTCCGAAAATTGTGTTTTATATCCGAATTCCCCTAAATACCTGGTATTTTCTCCTTTCTGTGAAACTTTATCGCGTTTTGGAGACTTTTTGAAGAGCTTGGAATACTTCAAATCTTTCGGTCCTTATCATCATCGGACTTGGTGGTGACACTCTCCTAAATTCGACGTTAGGTCAAAATTGGGGTGTCTACAGTTTGCCCCTCTTCGGCAGAGCTTGTGGAGCAACGCGTGCCACAAGTGAATGTCGAAGCCTGTGTGAAGACAAGCCTTTGACCAGACCGTCGAATTTAGGTAAAAACAAAATGCGTTGCAAAAGAGAACATGCGTGCGGCAATGGTTCATGCTGGTCGTGCTCGATGATGAGCTGCCTACGTATCCATTCAGGAATCAGACCAAGACGTAGTTCGGGCAGGAGCCAAACATACACAAACGTAAATAGTCATACGGATGAATGCACCTATCTTATTGTGATGCACGTGCTCAAGCAATTTCGTGCTCCATATAATGCCTATGCGACATATTGTTCTTTCTTAGTACCAAAAAGCAACCTATGCCATTCTACTCATGATGTCATTCCATTCTGGGAGAGTCATGACCGTCATAGATGCGCTTACTATGTTTAATTCTCTGACATTCTTCAAGAGTCATCTAATCGTCTAGGATGCGCTACGTGCCTTATACATTGGTGTCAAATTAGAAACCACGCATTCCGAAAGATTGAGGTGCGCTTCGCGCCTTATAATCGGGTGTCTTCCAAGAATCATTTGATCGACTGAGATGCGCTACGCGCCTTATACTCCGGTGTCAAATTAGGAACCACGCTGAAAGACTGAGATGCGCTACGCGCCTTATACTCCGGTGTCGAATCAGGAAACACGCTAAAAGACTGAGATGCCCTACGAGCCTTATACTCTGGTGTCTTCCGAAAATCATCTGATCCACTGAGATGCGCTACGCGCCTTATACTCCGGTGTCAAATCAGGAAACACGCTGAAAGACTGAGATGCGCTACGCGCCTTATACCCCAAGTGTCTTCCAAAAATCATCTGATCGACTGAGATGCGCTACGCGCCTTATACTCCGGTGTCAAATCAGGAACCACGCTGAAAGACTGAGATGTGCTACACGCCTTATACCCCGGTGTCTTCCAAAAATCATCTGATCGACTGAGATACGCTACGCGCCTTATACTCCGGTGTCGAATCAGGAAACACGCTGAAAGACTGAGATGCGTTACGCGCCTTATACTCCGGTGTCTTCCAAAAATCATCTGATCGACTGAGATGCGCTACGCGCCTTATACTCTGATGTCAAATCAGGAACCACGCTGAAAGACTGAGATGCGCTACGCGCCTTATACCCCGGTGTCTTCCAAAAATCATCTGATCGACTGAGATGCGCTACGCCCCTTATACTCCGGTGTCAAATCAGGAACCACGCTGAAAGATTGAGATGCGCTACGCGCCTTATACCCCGGTGTCTTTCAAAAATCATCTGATCGACTGAGATGCGCTACGCGCCTTATACTCTGGTGTAAAATCAGGAACCACGGTGAAAGACTGTGATGCGCTACGCGCCTTATACCCCGGTGTCTTCCAAAAATCATCTGATCGACTGAGATGCGCTACGCGCCTTATACTCTGGTGTCAAATCAGGAACCACGCTGAAAGACTGAGATGCGCTACGCGTCTTATACTCCGATGTCTTTCAAAAATCATCTGATCGACTGAGATGCGCTACGCGCCTTATACTCCGATAAAGATCGACCAAACAGATGCTGCCATCGAGGACTAACGCAAGTTCAAAAAGATTGCCATTGATGAGTGACAAGGATTGCCATTGAGGCCTAAAAGAGATTGCCATTGAGGACTAATGCAAGTTGAAGAGAAGCTTCCATTAAGGACTAATGCTTTAGAGAAGCACTAAACAACATGGTAAGATATTGGTCAATAGCCACTCAGAGACTTACAAGCAAGAACGATGGTCAACAACCTTTCAAGGACTTATGAAAGCGATAATCAACAGCCCTTTTGGGGACTTATATTGCAATAGCAGAGATCAACAACCTCACAAAAACTTATGTTCCAATTTTTTAAAAAAAAATCGAGAGTTAATCGGACTCAAATCAGTTCAGTTCAGTTCAATTTCTTAAGTTGGGAGTCAATCAGACTCAAATCAATTTAACTTTTTCGAAATCAGGAGTTAATCAGACTCCATTTGTTTCACTTTTTATATCAGGAGTCAGTCAGACTCAAACAAATTCAGTTTTACAAAATTCGAAGTCATTTCGACTTGAATTAAGTTCGAATCCCATTTACTAGGAGTCAATCAGACTCAATTCAATTTATTTTCTAAGCAAGACTCAAAGAATTTGAACGAAGCTGATATAAAGAATGATTTTCTGCATTTGCGGGCTTTTGGAAGAAACACATCGATTTAGTCAAAAGAGGGAAGTCACCTTTGCCCCTAGTTTTGAACTCTTCTTATATCGCCACTTTATGCTGTGATAGTGTTCGAAACCTCTGCTTGTACTGATCTTGTGATGCTCATGAAGACTTTTCAAATCTTTATTCATCATCTTAAACCCACACATTTGAGACCATTTATTGACTCATCAAAGGAGGACAGACCTGACAAAGCTAGTTATTCAAAATGACTGACTCAAACTCTTCATTCATTATGAATCAATGTGCTTTCATTGTGAATAATGTATCATCTCACCCTTTATTTATTCATCATTTCACAAATGGTAGTGCTTTGCTGATAAATCTACACTTCTTCTTTTCGATTTAGCGAATTCTTTGTCCATCTAGAATGTGCTTCAAATTAGTGCTTTAACTTATAGAATGAAAGGCATTCTATTTTAACCTTTTCAAAACAAACTCAATTACTTGAGAACTTACATCTGGTGCAGAGGGATTTTGGCAAACAAAGTTTGCCCCTAGTTTGAAAGAAACTTAGGGGTTTGCTTCTATGATAAAAGGGATTTTTAGTAAAGGAAGTTTGCCCCTGGTTTGGCGATATATATGTGGCTTCAGGAAGACGTAAGTTTGCCCCTAGTCTGAAGGAATGAAACCAAAGGCGCCAAAGGGTGCTGCTTGCAGTTTAGGGATGGCTATGGACCGAGAACCTTGGGAGGTTCGCCTACTTATCCCCGAGCGGGAATCAGGTCCAAAGTAGTTCGGCCAAGGCCTGAAAGAAGGATAGCATGAGATGATGGGGTGATGACCGAACCGAGCAGGTTGCCTACGTATCCCCAAGTGGGAATCAGGTCAAAACGTAGTTCATCAACTCTGGAGGTCTTGAAAGAATTAGGCTTCAAGAGTTGGTGGGCTTTTCGAGCCATGTTGCCATTTGGGTCTAGGGAGTGCATGTCACTTGTGGTAGCCCTTGTGTAGCATGATGAACTACTTTTTCCTTTGTTCTATTTTCTTTCCTCTTTTCTTTTATTTTCTTCTCTTTTATTTGACGGTTGATTCTTTAACCTTTTCACCAGCCAGTTAATCTTTTACAATTCTCATCATGTTTTATTCATACTCCATCCTATTCACAAAGTAATATCAGTCCTTCGAATCTTTAGTTGTTTCTTTTTTTCAAAGATATCTCTGCATTGTTTTAGGCTTACTTAGTGTTTAAGTCTTTTTTGAAGCTGATAAGTCCCTCTTTTCATTTCTAATCTCTTTTCTTTGTTAAGAACAACACAAAGCCTTGAGATAGTTCATGTGCCAATGATCTACTTTGAAGTGCTCAAGAATTCTCAATCTCATCTATTCTCTGCCTTTTCTTTTCTCTTTCCTTTCTTTTCTCTACCTTACTATCTCTTATTCTTTCCATGATTTTGACTGGCTAGTATTAGGATTTTTGAGATCAACACGTATCTTCTTTTTGCTCTAAATTTTGCCTAGGCGCCTTTCCGGTTTTTCATCCTAGCGAGCTCTTTCTTCTTTTTTTTTTTTTTTTTTTTTTTTTTTTTTTTTTTTTGTGCTCTAACTTTTGCCTAGGCGCCCTTCTGGGTTTTCATCCTAGCGAGCTCTTTTTCTTTTTCTTTTCTTTTTTGGAATAAGAAGTTCATTAAAATGTCCGGTTACCATCAAGGACCCAGTTTATGGCTTTAGACTGGTTGGGCTCATCTTTTAGGCTTGGTATTTGAGAGAAGGGGATTGTGACCAAGTTCATCTTTTCAAGATTGAGCAAGAACATCTTTAAATTCTTAAAGTAAAGCTAATCAATTCTCTACTTATCCATGGTTTTGGCACAAAATTTGCTTTGATCACTTGGGGATCCTTTTCAATGCAAAGATTTATTAACAAAGTACTTTCCATGATCATTTGAAAAGGTGATTTTTTCTTCTCCTCTTTTTTATTTTGGTCTTAATGATCCATACATTCACGACTCAGCACACTGAATCAAGAAAAATGAGGTTTTATTCAACTAGTAGGGAAGGAAGATTACATCACTCGACTCGATAAAATCGGCAAAGACTTGCAAATAGACTTGATAACAGACTGACCAGAAGACTCAACTGGACTTAACATTTGACTCCAACCTAACATAACTCGACTACCAGACTTGGTCTCAATTGGAGTGTCACAGATGATTTTCAATTGACTAGATTTCCAAGAGCATCCACATTTGCTTTAGCAGCAGCAGTTCTGAACACTACCACTTCACTAGCATTGTCCTCGGGTTCACCATTCCCCTTCTGTATCTTTGTGGGAACATCATCCGCCCTTTTGGACCATTTTTCAGTCGAATGGCCCTTTTCTGGCTCATACCGAGTATTGTCAATGCCTTTTTCGATTCTGTTGATTAGGTTGGGGCCAGTTGGTTGTTGCGTACTCATGGAGGCAACGAATCCCTTGAGAGTATTCAGTGATGGCTGTGATTGAAAAGATTGTACGTCATGCCAGATGCCACTTGGTGGGTTCAGCAAAGGAGTGATGATTTTACGCTCAATGAGATCTTGGATATCATGGCGAAGTTTCATGCAATAGTTAGTTGTATGGCCAGGGGTCTGGTGGTAGGCACAGTACAAAGACAAGTCACATTTGCGAGGTAAGGGATCTGGTAGTGGCTTTGGGTCCAGGGGACTGAGGTAACCATTCTTGACAAGGTGACCAAGGGCCATGGATAATGGCATGCCCATGTTGGTGAAAATTCTCGGTTTACGGGCTTGGTTTGATTTTGAATTCGACTTTGAGCTTGAGTTGGTTTTTGGGTTGAGATGTGGACTTGGAATAGCTCTTTGGTTAGTTGGGATTGGGCCTGGATGTGGGCTTTGGTGAATGGTTGAGCTTAGGTATGGACTTTGGTGATAGGTTGGGTTTGGACACGGGCTTCGGTGCACAGGTGGGTTCAGACATGCCTGTTGGTGCTTCTTTAAGCAATCCATTATTCTCTGATCCATCTTTTCCTCATCAGGGCCCATTTGATCTTTCAATAATTGAATGAACTCAAGCATGACCCCCTCCAATTGCTTCACCCTAGAATCTTGTTGCTCAACAACAGCTTGCAGTTTGCTTACTTTCTCCTCCAAAGCTCTGTAGGCCATTGGTGGGTCCATGTCGACATAATGGTCCATGATCTCCTCTAAGTAAGAGAGATAAACCCAAGAAGATTAGAAGTGTCCTTACTAGGGGCTCTGGTTGTTCCACTCTTTCAAGATAAACAGCTAGGAAAATGGTCGTCATGCAGAATTGAATAGTAAGGGATTTTTTTTTTTTTTAGGGACTTTGATCTTAATTGGGAAGAAGATATTGAGTCTGTACGCTACACGTATGTAATGATATCGATTGCAAAATATACATGCTCTTATGATTTGATGCATGCACTGCACACATGGCACACGAATGAAATGCATGTCTGTGTGCCTACTCTATATGCCAAAGTAAAGGAAAATTCTAATCCTAACAGGTAAACACATAAGCACATAAGATCCTCACCCACGTCAAGTGCGCCAACTTCTCCTTTCATTGCGATCTTTACTACCCTCTCAAAGGTTGGATATGCAGAAAAATTTCGGAATTCATTTGAAGAGCATTTCTTTAGAACAATGAGATCTTTCAAAAACAATTCTCAAGAATTTTGAATCTTTTATTTAAAAAAATGAGGATGTGAAAACATTTCTCAATGAAGATAATTTGATTGAAATTTTGCTTTAAAATTCATTTGAAGAGCATTTTTTCAAAAAAACAATTCCCAAAGATTAGTTTGGAGCTTTAATCAAAAGTGAACTCCAAAGATTTTTGAAAGAGCAATTGAAAACTTTGGGATGAAGATTACAAAAATCCGTTTTCTTTCAAAGATGGTTTTAAAATTCTTTCGGGGTAGAAGGATCACATGATCGGATTACTACCGTACTTTTCATAAATTTGGATGCATACAAGGTCAATGATGCTTAACTAAACATGATATAAGAAGTATAATCTTATAATCAAGGTTCGGCATGTCCTCCAATTGTCATGTAACACGAGGAGAAATTGCTAAAAGGTGATTAAAAGATTATTCATCTTTCATCAAGCAAGTATCGTCATCATCTCAAGTAATCCCTTCCGGGCATACAAAACTTCCTAGCACATAACCCTAATCAAGAATTGATTTCCTAAGATTGAAATGTTCTATAGAAACTACTATGCAAAGGCTGGGTTTTGGTCAAATAAGGGACCCTTGACACACACCCGATAGGATGCTTCATATACCAAATCATGGTACGAGATCAAGGGTGATCACACAGTCCCATGATGACTTGACCGACTGGGTTGCCCCGAGCCTCCAAGGTCATAGTTTCGTGCAATCAACTGGCTGGACATGCAAGTGAAATGCAACAGGCACACAAAGATTGATTAATTCGATTAAAAGGATGCTTTCAAGTCTAATCCTCAAGTGAACCCAAAATCAAAATTCTGGTCTGCGAAACCAGAGATTCTGGGTTCGATCCCCAGCAGAGTCGCCTGATTGTGGATATCGCATTTTTCTTACCCACAGCTTTTCAAAATCAAATTCAAAAACAAATGAGTCGCCACTTAATTTTTTTAAAAGGAGAATTAAGAAACCATTTTAAAAGCAAACTGATCTTTTAGAAACCAGAGATTAACTAGGTCCGGGGATTATGGAATGAGAGAGGAAGGAGCCCGTCGGACTAAAACACCCTCTCTCATCCTATCTTGCGATAGGCCTCCACTCAACATCCTTTTAATCAAATTTATTAATCTAAGCATGCCCTCAACTAATACATATATACATATACATCACAAAAGCATGTCCAAAGGGTGTAAAATTGCAATTGACAAAATACCATTCAAAAGCCACATAATTCAGGTAGCAAGCGATATGATATGCAATAGAGAACAAGTGAACTTACCCGGGATCCAGCAGCGATAGTAAACGTGCAATGCATGCGAACAAAAGAAAATCCTAAAAAAAGAGTCTCTAATCACATATACACGTAAGGCAAAACCTAATTCTAAGGTGTCGCGCATTAAGTCGAAAAATCAATAAAATCAAGAAATTAAGATAAACTAAAGAGGAGTTCTAGAAATCATACCTTAATAGCGCTACAAAACAAAAGGTTAGTCCACGTGCTTCACATAATAATATGATATCAAACAATCAATCCTAATTCTCTAGCTTATATCTGGCGAGCAATGAAATCCAACTTTATCCAATTACTAATTCTAATTATAAGCATTAATGTACATGAATTCATGAATATGAACAAGAGTAGGCTATTAACTATGAATTTATTCATTGATTTGAATCATTTAGCTTTGAGATTTAAGTCTAGTTAATCATTATTAAGATATGGTTTAAGCCCTAAGTCATAAGAGAATCATTTGGGCCATTATTTACAAAGTTGGTCAAATGTGTCATGAAATTCTGAAAATTGCAGAGAGCAGACCAAAATTTAAGAAAAGAAAAAGCATGTCTCCCACGGTTTGATGTCGGTGAATTTTGGACACAAGATGCCTCTGTCAGTCTAGTTTCCAAATCAAAAAGAAAATCAAGGTTTCAACGGTTAGATCTCCGGGAAAAGGACAAGAACCAGACGTCACTCAGAGATGTACAACTCTCTGTCCAGAGATATTGTTTGATGTTTTAAAAATAGCAAAAAGATGAGAAACACTTGGATCTTGTTAGGGGATCTTCCTAACACATTAAGGTACCCAGAAAAAATTATTAGAGACCCCAAAAACTCCATTAGACTTCTGATTTATGAATTTCAAAATGGACTTGCTGTTCTGAAACTATTCTGAAACTCTGGATAGATTGTGGTTGGCTCACAAAACCCATGATCAAACCCTTCTAAACATAAAACCACCTTAAAACAAAAATTACAGTGGTAGATTACTGTGTTATTGACACTTTCCCGTTGGTTTCACTTGATTTCAACGGTTAGATTTCGAACTAAAAATCTTTGATCAAAAACAGTTTGTGAATTCACTGTTTTCATTTGTCAAGTTCAACTTTTATTTGTTAACCCCAACTATTAAACCATGAAGTTGGGTTTAAACCAAACCACTTCTCCTACCATTTGATGGTCATTGGAGGCTAGAGACTTTTATATTTGTAGATTTTAAATGAAGTATGAATAGACTTCATGAAATCTCAAGATGATGAATCAAAACCATAGGGATGAGTTTAGACCCAAAATACTTTCTCCTACCACTTGATGGTCATTGGAGATGAAGATATGGTTAATACTCATGGGTCTCAAAGGAATATAGAAGGGATTCCATGAAACATCAAGCTAGATGACTCAAGTCATAAACATGGACTTGGATCCATCTATTTATTTATAAAAAGTGAGGATCAAACTTTGACTCCCATGTGAAGTATAAGCTTACATGAGATTTAAAACATCAAACTCAAGAGCTTTCAAAGGAGATATTGAAGATCTCCAAGAATCTCAAAAGAAGAACATAAACAAGGAAAATAGAAGAAGGATCAAAGAACTAGGAAGTAAGGACTTCCAAGTTTACTTAACAAACTCTAAAACTTAATCAAGAAAAACTAAATGACTTGTAAATTAGAAGCTCAAAAGAAAGAAAACACAACTAAGATTAGAGGGTCACCTCCAAACTATCCTCAAAGTTTCTCTCCTTTGAAGATCTTCCAAACTCTTCTTCAAACTCTCCAAACTCTCTTTTTTTCTCTCCAAAAAATGTTGGTGTAATGGTAGTCTTTTTTGTGTTTCCCCTTCTTTTTTTGTCTCCCCTTTTCAATGAAGATACCTCTTCTTATATAGACAAAAATACCTAGGTAATTTAAGTAAATTCAGAGTAAAAGATAGGTATAAATCCCTCATTTGGTGGTACAATATGTACTTTCTGAAATTAGGTAGACTGCTGCCCAGCGCGGCAGTCCAGAAACTTTCGCGGCAGTCCGTGAATGCCGCCGCGGCAGTTCATGACTGCCGTCGCGGCACTACGCGACTGCCGCGCGGCATTCATCAAATGCCGCGGAAATTAATGGATTGCCGCGTTTTTGTCAGTCTTACTTTATCAGTTTTTTGTTCTTATTCGCATACGCATACGTATTGTACTGTAAAATACAGACTTTAAAAGTGAACGGCAGTCAGAAAATGTTGGCGGCACTTGGTGAATGCCGGACCGGCACTCTCTGACTACCGTGCGGCACTTAGTGAGTGCCGCGGCAGTCTGCCGTGTGCCGTTTTTAGCTAAGATTCCCTCTTTAGGTCTTCCTTCTTTTCAAAGCAAATTATTTTTGAAGATCTTTTCCGAAAATTGTGTTTTATATCCGAATTCCCCTAAATACCTGGTATTTTCTCCTTTCTGTGAAATTTTATCGCATTTTGGAGACTTTTTGAAGAGCTTGGAATACTTCAAATCTTTCGGTCCTTATCATCATCGGACTTGGAGGTGACACTCTCCTAAATTCGACGTTAGGTCAAAATTGGGGTGTCTACACTGAGCCACTTGTTAAAACTCCCAACATTACAAAAAATCCACTACCAAACCACCATGCTGTACCACCACCGCAGGGCCTCTATTTCTTAGGGGTATAAAAGGTGACATTTTATCCGTCCAAGCTGATCACAAAGATTGGGGAACTAAGGAAATATTACCAGTTGTCGGAGGATTTGGGAATCTGTACACTTGGGAATCTATCAGGGGAATGTAAGGAAGAAATAACAAAGCAAACGGATATGTGGGTTCAAAAAACTAACAATACTGATATAGATCAGGTAGAAGACGATTTGTGGCATAAAAGTGGCAAAGAAACAGAAACAGAAAAAGAGAATTTGAAAGTCGTTTCCGAGATCGACAATCTATGGGCAAGAGAGGAGGTCAGTCATCTAACCTGATCAGGTAGACACTTCAAACCACATAAGCTAGAGGACGATCTCCCGAGGAGGGAATTGGACAAAGGAAAAGGAAAAATGAATGAAGAGGAAGAAGAAGATAAGATTCTGAAGCAAATAAAAAAGACCCAAGCCAACATCACCATTTGGGGCTTATTGATTGCTTATAAATGCCATATGTAGGCAGTCCTAGATTCTATGAACCAGTCCGATGTCTCTATCGACACGGCACCAGAAGACCTCGTGGGAATGATAGGCAAAATTCAAACTTTGGCTATTACCGTCTCCTCAGATGACGTACCCCCTGGAGGACCCATTCATAATAAACCACTATAAGTCACTGTTGAGTGCTTGGGGAACACCATACCCGCTTGTCTTGTTGACAATGGGTCTGCTTTGAATGTGTGCCCATTTCGGACAGCCAAGAGAATGGGTCTGGATGAGTCGACTTTCATACCATCTGAGCAAAGGGTAAAAGCATACGACAACACCCAGAAGACAGTCATGGGTATAATCCACTTTAATCTCATCGTCAGACTCGTAAAAAAGAAGCTGAGCTCCAGGTTATTGACATATTTGCTTCTTTCAACCCACTGTTGGGAAGACCATGGTTAGACAGTCTGGGTGCCATACCATCGACAATCCATCAGAAGGTCGAGTGTGTCTGGAAAAATAAGGTCTCCGACATCCTTGGGGATAGTTGGGTCTGCCCATCTAAAGCTTCGTCAAGTACAACGGTTCTGGAGGTATAATTGCAGGAAGAAGAAACAAATCTGGGAGGGTTTGAGTTTATTAACATGTTGGAAGAAACCAATTCGAGAGAGTTCCTGTCGCTCTACTTTGATCAGTATTTAAGCCCGTTGGTTGTAGGGATTATGAGGAAGATGGGTTTCTTTCCGGGCATAGGACTAGGAAAGAATCATCAGGGTTTGCTAGAGTTTCTGAAAATCCCTACTCAGACTCACACTCATGGTCTGGGTTATCAGCCGTCAGGGAAGGAGCTGAAAGAAAAGAAAAAAGCAGCAGATGCACTGTTAGTCCCTTACCAGAAAATGCTCAATGGGTACTTCGTGAGGAAGGGAGAGGATTTCCCCTTTTATGGCTTCCCAAAACCATGGTTTGATCGGAAAGACAATATCTTGAAGCCAGGGTTTGAGATTTTCTTCTGCCATGAGTTCTCCAAGTATGAAGCCCATACCTATAGGTCCCCACGAAATCTACCACTATTAAAGACTGGATTGGTGTGCTGGAGGGACCAGCTATGCAAAACCTGTTGGGCGAAGAAAATGTAAAAACTGAGGAAAAGGGCCAAGAAGGGGTTATGAAAGCTGAGGTCGAGGAAGGATATGGTGGAACAGGTGCAGGAAGAAGACAAGGGGAACGATGTGGGAGAACAAGAAGAAGCAATAACCGAGAAAGGGGGAAAGCTTCCAGAGTGCGACACCGTGGAGCTGAAGCAAGGAGTCAACAAAGAATGGGTCTTTGAGTTTTGTGATAGCTATCCCCCTTCCTCGGAATCTATAATGGCCCAAATGAGGCATCTTACTATTGCTATATCCGTTGTAATCACCCCAAACAAAATCAATGAAAGTATGGCTAATTCTACCTACTCGAATGTGCTTAATGAATGTGATGAATGTAATGACCATGAAATACTTATTGAATTGCAAAATTTAATTAAAAAAGAAAAAGAATCTGCAGATAAAATCGTTGAGGACACTCTAACAATCAATCTAGGAAAAGAAGATAATCCCCAAAATGTCTTTATTGGCTCTACAATTAGCAATGAAGAAAGCAAAGAATTGATCAATCTATTAAATGAATTCAAAGATGTTTTGCATGGTCTTATAGTGATATGAGATAGTCCAACATCATATTCCCCTCTTCCCTAACTCAAAACCAACAAAACAAAAACTAGGGCGAATGAGGCCTGAATGGGCACTTAAAGTTAAAGAGGAAGTTATTGAGCAGTTAAAAGCTGGATTCTTGATGGTCACCAATTACCCTGAATGGATTGCTAATATTATGCTGGTTCCGAAAAAGGATGGTTGTGTTAAGGTGTGCGTTGATTTTTGAGATTTGAACAAAGCAAGCCCTAAAGACGACTTCCCTTTACCTCACATCAACTTGCTAGTCGATAACACTTCAGGGCATGAACTCCTGTCTTTTATGGATGGGTTCTCAGGTTATAGCTAGATTATCATGGCGCTCGAGATTAGAGAGAAAGCCACTTTTATCACACCATAGGATACATATTGATATAGGGTAATGCCGTTTGGGCTCAAGAATGCGGGGACGACGTATTAGCGGGCCACTTCTACATTGCTACACGACATGATCCATAAGGAGGTAGAAGTGTGCGTGGATGATATGATCATGAAATCTAAGGAAAGGAGAGGACACCTAGGGGCATTAAGGAAGTTCTTCGAAAGGTTATGAGAGTTTAGAATGAGGTTGAACCCTCAGAAATGCACCTTCAGAGTTACTACTGGAAAGCTGCTAGGATTCCTTATCGACTAGAGGGGAATAGAGGTGGACCCGACCAAAGTAAAAATCCATAGTCAACATAGAGCTGCCAAAGAATGAGGAGTTGTGAGGATTCCTTGGTAGAATACAGTTCATTAGCCGCTTCATCTCAAAACTCACCCTGACATGTGACCCGTTGTTTAAGCTGCTTAGAAAAGGAGAAAAGTTCGAGTGGGATACCCTATGCCAACAAGTCTTCGATAAAATCAAGACCTATCTCCAAAACCCACCTGTCCTATCACCGCCCTCACCCGGAAGGCCTTTATTGCTATACCTTTCTTTGTTCAACGATTCGATGGGGGTGTCTGTTGGCCCAAGAAGGAGAAGAGGGGCACGTGGAAAAAGCCATTTATTATTTGAGCAAGAGGATGATCGGATACTAGCTGAAATATTCACCCTTAGAGAAAGTGTATTGGGCCCTAGTCTGGTGTACCTGTCGCTTTAGGTACTACATGTTAGTTTTTCCCGTAACCCTAATATCCTGAATGGACCCACTTAAATACCTATTTGAAAAACCAGTTTTGACCAGTATGATCTCCCAATGGACCATGATGCTAGCTGAGTTCAATATCAAGTATGTCACTGCCAAATCCGTAAAAGGGAGAGCTGTTGCTGAATACCTGGCCAACCTTGTGATAGAATCTGAGGAAAAAGGTGAGTTCTGATTGCCAGACGAAGGGGTGATGGGAATAGAATAGAATCTGTGGAAAATGCATTTTGATGGAGTGGCTAACCAACTAGGCTATGGGGTTGGAATCATCCTTGTTGAACTAGATGGGACCCCTACCCCATTAGCTGTCAAGCTTAAGTACAACTCAACCAATAACACAGCGGAGTACGAAGCCTGCTTAGTTGGGATGGAAGCGCATTGGCCTTGAAAGTTGAAAGGATTCATATTTTTAGAGATTCTAATTTGATCATATCCCAAGTACGGGGTGATTGGAGGGTAAAACATGAGAAGATGAGACCTTACCATGACTACCTGGAAAGCTTGAAAGTACAGTTCAAGAAAATATCATTCTATTACTTTTCTCGAGAAGAGAACCAGTTGGCAGACTCCCTAGCAACCTTAATCTCCATGATACAAATCCCCTCAGGAGTCACCATGATCCCGCTATCCATAGAGATAAGGAACCAAACTTCATTTGTGATGATCGCAACCCTAGAAGATGAAGGGGAAGTGCCCTGGTACGAGGATGTTTAGAATTTCATTAAAGAAGGAAAGTACCCGAAAAGAGCTTCAGAGAAGGACAGAAAGGCGATTCGAAGGTTCTCTGTCCAATTTGTGATCTATCCGGATAAGCTGTCGAAGAAGTCATACACTGGATATAATTTAGAGTGTTTATATGGAAAGGAGGCTAAGAGAATGATGGAAGAAATACACGAAGGAGTTTGTGGACCCCACATAAATGGGCATATGTTGGCGAAGAAGATGATTCGGAAAGGGTATTACTGGACAACCTTAGACAGAGATTACTGTGAGTATGTTAGGAGATGCCATAAATGCCAAATCCATGCAAATCTGATGCATACCCCGCCTTCCTAACTCTATAGCATGACCATGCCTTGGCCATTTTTTGTGTGGGGTATTGATATTATCAGCGAAATAGTCCCAAAAGCCTCTAATGGACATCGATACATAATTGTGGCAATTGATTATTTTACCAAGTGGGTGGAGGCTGCGTTATACGAGACTTTAAAGGCTAAAGATGTGGTGAGTTTCATAGAGAAGAACATAATCTACAGGTATGTGTCCCAAATGAGTTTATTTCAGATCACGGTAGTCATTTCCAAGGTGAAGTCATCCCGCTCGTAGAGAAATACAAGATAAAACATCATCAATCATCCCCATATAAACCACAAAACAATGGGGCGGTAGAAGCAGTGAATAAGAATGTCAAAGCATTCTTGGGAAAAACAACAAACACGTATAAGGATTGACATGAGAAACTGCCGTTTGCACTATGGGGATACCGGACCTCTGTGCGAACTTCTACAAGAGCTACACTATATTCGTTGGTCTACGGGATGGATGAGGTCATCCAATTGAGGTAGAAATACCATCTCTTTGGGTTTTGACAGAATGTGAAGTAACCGAATTAGAATGGACATGGGGGAGGTATGAGGAGTTGATGCTGCTCGATGAGAAATGGTTGGCTGCAATAAACCATACTTGTGGATATCAGAAGAGGATAGCTCGTGCTTTCAACAAAAAGTTTCGGCCAAGGAAGCTTGCTGAGGGTGACCTCGTCCTCAAAGAACTTAAAGTGCCTGTTATGACCCCAGAGGAAAATTTAAACCCAACTGGGTCGGGCCATACATCATTAAGATCCTCCTTTTTGGAGGGGCTACCAAACTTATGGACCTAGACGGGGTTGTATTTAAGCAGCCAATTAACCTCGATCGCCTCAAGAAATATTTTGCTTAAAACCACTTCTTTCAAATACCTCCTACCTCAATGAACTACGCTTGACCTGATTCCCACTCGGGAATACGTAGGCAACATACTTGGTTCGGTCATTAATAATTGCCCAAGTGGTACCTTCCGTCAAGCCTTAAACTGAACTATTGAGGACCTGATACCCACCTGGGGATAAGTAGGCGGGCTCTCAAAAGCATTCAGTCCATGAAAAACCTAAAAAAAATCCCTGTGCCAAACTAGGGGCAAACTTGCATTTGCCCAGAATCAGTTCAAAGCCTCATAACCAAAATCAAACTTCGTTTGCTATCCGAAGAACCCAGATACTTACCTTAAACCCATCTTTGGATACCTTGGCTATCAAAATAAGTACTATAAAGGAACAAATGAGAATTCATGGTATAGAATGATTAAAGCTCTAAAGCAAAATTCAAAGCAAAGTAGTAAAAAGCCAAGAAAAGACTTCGAAAGGAGGATTTTCATAACCTAAAGATAGATCGAAAGAGTGGATACATTCATTGAGCATGTTAGAATATTTTCTAAACACATTCTTTGGACAGAAAAAGAAAATCACATTAAAAAAGTGCAGGGAAGTAGTCAGGATTTGTCAGAAGTTTTGTAAAATAAAGCTCTGTCCTATTTTGCTTTCATCTATGTATGACTATGGAATCTGTTTCTCGACTAGAGTCTAGATCTGCAAAAGATACCTAGTAATAGGCACAACTGAAGCTGGAATTCTCCGAAAGGGAGCTAGCACCCTGTCATACCAAGCCTCAGTAAAAGCTTTCATGGTGGAGGAATGTATGACCGAACTCCTCGCGAAATCTGCAATGATGCCCTCAGTAATGTCTTAGAGAAGTCAATACTGGCGAGCCACTAGGCCGGGAATGTAGAAAGAAGTAGCATGCAAGCCAAGTAACTAGATGCCAGGTCACTCAAGAAGTCGTACTACAATGGAACGAAAAGTCCACTGTGGGCAGGTCCAGCGGATATTATCGGGAGAGAGACCCTAAAGCCAATCGAGCTAGGCATCGGCAGAATGGAATAAGTGATGAATCTCCATACAATCGTAGGGAAGTGACCTACAAAGGTGTGAGGGATGTATGAAGAGGTCTAAGTGCTCCATGAGCTAAAACTATAAGATAAAAGGAGCTCCGGCAGATAACATGACTCCGACAGTGTGGGCACGATCCAATCCCATCAAGGTCTTGCCAAGAACCAACATGACAGCACTCTTCATCTCCTGCAGACCACAAGTAATAGGTATGAGAATGTCAGAAGATTACTAAAATAGGAAGTAAGAGAGCATGGCAATCGATAAAGCACTGCATTGTATAATCTAGTACCCGTCGTCATAGGGGTCCCCAATGGGAGCATAGACGGAGGAAAGACACTCAAAATCGATCTACCTGCTAAGAATGAAGGAGCCTGCCGCCTTCCGAGATGTATAAAGAGGAGCAACAAGGTCCTAAACATACCCTGCCTGCACTGGAGGAACTATCAGATCTACAAAAGGGTCGGTATGGAGAATAGCACTGAACTCCTCAAATAAAGGACAAATCTCCTGGAAGCCGAAGCGAAAGACGTGGAAAGAGGGATCCCAACACCGAATGGCAGCTCGAAGCAAGTCTTCATTCAGGGACATCCGCCGAAAATAGAAGAGGCCATTCAATCTGAAACACTCAAAGTTGAGCACGTCAATGCCAGAAAGAGTATCCGTCCATGGGAAGAGGATTTGATAGCTAATAGGGGCCATTTGAGAAGGGAGTAAAGGGGAGAGAGAGTGTTTTGTGGAGTTTTGGGAAACGAGAGTATAAATAAGGAGATAGATCTACCCAAACCTACCTACGGCACTCGAAAAATTGAACAGCACTCCAGAAAGTGCCATGCGGCATTCCGCAAATGCCACACAGCACTCACTGAGTGCTGCACAAGCCTAACCGAGTGCTGCACATAGCTTATTTTGGGTAGGATCTATTTGTAATGTTTTTAGCCCACCTGCAAACAAAAAACTGAATAAAATAATAAAACGTGTTCATCATATTGCATCACATACAACAGACCAAGCCATGGTCGCATTCATTCATTTATAAGAATAAATAATAAAGGCAAGATCATAGTCGCAAGCATTCACCAACCATAGAGAGTTAAAATAAAAATGACCGAGCCATGGTCACAATCACAAAAGAAAGAAAAAAGAAAGAAAGGCAACATGCACAAGCAATAAAAGTACGACTAAGCTATAGCCCCATCCACGAATAAAAGCATGCATAAAACTAAAAGTATGCAGATGCCTATCCTGTCTTGTCTATCCAAGAAGTCTTCATCAAAATAAAGGTGTGTATGGTTATCCAAATGTATATGTCCCCTCTCCAAACACTCAGAAAAATAAAAAGAGAAGAAAATAAGGTCAACACCGGCCTTGGCGTCGAGTTTGACGAGTGACGTGTCTGAGAGGCTCTTCCTCTGACTCTATGCCACTCTGTCCGCCTCCACCTCTGCCTTTATCTCCACCTCATCCGGCACCTCCATGAGCACCATTGGAACCTACCCTGAACTGCTGCAGCTGCTGCTCGAGCTCTCTCACCCGCGGGACCAAAGCCCTATTCTCTTCCTCCTGAGTGAGGAAATAGATGAAATAACTAAGTTTAATTAGAAAATTAGAATAAAATCACTGAAAGGAAAAGAATTAATTAAAGGGGGTAGGACTTACCCTGGCTCTCTCCCGAGCCTTAACAGTTACTCGCACTCCATCGGCCTAAATCAGGGAATCAGAAAAGAAATAGATTAGGAAGTCAGGATAAGAATGCAAAAACCAAAGTCAAGTTTTAGAAGATTACCCTCCACTCTCGAATGTTGATCCACTCCCTCACTCTGTGAGCATAAAGCAGGCCCTCCTCTGTATAGTCCTGTGGGACATGATCGTACTAGAGTGGAATTGTAATACCTGTAATTTCTCTACGTGCAATAATACGAGTTTTATGAATTTCCATGTCTGGTATATTATTATATTATTATTTTATTGTGTGACCGTATCAGTGTAATATAATTACTAATTAAACTGCAATCACTGCACCGACTCGACCGTAATTAGAATTAACTTAGCCCCGTAACCGGACCCGGACGTTAGAAATAATACCTGTCTGCACGTAAACCGAGATCAACACGCATAACGAGGAACTTTTGCACGCAAACCGAGGTAGTGGCACAAAACTCGAGGTGGACCCCACATGGCCGGCCACATGGCAGCCCATGCACCACATGGCACCACCTCCCTTGCCACTTGTCCACCTCTAGGACACTTGTCCATACTTGCACACCATGCAAGCATGCATGGTGACACATAATCCCTTCCTTTCTTTATATAAGGATGCCTATATTCATGCATTAGACTCTTGGTCATTTTACAATCAGCATATAGAGTTAGAGAGAGCTAGGAGATGAACTTCATGGAGAGATAAGAGATACATGGAGATGGAGAAGAAGAACTAGGAAGAAGTCTCCACCATTGAGGTTGTGTTCAAGCTTCCTAAGCTCAAATCCAAAGCCCAAGCTCAATTTCAAGTTTAAGTGAGTATTCTAACTCACTTTAGAACCTATATAGTATGTAGTAATGTTTATTAAGTGCTTGATGTTGATAGTTTGAGAGATCCATGCCATGCAAGATAAATTTTCAAATCTGGGAAGCAGAAACTTCCAGCAGAGTGTTGTTTAGTAAAACAAACATTTCGAGCAGTTAGAAAATGGGAATGAGGCTAGGTTTTTTTGTGGAGAAAGCTAACTCATTTATCTACAAATAACTCTTCTATACCTCAGTCTGAAAATCACTTCTTCATAAGTGAAATATACATGCAACGAAGTACTTTAAATCTGAAAAACATAAACCTCCAGCAGAATGTAGTTTAGTAAAATGAGTGTTTTAAGCAGCTCCGAAATCTGAATTAAGCTAGGTTTTTTTGTGGAGAAAGCTAACTCATTTATCTACAAATAACTCTTCTATATCCTGGTCTAAAAATGACGCCTTAATAGGTGAAATGCACATGCAACGTAGTCCTATAAATCTGGGACAGAGCAGTCCGAAAATATAGAAATGTCTAAGTAAAATAAATATTTTGAGCAGCTCAAAAATGCAATTGAAGCTAGATTTTTTTGTACATGAAGCTAATCCAATTTTCTACAATGTTCTAGTTTTGAGTTTGATCTACAAATCAATTTATCATGCCCAAATAAATCATATCAATTCAGTCAACATAGTAAAATTAAATTCTGGCAGATTGTATAACTACTTATATGATGTGTTTATTAATGATGCTTGCTTTCCGGTACCTATGTGGTTATGGATATCTTGTGCTATGGTAGTGTTATCGCGTATATGAGTATGTTAAGGGTTTCATCTATATGGTTATTGATATCAAATCCATGTTATAGATCCACGAGCTGCACGCTAGGTTTCCGTTGTTATGAATATAGTGTGATGACCATAGAGAATTCATACCCAAGCTATAAGTATGTTGTACAACACGATTATTGCGCTGATAGTGATTGGATAAGTTTCCATTGTAAGTATATTACAACGTAAAACAGGATGACGGATGTATAAACGAAACTTTGAAAGTATATTCGGAAGTCCTTTAATGAACTAAATTCCGAAATGAGTGACGAATGTGCGGTCGGGAAAACATAAGGGTCGGTTATGCTATGTTAGAAGTAGATTATGCTAAGGATAATTGTCGGATAGGTAATCTGGGCAGCGGAGGTCAGAATAATGAGAAAAGGGTATGGTTGACGAATGTGAAAGTTGTGTATCATTTCGGTTCTTCGTGATGGTGAAGTGGTGTTTCTTAGAGTGAAGACTCCTTTCGGTTCTTAGTGATGGAATGGAAGTTCTTGCACTCCGTAAACGTTTCGGTTCTTCGTGATGATGAAATGGTATTTCTTAGAGTGAAGACTCCTTTCGGTTCTTAGTGATGGAATGGAAGTTCTTGCACTCCATAAACGTTTCGATTCTTCGTGATGATGAAACGGTATTCCTTAGAGTGAAGACTCCTTTCAGTTCTTAGTGATGGAATGGAAGTTCTTGCACTCAGTAAACGTTTCGGTTCTTTGTGATGATGAAACGGTATTTCTTAGAGTGATGACTCCTTTCGGTTCTTAGTGATGGAATGGAAGTTCTTGCACTCCGTAAACGTTTCGGTTCTTCGTGATGATGAAACGGTATTTCTTAGAGTGATGACTCCTTTCGGTTCTTAGTGATGGAATGGATGTTCTTACACTCCGTAAACGCTTCGGTTCTTCGTGATGGAGAAGTGGTGGTTCTTCGTGACAAAGTGAAGGTTACAAGTGTTTTGGGTTAATGAAAGATGGTTTAGTCAGTGCGAGATGGTTTTGGTCAGTAAAAGATGGTTTGATCAGTGTAAGATGGTTTGGTTAACGAAAGAGGGATTGGTTACAATTGGCAAGTACAAAGTAATTTAGTTGTGCAATTGTGACAGCCTTTTTAGTGTTGTTAATTTGAGTTAGGACTCCGAAATAGACTTCGGTAATGGACTGTGATAATGTTCCGAGATGTAGAAGCGAGTTATATCGATTGTTTATTTTTCTCTTCGAATGCCTGTATGGGCACGTAAGTTGTTGTAGTCCGACGGTGAGAACGTGAGAGAACTTTAATAGACGTAATAAAAAGTAGTAAATATATTTCTTATTGTGTGTGACTATATAAGTTCCATTTGATTTAGTTTTCTCACTCAGCTTTCATAAGCTGACGACGTTCATGTCGCTGGACATTCCCATGTCCAGCTTATCCAGGTGATGAGTACACGGGTGATGCTACGCAAGAGGAGATCATGGAGGAAGAGTACACCGAAGATGGCTATGGATATGCTAGTTAGAGAGAAGACTAGTAGATGTCTTTGTAAATGTTTTTTGTTGTAACCTCTAGCAGAGGACTTCATCTATCTTTTGTAATAGTTCTGTAATGCCCTAGAGCCATAAGACTCTGATGTATCTACCATGATGTAATAGTTAACTAGTATTGTGGCCTCTTATTATAATATATCCTTGTTAGCTGCTGTTGGTTTTATCCCTTTCGTTATGTTGTTTATTATTAGCATTTGGTGAGGACGATTCGGTACTGTAACCAGTCACGTGCCTCAGGGTCCAAGATGAAAATTTTAAATTTTTCCATATTTTGGCTACGCCGGGGCGTGACAGGGATTTTTGGTATCAGAGCTTTAGGTTAAGACGTGTACACCGATTGTCCTACACACTTAAGTTATAAACTGTTAGACCTTTTTCCATCCATAAATACATAAACCTTATGGTAGCTTTGTGATTAGCATGGCTCCTTATTACATCCCGGATGGATATGGAGGATGGGGTTGATGAGGAGATTGACCCAACAGAGGGTGCTGGTGAGGGGGAAGCAATGATAGTCATGGAGGCTGGAGAGCCAGAGGTTGAGGATGACTTTGAGGATGACTCTAAGGATGCAGATATAGAGCCTTTGGATAATGATGAAGATGAGATGGTTGTTAAGTTTGACCCGTACTTGGAATGGGTTCCACCTATAGAGATTCCAATCTTGGATGATGTTCTACCATATAAGTCAGATATGAAGGACTTTTGAGATAGGACTCCCACGATATAGAGCTTTACTTGTATTAGGACTAGTAGCCCATCTTTTTGTGTATATAGTATGTACCTAGGCATATAACACAAACTAGTGGTAGCGTGTACGCCTTTCTATGTAAATATTTGAAGTTATCTATAAAGATTTGTTTCCTCTACTTGATGAAATGTATTTATGTGATATGTACTCATATTAGAATTGTTAGCTATACATTATATCGTTTATATATCTCG
Organism: Hydrangea macrophylla; assembly: GCA_033977485.1. Lineage (NCBI taxonomy): Eukaryota > Viridiplantae > Streptophyta > Magnoliopsida > Cornales > Hydrangeaceae > Hydrangea > Hydrangea macrophylla. The sequence continues at coordinate 3,942,509 of CM066992.1, forward strand.
TAACCATAGTTAGGACTGGAGGGTAACCAGTAGTTATTCAGTTAGGTTCATAACACACAAATAGATGACAAGTCAGCCACCTCAGCTTAGGAATGGACCAAGGGGAAGACCTCCGACCCGTTTCCAAGGAAGCAAACACCCGTGGAATAGTTGTAAGAAACCAGGATACACCTTTCCCCGGAATAAGCATGCAAAACCAACTGCACCACAAGTACCAACCACTACTACCGGGAACAACAAGGATGGATGTTTCAATTGTGGGATCCCCGGACTACACAGCCCCCAGAACCAACAACCGAGCTAATGTTATATGCTACAACTGACGCAAAAGAGGAGGCATGAGCAGAGAATGTAAGGCACCAAAAGGAAACTATCATGGGCCTACTACTCAAGGCCAAGCTGGTAAGGCTCGACTCAATGCTATCATACCCGAGGCAGCTGGCTATAATGAAAAGGAACAGCAGAACTTGGAAGGTACACTCTCATTATATACTAGTAGAGTTAAAGTATTTTTGATACGGGTGCTACGAATTCGTTTATTGCCTTTGAGATTATACGACGATTGAGTTTAGTACCCCAAGCACTTGAGGTAGCCCTGAACGCGGTATCACCTTTGGGAGTGACCGTGAAGCTAGGAAAGGTGTGCAAGGACTGTACTTTGACATTGGAGGATAGGAACCTATATGCAGACTTAATTGTTCTATCAATGAAGGAATTCGGCGTAATCTTAGGATTTGACTGGCTTACTAAGTATCATGCAAAGTTAGATTGTGCTGGTAGGTCGATCACATTTTCAGTACCTGGAAGTGCACCCTTTAGTTTTCAATGCAACCCTAATAGTGACGCCTTTCTTACAAGTCGTTTAGCCGCTATGGAAACTACATGCTCAGATTTGACAATCGCTCAGATTCCGATAGTCCGAGACTATGAGGATGTCTTTCAGGACGTTTCTGGATTACCACCAAAGCGCGAGATCAACTTTTGTATTGAGTTGATACCCGAAACGACACCGATATCAAAGGCTCCTTATCGTATGGCCCCAACGGAAATGCTGGAGTTGAAGAAGCAAGTACAAGAGTTAGAAGATCTTGGATTTATTAGACCAAGCACGTCATCTTGGGGAGCCCCGGTTCTATTTGTTAGAAAGAAGGATGGAAATCTTCGACTCTGTATCGACTACAGAGAGTTGAATAAGGTTACTATTAAGAATAAGTACCCGCTTCCCAGGATAGACGATTTGTTAGATCAACTACAAGGAGCGACGACCTTTTCGAAGATTGACTTACGATCTGGGTACCATCAGTTACTTGTCAGGCCGGAAGATATACCGAAAACAGCTTTCAGAACAAGATATGGGCACTACGAGTTCTTAGTTATGCCTTTTGGATTAACTAATGCCCCAACGGTATTCATGGATTTGATGAATCGGGTGTTCAGACCCTTCTTGGATCAATTCATCATCGTGTTTATCGACGACATCCTTATTTATTCAAAGAGTGATGAAGAACACGAGAAGCATGTAAAGATTGCACTTCAAACACTTAGAGAAAATCGTCTCTATGCTAAGTTCAGTAAGTGTGAGTTTTGGCTGAAAGAGGTCAAATTCTTGGGACATGTAGTCTCACAAAATGGAATTTCAGTGGACTCAAACAAGACGGACACAATTTCTAGTTGGAATAGACCAACCAACGCATCAGAAGTACGAAGTTTCCTTGGATTGGCTGGATACTATAGGAGATTCGTGGAAGGTTTCTCAAGGATCGCGTCTCCTTTAACCGGACTAACAAAGAAGGATTCGAAGTTTGAGTGGAAGGACAAGCAAGAACGCGCCTTTCAAGAATTAAAGGAAAGGTTGACCTCAGCGCCAGTGCTAGCCATACCCAAGAGTGGTGAACAGTACACTATCTACAGTGATGCTTCATATCAAGGACTAGGATGTGTACTCATGCAGAATGGTCAGGTGATCGCTTACAGATCTAGGCAATTAAAGCCACATGAATTAAACTACCCTACGCATGATTTGGAATTGGCTGCAATTGTCTTTGCACTCAAAATTTGGAGGCACTACCTCTACGGAGAGAAGTTTGACCTGTTCTCAGACCACAAAAGCTTGAAATACCTGTTCTCTCAAAAGGAATTAAACATGAGACAACGACGTTGGATGGAGCTACTTAAGGACTACGACCTTAATTTGCAATACCACCCCGGTAAGGCAAATGTAGTCGCAGATGCTCTAAGCAGAAAACCCCAAAGGTTAATCGCCTCACTTTTAATCAGGGAATGGAAAGCCTTAGAAGCTTTAACGGAATTTGAATTTCAGACTACAAGACCAGGTATTAGACGACCTTTTGGATGTCTTATGGTGCAGCCAACCCTCATTAACCGAATACTCGAAGCTCAAAAGAAGGACGAAGGATTGAGGAAATGGTTTGAGAAGGCAAAAGCAAAGGATCCGACTGAATGGAATATTGGAACAGACGGGGCATTCAGATGTAAGGACAGGTTATGTGTACCCAACATGGATAATTTGAGGGAAGACATTCTGAATGAAGCCCACAAGTCAAGGATGACTATACACCCCAGCGGAACCAAGATGTACAAAGACTTAAAAAAAAAGGAACTTTTGGTGGGAAGGCATGAAGAGAGAAGTCGCAGAATATGTAGCAAAATGCTTTACTTGCTAGTAAGTCAAGGCGGAACACCAACGACCTCCTAGATTACTACAACCTCTACCAATCCCAGAATGGAAATGGGAGCATATCACCATGGATTTTGTTGTGGGATTGCCGAGATCTCAGCAGAACCATGATGCTATTTGGGTATTTGTTGATCGGATGGCCAAATAAGCCCATTTTACTACCAACAATATGACCTATCCTGTTGAGAAGATGAGTCGACTTTATCTGCAACAGGTTGTGCGGTTACATGGGGTACCAGTGTCAATAGTATCAGATCGAGATTCGAGATTCACCGTTGGATTTTGGGAGAGTCTTCAGAAAGCGATGGGAACATCTCTGAAGTTAAGTTCTGCATTTCATCCACAAACTGATGGACAAACAGAAAGGACGAATCAAGTAATGGAGGACATGCTTCGAGCCTGTGTAATCGATTTCGAAAGTTCGTGGGAAACTCACTTACCGTTGGTTGAGTTTGCTTATAACAACAGTTTTCATTCGAGCATAGGGATGGCACCATTTGAAGCACTATACGGAAGGCCGTGCCGATCACCTTTGTGTTGGGCTGAAATTGGGGATGGCAAACTATTGGGACTAGACTTAGTCCAGGAGACCAATAAAGGAATCAATACAGTAAAGGAAAGAATGAAGGCATCACAAAGTAGATACAAGAGCTACGCGGATAAACGACGTCGAGACCTAGAATTTGAAGTGGGAGATCATGTTTACCTGAAAGTTTCCCCGGTTCGAGGCGTGGTAAGGTTTGGACAGAAGAAGGGAAAGCTATCGCCACGCTACATTGGACCATTTGAAATTCTGGATCGCGTAGGAAAAGTCGCCTATAGATTGGCGTTACCACCCAAGATATCGGGAGTTCATAACGTATTCCATGTAAGCATGCTAAGGAAATGTCTTCATAACCCAGCACACGAGATCGACTTCAAAGATATCGAAGTAAATGACAATGCTACATTCATTGAAGGACCTGTAAAGATTCTGGATCATGGAATTAAGAAGTTGAGAAACAAAGAGATTTCGCTGGTAAAGATTCAGTGGAAACACCATGATGAAGGAGAAGCTTCTTGGGAGCTGGAATCGGAGATGCGAGAGAAGTTTCCATCTCTGTATAGTACTAGCTCATTCTGATTTCGAGGACGAAATCCTGTAATAGGTGGTAGAAGATGTAATACCTGTAATTTCTCTACGTGCAATAATACGAGTTTTATGAATTTCCATGTCTGGTATATTATTATATTATTATTTTATTGTGTGACCGTATCAGTGTAATATAATTACTAATTAAACTGCAATCACTGCACCGACTCGACCGTAATTAGAATTAACTTAGCCCCGTAACCGGACCCGGACGTTAGAAATAATACCTGTCTGCACGTAAACCGAGATCAACACGCATAACGAGGAACTTTTGCACGCAAACCGAGGTAGTGGCACAAAACTCGAGGTGGACCCCACATGGCCGGCCACATGGCAGCCCATGCACCACATGGCACCACCTCCCTTGCCACTTGTCCACCTCTAGGACACTTGTCCATACATGCACACCATGCAAGCATGCATGGTGACACATAATCCCTTCCTTTCTTTATATAAGGATGCCTATATTCATGCATTAGACTCTTGGTCATTTTACAATCAGCATATAGAGTTAGAGAGAGCTAGGAGATGAACTCCATGGAGAGATAAGAGATACATGGAGATGGAGAAGAAGAACTAGGAAGAAGTCTCCACCATTGAGGTTGTGTTCAAGCTTCCTAAGCTCAAATCCAAAGCCCAAGCTCAATTTCAAGTTTAAGTGAGTATTCTAACTCACTTTAGAACCTATATAGTATGTAGTAATGTTTATTAAGTGCTTGATGTTGATAGTTTGAGAGATCCATGCCATGCAAGATAAATTTTCAAATCTGGGAAGCAGAAACTTCCAGCAGAGTGTTGTTTAGTAAAACAAACATTTCGAGCAGTTAGAAAATGGGAATGAGGCTAGGTTTTTTTGTGGAGAAATCTAACTCATTTATCTACAAATAACTCTTCTATACCTCAGTCTGAAAATCACTTCTTCATAAGTGAAATATACATGCAACGAAGTACTTTAAATCTGAAAAACATAAACCTCCAGCAGAATGTAGTTTAGTAAAATGAGTGTTTTAAGCAGCTCCGAAATCTGAATTAAGCTAGGTTTTTTTGTGGAGAAAGCTAACTCATTTATCTACAAATAACTCTTCTATAGCCTGGTCTAAAAATGACTCCTTAATAGGTGAAATGCACATGGAACGCAGTCCTATAAATCTGGGACAGAGCAGTCCGAAAATATAGAAATGTCTAAGTAAAATAAATATTTTGAGCAGCTCAAAATTGCAATTGAAGCTAGATTTTTTTGTACATGAAGCTAATCCAATTATCTACAATGTTCTAGTTTTGAGTTTGATCTACAAATCAATTTATCATGCCCAAATAAATCATATCAATTCAGTCAACATAGTAAAATTAAATTCTGGCAGATTGTATAACTACTTATATGATGTGTTTATTAATGATGCTTGCTTTCCGGTACCTATGTGGTTATGGATATCTTGTGCTATGGTAGTGTTATCGCGTATATGAGTATGTTAAGGGTTTCATCTATATGGTTATTGATATCAAATCCATGTTATAGATCCACGAGCTGCACGCTAGGTTTCCGTTGTTATGAATATAGTGTGATGACCAAAGAGAATTCATACCCAAGCTATAAGTATGTTGTACAACACGATTATTGCGCTGATAGTGATTGGATAAGTTTCCATTGTAAGTATATTACAACGTAAAACAGGATGACGGATGTATAAACGAAACTTTGAAAGTATATTCGGAAGTCCTTTAATGAACTAAATTCCGAAATGAGTGACGAATGTGCGGTCGGGAAAACATAAGGGTCGGTTATGCTATGTTAGAAGTAGATTATGCTAAGGATAATTGTCGGATAGGTAATCTGGGCAGCGGAGGTCAGAATAATGAGAAAAGGGTATGGTTGACGAATGTGAAAGTTGTGTATCATTTCGGTTCTTCGTGATGGTGAAGTGGTGTTTCTTAGAGTGAAGACTCCTTTCGGTTCTGAGTGATGGAATGGAAGTTCTTGCACTCTGTAAACGTTTCGGTTCTTCGTGATGATGAAACGGTATTTCTTAGAGTGAAGACTCCTTTCGGTTCTTAGTGATGGAATGGAAGTTCTTGCACTCCGTAAACGTTTCGGTTCTTCGTGATGATGAAACGGTATTCCTTAGAGTGAAGACTCCTTTCAGTTCTTAGTGATGGAATGGAAGTTCTTGCACTCCGTAAACGTTTCGGTTCTTTGTGATGATGAAATGGTATTTCTTAGAGTGATGACTCCTTTCGATTCTTAGTGATGGAATGGAAGTTCTTGCACTCCGTAAACGTTTCGGTTCTTCGTGATGATGAAACGGTATTTCTTAGAGTGATGACTCCTTTTGGTTCTTAGTGATGGAATGGATGTTCTTACACTCCGTAAACGCTTCGGTTCTTCGTGATGGAGAAGTGGTGGTTCTTCGTGACAAAGTGAAGGTTACAAGTGTTTTGGGTTAATGAAAGATGGTTTAGTCAGTGCGAGATGGTTTTGGTCAGTAAAAGATGGTTTGATCAGTGTAAGATGGTTTGGTTAACGAAAGAGGGATTGGTTATAATTGGCAAGTACAAAGTAATTTAGTTGTGCAATTGTGACAGCCTTTTTAGTGTTGTTAATTTGAGTTAGGACTCCGAAATAGACTTCGGTAATGGACTGTGATAATGTTCGAGATGTAGAAGCGAGTTATATCGATTGTTTATTTTTCTCTTCGAATGCCTGTATGGGCACGTAAGTTGTTGTAGTCCGACGGTGAGAACGTGAGAGAACTTTAATAGACGTAATAAAAAGTAGTAAATATATTTCTTATTGTGTGTGACAATATAAGTTCCATTTGATTTAGTTTTCTCACTCAGCTTTCATAAGCTGACGACGTTCATGTCGCTGGACATTCCCATGTCCAGCTTATCCAGGTGATGAGTACACGGGTGATGCTACGCAAGAGGAGATCATGGAGGAAGAGTACACCGAAGATGGCTATGGATATGCTAGTTAGAGAGAAGACTAGTAGATGTCTTTGTAAATGTTTTTGGTTGTAACCTCTAGCAGAGGACTTCATCTATCTTTTGTAATAGTTCTGTAATGCCCTAGAGCCATAAGACTCTGATGTATCTACCATGATGTAATAGTTAACTAGTATTGTGGCCTCTTATTATAATATATCCTTATTAGCTGCTGTTAGTTTTATCCCTTTCGTTATGTTGTTTATTATTATCATTTGGTGAGGACGATTCGGTACTGTAACCAGTCACGTGCCTCAGGGTCCAAGATGAAAATTTTAAATTTTTCCATATTTTGGCTACGCCGGGGCGTGACAGGAATGGAGGGCACACCTGTATGGTATCAATGAACCATAGTCATGCCCTGCTCGCCGTAAGAGAGCATCCGAATGCTCTAATCCCATGGCGGTAGATCCAGAGTCCGAGACGCAGCAGGAACGGGCTGCAAAGAAGAAAAATGAATTTAGTAAGAAAATATATAAGAACTAAAAGAAAGAATGAAAAGCCAAAAGGAACTCACCTGAGTTACTTCCATCAGTGGGAATTTCTTCATCAGCATAGCAGTGCAGAAAGCCTTGTACCCGTCTGGAGGCTCTAGAAACTCCTAAATCGAGAACCCGTTCAGGGAAGCCGTGAGTGGACTACCCTGAAGCATCTTTGTATCTCTCATAGAGGTAGGTGGGGGACATACCACGAAATATCCAGGAGCCATCAGTGACTGCCTGGTCACTCTCTCTCCCAAATACCACTCCTGAGCGTCCGAGCCATCCAATAGTATCCTCTGCGGGTCATACCTACCTGATTGCCAAATCCCCTGAGAGACAGTAGGATGTATGTCCACCCAGGGCGGCCATCAGATGTGTGGCTCTCTCAGATTCGTCAGGAAGTTCCAAAATGAGAGAAAGTCACGAGCCCCAGTCTTTCTCCCGACTCACTCCTTCTTCCACTTCAGTCCCTGGGGCATGATGAGGGCATCAGCAGGTCACGTCGAATGCGACATCATGTGTAAGTACTTATAGGACCAAATCTGCAAAAATAAAAAAAAAAGGAAAAGAACATGAGATTCAAGACTTTGAAATTAGGAAATAATTTAGAAATCGATTGAGTTAGTGAGAATAATAATGGAAAATAAGAGGTTATACCTCCCACGCCTTCCAGAAGCCACCCATAGAGGCTGGCCGGTCCCGAGAAATGTCTTCTATATGCTTGTACAGGATGGCTAATAATGTACTAGCCCAATCATACTGATAGATATGGTCTATGTGCTCTAGGGACCCTCCAATGCCGCAAAACTCCGATCTTCCCTATTGCTCAGCAGAGAGCACCCCAACATATACATGAGGAACCTACGAGCCATTTGCTCGTCTGTAAAGCCTTGTTGGCCTTTGAAGGTGTCGAGAAACCACTTGGCCATAACCAGGGGCTCCTCAGGGACTACTCCTAGCAACGGCAGCACTTGGTCCCACTCTGTCTCCGTATCCAAGTACTGCAAGCACTCCCCCCGAAAGGGATCCTAGTGATCATCAAGAAGTCGAGCGGGATCGTTGTCATCTCCCCAAACTCAAAGTGGAACGTGTTAGTGGTGTCCCACCATCGCTCTGAGAGAGCGTGTATCTGTCTCAAGCCGTTGGAGCTCTTCGTCAAAAGTTTGACGAAGTCCCCAAAGCCTGCTGCATCAATGAAGCCCCGTACGGTCTCATTCAGAGACTCATACCATGCAAAGTCATGAGCAAAGCTGCCATGCCCCTTCAGCACGTCGGGCTGGAGCTGTAATAGTTACAAGATTTAGTGTCAGCAAACAAATGGATAAAAGAAAGAAATAAAAAGGTAAATAATGATAATAAGGATAAGAATGAATAGTGAATAAAAAAAAGAGAGCGCTTAGAGCACTCAGAAAAATTCCACAAGTGTAGCATTCGCATTCATAAAAGAACACATAAAATCTTTGTTGACATGCACTGCATTCATATGGTTTACGAACATTTGAAAGGAAAGGGTGAAATAGAGTGAGAAGCAATAGTAGTGAATAGAAAAATTTAATATGAATGAATAAAAAAGCAGTTGGAACATTTCCACAAGCATAGCATTCACATTGATTGGCACATTTTGATCCAAAATTACATAGATCTATTTTTATAACCAAAACGATCATAAAAACACATTTCTATTATTAAAGTTTTATAAAATAAATAAAACTACACATGCACTGACATCTAGACTTCCAAAGCGAGGCTCTAATACCAATTGAAGGAATTATGTTATGAAGAATAGAATTTGCCGTGGAAAAAAAAGTTTCAAAAAGTTTTGTATCTCAAAATCTACTACTCATATGAATCTAGTAGCATGTAGAGAAGAAGAATACCTATAGGTCTTGAACCTAATTCAGAATACGATGAAACATCAATTGATTCTTGTTCTCACAAAATCTAGCAACTTCCTCTAGATGATCTTCACTCCTATGTCTCCGTTGGATGCACTCGCGAAGACTAGAACTAGTGGGAGTTCAACTAGAGAGAGAGAAGGCTATGGAATACTATAAAACTGATTCTAGAGACCTAGGTTTTCAAAAATGATGATTAAAAGTATTCTGGATGTAGGTCTCCTATTTATAAGTATTTCCACCGACCTAAGGTCAAATCAATTGCCTTCCTAATCAAATGATGTCTTCTTTGTATGCTTTGGAAGTAAGAGTGGGACCTCCTAGGTTCTTTATTATTGGCTCAGATTAGTTATCAATTCCCATGATCAATCTCTTAGATCAGCAAATTATCTAGCTAATCAGTTAACGTTTACTCCACTATAAATGATAGTTGCACTCCAATACAAAAGAACATATGTGAAGTGATAACTAGACTCGTACAATTGTATTAATGTCCCTCTATCGTCAGCATTCATAATCATATTCAGATAGTTGGATAAACGATTAATGTTAACCTGAATGATGATTACCTCTTCCATACCTTCAGTTTCATTTGCCTTCCATTATTACCAAACATGTTTGTTGGCCCAAAAGTAATCCTTAGAGGGGGTGAATAAGATTACTAAGAATTAATGGCAAATTAAAAACTAATCAAGCACAATATCAAATAAAAATAATAAGTAAAGAGAGAAGGGAAAGAAGCACTTGCAAACCAAGTTTTTCAAGTGATTCGGCAATCCGCAATCTGCGGCCTACGTCCACCCCTCAAGAACACCTCTTGAGGATTCCACTAAACAATCTTCTTTGGGTGAAGATTCAACCACTATTTACAAGTTCTTCTAGAACTCCTTTTACACCTTCAATGAAGAGTGTCTTCACTTGGAGCAATGGTTATACCAACCCTCTTACAACTTCAAGGATTTGAATAATATTTTATTAAAACTGAATAACTCTCTCTTGTAGAGTATATAGAAATAATAAATGCTCTCAATAATAGCTCTCAAGGAATTACAAATGAAATCTAGAGTTAGATGAGTAAATCTAAAAAATTAGGGCTTGAATCTTTTGATTGCAATAAGTAAGTATTCAATAGGTGCAATAAGTAAGTATTCAATAGGAGTAATGAAATGTGCCAACAACCAATTTTGAACAAAGCATATATACTCTCTCAAGAAAATCTGAATGTTTAAGGTAGGTAGGAGCATTAAAATCTAAAGCAAAACAGAGGAAAAGAGTCATTACTATTTCGAAGCAGTAATCCAGTCGAATAGGCCTGCGGTTCAGTCGACTGCACTTTTAAACTCAATGTATTGCGCCATAAAAACAGTCAATGAAAAGATGGTCCAGTAGACTGAAGGTTGTCAAGCAGAATGCTTGTTTTTCTTAGAGAAACCAGTCGACTGAAGGACAGGTCAGATCGACTGAAAAATAAAGGGTCCAGTTGACTGAATGAATGTTTAGTCAGCTGTTTTCCTTTAGAAAAATAGTTTGATTATTTAGAAGGGTTTGTTCAATTTTAAGCCCTTGTTTATGAGATTCAATCTTACTAACTTTACGTATACTCCTATAGGTACAATACAAGATATAAAAACTCTTCCACAATGCTTCCATAGAATATCCATCATCATTATTAAGCTCTATTTGGACAACACACTAAATGAAATCATAAGGACTCAACTTAAGAGTTTGTTAATCATCAAAATTACTTAAGGTAGAACCCTTGGGGCTAACAATCTCCCCCTTTTTGATGATGACAAACTACTAGTTGCTCGAGAAAATATTATAGCAAGTAATTGTCCATACAAGATAAATGACACACTTAGAAGAACATGTGAGTAAATGAATATCAATTCAAAGTAAGCAATAGGATGTTCTCCACCTTTTGTCATCAACAAAAAAAAATAACTTAGAGCGGACAAAATCTCCCCCTCTTTGAGGGGGGAAAAGTGTGGGAATCACCAATAAAAATGGGTCATCATCTTCCCACGGTTAATATGCAAGCATTTATACCAATATCATGAGAAGAAATAACAGACATGATAAGATACAAACAAGAATGCACATAAGAGATGTTTTAAAATATCATATAAATCTAAGGAAAAATTTTAGACATAAACAAGATGAGATAGATACAAAAAGAATTGTAAGCATGTACTAATCCCAAAGCCCAAAAGATATCTATCTAGATATCTATGTTAGCTTATGTAGCATAGCCTATATCCAAAAGAGATCAAGAAGGCTGTCAAATCCCAAATCGACTCCTAATTACTCGAATGGCATCTCGAGTATCATCGAGGCTAGACTGCATCTCGGATAAGTGCCTATCCACTAACTCCTGAGTGGCAGCAAAGGAGGTACGAAGAACGTCCACAGTAGTGCCAATCCCTAGAATGTCTAATTGGAGAGTGTCAAAGTGAGAGGCCACGGTAGATGATAGAGTAGAGACACTAGAAGAGAGAGAGGAGTAAAGTGACAGTGACAGTGGTGGAAAGAGAGTCAATGGAAGCGATGATGATGGTGAACTGCTCTAAAAGATCAGCAGTAGCAGGAAGAGCTGAAAAAGAGGGAATAACGATAGAGGCAGGAGTGAAAGTGGAGGGAATATCAGAGGTAGGGGTAGAGACACCAATGGGAGCAGTGGTGGTGGTGGTAGTATTAGTGGTGGAGGGAGGTGTAGCAGAAGATGAAGGATCACTAGCAGGACGGGGAGCTTTAGGGACAAACTTGTCACCTTCAAGCTTATAACCCATCAAAGAGAGAGTGGTGGTGGAGTAGACCTTATGGACAGTGGGGTCGTGGCGATCACTATCATCAAGAGGGACCTTGAAGTGTCAGAAGATAGTAGTGAAGCCATACCAAAAGGAATTGAACTAGTTTTGGATTTCTTTTGTGTTTCACAAATGCGTTTACAAAAGAGATAAGTTAAATCAAATTTCTTACCCTCAATAATACACTAGAGGATAAAGACATCATATTAGGAGACATAGTCACGACCATCTGCGCGAGGAACGATAGCATAGGTAATAATATGGTGAAGCAAACGACATTCAAATGTAAGTTAGGAGGCAAAGGGTTGAATTGGGGCAACCAATTCGGTACCCACAAATGAGACGACATGCAATTAATGGGTCAAACCCATAGCCAGTATTCCACTTATTGTCCTCGTAGCGACGAATGTTTCCCATTAGAATACCCAAAATTTGAACTATACTATCGGGAGTGATGGTGAATTTTACTCTAACAAATAAGTCAATGAAATGTGTTGAGCTGACGGATGTAAATTTGTGACCAAGTGTGGGGTAGTAGGGCTGAGAAATGGATAAGAAGTCAATCCACCCTAGAACATCAAATAAAGCGCCAATGCGTAGACCATAAGAAGTAGAAAAGTCAGGGTGAAGAGTTTTACCTACGAGGATTTTATGGTGACCGAAAGAGTCATTGAAACTATCCTGTCACTCAGTGTCCAGAAATTGAGCAGGAGGATGCGGTGTAGTGGTAGTGGCCAGAGCAAGTGGAGGAGTAGAAGCCGGGGTAGAGGGACCTCTTGGTGTCTTCCGTTTGTTAGATTTGAGAGGCATTGTAGTAGGAGAGAGGATTAATGGAGGGGGATTGAGAGTGTGAGGAGATCGAAGATGAGAGAGGAGATGATGTATGGTGGTGAGATGGTTACCGGAGTAAGAGAGAGAGAAAAACGGAGTAGGGGAGGGTAAAGGTTCAGTTGCCTAGAGAGATAGAGGGGTTAGGGTTTTAAAAGAAATCACAGAAACATATATATAGACCCAGAGTTTTAGTCGACTGGGTCAGGCAGTCGGTCGACTGTGGTGGGTATACAGTCGACTAGGGGATCTAGCAGAATGAGTGTTTTGGCGACAAAATCTGGTCGTCTGATAAATGGTTCAGTCGATTAATAAAAACAGTGTCCGGTCGACTGATCGAGGCATCAGTCGACTGTTTTGGGACAAAAAAACAAAAATCAGAAAGGAAAGGAAATGTGATCCAAAACACAAATTTAGAAAACATCAGCTTGACTAGCCATCCCCAATTCACGAAGAATGATACAAAAATGATCTTCTTGAAGAGGTTTAGTGAAAATATCCGCCCATTGATGATTTGTATCAATGAAAACAAGTTTGACATCCCCTTTTCGAACATGATCTCTAATGAAATGGTGTCTAATCTCAATGTGCTTTGTTCTAGAATGTTGAATGGGATTCTTAGAGAGACTAACCGCACTAGTGTTATCGCATCTAAGTAGGATGTGATCAAAGTGAAGTCCAAAGTCTTCTAATTTTTCTTTCATATAGAGAACTTGTGCTAAATTTTGTCCGTGGACAAAGCTACGAAATTTTGTTTCTTACTAAGCCAAGAGACTAGGGAATGTCCTAAAAAGTGACACGTGCCACTTGTGCTCTTACGATCCACTTTGCAATTGGCAAAGTCCGCATCCGAATAACTAACTAAGTCTAATGGAGTGTTCTTATGATACCATAAACCTAAGTCAATAATGCCTAACAAATATCTAAAAATATGCTTAACGGTTACAGCATGCGACTCTCAAGGTGAGGATTGGAATCTAGCGCAAGACACATACTAAACATAATATCCGGTCTACTAGCTGTAAGATACAACAAACTACCTATCATGCCACGGAAATTTTTTGTATCAACAAGTTTTTCAGATTCATCTTTGTCAAGCTTGAGAGATGAACTCATAGGAGTTGTAATAGGTTTGCAATTTTCAAAACCAAATCTTTTCAATAAGTCTTTAATGTACTTGGATTGGTTAATGAAAATGGCATATTTAGGTTGTTTGATTTGTAAACTGAGAAAGAAATTTAGTTCTCCCATCATACTAATTTAAAATTCATCTTGCATGCATTTATCAAATTCCTCACACATCTTTTCAGTTGTAGCACCAAAGATAATATCATCGACATATATTTGAACAAGAAGAATATCATTATGTGAATGTTTAATAAAAAGAGTAGTGTCGATTTTTCCTCGAGTATATCCAAGATCAAGCAAATATTTGCTAAGGTGATCATACCAAGCACAAGGAGCTTGTTTTAAACCATATAAAGCCTTTGAAAGTTTAAAAACATGATTGGGAAAGTGTGAGCTTTCAAATCAGGGAGGTTGCTTGACATAAACTTCTTTCACTATAAAACCATTTAAAAAGGCACTTTTAACATCGATTTGAAAAAGTTGAAATCTTTATGGCAAGCTAACGCAAGTAACATTCAAATGGCTTCTAACCTTGTTACGGGAGCATAGGTTTCCTCATAGTCTATTCCTTCTTCTTGGTTATACCCTTGGGCTACCAATCTAGCCTTGTTTCTTACCATAACTCCAGATTCATCCTTCATATTCCTAAACACCCATTTGGTTCCTATAATGGAATGATCATTTGGTCTAGGAACTAAAGTCCAAACTTGGTTTATCTCAAATTGGTTCAGCTCTTCTTGCATAGCTATAATCCAACTATCATCTTGCTTGGCTTCCTCTATATTTTTAGGTTCTATTTGAGACAGGAATGCTAAGTTGTTGCAAATGTTTCTAAGAGAGGATCTAGTAGATATTCTTTGACCTGGGTCACCTATGATTTGATCAATGGGATGACTAGGAACGGTCTTCAAATCTCTAGGGAGGTCATCTCTAATGTTATCCATGTTCTAGAGGGATAGGGGAACCTTCCTTAGGCTTTTCCAAAGGTGTGGAGGTTAAGGTACTAACTCCATCTAGGCTTTCTACAACAACATCATCATCATCATCATCCTTTTTTCTCAAGGGACTGGCCTCATAAAAAACTACATGCATGGACTCTTCTACAACTAATGTCTTCTTATTAAAAACTCTATATGCCTTGCTTATTTGTGAATAACCTAAGAACATACCCTCATCCGACTTAGCAACAAACTTACATAGGTTATCCTTATTGTTCAAGATGAAGCACTTAGAACCAAAGACTCTAAAGTAACCGATTTCCAAAGTTCATAGGGAGTCTTACCAATAACAATGCGATTAATAACATAACAAAAAGTGCTAGTTGCTTCGGCCCAAAAGTATTGTGGCAAAGAGTGTACATTCAATAATGTTCTTGCCATCTCTTGAAGTGATCTATTTTTCCTTTCAACACCACCATTTTGTTGAAGAGTTCTTGGTGCCGAAACGTTATGTCCAAAACCATTTTCATAACAAAAATTTGAAATATCTTTATTGTCAAATTCTCTTCCTCTATCACTTCTAAATTTATTGATAGCATAGCCTTTTTCATTTTGAACTCTTTTACAAAATTTTACAAAATTTGGGTAAGCCTCATCTTTATGAGCAAGAAAAATGACCCATGTAAATCTTGAGTAATCATCAACAATTACGAATGCATACACTTTGCCACTCATACTTGCTACACGATTAGGACCAAATAAATCCATATGAAGAAATTCAAGGGGTCTACTAGTAGAGATCTCCTTTTTCTTTTTGAAAGAGGTTTTTATTTACTTTCCAAGTTGACAAGCATCACAAATCTTGTCCTTAATAAATTTTGTTTTTGGTAAACCTTCGACTAAATCGTTCTTTGATAAATTTGAAAGAAGATCCATACTAGCATGTCCTAATTGTCTATGCCAAAGCCAACTATTTTCACTCAACACGATAAAGCATTTAATATCTTGAGAAGAGATATCATCAAAATCAATGGTATAAACATTTTCATCTCGATATGCAATAAATAGCACTTTATCATCTTTAGCGTTCACAATCATGCAATAGTTTGATTCAAATACAACTTTAAAACCTTTATCACATAATTGACTAATGCTCAACAAGTTATGTTTAAGACCATCAACTAGTTACACATTCTCAATAGATAAAGAAGAGTTCTTACCAACTTTACCTATGCTGATGATTTTTCCTTTGCAGTTGTCTCTGAAGGTGACGTTTCCACCATCCTTGGGAGAGAGAGAGGAGAACTTTGATTTATCTCCGGTCATGTGTCTAGAGCATCCACTATCCGAGAACCATCTATCCTTGCTTCAAGATTTTAAGCACACCTATAAAACAAGCTTAAGTAACCCTCTTTGGTACCCAATATTCGTTGAGTCCACTTTTGTTAACAATGGGAGGTGTGGTTCCCTTTTTAATCCAAACCATAGTGGTCTTTCTCCTATTTGGGCATGTGTAGTTCACATGCCCCTTTCTCATGCAATAATGACAAGTTACACGATGATTGAAATTGTTTGAAGTGGATTCTTTTGTAAAAATGCTTTGATGAGATTTGTTTGAAGAACTTGAGCTAGTAGAAACATCACTTGAAAAGAAATTGTTGTACTTCTTTTCTTTATAGGTAGGATTGAAACCCAATCCGACTTTATCAAAAACGCATCTTTGTTAACCTAAAAGCATATTCAAATTTTGCTCTCCATGAGTGAATTTTGCTAATATTTTTGTCAAGTCTTCAACTTGTTTCTCAACTCAATATTTTCTTTTTCAAAATCATTTGAGGGAATGCTTCTTGAAGCAAGTATTTCATTTTCTTTTCTCAAAAATTCATTTTGTGATTTCAATTCACCAAGTTCATTTGAGAGTAGTGGAAAATTGTTTTTGAGAGCTAGGTATTTTGTTCCCAAACTTTCCGATTCCTCATGCAATTCATCAAATGCATTTTGTAGCTCATCATAGTTATGAGATTCATTACAAGAGTGATAGTTAGAGTCTACATCATCACTTTCATGTGTCATGAGACAAATGTTTGCAACTTTATCATCACTTGATTCATCTTCGGATGTTTCATTTTAGGAATCATCCCAAGATGTTGCCTTCATTGCCTTTTTTGCCTTTTGGTTGAAGTTCTTTTTTAGCAATGGGCAATCGGCTTTGATGTGTCTGGGCTTTTTGCACTTGAAGCAAATGATAGGTTCCTTCTTGGCCTCACTCCTTTTTCCATTTTTTTTCCAAAAGATTTGTCTCTCCTCAAGAACATTTTGAACTTTTGAGTAATCATAGCCATTTCATCATCTTCATTATTATCATCATCTTGGTCATTTGAAGCCTTTAGACCCAAGTTCTTCTTTTTGTCTTTGTTGTCAAAGACAGCCAATTCCATTTCATGAGTGATGAGTGATCCCATGAGTTGTTCAATTGATAGTCTTGAGAGTTCCTTTGCTTATCGGAACGCCATGACCTTTGGTTGCCAATGATTTGGTAGTGACCTAAGCACTTTCTCAATCATCTCTGCGTTAGGATAAACTCTACCAAGATTTTTCTAACCATTAGTAATAGTAGTAAAGTGAGTAGACATTTCACTAATAGTTTCATTTAGGAGCATTTTGAACATTTCATATGATTGAACAAGTAAACTAATCTTAGACTTCTTAACTTAATTTGTTCCTTCATGTGTCACTTCTAGTTTATCCCAAACTTCTTTAGCCGATTCACAAGAAGATATTATGTTGTATTCATTTGGTTCTAAGCCACAATATAAGAGATTCATAGACATAGCATTCATTTTAATAAGTTTCTTGTCACTATCTTTATATTCATCTTCCGTTTTAGCAATGGTTTTGGTGCCTACACTCTTAGTGGGAACATGAGGTCCTTTAACTAAGATTTTCCATAAATCAAAGTCTTGAGCAATAATGTAAATTCTTATCCTATTTTTCCAATAAGCATAGTTAGTTCCATTAAAGCATGGAGGTCTTTGGGATCACTACAAGAAAATAGGTTTTTTGTGACGGAATTTTTTGTGACGGATACAAATCCGTCACAAAAAATGTTTTTGTGACGGATTCTGTAACGAAAATTTATCTGTCACAAATAGTATTTTATTTGTGACGGAAATGTACCTATCCGTCACAAATAAATTTTATTCGTGACGGAAATGTACCTATCCGTCACAAATAAATTTTATTTCGGGACGGAAATGTAACCATCCGTCACAAATACAAATTTATTTCTGAAAAAAAAAAAATGCAAAGGGTAGTTTCCCCCAAATTCATTTGCCGCACAAAAAGGGTCAGAGACCCATTTCCCCCCAATCATTTCGTTCTCTCTCTCTCTCTCTCTATACAATCCGGCGGCTCTCTCTCTCTACTCTCCGGTGGCTTTTACTCTCTAATCTCCGGTGGCTCTCATCTCTCTAATCTTTGGCGGCTCGTACTCTCTAATCTCCGGCGGCTCTCTACTCTCTAATCTCCGGCGGCTCACATCTCTCTCTGGTAAATCTCTCTCTCCCCCTCTCTCTCTCTCTCAATCGGCCAGATTATACAGGCCCTCCCTCCTTAGATATATGTACATATATATATAGATGTAGATCTATCAGTTTATATTTTGTGAAACATAAAGGGTACAGAGATCCAATTCCTCACAAAAAGGGTAGATCTATCAGATTATACAGGCCCTCACAAAAAGGGTGCAGAGACCCATTTCCTCCCTCCTTTGCTTCTTTGTACCTAGCTTAGTTTTTATTTTATATATGTAGATTTTATATATGTAGATCTATCAGTTTATATATATATATATATATGTAGGGCTGTTGGATCTTGAAGTAGATCCATACACTTTATATTTTGTGATGAGAAATTGCTTCAAATGATCTTGAAGTACATCCATACACTTTACATTCCACATTATGCTTGAGTGTTAAAATGCCACATCCAAAAATTAAGTGACTCTTGATATGGAAAAGTCCCTGCCTTTTATTCTAAAACTAGTTCAATTTGAGAAGGCTTAATCATCCATTTTGAATGACCATACTGAGAACTCACATAGTTTTAGCTTCTTTCTCTAAATCACCCATTTAAAATATTGGGATCTTGAGAAAAGGGGTTGTTTGCCAATGAACATATTGAGGATCTGCCCATTAATTTCTGGGAATCTTGCAACTTCTAGTTGTGGGCATGGTCAAGAGCTTAAGCATTTTGTACTCATTTATTTACTTAGACCGAATAAATCAATGTTTGATCATTGGACATCACTATTGTCTATGTACTACTTATTAGTTGTTTGAAATTATTCAAGTTGATAATCCATCTTAGGAAGGGAAGGGAAAACAAAAAACAAACAAAAACAAATAAAGAAATCATTTTCCCTTGTTTGCATTTCAATTACTTTTTCTTTTTTACTTTTTCCAAAAATTTCAATTCCTTTTTCTTTTTTCTTTTTCATCAATAATTTATTCTCTCCCAGTAATTTATTCTGAGAATCTTGTTTTACATTGTTATAGTATTAACTTCCTCTAAGCCACCTTGATTAAATAGTAAATTGAGTCGTAAGTCAAAAAATGTTATCTGAGGCTTCTTGCCTTCTTCTACTTAAAATTAGTGTATTTCTTGCACCGTAAATTTGATTACAACCGTAAGACTAGAGTTTTTACACTGTTCGGTTTGCTCGTTGAAGGAAAGAAATCCAAGAAGGAAAGCTACTTCATTATTTTCCTTATTAATAAAATAAAATATTTTCATTCCTTTTCCCTCACTAAGTTCATTAATCAAAACAACGTAAAATGTTTTCCTTAGTGTTATTTTCTTTTCTATCTCACTAGTCCATCAACCAGCCTTAAACTTCATGTGCTATGTTAGACAATGATCAAAACATGAGCTAGCTTCCATGAAGTCTAAGATGCCATGCACCACATGACTTAATAGCAACAACTTTGATCAATGACTTAATATTTTCTCGTTTGAATTCAAAATTGTGATCACCATTGTATGGGTCCATCAATTTCAAACTTGAACCTTCTACATAAATGGACTGTTTATTGGGTTGGGTTATGTCCCATGTGAGTTGATATATAACTCAAGCCCATTTACATCTAAAATTAGGAATAGGAAAAGGAAAGGATTTGACTGCATGTGGGTTTGAGGGAGTTTTAAAATGGTTGGAATAGCAAAGTGACCTCACACCTAATCTTTTAGTTGCAAGTGTGAAAGATTCTATGTAGTTAGTTACTTTTTTGTTTGTACACCAAGGTCTGTAGCTGAATAGGGGCTAACTAGTTGTATGGAGATATCAACCACCGGTCTCTAGTGCTTGTGCCTTTAGTAACTTTTTCTTACCAGTCTTTCGTTTTCATAAAGAGTTCACTCAGCTAAGTTTGATATGATTTTGATGATTTCTAATTGAATTATAGTGATATGTAATAAATTTATGGTTTATGGTTTATTACCGGTCTCTAGTGCTTTTGCCTTTAAACTTGATTCATGATTGCTTAAGAATTTACACTTTGGTTTAAAAAAAAAAAACATTTCAATAAGGGGATTTTTTTTTGAATTATTCTCTTTATCTGATAAGCACTTTACCTTGTAGTACTAGATAAGCACAAATTTATGCCTCTAATTTTGTTACTATATAAGGTTCTTACAAAATGTCCTTTGGATGGAAGATGGGTACAAATGTCCCACTTTCATGGAATCTTCCAACTATTCATTAAAACTAATAGGTAAATGTGTTGTGCATTTCTATACAATTTAGAATTGTTATTTAATATTGGGGTTTTTTTTTTAATATTACTTTTTAGTTAGGCCTTTTGAAGAATGCAAGAGTTGGATTTAATGGTTGTACATTTGTTGTATACACGTATATATACATATATGCAGTTGCACGGAGAAAGGGTTTTTCTAACTTAAGTCATACTTTCAATCTATGTAACTTAGACTCTCCTACTACCCCCAAGTACCCGATCCCCATATCCGACTCTTGTACCCAATTCGGACACTCAGATCCTCCTCAATTGATATTGAAAAGGTAAGAAGAAGCTCCAAATTGTGGGCAAAGAGGTTCCTTAAAAGCAACCATAAAACCAAAGCAAAGCTAAACCCTTTATTAAAAAAAAAAAAAAGCAAAGCATCTTCTCTGTCTCCTCTTTCACACACACACTTTCCCTTTTAAAATTAGTTCATGAAAATCAGTTCATGTTTGATTTCGAAAATCAAACTTTACTTCTAAAGGACTAACAAATGGGGTGGAGATATCTCTTAATTGTTATAATACATGAAAATCAAACTTTTCATTCTTCTTATAAGACTTGGGTGGAGACATCTCTTAATTCTTTTTTCCTATGATGATTAATATGTTCTTTTTTCCTAACAGAGAACATATGTTTGGGTAGTTGAGTTTTGGATCGAGGAGATTTTCGAGCTTCTTTGATCGAGTATTGTAAAAGAGATTCTTTGAGTTTATATTGGAACCGCTTGAGCACAGAGTCAAGGTATTGTACATCAACTCCTAAAAAATATGCTTTGATGAAGAATTTTGAAATGCTAGGCATATTCAAGTTAGGAGTTTAAATAATCCAATAGCTAGTTGTTAATCAAACAAAGTACTTCATAAAAATAGATTTGATGAAGAATTTTGAAATGCAGATTTTCATTGGTTATGTTTACTTTAAAGAAATTGAATGCACTCATAATAGCTAAAATCTTTTGTCACTGATAGATTTGTTCGCTCACATATTGTTGTACCCTTTGTGATTGTGATTCTTGTTATGTGATAACAGTTCAAGAAAGTATACATGGATGATAGAAGTTGGATTGGTTTACCTAGGAATTCAGCGGCATTTTTTAAAGGGCTTGATGACTTTTTGAATTTTGCTTATGCCAATAAGTCTCCTGACTCGGCTATTTATTGTCCATGTAAAGTGTGTGCCAATCGTTTTTATGAATCACGAAATGTTGTGAGACAACATGTAATCTTAGCGGGCTTTCTTGAAAGGTATAAGAAATGGACTTATCATGGAGAATCACATGTTTCTTTACATCAAAATCGAGAGCAACAGCAGACTGACATGTCAATGAGTTCAGATATTAGAGATGAAATGGAAGAAATGGTACACGAGGCAATGGGAATTCCAAATATAGATAATATGGGGGGGCCTAATGAAGAAACTTCAAAATTTTTAAAACTCATGCAAGATGCAGAGATTGAGTTGTATCCAGACTGTAGAAAGTTCACGAAACTCTCGTTTGTTGTCCGACTTTTGCACATGAAAGTGCTTTGTGGATGGACGGACAAGTCTATCACGATGTTGTTGGAATTGTTAAATGAGGCATTTCCGGAGAATGTAAAATTGCCGAAAAATTTCTATGAAGCCAATAAGATAGTTTCTAGCTTGGGTTTTAATTACAAGACATGGGATGCATGCCCCAATAGTTGTATGTTATTTCGCGGTGAGGCGGAGAAACTTGATAAGTGTGAGGTTTGCGGTGAATCAAGATACAAAAAATTTGATGACCATCCAAATGATGGTAAAAAAATACCAGCAAAGCAAGTACGGTATTTTCCATTAAAGCCTAGATTGCAGAGACTTTATATGTCATCTAAGACTGCTTCGCTCATGAAATGGCACGCCGAGTCACGTCCAAGTGATGGTGTGCAGAGGCATCCCGCAGACTCTCTTGCTTGGAAAACTTTTGATGAAAAAAATCCTATTTTTGCTAGTGATAGTCGGAATGTTAGGCTTGGGTTAGCATCAGATGGATTCAACCCGTTCAGGTCAATGTCTATTGCTCATAGCACATGGCCTGTTGTGCTCTTGCCGTACAACTTGCCACCATGGTTGTGCATGAAGCAACCTTTCTTCATTTTGTCAGTGCTTATTGATGGTCCAAAAGGACCTGGTAATAAGATTGATGTATACCTTCAGCCACTAATTGAGGAGTTGAAGGAATTGTGGGTCGAGGGAGTGCAAACTTACGATGCATCAACCAACCAGATGTTCAAGTTGCATGCAGCATTATTGTGGACAATCAATGACTTTCCTGCATACGCTAACTTATCTGGATGGAGCACAAGAGGCAAATTTGCTTGTCCTTATTGTAATAAGGACACTCGTTCTACCTGGTTGAAACATGGTGGTAAGTATTGTTACATGGGTCATCGTCGCTTCTTAAAACCATCACATAAATTTCGAAAAGACAGAGTGTCTTTCGATGGTTGTCGGGAATACGGAGGAAAGCCTAAAAGGTTGTCGGGATCAGAGTTATTGCAACA
This sequence comes from Hydrangea macrophylla, assembly GCA_033977485.1. NCBI lineage: Eukaryota > Viridiplantae > Streptophyta > Magnoliopsida > Cornales > Hydrangeaceae > Hydrangea > Hydrangea macrophylla. The sequence continues at coordinate 3,965,719 of CM066992.1, forward strand.
GTTGAGTGACATTGAAATGGAAACCGAGTACAAGAAGGATGATATTATCAAAAAAAGGAAAAGAGAGGAGGCTCAGAAACTTGATTGAATTTTATTTAAAGGACAACACTGATGCTCCTCCAGAGTTTAGAGATAATTGTCTAAGCATTGCTGGGGCATTATGGAGACGTTGGAAGGGCCAAGTTAAACATGATTACTACACCAAATATGACACAGATAGGGAGCGTTTGTTGAATAGGCCAAGCCGTGTCCAGCCTGATCAGTGGGAAAAACTTATAACTTATTGGGGGAATGAGACAATTAAGGTATTAATTACTTTATTGTAGTTTCTATATCAAATATAAAATATGATTAGTTTCTTTTATAGGAAATTGCTATGAAAAATAAAAGGAACCGTGAACATCAAGTACTCAATCATACAACTGGGAGGAAAAAACATGCTCAAGTAAGGGATGAGGTATGTTATAGGGTATTTATGTTGCTCATTCGTTATTAAACTTGCTGCTACTATTAAAAATCACATTTTTATAAATTTGTTTGTTAAAATAAACGTATTAGATGGAGGCACGTGGAGAAGAGACTGATCGAGTTAATGTGTTCATTGAGACACATAAACCCAAGGAAGGTCGCCCGCAAGCTCCGGAGACTGCTGCTGCAATTGTATGTTTCAACTATCATATGTTGTAATATATTTCCTCTCTTTTGTTAAATGAAAGGTAATGTTGAAATAACATAGTATTTTTTTTCATGTGTACTAAACTCATGTAACATTGTAGGCTGAGATGAAAAGTCGACTGGATACAGTTTCAGTGGAGGAGCGTACCACGACCTTTAAGGAGAAGGTATTTACGGAAGTAGTAGGACCTGATATTCGTGGTCGAGTTAAAACTTACGGGGCAGGTGCTACTCCGAGGACTGTGTTTGGCACAGGAGCAGGGTCGCAAACCAGATCTAGGGATATGGAGTTAGAGCAGAGAATAGTTGAAAAGGTTAATGCATTGCTTGATTCACGAATTGCTGAAATGATGAATTTGTTTCGATCTAGGATAGAGGAAGATAGTCGACGGGTTGGAGATGGCCCATCTAGTGTCGGTAACCAGGTAACAAATATTAATATTGCACTTATATTTCTATTCGAGAAATTTGGAATATTTTTAAAATTTTGATGTAATATTTGTATTTTTGTAGGTTCCTACTTCATCAAGTGTGCACCGCCCAAACTCTGAGGCTGATAAAGATACAAGCCAAGGTGATGAGGTAATTTCTTTGTACATGTAGTTTACGACAAAATTGTTAGATATAGCTATAGTTTATTTCCTATTCATTATTTGTTGTGTTGATGAGCATAATTGTGAGTTGTAGTGTGTGAGTGTATGTTTTTATGTAGTGAAACAATATGGTTGATTATCTTGTATTAATGAACAGAATTGTGAGTTGTGGTGCATTCACAATTAGGGTTATCTTCAATTGTTTGTTGTATAGCATGAAGTAACATTGGACTCATCATGTTGGTAGTAATACTTTGAGATAAGAAATTTGTGCTAAAATTTATTATGCTAGATCATAAAGTGCCAAAGAGTTGTATGTTGATTTTGGGTTGTGATAAATTTATTTACGCAGGTTAATGGAAATTTTCGGATGTTGTAGAAACAGAGGAAACTCTGCCGATTTTTTTTAGGAATCTTTGCCCTTTTTTTTTGTTCTTATGTTGCTTGTTTGGAAAGTTTTTTATTTGTATATTTGGTCTTGTTTTACTCTTTGGGTTGCTAGGTGGTTGCATTATTATATTTTTAATTCAAGTTTCATTTTCTGTTTCAGGTTGTGGCGAGAGATTAGAGAATTAGAGCATAAGTTGCTGTTTTTAATTGAATCAATTATGAACGTAAAGACTTTATTTAGATTATTATCATTTTATTTTTATTTCTACTAATGTCAGCTATAAAACAATTATGTATGAACATATGCTTTATTGTCTCTTATTTTATCTTTAATTAAAATATTTTTAAATTTTATGTGGTTCTTGTCGTTAAAAATAAGTATGGCATAATTTATTGTGATGTAGAATTGATGATTTTGGGTGACAATATATAAATTTCCGTCACAAATATTATTTGTGACGGTTTTGGTAATAATTGTTGTGGTCGCAATATTAAAATTTTGTCACAAACACTATTTATTCCGTCACAAATACTATTTGTACAAAATCGTTACAAATAGTATTTGTGACGGTTTTGGGTCGACACAAATAAAGTGCTTCAAATTAAATGTGACACTACTATTTGTGTCGTACACAAATCCGTCACAAATAGTATTTGTGACGGTTCGGGTCGACACAAATAAACTGTCACAAATAATATGTATATGTGACACTATTTTTTGTGTCACACGAAAATCCGACACAAAATCCGTCACAAAAACTTTTTTGTGACAGATTTTGACCGACACAGACTTTTTGTGACGCCTTTAACTTGTTTCGAGCACAAAACCGTCACAAAAGGTGCATTTCCGTCACAAAAAGTATTTGTGACGGAATTGCACCTTTTTTGTGACGGTTTTTTTCCGTCACAAAAACCCTATTTTTTTGTAGTGGATGATTCTCCCTCACTATAAGTGATATTGGTACTAGTGTTTGCCATGTGATCTTAACTCTAAGATATGTGAAATCAATATAAGAGACCTTGCTCTGATACCAATTGTTGACCCAAAAGTAATCTTAGAGGGGGGTGAATAATAATACTAACAATTACTGGCAAATTAAAAACTAATCAATCACAATATCAAATAAAAATAATAAATAAAGAGAGAAGGGAAAGAAGCACTTGCAAACCATGTTTTTTAAGTGGTTCGGCAATCCGCAATCTGAGGCCTACGTCCACCCCTCAAGAACACCTCTTGAGGATTCCACTAAACAATCTTCTTTGGGTGAAGATTAAACCACTCTTTACAAGTTCTTCTAGAACTCCTTTACACCTCTAATGAAAAGTGCCTTCACTTGGAGCAAGGGTTACACTAACCCTGCTACAACTTCAAGGATTTGAATAACATTTGATTACAACTGAATAACTCTCTCTTGTAGAGTAGATAGAAATAATAAAAGCTCTCAATAATAGCTCTCAAGGAATTACAAATGAAATCTAGGGCTAGATGATTGAATCTAAAAAAAATTAGGGCTGGAATCTTTTGATTGCAATAACTAATTTTGAATAGAGTATATACTCTCTCAAGAAAATTTGAACGCTTAAGGTAGGTGGGACATTAAATGCTAAAGCAAAACAGAGGAAAAGAGCCGTTACTGTTTCTGAGCAGTAATCCAGTCCACTGCACTTTTAAACTCAATGTATTGCACCACAAAAATAGTTGACAAAAAGATGGTCCAGTCAACTGAAGGTTGTCAGGCAGAATGCTTGTTTTTCTTGAAAAAACCAGTCGACTGAAAGATTGGTCCAATCGACTGAAAAATAAAGGGTCCTGTCGACTATATGAATGTTCAGTCGACTGTTTTCCTTTAGAAAAATAGTTTGATTATTTTGAAGGGTTTGTTCAATTTTAAGCCTTTTTTTTTAGATTTAATCTTACAAACTTTACATAAACTCCTATAGGTACAATAAAAGATATAAAAACTATTCCACAAAGCTTCCATAGAATATCCATCATCATTATTAAGCTCTGTTTGGACAACACACTAAATGAAATCATAAGTACTCAACATAATAGTTTGTTAATCATCTAAATTACTTAAGGTAGAACCCTTGGGGCTAACAATGTTGATAACTACTCATCAACAAGACTACAGTTATCAGTAATCAACTTGGTGACATTCTCAAGGGAATGCCTACTCTTTATCAAAGGGTAGATTCTATCTTGACAATGTATGTTCACAACCCTATGAACATGACATACCCAAGATACCCAGGTGTTGATCTTGAAGACCTCACTGATTGGAAAGTCAAAGTAGTCATATCCACAATCTGTGTCCATAATCATCTCAAGATTAAGAACACATACCTTGTACATGTTGTGAGTTCCTATCGACTGATGATAGTTTTTAGTGTCGATAGGAAAGCTTATGGTCCGTCAATGCACTATAAGTACTATCATATTAACTAAGAGTCTCACACTCTAGAAATTGAAATTCATTGCTCCATCCAATGGTAGTTAATCATGCTACAGTGTATACCTGATGAGATATCCAGTCTCATCATCCACTGTGACAAGTTCTAAGTATCAAAGAATAGTAACTCGTATCTCCCACATGTGTATCTCATACATAAATGAATTACTTACTAAGATACTTAAGGATTAAAACAATCATCTCATGACACATACATAACGAAATGTATACTGATATCCATATATAAAATGTTAACGTCTCATACATAAAGAACTAGTTTGAGGGCATAATCACAACACTATGATGTAATAATATAGGGAGCTTACATTATGATGAATTTAGATTTATTACTATTCTCTTAATTTACTACTTATCATTTAGAACTACATGGTGTGGACAATTCAATGACTTCACCCATCATTGCCTACGGACCTAAAATGGAATTTTAGTTTCTCTATTTTTGTTATTTCAGGGCATGACATAGATTCCCGAACATGTCATCAATGCTCACGCCCCAAAGTAGCCAAAATGGAAAAATTTTAAAATAGTTTCTCTTTTGGGTCTGTGCTTATGGGGCAAGTTGAGGATTGCATGATTGCCATAGCAAGATAGAACTAGAACAATAATAGTAAAAGAAAATAGTAATATTAAACATGGTAGTTCTAGGCATATATATATTAAACATCAGAGTCTGACAGTAACATTATTACAATACCACAGAAGGGGAAAAGAAAAGAGAACAATATTCTAGGTATGAAGCCCTAAACCAAACCAAGCCTTGTGTCCCAATCAATTGGGGTCGGCTGTATGAATCCGTTTTCTTCATTCTGCACGATCAAGAGCTATATGCTCATTTAAATTATATATATTCATATCTTGTTGCACTACATATTCCCAAGTCAATCTAAGTCTGCCTCTCCCTCTAACCATTTCAGGCACTACGATCTTATCACTCTTTCGCACTTGGGCATCTACAGGTCTTCGTTGCACATGGCCGAACCATCTAAGTCTATTCTCCCTCAACTTATCCTCAATATTTGTCACTCCTACAGTCTCTCGGATGTACTCATTTCTAATTCTATCTTTCCTAGTCTTACCACACATCCATCTTAGCATCCTCATCTCCGCTACACTCACTTTGCTAATGTGTTATTTCTTAGTTGCCCAAGACTCTGTCCCGTAGAGCCTAGCTGTCCTAATAGCTGTCCTATAAAATTTTCCTTTCAATTTTGCTAGTATTCTCCGGTCATATAATACTCCAGAAGCACTCCGCCACTTAAGCCAGCCCACTTTAATTTTATGGGTCACGTCATCACCAATCTCTCCGTCTCTACTGATCATAGAACCTAGATAGCGAAAGTGTTCCCTCTTTAGGATCTCCTGATCTTTGATCTTCACTGCTTCAATGTCTCTATTTCCACTGTTGCTAAAAGTACATTCCATGTATTCTATTTTCATCATACTTATCTTTAGCTCCTTAGTCTCCAGTGCTTCTCTCCAAGCTTTTAGTTTAGTGTTGAGTCCCCTTCTAGTCTCATCAACCAAGACAATATCATCTACGAACAACATACACCATGGGACCTCATCTTGAATGTGTCTACTCAATTCATCCATAATTAGGTCAAACAAATAAGGGCTCAAGGTCCCCCTGGTGCAGGCCTACGGAGTTTGGGAATTCGCTTGTTTCTCCGACTGGTGATCTAATTGTAGTAACCGCTCATCATACATATCCTTCACCATGTCAATATAACCCTTGGTCACTCCTTTCTTCTCTAGCACCCACCAAATTAAATCTCTAGGCACTCTATCATAAGCTTTCTCTAAATCAATAAAAACTATATGTAGATCTTTTTTCTTCTCTCTATACTTTTCCATTAGTCTTCTAAGTAAATAAATTGCTTCCACAGTTGATCTCACAGGCATAAATCCAAACTAATTTTCTGACACTGATGTTGCACCTCTTAAGCGATGCTCCATCACTCTCTCCCATAGCTTCATAGTATGGCTCATCAACTTAATACCTCTATAGTTGTTGCGTTGTTGTACATCTCCTTTACTCTTATATATAGGCACTAGGATGCTCTTCCTCCACTTATCAGGCATTTTTCTAGTCATTAAAATCCTATTAAAAACTTTTGTAAGCCAAGATGCCCCCACATCTCCCAAGCATTTCCAAACCTCAATGGGGATCCCATCTGGTCCTAAGGCCTTGCTGGGTTTCATCTTCTTCAAAGCAAATTCCACCTCAATCTTCCTTATTCTCTGATAGAATCTGTATTCTCTAGTTTCATCGTAACTTCCAGTTGCTTCTTCCATTATGTTATCCATATGTTTTTCATTCAACAACTTCTCAAAATAGCTCTTCCACCTTTCATTAATCTCGTCGTCGTTCACTAATACCCTAGAGTCATTGCTTTTTATACACTTAACCTGATTAATATCTCTCATTTTCCTTTCGCTCGACTTAGCAAGCTTATAAATACATTTTTCTCCCTCTCTAGCGTATAATTTGGTGTAGAAGGCGTCATAGGCTTCCATTTTAGCAACTATAACTGTCCTTTTAACCTCCTTATTTGCACATTTATAGCTTTTGAAGTGTTCCTCACTTCTATCATTTTGCCACTTCTTAAAGAAATCCTTTTTGGTTTTTACTGCAGCTTGTACCTCTTCATTCCACCACCAAGTATCTTTAGAAGCTAACCCTCATCCCTTTGACTATCCGAGGACCTCCTTCGATATTCTCATGATGCACCCTGCCATTCTACCCCACATAGTATTGCTTCCATCTTCCAAATTCCAAGGTGCTTCTGTATACATTCTCTTTTGGAATATTGCTAGTTTCTCGCCTTTAAGGTTCCACCACCTAGTTCGCGGGTTTATAGGGTCTTTTCTAGTACGACATTGTCCTTTTATATGGATATCTAAAATAGTAAGTCTATGTTGAGATGTTAAACTCTCTCCTAGGATGACCTTACGGTCTTTACATGCTAAGCGGTCTGCCTTTCTCACAAGGAACAAATTGATCTTTGTTCCTTTATAGGTATGAAGCCCTACATTGTAATAATAATAAGTCCGCCACATAGTGCCTTACATAAGCAAAAGACCAATGAAACTAAAAGCCTTTAACTCCTTCCTCTAGCTCGCAAAGCCATAATCTTCCTCAACAAACTCCTCTTCTAGATAGACAGCCTCTACAAGATCGGGATGATTAACCTCATATTTTACATGAGTATAGCTTTATAATTATGCAAAATACCATTCCTGGAGCTTCTAAGTATATTATTTATGCACGTTCCTTACATAACCCTCATTTCTATCATTTACATCTTTTACAAGGGTTATGTGAGTGTTTTGTAGGTCATTATGGTAGTGCGACTTAGAAGGCAAAGTCTTGGTTGAAGATCACTACCTTTACGGCTACTTCTTGCCCACTTATAGTCTCCAATACCACATGTTTAGAGGTGGTTCAGAACTTGATAAAGGTAGCTCTGTGAATCATCTTTGCCTGGCCGTAAATTTCACATTAATCAGTGGTCAGAACAAGAAGTTATGGAGATTCTATGATTGGTGCGCAAACTACATTTGAAGTTATTAAGATTCAAGGCAGAGGGCCATTGGACCAGTCGAACTACCCCATTTCTACATCCTTTATTTTACAAGTTTGCCAATCTAAAGGCTTTGTATAAATACTGACCGGCGATGAATAGTTCCCGTTGATAGTCTTGAAGTTACGCTTTGTTAGCCCATTTCATTTAGTTATTAGTTGTTTTTTAATACGCATTTTATATTTTGTAGGTTTTTGAGCTTAAACTTGAAAATGCACTAAAAGTCAATGATTAGTGGCTTTGAAAGACATTTTGGGCACAAAAGGTGATTCCGGTGAAAGTTGAACACAGTAGCAGCCTCACTAAATTGCATTTTTAACAAGGTATACTTTTGGATTGGAGAATTTTCTCCAGAGATATTAAATGTAGATCTTCAGTTACAGACGTGTGGCCTCAAACAATGAGTCAATAAGAAGTCCGAGTCAAAGGTTATCATAATTCGACGATCGGTGCGCAAAGCTGAGAAAATCTAGAAAAAGTTGGAAAAAGGCATCTCGCTGGAGCGACCCGCTCGCGCGATTTTGGGGATAGCGCGCGAGCGGCCCGGGTGAGCAACCCGTTGAAAATACCTAAAACACATATTTCGATGTACTAAAGAGCCCTATGCAAATGAAATTTCCTGAATATGTCCAGAAATGTAAATATAGCAGTTTTAGTGCGATTAAGTTTAGGAAAGCTTCCAAAACTTGCTCCAAATCTATACATATCCTCTTTTAAGTCAAAATAGGGGTTACACAACATTATACACATCCATATACAACCAAAACTTCAGCTATTAAAGAGAGGAAACCCAGGAGAAGAAGAAGAAGACCAAGGATTCCCATGGTCTCTTCCATCAACAACTTGCCAATCCTTAATTCTATGGCTGGTTAGACCAAGATCTAGGGTTTCAATGAAACCCTAGCCAAGTAATAGGATGTTGTTTATGTTTTTCTTTTAGATTTATTATATAAGGATGATGATTACAAGTTTTGAGGATTTTAAATAATAAAATCGTACTTCTATTGATTAAATCGTTACTTTCAAAATCTATTCTTGTCTTAGATCTATTTTGGATGTGATGTGCTCAATAGTCTATATTTGTTGTGCTTGTATAGATTATTAACATGTAATAGTACTTATTTGAATTGTGATATCAAGTAGTCGAATAGTTCATTCCTAGGGAAGATGAAATGTGCCGCAATCCTAGTTTAGTGTGAGACACTCCGTGCCAACCAAAGATGAATTACATTGATGCTTGAATCGTAGTTATCTTCTTGACAGAGGAATCGGGCTTGTAGCCATGATTCCCCATAGATACCATTATTATGACGCTAGTGTTGGATTCGCAATCCTAGGTCCAATTCCCATATTTATCAAAATAACTCTTAATCGCTTTCATAGTTTAGATTTATTTTCATTGCCCTTAGTTTAATAAAAATCAAAATTAAAAATTTTGCTTTCTTAATTAACTAGGTTTAGGATTTATAATTAAACTGCTTTAGTATTTCAATCTCTGTGGGTTCGACCTCTACTTCCACACTACAAATCTTTTAAAGTAGAGTATACTTTTATATCTTGATTTTGACAAGATCAATTTTTGGCGCCATTGACGCGGAGTGCAAATTACTACCTTTAGTTTTAGAATCTTGTCTTTTTTCTTATTTTCCATTTTTGTTTTGAGTTACTAACTTTTACTTTTTTCTTATTTTCCATTCTAGCGCTTCGGAGTGGAAGAGCTTAGCACATCAAAGGAGCTTATGCGAATCAATTAAAAAAAAGAAGCAAAAATTCAAGTAAATTGCCTCCTTTAAAATTTGCTTCAAACCACTATAAGTCAGGGCACTGAGATGCACTATTTGCATTAGTTTGGGGTAATTTGCACGTGCAGTAGCTAAGAAACCTGGGGAGCTGGACTTTGACGCGAATCACTACATAACAGGATAATTGCATGCATCATAGAAGTGTTGTGTGCTTGGTTTCTTTATTTGCGTTGCTTTTTTTTTCTTAATTAGTTTGAGTCAGTCTTAGTTTAGATTAGTTCTCATAGTGTATGTTCGATTCCCGATCGAAGAAACCCAAGTTACACCTGCTTAACCTCGAACTCGAACGTACTTTAAGAGTCCTTTGGTCATCAACTCAAGCTTCTAGAGCTCAGTTATTGTTAGACGACGTCTCAACTCCGAAACCGTCATCATCGTTTTAGGCCAAAATTCAAAGTAGCCTTAAACGTTCAAGAAAAACTCAAACTATGAACATCGAACCTATTCCAATGGTCGACTTTGGAAACAACGGGAACAACGAAAATAATAGAAATAACCCTAATATACCTCAATCGACTCCCTTAATAGATTATTTCATTCCTACAGCCTACACGCCACAAGCGTGTATCAAATTACCAGAGGTGATGGTGTCTCACTTTGACATAAAGTCATCTACCATCGCACTTCTTCCTTCATTCCATGGATGTATTAAAGAAGATCCTTATCACCACTTAGGAGAGTTCCAAGACATATGCTCTACATCGAAAATCCAAAATCTAACTGATGATGAATTAAAATTGCATCTCTTCCCATTCTCCTTAAAAGATAAAGCTGAGTATTGGCTCCAATCTCTTGAGCCAAACACTGTTAGAACATGGGAAGCATTACATACCGCATTTTTACAAAAGTTCTTCCCCATCACAAAAACTAATCAATTAAGAAAATCCATAATGAACTTTGTGATGCAAGATAGGGAAACACTTTATGACACTTAGGAACAATTTAAAGAACTATTGTGCTCTTGCTCACATCATCAAATTCTCACGTGGCAATTGGTGCAGATCTTCTACAGGGGACTTGTTCCCTTAGTTCGTAATACTGTCGATGCCGTTTGTGCGGGTACATTCCTCCAAAAAAGTGTCGATGAGGCATGAAAAGTTTTTGGGATGTAAAGTGAAAATTCGATGCATCAAGCCGTGTCGGTACGTCCTAAGGGGTGCCTTCCCCCTTAACTTAAGCGAGAGGAGCGATTCGAGTCAAGTCAGTCAATTGAATTACAAGAACTATCTAAGAAACTTGACCGATTTATGATGATGAACCAAACGTCAGGCTTATCCTCCTACAAGATTTATCAAATATGTTCCGACCATTCACATTCTACACTTGCATGCCCATCCGCATCTCAATTTCTGGAATTGGTGGAGCAACTCATACACTCTATTCAACAATACCCATGATATAATTATAATCCTAACTTCTCGTGGAGATGTAATAATAATCATAAGACAACTAATTTTCCTAATACTTATAGACCCCACTTTTAACCTAATCAATACCAACACCCCCCCTCCTAATCCTAACCCTCCAAGGGATAATGCTTTTGAGGAAAAGGTGTTGGGGTCCCTTAAGAATATCGAAACACAAGTGCAAGCACAAGCACAACTAGTGAACTCTCACACACAATCCATTGCGAAGCTTGAGTCCCAAATGAGACAACTAGCTAATGCGGTGAGTCATAGAAATAAGGATAAGTTGCCTGGTTAAACTATTCAAAACCCTAAGGGATAATATGAGATTGAGATACGAGTGAGAAAGAGAAGGGTGAGGGCACGAGAAGAAGAAGTTATAGAGATTCTGAGAGGTGATTTAAAAGATGTGAATAATAATTTGAATCAAGAGAAGGGTGAGGGCACGAGTCGAATTAGGAAAGAAAATGAACTAGTCCCAATTAATTATGTTACGAAAATGTCTTTCCCACCAAACATTGAGGAACCGTCATATCTTTTAAAGAAACGGTCAAGAATTGAAGATATACACAAAGTGTGTAAACAAATGAAAAAAAATATTCAATTCCTCGACACGATTAAATAAATTCCCGCTTATGCTAAATGCCTTAAAGACCTATGCACTCAAAACCACAAGTTACGCAGTTATACTCCAAAAAAGGTCTCCTTCACCGAAAAAGTAAGTTTGATCTTTCAACACGCTCCCCCGAAGTATAAGGATCCTGAAACACCTACAATTTCTTGTCATATAGGTGACACTTTAATCCATCGGGCTCTCCTTGACTTAGGAGCAAGTATTAATCTCTTACCTTATGCCGTCTATAAAAAATTAGAATTAGGTGAACTTAAACCCACGGTCGCTACCATACCATTAGCATGTCATTCAGTTAAAATCCTTACAGCAATCATCGAAGACGTCTTAGTAAAAGTTGATAAATGTTACTATCCCATTGATTTCATTGTCCTTGATACTGAACTGGTGATAGATTCTAGAAACACATTCTTGTCATTCCTGGTCATCCATTCTTAGCCACCGCTAATGCACATGTCAACTGTTGAACGGGGGTAATGAAAGTGTCGTTTGGGAATATGAACCTTAAATTAAATGTATTTAACACTATTGATCAACCTCCCAATGATGATTACCCGTGGGTGGCGGAGAGTGAGGTTAGATGAACTATTAAACCGAATAAAGAAATTAATGTGAGTAAGGGGAACAATATAGTGAGTAATGAGCAGATGAATCCAAATAATCCAAATCCTAACGAAAGATTTACTCAAAAGGTCAAGAATCGATTTGAAACCACAAAAGAGGAATCATCGAATGAGTTAACAAATAGAGATACTATTTCAGTCTTCTACCATGGTCTTCATCCTATTAATAGGGGAAAAAAGTCTATGTTTCGGCCTCCATGAGTCTTGTGCTAAAAAGGTCTAGTTGAAGATGTAAAAGACAACACTTCTTGGGAGGCAACCCAAGTTTTTATCATACCATTTTCACATTTTTGTACACTTTTTGGGTCATTTTGAGTCAGCTTTTGTTTTCTGGACAGATTTGGGGGCTGAGGTCAATTTATTTTAAACTTATTAACATTGAAAAGAAAGAAAAAAGGGGATATCGCATGAGTGGCCAGCTCGCGCAATGTGTCACTTGCACGGGCCGCTCGCGAGAGTTTTTTCCATGGAAAAAAAATTCTTAAACTTTATTATAGATGCCCTCAACCTTTGATCACGCTTTGAATCGTGCACATGAGAGCTTATTGCCCAAGTGGCCCGCTCGCGCGATTGCATGCCCTAGAAAATAATTTTATGAACCTTAAAACAGACCTCAGATTTACCTAGCGTGGCCCGCTCGTGCGACGATGGGATTTTTATTTTTTTCTATTTTGTTCTCTTCTTCTCAGTCCCAACCCTTATGTATGTTTTTTTTCTCCTTTCAGTTTGCTCTCTTAGGCCCCTTTTAGATCGAGTCCTTCTTTGTTTTAATAGTTCCGTTTGTGCTTGTTTTTTTTTTTTGCTGAGTCTTTCAACTTTAGTTTAGTTTTTCAACAAGTACGCCACAATCTGCATTACATTTATATATTTCTATTGTCTATCGTTGTTCTTTTGTTTGTTTATTTTCTTTTGTCAAGTATTGATAAGTGAATGAGTGGCTCCATTTAGAGCGTGTTTGAAATTTTATCGCCATATTCATATACGTTCACCTGTTTGTGATTGCTAAGATCGAGGTAATGTTGTTCCTTCCTTATGTACTCTTCTTTCTTTCATTTTATTATTTCATTGGGGATAATGAAAGGTTTAGGTTTGAGGGTATGCACTCACATGCACATTATTATGCACGGATTTTTCAAAAAAAATTCAATACTTGTGCTTAAATAAACGAAGTTGCCGCATTTTGGCAATCTCGAGTCGATACTTCTTGTTATGTAACTTGGATTGTTATAGAATGGTAAACATGAGAAGATGTGATTAAATATTTGCAGAAGTCATGATGCGACGTTTAGGTTATGTATCGTTCAAATTGTAGTTTTATATCATAGATTTGCACACAAAGTTATGCACTGCACGTAGTCACTTGAATACATGTTTGATGTGAATTGTCATATGATTCGAATCTCTAGATAACACATAGTGTGGAGACTAGACCCAGTGAGCTTTTGAGCCTATCTTTTATTTTTAGAGGGTTATAAATACATTTTGTTTGTCGAATTTCATTTGAATAGTGCATTAACTCGTTGTTTAGTCTCATAATTCTTGTTTTGGTTGATAGTTAAGTTAAAATATTTGTTACAATGCTAAATAATCTTCCATTGTAAATGTTGAAGAACAATATGACCATAGGAGATGATGGTAGGCCCTTCTTTGTTTACCTATCCAGATAAATGGTAAAAAAATTCCTTAGTTTGCCCCTTTGAGTTGTTAAAATTCCCTTTTTCTTTAATCAACATTATCCTTATTTTTGCTCCAACTTAACCAACTTGGAGTTCACCATAGAGAGATTCATCAACTTTTAGTGGTGATAAGGCAGTGTGTCGATTGAGAAGAAGAATAAAACAAGATGATGTTTGTGGTAGTTGCTTTAGTATTCAATGAATATTCGTTTCAAAAGCAACGAAAAAGAAAAAAAAAATTGAAAGAAAAGGAAAAAAAACAGAAGAGGAAAGAAATTAAAAAAAATATGAAAGAAGAGAATGTAAAGATGAAAGTTGGTAGAAGAGATGATGAAACAAATCGAACATGTCTTACAATGCTTATCTTTTTTCATTGCCTGAGCCAAGTTACAACCTTTAAAAAGTCCTATTTGATCCTAGAAAACATGGCTTGGATATGTAAACAATGGGAGGGGGATTAAAACATGGTAACGATTAATTTTTCTTGACTATTGGCATCCTATCCATGAGAGTATTGTTCTTTCGTGTCATGCATCTTTTTCGAGTCATATGTGAGCGTTTCTCTATTTCCTTTGCTCCCATATATTAAAGAGAATACACATGTTCTGAACATTTCATTTTGAGAGTGTAATTAACATTGTGAGATTCGTAGTCGAAGCATAGTTGGATGGTTATCTGAGTTATATTACAAGTTCATGATGACAAGCGAGAGTATTTGTAAAATACAACCGCGCTAAAAGAAGAAAATGTGCTAAATTATTTCACAATTCCTTTATTTATCTGTAATTTGAATTACAATGCTAGTTTGTACACAATGTGATTAAACTATGATAAGTTGTTTGTTTTAGCTGTAGTTTGTGCAGATTACTGTTGTTGTGTGAAGAATTGGATGAGAAAGATAAAAGGGAGTGCTGAATGATAATGAAGACAAGTAAAGGATGAAAAGTGAACTTCGATCGATTGAAGACCATTCGATCGATCGAAAGACATCTCGATCGATCGAACATGGCTTTTATCAGGTTTTACGCGCACGCAGCAGAGACGGGATTTTAACCCTAGCATTAGGTTTTTAGTACATATACCCGTATTGTATACGTCCAAAAGGGACGCCCACTTTCGTTTTCATTTTTTTTGAGAGAGATAGATAGAGAGTTTACATGTTTTTGTAGGTTTACAAGCTTTGATATTGCTTTTGGATTGGTTCTTCTCTAGTTTAATCAAAGTTTGTCTTCTCAGGTTACTTCTTTATCGTTTATTTACGTTTTGCACTTAGTCTATAGTAATATAATCTATTATTCTGTAGTCTCGCATGTTAGTTAGAGTTAAATACTTAGTTTTCATAGATTTGATGCAAAAATCACTAACAAACACACCTTTAATGGAACTTTACGTTAAAAACGCTTCTGAGACACTTCAGACCATGTCTGAGTAGTCCCCAGGTTGGGAGATCACGATGAAACCGTGATCTCAAGCCTCTGCCATGCAGCAGAATAATTCCGGTTTCATCGAGCGATCGAAGTCAGTTCGATCGATCGAAGTAAGTTCGATCGATCGATGGATGAAGATATTCGATCGATCGAAAGCGCATCGATCGATCGAACCTTCTGATTCTTGAGGACATTCTATGCAGTATTCCTAGCCTTTCAGCTTTACTGATTTGTTATCAAATTGTCCCCAAACGCTCAGCTTGTCAAAACAGTCTATGAACTTTAAGCCTTAAGGCATTTTTCTTCAATATATTTTGCAAACCACCCTCAATGCTAACACCATTGTAGGTGCGAGTCTTAACTATTGATCCAAACTGCTTTTATGTATTTCAAACTTAATTGTAATGATATGGTCCCGGTCATGAAAGGACTATAGATTCTTTATCCTAAGAGAAATACGGAATACTATGGAAAGTGTGCTCCATTGAGCTTTAACGCAACTGCATGGTAGATGGCTAGGTCACGGTGGATTCGTGTAATCCCAACATTCCTTTTTAGTAAGAAAAACACATTTTAAATCATCGCTTTAATTAATTAGTTTAATTTAGTTTAATTGTTTTATCTTTAGTAGTTGATAAACTGTGGAACTTTGTGTTCTACACTCTTTTAGAATATTGATTTTTATTTTCTTGTTTGAGATTAATCTAGGTAATTAGTTTAACACGTTCCCTATGGGATCGACCTGGACTTAACCAGACTACTACTTGCACGATTACCTACACTTGGGTATAGCACACAAGCGCACACAGAAAATTCTCGTGTCAAGTTTTTGGCGACGTTACCGGGGAAGGCGACAAGCTAACGCTTCGATTACCTCAATCTATCCTTATCTCTTTATGTTTTTCTTTTTCTTTCGTTCTTTAGATTAAAAACTACTTAGGATCTTTCCCTTTATGTCCGATAATTCTATCAAAGGAATTTACGGAAACCCATTATGTTCATCTAATTGATCTAGTTCTATTAACCCCATTGTTATACCTATCGATTCAATGGCTGATAATCAAAGTGAAAACGGTGCTAATGTGGTCATACCAATCGACTATTCACTGCGTCCTTTGTGCGATCTCATGAAACCTGAACACGCGCCTATGCCTTCTTGTATCCTCATTCCACCCCATGCAGGCGAATTTCAATTTCGCAATGGAATGATTCAACTCCTTCCTACCTTTCATGGAATGGAGAGCGAGAAAGCATATCTACATGTCAAGGACTTTGAAGATGTTTGTAAAATATTTTCACAGAATTATCCTGTAGACGTGACACGTCTAATGCTATTTCCTTTCACTATGAAGGATAAAGCAAAAGCGTGGTTACTCACCTTGAAGCCAAACTCCATCTACACCTGGCATGCGACGAACACTGCTTTCCTGGAAAAATTCTTTCCACCTCGCATGACCACTGAGCTTAAACGACAAATAAATTCTTACAAAAAAAAGAGCAACGAAACATTCACCCAAACTTGGGAGCGTTTCAAGGATTTGCTTCTCTCATGCCCACATCACGGGTACGAGAAATGGCGAACCATCAGCTACTTTTATGAAGGATCAAATGGTGAAACTAAGAAACTGGTCGAGACCATGAGTTCAGGGCCATTTCTTCGTAAAAACATGGAAGAAGCTGAAGCGCATTTTGAGTGGTTAGCTGAACACACCCATGAGTGGTCAAATTCAAATGACATCCCACGCTCACAGATATCCTGTGTGGAAGATAAAAGTTTATACCAACTAAAAATTGAGGATCATCTGATGAACAAGTATGAGGAACTAGCGAAGAAAGTGGAAGAATTGGGAGAGAGTTCTAGGCAGTTTTTGCTTGGAGAACCATGCGGCACATGCAACATGCTGGGACACACTACTCAATACTGTCCCAATGTGCCGTATTTTTAAGAGCAACCCCCCATGGAAATGAATGCCATGCAAGGGTATAGGGGGGCGGGAAATTCCTACAACAATTATAATTCAAAAAATAATAACAATAGATGGAATCACCCCAGGTTTGATTGGAAAAATAATGCTGGGACCCAAAACCAATATCAACAACAACAGCCCTACAATAACAATAATCAATATCAAGGGCAATACAACAGGCAGTCCCAGCCATTTCATCAAAATAGAGAAAATAACTACAACGCTCAATCCCCTAATAATCAACAAGCAAATGTTTACGTGCCACCTCACAAGAAGATGCAAGAGGAAGATCCACTCTCTAACGCGAATTTAACACAATAGTTAATTTAAATGATGAGTAAAATGTCCGCGACATTAGAGATAATGGATGCACGTCAAGAGGGGTCAAGTGGAATATTTCCTGCTCAACCACTTCAAAACCCTAAGGGATACAATAATGGTCCCCGTAATCATGAACAGGCAAAAGCCGTGACAACTTTGAGAAGCAGCAAAGTCATAGGGCAAAACATGCCTCATTCTACTCCCATGGAGTATGAAGAGGAAGAAGTGGTAACTAAAAACACACCATCTACTCAAGAAGAGGAGTCGTCCACTAAATCATTAGAATCAAACGAGGATGCTCCTAAAAAAGTAGAAGTTGAGAGAAGGCCTGGGAAGGAGCCCATCAAGGATGAATTACCTAAATGCCCTTTCCCCGCGCCTTACCCTCAAAGGCTCAAGAAGACCCAACACGAGGCAAAGAATCAGGAGTTCTGGGAGTTGTTCAAACAAGTTAAAATTAATCTCCCGCTCCTTGATGCAATCAAACAAGTGCCAGCCTACGCTAAGTATCTAAAGGACTTATGAACGGTCAAGAGAAGGCAAAGTGTGAAGAAACATGCTTATGTCGCTTGCCAAGAAAGCGCAATAATTCAAAATGAGTTGCCTCCAAAGCTTAAAGACCCTGGCACCCCTACTGTCTCGTGTCGAATTGGGAATCAAAGGATAGACAATGCACTCCTTGATCTAGGAGCTAGCGTAAACTTGCTGCCATATTCAGTATATAAACAACTAGGGTTGGGTGAACTCAAACCTACCAGAGTTGCATTGCAACTGGCAGATAGGTCAGTCAAATATCCTAGAGGAATACTGGAGGATGTTCTAATACAGATAGATACATTTGTCTTTCCGGTCGATTTTGTGATTTTGGACACCGAACCTGTGTCTAATCCATGTTCACAAATCCCTGTGATTTTTGAACGTCCATTCCTCAACACCATTGATGCCACAATCAAAATAAGGAGTGGTATCATGACCATCGTATTCGGGAACATGACTTTAAATGTCAAGATTTTTTCAAATCCCCGACCCGAAGAATACGAGGACGAAGAAGAAGTTAACTTCATCGAAACGGTCATCGAGGACGAGGCTGATCTTGTAGAATACAAAGATCCTTTGGAGGTAGTTGTATCACAATTCGACGCTACTTATCAACCTAACAAATCTACCACATTGGATGCTGCCCTAAATCATGCTTGCCTCATGATGGAAACTAAAGAGGATGATAAAGATGAATGCATGTGGGTCACACCATATGAACCCTTGCCTCCAAAAAGGAAGTTAACCATGCCTTCGAACTTTCAGTTTCCTGATTTGGAATTAAAGGAGCTTCCAAAAGAGCTCAAATACGCTTTTCTAGGAACTGAAAAGACTTATCCTGTGATAATCTCATCCATATTGAATTATGAACAAGAGGATAAGTTGATTCAAATGCTCAAACTGCACAATGGAGCATTAGGATGGACTATTGCCGATCTAAAAGGAATAAGCTCATCTATTTGCACCCATAAGATATATCTGGAGAAAGACGCTAAACCTTCGTGACAAATGCAAAGGCATCTGAACCCCAATATGCAAGAAGTGGTGAAAAAGGAAGTCTTAAAACTTCTGGACATTGGGATAATATATCCTATCTCTGATAGCTCTTGGGTTAGTCCAACCCAGGTGGTGCCCAAACAGGCTGCTATAACAGTTATCCTAAACAAAGATGGCGAGTTAGTACCAACACACATCCCCACTGGATGGCGGATGTGTATTGATTATCGAAAGTTAAATACTGTGACCTGGAAAGACCACTTCCCATTGCCATTCATGGATCAAATGCTAGAAAGAGTGGCGGGTCATAAATTTTATTGCTTCTTGGATGGATATCGTGGCTATAACCAAATAGAAATAGCTCCTGAAGATCAGGAGAAAACAACTTTCACTTGTCCGTTCGGTACATTCGCCTACCGTCGTATGCCTTTCAGCTTATGTAACGCACCTGCTACCTTTCAGCGGTGCATGTTAAGGATATTCAGTGATATGGTTGAACAGACACTCAAGGTCTTTATGGACGACTTCTCAGTGTTTGGCCATAGTTTTGATAACTGCCTAGAAAACCTTGAGAATGTGTTAGCAAGATGCGAGGACAAACACTTAGTACTAAACTGGGAAAAGTGTCACTTCATGGTGACCAAGGGAATTGTCCTCGGCCACATTATCTCTGATAAGGGTATCCAAGTCGATAAAGCAAAAATCGATATAATTTCAAATCTACCTGTCCCTCGTACAGTCCGAGATATCCGATCTTTTCTGGGACATGCTGGATTCTATTGATGCTTTATCCAAAATTTAAGTGCAATCTCCCGAGCACTATGCCAACTCCTAGTTAAAGACGCACCTTTCGAATGGTCGAAAAACTGTCAAATATCTTTTGATGCACTAAAAGAACACCTTACCTCCACACCGATAATACAGGCACCCGATTGGAGTTTGTCGTTTGAGTTAATGTGCGATGCTAGCGACTACGCCATTGGCGCCGTTCTAGGACAGAGGAAGGACAACAAGCCATATGTAATTTACTATGCCAGCCGAACACTTACCGAAACTCAAATGAATTATACGACTACCGATAAAGAGTTACTGGCAATAGTTTTCGCTCTAGAAAAATTCAGGTCATATCTAATAGGGTCCCCAATAGTCTGTTTTACAGATCACTCGGCCCTCAAGTACCTGCTATCTAAGAAAGACGTGAAGCTGAGGCTTATTCGCTGGATACTCCTACTCCAGGAATTTGATATCACTATAAAGGATAAAAAAGGAGTAGAGAATATGGTCGCCGACCATTTATCTCGGTTGACATTCACTGACAACACTGAGCATGTACCTATAAAAGATGAATTCCTAGACGAGCAACTGATGGCTGTCTCCAATTTGCCTTGGTACGCGGATATAATAAATTACCTCGTTACAGGAGAGACCCCGAGCCATTGGTCAAATCAGGAGAAAAAAAGGTTCCTTTCGTTCGCACGCCATTTCTTTTTTGATGACCCTTACTTATTTAAGTATTGTGCTAATCAGGTCATCAGGCGTTGCGTCCCGAACGAGGATATAACTGTAATTTTGGCCTCCTGTCATTCTGAAGCCTGCGGTGGCCATATTGCCTCCCAAAAGACATCACACAAAGTATTGCACAGCGGCTTCTATTGGCCCACCGTGTTCAAAGATGCCTAGGCTTTTTTTAAATCGTGCCAACGTTGTCAAAAGCTTGGTACACTTTTGAAAATGAATTTGATGCCCTTAACTCCTATCATTACAATTGAAATATTCGATTGTTGGGGGATAGACTTCATGGGCCCATTTTCTAAATCTAATAACTGTGAATATATACTCCTGGCTGTGGAATATATATCAAAATGGGTAGAAGCGATACCGACGAGACGCAATGACCATAAAACGATAATGTCCTTTCTTAAGGAAAATATCTTATCGCGTTTCGGAACCCCAAAAGCCCTAATAAGTGACCAAGGGAAATTTTTTTGCAATAGGCCTTTGGAATCACTACTCAGGAAATACGGGGTGAATCATAAGATCGCTCTAGGCTATCACCCACAAAAAAACGGGCAGGCAGAGTTGGCTAACCGTGAAATCAAGCACATTTCAGAAAAGACAGTTAGTTTCAACAGAAAAGACTGGGCTTATAAACTGACTGATGCTCTTTGGGCGTACCGTACTGCCTACAAGACAAACCTGGGAATGTCCCCATATAGGCTTGTATACGATAAGGCATGTCACCTCCCCGTTGAAATTGAGCACAAAGCATATTGGGCGACACGCTCATTAAATTTTGACATTAAAGAAGGAGGTCATCTCCGGAAACTCCAGTTGGCGGAACTGGAAGAAATCCGTCGAGATGCATATGACAATGCCAAACTTCACAAGGAAAGGTTGAAGGCTCGCCATGACAGAATAATTTTTCAAAAATATTTCGAGCCTGGACTTAAAGTTTTGTTATACGATTCACGCCTTCATCTCTTCCCAGGAAAACTTCGATCTCGGTGGACAGGACCCTTCATAGTCAAATCTGTCTTTCCACATGGGGCCGTTGAGTTATTTAATTCTAAGAACGACGGAAGTTTCAAAGTCAATGGCCAAAGGGTAAAATCGTTCTTAGAAGACTTCCAACCAGAGGTCGAGCACATCTAACTGGATGAGCCCGACTATACCTCAACCTAGAACGCTCAAGTGCATTTTTAACAATGTTGATGTAATTTTTCTTTTACTATTTTTCATTTTGTTTTGTTCTTTTGTTTATCTATTTCTTTTTTAGTGTGACCTTGATCGTAATATGCTATTCCATTTCTATCTCCTACAGGCTGTCCAACATGAGAGATGACGATGTTCATTCGATTGGGTTATGGGCTGATTCAGAATATCAGAACCCACCGTGGACTGCTGATGAAATAGCTTTCTGTTTATCTCCATACCAAGGGCCAGGAGCCGAAGACGTCATTGACTTAACCCACGGTTACATCCCATAAGATCCTGCTCTCCTCTGGATCAACACATTTGATCACATGGAACTCCCTGAAGAGGAGGGAGAACCAGAAGGATATGCTGTGTGGGAAGTCGATGACGCTCTGATGGAACAATGGGAAAATGACTCAATGTGGGAGCCATGGGAAGAAGAGGACTTATAGGATGTGGTGCCCGAATGCCATAATGATGTATTCACATATGTTGACGACTTCCTGGTCATCCAAGTGGTTCCCTACATTTATGTGCACGTGAATTATTTGTTATTCCGGCTTCAATGCCCTCTACCTGCTAGTGCACCTGGGGATATCAGGCCAATAGTGAGGTTAACTCTTGGTCACATTCCTTTCTTTTTCTTTTCGCTTTGCTTTGTTTAATTCTTCCTGTTTGATCTTTCTTTTGCTCTAGTTAATTTGTTTTCTTCGTTTCCTTTTTGTTCCCCTTTGTCAGGAATATCACTATAAATCCACCAGTTCCACCGTTGTACCTTCCACATCAACTATTTCATGGATTTGGACCATACGTAAGGTCCCCGGATACTCCGCTGCAAGAGGAACGTCCGATGCGCAATTACACTCCGTTATCCGTGTCTCCATCCGGATCCCTTATTGTCGGCGGAATCAATTCCTTAGAGAGTTCGGACTTGCTCGATGATGCCCTCGCTGCTTTTCGCTTGTTCTGGGAAAGGAAATCATCAAGTTTTGACTCTACAATTGAAGTTCCGGCAGAGAAGGAGGTTGTGGAAGACGAAATCTTCCTGCTTGAAGAATAGTGTTTCACTTCAATTGTTTTATGTCATTTCATATTTCTTTCATCAATTGGAGTGTATTCTTAGATAAAGTTTTGTTAATTTCAGCTTTATTTTAGTTTTTCTTTTTCAATAAGGTCTTAAAGACCATGTTGTGGGCAATAATATTGCAAGTGGATGCTATTATAAGGATTTATTTATATAAATTTGCAATTTTCTACTATGAGGATGATGTTTTTGGCTTACATGACTTAACAATGAACTGTTTATCACTATTCTGTATGTCAAGAGTAATGTTGGTTAGTTGGGGGTGTTTATTTTATCCATTTTATAATCTTGTAGAATTTTAGAGTTCGATCGATCGAATGTTTCCCGATCGATCGAGAGTATCATGACCTCGAGCGCTTCAGCAAGCCTCAATCGATCGAAGGGTTGATCGATCGAACCATCTCGAGCGATCGAGACCTGTTTTTAAACGAGGCGTCCTTCAGAATCTTCATCAGTCTCTCTCTCCCTCATATCCTTGAGCGATCAAAGACAGAAGGGGACTCACATGATTTTTGGACCTCCCACTTACACCCACATAAATTGAAGAGAACCTGGACCCCTTATCATCATTGGCACCACCATCATCCTCTACTCGGTGCGTCTCTCGAGGTGAGGCCCCGAGAACCCCCTCGTGTTCTTTCCATTTTAAATTCATATGGGGGTGCCCCCCAATTGGTTATTTTTCTGTTTATCTTCATTGTCTTGTTGTATTTCATGTTTGTGGGCTTTTTTTTGTTCTCATCGCTCAAGACTGCCACTTCGCTGTGTTCGATCGATCGAACTGGGTTTGATCGTTCGAACCCAACTTTCTTTCAATCGATCGAACAAGTCTCGAGCGATCGAACCTGCGATTTTCTTAATCGATCGAACATGCTTTGATCGATCGAAGTGTGGCAGTTTCATTTTCTTTTCTGGTTTTCATGTTTTTAATGTTTCTTCAATTGTTTCTTTTGTTTCAGGGTTAAACAAAGAACCCTATCACTAGGTATCACAAGCTCAAGCCATTTGACCTAACCATACCCGACCCTATACCCGATCACGGGTTCAGAAATGAAGAAGACCATGTATGGTTCAATAGATACTTCCAGTCGCGTAATGCTCGAGCGACCCCGCGAGACAGCATGGCTGGCTACTCCTTGGTATCTTGTCCAGATACGCGCCATGCCACAGTGGTACATGCTCCTCTCCCAGCCTAAGCATGTAAATCTGTCCTGGATTCGGGAGGCGTGTGCGACGATGATTAGGGATCAAGTTGCTCCGTTCACACTCCGTTTATTCTTCCATGGACGGGAGATCATTTTTAGTCTGGCCACTGTCTCTGCTGCTATTGGGGTACCCGAGGTACCTAATTGTGTTTGTCCATATCGTCCCGACACACCGCTGCTCTCGCCGACTATTATTATCAGAGAGATCACTGGAGGTGCTCTTCCGGGCTGGGATGGCGAGGCTCTTATTCCTGACTTCTACCTTATAGATAATTATCATATGCTGTACCTCGCCCTCAGCAATTGCCTCTTAGTGTCATCTTATCGGGAGAAGATTGCAACATGGTATGCACGCATGTTGTATGTGATTGGGACACAGTAGCCAGTTTGTTTGCCTCGCCTTTACATCAATTTCATGCGGTACCCCACACGATACATTCAGGCCAAGAAGCACCTGAAGGGTGTTTGGGCTATTCATAGGGTGATTGAGCATGCAGGACTACTTCCATTGGCAGGTGATGTGACTGTCCAGTCTCGCAGTCATTTTGGTGAGACTGCTTCTCGGCGATCCGATGCACAGAAGAGAAAGAGGCAAGGTAAAGACAAGGAAAAGGTTGGAGAGAAGAGGAGGAGAGGAGGAGGCACTGATACGGAGGGTACTGCTTCTGGGACGCCCACAGAGGCTGAGGAGCATGATTCTGAGGAGGAGATGGATCCTATTAAGGAGGTTGAGAGATTTGAGCTGAGACAGAGATCTTAGGCTCGTGACCAGGGAGAGTCCTCTTTTGCGCCTCTCCCAACTATTCATGAGTTGCTATTGGAGGAGAGAGAGGCCCGGATTAGACTTGAGGGTAAGGTGGATCAGATGACGACTCTGCTAGAGGCAATTTTGATCCAGATCGGAGTCGACCAGGCAGTTCACGCAGCTTCTGCACCACCCACCAGCGATCCACCTACAGTTGCTCCAGACACTTCCACCGTCCCCCATGCTACATCTGCTATTCCACCACCTACCACCGGACCATCATCTTCAGCCCCTTCTTCTCAGGTTGATCCTGTAGCTTCATCATCATCGGTGGCACCGCTTGCTGCTAAGACACCGCTTCCACCACCTCCGGTTGTGGCTGACCCATCACTATCTACTCCAGATACCATGATCATGAGTGACCCAGCGACGGCATCGACTGTTGCTGAGGGTGGAGTTGCGGTTGCTCCTGATTTACTGATCGAGATATTATCTGATGTTCCCGATGATGTATAGTCTGTTGGTTCAGTTTTATGGATTTTTTGACATTGATGGTTGGTTTGATGGTTATTTTGGACACTGGTGGGACATTTTGTTTATTTTTTTTGGGTGTGGTTGGCTATGTTGGATCTTATTTTTTATGCTGTATATTATCATTGTTATGTTCTTTCTTGTTATTGTCTTTCCAGTGATGCGTTCTGTTGGATCCCTTGCTTTATAGTTAATTCCTGTTTGACTCTTTGTTGTTTGGAGTATGTATGCTTTCTGTACAGGTTGTTACACTTGCATTTCTTACAATGCCATATCAGGTGATATCTCTCTATCTATTTTTGAAAATCAACTGCTGAGGACATTGTGATTTTCAGTTGGAGGGGAGATATAGATAGATAATCACCTGTGCATTTTGTTACTTAGCAATCTGGACCACTCTATCTATTGCTTATGTCATACAATCTCCATTCGAAGTTAGAATTAACTTAAAAATTTCAAAAATAGTACGTTTTTTGAATTAAATTGGTAGAATAATTTTGAATATTCACTCCTATTTTCCTGTTGTCGAGCAATGACACAACTATTTTATTCTCATCTTTTTATGAATTAAGTTCACGCGTTTTTCTAGTTTCTCTAGGATGAATGCATATGTTGATCATTCTTGTATCCAAATCATTTGCACGTGTTAATAGATATGCAGAAAACTAAAAATAAGAGTTAATACGACTTTTGTACTTTAATGAATGAAGTAGTGAAAACTAGTTACTCTTAGTGAGCTTTTGAATCCAATCTTCAATTCTGAGGGAATTATTACATTAAAACTCGAATAGTTTCTCTTGAATATGTCGATTAAATTCGTTGAATAGTCTCTAATTCTTTCATTTTGGCTTCTTAGTAGAGGAGAACGTTCAGGATTTACCAACTAAACTCAATGAACATTAACGTGTAAAAATTAAGAAGTTGAAAAAAATAATTTAAGCCATCGTATTTGCTCCTTGCCTTCTCCATTTACCTATATCGACATTTCTGAATATGCATTGTTCTTAACCCCACACCTAATAAATATTGCCGAATCCATTATTAAATTCTAAATCCCTAATCGTATACTTTGACCTCAATATACCCCATTGCACACCCAATGTGATTAAATTGT
Source organism: Hydrangea macrophylla (assembly GCA_033977485.1). NCBI lineage: Eukaryota > Viridiplantae > Streptophyta > Magnoliopsida > Cornales > Hydrangeaceae > Hydrangea > Hydrangea macrophylla. The sequence goes on from CM066992.1 coordinate 3,992,194, forward strand.
TGAAGTAGGAGGAGGGAATAGTGGTGAGAAGGGCTGCATATCTATATAATAAATTAGAAGGGTCTTGATTTGATGGGTATATGTGAGTGATAAAGGATTGTACGGCTGAAATTGTGTCTTGAAATCAATCGGATGGCCAAGATTACTCCCCAAACCTTTTCCCTCCCCCAACCTTTTCCCTCCCCCTTTTTGCGCCTCTGTGACAAATTTCACTGCGCCTCTCTCTCTCTGTCACTCTTCTCACGCAACAGTTTTTTTTTTTTTTTTGAATTTCAAAAACAATTTTGGGGAATAAACCCTCTCTCTCTCTCTCATTTTCACACGTTTCTCTCCCTCCCTCCCTCCCTCTCTCTCCCTCCCTCCCTCCGGCTCTAACTTGCAGCAAGAGGCAAATCAAGAAACCCTATAGTGGCCGGAACATCACATCCGTGAACTCCACCACCAGAGCTGGAAAGGTACTTATGCTCTTTCTTTTTGGGGTGATTTTGCCTTTGTTGATTTGGGTTGATTTGTCTTTAGGGTGTAAACTTGATTTGATATTGTAAACTGGGTGCCATCACCTATTTTGGTACTGTGCGTGTGTTATTCATTGTCAGGTGCCATCACCTATTTAGTGGCTATGCTTTATTGTGCACTGTGATATGGAATTTGCTGCCTCATTTTTCCCTATAGTCGATTCTTATGCAAAGGTGTAAACTTGAACATAAAATTTTTCATTGGCAGTTATGAATGTGATATTGCGAATAATGCCCTTTCCAATAGTACGCTAGCATTACTCCCTCAACATTAATGTGCTTTTCTTTGGTTATTTTAAAAAAAAAAACATTTTAAATTTTATTGTGCATTTTTCCTTTGCTTGACTGTAGCTTATCAGTAACTATTGCTAACATGTAATGCTACTGGTAGTACAAACTTTTGATTTTTAGCATTGAAATTCTCTGTGCACATGTCAAAGTACGAAATGTACATCTTTCAAGTTTTTATAGTTAGTCATTGGCTTAAGGTGGACGGCCAGTGGCAATACTTTTTACAATACTTTTTTTTTTTTTTTTAAAAGTAACTTCATTAAAAAAATAGGGCAATCACTGAAGGTACAAAATACATCATAGATCAACCCATGTTAGGAAGCACCTATCTAAAGCCCCACATGTTAGGAAGCACCTAACAAACAGTTTCAGTAATCTCACTAAAAATCAGCCCATAATTGTTACAATACTTTGCGAATAAATTGTTTACAATACTTTTATTTTTTAAAAAAGTAACTTCATTAAAAAAACAGGGCAATCACTGAAGGTACAAAATACACCCATAGATCAACCCATGTTAGGAAGCACCTATCTAAAGCCCCACATGTTAGGAAGCACCTAACAAACAGTTTCAGTAATCTCACTAAAAATCAGCCCATAATCATCAACAATAAGAGAAAAGTGCAGAGGAATAGGCAAAAGTGAAAAGTGCAGAGGAATCTGCCCATAATGAACTTTAATGAAAGTGGTCAAAGTGGTCAAAGTCCTGATAATTGTTTAAGAAAGAGAAATAAATCAGTGAATCAAAGTCCTGATAATTGTTTAAAAATTCCACTAGAAAGGAAGAGAAATAAAATGCAAGTACTTAGTCATTATACAATTATCAATCAGTGAATCATCCAAGTTCTTAGGAATAGCCAAAAGAAATCACAAAATCCAAATGACAACTACAGTTTACCTCAATGGAAAATTGCAGAGGAGGGACAGTTAGGGTTTTTTGCAAGGGTAAGGGTCGCGTGCAGCATCAGCAAACAATACCTGCGTTGGGTTATGCACTTTTGATTTGGAAAGGCTTTAGACTTTTGTGCTTTGTTTTCATTTTTTTTCTTTCTTTTAAAGGAAATGTGGGCCACGACAGCTGTAAAGCATTCTGAGAGTGTAAACAACTTTCTTTTAAGTTTTAACAATCCGTAATAGCCCCTTAGTTGATAAAAATTCCACTATGGCCCAAATATTTTTGAAAACTATCATATATACACTGTTTTTTCCCAAAATTTTAGTAGGGGCGGCGGCCCCCGCTCGCCCCCACTGTGGGTCCGCACCTGTGGACGGCCATGATTGATTTTGGTATCAAACTCACACACTTCTTAGTTCTCTTGCTCTCACGTGCACACCTTTCAAAAGAATTTGAATTTAAAATCACACCCCAACCCAATGCAGTCTCTCTCTCTCTCTCTCTCTCTCCCCTCTTTCCCTATTTTCACCCGCCTCTCTCCTCTCTCCTGTCTTCTCTCTCTATCTCTTCACTCACTCTGTTCTCCATTTGGCATTTCTTCTCTACACCACCAGCCACTGACAGCGGCCCCTACCAAGGACCGCCGTCCATCTCCATTCAAGTTATACTCTTTCTCCCTCTCTCGGTTCTCTCTCTCTCTCTGTCCGATCTTTCTCTTTCCCCTCTCTTTTTCAACAAACATGCATACACCCCTAGAAAAATCTTTGAAACTGACCATTTCTCATCTCTTGGTAGTGTTTCTAGCCCTAAACCTAACCCTGTTGTTAGGGCTTCCAATTTTGTTTGTCAAAGTTGGGTTGTTTTTTTTTTATTTTTTATTAATGGAACAGTGTTGTTTTTTTCAATTCATGGTTTATTTGAGTATGTTCCCTGCTTTTAACCATTCCAACCTGAACTCAAAATTTTAGTATGTTCCCTGCTTTTAGGAGTTTTCCAACCTGAACTCAAAGTCATGGGTCAATTGATTCTTTTCCTTTTCTTCTCTTTATTTTTTCTTTCTTTCCATAGCAGTGAGTCAGTGCTTTGGAGTTAGTCTCTAAATTTTGCTAAATTTAGAGTCTTTGTCATAGGCTTTGTGTTTATAGGTTGTCTTTCCATAGCCCATGCTTTGTTGAGTTCACTTTAATTTTTTGCTAACTTTTACCGTTAATTTGTTCAATTTGGTCTCAGGAACACTGTGTATAATTTGTCAAGTGGCCTTGAGGTATAATTTGTTCAAGAAGAGCATCTGAGGTATAATTTCTCAGGAACATTGTTTTATGTATTTTCGAAGACATTGTCATTTCTGTTATTCTTTTCATGTATTTTTTTCCTCTGTTATGCCTACATTCTTTTCACGAGGTGAAGAAAGCTAGGACTCCATCGGAAGAGACTACTAAAACTACTGGTAAGAAGAGCTTTGCCTACTCTCATTAGCTACTCTTTTAATGTGATGGAGGTAACTTTTGCCATGCAGTTCTACATACCTTATGGCTAAATCCGTCATCAAGAATATTAATCAAGAATATAAATGTTCCTTTACCATTAGTAGTTACCCAAACCTCAACTACCAATTTCCCAAGAATAGAAATCAAATTAAGACACCAACAGCAGATCATAAATGCTAGAGTTTCATAAATGCTGACACGGGGTGATTTGGTTTCAATGGGTCCTTTTCTTTCCTGCAAACTGAAAAAAAGAAAATCAGCTTGAGAGAGTGAGAGATGATTCATAAATAAGGAGGATGAAATGAGGGCAAGTAAAATACAAAGCACCACCACCAATTAATGCCACCTACCATCTAGAAATAAACAAAAATAGTACTGGAAAAAAAAATAGGAACCTACGTAGCAAATACATAACAAAGTGAGAGACAAAGAGAGGATAAATGCCCAGAAAATAGGTCCAATGGGTGCAACACCTTTCTGACCAATACTTAGAAGACCTAAATCTAACTCAAATACTCTGTTTGGAAAGAAATCCATAGCCCTAACCTGCTTCGTGAACTCAAATACTCTGTTTGGTAAGAAATCCATAGCCCTCAGGGTGAAGATGGTCGGTGTTGGCAGAGGCATAGGTCCGACGGAGGTCCCGTCTGTGGTCCCTACTGGATTACCACCCTTCAAGTTGGACTTAAAAGTAGGATGTCCAATAATGTTGTTGAGAAACATTGCCCCGAAGGATGGACTTTGTAATGGAACGCGATTGATGGTTGTCAGGTGTGCATCGCGTATAATTGAAGCTCGAATTCTAACAGGAGATAAATCTGGAGATTTTAGTCTTCATTCCAAGAATATCCTTGACTCCATCATCTTCGGAATTGCCTTTTACAATGACGAGACGTCAATTCCCAATAAGATTGGCATATGCGATGACAATCAATAAATCTCAAGGACAATCTGTGAAAGTTGTTGGGGTAGATTTGCGCACACCAGTATTTAGTTATGGACAACTATATGTTGCGTTATCCAGATGCACAAATTCCGATTGTATCAGTATCCTTCTTCCAGAAGATGGACAAAATACCACTACAAACATCGTTTACCCAGAAGTTTTGTTGTAATGTTAATCTATTGCGGTATTTTAGTCATATTATATTTTCTTCTCTTTCACTTTCTTCTTTCTTTTTTCTTTTTTCTTTTTACTCGGGCAATATGTATGTGTGATATGGTGTTAGATCCAATCCAAAAGAAGTTTTTTACCACGCGTTGAATTTTTTATTTTTTTTGCTTGCTACGGCTTATTTAGTAATTTTCTTTCCACAGTTTTATTGTTCTTTACTTATAGATGAGTTGGGTCTAATGTTAAAATAACAAAATAGACCAGTCTTCCCTACTAACGGTCCGTTGGGTAAATCTGAAAATTAAGTACTGAAAATTTTAAGCGATTGTGTCTGCAATACTGACAACATAGTATTAAGTACTAAAATTGAATACATTCACTGATTATTTTCAGTAGAAATTTTCATGTACATTTTCAATGGGTTTTTGCCAGCTTTTTCAATTAAGTGGTACATTATCAAACGCACTGAAAACTAAATAAGTGTTGAAAATTTTCTTTTTCAGCACTTAATTGGAATATCAAACACAACCCTAACTTTAACATGTTGAAATAACAGTTGTAGAATTAAAACCAGTTTTCAACTTATAAATCCTTTTTTTAGGTCGGCAGTGCCCTCGGGCACGGTTTGTCTTCAACCGAGGAGTAATGAATGGCCGAGATTGAGTTTTCGGAGGTTTGTCCTCTAAGATAAACAACGGTCCATATTGACTTTAATTCAAAAATCAAAAACCCACCCAGTGGTTGTCTCTCTCTCTCTCTCTCTCTCTCTCTCTCTCTCTCTCTCTCTCTCTCTCTCCCTCTTCTCACGAACAAAGAACAAAACCTAAAAAACAAACCTCTTCTCACTTTCACTTCCCCAGTCCCCCTTCTCTCTCTCTTTCTCTCTCTCTCTCTCTCTCTCTCTCTCTCTCTCTCTCTCTCTCTCTCTCTCTCCACTGAACCGCCACAGCTATCGAACCACCACCACTACCACCACAGCTACCGAACCACCGTGTTCATTCTTCTTCGCTCATGGCCACCAACATCTCGCCGTCGGTAAGCTTCATATCCTTGCCGGTAAGTTCTATTTCCCTAATACTTTCCATCTCCTAAAACCTTATTGGGCTCCAACCCCCAGATCTGTGTGATTGGGTTTGGTCTGCTATCTCTCTGATCCGCGCGCACACACCACTGAGACGAACAGATCTAAAATCTGATGGGTCAAGGGTTTCTGTAGATGATAGAAGTTCACAGAAACAAAGACGTGTTCACACATCTGAAATCTGATTTTTTTTTTCTAAAGAACCGTTTGAATGCACCATTTTGTTTATTCATGTTTGTTTTTTTTAGTTTTTTTTCCCAATTTTCTTCTTTGCTAAAATTTTCCTCTTATTAACAAACAATTTTTTTTTTCCTTTTCTGAATCTGCAATCCATGGGATAGCTCTCAACAATGGTGATAAAGGTATATCTAGAAGAAAAATGGCTTATGCCTTTATTAATTGTTATTTTGATCTTTTTGTTCAATTTATATTTTGGCAGGAAGACAACGAGAGACTTGAAGTGTATGATTCTGCGTCACTCCTATGGTGCTCTCTCTCTCTCTCTCTCTCTCTCTCTCTCTCTCTCTCTCTCTCTACATGTGGTAATTTCTATTGATCTAATTTAGTTTTGCTGACGGTTGGCTGATAGCACTTAAATCATGGTATGAGGCTTTTTGTTGTTCTCCATTGTGATGGTTGTCTTTACCATTCTAAGTTTGTTATAGGCCATTGCATTTTATGATAAAGCACATGAAGTACATCATTGACCATACTTTTAATTTTTTTCTTCTCTCTTTTTCTATCTAATTTTTTTTCTCTGTTATGCCTAGATCCTTTTCACGAGGTGAAGAAAGCTAGGGCTCCATCGGAAGAGAATACTAAGAGTTGGGCCGAGGCAATATGGTAACTGGTAAGAAAAGCTTTGCCTACTCTCATTACCTACTTTTTTAATGTCATGGAGGTAACTTTTGGCGTGCAGTTCTATGCATAAATTACATTTACATACGTTAAGGCTACCTGTGATTTTGTTTTTCCTAAGAATAAGTGTATGGCCCAGAGTGTTTTTTTTGTTAGGTTTTGTGAATTTGTGTTTTTCTGTGAATATATGATTTTTGTTAGATTAAACTATAATTTTTGAAGGGCATGATGGTCTCCGTGGTTTTGGTGCTGCCCCACAGGTCCTTTTTCATTTTGTAAGCTCTTTTTTGTTTTTTGGTATATGACTTTTGGTTTAATTGTAGATTGTGAATACTTTAGTGCTCCATTTGGCTTGCACATTTCAGTGAGGTAAAGCAAAGAAATCTGAGAGGGAGTGAATTTTCTCTCTAATAATATTTTAATCAAGAGAGGAAATGCAAAGGGAAAACACCTTTACTCTCTCTTATCTGGCGCATGCATGCTCTCTCTGTCTTTCTATTTCCCATGTATCCCACAGTTTCCCCAACTCACTTCCTAAAGTTCCTAAAGTGATTTTGAAATCCCTAAACTTCCATGATCCATCTCTCTCACCAAATTCTGAAATCCCTTTATTCCTCAACTAAACAGCATCAAAATTTTTAAGATCTCTGTTTTCTTTATCTTTTACCTCAGCTTTCTCGGCAGCCAAGCATAGCTTGACTCAAATAAAGCATAGCTTGATGTTACCAAAGAAGAAAATGATATTTTTTAAAGTTGGGTTTGTTTCTTTTTGGCGCTTAATTAATGAAATTAAATTCTCTTATTTTTTCTTCAGCTGAACAGATTGTTTCTCATTTGACAAGTAGTTAATTTAATTACTTAGTTTGGTTTTTGTTCACTCTATAACTAATCTCTTTCTTATAGTAATTGAATTTGGGTTTCTATGCAGCAATTTTAAAGATATCTTTAGTTTTGGGTTTTCTTGAGTTGAAATTATGTTTTGAAAAAAATTATATTTTCTCATGTTTGATAAACATTGGGAACTGGGAAGTAGTTAAAGTGTCAGCTATAGCATTAGGGTAATAGTTCCTCTTTTCTTCCTTAACATCACGAGTCAAACGGAGTTGAGGAGACCACCACTTAGAACTGTGGGCTAATATTTGGTTGGTGGAAATTAAACCTAGATTTGTATTTTTGTCCAAATAAAGGGCCAATTTGAGTCTGTCTGTTGGGCATGATTATCCATAAATACACTTTGATCTTTTTACTATTTCATCAAATTACATTTGAATCATCCAAATTAGTAGTTACAATTTTCTCTTTTCATTTTGCTGGAAGAAAAAGACCTATTGAAATCAAAACCCAATTTTCAGCATTCTTGATGTTCGTGATCTAGAGAGGAGCAACTTTGTTTCCAGAGAACAATAATTTTAGAGGTAAATGAGATATTTTTTTTCTAGATAAGCTTAATTTACTCTCTCTCTCTCTCTCTCTCTCTCTCTCTCTCTCTCTCTCTCTCTTTTTGTGCTACAATTGGTAATGTTGAGCTTTGTAGAAGTACCAAGTAGGTTCCTTTTTTTTTCCAGTCTCATATGGTGTACTCTGAACATCATACCGATGTCTAAAGCAAAACAGAGAGATGGGGAGGTGGGTTCTATGCTTTTGGTCCCCATATGTGTTGGTACGCAATTGCGGAAATATGTGTTCCATTTGATGTTACTAGATTTGCATTTTTGCTTTTGGTTGTTTTTGAGTCATTAGAGTATATTTATGCTGTTCTAATGTGTAGTTTTTACGGATTTTGTTTGAGACAGAACATGTGAATAAAGTGGGCTTTGAAGTTTGGGGGAATACAATCAGCTTCAGTTTGGGTTGGGATTGATGATTATTTGGGTTTTTTTTTGGGTTGTGCAGTTGATTATTTATTTGGGCTTCTAAGAAATTGGTTTTTTATTTATTTTTTTTTATTTTGCGTCTTTTCAAGTCTGCCTTCAGAATCTCTTACTTCATTGAGTCACTCAATTTTTTGCACTATTTTTTATTAATGTTGTGTTGTGGACCATTTATTTGGGATTCTGGTTGAATTTGGAAATATGAAATGGCAAATTTTGGGAAAGTCTATGTGCATTATCTCTTAGTTGAAGTTACTTTTGCACAACTCTTTGCATCTGTGGAAATTGGCTCTAAATACTACTATTGGGTTTCAAAAGTCGCTCTGCAGTATCATTCTTTTGCTTATATGTAAAGTTTATGATTTAATTAGTAATGGACAGCAGACCACCATTGCTTCTGCATTCGCTTCCTCATAAATGACCACTTTGGCTTTCTATGTTTAGAAAATAAAAGTAGTTCTATTTGTTGTTAAAAAACACATGGAATTGTATCAAGTGCCGAAGGCACGTAAAGTTAGTTGTTGGTTGAAGGTATATATGGATAGAATTGTTCAGTAGTGGCTTTAGCCACGGGTTATACCTAGTATATATATAAGAGAAAAGGAGAAGAAGGTTAAAAAAAATAATAATAAAATAAAATAATGATGATATGTATATATTTATACGTATGGAGAGGATGGTTGGAATAAAGTGAAGAAATTACTGAACACAGTCACATGCTGAAAATGTGCAATTTCTTACCCCTTTAATTTCTACCCTACTCAATAGTCAAAGCCTTAATGATTCTCAATAACTTAGTTTAAACATGAACGTGTAATTTGAGTTATCCACAGTATTTCGCTCCTCTAGTAAGTAGTATTCCGTTCGTGAGACTATACACTCTAAATGTTCGCCTTTTATAGGGTCGAGTATGAAAGCATTAGTATCCGAAAAATCATTCCTATCAAAGCTTTCACACCATGAGCGATCATAATTAGCTAAATTTCTGTGGGATGTTCATTTTTGAGTGTAATATCTATGTGAGGATTGAGTTGAAACTACAAGTTCTGAGAGTATGGTAGTCTAAACAACTCTAAATAAAGTTCGATGTATAGCTGTTAACTTCACACACACACGGATACAGGGATGTGATGCGTATGTTATTTTTATCTTGGTGACATGAGGAACATGTGTATTTCTTTCATGGTTTGAATGAGGATGATATGTTTTGTAGAGCTAAATTAATAGTTGAATGGAAGAGAGTGTTCAAAAGTTATTCTATATCTTTTTGAGCTTAAAATCAGAGAATTTTGTGGGTACATTCACTGCAAACCCTCACGAGACAACACTCGTCCACTAGGGAATACCTAGGGGTTTAACGACTTGTTGCATTTGCTAAATTCAACCGCGATTCCTGCGAAAGTGAGTTAAGTAGTTTTCTTTCTTGTTATTTTAGTTTAGTTAATCTGGGTCTAGTTTATTTTAGTTTTTCTGTTATAGTCATAGTTTAGCTTGTTTTTATTTTCGCTCTATTGCTAGGGACTAGCAAATTGCTAGTTGGGGGTTGTGACAAGCGGGAAAATGTGCTAAATTATTTCACAATTCCTTTATTTATCTGTAATTTGAATTATAATGCTAGTTTGTACACAATGTGATTAAACTATCATAAGTTGTTTATTTTAGCTGTAGTTTGTGCAGATTACTGTTGCTGTGTGAAGAATTGGATGAGAAAGATAAAAGGGAGTGCTGAATGGTAATGAAGACAAGGATGAAAAGTGAACTTCGATCGATTGAAGGCCATTCGATTGATCGAAGGTTCGATCGATCGATAGAAGCTCAAGCGCTCGAAGACCCTAGAAGTTTGATTGATCGAAAGACATCTCGATCGATCGAACATGGGTTTTATCAGGTTTTACGTGCACGCAGCAGAGACGGGATTTTAACCCTAGCATTAGGTTTTTAGTATATATACCCGTATTGTATACGTCCAAAAGGGACGCTCACTTTCATTTTCATTTTTTTTAGAGAGATAGATAGAGAGTTTACATGTTTTTGTAGGTTTACAAGCTTTGATATTGCTTTTGGATTGGTTCTTCTCTAGTTTAATCAAAGTTTGTCTTCTAAGGTTACTTCTTTATCATTTATTTACGTTCTGCACTTAGTCTATAGTAATATAATCTATTATTCCGTAGTCTCGCATGTTAGTTAGAGTTAAATACTTAGTTTTCATAGATTTGGTGCAAAAATCACAAACAAACACACCTTTAATAGAACTTTACGTTAAAAACGCTTCTGAGACACTTCAGACCATGTCTGAGTAGTCCCCAGGTTGGGAGATCACGATGAAACCCTGATCTCAAGCCTCTGCCATGCAGCAGAATAATTCCTGTGTTCAATAGATCAAGAAAGCTCGATCGATCAAAACAGAGATACAGTCGAGCGATCGAAGTCAGTTCGATCGATCGATGGATGAAGATATTCGATCGATCGAAAGCGCGTCGATTGATCGAACCTTCTGATTCTTGAGGACATTCTATGCAGTATTCCTAGCCTTTCAGCTCTACTGATTTGTTATCAAATTGTCCCCAAACACTCAGCTTGTCAAAACAGTCTGTGAACTTTAAGCCTTGAGGCATTTTTCTTCAATATATTTTGCAAACCACCCTCAATTCTAACACCATTATAGGTGCGAGTCTTAACTATTGATCCAAACTGCTTTTATGTATTTCAAACTTAATTGTGATGATATGGTCTCGGTCATGAAAGGACTATAGATTCTTTATCCTAAGAGAAATACAGAATACTGTGGAGAGTGTGCTCCATTGAGCTTCAACGCAACTGCATGGTAGATGGCTAGGTCGCGGTGGATTCGTGTAATCCCAACATTCCTTTTTAGTAAGAAAAACACATTTTAAATCATCGCTTTAATTAATTAGTTAGTAATTAGTTTAATTTAGTTAAATTGTTTTATCTTTAGTAGTTGATAAACTGTGGAACTTTGTGTTCTACACTCATTTAGAATATTGATTTTTATTTTCTTGTTTGAGATTAATCTAAGTAATTAGCTTAATACCTTCCCTGTGGGATCTACCTGGACTTAACTAGACTACTACTTGCATGATTACCTACACTTGGGTATAGCACACAAGTGCACACAGAAAATTCTCGTGTCACATGACATGCACGTGTTCATTTGACTACCACATCACATACGTGCAATTTTATGATAAACTCTATTGTTTTATACGATGCATGTGCTTGGGATTATTTTTCATGATGTAGGTGGACGTTTGGTCAGTTTCTTCTTGTTCGTTAATCTATTTCAAATAATTGCTTTATGATAAGGAGTATTGAATGCTATGTTTTTCATTTTTAATGAAACTTTTTAAATGTATAATGAAATAAAGATGGTCGTGGGTGTCTTATTCGACGAGAACCCTCACGTGACTTCACTTGTCCGACTAGGGACACCTAGGGGTTTAAAAGGCTTGTTGCATGTACTAAATGCAATTGTGTTGCCTGCGACAGTGAGTTAGGATTTTTAAGTATAGTAGTATTTATTTTTATGTTTTTCTTTGCTTGAGGACTAGCAAAGTGTAGGTTTGGGGGCGTGATCGGCGACGAATAGTCCCGTTTATAGTCCTAAAGTTATTTTTTGTTAGCCTATTTCATTTAGTTATTAGTGTTTTTTAATAAGTATTCTATATTTTGTAGGTTTTGGAGCTTTAACTTTCAAATGCACTAAAATTCAATGATTAGTGGCTTTGGAAGACATTCTGGGCTCAAAAGGTGATTCCGGTGAAAGCTAAATGCAGTAGCAGTCTCGGTAAATCACATTTTTGACAAGTAATACTTTAAATTTAAGAAATTTCTCCAGAGATATAAAATGTAGATCATTGAGTTATGAATGTGTGCCCGGAAACGGTGAGTCAATAAGAGTTTCGAGTCAAAAGTTATCGCAATTCTACGATCGGTGCGCAAAGTTGAAAAAATCTGGAAAAAAGCTGGAAAAAGGCATCTCGCTGGAGCAGCCCGCTCGTGCGATTTTAGGGATCGCGCCCGAGTAGCCCGCTCAAGCGACCCATTGAAAAAACATAAAATACGTATTTCGATGTACTGAAGAGTCCTATGTGAACAGAATTGGCTGAATATGTTCAAAAACGTAAATATAGATGTTTTAGTACGATTAGGTTTAGGAAAGCTTCCAAAACTTGCTCCAAATCTATATATATCTTCTTTAAAGTCAAAATAGGGGTTACATAACATTATACGCATCCATTGAAGAGAGGAAGGCAAGGAGAAGAAGAGGAAGACCAAGGATTCCCATGGCCGCCTCCATCAACAACTTGCCAATCCTTGATTCTATGGCCTCTTAGACCAAGATCTAGAATTTCAATGAAACCATAGCTAAGTAATTGGATGTCATTTATGTTTTTTTTAATTTATTATGTATGGATGATAATTACATATTTCGAGGATTTTAAATAATAAAATCGTATTTGTATTGATTAAATCATTACTTTCAAAATCTATTCTTGTCTTAGATCTATTTTGGATGTGATGTGAGTCTATATTTGCTGTGCTTGTATAGATTATTTATATGTAATAGTGCTTACTTGAATTGTGATATCAAGTAGTCCAATAGTTCATGCTTAGGGAAGACGGAGTGTGCCGTAATCCTAGTTTAGTGTGAGACACTCCGTACCAACCAAAGATGAATTGTGTTGATGCTTAAATCGTAGTTATCTTCTTGATGAAGGAATTGGTCTTGTAGCTACGATTCCCCATTATCATCCAACGTAATAAGCTAATTGAATGCATAGATACCCTTATTATGAAGCTAGTGGTGGATTTGCAATCCTATGTTCAATTCCCATATTTATCAAAGAAACTTTTAATCGCTTTCATAGTTTAGATTTATTTTCATTGCTCTTAGTTTAATAAAAATCAAAATTAAAAATTCTATTTTCTGAATTAACTAAGTTTAAGTTTTAAAATTAAAGTGCTTTAGTATTTCAATCTCTATGGGTTCGCCCTCTACTTCCACACTACAAATCTTTAAATTAGAGTATACTTTTATATCTTGATTTTGACAAGATAAAATACCCCACTATAACTTGAATTAAAGGTTCTTGATCTAATATGTAGCAGCACATTTACTCTCTTCTTAATTCTCTTGTATTTCTCTAGGTTTTCTTGTTTATAGTTCAAGTATTAGTGTAGATTTAGGGCTTGTAAGTAAGATAGTGAGAAAATCTTGTACTTGCAAAGCATGGATTCCTTTTGGAACATTTATTGACGTTTCTTGTTGGATTTTCTTTCATGAAGTTGGTATTCTCATTAATGTTTTGTTTATTTTGTTGTTAATGTTTTAAAAACCATGTGTAGCTAAGTTTCTGGGTTAGGGGTCATGAACCCACCTATGGATCCTTGTTTTTATTGAAATCTAAAGGGTTTGAAACTTCTTAGGTGATTGAAGAGTGTTGGGTTTGTAATATGCCTGTTTCTTTACCTCCATTTTCTTACAATGGGAATTATTGAATCTATATTACAAATCCAACATTTGCCCTTAGTCCCTTTAAGCTTTCATCTTTCATAGTAGAGTTGACAACCCACACGTTTGATTATTAGCCACCAAGATACTTTGTTCACTTGAAAAGTTCCCTCCAAATCCCCAAGACCTATCTTTGTGTGATCCAAGGTTGGTAACATGACCCACTAGACCCCTTTTCCATTAGTTAAATCAATCTTGTCAATCTAGTTCATTCTTAGTTGTTAATCTTAGTTGTATTTCTAACTAGTTAACGTAATTAGTCGTCGTTATTACCTTAATATTGTTTGCATGCTAATAATAGTCTTAGTGTTAGAAAACCTCAAAACAACCATCTTTTCTTTCTTTTTGGTTACTAAAGTAGTGTATTCGAGTCTTAAAACTTTAACCTTCCTGTCTAGTCCCTGTGGAAATGGATCTCGTGCCTACCCAAGTATTACTTGTTACGACTGATTTGCACTTGAATCATACATATCCTGAGAATGAACAACTTTTTGGCACCATTGTCGGGGACTGGCTCCCGGCATTTTAACAGACCTAGATACCCTACTCGAACACTTTAATGTATAACGGTGTCGGCGACATTCATTTCATCGAACACCCGGAATCATCGAGCTCAAGCTCATATTGGCGTCTACAATTATCATCATCAGCGCCCTCCATTTCTTCACACTCTAAATCAACTATGACAAGCGGGGGTATTTGTAAAATACAACCGCGCTAAAGGAAGAAAATACACGGATTTAGTTTACAACTCCCTGTTTTATCTACAATTCATATTACAATGCTAGTTTATATACAATGTGATTAATCTATGATAAGTTGCACTATTTTAGCTAGTATTTGTGCAGATCATTGCGTTGCTGAGTGAAGAAATGAATACCAAGATAAAAGGGAAACTTGATGATGAGCAAGACAATTCAAAGACAAAAACTAAAGTTCGGCTGATCGAAGAACCTTCAAGCGATCGAAGTATCGATCAATCGAAGTTTGTTCAAGCGCTCGAGTATTCCAGATTTTCAATCGATCGAGTGATGTTCGATTGATCGAACATGCCTTTTATCAGAACTTACGCGCATGCAGCAGAGACACTCTTTTGTAACCCTAGCCTTAGGTTTTCTATATATATGAGTTGTAAGATGTCCATAGGGACGCCGACATTATTTTCTTTAGATTATAGAGAGATAGAGAGATTTGTTCTTGGTTTTTGTAGGTTTCTCAAGGTTTTACATTGATTTTGGCTTGGATTCTTATTAAGCAATTACAGTTCTTCGTTCCAGGTTTTTACATATTAGTTAATTTACATTCTACTTAATTAATCTCGTAGTTGAAGCTGTTATAATCATAGTTAGTGATAAAATCCATAGTGTTCAAAGTTTTCATGTTTAAATCAGAACCAAACACAGCCTTAATGAATATTTATATTAAAAATAGATTTGAGACACTCTAGACCATTTCTGAGTAGTCCTAGGGTTTGGAGATCATGATGAAATAGTGATCTCCAGCATCTGCCATGCAGCAGTTTAAAACCTGTGTTCGATCGATCGAAGTCAGTTCGATCGATCGGACCAGGGATTGAGTCAAGCGATCGAAGACATTTCAATCAATTGAGAGATGACGATATTCGTTCGATCGAAAGCACGTCGATTGCTCGAACCTTCAAATTCTTGAGAATATCCTATGCAGTATTCTTAGACCTTCTGCTTTAGAGATTTGTTATCAAACTATCCCCAAATGCTCAGTTTGTCAAAACAGTTTCTGAACTTTAAGCCTTAAGGCATTTTTCTTCAATAAATTTTGCAAACCACTTTGAATGCTAACACCATTCAGAGTGCGAGTCTTAACTATTGTTTTAAACTGCTTTCTTGTATTTTGAATCAACCATGATGATATAGTCCTGGTCATCAAAGGGCTATGGATTCTTTATATTAGGAGAAATACAGAATACTGCAGAAGATGTACTCTATTGAGCTTTAATGCAACTGCATGGTAGATGATTAGGTCATTGTGGATTCGTCTGATCCCAGCGTTCCCCTTTTATAAAGTAAAAACCCGTTTTAAGATATCACCTTAGTTAATTAGTTCATTCTGAGTTATTTTAATTGCTTTACTTTTAGTAGTTGATAATCGTGGAACTTCGTGTTCCATACCTTTTCTTTACTATCGAATTTTCTTTTTCTTTTAGAGTTTAATCTAGGTAATTAGTTTATAACCTTCCCTGTGGGATTGACCTGGTCTTAACCAGAGTACTACTTGCATGTCTACCTACACTTGGGTATAGCACACAAGCGCACACAAATTAATCTCGTGTCAAGGTTTTGGCGCCGTTGCCGGGGAAGGAGACCATTTTTACTTAGATAACCTCGCTCTTTCTTCATCTATTTCCGTTTTTCATTTTTTTTTCTTTTCCTTTAGGTTTTAAATCTTTCTAGACTTTACCCTTTCATGTCCAATAATTCCATCGAAGGCATTTTCAAAAATCCATTCTACTAATCTGACTTTGATAGTTCTATTAATCCCTTAGCCACAGCTACAGATTCAATGGGTGACAATCAAAGTGAAAATGGTGAGAATATGGTTGTGACTATTAATGATTCGTTACGTCCATTGTGCGATCTCATGAAACCCGAACATGCACCTATACCTTCTTATATTCTCATTCCACCCTATGTAGGTGAATTCTAATTTCGCAATGGAATATTCAACTCCTTCCAACCTTTCACGGAATGGAAAGCGAGAAGGCATATCTACATGTCAAGGACTTCAAGGATGTTTGCAAAACATTCTCACAAAACTGTCCCATAGACGTAACACGGCTAATGCATTTCCCCTTCACCTTGAAGGATAAAGCAAAAGCATGGTTGCTCACTCTCAAGCTAAATTCAATCTTCACCTGACATGCGATGAACACTCATTTTTAAAGAAATTCTTTCCACCTCACATGACCACCAAACTTAAACGTCAAATAAACTCCTACAAACAAAAGAGCAATGAAACCTTCACCCAAACTTAGGAGTATTTCAAAGATTTGCTTCTCTCATGCCCACATCACGGGTATGAGAATTGGCAAACCATTAGCTACTTTTATAAAGGACTAAATGGTAAAACAAAAAAACTAGGTGAAACTATGAGCTCAGGTCCATTTCTTTGCAAAAACACCGAAGAGTCTGAAACCCACTTCGAGTGGTTAGCCGAACATGCACATGAATGGTCTAACTCTGATGACGTCCCACGTACACAGATATCAGGTGTAGAGGAGAAAATTATATACCAGTTAAAAAGTGAAGATCACCCAATGACCAAATACGAAGAACTAGCAAAGAAAGTAGAGGAGTTAGGGATGAAAGGAGAGGGCTCTAAACAAATTTTGCCTGAAGAACCATGCGGCACATGCAATATGTTGGGGAAGACCACTCAATATTGTCCCAACATGCCATATTTTCAAGAGCAAGCCCCCATGGAGATGAACACCATGCAAGGATACATAGGGGCTGGGAATTCCTATAATAACAATAATAATTTTCAAAATAACAACAATCGATAGAATCGCCCCGGTTTTGATTGGAAAAACGACACTAGGACCCAAAATCAATACCAACAACAATAACCCTACAACAATAATAACCAGTATCAAGGGTAATACAATAGGCAGCCCCATCCATTCAATCAAAATAGATCTAATAATTTCAACCAAGCTCAACCCTCAAATAATCAACAGTCAAATGTGTACATGCCACCACATAAAAAGGTACAGGAGGAAGATCCACTCTCTAATGTGAACTTAACACAATAGTTACTTCAAATCATGAGCAAAATGTCCGCAGCATTAGAAAGAATGGATGTACGACAAGAGGACTCGGGTGGGACGTTTCCTGCCCAACCACTTCAAAACCCTAAGGGATACAACAATGGTCCCAATAATCAAGAACATGCTAAAGCCGTGGCTACTTTGAGAAGCGACAAGATTATAGGGCACAACATGCCTCTCTCCACTCTTGAAGAGTATGAAGAGGATGAAGTGGTGAATAAAAACGAACCATCTACTCAAGAGGAGGAGCCATCTACTAAAAATGAACCATTAGACTCAAATGATGAAGCTCCTAAAGAAGTCAAAGAAGTTGAGAGAAGGCCTGGAAAGGAGCCTGTTAATTATGAATTACCTAAATGCCCTTTCCCTGCGCCTTATCCTCAATGCCTAAAGAAACCCAAGAATGAGTTAAAGAATCAGGAGTTCTTGGAACTGTTTAAATAAGTCAAAATAAACCTTCCACTCCTGGATGATATTAAACAAGTACCGGCCTACGCTAAGTATCTCAAAGACTTATGCACGGTCAAGAGGAAGCAAAGTGAGAAAAAACAAGCTTATGTCGCTTGTCAAGGAAGCACAATAATCCAAATTGAATTGCCTCCAAAACTTAAAGACCCTGGTACTCCCAATGTCTCATGCCAAATTGGGAATCAAAGAATAGATAACACACTCCTCGATGTAGGAGCAAGCGTAAACCTGCTGCCGTACTCAGTTTATAAAAAATTAGGGTTGGGTGAACTCAAACCTACCCGAGTTGCATTACAACTGGCAGATAAGTATATGAAAAACCCTAGAGGAATACCGGAAGACATCCTCGTTCAAATAGGCTCGTTTGTCTTCCTAGTTGATTTTGTGATCTTAGACACTGAACCTGTGTC
This sequence comes from Hydrangea macrophylla, assembly GCA_033977485.1. Taxonomy (NCBI): domain Eukaryota; kingdom Viridiplantae; phylum Streptophyta; class Magnoliopsida; order Cornales; family Hydrangeaceae; genus Hydrangea; species Hydrangea macrophylla. Next base: position 4,010,522 of record CM066992.1, read on the forward strand.
TAATCCATGTGCACAAATCCTGGTGATATTCGGACGTCCATTCCTCAACACAATTGATGCCACAATAAAATAAGAAGTGGTATAATGACCATCGTATTTGGGAACATGACTTTAAATGTCAAAATCTTTTCAAATCCCCGACCTGAGGAATATGACGATGAGGAAGAAGTTAACTACATCGAAATGATCATTGAAGATGAGACTGATTTGGTCGATTACAAAGATCCTTTGGAGGTAGTGGTGTCACAATTTGATGCTATCTACCAACCTAAAATGTCTACCCCATTGCCAGACGACCTAAATATAACTTTCCTCATAATGGAAACAAAAGAGGAGGATAGAACGGAATACATGTGGTTAACACCATATGAATCATTGCCTCCAAAAACAAAGTTAGTCATGCCCTCAAACTTTCAGTTTCCTGATTTGGAATTAAAGGAGCTTCCAAAGGAGCTCAAATACGCTTTCATATGAACTGAAAAGACTTATCCTGTCATAATTTCATCTACGTTAAATTTTGAGCAAGAGGACAAATTAATCCGAATGCTAAAACAACATAAGGGAGCATTAGGATGGACTATTGCCGACCTCAAAGGCATAAGCCCGTCTGTTTGCACCCATAAAATATATTTGGAGGAAGACGCTAAACCGTCGCGACAAATGCAAAGCCATCTGAATCCCAACATGCAACAAGTAGTCAAAAAGGAAGTTTTGAAGCTACTTGATGTTGGGATCGTATATCCTATATCTGACAGCCCTTGGGTAAGTCCAACCCAAGTGGTACCAAAGAAGGCTGGCATAATGGTTATTCCTAATAAAGACGGTGAATTGATACCAACACACGTCCCCACTGGTTGGCGGATGTGTATCAATTACCAAAAACTGAATACCAAGACCCGAAAAGACCACTTTCTATTACCGTTCATGGATCAAATGCTAGAACGAGTGGCGGGTCATAAGTACTATTGCTTTTTGGATGGATATAGTGGGTATAACCAAATCAAAATGCCTTTGAAGATCAAGAGAAAACAACTTTCACGTATCCGTTTGGTACTTTCGCTTACCGTTGTATGCCATTCGGATTATGCAATGCACCTGCTACTTTTCAATGGTACATGTTAAGTATCTTCAGTGATATGGTCGAACAAATACTTAAAGTATTTATGGATGATTTCTCTGTGTTCGTCCGTAGTTTTGAAAATTGCTTGGGAAATCTTAAACGTGTGCTAGCACAATGCGAGGATAGACAACTGGTATTAAACTGGTAAAAGTGTCATTTCATGGTAACCAGTGGAATAGTTCTCGGTCACATTATATCTGATAAAGGTATCCAAGTGGATAAATAAAATATTGACATCATCTCGAATCTACCTGTTCCCTGAACTGTCAAAGATATCCGCTCTTTTCTGTGACATGTCGGATTTTATCGTCGATTTATCTAGAATTTTAGTGCAATATCCTGACCACTCTGTGAACTACTCGCTAAAGACATACTACTTGAGCGGTCGAAATCTGTCAAGCATCATTTGATGCACTAAAAGAACACCTTACCTCCGCACTAATAATATAGGCACGTGACTGGGGTTTGCCATTCGAATTAATGTACGATGCTAGCGACTATGCCATTGGTACAGTTCTAGGACAGAGGAAGGATAATAAGCCTTACATAATCTACTACTCCAAGAAAGATGCGAAACAAAGGCTTATCCGTTGGATACTCCTACTACAAGAGTTCGACATCACAATCAAGGATAAAAAAGGAGTAGAGAATGTGGTCGCAGACTATTTGTCTTGGTTAACGTTTGTCGATAATACTGACCCGCTACCAATCATGGAAAAATTCCTAGATGAGCAACTGATGGCTATTTCTAGTTTGCCCTGGTATGCAAATATAGTAAATTACCTAGTCACGGGAGAGACCCCGAGTCATTGGTCAAATCAAGATAAGAAACGGTTACTCTCGTTCGCACGTCACTTCTTCTTCGATGACCTGTACTTATTCAAGTATTGTGTTGATCAGGTCATCAGATGTTGCGTTCTAAATGAGGATATAACCGTAATCCTAGCATCATGCCATTTTGAAGCTTGCGGTGGCCACTTCGCTTTGCAAAAGACCGCACAAAAAGTCCTACACAGTGGTTTCTATTGGCCCGCCATATTTAAAGATGCTTATTCTTTTTGCAAATCGTGCCAACGCTGTCAAAAGCTTGGTACAATTTCAAAGAGGAACTCTATGCCATTAACTCCTATTATCACAATTGAAATATTCGATTGTTGGGGCATAGATTTCATGGGCCCATTCCCGAAGTCAAATAACTACGAGTATATACTCCTTGGTGTAGAGTATATCTCAAAATGGGTAGAGGCAATCCCAACAAGGTGAAATGATCATCAACAGTTGTTTATTTCTTAAAAGAAAATATTCTTTTGTGTTTTGGAACCCCTAAGGAATTAATTAGTGACCAAGGCAAGCACTTTTGCAACAGACCATTAGAGTCACTTCTCAAAAAGTATAGGGTTAGCCATAAAATCACCTTAGCCTACCACCCACAGACTAATAGGCAGGCAGAATTGGCAAACCAAGAAATAAAACATATTCTCGAAAAAATGGTTAATTCAAACAGAAAAGACTGGGCATACAAGCTCACCGATGCTCTATAGGCGTACTGTACTGTTTATAAAATGAACCTGGGAATGTCCCCATACAGGCTAGTGTACAGAAAGGTGTACCACCTCCTTGTCGAGATTGAGCATAAAGCATATTGGGCGACGCGCTCATTAAATTTCGATATTAAAGAGGGAGGTCAGCTAAAAAACTCTAACTCGTTGAGCTAGAGGAAATTCGTAGAGATGCGTATGACTCTGCGAAGTTGCATAAGGAAAGGTTGAAGGCTTGCCACGATAGAACGATCATTCATAAATCATTCGAGCATGGCAGAAAGTCTTGCTTTACGACTCTTGCCTTCACCATTTCCCAGGAAAGCTCTGATCCCGGTGAACAGGTCCATTCATCGTTAAATCTGTCTTCCCACATGGGGCCGTCGAGCTATTCAATCCAAAAAATGAGGAAAGTTTCAAGGTCATTGGCCAAAGATTGAAGCAGTTCTTGGACAATTTCTAACCCGAAGTTGAGCACATCCAACTGGATGAGCCCAACTACTCCTAGATCTTAAAATACCAAAGAGTGTTCTCACATTGTTGTTGTATTTATTCCTTTTACTGCATTTTATTTTGTTTTATTTATTTGTCCTTTTGAGTGTGACTTTGACTCTTATCTGCTATTCAATATAATCTCTCCCCTGCAGGCTGTAAGAATGAGAGATGATGACGTTCACTCGATTGGGTCATGGGCTGATTCAGAATATCCTTACCCGCCATGGACTACCGAGGAGATTGCATTCTGCCTTTTTCCTTATCAATGGCCGGGGGCAAATGATGTGATTGACCTAACCCAAGGGTACATCCCTTACAACCATGCCCTCCTCAACATCAATCCTTTTGAGAATATGGACTTCCCTAAAGAGGAAGGAGAACTAGAGGCGTATTTTGTTGAGAAAGTAGATTATGCACTCTTGGAACAGTGGGAGAACGACTCGATGTGGGAACCATGGGATGAAGGCAATTTATAAGATGTGGTGCCCGAATACCATAACGCTATCTTCATATATGTGGATGACTTCATAGTCATCACCTCGGTTCTAAACATCCTTATGCACATGAGCTATTTGTTGTTCTGGCTTCAATGCCACCTACCTGCTAGTGCACATGGTTCTATCATGCCAATAGTGAGGGTAATTCTTCGTCACATCTCATTTTCTTTTCGTCTTTCTTTGTTTATGCCTTCCATTTTAGTTCTTTCATTTATGTTATTTTACATCTTTCTTTTTTGTTTTCTTTTTTTTTTTTGTCTTTGTCCAGGATTATCACTATGAATCCAATGCTATCGCCTGTGTTCCTTTTGCATTTATTGTTTCATGGACCTCCTGTGGGCTCCCCGGGTACTCCGCAATAAGAGGAAGGTCCGCTACAGAATTACACTCCTCTATCCATGTCTCCATCGGGATCACCTCTTGTCTGTGCCACCAATTCTTTGGAGATTCCAGAGTTGCTCGATGATATCCTCGCTTCTTTCTGACTATTTTGGGAGAGCGAATTATCAAGTTTGGACTCCATCTTCAAATATTTGGCAGAGCATGAAGCATTTGCAGAAGTAGAAGTTTTCAAGCTCAAAGCATAGTGCTGCACTTCAATTATTTTTGTTCATCTGTCCATCTTTTAGCAATTGAAGTGTATTTCTGGGCAACAACATTGTCATCTTTAGTTTTCAGTTTTAGTTTTTCTGTGTACTAAGGTCGTCAGTACCAATTTAGGGGTTATAGTTTTGTAAAATGGATGCTATTAAACAATCATATTTATAAAATTTACAACTTTTTACTATGATGGTGAATTTTGGCTTACCTGGCTGTGTTTTCACTACTTTTAGATTATTCTTGTATGTCCAGATATGTTTGTGTTAGTCGGGGGTACACAGGAATTCTATTCAAAGTGTTTTTGAAATTTTGTGTTCGATCAATCGAATGAACCTCGATCGATCAAATATTTCACACCTCAAGCGCTTGAATAACCCTCAGTCGATTGAAGATCGATTGAACGTGTTCAATCGATCGAGAATTATATTAAAACGAGGTGTCTTTTAGCAACTTTATTAGTTCTCTCTCTCCATCATCACTCTCGAATGATTGTACATAGAGAGGAGAGATCGGGGAAATTCGTGTACTTCTCGTTATACACACATCCATTAAAGAATCCTTGGCGCCCCAAATCTTCACCATCATCTCCTTCTCCCCCACTGCACTTCCACGCGAGGTAAGGGTCATCTTTGAACCCTTCCTTAATTTATTTTCATACTAATCTAATGGGGGTACCCCCCATTGACCCTAAGACCTATTCGTTGTTGTTTTAAGCATGTATCTTGTTTTTTAATTTCATTTCGGTAATTGATTCTAATCCCTGTGTTTCTACTGTGTTCGATCGATCGAATTGGGCTCAATCGATCGAGCCTAGTCACTGTTCAATCAATCAAACATTCTTCGATCGATCGAATCAATGCAGTGACAGATTCTTTCTTTTATTATGTTTTCCTATTTTAATTAGTCTTTTCTTTTCATTTTCAATATCCAAATCTCTCTAACCATGAATCCTGCGACAGGCTATCATAGGGAAAAGCCCTTTGACTTGACCATTCTGGACCCGGTACCCGATCATGGGTTCTGATACATGTTCGATCAGTCCTGGTACACGCGATTCTATAGCCACCGCAAAGTTTTGTTGGAGCGACACATAATTTTGAACATTCACTCCTACTAAGCTGTTACCAAGCTATGACATATTCATATTATTCTCATCCTTTTAAGAATTAAGTTCACACGTTTTTCTAGTATCACTAAGATGATTACATGCGTGGACCATTCTTGTATCCAACGTTCATATGCATGTGTTGATAGCTATGTTGAAAGCATAAAAATGAGTTAATACGACTTTTGTGCCAAAAGAATGAGTAGTGGAAACTAATTACTTTTAGTGAGCTTTTGATCCAATCTTCCTTTCTGAGGGAAGTATCACATGAACTCGAATTGATTTTCTTGAATATGTGTATTAAATTCGTCGAAATAGTCTCATTTAATTATTCATTTTGGCTGCTTATTAGAGGAGAACATTCAGGATTTACCAACTAAACTCAATAAACACTGAAGTGCTAAAACTAAGAAGTTAAGAAAATTATTTAAGCCATCGTTATTCACTCCTTAACCCTCCCATATACCATGGTTTACATTCAAGAACTAATTTCGTTCCTAACCCCACACCGATTGAATATCGCCAATTCTATTATAAAAAAATCCAAATTCCTAATCTTATACTTTGACCTCAGTGAACCCCATTACACACTTTATATGATTAACTTGTTGAAGTATGTGACTGAATGGAGTAGTTGTGGGGGTGGCATATATAAAAAAAATAAAAAAAATAAAAAAAAAAAACAAAAGAGAAAAGGAAGGAAAGAAGGAGTAAGAGAAAAATATAGATGAAAATGGAGGATGGTTGAAGTGTAAATATATATATAAATATATATATATTAGACTCTATCACATGCTAAAGATGTGCAATTCCTTCCCCTCTTATATATAAAAACTGAAAAGTCAAAGCCTTAATGATTCTTAACAAAATAGTTTGAACATGAACGTGTAAACTGAGTTATCCACGGTATTTCGCTCCTTTAGTAAGTAGTATCCAAAGCATTAGTAGCCAATTTACACGTTCTTCATAGAGTCGAGTGTAAAAGCATTAGTAACCAAAACATCACTCCTATCAAAGCTTTCATACTATGTGCGATCAATATTAAACAAGTTTCTGAGAGAAGTTCCTTTTTGAGTGTAAATGAATGTGAGATTTGAGTTAAAACTACGAGTTCTAGAAGTACAATAGTCTAAATAACTCATAATAAGGTTTAACACATAGTTGTTAATTTCACACACACATGGATGCATGGATGTGACACATATGCTATATCTATCTCGGTGGCATGAGGAGTATGTGAATTTCTTTCATGGTTTGATTGTGATTAATATGTCTTTGTGGAGCTAAGTTGACAATTGAATGGGAGGGGGTGTTTAAAAGTTTTTCCTATATTGTTTTGAACTTAAATTGAGAATTTTGAAGGTATATTCAATGTAAGCCCTCACGATACAACACTCGTCCACTAGGGTAGCCTAGGGGTTTAAAGGCTTGTTGCATTCGCTAAATGCAACCGCGATTCCTGCGAAGTGAGTTAGGTAGTCTCTCTTTCTATTTAATTTAGTTCGCTTTAGTTTAGTTTGTTTTCTTTTAGTCGCTGTAGTAGTAGTTTAGCTTGTTTCTCTTTTCACTTTATCGCTAGGGGCTAGCAATAAGCTAGTTGGGGGTTGTGACAAACGGGGGTATTTGTAAAATACAACCGTGCTAAAGGAAGAAAATACACTGATTTGGTTTACAACTCCCTGTTTTATCTGCAATTCATATTACAATGCTAGTTTATATACAATGTGACTAATCTATGATAAGTTGCACTATTTTAGCTAGTATTTGTGCAGATCATTGCATTGCTGAGTGAAGAAATGAATACCAAGATAAAAGGGAAACTTGATGATGATCAAGACAATTCAAAGACAAAAAATAAAGTTTGAGCGATCGAAGAACTGCCAAGCGATTGATGTTTCGATCGATCGAAGTTTGTTCATTCCAGATTTTCAATCGATTGAGTGATGTTCGATTGATCGAACATGCCTTTTATCAGAACTTACGCGCATGCAGCAAAGACACTCTTTTGTAACCCTAGCCTTAGGTTTTCTATATATATGAGTTTATAAGACGTCCATAGGGACGCCCACATTGTTTTCTTCAGTTTATAGAGAGATAGAGAGATTTGTTCTTGGTTTTTGTTGGATTCTCAAGGTTTTACATTGATTTTGGCTTAGATTCTTATTAAGTAATTATAGTTCTTCGTTCCAAGTTTTTATACATTAGTTAATTTACATTTTACTTGATTAATCTTGTAGTTGAAGCTGTTATAATCATAGTTAGTGATAAAATCCATAGTGTTCAAAGTTTTCATGTTTAAATCACAACCAAACACAACCTTAATGAAGATTTACGTTAAAAACAGATTTGTGACACTCCGGACCATGTCTGAGTAGTCCTTGGGTTGGGAGATCATGATGAAATAGTGATCTCCAGCCTCTACCATGCAGCAATTTAAAACCTGTGTTCAATCGATCGAAGTCAGTTCGATCGATCGGACCAGGGATAAAGTCAAGCGATCGAAGATATTTCGATGGATTGAGAGATGACGATGTTCGATCGATCGAAAGCGCATCGATCGATCAAACCTTCAGATTCTTGAGAATATCTAGTGAAGTGCACTGATGCACCCGTGGATGTAGGTCACCTTATTAATGGGGCCGAACCACATACAATTGATTGTGGCACCGTCTGTGGGAAGAGACAAGTCTTCTCATCAACAAAATTCTTGACTGATCAATATGCCGCTGAGGACGGGTAAGAAAAACACTGCTCCAATCGGTCAGGAGAACTTGCAGCTCGAGCAGCAGGCCGCCTCCATGACCTCCGAGTAGATGACAATGGCACTCGCGCAACTCCTGGAAGGCCAACGGCAGACCCAGCAGCAAATTGAATCGTTGTTGGCCTTGCAGGAGAAGCACCCTCAATCAGAGAACCAGACCGGGAAGAGTGCCCCCGGCCGGGAGCATGCAAGAGTCCGGAACCATACCCACTCGGTGCCGGTATCCCCGTCGGATTGGGAGCACGCCCGGGATGGTGATCGTAGCAAACCGCCCAGGCACCCCAGGCGGCGAGCTCCTACCAATTCTCATCAGGTGGAAGATGCCAGAGACATCATCAACAGGCGCCGCGCCACCAGGGGAGGGATCAGGGCCAAAGCCCCGAGAATAAGCAAGAGACCCTTCGGCCCAGATCCGGGGAGATCTTAGGCATACGATTACCCAGAGCCGGAGCCGAGTTCTATCCCTGAAGTCAACACACTTCGAAGAGGAAGCCTCGTCGTCTGATTTGACTTACCGCTCGGACATTGACAGGAAGATCGAGCGGGAAGACGTGAATGCTCAAATCCAGGGTTTGCAAAAATAGATCGAGCAATTGTGCCACAAGCATCACTCTAACCATACCAAAATGGAGATCGAGTCGCCCTATACCGCTCGAGTCATCGTCTTTCCCATCGTACAGAAGTTCAAGTCACCGCATCTCAGTTCTTATGACGGGATCGGGAGCCCAATGGATCACATCTGCACCTATAGGGCCCAGATGGCGTTGGTTACCACTATCGATGAATTGCTATGCCTGGCCTTCCCCAGCACTCTAAAGGGCCAGCCGTACAGTGGTTGCACGCCCTCAAGCCCCGAACGGTTGATGACTTCAAGACGCCGAGCAAGCTGTTTATTAGCCAGTTCATAGGAATGCTCGACCGGTCGCAGCCGGATACTCAACTATTGACCGTCAAGCAGCGCAAGGGTGAATCCCTAAGGGAGTATGTGGATCGCTTCAATCAGCAGAGGCTCCAGATCCACAATTTGAATGAAACAACAGCCATCATTGCCTTCTGCTCGGGAGTTCAACACACCAAGGTTGCTTCGTCGTTGCATCGAGACCGACCGGCAACCCTGGTGGAGCTCTCGAAGAGGGTCAGAAAATATGTAGACACAGAAGAATTCATGAAGTCCAAACGCATTGGCTTCACGAGAGACGAGTCCCTGAAAACCAAGCGGGGGAATGAGGGCTCTGAGAAGGGCCCGGTAAAAAAACCCAAGCAGGACCAATAGAGAGGAGCTCGGGATCAGCCCTAGATCGCTTTTACACCTCTATCTCGGCCAATCCATAAAGTAATGGCCGCCGCCGAGGCGCAGAGGTTACTTCAACAACCGACAAAACTAAAAGCCCCGCCCGGGAAGAGGAATCGGGATAAGTTTTGCCGCTTTCATAGAGACCACGGCCATGACACAGAGGATTGTTTCAAGCTGAAGATAGCCATAGAAAAACTGATCGAGCAGGGTCATCTAGCAGAGTACGTCGCGACGGATGGATGGCCTGCGCAAGGAGCCCGAGCTCTAGGTCAAATCTAGCCTCTTATTCAAATCAACGTGATCTCCGAAGGAACGTTGGGTGGCAGGGACTCATAGTCGGCAAGGAAGAGGCATGCTTGGGCATCCCAGGCAGATGTCTGGCAGGTCCAATCCACCGGCTCCCCTTCAACTGACATACTAACGTTCACCTCTGACGATTTGCAATGCGTCCACTGCCCCCATGATGACCCGTTGGTTGTGACGCTCTCCATAGCCAGTTACGTTGTCAAGAGGGTGTTGGCGAACACAGGCAGCTCGACTGACATCATGTTCATGTCAGCATTCGATCAGCTCAGGATGTCCCAGGATCGGCTCCGCCCAGTTGCTACTCCCCTGGTGGGTTTTAACGGATCCAGCACCCAGCCGCTCGGTACCATAGACTCCCCGTGCTTATGGGAACATACCCTCAGCAGGTCTCCTTGCTTTCAAACTTTATAATAGTGGAGGCTCCATCTGCCTACAACATCATTCTTGGGAGGCCCACACTCAATAGAGCCAGGGGTGTCGTCTCCACTCATAACCTGATAGTAAAGTTCCCAACCCCTTATGGACTCAGGAGCCTACACGGAGACCAGGAAACTGCCCAGAGTTGCTATGTCAGTTCCCTTTGTCAGGAGGTCATCACAGAGACATTGAACATCCAAGAGATGGACCTGAGGGACCAGAATGATAGAGTGGGCCCGTTCGAAGAATTGGAACAAGTGGCATTGAACCCACAACTCCCAGACCGAGCAGTAAGCATCGGCACCCTATTTGAGCCCCGCCTTAGGGAGAAGCTGAATCAATTCCTACAAAAGTCAGGATGGGTTCGCCTGGTGCCATGAAGATATGTTTGGGATTGATCCCCGGGTAATGTCTCATCGGCTCAACGTCAACCCAGACTCCCGGCCTGTGAAGCAGAAGAAATGGGGCATGGCCCCCAAGAGACAGAAAGCAGTGGGTGAGGAGGTTGAGAAGCTCCTCAAAGCCTACTCCATACGAGAAGTCCGCTATCCTGACTGGCTAGCCAATGTAGTACTTGTCAAGAAAAGCAACGGGAAGTAGAAGATGTGCGTGGACTTCACCGACCTGAACAAAGCCTGCCCCATGGACTGCCTAGGATAGACCTCCTTGTGGATTTCATAGCCGGCCACTTCCTCCTCTCGTTTATGGATGCCTACTCCGGGTACAATCAGATCAGCATGTACACCGGGGACGAAGAAAAGACCTCGTTCATCACGGACCAGGGGACCTATTGCTGCAAAGTCATGCCTTTCGGCCTCAAAAATGCTGAGGCGACTTACCAACGCCTGGTCAATCACATGTTCAAAGACCTGATCGGGAAGTCAATGGAGGTATACGTCGACGATCTATTGGTCAAAAGCCGGGACGAGTCTGACCATCTGAAACATTTGGCTGGGGCCTTCAGCATTTTGAGGAAGTTTGGGATGAGGTTAAACCTGGCCAAGTGCAAATATTTCGTCACATCCGAAAAGTTCTTAGGGCACCTGGTCAGCAGGCTAGGAATTGAGGCAAACCCCGAGAAAATTCAGGCCGTTATCAAAATGCGGTCGCCCAGGTTGACCAAAGAAGTACATAGTTTGGACGGGCGGGTTGCCGCACCGAATAGATTTGTCTTCAGAGCTACCGACCGGTGCCTGCTGTTCTTCAAGATCCTCCGTAAGGCATTTCAGTGGTCTGAGGAGTGTGAGGAGGCATTCCAGGAACTCAAGAAGTACCTGGCATCTCCCCCTCTACTCTCAACACCTGTACCGGGGGAAGAATTGTTCTTATACCTGGCGGTGTCACCCACACTGGTCAACTCAACACTCATTGGGGAAGAGCACGGGATACAGTTTCCAGTGTACTATCCCAGCCGGGCGTTACAAGGCGCTGAGAGAAGATACTCCTTCATTGAAAAACTTGCATTCGCTCTCATCATCTTTGCCCTGGGACACCGTCCGTACTTTCAGGCCCATGTCATTGTGGTCCGTACTGACCAACCTCTCCGCAGGATCTTGAGTAGGCCTGACATGTCTGGGAGACTCGTCAAGTGGGCCGTGGAGTTAGAGGAATTTGAAGTGACCTATCTCCCCCGGACGGCAATCAAAGGGCAAGCAATAGCAGACTTGCTGGTCGAGTTCACATATCCGGAGGACCTAGTTGAAGAGCTCGACCCACTGGTTCTACCACCCAGGTTACAGGCTGACATCCCCACCTGGGTCCTGTATGTGGACAGTTCCTCAAACCAACAAGGCAGTGGGGCAAGAATCATCTTGACTACTCCCAACGACATCCAGATTAAGTATGCCCTAAGGTTCGGGTTACGTGCCTCTAACAACAAAGTTGAGTATGAAGCCTTATTGGTCGGGTTGCAATTGGCTACTTCCATGGGTGCACAACATGTCCAAAGTTACAGTGACTCTCAGCTCGTGGTCAACCAAGTGAACCAGGAGTATGAAGCCTGGGGAGACAACATGGTAGCCTACCTAGCCCTTGTCCGAGCGATTTCGAAGAAGCTTCAGGGTTTCTGTATCACACAAATACCCAGAGAGGAAAACACCAGGGCCGACCGGTTAGCCCGCCTCACTTCATCTTCTGAGTCAGACTTGCATGGGATAAGGGTAGAATACCTACCCGAGCTAAGTGTGATCAACTCAGAATGCATGGAAGTGGAACAAGACGGCTTGGGACCCAGCTGGATGGACCTGATCGTGGCATTCCTGACAACAGGCATGTTACCAAACAAGAAAGAGGAGGCCTACCTGGTCAGGTACCGGGTGGCACGATATCATCTTATAGACAGCGTCCTCTACAAAAGGGGATTCTCTGTACCTTACCTCCACTGCGTCCATCCTGCACAGGTCCAATCAGTGTTGTACGAAATCCATGAAGGAGTGTGCGGGAATCACATTGGAGGCCGGGCACTCTCTAGAAAGGCCTTACTGCACGGATATTACTGGTCGACAATAGCCCGAGATTCTCAGGAGTATGTCAAAAGATGCAATAAATGTCAAAGATACTCTCCCATGATCAACCGACCGGGAGAGCTTCAGACACCGATATAAAGCCCCTGGCCCTTTGTCCAGTAGGGTATCGACATTGTTGGACCCCTATTGATGGGAAAAGGACAGGTCAAGTTCGCAGTCATCACCGTGGACTACTTTACCAAGTGGGAAGAGGCCAAGCCCTTGGCAACAATAACCGAGTGAAAAATGGAAAGCTTCATGGAAAAGAATATTCTTAGTAGGTCCGGCATTCCACAGGTTCTGGTCAGCGACAACGGTAGGCAATTCGACACCCCATTGTTCAGGCAGTTCTGCTCGGGCTACAGGATACTTAATCACTACTCCTCCCCCGAGCACCCTCAACCCAATGGTCAAGCCGAGGTAACAAACGAAACGATCTTACAGTCGATCAAAACAAGACTTGAAAGCGCCAAAGGGCTATGGGCTGAAGAACTGCCAACCCTCCTGTGGGCCTACCGAACTACGCCCTGAGCGGCAACAGGTGAGACGCCATTTTCCTTAACCTACGGGTTTGAGGCTGTGGTCCCTACAGAGCTCGGGTTGCCTACTTATCGGGTGGTGAATTATAGTGTGCCAGACAACAAAGACACAATCATAATAGAAATGGACTTGGTAGAGGAGAAAAGAGACCCGGCGTATCTAAAAGTTGCACCCTACAAGCAGAGGGTGTCCCGGTACTATAATAGCAGGGTGAAGCATCGCAATTTCTTGGTGGGAGATCTGGTCCTTATGGCCGTCAATAAGTCCTCAAGAGTCCCGAGCCATGGAAATTTGGGGCCAAACTGAGAAGGCCCATATCTAGTTACTCGGGTAAACTGCCCGGGAACGTACTGGCTTCGGAACCTGGATGGACGTGATCTGTCTCACCCTTGAAATGTGCAACACCTTCGCAAGTATTATCAGTAACCCAGAGACGAGGACAGTTTAGCACTGGTTATGAAATTTTTGTAGCTCTATTTGAGCATTCATTACAAATTTTTGAATAAAATAAAAGACTTTGTTTTGCAAAATTACTCCTATCACAGTCCCGTCCATTATTAATAGACCTCGGGCCTAACCCCGAGGCAAAAAGGCCTTGGCTCAAAACCAAGGCGTAAAGACCTCGGGCCTAACCCCGAGGCAAAAGACCTTGGCTCAAAACCAAGGCACAAAGACCTCGAGCCTAACCCTGAGGCAAAAGACCTTGGTTCAAAACCAAGGCACAAAGACCCCGGGCCTAACCCTGAGGCAAAAGACCTTGGTTCAAAACAAAGGCGCAAACACCTCAGGCCTAACCACGAGGCAACGGCTTCGCCTAGGCCCAACTAGCGACTGGGGCAAACCCCTAGGTGGCTGATGATGGCAAGCCTAAATGACCCTGCAACCACCCATGTTCCAGGTCAGTTTCTTACGACCATTCACTCCCGCATACCCGCCTTAGCAAAATGCTTGGGGGGCAGGGACTGGGCCAAAACAGGAAATCACACCGGTCATTAAAAGGACTTGGAATCAGGAAATCACACCAGTCATTAAAAGGACTTGGAATCCTAACATTCCTAAGTACTTAGAGTGATCAGAGATAACCGGACGGTGAAATAGGATTTTCCTATAACACCCCCGGGCCATCCCGGACAGTAAGCAGGACAAGTTCCTATGTTACACTGGGCGGTCACCTTCGAAATAGGTCGGTAAGACCAACTATTCTACCAATTACGGTCCTAAACCATTTACTAAGGCATGGATCGGTCAAAACTAGGCAGACACTGGCAATCACAAACAGGCACACAAGTACAAAAATAGTAAACAGTTTATGGAAAGTTGGTCTCAAGGACCTTTTCATTAATTAAAAACTATTTGTACAGGGTTTGGGGGCCAATTATTGTAGCCTCCCAACAAAAGACTACAATACAGAAGAAAACAGGTCGGGACCTCAGTCGTCTACCTCGACCACATCTTCGGTCACCCCAGCCTCCCCTTCCAGGTCAGCGCCTCCTCCCAGTACAGAGCCTCCGCCCGAGGCAACCTCCACAATAGGGCCGGCATCAACAGCGCGACCCTCGCCCGCAGTAGGATTTACATCCCAGAAATCTGAATCAATCCCTTTGTAGGATGATATGTCCCACTCGGGGTGATCCCGGGATATCCTGTGCTTCGGATCTTCATAGCCCTGGAAGAAGCCGTCGTCAAAAGCTTCTTCCCGGGCCCCAGCTACCGTCAACTCTGCCAGCTCCCTCTCCCGCGCCTCCGCTGCCGCTGTGCTGGCCCGAGCAGCCTCTAGGTTAGCCTGGGTGGTAGCCAGATCGGCCTGGGCAGCACCAAACCTTTCATCTTATCCTTCTCCACGGCCAGAGCGGTGCCCCTAGCCTCTGAGATTGCCCGCTGCTCAGACAAAGGGGCCTTCACCAGCAGAGGCCCTACTGGCCAGAGAAGGTAGGAAGGACTCAGCCCCGGCGGCCATGCATCCGACCTGTGAAAAGTTAAAATCGACCGGTCAGAGAACAAGCATAGTTGACGAAATAGTTGAAGAAAAGGAAACAAAGGTAGGAGAACTCACCATATGAGAGAGGGTGTACAACCAGCTCTGGAAGACCTCGGGAGACATGTTTTCACATGCCTCCACTGATACGAACCCCGCCAATAATGTGACGAAACCCGTAACACGATTAATGTCTCGGACCGTTCTACTGTCAGATTCAATGGAAACCGCGACCCAACACCTATAACAGATGCGAACCTTGGTATAAAGGACGAAGACGCCACAATCAAGGATGGAAAACTCGATTGATAAGTCCAGGTATGAACGCCACAGAGTAAATCTGATAAGTTCGAATAGTTCTTCAAAGAACCAAAGAGAAAACTCTCACAATATTATTAATGATCAAAACTGAATATTACAAACCCTAAAACTGTTTAAATAGTTGAGGCTTAAAGTTGGGCCCTTTTAAGCCTACGAAATATTATAGTCCAATATAATTCATCCCAAAACTAAAATAAAAGGAAACTAATGAATATAAAAAAATCCCTAAGTTGGCATGCAAGCCTATAATTTATTCTAGAGCTTGAATCATGGACACCCAGCCTTGTGGATCATTAGTATCCTCCTTTGGGCCACTCAGATTAGTCTCAATCCAAATTTGTTGAACCAGCCCATTGAGATTGTCCTTGAACCGCTTTGCTCGCGCCCTTGTAACCGGACCAATTGGCACGTGGTTCGGGTCCGCATTCCACCTTGTGCTAGCCGCCATGTTCTCATCATTCCCCTCCTCTTGAAAAGGATTTGTCCTCAAATCATCACCTACATCAAAAGGAGATAAATCAGCAACATTAAAAGTAGTACTAACATTATACTCACCAGGCAACTCTAGCTTGTAGGCATTGTCATTGATGCACTCAAGAACTTGAAAAGGACCATCGCCTCGGGGAAGCAATTTAGAACGCCTTTGTGCTGGAAATCTTTCTTTTCGCATGTGTACCCAAACCCAATCTCCAGGTTCAAAGATGATATTGCGTCGCCCTTTGTTAGCTTGCGTTGCATATTGCTCCGTTCTTCGCTCAATATTGAGCCTTGCTTTCTCATGAATCTGCTTAACAAAATCTGCTTTCTTTTTTCCATCTAAATTAACACGCTCAGTCACAGGTAAAGGAGATAAATCCAAAGGAGTTAAAGGATTAAAACCATACACAATTTCAAAGGGTGAAAATTTAGTAGCAGAATGGATAGTACGATTATAAGCAAACTCAACATGTGGTAAACATTCTTCCCATGTTTTGATGTTCTTTTTAATAATAGCCCTTAACAAAGTAGATAAAGTCCTATTTACTACTTCAGTTTGACCATCAGTTTGTGGATGACAAGTAGTAGAAAATAATAACTTAGTCCCCAACTTACACCACAAGGTCTTCCAAAAGTAACTCAAGAATTTAGCATCTCTATCCGAAACAATGGTTCTAGGCATACCATGTAATCTCACAATCTCCTTAAAGAACAAATTAGCAACATGTGAAGCATCATCAGTTTTGTGACATGGAATAAAATGTGCCATCTTGGAAAATCTATCCACAACCACAAAAATTGAGTCTCGACCGTGTTTAGTCCTAGGTAAACCTAACACAAAATCCATTGAAATATCAATCCATGGTTCACTAGGAATTGGAAGAGGTGTGTATAAGCCATGGGGTTGTACTCTAGATTTCGCTCGCCTACATGTGACACATCTACCACAAATTCTCTCAACATCTTGTTTCATGTGTGGCCAATAGAAGTGTTCTTGTAAAACGGCTAATGTTTTTACTACCCCAAAATGTCCCATTAACCCTCCCCCATGTGACTCTCGCACAAGCAACTCTCTCACTGAACAAGTTGGAATGCACAATTTATTTTCTCGAAATAAAAACCCCTCATGCCTATAGAATTTATTATGGGCTGTTTTTTCACAAGATTCAAATTCTTCACTAAAATCGAGATCTAAAGGATACAATTCCTTAATATGCTCAAAACCAAGAATCTTAGCATCAAGAGTAGAGATTAGAATGTACCTTCGAGAAAGTGCATCGGCAACGATGTTCTTCTTACCTTGTTTATATCGAATGACGTATGGAAACGTCTCAATGAATTCAACCCATCGTGCATGTCTCTTGTTCAGCTTGTGTTGGACTTTAAGGTGCTTTAAAGACTCATGATCGGTGTGAATCACGAACTCTTTAGGCCACAAGTAATGCTGCCATGTCTCCAAAGCTCGAACCAATGCATACATCTCTTTGTCATACGTGGGATAGTTTAAGGCAGCCCCACTTAACTTCTCACTAAAGTATGCAATCGGTCTTCCTTCTTGCATAAGCACGGCGCCAATACCTAAACCTGAAGCATCACATTCAATTTCAAAAGTTTTTGTAAAGTTAGGTAAAGCAAGTAAAGGTGCATGAGTTAACTTCTCCTTGAGTAATTGAAATGCCTTCTCTTGCTCTTCCCCCCATTTGAACCCAACATTTTTCTTGATGACTTCGGTTATCGGTGCAGCTATATTACTGAAGTCTTTCACAAACCTCCTGTAAAAACTAGCAAGTCCATGAAAACTTCGCACATTACTTACACTGGATGGGCTTGGCCATTCTTGGATAGCACGAATCTTTTCTTCATCAACCTGTATTCCTTGTGCACACACAACAAAACCAAGAAACACAAGCTTATCGGTGCAAAAAGTGCACTTCTTTAGGTTAGCAAACAACTTTTCATTTCTAAGCACATCTAACACAAGTTTTAAATGCTTCAAATGCTCTTCCAAGTATTTGCTATAAATCAGGATATCATCAAAATAAACAACTACAAATTTTCCAATGAAAGCACGCAAAACATGGTTCATCAATCTCATAAAAGTACTAGGAGCATTAGTTAATCCAAAAGGCATAACTAACCATTCATACAAACCATATTTTGTTTTAAATGCAGTTTTCCATTCATCACCTTCTTTCATTCTAATTTGATGATACCCACTTTTCAAATCAATCTTAGAAAATATACAAGAACCATGCAACTCATCTAACATATCATCTAAGCGAGGAATAGGGTGTCGATACTTTACCGTTATGTTGTTGACGGCTCGGCAATCAACGCACATTCTCCACGTCCCATCCTTCTTAGGAACCAAAATCACCGGAACGGCGCATGGACTCATACTTTCTCTTACGTACCCCTTTTCCATCAACTCACTAACCTGCTTTTGTAGCTCCTTTGTCTCCTCAGGATTGCTTCTATAGGCTGGTCGGTTTGGAATGGTAGCACCGGGCACGAAATCAATTTGATGTTCAATCCCTCGAATAGGGGGTAAACCATGTGGAACCTCCTCGGGAAAGATATCACCAAACTCCTGCAAAAGAGAAACAACAGAACTAGGCAAAGATGAGTCAATTTGGTTAGTGTTTAAAAATGCCTCTTTGTACAAAAGTACAATCATAGGCTGATTTGAAAACAACGCTCGTTTGATCTCACTCACTTTTGCATAAAAATTCTTTTTTTGGTTTCCCTCTAATTTTCCCTCAATGGCTGCATTTTTCTTTTCTTTTTCTCTCTCAATTTTTCTCACTCCTTTTCTTTTGTTCACTCTCTTTCTTTTGATCACTCTCCCTTTGCAACCTCACTTGATCTTCATAAACTTGCCTCGGTGTCAAAGGCACTAAGGTGATTGTCCTTTGATTAAGCACGAACGAGTATTTATTTGTGAAACCATCATGCTTAACACGTCGATCAAATTGCCATGGCCTCCCTAACAACAAGTGTCCAGCTTGCATCGGAACCACATCACTCAAAACTTCATCTTCATATTTCCCAATACGAAAAGAAACTAACACCTGTTTAGTTACCCTTACTTCACCACTATCATTGAGCCATTGCAATTTATAAGGTCGTGGATGCTTGATTGTTGGAAGCCCTAATTTCTCCACCAAAGTTGTGCTAGCAACGTTAGTGCAACTCCCCCCATCTATGATCACACTACACACCTTATCTTTGACATGACATCTCGTATGAAAGATGTTCTCCCGTTGTGCCTCATCATCTTCCTTAACCTGCATATTTAGAGCTCTCCTTGCCACTAACAAATCCCCTTGGGCAGCGTACTCTTCATCATCGGCATCCTCTAATGGTGGCATAGATTCGTTGTCATCTTCATCTTCGGTTTCAATCTCACCATTATCTCGTAACACCATAACTCTCTTGTTCGGACATTGGCTAGCTATGTGTCCCCTACCTTGGCACTTAAAATACTTAATATCGCGGTTCCGAGAAGTAGACGAATCGGATTTACCTTGATTTCCATGGTTGGCCACCTCTTGTTTTTGCTCAGTTTTTGGCTTCATCAAAGGCTGCTTCTCATCTCTTTTCCAATTATTTGGTTTCCAAGCGGATGTATTGGAATTTTGGCTTGGACGTGTGCTGCTGCCCCTCCTCTTGAGTTGATTCTCAATTTTAATAGCCATGTGTACCATATCCTCCAACTCAACATAGTGTTGCAATTCCACTGCATTGGCAATTTCCCGATTCAACCCAACTAAGAATCTAGCCATTGTAGCCTCTCGATCTTCCTCTACATTCGGTCGAATCATAGCAACTTCCATCTCCTTATAATATTCTTCCACACTCCTATTACCTTGCCTCAAACTTTGCAACTTGTTGTATAACTCTCGGTAATAATAGCTTGGAACGAACCGCTTCCTCATCACAGTTTTCATATCCTCCCATGTCTCTATTGGACGCTCCTTATTTCTTCTCCTATTCAACACCAATTGATCCCACCAAATGATAGCATAATCAGAAAATTCAATGGCAGCAAGTTTTACCTTCTTAGCCTCAGAGTAATGGTGGCAATCAAATACTAATTCTACCTTCTTCTCCCATTCTAGATAGGCTTCCGGATCATTCTTCCCTTGAAACGAAGGAATCTTCATCTTAATACTACCCAAATTATTATCTTCCCGGTTCCTAGCTTCTCTAAACCTAACTTCTCTACCCCGACCACCATATCTCCTATGATTATCTATTGACTCTTGATCATTTTCTTCGTCAAAGTCTCCCCAAAAATACTCCTCTTCTTCAACTCTCACTCCCCTCGGTTGAACTCTCTCTCTCTTCTACGTCCATGAGGAGCATTGTTTTGTGGCTGCTCCACACGTGCATTCTCTACTCTATCTATCCGTTCATGAACTTGTTCCATCTCTGTCCTCAATACCCTCCTCATTTCACCCATTAATGCCTCCAATAGTAGTTTCTGATCAGTCTCTCCCGAAACCTCCCCGGCATTAATTTCGTCTTTATGGGCCATATTTCGCTGCAAAACAAAGATTAGATAAAAAATATACAGGACCTCACAACTCTCGCTCACGTGTTTCACTCAACTAGGATGTATCACTCAAGTTCACTCGTGTTTAAACTGAAAATCAATTTGGCTTTTACCCTCTTATGTGCTCACCACTCTTGCCTTTTTCCACTCGTAGTAATTCTCACTCGGTTCTTATGAAACTGCTCAAACAATGACTAGAATTTCTCAGTAACAATCCATACCCAAACTAGACCAATCAAATTTTGACGCTGAAAGCACGACTAAAAACAAACGCGGATGGCTAGGTTTCCAAAAGCACAAAAAAAAATGGAATTTTCGGAAAATTTTTTTTCGCACTATGGAGTAAGGTCCGATTCGGACTCCTTAGACCCCAAATATCACAAAACAAAAATAAAATTTTAAGCCGATTTTTTTTTTTTTTTTTTTTTCCTCCCCTACAGATCTCTTCTCTTCTCTTCTTTTCTTTTCTTTTCTTTTCTTTTCTTTTCTTTTTTTTTTCTTCTTTTTTTTTTTATTTTTTTTTTCTCTCTTTTTCTTTTTTTGTATTTTTTTTTCTTGAATAATCAGGCAGACTTCACAGTTCACGTATCTGATTCAGGAACCCTAATTCCAAGAAGAAAAAAAAAAACCCAGAATAACAACGATCACGAGAATGAACAAACACGAAGTAACAAGGGCAAATCACAGATCAGATTCGCAAACCCTAAACACAAAATTCCAGATCGTAATCGAACACCTTTTTTTTTTTTTTTTTTTTTTATACGGTTCAGAAACGAGAACGAATAAGAAAACGAACAGAAACAAAAACGAATAAGAACAGAACCAGAAGAAACGAATAAGAACAGAAACGAAAAAGATATGATAAACCTGAGACTAGAACTGTGCACTGATACCAACTGATACGAACCCCGCCAATAATGTGACGAAACCCGTAACACGATTAATGTCTCGGACCGTTCTACTGTCAGATTCAATGGAAACCGCGACCCAACACCTATAACAGATGCGAACCTTGGTATAAAGGACGAAGACGCCACAATCAAGGATGGAAAACTCGATTGATAAGTCCAGGTATGAACGCCACAGAGTAAATCTGATAAGTTCGAATAGTTCTTCAAA
This sequence comes from Hydrangea macrophylla, assembly GCA_033977485.1. Classification (NCBI taxonomy): domain Eukaryota; kingdom Viridiplantae; phylum Streptophyta; class Magnoliopsida; order Cornales; family Hydrangeaceae; genus Hydrangea; species Hydrangea macrophylla. The sequence goes on from CM066992.1 coordinate 4,032,149, forward strand.
GAACCAAAGAGAAAACTCTCACAATATTATTAATGATCAAAACTGAATATTACAAACCCTAAAACTGTTTAAATAGTTGAGGCTTAAAGTTGGGCCCTTTTAACCCTACGAAATATTATAGTCCAATATAATTCATCCCAAAACTAAAATAAAAGGAAACTAATGAATATAAAAAAATCCCTAAGTTGGCATGCAAGCCTATAATTTATTCTAGAGCTTGAATCATGGACACCCAGCCTTGTGGATCACTAGTATCCTCCTTTGGGCCACTCAGATTAGTCTCAACCCAAATTTGTTGAACCAGCCCATTGAGATTGTCCTTGAACCGCTTTGCTCGCGCCCTTGTAACCGGACCAATTGGCACGTGGTTCGGGTCCGCATTCCACCTTGTGCTAGCCGCCATGTTCTCATCATCCACTTGGCTGGGGAACAGACCGGGCTTCACCCGTTCCCTAATCCAGGCCGAGGCAGCCATCGGTACCACGGCCGGCACCCCCGTCCGAGGGGCAGTCTTTTTAATTACCACCACGTGGGGCATTGAGGTCCCCACTGGCTCCTCTTGGTTTGAAACACCATGCCGGATCCGCCTCAGAGGACGGTCTCCACCCGGGGCCTTAGTGGCGGGCCTTTTTCCTCGGGCTACCACCATCTGGCCAGCAGCGGCAGCGGCCTGCCTCTCCCTCAGTTGTTCCATGTTTCTCTTCAGAGCCATCTCTACAAAAAAGAAAAAATTGAATAGTAAATAACCAATGTAGGAGACAGGAAAGGAGCATCACGAGAGACTGCAGAGTCCGAGCACTTACCAGGGAGGATTGGGGGGAATACTGGAGCTTCTGTGGGCCTAGCTGGGTCGTCAGTAGCTCGGAAGTCGCCGTTCCGGGTCAATTCATTCCAGATGTTTACCCGCTGGTCTACCAAACTCCTGATCCTGGCTTGGCACTCGTCAGGAATGCTCGGTGGGCTGGTCAATCCCGCTACAAATCTAAGTATAAAATGGTTAGTCTCAGAAACAGAAAGCAAAGCAAAGAAGTAAGCAACAACTAAAACTGTACGGGCTTACCCCTCAACTCTCTCGCCTAAGAAAGCCTCATCTGGATCCCGAGGGCCGATTCGCAGAGCCCGAGGGTGGATACTTAGAAGAACCAGTTCTTCCACCCTTTATTGTTGCTCGGGCAGTTGACTAAAATCTTCCTCCCCTGGTGAGCCCCGAGAGAAAAGAACCCGGTCTCCCCATATATGGAGAATGGGCAGTGCATCCAGAGGAACTCCTGGATGAAGAGTTCATATCTAAAGACTTGGGGCCACAAAGAAATGGACCCCATAAAGAACCTCCAACCGTTCGGGGACAACTGGCCCGTGACAATCCCCAAGTACATAAGGACGTCCCGAGCGATCGGATGGAGGGGGAAGCGAAAACCCAGCCATGAGGATGTCCTCATATAGGGTAGTGAAACCCTGCTGGTAGATTTGGGCCCCACCGACACTCACCTCCAAGGAGCAGAAGTCAGGAAGGCCGTATCTATCCCTAATGCGCCCGAGGTCTTCAGTATATAACGTGGATGGGATGAATTTGCTGGAGAAGGCCACCTCGGGGTCGGGTTCCCCTGGTGTTTCGTCGCTTGAATCCCTGGAAATGGAAGCAACGGGGGCTTCCTGGTCTGATTCATCCTCGGAGAGATGGATCGGGATTTTGCCTTCGCAGTGGTGGTCAGAGGGGGACGCGGATGGTAGGCTCAGACTTTAGTCCGACTCCTCTGACCCGGACCGCTCGTCCTCCGATTGGGAGGATGAGTTAAAACCAGAGTGACACATTCTTGGGGTTTCGGTAGCTGGAGCGAGAATAAAATGACGACCAAGGTATGGGTCAGGAACCCCGAGCCTGGTATACAAGGGGGGCAAGGTCACTAACCTAAAAGGCAGAGAATAGATGGTCCTAAACACAAGGTGACACTCTCTTAAGACTACCCCGGAAACACCTGCTCGGTTCAATCGCCCTAATGTGCCACCTGACTTAAAGAAAAAGCAGAACCTAAGGAAGAAGAAATCCCACTCCCGCTCAAAGCCTACCGGGTTCGCTCCCTCCAGCCTCACCGCAGAAAGAAAAGATAAAGGGAAAGAGAAGGAAGAGAATGGCAAATTGAAACTCGAAAAGGAAAGGGACTTACAGAAATCAACGCAAGAAATGGCTCAGAAATCTTGACCGGGAATTGTTTGCTCTCAAAACTGCTTGGGAATGTATGTCTTTCTAGCAAAGAGTTGAAGAAATGAACAAGTATTCCTTTATATAGGAACCACGAACGGTTTAGATCAAAACAGATCCAACGGCTCATACGTTTTCCCACCCAAAGTGACTGACAGCTGTCACCTCGGGCATGTGAATCGTCGCCTCAAACGGTGCGCCATTAAATGCACGATATGACGGTTCGATTACCAAGGAAGCGGTCCGGTTACATCCACGCTGGTCACAAGCTGACATGTGGCACAGGTAGGACTCAAGCCCACAAGGCCACCACTCGGTCCATACCCCGGCTGACCACCACGACCGGTCCCACCAGGGTTGAGTCCCGGCCTCTTACTGGACAGTTCCTCGGAAGCAGTCTTAATTTTTAAACTTCTTCTGATGGGACATCACATCAACTCCAAAAATGGGAGCCAACTGATATGCCCAGAAATATTCTACTACAAGTCAAACCTCCACGTTAATAGTTAAGCACTCGGATTATCCGGCAAGGGAGCCTATGGTCCACTGATCTCGGGGTCTTTCGAATGCTACCACTCAGGATGCATGCACAGCCCGACAATACGACTCAGAAGCTCTCCACGAGGTGCGACAGCCAAGCTGCTCAGCAGTTTCCTAAATCAGTCAGAAGACTAATGGAAGGTGTAGATAGTTTCCTAAGCCATTTATGAAACTTCCCATGGTTTGTGCTCATCAACTTGTAATTAGATTAGGCTTCCTTATCTAATCAGTTGCCTATTGCGGGTGGTCTCTTACGCCTATAAAAGGGGCCACTCACCCCCATTAGAGGGGATCGCATTCTTAGCTTAAAGAATAGCATATACATTCATCTTATACGCATACACCTGGCCGGTATTACTGGTAGTGCCGCCCCAATTGTTGGCTCACCAGGCCCGTCGGTGATCTGCTAGTGAAGCGCACTGACGCAGCCGTGGACGTAGGTCACCTTATTAATGGGGCCAAACCACATACAATTGATTATGTCACCGTATCTCTATCCTTAACCTCTCTTACCAGTTTTTGGCATCATCATGCAGTATTCTTAGACTTTCTGCTTTAGAGATTTGTTATCAAACTGTCCCCAAATGCTCAGTTTGTCAAAACAGTTTCTAAACTTTAAGCCTTAAGGCACTTTTCTTCAATAACTTTTGCAAACCACTTTGAATGCTAACACCATTCAGAGTGCGAGTCTTAACTATTGTTTTAAACTGCTTTCTTATATTTTGAATCAACCGTGATGATATAGTCCCGGTCATGAAAGGGTTATGGATTCTTTATGTTAAGAGAAATACAGAATACTGTAGAAGATGTACTCCATTGAGCTTTAATGCAACTACATGGTAGATGGTTAGGTCACTGTGGATTCATGTGATCCCAATGTTCCCCTTTTATAAAGTAAAAACCTGTTTTAAGATATCGCCTTAGTTAGTTAGTTAATTCTTAGTTATTTTAATTGCTTTACTTTTAGTAGTTGATAATCGTGGAACTTCGTGTTCCACACCTTTTCTTGAATATCGAATTTTCTTTTTCTTTTAGAGTTTAATCTAGGTAACCTTCCCTATGGGATCAACCTGGTCTTAACTAGAGTACTACTTGCACGTCTACCTACACTTGAGTATAGCACACAAGTGCATACAAATTAATCTCGTGTCAAACTACATATCCCACTACAATGGGCGACAATTTAAACTATCAAAGGGATCACGTGTATCCCCTTAAGGACTATCTCCATCTGGAGAGAATTTCCACTCCATCATGCATTGTTTTTCCTTACAATGGCAAACAATTCCAATACCGCCTTGGAATGATCTCGTTGTTACCAACCTTCTATGGTATAGAAAATGAACAACCCTACCTCCACCTTAAGGAATTCAAGGATGTGTGCATTACATTTAGTGATCAAAATTGTTCGAAGGATGTTCTCTGACTCAAACTTTTCCCATTTTTTATCAAGGATAAAGCCAAAACATGGCTTAATTCCTTGAAACCTTGATGCATTGGGACATGACACGAAATGCAATCCCAATTCTTAAAAAAATTCTTCCCTATGCATCGCACAAACACTCTGAGATAACTAATTCAATGTTTTAAGAAAGAGAAATTAGAATCATTCACTAGGTTTGGGAGAGGGTTGAGGACTTGCTCAGTACTTGTCCTCGTCACAATTTTGAAAAATGGATGTTAGTCTCAACCTTCCATGCCGGACTCCAACTCGCCTCCAAACAACTCATTGAAACCAAGTACCATAGAGAGTTCATGATGCTTCCTATCGAGGAGGCAAAGGCACATTTCGAGTATGTGGCCAACACAACTCAAGCATGGGACACATTGGATCCCCATGATAGGAGTGTTAACAAGGTAAAAATGGCCGCTACTGCTCCTCCTAAGTCTCCTACTCCCAGAATCCCCGAACTTAATCAATAAAATGATCTTTGCACTACGATTGCCAAACTATAAAGAAAATTTGATGCAATGGTGTAAGCCAAAGAAGAGGCCAAAGCACAAGCCACACAACTCGTGGCTTTTGTTGAAGAAACTTGTGCCATTTCTGAAAAGAATGGTCATTCAACCAATACATGTCCCACCATCCCGGCTTTCAAACTAATTTTACACGAGCAAATAAATGCCATGGGAACGTAAAAAATTCCATTCAATCCCTCTTATGGGGAATCATACAATCCGGGATGGAAAAATCAAAATCAAAATCAAAATCAAAATCCACCTCATCAACGGTAGAGGAATGAGCCCAATCATGGACCACCACAAATGCCGCCTCCATAACACTTTCAAAATAACTTCATTCCTCATCAACCACCTATACCTCCTCCCTTTCCTCATGATCCATCCTCATCAAATGCTTATGTGCCTCCACATAAGAAGTCCCATGAGGACCAAATGCAATTGCTCATGTAAAGACAAGAACAACAAGCTCAAAAGCTTGATCAAACTTCTATGCTAATACTTCAATTCATGAATAAAATGCGCAACTCTTTTAGCCAATTGGCAAGCTCTCAACAAGTGATTGAGAAGGGAAAGTTTTCTGCCCAACCAATTCAAAATCCCAAATGTCAAATGGTCATTGGAATTTTTGGGCCAAACTATCCCATAACCAAACATGCCAAGCTGCCACCACTCTAAGGTGTGGGAAAGTTATTGATAACAAAGTCCAAGAGGTTCCTGAAGAACCTAAGGAAAATTCAAAAGAATAACTTGGTGATGAGCATAGAGAGGGGAAGAGGCCAGAGCTTAATGATGATGAAACAACCATCCCTTTGGTTGTTGAGAATGAGACATGTACCTCAAAGGCAAATTTGTCTTAAGAACCCAATATCTCTAAGTATGTCTCGACCCCACCTTTCTTTCAAAGGTTGAAACCAAAAGAGAATAAGGACAAGACCCTTGAAATTTTTGAAATGCTAAAAGAAGTCAAAATCAACATTCTTCTTCTTGACATGATTAAGGATGTTCCCGGTGTCACCAAATTCCTAAAAGATCTTTGCATAAGAAAACGCAAGTTCAATGTTCAAAAGAAAGCCTACATGGCGATGCAAGCAACTACTTGGATCAGTGATAACATTCCACCAAAATACAAACACCCCACTACCGTCTCTTGTGTTATAGGGAATTTCAAAATCAAAAAGGCCCTCTTGGATTTAATTACGAGTGTCAACCTCCTACCCTATTCGGTTATCTCAAATTATGCCTTAGGGAACTTAAAGAGACATGTGTTGTCTTGTAATTGGCCGACCGTTCTATTAAGGTGTTGAAAGGGATAGTTGAGGATGTGTTGGTCTAAGTCGATTCTTTCTACTACCCGATGAATTTCATCATCATGGACACACAACCGGTTGAGAGTGGGACGTCTCCGATTTTAATCATTCTTGGTAATCCATTCCTAGCCACTATCAATGCTCAAATACATTATAGGAATGGAACCATAAATTGGTTTTCAGAAACATGACCACAAAGGTTAATGTTTATAATCTCATGGAGCAACCCGATCTTGAGGATGATGATATTTGTGAGGTTAATCTCATTGGTACTATTACACACGAGTTCTTTAACTTCACTTACTTTAAGGAACCTCTCAATTCATTCTATTCAAGAAATCACCTCTGATAGCGTGTTGTTGCTCAAGAATTCTCTACTCGAAGTTGAGATAGAGGATGCCTTGGAATCCCATGAATCCAAAGAGGTTGGAAAGGACTTCATGTGGTGTTCGCAATTTGAAAAACTTCCCCACGTGACTCTATTCCCTTGCCCTCCAGTCTTGAAGTCCCCAAACTCGAGCTCAAGCAATTGCTGCAAGAGCTCAAGTATGTCTTCTAGGGGGACAAAGAGACATTTCTAGTGGTAATTTTGTCCCTACTTGACCCCAATCAAGAAGGGAGTTTGGTTGAACTATTGAAAGATCACCGGAGTACTTTGGGGTGGATAATCACTGACCTAAACGGGATAAGTGCAACCATTTTCACTCATAAGATGTACTTGGAGGACAATGCCTAGCCCTCGAGTCAAATGCAAAGCCAGTTAAACCCGCACATGAAAGAGGTCATGAGGGTCAAGGTTATTAAGTTGTTGGACGTGGGAATCATCTATCCCATTTTTGATAGTCAATGGGTAACTCCTACCCAAGTTGTACCAAATAAATCCGGGGTGATGGTTGTCAAGAATCCAAAATGTGAACTCATTCCAACTTGTGTCCCTAATGCTTGGTGAGTATGCATTGACTACTGAAAATTGAATGTTTTCACTCAAAAAGACCACATCCCTCTACCTTTCCTTGATCAAATCCTCGAGAGGGTGGCCGGGCATAAATTCTATTGCTTCTTGGATGGTTATTTTGGATATAACCAAGTAAAAATTACGCCCGAGGATCAAGAGAAAACCACATTCACGTATCCATATGGCACCTTTGCCTACAAGAAGATGTCTTTTGGACATTGCAATACACCAGCGACTTTTCAACGGTGTATGGTTAGTATTTCAGTGATATGGTAGGAATACGCTTAGAAGTCTTCATGGATGACTTTAGCGTATATGGTGATCTTTTGATGACTGTCTGGGCAATTTGAAAAAAGTCTTAGAGAGGTACAAGAAAAAAATCCGGTCCTTAATTGGGAGAAAAGTCACTTCATGGTGACAAAGGGGATTGTTCGTGGCCATATTTTCTCGAGTGAAGGAATTCAAGTCCACATGGCCAAAGTCGAGCTCATCACCGCTTTACTCCTTCCCACATACTCGAAAGATGTTAGATCTTTCCTCAGCCATGCCAGCTTTCATAGGAGGTTCCTTAAAGATTTGAGCACATTTTCACGTCATACATGTAATTTGCTCGGGAAAGATGTTCCCTTTGAATGGACCGGGACATGTTAAGAAGCGTTTGACAAGTTAAAACCTTTTCTTTTGACCACCCCTATAATGTATTGCCCCGATTTGTCCCTTCCATTCGAGCTTATGTGTGATGGTAGTGATTATGTCATGGGAGCAGTTTTGGGCCAACAGAAGGACAAGAAACCATATGTCATTTATTATGCAAGTAGGGCTCTCGATAGTGCGCATATGAACTACTCTACTACCAAGAAAGAACTACTTACCATAGTCTTTGCCATCGATAAGTTTTGTCAATACTTGGTTGGATCTCAAATCGTCTGCTTTACTGATCACACAGCTCTCAAGTACCTTTTCCACAAGAATGATGATAAGCCCTGTTTGATTCGTTGGATCCTTCTTCTCCAAGAATTTAATTTATCCATCAATGACAAAAAGGGTGTCGAAAATGTGGTTGTCAATCACCTATCTCGTTTGATGGTGAGTTTTGAGGTTTCGAACCCTACTCCGATTAGTGACATGTTTCCCAATGAAAACTTGTTCTCTATTTTTGCTTTGCCATGGTATGCCGACTTGGCAAAATTTTTTTGCTACAGGAGTCGTTCCTTCACATTGGACTCCCCAAGATAGGCGTAAATTTGAGGTTAAGGCACGGTCATTCTTTTTTGATAACCCTTACATGTTCAAATATTGTGCCGATCAAATCATCCGTCGTTGCATTCCCAACGATGAAATCCAAAGTGTAATCTCTTTTTTCCACGACCAAGTGTGTGGTGGGCATTTCTCATCTCAAAATACTTTGGCCAAAATGCTCTAAAGATGACTTCATTGGCCCACTCTCTTCAAACCCATAGCTATGGCAAGGCATGTCATAGATGCCAATTGCTTGGTAGTGTCATGAGGATAAATAGGATGCCGTTCAACCCAATACTTATAATCAAAGTCTTCGATTGTTGGGGAATCGACTTCATATACCCATTTCCTATCTCGTTTGGGTATAAGTGCATCCTTATAGCAGTTGATTATGTTTCTAAGTGGGTTGAGGTAATTGCGAGCAAGCGCAATGACCATAAAACCGCTTTTAAATTCCTTAAAGAGAACTTCTTATCTCAATTCAGAATTCCAAAGACCATAATAAGTGACTAAGGAGTGCATTTTTGCAATCATCCTATTGAACTTCTCATGGGAAAAAATGGCATAACTTATAAGACCTTGACCACTTACCATCCGAAATCTAATGGTCGAGAGGAATTGTCCAATAGGGAGATTAAAGGAACCTTGGAAAAAACGGTGAACCCATCTAGAAAAGATTGGTCTTTGATGCTAATTGATGCTCTTTGGGCTATCGGATGGCCTATAAGACCAATCTTGGAATGTCTCCCTACCGTTTAGTTTATGAAAATGTGTGTCACTTTTTGGTTGAATTTGAACAATGGGCATTTTGGGAAATAAAAAGGCTTAATTTTGAATTGGATAAGGCTGGTACTAAAAGAATGCTTCAAATCTCAGAGCTTGAGGAAAATCAGAATGATGTGCACAAAAGTTCAAAGATCTACAGAGCACGTATGAAAGCGTTTCATGAGAAACGCATAGTGTGCAAGCACTTCGAACCCGAACAAAAGGTGCTTTTGTATGATTCCCGTCTATACTTGTTTCCGGGTAAATTAAAGTCTAGATAGACTGGCTCTTTCATCTTCAAAAATGTGTACCCTCATAGTGCTATTGAAATTCTAGACCCAAGGGAGGGTAATGTGTTCAAAGTGAACGGCCAAAGACTCAAACCATTCTTAGAAGGTTTTGACTCCACGTTGAAGTCGATTCCATTGGAAGATCTCGTTTACGGGGTCGAATAGGCTTGTGTGATGCCCTTTTTGTGTCAAGAGTGCCTTGGTAAGTACTCCCTTTTGTAGAGCCATTGATCGTATCCTCACTTTAGGTGTGCTCTTGCACCCATCTCTCATTTCCCTTGGTTGTGTTTGCGTCAACGGGGACTCGAACCCCTTGGGTATCGATTGTGTCAATAAGTGTTGTATTATTTTAACGTGTTTTCTTTTTTATTTCCTTTTTATTTTCTTTCTTTCTTTCTCTTGTTCTTTTTCTTTCTTCTTCTTCATAAAAAAAGTGTTGTCTGCCTCTTCATTATTTTTAATATAACATTCGTGTAAAGGGGCATTCTACCGGTCAAGAAGGGTGGTCTAAATAATGTAGTATCACAGAGGGGTATTCGACCGGTCGAGGATGCCCTTTCAACTGGTCGAGTGGGGTTGGCCTTAAGATTTTTTAAGACAGAGGGGCATTCAACCAGTTGTGGACGTGCTCAGGCGGGTGGGTCCTAGCGTTTTCCCTCAATAGTGTCCCAGGACGGATCCTAAGGAGCACACTTCAGGGAAACTAGAACTTCCTCGCGCGATCCTAGAGACAAAGAGACGCCACCTAATTTTTATCGGGAATTAGGAAACCCAAGTTTGACTCGTCCAAAATTGAATAAGGTTACTCGCCCTTCATTACCAGAAACTAGGTTCAGGGGTCTTGGTATGAGAGGGGAAGGAGCCTGAGCAGGACTAAAGCACGCCCTCCTCACCCTACCGAAGGGTAGGCCTTGATTCAAATATCCTTGTTCTTAATTCATAATTGGTGTTGTTTCGTCAAATATATTAGATAATATATACATGTCAAACAGGGACCATCTAAGGAAAATCATGTCAAGAGATTAAATCAAGTAGAAGTCAGATGCACATGCAATACAAGGGAGAGGAATACTCACAGTGTCTAGTCCCGCCCAGGACCGATGGAAGTAAAGGAGACATGTCATGGTATGCAAAAAGGAATGAGAAGACTTACATTGGGTTGACTCAAGCGGAGTCGCAAAAAGCAAAAGAAAGGAAATGTGTAATGCAATCATGCAACAATCCTAAATAAGATGTCTCTAACATATAAGCATATAAACGGAGACTATCCTAAAGGAAATGTATCGGTTGTAAACCTAGAAAAATTCTAAGAGAAAGGATAGAAATAGTACACGATACATGGGCACTAAGCCACATGTACACGAGGCAAACCCATAAATCGAAGTCCGGATTCACAGCATTCAATTCTCTACACTAAGACACCAAAAAATACCCAAGCATTGCACAAATACAAACAAGCAAATACTATGCATGATAAACAAAGAAAATATGTCATCAATTAAATTTCCAGATTCAGCAACCTCTAATGACTCCTATCAAAAGTGGTCTTAAACATGAGCTGGGTTAATTAAATCCTTTTACAGAAAGTTAGATACATGTCTTAGAAACTTTTCCAAAAAGTAGGATCTCATTAGCATTTTTGAAGTTCGAGAAATAAAAGTTTTGGGAACAGAGGATCAGGAATGTCCACTGTTCTTGTAAAATTTATAATTAATTCTACAAAAATCATATGAAGCTCTAATTGGTGTCAAAAGAAAGATATTTCATTATAGTTTATGACCAAAATAATCCAATGGACATTTGATGAACCTAAGGTCTCTGAAAAATTGTTTTAAATAGACTCTATTATTCTGGAAATTTTGTATCATTTGACAAAGGAATACAAAACATAATAAAAATTCATGAATCATGTTAATCAAGTTAATCTAAGCTTTTGATTTCTAATCAATTTATCCTAGATGATTTCTAAACCAAGTTTTATTGATTAATTATTATTGTGTGATCAAGATATGACCATCTTGTATACATAATCATGATTATAGTTAAATCTAGAAAATTCTATAATAGTTATATTAACTTCAAACGCTTAGAAAACGATCTTAACTCGATCGTATGCTCACAATTTTACATCAGTATATAGATGCATGAGTTAGGAATCATCCCCAAAAAGCAGAACATTGATAACTATTATAGATTTTTTGAAATTCAAGCACAAAGAGACTATGTTCAAATCTGTCAACCGATTTCTCGACAATTTCTTAAAATAGCATATGGATCCTAGAGGTTCTCAAAACGGATCAAATGAAAGTGATTCACCAAAGTTTACCCAAAAAACTTTAAATCCATCAAACTATGGGTTTTGGTGGACCAAATCTTATGGACAAAACCAATCTATTTTGCTGAATTTTATCTAATTCATTTTAAATTGTGAGGAAAACATCTTAGGTGTTGGTTGAAGCTTATTAGAGAGATCAAACTCATAGATCAACTTAATTATAATGATTCCCAATCAATTTAGCCCTCAAGTTTTATGAATAACATTAATTGAATCATAGATCAAAGGGACTTACAAATATCCTATTAGAGATGAAATTCAATAGGATTCTATGTAGGAATAATCAAGAGATAGGTATGAATGTAAGAATCATCCTTCTCATAGATCATACTTTCAAACCATCATAGAATTCAAAATAGATACATATATAGTCATGTATGGATGGATCTAAACTAAAATAGAAGAATGAAATCAAAATTGAGAAACAAAAGTGAAAATCATCTCTAATTAAGAATTACCAATAAAATCAAAAGAGACTTGGATCTAGCAATGTGAGTGTGTGAAGAACAAGAGAGGAAGAAGATGAGTGTTCTAACAAAGAAAATAAAACTAAACTAGATCCAAGTCTTATAGATCTATATATAAAAGTAGGAATTTGAGATGAATTGTGATGTCTACTTCTTGGAGGATTCTCAATTATGCAATCAAAGTTGATTTGAAGAGTCTTCTTCTTCAAGTGTTCTTCAAGTTCTTCAAGCACTCATCCATGGAAGTTAAGGAAGGCAATTTGATGTCAAAATCTCTAATCTAATTATCTTGATATTAGTTTAGAAAGTTTTAATTCATAATTCACTTCATCACTCTATAAATATCTCTTAAATTGAAAGTACTTTGCAAGTATATTCACTTGTATGTACTTCTTTCTTCTATATCCTTTCCTCTATATGTACTTGTGTGTGAAAGATGATCTCATATGGGTCTACATATAGAGTTTTAAAAACTTAACTCTTTCAGTTACAGGGTTAAAACAGGATTTTTAGAGAGCAGAAAAGGGTTTAAATGGCCATTTCGGTGCCTAAACGCAGTTTCCAAGCAATTTCCTCGCAGTGAGAGGCTTCTAGAAAGGTCTGGAAATCAAAAAGCTCAATGGAGAGGGCACATGTGAGGTGGAGGCTTAGGTGGTACCCACCACTTCCTTTTCTTGTTCCCCTGGTTGCCCTTAAGCTCTATTTCAAATATTACATTCACTGTTTTTCCAGATTTTCAGAAAAATGCTTTTTGGTGTCCGAAATTGTCCGTTTACGTACCGTTGGAAAGCTGTCGAGTTGAATTTTTGTATAAATATTCCAGAGGTTTTTGAAATGAAAATTGAAGCTCAGTTGAAGTCCAGAAGTCCTCCAAAACTTTCATCGTCTTTTTGAAATTAAACGATGTGTTTTCCAAAATTATTTTCCAATGCGCCTCGATTTCAAACTTTCTTTAAAATTGAATCTCTAGATACCTAGAATACTGCATTTAGAACACTTCATGTCCATATAACCCTGAGTGAATATGAATTCTGAGAGAACATTTTGACAAAATCAGAATTTATGCATGGAAAAGGGCTTTTCTGAGCTTGAAGTCACTTTCCGAAATTCGATCTTTCAATTGTGTGGAATCCAGTACCTTCCATGGGGTACTTTTCGTCATCGAATCCTTCAAGACATTGTCCAATCTAAATCCTATCAGTGTGGTCAAAATTGGGTGTCTACATAAGTCGACTTAACCTGTTCGACCGATCGAACGGGGGTATGACTATTTTAACCCCTTTTGCTCTTTTTTTTCATTATATCCTCTCTCTCCCTCTCTACCTCCCCACGCTTGACCACCACCATTCACCACCTCCACCCATCATCACCAACCACCACTCCCACCAATCACCCCTACCGACCTCCCTTTATTTCCAAAACCCTAACCCTAACTCTACACTGCCTCCTCCCCCGGCCACCAAACCACCATTGGTGTCCATTGTCACAACACCTACTTGGGCTTGTTTTTGAAGCCCCATCACAGCTCTCTCCTCATCTATTAGTCTCTATTCAGCCATACACAAGGTAAGAAGCCCAATCCTTTTTGGTTTTCAAAATTTTCTTTCAATTGGGGCATTTTAGGTACAATGGTGGCATGTGTGGGTTCCAATATGGGTTCCAGTTTGGGTTCAGCGATGAAATTCTAGGTTCACATTTGAGGGTTAGGTGGTTTGACCATTAAGGTTTTCATTTCAAAAAAAAAAAACCTAGGTTCAATTTAGCCCCTAAAGCGGGCAATGTTGTTTCAAATTTGATTTTTAAATTCAACAATGGGGGAGGTCATTTCAAAATCATAGTTTAAACTTTCCCATCCCCCTTCCCCCAAACCTTAAGGCTTTATGCATTCAATTTTAGGCATTAATCTCTTTGTGCTTATTTTCTATCATGCCTTAAGTTTTTTTTTTTAATTTGAAAAAAGGAAGTGTGAGCTTTTATTGTGAGCCTAGGGCTTGCTTTAACATTTCTATGACATTCTAGAGCCCTAGGTCAATGAAATTTGTGCCAATAACGCGTGTTTTCCATTGGTTTCCCTCATTCCTATACTTCACATCCGTTCTTTTTTAGGGAATCAATGACGAAGCCAAAAGTCACTGCAGTTCCTCTCCCTTTGGACCCCATGATTAGACATAGAAAGTGCATATTCATAGCATTATATGGTATTTTATGCATACTTCTATCCCCAAGTTCCTAGAGTTACACGCATTTCAATAACATCGTGCTTTTATAATGTTAATGCTAATACACGTGTAGATGCATTATTTTATAAGCTATTGGATGCATTTGGATGAAGTGGATCTTGAAGCTTGGCAATTAATGTCTCACTTCTCAGCACACAACTCTTATATATTTCATTTACATCATTTACATGAGGTTTTTAAGTGCTTTGTAGGTTAGAGAAAGCATTCATTGCTTAAATGTGATCCCAGTGGAGGAGAATAACAGCAGCAGTAGCTGAGAAAATGAAGTTGTAGTTTGTCCAGTTACGGTCGCATGGCTACAAATCTTGTATCAATCCGAGGTCCGAGCAAAGAGATATGTTAATTCTCCCATCGGTGCGTAGTGTTGTCAAATGTAGAACACCATGACCGATCCTGGCTATGTATCATGACCGGTCTTGACATCATGACCTGCCCTGTATGTTATTTTCCACCCAGATTGCAGAATACGAGGCCCAACTCATATATTACCAATATATACATCTTATGCATAATTTTTACAGCAATTTTTCATAGTTTTAATTTAGGTTAAGTCTCTTTCTCTCTTTCCCATGTTTTCTATAGTTTAATCCTCCATTTGGATCGTTGGAAAAGCAAGTTTACATTCAAGTTTCAATTCTAATGCTACAGTTACTCATTTTCTAGGTTTAATTTGTGTTGGATTATTAATTTTGGATTGTTTTGTAGTTGATTAGTATAGTATCTATCATGTTTTCATTAATTTTATTGTTATATTCAATTTTACCATGTTAGGCTAAATCTCTAGTTAGGGAAGAGTAATGAAACAGCAAACAACTTGATTTCCATGCATGTTTTAAGCGGGCAGCCCTAAATCCAAAGATCAATGAATATTTAAGTAGAGTTCATAGGATTTCATGTTTTCTAATATGAACAATGTTAACGAGCATGGCATTTATGACTTTCAACTTGGATTTTCAATAGTTTGTGAACTTGCTTCATGATTTTAGTTTAGATTAATTATTTTTAAACACTACAGATTAGTTTTGGCCATGAATCATGCTCATAAGCAAGCTGCCCGTACTTCATAAGAAGGGGATTAATTGAAATAGTTTCATATCTTTAGGCCGGCTAAATGGCATTTTATTATTTTAATGAAACCTACACGTTAGAGGTAAGATCTTGGATGATTGGGACTGTATCTTTTTGCAGGCATGGGATTTAAAGGTGGTTATTGTGGATTGTGAATTCCTAATGTTTTCCTCGTATCTAGAAGTTTCTTAATTTAAATTCGCTATTTTTATTAATTTGCAATTAGTAGTTAATTTACTTAGTTAAATCACTTTCGAATTTAAATTATAGTTAGTTCATATTTTTTTTTTTTTTGCATAAAGAAGTAGTTAGAATTATCTTCCAAGAAATCATCTTTTCTTTACTTTTAAAACTAACAAACTATATAAAAATTAATCAATTGGAATCATACCTCTCCCTTGGGTTCGACCTAGGCTTACTCGAAAATATATTACTTGAACGGTCGCCTATACTTGGGTGTAGTATTTAGAGCGCATTAGATGTAAATATTGCATATTTATAACATAATCACATGGGCATTTATGCAAAGTCCCTAGTTTTATAGCTGATATGTACGAAAATATCAATCTGGGGTCAATCTCCGTCACCTCAGCAAGGAGCACCACGTCACCCGGTAACTACGCCCAACGCGCAGCTGTCCCGGGCCGTATATCCATGAAGTGCTCAGTATCGCCCGGTCCCAACAAACGGGTCGGGAACTCTTCACGGGTTAACCCCATTGCAGGAGCAGTCCAAGCATTCCCCATGGCGAGCTTTGGATTGTTATAGACAATTTTCTATCTCAGTTGGAAGATTAATGGAAAGAGAATGGTTTCCTAATCCTATTAAGAAACCCCCATGATTTATGCTAATCAGATGCAATCAGATTGTATTGCTCTATCAAATTACTTGCTCTGTATGAGCAGGTCTCTTGTATCTATAAAAGAGACCCCTCACCCCTATAGAAGGCGATCGATCAATTACCATTGTATCGTAACTCTCTCATACACGCGCACGGACACCCGACGGATGTCTGATAGCTCCACCATTGCTGGTTCATCATAGACCCCCGGCTACTCAACGACATAGTGTAAGTGCTTAGACACACGCGTGGACGTAGGCTTCTTCGTTAATAGAGCTGAACCACATACAAATTTCTCTTTCCTTTTTCTTGTTGCTCTCTCGCCAAATTTAGGCATCATCAGTTTGGCGAATCTGTGGGAATTGATAGTTTTTCTCCCAAAAACAAATTCATTACTGGTCAACATGCCACCAAAGAATGGTAAGAAGAATGCCGCCCCAACATGTCAGGCGGATTCGCAGGCTGGGCAACCGGTGGCCTCCATGACCTTAGATCAGATCACTGCAGCTCTTGCACAACCCCTGGAGTGCCAGCGTCAAGCCCAACAACAAATCAAAGCACTGCTAGCCCGATAGGATAAGCCCCCTCAAGCTGAGGATCAGCTCGAGAACGACGTACGTGATCAGGTTCCTATGCGGACCCGATGGCGTGCCCATACTGCGCCGGCAATGTGGCCGGGCAAATCAAAGTTGAACGAGCGATGCCAGAGAAATCATCAACAACAAGCGTTGTTCCAGAAGTGAGGGGCAAGAGCAAATGGCCCAGGAGTCAGCCCAAGAATGCCCGGCCCGAAGTCGAGGTGATCTTAGGCACACTATTACCCAAAGTTGAAGCCATGCCCCATCCCTGAGGATAATGCACTTTGTAGAAGAGGCTTCTTCGTCTGACCCTACCTACTATACAAAGACAGAATGGGGGACCAATCAGGAGGACGTTAAGGCCCGCATCAATGACATGTAGGAACAGATTGATAAGTCGAGTCGCAAGCCAGGTCATGACTACACCAATACTAAAACTGAGTCATCCTTCACCATCCGAATCATAGGATTTTCCATTCCTCACAAGTTCAAATAACCACACCTTGATTCTTATGACGGTTCGGGGAGCTCGGTTTACCATATCCGGACTTACAAGGCTCAAATGGCGTTGGCTACCAATGCCGATGAACTACTCTGCCTAGCTTTTCCCAGCACCCTTAAAGGGCCAACCGCGGAGTGGTTCCACACTCAAGCCCTAATCGATTGGTGACTTCAAGGCACTCAGTTAGCTTTTTATCAGCGAGTTCATGGGTATGTTGGACCAATCGCAGCTAGACACCCAATTACTGGCTATCAAGTAGTGCAAAGGGGAATCCCTGAATGACCTTGATGACCGATTCAATCAGCAAAAGCTTCATTTTATAGAGATCGACCGGTAACCTTTGTTGAACTCTCTGAGAGGGTTGGCAAATATATAGACACCAAGGAATTCCTGAAGGCTAAGTGGTTGAGCTTCGCGAAGGATGAATCCTCAAAGGCCAAACGGAAATGGGAAGGTTTTAAAAGAGGTTTAGGAAAGAAGCCAAAGCAGAACCAGCAACGAGGCAGGCAAAACCATACCCCGATTGCCTTCATTGCCCAATTGCCTTAACACCACTTTCCCGGCCTATCTAAGAAGTTATGGTCACTGCAATAAGCCCAAGACTGCTCAAGAAGCCGACAAAGCTGAAGAGTCTGCCCGAGAAGAGGAACAGAGACAAGTACTACCAGTATCACAAAGATCATGACCATGGTATTGAGGACTGCTTCAATCTCAAAATTTCCATTGAGAAGCTCATCGAGCAGGGTCACCTCGCCGAGTTTGTAACAATAGATAGACGATCGTGATTGAACACCCAAACTCCTGAGCAGCTGCAACCCCTCGGTCATATCAACGTGATTTCTGAAGCAACATCGGGCGGAGGGGACTCACAGTCGGCCAGGAAGAGACATGCCCGGGCATCCCGAGCAGATGTTCTGTAAGTCTAACTAGCAAACTTCCCAACGACTGATGTATTGACGTTCTCGTCCGGTGATGTCAGGGACCTGTACTGACCCCATGATGAGCCACTGGTGGTAAAATTCTCGATAGCCAATTATATGGTCAAGAGGGTGTTAGTGGGCATGGGCAGCTCCTCTGATATTCTGTTTGCCTTAGCCTTCAATCAGTTCGAAATATCAAGGGACCGGCTCCGACCAGTGGCCACTCCTTTGGTAGGGTTTAACGGATCCAGTACATAACTGCTCAGGATGATAGAGCGATCTTGATGGGGATCTACCCACAGTAAACCTTCGTTATGGAAGACTTCATAGTGGCAGAGGCCCTGTTCGCCTATAATGTCATCCTTGGGAGATTAATGCTCAAGAAAGCCAAGGCGATTATGTCAACCTACAGCCTGGTTGTCCAGTTCCCAACTCCCCAGGGCCCAGGAATCCTGTGAGGAGATCAAGCAACCACCCAGAGATTTTACATCAGCTCATTCCACAGAGAGGCAATTACAGAAATGCTAAACATTCAAGAGATGGACTAGAGGGATATGTGATATGGGGTTAGCCCGGTTGAAAAGCTCAATCAAGTGGTGCTGGACCTGTAATTCCCCAACTATTCCATTAACATCGGCACTCTTCTGGGACCAATCTTAGAAAGGAGTTATTCCAGTTCCTGAGAGAGAGCGAAGACATCTTCGCTTGGTGCCATAAAGAAATGCTTGGAATTGATCCCCGAATTATGTCCCACCAACTCAACATTGACCCGAGCTATTGCCCGGTCAAGCAAAAAGGAGGGCTATGGGCCCTGAAATACAGGAAGTAGTACGTGAGGAGATCGGGAAACTTCTTACAGGAAGTAGTATTCTGATTTGCTAGCTAACATGGTGCGTCAAGAAGAGCAACAAAAATTGGAGGATGTGCGAGGACATCACCGACCTGAACAAGGAATGTCCTAAGGATTGCTATCCCCTACCTAGGATAGACCTCCTTGTGGACTCCACGACCGATCACTCACTCCTCTCCTTCATAGATGCTTACACGGGATATAACCAGATCAGCATGTATCCCGAGGACAAAGAGAAGACTTCTTTCAGCACCGACCAGGGGACGAATTGCTACAAGGTGATGCCTTTCGGCCTCAAGAATGTCGAGGAAACTTACCAACACCTGGTCAACCACATATTCAAAGATCTGATCGGCAAAATGATGGAGGTGTATGTTGACGACCTCCTGGTCAAAGATGAGATGAGTCTAACCATCTCAAGCACTTGGTTGGGGCCTTTAACATTTTAACAAAGTTTTGGATGAGGCTGAACCCGGCTAAGTGCACATTTGAAGTCTCATTCGAGAAGCTCCTGGGTAACTTAGTCAGCAGACAAGGAATCGAGGCAAACCTTGAAAATATTCAATCAATCATCAACATACGATCCCCAGGTCAATGAAGGAAGTTCAAAGTTTGGCCAATCAGGTTACGGTATTGAACAGATTTGTTTCCCGGGCAACCGACAGGTGCCTTCCATTCTTCAAGATCCTCCACAAGGCTTTCTAGTGGTAGAAGAGTGTGAAGAGGCATTTCAGGAACTCAAGAAGTACTTGACATCACCTCCTCTACTCTCAACTCCCATACCCAACGAGGAATTGTTTCTTTACCTGACAGTGTCGCCCTCAGTAGTAAGCTTAGCAATCATCTATGTAGAGCATGGGATACAGTTCCCAGTCTATTACATAAGCTGAGCACTCTAGGATGCAGAAAGATGATACTCCTGCATCAAGAAGCACCCTTCGCACTCTTCACCTCTGCCCAGAGACTCCGCCCATACTTTCAGGCCCATGTCATAGTGGTCTTCACTGACCATCCTCTTCGCTAGATTCTGTATAGGCCTGAGACATCCGGGTGGCTCATTAAATGTGCATTTGAGCTAGAAGAATTTGAAGTAGTCTACAGACCCCGAACGGCAATCAAGGGATAGGAAGTGGCCCGCCAATTTTCTAGTGGAATTCACATATCCAGAGGATCCAATTGAGGAGCTCAACCCGCCTGAGTTACCACCAGACCTGCAACCTCATACCCCGACCTAGGTACTCTATGTTGACAGGTCCTCCAATAAACAAGGTAGTAGGGGCAGGGATCATCCTGACCACACCTGATGGGATCCAGCTGGAGTACGCACTAAGTTTGGGTTTTAGGCATCCAACAATGAAGCCGAGTAAAAAGCCCTGTTGGTTGGGCTGTAGTTGGCTACTTCAATGGGCGCGCAGAAAATTCAAGGATAGAGTGACTCCCAGTTGGTAGTCAATCATGAGTATAAAGCCTAGGAAGATAACATGGTAGCTTACTTGGCCCTCGTTAAGTCAGTTACCAAAGTGATCAAAGGTTTTTTAATCAAACAAATCCCAAGAGAGGAGAATGCAAGGGCCGACCGATTCGCATGCTGGCATCATCCTCTGAGTCAAACCTCCCTGAGATAAGGGTAGAATACCTATCCAAACCCAGTGTGTCTAACTCCGAGGGAATGGACGTCGATCCGGTCAATTTAGGGCCCAGCGGGATGAATCCAATCATGATGTTCCTCACAACCGGTGGCCTACCGGACGGGAAAGATGAAGCCCGATGGGTAAAATACTGGGCGGTTAGATATCACCTTATTGACGGCATGCTCTACAAGATGGGGTCCCCCATCTCCGATGCATCCACCCTGCCCAGGTCCAAGGAATCTTAATTGAAATCCATGAGGGTGTGTGTGGAAGCCACCTTGGAGGTCGGGAACTCTCCCGTAAGGCTTTGTTATAAGGGTATTATTGGCTAACAATGGCCCGAGACTCTCATGAGTATGTCAAAAGGTGTGACAAGTGTCAGAGGCATGCCAACATGATCAACCGCCTAGCTCAGCTCCAAACTCGAATCCTCAGCCCCTGGCCATTTGCTTAGTGGGGCATTGACATAGTCAAACCCTTTCTCGTGGCAAGGGTCCAGGTCAAGTTTGCCGTCATTGCTGTGGATTACTTTACCAAGTGGGCAGAGGCCGAGCCCTTGGTAACTATAACCAAGAAGAAAATGGAAAGTTGTCGAGAAGAACATCCTAAGTAGTTTTACTTAGGCTATAGGATATCCAGCCACTACTCTTCTCCCGAGCATCCTTAAGCTAACGGACAAGCTGAGGTAACAAACCAAACAATTTCATAGTCCATTAAGACTAGGCTTGAGAGTGCCAAGTGAATCTGGGTAGAAGAACTACCAACCTTTCTCTTGTCACTCGGCTTTGCCTCTCCAAGGGGGTGAAGCCTAAGCCAGAGGATCACTACATCTCCGTCGAGGACCCTCTCATGGCTGCTTCTCTGGCTAAATCAAAAAGCGCCATCAAATCTCAAGGCAACAAGAGGCAACGTGTAGAGACTCAAGCAGCTGAGGGAGATGCCCCTCTAGTTCAGGAGGAGGATGTTGAGGTTGAGGAGCCTGTTTCCACTGTTGCGATAGGACCTGAGTATGCTCGTCTGGACCGCATACTGATAGAGACTTAGGGGGTGCTTAGAGAGGTCAGGGCCGACATTCGAGACTTGGCGGCCCGTTATGACTCGCTTCAGGCTAGTATAGAGTTGGCCGCCACCCATTAGATCAAGAGAGAGGAGATGTAGTTTAGGGCCCTCTTGGCCGCTATTTCACTGGCGAGTGGTGTTAGCACCTCCGCACCACTGCTGTAAGGCACGTTTTGATTAGCAATCTTTTGGCGCTTATTCGACTAGCGACGAGCTCACTTGGCTATGCCTCTGTAGTTGCTAGATTTTTATTTGGTTATCGATAGTGCTTTCTTTTGTTGCTTAGAGGCATGTTGGCTGCTTTATTTTAGTTTTTTTTTTGGCGTTGTGCAGGCTTTTCTTGTACTTCTATTTACTTTTGATGTTTATAACAAATGGAAGATCTCGTTATTTGTTTGTTTCTTGTTGTTATTCATGTTTCTTCTTTATTTCTCACTCTCTTTACTTCTTTGATGTGCTTGGTAGTGGTTACATGTGCAGGATTATCTTCATTAACCTCATTAGGGATCGACCTAATTGGTGATATCCTCTTCTCTTACTCAATTTTTAAATTATTTCGATGCTCATACATTTCGGACAATGCATGGATCTAGTAGGGAGTGTGATGGTCGCTAGTCTTTAGTTTGAACTTCATCGTTTTCTTGCCAGTAACGCTATAAGCATAGCATGTTTGATTTAAAAAAAAAAATTTCTCTTTTATTCCTTTTTTCTCTTTTCTTAGGCCCTTGGTCTACTCTTCCAATGATTGTTGCATAGTTGCCCATTCAAAGTGCCGAGTGATGACGCTTGTCTTGAGTTTTTCTTGTGATATTAGCAAGTGACACAGATCAAATCCCGTGAGTCCTAGAACTATCTCGATTATCGTGAACTTCATAAATTTTAAATCTTGGACTTTTGGTGCACATTGCTTAGTTACTTGTGATAGGATGGTGTTTAATGCAATTTTAATCCGGATATCATTTGAAACACTTGTGGAGACTTGAACCTTGTGAGATTTTGATCTGTCCTTCATTCTTGAGCATTGTATACATTATTTCTCTCTTGTTCAAAAGCATATTAAAGTCATAGTTAATCTCATCTTCTTGATTTTATCTTGCATTAGAGGACTGTCATGTGATTTTCAAAACTTTTTCTTGCTTGTCATAATAGTGGAGAACAATGAGTCGCAATACCCCAAGGAAATGATTTTAGGTCCCATCTCGCACCATTTTTGTTTGCCTCTTCTGCATACACCACCTTCACACTATTCTATCACTCCAATGCCCCATACTTTTCCCATTTCTCGTGTTTAAAGTGTGTTCCTGGAAGGTTGTTTGGATAAGGTCATGATTTTAAAGTCCAAAGGGATCAAGTCATGACTATTTGGGAGAGTACTACAAGAAGAAAAGAAATAGCAAAAATAAATATAAAAAATCTAAAAAATAGAAACAAGAAAAGAAATAAAAAGAAATAAGAACTTCATGAGAAAAGTACTCGTCCCTTGTGCCTCATTGAAATTAATTGTTTCCGACTCATTCCTAGTGTTGTTAGTCCTTGTCGAATCCCTTAAGCCCAAGATTGTTCCCAAAACACTTCCCTTCAACATTTCCTACATCTCTTCACTCCTTTTCCATTTTTTGACCTTTCCTTGTCCTAATTGATCCTCGAAAATTGTTATTCAGAGTTTGAGACGAGTTTGACAAGCAATTAGAGTTTTATTTCATCACCTCCAGTGCATGGTATCTTTCATGAGATTAGTTTTACCCATTTTTTAAAGATTAACATTTTTCACACTTGATATGTATGCAACGTTGTATTCCATTTCCCAGTACTCTTTGCCCGCATGTCTTGAGAATATTACCCTATTCGAGAGTTTATTTTTTTAGTATAATACCGAAGAGAATTGTGTTGAAGCATGGTTTTGATCAAAATTTGTATTATGAATGCATTGCACCATCCCGATACTTATTGTCATGCAACCTACACCCCGCACGTCCGAGAGTTGGAATGAATGAAGTTTTTCTTATAATCTTTATAGTTTATGGACTATCGGGAATACGTGTCACTTTGCTAAAATCCTTTGAAAATCTCTTAACTTTGTTGAGTTTTACGCAGTTTAAATTGTCACTAACTATCTTAAGGAAGCTTATGTTTGTGGGTATCATTCTGAGAACCCTCCAAAGACAAAACTCCACCTCTAGGGGTAATCTAGAGGTTTAACGGCTTGTTGCAATGGCTCAATGCAATTGTGCTCCCCACGAAAGCAGTTTATCTTCATTGCTTTTGAATGAGGTGTTTATGTAATGTCCTTAAAGCTACCTTTTCTACGCTTTATTGCTATAGACTAGCAATGTGCTAGTAGGGGGTATAATTAACCTCATATTTTGCATAAGTATAGCTTTATAATTATGCAAAATACCATTCCTAGAGCTTCTAAGTACATTATTTATACATGTTCCTTGCATAACCCTCATTTCTATTGTTTACATCTTTTACAAGGATTGTGTGAGTATTTTGTAGGTCATTTTGGCAGTTCGAGTTGGAAGGCAAAGTCTCAGTTGAAGATCACTACCTTTGTGGTCGCTTCTTACCCACATTTAGCCTCCAAGACCACATGTTTAGAGGTTGTTCAAAACTTGATAATGGTAGCTCTGCGAATCGTCTTCGTGTGGCAGCAAATTTTACCTTAATCAGAGGTCAGAGAAAGAAAATATGGCGATTCTATAATAAGTGCGCAAACTACATGTGAAGCTATGAGATTCAAGGCAGAGGGGCATTCGACCGGTCGAACTACCCCATTTTAGCATCCTTTGTTTTACAAACTTTCCACTCCTAAGGCTTCGTATAAATACCCCACTATAACTCAAATTAAAGGGTCATAACCTAATATATAATAGCTCATTTACTCTCCTCTTAATCTTCTTGTGTTTCTCTAGGTTTTCTTGTTTTTAGTTCATAAACTAGTGTAGATTCAGGGGTTATGAACCCACCTATGGATCCTTGTTTAGGGGTTATAAACCCACCTATGGATCCTTGTTTTTCTTGAAAGTTTAAAGGGTTTGGAACTTCTTAGGTGATTGAAGAGTGTTGGGTTTGTAATATGCTTGTTTCTATACCTCCATTATCATGCAATGGGGATTATGGAATCTATATTACAAATCCAATATTTGCCCTTAGTTCCTTTAAGCTTTCATCTTTCATAGTGGGGTTGACAACCCACATGTTTGATTGTTAGCCTCCAAGGTACTTTGATCATTTGAGAAGCTCCCTCAAAATCCCTAGTACCTATCTTTGTGTGATCCAAGGGTGGTAACATGACCCCTAGCCCCCTTTCCATTAGTTAAATCAATCTTGTCAATCTAGTTCATTCTTAGTTGTTCATCTTAGCCGTTTTTCTAACTAGTTAATGTAATTAGTCGTCGTTATTACCTTAATATTGTTTGCATGCTAGCTATAGTCTTAGTGTTAGAAAATCTAAAAACAACCATCTTTTCTTTCTTTTTGGTTACTAAAGTAGTATATTTAAGTCTTGAAACTTTAGCCTTCCAGTCTAGTCCCCATGGAAATTGATCTCGTACCTACCCGAGTATTACTTATTATGATTGATTTGCACTTGAATCATACATATCCTGAGAGCGAACACTAGACGTTTGATTGACCAAGACATGAGTTGTCAGCTTGCATACAAGCTGAGTGAGTAAACCTACTATATTTGAATAGGCTTAGAAAACATTGTTAATCTCATTAATAAGTAAAACCATTTCTTTTTTGCTTTGAAATCATTGACTATAAGGTTCGATTATTCGCCATTTCATCGTCTTACGTATGTTTGGAAACATTCAACAATAATACTTGGACATTGGAAACTTAACTGACGTTGACCAATTGATCACTTTGGACTATTAGTCCAATCTGTACCGACGTGACACTTTACTTTGAACCATAGGTTCAATCGCTACAAACTCGACTCGCTGGATCCTCGATCCAATCTTTCCACTTGACTTTGTTTTGGATCACAGATCCAATCTTTACTAACTCAATTCTATGTATGCAATCCAACACGAATGCAGTTGGCCTGGAATATCATCGCCTTACAGCTGTTAGGTTACCTTATTGTCATCACTTGGCTTCTTACTTGACATTTGTGCCCGACTTGGCCTTTGGTGAGCCCATCTTATTCCATTCAGCCTTGGAACATCGTTGCCTTATGGCTGTTAGGTTACCTTCTTGTCATCACTTGCCCACTTGTCCACTTACTTGACATATGTGCCTGAAAATGGCCTTTGGTAACCCCATCTTGTTCCTACAGACATAGGTAACTCATCCTCACTGCCCAAATGGCCTATTATCCATCTACCATCGTACCGACAAGTTGCTTTTCCAGATTTTCATAAAAATGCTTTTTGAGTGTCCAAAATTGTCCGTTTATGTACCATTGGAAAAATAACGGGTTGAATGTTAGTATAAAAATATTCTAGGAGGTTTTGAAATGAGAATTGAAGTCCAATTGAAGCTCGGAAGTCCTCCAGAACTTTCGTCGTCTTTTTTAAATCTAACGACGTCTTTTCAAAATTGCTTTAAAATGTGCATCGATTTCGATCTTTTCTTTAAAATTGAATCTCTGGATACCTAGAATACTACATTTAGAACACTTAATGTTCATATAACCCAAAGTAAATATGAATTATGATTGACGATTTTGACAAAATCGGGATTTTATGCATGAAAAAGGGCTTTTCAGAGCTTGAAGTCACTTTCCAAAGTTCGATCTTTCAATTGTGTGGAATCCAATACCTTCCACGGGTTACTTTTCATCATCGAATCCTCCAAGATGTTGTCCACCCTAAATCCTATTAGCGTGGTCAATATTGGGTGTCTACACTTATCACCTCACCCAAGACTATGATGTCAGATGTCCATGCCAGCCACCTTGTACTACATCGGGCTCTCTTTGCTCTCCGCTAGCCTGGCTTCATACCTTAGCATCTTTCTATCAACACGCTAGCCTTCCGTTCGAGCCAAAACCATGTTTACCAATGCTGGGCCTGCTCCAATGCAAACAAGTAAAGACAAACATGTGTTGGGCCGAACGGGCACAAGCCAATCCTCTCTCTCCTTATTCGGCCTCGATAAACTTTGACGGTTTTTGGGTGCAAACAAGTATCTCTTAAATGTTGGGTGAAGTCACCAATTACTTTAAAAACTTAAGTTTGTTATAGAATGGGACCAGTAATGCATTTTTTGAATTGTGGCTTTTTATGACTAGTCTTGTTCCAAAGCTCTCATAGTGTATTACCAACCTCTTCACCAACTTCAATGAATATATCCTTCTCTCCTTTTGGTTGATCAAATAAGGAAAAAAAGGAAAGAAAAGAATATTGCGTGCTATATTATACCACAAAAGAAAGTCTTTTTTTTTCTAATGGCGAAATGGATTCAAAATGGTGAAAACAAAGGTATGCCACACCCTGTGGATATCGCAATTTTTCTTACCCACGGCTTTTTTTATTTAAAACATTTTCAATTCCATAACATAAAGAGTCGCCACTTAATTTTTTAAAAGAAAAATTAAGAAACCATTTTAAGTCTAACTGATCTTTGAGAAACCAAAGATAAATTAGGTCCGGGTATTATGGAATGAGAGAGCAAGGAGTCTGACAGACTAAAACACCCTCTCTAATCCTATCTCACAATAGGCCTCTACTTAACATCCTTTTAATCAAACTATTAATCCAAACATGCCCTCAACTAATACATAGGTATAAATATACATTGCACAAGCATGTCGAAATGGTGTAAAATTGCTAACGACAAAATATCATTCAAAACCAAGTAGTTCATTTAGCAAGTGATATGACATACAAAATAGAAACTAGATAACTTACCTGGGGTCCAACCGTAGATAATTAAACGTGCAATGCATACAAAAGTTGAAATCCTAATAAAAGGGTCTCTAATGCACATATATAGACATAAAGCAATTTTCAATTCCAATGTGTCGCACATAAGGTCTGAAAATCGATAAAATTAAGGAATAATTCAATTAAGGAAGAGTCGAAGGACTATTCCTCATCGGCGCTACAAAACAAGGGTTAGTACACATGATATACAAGATATAAAGTTAGATGATGATCCTAAACTTCTAACATAAACCTATCAAATGTGATTAAATCTAAAGCAAACGAATTCTAGTTAAAAGCGTCAAACCAAATGGATGAATGTATACATGAACAAGAGCAAATAATTGAAGTACTCATTAATTTGGATCACCTAAACTTTGAATTCAAGCCTAACTAATCGTTATCGAAGCATGGTTGAAGCCTTAACTCATGAAAATATCATTTGAGCTATTATTTACAAAGTTTACTAAATCTGTCACAATTTCTAGAAATTCCAGAGAGCAGACCCAGACTTTAAGAATTCAGAAAGCATACTTCCAATTCTTTGATCTTGATGATTTTTGGTCACAAGATGCCTTTATGAGTCTATTAACTAAACCAAAAAGAAAATCAAAGTTACAACGGTTAGATCTCTGGGAATCAAACAAATACTAGACATCGCTCAGGAATTTCCAACTCTCTGTCCAGAAAATTTGTACGATTTTCTAAAAATAGTAAAAAAAATCTAAAAGACTCTAATGTTTTTAGGGGGTCTTATTAACACATTAAAATTCATATAAAAAATTATTTGGGGTCATCAACACTCAATTAGGGTTCTAATTTAATCATTTCAAAAGGGTATTGTTGTTCTGAAACTCTAGACAGATTGTTGCCTTTGCCAAAACCCATGACCAAACCACTCTTAACCATAGAATCTTATTAAAACAAAAATTGTAGTGGTAGAACTTTGAGTTATAGACACTTTCCCGTTGGTTCATTCAGTTCCAACAGTTCAATGTTTAACTAAAAATCTTTGATGAAAAGTGGTCGATGAACTCACTACATCTTTTGTTTAGTTCATCTTTCACTTGCTAACTTTAGTTATAAAGCCATTAAACTTGGCCTTAGTTAAACTAATCCTACTACAATTTGATGCTCATGGGAGACTAATGACTCTCATAATTGATACACTTCAATGAAGTATGAAGAAACTTCATGAAGCCTTAGAATAACAAAATTAAACCATGGAGATGGGTTTGAACTTGTCAACCAAAATGCTCATTATCAATCCTAATCTTCTTATGAACTATGAACTCATAAGAAGACCAAGAGATTTCAAATCAAAGGATTTGAATGAGACATTGAAAGTCTCATAAATCCTAAGAGATGTACACAACCAAAATAAAAGAAAGGAGACTCAATATTAAAACATTAACTAAGATAGCATATATTTAAAGGATGATTTAGAATAGAGTCTACCTCTAAATATCCTCAACTTGGTGGTTTGGAGGAATTCCAAAAAGTAATCAAGCTCTTCAACTCTAACTCACACACAAACTTCTTTTTTTCAAACTACAAAAAAACAATTCTTAAGTTTACTTACAAAATTTTCTTAAAATTTTAAGAGAATGAGAATCAAGATGATGTTGGGAGATTCGAAAAAACTCATCCCTTGTAATGGGATATTCACCCTTCTTATATAGACAATTTTAAAAACTCATCCCTTCGAAAAAACTCATCCCTTGGAAGCGGCAGTCACTGATTGCCGTTACGGCATTCAGTGAATGTCGGAACAACATTTAAGGAGTGCCTCAGACAACTCCACAGACTGCCGTTTTTTTGTAGAAATCCATTTTTCGCAGTGTTTGGTGAAATTTGCGGCATTCATAGAGTGTCGTTCCGGTACTTAAGTGAGTGTCGCACGGCAACCCATGACTGACGCATATTTCACTATGTGTCGTTCTTCTCTTTTTTCCCTTTTTTCTATTTCTTTCCTGTTGTTTGGATTGACGAGCCTTTTGAACAGCTTGAATCACCTTTGGAAGCCCTAGATTAGTCGGACATTGTCATCATCGGATCTTAGAGGTAATACTCCCCTTAACCCGACATTTGGTCAAAATTCCGGTGTCTACAGTTTGCCCCTCTTTAACATAGCTTGTGAAGCAACGCGTATCAAAAGTGAATGTCGAAGCCTATGTGAAGACAAGCCTTTGACCAAACTGTCGAATTTAGGTAAAAAACAAAATACGTTGCAAAAGAAAATAGGCGCACAGTAAAGTTCAAGTTGGACGTGCTCAATGGTGAGCTGCCTACGTATCCTTTCAGATATCAGACCGAGACGTAGTTCAGGCCAGGGCCAAACATACAAAAATGGAAGTAGCCATACGGATGAATGCATCTATCCTATCGTGATGCACGTGCTCATGCAAATGATGACTATTGATGCAATTACATGCTCTGTAAATGATGCGATTTCGAAATCGTGCAATCCCGATGTACCTAGAAGTAATTCATGCCCTATGCTACTCAATTCTCATGTCAATTCTCTTCAAGATACGCGTCCATTCCGGCTAAAGGAAGAATGCAATTGACTGGGCGGCGCTTCGTGACTTAAACCCCAGTGTCAATGCGAGTTTGCTCTAAAAGTCCGCAGCCGTCCGGTCTCATCGGACATATTTGCTCTATGCCATGTGTTTTATTATATGAGGTATGATGCGGCAATTAGAGGGAGATTTCTCAAAGGTTTGGCTAACGCAAATCCGTTGCGAGGGCCGAGAATATAAATCTATTATATTCCCAAAAGCAGGGCTGACATAAATCTATTGCGAGGACCGAGAATATAAATCTGTTATATTCCCAAAAGCGGAGCCTATGCAAATCCATTGCGAGGACTGAGAATATAAATCTGTTATATCCCCAAAAGCGGGGCTGACGCAAATCTGTTGCGAGGACCGAGAATATAAATCTATTATATTCCCAAAAGCAGGGCCGACGCAAATCTGCTGCGAGGACCGAGAATATAAATCTGTTATATTCCCAAAAATGGGGCCTACGCAAATGTCGCGCCCCGGAAACCGAAGCGCGAGGAAAGAGAAAAGATAGAGAGAAAAGAAGTAAAATCCAATCACAATGCGGAAGCGACTTTGGAAACCCACGGGGTTTCCTACAAGGATGACTTACTAATACGTAACCCCAAAATGGACTTAAATGTTAATGAGTTCAATAAGGATGAAATCATTTAAAAATAAAATTAAAAGATTAACCGGACTAGCACTAGTTCAAGGGGAGAAAGAAGAATACAATAAAATTTGATGAAAGATCATTCTTGAGTAGTTGCTGGATTTTAAATCATCTGTAAGTTGCTGTATCTTTAATATTTTCACATTTTGTATGCAATAGTCCATGTAAAATTTGATTCTGAACAACTTTTGTCTAATGACATTTTTTCCAATTCTGCACCATTTGGGTAGAAAATAAAAAAAACAGTAGCAGTTTTTCTATGACAGCAAGTTTGACAGCTTTGTGACAGCTTTTCGAAACCTTCCCAACTTTACTAAATTCTCGAGTTTAAACATCAATACATGACTAGACAAGTCCTAAACAACATACAACACGTGTCTAGAGCAAGCGGAACTTCATGTACTCGAAATTGATTAAAACGAGAAGTGAAAGAGATAAAGAGAGGAAAAAGGGGAGAGGGAGAGATTGGGAGAGAGATATAGGGAGAGATAGGGAGAGAGATATAGGGAATGTATTCTAAACACACACACATGTGTATTTTCACATTCGGAAACATTTCAAAAACATATATGTACATAATTCCAACAAAAGTAAAAGGAAAGAATATTTGAGAAAGGGAAAGAGATCAAAGAGGGGAGAGGAGAGAAAGAGAATGGGAGAGATTTAGAACGTTTAAATATTTGAAACCTTGTTGGAATTAAAAGAGGAGTTTGATCCGGCAAGGACCCAATTATAAAACGAACTAAACTACAACAAATGAACTCTCATAAAAGCAACCACCCAAACCAATCCGGCAAGGATTCAAACAAAAGTGAAAAACAAACAATGGATATGTAAATCAAAAAGACAAGGACTTAAAGAGGTTCAACGACCTCAGAAAGTAAATGCATAATCATAAAGTGAGTTTAACAATTGAAGAAATAACCATGAAAGCAAGGGCTAACACTTGTCCCATTAAAATCAAAGAAGCTTCTCAAATACAAGAGATAAGAGCCTAAGCTCACGAAATTTTTGTAAAACCTTAATACTCTAAGTTTCAAAGCATTAAACATTTACAATCTTCCAAAATGACTAAATCAACAAGAGAGCTATTCATATACATAAATAAGCATGAGTCTTCAAAATAGAACAAACTGCCTCATAGTTCACGCATCGGGTCACATATGCCCTTATCAAGTTCACCTGAAAAATGTTTTGTCGTTTTTATGAGAACGACGGCTCGTAGAAAACATTGTAACAAGTCTATATGCTATCCATGACTAAAATGAAATGAGGTGCAATGCATCGCCACCATGGCTACAATGAAATGTTTAAAGCCGCAAGGCTATGGGTGACAAATGCACATCTCTCTCATTACCGGACCATGAGCCACCCACGCATGGAGTGTAGCATACTAACTTCCGGGAGCTACCCGAATATAGTTTGGAGTTTGAATGTTTCTAAGGGTCATTCTCCCTGTCTCACATCACAACCCACATCCGGATTTCTTAAATCAAATTCCCACACATGGGGTTTTTCTCTCTTTTCCAAATAAAACTTTTACGTCGTGATACATGAGTGCTTGCCGATTAGGCCTCAATGCATATGATGTTAACAATGGCATTAAAGATGATCCACTATGATAGACTAAGCAATAATTTAGTCCATTAGACATGTTATCAAGAACTTCAAAGAATGTAATTAAATTTCATAATTTAACGTTCCTAACAAGGATTTCTATACTAACGTCCTAGCATGCTTTTACACATAAAGGGAGCATCCTAGGCACGTCTAGCATCACATAATCAATTATAGAACAACCAAAACATGTAAATTCACAATTAGGCATATAACCCTAAATTTACAACTTTGGGGAAAACCTAATGCATGCGTCTAAATTATTCTCATAACATCATTTTAATTACATTTAACACCCCAAACTTTTAACTAGTACAACCAAGGCATATAATTCCACAATTTGGCATACAATCCTTACATTACAACTTTGGGGAAATACCCATTGCATGTGTCTAAATTATCTCCTAGCACATATATATGAACTCAAAACACCTTAGGCAAGTGTAACATATATAATTGCACAATGTAAATCTACCTCAAAGTTTAGCTTCAAAAAATCAATGGTAACTCAAGAGAGCTAAGCACATCCAAAATAACTTCAATGCTTGTACTAGGATCTTGAAGGATGCTTCAAGTATGCACCACTAATCAAGAAGAACCCAAGGTTAGGATAGAAATCATGAAACTAACAAACCCTAGGTTGTTAGAGATTGGGGAAAACTTACCCATATAAGAAATTCTCCATAGAAATGGTTAGGATATGAAAGACAAGCTCTATATACTCCAAGGAAGCTATACAAAGTGAAAGAAGTCCATGAATAACTCAAAATTTGGAAAACTAATGAAACCCTAGAATTTGGGGGTTTGTAGAAAACTTACCAATGGAAGGATGTCAAGCCCTAGGATTGTTAGGAGAGCTTGAGGATGAAGAACTTGATCTTCCTTCGCAATCTTGAAGAAAGAAACCCAAACTAGAAGAAGTTCTATGGAAGTTTTTGTCTCTTGAAAGGAGAAGAAGAAGAAGAAGAAAAGGAGGAGAAAAAAAAAATAACGTGAATGAGGGGGAGGGGGGAGTTTGGCCGGCCATATAGGGGAGTGGGGTGGGACCCACTCTCTTGTATGCTACAAAATGAAATGTTTGGTGTTCCCACGGACAGCCTGACCCAACGGTGTAACCCCAAAATTAAATAAACATACCCACATGAACAGAAAATAAATTTTAAAGCACATGAAAGGTAAAATAAAATAATATAGTCATGCTCCATAAATTTAAATACAGTCGAATAAATTTAGAGCCCCCAACAGAAAAAGTAAAATTACCCAATTGCCCTTTAATAAAATTCTGAATCATCATAGCAAATCCGTTGCGAGGACCGAGAATACAAATCTGTCATATTCGCAAAAGCGGGACCGACGCAAATCTGTTGCTAGGACCGAGAATATAAATCTGTTATATTCCAAAAAGCGGGATCAACGCAAATCTATTGCAAGGACCGAGAATGTAAATCTGTTATTTTCCCAAAAGCGGGACCGACGTAAATCTGTTGCGAGGACCGAGAATATAAATCTGTTATATTCCCAAAAGCGGGACCGATGTAAATCTGTTGCGAGGACTGTGAGTATAAATCTGTTATATTCCCAAAAGCGGGGCCTACGCAAATCCGTTGCAAGGGCCGAGAATATAAATCTGTTATATTCCCAAAAGTGGGGCCTACGCAAATCTGTTGCGAGGATCGAGAATATAAATATGTTATATTCCCAAAACTTTGGTGTTATAATCCCGAAACTTTGGAGTTAATCGCATTCAGATTAATCAGGAGTCAATCAAACTCAAATTCCTTTCAATTTTCAAATTCAGGAGTCAATCAGACTCAAATTCTTTTCAATTTTTAAAATTGTGAGTCAATCAGACTAAAATTCTTTTCAATTTTCAAAATCATGAGTCTGAATTCTTTTCAATTTTCAAAATCAGGAGTTAATCTGACTCAAATTCATTCAAATTTTTGAAATCAGGGTCACGCTAATTTGAAAGATATTTTCTGAGACAAAAGTGCCAAAAGTGGGCAAAAATCAAGGGGGTTTAAGTTCAAATTTGGGGTTTATTTTGAATTTTGGGGGGAATCAAGCGGCACTTAAATTGCCTCAACTGCGGCACATACTGAGGTTTGCGTTAGTCCATAACTGCCGCATGGCACTCACAGAATGCCAGAACGGCACTCAGCAAGTGCCGCGCTGCACTTCATAGACTACCGCGCACAGTTTCCCAAGTGCCGTTCAGTAAGGCAGAATGCTTAAACTCGAATTTTATTCTCATTTTTCATTCATTCTCAAGTCTCTCCAATCTGAAGGTCTCTCTGGAGATTTTTCTCATTTTCCTCACAGTGGTCCCGAGGGTCCACGGGTTAATTTCACTCGATCATAATCTCAACATTCTCTTTATTTTTGTTGTTTTCTTGAATTCCTTCAAAGTTCAACTTTCAGTTTACTCTCTTTTCTTTGCCAGGTTATGGCTAGCAGCTCAAGGAGCAGGAAGAAGGCCAAGTATGTGGCCACCCCTCATCCCGATCCCTGTTTCTTGCTCCGGGACCCGGATGCACACTTGTCTGCCCGCGCGTTCAAGCGTGAGGTACACGCTCCTCCCTAATTTCCTTTTCTTGTATTTGTTTTTCCTTATGAATCTCATGAATGCAATACACAAACAACACAACTTCACACGCCTTATTATGAATGCAAATGATGTGCTTGTAATGCTCTCGAGCGTTTCAAATGCTTTATTCAATGCTCATTCAAAATTTTTTTTTTGTATCCTTTATCTTAATCCCTGTGAACGTTATGAATGTAGAGACAAAACTTCATATGAGAATGGATGCTGATCGGGAGAGAACTAATCCTATTTATACGCCTTAATGAACATTTGTTAGTACATTTTATCCTGTTTTTGTATATTTTTACTTCGTTTTCTAGTTTCTGACAGGTTTTGAAAGAAATCAACTAAACCAGGCTAAACAGGGTGAAAAAGCAGAAGTAAAGAAGCTGAAAAAGCCAAGTCGCGCGCGCGACCCGCGCCCGCGAAAAACCAAAAATCGCTCGCGCGATCCGCTCGCGCGAGAACCCCAGAATCGCTCGCGCGATCCGCGCGCGCGAAGGCCAAAATGTCGCGCTCGCGCGATATGTGTAAAAACCAAAGTTGCGTATTTCAGTGTACTGAAGACTCCTGTGCAAATGAAACTGTTGAACGACGTCTAGACTGTAAATTACATCAGTTTTAGTTCATTTCGGGTTAGGAAGGCTTCCAAAACTTGTTGTAAATCTATATATACTCTATTTTACTTCAATTAGAGGGTTACACACCCATACATACACATTCTACAACCATACTTCCAGCCATTGAAGGGAGGGAAGCAAGGAGAAGAAGAAGAAGACCAAGGATTCCCATGGCCTCCTCCATCAACCTCTTGCTATCTACTACTTCCATGGACGGCTAGATCATAGATCTAGGGTTTCAATGAAGCCCTAGTCGAGTAATAGGGAGTATTTTATGTTTTTATTTTAGTTTTATTATGTATGGATGACAGTCGCATGTTCCGAGGATTTTTATAAATAAATCGTACTTCTATTGATTAAATCATTGCTTTCAGAATTTATTCTTGTCTTAGATCTATTTTGACTGTGATGTGCTCAACGATCTATTCTTGCTGTGCTTGTTTAGATTGTTTACATGTGATGGTGCTTTATTGATTCGTGCTATCAAGTATCCGAATAGTCCATGCCTAGATTAGACGGATTAGATCACAACCCTAGTTTAGTGTGGGATAATTCGTGCTAACCGAAGATGGATTATGTTGGTGCTTGAACCATGATTATCTTCTTGACGGAGGAATTGGGCTTGTAGCTACAATTCCCCATATTCATCCAAAGTAATAGGCTAAAGTAATTCATAAATATCCTTATTATGAAACTAGTGGTGGATTTGCAATTCTAGGTTCCATTCACATATTTATTAAAACAACTTTAATTGTTTTCATAGTTTAGATTTACTTTTATCGTCATTAGTTTAATTAAATCCAATTCAAATCCGTTTTTCTTAATTAATTAGACTTAGGTTTTAAAATTAAGAGCTGTAGTAATCAATCTCTGTGGGTTCGACCTTTACTTCCATATTGCAAATCTTTTGAAAAGTAAAGAATACTTTTTATATCTTGATATTGACAACATCAATTTTTGGCGCCGTTGCCGGGGATTGTATTACTACCTTTAGTTTTAGAATCGTAGTTTAGTTAATTCGTAAATATTAGATTAGGTTTCCTTTTCTTATTTTTTGTTTTATTTTTAGTTACTAACTTGTTTTCTTTTATTTTGTAGTCAACGTTTCCGAGTGGAACAGCTAATTACATCAAAGGAGCTTACGCAAATAAAATATAAATAAAAATTAAATAAATTGCTCTTGTGAAATTCGCTTTAAACCACTGTAAGTCAGGGCGCTGTGACGCACTATTTGCATTAGTTAGGGTTAATTGCACTGCATTAGCTAGGAAACTCGGGGCGCTGGGCTTGACGCGGTCATTGCATTACAGGATAATTTGCATGCATCATAGTAGTTGAGTGCTTGTTATCTTCTTTGCGTGATTGTTATTTGTTTATTTTGTTTAGTTAGTCTTTGTTTTTAGTTTCTTTTCTTTTGTTTTAGTTTATGTTAGGTACACGTTCAAATAAACCGGAATTACAACCTTTAGACTCTGAACTTGAACGTACATTACGACTTAATAAGTCTTCAAACTTAACTTCTAGAACAAGGTTTTTAATAGACGACGATTTGACACCAAAACCAACGTCGTTATTTGAATCTGAAATACGTAGTACTCTTACAAGACTAAAGAAACCACGCTTTCATAACATAGAACCAATTAAAATGGCAGATATTGGAAATAACAATAATAACCAAAATAACAACGGAAATAATGGAAATAATCCTAATATCCCTCCACCTCCTCCGCTTAATGATTATTTTATTCCTACGACTTACACGCCACAAACATGTATTGAATTACCGGAGGCGACGGCATCTCACTTTGAGATAAAGTCGTCTACCATCTCGCTACTTCCATCTTTCCATGGCCGTTTAAATGAAGATCCATATAAACACTTAGGAGATTTTCAGGATATATGCTCTACTTTGAAAATCCAGAATCTTACTGATGATGAATTAAAAATGCGGCTCTTTCCATTCTCATTAAAAGACAAAGCTAAATATTGGCTCCAATCTTTGGAGCCAAACACAATTAGAACATGGGAAGACTTACACACCGCATTTTTACAAAAGTTTTTTCCTATTATGCGTACGAATCAGATAAGAAAATCTATAACAAACTTTGTGATGCAAGATGGGGAATCACTTTACGACACGTGGGAAAAATTCAAAGAATTATTACGCTCGTGTCCACATCATCAGGTTCCTAAGTGGCAACTTGTTCAGGTCTTCTACGAGGGGCTTATTCCCTCTGTTAGGAATACCGTCGATGCCGTTTGTGCGGGAACTTTCCTACACAAAAGCGCCGATGAGGCTTGGAAGATTTTTGAAACACTAAGCGAGAATTCGATGCATCAGGCTGTGTCGGTACGTTTAGAGGGATATCACCTTCAACCTAAGCGGGAGGTGACAGTTGAGTCAAGTCAGTCAATGCAAATACAAGAATTAAATAGAAAACTTGACCGACTTATGCAAATGAACAAAACGTCTAATCCACCCTCTTTAGAAGTATGTGCATTATGTTCTGAACCGTCCCATAATATCTTTGCATGTCCTTCTGCATCTCAATATCCGAAATTTGTGGAACAATACGTAAATGTTATGCAACAATTCCCACAAAATAACTACAATCCTAGGTCGACTATTTTTCCTAATACGTACCGACCCCAATACCAACAAGGTCAATACCAACCACCTCTTCCACCTCCACGCAATAATGCATTTGAGGAGAAGGTGCTGGCCTCACTTGAAAATTTTGGGTCAGTAATTCAGTTAGTGCACTCTCATACTCAGTCTATCGCAAAGCTAGAGTCCCAAATGGGACAAGTAGTTACTACATTAAACCGCTTAACTGAGAGTAAGTTGCCCAGTCAACCTACTCAGCAACCTAAGGGGCAATACGCAGTGGGTAGTACGAGTGAGAGCGTGAACGCTGTTCTGACTAGGACGACTACTCGAGATGAGGAAGTTGTTGTAATTCCGGATGGGGGTGAGAAAAATAAAAATTTAAATTTGAATAAAGAAAAAGGTGAAGACGTGGATATAAATAAAAAAGATAAAGAACCGGTCCCAACGAATTATATTCCAAGAATGCCATATCCACCAAACGTTGAGGGACCGTCACTTTTGTCAAAGAAAGGGTCAAAAGTGGAAGATATACTCGAGGTATTCAAACAAGTAAAAATAAATATTCCTTTCCTCGATGCTATAAAACAAATTCCCGCTTATGCTAAATTTTTAAAAGACCTTTGGACTCAGAAGCGCAAAATACGCAGTCATACTCCTAAAAAGGTCTTCCTCACGGAAAAAGTAAGTTCAATTTTCCAAAACGCTCCTCCGAAATATAAGGATCCAGGTACGCCTACGATTTCATGTGTCATAGGTGACACTATCATTCATCGGGCTCTCCTTGACTTAGGAGCGAGTGTTAACCTTTTACCCTATCACGTCTATAAACAATTAGGACTAGGTGAACTTAAACCTACGGCCGCTACTATTCAGTTAGCGGATCATTCTATTAAAATGCCTAGAGGAATTGTCGAAGAGGTCCTAGTAAAAGTTGATCAATGTTTCTATCCTGTTGATTTTATGGTCCTTGACACCGAACCGGTGCTAGATTCTAAGAAACATACTCCTGTTATTCTTGGCCGTCCATTCTTAGCCACGGCCAACGCACGTGTCAATTGTAGAACCGGGGTGATGAAAGTGTCGTTCGGGAATTTAAAATTACAATTAAATGTTTTTAATGCTGTTGATCAACCTCCCAAAGACGATGATTATCTAGGTGTGGAGGGTAGTGAGGTTAAACGGAATATTGAACTTACTAACGTAATAAATATAAGTGCGGGGAATAATATAGAGGATGATGAGTGGATGAATCCTAATACCTCGGACCCTAATGCTGAATCTACTCGGAAAGTAAGAAATCGATTTGGACGTACTGACAAACCGTCAATCGAATTAATTCAAAGCGACGTGATTTCTGCTTACCACCGAGCTATACCTGATATTATTAGGGGTACAAAGTCTGATTTTCAACCTCCTTGAATCTTGAGCTAGAACGGTCTAGCTAAAGACGTAAAAGATAGCGCTTCTTGGGAGGCAACCCAAGCTTTATTTCGTTCGTTTCTCTTATTTTTGGGTCGTTTTTGAGGCTGTTTGAGTCAGTTTTGGACATACTGGATAGGTTGGGGGGTTGGAATTAATTTATTATAATAGTATATACATAATTTTAGCCAAAAAGTGAAAAAAAACCATTCTCGCGCGCGCGGCCCGCTCGCGCGAGACGTCGCTCGCGCGGCCCGCTGGCGCGAGTTTGCCCCTTAAATGTTTTGTTTTGCTTTTCTTTTTATGAGCCCTCAGGTTCTCCTCGCGCCTAGCCTCGCGGGCGCGAGGTAGCTCGCGGGAGCGATTTGTTTTTTTTTTTTTTTTTTTAAAAAAAAATAAATAAATAAAAAAATCCAGGACCGCTCGTGCGATTTCCTCATTTTCCTGTTTTTTCCTTTTGTCCTCTATATCTTTCCCCCTACCTATTTTATTTGTGTTTTTTTTCTGTTTTTGTTTATTTGGTTCTGTTTAGTTCGTGTTCGTTGTTTTCCTTGTTACATTTATACTTTTTCGTTTTATTTCTTTTCCATTTGCTTGTTTAGTTTAGTTTAGCTTAGTTTTTAGATTTATATTCCATATTTAGGTTTCATTTACTTTTATTATTCTTTTGTTAGTTTCTTTTTATCTAGTATTAACAGGTACATTTGAACTTTCTCGCCATATTTTTATACATTTACCTGTTTGTCATTGCCGAGATTGAGGTACTATCGTTCCTTTCTTACCTACTCTCCTTTCTTTCGTTTTATTGTTTCATTGGGGACAATGAAAGGTTTAGGTTTGGGGGTATGCACACATGCACAATAGTTATGCAAAATTTTAAAATTTTTCAATAAGTGTGTTTAGATAAACGATGTTACCTACGGTTTTTGCAATATTAATTTGATACTTCTTGTTATGTAACTTTGATTGTTATAGAATGGTAAACAAGGGAAGATGTGATTAAACATTTGCTGAAGTTATGATATGACGCTTTAAGTTATGTATTGTTTGAATCGTAGTTTTATATCATAGATTTGCACATAAACTTATGCACTGCACGTAGTCGATTGAATACATGTTGGTTGTGAACTATAATATGATTCGGATTTCTAGATAACACATGGTGGAGACTAAGTGTCACACCCCTAACCTGTCCCCACGGATTAGGACACGTGTAACAAGACTATACGCACCCAAAATACACTAATAAGGAAGAAATCATGTTAATTACTAAGAAAAAAACATGATTTGAACTAACATAGAAGGGTATGCTGTGACAAAATAGCCCCAAGGGCAAAATGGTCATTAATAATATATGCCAAGATTTTACACCAAAGGATAGATCTTTGAGTCCCGGTTCCAACGCAAAAAACGGCGCGCAAAACCGAATTTTCTAGAAGGAGTTATGTCCGTTTCCGTAAAAGCCGTCAGAAAATGTTTCCAAAATCACTGTTTTGGGCAGAGGGGCATTCGACCGGTCGGGCGGGTCAATTCGACCGGTCCAAGTACCCTCTGGACCATATTTTCCCTTATTTAACATCCTCAAAGGTCCCCAAACACACTAGTCACTTGGGGCTACTTCCAAACCAACTTAGAACCACCAAATAGTGCACAAAACATTGAAAACCCATCGAATCATGCAATCGTTGCAAGATTTCAACTCATTCCAATTGAATTTCAACAAGAAACTAACTCAAGTTCATTCTAAGAACTAGCATATACATGAAAACATTTTGAGGAAGAGTTTGAAGCTTTGTTTAAACAAGTTTGAGCCAAAGAACACTAGTATAACTTGTGTTGATTAAGAAATTCCGCGAAAAATACTTATCAACCTTTGGAACTAAAAGTAAAGTTTCTATAGGTCAATGGGACCCCAAAGGTACCCTCTTGGCCTTTTATAAGTTAAAACAAAACATAGGAACATTTAAAATCAAAGGGCTGGCAGTGGGTTTTTCGACCGGTCGAACGGGTCCCTTCGACCGGTCGAAAGCCCCTCTGCAGAACCATTTCTGCAGCAGCAACTTTCAACCTATTTACATGAAGTTTTGAAACCAAAAACTCACTCGAACACTTCGAAACCTTGTAAAACTTCTTAACCTTGATCCTAATACACATTGGGGTACCTTCAAACACTTTAGACTTGTACTTAAGCTTAATTAAATCAAATTAAGACATTAAAGCCCAAACCTTGCATAAACTTGTATGAACATAGAATTTTACATAAAAAGAGTTCAAAAGTTTTACATTCAACTTAGTTACAAACCAAACTTGCCCAAAATGGTTGTGACATACACCCGGACTTGCCGGGGTGGTCCAACTCAACGAACCTACAAAATCCATAGTTTTAACAAAAGGACTTACATAGGTTCCGCAAGATTTAACAACAACTCCTCCAACTAAAAACATTATAACTTAAGCACCATAAGCCCAAACCATAATTTACATCATATTATACGGTTAAACTGATACAATAAATCCTAAGCCTTTCCCCATTTCCAAGCTCGATTCACCTCCTTTCCGTACCTTGCTCCGAACCTGCGGTGGTTGTTATGTACCACAACAGAAATAGGAAAACGGTTTTCTTAAGCATTTTGCTTAGTGAATTAACTAACATGCTAGTGATGTCATGAACATGTGTAATGCGGCAATTTAAGCACATAAGCATACGTAATCGCAGAATTCATGGGCTAATGGTTCACTCCGACCCGAAGACCTTTCCCTTGGTCCCGCGGCCACTTCTATTCCTTGGACTTCCGTCCTTTATAACGGATTCTTCCTCTTCTCCTCCCTTATTTCACCATAATGAACCATTATTCCCAATCATTCATTGACCACTTAACACATAGGCACATAATCACATAATTATGAATGCTTTTTTTTTTACCAAATCAACATGTAATTCTAACTACTAAAATCAGAATTATTATTTCTTAACTACAAATTGAAGCACATAACATGTACCCACATCAAGCTTAAGTTAGAAAACTCACCAATTTCAGATTTTACCCCAAATTAAGCCTCTAGATGTTGATTTCCACCCAAAACCCAGCTCAATTTCTACTCCGTTGTAATCCTACAAGAATCCGGCAACCCGTGGTTCACCGATTGAATTAAGCCTCCAAAAACTGTCAATTAAAACAGAATTTAAAGACATGCAAATGACCGTCTCACCTCCACGAGTCCGAATATGGCTTCGGTTCGCGAATTGGACGACGAATGGCGACGGTACGGCAAGATTACGGCGAACGGTGACTCTCGTCTTCCTCCCTATCTCGCCGGCTCTCTGTTTCTCATCCAATCTGTCTAATTTTTGAGAGTTAACAAACTCTTGACACCCATGCATCCTCATGCATTGAGGTGTCAAGTAAGTTTCTTCCTTCTTTCATTTACACCCTCCAAATTTCCTAGGTTCTTTTACTGAAATCCCCCGAACATTTTATTAACTACCCAAATATTTAAATGGTGTTTGTCTAAGTTTCGTATGGGTCCCAACGTGAGTCCCACATATTTTGTGAAATTGCTATCGTACCTACTAATTTTAAATCCTTTTCATTTATACCCTTATGGGAGTGTTTTAAACTAACTCCAAATGCTAAACATATATCAACACATAATATGAAAGCATTTAAACAACTATTCATGTAGTCACGTGAAAAAAATGCATTTAATCATTTAAAATGCAAATTACCAATTTACCCTTTTGTTGGGTTCCACTTCAATACCTGTCCCACCTCACTGGGAACTTTTTTTTCCAACTAGTGTCCCTCTCTGAACACTTTTACATGGGCGAGTCCAAGCCTCCCCTTAATCCGTTTTATACACTAATTATATTAATTAATGCATATAAAAATAATAATTTACCCGTCCCCCGGGTACGGGTGTTACATTTCTCCCTCCCTAAAAGGGAGTTTGGTCCCCAAACTTACTCTTACCTCAAGTGTCGAATAAGTGCGGGTACTTGGCTCGGATTTCATCCTCCCGCTCCCAAGTAGCTTCTTCGATTGAATGGCTACGCCACTGAACCATTACAAGCGGAATTACCTTGGTTCTTAACACTTGATCCTTTCTATCAAGGATTTGCACTGGATGCTCCACATAAGTGATATCCTCTCGAATCTCTAATGGCTCTGGAATAATGACATGTCTCGGATCCGATATATAACGTCGAAGCATTGACACGTGGAACACATTATGAACATTTGCCAACTCTTGTGGTAAATCTAACCGGTAAGCTAATGGTCCTACCCGATCAAGAATCAAGTAAGGTCCAACATATCTTGGACTCAGTTTACCTCGCTTGCCAAATCGTGCTATGCCTTTTGAAGGCGAAACTTTTAGGAAAACATACTCACCTACCTCAAACTCCAACGGTCTTCTACCCGTATCTGCATAACTTTTATAACGACTCTGAGTCGTTTGCAACCGCTGTTTAATCAATCTAATCTTATCGGTAGTGATTTGTACTATTTCTGGCCCCAAAAGCTGTTTCTCACCAACTTCTGTCCAACATACCGGCGATCTACACTTTCTTCCATACAGTGCCTCATAAGGCGCCATTCCAATGCTAGTTTGAAAACTGTTGTTGTAGGAGAATTCAATCAATG
Source organism: Hydrangea macrophylla (assembly GCA_033977485.1). Lineage (NCBI taxonomy): Eukaryota > Viridiplantae > Streptophyta > Magnoliopsida > Cornales > Hydrangeaceae > Hydrangea > Hydrangea macrophylla. The sequence continues at coordinate 4,076,490 of CM066992.1, forward strand.
GCAAATGAGTTTCCCAGTCAGCTTTAAAATCCATAACACATACTCTCAACATATCTTCCAAAATCTGAATCACTCTCTCGGATTGACCATCGGTCTGGGGATGGAATGCGGTACTGAAATGCAAAGCTGTCCCCATAGCCCTCTGTAAGCTCTCCCAAAATCTCGATACGAATCGAGTGTCACGATCCGACACTATAGACACTGGTGCCCCGTGAAGTCTAACAACTTCTCTTATATAAATCTCTGCTAGCTTTGATGGATTCTTAGTCTTAATTGGTAAGAAATGGGCTGATTTAGTCAACCGGTCTACAATAACCCAAATGGTATCATTCGACTTTTGAGATTTTGGAAATCCCGAGACAAAGTCCATCGTGATATGCTCCCACTTCCATTCTGGTATCTCTAAAGGATGTAGCTCTCCTCCAGGTCGTTGATGTTCCATTTTTACCTTTTGGCAAGTCATACATTTGGAAACAAATTCCGCTACCTCTCGCTTCATACCACTCCACCAATAAATCTCTTGTAGGTCTCTGTACATTTTGGTACTACCCGGATGTACTGAATATCTGGTATTATGAGCTTCTTCCATAACTCTATCTCTCAAATCTCCAACCTTAGGAACACATAATTGATTGATGTATCTCAAAACACCATCTTGAAAGCTGAACTCCGGCCTTCTACCCTCAGGTAATTCATCCACAATCTTCTTGAATTCTGGATCCAAAAGTTGATTAGACTTAATTTCACCAATAAGACTCGGCTGTGCCACGATTGCAGCCATTAAACCACCCTTAACTCTAGGAATTACTTCAAGTTCCAATTGTTCAAATTCTTCCACTAGCTTCTCCTGTGCTGTTAGGGTATAGGCTAAATTTTCCGACGACTTCCGGCTCAAGGCATCGGCAACGACATTCGCCTTCCCAGGGTGATATTGAATCTTCAAGTCATAATCTTTCATAAGCTCCAACCACCTTCTTTGTCTCATATTTAGATCCCTTTGGGTAAATAGATATTTCAGACTTTTATGATCGGTGAAGATTTCACAAGTCTCCCCGTATAGGTAATGTCTCCAAATCTTCAAAGCAAAGATTACCGCTGCTAACTCCAAATCATGTGTTGGGTAGTTCTTTTCGTGAGATCTCAGCTGTCTTGACGCATATGCTATTACCTTGTCATCTTGTGTTAGCACGCATCCCAAACCTTGATGAGAAGCATCACTATAAATTCTGAAATTCCCAGTGCTTGTCGGAATTGTAAGTATTGGTGCGGTTGTCAACTTTTCTTTCAATGCTAAGAAACAATCTTCACATTCCTTATCCCACTCAAACGGTACATCCTTTCTCATCAACCTTGTCATTGGAGTCGCGATTCTGGAAAAGTCTTTGACAAATCTTCTGTAGTATCCAGCTAACCCCAAGAAACTTCGAATTTCAGACACATTTGTTGGCCTTGACCAATTCAGCACAGCTTCTATTTTCTGTGGGTCTACAGAAATACCCTCCTTGGAGATCACATGCCCTAGAAAAGTGACACTTGTTAACCAAAACTCACTTTTTTTCAATTTCCCGAACAACTGTTTCTCCCGAAGTCGCTGCAAGACCAATCTCAAGTGTTGCTCGTGTTCCTCCGGACTCTTGGAATAAATCAGAATGTCATCAATAAATACAATTACAAATTCATCTAAATAAGATTTAAAAACACGATTCATTAAGTCCATAAAGGCAGCTGGCGCATTAGTAACCCCAAACGGCATCACTAGGAATTCATAGTGTCCGTATCGGGTCCTAAAGGCCGTCTTTTCTACATCCTCTGCTTTAACTTTCAGTTGATGATATCCAGACCTCAAGTCAATTTTCGAAAACACCTGAGCCCCTTGAAGCTGATCGAATAAATCATCAATACGTGGCAATGGATACTTATTCTTGATCGTTACTTTGTTGATTTCTCGGTAGTCAATGCACATCCGCATTGTCCCATCCTTTTTCTTCACAAATAGCACAGGTGCACCCCACGGGGACACACTAGGCTGAATAAAACCCTTGTCTAATAACTCTTGCAGTTGAATCTTTAACTCTTTCAACTCAACTGGTGCCATTCGATATGGTGCCCGTGAAATAGGCTGAGTCCCCGGTATAACATCAATACCAAACTCAATCTCCCGCTCGATCAACACACTAGGCAACTCCTCTGTAAATACATCTGGAAATTCTCTAACTATCGGGATATCTTCAAGTTTAAGATCAACACCCCTAGTATCAAGAATACTACATAAAAATCCACGGCAACCCTTCTTTAACAACCGACATGCTTCAACAGCTGATACAATATACGGCGGTGATACAACACCCTCGCCTTGGAAATAAAATACCTCTTGATCTGGAATACGAAAGACTACCCCTTTATTGTTACAGTCGATAATCGCGTGATTAGCCTCTAACCAATCCATACCCAATATAACATCAAAGTGTTGGATCACTAACGGCACCAAATCGACGGTTAACCCCTTACCATTAATATTTATTCCACATCCTCTAAACACCCCTGAACTAACCAATGGAACTCCCAATGGTATCGCAATAGATAAATCATAATCTAGGGATTCTAGTGGTTTATCTAAATGTTTAGCGAAGTGGTGTGATACGAATGAATGTGTGGATCCTGAATCAACAAGTACATTTGCTAGGTGTGAGCAAATGGGAACCATACCTGAGACAACGGTATCGGTAGAAGTAATCTCTCCCGGCCTGAGCTGAAATGATCTCGCCTGCCGCTGTTCCCTCCTCGGGAGTTGCTGAGTAGATCTTGGTGTGATGGCACTAGCGGCGAAAGAACCTGAGCCTGAAGCCCCTTGACGCTTGGTAGGACAATCTCTAGCTTGGTGCCCTAACTCTTTACAGATAAAACATCGACCTCTCATATCCAAGTTCTTGTTCGGACAATTTCTTGCAATATGCCCCGGTTGTCGGCAAAGATTACACGTGTTCAAATTTGGAAGTTGATTGCATCATCCCCAATAAAACTTCTGACAAGTTTGACACCTCGGTTTGTTCCCACTAGAACCACTGCCACTACTGGCCGACGAACCTCCCGAACTCTGCCTCTTTGCACTACCTTGACCACTGAACTGACTTGATCCCGGTCGTTTACTTTGTTGACTCGGTGGTGGTGGCATACTCGATGTATACCCAAGATCTCTTTCAGCGATAGAAGCAATATCCAAAGCCTTAGCATAGGTCTCTGGACGGAATACGGTCACGCGCCCTCGAATATTTCCCCGGAGTCCCGCTACAAACTTTCTTGCCTTCACTTTCTCACTGGTTATCATTTCCCCCGCAAACCTTCCCAAACTCATAAATTGTATTGAATATTCGCGAACTGACTTTCCTCCTTGCACCAACTCCATAAACTCTTGAGCCTTTTGATCTCCAAACGATTCTGGAAAGTATTGTTCGTTAAATATTTCCAGAAAATGATCCCATGTAGTCGGTTGACTCGGACCCAGCTTAGTTCGCCACCAATATTGTGCCTCATCTTTTAATGTGTCAGCGGCAAACAGAACTTTCTGCTCCTTTGTACACGGTAATACCCTGAAGATCTTCTCCATATCAGAAATCCAAAAGTTTGCCTTCATTGGGTCGGCTTCCCCACGGAATATTGTTGGCTTCTGTTTATGAAATTTTGAAATAGTAACACTTTCCTCCCTTGGATTTGGATTCGGTTGTACCGGTCTTTCCTCGACCACGTGAGTTTCAGCCACTCGAACCAATCCCTCAATTGTTCTTTCAACTCGTTCCATTCGGTTTGAGGTGTCACCTCCAGACATAATGCCAGGTACCCACATTATTACACACACACACACGTTACTTTAAACAATTCAATAACATGCTAATTTACACTAAAATCATGCTAAGTAAACGTGTATGCATGGTTATGCAACTACGTGTCGTTGTGTGCACACCACGAGTCATATACGTCTCTCGTCCCAAAGGCTCTAAACTATTGCTCTGATACCAAAAATTGTCACACCCCTAACCTGTCCCCACGGATTAGGACACGTGTAACAAGACTATACGCACCCAAAATACACTAATAAGGAAGAAACCATGTTAATTACTAAGAAAAAAACATGATTTGAACTAACATAAAAGGGTATGCTGTGACAAAATAGCCCCAAGGGCAAAATGGTCATTAATAATATATGCCAAGATTTTACACCGAAAGATAGATCTTTGAGTCCCGGTTCCAACGCAAAAAACGGCGCGCAAAACCGAATTTTCTAGAAGGAGTTATGTCCGTTTCCGTAAAAGCCGTCAGAAAATGTTTCCAAAATCACTGTTTTGGGCAGAGGGGCATTCGACCGGTCGGGCGGGTCAATTCGATCGGTCCAAGTACCCTCTAGACCATACTTTCCCTTATTTAACATCCTCAAAGGTCCCCAAACACACTAGTCACTTGGGGCTACTTCCCAACCAACTTAGAACCACCAAATAGTGCACAAAACATTGAAAACCCATCGAATCATGCAATCGTTGCAAGATTTCAACTCATTCCAATTGAATTTCAACAAGAAACTAACTCAAGTTCATTCTAAGAACTAGCATATACATGAAAACATTTTGAGGAAGAGTTTGAAGCTTTGTTTAAACAAGTTTGAGCCAAAGAACACTAGTATAACTTGTGTTGATTAAGAAATTCCGCAAAAAATACTTATCAACCTTTGGAACTAAAAGTAAAGTTTCTATAGGTCAATGGGACCCCAAAGGTACCCTCTTGGCCTTTTATTAGTTAAAACAAAACATAGGAACATTTAAAATCAAAGGGCTGGCAGTGGGTTTTTCGACCGGTCGAACGGGTCCCTTCGACCGGTCGAAAGCCCCTCTGCAGAACCATTTCTGCAGCAGTAACTTTCAACCTATTTACATGAAGTTTTGAAACCAAAAACTCACTCGAACACTTCGAAACCTTGTAAAACTTCTTAACCTTGATCCTAATACACATTGGGGTACCTTCAAGCACCTTAGACTTGTACTTAAGCTTAATTAAATCAAATTAAGACATTAAAGCCCAAACCTTGCATAAACTTGTATGAACATAGAATTTTACATAAAAAGAGTTCAAAAGTTTTACATTCAACTTAGTTACAAACCAAACTTGCCCAAAATGGTTGTGACATACACCCGGACTTGCCGGGGTGGTCCAACTCAACGAACCTACAAAATCCATAGTTTTAATAAAAGGACTTACATAGGTTCCGCAAGATTTAACAACAACTCCTCCAACTAAAAACATTATAACTTAAGCACCATAAGCCCAAACCATAATTTACATCATATTATACGGTTAAACTGATACAATAAATCCTAAGCCTTTCCCCATTTCCAAGCTCGATTCACCTCCTTTCCGTACCTTGCTCCGAACCTGCGGTGGTTGTTATGTACCACAACAGAAATAGGAAAACGGTTTTCTTAAGCATTTTGCTTAGTGAATTAACTAACATGCTAGTGATGTCATGAACATGTGTAATGCGGCAATTTAAGCACATAAGCATACGTAATCGCAGAATTCATGGGCTAATGGTTCACTCCGACCCGAAGACCTTTCCCTTGGTCCCGCGGCCACTTCTATTCCTTGGACTTCCGTCCTTTATAACGGATTCTTCCTCTTCTCCTCCCTTATTTCACCATAATGAACCATTATTCCCAATCATTCATTGACCACTTAACACATAGGCACATAATCACATAATTATGAATGCTTTTTTTTTTACCAAATCAACATGTAATTCTAACTACTAAAATCAGAATTATTATTTCTTAACTACAAATTGAAGCACATAACATGTACCCACATCAAGCTTAAGTTAGAAAACTCACCAATTTTAGATTTTACCCCAAATTAAGCCTCTAGATGTTGATTTCCACCCAAAACCCAGCTCAATTTCTACTCCGGTGTAATCCTACAAGAATCCGGCAACCCGTGGTTCACCGATTGAATTAAGCCTCCAAAAACTGTCAATTAAAACAGAATTTAAAGACATGCAAATGACCGTCTCACCTCCACGAGTCCGAATATGGCTTCGGTTCGCGAATTGGACGACGAATGGCGACGGTACGGCAAGATTACGGCGAACGGTGACTCTCGTCTTCCTCCCTATCTCGCCGGCTCTCTCTTTCTCATCCAATCTGTCTAATTTTTTAGAGTTAACAAACTCTTGACACCCATGCATCCTCATGCATTGAGGTGTCAAGTAAGTTTCTTCCTTCTTTCATTTACACCCTCCAAATTTCCTAGGTTCTTTTACTGAAATCCCCCGAACATTTCATTAACTACCCAAATATTTAAATGGTGTTTGTCTAAGTTTCGTATGGGTCCCAACGTGAGTCCCACATATTTTGTGAAATTGCTATCGTACCTACTAATTTTAAATCCTTTTCATTTATACCCTTATGGGAGTGTTTTAAACTAACTCCAAATGCTAAACATATATCAACACATAATATGAAAGCATTTAAACAACTATTCATGTAGTCACGTAAAAAAAATGCATTTAATCATTTAAAATGCAAATTACCAATTTACCCTTTTGTTGGGTTCCACTTCAATACCTGTCCCACCTCACTGGGAACTTTTTTTTCCAACTAGTGTCCCTCTCTGAACACTTTTACATGGGCGAGTCCAAGCCTCCCCTTAATCCGTTTTATACACTAATTATATTAATTAATGCATATAAAAATAATAATTTACCCGTCCCCCGGGTACGGGTGTTACACTAAGCCCAGTGAGCTTTTGAGCCTATCTTTTCTTTTTAGAGGGTTATAAATACATTGTGTTTGTCGAATTTCATTGAAATAGCGCATTAACTCGTTGTTTAGTCTCATTATTCTTGTTTTGGTTGATAGTCAAGTTAAAATATTTGTTACCATGCTAAATAATCTTCCGTTGTAAATATTGAAGAACCGTATTACTCTAGGAAATGATTTTAGGCCCTCTTTGTTTACTGCCGACCGATAAATTATAAAATTTCCTTAGTTCGCCCTTTGAGCCGTTACAATGCCTCTTTTTTCTTGGTTCACCATTATCCTGTTTTTGCTCCAACTTGATCAACTTGGAGTATACCACTGGAAGAGTGATCAACTTTTAGTAGTATTAAGGCGATGTGTTGATTGAGAAGAAGAAAATAAGATGCTATTGGGGTAGTTGCTTGGTATTCGATGAATAATCATTTGAGAAGCAAGAAAAGAAAAAGGAAAATAAACATAATACAGAAGAGGAAGGTTGAAAAAAAAAATGAAAGAAAAGAAGAAAAATGAATGAAAAGGAATAAAGAGGAAGAAAAGATGAAAGTTGGTAGAGAAGAAGAATGAAAGAAATCGAACATGCCTTACAATGCCATTCTGAAACTACTTGATAAATCCTTTCTATCATTTTTCATTACCTGAGCCACATTACAACCTTTGAAAAGTCCTATCTGATCCTAGGAAACATGGTTCGGATATGAAAACGATGGGAGGGGGATTAAAACATGGTAATGATTAATTTCTCTTGATTGTTGGCATCTTATCCATGAGATTACTGTTCTTTCGTGTTATGCGTCTTTTTCGTGTCGTATGTGAGCGTTATTCGTTTTGAAAATATATTTCCTTTACTCACATATATTAGAAAAATTACACCTGTTTCTGAGTGTTTTATTTGAGAGTGTAATTCATTGTGAGATTCGTAGTCGAGACATAGTTAAATGGTTATCCGAGTTATATTCCAAGTTCATGACATGCGCGTGTTTATTTGACTACCATATCACACACGTGCAATTGTATGAGGAACTCTATTGATTTATACGATGCATGTGCTTGAGATTGTTTTTCATGATTTAGGTGGATGTTTCATTATGTTTTTTTTTATGTTCGTTATTCTATTTCAAATCTTTGTTTCATAATAAGGAGTATTGACTATTAGTTTTTTTTGGTTCTTAATAAAATTTGTTTTAAAATTTACAAGTTAATAAAGATGGTTGTGGGTGACTTATTGACGAGAACCCTCACGAGACTTCACTCGTCCGACTAGGGGCACCTAGAGGTTTAAAAGGCTTGTTGCATACGCTAAATGCAATCATAATCCATGCGAAAATGGAATAGTATGTTATTAGTAGTTTTTATTTTAGTTTTGCTCGAGGACTAGCAAAATGTAGGTTTGGGGGTGTGATCGGGAGAGAACTAATCCTATTTATACGCCTTAATGAACATTTGTTAGTACATTTTATCCTGTTTTTGTATATTTTTACTTCGTTTTCTAGTTTCTGACAGGTTTTGGAAGAAATCAACTAAACCAGGCTAAACAGGGTGAAAAAGCAGAAGTAAAGAAGCTGAAAAAGCCAAGTCGCGCGCGCCCGCGAAAAACCAGAAATCGCTCGTGCGATCCGCTCGCGCGAGAACCCCAGAATCGCTCGCGCGATCCGCGCGCGCGAAGGCCAAAATGTCGCGCTCGCGCGATATGTGTAAAAACCAAAGTTGCGTATTTCAGTGTACTGAAGACTCCTGTGCAAACGAAACTGCTGAACGACGTCTAGACTGTAAATTACATCAGTTTCAGTTCGTTTCGGGTTAGGAAGGCTTCCAAAACTTGTTGTAAATCTATATATACTCTATTTTACTTCAATTAGAGGGTTACACAGCCATACATACACATTCTACAACCATACTTCCAGCCATTGAAGGGAGGGAAGCAAGGAGAAGAAGAAGAAGACCAAGGATTCCCATGGCCTCCTCCATCAACCTCTTGCTATCTACTACTTCCATGGACGGCTAGATCATAGATCTAGGGTTTCAATGAAGCCCTAGTCGAGTAATAGGGAGTATTTTATGTTTTTATTTTAGTTTTATTATGTATGGATGACAGTCGCATGTTCCGAGGATTTTTATAAATAAATCGTACTTCTATTGATTAAATCATTGCTTTCAGAATTTATTCTTGTCTTAGATCTATTTTGACTGTGATGTGCTCAACGATCTATTCTTGCTATGCTTGTTTAGATTGTTTACATGTGATGGTGCTTTATTGATTCGTGCTATCAAGTATCCGAATAGTCCATGCCTAGATTAGACGGATTAGATCACAACCCTAGTTTAGTGTGGAATAATTCGTGCTAACCGAAGATGGATTATGTTGGTGCTTGAACCATGATTATCTTCTTGACGGAGGAATTGGGCTTGTAGCTACAATTCCCCATATTCATCCAACGTAATAGGCTAAAGTAATTCATAAATATCCTTATTATGAAACTAGTGGTGGATTTGCAATTCTAGGTTCCATTCACATATTTATTAAAACAACTTTAATTGTTTTCATAGTTTAGATTTACTTTTATTGTCATTAGTTTAATTAAATCCAATTCAAATCCGTTTTTCTTAATTAATTAGACTTAGGTTTTAAAATTAAGAGTTGTAGTAATCAATCTCTGTGGGTTCAACCTTTACTTCCACACTGCAAATCTTTTGAAAAGTAAAGAATACTTTTATATCTTGATTCTGACAAGATCAGATGCTGTGCCTGTGAATTTTTTAGTGTTTCACCTGTATCTACGCATGTTCAATCTCATTATTACTTTTTTCCTTTCAACTTTTCTTAAAGACTCTTGAACGCGATGCATGTTAATCAAGATTTCAAATATTCCTTATGAATGATGACCATTATGCTTGTGAATGTTCCAAGTGTTACAAACGCCCTTTCAAAATTGATTTGAATGCTTGTGAATTGATATTTCTTTTGAAACTACACTCCTTTCAAACCTCCTCACACAAGGTTTATGAGCGTTAGTCATATTATCAGGACTGCATACCTTTTCTCAAGAAATTAAACCCGTGACATCTCCCAAGCACTTAGACGCTTTCGTCTTCACTCCTTTCCTTATTCATTCCTCTTTTATTATCACTGCTCTTTCATTATTATTATTTTTATTACTATTTTTTTTTTTATTATTTTTTATCACTCTTTTTTTCTTTATTTCCTTTCATTCTTTCATTCACTTGCTGACATTTGAACCTTGCAATTTTTTTGCAGCTTCAGCCCGACGTGCTTAAAGGACATGGCAGCCTAGCTCACGGCTTTGCCTGGTATGAGGAGTTGAGCGAGACTGTGAAGGGGCTCGTAAATGCTGCGGGTTTTGGGGACTTTGTCAAACTCCTGACAAAGAGCTCCAATAATTTGAGGCAGATTCACGCTCTCTCCGAGCGGTGGTGGGACACCACCAACACATCCCACTTCTCGTTCGGGGAGATGACGATGACCCCGTTGGACTTCTCTATGATCACTGGGATCCCTTTCGGGGGGAGTGCCTTCGTTACCTGGACATGGCGACGGAGTGGGACCAGGTTGAGCTGCTTCTAGGAGTCATCCCAGAGGAGCCCTTAGTCACATCCAAGTGGTTCATGGACACCTTCAGAGGCTAGCAGGGTTTTACAGAGGAGCAGATGGCCAGAGGCTTTATCATGTACGTGCTGTGGTGCTCTCTGCTGAGCACTAAGGGTGATCGGATCTCCATGGCACTGTAAGGATCCCTGGAGGATATGGGACAGATATACCAGTATGACTGGGCTAGTGCAGGATTAGCCATCCAGTACAAGCACATGGGGGACATTTTTCGGGATCGGTCAGCCTCTACTGCCAGCTTTTGGAGGGTGTGGGAGGTATATCTCTTCTCTTATGCTGATTTTAATTTAAACCTTGCATTTTTCTATCAATTTCCTTATTATGAATCTCGTAACTCATGATTTTTCTCTTTTTTTTTTTCTTACAGATTTGGTCCCATGACTATCTGCACATGATGTCACCTGAGACGCAACCAGCGGACACCCTCATCATGCCCCGGGGGCTGAAGTGGGCAAAGGATCAGGTGGGGCGGAAGACTGGGGCTCATGATTTCATCTCGGTTAGGAATTTCCTGATGAATCTACGAGAGTCGCACGTCTGATGGGAGCCTTGGTTCGACGTGCTTCCCGAGGCTTTCCAGGGGATACGAGTGTCGGCTGGGTATAACCCACAGAAGATCTTGTTGGATGGCCCAGAGGCTCGGGAGTGGTATCTTGGAGAGAGGGTGACCAAGCAGTCATTGGCGGCTCTGGGTTTCTTCGTGCCGCGTCCCTCGCCCGAGTCCATAAGAGCCACATAGACCTTCTCTAGGGTACCGCACTCATGGTCGCCTTAGCTGGGTTCTCCATCGAGGATTTCCTAGAGCCACCCGATGGGTACGAGGTCTTCTGTTCTGCCAAGCTGATGCTGAACTTTCCTCTGATGAAAGTGACCTGGGTGAGTTTCTTTTGGCCTTTCAACCTTTCTTTTAGCTCTTAGCCATGTATGTGTATCTTCTCATTAGATTTACTTTTTCTTTGCAGCCCATCCCTGCCACAGCTCGGGCTCCAGCTCTACCACCCTGGGATTGGAGCCTTCGGATGGTCTCCTATGGCGAGAAGGGCACCACCATGGTCCCTCAATTTCAAGCGGGTGCTCCCACCATTCCACTCCAGTACGATCATGTTCTGCGAGACTATGCGGAGGAGGGCTTACTCTATGCTCATAACGTGAGAGAGTGGATCTATGGCAGAGAGTGGAGGGTAATCTTAGAAACTTGCTTTTTGGTTTAAATTTTAGTTTCATTCTGACATTCTAACCTTTCCCTCACTTGAAACTGTATACATATATACTTATTATTTTAATTTTTTATGACAGCTTTTAGATAGCCGAGCTAGGATAGGCATCTGTATCACTTTATTTCCTGCACACTTTCTTTTGACGATTGCAGCCATGGCTTGGCCCTGCATTTTATCTTCTACTGCTTTTTTCTTTTTATGGTTGTGACCATGGCTTGGTCCTGTTATTTCATTGAACTCTCTCTTTTTGTTTTTCTATGATGCTATGATCATGGTTCTACTTTTATTGCTTGTTTATGTGAATGAATGATGAATTGTGACCATGGCTTAGTCTTGTTGTACGTGCTACATGATGCACACGTTTTTATTATTATTGTATTAAGTTTTCTATTTACAGGTGGACTGAGAATATTACAAACAAACCCTGGCCAAAAAAAACTCCAAGCAGCACTTGGCTGGGCTTTTGCGGCACTCAGTAAATGCCGTTGTGGCAGTCAGTGACTGCCGCAATTGCAGTTACGGACTACCAGGCGGCATTCACTCGAGTGTCGTTCTACTTTACCGAGTACCGCCCTATGTTCTGGGCAGATCCACTCTTATTTAAAGCCTCCTTTCATCAATACTCCACAAAACACTCGCTCCGTGTCTTCACTTTCTTCTCAAATGGCCCCCATTAGATACCAAATCCTCTTCCCATGTATGGATACTCTTTCTGGCATCGACAAGCTCAACTATGAGTGTTTCAGACTAAATGACCTCTTCTCTTTTCGACGGATGATTCTAAATGAAAGTTTGCTTCGAGCTACTATTTGGTGTTGGGATCCCTCTCTCTATGTCTTTTGTTTCAGCTCTCAGGAGACCAATCCCTTGTTCGAGGAGTTCAGTGCTATTCTGCACACTATTCCTTTTTCCGAGTTAACAGTTCATCTGGTTCAAGCCGGGTATGACCGGGACTTGGCCATTCTTCTCCACATATCTTGGAATGCGACGGCTTCTTTCAATCACGACAGGCAGATTGATTTTGAGTGCCTTTCCTCCATCTATGCTCCTCTAGGGGACCCTTACGACGATGGGTATCAGATCATTCGACAAAGCGCACTATCGATTGCTATGCTTTCTTACTTCCTCTTTCAGTCATCTTCGGACATTCTCATACCCATTGCCTGTGGTTTAAGGAAAATGAAGAGCGCTGTTATGCTAATCCTTGGCGAAACTTTGATTGGTCTGGACCGCACCCAAACTGCCGAGGCCATGTCATCCACAAGAGCACCTTTCGTCTTACAGGTTTGGTTTATGGAATGCCTTAATATCTTCATACATCCCTCACACCTTCATGGGCTGCTCTCTTATGACCATATGAAGGTTCATTGCCTATTCCATTCTGCCGATGCTTGGCTTGGTTGGCTCCGAGGCCTTTCTGCTGGTGATATCTATTGGGTCTGTCTGTAATGGTCTTACCTTTCCGTTGTACGATTTCCAGGACGGCCTGGTATTTGGTTGCCTGGCTTGCATGCTACCACTTTCTATATTCCTAGCCGGGTGGTTCACCAGTACGGGCTTCTCCTGGATACTACTGAGGTTATTATTGCTGATTTCACGAGGAGCTCAATTATGCGCCTTTCTACTACGAAGGCCTTCACTGAAGCTTGGTATGACAGGGTGTCAACTCCCTTATGGAGAATCCTGGCTTCGATCGTGCCTACTACTGAGTACCTTCTTCAAATTTAGACTCTGATCCAGAGACAAACTTCATAGATATGCATTGAAGAAAGTAAAACAACAGGACAAAGCTCTACTTTACAAAAATTTTCAGATAAGCCCTGCCTATCCTTTTACGCTTTTGAATGTGATTTTCTTATTTCTCTTTTTGAAAAGTGCTTTCATCTTTAGGAAAAGTTCTAACATGTTTAATCAAAGTGTTCACTCCTTTGATTAATCCTTTATAAAAATTCTCCCTTTTAATGTCTTTTCTTGGCTCTTTACATTGCTTCGTATCTTGCTTAAAGCTTTACTCATTTTATGCCATGAATTCATGTTTGCTTCTTAATTGTACTTATTTTTAATAGCCAGGAGATCCAGAAATGGGTTTAAATAACTGGGTTTTCGGATAGCAAATGAAGTTTGCCCCTGGTTTTGGGGCTTCGAAGTGGTTCCGGGCAAACGCAAGTTTGCCCTTAGTTTAGCACGGGGTTTTCTTTTTAGGTTTTTATGGACCGAAGGTTTTTGAGAGCCTACCTACTTATCCCCGAATGGGTATCAGGTCCACAGTAGTTCAGTTTAAGGCTTAATGGAAAATGCCATTCCGGCAATTATTAGTGACTGAACCAAGCAGGTTGCCTATGTATCCCCTAGTGGAAATCAGGTCAAGCGTAGTTCATCAATCTAGAAGGCTTTGAAAGAAGTGGTTTCAAGCAAAGTATTTCTTGAGGCGATCTAGGTTAATTGGTTGTTTAAATTCAACCCCGTTCAGGTCCATAAGATAGGCCGCTCCTCTGGAGACGAGAGTCTTAATGATGTATGGCCCAACCCAGATGGGTTTGAATTTTCCTCTGGGGTCATAAACAGGCTTTATCAGTTCTTTGAGGACCAGGTCGCCCTCAACAAGCTTCCTTGGGCAGACCTTTTTGTTGAAAGCTCGAGCTATCCTCTTCTGATATCCCCGAGTATGGTTTATTGCAGCCAACCTTTTCTCATCGAGCAACATCAATTCCTTATACCTCCCCCGTGTCCATTCTAACTCAGTTACTTCACATTCTACCAAAACTCTTAGAGAGGATATCTCTACCTCGACTGGAAGGATAGCTTCCATTTTGTAAACCAAAGAATAAGGCGTGGCTCCCGTAGAAGTTCTCATGGAAGTCTGGTATCCCCATAGCGCAAATGGCAGCTTCTTATGCCAATCCTTATATGTGTCTGTCATTTTCCCCAAGATCGCTTTGACATTCTTATTTGCTGCCTCTACCGCCCCATTTGTTTGCTATCTATATAGAGATAACTGGTGACGGGTGATCTTATACTTTTCTAACAGCAGGATGACTTCCCCTTGGAAATGACTGTCGTGAACAGAAATGAACTCATTAGGGACCCTGTATCTGCAAATTATGTTCTTTTCAATGAAGCTCACCACATCCTTCGCTTTTAAAGTCGCATACGAGGCTGCCTCTATCCACTTGGTAAAATAATCAATTGCTACGATTATGTATCGGTGCCTGTTGCAGGCCTTTGGGACTATCTCACCAATAATATCAATACCCCAGACGGAAAACAGCCAAGGGGTAGTCATGCTATAGAGCTGAGACGGCGGGGTGTGCATCAGGTTCGCATGGATTTGGCATTTATGGCACCTCCGAACATATTCACAGCAGTCTTTGTCCAAGGTCGTCCAATAATACCCTTGCTGGATTATCTTCTTCGCCAGCATGTGCCTTTTCATGTGGCGCCCGCACACTTCTTCATGTATTTCTTCCATCATTCTCTTAGCCTCCCTCCCATACAAGCATTCCAAATTATACCCGGTGTAGGCTTTCTTCCACAGCTTATCCGCGTAGATCACAAACTGCGCGAAAAATCATCGTACTACCTTCTTATCCTTTTCTGAGGCTCCATTAGGGTACTTTCCTTTTTTAATGAAGTTCCACACATCCTCATACCAAGGCAGCTCACTCTCCTCTTCTATGGCTGCGATCATTTCAAACGAATGCTGGTTTCTTACTTCTATGGATAGCGGGATCATGGTAGTTCCTGAGGGAATTTGTATCATTGAGGCTAAGGTGGCTAAGGAGTCAGCCAGCTGATTCTCTTCACGGGGGAGGTAGTAGAATGATATTTTCTCGAACTGCACCTTTAAACTTTCTAGATAGTCATTGTAGGGTCTTAATTTCTCATGCTTCACCCTTCAATCACCTCAGACTTGAGATATGATCAAATTAGAATCTCCGAAAACATTATTTCTCTCAACTTTTAAAGCCAATGCCCTTCCATTCCTATTATGCATGCTTCGTACTCCGCCTTGTTATTGGTTGAGTCATACTTGAGTTTGACGGATAATGGGGTAGGGGTCCCATCGGGTGCTATGAGAATGATTCCAACCCCGTAGCCTAGTTGGTTGGCTGATCCATCAAAGTACATTTTCCACAATTCTCCTCCACCTCCATTACTCCCTCATTAGGAAACTTAAATTCTCCCTTATCCTCAGATTCTATGGCGAGATCGGCTAAAAACTCAACGACGGCTCTTCCTTTTACAGATTTGGCAGTGACATATTTGATATCGAATTCGGCTAGCATCATGGTCCACCAGGAAATTCTACTAGTCAACATGGGTTTCTCAAACATGTATTTAAGTGGGTCTATTCGGGATATCAGGGATACGGGGAAGGCCAACATGTAGTGCCTAAGGCGACGGGTGCACCAGACCAAAACCCAATAGGCTTTTTCTAAAGGCGAATATTTCAACTCATACCCGGTCATCCTTTTGCTCAAGTAATAAATGGCTCTTTCTGCATGCCCCTCCTCTCCTTCTTGGGCCAACATACACCCCATTGAATCTTCGGATACGGAAAGGTACAACAGTAAAGGTCTTCTGGGTAAGGGTGGTGATAAGACAGGCGGGTTTTGAAGGTAGGTTTTGACTTTTTTGAAGGCTTGTTGACATAAGGTATCCCATTTAAACTTCTCTCCTTTTCTAAGTAGTTTAAACAAAGGGTCACAGGTAAGGGTGAGTTTTGAGATAAACGGCTTATGAACTGTATTCTACCTAGAAATCCCCTTAATTCCTTCTCATTCTTGGGCAGCTGCATTTCGATTATGGCCTTTATTTTGGTCGGGCCCACCTCTATCCCTCTCTGAGTGATGAGAAACCCTAACAACTTTCCGGTAGTGACTTCGAAGGTGCACTTCTGAGAGTTCAACCTCATCCTAAATTCTCTTAGCCTTCCAAAGAACTTTCCTAACGCATCCAAGTGTCCTTTCCACTCCTTAGATTTCACAATCATATTGTCTATACACACTTCTACCTCTTTATGGATCATATCATGCAACAACGTTGTAGCGGCCCGCTGGTAAGTTGCGCCCACGTTTTTAATCCCAAACGGCATCACTCTATAGTAGTATGTGCCACATGTTGTGATGAAAGTGCTTTTCTCCCTATCCTCGGGTGCCATTAGAATCTGGTTATACCCTGAGAACCCATCCATAAAAGACAGGAGCTCGTGCCCCACAATATTGTCCACTAACACATCAATGTGAGGTAAAGGAAATCGTCCTTAGGGCTGGCTCTGTTCAAATCCCAGAAGTCGACACAGACCCTAACACGGCTGTCCTTTTTTGGGACAAGCACTATATTGGCGATCCATTATGGATACTCGGTGACCATTAAGAATCCGGCTCTCAATTGCTTTTCAACTTCCTCTTTGACTTTAAGTGCCCATTCATGCCTCATTCGCCTCAATTTTTGTTTTACAGGTTTTGAATTAGGGAAGAGGGGGATGTGGTGTTGGACTATTTCTAGATCGACACTTGGCATATCGCTGTAAGACCATGCAAAAACATTTTTGAATTTATTTAATAGATTGATTAATTCTTTGATTTCTTCTTTGCTAAGTGTAGAGCCAATAAAAACATTTTGTGGATTATCTTCATTTCCTAGATTGATCGTTTGAGTGTTCTCAGTGATCTTGCATTCAGATTCTTTTTCTTTTTCAATTAATTTTTGCAATTCATTTGGTATTTCATGATCATTACATTCTTCACATTCATCACATTCATTAAGTGCATTTGAGTAGGCAGAATAGTCATACTTTCATTGATTTTCTTTGAAGTGATTACAATAGACATGGAAATTGAAACACACCTCATTTGGGCCATTACAGACTCTGGGTGTGGGGGGGGGTACCTATCACTAGACTCGAAAACCCACTCTTTCTTGCTTTCCCCTTCCAGATTGGTGATGAAGCATTCCTCTAAATCCCCTGTCTTGGTAATCTCCTTCATCTCTTCTTTTTCTGGTTCTTCCACTTGTACCCAACCCTCAGCATGCTCTTTTTCGGTCTTGTCTTCCACGACCCCTTCTTGGCCTGTTCCCTCGGTTTTTGTGCTTTCTTCGCCCAACAGGTTCTTCATGACTGAACCATCCAGCGTACCAATCCAATCTTTAGCAGTAGCTGATTTTATGGGCACCTACAGATATGGATCTTGATACTCAGAGAATTTGTGGGGGAAGAAGATCTCAAACCCTAGCTTTAAACAATTGTCATTCCGATCCACCCATGGTTCTGGGAAGCCACAAGAGGGGAAATCCTCTCCCTCCTTCACAAAGTATCCATTGAGCGTCTTTAGGTAAGGGTCCAATGGTACGTCAGTTGCCTTCTTCTCTCTCAGCTCTTTCTTTGATGGTTGATAACCTAAACCATGAGTGTGAGTCTGAGTGAGGATCCTTAGAAACTCTGGTAGACCCTGATGATTTTTACCCAGCCCCATGCCTAGGAAGAAACCCATCTTTTTCATAATCCTGACAACCAATAGACTCGCGTACTGATCGAAGTATAGCGGCAGGAACTCTCTCATCTTCTCTTCTTCCAACATGTTAATAAACTCAAACTCCCCTAAACTTGTCTCTTCTTCTTGAAATTGTACTTCCAGAACCGGCTTGCTTGATGAAGCTTCAGATGGACGGACCTAACTGTCCCCGAGAATATCACAGACCTTGCTTTTCCAGACGTATTTGACTTTTTGATAAGCTGTAGATGGTATGGCACCCAGACTATCCAACCATGGCCTCCCTAGCAACAAATTGAAAGAAGCAGGAATGTCAATGACCTAAAATTCGGCTTCCTTTTTCCACAGGCCCGACAGCGAGATGAAGGAGAATTATCCCCATGACTGTCCTCTGAGTATTGTCATATGCTCTCACCCTCTGCTCAGATGGTATGAACGTTGATTCATCCAAACCCATGCGCTTAGCTATTTGGAATGGACACATGTTTAGAGCGGACCCATTATCAACAAGACAGGTAGGCACAGTGTTTCCCAGGCACTCAATAGTGACATAGTAATTTATTGTGAATAGTGTTGGGTTTGTGCCCTCAAACCATTACTTTATGTATGAGACATTAGCATTATAATATATGGATATCAGCTTTACATTTCATTATGTATGTTTCTTTCATGAGATGATTGTTTAATCCATAAGTATCATAGTAAGTATTTCGTGTGTGTATGAGATACATACAATGAGATACGAATTACTATTCTTTGATACTTAAAGCTTGTCACAGTGGATGATGAGACTGGATATCTCATCAGGTATACACTATAGCATCATTAACTACCATTGGATGGAGTGATAAATCTCAATCACTAGAGTCTGACTCTTGGTTAATATGCTAGTGCTTATAGTGCATTGACGGACCTGAGTTTCCTATTGACGCTCAATGCTGTCAACAGTCAATAGGAACTCATAACTTGTATAAGGTACGTGTTCTCAATCTTGAGATGATTATGAACACAGACTGTGGATATGACTGCTTTGACTTACCAATCAGTGAGGTCTATAGAAGATCAACACCTGGGTATCTTGGGTATGTCATATCCATAGGGTTGTGAACATATATTGTCAAGATAGAATCTACCCTCTGATTCAGAGTAAGCATTCCCTTGAGAATGTCACCAAGTTGATTACTGAGTACTGCAGTCTTGTTGATAAGAGTTATCAACATGTTTGGTAATCATGAGTAGTGAATGGGACTCAAGGAATACAAGAAGTAATCATGATTCAGGTTGACAGTAACAGTTATCCGACTACCTGAATATGATTACGAATGCTGACGGTAGAGGGACATTAGTACAACATACAAGTCTAGTTATCGCTTCGGATATGTTCTTTTGCGTTGGAGTTCAGTTATCGTTTTATAGTGGAGTAAACGTTAACTGACCAGTTGGTTAGTTTGCTGATCAAAGAGTTTGGTCATGGTAATTAATAAACTGGTCTGAGCCAACAATAAAGAGCCTAGGAGGTTCCACTCTTAGCTCCGCTAGGATGCTTGGAAAGACGCTTGAGGAAACTGTCCTGGCAGGTTCGATCGATTGAAGATAGTTCGATCGATCGAAGGCATCAGGTTCGATCGATCGAGAAAGGTTCGATCGATCGAATGTTCGATCGATCGAAGTCCTTCGATCGATCGAAGGTTAGGTCGGTTCTGGGAATCTATAAATAGGGCAGCTGCGTTCTGGAAAAAGGTTGTTCGTCGTTTTGAACGTCAGAAGCTGCAGAAACTGTTTTTGGAACCCCAAAACCCTCTCTATCCTCTCTATTAGGGTTCCCACCAACCCTAGTCTTTCTGGCAGGCATCCGCAGGAGTCATAAGGGTGAAGATCATCTAGTGGAGGCTGCTGGAAATTGAAGTTCAGAATTGGGTTCAAGACACTAAGGTATAAATCTTGCACCCCCTTGTACGCTTCTATGGAGTTGACGGGTAGTAGATCCGGGCATGCCAATAAAGTTTTATAACTTGTTTTTTTCCGCTGCGCGTTTAAACTTTCAATTTAAACCGGTTTTTCCAACAATTGGTATCAGAGCCACGCTCGTTTGGATCTATAGATGCGTTTTTGGAACCCTAGTTTTGATTTGCATGTTGATTTTAGAACTGTTTTTGAAACTGCATCGTCACAGATCTGTTTCTGCAGTGTTATCGCAGCAGAATACAAAACTGTGATTGCATAGGATGCAAGGTGGGTTCGATCGATCGAACTTGTTTCGATCGATCGAACATTCTGTTCTCAATCGATCGAACTAGTTCGATCGATCGAAGCCTTCTGGTGTTCGATCGATCGAATAGTGTTCGATCGATCGAGACAGATTCTCTGTCCAGGTGTTCTGTTCACAGTTGTAAAGGTTTTTTAAATTATACTTTAATTTTAAATTATTTCTGTAAAATTTTTAAATCATTCTGTGAAACAGAATGTTCAAGCGATTGAACAGTGTTCAATCGATCGAAGGTTCGAGCGATCGAACGGTCTTCGATCGATCGAACTGTGACAGAGAAGTAAGATGCTGTTTTAAGTTCTAATTCAGTATGTAAAGTGTTTATATACTGTGTGAATCAATTAAGTGTTCCCAATAGTTACATATATTTGTTATGTATGTGTGGATGCGTGTACGACTAACCCTTTTGCAGCAAAATTAGTCGCTATCTCCCATGGCACCTAGTCGTTTAAATATTTATATTTAAATTATTTGAGATTGGTGCATGTCATAATTTATTAATGGTTTGGTTTTAAGGCGTATGTAAAGGGCGCTGCGGCTTCAATCCTACGAAAAGGAAAGTCGCACCGGTTTCCCTAGCCTTTTATTTCCTTTTTTTGCTATTTCTTTTTTTTAGATAAATTGTAAGCTTCAAAAGAAGCATAGGTCCAATGTAATAGAATTAGAAATTCCATGAAGATGGAGCAAGGAGCCGTTGTCCATGAAGATGGAGCCGGAGGTGACCAAACCAAGAAGGTGGTTCTATGGAAATAGAGCCATGGGAGATAGAGGCATTGTTTGAATGCCTATATTTCATTTTAGTTTTTTGTTTTATGTGCTTGTTTAGTGATTGGCGTATAATACATTGTTGCATGCACTTAAAACAAGTTTTCTAAAATAAAATTCAAAAACCGTTTTCAACACATTAGTAAACATTGGATGTTTATGGGTAGTGTGTGGAAACATTTTTTCAAAAGCAAAATCCTTAATTTACTAAATCTAGTGGGAGAGGGTCTTATCAAATAACACCCACGATCTTCCATTAACGGTTCATTGTAAGATGAGTAGTGTATTCTGTGTCACCTCGCCAGGGGTGATCATTCCATACGGAGGGTACACTGCTCATTGGTTACTAGATGTGAACTTCCTATGGATAGGATCAATCAGACGTGTTAGAGGGTGACCACCACACGGAGGCGCTACTTGAGACGGTTGTGATTGGATCCTAGTTAATGGTACACACTAGCTAAGCTATGGATAAGGGATCCCACACGGGGCATTATTCAGAAACTTAGAGATCAAATAGGTTCGGGAGTCATGGCTATTTTGCAAGAGTTGCATAGCGGATAAGTCATGATAAATCGAAAGATCGAACATTGACCACCACACGGAGGCTTTATTCTTTCGTTTCGATATTCCGGCGACTTTGTTTTTTAAATAAGAGTTTTAAGGATTCTTTTATTTCAAACTGTCAATTCTGATATCCATATATATTTTGTTTGTTTGATTTTCAGTAAATCATAATGTCTGGATCTGCATTTAGTCCACTTGCCACCATACTCACTCAAAACAAGTTAACTGGAAATAACTACACTGAATGGAAACGTAACCTTGACATCGTTTTAACTGCGGAGGATCACATATTTGTCCTCACCACCCCAAGCCCTGAAGAACCCGCGGCAAATGCTTCGGCAGCTGCCAGACGCGAGTTCGACAAATGGAAGAAGTCGAATGGAATGGCCCGTTGTTACATTCTGGCCTCAATGGCTGGTGTGTTACAACACCAATTCCAATCGAACGATTCTGCCAGTGACATTATCACATCCCTGAAAAAGATGTTTGGGGAGCATGGCAGGCCTGCCAGACAGGTAGCCATGCAGAAGATAATGAGTGCAAAGATGTCGGAAGGTACTCCAGTCAAAGAACATGTTTTAAAAATGATTGGTTATTTAAACGAACTGGAGACCTTGGGAGCCAACATCGATGCACAGACCCAAGTTGATATGATCCTCAACTCACTGTCGCCATCATTCGCTCAATTCAAACTAAACTATAATATGAATCAAATGAATTTTTCAATGAGCGAATTGATGAGTTCTCTTCTGGCAGCGGAAGGGGTGATCAAACCTGGGGTCAACGTTTTGAACGTTGAGAAAAGCGCTTCCTCTTCCCGATCTGTACCGAAAGGAAAGAAAGGGAAGAAGAAGGCTGGCACTGGTGGTTCAAGTGTTGGACCGGTCCCTAAGATTGCAAAATCTAAGGGAAAAGGTAAGGGCAAAGGGAAGGTGGGTGGCCAAGGCAAAGGAAAGTGTTTCCAATGCGGTGAGAAGGGCCACTGGAAGAGGAACTGTCCAGAATTCTTAGCTACAAGAGTTCAAGGTATGATCGAATCACATGTGATTGAAGTAAGTTTTATTACGGATACTTCAAACACTTGGTGCATTGATTCTGGTGCGACTAACCATATCTGTAATTCATTGCAGGGGTTCAGATCAACCAGGAAATGCAGTGATGGGGAGATCGTGCTTACTCTAGGTTCTAGCGCAACCGTATCTGCGGTTGCTATAGGAGTCGTAGTTTTAGAATTTCTAGACAATAAAGTTTTGATTTTATCAGATGTACTTTACGTCCCTTCAATGAGACGTAATTTAATTTCAGTTTCTAATTTATCGAATAATGGTTATTCTTTTCATTTTGGAACTGAAGTTGTGATTAAAAGAAATAGTTCTTTTATATGTTCTGGTGTTAAATCAAATGGTTTATATGTGATTACTCCCAATATTTCTAAAGATTCTTGTATGGAACTTAATAACTCAGTGGTAACTGTACCATCTAAAAGAAAGAGACCTTCCACTAATCCAACAAAGCTTTGGCATATGAGGCTTGGTCATATCAATCTAAATAGGATTGGCAGACTAGTCAAAGAAGGGGTCTTAGGCGATTTGGTTCTCGAACCAATAGAAGTCTGCGAGTCTTGTTTAGAGGGTAAGATGACCAAAAGGCCCTTTCCTGCAAAGGGCAATAGAACCAATGCATTGTTGGAATTAGTTCATACTGATGTGTGTGGACCAATAAATATTAGAGCAAGGGGTGGTTATGAGTATTTCATAACATTTACTGATGACCACTCTAGGTATGGATATGTGTACCTAATGCAGCACAAGTCTGAAGCCTTTGAAAAGTTCAAAGAGTTTAGGGCTGAAGTGGAGAAGCAATTGGGCACACATATCAAGGCCGTTCGATCTGATCGAGGTGGCGAGTACCTCTCTAATGAATTTATTGATCACCTCGTACAGAATGGGATTCTGTCACAGTTGACTACACCTGGCACGCCTCAGCAAAATGGTGTAGCGGAGAGAAGGAATCGGACTCTTTTAGACATGACTAGGTCAATGATGAGTTATTCTGAGTTACCTTTATTTCTTTGGGGTTATGCTTTGGAAACCGCTGCTTACATACTAAATCTAGTACCAAGCAAATCTGTTCCCAGGACACCACGAGAGATGTGGATTGGGCGCAAGCCTTCTTTGCAACATCTCCGGATATGGGGATGTCCGGCACATGTGCTAAAAGGAAAGATGAGCAAGTTGGATTCTAGATCGGAAGTATGTTACTTCGTAGGGTATCCAAAGGGTACTTATGGATGGTATTTTTATGATCCAAGAGAACAGAAGGTGTTCGTCAGTACGAATGCTATTTTCTTGGAGGATGATTATATCATGAACCATAAACCTAAGGGAAGGATAGATCTTAGAGAGATAGAAGGAGAGCCCTCAGTCCAACCCGTAGTTAATAACGATGTAAATCAAGAAAATACCACTTCTTCACCCATTTCCGTACCGGTACCTCGTCGTAGTGGGAGGATTATCAGCCAGCCTGATAGATACATGTTCTTAGGAGAAGTTTTTGAAGCTGTCTCCATAGAATCTGAATCTGATCCTACCACATACGAAGAGGCAATGGCTGATGTAGACTCGGCTCATTGGATTAAAGCTATGAAGGCTGAATTGGGATCTATGGATTCAAATCAGGTCTGGGATCTTGTAGAACTTCCAGCCAATATTAAACCCATTGGCTGCAAGTGGGTCTACAAGAGGAAAAGAGGATCTGATGGAAAGGTTGAGACTTTTAAGGCAAGGCTTGTGGCGAAAGGCTAAACTCAGAGGGAGGGCATTGACTATGAGGAAACCTTCTCGCCGGTAGCCATGCTCAAGTCCATCAGAATACTCTTATCTATTGCTGCATGCCTAGATTATGAAATCTGGCAGATGGACGTCAAGACTGCATTCTTGAATGGCAATCTTGAGGAGGACATCTATATGCAACAACCAGAAGGGTTCATAGCTGGTCGGAAAGGTAACTTGGTATGCAAGTTGCAAAAGTCCATTTATGGGCTTAAGCAGGCATCCAGAAGTTGGAACATCCGATTTGACCAAGCGGTCAAGTCGTTTGGTTTCATACAAAATCTGGATGAACCTTGTGTATACAAGAAATGTGAAGGGAAAGTGGTGACCTTTCTTGTGCTTTACGTTGACGACATTCTACTCATTGGAAATGATGTAGCGGCGCTGTCAACGGTCAAGGTTTGGCTAGCTAGTACTTTCGATATGAAGGATCTAGGAGAGGCGAGCTATATTCTTGGGATAAAGCTCTTTCGGGATCGCAAGCGAAAGATAATGGGATTATCTCAAGCTGGTTATATCGAGAAAGTGCTAACTAGGTTTTCAATGGATAATTCGAAGAAAGGTTTGTTACCTTTCAGGCATGGTTTAGCGTTCTCCAAGGACCAGTGTCCAAAGACACAAGAGGAGAGGAATCGCATGGCAGGAATTCCCTATGCCTCGGCAGTGGGAAGTCTCATGTATGCGATGTTATGCACTAGACCAGATATCTGCTTTGCTGTTGGCATGGTTAGCAGGTATCAATCGAATCCTGGTCCAGAGCACTGGACAGCCGTTAAGCACATTCTTAAGTACTTGAGAAGAACTAAAGATTACATGCTTATGTACGGCGGTAGTGAGTTAATTCCAGTAGGATACACTGACTCGGACTTTATGTCAGATAAAGATTCGAGAAAGTCGACATCCGGACATCTCTTTACCTTGGGAGGTGGTGCTGTTAGTTGGAGGAGCATTAAGCAGAAATGCATTGCAGACTCAACTGCAGAAGCTGAGTATGTGGCTGCTTGTGAAGCCGCAAAGGAAGCTGTTTGGCTCAAAAAGTTCCTTATGGAACTCGAGGTGGTACCAGCGTCGCTGTCACCTATTACGCTATACTGCGATAATAGTGGGGCAGTGGCTCAGTCCAAGGAGCCAAGGAACCACGGGAAGGGAAAGCACGTAGAGCGGAAATATCACCTAATCCGAGATATAGTTCAACGTGGAGATGTGACTGTCACCAAGATTGCCACCGCTGACAATCTTGCTGATCCGTTTACAAAGGCCTTACCACAGAAGGTCTTTGATCGTCATCTAGATAGTCTAGGTCTTAGATGTAGTTCTGAATGGTTGTGAGTGCAAGTGGGAGTTTGTTGGGTTTGTGCCCTCAAACCATTACTTTATGTATGAGACATTAGCATTATAATATATGGATATCATCTTTACATTTCATTATGTATGTTTCTTTCATGAGATGATTGTTTAATCCATAAGTATCATAGTAAGTATTTCGTGTGTGTATGAGATACATACAATGAGATACGAATTACTATTCTTTGATACTTAAAGCTTGTCACAGTGGATGATGAGACTGGATATCTCATCAGGTATACACTGTAGCATCATTAACTACCATTGGATGGAGTGATAAATCTCAATCACTAGAGTATGACTCTTGGTTAATATGCTAGTGCTTATAGTGCATTGACGGACCTGAGTTTCCTATTGACGCTCAATGCTGTCAACAGTCAATAGGAACTCATAACTTGTATAAGGTACGTGTTCTCAATCTTGAGATGATTATGAACACAGACTGTGGATATGACTGCTTTGACTTACCAATCAGTGAGGTCTATAGAAGATCAACACCTGGGTATCTTGGGTATGTCATATCCATAGGGTTGTGAACATATATTGTCAAGATAGAATCTACCCTCTGATTCAGAGTAAGCATTCCCTTGAGAATGTCACCAAGTTGATTACTGAGTACTGCAGTCTTGTTGATAAGAGTTATCAACATGTTTGGTAATCATGAGTAGTGAATGGGACTCAAGGAATACAAGAAGTAATCATGATTCAGGTTGACAGTAACAGTTATCCGACTACCTGAATATGATTACGAATGCTGACGGTAGAGGGACATTAGTACAACATACAAGTCTAGTTATCGCTTCGGATATGTTCTTTTGCGTTGGAGTTCAGTTATCGTTTTATAGTGGAGTAAACGTTAACTGACCAGTTGGTTAGTTTGCTGATCAAAGAGTTTGGTCATGGTAATTAATAAACTGGTCTGAGCCAACAATAAAGAGCCTAGGAGGTCCCACTCTTAGCTCCGCTAGGATGCTTGGAAAGACGCTTGAGGAAACTGTCCTGGCAGGTTCGATCGATTGAAGATAGTTCGATCGATCGAAGGCATCAGGTTCGATCGATCGAGAAAGGTTCGATCGATCGAATGTTCGATCGATCGAAGTCCTTCGATCGATCGAAGGTTAGGTCGGTTTTGGGAATCTATAAATAGGGCAGCTGCGTTCTGGAAAAAGGTTGTTCGTCGTTTTGAACGTCAGAAGCTGCAGAAACTGTTTTTGGAACCCCAAAACCCTCTCTATCCTCTCTATTAGGGTTCCCACCAACCCTAGTCTTTCTGGCAGGCATCCGCAGGAGTCATAAGGGTGAAGATCATCTAGTGGAGGCTGCTGGAAATTGAAGTTCAGAATTGGGTTCAAGACACTAAGGTATAAATCTTGCACCCCCTTGTACGCTTCTATGGAGTTGACGGGTAGTAGATCCGGGCATGCCAATAAAGTTTTATAACTTGTTTTTTTCCGCTGCGCGTTTAAACTTTCAATTTAAACCGGTTTTTCCAACAAATAGGCCCTCTCGGAGGTAGATCATCTGATGAGAAAGTAATAGCAAGAGTCGGAATCCTACTGATCATCCCTATGATATCTTCTAGTGCTGTGTCGATAGAAACATCGGATTGGTTCAAGGCGTCCAGAACTATCTGCTGGTGACATTTGGAAGTAATCAACAATCCGCAGATGGTGATATTAGCCTGAGTTTTCTTTATTTGCTTTAAAACCCTATCTTCTTCCTCTTCTTCATTCATTTTCCCTTTTCCTTTATCCAATTCTCTCCCCGGGTGGTCTTCCTCTAACTCATGCGGTTTAAAATGTCTCCCTGATCGGGTTATATGACTGACTTCTTCTTTTGCCCATAGATTGTCAATTTTGGAAACAACTTTTAAGCTTTCTGGTCCTTCCCCATCGCTCTCATATCATAGATCGTCTCCTACCTGATCTACTTCAGTGTTGTTGGTCTCTTAAACCCACCAGTCTAGTTGATTTTCCAGAGTACAAATTATCGGACCTTCCATCATCTCATAAGGCTTCCTTGGTGTCCCGGCTTTAGTGATCAGCCTAGACAGATCAAAGATGATCTCTTCTATCCCCAAGAAGTAAAGGCCTTGTGGCAGCAGCATAGCGTGATGATTCGGCAGCGGATTCCTAGTAACATTAAGAGCTTTGACAGGCGGCTCGGATATTACCTTGTTATCAATGAGGTCCTGGATTTCAAGCCTTAGCCTTGTGCACTGTTCCGTAGAGTGACCTTTTTTTGGTGAAACTTGCAATAAAGATCTTCTCAGAAAGTTGGTGGAAGCGGACTTGGTAGAGGTTGAGGCTCCAAAGGGCGAAGATGCTCTTTCGCTATCAGCCTATCAAAAGCGGTTGATATTGATACCCCCAAGTCTAAAAACTTCCTCGGCTATTTGTCCCCTCCTCTTCTTGGTGTTATGTCAAACTTTCTCTCTGGTTCACTTACTGCGTTGACATCGGTGGGGCTGGAGTGACCCTGAATGTCCCCCATTCGACCCATAATTCGGCCTCCTATACCGATTCGGCTGTTCTTCCTTCTTGATTACCCCTTCTTGGATCGCGTCCTCTATCCTTGTTCCCACGTCAAAAACCTCAGCGAAGGTGTTGATCGACTGTAATCTCATCTTCTCTTGATAGATGGGCTGAAGGTTCTTCATCAACATTCAGATCTGGTCTTTCTCGGACGGCCTCTGTACCATTTTAGCTGCTTTTCCTCTCCACCTACTCAAATACTCAACAAATGATTCCTTATTTTCCTGCCTAGTGGTCTCCAAATCTCAGACTGTGACATCCAAGTCCTGATTATACTCATACTGCGCCACAAATGCTTTGATCACTTCTTCTAAGACCCGGGTTTTACTTGGCTCGAGAATGAGGTATTAGGATAAAGTGGCCCCAGTTAAAGTCTGCTGAAATAAGACAGCCATCATGGTAGTGCTCAGCCCACTCGGTTGGAAAGCCCCGATACATATTCTCACAGGACTGCGAGGATTCCCTGTCCCATCAAATTTATCGAAAACTGGCATTTTAAAACCGGCAGGCAGTGTTTCACGGATTCCATCGTACAGACCTTCCAGCTCCATCATGTAAGTATCGAGCCCCTAAGCCTTGCGCATTACTCTTTCCAGCTTCTTTATCTTTTCAGTCATTATCCTCTCCTTCTCTCTTTCTAACCTTTCTCTTTCTACTCTGGGGCCTCGGCCCTTGGCATCTCTGGCTCTTCATACCAACCTTCTTCCCTAATTGGCGGATCATTATTTAGTGGATTCACAACTGGTGGCGGACGTGCTATCACTTCTATCATGACCATCATTCGATTCATATTCTCAGCATGTCGCCTCATTTACTCTGCTTATTGTTCTACCAATGTCCTTAACTCTGCTAGTTCCCCGTCGTTCCTTTCATTTACCATTTCTCTGTCTTCTTCTCTGCTTACTAACCTTGCAGTGGGACCTCTAAACCAAATCGTACCCGAACTGGATGCTATATTTGCCCTACAAAAGGAAATATTTTTCAAAAGATTCTTTTGCTTTCTTTTCTTTTTATCAAAAATCTCTTATTATATATATTTTGAAAGACTTTTGATGAGATGAAATGGTTCATATGTCACACCAATGCAATGCATGTGTGCATGTGTGCCTACTCTATATGCAAAAGAAAGGAAAATTCTAATCCTAGCAAATAGGCACATAAGCATATAAAATCTTCACTCATGTCAAGTGCGCCAATTTCTCCTTTCATTGTGATCCTCGTTCCCCTTTCGAAGGTTGGATTATTCCTTAGATGATAAAATCTTTTGAAAATAATTCTCGTGAATTCTTTTGAGAACAAGGATGTTTAAAGATTCCTCAACCAAAATGGTTGGATTGAAATTTTACTTTGAAATTCATTTGAAAAGCATTTCTTTAGACGAAAACAATCCTCAAGATCTTTGGAATTTTCTTTTGAAGATGATCATGTGAAAATATATATTTTAACAACGATTAGCTTGGAGCTTTAAAAAAGTGAACTCCAAAGATTTTTTTTTTAAAGAGCGATTGAAAACTTTGGAAAATAGATGGCAAAAGTCCATTTGCTTTCAAAGATGGATTTAAAATTCTTTGAGTAAGAGGATCACATGATTGGATTATTACCGTACTTCTTCATGAATTTGGATGCATACAAGGTCAATGATGCTTAACTAAACATGATATAAGAGGTGTAATCTTATAATCAAAATCCTGCATTTTCTCAAATGTCATGGGACACAAAGAGGAATTGCTCAAAAGGTGATTATGAGGTTACACATCTTATATCAAGTAAGCATCGTCATCATCTCAAGTAATCCCTTTCGGGCATACAAAACTCCCTAGCACATAATCCTAATCAAGAATTGATTTCCTATGATTGGTTCTATAGAAGCTATTATGCAAAGGCCAGGTTTTGGTCAAATAAGGGACCCTTGACACACATCCGATAGGATGCTTCATATACCAAATCATGGTACGAGATCAAGGGTGATCACATAGTCCCATGATAACTTGACCGACCAGGTTGCCCCGTGTCTCCAATGTCATAGTTCCGTGCAATCGACTGGCGAGACATGCAATTGCAATGCAACGGGCATACAAAAATTAATTGATTTGATTAAAAGGATACTTTCAAGTCTAATCCTCGAGTGAACCCAAAATAAAAAATTGTGGTCTGCGAATCCAGAGATTCTGGGTTTGATCCCCAGCAGAGTCGCCAGATTGTGGATATCGCAATTTTTCTTACCCATAGCTTTTTTTATTTAAAACATTTTTAATTTCAAAACATAAAGAGTCGCCACTTAATCTTTGAAAAGCAAAATTAAGAAACCATTTTAAGACTAACTGATCTTTTGTGAAATCAAAGATAAACTAGGTCCGGGGATTATAGAATGAGAGAGGAAGGAGTCCGACGGACTAAAACACCCTCTCTCATCCTATCTCGCGATAGGCCTCTACTTAACATCCTATTAATCAAACTATTAATCGAAGCATGCCCTCAACTAATACATAGGTATAAATATACATTGCACAAGCATGTCAAAATGGTGTAAAATTGGTAACGACAAAATATCATTCAAAACCAAGTAGTTCATTTAGCAAGCGATATGACATGCAAAATAGTGAACTAGAGAACTTACCCGGGGTCCAGCCGCGGATATTTAAACGTGCAATGCATACAAAAGTTGAAATCCTAATAAAAGGGTCTCTAATGCACATATATACACATAAAGCAATTTTCAATTCCAATGTGTCGCACATAAAGTCAAAAAATTGATAAAATTAAGGAATAATGAAATTAAGGAAGAGTCGAAGGACTATACCTCATCGGCACTACAAAGCAAGGGTTAGTACACATGATATACAAGATATAAAGTTAGATGATGATCCTAAACTTCTAGCTTAAACCTATCAAATGTGATTAAATCTAAAGCAAACGAATTCTAGTTAAAAGCGTCAAACCAAATGGATGAATGTATACATGAACAAGAGCAAATTATTGAAGTACTCATTAATTTGGATCACCTAAACTTTAAATTCAAGCTAAACTAATCATTATCGAGGCATGGTTGAAGCCTTAACTCATGAAAATATCATTTGAGCTATTATTTACAAAGTTTACTAAATCTGTCACAATATTCTAGAAATTCCAGAGAGCAGACCTACACTTTAAGAATTCAGAAAGCATAATTCCAATTGTTTGATCTTGATGATTTTTTGTCACAAGGTGCCTTCATGAGTCTAATTTCTACCAAAACGAATATCAAAGTTCCAACGGTTAGATCTCCGGGAATCAAACAAATACTAGACATCACTCGGGAATTTCTAACTCTCTGTCCAGAAAGATTGTACGATTTTCTAAAATAGTAAAAAAATCTACAAAGCTCTAATGTTTTTAGGGGGTCTTATTAACACATTAAACTTCATAGAAAAAATTATTTGGGATCATCAACACTCGACTAGGGTTCTGATTTAATCATTTCAAAAGGGTATTGCTGTTCTAAAACTCTGGACAGATTGTTGACTTTGCCAAAACCCATCACCAAACCACTCTTAACCATAGAATCTTATTAAAACAAAAATGACAGTGGAAGAAATTTGAGTTATAGACGCTTTCCCGTTGGTTTCATTCAGTTTCAACGGTTCAATGTTTATCTAAAAACTTTGATGAAAAGTGGTCGATGAACTCACTACATCTTTTGTTTAGTTCATCTTTCACTTACTAACTTTAACTATAAAGCGATTAAACTTGGCCTTAGTTAAACTAATCCTCCTACCATTTGATGGCCATGGGAGACTAATGACTCTAATAATTGATAGACTTCAATGATGTATGAAGAAACTTCATGAAACCTTAGAATAACAAAATCAAACCATGGAGATGGGTTTGAACTTGTTAACCAAAATGCTCATTATCAATCCTAATCATCTTACGAACTATGAACTCATAAAAAGACCAAGAGATTTCAAATCAAAGGATTTGAATAAGACATTGAAAGTCTCATAAATCCCAAGAGATGTACACAATCAAATAAAAGAAAGGGGACTCAATATTAAAATATTAGCTAAGTTAACATGTATTTAAAGGATAATTTAGTCTAGAGTCTACCTCTAAATATCCTCAACTTGGGGGTTTAGAGGAATTCCACAAAGTAATCAAGCTCTTCAACTCTAACTCACACACAAACTTCTTTTTTTCAAACTACAAAAAAATAATTCTCAAGTATACTTAGAAAATTTTCTTAGAATTTTAAGAGAAGGAGAATCAAGATGATGTTGGGAGATTCAAAAAAACTCATCCCTTGTAATGGGATATTCACCCTTCTTATATAGACAATTTTAAAAGGGTATTTTAGTCATTTCAGTGGCAAAAATACTTATTTCGTATGTCCTTTTAATGGTAAAAAAATATGCTATTTTACAACTGTCTGCCCAAAAACGCGGCACTCACTGGAGATGGAAGCGGCAGTCACTGATTGCCGTTATGGCATTCAGTGAATGCCGAAACGGCATTCAAGGAGTGCCGTGGACAACTCCACAGACTGCCGTTTTTCTATAGAAATCCATTTTTCACAGCGTTTGGTAAAATTTGCGGCATTCATAGAGTGCCGTTCCGGCACTTAAGTGAGAGCCGTATGGCAACCCGTGACTGCCGCATATTTTACCATGTGCCGTTCTTTTCTGTTTTCCCTTTTTTTCTCTCTTTCTTTCTCGTTGTTTGGATTCATGAGCCTTTTAAAGAGCTTGAATCACCTTTGGAAGCCCTAGATTAGTCAGACATTGTCATCATCGGATCTTAGGGGTAATACTCCCCTTAACACGACGTTTGGTCAAAATTGGTGTGTCTACACACCCTACTTTCCTTCCTTTCCCTTCCCTAATCAACTCTACCTCACCTACCCTATCCTTCCTTTACTCCTTTCTTCATACCTATGCTAGGAAGGAAAGGGCGTCTTTCCTCCTTGTGTTTGGCAAAGAAATTAAGGAATCTTGTGAATTTTACTTTTGCATCCTTTGCAAAATGGTGATCTCGTTTCTAGGACAAGGAAGTCAAAAAGGAGAGAAGTTTCTTCTGTCTCTTAATCCATCCACTTTTGGACTTTTAGAGGTATGAGAAATGGTGGGTCGGAAGAATGTATTTTCAATCCTCCCCTCCCTTCCCTTCCCTTCTCTTCCCTTCCCTTCCCTTCCCTTCCCTTCCTCTTTAACTCTAACCAATCAAGAGATTTTATCTTCTTCTCTTCCCCCTTTTCTTTCTTCCTTCCTTCCTTCCTCCGTACCAATATATACGGCTCAAGAGAGGGTGCAATAATGTTGACACCAAAAGACCTCAAACTCTTGCCAATAAGTCTAAACTCTAAAGGTGACCAAGTGATGCATTTTTCCTTTTATTCAGAGTATATACCAACAGACTCACACCAGAAACTACTTAAAGAAGTGTTGTACATTGAAAACGATAAGGAGATGTAGAATATGCTTCTTCGATCCATTACTCTGAAAAGAAATTATGGCCGATAAAAAAAACATAGAAATTCTTGTTGATACACACTATTCATTGGAAATATTTGCATAGTAAATAAACCTTGCTTCATCTCTTGTTATCTCCTATGTTATGATAGTCATTATTTTAGGATAACCCTCATTATATTCACCTCTTGTTATCTCCTATGTTGTGATAGTCATTATTTTAGGATAAGTACCCTCATTGTATTCACAAAGTCCTTCAGTTGCCGGCTATACCCCAAAATAACTAAACAAACATTAACAAAAATTGCCAAAATATCTCATGTCCACTTGCAATTCAAATAGTATTATCCTACTGAATTTTGAGGTGTTCCAGAATCCAACATAAACTTTAAATTGTTTATCTAGTCTTAATTGGTGTACAACTTGGCTTTATGTGCTTGGACTTTTGGAAGATATATATGGTGCTCTCAGAAGCTATTACATGCAAAAATCAATATAAATTGTAGATAAATATGCATGCAAGCATACTAGTCACGTTTAGGTCACTTACCTAGTAGAATAACCCAACAAATTGATTCGCGGTGTTACGAGCCCGACGATGAAACCCACGAACGGCTGCTCCTATTGTGCTTCCTTATACTCTCTTCTGCTTTGCATAAGTCATAGAAGACGCTACTAGAGCGGTCTCCATCAATATAATGCGCTAAATCCCATAGCTCCAATTGTGATAGCCAAGAGAGAGAAAACCCTGAGAGAGAGAGGGGAAAGAGAGAGAGAGAGAGAGAGAGAGAGAGAGAGAGGCCGGTTGCTTCTCTTAGGGTGTGTAAGAGGTAACCCTAGTTGTGTATGCAATATACATATATATAGGCACACACCCTAGGTCACCAAGGTCAAGGCCCATTGGACCGGGTCCAATGTATGTGGGTGTAATAATGACCCACTATTTCTTACATCTCCCACTCACCCACATAGGGCACAACTAAAATAATCTCTCAAAATAGAACTTCTAAACTCCTTATACAGGGAAATAGAATGTGCGACCTTGTGAAAAGAAAGTACAGCGATAGGAGTGTAATGCCAAATCATCACCATAACCAGTAAGACACATCTCTCGGAAGCTTCTCGTGTATGCCTTATATAGTTGAACCACACCAAACACAGCATTCTCAATCCCTTGGTGAAAAAAGTGCTGCACTACCTCAATCTAATGTATTCATGACACATCAGTAACAAAATACAATTGTCGCTAGCCTGCTAATGAGTCATAAAACATGGTGTGTTATTGAATGGTCTTCCCTGAGACCACATGTCAATCTAACTAACCTAACCGCTTGCCCAAACATGCCCAATAGAACGGAATTATCTCTTCGTCTTAGGATAGCATGCTAAAGTAGATGTGATCAAGCGTCCTCTTCATGACATAGTCTGAAGTCGTGAAGGCAACCAGTTTGTAGGATAACCAATGTCTTGGATATGCTACGTGGCTCACATAGTAATGAAGAGGAATCCATTCACTACTCCACACTCGGTCACAAAAGCACTCAAGTCATGAAGGCAACCAGATTGTAGGATAACCAATGTCTTGGATATGCTACGTGGCTCACACAGTAATGAAGAGGAATCCATTCACTGCTCCACAGTCGATCGCAAAAGCACATACAATATGAAATGCATGCTATGGTGTTCTTCCATAAAAATAGGTATGTCACTCTGTGTTTAAAAAAACAAGTAACGCCATATGAATCTTAGTCTAGACGTTACATAATATGTCTAACCTGAGTTTTTAGGCACAGTCACCCTTCCTGGCGCCCGTTTCAAAACTCATATTCAGCTATAAATAGGGTACATAGAGTCGTGGGTTCTCTCTATGTTTGACCAAATATAAAGGTCTCATCTTAGCTCTATCTAAGGTGACATATAGAAATGATAAGGGTTTATATCTAGCTAATTGTTCTTACACTGCGTAGATATAAGCGTTCAAGTTCATTTTCTAAGCACTATGGACACACATGTCCTAGCTAGCTATCTAAGCACCATGAACACAAATGTCTTATCTTGCTCGCCATCTAAGTGCCATGGACACAAATGTCCTAGTTCGCTATCTCGGCGCCAAGGTGAATCACCCATGTGAGCAAGTCGATTCAAGCCCGGTGACATATTAGAAATGTGCATTCATTCCATTCATATAACAAATATATATGTATGGAAACCAACTAGTTTATTATTAACTGATAATAAAACTTTAATAATAATGTCAATAACACAATAAAATGTCTAAGCACATCAAATCCCCAGGTGGAGATGTGCCTCAAGACAACTTCCCTTTGCGCAAACCACATCTAAGATGTGAAAAAAAAAATGAATGTCCATGTACTCGAATGGTTTTTGAGATCTTTTGCATATGCTCAAGCGTACGTGCTATCACCGTAGATGAGCACAACCTCATCACTATGAAATGAAGAGCCTAGCCACTGCAAAAACTCTTCAACCAAAATAGCTCCTCGAACAGCTACAAAGCACACCACATATTATGCTTCTATCAGGGACAGCATAATTAAGGCAAGGTCAATAGTCCTGTGAACATATCGCAAGATACTCTTCACTACTCTCTAGTGACGGGACCAGGGTTGCTTCAACAATGAATAATTAAACCAACCGCATAGCAGACACCTGACCGAGTATACACATTAGCATACTTTTGATTCCCTATTGCAGATGTATATGGCAAACTGGACATTTATTCCTCTTCTCATTATTCTTAAGACATTGATCTAAGGTCAGGGTGAGTCCCTTTTAGGATGTCAATGGGTAATTAAGCTTTTCATGTTAAAATGTTCAAGAAACTTCATCTTATAAGTCCCTCAAGACAAACAGAGGAACTCCCACCACATAGTTGGCATCACCCATGTTCTCAATCTCAAACTGAGAGGATAACCACCCTCCAGTGGCGGCAATGGAACTCATCTCATTCCTAACTAGAAAGATGTTGTCAACATATAAAGATTCAGAATACTTTTCTTGGATCGTTTAATGTACACACATTGTACCACTGCCTAGACGATTGCTAACTTGAGATAATAAACAAATCATTTAAGACGGCACACTTTTGAGCTCA
Source organism: Hydrangea macrophylla (assembly GCA_033977485.1). Lineage (NCBI taxonomy): Eukaryota > Viridiplantae > Streptophyta > Magnoliopsida > Cornales > Hydrangeaceae > Hydrangea > Hydrangea macrophylla. The sequence goes on from CM066992.1 coordinate 4,113,489, forward strand.
TTCCCTTTGGTCGTAAAACCAATAGGCTGATCCATATTTTATTTCGTCATCTTGTTCTCCATTGACAAAAGAACAGTTTAAACATCCAACTAAAAGGGTTCTAAAACTAAATATGTGACAATTGCTAGGATAAGGCGAATTAAGTCAGATCTTACTCTTTGGGAGAACATGTTTCCATGGTCCACACCCTCTTTGGGTATAAACTATCGCCACAAGGTGTGCTTAATACTTGTCAATTGAACCATCGACCTTGAGTTAGATTTTGAAAACACACTTGTCTCCAATACTCTTACGCACAGGTGGAATGTCAACTATCTCCCAGACCTTATTTGCATCAATAGAGCTCATCTCATGTGGCATAGCAACTATCCACTCAGCTTTAGCAGACAAAGAAAAATGCTTCAACAGAAGAAGCAGGCTCATCCTCATCCACTTGTGCACACATATGAAAGTCTCTTCCTCAATTTCAAAATAGTGATAGGGAACATTTTTCCTCATCACCATACAGTGTACTACCAGAGAATCTTGAGTGCCTAGTGGTGCACTCTCACTATTTGGTACACTCCCACTAGCATCTAGCGGTGTACTCCCACTCAGTTGGAGACTAGTACCATTTTACAGCGATTACTGGTTGTGGATTCTCAATCTCTCCACCCTCACTTAAAATCGATATATTGTCTTCAACATCCTCTAACTCGTAGAGGTCAAGATATCTCTTAGTATTACTGACAAGCGGGGGTATTTGAAAAATACAACCGCGATAAAAGAAGAAAATACACTGAATTGGTTTACAATTCCCTTGTTTATCTGCAATTTGAATTGCAATGCCAGTTTTTACACAATATGATTAATCTATGATAAGTGGTATTGTTTTAGTGGTTATTTGTGCAGATTACTATTGTTGTGTGAAGAATTGAAAAAGCTAGATAAAAGGAAGTGCTTGGGTTCAATGAAGACAATTCAAAACATGAAAAGAGAGTTTCGAGCGATCGAAGAGGTCTCGAGCGATCGAACGCAGTTCAAGCGCTCGAAGATCCCAGAAGTTCAATCGATCGAGAGATGTTCGATCGATCGAACATGGCTTTTATAAGAACTTACGCGCACACAGCGGGGACATTTTTTTGTAACCCTAGCGTTAGGTTTTCTATATATACCAGTTGTAATCACGTCCAAACGGGGGCTACTCTTATTTTTTTTATCAGTTTATAGAGAGAGTTGGAGAGTTTAAATTGTTTTTGTAGGATTCAAGGTACCACATTGCTTGTTCTTGGATTTTCAAGTAGTTTGATCTTAATACATCGTCTCAGGTTTTATTATTTCAGTTCGTTTATAATCTATTTATTGTTTCTGGTAGTATTAGTAAAGTTAATCATAATCTTGCATGATAAATAGTGTTACACTCATAGTTTTCAAAGTTTTCATGTTTAAATCTCAACCAAACGCATCCCTAATGGACTTTTACGTTAAAAATGAATCTAAGACACTCCAGACTACGTCTGAGTAGTCCTTGGGTCGGGAGATCGCGATGAAACTGTGATTTCAAGCCTCTGCCATACAGCAGAATAATTCCTGTGTTCGATCGATCGAAGTTAGTTCGATCGATCGAGACAGAGATACAGTCAATCGATCGAAGACATTGCGATCGATCGAGAGATGAAGATGTTTGATCGATCGAGAGCGCGTCGATCGATCGAAACCTCTGATTCTTGAGAACATTCAATACAGTATTCCTAGACTTTCTGTTTTACAGATTTGTTATCAAACTGTCCCTAAATACTCAGTTTGTCAAAACAGTCTCTAAACTTAAAGCCTTAAAGCATTTTCCTTCAATATCTTTTGCAAACCACTCTCAATGCTAACACCATTATGGGTGCGAGTCTTAACTATTGTTTTAAACTGCTTTCATGTATTTAGAACTTAATTTGGATGATATAGTCCGAGTCATGAAAGGGCTATGGATTCTCTATCTTTAGAAAAATACGGAATATTGTAGAAGATGTACTCCAATGAGCTTTAACGTAATTGCATGGTAGATGGCTAGGTTACTGTGGATTTGTGTGATCCCAACACTTCCCTTTTACTAAGAAAACCAGTTTTAAAATATTGCTCTAGTTAATTAGTTAGTTATCAGTTTTAAGTAATTTAGTTGCTTTTAATTTTGATAGTTGTTAATCGTAGAACTTCGTGCTCTACAGTTTCCTTTAGCATTAAATTTTCTTTTTCTTTTTTGAGTTTAATCTAGGCAATTAATTTTCAACTTTCCCTGTGGGATCGACTTGGACTTCCAGTACTATATTACTTGCACGATTACCTACACTTGGGTATTGCACAAGAGCGCACAACTATTTAGTCGTGCCAAGTTTTTGGCGCCGTTGCCGGGAAAGGCGACGAATTAATACTTAGTTTATCTCAATCTATCTTTATCTATTTCTGTTTTCCTTTTCTTTTCTTCTTTAGATTAAAAACCTTTTAGGATTTGTTTCCCCGTTCATGTCCAAAAATTTCATCGAAGGAATTCTTGGAAATCCATTCTACTTAGCTGATTCTTCTAATTCTATTAATCCCATAGCTATACCTATTGATTCAATGGCAGATAATGAAAGTGAAAACGGTGATAATATGGTTGTCCCAATCGACGATTCACTTCGTCCTTTGTGCGATCTCATGACACCTGAACATGCTCTAACACCTTCTTGTATTCTCATTCCACCTCATGCTGGCGAATTTCAATTTCACAACGGAATGATTCAACTCCTTCCTACCTTCCATGGAATGGATAGCGAGAAGGCATATCTGCACGTCAAGGACTTCGAGGATGTTTGTAAAACATTTTCACAAAATTGTCCTGTAGACGTGACACGCCTAATGCTATTTCCTTTTACCTTGAAGAATAAAGCAAAAGCGTGGCTACTCACGTTGAAGCCGAATTCAATCTACACCTGGCATGTGATGAACACTGCATTTCTACAGAAATTCTTTCCACCTCGCATGACCACTGAGCTTAAATGACAAATTAACTCTTACAAACAAAAGAGCAATGAAACCTTCACCCAAACATGGAAGCGTTTCAAGGATTTGCTTCTATCATGCCCACATCATGGGTATGAGACATGGCGAACCATAAGCTACTTTTACGAAGGGTTAAATGGTGAAACTAAAAAGTTGGTTGAGACAATGAGTTCAGGACCATTTCTTTGCAAAAATACTGAAGAAGCTGAAGCTCACTTTGAGTGGCTAGCTGACATGGTCATGAATGGTCCAATCCTGAAGATATCCCATGCTCACAGATATCCTGTGTGGAGGAGAACAGTTTGTACCAACTAAAAAACGAAGATCACCTAATGAATAAATATGAGGAATTAGCTAAGAAAGTAGAGGAATTAGGGATGAAAGGGGAAGGTTCTAGGCAGGTTTTACCTGAAAAACCCTGCGGCACATGCAATATGTTGGGACATACCAATCAATACTGTCCCAATGTGCCGTATTTTCAAGAACAACCCCCCATGGAAATAAATTACATGCAAGGGTATAGGGGGGCGGGGAATTCCTATAATAACTATAATTCACAAAATAATAACAATAGATGGAATCACCCCGGGTTTGATTGGAAAAATAATGCTGGGACCCAAAATCAATGCCAACAACAGCCCTATAACAACAATAACCAATATTAAGGGCAATACAATAGGCAGCCCCAGCCATTCAATCAAAATAGACCTAATAACTATAACCAAGCGCAACCCTCTAATCGATAGTCGAAGGAGTACGTTCCCCTACACAAAAAGGTGCAGGAGGAAGATCCTCTTTCTAACGTGAATCTAACACAATAATTAATTCAAATGATGAGCAAAATGTCTGCAACGTTAGATAGGATAGATGCACGATAAGAGGGATTGGGTGGAACATTTCCTCCCCAACCACTTCAAAACCCTAGGGGATATAACAATGGTCCCACTAACCATGAACAAGCTCAAGCCATGACTACTCTGAGAAGCGGCAAGACTATAGGGCTAAATGTGCCTCTCTCTACTCCTGAAGAGTATGAGGAGGACGAAGTGGTAAATAAAAACAAACCTTCTACTCAGGAAGAGGAGCCATCCACTCATAATGAACCATTAGAAATAAACACTGAAGCTCCTAAACAAGTAGAGGAAGTTGAGACGAAGCCCGGAAAGGAGCCCGTTAACGATGAAGTACCCAAATGCCCTTTCCCTGCGCCTTATCCTCAGAGGCTTAGGAACCCAAAAAATGAGGCAAAGAATCAGGAGTTCTTGGAACTGTTCAAACAAGTCAAAATCAATCTTCCACTCCTTGATGCAATCAAACAAGTGCCGGCCTATGCTAAGTACCTCAAAGGCTTATGCACGATCAAGAGGAGGCAAAGTGTGAAAAAACACGCTTATGTGGCTTGCCAAGTAAGCGCAATCATCCAAAATGAATTGCCTCCAAAATTCAAAGACCCCGGTACCCCAACTATCTCATGCCGAATTGGAAATCAAAGAATAGACAACGCCCTCCTTGATCTCGGAGAAAGCGTGAACCTGCTGCCATACTCGATTTATAAACAACTACGGTTGGGTGAACTCAAACCTACCCGAGTTGCGCTACAACTGGCAGACAGATCTGTCAAATACCCTAGAGGAATATTGGAGGACGTTCTAGTGCAAATAGACTCTTTTGTCTTCCCGATTGATTTTGTAATTTTGGACACCGAACCCTTGTCCAATCCATGCTCACAAATCCCAGTAATTTTTGGACGTCCATTCCTCAACACCATAGATGCCACAATTCAAATAAGAAGTGGTATTATGACCATCGTATTCGGGGAATATGACTTTGAATGTCAAAATTTTCTCAAATCCCTGACCCGAAGAATACGATGATGAAGAGGAGGTCAACTATGTTGACACGGTCATCGAAGATGAGGTAGATCTCGTTGATTATAAAGATCCTTTGGAGGTAGTTGTGTCTCAATTCGACACTGTCTATCAACCTAAAGATTCTACTCCATTGGATTCTGCTTTAAATCACACTTGCCTCATGATGGATACACGAGAGGAGGATAGAGCTGAATGCATGTGGGTAACACCATATAAACCCCTAACTCCGAAAAGAAATGTAGTTATGCCCTTCAATTTTCAATTTCCCAATCTGAAATTGAAGAAGCTTCCTGAAGATCTCAAATATGCTTTCCTGGGAACTGAGAAAACTTATCCTGTTATAATTTTGTCCACTCTCAGTTTGGAACAAGAGGGCAAATTAATCCAAAGGCTAAAACAACATAAGGGAGCATTAGGATGGACCATTGCTGATCTCAAAGGCATAAGTCCATCCGTTTACACTCATAAGATATATTTGGAAGAAGACGCTAAACCTTCGCGACAAATGCAAAGGCGTCTGAATCCTAACATGCAAGAAGTAGTTAAAAAGGAAGTATTAAAACTACTCGATGTTGGGATTATATATCCTATTTCTGACAGCCCCTGGGTCAGTCCAACCCAAGTGGTTCCCAAGAAGGCAGGCATAACGGTTATTCCTAATAAAGATGGCGAATTAGTACCAACGCGCGTCCCCACTGGATGGCGATGTGTATTGATTACCGAAAAATGAATACCATGACCCGAAAGGACCACTTTCCATTACCATTCATGGATCAAATGTTAGAACGAGTGGCGGGCCATAAGTATTATTGATTTTTGGACGGATACAGTGGTTATAACCTAATAGAAATTGCTCCTGAATATCAGGAGAAAACAACTTTCACGTGTCCGTTCGGTACCTTCGCCTACAGACGTATGCCTTTCGGGTTATGCAATGCACCTACTACGTTTCAGCAGTGCATGTTAAGTATCTTTAGCGATATGGTCGAACAAATACTTGAGGTCTTTATGGACGACTTTTCAGTATTCATCCATAGCTTTAAAAATTGCTTGGAAAATCTGGAACGTGTGTTAGCACGATGCGAGGACAAACACCTAGTACTAAACTGAGAAAAGTGTCACTTCATGGTGACTAAGGGAATTGTCCTCGGCCACATTATTTCTGATAAGGGTATCCAAGTCGATAAGGCAAAAATTGATATAATTTCAAACCTACCTGTTCCTCGTACAGTCCGAGACATCTGATCTTTTCTGGGACATGCGGGATTCTATCGTCGCTTTATCAAAAAATTTAGTGCGATCTCCCGACCACTATGTCAACTCTTGGTTAAAGACATGCCATTCGAATGGTCGGAAAACTGTCAAACATCTTTTGACGCACTAAAAGAACACCTTACCTCCGCACCGATAATACAGGCACCCGACTGGAGTTTGCCTTTTGAGTTAACGTGCGATGCTAGAGACTATGCCATTGGCGCAGTTCTAGGACAGAGGAAGGATAATAAGCCTTACGTAATCTACAAAGCTCAAATGAATTATACGACTACCAAAAAAGAACTACTGGCAATAGTCTTCGCGCTGGATAAGTTCAGGTCATATCTAATAGGGTCCCCAATTTTCTGTTTTATAGACCACTTACATCTGAAGTACCTGTTATCTAAGAAGGATGCGAAGCAAAGGCTTATCCGTTGGATACTCCTACTCCAAGAATTCGATATCACAATTAAGGACAAAAAAGGAGTAGAGAATGTGGTCGCTGACCATTTATCTCGGTTAACATTTGTTGATAACACTGAACCTACACCGATAAAGGATGAATTCCCATATGAGCAATTGATGGCTATTTCAAGTTTGCCTTGGTATGCGGATATAGTGAACTATCTAGTTACGGGAGAGACCCCTAGTCATTGGTCAAATCAGGACAAGAAATGATTCCTCTCGTTCGCACATCATTTCTTTTTTGATGACCCTTACTTATTCAAGTATTGTGCTGATCAAGTCATCAGGCGTTGCATCCCGAACGAGGATATAACAGTCATTTTAGCATCCTGCCACTCTGAAGCTTGCGGAGGCCATTTTGCTTCGCAAAAGACTGCACAAAAAGTTCTACACAGTGGTTTCTACTGGCCCATCGTGTTTAAAGATGCTTACGCTTTTTGAAAAATGTGCCAACACTGTCAAAAGCTTGGTACAATTTCAAAAAGGAACTCCATGCCCTTAACTCCCATTATTACAATTGAAATATTCGATTGTTGGGACATAGACTTCATGGGCCCGTTTCTGCAATCTAACAACTATGAATACATACTCCTAGCTGTGGAATATATATCAAAATGGGTAGAAGCGACACTGACAAGACGCAATGATCATAAAATAGTAATGTCCTTTCTTAAGGAACACATTCTGTCGCATTTCGGAACCCCAAAAGCACTAATAAGTTATCAACACAAACATTTTTGCAATAGGCCTTTGGAGTCACTGCTCAAGAAATATGGGGTCAACCACAAGATCGCTCTAGCCTACCACCCGCAAATGAACGGGCAAGCAGAGTTGGCTAACCGAGAAATCAAGCACATTCTCAAAAAAATAGTTAGTTTCAACAGAAAGGACTGGGCATATAAATTGACCGATGCTCTTTGGGCATACCGTACTGCCTACAAGACAAGTCTAGGAATGTCCCCATTCAGGCTGGTATACAAAAAAGGATGTCACCTGCCCGTCAAAATTGAGCATACAGCATATTGGGCAACCAGCTCACTGAACTTCGACATTAAAGAGGGAGGTCATCTTCGAAAACTCCAGATGCCTACGACAATGCTAGATTACATAAGGAAAGGTTGAAGGCTCGCCCCGATAGGATGATTTTTCGAAAATCATTCGAGCCGGGGCAAAAAGTTTTATTATATGATTCTCGCCTTCAACTTTTCCCAGGAGAACTGCGATCTAGGTGGACAGGTTCCTTTATAGTCAAATTTGTCTTTCCACATGGGGCCGTCGAGTTATTCAATCCTAAGAACGACAAAAATTTCAAGGTCAATGGCCAAAGGTTAAAACCATTCTTAGAGGATTTCCAACCGGAGGTCAAGCACATCCAACTAGATGAGCCCGATTAATCCTCGACCTAAAATGCTCAAGTACGTCTTCACCATGTTGTTGCATTCTTTCTTTCACTACATTTTGCTTTGTTTTATTTCTTTTGTCTATCTATTTTTAGAGTTTGACCTCGATTTTAATCTGCTATTCCATTTTATCTATCTCCTGCAGGCTGTTCAAACATGAGAGATGATGATGTCCACTCAATTGGTTCATGGGCAGATTCAGAATATCATAACCCCCCTTGGACTGTCGATGAAATCGCATTCTATTTTGCTCCTTATCAAGGGCCAGGGGCAAAAGATGTCGTTGACTTGACCCAAGGATACATCCCATACAACCCTGCTCTCTTCCAGATCAACCTTCTAAGCACATGGAATTCCCTGAAGAGGAGGGAGAACCAGAGGGGTATGTTGTTTGGGAAGTCGATGATGCTCTGATGGAACAATGGGAGAATGATTCAATGTGGGAACCGTGGGAAGAAGAAGATTTACAGGAAGAAGAATAAGATTTTCGGCTGTTCTGGAAAAGGGAATCATCAAGTTTGGACTCCACAATCGAAGCTTTGGCAGAGAAAGAAGTTGTGGAAGAAGATATTTTCATGCTTGAAGAGTAGTGCTTCACTTCAATTGTATTCTGTCATTTCATCTTTCTTTCATCAATTGAAGTGTATTCCTAGACAAAGTGTTATTTGTTTCAGTTTTTTTTTTTATTTTTCTTTATCAATAAGGTTTTAAATACCATGTTGGGGGTGACAATGTTATAAAATGGATGCTATTACAATGTTTTATCTATAAAATTTTGCAATTTTTTATGGTGATGATGACTTTTTGGCTTACATGACCTGTCAATGAACTGTTTTTATCATTTTCTTATATGTCCAGACCAATGTTGGTTAGTTAGGGGTGTATAATCTTTTCATTCAGTGATATTGTAGAATCTTTATGTTCGATCGATCGAACACATCTCAATCGATCGAATTTATCAGAACCTCGAGCGCTTCAGCAGGCCTCAATCGATCGAAAGTTTGATCGATTGAACTTTCTCGATCGATCGAGACTTGTATTTAAACGAGGCGTCTCTAGTACACTTTCTCTGTTTCACTGTTCTTCTCCCTTTTCTCGAGCGATTGGTGATAGAGAGAAACTGCGGACAACTCTTGTCCTCCCTCATCATTCACACCATTCGAGGAGCCCTTGGAACCCTCTGATCACCATCATCATCCACCTCATCCTCTACCCACGTATTACCTGAGGTAAGGTCCATGAAATCTCCCTCATTTTTCTTTTCATTTGAATTGTTATGGGGTGCCCCCCATTGGGTTTAAACCATTTGTTTGAAGTTTTTCTTGACTTTTCATATTTGCGGGCTATTCCTGTTCTATATCGTTGTCGCTGCAGTTTCACTGTGTTCGATCGATCAAACTCGGCTCGAACGATCGAACATAGAACTTTCTCAATCGATCGAACTGGGTTCGAGCGATCGAACCAAGCACTTTCTCAATCGATCGAACATACTTCAATCGATCGAAGGGCAGCAGTTTTAATTTCTTTTCTGTTTTCCCTATATTCATATATTTACTGTCTGTTCTTCCATTTCAGGGCTTCCACGATGAATCCTATCATAGGGTACCATAAGTCCAAGCCACTAGACCTCACTATACCAGACACTATACCAGATCACGGGCTTCGAAATGAGGAGGAGTGGGTTCGGTTTACGAGATACTTCCAGTCCAAGAAGGTTATGTTGGAGTGACCCCTGAAGTCCGTATGGCTTTCAGCTCCGTGGTTCCTGGGACGGATTAGAGACCAGCCATCATGGTACAATATGTTGATCCAGCCGAAGACGATCAACATCCACTGGGTTCGTGCAGCCTGCTTCTCTATGATTAAGGATCCCACGGCCCCGATCACATGCAGATCATTCTTCCGCGGGCGTGAGATCCAATTCAGCCCTGCCACCATTTCAGCTGCTCTGGGGGTATCTGAGGTACTAGATTGTTTCTATCCTCTCCTACCAGGTGCCCCAGAGATGCCTCCGACCACCATTATCCGTGAGCTTACAGGCGGCGCCGTTCAGTTCTGGAACTGCGTTTCTCTCATCGAGGATAAGCTTCTCACTGAGAACTATCACTTCCTCCATCTGACGCTGGTAAACTATATTTTTATGACATCTTATCATGAGAAGTTTGCCGCGTGGTATGCCCGTGCTTTGTATGCCATTGGGACAGGACAGCGAGTCTGTCTGTCTCGCCTATATATTGACTTCCTAGTTCAGTCTACGCGGTACATCGCCGCCATACGCCATTTGAAGAGTGCTTGGCCTATACACCGGGTCATTGAGCAGGCTGGACTAGTTCCATTGGCCACAGATTCGATCCTTCAGGCTTCTAGTCGATTTGGCGAGACGGTGGCCCGCCGTTCTGATGCTCAGAAGAAGAGAAAAGCAAAGGGTAAGGCAAAGGTAGGGGCGAAGAGGAAGAGGGGATGAGGCACCGTTATAGAGGGTGCAACTTCTGGGACGCCCACAGAGGCTGAGGAGCTTGATTCTGACGACGAGGTTGATCCTCATATTGAGGTAGCACAGTTCGAACTGAGACAGCGGTCTCAGGCTCCTGCCCAGGGAGAGTCTTTTTCATCCGCACCTCTCCCTACTGTTCATGAATTGCTATTAGAGGAGAGAGAGGCCCGGATCAGACTTGAGGGCAAGATGGATTACATGACGACTCTTCCTTGAGGCTATACTTATTCAGATAGGGGTTGACCAGTCTTTACATACACCTCCACCACCCACTACTGGTCCTTCATCCTCAGCTCCTCAGGTTGATCGTTTTGCTCCATCTACATCGGCAGCTCCATCTAGTCATGTTCCTACTCCTTCTGTCCCATCTACTGATCCTTCTGCTCCATCTACGTCGGCGACACCGCCTGCCTCTGAGCCACCACTTCCACCACCTCCATTCGTGACTGATCCATTATTATCTACACCAGTTGCTCTGATTGCGAGTGACCCGGCGATGGCTATTACTATTCCTGAGGGTGGAGATGGGGATGCTCCGGATGTGCTTATTGAGATCTTATCGGATGTCGCCGATGATGTATAGATTTTGATAGATCAGTGCTTTTGGTTGTTGGGTTGTTTTGGTTGGTTATGACTGTATTCTCTTCTCTCCTATATTTTTCTTATGGTTTGGTTAGTTTGGACATATTGGATTTTTGTTTTATGGATTTTGTAATCACTGTTCTGTTATTTCATTCTGGTATATTTCCAGTGCTTAGTTCTGTTTATGTATGGATCTTATGCTCTATCTTTTTATATTCTATTTGATCCTTCCTGCTTGGAGTTTGTATGCTTTCTGTATAGATTGTTATGCGTGCGGTTATTCCTATTCTTTGACAGGTGATATCTCTCTATCTATATTTAAAAATTATCTTTTGAGGACATCGCAATTTTCAGTTGGGGGTGGGATGTATATAGATAGTCACCTGCACATACTTAGCAATCTGAATACATTTATTGTACACTTCATACAATCTCAGTTGAATTTGTAAAATTTTGAACAAATTTTAAAATAAAATTGGAAATTTTTGAAATTATAAACTTTATTGGTAGAACAACTTGCAATATTCACTTCTATATAGTTGTTATCAAGCAATGATACAACCATTTTATTCTCATCTTTTTATGATTTAAATTCACGCATTTTTCTAGTTCGCTAGGATGATTGCATGTGTTAACCATTCTTGTATCTAAACTCCTTATGCACATGTTAATAGCTATGCAGAAAACTTAAATAAGAGTTAATATGCCTTTTGTACTTTAAAGAATAAGTAGTGGAAACTAGTTACCCTTAGTGAGCTTTTGAATCCAATCTTTAGTTCTCACATTAAATTCAAATCATTTTCTTGAAAATACATATTAAATTCGTTGAAGAGTCTCTAATTCTTTATTTTGGCTACTTAGTAGAGGAGAACGTTCAGGATTTACCAACAAAACTCAATGAACACTGAAGTGCTAAAACTAAGAAGTCGAGAAAATGATTTAAGCCATCGTTATTTGCTCCTTACCTTTCCATATACCTATATCAACATTCTAGAATATGCATTGTTCTCAACCCCACACCTAGTAAATACTGCCCAATCTATTATGAAATCCTAAATCCCTAATCTTATACTTTGACCTCAATACACCCCAGTGCACATCCAATGAGATTAAATTGTTGAAGTATGTTATGGGGAGGGAGTAGTTGTGGGAGGGACTGCATAATATTATTTAAAAAAAAAACAAAAAAAACAAAAAAAAAATCTATGAGAATAGAGGATGGTCAGAATGAGGTGAAGAAAAAATTACTACACTCAATCAAATGCTAAAGATGTGCAAATTCTTACCTCTATCCTTTCTGTCCTACTATATAAAATTATACCCAAAAAGTCAAAGCCTTAATGATTCTTAACAACTTAGTTTAAACACGAACGTGTAATTTGAGTTATCCATGGTATTTTGCTCCTCTAGTTAGTAGTATTCCTTTCATGAGACTATACACTCTAAATGTTCGTCCTTTATTGAGTTAGGCATGAAAGCATTAGTAACCACAACATTACTCATATCAAAGCTTTCACACTATGAGCGATCATTATTAAACAAGTTTCTGAGAGATGTTCATTTTTGAGTGTAAACCCATGTGAGAATTGAGTTGAAACTACAAGTTCTGGGAGTATGATAGTCTAAACAATTCTAAATAAAGTTTGATGTATAGCTATTAATTTCACACACGCACGGATACATGCATGTGATGCATATGTTATTCTTTCTTGGTGACATGAGGAACATGTGTATTTCTTTCATGGTTTGAATGAGGATGATATGTTTTGTAGAGCTAAATTAATAGTTGAATAGAAGAGAGTGTTTACAAGTTACTCTATATCTTTTTGATCTTAGAATCAGAGAATTTTGTGGGTATATTCACTGTAAACCCTCACGAGACAACACTCGTCCACTAGGAGGAACCTAGGGGTTTAACGGCTTGTTGCATTTGGTAAATGCAACCACGATTCCTACGAAAGTGAGTTAGGTAGTTCCTTTTTATTTAGATTAGTTTGCTTTAGTTTAAATTTGTTTTATTTTTATCATTGTAGTATTAGTTTAGCTTGTTTTATTTTCGCTTTATTGCTAGGGACTAGCAAATCGCTAGTTGGGGGTTGTGACAAGCGGGGGTATTTGTAAAATACAATCGAGATAAAAGAAGAAAATACACTAAATTGGTTTACAATTCCCTTGTTTATCTGCAATTTGAATTACAATGCCAGTTTTTACACAATATGATTAATCTATGATAAGTGGTATTATTTTAGTGGTTATTTGTGCAGATTACTATTGCTCTGTGAAGAATTGAATAAGCTCGATAAAAGGAAGTGCTTGGGTTCAATGAAGACAATTCAAAAATGAAAAGAGAGTTTCGAGTGATCGAAGAGGTCTCGAGCGATCGAGGTTTCGATCGATCGAACATAGTTCAAGCGCTCGAAGATCCCAGAAGTTCAATCGATCGAGAGATGTTCGATCGATCGAACATGGCTTTTATCAGAACTTACGCGCACGCAGCAGGGACATTTTTTTGTAACCCTAGCCTTAGGTTTTTCTATATATACCAGTTGTATTCACGTCCAAACGGGGGCTACTCTTATTTTTTTTATCAGTTTATAGAGAGAGTTGGAGAGTTTACATTGTTTTTGTAGGATTCAAGGTACCACATTGCTTGTTCTTGGATTTTCAAGTAGTTTGATCTTAATACATCATCTCAGGTTTTATTATTTCAATTCGTTTATAATCTATTTATCATTTTTGGTAGTATTAGTAAAGTTAATCATAATCTTGCATGCTAAATAGTGTTACACTCATAGTTTTCAAAGTTTTCATGTTTAAATCTCAACCAAACGCATCCCTAATGGACTTTTACGTTAAAAACGAATCTAAGACACTCCAGACTATGTCTGAGTAGTCCTTGGGTTGGGAGATCGCGATGAAACTGTGATTTCAAGCCTCTGCTATGCAGCAGAATAATTCCTGTGTTCGATCGATCGTAGTTAGTTCGATCGATCGAGACAGAGATACAGTCAATCGATCGAAGACATTTCGATCGATCGAGAGATGAAGATGTTCGATCGATTGAGAGCGCGTCGATCGATCGAAACCTCTGATTCTTGAGAACATTCAATACAGTATTCCTAGACTTTCTGTTTTACAGATTTGTTATCAAACTGTCCCCAAATGCTCAATTTGTCAAAATAGTCTCTAAACTTAAAGCCTTAAAGCATTTTCCTTCAATATCTTTTGCAAACCACTCTTAATGCTAACACCATTATGGGTGCGAGTTTTAACTATTGTTTTAAACTGCTTTCATGTATTTCAAACTTAATTTGGATGATATAGTCCCGGTCATGAAAGGGCTATGGATTCTCTATCTTTAGAAAAATACATAATATTGTAGAAGATGTACTCCAATGAGCTTTAACGTAATTGCATGGTAGATGGCTAGGTCACTGTGGATTTGCGTGATCCCAACACTTCCCTTTTACTAAGAAAACCAGTTTTAAAATATTTCTCTAGTTAATTAGTTAGTTATCAGTTTAAAGTAATTTAGTTGCTTTTAATTTTGATAGTTGTTAATCGTAGAACTTCGTGCTCTACAGTTTCCTTTAGCATTAAATTTTCTTTTTCTTTTTAGAGTTTAATGTAAGTAATTAATATTCAACTTTTCCTATAGGATCGACCTGGACTTCCAGTACTATATTACTTGCACGATTACCTACACTTGGGTATTGTACAAGAGCGCACAACTATTTAGTCGTGTCAATTACCAACCTGGAAAAGTTATTCTCAATATCATGTGACACTATTTCTGTCATTCCTATGCATGTTTGTTCATTATACATAACATAGCCTGTCAAGCTAGTAGAATACCATATACAGGTATGCTTTTTAGCTCTCAAGCATAGTTTCTTGCACTTGTGCAAGGTATAGTGAACATAACCTCCTGAGCTCCACAGGCGTGAATGCTCTAAAATAAGCCTTTCGCCTTTCTATAGCTCACAAGGGGTAGAAGAAACTGACTGTGAAAAAACACTTTAGTATGTAGGCAGCAATCAAGAGTAACCCCCCCCCCCCCAAAAAAAAAAAAAAAATTAATATTGGGAGGTAGACTTGAGCCATCATAGTCCTAGCCATATCTAGGAGTGTTGTATTCCTCTTTCCTCACACAGTTCCCTGAACTGATTAGATAAGTACTCGCGATCCTCATATCACACAAAATCATCTATAAAAGTGAAAAAATAAGAGGCGCCATGACGTGCCTTTACAACCATAGGTCCACAGATATCTAAGTGAACTAGCTCTAATGCTTGAGTAGTTCTAATAGCCTTTCTAAAGGCTCTCGACATACTTTGCCAACTAAGCAAACTCACACATAGGTAGGTCAACCTTAGAGAGTGGTCCCAAAAGGGCTTCTTGAGCTAATCAAGTTATCCTATCACATCCTATACGTTCAAGTCCGACATGCCATGTCTCAGAATAAATGAATTAACAGAGGAAACTAAAATTTAGTAACACAATTCTTAAGAAGTTATCCCTAGATAACCATGTCCTAGTAACACTACCACCCAAAAACATCCATCCTATTACAACTGAATTGAAAAATGCCTTCGACTGTGCTCTTCTACCTTATTAGCCTTGGGCGCAAACTTACTAGCCCCACCCTGCCTCTTGGTGAGTGTACTTTTACCATTACGTTGAGGCCCACTAGCCTTACACTCACTTCCACTTATAGAAGTTGTGGTCAAGAGTGTAGCTATATGGTTCGCCTTAGCTTTTGGCGCTCCACATTTAGCTCAACTTGTCGGGGAATGTCAAAAACTAAAAATTTAACATTTTCGTTATAGATCATGACTTGTTTTGTGTAGACCCGCGAATTAGGCAAAGAACGTATCATAGCCCTGAAACTGTAGTCCGCCAGTAAAGATGTTCCCAGTAATCTAAAATCACGAATCATACCTAATATCGACCTTAGATGTTCAGTCATCGTGTACTTGGAATGCTCCTTTACTTCCCTGAAATTCATAACTAGATGCTCAATCTAGTAGTGAATTTACCACCAAAAACAAATTCAACATGATCTCACAATACTTTGGCTATTGGATAGTACATATACTTCCCAACAAGATCATGGTGCATGCTGCTTAGGCCTGGAAATCCCAAGCCCGAATAAGGAGTGAGCTCGCATAAGCCCGAAGTAAAATGTAATCGGGTATGTAGATTTTTAATATACGGGCCTAGTTGGGTGAGACATTTTTACACTCAAGCTTGAGCAGGCCCAAACACAAACCCATTTAAACCCATAACAAGCAAAACCTAAAATATTTTCCTTCTCTGTCTAATAACTATTATAAGGGAGGCGCATCTTCCCTCTCTCACACTAGGTTATAATCTTCCAATCTCTCTATCGTTGCTCTCACTATTTCCCTCCCTCTCTCTATATATATGTATGTATATATATCGTTCTATTTATTCTCTCAATCCTCTCTCTCTCTCTCTCATTGATTTGCATCAAATTCCTTACTGTAAATGCTCTTGGTTTATAATCCTATCTTGGGAAGATCACTTTTGTTTGTTATGTTCTTCTTGGGTTTTTCTGCTGTAAACATTTCATGGGTTGATATATATACATATATTTTAAATTTTTTTTGTTATAAATTTAGTCTTGGTCTGTAAGCCTATGTAGTTTGGATTTTTTGGAATAAGGTCACTTTAATTTGCTTTTCTTATTAGTCAAATTTGTTGATTTACTTACCAATTTTTTTCCTTCCATTCTCCACTACCAAACAAGGCCTTAGAAGCAAGGAGGAGGAAACAAGAAGAAGAAACTGGCTAAAAAACAGGAAGGTTGTAGACACCCCATTTTGTCGGCTATCAGATTTAGGAGACCCATAGCTTGGTGGTTCACAATGATCGAAAAAGACTCAAAAAGACTCCTGGAAGTCAGCTCTATCTCTCAGAATGCTCAGAATGACCAAAATGCCCCTAAAAGCCCGAAAACTCCCAGATTTGGTCCCAAAGTCCTGAAAACATGCTATGTCATGAGAAAAGCAATAAAATGAGTTTCTAAGAGGAATCGGGTGAAATCGTCAGCTCCCAGAGACCCCCGGAAGTCCCGGAAGTTCCCGAAAAGTCCCCGTTGACCGGTTTGACCAAGGTTTGACCAGGTTTGACCGAGATTGACCAGGTTTGACCGAAGTTTGACCAAGTTTGATCGAAATTGTCCAAATTCACCGAAATCATTAGAAAAGTATTAAAATAAGTTTTAAAAGAGAATCGAGCGAAAACGTCGGCTCCTGGGAGCTCCCAGAGGTTCTCAGAACTTCCCGGGAATCCCAGGATTGACCAGTTTGACCAAGATTTGACTTTGGAATCGGGGTACCGAAACAATTTTCAAATATTTTTCATGGATACTAGAGGTCAATAGCTTTCCAACGGTATATCGCACATAATTTCTGGATTTAAAACGAATTTATTATGAATTTCCAAAGGCGAAAAAGGCGATCAAATCGGCTTTTATCGCGAATACCGCAAAACTTTTCAAAGTGACCTATTCCCGAACTATTTTTTATGTAAAGTAGACTCCGTTACCTTTCCAACGGTATATCACAACCTCGATTTGGAGTTCGTACGCATTTTCTGTGAATTTCGGACAAAATAGGGCCTTTTCGCGAATACCGGAACTTCGGGGGGCCTAAACAGCATTATCCAGACGAAGGGAGGAGCAGTGCCGCCGCGGCACTGGCCCACTGCCGCCGCGGCAGTGGCCCAGTGCCGCCGCGGCACTCCCCTCCAGAACAGTAAGTTTTTGTAAATACTTTTGTGGTCCCATTTTGATTAATTAAAATCCAAAACGACGTAGTTTCATGATTTCAGATGTTTGGGACCAATGGGAGTACTTTCTAAATCCCAAAAACACCCCAAGTTGGCCTATATAAACACCCCATTACTCCTCATTTTGGGGGGAGTCAAATACAAGTTTAGAGAAAGTTTGGGAGAGAAAGTGTAGAGATAAGGTTAGAGTGGAGAGAAAAGAAGCTTTCTTCTTTGATTTTTCAAAACAAAAGTGAGTTCTAACTTTGTTTTTACTTCATTACTTCCATTTACTTCAACATTCAATACTCCCCAACCACCATTTTAGTGAGCATTCAAGAGTGTGGAAGCTTCTTCCATGTCTAGTGTCATTACATATGAGTGATACACCAATCTACAAGTCTCATGCTTCATGAATATCATCTATTGATTATCATCTACTTGCTTGCTTATTTATTGTTCATCTCTTCTCATCCCATTTCTTTTTATTTTCTTTATTTACTTACTAGTTCATCATCATCTAAGTGATGACATGAAGTTTGGGGTGAGTGAATCCTCATGGATAGTAGCTCTTGACCTCAAAAACATGTTTGATAGATGATGACCATAACCTCAATACTTCCAAGGTATTCTTGGAATGTATTGAAGTTATGTCCAAAAACAAAATAAATCTCTCCAACAATCTTGGAGGTTCTTAAATGATGAGTTTGATGTAGGTATTCTAAGTGGCTATGATCCTTATTGAGTGTTGAAAACATGTTTTCAAAACACCTATTTCAAAACCCCTCTCAATCCCTCTCATTTGGTTTCAAGAAACAAAACTTGGTTTTCTCCAAAATCTTCAAAACAATGAGTCAAAACAGTGAGTGAGTTGAGTTCAAAGATTTTTCTAGAACACAATACTTAACATATGGATACAAGGCCACTTGGAATGTATTCCTAACTCATTGGAGAACACCCATGATTTTTGGTTTGACTTGGAAGTACTTGGAAATGGTCCATTTGGGTCCCAACATTCCTTCCAAACATTCTGTTTTTTGCTGTCACAGCAGCTAGGTCAACTTACGACCTCTTTGCCAGAAAACTTTTCCAAACGGGGTGGTCCTAACTTATTTTTCCCTTAAAATTCAATGTCTTAGGAAACTTTCTGTATAAAATGGGCCTCTAGATCATTCTTCTTCATTTTCTAAGATTTTCTAACATTTCAGACGACAGTACGAACTCTGTTTCTGAGTGACCTCTATTGTTTATGTAATTTCTCTCAATCTGTGATAGCTATTCAAGATTGGCCTTTTGGGTTGTGTTCTAGACACAATAAGGAACATCTCCATAAAATATCATGCATTGAAAACATTCCTAACCCCTCTTTTCAAATTCCAAAAGATCATGCTACTGTTCTGTCCACTATTCACAGCAAGTACACTTTAACTTTCATTCTTTGATTTGAGGCTTATATGCATTCCAAATTAGTTCATATCTTAGGAAGTGGTTCATACTACATTTGTATATATCCCATGTTGATTTCATTCATTCATTCTTGCCCATTTTAGACTTCTAAGCCATTCTAGAAATTCATGTACACAAAACACACTACAACCTTTGCACATTTTTAGATATATACATTGCATTCATGCAAGATTTGGGGTTCTTTGTAACTCTTAATCTAAGGAGATTATAAGGAATGAACTCGATCACTCGTTCATGCTTCCCCTTGATCTATTCATCCTTTCTCATCCGTCCCGGGGATTGAGAGGTCTTCTTTTATCAAAGAATAACATGCATCATTCTAGCCTTGCTAAGCATATTTTGATTTCTTTGCTTATTTGTTTCAATAACAATTCATGTCCCCCTTTAGATTAGGAAGTCTTGATTATTTGATACATGATTAGACGATCTTTCCTAGGTTTATTTGTGTGATCTTTCGCTTTACATTGCATGATATTTGGCTTAGATCTTATGAATGATATCTTATCTTTTGATCTTCCAATTCCAAGTTTTCTTATGTGATGTAATATACTACAATAGTATTAATTGTCGAACCAAACATAGTATAAGATGATTATTTGGATGCTAATTGAGGCCCGTCGAAAGACGGGGCGAGTTGAGGGTGTTTTAGTCGCGACAAAGGCTCCTTCCTCTCTCGTACCAAAACCCCGAACCAAGTTCTTTGGTTATGAAGGGCCGGTGCCCTTATCCGCTTGGGTGAGTCAAAATCAGGTTTCTTGGTTCCTTAAAGACCAAGTGGCGACTCTGTATCTGTTTTCAACAGACCTATTTTCTTTCCTTGATTCAAATCAATTTCAAAACAATCTCAAACAAGAGAAGTGGTCCACTTCCGGTGTCCACAATCTGGCGACTCTGCTGGGGATTTTTTATTTTAAAAAAAACAAAATAATACAGAGGTTTGACTCATAAGAAGCATCCTTAAAATCATCTTTTTACTGTGTTTGGTTCACCGCATTGCACTCTTGCATTCCCCCCCCCCCCTCCGACTGTGTCTGAAACGCGGCGCTGACATTGTTCAGGTCTTGCTGTGCCAGGGCACAAGTGACCGTTGATACTGTACCTTCTAAGTTATATCAAAAAGAGTAAAAACCTCCGTACTGTCTCCCCGACGGTATATTGGAACTCTCGTCAACGGACCCTCTTTGACTAAACCCAGCCTTTGCATATAGATTCCTGTAGAACCTTTCATAGGACTGTTCATTTATCTTTTTAGATAGGACAATGTGATATAACTGTTGTATGCCCTGACGGGATTACCTGCGCGGCGTGGACGCTTATGTGACATAGAACATAACCTCTTTCTTATGATTCCCAAGGCAATCACTCACATGTGGTCACATTGAGTTGACCTGCCTAAGCATCATGACAAGGATGTCTGCTCCATGCTCGCAAAGATATACACCGCAAGCCTTGTTTGTCGGTCTTGAGACATAGGAGTATGAAAACCTGCTATAAAGTATGATCACTATAACCGTACTTACCAGTTTCCCCAGAAACTCTGTCCAGATATCCCAGATATAACCACATTAACCAGTTTCCCCAGAAACTTTGTCCAGATATCCCAGATATAACCATATTAACCAGTTTCCCCAGAAACTCTGTCCAAATATCCCAGATATAACCACATTAACCAGTTTCCCCCAGAAACTCTGTCCAAATATCCCAGATATAACCACATTAACCAGTTTTCCCCAGAAACTCTGTCCAAATATCCCAGATATAACCACATTAACCAGTTTTCCCCAGAAACTCTGTCCAAATATCCCAGATATAACCACATTAACCAGTTTCCCCCAGAAACTCTGTCCAAATATCCCAGATATAACCACATTAACCAGTTTCTCCCAGAAACTCTGTCCGAATATCCCAGATATGACCATATTGACCAGTTTCCCACAGAATCTCTGTCCAAAATTTCCGAAGTATCTTGGAAATCCATGTTATCCCTTGGTGATCATACTAGAAAGTAAGGTTAGCACACTCTGTATGGCTAGGACCTTATTTGTTTAGCTGCTATCTGTTAGAAATAGGAGCATCATATAGATTAGGGCTTACATCCGCATATTTGTCCCATTTGCATGCACCATTCCCCATCAATTTGCACGCACTGTTTCGAGTCGGTCCACATCACTATCTTTGTCTGCCTAGAGTCGCCACTGTCAAAGATCTAATCTAGTCCTTTCAAAATCTGTCAGGTCAGTATAGATTCCCAAGGGCAGCAGTCAGGGTCTTATTCGTGGGTCAGGAGTTCGGATAATCGGTTAATCAGAATCAGTCCGACAGCTTACGTCAGCATGAATAGGGAAGAGTTGGAAAACAAGGTTACTGAATTGGGATCGACTATAAGCCAACAATCAGACAGTCTAGCCCAAGTCCTAAAATTCATGGAAGAACTGAAGCAGCAACAGCCGCGACCTCCGCCCGAGTTTCCGCCACCAGGGTTTGAACCTCCTCTACATGAGAATAATGGGGAGGAAAACTGGTTTCAAGGGGTCCCACCGCTTACGTATGAGAAGAAGCTCCAAGAAAAATTGGACAAGGTCGATAAACTGGAAAGCGTACTCAGGAAAAGCAAGGGTATCGACGATTACATGTTAGATCTGGAAGGCCTCTTCGAGCCTGTCAAGCTGAAACTGCCAGAGAATTTCAAAATGCCTGCCATCGATCGCTTTGATGGAACGGGAAACCCGAAAAGCCACGTGAAGCTATGTATGAGTATCTTCCAGTCCATAGGTTGCACCCACAAGCACATTGCGATGTTATTCCCGCAAACTCTGGCAAAATCTGCACTATCGTGGTTCCTAACCTTGGAAGCCTCCAAAACCCGGGCCTGGGAGGACATTGTTCGAGTCTTCGTCGATCATTACTCTTACAATCAAGAGCTGGACGTCACCGTCAGGGATTTGGAAACAACCCGGCAAAGCAACAATGAATCCTTCGCTGCATTTCTGAGCAGATGGAGGAACAAGGTAGCCCAAATGACCCACCGGCCAATCGAGAAAGAACAGGTAAGGATGCTCATCCGGAATCTGCAGCCGCTCTATCATGAGAAATTATTCTACCAGTCCATCTCCACCTTTGAGGAGTTATTTGAAGTCGGAACCCGAATCGAAGATGCTATCAGGGAGGGGAAGATCAAAAAGGAAGACCCTCCGAGTCAGCCAAGAAGGCCCAACTACTCCCGGAATCCCCCGGATGTCAATGCCCTTAGCGGCCAACCCATGGCATATCCTCCAAGGCCATACCAACCCTCCAACCAGGCAAATTCCTCCAACCGCCCTTTCCAGAAAAAGCCCTCTCGCAGTTTTGCCAAGCTAGAAATCTCTCTCTCCTCAGCCCTAGATCGCCTCCTCAAAAAAGGCCATCTCCAATTACTCCAGCCTCGAAATACCCCGCTCCCGCCTAACTGCGATATGTCCAAGCGATGTACTTACCACCAAGCCCCCGGCCATAACACTGATGATTGCATGCGCCTCCGCCACGACATCCAAGACCTCATCGACCAGAATATCATCGAGCCGCCACCAAAGCAGCCTCATATCACCCAAAATCCCCTACCAAACCACCAAAATGTCAACCTCATTGAGTCCAATCCCGTACCCTTCAACCCTGCTACTTATATCACCCCCTAGGACAACCCTTGCTTTGCATTGACATCCCGGATTCTGAGGGGATTCATCTGATCGGAGGGGAGAATGACGAGTGGCAGCAGCAGCTTGACGACGAGCAGGACTTGTTCTTCCTGGAAGAGCATGACCTAGGGGCGGTAGACCTCAAATGGTATGACCCTAACGACGAGAGTGATGCTTCCATCTGGAACGAGCCAGAAAAGCCATTTGTGGGAACGGATTGTGATTGGTTTAAAAAGGATGGGACTGTAGAAGGGCCTACTCCTGCTGAGATTGATCACCTAACCAGGTCAGGCCGCCATTATCAGCCTCCACATCCTGCCACCGAAGCCATCGAAAAAGGTCCAGTTAAAGACAAGGGGAAGGGCAAGATGGATGAGGTCATCGAAGAAGACAATGAGCTGATCAAGCAGCTAAAGAAAACCCAAGCGCATCTCTCGATGTGGGATATTATGGTGACATCCTATAAGCACAGGCAAGCCGTGTTAAATGCCTTGGCTGGGATTGAAGTCCCCATCGACGCCGCGCCGGAGGACATGGTAGCTTTCTTGGGTGCACTTACCCCCGACCCCATCGTTACATTCTCCGATGAGGACCTGCCGCCAGAGGGATCCGCGCATAACAAGGCGTTATACATTACTGTGGGATGTAAGGAACAACAGGTGCCGTTTTGTCTAGTCGATACAGGTTCTGCTTTGAATGTTTGTGCCTTAAGAACTGCCACTGCTTTGGGGGTCAATATCCTTGACATTACGCCATCTGTGCAATCCGTGAGAGCCTATGACAACACTAGAAGAAATGTGATGGGAACTGTTTCTCTCCAAATCCGGGTAGGATCTTTGGTGAGCACCGAGATTTTTCAAGTCATGGACATACCTGCCTCGTTCAATCTGCTAATTGGAAGACCCTGGCTTCACGCCAACAAAGCTGTATCATCCACTGTGCATCAAATGATCAAGTACATTCATGAGAGGGAGGTAAAGATCATCCTCGGTAATAGTTGGGGTAATGAGGCCTTCCCAAATTACGCTCCCATTTTTGAAGTCCAAATACCTGAGCTGGAAGAAGGAGAAATCGGAGGATTCTTCATGGAAGAAGTTCATATGATCGAAGACGAAGACCGATTCCCTGAGGTCCACTCCGCAGTCGTCAACATTGTCCGCAAGATGAACTACTTCCCCGGAATGGGGTTGGGTCGACGCCAGCAAGGAATTCGGGAATTCCCGCAGATCAAAGGGCAACAAGGCACTTTCGGGTTGGGGTACAAGCCCACTGATGAGGACGCCGAGCTACAAAGGCCATGGAAGAAGAGGGTGAAGGGTCTCCCGCCATACCGCAAGACTTTAAATGGACAATTCGTCAAGGAAGGGGATGATTTCCCTTACTTCGGGTTCCCCGAACCCTGGGTCCATCAAACCACTGGGAGAAGGCACCCCGGGCTTGAAATCTTCGCTGACTGCGAAAGGCCCCCATATCAAGACCCGTTCTACCCCGAAGAAGTTGAAAAGACCCCAGAGGAAGACTGGTTAAAATACCTTGACACTGAGGCGATCAAGAAGATGTGGGAGGAATCCACTGAGGAGGAGGAAGAAAAGAGGGCCAAGAGCCAAGATGATCAGATCAAGCCAACTGAGGAGGGTCTGA
Organism: Hydrangea macrophylla; assembly: GCA_033977485.1. Classification (NCBI taxonomy): domain Eukaryota; kingdom Viridiplantae; phylum Streptophyta; class Magnoliopsida; order Cornales; family Hydrangeaceae; genus Hydrangea; species Hydrangea macrophylla. Next base: position 4,138,138 of record CM066992.1, read on the forward strand.
GCAACCAGGCTGTAGAGTCATCTGTCTGTGTCTCCCAATCCCCTATTTCCCCAAAGTCTATACTACCGGTTATCGAGTCTGTACTGGAGTCGGCTGTTGTAAGCCCACCACTATCCAATGTAATCACTTCACCTGTCATGAATGAAATGAAAGACGATTCTGCTTACTCCTCTGTGTCTGACACTTGTGAATGCACAGATCCCTCCGAGGATCTCCCAATCGAACTAAAGCAACTAATTGAAAAACCACCTGCTTATGAAATAAAATCGAAGATACTTTATCAGTTAACTTAGGTGAAATAGATAATCCACAGATTGTGCAAATTGGCTCAACCCTTAATAAAGAAGAAAAAGAAAAATTAACCCTCTTCCTAAAAGAGTTCAAAGATGTTTTTGCTTGGTCTTACGAAGACATGCCTGGGGTCGATCCCGACATCGTCCAACATCATATTCCTCTCCTCCCTAATTCTAAACCTGTCAAGCAGAAACTGAGGCGCATGAGACCGGAATGAGCACTCAAGGTTAAAGAAGAGGTGGAGAAGCAGTTCAAGGCAGGGTTCATCATTGTCACCGAATACCCGGAATGGGTTGCCAATAACGTGCCAGTCCCGAAGAAGGATGGAAAAGTTCGTGTGTTCGTCGACTTTCGTGATCTGAACAAGGCTAGTCCCAAGGATGACTTCCCGCTTCCCCACATTGACGTTTTGGTAGATAACACCGCAGGACATGAGCTACTGTCTTTCATCGATGGCTTCTCAGGGTATAATCAGATTCTAATGGCGCCAAAAGATCGGGAAAAGACGACATTCACCACCCCTTGGGGAACCTACTGTTATAGAGTAATGCCCTTTGGGCTCAAGAACGCGGGGGCAACGTACCAAAGAGCTGCCACCACTCTGCTGCATGATATGATTCACAAAGAGGTAGAAGTATATGTAGACGACATGATTGTAAAATCCAAGGATAGAGAAGGGCACCTGGTTGCGCTGGAAAAGTTCTTCGAAAGGTTGCGCAAATACAAGATGAGGCTGAATCCAAAGAAATGCACTTTCGGCGTAACCTCCGGTAAACTCCTGGGTTTTCTCATCACACAGAGGGGAATAGAGGTGGACCCCTCTAAGATCAAGGCAATCCTCGAAATGACGACACCACGGAATGAAAAAGAAGTAAGGGGGTTCCTCGGAAGAATTCAGTTCATCAGCCGCTTCATTTCTAAGCTCACAGCTACATGCGATCCTCTGTTCCGATTGTTGAGAAAAGGGGAGAAGTTCCAATGGGATGACCAATGCCAAGCCGCTTTCGACAAAATAAAAGCCTACCTCCAAAATCCGCCTGTCCTTTCACCACCAATGCCTCATAAGCCCTTATTCCTTTACCTATCCGTCTCTGAAAATGCCATGGGTTGCATGCTAGCCCAAGAAGGAGGAGAAAGCCACTCCGAAAAAGCCATATATTACCTCAGCAAGAGGATGACTGGGTATGAGCTCAACTATTCTACCCTCGAAAAAACATGTTGGGCCTTGGTTTGGTGCACTCGCCGACTAAGGCACTACATGCTGGCCTTTCCGGTTGTGCTCATATCCCGCATGGATCCTTTCAAATACCTTCTCGAAAAACCCGCCCTGACCGGTCGTATATCCCGTTGGTTACTTCTATTATCCGAATTCGATATCAAGTATGTTACGAGCAAGTCGGTAAAAGGGAGAACCATAGCTGAGCATCTCGCAGAACATGCCGTTGACTCCGAAGAAAGTGGGGACTTTCCATTTCCAGACGAGAACATCGTGGAAATCAAGGAAGAACAGTGGAAGTTGTACTTCGATGGAGCAGCCAACATGAAGGGATACGGAGTAGGTATGATCCTAGTATCGCCGAGTGGGGACCATACTCCGCTAGCAGTCAAGCTCAATTATAACTCCACCAATAACACTGCTGAGTATGAAGCATGCATCCTGGGAATGGAATCAGCCTTAGAGCTGAAAGTTCGGAGGTTGGATGTCTTCGGGGATTCAAACCTCATCATATCACAAGCCAGAGGAGAATGGAAAGTAAAAGAAGAAAGGTTGAAGCCCTATCATGATTGTCTCGACCAACTCAAGAGGCAGTTCGAAAGTATCACATTCCTCTACTTTCCCAGGGAAGAGAACCAGCTGGCAGATTCCTTGGCCACTCTAGCTTCGATGATCAAAATTCCTGTGGGAGTCAGGATGATGCCCTTAGTAATTGAGCAGAGGTACGAGCCTTCATTCAACATAATCGCCACAGTCGAAGAAGAAGAGAATGAAGCGCCATGGTATCAGGATGTCTGGGATTTCATAGAAAAGGGGACGTTCCCCCAAGAATCCACCGAGAGAGACAAAAGGGCAATTCGAAGATTCGCAGCGCAATTCATCATTTGCAGCGGGAAACTGCTGAAGAAAGGATACAACGGTCACAACCTGACTTGCTTATTTGGGAAGAGCTCCAGAAGAATGATGGAAGAAATACACGAAGGGGTATGCGGCCCACACATGAACGGCCACATGCTGGCCAAGAAAATCGTGAGACAAGGATACTACTGGACAACATTGGAAAAAGATTGTTGCGAATACGTGAGAAAGTGTCACAAGTGCCAGATTCATGCAAATATGATGCATGTACCACCATCCCTTCTGTACAGCATGACTTCACCTTGGCCATTCTCAACCTGGGGAATCGACATCATTGGAGAAATCATTCCGAAAGCCTCAAATGGAAATCGGTACATCCTGGTAGCCATAGATTACTTCACAAAATGGGTAGAAGCTGCATCTTACACCAAGTTGGGGGCCAAGGAAGTGGCCAAATTCATCAAGAGAAATCTCATTTGCCGTTATGGAGTTCCCCATGAGATTATTTCAGACAACGGAAGTCATTTCAAGGCAGAAGTTAGGGATCTGTTCGAGGAATACAAAATCACCTATCACAAGTCGTCGCCATACCGACCACAGACCAATGGGGCAGTCGAAGCTGCGAATAAGAATGTCAAGGCCATACTGCAAAAATCAACTGATACCTATAAAGACTGGCATGAAAAGCTACCATTTGCACTTTGGGGATACAGAACATCGATAAGAACGTCCACAGGAGCGACTCCTTACTCACTAGTGTACGGGATGGAAGCGGTACTGCCGGTGGAGATAGAATTACCATCCCTACGCGTAATGGAAGAGTGTGAAATTTCTGAATCAGATTGGTTGAGAGAAAGGTATGAAGAATTGGCCCTCATAGATGAAAAGCGTCTAGCGGCGGTCGACCATGTCCGAATCTATCAGAAGAGGATAGCCCGTGCTTTCAACAAAAGGGTTCGCCCAAGGAAGATTGTCAAGGGCGACCTTGTCCTTAAGGAGTTGCGAGCTCCGATCTTTGATCCCCGTGGGAAGTTTAAGCCAAAATGGGTCGGCCCTTATATCGTCAAGACTGTTCTTTCCGGAGGAGCAACTTATCTCATGGACCTCGATGGTGTCCAATTCAAAGAACCGATCAACATGGATCGCCTCAAAAAGTACTATGCTTGACCATCTCCTAACCATTTTCTTTCAAAACTTTGCCCTGAACTACGCACGACCTGATTCCCATTCGGGGATACGTAGGCAACCACATCGGTTCGGTCGCTCCACCAACAAAAATAACCTTTCCTTTCAAAACCTTGGCCCGAACTACGTTGGACCTGATCCCCGCTCGGGGGTACGTAGGCAGACTTTCAAAAAGAAAAAGAAGGATGGTTCGCTAGGTTGAAAATCCGAAAGGACGCCTAGGCAAAAATTAGAGCTAAATCCAAAGTGAGCAATAACAAAAGAGAGAAAGTAGCTCGCTAGGTCACTTCCTTGGTGCCTAGGCAAAAATTATGAGCACGTGAGGAAAATAAAGTCGCGGTCCTTACCATAACCCAAAAACCACCCTCCGCACTAGGGGCAAACTTCGGCCACTCGCCTCGTTTGCCTGAACCTCTTCTGAACTAGGGGCATACGTCGGTCATCTACCTCATTTGCCTCACAACCATATATATCCCAAACTAGGGGCAAACTTCGGCTACCCACCTCGTTTGCCTCTAACAACCCCAGCATGCTCAAGCAAGTACCAAAAGCAACAACTAATTGAAATCTCAAGTTACAAAATGTTTTTAGAAAGCTAAAATGCATAAAACGAGATTCCCAAAGTAACCAAGGTTCACCGATAAATAAACTTTGAATATTACATAGGCAGGAATAATCAAAGAAATAAAAGTCTTCCAAAAAGCAACAACATGTTCAAAGACACTTGGAGGAGTGAGCAGAATCAGTCAGGACTAGTTTTGTCTTAGTGTCCTTTTATTTCTTCAAAGGTCTTTAGAAGTAGGCCTTTACTCGGTCAGTCCAACCATCAATAAAAGAAGCAATAGTGGTAGCTCTAATCCTGGAAGCAAAGACCCTCTCAGTAAACCCCCGGGGAACCTCCTGAACCTATCCATACTGTCGGGCCAAACGGCGAGGATGATAGAAAGAGGTCTCTCTCAGACCCATCAACCACACTCTCTGGTGACCCCTGAGGCTCGTGGTAATAGCATAGAGGCCCCAACGCCTTACGATCCAGCAAATGTCAGCCTCAGATAAGGTGCTCATCATGCCCACCCAATCGGCAAAGGTATAGTGAGAATGAAGCACGGCTCGACGAAAGTAAACTGGTGGTATACGGCCTGTCCACAGCTGAAGGCGCTCGTAAAGCCAAGCCTGTAACACCAAAGGCGCCCCAAAAAGAAGAGGAGTGACTTGGTTGAAGGCATTATCCAAACCGTTCAGAGTTTCAGCTAGAACCATGGCCATGGGATTCCTGCTAAGTTTCAGCCCGAGGCACACATGCACCAAGTCAACGGAAGTGCTCGAGAACAGGAAGTGCGAAGTCATGCACAATATCAAAGCGGCCCCACGGGAAGCATCATACACGCTGGGATTCCCAGGACTGGCATACCGGGCAATAATAGAAGCAATGTTGAGAACCTCACCTTGAATCAGTCGGCGGGAAATAGTGACAGAGCAATTCAGGTATTCAGCCAAGGATCGCGTAGGGCTGAGGGTATCAGCAGAAGGGAGAATCAAGTCGGAGTCAGAATCATAGCCGAGAATAGCGCAGAACTCCTCAAGCATGGGGCATATTTCCAGGCCGTTGAAGTTGAAGACATGGTTCACTGGGTCCCAGTGAGCAATGGCAGCACGCAAGAACTCTGTATTCAGGGTCATCTGGCGAAGAGAAAACAGCTCGGTCAAGCCGTAGCTAAAGAGGTTGACCCGCTCCACGCCATCCGTAATGTTCAGCCAAGCTGTGAGATGAGCAGGATCATACAAAGCCATATTTTCTGTCACGGCTCTAGCAAAATTCAAAATTTCGGCAGCACCTCCCCGTTTCACGGACTATCCCAGCTGCAAGGCAAAAGCACTCACTATCACAAAACTGCCCATCGCAGTAACATCCAGCAACCACAGTGCACATATATCAACAAGCACACAACTGCGCCTCTAAACCGGAAGATATCCGGCCTAGGAGGCAAAACATCATAATACTCTGTCAAAAGGTCACAAATTGTGCTACACATCGTCCTACACTGTCCTAATAATCATATCCTCAGTACAACCCAATCAAAAACAGGAAAAGAAAATAAAATAATAATTCCCGCTTGGGAAGCCTCAGTCCTCCTCTTCTTCGTCCTCCGTCGGACCACCCGGAGTGTACGTCGGCGACGGCCTCCTCCTACCACCTCTACATCTTGGACCAGTCCTCGATGAGCCAGCCCCGCCTCCACGATACTGCACACACAAATAAAAATGAGGGCAATCAGTAAGGGAACAACAAAAAGTACAAAAACAGAGTCGAGTCAGAGACTTACCAAGGACGCCATCTGATTGGCGGCAAATTGCCGCATACCATCCATCTGTCAAAATAAAAAAAATCCAGGGTTAGAACCTTGTAACCTTAAGAAAGTGCAAAATTAGAGACATACCCGGTGGTCTCGTGTAAGGACCAGGGACCGTAGGCTAGCCGCCAAGGCGTGACCCTCCTCAGCGTAACTCCAAGGAACGTTGAGGACGCCCGCTGGTTGAGTAGGGTACCCACATGTGACTCGCGGCACCTCCATCATTTGGGGAGTGCCATCAGCGCCTAGAACATTGACAGTCCAATCCCAAGGAGGGATAGGGTCGGGAGCCTGAGGAGCCTGTCTCCTGTACATCTCGCGAAGCTAAAGGCACAGAATAAGTTAGGAAAAGATAAATCAAAAACATGGACAATGAATATAAACAAAAAATACAAAAAGAACTCACCTCCAGGAGTGGGAAGTTAGGCATCAGGAAACGGCCACGGTAAGCCTCATAACCGGTCTCAGAAAGAAAATGGTCCCAAACATCGGTGCCAGCTAAAGCCGCCAGCAGAGCATCTCCAGAAAGGTCACTAGCATCCATCACAGGAGGATCATGAGGGACGCGATACTGGGAACCACCAACCACCTGCCGAGACACCCGCTCACCAAGAAACCACTGCCTGCACTCAATACTCTCCAGCAGAAGGCGGCAAGAGGTAAGAGATTTAACAGCTTGTATCTCCTCAGTGGCGGCATAAGCGACGCCCTCCCAAGGCGCCCAATCAACACTAGAGGCTGTCAACCCAGTTAAGAAGTTCTGAAGCAAAACAATCCGATGGGCCCCGGCTCTTCACCCCAACAACGTCCCTCCGCCATCTCAAGCCTCGTGGGAATAGAGGCACAGGAGCCATACCATCCTCATCCTCGCCTGACTCGTCTGCTGGGGAGGGAGCCAACATCTTCAAGTATTCAAAACTCCAAAGCTGCACAGACAAAGGAGAAATCAGAACAAGTATGAAAATCAAAAGATGGAAAATAAAAGAAGAAGCAGTGCATACCTCCCAAGCTCGCCAGAATCCCCCAGTAGATTTAACATCGCCCCGAGAGACCTCCCCCATATGCTTGTAGAGATGGGCCAGGGCAGCACCGCCCCAGTTGTAGGAGGGGATCTCATCAATGGTTGCCAGGCAAGAAAGGAGCCTCAAGCTCACCCGGTCGTTCCTTGTCGCAAAGATGGAGCACCCAAGGACATACAGAAGGTAAACCCTCAAAAGCTGGGAATTGTTCAGATTGTGATTACCTCTACCATAGGCCCGGTAAAGCCAGCCGCAGGGGAACCAATGCCTCTCCAGGTTAGGGGGAACAGCCCCAATCAACATCTCCACCGCCTCTGGGTCAATCTCATAAAAATAGTCCAGAACCAGGCGCTTCCCGCCGACCCTCAAGCCTGTGATCATGGAGAAATCAAAAGGCGTCATAGTCATCTCTCCGAACGGCAGATGGAAAGTGTTGGTAGTGTCCCACCACCTCTCGGCCAGTGTATAGAAGTGGGCCATATCATTGCTACTTTTCGAAACCAAGCGGACGAAGCCTCCGAACCCGGCATCATCAACCATCCTCTTAACGGTGGGCGAAAGCTGGGTATACCATAAGAAAGCATGGGCAAGGCTACCATGGCCTTTCAAGGCCACTTCCGGCACCTACACACAACAAAGGCGACAAAAGATGCACAAAACCACTATTCACGACCCGAGAGCAAAATTCGCAAAATCAACATTTGAGCACAAGTTGTACTTCTAACAGTCTCTAAGTGTACGCTACGGCTCACAAAACTAGCATAGCACATGAAAGTGGTCCTAAAATGTCGAAAGTTTCACATACCAAGCTCGCTAGAGCCGCGGCCGAAAGATGGTGTTGGGGGTCCCGCAAAATCACGTCCGGGGTGTGCATCTCGGCCTTCATCCGTCCTTTGGCCTTCTTAGACGGTCTCCTTGAGCTCGAAGCCATGGATCTACAAGAAAAATGGAAGTCACATTTAAACTTTCTTCTTGAAAATTTGGGCAAACCAAAACACCAATCAAAAATCCAACTACGGGGAAAGATTACTCACCTGAGCGCGCACAAGCTGCGTTTTGATGAATTTTGGCTTCAAAAACACCTCAAAATGGCCAAGAATGAGCTTGGAGAGCTCAAAAACCCGAAATATAAGAAGATGAAGTCCGGCCACCCAGTGCCGCCGCGGTACTGGCCAACTGCCGCCGCGGCAGTGGCCCAGTGCCGCCGCGGCATTGCTCCCCGTGGGCCCCGCGTCGCTCCGTTTTGCTCCGTTTCGCCCCGTTTTGGCCCGTTTTGGCCTTTTTCAGCCCGTTTTTGGCCCCGATCAGCCCCGATGGCCCGTTCCAGTCAAGATTTATGAGGTTTTACCCCAAGCAGACTAAAAGTTGTCAGAACTACCTCCAGCAGGCAAAAACTGGGAAAAATCGGCTCCCGAAGACCCGAATCGGTCGTTTCAGGACGACCGTCGCGAATTTCGATCAAACATGAGAATTCTGGTAACGGATCCTGGTTCCCGATCAAAGAAAAGAGATTCCCCGAGAACCCTGCATTATCCTCCGAGGACAGAAGCAGACAGATACTAGCTCCCAGAGGACCCGACAGGCTCTCTTGGATTGAGCACCGAAAGAGATTCCCCGAGAACCCTGCATTATCCTCCAAGGACAGAAGCAGACAGATACCAGCTCCCAGAGGACCCGACAGGCTCTCTTGGATTGAGCACCGAAAGAGATTCCCCGAGAACCCTGCATTATCCTCCGAGGACAGAAGCAGACAGATACCAGCTCCCAGAGGACCCGACAGGCTCTCTTGGATTGAGCACCGAAAGAGATTCCCCGAGAACCCTGCATCATCTCCCGAGGACAAAAGCAGACAGATACCAGCTCCCAGAGGCCCTGACAGGCTCTCTTGGATTGAGCACTGAAAGAGATTCCCCGAGAACCCTGCGTCATCCTCCGAGGACAAAAGCAGACAGATACCAGCTCCCGGAGACCCCGACAGGCTCGTAAGATTCGATCAAAAAGAGCAGTTGAAGAGAGATCCTAGAAAGTATCGCTTCATCCCCAACAGATTCAGATTAATCCTCAGCGGATTTATACACTGTCAGTTCAAATCACAGTAGTCCATTGTCGACTCGTCATCTTGATGCAAACATCGTCGGTCCGTCGCTCTCATCACACCATTGGGGCCTCCGTGTTCATCATAGGACGTCCCAGGATTTCACGTTCGTCCCATGACTTCTATGTCAGTCTCTTAATTTCCAGGGCCCCTGTGTCCGTCGGTTATTTGCCAAAAGACATCTTCGATCATAGTCCTCTGAGACCCCACACCCAATTACGTTTGTTTACGAAGCACACTTCCAGAAGTTTGCCCCTAAACCCGGAGACTTCTAGACTTCAATGCCCTTATCCGAGTCACCCACCACGTCACAATCACAAAAACTAGCACAACACTAGCCCACTCGGAGTGGCACACCCCATGGCACCTGCTCATTCTAGGATCAGAAAACTAGGCATGATAGGACTCATGTATGAGATCATATCACATCCACACATTGCATATCATCCTCATATAGCATAGCATCCGCCTGATTGTTGTGTATGTGCATATGTGATTTATCCCTTTGTGTCCTGAACTACGTCCTGGTCTGATTCCCCTTGGGATACGTAGGCAGCTCACGCGGAGCACGACCAGCATCATCCCTCCATCTTTTGCAACGCTGTTTGTCCTAAATCTATAGCCTCCAAAAGACCTGTCTCTTCAAAACTTTGGCACTCGCTTGCGACATGCGTTGCCTCGCAAGTTCATGCCAAAGAGGGGCAAACTGTAGACACCCCATTTTGTCGGCTATCAGATTTAGGAGACCCATAGCTTGGTGGTTCACAATGATTGAAAAAGACTCAAAAAGACTCCTGGAAGTCAGCTCTATCTCTCAGAATGCTCAGAATGACCAAAATGCCCCTAAAAGCCCGAAAACTCCCAGATTTGGTCCCAAAGTCCTGAAAACATGCTATGTCATGAGAAAAACAATAAAATGAGTTTCTAAGAGGAATCGGGTGAAATCGTCAGCTCCCAGAGACCCCCGGAAGTCCCGGAAGTTCCCGAAAAGTCCCCGTTGACCGGTTTGACCAAGGTTTGACCAGGTTTGACCGAGATTGACCAGGTTTGACCGAAGTTTGACCAAGTTTGACCGAAATTGTCCAAATTCACCGGAATCATTAGAAAAGTATTAAAATAAGTTTTAAAAGAGAATCGAGCGAAAACGTCGGCTCCTGGGAGCTCCCAGAGGTTCTCAGAACTTCCCGGGAATCCCAGGATTGACCAGTTTGACCAAGATTTGACTTTGGAATCGGGGCACCGAAACAATTTTCAAATATTTTTCATGGATACTAGAGGTCAATAGCTTTCCAACGGTATATCGCACATAATTTCTGGATTTAAAACGAATTTATTATGAATTTCCAAAGGCGAAAAAGGCGATCAAATCGGCTTTTATCGCGAATACCGCAAAACTTTTCAAAGTGACCTATCCCCGAACTATTTTTTATGTAAAGTAGACTCCGTTACCTTTCCAACGGTATATCACAACCTCGATTTGGAGTTCGTACGCATTTTCTGTGAATTTCGGACAAAATAGGGCCTTTTCGCGAATACCGGAACTTCGGGGGGCCTAAACAGCATTATCCAGACGAAGGGAGGAGCAGTGCCGCCGCGGCACTGGCCCACTGCCGTCGCGGCAGTGGCCCAGTGCCGCCGCGGCACTCCCCTCCAGAACAGTAAGTTTTTGTAAATACTTTTGTGGTCCCATTTTGATTAATTAAAATCCAAAACGACGTAGTTTCATGATTTCAGATGTTTGGGACCAATGGGAGTACTTTCTAAATCCCAAAAACACCCCAAGTTGGCCTATATAAACACCCCATTACTCCTCATTTTGGGGGGAGTCAAATACAAGTTTAGAGAAAGTTTGGGAGAGAAAGTGTAGAGATAAGGTTAGAGTGGAGAGAAAAGAAGCTTTCTTCTTTGATTTTTCAAAACAAAAGTGAGTTCTAACTTTGTTTTTACTTCATTACTTCCATTTACTTCAACATTCAATACTCCCCAACCACCATTTTAGTGAGCATTCAAGAGTGTGGAAGCTTCTTTCATGTCTAGTGTCATTACATATGAGTGATACACCAATCTACAAGTCTCATGCTTCATGAATATCATCTATTGATTATCATCTACTTGCTTGCTTATTTATTGTTCATCTCTTCTAATCCCATTTCTTTTTATTTTCTTTATTTACTTACTAGTTCATCATCATCTAAGTGATGACATGAAGTTTGGGGTGAGTGAATCCTCATGGATAGTAGCTCTTGACCTCAAAAACATGTTTGATAGATGATGACCATAACCTCAATACTTCCAAGGTATTCTTGGAATGTATTGAAGTTATGTCCAAAAACAAAATAAATCTCTCCAACAATCTTGGAGGTTCTTAAATGATGAGTTTGATGTAGGTATTCTAAGTGGCTATGATCCTTATTGAGTGTTGAAAACATGTTTTCAAAACACCTATTTCAAAACCCCTCTCAATCCCTCTCATTTGGTTTCAAGAAACAAAACATGGTTTTCTCCAAAATCTTCAAAACAATGAGTCAAAACAGTGAGTGAGTTGAGTTCAGAGATTTTTCTAGAACACAATACTTAACATATGGATACAAGGCCACTTGGAAAGTATTCCTAACTCATTGGAGAACACCCATGATTTTTGGTTTGACTTGGAAGTACTTGGAAATGGTCCATTTGGGTCCCAACATTCCTTCCAAACATTCTGTTTTTTGCTGTCACAGCAGCTAGGTCAACTTACGACCTCTTTTCCAGAACACTTTTCCAAAAGGGGTGGTCCTAACTTATTTTTCCCTTAATATTCAATGGCTTAGGAAACTTTCTGTATAAAATGGGCCTCTAGATAATTCGTTTTCATTTTCTAAGATTTTCTAACATTTCAGACGACAGTACGAACTCTGTTTCTGAGTGACCTCTATTGTTTATGTAATTTCTCTCAATCTGTGATAGCTATTCAAGATTGGCCTTTTGGGTTGTGTTCTAGACACAATAAAGAACATCTCCATAAAAAATCATGCATTGAAAACATTCCTAACCCCTCTTTTCAAATTCCAAAAAATCATGCTACTGTTCTGTCCACTATTCACAGCAAGTACACTTTAACTTTCATTCTTTGATTTGAGGCTTATATGCATTCCAAATTAGTTCATATCTTAGGAAGTGGTTCATACTACATTTGTATATATCCCATGTTGATTTCATTCATTCATTCTTTCCCATTTTAGACTTCTAAGCCATTCTAGAAATTCATGTACACAAAACACACTACAACCTTTGCACATTTTTAGATATATACATTGCATTCATGCAAGATTTTGGGTTCTTTGTAACTCTTAATCTAAGGAGATTATAAGGAATGAACTCGATCACTCGTTCATGCTTCCCCTTGATCTATTCATCCTTTCTCATCCGTCCCGGGGATTGAGAGGTCTTCTTTTATCAAAGAATAACATGCATCATTCTAGCCTTGCTAAGCATATTTTGATTTCTTTGCTTATTTGTTTCAATAACAATTCATGTCCCCCTTTAGATTAGGAAGTCTTGATTATTTGATACATGATTAGACGATCTTTTCTAGGTTTATTTGTGTGATCTTTCGCTTTACATTGCATGATATTTGGCTTAGATCTTATGAATGATATCTTATCTTTTGATCTTCCAATTCCAAGTTTTCTTATGTGATGTAATATACTACAATAGTATTAATTGTCGAACCAAACATAGTATAAGATGATTATTTGGATGCTAATTGAGGCCCGTCGAAAGACGGGGCGAGTTGAGGGTGTTTTAGTCGCGACAAAGGCTCCTTCCTCTCTCGTACCAAAACCCCGAACCAAGTTCTTTGGTTATGAAGGGCCGGTGCCCTTATCCGCTTGGGTGAGTCAAAATCAGGTTTCTTGGTTCCTTAAAGACCAAGTGGCGACTCTGTATCTGTTTTCAACAGACCTATTTTCTTTCCTTGATTCAAATCAATTTCAAAACAATCTCAAACAAGAGAAGTGGTCCACTTCCGGTGTCCACAAAGGTGCATAAGAAACGGGCTGACCCGTGAAACCCAGCCCGAACCCGGCCCAGCCCGCTTATCAGCGGGTTTATAACTAGCCCAACCCGATTTGGGCCCGACCCAATCTTGGCCAGCACAAAACCTGCCCGGCCCGCACATTTTGCAAGGCCTAATGCTGCTAATCACAAAGCGAGTGCTATGATCCTTCTCGAGCCAAGTGTCATAGGCTTTCAAGGTTATAATGAAATTGGACTGGAGGCCCATTATTCGGTTCAATGTGTTAGACTATAGAATAAGTCTAAAATCCATAAACTCTTAATTATTCTGTAGGTATGTTACTTTGCAATGCCATATTATAAAAATTAGTCCCTTTAAAATTGTTATCTGTTGTAAAGATTAACAAAGTATGGTTTGAAACATTTGAGAACATGCGCTACGGATTGACATTATTATTTGCATATTTCATAAAGTTTGTTTTAAAATCCAATTACAAATGAATTTTTCCCTTTTTACAATTTAAGACCAAAAAATTTGGTATTGCTCATTAATCAAATCTCAATTTTATAAATCAAGAAAAACCTTTTGTAGACACCACAATTTCGACTGACTATCGAATTCAGGGGATGATTACCTCTGAACCGATGATGACAATGTCTGGCAGAATTCGAAGACTTTCCAAACGATTCATGTTCTTCAGAGGATTCTTCAAACTGAGTTTTCAAAATTGAGAAAAAGAGGGAAATCAGGTGATTCGGAAAGACCCGGGTATGAAATACATATGAGAAAGGAACGATCTGAAGGTTAATTTCGAAATTAATTATATATATATTAAAACTTTAAAAAAGAAGAAAATAAAAAGAATAGAAAAAGAATTTTACAGAAAAGAATTTTTAAAGAAAAGAAAACAATTTTGACAGAAAAAAAAGAAAAAAATAATAAAAAAAGAAAAAGAAGGAGAAAAATATAATAGAATATCATTAGAATTTAAAAAAGTATATTTTATAAAGTAAAAGTATAATTTATATGTATAAGTATTTGAAAATAAAATAAAACGAGACAATATCGTTGGTGCGGCACGCGGCATAGGCGGTGACACTCAGTGAGAGACGCATACGACTCAGTGAGTGCCGTTCGTTGTAACATGTTTTCTTTCAAATACGTATGGAATATTCTTGCACATGGGTTTTCTACCCGAAATTACCCAATTAACCCTCAAATTTTGGCCTATATAAGGAGGCCTTCACCTCTATTACAAGGGGACCAATCCAATCTTCCTTCTCCCCCAATCCTCTACTTCCAAGATACATATTCAAAACTAGAGAGATTTAAGAGAAAAATAAAAAAAAAATTGGAAGAATTCAAAAGTTCCTTTGAAATAATTTGAAGAAGAAGTTGAAGAAGTTGAAAAATCTTCATCAACAAATCAAGAAGTCCTTGGGTTATAGAGGTAACCTTCTAATTCTATCTAGAATTAGGCTAGATCCAATCACAAACTCCTAAATTTAGGACTTTTACACATTTTTAAAACCTCTCTTCTTGTCCCATTTCATCACACACCACATAGAGTTTGTGATTGGATTTTCAAGTATTGTCTTCATTAGTTTGGATCTAGACATAGCCATGCGTTTAAAACAAAAACAAATTGTAAAAGCATTTTTTTTATTTGGATTTCATGTGAACCTTTTTTTTTTTTTTTTTTACTTCCTTTAGCTTCTATTTTCTCTTTGAAATCCATGAGATCTTCTATATCTCATTGGAGGTCTCCTTTGGTTTTGATCCATTAGTCTCCCATAATCTCATGATTTATGTGGGGATTAAGATGGATCATGGATGTAACCATAAGTTTTGTTGGGTTTAAGTTTTAAACTATAACTTAAGTCCTATTGATGTATTTTTTTATCACACCCAAGTGTAAGTGATCGTACAAGTAATAAAGTTCTGGAAGTCTAGGTCGAACCCACAGGCAACGGGAAACAAAGATAGGCAATAACTATTTTGTCACAAAAAAGAAACTAAAAGATGATGGATTTTTGTGGGGTTTTACTAAACTACTAGTTTTAAATTTTTGTAATAAACTAATTAAAAGCTATTTTTTTCTATGTAGTTTAGGGTAAAGATTTTAACAGTGCAAAATAAATTAACTAAGCTACTAGTAAGAAAATGACGAAAAAGAAATAAAAGCTAAATTTTTGTGAGATAAACTTTTTGGATTTAATACTAGCGAAAGATACAAATAATACAAATATTTAAGCAAAGTTATTAAAAATAGGAAATATTAATTAAGTTGGAAGACATGATTTAAAGAATTGGGAATATGCAAACCAACACTAGATCCCACAACTTTTGCGCATTTGAAAAGCATTTGGCACTTAAGACCATAGAGTCATTCTTTATTTAAAAATAAACTTTCACTAGTCAGGGTCATATCAAGTGTATCAGGTTTGATATGAAACGACGTCGTTTGGTTTAGAGAAAAATAAAAAGGCAATTGAGCAGTAGCCAGGTTCGAACCGTGACCCGCTGCAGACGTGGGTTATTCGACGCCCAGTCCCCACCACACTGCCACTACACAATTGCGTGTCCATTAGTGAATAGAAATATATATAAACACATATGTGAAATTTAAATTTTGTCATATGAGTTGTTTGAGTATGCTAGGTGTTTTTTATGACAAATGACATAGTTTGACAATCCACATAATTAGATTCTTATTTCAAATATGTAATCTTTTAACCCCAATATAGCCATAGTATATAAACATGTTAAATGGTCATAAACTATAGTTACATAGATACTTTTGGCCATAAATGGAAAAACAACCAACCTAGATAAATTTGCCCATTTAAGATTAGTGCACAGAAGCTGTGGTTTCTAAGTTTTTATTGCATATCCCCAATTAAAGTTTTAGCCTACCATTTTGGAATTGAAACTGTCTTCCAAATAAAATTTAAAGATAAATTAAATAGATGCACGCAATTACTGTCCAATTAAAATTAAAGTTGTAAAACCAAGGTAAGGGTAAAAACTAATATTATTATATTATTTTCTCCACTTAACATGAGTTGGGGTTGAATTTGTGGAATCTGCAAAATAACAAAGTTTAGTACAACTAGGCTAATACAGTATACATAAATGGAAATACTGAACCAAAAATAAAATATTGAACCTTTGACTTTGGATTCGTGTGGGGTCACAGTGGTTGAATTCCAAAAACACAAATAAGGTCAAACTAAATCCTAATCTAATTTGGGAGTGAGATATGGATATGGTGTGCTTTGGACTTTAGTAAGTGATTATAACAACTACGTGGCTAAGAAATCTGGCATTTACTTGCAAAATCTGTCTTCTAGTGAATGGAAATATTGCTATTAAAACTGGAAATTTGGAGTTTCAAACTATTTTAGGGAACAACTATAAGTACTACTAGACTAAAAATATTAAATCTAAATTTCAATAGGACAATTTTTACTACTACACAGTGACAAAGGACCTACAAGAAAATAAATATTTAAATTTTGAGAAGTACAGTACACAAAATTTTGCTGTATATTTTTAAACATGAAATTATCAATTACATAAAAGTAAATTTTTACAACTACTAGAACTAGAAAAAGCAAAGAAAAACTAAAGTTTCCTACTTCTAGGGACAATAAAAAGTACTCACATGGTAACCTCCCTATACTAATCTCTCCCTAGCAGTGTTGTTGTGATTGTTGGTTTCTGAATGAATTTCTCCTCATTTGCTTCGTCCATTTTATAGACGAAATTTTGTGATGATTTGGTCACTGAGATCGTCAGCTGCCATTTTTTTCTTCAATTCGTCTCACTTTTCTTCCTCACGAGCTTCTCTTTTTTCTTCGCTCTCTAACAGTGTTTGTCAATTATTTAAACCGCTTGTCAGATATTATTTGACGAACTGCAAAGAGTGATAGAGATATGAAAGGAAGTAGAGAAAAAATTATTTAAAAAATGTGTCAACATCCAAGCTCAAAGCTTGGATGTTTTTATACGTTTTTTTTTTTTTTGTGCATTGTTTATAAAATTTACATAAATCTACTATTCATGTTTTGACTTAACTTATCGGATATATTATGGTGTGATTGCTACTTCTTTCCTTCCCTTTATTTCACTTCATTTTTTCCTAAAGATATCAAATATGCAAAAACACATATTTACACGCATTTGAGTGACATCACCATTAAATTATATTAATTCAAATATGCATGTAAAACTAGGAATTCGGGGGATTAAATGAGCACTATATCTATTATATTAGTACATAAATCTGCAATATTCAATGTTTGTCATACCCCTCAACTAGCTTATTGCTAGTCCCTAGCAATGAAGTAAAAAAGAGGAATTATTCTAGAAGTTTTATTAAAAAGTAGGAATAAGCTAAGGAAAAAAAACCTAACTCACTGTCGCAGGAATCGCGATTGCATTTAGCATATACAACAAGCCGTTAAACCCCTATGTTACCCTAGTGGATGAGTGTTGTCTCGTGAGGGTTTGCAGTGAATATACCCACAAAATTCAAATTTTTTTTAATGTAAAAATAAAGTAAAGTAACAATAAAGGTAGATTTTCTCCTTTTACAGTAGATAAGATTAAATTTGGCAATAAAATGAAATTTTCAAGTATGTAATAGTAATGCAACACATATACTCACGGTTTGTCAATGAAAGCACTTTTTATTTATACTCTTTAAACTTACAGTGTGCACTTAAAAAGTCAAGCAACTGATCTTAATTTCAAAGTTTACATAACTATTAACAGTCATAAAATTTGTAGTTTTAACTCAAATCTCACTATGATTTCACTCTTTTAAGGAGAAACTCTCAAAAACCGGTGTAGAGAACATATCACTGGGTAGGGAAGCTAAGATAGAAAAGTTGCTTCCATTTTTTTTTATGACTCAATATATAGGCATTTGGAATACAATAAGTCTGATGAAAGAATACTTAGCATTAGAAGAGCGATCTACCGTGGAGAACATCCTTGTCACTTAAATTTAAAAATCAATTTCTTTTAAATCATTAAGACTTTGACTGGTAGGCTAGGAATTAATATGAGTAGGAGATTTGTGGTGTATTTGCTCTAAGCATGTGATTGGAGTGTTTGCGCAATTCATTCCAACCTCTTCTTTTTCTTCTCCTTTTTATCATATGTACATCTTCTTTTTCTTTTCTTTTTTTTTTTAAAATCAACTCCTTTCCTTCTTTACCACTTCTTGCAATATCAATACAGTACAATCACATACCTGGATATAGAAATGAGGTTTGTACACCCAGGTGGAGCAAGGCATGATTTGGAGAGAAATGAGAATAAGGCAATATAAGGTGAAGGGGGGTGCATTTGAAAGAAAAGATGGCCTAAATCATGTCAAAATAACCTTATATAGAGTAAAAGAAAAACTTCTGAAAAAATCCTAAGCGCATCCACTAAGTTGGATATATATTGTTCAACTAGTATCCTCTGCACCTATACAAAAGAGGCTACGCAATCCGGAGTGTCCAAGTTGTCATGAAAGCCAGATGTATCCTCTGTACCTCTAGTAAAAGAGATGGGTCTAGAATCACTAGTAAGCTAAAAATATCAGTAAAAGGATAGGAGATAACTCTGGCTTTACCTAATTTTTGCTACCTCTAGAGTCATTCACCGCACTAGACATATCTGGTGATGTTGGGATCATGCAAATTACTCCTATCGAACCAGCTAATGAAAGCCAGATGTACACGTAGGATTATTTTAAAGTCTGACCTGACTGAAAATTATTGAATATACTGAAAATAAAAAAAAATTTAAAAACAAACAAAAAATAAAAAGAAATGAGGGATGGGAAAACAAAATTTATTTGGGTATCAAAGGATCCAGTCCTCTTTCTCAACCGAAATTTTCTTTTGTTTTGATTTGAATTGTCTTTTGTAGCAGTAGTAAACTTTAAAAGATGTGCCATTGTGAGCAATTAAACCAGGACATTCTTCTCTATAACAATTCAAACACCATCCTAACCTTTTAGCTTTCCTTTTGATGGCATAGAGGTTAGTGCCAACAAAGGGTTTCTTCTGCTCAGAAATAAGTGAGCGACCCATTAACGTATGGTCATTGACTATTGGATTCATTTTTTATACTCTCAGCCAACAAGAGAGGCTAGATTTAACCCTCCACTCCTTCCAACTGTCAACTAAGATCTAATTAAAGAGAACTTAGAGGGGGTGGGTGGGAATTTTATTTAAAAACTAAAAAAAAATTATATTAAGAAATATATACATTCAGAAACAAAATTTTTCTTTTCTTTTTTAGAACAGAAAACTTAGAAAGAAAAACGACAATTTTTTTTAACAAAAAAGTAGAACACACAAAAAGAAAAACTACATTTTTCTCTCTCTCTCTTTTTTTTAGAATAGTCCAAGACAACGTATTAGTACAATAATGATAATAAGAAAAATTATGGTATGAACTTCAAAAATCAAAAGAGCGGTGATGTGTTCGTCAATCATTCTTTTTTCTTTTTTAAACAGAAAACTTGGAAGAAAAAAAAACAATTAAAATTTTTTTTAACAAGGGCAATGCAACATTATCATAACAGCAATTAAGAAAAATGACAAGGTAAAATTCAAAATACATAAGACCAATAGCTAGCGCGTCATCCAATTTTGTAGTTTAAAAGCTGAAATGGAGAAATATTACTTGTTTCTTGGAAATTTGAGAACCTGATAGGACCGTAGATCGAATGATATTTCCAAGCTTCTTTGATGAGTGGGTACCTACAACTTATGTATTATATTTTTGTTAAATAATGGAAAAGAGAGAAAATAAAAATCTAAAATAAAAACTAAGCCGAAATCGAAAAAATAGAAAATAAAATCAAAATCAAGAAAATTAAAGAAAATGGATTATAGATCTTACCTTTAGTGATCAGTAGAGTGGATCTTGATTTTGGATCGAGAAAATTAAAGAAAATGGAAAATAAATTAGAGAGAATGAGAGATCGGGGAAGAGTGAGAGTTGCAGAGAGGAGACGAGAGAGAGATCACGGCGAGAGGGAAGAAGAAAAGAAAGGAAGAAGAAAAAGAAAGGAAAAAGAGAGATGGGTAAAGTTTTTAGGGTTCAAAGCTATTTAAAACCATTTTCTCTTTTTCAGTGTATCTCTCTCTAGAGAAGAAATTTTTTTTTATTTTATTATTATATTTTTTTTAAGAAATAAAGATAAAACAAACACACAGGTGTTAATCGTGAAACCGTCCCCCCCCCCCCCCCCCCCCCCCCCAAACTGAGTGACATTGTCCTCAATAAGTGAGATGAGAAAAAGAAGCCAAGGATAACATGTGTAATAAATATAAATAAACAAAGAAAAGATAGAATAACAATGATAAAATTAACTTACATATAAAAAAAGGTTATTTAATTAAGAGTATAGGACTATGAAAACATAAATACTCTGATACACTATGTCCTATACCAATTATGTTTTACGATATTAAGGAGCATTATAGTTGGGATCCTCCACAAGAATGGACTCCAACTCAGGTTCAAATCCTTCTAAAATTGGTTTTAATCTATGTCCATTAACTTTAAATGTACTTCCATCTTTAGGGTCCTCAATCTCGACAGTTCCATAAGGATAAACATTTTTTACTATACATGGACCAGTCCATCGAGATTTCATTTTCCCTCTAAAAATATGTAGTCTTGAGTCATATAATATAACTTTTTGCGCGGGGGTAAATCTTTTGCGCAAAAGATTCTTATTATGATACATTTTAGTTCTTGCTTGATGAATTTGGGCATTATCATATGCGTCTTTATGAATTTCTTCAAACTCACTTAATTCTAATTTTCTTAAAATTCCACCCTCTTTAATATTACAATTTAAAGTTCTAGTAGCCCAATATGCCTTATGTTCTAATTCTACTGGTAGGTGACAAGCTTTTCCATAGACAAGTCTGTATGAAGACATCCCCAAATGGGTCTTATAAGCAGTTCTATATGCCCACAAAGCATCTGTTAATTTTGAAGACCAGTCTTACGATTAGAATCAACAGTTTTTTTGAGAATATGCTTAATTTGCTTATTGGCTAATCAGCTTGTCAATTTGTTTGTGGATGGTATGCAGTTGACACCTTATGGGTCACTCTATATCTTTTCATTAAATTTTCAAATGGCTTGTTACAGAAATGAGTTCCTTGATCACTTATTATTGCTTTTGGAGTTCCAAATCGAGAAAGTATATTATCTTTTAAAAATGCAATAACTGTACGGTGATCATTCTATCTTGTAGGAATAGCTTCTACCCATTTTGAAACATATTCGACTGCTAATAAAATATATTCATATTGGCAAGATGGAGGAAAAGGTGCCATAAAGTCAATACCCCAAAAATCAAATATTTCAATTGTAATTATAGGGGTCATTGGCATTTGATTTCTTTTTGTAATACTACCTAACATTTGACAACGATTACAAGCCTTACAGTATAAATATGAATCTTTAAATAGAGTTGCCCAATATAAATCGCTTTGTAAAATTTTCATGGCAGTTACTCGAGATGAAAAATGTCCTACACAAAAGGACGAATGACACATGAAAAGTACATTTTCTATTTCTTCATTAGGAACACATTTCCTAATTACCTGATCGGCACAATATTTAAACAGATATGGGTCATCAAAGTAGAAATGCTTGGCAATAGCTAGGAATCTCTTTTTATCAGATGATGACCAATTACTTGGTATTTTTCCAGTTACTAAATAATTAACAAGATCAGCATACCATGGTAGGAAGTCACAGAAAATAACTGTTCATCAGCAAAAGCGTCTTGAATAGGTAGGGGTTCAGTAGTATTGTCCTCAAAAGTGAGGCGGGATAAGTGATCAGCTACTACATTTTCTACTCCTTTTTTGTCTTTAATTATTAAATTAAATTCCTATAGTAGGAGTATCCACCTAATAAGCCTAGGCTTAGTGTCTTTCTTTGAAAGAAGATATTTCAGAGCTGAGTGGTCCGTAAAACAGACAATAGAAGAACCAATCAAGTATTGCCTAAATTTATTAAGGGCGAATATCACGTCTAGTAATTCTTTTTCAGTAGTTGAGTAGTTCATTTGTGCTCTATCCAGAGTTCTACTAGTGTAGTATATAACTGATGCATTTTTATCCTTTCTCTGCCCTAGGACAGCTCCAATGGCAAAGTTGCTAGCATCACACATTAATTCAAATGGTAAGTTCCAATCAGGAGATTGTATAATAGGTGCAGTAGTGAGATGCTCTTTGAATTACTCATAGGAGTTTTGACATTCTTTAGTCCATTCAAAAGGTGTGTCTTTGGCCAATAATTGGCATAAAGGTTTAGAAATAGTACTGAAATTTTTTATGAATCGGCGATAAAATCCTGCATGTCCTAAGAATGAACGGATGTCTTTTACAGTCTTGGGAATAGATAAATTAGCTATAAGATCTATTTTGGCTTTGTCTACTTGTATCCCATTTTCAGAAATAATGTGTCCTAAGATAATACCTTTAGTGACCATAAAATGACATTTTTCCCAATTTAAAACTAAACTTTTTTCTTCACATCTCTAGAGAACTTTCTGAAGATTGCTAAGACAATTATCATAGGATTTTTCAAAAATTGAAAAATCATCCATAAAAACTTCTAAATTCTTTTCTACCATATCACTGAAAATACTTAGCATGCACCTTTGAAAGGTCGCAGGTGCATTGCAAAGACCAAAGGGCATTCGACGATAAGCGAAAGTTCCAAATGGACATGTGAAATTAGTTTTTTCCTGATCTTCTGGAGCAATCTCGATTTGATTGTAACCACTATAACCATCTAGAAAATAGTAATACTTATGACCCGCTATTCTTTCTAACATTTGATCCATAAAAAGGTAAAGGAAAGTGATCCTTACGGGTTACAACATTGAGTTTTCTGTAGTCTATGCATACATGCCATCCAGTAGTGACACGAGTGGGAATTAATTCTCCCTTTGAATTTGGAACAACTGTAATTCCTGCTTTCTTTTGCACAACTTGTGTTGGACTTACCCATTTACTGTCGGATATTGAATATATAATGCACATGTCGAGTAGTTTGAGAACTTCCTTCTTGACTACTTCCTGCATAATAAGATTAAGTCATCTTTGTATTTCTCTTGATGTTTTAGCATTATCTTCAAGATATATATTGTGAATACATATTGAAGGGCTTATTCCTTTTAAATCTGCTATACTTCAACCAATGGTACTTTTATGCTTCTGAAGCATACTAATGAGTTTATTTTCTAGACTAGAGTCTAAAAGAGATGATATTATTACGGGATAAGTATTATTAATACCAAGGAAAGCATATTTAAGCTTTTTAGGGAGTTCTTTTAATTCCAACTATGGAGTTTGTAAATTAGATGGAAGTGTTAATGTAGTCTTTGGTGGTAAAGGTTCAAAATGTGTTGTGTACATTGCTTCTTGAATTATTTATTCTGTTGAATCTTAATTAAAATATACTTGACTCATAAGATGTTCTTGCAGAATATTACTGTCTAGTTTCTGAATAGAGTAATTAATAACATATTCTACTGGATCATTGTAACAAGTCAAGTTAAAATATTCTCATGATAGAGATTCAATAGCATGAACTTCTTCAATATTCTCATCTTCTTCTTAATGTTGTGAATTAGAAAAAACTTGAATATTTAAAGTCATATTTCCAAATACTACAGTCATCATACCACTACGGATTCGAATAGTGGCATCAATCCAAAAATGACTGGTATTTGTAAATTAGTATCTAATATTAGTTCTATATCAAGGATGACAAAATCTACTGGGAAAATAAAATTTTCAACTTTGACAAGAACATCTTCCAAAATTCCTCGCGGATATTTTGTAGATCTATCAGCAAGTTGTAATACCATGCGAGTAGGCTTTAGCTTACCTAATCCAAGTTCTTGATAAACAGAATAAGAAAGCAAGTTCACACTAGCTCCTAAATCAAGGAGTACGTGATTGATTTTGTGATTTCCAATAATACACGATATTGTTGGTGTAGGTCTTTAAATTTTGTTGGTAAATTATGTTGTACGATAGAATTAATTTCTTCAACAAAGTCAGCGGAATACGCACCCCTTCTTACATTTTGCTTACGTTTCACAGTACATAAATCTTTTAAGTATTTTGCACAAGCAGGTACTTGATTAATCGCATCGATGAAAGGACTATTAATGTGTACTTGTTTAAATAATTCTAAATATTCCTGATTCTTAGTATCTTGGTGTTTTCTTAAACGTTGTGGATAAGGAATTTGAGGAGAATATTCAGGAGTTTCCTCTGTTTCTTTTTCCACTGGTAAATCAGATGTTTCATTTTCTTGAGAAATTTGCTGTTTTTCAAGGGTTTCAACTTCAACTTCATTAGCAATTTTATCTTCATCTATTTCTTCCTCAATTTCTTGCATATTATCATCCCTATTTGTATGCTCAATTTCTTCTAAAGAAGGTGAAATTTCTTGTCCAACAGCCTTACCACTTCTTAGTATAGTTATAGCTTTTACTTGTTCATGTTGACTATTACCAGAAGTTGAGGGATCACCTTGGGGTTGTCCCCTTGGATTAGATTGTGGTTAGGCAGGAAAAATGCATTTTTCTTTAGAATCATGTTGATTATTAATCCTATCCATAGATGTTTATAGTTTTCCCATGATTTGTATTAATTGTTGCATCATAAACTGTAAAGCTTCCTCTTGCACTTTCTTTTGCGGAGGCACATAAACATTAGAATTTTGCGTAAAAAGTTTAGGACGGATCATGCTATTAGTTAAATTTTTTGGATAGAATTTTTTTAGAAAGGCTTCATTCATATCATGCCATGAAGTTATAGATCCAGGACGGAGAGATAAAAGCCAAGCTTTAGCTTTATCTTTCAAAGAAAAAGGAAAAAGTTTAGGACGGATTATTTCAATAGGACAGCATTAATCAGAGAACGTACTACAAACTTCTTCAAATTCACGAATATGTTAATAAGCACGTTCTGACCCCATTCCATGGAATGTTGGTAAGAATGGAATTATGTCTTGTCTAAAGTGAAAATTTTCTCTATGTCTAGGTAAAGTGATGCAAGAAGGAGTGATGTTTCTTTCTGGGGTAAATAAATCATGTAAAGGACGTTGTTCACGTTCAGGTAAATCAAATTGTGGTATATTTTCCCCCTGCTCACTATGAGCATCATCAGTGATTCCTTCTGGTCCTACAATTTCTGCCATTATTCTAGGAAATTGTATACCAGATGAATCAGTAGAAATATTATAATTATGTGGTACTTGATATAAAGCTGCAGTAGTATCTAAGGACATATGAAGTACAAGAAAGACTAAGTTTTAAATATGTTATTATTATTATAGCTAAGTAAAAACAAAACTCTTTTTTTTATAATGTATATTTTTTAGAAGATGGGTTTATATATGAATATAAATACTCTTTTTTTTAGAAGATTGATACGAACATACTTATAAATATAAATTTATATATTTTTCACAAGGAAAAATTATATATATATATTTTTAATTATTATTATTATTATTTTTCTTTAAAAAAACTAGATTATTATAAGGTAGAATTGGTATATAGATATAGTAGGAAAAATAGTTTTAAACCTAACTTTTTTTATTTATTATTTTTATTAACCGTTCCCCGGCAACGGCGCCAAAAACTTGACGACATCTTATTGACGCGTTTTCTTATCACACCCAAGTGTAGGTGATTGTACAAGTAATAAAGTTCTGGAAGTCCAGGTCGAACCCACAGGGAACGGGATACAAAGATAGGCAATAACTATTTTGTCACAAAAAAAAATTTAAAAGATGATGGATTTTTGTGGGGTTTTACTAAACTACTAGTTTTTATATTTTTGTAATAAACTAATTAAAAGCTATTTTTTCTAAGTAGTTTACGGTAAAGATTTTTAACAGTGTAAAATAAATTAACTAAGATACTAGTAAGAAAAGGAAGAAAAAGAAATAAAAGCTAAATTTTTGTGAGATAAACTTTTTGGATTTAATACTAGCGAAAGATAGAAATAATACAAATATTTAATCAAAGTTATTAAAAGCAGAAAATATTAATTAAGTTGGAAGAAATGATTTAAAGAATTGGGAATATACAAACCAACACTACATCCCACAACTTTTGTGCATTTGAAAAACATTTGGCACTTAAGACTGAATAGTTATTCTTTATTTAAAAATAAACTTTCACTAGTCAGGGTCATATCAAGTGTGTCAGGTTTGATATGAAATGCCGTCGTTTCGTTTAAAGAAAAATAAAAAGGCAATTGGGCAGAAGCCAGGTTCGAACCGTGACCCGCCGCGGACAAGGGTTGTTCGGCGCCCAGTCCCCACCACTCTGCCACAACTCAATTGCCTGTCCATTAGTGGATAGAAATATAAATAAGCACATATGTGAAATATAAATTTTGTCATATGAGTTGTTTGAGTATGCTAGGTGTTTTTTATGACAAAAGACATAGTTTGACAATCCACATAATTAGATTCTTATTTCAAATATATAATCTTTTGAGCCCAATATAGCAATAGTATATAAACGTGTTAAATGATCATAAACTATACATACATAGATATTTTTGGCCATAAATGGAAAAAATAACCCATCTAGATAAATTTGTCCATTTAAGATTAGTGCACAGAAGCTGTGGTTTATAAGTTTTTATTGCATATCCCCAATTAAGTTTTAGCCTACCATTTTGGAATTGAAACTGTCTTCCAAATAAAATTTAAAGATAAATTAAATAGATGCACGCAATCACCGTCCAATTAAAATTAAAGTTGTAAAACCAAGGTAAGGGTAAAAACTAATATTATTATAGTATTTTCTCCACTTAACATGAGTTGGGGTTGAATTTGTGGAATCTGCAAAATAACAAAGTTTAGTACAACTAGGCTAAATATTAAACCTTTGACTTTGGATTCTTGTGGGGTCACAGCGGTTGAACTCCATGAACACAAATAAGGTCAAACCAAATCCTAATCTAATTTGGGAGTGAGATATGGATATGGTGTGCTTTGGACTTTAGTAAGTGATTATAAAAACTACGTGGCTAATAAATCTGGCATTTACTTGCAAAATCTGTCTTTTAGTGAATGAAATATTGCTATAAAAACTGGAAATCTATTTTAGGGGACAACTATAAGTACTACTAGACTAAAAATATTAAATCTAAAATTAAATAGGACAATTTTTACTACTACACAGTGACAAAGGACCTACAAGAAAACAAATATTTAAATTTTGAGAAGTACAGTACACAAAGTTTTGCTACATATTTTTAAACATGAAATCATCAATTACATAAAAGTAAATTTTTACAACTACTAGAACTAGAAAAGGCAAAAAAAAAAACTATAGTTTCCTACTTCTAGGGACAATATGAAGTGCTCACATGGTAACATCCCCATACTATTCTCTCCCTAACAGTGTTGTTGTGATTGTTGGTTTCTGAATGAATTTCTCCTCATTTGCTTCGTCCATTTTATAGACGAAATTTTGTGATGATTTCGTCACTGAGATCATTAGCTGCCATTTTTTTCTTCAAATCGTCTTGTTTTTCTTCCTCACGAGCTTCTCTTTTTTCTTCACTTTCTGACAGTGTTTGTCAATTATTCAAACCGTTTGTCAGATATTATTTGACGAACTACAAAGAGAGATAGAGATATGAAAGGAAGTAGAGAAAAAATTATAAAAAAATGTGTCAACATCCAAGCTCAAAAGCTTGGATGTTCTTATACGGGTTTTTTATTTTTATTTTTTTGTGCATTGTTTATAAAATTTACATAAATCTACTATTCATATTTTGAGTTAAATTATGGGATATATTATGGTGTGATTGCTATTTCTTTCCTTCCCTTTATTTCACTTCATTTTTACCTAAAGATATAAAATATGTAAAAACACATATTTACACGCTTTTGAGTGACATCACCATTAAATTATATTAATTCAAATATGCATGTGAAACTAGGAATTTGGGGGATTAAATGAGCACTATATCTATTATATTGGCACATAAATGTGCAATATTCAATGTTTGTCACACCCTTCAACTAGCTTATTGCTAGTCTCTAGCAATGAAGTAAAAAGTGAAATTGTTCTAGAAGTTTTATTAAAAAGTAGGAATAAACTAAGGAAAAAAAAACCTAACTCACTGTCATAGGAATCACGATTGCATTTAACATATGCAACAAGCCGTTAAACCCTAAGGTTACCCCTAGTGGACAAGTGTTGTCTCGTGAGGGTATGCAGTGAATACACCCACAAAATTCAAATTTTTTTTAATGTAAAAATAAAGTAAAGTAAAAATAAAGGTAGATTTTATCCTTTTACAACAGATAAGATTAAATTTGGCAATAAAATGAAATTTTCAAGTATGTAATAGTAATGCAACACATATACTCACGGTTTGTTTGTTTGTCAATGGAAGCATTTTTTTTATACTTGATCGGGAGAGAACTAATCCTATTTATACGCCTTAACGAGCATTTGTTAGTACCTTTTTATCCTGTTTTTGTATATTTTTACTTCGTTTTCTATTTTCTGACAGGTCTTGGAAGAAATCAACTAAACCAGGTTAAACAGCGTGAAAAGTCAGAAAGAAAGAAGCTGAAAAATGCAAGTCGCGCGCGCGACCCGCGCCCGCGAGATTCCATAAATCGCTCGCGCGATCCGCTCGCGCGAGACCCCCAATAACTCGCTCGCGCGATCCGCGCGCGCGAGGTACCAAAAGTCGCGCTCGCGCGACCCACTCGCGCGATATGCCCAAAAACCAAAGTTGCGTATTTCAGTGTACTGAAGACTCCTGTGCAAACGAAACTGCTAAACGACGTCCAGACTGTAAATTACATGCGTTTTAGTTCGTTTCGGGTTGGGAAGCCTTCCAAAGCTTGTGTAAACTCTATATATACTTAGTTTTAATAGTTTTTAGGGGTTGGCAACTATTATACACATTCATATACAGCCATATACACATACTTCCAGCCCTTGAAGAGGGAGAAGCAAGGAGAAGAAGAAGAAGACCAAGGATTTCCATGGCTTCCTCCATCAACTACTTGCCGATCTCTACTCCTATGGCAGCTTAGATCATTGATCTAGGGTTTCAATGAAGCCCTAGATGAGTAATAGGGTTTTATTTGTGCTTTTATTTTAGTTTTATTGTGTATGGGTGACAGTCACATGTTTAGAGGATTTTTATAAATAAATCGTACTTACATTGATTAAATCATTACTTTCATAATTTATTCTTGTCTTAGATCTATTTTGACTGTGATGTGCTCAACGATCTATTCTTGCTGTGCTTGTTTAGATTGTTTACATGTGATGGTACTTTATTGATTCGTGCTATCAAGTATCCGAATAGTCCATGCCTAGGTTAGACGGATTAGATCACAACCCTAGTTTAGTGTGATATAATTCGTGCTATCCGCAGATGGATTATGTTGGTGCTTGAACCATGATTATCTTCTTGTCGGAGGAATTGGGCTTGTAGCTACAATTCCCCATATTCATCCAACTTAATAAGCTAATTGAATGCATAAATATTCCTATTATGAAGCTAGTGGTGGATTTGCAATCCTAGGTTCCCTTAAACATTATTTAAAACAGTTTTAATTGCTTTCATAGTTTAGATTTAGTTTTATTGTTATTAGTTTAATTAAAATCAAATCAAAATCCGTTTTCATAATTAACTAAAGTTAGGTTTTAAAATTAAGTCGCTGTAGTTAATCAATCTCTGTGGGTTCGACCTTTACTTCCACACTGCAAATCTTTAGAAAAGTAAAGTATACTTTTATATCTTGATTCTGACAAGATCAATTTTTGGCGCCGTTGCCGGGGATTGCATTACTACCTTTAGTTTTATAATCTTAGTTTAGTTAATTCGTAAATATTAGATTAGTTTTTTATTTTTCTTATTTTCTGTTTTTGTTTTTAGTACTAACTTTTTCTTTTATTTTGTAGTCAACGTTTCCGAGTGGAGCAGCTAATTACATCAAAGGAGCATACGCAAAAATAAAATAAATTAAAGTAAATAAATTGCTTCCTTTGGAATTCGCTTTAAACCACTGTAAGTCAGGGCGCTGTGACGCACTATTTGCATTAGTTTAGGGTTAATTGCACTGCATTAGCTAGGAAACCCGGGGCGCTGGGCTTGACGCGGTCATTGCATTACAGGATAATTTTCATGCATCATAGTAGTTGAGTGCTGGTTATCTTAGTTGCGTGATTGCTTGCTATTTGTTTTTTTTTTTAGTTGAGTCAGTCTTTGTTTTTAGTTTCGTCTCTTTTGTTTTAGTTTATGTTGGGTACACGTTCAAATAAACCAGATTTAAAATCTTTCGATCTTGAACTTGAACGTACCTTAAGAACTAGTAAGTCCACAACCCAAGCTTCTAGCGCTAGGTTGCAAGACGACGAATCAACTCCGATTCCGTCGTCGTTGTTTGAGGCCGAAATTCAGAGTACCCGTGAACGGATAAGGAAAACTCGAACTTTTCAAATTAAACCGATTAAAATGGCTGACGGTGGAAATAACAATAACAATCAAAATAACGGAGCTAATATGAATAATCTTAATATACCACCACCACCTCCACTTAAAGATTATTTTATTCCGACGACTTACACGCCGCAAACATGTATTGAATTACCGGAGGCGACGGCATCTCACTTTGAGATAAAGTCGTCTACCATCTCGCTGCTTCCATCTTTCCATGGCCGTTTAAATGAAGATCCATATAAACACTTAGGAGATTTTCAAGATATATGTTCTACTTTGAAAATTCAAAATCTTACTGATGATGAATTAAAAATGCGGCTCTTTCCATTCTCATTAAAGGACAAAGCTAAAAATTGGCTCCAATCTTTGGAGCCAAACACAATTAGAACATGGGAAGACTTACACACCGCATTTTTACAAAAGTTTTTCCCGATTATGCGTACAAATCAGATAAGAAAATCAATAACCAATAACCAATTTTGTAATGCAAGATGGGGAATCACTTTACGACACGTGGGAAAAATTTAAAGAATTACTACGCTCGTGTCCACATCATCAAGTTCCTAAGTGGCAACTTGTTCAGGTCTTCTATGAGGGGCTTATTCCCTCTGTTAGGAACACCGTCGATGCCGTTTGTGCGGGAACTTTCCTACACAAAAGCGCCGACGAGGCTTGGAAAATGTTTGAAACGTTAAGCGAGAATTCGATGCACCAAACGGTGTCTGTCCGTTCGGAAGGATATCTGAATCAACCTAAGAAGGATGTAAAATTCGAGTCAAGTCAATCAATTGAAATAAAAGAACTATCTAACAAACTTGACCGACTTTTAACAATGAACCAAACGACAGCCCCACCCGCTCGTGAAATTTGTGCATTATGTTCTGATCCTTCACATTCGATACTTGCATGTCCATCGGCGAGTCAATTTCCGGAATTCGTGGAGCAACACATTAATTCTATTCAACAATACCCACGAAATAATTATAATGCAACTACTAATAATCCGGATACGCCATGGAGAAACCATCCTAACTTCTCGTGGAAAAATACCAATAATACTCCTAACGAGGCGACTAATTTTCCTAATGCGTATCGACCTCAGTTTCAACCTAATCAATACCCACACCCGCCTCCTAATTCGAATCCTAGAGGTAACATTTTTGAGGAAAAGGTGTTGGCGTCCCTTAAGACTATTGAAATGCAAGTACAGGCACAAGCACAAATAGTGCACTCTCATACGCAATCCATTGCGAAGCTTGAATCCCAAATGGGACAACTAGCTACTGTAGTAAGTCGTAGAAACGAGGGGACGTTGCCTAGTCAAACAATCCAAAATCCTAAGGGACAATATGAGGTTAAGGGGTCGAATGAACAAGTGAACGCCGTCTCAACTAGGTTAACTACCCGAGAGGAGGAGGTAATAGAGATTCCGAATGAGAATGTGAAAGGTATGAATATTAATTCTAATAAAGAGACGGGTGAGGACATGAGCCAAAATAAGAAAGAAAAAGACTCGGTCCCAACGAATTATACTCCTAGAATGCCATATCCACCAAACGTTGAGGAACCGTCTAATCTTACAAATAAAAAGTCTAAGGTTGAGGATATACTCGAGGTGTTTAAACAAGTCAAAATAAATATTCCTTTCCTCGATGCTATTAAACAAATTCCCGCTTATGCTAAATGTCTAAAAGACCTTTGTACTCAAAAGCGCAAAATACGGAGTCATACTCCTAAAAAGGTCTTCCTTACGGAAAAAGTAAGCTCTATTTTTCAACACGCTCCGCCGAAGTATAAGGATCCCGGTACACCTACCATCTCATGTGTCATAGGTGACACTATCATTCATAGGGCTCTCCTTGACTTAGGAGCTAGTGTTAATCTTATACCTTATCACGTCTACAAACAACTAGGACTAGGTGAACTGAAACCTACGGCCGCTACAATACAATTAGCGGATCATTCTATTAAAGTACCTAGAGGAATCGTCGAGGATGTACTAGTAAAGGTTGATAAATGCTATTATCCTGTTGATTTCATGGTCCTTGACACTGAGCCCGTGCTAGATGCTAGAAAACACACTCCTGTCATTCTAGGCCGTCCATTCTTAGCCACGGCCAACGCACGTGTCAATTGTAGAACAGGGGTAATGAAAGTGTCGTTTGGGAACATGAATTTAAAATTAAACGTTTTTAATGCTTTGGATCAACCTCCTAAAGACGACGATTACCTATGTGAGGCGGAAGGTGAGGTAAAACGGAATATTGAGCCTACTAATGAAATAAATGTGAGTGGGGAAAACAATATAGCGGACGATGATGAGTGGATGAATCCTAATCCCGTGGACCCTAATGCGGAATCTACTCGAAAGGTAAGAAATCGATTTGAACATACTGACAAACCGTTAATCGATTTAATTCAAAGCGATGTTATTTCTGCTTACCATCGAGCTCTACCTGACATCCTTAGGGGTACACAGTCCGATTTACGGCCTCCATGAGTCTTATGCTAGAAAGGTCTAGCTAAAGACGTAAAAGTTAGCGCTTCTTGGGAGGCAACCCAAGCTTTATGTTGTCCGTTCCTTTGATTTTTGGATGTTTTTGAGTCGTTTTGGTCAGTTTGTGAGCTTTCTGGATAGGGTTGGGGGTTGTAATTAATTTACTTTAGTAATATATACATAATTTTAAACAACAAATGGAAAACACAATTCTCGCGCGCGCGATCCGCTCGCGCGAGGCCTCGCTCGCGCGGCCCGCTGGCGCGAGATTGCCCCTTAGTGTTTTTTTTTCTTTGTTTGCTTTTTCTTGAGCCTCAGGATCTCCTCGCGCCTAGAATCGCGGGCGCGAGGCACCTCGCTCGCGCGACATTTAAAAAAAAAAAAAAAAAAAAAAAAATATTCGCAGGGATTTCGCGCGCGCGATGGCCGATCGCGCGGACCGCGCGCGCGTTTCCCCCATTTCTGCATATTTTCTTTTGTTTTCTTGTATCCTTCCCCCATACCTGCTTCGGTAGTTTTGCTATTTATGTTTTTGTTTCGTAGGTCCTTTTCCATCAGGTTTTTGTTTGTTTACTTAATTCTGGTTATGTTTTACAGTATGTTTTAGTTTCTTTGCTAGTTTATTTTCTTGTGGATCTTTATAGTTCTGTTTCTTCTTATAGTTTATTTAGTATTAGTTTAGTTATAATCCTTTTAGCTGTTTAATTTTCTTTTGTTAAGAATTAACAGGTAACATTGAACTTTATAACCATATTCCTTTGTGTTAACCTGTTATGTGTTCTTTGATTGCCGAGATCGAGGTATTATCGTTTCTTTCCTTCTGTACTCTCCGTTCTTTCGTTTTATTGTTTCATTGGGGACAATGAAAGGTTTAGGTTTGGGGGTATGCACACATGCACATTATTTTATGCAAAATTTTAAAATTTTTCAATAAGTGTTTAAATAAACGATAGTACTAACGTTTTTGCAATATCAATTTGATACTTCATGTTCAATAACTTTGAATTGTTATAGAATGGTAAACATGAGAATATGTGATTAAATATTTGCTAAAGTCATGTTGAAATATTTTAAGTTATGTATTGTTTGAATCGTAGTTTTATATCATAGATTTGCACACAAACCTATGCACTGCACGTAGTCGCTTGAATACATGTTTGATATGAACTATAATATGATTCGGATTTCTAGATAACACATGGTGGAGACTAGACCCAGTGAGCTTTTGAGCCTATCTTTTCTATTTAGAGGGTTATAAATACATCTTGTGTTTGTCGAATTTCATTGAAATAGCGCATCTACTTGTTGTTTAGTCTCATTATTCTTGTTTTGGTTGATAGTCAAGTTAAAATAGTTGTTACCATGCTAAATAATCTTCCATTGTAAACATTGAAGAACCATATAACCATAGGAAATGATTTTAGGCCTTCTTTGTTTAATGCCGACTGATAAAAGATAAAAATTTCCTTAGTTCGCCCTTTGAGCCATTAAAATGCCATTTCTTTCTTAAATTACCATTATCCTTGTTTTTGCTCCAATTTGGCCAACTTGGAGTTCACTTCTGAAAGATTGATCACCTTTTAGTAGTGTTAAGGTGATGTGTGATTGAGAAGAAGAAAATAAGATGCTATTGGGGTAGTTGCTTGATATTCGATAAATAATCATTTGAGAAGCAAGAAAAGAAAAAGGAAAAGAAAATAATACAGAAGAGGAAGGTTGAAAAAAATGATGAAAGAAAAGAAGAAAAAAAAATGAAAAGGAATGAAGAGAAAGAAAAGATGAAAGTTTGTAGAAGAAGAATGAAAGAAATCGAACATGCCTTACAATGCCATTCTGAAAACTACCTAATGAATCCTTTCTATCCTTTTCCTTTGTCTGAGCCACATTACAACCTTTGAAAAGTCCTATTTGATCCTAGGAAACATGGTTTGGATATATAAACGATGGGAAGTGGATTAAAACATGGTAATGATTAATTTCTTTTGATTATTGGCATCTTATCCATGAGACTACTGTTCTTTCGTGTCATGCGTCTTGTTCATGTCATATGTGAGCATTTATCGTTTTGAAAATATATTTCCTTTACTCACATATATTAGACAAATTACACATGTTTCTGAGTGTTTCATTTGAGAGTGTAATTAACATTGTGAGATTCGTAGTCGAAGCATAGTTAGATGGTTATCCGAGTTATATTCCAAGTTTATGACAAGCGCGTGTTCATTTGACTACCTCATCACACACGTGCAATCTTATGAGAAACTCTATTGATTTATACGATGCATGTGCTTGAGAGTGTTTTTCATGACGTAGGTGGATGTTTCATTATGTTTCTTTTTGTTCGTTATCCTATTTCAAATCTTTGTTGTATAATAAGGAGTATTGAATATTATGTTCTTTGTTTTAAATAAAAGTTTTTGAATTTATAAGTTAATAAAGATGGTTGTGGGTAACTTGTTGATGAGAATCCTCACGAGACTTCACTCGTCCGACTAGGGACACCTAGGGGTTTAAAAGGCTTGTTGCATATGCTAAATGCAATCGTGGTCCATACGAAAATGGAATAGATTTTTATTAGTAGTTTTTATTTTAGTTTTGCTCGAGGACTAGCAAAATGTAGGTTTGGGGGTGTGATCGGGAGAGAACTAATCCTATTTATACGCCTTAACGAGCATTTGTTAGTACCTTTTTATCCTGTTTTTGTATATTTTTACTTTGTTTTCTATTTTCTGACAGGTCTTGGAAGAAATCAACTAAACCAGGTTAAACAGGGTGAAAAGTCAGAAAGAAAGAAGCTGAAAAATGCAAGTCGCGCGCGCGACCCGCGCCCGCGAGATTCCATAAATCGCTCGCGCGATCCGCTCGCGCGAGACCCCCAATAACTCGCTCGAGCGATCCGCGCGCGCGAGGTACCAAAAGTCGCGCTCGCGCGACCCGCTCGCGCGATATGCCCAAAAACCAAAGTTGCGTATTTCAGTGTACTGAAGACTCCTGTGCAAACGAAACTGCTAAACGACGTTCAGACTGTAAATTACATGCGTTTCAGTTCGTTTCGGGTTGGGAAGCCTTCCAAAGCTTGTGTAAACTCTATATATACTTAGTTTTAATAGTTTTTAGGGGTTGGAAACTATTATACACATTCATATACAGCCATATACACATACTTCCAGCCCTTGAAGAGGGAGAAGCAAGGAGAAGAAGAAGAAGACCAAGGATTTCCATGGCCTCCTCCATCAACTACTTGCCGATCTCTACTCCTATGGCAGCTTAGATCATTGATGTAGGGTTTCAATGAAGCCCTAGATGAGTAATAGGGTTTTATTTGTGCTTTTATTTTAGTTTTATTGTGTATGGATGACAGTCACATGTTTAGAGGATTTTTATAAATAAATCGTACTTACAATGATTAAATCATTACTTTCAGAATTTATTCTTGTCTTAGATCTATTTTGACTGTGATGTGCTCAACGATCTATTCTTGCTGTGCTTGTTTAGATTGTTTACATGTGATGGTGCTTTATTGATTCGTGCTATCAAGTATCCGAATAGTCCATGCCTAGGTTAGACGGATTAGATCACAACCCTAGTTTAGTGTGATATAATTCGTGCTATCCGTAGATGGATTATGTTGGTGCTTGAACCATGATTATCTTCTTGTCGGAGGAATTGGGCTTGTAGCTACAATTCCCCATATTCATCCAACTTAATAAGCTAATTGAATGCATAAATATTCCTATTATGAAGCTAGTGGTGGATTTGCAATCCTAGGTTCCCTTAAACATTATTTAAAACAGTTTTAATTGCTTTCATAGTTTAGATTTAGTTTTATTGTTATTAGTTTAATTAAAATCAAATCAAAATCCGTTTTCATAATTAACTAAAGTTAGGTTTTAAAATTAAGTCGCTGTAGTTAATCAATCTCTGTGGGTTCGACCTTTACTTCCACACTGCAAATCTTTAGAAAAGTAAAGTATACTTTTATATCTTGATTCTGACAAGATCAATACTCTTTAAACTTACAGTGCGCACTTGAAAAGTCAAGCAACTGATCTTAATTTCAAAGTTTACATAACTATTAACAGTCATAAAATTTGTAGTTTTAACTCAAATCTCACTAGGATTTCATTATTTTAAAGAGAAACTCTCAGAAACCGGTGTAGAGAACACCTCACTTGGTAGGAAAGCAAAGACGAGAAAAGTTGCTTCCAATTTTTTTTTGATGACTCAATATATAGGCATTTGGAGTACAGTAAGTCTGATGAAATGATACTTAGCATTAGAAGAGCGATCTACCGTGGAGAACATTCTTATCAGTAACATTCTTATCACTTAAATTTAAAAATCAATTTCTTTTAAATCATTAGGACTTTGACTGGTAGGTTAGAAATTAATATGAGCAGGAGATTTGTGGTGTATTTGCTCTAAGCATGTGATTGGAGTATTTGCGCAATTCATTCCAACCTCTTCTTTTTCTTCTCCTTTTTATCATATGTACATCTTCTTTTTCTTTTTCTTTTATTAGTTTCTCAATTTTTTTTTGAAATCAACTCCTTTCTTTCTTTACCACTTCTTGCAATATCAATACAGTCCAATCACATACCTAGATATAGAAGTGAGGTTTGTACTCCCAGGTGGAGCAAGGCATGATTTGGAGAGAATTGAGAATAAGGCAATATAAGGTGAAGGGGGGTGCATTTGAAAAAAAAAGATGGCCTAAATCATTTTAAAAATAGATTGACTTTGTTCATTTAAGCAATTTAGATGTTCTAATTAGGGGTGGGCAATCGGTCGGTTCGGGTTCGAACCGAAAAGTTCGGGTCGGGTTGATCGGGTTCGGGTTGGGAAATATGGTACCGAAATCCAAACTGAAATAAAGTTTGAAAATATAGTTTGGTTTCAAAATAAAAGTTC
Source organism: Hydrangea macrophylla (assembly GCA_033977485.1). Lineage (NCBI taxonomy): Eukaryota > Viridiplantae > Streptophyta > Magnoliopsida > Cornales > Hydrangeaceae > Hydrangea > Hydrangea macrophylla. The sequence goes on from CM066992.1 coordinate 4,176,122, forward strand.
GGGTTCGGTTCGAAACTTCGGGTTAGAATTCAACTGTGACGCCCCGCAAAAATAAGCGTATTTCCATTGAAAAATTAAATAAATCACACTTGATTCTTTAAAATAAAAATACAAAATTTCTTTAAAACTCCCAGCAGGTCCATATTCTCCACGGATCTCCTATATCATCCTTAACCTTATCTCCCTTCTAGGCTTCGGTTACCGGCACTGCCTGCATCTAAAAACCATACCGGGAAGTATACAATATGACATGAATAATAAAGGCTCAAAAGGATAATGACAATCAAATACATAGAATGACATCAAATCAATTGACCAGTCTCACAATCCAACTGCTCACACTACCCAAACGCTCATACCAATAGCATCATACCAGGTTCCTCTTGATCACATAGCAAGAGACACCTCACCTCACCTCACCCGTCTCCAGTACGTCGGTCCCTGAGGCCTGTTGGACTGTTGGTAGGTGCTCCTTGCTCATGACCCTTTAGTCCCATAGCACTTAGCAATAAACACATACTCATTGATTCCAAATGAAAACACAACATAACTGCAAAAAGAGTACAAGTAGAGATAACAAAGAAATACTCCGGAGAATTTAGAAAGCATATTGTACACAACCCGGTACCTATAAATGATGTTGAGCAACTCCCAAACACTTCTCTTCTTCTTCTTCTTCTTCTTCTTCTAACTCGAGGTGTATGTATATCTATAATTGTGTATATATATAAATCTCTCTCTATGTGACTCTCTCAAGCTCTCTATGCTAGAAGTATAGAATGTGTGTGTTTGAGAGAGTATGTGAGTGTATAAATAGCCAAGCTTCCACTTGGAGACAATGGCCTAACAATCCACTTATTAACCACTAACTTATAATTAATGGTAGTTTATAAGGAATATGCAAGATGATGTAAACATACACTAATGCACCTATAACTCCACTAATATTAGTGTATAAATAACCAAACATAATGGCCTAACAATCTAATTATTAACCACTAACTTCTAATTAATGGGTAGTTTATAAGGAATATGCAAGATGATGTAAACATACACTAATGCACCTATAACTCCACTTAGAGACATTGGCCTAACAATCCACTAACTTCTAATTAGTTGGTAGTTTATAAGGAATATGCAAGATGATGTAAACATACACTAATGCACCTATAACTCCACTTAGAGACATTGGCCTAACAATCCACTAACTTCTAATTGATTGGTAGTTTATAAGGAATATGCAAGATGATGTAAACATACACTAATGCACCTATAACTCCACTTAGAGACATTGGCCTAACAATCCACTAACTTTTAATTAATTGGTAGCATTCTAAAAACTGCTACTGAAATCCTCATTTTCTGCCCAAACGGTGCAGAATCTGAGAAAATTGCATTAGACGAAAAGTGTGCAGAATCGAGTTTTACTTGGGACAACGCGGGCAGAACCTTAAATTTCTTTCGTTTTCCTAACAAAAATCTGAAAACAAAATTCTGCTACTGTTAAAATTAAAAGAGAAAATATTAGATTTAATTTTAAATATGACTCGAAAAATCTTAATTTCCAACACTAATACCAAATCATTTAATCTCACGCAACTTTTCCCAAAAAAAATATATTTTTAGTTCATGACTTATAAAATTGAAAAAATGACCAAAATACCCCTGTGACCAATTTTCGCTAAAATCGCACACGAAGTCTAAATCGTTAATTTAAACATGAAAACACGGGTTACTACAATCTACCCTCCTTAATAGAGATTTCGTCCCGAAATCTAGAGATAAAAGCATTTGGTAAATAACTTCATAAATTTCTTAAAATAATGTTTAAAACAAATATAGCATATTTTGTTTTATAAAATAAAAAAATTTTTTTTTTTTTTTTTTTTTTTTTTTCAACCTTCTCTGACTCCTCCCAGGCGATGTAGACTATCTAACCTTGACTTAGTCCTACATTTCCGGCTGGGGACAGGCTCTGATACCATTTGTGACGCCCCGCAAAAATAAGCGTATTTCCATTGAAAAATTAAATAAATCACACTTGATTCTTTAAAATAAAAATACAAAATTTCTTTAAAACTCCCAGCAGGTCCATATTCTCCACGGATCTCCTATATCATCCTTAACCTTATCTCCCTTCTAGGCTTCGGTTACCGGCACTGCCTGCATCTAAAAACCATACCGGGAAGTATACAATATGACATGAATAATAAAGGCTCAAAAGGATAATGACAATCAAATACATAGAATGACATCAAATCAATTGACCAGTCTCACAATCCAACTGCTCACACTACCCAAACGCTCATACCAATAGCATCATACCAGGTTCCTCTTGATCACATAGCAAGAGACACCTCACCTCACCTCACCCGTCTCCAGTACGTCGGTCCCTGAGGCCTGTTGGACTGTTGGTAGGTGCTCCTTGCTCATGACCCTTTAGTCCCATAGCACTTAGCAATAAACACATACTCATTGATTCCAAATGAAAACACAACATAACTGCAAAAAGAGTACAAGTAGAGATAACAAAGAAATACTCCGGAGAATTTAGAAAGCATATTGTACACAACCCGGTACCTATAAATGATGTTGAGCAACTCCCAAACACTTCTCTTCTTCTTCTTCTTCTTCTTCTTCTAACTCGAGGTGTATGTATATCTATAATTGTGTATATATATAAATCTCTCTCTATGTGACTCTCTCAAGCTCTCTATGCTAGAAGTATAGAATGTGTGTGTTTGAGAGAGTATGTGAGTGTATAAATAGCCAAGCTTCCACTTGGAGACAATGGCCTAACAATCCACTTATTAACCACTAACTTATAATTAATGGTAGTTTATAAGGAATATGCAAGATGATGTAAACATACACTAATGCACCTATAACTCCACTAATATTAGTGTATAAATAACCAAACATAATGGCCTAACAATCTAATTATTAACCACTAACTTCTAATTAATGGGTAGTTTATAAGGAATATGCAAGATGATGTAAACATACACTAATGCACCTATAACTCCACTTAGAGACATTGGCCTAACAATCCACTAACTTCTAATTAGTTGGTAGTTTATAAGGAATATGCAAGATGATGTAAACATACACTAATGCACCTATAACTCCACTTAGAGACATTGGCCTAACAATCCACTAACTTCTAATTGATTGGTAGTTTATAAGGAATATGCAAGATGATGTAAACATACACTAATGCACCTATAACTCCACTTAGAGACATTGGCCTAACAATCCACTAACTTTTAATTAATTGGTAGCATTCTAAAAACTGCTACTGAAATCCTCATTTTCTGCCCAAACGGTGCAGAATCTGAGAAAATTGCATTAGACGAAAAGTGTGCAGAATCGAGTTTTACTTGGGACAACGCGGGCAGAACCTTAAATTTCTTTCGTTTTCCTAACAAAAATCTGAAAACAAAATTCTGCTACTGTTAAAATTAAAAGAGAAAATATTAGATTTAATTTTAAATATGACTCGAAAAATCTTAATTTCCAACACTAATACCAAATCATTTAATCTCACGCAACTTTTCCCAAAAAAAATATATTTTTAGTTCATGACTTATAAAATTGAAAAAATGACCAAAATACCCCTGTGACCAATTTTCGCTAAAATCGCACACGAAGTCTAAATCGTTAATTTAAACATGAAAACACGGGTTACTACATCAACCGAAGTTTAATATCAACAATTAGCACACAAACTGACAGACCACTGATGATCTAAGAACAAGAATTCAAATAAAAAAATAACTAAGCCAAACTATTATATATGATTCTATACTAGCAAAAATGGCAAAAACCACACCAATTACATGTTTTGGGAAAATGCCAAACAAGCAATTCCAGACTTCCAATTCTGACTTCTTAATTTTCTGATTCTCCAATTTTGCCAAAAAGGCAAAACCACACTATTCCATGTATATTATCAACCATTTGTATAAAATTCAAAATCAAAGAAAATGAAATCAAAATCAAACAACTAAATAAAAGAGGCTGGTTAGAGCAGTGAGCACTGTGATACTAACTTCAAAACCCAAACGATAGTAGGCTTAGTAGCACTATGGCTATTTCTTTGTTACTGTCTAATATATATATATATATAGAGAGAGAGAGAGAGAAAGAAAGAGACTGGGAGTTTGAGAGAGGGAGAAAGATGCATACCTCGCCTCGCCGACGCCGGAGACCGAGAGAGGACTATAGAGAGAAAGAGTGGCGTTGTTGGACTGGATAGAGAGAGTGAGTCCAGTGATTGACCATCAGCTTCTCACTGCCGACGGATTGGTGAGTGGTGAGAGAAAGAAAAAGAACATTTGCCATTTGCCGAAGAGAGTGAGAGAGAGAACTGGATTGAGAGATCATGAGAGAGAGAGAAAGGACTGAGACTAGAGTGTTTAGCCCTAAAAATTAGGGATGGGATGTGCCGAAGTGGAAAGTCTGAAGCAATATTATATATGCTTATGAATAGTTCGGATGTTCGCGTCGGGTTTGGGTTGGAAAAACCATACCGATATCCGAACTGCTTTAATGATTTCGGTTCAGTTCCGACCCGAATTTAATATGGTTCGGTTTCAACCCGAACTGAATTGAGTTTAAATTTCAGTTTCGGGTTGAAATTTCGGGTTGAACCGAAGTGTGCCCACCCCTAGTTCTAATGGTAAATCCTGAACGTTCTCTTCTATTGATCAGTCAAAGAAAAATAATGAGAATTTCAAAGAGTGATATGATAAAAAGAATAAAATGAGACTAAAAAGAATAGTAACTGGTACGTCCATAAATATTCTGCTAAGGCCAAACCACCACATCAGCAGAGTGACCCGGACTACCCGAAATGGGAGCTTGGGAGTCTACGCCCCTGAGGTCGACAGACGACACCGCTCGGATGCTTGCATAGCCCGGGAATTCGGTGTGGCAATTCTCCAGGAGGTACGGCTCGGTCCTGAGCTGTCCAGCAGTTTTCTAAATCAACTACAAGTCTACGAAAGGAGATATGGCAGTTTCCTAAACCACTTAGGAAACTCCCCTAAAATCATGTAAATCTATTGTGATTAGATTAGGCTTCCTAATCTTATCAACTTACCATGTAAGGGTGGACTCTTGCATCTATAAAAGAGCCCACCTACCCTGTCAATGAGGATCCCGATTATTATTCTCTAACTTACAAGCCTAAACAGAGAACTCACCTTTAAACGCATATACCCGGCCGGTATTACTAGTAGTGCCGCCCCTAATTGTTGGCTCACCAGGCCCGCTGGTGATCTGTTAGTGAGAGCGCACAGACGCAACCGTGGACGTAGGTCACTTTGTTAACGTGACCGAACCACTCGCAAATTGTTCTTGTCATATTTTCACTTAAAACCTTTCTTACCAATTTTAGGCATCATCAGTTTGGCGCCGTCTGTGGGAAACGACTGAGTCTTCTCATCAACAAATTCTTAACTGATCAACATGTCGCCAAAGACGGGTAAGAAAGCCGCTAATCCGACCGGTCAGGACAACCTGCAGCCTGAACAGCAGGTTGCCTCCATGACGACCAAGCAGATAACGGCAGTGCTGGCGCAACTCTTGGAGGGCCAGCGCTGAACACAGGAACAGATAGAGGCGCTTATGGCCTGACATGAGAAGCACCCCGCATCAGAGAATTAGCCTGAGAAGAGCGCTCCAATTCAAAGGCCCGCCAGGGCACGGAGGCAAGCCCGTTCCGCCCCGGTATCCCCGCCGAACCGGGAATGCCCTGCGGATGGAGAGCGCAACCAGGCCACCAGGCGCTCGTAAAGATGACCTCGGCCCAATCCTCGCCGAGTGGAGGACACCAGAATTATCATCGATCGGCGGCGCGCGGCCAGAGGGGAGGAGTCTGGACGGAGAGCCCAGGAATCAGCCGATAACCCTCCGGCCCTTAGCCCGGGGGATCTTAGGCACAGGTTTTCCCGGACCCAGAGCCGGGCTCTATCCCCGAAGTTGACGCGCTATGAGGAAGAGGCCTCGTCGTCCGACCCAACCTACCGCTCAGACACACATAGGAGAACAGGGCGGAGTGACGTCAAAGCCCAGGTCGAGGAACTGCAGCAGCAGATCGAGAGGCTGAACTGCAAGTTCGGTCACAACCTCACCAACATGGAGACTGAGTCACCCTATACCGCTCGGGTGACACGGTTCCCATTCCACGGAAGTTCAAACCCCCTCACCTCAGCTCCTATGATGGCACAGGGAGCCCGATGGACCACATCCGCACCTACAAGGCGCAGATGGCACTGGTCACCACGGTGGACGAGCTGCTATGCCTGGCCTTTTCCAGTACCCTCAAGGGGCCAGCCGCACAGTGATTTCATACTTTGATGCCCCAGATGGTCGACAACATCCAAGCCCTCAGCAAGCTGTTCATCAGCCAGTTTGTCGGGATACTCGACCGGTCGCAACCGGACACTAAGCTGCTGACCGTCAAGCAGCGCAAAGGGGAGTCCCTGAGGGAGTATGTTGACCGTTTCAACCAGCAAAGGCTCCTGATCCGCAACCTTAATAAAACGACCAGAGTTGTTATGTCAGCTCGTTGCACCGGGGGGCAATCACGGAAACATTGAACGTCCAAGAGATGGACCCTCGGGACCAGAGTGACATGATAGGTCCAATGGAAGAACTGGAACAAGTGATGCTGGACCCCGAGTATCCAGACCGCACGGTCAGCATATGTACCTTACTGGATCCCGGTTTGAAGGAAAAACTGACTCAGTTCCTGAGGCAAAATCAAGACGTTTTTGCTTGGAGTCATGAGGACATGCCCGAGATTGATCCTCGGGTAATGTCCCATCGTCTCAATGTCAGCCCGGATTGTCGCCTAGTCAAGTAGAAGAGAAGGGGCATGGCCCCCGAGAGACAGAAGGCAGTGAGTGAGGAGGTCGAGAAGCTCCTAAAGGCGAAGTCCATCCGAGAGGTCCACTATCTCGACTGGTTAGCTAACGTTGTTCTTTTCAAGAAAAGCAACAGGAAGTGGAGAATGTGTGTGGACTTCACCGACCTCAACAAGGCCTGCCCCAAGGACTGCTATCTGCTGCCCAGGATAGACCCCCTTGTGGACTCTACCGCAAATCACTCACTCCTCTCATTCATGGACGCTTACTCGGGGTACAACCAGATCAGCATGTACCCCGGGGACGAAGAGAAGACTGCGTTCATCACCGACCAAAGCACGTATTGCTACAAGGTTATGCCCTTGGGCCTCAAGAATCCCGGGGTCACCTACCAGCGCCTGGTCAACTATATGTTCAAAGACCTCATCGAAAAGTCTATGGAGGTATATGTGGATGATCTACTGGTCAAGAGCCGGGACGAGCCCGACCACCTCGAGCATCTGGCAGGGGCCTTCAGCATTTTGAAAAAATTCAGGATGAGGTTGAACCCGGCCAAATGCACCTTTGGTGTCTCGTTCGGGAAATTTCTTGGCCATCTAGTCAGCAGAAGGGGGATTGAGGTAAATCCCGAGAAGATCAAAGCCATCATCAACATGCGGTCGCCCAAATAAACGAAGAAGGTTCAGAGCTTAGCCGGATGGATGGCCGCGTTAAACAGATTTATCTCCCGAGCTACCGACCGATGCCTGCCGTTCTTCAAAATCCTCCGCAAAACACTTCAGTGGTCAGAAGAGTGTGAGGAGGCATTCCAGGAACTCAAGAAGTACCTGGCGTCTCCTCCACTACTCTCAACACCCATCCCCGGGGAAGAGCTATTTCTATACTTGGCAGTGTCACCATCGGCGGTTAGCTCGGCACTCATCCGGGAAGAGCACGGGATACAGTTCCCCGTGTATTACACTAGCCGGGCGTTACAGGGCGCAGAGAGCAGATACTCCCGCATCAAAAATCTAGCATTCGCCCTTATCACCTCGGCCCGAAGGCTCCGCCCATATTTTCAGGCCCATGCCATTTTGGTCCTCACAGATCAACTTCTCCGCAGAGTCCTCAGCTGTCCAGATACGTCCTGGAGGCTCGTCAAGTGGGCATTGGAGTTGGAAGAGTTCGAAGTGATCTACCGAGCCAGGACAGCCATCAAGGGGCAAGCCGTGGTTGACTTTCTGGTTGAGTTCACATACCCAGAAGACCCGGTTGAAGAGTCCGAGCCACCGGCCTTACCGTCCGGGTTACATTCTGATATCCCTACCTGGGTACTGCACGTGGACGGCTCATCCAATCAGCAAGGTAGTGGGGCAGGAATCATCCTAACTACCCCCGACGGAATCCAGCTCGAATATGCACTAAGGTTTGGGTTCTGCGCCTCCAACAACGAGGCCGAATATGAAGCTCTCTTGGTCAGGTTACAGTTGGCCATCTCTATGAGTGCACAACAGGTTCAGGGCTACAATGACTCCCAGCTCGTGGTCAATCAGGTTAACCAAGAGTACGGAGCGCGGGAAGACAGCATGGTAGCCTATTTGGCCCTTGTCCGAACGGTTTCAAGCAGCTCCGAGGATTCTCCATCACGCAGATACCCAGAGAAGAGAATACCATAGCCGACCGGTGGGCTCACCTCGCTTCGTCTTCTGAGTCAGACTAGCCCAGGATAAGGATACAATACCTACTTGAGCCAAGTGTGATCAACTCAGAAGGCATGAAAGTAGACCCGGTCACTCTGGGACCCAGCTGGATGGACCCACTCGTGACATTCCTGACAACAGGGGCGCTACCCGACGACAAGAAGAAGCCCGCCGGGTTAAATACCGGGCAGCCCATTACCATATTCTCGACGACATTCTCTACAAGAGAGGATTAACTATCCCGTACCTCCGCTGTGTTCACCCCACACAGATCCCAGCAATACTGTTCGAAATCCACAAAGGAGTGTGTAGGAATCACATCGGAGGCCGGGCACTTTCCAGAAAGGCACTGCTACAAGGATACTACTGGCCAACCATGGCCCGGGATTCCCAAGAGTATGTCCGGAGGTGTGACAAGTGCCAAAGACACTCTCCCATGATCAACCAACCGGGAGAACTCCAGACACCAATCCACAGCCCCTAGCCATTTGCCCAGTGGGGAATCAACATTGTTGGTCCCTTGCCGACGGGTAAAGGACAGGTAAAGTTCGCCGTGATAGCCGTTGACTACTTCACTAAATGGGCAGAGGCCGAGCCCTTGGCAACGATAACCGAGCAGAAAATGGAGAGCTTCGTTGAAAGGAATATTCTCAGCAGGTTCGGCATTCCCCGGGTCCTGGTTAGCGACAATGGTAGACAGTTTGACACACCCATCTTCAGACAGTTCTACTCGGGCTATGGGATACTGAATCATTACTCCTCCCCCGAGCACCCACAGGCCAACGGTCAAGCCGAGGTAACCAACCGAACAATCTTGCACTCAATCAAAACAAGGCTTGAAGGTGCCAAAGGGTTGTGGGCTGAAGAGCTACCAACCCTTCTGTGGGCTTACCGCACCACACCTCGAGCGGCAACAGGCAAAACACCGTTCTCCCTAACTTACGGATTTGAGGCAGTGGTCCCCACAGAGCTCGGGTTGCCTATGTATCGGGTGGCTAATTTCAGTGCGCCGGATAACGAAGAAGCCCTCCGGTCAGAACTAGATCTGGTGGAGGAAAGGAGGGACCAAGCTTACCTAAAGGTAGCCGCCTACAAGCAACGGGTTTCTCGATACTACAACAACAAGGTGAAGCACCGCAGTTTTCAAGTCGGAGACCTCGTCCTCAAGGCGGTGAACCAGTCTACCCGAATCCCGAGCCATGGGAAATTGGGGCCAAACTGGGAAGGACCATATAAAGTAACCCAGGTCAACCGACCGGGAACTTACTGGTTACAGAGCATGGACGGGCACGATCTCTCTCATCCTTGGAATATGCAACACCTCCGCAAGTATTACCAGTAGCATCTGACCTCGGGAGAAATTTAGTATTGGTAGAGAAATTTGTTTTTTGTAGCTCTGATTGAGCAACCATTATCAATTTTCGTTTTTGAATAAAATTGCAAAATTTACCTTAAAATCTACTCCTGTCAATGCACCGTGTAATACTCAAAAGACCTCGGGCCAAACCCTGAGGCACCAAAGACCTTGGGCCTAACCCCAAGGCACAGAAGACCTCGGGCCTAACCCCGAGGCACCAAAGACCTTGGGCCTTACCCCGAGGCACAAAAGACCTCGGGCCTAACCCCGGGGCACCAAAGACCTTGGGCCTTACCCCAAGGCACAAAAGACCTCGGGCCTAACCCCGAGGCACAAAAGACCTTGGGCCTTACCCCAAGGCACAAAAGACCTCGGGCCTAACCTCGAGGCACCAAAGACCTTGGGCCTAAACCCAAGGCACTAGCAAGACCTCGGGCTCCGATCCCAGGCACAAAGGACCCTGCAACCACCCATGTTCCAGGTCAGTTTCCTATGGTCACTCCTCAATATGCCCCCGCCTTCACAGGACGCTCGGGGGGCAAGGGGATACTAGACTTAAATAGTAAATTGCTTAAAGCTTCGCTTAGGTCTAGCCGACGACGAGGCCTAACCCCTAGGTGGCCGACGATGGCAAGCTTCAAATGACCCTGCAACCACCCGTGTTCTAGGTCGGTTCCCTACGACCACTCACTCCTACACCGGTCACTACAAGAACTTGGAAGATATTCCCGAGTACTTACAGTGATCAGAGATATATCCCGGACGGTAATAAAGGATATTCTATAATACACCGGACGTACCTTTTAAACAGGTCAGAAAGACTAGGTGTTCTGTTGGTTACAGTCCTAAAACATTTGCTCAGGCAGGTGTTAGGTTGGCCAAAAACCTAACAGATACTAGCAATCATAAGAAGGCACAGTACAGGAAAAAAGGAAACAAAGACAGTTAATTGAAAGTTTGACCGCGAGAGCCTTTTCATTAATTAAAATTTAAACTGTACAAAGCCTGGGGGGCAGTTGTAGTAGCCTCCCCACAAAAAACTACAACAAGAAACAAAAAACAAAAACTAATATACCACCACCACTTCCTCCTCCTCCGCGGCCTGCTCATCAACAGAGGGGCCCCCGGCCGGTGCAGCTTTAGTGGCAACCTCGGCTTCAGTGGCAACCTCGACTTCAGCGGCGACCTTGGAGTTAGCCTGGTCTTCATTCTAGTAACCGGACTCGGCCCAGGAGTACTCGGATAGATCCCAGTCGGGATGGTAAGCAGCAGCCCGCTTCACCAGGTCGGCGTAGCCTGTAAGGTACCCAGCCTCAAATTCCTCCTCAACTTCTCTGGCTTCAGCCTCCCGAGTAGCAGTAAGCTCTGAGAGCGTGGCCGTCACAGCTTCGAGATACTTCTCGGTAGAGATCTTCGCGGACTCCGAGACAGCAAACTTGGCCTCAGCAATCCTCTCGGCAGTAATCCTTTCTGCCTCCGCAGCCGCAGCCTTGGCTTTCGCAGCCTTTTGGGCAGCCCGCTCGGTCGACATGGAATCACGAACCTCCCCCCAGCTCCAGGGTGATTGCCTGGGATCTTTCTTCCTCCACGGTGAGGGCAAACTCCGCAGACTCTCGAGCAGCCCTCTCTATGGAAAGGTTAGCCTCAGCAGCGGCCAACCTCTGAGCAATGCCGAGAAGGGTGGCCTCGGCCCCAGCAGCAATACAGCTAACCTGTAAGAACAAGGAAACGTCAGTATGCGCATGGAGAGAAAGTTAACGTTCACATTCCAAGAAGAAACTTACCAAGTGACCGATGCTATATAGCCAGCCGATAATGGCCTCGGGGCTCATCAGGGCGCACTTGTCAACCTGACTCTGCAGCAACCCGGGCTGCACCCTTCCACGGACATCCTCTGTTGTCTCAGTCTCCGACAACGAAGAGAGGCCCGCCCAAGCTTCATTCATGGTTGGGAGAGATACCCCAGACGGTGTGGCCGCTGGGGGGAGTGGTGAAGGCGCGGCAGTGGTCGCGCTGGCAGGTGGTAGTGGTGGTGCAGCAGCAATTGTTACTGCGGGCGTGGAAGTAGCAGCAGCTTCCTCCCTAGCCCGGATGGAGATCCCCCGAGAGATCCTCTTCAGTGGCTGGCCCTCAGCGGGGGCTGGTTTCTTCCTCTTCTGGCCAGCCCGAGCCATCAAGGCTGCCTCTTTCTCCTTCAGCGCCGCCGCGTTCTTAGGAGCCATTTCTGCAAAACCAAAAGTATATCAGGGTTCAACAGTGTAAAAAAATGGGATGGTCAAGGAATGGTGTTTACCAGGGATGATCACTGGGAGGATGGGAGCTGTGAAGTCGTGTTGGGGCTTGTAATAGGTCTTCGGGCTCCCCGACCGGGTCAGTACTTTATTAATATCGGTTGGGTCCACCGCCAGAGACAAGACCCGCGCTTAAAGCTCGTCGGGGAGACTCGGCGGGTCCATTACTCCCACTGCAAAATAGACAAGTGGGTTAGTCAAGGCCGGGTAAGGAAACTAAGCAAGGAAGAAAGAGTGCTTGGACTTACTCCTCAGCTTACTCGCCCAGGAGGTCCTCAGCTGAATGCCCGGCGCCTTCTCACACAGACCCAAGGTGGATACTGGGAAGAACTTTTTCTTCCACCCTTTGTTATTGCTTAGGCAATTCACAATTATCTTCCGTCCCTACCTAGCCGAGAGCGAGAAGAAGTTGGCCTCCCCGTGAACTGGGAAAGGTCGGTGGGTCCAGAAGAACTCCTGAAGAGTAAGCTCATACCCAAGGACTTGGAGCCACAAAGAGATGCACCCCATCAAGTAACGCCAGCCTTTTGGGTTAAGCTGCCCGGGAGATATCCTGAGGTAGATGAGCGCATCCCGGGTGACTGGGTGAAGAGGCAAGCGAAGGCCCGCCATGAAGGCATCTTCGTACAACGTGACGAAGCCCGACTCATAGAACTGGGCTCCGCTGTTGTGGATAGATCAAGAGAGGGGTAAGGAAGATCATATCAGTCTCTAATTTGATCCAGGTTAGGACCACGCAGAGTACTGACAATGGACTCACACGTGAATACGACTCCGGGACTGTTCAGCACAGACCCTTCATCGCCCGACCCCCGAGACATCGAGGTTGCAAGAGAATCCCAGTGCGGTTCCTCGTGAAACGCCCGAGCGGGGATTATTCCCTCAATATGCTGGTTAGAGGGCGCTGAAGAAGGAGGATCCGGGCTTGTACTCATAGACCCAGATCACAGCTGCTCGTCTTCCGAACGGGACGACGAGTTAAAATCTGAGTGACACATAACTACGTCTGTGGATGGCCTAAAGGGCAGATGACCTGAGAATGGGTCAAGAACTCCAAATCGGATGTACAAGGGAGGTAGATCGAACAACCTAAAGGGTAGGTCGTACAAGATTCGAGAAGCAACACAACCCTCTCTTAGAACTGCCCTGGGAATACCCGCTCGGTCAATCTATCCTAGCGTACCCCCAGACTGAAAGAAAAGACAAAACCGAAGGAAAAAAGAAATCCCAACCTCGTACTAACCCAAGTGGGTTCCCTCCTTCCAGCTTAGTTCAAGAAAAGAAGAAGAGAATGAAGAATTGAAGACGGGAAGGGAAGACTTACAAAAATTAGGGCGGACAAGAGCTCGGGAATCTTGCTCGGGTATCTTGGATGCTTAAATCCTCTCACTTGGGAGCAGGTACTGGAGAGAAGGACGAGTGCCCCTTATATAGGAATAGCGGACGGTCCAGATCGATCAGATCCGACTGCTCAGGAATTTCCCGCCAAGAGTCGCCGACAGCTATCACCTCGGGCACGTGAAGGGTCGCCTCAAAAGATGCGCGCATTAAATGCGTGACGTGACAGTTCAGTTACCACGCAACTGTTCGGTTACATCTGAACCGACTTTACTGGATCCCAACTAGGCCAATTATCCCCTGACACGTGGTGACACCCCACACCCGAGCTCCCACCTTTACCGATCGGTTACTACGCTGAGGGGCCATGGTGTGGGCCCCCATCCCAAGCAGCATTCCTGGACCACGTCCAGACAATTTCCCAGGAGCTACTTATTTTCGAATCCTCACCCGATTGTGAATCCGGTCAGTTTCGAAAATGGGGCGCAGCGTATGTCCAAAATAACCTAGCCAAGAAGGTGCCATGTCACCCAGCACCCCGTGGGGACCAGGCATTCCTGAGGTTTTCAAGCAAACCTCTCGGTCACAACAACAGGCCGGGTATTGACCATCACAAACAACACAGTTGATGCAAAAAAAAAAGGTGGCCTCAGAGGACCTTTTCATTGATTAACGTATTTTGTACATTGTGGGGCAGTTTTAGTGGCTTTCCCGGCAAAAAAAAAAAACAAAAAACAAAAGAGAACAAAGAGGGTCTTCAAGTCCCCTTGCCCTTCAGAGCTTTGATTTCCTCTTCCATGGCAGCCATCCTGGCCACCAGTTCTCTGACAGTAAGCTCCAGAGCATGAAAGTCCACCTCCCGTATGACAGAGTCCGTCTGCAGAAGAGCACTTTGCTTTTCCACCGCCTGGAGATAATCTTCCAGATTACCGAGGGAGAGGCCTGTCCAGGAGCTAGGCGTATGAAGGCCGACGTGTGCTTCCAGCTGACTCCTTTTTGGTTGGGGTTGAGATTCCTCCTCAACTGCCTTCTCCTTACCCTTCCTGGTCGGGCCTGGTGGCGGACCTGTATCCCTGGACGAGGATGAATCGGAGCTGGTGGATAGAGCGATTGGCCCTTTAGGTGGGGCGTCCCCTCTTATGGCATGAAGGACGGAAGCTATGGACCGGGTATAGCGGCGCGACCCGGAAATAGCCGCAACAGGAGCTGTAATGGGAACGTCAACGCCAACCTCATCAATAGGTCCCCCGATCAAATCAGAAAATGTGAGGCCGACCTCGGTCGCTCAATTGATCGCCTCCATATCAGCCATCGAGGAAGCGATGTCACGGAAAGCGGTAAAGGACGTCTTGCACAGTTCAGGGTCAAAGGCTGTAGGAGGGTACATAGAGGGGTCCACCAACCAGTTGCCAGAGATAACGGCCCAAGGGTATTGATGCCAGTTCTTTTTGGGGAAGTCCAGACCCCACACGAGATGCTTTCCTTTCGCTCCGGTGCGTAGGTAAGGATCCCCGCAGTCGATGCTCAAGAGATAGCACCTGGCGACGTCCACAGAGCAGAGGAATATCCCGAGTCGCTCGTTCAGTGCCGATATGCCCCAGAGAAGACGGGCGAGATTTGGACGGCACTTGTTCAATGGAAAGCGTAATCCCTGTAAGAGATCACAGAAGGAGGCAGAGAAAGGAAAGCGTAGCCCCATTATTAGCAACAGATAACTGCTAATAATGACCGAGGGTGAAGCCACCTCCTCTCCTTCGACGTAGGGACGGATCCCGACGTCATTCGGGATCTCGTAGTCCCTCCTGAAGGCGGTCATTCCTTCGTTGGAAGTCAGGTCTACATGAAAGGCCATGGGGAGAATCCTAGGTTGTAAGGAGGAAGAGGAATGGAGCTCGGGAATACTTCGCTCTCAAAGACTGCTCGGTATATTCAATCTTCAAACAGTAGGCATATATGGAATTAACAGGTGCTCCTTATATAGAAACCTTGGACGGCTCAGACCAAAAGTGATCGAACGGCTCATATGTTTTCCCGCCAGAACTGTCGCTTTAGCCACGTGAAGCGTCGCCTCGAAAGACGTGGGCATTAAATGTTCGATCCGATGGTTCGGTTGCCACATAAATGGTTCGGTTACTCCTAGGCTAGCACCGTTGGATCCTGACCGTGGCATGGGAAGAACTCGGGCTCACATGGTCACCGCTCGGTATGTATCCCGGCTGATTACTCCAGCCGGTCCCATCCCTGGTAGAATCCCAATCTATTACCGAATGGTCTCTCGGTTGCAGTCTTAATTTTCAAACTTCATCTGATGGAACATCACATCAACTTCGAAAATAGGGGACAGCTGGCACGTCTATAAATATTCTGCTAAGGCCAATCCGCCACGTCAGCAGAGTGACCCGGACTATCCGGAATGGGAGCTTGGGAGTCTATGCCCCTGAGGTCGACAGACGATACCGCTCGGGATGCTTGCACAGCCCGGGAATGCGGTGCAACAATTCTCCAGGAGGTACGGCTCGGTCCCGAGCTGTCCAACAGTTTCCTAAATCAACTACAAGTCTGCGAAAGGAGATATGGCAGTTTCCTAAACCACTTAGGAAACTCCCCTAAAATCATGTAAATCTATTGTGATTAGATTAGGCTTCCTAATCTTATCAACTTTCCATGTAAGGGTGGACTCTTGCATCTATAAAAGAGCCCACCTACCCTGTCAATGGGGATCCCGATTATTATTCTCTAGCTTACAAGCCTAAACAGAGAACTCACCTTCAAACGCATATACCCGGCCGATATTACTGGTAGTGTCGTCCCTAATTGTTGGCTCACCAGCCCCGCTGGTGATCTGTTAGTGAGAGCGCACAGATGCAACCGTGGACGTAGGTCACCTTGTTAATGGGACCAAACCACTCGCAAATTGTTCTTGTCATATTTTCACTTAAAACCTTTCTTACCAATTTTAGGCATCATCAGTAACCCTCACAAAGGGAGATTGGCACAAAAGCTCACATGTGTTAATTGGTTTCCACTACTTGTCTTTAAACTGCATAATTTATGCTTACTCATCCATTTAGATTCAGTAAATATTTTCACACCGTTTCAAAATATTTAAAGTTTAAAGAGTTTCTAGCATTTGAAATAGTTAAACATGTGACAATGTGTTGTATGCTATTAACATACCCAAAATAACATTAATGTGTCAAATTTAACTTATATAGAGTAAAAGAAAAACTTCTGAAAAAAATCCTAAGCACATTCACTAAGTTGGATACATATATGGTGCAACTAGTATCCTCTACACCTATACAAAAGAGGCTACGCAAAACGGAGCGTCCAAGTTGTCATGACATCCCATCCACCTCTAGTAAAAGAGATGGGTCTAGAATCACTAGCAAGCTAAAAACATCAGTAAGAGGCTAGGAGATAACTCTGGCTTTACCTAGTTTTCGCTACGAATTGGTATATAGATATAGTAGGAAAAATAGTTTTAAATATAACTTTTTTTATTTATTATTTTTATTAATCGTTCCCCGGCAACGGCGCCAAAAACTTGACTACATCCTATTGACGCATTTTCTTATCACACCCAAGTGTAGGTGATCATACAAGTAATAAAGTTCTGGAAGTCCAGGTCGAACCCACAGGGAACGGGAAACAAAGATACACAATAACTATTTTGTCAGAAAAAAGAAAATAAAAGATGATGGATTTTTGTGGGGTTTTACTAAACTACTAGTTTTTTTATTTTTATAATAAAATAATTAAAAGATATTTTTTTCTAAGTAGTTTATGATAAAGATTTTAACAGTGCAAAATAAATTAACTAAGATACTAGTAAGAAAAGGAAGAAAAAGAAATAAAAGCTAAATTTTTGTGAGATATTTTTTTTGGATTTAATACTAGCGAAAGATAGAAATAATACAAATATTTCAGCAAAGTTATTAAAAACAGGAAGATAGAATGTGGCTGATTCTGCTTACTTGGCTGCGCATAATAATAACTGTGATGCATGCAATAAATGTGATGAAATACCTGATGAACTACAAAAATTAATTGAAAAAGAAAATGAATCTACATGTAAAATCATTAAAAGCACTTTAGCAATTAATTTGGAAAATAAAGATAATCCACAAAATGTTTCTATTGGCTCTACACTTAGTAATGAGGAAAACAAGAATTAATCAATTTATTAAATGAATTTAAAGATGTCTTTGCATGGTTCTATGATGATATCCCAGGAATTGATCCCAAGATAGTCCAACATCATATTCCCCTCTTCTCAAATTCAAAACCTGTAAAACAAAAATTGAGGCGAATGAGGCATGAATGGGCACTTAAAGTGAAAGAGGAACTTGAAAAGCAATTAGGAGTTGGATTCTTGATTGTCACCGAGTACCCAGAATGGGTCGCTAACATTGTGTCGGTCCCAAAAAAGGATGGTCGTGTTAGGGTTTGTGTTGATTTTCGAGATTTGAACAAAGCCAACCCTAAGGACGATTTCCCTTTACCCCACATTGATGTATTAGTGGACAATACCGTTGGACACGAACTCTTATTTTTCATGGATGGGTTCTCAGGGTATAATCAGATTTTAATGGTACTTGAGGATAGGGAGAAAACTACATTTATCACACCCTGGGGGACTTACTGCTATAGGGTTATGCTAGTTAGACTTCAGAATGCGGGTGCAACTTATCAAAGGGCCACCACCACATTACTACATGACATGATCCATAAAGAAGTATAGGTATATGTGGATGACATGATAGTAAAGTCCAAAGAGAGGGGAGGGCATTTAGATGCGTTAAGGAAATTTTTTGAGAGGCTGAGGAGGTTTAGAATGAGGTTAAACCCGCAAAAGTGTACTTTCGGGTTACCACGAGGAAGCTGTTTGGATTTCTCACTACACAGAGGGGGATTGAGGTAGACCCGACCAAAATTAAAGCCATAACCGAAATGCCATCACCGAAAAATGAAAAGGAGTTGAAGAGATTTTTAGGTAGAGTACAGTTCATCAGCCACTTTATATCCAAGCTCACCATGACCTGTGACCCACTGTTTAAGTTTTTAAGGGGGAAAAGTTTGAATGGGATAGCCAGTGCCAAAAAGCTTTTGAAAAGATCAAAACATGCCTTCAAAACCCAACTGTCCTATCACCTCCCAAACCCAGAAAACCCTTACTGCTATACCTATCCGTGACTGAAAATTCGATGGGGTGTATATTGGCCCAAGAAGAAGAAGAAGGGTGTGTAGAGAGAGCAATATACTATATGAGTAAAAGGATGACCAGATATGAGCTGAACTATTCACCACTAGAAAAAGCCTGTTGGGCCTTAGTGTGGTGTACCCGTCGCCTAGGGCATTATATGCTAGCCTTTCCTGTGACCTTGATAGCCCGAATGGACCCACTCAAATACTTATTCAAAAAACCAGCACTGACCAGTAGGATCATTCGGTGGACCATGATGCTACCCAAATTCGATATAAGATATGTCACCTCCAAATCCATTAAGGGGAGAACCGTTGCCGAGTATTTAGCTAACCTTGTCATAGAGTCTGAGGAAAAAGGAGAGTTTAAATTCCCTGATGAAGGAGTAATGGAAGTGAAAGAAGATTTATGGAGAATGTATTTCAATGGAGCCGCCAATCAGATAGGTTATGAAGTCGGAATCATCCTTATGTCACCTAGTAGAGCCCCCACCCCGCTGGCCGTTAAGCTTAAGTACAATTCAACCAATAATACAATAGAATACAAAGCTTGCATAATTGGGATGGAAGCAGCCTTGGCTCTAAAAATTGAGAAAATTGATGTCTTTGGGGATTCTAATTTGATAATATCACAAGTGAGAGGTGATTGGAGAATAAAACATGATAAATTGAGACCTTACCATGAATACCTGGACAGCCTTAAAGTGCAATTTAGAGAAATCTCATTCTATTACCTTCCCCATGAGGAGAACCAACTAGCCAATTCCTTAGCAACCTTGGATTCAGTGATCCAAATCCCTAGAGGAGTTACCATGATCCCTCTTTCCATAGAAGAGAGAACCCGACCCTCATTTAAGATAATCTCAGCCCTTGAGAAGGAGAGGGGATAGAAGTGCCATGGTATATGGATGCTTGGAGTTTTATTGAAAAGGGAGAGTACCCTGAATGGGCTTTATAAAAGGATAAAAAGGCAATTCAAAGGTTTTCAGCTCAGTTTGTGATTTACACGGGAAAATTGTTGAAGAAGTCTTATTCTAGTTATAACTTGGAATGCCTGTATGGGAGAGAAGCAAGAATGATGATGGAAGAGATACATGAAGGAGTTTGTGGACCACACATGAACGGACACATGTTAGTCAAAAAGATAATCCGGCAAGGATACTACTGGACGACTCTGAATAAGGATTGTTGTGAGTATGTTAGGAAATGCCATAAATGTCAAATCCATGCAAATCTTATACATACCCCACCTTCCCAACTTTATAATATGACCACCACTTGGCCATTCTCCGTATGAGTTATTGATATCATTGGTGAAGTGGTTTCGAAAGCCTCCAATGGGCACCGGTACATAATTGTGGCAATAAATTATTTTACCAAATGGATGGAAGCAGCGTTATATGCAACATTGAAAGCGAAAGATGTGGTGAGTTTTATTGAGAAGAATATAATCTGCAGATACGGGGTACCAAATGAGTTCATTTCCGATCATGGTAGCCATTTCCAAGGAGAAGTCATCCCGCTCTTAGAGAAGTATAGGATCACCCGCCATCAATCCTCCCCATACAGACCCCAAACAAATGGAGTGGTAAAAGCAGCTAATAAGAATGTTAAGGCGATTATGGAAAAAATGACAGATACATACAGGGATGGGCATAAGAAATTACCATTCACATTATGGGGATATCGAACTTCTATGAGAACTTGACGGGAGCTACGCCATAGTCACTGGTCTATGGAATGGAGGTTGTCCTCCTGGTTGAAGTAAAAATACCCTCTTTGAGAGTTTTGGTAGAATGCGAAGTAAGCAAACTTGAATGGCTGCAAGGGAGATATGAAGAGTTGATGTTACTAGATGAAAAGAGGTTGGCAGAAATAAACCACACTAGGGGATATCAGAAAAGTATAGCTTATGCTTTTAACAAAAATGTTCACCCAACGAAGCTTGCTGAGGGTGACCTGGTCTTCAAAGAGCTTAAAGCACCCATTTATGACCCTAGAGGAAAATTCAAACCCAACTAGGTTAGACCATACATCATAAAGACGCTTCTCTCTGGACGAGCTGCCTATTTTATGGACCTAGATGGGGTTGAATTTAAACAGCTAATTAACCTCGATCGCCTCAAGAAATATTTTGCATGAAACCTTGTCTTTCAGAACCTCCTACCTTGGTGAACTACGCTTGACCTGATTTTCGCTAGGAGATACGTAGGCAACCAGCTCGGTTCGGTCAAAAAAATCTTGCCCGAAAGGTGTAGACACCCAATTTTGACCACACTTATAGCATTTAGGGTGGACAACATCTTGGAGGATTCGATGATGAAAAGTACCCCGTGGAAGGTACTGGATTCCACACAATCGAAAAATCGAACTTCGAAAAGTGACTTCAAGTTCAGAAAAGCCCTTTTCCAATCATAAATCCCAGTTTTGTCAAAATCGTCTCTCAGGATTCATATTCACTCAAGATTATATGAACATGAAGTGTTCTAAATGCAGTATTCTAGATGTTGAGAGATGTCGTTTTTTAAGAAAAGTTCAAAATTGATGCGCATTGAAAAGTAATTTTCAAAAAGACGTCGTTTAATTTCAAAAAGACGACGAAAGTTCTGGAGGACTTCCAGGCTTCAATTAGACTTCATTTTTTATTTCAAAACCTCCTAGAATATTTTTATATTGAAATTCAACTCAGCAGCTTTCCAACGGTATGTAAATGGATGATCTCGGACACCAAAAAGCATTTTTACGAAAATCTAGAAAAGTAGTGCACATAATATTTGAAACAGGACATAAGGGCAACCAGAGGATAAAAAAGAAGGTGGCGGGTCCCACTTATGGGCTGGTGGGTCCTACCTAAGCCGCCACCTATATAGTTCCCCCTCTATTGAGCTTTTTAAGTTCCAGACCCCTTCTAGAAGCCTC
The DNA here is from genome assembly GCA_033977485.1 of Hydrangea macrophylla. Lineage (NCBI taxonomy): Eukaryota > Viridiplantae > Streptophyta > Magnoliopsida > Cornales > Hydrangeaceae > Hydrangea > Hydrangea macrophylla. The sequence goes on from CM066992.1 coordinate 4,197,783, forward strand.
CCACTGCAAGGAAATTGCCTGAAAACTACGTTTAAGCACCAAAATGGCCATTTTAACCCTTTTCTAACCTCTAAAATCTTTGTTTTAACCCTAAAACTTAATAGTTAAGTTTTCAACTCTATATATAGATCCATATGAGATCTTCTTAGGAGGAGATACAATACAAGAGAGTATATAGAAGGAAGTACACACAAGAGAGAAGTACATACAAATGAATATACTTACAAGAGATAAGAATATACTTCGAATTCAAGAGAGATTTCTAGAGAGAAGAAGTGAATTATGAAGAGAATTTCCATAAAATTAATCTCAAGATAATTAGATTAGAGATTTAGACATCAATTGCCTCCCTTAACTTCCATGGATGAGTGCTTGATGAACTTGAAGAACACTTGAAGAAGAAGACTCGTCAAATCAACTTGGAATGCATAATTGAGAATCCTCCAAGAGGTAGACATCATAATTCATCTCTAATTCCTACTTTTGTATATAGATCTATAAGACTTGGATCTAGTTTTTCTTTGTTTTATTTTTTAGAACACTCATCTTCTTCCTCTCTTATTCTTCACACACTCACAAAGCTAGATCCAAGTCTCTTTTGATTTTATTGGTAATTCTTAATTAGAGATTGATTTTCACTTTGATTTTCAACTTTGATTTCATTTCTATTTTAGTTTAGATCCATGCATACATGATTATATTTATGTATCTATTTTGAATTCCATGATGGTTTGGAAATATGATCTATGAGAAGGATGATTCCTATGTTCATACCTATCTCTTGATTATGCCCATTACCTAGAATTCCTATTGAATTTCATCTCCAATAGGATATTTGTAAGTCCCTTTGATCCATGATTTAAAGTTTTTCATAGAACTTGAGGGCTAAATTGATTGGGAATCATGATAATTAAGTTGATCTACGAGTTTGATCTCTCTAATAAGCTTCAACCAACACGTAAGATGTTTTCCTCACACTTTAAAATGAACTAGTTAAAATTCAGCAAAATAGATTGGTTTTGTCCATAAAATTTGGTCCACCAAAACCTATAGCTTGATGGATTTCAAATTTTCTGGGTAAACCTTGATGAATTAGCTTTCATTCGATCCGTTTTGAGAACCTCTAGGATCCATATGATATTTTTAGAAATTGTTGAGAAAATCTATAATAGTTATCAATATTCTAATTTTTGGAGATGATTCCTAACTCATGTATCTATATGCAAATGTAAAATCGTGAGCATACGATCGAGTTAAGATTGTTTTCTAAGCGTTTGAATTTGATACAACTATTCTTGAATTTTCTAAGTGTAACTACAATCATGATTATGTTTACGAAATGGTCATACCTTGATCACTCAACAATAATTAATGAATAAAACTTGATTTAGAAGTCATCTAGGATAAATTGATGAGAGATCAAAAGCTTAGATTAACATGATTCATGAACTTCTATTATGTTTTGCATTCATTTGTCAAATGATACCAAATTTCCAGAATAAGAAAGTCTGTTTAAAACAACTTTTCAAAAACCTTAAGTTCATGCCATATCCATAGGATTATTTTTTTCATAAACTATAATGAAATAGCTTTCTTTTGACACCAAATTAAGCTTCACATGAGTTTTGTAGAATTAATTATGATTTTTACAAGAACAGTGGACAGTCTTGGTCCACTGTTCCCAAAACTCTTATTTCTCGAACTTCAAAAATGGTAAAGAGGTTCTGCTTTTTGGAGAAGTTCCCTAAGATATGTATCTAACTTTCTGTAAAAGGTTGTAACCCAGCTCATGGTTAAGACCACTTTTGATAGGATTCATTAGAGATTGCTGAATCTGGAAATTTGATTGATGACATCTTTTCCTTGTTTATCATGCATATCATTTGTTTACTTGTATTTTTGCAATGCTTGGGTATTTCTTGGTGTCTTAGTGCAGAGAATTGAATACCGTGGATTCGGACTTTGATTTGTGGGTTTGCCTTGTCTACACGTGGCTTAGTGCCCATGTATCGTGTACTATCTCTATCCTTTCTCTTAGAATTTTTCTAGGTTTACAACTTTATTTTTCACGACACAATTCCTTTATGATAGTCCTCGTTTATATGCTTATATGTTAGAGACATCTTATCTAGGATTGTTGCATGATTGCATTACACGTTTCCTTCCTTTTTACTTTTTGCGACTCTGCTTGAGTTAACCCAATATAAGTCTTTTCGTTCCCTTTTGCATATTGATCTTGTCAGAATCAAGATATAAAAGTATGCTTACTTATGCTTTACTTTCAAAAGATTTGCAGTGTGGAAGTAAAGGTCGAACCCACAGAGATTGAATACTACGCACTTTAATTTTTAAAACCTAAATTTAGTTAATTAAGAAAAGCAGATTTTGGATTTAACTTTAATTAAACTAATAGCAATAAAAGTAAATCTAAATTATGAAAGCAATTAAATATTTATTTTTATAATAAGTTTAAGGAACCTAGGATTGCAAATCCACCACTAGCTTCATGATAAGGGTATTTACGAATTACTTTAGCTTATTACGTTGGATGATAATGGGGAATTGTAGCTACAAGCCCAATTCCTCCATCAACAAAATAACTATGGTTCAAGCACCAACATAATCCATCTTCGGTTAGCACGAATCATCCCACACTAAACTAGGGTTGTGGTATAATCCGTCTAATCTAGCCATGGACTATTCGGATACTTGATAGCACAATTCAATTTAAGCACCATTACATGTAAATAATCTAAACAAGCACAGCAAGCATAGATGATTTAGCACACTACCATCAAAATAGATCTAAGACAAGAGTAAACTTTGAAAGTAATGATTTAATCAATAAAAGCACGATTTATTTATAAAAATTCTCAGAACATGTAACTGTCATCCATACATAATAAAACTAAAATAAAAACATAAAATACACCCTATTACTTGGCTAGGGTTTCATTGAAACCCTAGATCTAGAGTCTAGTTGTCCATAGAATTGATGATTGGCAAGAGGTTGATGGAGGAGGCCATGAGAATCCTTGGCCTTCTTCTTCTTCTCCTTGCTTTCCTCTCTTCAATGGCTGGAAGTATGGTTGTATATTTTGTGTATATTCTTTGTCAACCTAAGAATTAAATTATAATTGAGTATTTATAGATTTAGAGCAAGTTTGGAAGCTTTCCTAATCCAATTCGCACTAAAACTGCTGTATTTAGCTTTCCAGACGTAATTAGGCAGTTTCGTTTGCGTAAGAGTCTTCAGAATACTAAAATACACGTATTTGGTTTTTACACAGGTCGCGCGAGCGGGCTGCGCGAGCAATTTTTAGACTTCTGTGCGAGCGGGCCGCGCGTTCGAGGTGCCTTTTTCAGCTTCTTTCTTCCTGCTTTTTTCCCTATTCAACCTGGATTAGTGTTTTCTTCCAAAACCTGCTCTAAAATAGAAAACGAAATAAAAATACATAAAACAGGATAAAATATGCTAACAAATGTGAATTAAGGCATGCAATTAGGATTTGTTTTCTCCCGATCACATATCATGACATGTTTCCTTTCCTTGCATCGGTCCCGGGCGGGACTAGCCACTGTAAGTATACCTCTCTCTTGTATTGCATGTGCATCCAACTTCTACATGATTTAATCTCTTGACATGATTTTTCTTAGATGTTCCCTTTTGACATGTATATATTATCTAGTATGTTTGAGAAAACAACACTAATTATGAATTAAGAACAAGGATATTTGAATTAAGGCCTACCGTTTGGTAGGACAAGGAGGGGGTACTTTAGTCCTGCTTAGGCTCCTTCCCCTCTCGTACAAAGACCCCCGAACCTAGTTTCTAGTAATAAAGGGTGAGTAACCTTATTCAATTTTGGGCGAGTCAAACTTGAGTTTCCTAATTCCCGATAAAAATTAGGTTGCGACTCTTTATCTTTAGGATCGCGTAAGGAAGTCCTAGTTTTCCCTGAAGTGTGCTCCTTGGGATCCGTCCTGGGACACTATCGAGGGAAAACGCCAGGACTCATCCGCATCATGGTCCACAATCTGGCAACTCTGTTGGGGATTTGAACATGAAACTTATGGTTTCTTGTTCTTCGAGGGTTTGACTTGAGCCAATGAATATCCTTGTTATTAATTCAATAATCGTATTAATTCTGCTTGCAATTGCATTGTTCTTTCACTGCGATTGCTTTAGACCATTGCCTTATGGGTGGAGGGCCCCCTTTCCTCCATTTGTCAAGAGACTTTGGTAGCATGTAGTCACCGTTAACCTTGTACCGTGTGCAGTAAATAGAGCCCATGTGTGAATGACACGCCCTCGGGGAGGCGGTCACCCACATCGCTGAGCTTGCTAATGGACCCTTTATGAGACTAAAACCCGACCTTTGCATATAGTTTCTATAGAACCCTTCAATTAGGATTTTGATTATCATCTTCGATTAGGACAATGTGATGAATTATTTGCGTTTGCCCATAAGGGATTATGTGGATGATGAGGACGTGTATGTAAAAGCATCATCAAACCTTGTATGGTGAATTCCTCTAGAGTAGTATGGTCTTTATCCAAACATCCAATCATTATTCGAGGACAATCTTTTGAAAATTTTGAAAATACAAGCATTTCTTTGAAAAACCCAAATCTTTTGAAAATTTCGGGAATATCCATTTTGAAAATTTGCTTTGAAATGCAATTTCGCAAAATTCTTCCAAAATTCTCCCGAGATTTTAGAAAATTTTAAAATTCCTACTTTAATGATTCAATTTTAAATTCTCCTCTCAAATTTTAGAGAATTTCAAAATTCCTATTGTTTTCAAGAAAAAAAATTCATGATTTCACACTTTGATGATTCAAAATTCAAATTCAGATTTTAGAATTTCAAATTTTCCTACCCTAATTTTCAAGAATCATGATTTCATACCTCAAATATTGATGGTTCAAAAGTGCTTTTGAAAATTACAAATCCCCCTTCTTTCAAGGTTTTCATGAAAAATTCAATTTTTGTAAACCTAAGCCCTCAAGAATTTCAAAACTAAAAATCCTTGGATAATGATTGGATTAGTAAGGTAATTAGCATACTCAAGGAATCTTATGTGCTTATGTGCTAGGTCTAAGCCAGATTAAGATACAATGCATTTAGATTAGATTGCATTTCATATGCATTGCATACACTATACAAGCATTGCATATTCGACTCACGAGTGCGACGCCTCTAATATACTTTCAGAAAGAAAATTTTGTTTTCCTCATAATTTTGAAAAAGATTTCCTCAATTTTAGAAAATGTTTTTAAAAACGAAATGATTTTCAATCTTTGATTTTCCATTCTTTTGTAAATACCATTTTTTGAAAAAATTTTGCAAATAAGACACCTGATTATTTTGAAAATCCCTAATAAGCCAGAAAAGAAGATGGGGACCTAAGGATTGAACTCCCTGAATTAGAGAGAGAGAGAAAGAAGTAAAGTTGAGGACAGATGGCTCCTCTTGATCCTCAGGCTCTTTTCTCATGGATGGATGAGGTCACCGGTATTGATCATATACATTTCAGATATTTTGGCCTTGGTACACTTTTTCAGCCGAGAAATGTGAAATTTGAAGAAGATATTATGCGTGCTACCATTCGATGTTGGGATCTAGAATTCCATGTATTTCGGTTCGGACATCAAGAGACCTCACCACTATTTGAAGAATTCAGTGCCATTCTCGATTTCAGCCCCTACTCCGATCTGATCCTTCCCACCATTCAGGCTAGATATGTAAAGAGCCTAACATCACTCCTCAGTTGTTCTCCTTCTATTGCCCAGTCTATGATTTCTGATCAGGAGATTGATTTTTCCCGCCTATTTGCTCGCTATTGTATTACAATGGGAGGACATTTCGATCGTTCCATATCTGGATGGGGTGCCTTGACATTGGCTATGATTTCACACTTCTTGTTTTCTTCCTCATCTCATACCCTCATACCAGTTGCTTGTGGACTATGTTCTCGACGAAACCTTATGATATTGGTCCTAGCAGAAACTCTAATGGGTTTAGATCAGGCACATGCTGATGGGATAGTACTCCTTTCTGGTGCCCCTTTAGTGCTACAAACTTGGCCTCTTGAGCGACTCAATTTATTGGTATATCCTCGTGGTCTTTGTAGAATCCCTTCCTTGGATCAGAGGCATGTATGAAGGTTTTTCAGCAATTATGAGGTTTGGTTCGTTTGGCTAAGTGGTCTCACCACCGAGGACATCCGTTGGGTCTCTGACCGTCGGGATTATTGTTCAGTTATTGTTAGATTTCTAGGGCAAAGTGGGATATAGCTTCTTGGTTTACATGCTACCACTTTTTCCATCCCATACAGAGTAGTCAGGCAGTATGGCTGTAGACAGGACACTTCTGAGGATGCCATCGTGATTATGAGAGATTTAATTCTGCGATCTTCATCGATTGCTGATTTCACCACTGCATGAGTGGATTGCGTCACCTTTTCCACGGATTCCTGCCTCCATCCAGTTATCAGTAGTATTTCTAGAAATCCAGAGGGTAATTGAAAGGCAGAGCTAGATTCAACAAGGACATTAGAAAGGGCACTATAGAGAGCTTGAAGAAAATGATTGAATGATGATGTTTGAAAGCAGCTGCTTGTTGAAGCCAAATGGATGCTCAAGAAAGATAAGCAATCATAGTGACACTCCACATAAGATCAAGTCGAATCTAGTTCAGTCTGTTTTATGTTTTTGAGTCTTTTCTTTTTGTTAAGTCTATCTATCGTCAAGTTGTTTTGAATCTACATCGAGTACTGTAATCTTTCTCTTTCGAAGTAATGAAATAAAATATTGATTTGCTTGATTAAATGTGCCTAGTCATGAATGAATGAATCTCTAAGCTGAAAATGTTATTTCTCTAATTATTATGAAAATACATTGTTGATAATTTTGTGCATTGAAAAGAATCCTGAAAGGATCAAAGTTAATTTTGCGCTGATGCCGAAAAAAGCTAAAATTGATTAGCGTTACTTTAAGAATCTTGAGATGCTTTTGCTTAAATTTTGAAAAGATATACTTGATAGTAACTCGGGACTAGCTTAATTCCTTGATATTCCCATTTCAAAATCTGGAGCCCTGAAGAATGAGCCACTCAAACCTGTATAAACCTGTAAGCCATGTATACTTCATCTTTGATGGTAGCCAAACATTTCAAATAAACTATTGCTCTAAAAAAAGAAAAAGAAGAAGAAGGTCGCTAGGATGAAAACCAGAAAAGGCTCCTAGGCAAAAGTTAGAGCATGAAAAAAAATATATATATATATATTTTGCGTGTTGTTTTCAAGAACTTGATCCTAGCTAGTCAAAACTTTAGAAAGAAAAGAAAGAAGAGAAGAAGAAAAAAGAAGAGAGTGTAGAAGATTGAAAAATCGGGAACATGAAATATCCTAAAGCTTTGATTTGTAATTTCTTTAAGTAAGCCCAAAGATTTGAAGGGTCAATCTAGCTCTGAAAACATGTATGATGTATGATGAGAAATGTAAATTTGGCTGGCTAGTGAAAAGGTGAAAAGAATCAACCGTCAAAAACAAAAAGAGGAAAGAAAAGAAAATAAAAAGGAGAGGTAGTTCAATTTTTTTCTAGGCTACCACAAGTGACCTGCTTCAGAAAATCTGTATGATGACATGGCTTAAAAAGCCTCCCAATTCTTGAATCCTTGCTCTTTCAAAACCTTCAGCCTTCGAGGAACTACACTTGACCTGATTCCCACTTGGGGATACATAGGCAACCTACTCGGTTTGGTCAATGCTCCTGAAACACTCAGCCACATCTCAAATACCTTCTTTCAAGGCTTGGCCGAACTACTTTGGACCTGGTTCCCACTTGGGGATAAGTAGGCGAGCTTCCTTGGCTCTCCCTCCCTGAACCTTGCAAACTAGAGAAAAAGGTTTCAAGTTTACCTAGAGTCATAAGATATCATTGCCACACTAGGGGCAAACTGCGTTTGCCCAAACTTCCATTCATCCCCGTCAACTAGGGGCAAACTTCGTTTGCCTGTACCTTTCGTATTTGGGGATGTAACGTATTCATATTCCCACCTTTTGTAATGAATTTGCATCTGATACAACATCAGAGTCTAAGGCATGAGGCACATCTCAGTCGATCAGACGATTCTTAGAAGACAGTAGAATATAGCGTAAGGTGTGTCTCAGTCTTTTAGAGTTCTTCCTACTTTGACATTGGAGTCTAAGGCGCAAGGCGCATCTCAGTCGATCAGATGATTCTTAGAAGACAGAGGAGTATAAGGCGCAAGGCGAGTCTCAGTCTTTTAGCATGCTTCCTGATTCGACATCAGAGTCTTAGGCGTGAGGCGCATTCCAGTCGATCAGATGATTCTTAGAAGACAGTGGAATATAAGACGTAAGGCGCGTCTCTGTCTTTTAGCGTGCTTCTCAATTTGACCTTAGAGTATAGGTCACAAGGCGCATCTTGGTCAATCACTATTCAATTAAATGACTCATGAAAATTATTGGGGAATTGAGCATAGAAAGCGCATCTATGACAATCATGACTTTCCTAGGATAGGACGTCATCGGCATAGAAAGTTTAAGGCATAAGATGCATTTTGCTACTATAGGGAACAGCATGGTTCTAAGTCATTGAACCTGAGAGCATGGAGCATAAATTTGATTGAGCATGTGCATCACAATAGGATAGGTGCATTTATCTGTATGCTTATTTGTGATTATATGTGTTTTGTCCCTTGCCCGAACTACGTTATGGTCTGATTCCCGTTGGGATACGTAGGCAGCTCAACATTGAGCACGACCAGCACTGGCCATTTAGGCATCATGTTTATGCAACGCACTTTATTTTTACCTGAATACGACGAATCGGTCAAGGCTTGTCTTCACACAGGCTTCTGAAGGAAAAATAGGTTTAAAATATTTTAAACACGTAGCGAAAAGATTGAGTTTCAAAAACTTATTGGCATGCTCGGATCTACTACTCATTAATTCTATAGATGAGTATAAGATGGGGATAAGAAATTATACCCCAGGTCTTGAACCCAATTCTGAGTTTCTTTCTCCTTGATAGTGCAATAACTTCTACTAGGCTGTCTTCACTCTTATGTCTCCTATGAATGTTTCCCGGAGAGGTTAGAGATGGTGGGAACTCTAACGGAGGATAAGAAGGCTTAGAAAAACCCTAAACAGTCTTTGTACCTTTTATATAGAAAAACCGACGATTATTAAACATTGTACGTAGCTGCCCTATTTATAGATTTCCAAAACCGACTTTAACCTTCGACCAATCGAAGTGGCTTCAATCGATCGAACTACTTTTGATCACTCGAACCTGCCTAGACTTCAATCGATCGAAGCCTATTCGATCGATCGAACGTGTCATGACAAGATCCTCTTGTGCCTTTCCAAGCATCCTAGCGGAGCTAAGAGTAGGACCTCCTAGGCTCTTTATTGTTGGCTCAGTCCAGTTGTTAATTCCCATGACCAAACTCTTTGATCAGCAAACTAACCAACTAATCAGTTAACATTTACTCTACTACAAAACGATAACTGAACTCTAACGCAAAAGAACATATCTGAAGCGATAACTAGACTTGTATGGTGTACTAATGTCCCTCTACCTTCAGGATTCGTAATCATATTCAGGTAGTCAGATAACTGTTACTGTCAACCTAAATCATGAATACTTCTTGTATTCCTTGAGTCCCATTCACCTCTCATGATTACTAAACATGTTGATAACTACTTATCAACAAGACTGTAGTTCTCAGTAATCAACTTGGTGAGATTCTCAAGGGAATGCTTACTCTAAATCAGAGGGTAGATTCTATCTTGACAATATATGTTCACAACCCTATGAACATGACATACCCAAGATACCCAGGTGTTGATCTTTTATAGACCTCACTGATTGGTAAGTCAAAGCAGCCGTATCCACAGTCTGTGTTCATAATCGTCTCAAGATTGAGAACACGTACCTTATACAAGTTATGAGTTTCTATCGACTGTTTGACAGTCTTGAGTGTCAATAGGAAAGCTCAGGTCCGTCAATGCACTATAAGCACTAGCATATTAACTAAGAGTCACACTCTAGTGATTGAGATTCATCACTCCATCCAATATTAGTTAATCATGCTACAGTGTATACCTGATGAGATATCCAGTCTCATCATCCACTTTGATAAATTATAAGTATCAAAGAATAGTAATTCGTATCTCACTTATATGTATCTCATACACACACAAATTACTTACTATGATACTTAAGGATTAACAATCATCTCATGAAAGAAACATACACAATGAAATGTAAAGGTGATATCCATATATTAAAATGTCAATGTCTAATACATAAAGTAATGGTTTGAGGGCACAAACCCAACAACTTTGACATTTACGTGTGATACGCATTACTTCACAAGCTTTGTCGAAGAGGGGCAAACTGTAGACACCCTAATTTTGATTGACCGTCGAATTCAGGGGATGATTACCTCTAGACCGATGATGACAATGACTAGCGGAATTTGAAGACTTTCCAAATGATTCAAGTTCTTCAGAGGATTTTTCAAACTAAGTTTTCAAAATTGAGAGAAAGAGGGAAATCAGGTAATTCGAAAAGACCTGAGTACGAAATCGTATGAGAAAGGAACAGTCCGAAGGTTAATTTCCAAATTAATTATATACATATATTAGAACTTTGAAAAAGAAGAAAATAAAAAGAAAAGAAAAAGAATTTTAAAGAAAAGAATTTTTAAAGAAAAGAAAAGAATTTTGACAGAAAAAAAAAGAAAAAAAAGAAAAGATGAAAAAGAAGGAGAACAGTATAATAGAATATCTATAGAATTTATAAAAGTATATTTTATAAAGTAAAAGTATAATTTATATGTATAAGTGTTTGAAAATAAAATAAAAGGAGACAATACCGTTGGTGCAGCACACGGCATAGGCGTCGGCACTCACTGAGTGCCGCTATGGCATTTGCTGAGTGTCGGAACAGCACTCATTGAGTGTCGCAGACAATTCAGTGAGTGCCGCTCATTGTAACAGCCTGTTTTCTTTCAAATACATATGGAATATTCTTGCACATGGTTTTCTACCCAAAATTACCCAATTAACCCTCAGATTTTGGCCTATATAAAGAAGCATTCATCTCCATTAGAAGGGGACCAATCCAATCCTCCTTCACCCCCAATCTTCTACTTCCAAGATGTATATTCAAAACTAGAGAGATTTAAGAGAAAAATCAAGAAATTATTGGAAGAATTCAAAAGTTCCTTTGAAAAAAATTGAAGAAGAAGTTGAAGAAGTTGAAAAATCTTCATCAACAAATCAAGAAGTCCTTGAGGTTATAGAGGTAACCTTCTAATTCTATCTAGAATTAGGCTAGATCCAATCACAAACTCATAGATTTAGGACTTTTACACATTTTCAAAATCTCTCTTCTTGTACATTTCATCACACACCACATAGAGTTTGTGATTGGATTTTCAAGTATTGTTTTCATTAGTTTGGATCTAGACATAGCCATGGGTTTAAAATAAAAACAAATTGTGATGATGCCAAAATTTGGTAAGAGTAAAGTAGAGCAGTTTAAGGAGAGAGAGACTATATTTTGTATGTGGTTCAGCCCTGTTAATGAAGGTACCTACGTCCACGTGTGTGTCTGAACACGTTCACTATACTGTAAAAGAGCCGGGCGGACCTATGGTGAACCAACAAGTCTGGAGCTACCGTAGGCCGGCCGGATATGTAGATGAATGCTATAGAGGTGCTGTGTAGACTAAAAAGTCAGCCCCTTCAACGGGGGGTGAGAGGTCTCTTTTATAGATGTAAGAGACCTATTCATACATGGATAAGGAAATATAATCCAATTGATATAGATTGGCATTAATTGTGGGGGTTTCCTAATTGGATTAGGAAATAGTTTGCACTTTTCATTAGTCATCTAGCTTGAGTAGGAAACTGCCTATAATGCTCAGGATCATGCCTGTGATGCTCGGGATCATGCATGTGGGCCCGGATGAGCTGTTCTCGCGGTGGGATGTACCCGTGCGGTTTTTTCGACCTATTGGCCAGGTCGTGGATGAACCGCTCGGGATGATGAGTTCCGGGTAAACTAGACCGCTCGGGCTGATACTTGTTCAAGGAGTTGTGCATAATTTGACCGGGACATGGACCGGCTACTGATTTGAACCGCTCGGTCATAGGATAGAGTGAATTTTGGGTATATCAGCTGCCTCCCATTTCCAAGGTTGGCCAGATGCTATATCGGGGCAAGTTTGGAAATCAATTTGATGTTACTTGCCACTGTCTGAGTGCTTGGGGAAGCTGCCTCGGGGCTTCTGAGCCTGGTGAGTCCTCAAGAACTGGCTGAGAGTTGAGACCCAGCCTAGCTCGGGACCTTTAGGTGCTCTGGAACTGATCGGGAGCTGAGACCCGGCCTAATTCGGAGTCTTTGAATGCTCGAAAAGTGACCAAGAGTTGAGACTCGGCCTACTTTGGAGTCTTTTTGCTTGAGTTAGCCTCCAGGATGGTTATCTTCTGCCCGTGAACCTTCGTCAAGGTTGTGGGTAGAAAAGTTTTACCATGTTTGAAAAGCCGACCTAAAGCGTATTGCTTTAGGGTCCTTTTATGTTAACTCCCCAAGATGGTTGTCTTTCGCCTAGCCAGCCTTCGTCAAGACTATTGGGAGAAGAACTTGACCATGTTGGTGGAGCCGACCTAAATCACGTTGCTTTAGGGTCTTTTTGCTCCTCTATTGTCGGCCAACCTAAGACATTTAAGTCACCTCTATCGTCGGTTTGGACCTAAGTGGAGTTAATGCCTTTGAGTACTGTAGGTGCTTGGGTTGTCCAAGATTTTGACTTGGTTATCCGCGAGGCCTGTAGATACCCGGTGTGATTGCATGTTTAGTTCACTGCGCCATCTTGCCCCCCCAAGCTTTTGCTAAGACGAGGGTCTTACAGAGGCTATGAACCGTAGGTAACCGACCTGGAACATGGTGGTTGTAGGGTCTTTTGAAGCTTGTCATCGTCAGCCACCTAGGGGGTTTGCCCCCATCGTAGGTTAGACCTAAGCGAAGCCGATACCTCAGGCGTGACCCCGAGGTCTTTTGCCTCGGGTGAGATCCCGAGATCTTTAGCGCCTGGGTTCGGAACCCGAGGTCTTTTTAGTGCCTGGGTTTGGAGCCCGAGGTCTTTTTAGTGCCTGGGTTCGGAGGTCTTTGTTTGCTTCAAGGTTAGGCCTGAGGTCTTTGGAAGGGCTCTCTGGCAATTGGTGGAGCCTCATGTGGTGATCATGCAAGTACCACTGTAGTCGGGCTCATCTAGACCGATGGATATAGGGGGTCGGATCAGGATAGTCGGGCTCCTGATTTCTCTATGCCGGAGACAAAGTCGGAACTGATTGATCCTGACCGATGTGAACTGGAGGTCGGGTCTGGGCTGCCGGACTCAGACCACTGTGAATTAGAGGTTGGGTCGGGGCTACCGGACTCAGACCGTTGTAAACTGGAGGACTGTCAGAACTCTCGGGCTGATCTCGCTTTCGCTTATTTCTGGAAGACTCGTTGCTTTCTTGTCTGGTGTCTTTGGTCTTTAGAAACTCTTCAGTGTCAATGTATTTTCCAACCCTCTCAGAGAGCTTAACCAAAGTTTTCGGTCAGTTTCTGTGGAACGACGCGGCGTAGTTGGTGTGTTGAACTCCCGAGCAGAAGGCTATAATGGCGATTGTCTCGTTCAAATTGCGGATTTGAAGCTTCTGTTGGTTGAACTGGTCAGTGAACTCCTTGAGGGACTCAGTATTCTGTTGTTTGACTGTTAGTAGCTGAATGTCTGGCTTTGGCCGTTCATGCATGCCAGCGAACTGGTTGATGAACTGCTTGCTGAGTTGTTTGAAACTGCAGACCGATCGGGGCTCTAAGGAGTAAAACCACTGCACGGCCGGGCTTTCAAAGTGCTGGGGAAGGCTAGGCAGTGTAGTTCATCGGAGTTGGTGGCTAAGGCCATCTGAGCCTTGTAGGTCCGGACATGGTCGACCGGGCTTCCCGAGACGTCATTGGGATCTAGGCGAGGTTGCTTAAATTTGCGCGGGATGGAAAACCTCGTCATCTGGCTGGAGAACGGTGACTCTGTCTAGGTATTGGCCTGATCCTGAGCGCAGTTTTGACCAAGCTTTTTGGCCACTCCGTCAATCTGCTTCTGCAAGTCCTTGATTCGGGCTTCCACTCCTTCCCGACCAGTATCTGAGGGGTTGGTCGGGTCGTGAAAGAGGCTTCTTCTTCATGGTGGTGTGTTGTCCTCTGGGATCGGGCTCGGCTATAACTCCGGGTAACCGTTCGTCTAGGGATAACTCGGCTCTTGACCGAGTGACCCTGGCCTGATTCCCGGGCCGTATGCTCCTGGCTTTCCTTTCGAACAGCATGCCCACTACTGATGTCCCTGGCATCCTCAACACGGGACGGGATGGCTCGGGCACGCTGTCTGGTCAAGATCGGTTTCCGACCATATGCAACGTTCCCGGGTCATTTCCCGGCCCTTGGAGGACTGCTTTGCTGGGCTAGCAGGGCTTCGATCTGTTACTTGATTTGACGATGGCCCTCCAGGAGTTGTGTAAGGGTCGCGGTGACCTGCTCGGATGTCATGACTGCCGCATTCGATGCCGGGGCCGGCAGAACATCCCGGTCGGACTGCTGATCAGCCTTCTTACCCTTCTTCGGTGGCATGATGATCAGTCAAGAGTTTTGTTGATGAGAAGACTTATTGTTTCCCACAGATGGCACCAAACCGATGATGCCAAAATTTGGTAAGAGTAAAGTAGAGCAGTTTAAGGAGAGAGAGACTATTTTTTGTATGTGGTTCAGCCCTGTTAATGAAGGTACCTACGTCTACGTGTGTGTCTGAACATGTTCACTATACTGTAAAAGAGCCGGGGGCCTGTGGTGAACCAACAAGTCTGGAGCTACCGTAGGCCGGCTGGGCATGTAGATGAATGCTATAGAGGTGCTGTGTAGACTGAAAAGTCGGCCCCTTCAACGGGGGGTGAGAGGTCTCTTTTATACATTTAAGAGACCTACTCATACATGGATAAGGAAATATAATCCAATTGATATAGACTGGCATTAATTGTGGGGGTTTCCTAATTGGATTAGGAAATAGTTTGCACTTTCCATTAGTCTTCTAGCTTGAGTAGGAAACTGCCTGTAATGCTCGGGATCATGCCTGTGATGCTCGGGACCATGCCTGTGGGCCCGGATGAGCTGTTGCCGCGGTGGGATGTACCCGTGCGGTTTTCCCGACCTGTTGGCCGAGTCGTGGATGAACCGCTCGAGATGATAAGTTCCGGGTAGACTAGACCGCTCGGGCTGATGCTTGTCCAAGGAGTTGTGCATGATTTGACCGGGACATGGACCGGTTGCTGATTTGAACCGCTCGGTCATAGGATAGAGCCAATTTTGGGTATATCAAATTGTAAAAGCATTTTTTTTATTTGGATTTCATGTAAACTTTTTTTTTACTTCCTTTAGCCTCTATTTTCTCTTTGAAATCCATGAGATCTTCTATATCTCATTGGAGGTCTCCTTTGGTTTTGTTCCATTAGTCTCCCATAATCTCATGATTTATGTGGGGATTAAGATGGATCATGGTTGTAACCATAAGTTTTGTTGGGTTTAAGTTTTGAACTATAACTTAAGTCCTTCAAGGTAAGTCTCATAGAGTTATTTCTATATTCTATGAAGACTCAAATAATTTTGAGTCATACTCTAGCCTCTAAGGACTACTAACTTGAGTGGGGAATTAATAAGAATGGATCCATATTCCTCAAGGAACATGTATTTGGGAGAGGGGTTAGGAGTGGTTTGAGCTTAGTTAAAGTTTTGAATATCAATTCCACAAATGGTGTCGTGAATCCATTAACCAACTATGATCAAAGATTTTTTATTAAACCATGGTCCATTGGAATTGGATGAGACAAATTGGAGAATGTTCATAACTCATATATGCATCACTAGAACTTTTGTTTTGATGAAATCTTATACTTAGGATGGTTTGGCCTTCTGATTTGTGAGTAGGTTGTTCTCTGTCCAAAATTTCAGAACAATAAGTTCATTTTAAAATGAGTAAATCAGAGCGTTAATCAAGTTTTCTTGACCTCGAATAAATTTTTCTAGGTAGTTCAATGTGTTAGGAAAATACCCTAAAAAGATCAAAGTGATTCAAAAACTTTTACTATTTTTAGAAAATCATACAAAACTCTGGACAGAGAGTTAAAACTTTCTGAGTGATGTCTGGTTATGACCCTATTCCCAGAGATTCAACCGTTGGATCTTTGATTTTCTTTTTAGGTTGGAAACTAGACTCACAGATTCATAACATACTAAAAAATCATTAAGATCTAACTGTTGGAAGTGTTTTATTTCTATTTTTGAAAGTCTGGTATGCTCTCTGTAATTCTTACAATTCTATCACAGTTTTGATAAATCTTGAACAACTCTAATCTACTGGACTCCTAATGTCCTAAGATCATAACCATGTCTTAAATAATGCCAATTAAGTTTAAATCCAGAGGCTAGATGATCCAAACTAATGAATATGTCATAGGTTATGATCATGCATTCATTCATACATATTGATACTTATGAGTAGAACTCATTTTTGGTCTAAGTTGCACTTAATTGAACCTAATTGAACATGACTAGGGGTTCCTTATGATCATGTTGGGGCTATGACATCTCCAGATGGACATTACATTGGCTCCTAGTTGAGACTTATATATCTATGGAGGTGCTATGGTTCCAACTAGTTAAAAGGAATTTAAAGTTATGTCAATTCCTCCTCCACTTGATAGATTTAAGCTGGAAGTTTAGAATCGATTATTTGATATCTTGTTTGAAGCATGTGGACTAATCTTTATTTTGTAGCACTTTCGAGTTATAATTTCTCAAACCTTTCTCTAGTTTATTTTACTTGTTGATTTTATTAATTTTTCGACTCCATGCGCGACACCTTAGATTAGGTCTTGCCTTATGTGTATATATGTGATTAGAGACCATTTTCTTAGGATTTATATTTTGTGTGCATTACATGTTTAACATTCGCGGTGGGATCCCGGGTAAGTTCTCTTGTTCCCTTTTCGCATATCATGTTGCTTGCTAATTGAATTACATGGTTTTGGATGTTATTTTATCGTTAGCAATCTTACATTCTTTTGACATGCTTGTGTTATGTATATATTTATATATGTATTAGTTGAGGGCATGCCTAGATTATTAATTCAATTAAAAGTATGTTGAGTAGAGGCTTATCACGAGATAGGATAAGAGAGGGTGTTTTAGTCCGCCGTTCTCTTTCCCCTCTCATTCCATGATCCCCGTACCCAGTTTATCTTTGGTTTCGCAAAAGATCAATTTGCTTTTAAAACGGTTTCTTAATTTTACTTTAAAAAATTAAGTGGTGAATCGTCTTTGAATTTGAAAAGAAATTGTTTTAAACAAAAGCGGGCCCAATTGCCGGTATCTACACCTTTTATAATTGATTTTTCTAAACAAACATCAATTAGATGGTACAATTACCTATCTAATATCATCCACAATGATGTAAAGTGCACCATACAACAAAAGTGGGCATGGACTCTCACGTGGGTCCGAATTGACAACTTAGAGCTCATGCTAAGGTAATTCAAGTGTATGATGTATGAACAAAGAAAACCATCCCTTTACAAGTAGGCTTTTCTAATACAAGAAATATAACACTCATCCTCACTTTACATTTATCGTCCATTCATTTAATCCAGATTAATGCATTAATCACATACACCAAGCACTCATTAGGTCTATTTGAAAATGAATTGACTAGTCCATCACTCCATTTAAGGAAGAGGATTAGAGGTCTAGGGGTCATCCACTCACAAACAACAATAATTAAATATGACCAACTATACAATGAGCCTCTAAGAAATAATAAAATTTGTAATAAAATAATTATTGCGCAGTCGGAATAGCTCCCATAAGTTAAGTAAAATCAATGAAAATTTCTGGATTTTTCATTAATTTTAACCCAATTTTCGGTCTTAAAACATATTTTAAAACCAATTCATTAAGGGCTTTTAAATTATCAAATTAATTTAATACCTCATGAAAAAATTTAAATAATTGAAAAACTGATTTTTCATTATAAAGAATTTAACAAATTTAATCAAGGCCTAAAGAACATTTTGAATCAATTTAACAAAATAAATTGATCTAGTTAAACAAAAATTAACTATGAGCAACTAAATTTTCAAAAATCAAATATTTTGGGAAAATTATTCTCCAAGGATTTTCAGTGGTCTAATATGGTGTTCTAACACCCCATATTAATTTCAAAAATTAATAGTTCATTTTGGCTATTTTAAGCAATTAAATAAATGTCCATAAGCATAAATTTTATGCTCTAAAATACCAAAACAAAAATGAGATAATTCATAAAAAAAAATTTCTCAAGTCTCCAAATAGTGTACATGAACACCATTCATTAAGTTCAAGAATTAACAATTTCTTATGTTATATTTTAAGCAATTAATATCACGTACTCAACACAATATATACCCTAAAAGATATCACAAAGAGCGAGAAAATTCACAAAAAAAACTCCTCAAGCTACCACTAATGTGCTAAACACATTATTAATTCTATGAACTAATAATCAATAAAAATATTTTAAGCAATTTAATACATGTACCAAAAAACACACAATTATATGCTCTAAAATATTAATATGATTTGGATAACTTACCAAAAATTATCTATGGGTCCCACAAAATTGTATATGATCTCAAAACAGTGTCCTTTATTATTTATAAAAATTAATAATGTATTTTGGCAATTTTAAGCAATTAAATAAATGCCCAAAAACATAAATTATATGCTCTAAAATACCATAAATACATGATGATTTACAAAAAAAAAATGTTATCTCAGAGTCCCAAAAGAGTGTACTAAACACTAAGTAACAATAATATTTCAAAAATATTATTTTCCACAATAAAAATAATATAGATTTTTATGTTGGATCTCGAAGGCTTGAACAGTAAGCTACTATTATAGTTCATGTTCCACCATGAAAAGCTTGTTTGGCATGGCTACAAAAACATGAACATTTTCCAAAAAAAATGGCCAAACAAGGCTTTAATGACCCGTGAAATCACACAGGTCCTATACTCTTGTATAGTTGTACGTAACTAAAGAAGTCAAATCAAATATTTTGTTTCCAATCACAACCCCATATGAGTTGCATACTTAGCATAAATATCTCACACACGATTGGAACTCTAGTAGGCTACTGTTCACCAACCCTTTTTTTTTTTAACGAAGATTGAGTCTTTTCACGTGTAAATATCTCAAATAAAACAGATCGCAAACCCTTAAAAAACTTTTTTGTTTGAAGCCTGACAAAAATTGTCACACCCCAACCCGCCTCGTGCGGATTAGGACACGTGTAACAATGCTACAAGCTCCCAATTACATTAATTAGCAAAGAACCATACGAATTACTAAGAAACGCATGTATTTAACCACATTAAACAACTCTATTGTTACAAAATAGACCGCAAGGGTAAAATGGTAATTAATAAGATATAGCAAATTTTATACCAAAAGATAGATCTTTGAGTCCCGGTTCCAACGCAAAAAACGGCGCGCGAATCCGAATTTTCTAGAGAGAGTTATGTCCGTTTCCGTAAAAGCTGACAGTGTTGAATCTGGACCTGCGGATCGATCCGCCCAAAACCGGATCGATCCGGTTTTGACAGAATGTCATCTCTGGCTCCTCCAGAAGCTCCGGATCGATCCGCTCAAGGCCCAGATCAATCCGGTTCCTGCAGAAGTCATTTTTGACAGCAAAACCCCTGTTTAAACAACCCAAACTCACCCAAAACATCCTCAAACCTCATGGACACATCCAAAACCATTTTCAAACCTCAAGAAAACTTTTCAATTACATTCCTAAACATGGTGTAACATACACATACTAATAATTGAACTACACCCACCATGAACACAATTTCTTTTTGGTTCAAAGCAAGTTTTGAAGTTCAATTCTTAGCAAAAAGCCAATGTCTCATGAAACCTTGTTGGAAAAGAACCTATGCTAAAACCAACAACATAAAACATTAGAAAACCATACCAAAACCATTCTCAAGCAACCATATACATAAACCTTTTAACAAGAGGATCAAACCTCACAAAACATTCATTTACAAAAGAAACTTGACCAAAATCTACCACCCGTGTATCCGTACTTGCCGGAATGATCCAAACATACAACCTACAACTTTCACATAGCAATTTACATAAGTTTCCCCAATTTACATTAAACACATGAGTCGTAGGATTCCAAAACTAACTCTATGGATACAACCACGAGTCAAGACTTTAATTCACAAGTCAAGGATACTAACCCACAAGTTACTTTATATTACAAGTTATGAACATATCTACAAGACCCAAATCTCTCTCCCACTCCTGAGTACGCTATTTCCTCTTCGGATAATGCTCCGTACTTGCGGTGGTTGTTATTTACCACAACAGAAACAGAAAACGGTTTTCTTAAGCATTACGCTTAGTGAGAATTCTAAACATGGCTGAATGTTTAAACATGTGCAATGCAACAATAAACACATAAATTATATCTTTGTAATCGCCGAGTCACCGGTTCAATGATTCATTCAGACCCGGGACCTCCCTTGGTCCCGTGGCCACTTCTATTCCTTGGACTTCCGTCTCTCTCGGATTCTTCCTCTTCACCACCCTTATTACTCCCAACTAATGAATCATCGTCCCGGGCTCATTGAATACCACATAACCACATAAGCACATACACATGTAGGCACATATAACTTTCATAAAATTAGCATGAAATTCACAATTTAGTAACTACATGATTTCTAAACATGAGTAATCAACACAATATGATCATTCTCTTGGTTCCTAAGCATTAATTATCATCTCTACACCATTGATGTATTGAACATAGTCAAACACAACCATTCTTTAAGCTAGAAAACTCACCTTAGCAAGATCTACCCAAATTCATGCTAGAAATGAAGAATTCCTTCACAAATCTTGCTCAATTCTTACCCAAAGTAAATCCTACATGGGTTTGGGTACACAAGCATCATTTATCAAGAACGGTTTCCAGAAAAACGTTGCCAAAAATGAAAACAACTTACGTGCATGTGATCCTCTTACCTCCACGAGTCCAAAAGTGGTCTCGGATCGTGAATCCGGCGAACGGCGGCGACGGTACGGCGAAAAACGTCGTCGGTGACGGTCCGTCTCCGTTTCTCTCTCCGAGCTCTCTTTTCTTTTCTTCTTTTAGTTTCTGTGGAGTTTTGGAGACAAAGCTCCTCCCTATGACACATAGCAACTCATGCTTTGAGTTGTCATCAAATTTTGGTTTTTCTTTCAATTGCACCCCTGGAACTTTCTAAGTTCTTATTATGAAATCCCCCAAACATTCCATTAACTACCCAATTATCTAATGAGTGTTTGTCTAAGTTTCGTATGGGTCCCAACGTGGGTCCCTGTCACGCCCCGAAAACGGAACATGTGAACGAAAAAGAAAAGAGATAAAACAATGTTAAACGTACACACAACGCGGAAGCGACCATGACAAACCAAGTTTAAAAGAACTCAAGCACTTATTGGAACTTGAAAACTACAATGGAAAATACCTTGAAAATTTAATGTTTGAAGGCAAATCATAAGAGGTTTTGAAAGAATACACACCTACAATAACTCAATAACAAAGGTGGGCAATGGGGATCTAAACCTAAGGCCAAACCAAATGAAAATATAAAAATAAAAATTTTAGTTCGGAAAACACTATTCATCGCCCGAAAAATTCCCCAAAAGGTACCCCGTTTTTTTTTGACACAGTATCTTAGAATCATATGAGGACACTTGGGTTTTAATTAGCACTTCTATCGAGGTCCGAAAAAGGGTGCTGTAGGCCAAAATCATTATTCACGGGCAGCCTTGAAAAACACTGTTCATCCCAAAAATAACGTGAGCAGTTTTTACTATTCATCCCCCAAACATGGTTGCTTTGCTCGGTTTCGTTTTGGGACTATGTGGGAACGTTTTGAAACATTAACAAGGTGTTTTTAACAAGAAAAATATCGACGGCATGTCGACGTAAAGGTGCCTACCTGTCCAAATTTAATGAATCTGACAAGGATCATAAACATAAAATCCAAATCCGACAAGGATTGGAAACACAAAGTGAGATCCGACTAGGATCGACAAAGCATAAATAACTTGCAAAGCATGAGTTAGTAAGGGATACAAACATATTACAAGTTGTTTCTTTTCAAAAAGAAAGTGCAAGGACTAACACTTGTCCATAAAATTCACTACAAGCCCTCCAATGACAAAATCAAAGGAATAGAAGATGAAGGAGTTTTGTAACTACATAATACAACAACTTTCATAGAATTAGGCTATTACAAACTCCTACAACAACAAAATACAATGGAAGCTATATGTATTTATAATATTAAGGCCTAGCCTCCAACAAAAAATTTTTCGACGACGTCTACGTGTCGGGCTCACATATGTCCTTTCCCCTTATCAACATCACCTGAAAAAGAGGTTTTTGTAGGTTCATTAGGCACGACGGCCTAGTAGGAAATATTGCAAGAAGACAAGATGCAATCCATAAGTAAGTATGAGATGCGGTGCAAATGTAATGCAATGCCGCCGTGGCAAAAATGGAAATGATTGGGTGCCTTAAAGGCCATGCGTGATATGTGCACTCCTCTCATCACCGGACTATGAGCCACCCACCCAAGGAATGTAGCATACCAACCTCCGGGAGCTAACCGGAATACAGTCGGAGTTTGAATGTTCTAAGGGTCATTCTCCCTGTCTCACATCACAACCCATATCCGGATTTCTTAAGTCAAATTCCCACAAAAGGGGTTTTTCCTTCTTTCAAAAATCAAAATTTTTGAATGTCATGCCGATGCTATGATTTGCCAATTCGGCTTCAAATGCTCATGTATGCTATGACAATATGATCAACCAACATATTCATGGCATAATTCAATTTCAAGCAAAATCCACCAATACATACATTTTACATAGAATTTCCGAAAATTTCCAACTAGCGTCCTAACGTGGTTATCACATAAAGGGAGCATCCTAAGCATGTCTAACATCACATAATTGGATTCAACCTCAACAAAACACATAATTTCATATTTAGGTAATTAGCCCTAAATTTACAACTTTGGGAGAAATCCTAAATCATGTGTCTAAGTTGTTCTCCTAACAAATTAGAGATCACAAATCACCTTAACTATAAATAACATATTGAATTAAAGCAATAACATCTACCTCAAGGAGATTCTTCCAAAATAAAGGGAAGAGCACCAAAATAAAGAGAAATCCAAAGAGCTCCAAAAAGAATTCTAGTGGTGGAAGAATAAAGCCCAAGGTGACCCAACAACACTTTCCAAAGCAAGGAGCTCCCAAAAATCCTCTAAGGTTGTTATATAGAAGTTAGAACCCTAGGAAAATTTTGAGAAGCCTTGAAAATGAGCTTGGAAGAGAATTTGGAGAACACCACAAGGAAGCTCTTGAAATTCTAAGCCTAATTTGTGTAATAAGAAAATCTTCAAAAATCTCTCCTTAGTGTTCTAATGGAAGCTTTAAGAAGAGGGAAATGGAAGATAAAAATGGTGTATGTATTCTTGTATCTTAGAGAGGAGGAGGAGAAGAAGAGAGAGAGAGAGAAAGAAGAAAAAAAAATGAAAAGAAAAGGGAGGAGAGAGAGTGAAATGGCCGGCCACATTGGGTGGGGTGGGGCCCACTTGTTGCTTAGATATTTAATATGCATTTGACTTTACACAAAGTGATATAAAGCATGTGTGTGTGTGTGGTCTAGTGTTTTTCTCCCACATTTAAATGCATGTGCCCTAAAATGTACTAAGTTAACAGTTTAAAAAGGTACACTAACACATGTTAACATTTAATTTAAGAACTACACAGAAATTAAATCTGGGCACACACATACGCATTTAAAGCATTAAAGTCAATTGAAATCAAATTAACCGTATTTAAATTTTGAATTATGACAGTCCCATATATTTTATGAAGTTGCTATCGTACCTACCAATTATAAATCTTTTTTTCAATTATACCCTTATTTAGGTGTCCAAACTAATACCAAATGCTAAACATATATCATCATATAATATGAAAGCATTTAAACAAATAATCATGTAATCATATAAATGCATTTAATCACATAACATGCACATATTTTTATTCGGGCCCTTCACTGGGTCCCACTTCCAAACGTGTCCCTCCTCACTGGGGACTTTTCCAACTAGTGTCCCTCTTCTGAACACTTTTTTTCCACGGGCGAGTCCAAGCCTCCCCTTAATCCATTTTATACACTAATTATATTAATTAATGCATATTAACATAGTAATTAACCCGTTCTCCGGGTACGGGTGTTACATTTCTCCCTCCCTAAAAGGGAGTTTGGTCCCCAAACTTACTCTTACCTCAAGGATCGAATAAGTGCGGGTACTTTGCTCGAATCTCATCCTCTCGGATTGACCATCAGTTTGGGGATGAAAAGCGGTACTGAAATGTAAAGATGTTCCCATAGCTTTCTGTAAACTCTCCCAAAATCTTGATACAAATCAAGTATCACGGTCCGACACTATCGAAACCGGTGCTCCATGAAGCCGTATAATCTCTCTGATATAAATCTCTGCAAGTTTTGATGGATCTTTGGTCTTGATAGGCAGGAAATGGGCTGACTTAGTCAACCGGTCAACAATAACCCAAATGCTATCATTCGATTTTGTAGATTTTGGAAATCCCGATACAAAATCCATCGTAATATGTTCCCATTTCCACTCCGGTATCTCTAACGGGTGTAGTTCTCCCCCGGGTCGTTGATGTTCCAGTTTTACCTTTTGGCAAGTCATACATTTAGACACAAATTCTGCGACTTCTCGCTTCATACCACTCCACCAGTAAATTTCTCGCAAGTCTCGGTACATTTTGGTGCTTCCCGGGTGTACTGAATACCTGGTATTTTGAGCTTCCTCCATAACTTTATCTCTCAGATTCCCAACTTTAGGTACACATAAATGATTTATATACTTTAAGACACCATCATGGAAACTAAATTCTGGTCTTTTACCTTCAGGTAATTCATCCACAATCTTCTTGAAATCTGGATCCAGTAGTTGATTAGACTTTATCTCACCAACAAGACTTGGCTGTGCTATAATTACAGCCATTAACCCACCTTCAATTCTGGGAACCACTTCAAGTTTTAGTTGTTCAAATTCTTTCACCAACCTTTCTTGTCCGGTTAAGGCATAAGCTAAGTTTTCTGACGATTTTCGGCTCAAAGCATCTGCAACTACATTTGCTTTTCCCGGGTGATATTGAATCTTCAAGTCGTAGTCTTTCATAAGTTCCAACCACCTTCTTTGTCTCATGTTAAGATCTCTCTGAGTGAACAGATATTTCAAACTTTTGTGATCGATGAAGATTTCACAAGTTTCCCCGTATAGATAATGTCTCCAAATTTTCAGGGCGAAGATTACCGCTGCTAATTCCAAATCGTGAGTTGGATAGTTCTTTTCATGAGACCTCAACTGTCGCGAAGCATAGGCTATTACCTTGTCATCTTGTGTTAGCACACATCCCAAGCCTTGGTGCGAAGCATCGCTATAAATTCTGAAATTCCCAGTACCTGTTGGAATTGTAAGTATTGGTGCCGTAGTCAACTTTTTCTTCAATGCTACAAAACAATCTTCACATTCCTTGTTCCACTCAAACGGTACATCTTTTCTCATCAGCTTCGTCATTGGAGTTGCGATTCTAGAGAAGTCTTTAACAAATCTTCTATAATATCTGGCTAACCCCAAGAAACTTCGAATCTCGGATACATTTGTCGGCCTTGACCAATTCATAACGGCTTCAATCTTCTGTGGGTCAACAGAAATACCCTCTTTAGAAATCACGTGCCCTAGAAAAGTGACACTTGTTAACCAAAACTCACTCTTCTTCAATTTCCCAAATAATTGTTTCTCTCGAAGTCGCTGTAAGACTAGTCTCAAATGTTGTTCATGCTCCTCTGAATTCTTTGAGTAAATGAGAATGTCATCAATGAATACTATCACGAATTCATCCAAGTACGACTTGAACACACGGTTCATTAAATCCATGAAGGCGGCAGGCGCATTAGTAACCCCAAACGGCATCACTAAAAATTCATAGTGCCCGTAGCGAGTCCTAAAGGCAGTCTTCTCTACATCCTCTGCTTTGACTTTCAATTGGTGGTATCCCGATCTCAAGTCTACCTTCGAAAATACCTAAGCCCCTTGAAGTTGATCGAATAAGTCATCAATGCGTGGCAACGGGTATTTGTTCTTGATGGTTACCTTGTTGATCTCCCGGTAGTCAATGCACATTCGCATTGTACCGTCCTTCTTTTTCACAAATAATACCGGTGCACCCCACGGGGATACACTCGGCCGGATAAAACCTTTGTCTAGCAACTCTTGCAATTGTATCTTCAACTCTTTCAACTCAACTGGTGCCATTCGATATGGGTTGAGTTCCCGACATAACATCGATACCAAACTCAATTTCACGATCAATTAACACACTGGGTAATTCTTCTGGAAACACATCCGGAAATTCTCTAACTATCGGAATATCTTCAAGTTTTAAACCATTACCCCTAGTATCCAGTATACTACACAAGAACCCTCGACAACCTTTCTTCAACAAACGACATGCTTCAATAGCCGACACTATATACGGCGTTGACACAACACCCTTACCTTGAAAATAGAACGTATCTTGATTCGGAATACGAAATATGACCCCTTTGTTATTACAATTGATATTTGCATAGTTTGCCGCTAACCAATCCATACCCAATATAACATCAAAGTGCTGAACGATTAACAGTACTAAATCGACTGTTAAACTTTTACCACCTATATTTATCTCACAGTTTCTAAACACCCCTGAACTAATCAACGGAACCCCTAATGGTATTGCAACAGATAAATCATAATCCAGAAACTCTAATGGCTTATCTAGATACTTAGCAAAGTGATGTGATACGAACGAGTGTGTGGATCCCGAATCTATGAGTACATTTGCTAGGTGTGAGCAAATGGGAACCATACCTGAAACAACGGTATCGACAGAAGCAGTCTCTCCTGGCCTGAGCTGATATGATCTTGCCTCCCGCTGCTCCCTCCTTGGAGGTGGTTGAGTAGTCCTTGGTGTAATGGCACTAGCTGCGTATGAACCGGAACCAGAAGCTCCCTGACGCTTGGTTGGACAATCCTTAGATTGATGTCCCAATTCTTTACAAGTGAAACATCTACCCCTCATATCGATATTCTGATTCGGACAGTTTCTGGCAATGTGTCCCGGTTGTCGGCAAATATTACAAATGATTGGATTTGGAAGTTGATTGCATCGGCCCCAATGAAATTTCTGACAAGTCTGACACCTCGGTTTATTTCCACCAAAACCACTACCAATACTAACTGATGATCCTCCTGAACTCTGCCTTTTTGCACTCCCCTGACCACTGAATTGACTTGATCCTGGCCGTTTACCTTGTTGATTTGGTGGTGGTGGCATATTTAAGGTATACCCAAGGTCTCTCTCAGCAATAGAAGCAATATCCAATGCCTTAGCATAGGTCTCTGGACGGAATACGGTCACTCGCCCTCGAATGTCACCTCGGAGTCCTGCTACAAACTTCCTTGCTTTTACTTTTTCTAGTCGTTACAATGTCCCCGGCAAACCTGGCCAAACTCGTAAATTGTGTTGAATATTCCCGAACTGTCTTTCCCCCTTGTATTAACTCCATGAATTCTTGAGCCTTCTGATCCCCAAACGATTCCGGAAAGTATTGTTCATTGAATATTTCAAGGAATTGATCCCAAGTTGTCGGTTGCCCCGGACCCAACTTAGTACGCCACCAATATTGCGCTTCGTCCTTTAATGTATCGGCTGCAAACAACACCTTTTGTTCCTCTGTACATGGTAGAACCCTGAAGATTTTCTCCATATCTGAGATCCAAAAATTTTCCTTCATCGGATCGGCTTCCCCGCGGAATATGGTCAGATTTTGTTTATGGAATTTTGAAATAGTAACAATGTCTTCCCTCGAATTCGGATTCGGTTGTACTGGTCGTTCTTCTACAACATGAGTTTCAGCGACTCGGACCAACCCTTCGATTGCCCTTTCAACCCGTTCCATTCGGTTTGAGGTGTCACCTCCAGACATAATGCCTGGCACCCACATGTAGTACACACATGCACGTTACTTTTAAGAAACACACGTCATGCTAATCAAAATTTAAAAGCATGCTAAGTAAATGTGTATGTATGTTTATGCAACTACGTGTTGTTGTGTGCACACCATGCGTCGTATACGTCTCTCGTCCCCAAAAGCTCTAGCCTATTGCTCTGATACCAAAAAATGTCACACCCCAACCCGCCTCGTGCGGATTAGGACACGTGTAACAATGCTACAAGCTCCCAATTATTAATTAGCAAAGAACCATTCGAATTACTAAGAAACGCATGTATTTAACCACATTAAACAACTCTATTGTTACAAAATAGGCCTCAAGGGTAAAATGGTAATTAATAAGATATAGCAAATTTTATACCAAAAGATAGGTCTTTGAGTCCCGGTTCCAACGCAAAAAACGGCGCGCGAATCCGAGTTTTCTAGAGAGAGTTATGTCCGTTTCCGTAAAAGCTGACAGTGTTGAATCTGGACCTGCGGATCGATCCGCCCAAAACCGGATCGATCCGGTTTTGACAGAATGTCATCTCTGGCTCCTCCAGAAGCTCCGGATCGATCCGTTCAAGGCCCGGATCGATCCGGTTCCTGCAGAAGTCATTTTTGACAGCAAAACCCCTGTTTAAACAACCCAAACTCACCCAAAACATCCTCAAACCTCATGGACACATCCAAAACCATTTTCAAACCTCAAGAAACTTTTCAATTACATTCCTAAACATGGTGTAACATACACATACTCATAATTGAATTACACCCACCATGAACACAATTTCTTTTTGGTTCAAAACAAGTTTTGAAGTTCAATTCTTAGCAAAAAGCCAATGTCTCATGAAACCTTGTTGGAAAAGAACCTAAGCTAAAACCAACAACATAAAACATTAGAAAACCATACCAAAACCATTATCAAGCAACCATATACATAAACCTTTTAACAAGAGGATCAAACCTCACAAAACATTCATTTACAAAAGAAACTTGACCAAAATCTACCACCCGTGTATCCGGACTTGCCGGAATGATCCAAACATACAACCTACAACTTTCACATAGCAATTTACATAAGTTTCCCCAATTTACATTAAACACATGAGTCGTAGGATTCCAAAACTAACTCTATGGATACAACCACGAGTCAAGACTTTAATTCACAAGTCAAGGATACTAACCCACAAGTTACTTTATATTACAAGTTATGAACATATCTACAAGACCCAAATCTCTCTCCCACTCCCGAGTACGCTATTTCCTCTCCAGATAATGCTCCGTACCTACGGTGGTTGTTATTTACCACAACAGAAACAGAAAACGGTTTTCTTAAGCATTACGCTTAGTGAGAATTCTAAACATGGCTGAATGTTTAAACATGTACAATGCAACAATAAAAACATAAATCATATCTTTGTAATCGCCGAGTCACCGGTTCAATGATTCATTCAGACCCGGGACCTCCCTTGGTCCCGTGGCCACTTCTATTCCTTGGACTTCCGTCTTTCTCGGATTCTTCCTCTTCACCACCCTTATTACTCCCAACTAATGAATCATCGTCCCGGGCTCATTGAATACCACATAACCACATAAGCACATACACATGTAGGCACATATAACTTTCATAAAGTTAGCATGAAATTCACAATTTAGTAACTACATGATTTCTAAACATGAGTAATCAACACAATATGATCATTCTCTTGGTTCCTAAGCATTAATTATCATCTCTACACCATTGATGTATTGAACATAGTCAAACACAACCATTCTTTAGGCAAGAAAACTCACCTTAGCAAGATCTACCCAAATTCAATCTAGAAATGAAGAATTCCTTCACAAATCTTGCTCAATTCTTACCCAAAGTAAATCCTACATGGGTTTGGGTACACAAGCATCATTTATCAAGAACGGTTTCCAGAAAAACATTGCCGAAAATGAAAACAACTTACGTGCATGTGATCCTCTTACCTCCACGAGTCCAAAAGTGGTCTCGGATCGTGAATCCGGCGAACGGCGGCGACGGTACGGCGAAAACGTCGTCGGTGACGGTCCGTCTCCGTTTCTCTCTCCGAGCTCTCTTCTCTTTTCTTCTTTTAGTTTCTGTGGAGTTTTGGAGACAAAGCTCCTCCCTATGACACATAGCAACTCATGCTTTGAGTTGTCATCAAATTTTGGTTTTTCTTTCAATTGCACCCCCGGAACTTTCTAAGTTCTTATTATGAAATCCCCCAAACATTCCATTAACTACCCAATTATCTAATGAGTGTTTGTCTAAGTTTTGTATGGTTCCCAACGTGGGTCCCATATATTTTATGAAGTTGCTATCGTACCTAACAATTATAAATCTTTTTTTCAATTATACCCTTATTTAGGTGTCCAAACTAATACCAAATGCTAAACATATATCATCATATAATATGAAAGCATTTAAACAAATAATCATGTAATCATATAAATGCATTTAATCACATAACATGCACATATTTTTATTCGGGCCCTTCACTGGGTCCCACTTCCAAATGTGTCCCTCCTCACTGGGGACTTTTCCAACTAGTGTCCCTCTTCTGAACACTTTTTTTCCACGGGCGAGTCCAAGCCTCCCCTTAATCCATTTTATACACTAATTATATTAATTAATGCATATTAACATAGTAATTAACCCGTTCTCCGGGTACGGGTGTTACAAAAATAGTGTTTGAGATTTCTCCCACATCGGAGATAATCAACCTATAAACTTCATGGGGGACTCTAGGGACCATATGGGACACAATCATTTAAAAAATTGGGACTTCTATTAGAGTTTTGTATTAGACCCACTTGAAAATTTGTTTTGGGGTTTGTAAGCAAAAGCTTCAAACAAAATTTAATGGCAGATTCATTTTGGGCAAAAATGGGAGAATCAGCAACCTACAGGCTCTGATACTAATGTAGATAAATATGCACGCAAGCATACTAGTCGGATTTCGGTCACTTACCTAGTGGAATAAGCCAACGGATCGATTCGGCATTGTTATGAGTTCGACGATGAAATCCACGAACGGCTGCTCCTATTGTGCTTCCGTGTACTCTCTTATGCTTCGCATAAGTTATAGAAGATGCTACTAGGGAGGTCTCTATCAATGTCACGCGCTAAATCTCATAGCTCCAATGGTTATGGCCAAGAGAGAAAAAATCATGGGGAGAGAGAGAGAGAGGCCGGTTACTTCTCTTAGGGTGTGTAAGAGGCAACCCTAGTTGTGTGTGCAATATACATATATATAGGCACACACCCTAGGTCACCAAAGCTAAGGCCCATTTCACCCAGTCCAATGTATGTGGGTGTAACAATGACCCACAATTTTTTACATAAATATATATATATTGGGGGGCAAGGGGGGAGGGGGGAGGGTGATAGAGTAGAATTAATCAATGTCATTCCTCTGATTAATTAGTATTCATAACTAAATCTTGCAAGTGGAGAATGGGCTTGAGTGTTTAATTTAAGCTTTCGCAAAACATCACGGATACATAATTTTTCAAAATGAGCAAAAATGAAACGGGTAAAAAAAGTTAGGTTTATACATTGGTTAATTTTCGTAATCATTTTATTCATGCCTTCACTGTGGTCATAATTTGACATGGTGTGGATATCGCATTTTTCTTTACCCACAGCTTTTGTTTAAAACCTTTTCCAAATTCAAATACAAATTCAAAAACGATGAGTGGCCACTTAATTTTAAAAGGAAAATTAAGAAACCATTTTTAATGGGAACTGATCTTTTTTAAAACCAGAGATTAACTAGGTCCGGGGATTATGGGATGAGAGAGAAAGGAACCCGACGGACTAAAACACCCTCTCTCATCCTATCTCGCGATAGGCCTCTACTCAATATCCTTTTAATCAAACTATTAATCTAAGCATGCCCTCAACTAATACATATATATAAATATACATTACACAAGCATGTCGAAATGGTGTAAAATTGCTAAAGACAAAATATCATTAAAAACCAAGTAGTTCGTTTAGCAAGCAATATGATATGCAAAATAGAGAACTAGAGAACTTACCTGGGGTCCAGCTGCAAATATTTAATCGTGCAATGCACACAAAAGTTGAAATCTTAATAAAAAGGGTCTCTAATCACAAATACACATAAGGAAAGTTTTAATTCTAATGTGTCGCACATAAGGTCGAAAAATCAATGAAATTAAGGAATAATTAAACTAAGGGAGAGTTGAGAGATCATACCTCATCAGCGCTATAAAACTAAAGTCAGTCCACATAATATACAAGATATAAAGTTAGATGACAATCCTAGGCCTCTAGCTTAAATCTATCAAATATAGTTAAATCTAAAGCAACGAATCCTAATTACAAGCATCGAGCCACATGGATGAATGTATACATAAACAAGAATAAATTATGAAGTACTCATTGATTTAGATCATCTAAACTTTGAATTCAAGCATTACTAGTCATTATTGAAGCATGGTTGGAGCCTTAACTCATGAAAATATCATTTGAACTTTTATTTACAAAGTTTACTAAATCTGTCACAAAATTCTAGAAATTCCAGAGAGCAGACCCAGACTTTAGGAATTTGAAAAGCATACTTCCAATTGTTTGATCTTGATTATTTTTTGTCACAATGTGCCTTTGTGAGTCTAGTTTCTAACCCAAGAAGAAAATCAAAGTTCGAACGGTTAGATCTCTAGAACGAAAACAAATACTAGACATCACTCAGGAATTTCAACTCTCTGTCCAGATATTTTGTATGATTTTCTAAAAATAGTAAAAAATCCAAAAGGCTCTAATATTTTTTGGGGGTCTTATTAACACATGAAACTTAATAGAAAAAATTATTTGGGGTCATCAACACTCGATTAGTGTTCTGATTTAATCATTTCAAAAGGGTATTGTTGTTCTGAAACTTTGGACAGATTGTTGTTGTTTCCCAAAACCCATGACCAAACCACTCTTAACCATAGAATCTGACTAAAAAAAATTATAGTAGTAGAATTTTGAGTTATTGACACTGTACCGTTGGTTTCATTCAGTTCCAACGGTTCGATGTTTAACTAAAAATCTTTGATGAAAACTGGTCGATGAACTCACTGCATCTTTTGTCTAGTTCATCTTTTATTTACTAATTTTAACTACAAAGCCATTAAACTTTGCCTTAGTTAAACTAATCCTCCTACCATTTGATGGTCATGGAAGACTAATGACTCTCATAATTGATAGAATTCAATGAAGTATGGAGAAACTTCATTAAGTCCTAGAATAACAAAATCAAACCATGGAGGTGGGTTTGAACTTGTCAACCAAATTGCTCATTATCAATCCTAATCTACTTATAAACTATGAACTTATAAGAAGACCAAGAGATTTCAAATCAAAGGATTCGAATGGGACATTGAAGCTCTCATAAATCCCAAAAGATGAACACAACCAAAAGTAGAGACTTAACATTAGAACATTAGCTAAGTTAACATGTATTTAAAGGATGATTTAGTTTAGAGTCTACCTCTAAATATCCTTAACTTGGTGATTTGGAGGAATTCCACAAGTTAATCAAGCTCTTCAACTCTAACTCACACACAAACTTCTTTTTTTCAAACTACAAAAGCAACTCTTAAGTATATTTAGAAAATTTTCTAGAGAAGAGAAGAAGAATCAAGATAAGGATGGGAGATTCAAAAAACTCATCCTTTATAATGGGATATTCATCCCCGTTATATAGGCAAATTTAAAAGGGTATTTCAGTCATTTTAGGGGCAAAAGCACTGATTTCGTATGTCCTTTTGATGGTACAAAATGTGTTGTATTACAGCTATCTGCCTGAAAACACGGCACTTACTGGAGATGGAAGCGGCAGTCAGTGACAGCCGCTGTGGCAGTCAGTGACAGCCGCAGCGGCATTCACTGATTGCCGCACCGGCATTCACTGAATGCCGCGGACAACTCCAGGAACTGCCGTCTTTTCAGGATTTTCCATTTTCGCGGCATTTGGTGCATTTTAATGGCATTCAGTGACTACCGTTGTGGCACTTACTAACTGCCGGACGGCAGTCAGAGAGTGCCACACCGGCAACCCGAGAGTGCCGGAAAAGTATGTCATGCGCCGTTTTCTCTATTTTCTCTTTGCCCTTCTCTTTTTCTTTTTTCTTTCCTTTGTTTGGATTGACGAGCCTTTTGAAGAGCTTGAATCACCTTTGGAAGCCCTAGATTAGTCGGACATTGTCATCATCGGATCTTGGAGGTAATACTACCCTAAGTTTAATAGTTCGGTCAAAATCGGGGTGTCTACAGTTTGTCCCTCTTCGGTAGAGCTTGCAAAGGGACGCGTGTCACAAGCGAATATCGAAGCCTGTGTGAAGACAAGCCTTTGATCGGGCTATTGAACTTAGGTAAAAACAAAATGTGTTGCAAATAATAGTCATGCAAATGGTTCATGTTGGTCGTGCTCAACGGTGAGTTGCCTACGTATCCCTTCAGGATTCAGACCGAGATGTAGTTTGAGCTAGGGATAAACACACACAAATGTAAGTAGCCATACGGATGAATGCACATATCCTGTCGTGATGCACGCGCTCATGCAGTGATGAGTGTTGATGCAATTACATGCTCTGCAAATGATGTGGTTTCAAAAGCGTGCCACCTCGATGTAGCTAGATGCAATTCATGCCCTGTGCTACTCAATGCTTGCGGTTACTCAAATTCAAAGCCGATTTATTTTCAAAGTTTGAAGTTTCATAACTAATGGGTCGATCCTCTTTAAGGTGCGTGGCCATCTTGGCCGGATGACCAAACGTGACATGACTGGGTGGTGCTTCGCAACTTAAGCCCCAGTGCCAACACGGGTTTGCTCTTTCATATGTCTTCTCAAAATGATCCGCAGCCCTTCGACCTCGTCGGATGTGTTTGCTCTATGTCATGCACTTATTACATGAGGTATGACGCATGATGCGGTAATCCAAGGGAAATCCTAAAAGCGAGGCCTACACAACTCTGTTGCGAGGGCCGATAATATAAATCTGTTATATTCCCAAAAGCGAGGCCTATGCAATTCTATTGCGAGGGCCGAGAATATAAATTTGTTATATTCCCAAAAGCGGGGCCTACGCAAATCTGTTACGAGGGTCGAGAATATAAATCTGTTATATTTCTAAAAGTGGGGCCTACGTAAATCCATTGCGAGGGTTGAGAATATAAATCTGTTATATTCCCAAAAACCAGAGTTAATCATATTTAGATTATTCAGGAGTCGAGCAGACCCAAATCCCTTTAATTTTTTCAAAATTAGGAGTCGAACATACTCAAATTTAAATTCAAACAGACTCAAATCCATCCAATTTTCAAAACTTGGAGTCGAACAAACTCAAATTTATTTCAATTTTCAAAACTTGGAGTCGAACACACTTAAATTTATTTCAAATTCATGAAACGGGAACCAATTTGGACCTAAAAATTATCTTTGGGGGCCAAAAGCAAAATGAGGGTAAATTTCGGAGGTTAAATTCAATTTTCGGGACTCAAATTTAAATTTTTAGGGGAAACAAATTATCTCTCAATTGCCTTACTCGCGATACACACCTCAAGACGCGGCAGTTCGTGACTGTCGTCGCGGCATTTAGCGAGTGCCACTCGATACTCTATCAACTGTAGGGCACGAAAAACTAAGTGCCGCATTTAAGCGGCAGACTGCTTATACGCTGGTTTTCTTTTCATTTTCTCTCATTCTTCACAAATCATCCCAACGAAAATCCCTCTGGAGATTTTTCCTTTTTTCTTTTGTTGATCTACAAGATCTGTAGGTATATTCCTCTCGATCAAAATCTCGAAAACCCTTTTATTTTTATTGTTTTCTCGATTTATTCCAAAGTTTAACTCTCAGTTTAACTCTCTCTTCCTTGATAGGTTATGGCTAGCGACTCGCGGTGTAGGAAGAAGGCCAAGTACACAGCCACTCCCCACCCCGATCCTACGTTCTTGCTCTGGGTTCCAGACGATCATCTGTACGCCCGAGCACTTCACTGAAAGGTATACACGCCTTCGCTCTCTCTTTTCTCTTCCAGTTAATCTCCATGAATCTCATCAATGCAGTGACATAATTACATTCTCCCATGCACGACAAAACTCCTCATATTTCTTATGAATGCAATGCGACTGTTGTTCTTGTAGAACCATGTTTATTCATCCATGTTCAGTATCGTCATTCCTCATCTCATTTTATCCTCATATTTTCCTTTCAGAAAGCTCATGAATGCGATGTATGTCAATCAAAACTTTATTCATCCTCTCCTAAACACGACTTTTATGCTCATGAATGTTTCGAGCGCTGCCTGCACTCTTTTTTATTCATTATTATCGTTGACATTACTTTTTATTTCCTTTTTATCCTTATGAGTATGATGCATGACAATGAAACAAAATTATTCATCCTCCTGTGAGTACAACTACTATGTCTCGTAAAGAAATGAATTTTCTAATTGCCTCGACTGCTCTTTTTTACTGATTTTATTATTCATTTCCTTTTATTACTTATTTCCATTCCCTTCTAATGCCCTTTACAAACCTTATAAATGAGTGCATGATGACAAAAACTTTTTAGAAATACGAGTGCCATGTTTGGATTGTTTTAAACTGCTCTTATCCATTATTTACTTCTACTTTATTCCGTTACTTCCATTTTCATTTCATTCTATTACTTTTATTTCTTTATTTCATCCCTTTCTTTCTTTCATTCATTTGCTTACTGATATCAAACTTTGTAACTTTTGCAGCTTCAGCCTGATGTGCTGAAAGGGCACAGCAGCTTAGCCCATGGCTATGCGTGGTACAAGGACCTAAATCAGACTATGAAGGACTTCATAGATGTTGTGGGCTTTGGGGGCTTCGTCAACCTCTTGATGAAGAGCTCCAATGACTGAGACAGATACACGCCCTTTCTGAGAGGGGATGGGACACCACTAACACCTTCCACTTTGACTTTGGGGAGATGACGATGACCCCTCTTGATGTCTCCATGATCACTGGGATCCCCTTCGGGAGGGAGTGCCTCTGTTACGTGGACACGGTGACGGAGTGGGACCGGGTTAACCCACTTTTAGGAGTCATCTCTAAGGAGCCCTTGGTCATAGCCAAGTGGTTCATGGACACGTTCAAAGGCCAGCAGGGCTTTTCAGATGAGCAGATGGCCCGGGGCTTTATTATGTTTATGCTGGGGTGCTCCCTGCTGAGCACCAAGGGGGATCAGATTTCAGTGGCATTGATGGGGTCCCTGGAGCACATGGGAAAGATCTATCAATATGACTGGGCTGGTGCAGGATTAGCCATCTTGTACAAGCACATGGGGGATATTTCCCAAGATCGGCCATCCTCCACTGGTGGCTTCTGGAGGGCGTGGGAGGTATACTTCTCCTTTTTGCTGATTCTTATTTAAACCTTGCACTTTCCTTTCAGTTTGTTAATTATAAATCCAGAAACTTATGATTTTTCTCTTTTCTTGCAAATTTGGTCCCACGAGTATCTACACATGATGTTGCCCGATACACGGCAGAGGACGCTCTCATTATACCCCAGGGATTAAAGTGGGAGAAAGAGCGGGTTGGGAGGAAAATCGGGGCTCACAACTTTATCTCATTTAGGAATTTCTTGAAGAATCTACAAGAGCCACATGTTTGATGGCAGCCCTGGCTTGACGTGCTTCCCGACACTTCCTAGAGGATACAACAGTCGGTTGGGTACAACCCACAGAGGATTCTACTGGACGGCCCAGATGCTCGGGAGTGGTATCTGGGGGAGAGGGTGACTAGGCAGTCACTGGCGGCTGAGTCATTCTTCGTACCGCATCCTCCACCCGAGTCTATGAGGCCTACAGGGACCTTCCAGGGCTCTGCACTCACGGTTGCCTTAGTTGGGCTCACTATTCAGGACTTTGTGGAACCTCCAGATGGATATACAACTTTCCGGGCTACCAAGCTGATGATGAACTTCCCTCGGATGGATGTGACTCCAGAAAGTCGCTTCTAACCTTTCAATTTTTCTTTTAGTTCTTAATTATGCCTGTACACCTTCTCACTGGATTCACTTTTTCTTCTTCGCAGCCCGTTCCCACTGTAGCTCGGGCTCCCGCTCTACCGCCTTGGGATTAGAGCCTTAGGATGGTTTCCTATGGTGAGCAGACCATGACTACGGTCCCCAGATATCAAGCTGGTACTCCCACCATTCCACCCTAGTACGACCATGTCCTGTGGGACTATACAGATGAGGGCTTGCTCTATGCTCATAGCGTGAGGGAGTGGATCTATAGCCGAGAATGGAGGGTAATCTCTAAAATTTGCCTTTTGGTTTAAATTTTGCATTCTCATTCTAACATTCTAACCTTTCTTCCCTTGACTCAGGCTGACGGTGCGCGGGCAACTGTTGAGGCTCATGTGAGAGCCCTGGTAAAACAAATGCTCCTTTTTTACTTATACTCATTTTTAGCACTTTAACTTTTGAATACGACTTGGTAAATAGATATGTTTTCTCCATTCAAGAGGAACAGAATAGGGCTTTGGCCCGGCAGGTAGGAGAGCTTCAGCAGTGGCTTCAGCAGTTCGGTATTAGCTTTAGCGATGCCCCTGGGGTTAGCGGCGCTGGACAAGGTGGAAGTCGCAGTGGCAGCCGAGGTGGAGGTGGAGGCAGAGGCGGGGGCAGAGGCAGAGCGAGCGGGACAGAGTCGGAGGAGGAGCCCCTCAGACACATTACGCGTCAGACTCGAGGCCGGGGCCGGGGTTGACTTAGCCCTTCTTCTCTCTCTTTTTATTTATGAGTGTTTTGGGGAGGATTCACATACTTGGATGACTGTATCACACACATATATATATTTTTTATTGACGGCTTTCGGATAGCCACGATAGGATAGGCATCTGCATCACTTTATTTCCCGCATACTTTCTTTTTGACGATTGCGGCCATGGCTTGGCCCTGCATTTTATCTTTTACTACTTTTTTCTTCTTCTTTTTTTTGGCTGTGACCATGGCTTGGTCCTGTGCTTTTATCATTATAGCTTCTGCGAATGCTATCGCTTCTATTACCCTTTTATATGAATAAATGAATGTGACCATAGCTTGGTCTTGTTGCACGTGTTGCATGATGCACATGTTTTTATTGTTTTTATTCATTTTTTGTTTACAGGTGGGCTGAAAACATTACAAACAAACCCTGACCAAAATAAAACTCCACGCACCACTCAGTTAGTCCTCCGTAGCACTCGGCGAGTGCCGTAGCGGCAGTCTGTGACTGCCGTACAACAATTGCTGACTATCGTACGGCATTCTAGCAAGTGTCACGACACTATATTGTGTGCCTCGGGTAGGTAAGGGCAGATTCTCTCCTATTTAAACCCCCCCCCCCCCTTTACCCTAAAACACCATAGAACACTCTTCTCTTTTACCCATTTCCATCCCCTTCCTTCTCAAATGGCCCCTATTAGTTCCCAAATCCTCTTCCCATGGATGGATACTCTCTCTGGCATTGACAGGGTCAACTTCAAGTGCTTTCAACTAAACAACCTCTTCTCTTTTCGACGGATGACTCTAAACGAAGGCCTACTTCAAGCTACTATTCAGTGTTGGGATCCCTCACTATGTGTCTTTTGCTTTGGCTCTCAGGAGGTCTATCCCTTGTTTGAGGAGTTTAGCGCTATTCTGCACACGGATCCTTTTGTCAAGTTAACAGTTCCTTTGGTTTAAGCCGGGTATGTTCAGGGTTTGGCCGCTCTTCTCTGTATATCTCGGAATACAGCAGGCTCTTTTGTTCGTGATAAATAGATTGATTTCGAGCACCTTTCCTCCGTTTATGCTCCCATGGGGGACTTTATGACGATGGGCATCAGATCATTCAGCTTAGTGCACTATCGATAGCTATGCTCTCTTACTTCCTCTTTTAGTCTTCTTCTGATGTGCTCATACCCATTGCGTGTGCCCTGCGGGAGATGAAGAGCGCCATTATGGTGGTCCTTGGTGAAACCTTGATTTGTTTGGGCCGTGCCCATACTGTTGAGGCTATGTTATCTTCGGGGCACCCTTTGTCTTACAGGTTTGGCTCATGGAGCATCTTGATCTCTTTGTACACCCCTCACACCTTCGTGGGCCACTTCCCTATGACCATATGGATGTTCATAGCCTATTCTATTCTGCCGATGCTTGGCTTGGTTGACTCCGAGGCTTTTCTGCTGGTGATATCTGTTGGGTCTACCCGCGGTGGTCTTATCTTTCTGTTGTTGTACAACTTCTGGAACGGCCTGGTATTTGGTTACCTGGCTTGCATGCTACCACTTTCTATATTCCTGGCCGGGTGGTTCGTCAGTACGGGCTTCTCCAAGATATTACTGAGGTTATTACTGCTGATTTCACGAGGAGTTCGATCATGCGCCCTTCCATTGTGAAGGCTTTCACTGAGGCTTGGTATGATAGGGTGTCAGCTCCCTTACGGGGAGTTTCTGCATCGTTCGTACCTACTATTGAGTACCTTCTTCAGATCCAGACTATGATCCAGAGACAGACTTAATAGACATCCATGGATGAAAGTAAAATAATAGGATAAAGCTTTATTTTACAAAATTTTTTAGAAGTCCTGCCTATCCTTTTATGCTTTTGAATGTGACTTCTGTTATTTCTCTTCCCAAAAAGTGTTTTCATTTTTAGGAAATGTTCTAACATGTTTAATCAAAGTGTTCATTCTTTCGATTAATCTTTTGAGTTATGAAAATTTTCCTTTTAATGTCTTTTCTAAGCTCTTTACTTTGCTTTGGGTCTTGCTTAAAGTTTTAATCATTCTATACCATGAATTTCCATTTGTTATTTTATAGCACTTATTTTAATAGCCAGGAGATCCAGAGATGGGTTTAAAGTAAATATTTGGGTTCTTCGGATAGCAAACAAAGTTTGCCCCTAGTTTTGGGGCTTCGAAGTGGTTCCGGGCAAACGCAAGTTTGCCCCTAGTTTAGCACAAGGTTTTTCTTTTTAGGTTTTCATGGACCGAAGGCTTTTAAGAGCCCACCTACTTATCCCCAAATGGGTATCAGGTTCGCAGTAGTTCGGTTTAAGGCTTGACGAAAAGTGCCATTTAGGCAATTATTAGTGACCAAACCAAGCAGGTTGCCTACGTATCCCCTAGCGGGAATCAGGTCAAGCGTAGTTCATCAATGTAGGACGTTTTGAAAGAAGGGGTTTCAAGCAAAATACTTTTTGAGGCGATCGAGGTTAATTGGTTGTTTAAATTCAAA
The DNA here is from genome assembly GCA_033977485.1 of Hydrangea macrophylla. Lineage (NCBI taxonomy): Eukaryota > Viridiplantae > Streptophyta > Magnoliopsida > Cornales > Hydrangeaceae > Hydrangea > Hydrangea macrophylla. Next base: position 4,239,377 of record CM066992.1, read on the forward strand.
CCCGTCTAGGTCCATAAGATAGGCCGCTCCTCTAGAGAGGAGAGTCTTAATGATGTATGGTCCAACCCAGTTGGGTTTAAATTTTCCTCTGGGGTCATAAATAGGCACTTTCAGTTCTTTGAGGACCAGGTCGCCCTTAGCAAGCTTCCTTGGGCGAACCTTTTTGTAGAAAGCACGAGCTATCCTCTTTTAATATCCCCGAGTATGGTTTATTGCACCCAACCTCTTCTCATCAAGCAACATCAATTCCTCACACCTCCCCCGTGTCCATTCTAACTCAGTTATTTCACATTCGGACAAAACCCTTAGGGAGGGTATCTCTACCTCAATTGGAAGGACTGCTTCCGTTCCATAAACCAAAGAATAAGGCATAGCTCATGTGGAGGTTCTCTCAGAGGTTCGGTACCCCCATAGTGCAAATGACAGCTTTTCATGCCAATCCTTATAGGTGTCCGTCGTTTTCCCCAAGATTGCTTTAACATTCTTATTTGCTGCCTCTACCGCCCCATTTGTTTGTGGTCTATACGGAGATAATTGATGACGGGTGATTATTTTTCTAATACCGGGATGACTTCCCCTTGGAAATGACTGTCGTGATCAGAAATGAACTCATTTGGGACCCCATATCTATAAATTATGTTCTTTTCAATGAAGCTCACCACATCTTTAGCTTTCAAAGTTGCATACGACGCGGCTTCTACCCACTTAATGAAATAATCGATGGCTACAATTATGTATCGGTGTCCATTGGAGGCCTTCGGAACTATCTTACCAATAATATCAATACCCCAGATGGAAAAGAGCCAAGGCTTAGTCATGCTATAGAGCTAGGATGGTGGGGTATACAATAAATTTGTATGGATCTAGCATTTATAGCACCTTTGAACATATTCGCAGCAGTCTTTGTCTAAAGTCGTCCAATAATACCCTTGCCGGATTATCTTCTTTGCCAGCATGTGCCCGTTCATGTGGGGCCTGCATACTCCTTCATGTATTTCTTACATCATTCTTTTAGTCTCTCTCCCGTATAGGCACTCCAAATTATACCCAGTGTATGACTTCTTCCACAGTTTATCCGCATAGATCACGAACTGAGCGGAGAATCTTTAAATTGCTTTTCTGTCTTTTTCTGAGGCTGGGGTATTCTCCCTCCTTAATGAAATTCCAGACATCCTTGTACCATGGCACTTCATCTTCATCTTCTAGGGTTGCGATCATCTCAAGCGAGGGTTGATTCCTTATCTCTATGGATAGTGGGATCATGGTGATTCCTGAAGGAATTTGTATCATTGAAGCTAAGGTAGCTAAGGAGTCGGCCAGCTGATTCTCTTCATGGGGGAGGTAACAGAATGATATTTTCTCAAATTGCACCTTTAAACTTTCCAGATAGTCATGGTAGGGTCTTAATTTCTCGATCTTCACCCTCCAATCACCACGGACTTGAGATGTGATCAAATTAGAATATCTGAAAACATTGATCTTCTCAACTTTCAAGGCTAGCACCGCTTCCATTACGACTATACATGCTTTGTACTCCGCTGTGTTATTAGTTTAATTATACCTAAGCTTGACAGCTAAGGGTGTAGGAGTTCCATCTGGTGCCACAAGGATGATTTCAACCCCATAGCCTAACTGATTAGCCGCTCCATCAAAATACATTTTCCACAAATTCTCCTCTATCCCCATCACTCATTCATCTGGGAATCGAAACTCGCCCTTTTCTTCTGACTCTATTGCGATATCCGCCAAGTATTCAGCGACAGCTCTTCCTTTCACGGATTTGGTGGTAACATACTTGATATCGAACTCAGCTAGCATCATGGTCCACCTAGAAATCCTACTGGTCAACACGGGTTTTTCAAATAGGTATTTGGGTGGGTCCATTCGGGATATCAGGGTTACAGGGAAGGCTAATATGTAGTGCCTAAGGCGATGGGTGCACCAGACCAAAGCCCAACAAGCTTTTTCTAAAGGCAAATCTTTCAACTCGTATCTGGTCATCCTTTTGCTCAAGTAATAAATGGCTCTTTCTACGTGCCCATCTTTTCCTTCTTAGGCCAACATACACCCCATTGAATCTTCAAACACGGAAAGGTACAACAGTAAAGGTCTTCCGAGTAAGTATGGTGATAAGATAGGCGGGTTTTAAAGGTAAGTTTTGACCTTTTCGAAAGCTTGTTGGCATAAGGTATCCCATTCGAACTTCTCTCCTTTTCTAAGCATCTAAAACAAAGGGTCACGGGTTAGGGTGAGTTTTGAGATGAAGTGGCTTATGAACTGCATTCTACCTAGAAATCCCCTTAATTCCTTCTCATTCTTGGGCGGCTGCATTTCGATTATGGCCTTTATTTTGATTGGGTCCACCTCTATCCCTCTTTGAGTGATGAGAAACCCCAATAACTTTCTGATAGTGACTCCGAAGGTGCACTTCTGAGGGTTCAGCCTCATTCTAAATTCTCTTAACCTTCCGAAGAACTTTTTCAATGCATCCAAGTGTACTTTCCTCTCCATAGATTTCACAATCATATCGTCCACATACACTTCTACCTCCTTATGGATCATATCATGCAATAACGTTGTAGCGGCCCACTGGTAAGTTGTGTCTGCGTTTTTGAGCCCAAACGGCATCATCCTATAGCAATATGTGCCCTATGGTGTGATGAAAGTGGTTTTCTCCCTATCCTCGGGCGCCAATAGAATTTGGTTATACCCTGAGAACCCATCCATAAAAGATAGGAGTTCATGTCCCTCTGTATTGTCCACTAACACATCAATGTGAGGTAAAGGGAAATCGTCCTTAGGGCTGGCTTTGTTCAGATCTTGGAAGTCGACATAGACCCTAACACGATCGTCCTCTTTCGAGACAGGCACTATATTGGCAATCCATTCTGGATACTCGGTGACCATAAAGAATTCGGCTCTCAATTATTTTTTAACTTCCTCTTTGACTTTGAGTGCCCATTAAGGCCTCATTCGCCTCAATTTTGTTTTACAGATTTTGAATTAGGAAAGAGGGGGATATGATGTTGGACTATTTCTGGATCGATAACTGGCATATCGTTGTAAGACCATGCAAAAACATCTTTGAATTCATTTAATAGATTGATTAATTCTTTACTTTCTTCTTTGCTAAGTGTAGAGCCAATCAAAACATTTTAAGGATTATCTTCATCTCCTAGATTGATCGTTAGAGTATTCTGAATGATTTTACATGCAGATTCTTTTTCTTTTTTGATTAATTTTTGCAATTCATTTGGTATTTTATGATCATCACATTCATCACATTCATTAAGCGCATTCGAGTAGGTAGAATTAGTCATACTTTCATTGATTTTGTTTGGAGTGATTACAACAGACATAGAAATTGAAAGACGCCTCATTTGGGCCATTACAGACTCCGGGTGTGGGGGATTCCTATCACTAGACTCAAAAACCCACTGTTTCTTGCTTTTTCCTCCTAGATCGATGATGAAGCATTCCTCCAGATCCCCTATCTTGGTAATCTCTTCTTTTTTCGGTTCTTCCATGTCATTCCCCTCATCTTGCACCTCTTTTACCAATTCCTCAGCATATTCTTTTTCGACCTTGTCTTTCGCGACCCCTTCTTGGCCTTTTCCCTTGATTTGCGTGCTTTTTTCACCCAATAAGTCCTTCATGGCCGAGCCATCTAGCGCACCAATCCATTCTTTAGCAGTAGCTGACTTCATAGGCACCTGCAAATATGGATCTTGATACTCAGAGAATTCGTGGGGGAAGAAGATCTCAAACCCTGGCTTCAAACAATTATCCTTCTAATCCACCCATGGTTCTGGGAAGCCGCAAAAGGGGAAATCCTCTCCTTCCTTCAGAAAGTATCCATTGAGCGTCTTCAGGTAAGGGTCCAATGGTGCGTCAGCTGCCTTCTTCTCTCTCAGCTCTTTCTTTGATGGTAGATAACCCAAACCATGAGTATGGGTCTGCGTGAGGATCCTTGGAAATTCTGGCAGGCCTTGATGACACTTACACAATCCCATACCTGGGAAGAAACCCATCTTTTTCATAATCCCGGTGACCAATGGACTCGCGTACTGATCAAAGTATAGCGGTAGGAACTCTCTCGACTTCTCTCCCTCCAACATATTAATGAACTCGAACCCTCCCAGACCTGTCTCCTCTTCTTGAAATTGTACCTCTAGAACTGGCACACTTGATGAAGTTTCAGACAGATGGACCCAACTGTCCCCGAGAATATCATAGACCTTGTTTTTCCAGACACATTTTACTTTCTGATGAACTGTAGATGGTATGTCACCCAGACTGTCTAACTATGGCCTCCTTAGTAGCAAATTAAAAGAAGCAGGAATGTCAATGACCTGAAATTCGGCTTCCTTTTCCACAGGCCCAACAGCGAGATGAAGGAGAATTATCCCCATGATCGTCCTCTGAGTGTTGGCATACGCTCTCACCCTCTGCTCAGATGGTATGAACGTTGATTCATCCAAACCCATGCACTTAGCTATTCGGAACGGACACACGTTTAGAGCAGATCTGTTGTCAACAAGACAAGCAGGCACAGTGTTTCCCAGGCATTCAACAGTGACATATAGCTATTTATTGTGAACAGACCCTCCCAAAGGTAGGTCATTTGATGAGAAGGTAATAGCAAGAGTCGATATCCTACTGATCATCCCCATAAGATCTTCTGGTGCTGTGTTGATAGAAACATCGGATTGGTTCAAGGGGTCCAAAACTACCTGTCGGTGACGTTTGGAAGCAATCAACAATCCCCAGATGGTGATATTAGCCTGAGTTTTCTTCATTTGCTTCAAAATCCTATCTTCTTCCTCTTCTTCATTCATTTTCCCTTTTCCTTTATCCAATTCTCTCCCCTGGTAATCCTCCTCTAGCTCATGAGGCTTGAAATGTCTCCCTGACCGGGTTAGATGGCTGACTTCTTCATTTGCCCACAGTTTATCAACTTTGAAACAACCTTCAAACTTTCTTTCTCTACTCCTTCCCCGTCGCTCTCATACCATAGGTCATCTTCCACTTGACCCACATCGGTGTCGCCAGTTTCTTGGTCCCACCAATCCAATTACTTTGTCATTCCCTGATTCTTAAGCGTACAAATTATCAGATCCCTCGGTACCTGATAAGGCTTTCCTGGTGTCCCAGCTTTAGTAATTAGCCTAGACGGATCGAAGATTGTCTCTTCTACCCCTAAGAAATAAAGGCCTTGTGGTGGTAGTACAGCATGATGGTTCGGCAGTGGATTCCTAGTGACATTAGGAGTCTTGACAGGCGGCTTGGATATCACCTTGTTATCAATGAGGTCTTGGATTTTGTGCCTTAGCCTTGTACACTAATCTGTAGAATGACCCTTCTGTTGGTGAAACTTACAATAGAGAACTTCTCGGAAGGTTGGTGGAAGTGGACTTGGTAAAGGTCGAGGCTCCAACGGACGAAGATGCCCCTTTGTTATCAGCCTATCAAGAGCGGTTGACAGTGATACCCCCAAGTCTGAGAACTTCATCGGCTGTTTGTCCCCTCCTCTTCTTGGTGTTATGTCGAATTTCCTCTTTGTCCCACTCAACGCATTGACATCGGTGGGGCCAGAGTGACCCCCCGAATGTCCCCCATTCGACCCGTAATTTTGCCTCCTATATCGATTTGGTTGTTCCTTCTTCTTGATTACCCCTTCTTGGATCGCATCCTCTATCCTTGTTCTTACGTCAAAACCTCAGCAAAGGTGTTGATCAACTGGAATCTCATTTTCTCTTGGTAAACAGGCTGAAGGTTTTTCATTAACATTCAGATCTGATCTTTCTCGGACGGCCTCTGCATCATCTTCGCTATTTTTCCCCTCTGTCTACTCAAATACTCAACAAATGACTCCTTGTTTCCCTGCCTGGTGGTCTCCAAATCCCGGACTGTGACATCCAAGTCTTGGTTGTACTCATGTTGTGCCACGAATGCTTTGATCACTTCTTCCTAGACCTAGGTTTTGCTTCGTTCAAGAGTGAGGTACCAGCATAAGGCGGCTCCAGTTAAAGTTTGCTGAAATAAGACAGCCATCATGGCAGTGCTCAGCCCACTGGGTTGGAAAGCTCCGATACATATTCTCACATGGCTGCGAGGTTTCCCTGTCCCATCAAACTTATCAAAAACTGGCATTTTAAAACTGGCAGGCAGTGTTTCACAGACCCCATCGTACAGATCTTCCAGCTCCATCAGGTAAGTATCAACCCCCTAAGCCTTGCACATTACCCTTTCCAGCTTCTCTATCTTTTCGGTCATTACCCTATATTTTTCCCTTTCTACCCTTTCTCTTTCTACTCTAGGGGCCTCAGCCCTTGGCATTTCTGGTTCATCATATCAACCTTCTTCCCTAACTGGCGGGTCATTGTTCGGTGGATTCATAACTGGTGGCAGGCGTGCTATCGCTTCTATCATGACCATCAATCAGTTTATATTCTCAGACTGTCGCCTCATCTGTTCCGCTTGCTGTTCTACCAATGACCTTAACTCTGCTACTTCCCCATCGTTCCTTTCATTTTCCATCTCTCTATCCTCTTCTCTTCTTACTAAGCTTGCAGTGGGACCTAATCGGGAGAGAACAGAGCCTATTTATACGCCTTAACATGCGTTTGTTAGTACCTTTTTATCCTGTTTTTGTATATTTTTACTTTATTTTCTATTTTCTGACAGGATTTGGAAGAAATCAAGTATACCAGGCTAAACAAGGTGAAAAAGCAAGCAAGAAGAAGCTGAAAAATCAACATCGCGCGCGCGACCCGCTCGCGCGAAAACCCAGATATCGCTCGCGCGACCCGCTTGCGCGGAAGTCCAGAAATTGCTCGCGCGAGGTCCCAACATCGCGCTCGCGCGGCCCGCGCGCGCGACATGTATAAAAATAGAACTTGGGTATTTCAGTATACTGATGATTCCTAGGCGAACGAAACTGCCTAATTACGCATGGAAAGCTAAATACAGCAGTTTTAGTGCGTTTCGGGTTAGGAAAGCTTCTAAAAACTTGTTGCAAATCTATACATACCCTAATTTACTTCAATTTAGGGGTTGGACAATTATTATACACACAATATACAACCATACTTCCAGCGATTGAAGGGAGTGAAGCATGGAGAAGAAGAAGAAGACCAAGGATTCCCATGGCCTCCTCCATCAACTACTTGCCATCTACCACTTCTATAGACAACTAAACCTAGATCTAGGGTTTCAATGAAACCCTAGCCAAGTAAAAGGGTTTTATTTATGTTTTTATTTTAGTTTTATTATGTATGGATGACAGTTACATGTTTCGAGGATTTTTATAAATAAATCGTGCTTCTATGAATTAAATCATTGCTTTCAAAATCTATTCTTGTCTTAGATCTATTTTGACTGTGATGTGCTCAATAATCTATATTTGCTGTGCTTGTATAGATTGTTTACATGTAATGGTGCTTAAATTGAATTGTGCTATCAAGTATCCGAACAGTCCATGCCTAGATTAGACGGATTATACCACAACCCTAGTTTAGTGTGGGATAATTCGTGCTAACCGAAGATGGATTATGTTGGTGCTTGAACCATAGTTATTTTCTTGACGGAGGAATTGGGCTTGTAGCTACAATTTCCTATTATCATCCAACTTAATAATCTAATTGAATGCATAAATATTCCTATTATGAAGCTAGTGGTGGATGTGCAATCCTAGGTTCCTTTAAACATATTTACAAAAACACTTTTAAATCGCTTTCATAATTTAGATCTATTTTATTGTTCTTATTTTAATTAAATTCAAAATCAAAATCTCATTTTTATAATTAATTAGATTTAGGTTTCAAAATTAAGAGTCGTAGTAATTCAATCTCTTTGGGTTCGACCTTTACTTCCACACTACAAATCTTTTGAAAGTAAAGCATAAGTTAAGCATACTTCTATATTTTGATACTGACAACATCAATTTTTGGCGCCGTTGTCAGGGATTGCAAATTACTACCTTTAGTTTTAAAATCTTAGTTTAGTTAATTCGTAAATATTAGATTAGGTTTTCTTTTTTTTATCTTTCATTTTTGTTATGAGTTACTAACTTTTCTTTTTATTTTTTAGTTTCTCGAGTCGTCAAAATTCTAACGTTTTCGGGAGGAATAACTTAGCGCATCAAAGGAGCTTACGCGAAAAAAATACAAATAAAATAAAATAAATTGCTTCTTGTGAAACTCGCTTTAAATCACTGTAAGTCAAGGCGCTGTGACACACTATTTGCATTAGTTTAGGAGTGATTGTTCACGTGCATTAGCTAGGAAACCCGGGGCGCTGGGCTTGACGCGGTCATTACATTACAGGATAATATTCATGCATCATAGTAGTACTGTGTGCTTGCGTGTTGTCTGATTTGCGTGATTATTTTTTAATTTGTTGAGTCAGTCCTAATTTTATTTTCTTTTCTTTTTAAGTTTATGTTTGGTACGCGTTCAAATAAACCTGAATTACATTTTATTGATCTTGAACTTGAACGTACTTTAAGAGTTAGTAAGTCCGCAACCCAAGCTTCTAGAGCTAGGTTGCAAGACGACGAATCAACGCCGATTCCGTCGTCGTTGTTTGAGGCCGAAATTCAAAGTACCCTTAAACGGTTAAGGAAAACTCGAATTTTTAAAATCGAACCGATTAAAATGGCTGACAGAAATAACGGAAATAATTTAAATAATCCTAATATACCTCCACCTCCTCCACTTAAAGATTATTTTACTCCTACGACTTACACGCCACAGGCTGATATCGAATTACCGGAGGCGACATCATCTCACTTTGAGATAAAGTCGTCTACCATCTCGCTACTTCCTTCTTTCCATGGCCGTTTAAATAAAGATCCTTATCAGCACTTAGGAGATTTCCAAGATATATGTTCTACTTTAAAAATCCAAAATTTTACTGATGATGAATTAAAATTGCGACTCTTTCCATTCTCTTTAAAAGATAAAGCTAAATATTGGCTCCAATCTTTGGAGCCAAACACTATAAAAACATGGGAAGCATTACATACTGCATTTTTACAAAAGTTTTTCCCAATCACAAGAACTAATCAAATAAGAAAATCGATAACAAATTTTGTGATGCAAGATGGGGAAACACTTTATGACACATGAGAAAAATTTAAAGAATTATTACGTTCCTGTCCACATCATCAGGTTCCTAAGTGGCAGTTGGTACAGGTTTTCTACGAGGGACTTATTCCCTCAGTCCGTAATACTGTTGACGCTGTTTGTGCGGGTACCTTCCTACACAAAAGCGCCGACGAGGCCTGGAAAATATTTGAAACTTTGAGTGAGAATTCGATGCATCAGGCTGTGTCAGTACGCTCTGAGCGGTACCTTCGACCTAAGCGAGAGGTCAAGTTTGAGTCAAGTCAATCAATTGAAATACAAGAATTAAATAGAAAACTTGACCAACTTATGAGGATGGGAATTAGGTCCAATCCACCTTCTTCAGAAGTATGTGCATTATGTTCTGAACCATCACATAATATCTTTACATGTCCTTCTGCATCTCAATATCCGGAATTTGTTGAGCAACACATTAATTCTATGCAATAATTTCCACGGAATAATTATAATTCTATGTCGAATAATTTTCCTAATTCTAATCGACCCCAATATCAACAAAATCAATACCCACACCCACCTCCTAATCCTAACCCTCCAAGGGATAACGCTTTTGAGGCTACGGTGTTGACATCCCTTAAAAACATAGAAACTCAAGTCCAAGCACAAGCACAAATAGTGCACTCTCATACACAATCCATAGCGAAGCTTGAGTCCCAAATGGGACAGATAGCTACTACGGTGACTCGTATAAACGAGGGGAAGTTGCCTGCGTAAACTATTCAAAATCCTAAGGGACAATACGAGAATGGGGGGTCGAGTGAGAGTGTGAACGCTGTTTCGACTAGGACGACTATTCGAGATGAGGAAGTTGTTGTAATTCCGGATGAGGTTGAGAAAGATAAAAATATAAATTTGGATAGGGAAAAAGGTGAGGACGTGAGTAGGAAGAGAAAAGAAAATGAACCGGTCCCAACGAATTATATTCCAAGGATGCCATATCCACCAAATGTTGAGGGACCGTCACATTTGTCTAAGAAAGGGTCAAAAATAGAAGATATACTCGAGGTGTTTAGACAAGTAAAAATTAATATTCCATTCCTCGATGCGATTAAACAAATTCCGGCTTACACTAAATGTCTTAAAGACCTATGCACTCAAAAGCGCAAATTACGTAGTCATACTCCGAAAAAGGTCTTTCTCACCGAAAAAGGTCTTTCTATTTTCCAACACGCTACTCCGAAGTATAAAGATCCAGGTACGCCTATAATTTCATGTGTCATAGGTGACACTGTCATCCATAGGGCTCTCCTTGACTTAGGAGCTAGTGTTAATCTCTTACCTTATCACGTTTATAAACAACTAGGTTTAGGTGAACTTAAGCCTACGGCCGCTACTATTCAATTAGCGGATCGTTCTATTAAAATACCTAGAGGAATCGTCGAGGACGTCTTGATTAAAGTTGATAAATGCTATTATCCTGTCGACTTCATGGTCCTTGACACTGAACCCGTAATAGATGCTAGGGAGCACACTCCTGTCATTCTAGGTCGTCCATTCTTAGCAACCGCTAACGCGCGTGTCAATTGTCGAATGGGTGTAATGAAAGTGTCGTTTGGGAACATGAACCTCAAACTAAACATTTTTAACGCTGTTGATCAACCTCTTAAAGACGATGATTTCCAATATACGGAAGGTAGTGAGGTTAGAAGAACCATTGAACTTAATAAAGAAATAAATATGAGTGAGGAGAATAATATAGTGGAAAATAAGCGGATGGATTTGAATAACCTGGACCCTAATGACGAATTTACTCGAAAGGTTAGAAATCGAATTGAACATGATAAGGGAGATTCGTCGAATGAATTAATGCATAACGACCTTGTTTCTGCTTCCCACCGACATTTCCCTAATGCCCTAAAGGGTATAAACTCTGATTTACGACCTCCATAAATCTTGAGCTAGAACGGTCTAGCTGAAGACATAAAAATTAGCGCTTCTTGGGAGGCAACCCAAGCTTGATTTCGTCCGTTTCTTTGATTTTTGCATGATTTTGGGTCGTTTTGGTCCGTTTTTGAGTTCTCTGGACAGGTTTGGGGGTTGGAGTAAAATTATTTTTAATTTATATACATGAAATAAGTGAACCGAGAGAAAATACCAATCTCGCGCGCGCGGCCCGCTCGCGCGAGATGTCGCTCGCGCGGCCCGCTGGCGCGAGAATGTGCCTTAGTGAAATTTTGGTTTACCTTTTTATGAGCTCTCGAGTTCTCCTCGCGCCTGGTTTCGCACGCGCGAGGTATCTCGCTCGAGCGAATCATTAAAAAAAAAAAAAAAATTGGAATTCGCGCGCGCGATGGCTGCTCGTGCGGACCGCTCGCGCGATCCCCCATTTTCCTGATTTTTTCTTTTGTTTTCTATATCCTTCTCCCCCACCTGTTTGAGTAGTTTTTACTTTCCTGTTTCTGTTTCTTAACTACTTTTTAGATCAAGTCATGCGTTGTTTTCCTGTTTATAGTTATGTTTTATTTTCTTTTATAGTTATTATCTTTCTGTTTTCATACTTTTATGCGGTCTTATTGTTTATTTCGTTTCGCTTATTTTAGTTATAGTTCTTTTAGCTGCTTTTATTATTTTCTTTGTTCGTCTTTTATTAAGAAGTAACAGGTAACATTGAACTTTATTGACATATTTCTTTGTGTTCACTTGTTTGTGATTGCCGAGATCGAGGTATTATCGTTCCTTCCTTATGTACTCTCATTTCTTTCATTTTATTGTTTCATTGGGGACAATGAAAGGTTTAGGTTTGGGGGTATGCACTCACATTATTATCATTACACTCAATTTTTCAAAAAAATTTCGATACTTGTGCTTAAATAAACGATGATTACCGACGTTTTTGCAATCTCTAATTTGATACTTCTTGTTATGTAACTATGATTGTTATAGAATGGTAAACATGAGAATATGTAATTAAACATTTTCTAAAGTCATGATACAACGTTTTAAGATATGTATCGTTTGAATCGTAGTTTTATATCATAGTTTTGCACACAAACCTATGCACTGCACGTAGTCGTTTGAATACATGTCTGATGTGAACTATAATATGATTCGGATTTCTAGATAACACATGGTGGAGACTAGACCCAGTGAGCTTTTGAGCCTATCTTTTCTTTTTAGAGGGTAATACATATTGTGTTTGTCGAATTTCACTTGAAATAGGGCATTAACTTGTTGTTTAGTCTCATTATTCTTGTTTTGGTTGATGTCAAGTTAAAATATTTGTTACCATGCTAAATAATCTTCCGTCGTAAATGTTGAAGAATCATATAACCCTAGGAAATGATCTTAGGCCCTTCTTTGTTTACTGCCGACCGATAAATGATAAAATGTCCTGAGTTCGCCCCTTGAGCCGTTAAAATGCCATTTCTCTTTAATTACCATTATCCTGTTTTTGCTCCAATTTGGCCAACTTGGAGCTCACCCCTGAAAGATTGATCAACTTTTAGTGGTGTTAAGGCGATGTGTGATTGAGAAGAAGAAGAAGATAAGATGATGTTTGGGGTGGTTGCCTTGGTATTCAATGAATATTTATTTCAAAAGCAACGAAGAGGAAAAGAAAAAAAAAAGAGCGATGAATAAAGAAAAAAAGAATAAGGTTGAAAGAAAAAAGAAGAAAAAGAAACAGAAGAAAAAAAAAATTGAAAGGAATGAAAAGAAGGGAATGAAAATATGAAAGTTGGTAGAAGAGACGAATGAAAGAAATCGAACATGCCTTACAATACCATTCTAAAACTACCTAACAAATCCTTTCTATCCTTTTTCATTGTCTGAGCCACATTACAACCTTTGAAAAGTCCTATTTGATCCTAGGAAACATGGTTCGGATATGAAAACGATGGGAGGGGGATTAAAACATGGTAATGATTAATTTTTCTTGATTATTGGCATCCTATCCATGAGACTATTGTTATTTCGTGTCATGCGCCCTTTTCAAGTCATTTGTGAGCATTTCTCGTTTTGAAAATATATTTCTTTGCTCCCATATATTAGAAAGATTACACCTGTTTCTGAGTGTTTCATTTTAGAGTGTAATTGACATTGTGAGATTCGTAGTCGAAGCATAGTTAGATGGTCATCCAAGTTATATTCCAAGTTCATGATATACGCATGTTCATTTGACTACCATATCACACACGTGCAATTTTATTAGAAACTCTATTGATTTAAACGATGCATGTGCTTGGGATTGTTTTTCATGACGTAGGTAGACGTTTGATTCCGTTTCTTCTTGTTCGTTATTCTATTTCAATCATCGTTTTATGATAAGGAGTATCGAATGTTGTTTTTTCGTTTTAGTTAAACTTTTCTTTACAAGTTAATAAAGATGGTTGTGAGTGACTTGTTGATGAGAACCCTCACGAGACTTCACTCGTCCGACTAGGGACACCTAGAGGTTTAAAAGGCTTGTTGCATATGCTAAATGCAATCGTGACCCATGCAAAAATGGAGTAGTATGTTATTAGAATTTTAATTTTTATTTTAGTTTTGCTCGAGGACTAGCAAAATGTAGGTTTGGGGGTGTGATCGGGAGAGAACAGAGCCTATTTATACGCCTTAACATGCGTTTGTTAGTACCTTTTTATCCTGTTTTTGTATATTTTTACTTTATTTTCTATTTTCTGACAGGATTTGGAAGAAATCAAGTATACCAGGCTAAACAGGGTGAAAAAGCAAGCAAGAAGAAGCTGAAAAATCAACATCGCGCGGGCGACCCGCTCGCGCGAAAACCCAGAAATCGCTCCGGCAATCCACTCGCGCGAGGTCCCAACATCGCGCTCGCACGGCCCGCGCGCGCGACATGTGTAAAAATAGAACTTGCGTATTTCAGTATACTGATGATTCCTATGCGAACGAAACTGCCTAATTACGCATGGAAAGCTAAATACAGCAGTTTTAGTGCGTTTCGGGTTAGGAAAGCTTCTAAAAACTTGTTGTAAATCTATATATACCCTAATTTACTTCAATTTAGGGGTTAGACAATTATTATACACACAATATACAACCATAATTCCAGCGATTGAAGGGAGGGAAGCAAGGAGAAGAAGAAGAAGACCAAGGATTCCCATGGCCTCCTCCATCAACTACTTGCCATCTACCACTTCTATAGACAACTAAACCTAGATCTAGGGTTTCAATGAAACCCTAGCCAAGTAATAGGGTTTTATTTATGTTTTTATTTTAGTTTTATTATGTATGGATGACAGTTAAATGTTTCGAGGATTTTTATAAATAAATCGTGCTTCTATGAATTAAATCATTGCTTTCAAAATCTATTCTTGTCTTAGATCTATTTTGACTGTGATGTGCTCAATGATCTATATTTGCTGTGCTTGTATAGATTGTTTACATGTAATGGTGCTTAAATTGAATTGTGCTATCAAGTATCCGAATAGTCCATGCCTAGATTAGACGGATTATACCACAACCCTAGTTTAGTGTGGGATAATTCGTGCTAACCGAAGATGGATTATGTTGGTGCTTGAACCATAGTTATTTTCTTGACGGAGGAATTGGGCTTGTAGCTACAATTTCCCATTATCATCCAACTTAATAATCTAATTGAATGCATAAATATTCCTATTATGAAGCTAGTGGTGGATTTGCAATCCTAGGTTCCTTTAAACATATTTACAAAAACACTTTTAAATCGCTTTCATAATTTAGATCTATTTTATTGTTCTTGTTTTAATTAAATTCAAAATCAAAATCTCGTTTTTATAATTAATTAGATTTAGGTTTCAAAATTAAGAGTCGTAGTAATTCAATCTTTGTGGGTTCGACCTTTACTTCCACACTACAAATCTTTTGAAAGTAAAGCATAAGTTAAGCATACTTCTATATCTTGATACTGACAACATCAGGACCTCTAAACCAAATTGTGCCCGAACTGGATGCTCTATTTGCCCTACAAAAGGAAATATTTTCAAAAGATCTTTCTGTTTTTCTATTTTTTATCAAAATCCCTTATAAACATTGAAAGATTTTTGATGAGATGAGATAGTTCACATGCCACACGGATGCAATGCATGTGTACGTGTGTGCCTACTCTATATACAAAAGAAAGGGAAATTTCTAATCCTAGCAAATAGATACATAAGCATATAAAATCCTCATTCATCTCAAATACGTCAATTTCACCTCTCATTGTGATGCTCACTACCTTTTCAAAAAATCATTTTTGGAAAGTATTTCCCGGATGATAAATTCTATTTTGAAAACAATTCTTTAAACATTCCTTGACAAAGGTGATTGGATTGAAATTCTGTTTTGAAATTCTTTTGAAAAGCATTTTCTCTATAAAAAAAAACAATTCCCAAGGTTTTCGGCTTTTTTTTTTCTTTTGAAGATGTGAAAATATATTTTAACAACAATTAGCTTGGAGCTTTAGTCAAAAGTGAACTTAAAAGATCTTTTGATTGAAAATTTTGGAACAAGGATGGCAAAAATTCATTTTCTTTCAAAGATAGGTTTAAAGTTTTTGGGTAAAAAGCATCATATGATTAGATTATCACCGTACTTTTCATGAATTTGGATACACACAAGGTCAATGATGCTTAACTAAACATGATATAAGAGGTGTAATCTTATAATCGAAATTTCGGCATGTTCTCAAATGTCATGGGACATGAAGAGAGATTGCTCAATAAGTGATTAAGAGGTTACACATCTTTTATCAAGTAAGTATCGTCATCATCTCAAGTAATCCCTTTCGGGCATACAAAACTCCCTAGCATATAACCTTAATCAAGAATTTATTTCCTAAGATTTGAAAGGTTCTATTGAAACTACTATGCAAAGGCTGGGCTTTGGTCAAATAAGGGGCCCTTGACACACATCCGATAGGATACTTAATATACCAAATCATGGTACGAGATCAAGGGTGATCACACAGTCCCATGATTAATTAACAGACCGGGTTGCCCCAGGCCTCCAAGGTCATAGTTCCGTGTAATCGACTGGCGAGACATGCAAGTGAAATGCAACAAGCTCACAAGGATTAATTAATTTGATTAAAAGGATGCTTTCAAGTATAATCCTTGAGTGATCCCAAAATCAGAAATTCTGGTCTACAAAATCAGAGATTCTAGGTTCAATCCCCAGTAGAGTCGCCAGATTGTGGATATCGCATTTTTCTTTACCCACAGCTTTTGTTTAAAACCTTTTTCAAATTCAAATTCAAATTCAAAAACGATGAGTCGCCACTTAATTTTTAAAAGGAAAATTAAGAAATCATTTTTAAAGGAAACCGATCTTTTTTGAAACCAGAGATTAACTAGGTCCGGGGATTATGGAATGAGAGAGGAAGGAGCTCGACGGACTAAAGCACCCTCTCTCATCCTATCTCGCGATAGACCTCTACTCAACATCCTTTTAATCAAACCATTAATCTAAGCATGCCCTGAACTAATACATAGATATAAATATACATTACACAAGCATGTCGAAATGGTGTAAAATTGCTAAAGACAAAATATCATTCAAAACCAAGTAGTTCATTTAGCAAGCAATATGATATGCAAAATAGAGAACTAGAGAACTTACCCGGGGTCCAGCCGCGAATTTTTAAACGTGCAATGCATACAAAAGTTGAAATCTTAATAAAAAGGGTCTCTAATCACATATACACATAAGGCAAGTTTTAATTCTAATGTGTCGCACATAAGGTCAAAAAATCAATAAAATTAAGGAATAATTAAACTAAGGGAGAGTTAAGAGATCATACTTCATCGGCGCTACAAAACAAAGGTCAGTCCACATAATATACAACATATAAAGTTAGATGACAATCCTAGGCCTCTAGCTTATATATATCAAATATAGTTAAATCTGAAGTAACGAATCCTAATTACAAGCATCGAGCCACATGGTTGAATGTATACATGAACAAGAATAAATTATAAAATACTCATTGATTTAGATCATCTAAACTTTGAATTCAAGCATTACTAGTCATTATTGAAACATGGTTGGAGACTTAACTCATCAAAATATCATTTGAACTTTTATTTACAAAGTTTACTAAATCTGTCACAAAACTCTAGAAATTCCAGATAGTACACCCAAAATTTAGGAATTTGAAAAGCATACTTCCAATGGTTTGATCTTGATGATTTTTTGTCACAAGGTGCCTTTGTGAGTTTAGTTTCTAACCCAAGAAGAAAATCAAAGTTGTAACGGTTAGATCTCTGGGAATCAAACAAATACTAGACATCACTCAGGAATTTCCAACTCTCTGTCCAGATATTTTGTACGATTTTCTAAAAATAGTAAAAAAAATCTAAAATGCTCTAATCTTTTTAAGGGGTCTTATTAACACATGAAACTTCATATAAAAAATTATTTGGGGTCATAAACACTCGATTAGGGTTCTGATTTAATCATTTCAAAAGGGTGTTGTTCCCCAAATCCCATGACCAAACCACTCTTAACCATAGAATCTTACTAAAATAAAAATTACAGTGGTAGAATTTTGAGATATATACACTTTCCCGTTGATTTAATTAAGTTCCAATGGTTTGATGTTTAACTAAAAATCTTTGATAAAAAGTGGTCGATGAACTCAATGCATCTTTTGTCTAGTTCATCTGTCATTTACTAATTTTAACTACAAAGCCATTAAACTTGGCCTTAGTTAAACTAATCATCCTACCATTTGATGGTCATGGGAGACTAATGACTCTCATAATTGATAGACTTCAATGAAGTATGGAGAAACTTCATGAAGTCCTAGATTAACAAAATTAAACCATGGAGGTGAGTTTGAACTTGTCAAGCGAAATGCTCATTGATGATGCCAGAAATTGGTAAGAGTAAAGTAGAGTAATTTTAGGAGAGAGAGAGTGAGAGACTATTTTTTGTATGTGGTTCGACCCTGTTAATGAAGGTATCTACGTCCACGGGTGTGTCTGAGCACGTTCACTAGCAGATCACCGGCGGGCCTGGTGAGCCAACAAAGAGGGGCGGCACTACCAGTAATACCGGCCGGGTGTATGCGTACAATGGTGAATTTTATAGAGGTGCTGTGTAGACTAAAGAGTTGGCCCTTTCAATGGGGGGTGAGTGGTCCCTTTTATAGATGTAAGAGACCTACTCGTACATGGATAAGGAAACATAATCCAATTAATATAGATTGGCATTAATTGTGGGGGTTTCCTAATTGCATTAGGAAATAGCTTGCACTTTCCATTAGTCTTCTAGCTTGAGTAGGAAACTGCCCGTAATGCTCGGGATCACGCCTGTGAGGCTCGGGATCATGCATGTGGGCCTGGATAGGCTGTTCCCACGGTAAGATGTGCCTGTGCGATTTTCCTAACCTGTTGGTCGGGTCAGGGATGAACCGCTCGGGATGATGAGTAGACTAGACCGCTCAGGATGATGCTTGTCTGAGGAGTTGTGCACGATTTGACCGGGACATGGATTCGCTACTGGTTTGAACCGCTCAGTCATAGGATAGAGCCAAATTTGGGTGTATCAGCTGCCCCCCATTTCAAAGGTTGGCCAGATGCTATATCGGGGCAAGTTTGAAAATTAGTTTGATGTTACTTGCCACTGTCTGAGTGCTTGGAGAAGCTGCCTCAGGGCTTCTCAGCATGGTGAGTCCTCAGGAACTGGCTGAGAGTTGAGACCCAGCCTAGATCGGGACCTTTAGGTACTCGAGAACTGACCGGGAGTTGAGACCCGGCCTAATTCGGAGTCTTTGAATGCTCGGGAAGTGACCGAGAGTTGAGACTCGGCCTACTTCGGAGTCTTTTTGCTTGAGTTAGCCTCCAGGATGGTTATCTTCTGCCCGTGAACCTTCGTCAAGGTTGTGGGTAGAAGAGTTTTACCATGTTGGAAAAGCCGACCTAAAGCGTATTGCTTTAGGGTCCTTTTATGTTAACTCCCCAGGATGGTTGTCTTCCGCCCAGTTAGCCTTCGTCAAGACTGTTGGGAGAAGATCTTGTCCATGTTGGTGGAGCCGACCTAAATCACGTTGCTTTAGGGTCGTTTTGCTCCTCTATCGTCGGCCAACCTAAGAGATTTTAGTCACCTCTATCATCGGTTTGGACCTAAGTGGAGTTAATGCCTCTGAGTACTGTAGGTGCTCAGGTTGTCCAAGATTTTAACTTGGTTATCCGCGAGGCCTATAGATACCCGGTGTGATTGCCTGTTTAGTTCACTGCGCCGTCTTGCCCCCCAAGCTTTCTCTAAGACGAGGGTCTTACAGAGGCTATGAACTGTAGGTAACCGACCTGGAACATGGTGGTTGCAGGGTCTTTTGAAGCTTGCCATCATCAGCCACCTAGGAGGTTTGCCTCCATCGTCGGTTGGACCTAAGCAAAGCCGGTGCCTCGGGCTTAACCCCGAGGTCTTTGGTGCCTGGGTTCGGAGCCCGAGGTCTTTTTAGTACATGAGTTCGGAGCTAGAGGTCTTCTTCGTGCCTCGGGGTTAGGCCCGAGGTCTTTGTATGAGTTCTTTGACAATCGGTGGAGCCTCATGTGGTGATCAAGCAAGTACCACTGTAGTCGGGCTCTACTAGACCGATGGAGATAGGAGGTCGGATCAGGATCATCGGGTTCCTGACTTCTCTGTGCTGGAGGCAAAATCGGAGCTTCTTGATCCTGACCAATGTGAACTGGAGATCGGGCCGGGGCTGCCGGACTCAGACCGCTGCGAACTGGAGGTCGGGTCGGGACTGCCGGACCCTGCCTGCTGTGAGCTGAAGGAACTGTCAGAACTCCCGGGCTGATCTCGCTTTCGCTTACTTCTGGAAGACTCGTTGCTTTCTTGCCCGGTGCCTTTGGTCTTCAGAAACTCTTCAGTGTCAATGTATTTTCCAACCCTCTCAGAGAGCTCAACCAAAGTTTCCGGACGGTTTCTGTGGAACAACGCGGCGCACTTGGTGTGTTGAACTCCCGAGCAGAAGGCTATGATAGCGGCGGTTTCATCAAGATTGTAGATGCTGAGCTTTTCTTGATTAAACCGGCCGATGAACTCCTTGAGGGTCTCATTATTCGTTCGTATGATCGTCACTAGATGTATGTCAGGCTTTGGCCGTTCGTGCATACCGATGAACTGATTGATGAACTGCTTGCTGAGTTGCTTAAAACTGCAGACCGATCGGGGCTCCAACGAGTAGAACTAGTGGGCGGCAGGGGCTTTCAAAGTGCTGGGGAAGGCTAGGCAGTGTAGTTCATCGGAGTTGGTGGCTAAGGCCATCTGAGCCTTGTAGGTCCGGACGTGGTCGACCGGGCTTTCTGAGCCGTTGTAGGGATCTAGGCGATGTTGCTTAAATTTGCGCGGGATGGCAAACTTCATGATCTGGCCGGAGAATGGTGACTCTGTCTCGGTATTGGCTTGATTCTGAGTATGGTTTTGACCAAGCTTCTTGGCCACTCCATCGATCTGCTTCTGCAAGTTCTTGATTCGGGCTTCCACTCCTTCCCGACCGGTACCCGAGGGGTTGGTCGGGTCGGTGGAAGAGGGTTTTTCTTCATGGCGGGGTGCTGTCCTCTGGGATCGGGCTCGGCTTTGACTCCGGGTAACCGTATCCCCAGGGAAGGCTAGGCTCTTGACCGAGATACCCTGGACTGATTCCCGGGCCATATGCTCCCGCCTTTCCTCTCGGGCAGCACACCCACTGTTGATATTTCTGACATCCTCAACACGGGACGGGTTGGCTCGGGCACGTTGTTTTAATCAAGATCGGTTCCCGATCATACGTAACGTTCCTGGGTCGTTTCCCGGCTCCTGAAGGACCGCTTTGCTGGGCCAGCAGTGATTCGATCTGTTGTTGGATTTGACGTTGGCCCTCTAAGAGTTGTGTGAGGGTCACGGTGATCTGCTCAGATGTCATGACTGCCACAGCCGGTGCCGAGGCCGGAGGAACATCCCGGTCGGACTGCTGATCAGCCTTCTTACCCTTCTTCGGTGGCATGATGATCAGTCAAGAGATTTGTCGATGAGAAGACTTATCGTTTCCCATAGACGGCACCAAACTGATGATGGCAGAAATTGGTAAGACTAAAGTAGAGTAATTTTAGGAGAGAGAGAGTGAGATACTATTTTTTGTATATGGGTCGGCCCTGTTAATGAAGGTACCTACGCCCACGGGTGTGTCTGAGTACGTTCACTAGCAGATCACCGGCGGGCCTGGTGAGCCAACAAAGAGGGGCGGCACTACAAGTAATACCGGTCGGGTGTATGCGTACAATGGTGAATTTTATAGAGGTGCTGTGTAGACTAAAGAGTTGGCCCTTTCAATGGGGGGTGAGTGGTCTCTTTTATAGATGTAAGAGACCTACTCGTACATGGATAAGGAAACATAATCCAATTAATATAGATTGGCATTAATTGTGGGGGTTTCCTAATTGGATTAGGAAATAGCTTGCACTTTCCATTAGTCTTCTAGCTTGAGTAGGAAACTGCCCGTAATGCTCGGGATCACGCCGGTGAGGCTCGGGTTCATGCCTGTGGGCCCGGATGGGCTGTTCCCACGGTGAGATGTGCCTATGCGGTTTTCCCGACCTGTTGGCCGAGTCAGGGATGAACCGCTCGGGATGATGAGTAAACTAGACCGCTCAGGATGATGCTTGTCCGAGGAGTTGTGCACGATTTGACCGGGACATGGATTCGCTGCTGGTTTGAACCGCTCGGTCATAGGATAGAGCCAGATTTGGGTGTATCACTCATTATCAATCCTAATCTTCTTACAAACTATGAACTTATAAGAAGACCAAGAGATTTCAAATCAAAGGATTCGAATGGGACATTAAAAGTCTCACAAATCCCAAGAGATGAACAGAACCAAAAGTAGAGACTCAACATTAAAATATTAGCTAAGTTAACATGTATTTAAAGGATGATTTGGTCTAGAGTCTACCTCTAAATATCCTCAACTTGGTGATTTGGAGGAATTCCACAAGTTAATCAAGCTCTTCAACTCTAACTCACACACAAACTTCTTTTTTTCAAACTACAAAAGCAACTCTTAAGTATATTTAGAAAATTTTCTAGAGGTTTAAGAGAAGGAGAATCAACATAAGGTTGGGAGATTTAAAAAACTCATTCTTTACAATGGATCAACTAGTTCGATCGATTGAGAACAGAATGTTCGATCGATCGAAAAAAGTTCGATCGATTGAGAACAGAATGTTCGATTGATCGAAAAAAAGTTCGATCGATCGAACCCACCTTGCATCCTATGCAATCACAGTTTTGTATTCTGCTACGATAACACTGCAGAAACAGATCTGTGACGATGCAATTTCAAAAACAGTTCTAAAATCAACATGCAAATCAAAACTAGGGTTCCAAAAACGCATCTATAGATCCAAACGAGCGTGGCTCAGATACCAATTGAAGGAAAAAGTGGTTTAAAGTTAGAGTTTAAACGCACAGCGGAAATAGGTTAAGTTATAAAACTTTTGGTATTCCAGGATCTACTACTCGTCAATTCCATAGATGCGTACAAGGGGGTGCAAGAATTATACCTTAGTGTCTTGAACCCAATTCTGAAACTTTAACTTCCAGCAGCCTCCACTAGATGATCTTCACCCTTATGACTCCTGCGGATGCCTGCCGGAAAGACTAGGGTTGGTGGGAACCCTAATAGAGAGGATAGGAAGGTTTTGGGAAGACTATGATAGTTTCTGTAGCTTCTGCGTATAAAACGACGATCACTTACTTTCAGAACGCAGCTGCCCTATTTATAGATTTCCAGAACCGACCTAGACTTCGATCGATCGAAGTGACTTCGATCGATCGAACCATTCTCGATCGATCGAACCTGCTGACTTCAATCGATCGAACATACTTCGATCGATCGAACCTGTCTTAACAGCTTCCTCAAGTGTCTTTCCAAGCATCCTAGCGGAGCTAAGAGTGGGACCTCCTAGGCTCTTTATTGTTGGCTCAGACCAGTTTGTTAATTACCATGACCAAACTCTTTGATCAGCAAACTAACTAACTGGTCAGTTAACGTTTATTCCACTATAAAACGATAACTGAACTCCAACGCAAAAGAACATATCCGAAGCGATAACTAGACTTGTATGGTGTACTAATGTCCCTCTACCGTCAGCATTCGTAATCATATTCAGGTAGTCGGATAACTGTTACTGTCAACCTGAATCATGATTACTTCTTGTATTCCTTGAGTCCCATTCACTACTCATGATTACCAAACATGTTGATAACTCTTATCAACAAGACTGCAGTACTCAGTAATCAACTTGGTGACATTCTCAAGGGAATGCTTACACTGAATCAGAGGGTAGATTCTATCTTGACAATATATGTTCACAACCCTATGGACATGACATACCCAAGATACCCAGGTGTTGATCTTCTATAGACCTCAATGATTGGTAAGTCAAAGCAGCCATATCCATAGTCTGTGTTCATAATCATCTCAAGATTGAGAACACGTACCTTATACAAGTTATGAGTTCCTATTGACTGTTGACAGCCTTAAGCGTCAATAGGAAAGCTCAGGTCCGTCAATGCACTATAAGCACTAGCATATCAACTAAGAGCTACACTCTAGTGATTGAGATTAATCACTCCATCCAATGGTAGTTAATTATGCTACAGTGTAGACCTGATGAGGTATCCAGTCTCATCATCCACTGTGACATACTCTAAGTATCAAAGAATAGTAATTCGTATCTCACTTGTGTGTATCTCATACACACACGAATTGCTTACTATGATACTTAAGGACAAAACAATCATCTCATGAAAGAAACATACACAATGAAATGTAAAGCTGATATCCATATATTATAATGCTAATGTCTCATACATAAAGTAATGGTTTGAGGGCACAAACCCAACAAACTCCCACTTGCACTCACAACCATTCAGAACTACATCTAAGACCTAGACTATCTAGATGACGATCAAAGACCTTCTGTGGTAAGGCCTTTGTAAACGGATCAGCAAGATTGTCAGCGGTGGCAATCTTGGTGACAGTCACATCTCCACGTTGAACTATATCTCGGATTAGGTGATATTTCCGCTCTACGTGCTTTCCCTTCCCGTGGTTCCTTGGCTCCTTGGACTGAGCCACTGCCCCACTATTATCGCAGTATAGCGTAATAGGTGACAACGACGCTGGTACCACCTCGAGTTCCATAAGGAACTTCTTGAGCCAAACAGCTTCCTTTGCGGCTTCACAAGCAGCCACATACTCAGCTTCTGTAGTTGAGTCTGCAATGCATTTCTGCTTAATGCTCCTCCAACTAACAGCACCACCTCCCAAGGTAAAGAGATGTCCGGATGTCGACTTTCTCGAATCTTTATCTGACATAAAGTCCGAGTCAGTGTATCCTACTGGAATTAACTCACTACCGCCGTACATAAGCATGTAATCTTTAGTTCTTCTCAAGTACTTAAGAATGTGCTTAACGGCTGTCCAGTGCTCTGGACCAGGATTTGATTGATACCTGCTAACCATGCCAACGGCAAAACAGATATCTGGTCTAGTGCATAACATCGCATACATGAGACTTCCCACTGCCGAGGCATAGGGAATTCCTACCATGTGATTCCTCTCCTCTTGTGTCTTTGGACACTGGTCCTTGGAGAACGCTAAACCATGCCTGAAAGGTAACAAATCTTTCTTCGAATTATCCATTGAAAACCTAGTTAGCACTTTCTCGATATAACCAGCTTGAGATAATCCCATTATCTTTCGCTTGCGATCCCGAAAGAGCTTTATCCCAAGAATATAGCTCGCCTCTCCTAGATCCTTCATATCGAAAGTATTAGCTAGCCAAACCTTGACCGTTGACAGCGCCACTACATCATTCCCAATGAGTAGAATGTCGTCAACGTAAAGCACAAGAAAAGCCACTACTTTCCCTTCACATTTCTTGTATACACAAGGCTCATCCAGATTTTGTATGAAACCAAACGACTTGACCACTTGGTCAAATCGGATGTTCCAACTTCTGGATGCCTGCTTAAGCCCATAAATGGACTTTTGCAACTTGCATACCAAGTTACCTTTTCGACCAGCCATGAACCCTTCTGGTTGTTGCATATAGATGTCCTCCTCAAGATTGCCATTCAAGAATGCAGTCTTGACGTCCATCTTCCAGATTTCATAATCTAGGCATGCAGCAATGGATAAGAGTATTCTGATGGACTTGAGCATGGCTACCGGCGAGAAGGTTTCCTCATAGTCAATGCCCTCCCTCTGAGTATAGCCTTTCGCCACAAGCCTTGCCTTAAAGGTCTCAACCTTTCCATCAGATCCTCTTTTCCTCTTATAGACCCACTTGCAGCCAATGGGTTTAATATTGGCTGGAAGTTCTACAAGATCCCAGACCTGATTGGAATCCATAGATTCCAATTCAGCCTTCATAGCTTTAATCCAATGAGCTGAATCAACATCAGCCATTGCCTCTTCGTAAGTGGTAGGATCAGATTCAGATTCTATGGAGACAGCTTCAAAAACTTCTCCTAAGAACATGTATCTATCAGGCTGGCTGATAATCCTCCCACTACGACGAGGTATTGGTGCGGAAATGGGTGAAGAAGTGGTATTTTCTTGATTTTCATCGTTATCAACTGCGGGTTGGACTGAGGGCTCTCCTTCTATCTCTCTAAGATCTATCCTTCCCTTAGGTTTATGGTTCATGATATAATCATCCTCCAAGAAAACAGCATTTGTACTAACAAACACTTTCTGTTCTCTTGGATCATAAAAATACCATCCATAAGTACCCTTTGGATACCCTACAAAGTAACATACTTTCGATCTAGAATCCAACTTGCTCATCTTTCCTTTGAGCACATGTGCCGGACACCCCCATATCCGGAGATGTTGCAAAGAAGGCTTGCGCCCAATCCACATCTCTCGTGGTGTCCTGGGAACAGATTTGCTTGGTACTAGATTTAGTATGTATGCAGCGGTTTCCAAAGCATAACCCCAAAGGAATAATGGCAACTCTGAATAACTCATCATCGACCTAGTCATGTCTAAAAGAGTCCGATTCCTTCTCTCCGCTACACCGTTCTGCTGAGGCGTACCAGGTGCAGTCAACTGTGACAGAATCCCATTCTGTACGAGGTGATCAATAAACTCATTAGAGAGGTACTCGTCACCTCGATCAGATCGAATGGCCTTGATATGTGTGCCCGATTGCTTCTCCACTTCAGCCCTAAACTCTTTGAACTTTTCAAAGGCTTCAGACTTGTGCTGCATTAGGTACACATATCCATACCTAGAGTGGTCATCGGTAAATGTTATGAAATACTCATAACCACCCCTTGCTCTAATATTTATTGGTCCACACACATCAGTATGAACTAATTCCAACAATGCATTGGTCCTGTTGCCCTTTGCAGGAAAGGGCCTTTTGGTCATCTTACCCTCCAAACAAGACTCGCAGAATTCCATTGGTTCGAGAACCAAATCGCCTAAGACCCCTTCTTTGACTAGTCTGCCAATCCTATTCAGATTGATATGGCCAAGCCTCATATGCCAAAGCCTTGTTGGATTAGTGGAAGGTTTCTTTCTTTTAGATGGTAAAGTTACCACTGAGTTATTAAGTTCCAAACAAGAATCTTTTGAAATATTGGGAGTAATCACATACAAACCATTTGATTTAACACCAGAACATATAAAAGAACTGCTTCTTTTAATGACAACTTCAGTTCCAAAATGAAAGGAATAACCATTATTCGTTAAATTAGAAACTGAAATTAAATTACGTCTCATTAAAGGGACGTAAAGTACATCTGATAAAATCAAAACTTTATTGTCTGAAAATTCTAAAACTACGACTCCTATAGCAACCGCAGATACGGTTGCGCTAGAACCTAGAGTAAGCACGATCTCCCCATCACTGCATTTCCTGGTTGATCTGAACCCCTGCAATGAATTACAGATATGGTTAGTCGCACCAGAATCAATGCACCAAGTGTTTCAAGTATCCGTAATAAAACTTACTTCAATCACATGTGATTCAATCATACCTTGAACTCTTGTAGCTAAGAATTCTGGACAGTTCCTCTTCCAGTGGCCCTTCTCACCGCATTGGAAACACTTTCCTTTGCCTTGGCCACCCACCTTCCCTTTGCCCTTACCTTTTCCCTTAGATTTTGCAATCTTAGGGACTGGTCCAACACTTGAACCACCAGTGCCAGCCTTCTTCTTTCCTTTCTTACCTTTCGGTGTAGATCGGGAAGAAGAAGCGCTTTTCTCAACGTTCAAAACGTTGACCCCAGGTTTGATCACCCCTTCCGCTGCCAAAAGAGAACTCATCAATTCGCTCATTGAAAAATTTATTTGATTCATATTATAGTTAAGTTTAAATTGAGCGAATGAAGGCGACAGGGAATTGAGGATCATATCAACTTGGGTCTGTGCATCGATGTTGGCACCTAGGGTCTCCAGCTCGTTTAAATAACCAATCATTTTTAAAACATGTTCCTTGACTGGAGTCCCTTCCGACATCTTTGCACTCATTATCTTCTGCATGGCTACCTGTCTGGCAGGCCTGCCATGCTCCCCAAACATCTTTTTCAGGGATGTGATAATGTCACTGGCAGAATCGTTCGATTGGAATTGGTGTTGTAACACACCAGCCATTGAGGCCAGAATGTAACAACGGGCCATTCCATTCGACTTCTTCCATTTGTCGAACTCGCGTCTGGCAGCTGCCGAAGCATTTGCCGCGGGTTCTTCAGGGCTTGGGGTGGTGAGGACATATATGTGATCCTCCGCAGTTAAAACGATGTCAAGGTTACGTTTCCATTCAGTGTAGTTATTTCCAGTTAACTTGTTTTGAGTGAGTATGGTAGCCAGTGGACTAAATGCAGATCCAGACATTATGATTACTGAAAATCAAACAAACAAAATAAATATGGATATCAGAATTGATAGTTTGAAATAAAAGAATCCTTAAAACTCTTATTTAAAACAAAGTCGCCGGAATATCGAAACGAAAGAATAAAGCCTCCGTGTGGTGGTCAATGTTCGATCTTTCGATTTATCATGACTTATCCGCTATGCAACTCTTGCAAAATAGCCATGACTCCCGAACCTATTTGATCTCTAAGTTTCTGAATAATGCCCCGTGTGGGATACCTTATCCATAGCTTAGCTAGTGTGTACCATTAACTAGGATCCAATCACAACCGTCTCAAGTAGCGCCTCCGTGTGGTGGTCACCCTCTAACACGTCTGATTGATCCTATCCATAGGAAGTTCACATCTAGTAACCAATGAGCAGTGTACCCTCCGTATGGAATGATCACCCCTGGCGAGGTGACACAGAATACACTACTCATCTTACAATGAACCGTTAATGGAAGATCGTGGGTGTTATTTGATAAGACCCTCTCCCACTAGATTTAGTAAATTAAGGATTTTGCTTTTAAAAAATGTTTTCACACACTACCCATAAACATCCAATGTTTACTAATGTGTTGAAAACGGTTTTTGAATTTTATTTTAGAAAACTTGTTTTAAGTGCATGCAACAATTTATTATACGCCAATCACAAAACAAGCACATAAAACAAAAAACTAAAATGAAATATAGGCATTCAAACAATCCCTCTATCTCCCATGGCTCTATTTCCATAGATCCACCTTCTTGGTTTGGTCGCCTCCGGCTCCATCTTTATGGACAACGGCTCCTTGCTCCATCTTCATGGAATTTCTAAGTCTATTACATTGGACCTATGCTTCTTTTGAAGCTTACAATTTATCTAGAAAAAGGAAATAGCAAAAAAAATAAATAAAAGGCTAGGGAAACCGGTGCGACTTTCCTTTTCGTAGGATTGAAGCCGCAGCGCCCTTTACATACGCCTTAAAACCAAACCATTAATAAACTACAACATGCACCAATCTCAAACAATTTAAATATAAATATTTAAACGACTTGGTGCCATGGGAGATAGCGACTAATTTTGCTGCAAAAGGGTTAGTCGTACACGCATCCACACATACATAACAAATATATGTAACTATTGGAACACTTAATTGATTCACACAGTATATAAACACTTTACATACTGAATTAGAACTTAAAACAGCATCTTACTTCTCTGTCACAGTTCGATCGATCGAAGACCGTTCGATCGCTCGAACCTTCGATCGATTGAACACTGTTCAATCGCTTGAACATTATAATTCACAGAATGATTTAAAAATTATACAGAAATAATTTAAGATTAAAGTATAATTTAAAAAACCTTTACAATGTGAACAGAACACCTGGACAGAGAATCTGTCTCGATCGATCTAACACTGTTCGATCGATCGAACACCAGAAGGCTTCGATCGATCGAAACTAGTTTGATCGATTGAGAACAGAATGTTCGATCGATCGAAAAAAGTTCGATCGATTGAGAACAGAATGTTCGATCGATCGAAAAAAAGTTCGATCGATCGAACCCACCTTGCATCCTATGCAATCACAGTTTTGTATTCTGCTACGATAACACTGCAGAAATAGATCTGTGACGATGCAGTTTCGAAAACAGTTCTAAAATCAACATGCAAATCAAAACTAAGGTTCCAAAAATGCATCTATAGATCCAAACGAGCGTGGCTCTGATACCAATTGAAGCAAAAAGTGGTTTAAAGTTAGAGTTTAAACGCGCAGCGGAAATAGGTTAAGTTATAAAACTTTTGGTATTCCAGGATCTACTACTCGTCAATTCCATAGATGCGTACAAGGGGGTGCAAGAATTATACCTTAGTGTCTTGAACCCAATTCTGAAACTTTAACTTCCAGCAGCCTCCACTAGATGATCTTCACCCTTATGACTCCTGCGGATGCCTGCCGGAAAGACTAGGGTTGGTGGGAACCCTAATAGAGAGGATAGGAAGGTTTTGGGAAGACTATGATAGTTTCTGTAGCTTCTGCGTATAAAACGACGATCACTTACTTTCAGAACGCAGCTGCCCTATTTATAGATTTCCAGAACCGACCTAGACTTCGATCGATCGAAGTGACTTCGATCGATCGAACCTTCAATCGATCGAACCATTCTCGATCGATCGAACCTGCTGACTTCAATCGATCGAACATACTTCGATCGATCGAACCTGTCTTAACAGCTTCCTCAAGTGTCTTTCCAAGCATCCTAGCGGAGCTAAGAGTGGGACCTCCTAGGCTCTTTATTGTTGGCTCAGACCAGTTTGTTAATTACCATGACCAAACTCTTTGATCAGCAAACTAACTAACTGGTCAGTTAACGTTTATTCCACTATAAAACGATAACTGAACTCCAACGCAAAAGAACATATCTGAAGCGATAACTAGACTTGTATGGTGTACTAATGTCCCTCTACCGTCAGCATTCGTAATCATATTCAGGTAGTCAGATAACTATTACTGTCAACCTGAATCATGATTACTTCTTGTATTCCTTGAGTCCCATTCACTACTCATGATTACCAAACATGTTGATAACTCTTATCAACAAGACTGCAGTACTCAGTAATCAACTTGGTGACATTCTCAAGGGAATGCTTACTCTGAATCAGAGGGTAGATTCTATCTTTACAATATATGTTCACAACCCTATGGACATGACATACCCAAGATACCCAGGTGTTGATCTTCTATAGACCTCACTGATTGGTAAGTCAAAGCAGCCATATCCATAGTCTGTGTTCATAATCATCTCAAGATTGAGAACACGTACCTTATACAAGTTATGAGTTCCTATTGACTGTTGAC
This sequence comes from Hydrangea macrophylla, assembly GCA_033977485.1. Classification (NCBI taxonomy): domain Eukaryota; kingdom Viridiplantae; phylum Streptophyta; class Magnoliopsida; order Cornales; family Hydrangeaceae; genus Hydrangea; species Hydrangea macrophylla. The sequence goes on from CM066992.1 coordinate 4,270,213, forward strand.
AGCCTTAAGCGTCAATAGGAAAGCTCAGGTCCGTCAATGCACTATAAGCACTAGCATATCAACTAAGAGCTACACTCTAGTGATTGAGATTAATCACTCCATCCAATGGTAGTTAATTATGCTACAGTGTAGACCTGATGAGGTATCCAGTCTCATCATCCACTGTGACATACTCTAAGTATCAAAGAATAGTAATTCGTATCTCACTTGTGTGTATCTCATACACACACGAATTGCTTACTATGATACTTAAGGACAAAACAATCATCTCATGAAAGAAACATACACAATGAAATGTAAAGCTGATATCCATATATTATAATGCTAATGTCTCATACATAAAGTAATGGTTTGAGGGCACAAACCCAACAAGAAGATCCCAAAACTTTTGTATTTTGATTGGATACTCTCCGAAAGGAGTCTAATAGTTCGAGATATTCGCAACTCTACTATCTTGCAAGGACTAGGCATATTGAATCTCTAGCTCAAGGCTTTCTATACAATAACACGAATTAAAAGAAGAAGAAGAAGAAAAATATGTATTGCTATTTACCACCACTACCACCCCCAATAGCACAGTTCACATAACACTATCATCACAACACCATCACAACCACCACCAGTAGCACCACAATATTATCTATTTTTTAAAATAGATAATTTTGCAGCACCACCACCACCGCACCCCCCCCCCCCCTCAATAACAGTATAGTTTACAACCACCACCATCACAGCACCACCACAACCACCAAATATCAAATAACTTGCAGACTAGTATTCATGCACACGAGAGTCGGAGAACATAATCCAAAATAGCCTTTTACATATTGCAAGTTATAGGATATCAAAGTACATGCTTTGTAATTACTCTTCATATCATTTCTAAAACCGAGTGTCTTTCCACATTCCACAAATCAAACTATGAGCTTTCATCTATTCAGTCACATAAATCCCATTAAAAAAACCCAATCCATTATTTATTCATATTCCTACATTAGACTATCTCTATACATCTATACAAAAATAGTATTTTGTGCGATAATCTATATAGTTTCTGCGAGATTCACTGCCCTCCTTTGTAAGGCCTTCTTCTCGGTCCATGAGTTCTGCTCATCATTCAAAAATATGTCAATAAGATGTGCGATAATCTATATAGTTTCTGCGAGATTCACTGCCCTCCTTTGTAAGGCCTTCTTCTCGGTCCATGAGTTCTGCTCATCATTCAGAAATATGTCAATAAGGTGTGCCCTCATCATTCTTGCATGTTCTTTCATGAAATTATCTTTAATTGTTATACCCTTTGTCAAAGCTTTCATCAAGTAGCATACGATTATCCCGCAATCCACACTGCAAAGAAAGGTCGTTTGTGAATGTTAAATTATTTGTCGAGTTTAGTTTATAACATATTCTCTGTTGTTCACAACATATAATATTATATGTTTCTGACTCAGTGTGATATAAGAGATTCTGAGTTCATATATACCTTGTTTAAACTGTTGGAGTTTCTGCAAACTAGATCGAATCTGTCGTATATAGCTCTTCCCTCCCCTTCTCTCTTCTATTGTTATATTGTCCTTCTTCACAATAGTTTTTGTTTTTTTTTTTTTGCAACACCTATTAAAATAATACAATTAAGATAAGCTTAATTTACAGATAATATTATCTATTTTGCTCAACAGGTAAAATTTGTCACCAGATTACTAGAAAATATAAGTTCTATAGATAATTATGTTTGCATAATTGAACATTATATAATGTGGAATATATAAAGTTATCAGTAATGTGCAAGAGGTAAAGCAATGGTATGTTATGTAAAAGTTGTATACAACAGATAATATTATCTATTTTGCTCAACAAGAACTAGGTTATGTGAAGCAACATATAATTTGCAACAGATAAAGTGGTGTAGCAAATCATACAACAGCAATGGTATGTTGTGTAAAAGCTATAAACAGATAATGTTATCTGTTTTGCTCAATAGGTAATATTTGTATTTTTCTCCAACTTTGACAGATAGCAAATCAGAACACAGATAAAATGGTAGTGGTATGTGCTTTTCAACAGCAATTAACAACAGACAACAAATCTAGTATACTATTTTGTGTTTATACAAAGAGAAATGAGGTTGTATCTTCTACAGAAACCCTAGGTGTGTCAGGTAACAGATAATTTCAGTATAATCTGTCATAAACCCTTATTTATAGTTTTTGAAGTTCAAATTCATGAAGTCTTGCTTCGAAATTAATTTTTAGGGCTTTAAAACTAAATTTGTGCTTGCATTCTTTGATTTAATCGAAAACTATGAACATTAAAAAGAGTTGGACGAAATTTCTACGTACTTTTCTTTGCCGTTTGGCAGTGTGAGTGTGTTTTTCTTGAGAATTTCTGTGGCTGATTAGTGTTTCGTCCTTAAATCTCATGGAGATTCGTCGCTTTTGATTAGCTTCTTTGCCAAGAAAGTTGAAAATTTGAATCAAAGCTTGAACTGTATCGTTTGTCGTCACTTCTGCTGTGTAGGAGGAGAGAACATTTTCAGTTTCTTAGGAAATTAAGTCATTTTGGTCTTTATTGTTGGAGAAGGGGTTATTGAGTTAAATATTTGGGTCTTGGACTTTATATAACATTGTATTAGTTTTAAGGTGCTATGGCTGAGTGGCCCATAAAATAAAGCCACACTCTTATGACCGGTCATCATGTCAAATAAGCTTAGACATGTGGAAAATGTTTGTAATTGTACTAGCAAATTATATACTTTTTTTCAAATTAGATGTTTCTTTCTTGTAGCTAATGCCAAAGTAACGTTTATAACAGTAACAATGGAATTTTGGAGAAAAATCCATTGTGTTGGATTATTAATTATTTGAGTTTAAAGAACAACTCTTATATAATTTTTGTCAAAATTTCATGATTAGCGAAACTTAATTAGATCACATTCTTATGTTACAAAATTTTACACAATTTGCTACGCAAAATTTTATGTTCAGGGATGTTTTATTAAAATAAACAGCGGATTGTACGTAAGACCAAAAAAGATATATCTTATAACAATTGAAGATATGGCGTGATTGTTCATATTTTAGTACCTTTTTTGCCTTCCAGTTCCAGATGGTCTTATTCACATATTTAAATAAAGCTGTCATTGTTAATTTCCCTTACAGGCTAGGGCATGTAATATTTAGTTGGGAGTATTCAGATGTTCCCTCTAACAAGTAACTACTTTCATTCAAAGACATTACATTACTTTTTTGTCCCTTTTTTTCATAGGACCAAAAAAAAAAATTTGAAGATCAACCGCCTATGATGCCGTTTGGAAGCAAACAATAAAACATTGTTTATAGAGATTAGTCTCGGACAAAACAAAGAAAAGTGGACCTAAAAGAAGGGTTTCTAAAGGGTATCAAAAGTGATCAAGATTCTCATTTTAGTTTACATAATAAGGCTTGTCCTCAACCATCATTTTTTCTTTCTTTCTTTCTTTTTTTTTTTTTTTTTTTTTGTTTGATGGTGACTTCAACCATCATTAATCGGCTAAGTTTTGATACCGTCTATACCCGACAAATCCGCATCTTTGTACATTACAATGTTCTAATACTAGCTGCATACCTATATGTGTATATATATATATGCGGGAAATCTAACCTACTATCTATCTGTAGGGGTATGCACGATTATTTAACGGAAATTTTTATATCATCTCACTAAAATAATGGCAATAAAGTACACAGGACTGTTGTAGTTGCCGAATTTGAGATGTCTCAAATGTTATTGCAATGGTACTCATGTAGCAGCTATGTATTACCACGACCACTGCCACAATATGTGGTACAATTATTAATGCAATTGATCAATAATTTTAGATTCAAATTTGAAAACTACAGCACCACTTCAAAGTAAGAATAACCTTAAAAAGGACCTAAACTAATTAAATTATGTTAGTGCTCTCATTGTAAAATTACTAGTACCCCAAATAAATACTCCGTATGTCATATATTTTTCTTAAATCTGAATATAACGTTAGAAGAAATCAAAGAATATTTCAAAATTTGGTCATCAAATGCTATATTAGTTGTACCACATGCATTACTATATGGTACTACTCAGTACTTACTGCTATAACATATATTACAATTTTACAAATAATAATGTTTTTTGAAATTAAATTTAAAATTCAAATATGGAAAGCATTGCATGTAGTATCCAAACCTATTTATGTGTGTAAATATACATATCATATCTATCTTGGAAGCATTATATGTATATAATATAATATTAATTGCACTTTGTACTCATGAAGTTTTGGTAATTTTGCACGTCCCACTTTATGAGAGTAACTCTCATAAAAGTGCCATTTGTACCCCTATTTGACTATATATCCTTAAAAACAAATGGTGTGTTTTGTGTGTGTGTGTGTGAGAGAGAGAGAGAGAGACTATGAAGGTTTTTTTTTTTTTTTTGGTAATCGGGGGTGTCCGGGCCAGCTTGCGCGCACCTCGACTAATCCCGGAGGCCTGGAGGCGCCGTGTGAATACTCCAGTGGCCATGACTCGAACACTAAACCTCTTCAGTAGTACACCCAAAAAACTTACCACTCGACCACAAGAGACTTGGTTGAGACTATGAAGGTTTGTATCCTCGTTTTAAATAAGTTGATATCCTTCACCTTAACTTGTCAGTGTGTGAAACACAAAAGAATGAACATTAAGAAAAATAAAACATGTTCTAGAAAAATGGTCAAGAATTAAGGGTCCTAGTTCTTAAACACCACTCACATAAACACAAACATTTATATATATATATATATATAAATTAAGACTAAAGAGGGAGCGAGGGAGAGAGTCCTCACCTTGCTATATATACTTGGTTGCAAAAAGTTCATCAAAGTTAATTTGAAAATGTGCTCAGCAATTTCATTTGCAGCAAAGCCCTGCATCAATGGCAAGTTTCAATTTCAAAAATCAAGGAAAACAATAAGCACAAGAGCTGAAGTGTCAATAGCTTCTTCTCCAAAGAGAAGTTGGAATAAGTATAATATTGTTCCTGAATTATCAATACAAGGCATTCCTCACTCAGATCTTAATGTTCGCGAAATTGTTCAGAGACAGTCTGCGTTTAACAAATTGGAGATTTATGATGATGATGATGATGATGATGATCAAACTTGTCCAAAACCACAGTTCAATCCTATGTTTCTTGATGATGCATACGAACAATGCAGGAGTCTTTGTGCTGAATATGCCAAAACCTTCTATCTAGGTCCAGTTTCTCTCCCCCTTTCTTATTTTCTACCAGCTAGCTACTTTTTAAATGTTTCCTTTAATATGACTGGCCTGATTGGTAACTTGCACTTCATTCTGTTATATATACAAATTCATCATTTATTTTTGGAAAAGCTTTTTTCATGTCTGTGAATTATTCCTATGTTTTTCTTACAGTGACATAATTGATGATTTTAAGATAACTTTTTCTAAATTGAATCATTCAAGTTGATACATTATTACATCTAAATGCTTTGCATTGCAAATTGTGAATAAGTAATTCAAATTCATGGTGCCCAAACAGACCAATGATTGTTTTAGAAAGTCTTCTTCAACTATTATCAATTTTTTAATTGACAAAATGGTGGATCATCGAATTGCAAATGATTTTCAAGGAAGTTTCTCTTATTACTCTTTGTATTATTCGATGATAGATACATATATACCCCCTACGTACTAAGACCAATTTCATTATTAGGATTTTTCACGAATATAAATATATATATATATATAATTTTTTTTTCTTTCTTCTTCTTGATCATGAGGGATGGTGGTTTGCTTACCTTTTAATATTATATTTTCAATATTAGCTTACCAAAATTTCTGTGATTTGAAGATGCAAGTTGATATCCAAAATCTCATATATTATCACCTTGTTTTTATTTGGATTTTGTAGATTACTAATATCTTATGTGCCATATTGTTTGACTAGGTATTGCCCGTGGCTAAAGCCACTACCAAATTCTAATCATGCCTAAACTGACTCCACGTATCTCAACACTTAATACAATTACACGTGTATTTGTGTAAGACCTCATGAAGTGATTATGTTAATTTTTTCAAAAACATTAAATGTCAGATACCACAATCTTGCATGAAATATAAAAAGGTTACATTATGAAAGTTAGACAAAATAAACAAATTTTAGTACTTAACAAAAAATTAAGGTTTAATTTCATTTTACCCCCTGTGGTTTGGCTCGATGTTATTTTATCCCTCTGTGGTTTAAAAGTGACCATTTTACCCCCCTCTTCTTTTGAGTAAAGTGTCACTACTAAAATTAGTGACCACTTTACCCAATTTTAGCGGTGAAATTTAACCCAAAAGCACATGGGGGTTAAGTGGTCACTATTAAACTATTGGAGGGTAAAGTGACATCGAGTCAAACCACAGGGGGGTTAAAGTGTAATCAACCCAAAAATTAATTTACAAAACCTATCAAGATTATATCTCTATCTTTTCAACACATTGTTTGTGCCCTTGGTCCCTTCCGTGTGATTCCGGAATGGGTCTAGGATGTAAGATAGCTTTAACCATACCAATCAGTTAAGTTCCTGTAATTTTTGGGTTTCACAAAATACAGGAAGCCTTGGGACTTTGTAAATGTCATCAATGTCAAAAAAAGAGGAAAGAGAATATAAGAGTAAAACCCATACTTTTGTGCAAGCTGTTCCATAATTAGTGCTCTAAATCTCCATTTGTTTTGAATCTCCATATAAAAAGATTGATAACACCCCTAAATAATATACATGTTTTGCACAAAAGAGAAAACCAATATCACACTATCAAATCATCATCCAAATTAGTCCATTCAAAAAAATAATTCGTTTGAATTTTCAATTCAGATCCATGTGTACATAGTTGTTGAAGCGACAAAAAAATATGATAAGCATACAATTTTGCAAGATAATTGATCCTGAAGGATTGAAATTGTACATATCATCATCCCAGGTTCATATGTAAACCAAACCCCAAATTCAGGGCCATTTAGTATCTTTTCAACAAATATATCAGCAATCATATACATAGAGCCCAAAAAAAGTGCCTTTAGAAGAAGAAAAAAAATCCAATAAAGGAATTATTTAAAGAAGAATCAAATTAAAGACTTGATTTCTCATAAATGTTATCCACGTACATGGGCAAAAAAACAAAAATAACAATAATAATAAAATTGAGTAATTACCCAGGGCAAATGAAACTATTTCTCTTTGCTCATTCTAATTCTCGCCGATATAGAATCGTAGTCACTATGTGAAACTACAATCTGAGTGGCACCACAGAACCAAATATGAGGCTTCCAAAACAACCCCTAAGGTTACTACTATAATCATATAATGTCAAATCCTTCCAGAAATTTATAGACGAAGAAGACATCGTGATCTGAATGACAGCCCAACTTTTGGAAGGAAGGAATGCTATTATAATTCGCTCATATCAGCAGTACTATAAACTGCAACCCAGTAAATCACCATTGACTACCCCAACTAACTGATGTAGAACAATCAAATTACTTTCATTCAGTTCTCAAATTCTTAGAGCACTTTCATCATATCAAGTTATTCAAATACCAAATCAAATTAAAATTTATTCTTAAACTTAGAGAAGGGGGAGGCTGTGGATTTATCCATTGTCTTACCAAAAGTTGTAGCAACTGTAATGGATAAATCCAACTCCTCTTATATGATGGCATGGGTAATCTATTATGGTAATCTATATGAAGCCCTTTTTCTTTTTTACATCTCTTAATTTTCCTCTTCCACCAGTTTTGTCAGTCAAACTGGGGTTAGGATCTGATCTAAACATCAGATTATAAACTCATCGCTTCAGTTTGTCACGTCTTCATCACTCACCGCGCAAAGGAAAAATGGTAAACTAAGTTGTGTACTATTTGGTTTTTCAATTGAATTGAGAAGTTCTTGTGTTAAACTAAATCAAACTGTAAAAAAAAACACGTGATTGGTACATTCAATTAGACATATCCAATGGGTCAATCTCATCATCATTGTTTCAATTAAACACTTGATTGATTCAGTATTGGACAAAAACAACTAAATCCAAATCTAGAAGGAGACAACAGAGAAAACTTACAAAAATTTCCAATTTGGTCTTATTACCTGAAATCTGAATAGGTAAGGCCGAAGCTATAGAAGCCACTGTTGACAGAGTAAGTGTTGCTGGAAGAGATGGCGTTAGAGGTGGTGGAACCAGTTGGGTCGCCATGACCGAGGAGGGCATGAGGCAGAGGTGATGTCGATAGCGATGGCGGTATAGGGAGGCGGAGAGGGCTTCGACCTTGCTTTGGTGATAGTGGGCGGTGGTGATGGCGATGGAAGAAGGCAGAGGCGATGGTGATGGAGGGATGCAGAGAGGGCTTCGGCCTTGCTTGGTGATGGTGGGCGGTGGTTTTGCTTCTCGCGTGATGGAGGGAGACTGAGAGAGAGACGGGTGAGAATCTGAGGAGTTTTAATGAGAGAGATAGAGATAGAGAGAGAGAGAGAGAGAGAGAGAGAGATGACATGGTATTTTGACGTGTTGAGAGTCTGAGGGCTTATGTGGCAGAATTTAATTAGTCAACTGCTGACAATACACACACTAAAACACCTTGAAAAATATGACTGGACACACACTGAGCTCCAATATTATATAGATTGGAAAATTCATCTAAGTATATACTCCTTTATGTCACTTTTTTTTAAAATTCACATAAAGTTTATACTATTTACATTATTTATGTCACTTTTTAGCAAAGTGACATAATAATCAAATGCTTTATTTATAAAAATGCCACCGCATTTTTATTTATGTCAGTTTCTAAAAAGTGACATAAATACTTTATTATCTATGTCACTTTTTTTAAACAATGAATAAATAATCAAGTATTTATGTCACTTTTTTAAAAAAACTGACATAAATACTTAAAAACTAACATAAAAAGCTCATGCAAGAAACATATTGCTATAGACTATATTCTCCAAAAATTTGATAACTGTTGTTTGAGTTACAATTTGCATAGGTTCATCCTCTACCCATTTAGTGAAATAATTTGTGGCTACAATAATGAATCCATGACCCTTCGAAGAAGGAGGACTAATTTTTTCTTATCACATCAATGGCCCAACCACTAAAAGGCCAAAGTTTCACCACATATTGGAGATCAATATTTGGTAAATGTTTCAAAGGACCATATTTTTGACATTCTTGACTTCCCTTGGCAAATTCAATACAATCTTTTAAGATTGTTGGCCAGTAAATGCTATGCCTTCGAAGTAACCATCTCATTTTAATTCCTGACAGATGAGCACCACACAATCCTTCATGGATTTGAGATATAGCCTCAATTCCTTCGAGATTACTTAAACATTCGAGTAGTAATCTATCACTTCCTCTTTTGAACAATATTCCAGTATACATAATATAATTGACAGATTTCAATCTTATGCTTCGACTAGGCTTTTCATCTAATCCTGAAAGATAATCTATGATTGGTTTTCTCGAATAATCATAAATCTCAACATTCGAGATGTTAACAAAAGGTAATCTATCCACCAATACAGACAATAATTTCATGTAAGTAACTTGTTATATCTCAATATCTTCAATACTTGCTCTAAATCCATATGCCTTTTGAGCCACATCATTGGCTTCTTCATTAAAACTTCTAGGAATATGTAAGAGGTTTACATTATCGAATTTGGATAATAAACCCATTGTAGTGTCATATTATATCTTTAAAGCACTACTTATACATTTATACTCCCCATTCATATGGTTTACAACTAATTGTGAATCTTCAAAAATGTCTACAAATGTAGCTTTAAGATCTAAAAGAGTTTCGAGACCCATAATCAAAGCTTCATACTCAACCTGATTATTCGTACATTGAGTTGAATCAATTTTAAAACCATATTTGGTTTTAATCTTCTCAGGTGATTCAATAATTAACCCAATACCCGCAGCAAATTCAGTTTTTGATCCATCAAACCATAATTTCCATGGACTAATAGTTATATATCCAATTTCATAATTTTCCTCTGTTTCGAGGCAATTTGGATGATCAGTCAAAAAATTTGCTAAGGCCTGCCCTTTCACTGCCTTTTTTGGTACATATAATAAATAGAATTCTGATAAAGTCAAAATCCATTTACCAATTCGATTCCTTAAAATAGGTCGAGTTAACATATACTTAATTAAATCAAACTTAGCAATAACATAGACTTCAGTGGGAAAAAGATAATATCTTAGTTTCATTAGTGCAAAATATAAAGATAGGCATAGTTTTTCCATAAAGGAATATTTGCATTCGACAGGATTTAAGAACCTACTAATATAATAAACAGCTTGTGCTTGTTCTTTTTTATCATCATTATCCTGGGCTAATAGGACCCCAATTGATGCTTCTGCTCCTGAGATATACAACTTTATAGGTCTATCCTTTCTTGGAAGCATTAACACTGGTGGCTTCACCAAATAATCCTTCAAGGCTTGAAAGGCAGCTTGGTGTTTATCTTCCCACTTTAATTCTTCATGATCCTTCAATTCTAATAAAGGAGAAAATATCAGAGTTCTTCCAATAGTATTAGAAATGAACCTTCGAATGAAATTAACCTGTCCTAGGAATCTTTGCAATTCCTTTTTGGTCGAAGGGGGTTTACTTTGAATAATTGCTTGAGCTTTATTCTTATCCACTTGAATACCTTTTTTATGCACCAAGTACCCCAGAAAATTTTCAGTACAAACTCCAAAAGCACATTTTAATGGATTCAATTTAAGTTTGAAAAACCTCATTCTTTCGAATGCTAATCTCATGTGCATTAGATGATCATCAAATGATTTTGATTTAACAATTATGTCATATATATAACATTCTAAAAATGTTCCAATCATATCATGAAAAATAGCATTCATAGCCCTCTGATAAGTAGCTCCTGCATTTTTCAGACCAAAAGGCATTTGTACCCACTCAAAGGTACCTACATTCCCTGGACACCTAAATGCAGTTTTATGAATGTCTTCCTCAGCATTACATATTTGATTATATCATAAGTGACTATCCATCGTAGACATTATAGTGTTTCCAGCCGATCTATCAATTAACAAATCGACTATTGGCATAGGATATTCATCCTTAGGTGTGGCTAAATTAAGGTTTTTGTAATCAATACAAACTCTTAATTTTCCATTTTTCTTCATAACTGGAACAACATTTGAAAGCCATTCAACATACCTAGCAGTTTTAATGAAACCTGCCTTGAGCAAACTTCGATTTCTTCTTTAATCTTTATGGTGACTTCTGGTGTCTTCCTTCGAGGTTGCTGTTTCACTGGTTTATATTCAGTCTTGATAGGCAATTTATGCTCCACTAAAATTCTTTCGAGTCCTAGTAATTCATCATAATCCCAAGCAAAACAATCTCGAAATTCTTTTAATAATTCGACCAGTTTATTTTGGTCACATTTTCTAAGTTTCAAACTTAAATAAGTAATTCTTTTTTGTTGTTCAGATCCTAAATTGATCTCTAATAAAGGATCGTGTGACTCTTCTTGTATAGAACTTTCTAGCATCACAGATAATTCTTCTTTGCCAATGTCCTTTAAATCTTGAGGATCTTTTTCAAAGACATAATCTGACCAATTTATGGTCGAATCCTTTTCAATTCTTGATTCTAAATTTGGAATCATTAATTTTTGTAAGACCAGTCGAATGGTCTCTTCCACATTTTTTATTTCTTTAGGTGTGTGAATCATTGGACCACCTTGTCATCATCCAATGGTTCCAAAGAACCAAATGGCATATTAGCCAAAATATCACAATTCTCCTCTGATGATTCATCTTCTAACTCTTTAAGGTCAATTGGTCTAACATTCTCCTGATACAATTGAGCTTCGACGTAGTTAGAGCTACATGGAAAGGCTGAGTGTCAGCCTTTACTGTTTCAATCTCATGATCTTCCTTCATAAGCAACAATTTCTGATGCATTGAAGAAGGAATACATCGATTAGCATGAATCCAATCTCTTCCTAATAGGGCATGATAACTAGGATTAGCATTTACCACAAAGAAAACAATTTTGGATTTATTCGAACCTACTATAGTTTCGATAGGTATCACTCCCTTGGTATATATCACTAGTAAAGCCTGATATCATAATGTGAGTCTGTATTAATTTTGAGTCTTGTTTGTTAATTTTTTTCAAGGTACTTTGAGGAATAGCATTGACAGCAGCACCATTATCAACCAATATTTTGTTTAAAAGAACTCCATTTAAACAAGCTTTTATGTATAATGGTTTAAGGTGCTTAGTCACTTTTTATGACGGCTCCTTAAATGAATATATAAGATTACAATGACTAAAAATGAATTTAGGAAGATTTATCTCAGACACATCTTCAGTAGATACTTCCATTTTCATCTCTTCATCCATTTGTTGATCTTCTTTTTCTTCTAAGACCTTTGGTAATGTAAAAGTGGCAGTATTAACTTCCATCTGTTCTGGAAATATGCCAAACTGGATGTGTATATTCTCATTCTTAACAATTTTACCATTGTGTTTAATCTCAGTGTTCCCAAAACTTGAGATTCTACCACCGTCATTTCTTCATCTCCTTCGTCAATACTCATGGCCTTTTCCAACTCTATAACCTTGGCCTTAATGATACTCTCCTCAGACATAGTATCATTGTCTGCCTTAATGTTACACTCAAATCTAGGATTAGGCTTCGAAGTACTACTAATATCTTTCTCAGTCCTAATCTCCAACTCTTGGCCTTGGGTTTTCATGTTGGAAAATTCTTTCCACATGGTATACTTCCTCTGAAGTCTTCTTTGTCGAGTCCTATTTATCAAGGGAACCATCTTTTGGTTCTTTTCCTTAGGATTCTGAAGCATACGCCATGTATTCATCTCAACTTGTGGAGATTTGATCATCCTATTTTTGTTCTGAAATCTTTGTTGATCCATCATATTTTTTATCCTATCATCTTGCATAACAAACCAATTTGGTACTCTTGGCACCAATGCAGGCATATCTGATTGTGATGTTTCACCAACTTTTGGTGATGAATTCGAAGTTGCCATACTCATCTCAGCTTGTACCACATTGGCTAGTACTAATTTTGATGGTATAAATTGAGATTGCCTTTCTTTTTGCACCATGTGATACTTCTTTGGTACATGAGACATACCTGGCCTCACATAATGCATGTTCCTTGATGGTTGATCAGAATTACCAGCATAAAAAGTTCTCGAATAATTAGTTTTGAAATGAGCCATTGGACTTGGAGAATACCTTGCCATTGTTGGTTCAGCATACATCAAGGCTTGATAAATTAGACCTTTGAATTGTCCTCTCCCAGCATTCATAATTGAATGAAGTGGAGGTTCATACAAAGCATTCATTCTCTTTTGTTCGAATGAAGGTTGTTTGTTCTTTCTGCCTGTTTTAGCCTCAACCCTTTCATCATAAAATCTTAGCATACCTTTTCCCAGAACCAATGCATAGATTTTTTTTTTGCATACTCTTGGTTGAAAGTGGGAGATTCAAGACTCTTTTTTGCCATCTCTTCGAGCCTTTTCTTTTGGACCTCTTCCTTTGCGTTTTCCCTTTCTTTGACAAGAGTTTCGAGGGAAATGTTATGGACATTAATGGAGACTTCTTGCACTGCTGGGAATGGATCCTCGTCAACCCCCATTGGTTTTTCGGGGAACTTCAACTTCCCTTTCTTGATCAAATCTTGAATCCTGTCTCGAAAATAGTACAATTATTAGTTGAATGAGTCCAGGAATTATGCCACTTGTAATATTTTTTACCTTTTAATTCATCACTAGAAGGTAATTTTGTCTTCTCAGACAACTTGATTATTTTTCCTTCTAGCAAATGATCAAAATTTTCATCAAGTTTATAAACATCGAATGAATATTTCTTGAATGATCCTTTAGATTTATATGACTCGGCAGAGATATTTTTCTTCACAAGACTTTTGCATGTGAAAGGCTCTTTTCCTACTATTTTTGCAGCATCTATTTCATAATTAGGATCTTTATAATATGTTTTCAGTGAAGAAGCATTCCTTTCATTTTTTTTCTTCCAACAGGGCTTCATATCTAGAGACGCGGGCAGTTAATTCGACAAGATCTCTAAATTCTAATGCATCAAACTTCTTTCGAAGTCTAAATTCAAGGCCATATTGAGCCAGTTTAACAAATTTAGGCTCTGGCAGAATGATTTTACACTTTGTTCTAGCCCTCTTGAACCTATTTATGAACTGGGTTGCCTTTTCATCAGATTTTTTACAGAGTCTGGCTAAATCAGCCATAGACACTTCTGGTTCTGTTTGGAAAAACTGAGCATGGAAAGATTCTTCCATTTGTGTCCAATTATGGATCAAATTAGGAGCAAATTGATAAACCATGTGAATGTTGTATCTATTAATGAATTAGAAAATAGACGAAGTCTAAGATATTCATTATTTCTTGCATCAGCGCACTGATAGATGAATTTTGCTATATGTTCAATTGTAGATTGACTCCCATCTCCAGCAAACATAGTAAAGGTGGGGAACTTGAATCCCCTAGGGAATTCAATCCTATCAATCCAGTCAGGATAAGGCTTCCTATATACTGGAGTTTGAAACCCCCCCCCCCCCCCCCCCCCCGAGCCATGGGTCCACAAACTTCATGGATTAAATTGATTATGTCATTTCCATCAATCATATTAGGTGGTTGTTTATGACCTGGTTAACCCATAGGAGAGTTCATTGTTGGTATTAGAGGTGGTTGAGGAACATTATCCACCCTTCTGGGATTTTAATTTCTTCAACCCACATCTATTCTAGTAGGGTCTGGTTTGAATATAGGATTGTTATTTACTCTCCTATTTTGGCCTATTATGTTTTCCCTAGGCCTAGGTTCTTCGACATTCATTGGTCTATAGATCTGATCTTAATCATATCCTATATGATACCCTTTCGTCCCTTTGAACATTGAAGTAGTAGGATTAGGGACAGGCATGTTGAAGCTTTCATGTGAATTAGGCATAAAAGGAGGCCCATTTGCATGAATCGAAGGATTTGGCTGAAATAAACCATGAGTATAATCTTTTCCATTCTGTCAAATCACAGAAGGATTTCCACTTGGCACCATTACTGGTGTAAAGTGTGGTATGTTGTGTTTAAGGGAAGTGATCAGAGTATTAACATTCTGAATCATATTTCCCAAATGATTAAATACTGGTGTCAACTGATTCACCAAATCATGTTGAACTTCTGAACCAATATTTTCATTGTTTGGAATTGGATTCGCATTTTCAATTCCTATTTTTGGGTTTTCATTATTCACATGATTCCCAGTATTGTTGCTTCGTGGATTTTGGTGTGGAGAACCACCAGTTTCAGCACTATTAATACCAGTATTGGCGTTATCCACAGACCTATTACTTCGAAGATTTCTGTTTGTCGTCTTTTGACACTAGTGTCCCACCGGGCGTGCCAAAAATGTTTGGTTGGAAAATTCCTCTAAGGATATAAATGGAATTATATAAGTGCGAGCGTGCTAGGCAAGCAAATTGCCAATGTGTGTGTGTAATTAGTATCCAAATTGTGCCTCACCAGGGAGATTGTGGTGACGTTCGATGCCTTAACAAGGACTTTAAACGTGTAAAGATATGACTAATTAATGAACTTCAAACTAAATAATGTATAACTACTCCTATGAAAGAACAGTAAAAGGAAATAGTAAAGTAACAGACTATTTTATTAAGTAAAATAAACTACAATATAACCTTGAAGATAACTTCGAAGGTGTTCTAATTCGAACTCTAAAAGTATTGATAAAAATACAATATTTGCAAAGAAATAGAAGTGTATTGGTTGATGTTGATCGAGAGATCCCTTTCTTGATCACAGACTCCCTCTATTTATAATCGTTGAAGCTTCATAGTGACCTTTCTGCAAAATGATCCTTCTCTCAACTAATAACTGCTTAATCACATGGCATTGCCTCGAGTTGACACCTGTTCTTTAGTTATTCTTCCACGATCGACACGTGCCCCATAGCAATTATCTTTTTAAATAGAGTGGAATGGTAAAAATTGCTATAATAACTGCCCTTACGTCACTTCCCACGCAGTTAATTGAAATGTCATGTCAAATCCTTCGTGGCACTTTCTTATTGGCTGGATAAATTCATCACAAACACATATGATGCAGGAACTTTGCTAATGACAGAGGAGCGACAGAGAGCAATATGGGCTATCTATGGTAAGTGAAATTGCTATTTGCTTTTTCTTTAGGGTTTTTTTTTTCTTTTTTGTTTTTCCTTGTTTGCTTCGTGGGTAATTTTCTTATTCAATTGAAATTTTATTTTTTATTTTTTGCGGGGATGCATGCAGTTTGGTGCAGGAGGACTGATGAATTAGTCGACGGTCCAAACGCGGTATATATGAGCAGTGGTGTACTTGATAGATGGGAACATAGACTAGAAGACATCTTCAATGGACGCCCTTTTGATCTTCTTGATGCTGCCCTCACTGATACCATTTACAAGGTCCCCCTAGATATTAAGGTCCTATTAATCTCCCCTCAATTACATTTATTATTTTTATCGTCCAATATATCCATATCTATCTTTTTTAATTTTTTAAATTACTTTTCTTCACAAGTTTGTAAAATATAATATTGTAATCATGTGTTTCAGAATCACGTTTGGAAAGCATAGCATTACTCAAATATTGAAAAGCCACCTAAAAAGGTCACAGAATAAAAAAAAATATCAAAACATTCAAAAAAATAATTATTTCTTATATATATATATGCTACTCTTAATTTGTTGTATTGTTACAGCCTTTTAAGGACATGATCGAAGGAATGAGAATGGACACGAGGAAGAGCCGATATGAGAATTTCCAAGAGCTGTACTTGTATTGTTACTATGTGGCTGGAACAGTTGGTATAATGAGTGTTCCAGTAATGGGGATTGCTCTAGAATCTTCAGTTTCTACTCACACTATATACAATGCAGCACTCAACTTGGGTATTGGAAATCAACTTACAAACATTCTTAGAGATGTTGGAGAAGAGTAAGTATTTGTACCAATAATACACACTACACATATATCCAAACTACTACATACTTACTTTACATATATGTAAACATGACACACATCATTTTTTTCAGTAATTTATTTTTGAAGGCTTCAAACTGGTTCCCCATGGCTCATAAGTGAACGTGATATACATATTTAAGTTTTGTATATGCTCTTTTACTGCATAAGTATTCATGTAACTCAAGTTAAATAATCATCAAATTATTTAAAGTCAGATACGTACTCAAGTTAATTGTATGAGACCGTCCAGGCCTCATTCATCCTATACATTATCAATTTTTTGTTTTGTATCGCTACTCATAAAAATTTTGAACTTCCCCCACCCTAGTAATACTTCTCTATGTATCGTATCAATTTTTCTAACTCGTGCACTTATTGGTCTTCTCTGTACATGTCCAAATTTTCTAAATTGTTTCACTTGAATTTTATCTTCCTTAATAGGTACAACTTCTACTATTTCACGATTATAGTCATTAATTTCTAATTTCTACTATTTCTTGTTTTATTAAATCTTAGCATGCATACATATTTCTACTATACTCATTTTATTGGTATGTTGTTTCCATTATAAATAAATAAATAAATAAACAAAACAAAATGGTCGAGAGTGAGACATTGACTCTATTTAATCCATTACCAGACAATCACTTATATCTGACCATGATTCACTATTTTCTTTTCAGTGCATTAAGAGGGAGAGTTTACCTTCCTCAAAATGAGTTAGCACAATTTGGGTTATGTGATAAGGATGTTTTCTCAAGAAAGGTCACTAATGGATGGAGAGAGTTCATGAAAAAACAGATAACAAGAGCAAGGTTCTATTTCAACCAAGCAGAAGAAGGGGTTTCTCAGCTTGACAAAGCTAGCCGTTGGCCGGTAATTACATCATGAACACTAAAATAGGATTTGGTTCATTCCCAGTCGCATTTTCTATCAGGATATAATTTTGTTTTGTTTTGTTTTATTGATTTTAGTGTTGGTCTTGTGGTGATTATTTTGCAGGTATGGTCATCCTTACTGTTGTATAGGAAGATATTGGATGCAATTGAATATAACAATTATGATAACTTGACAAAGAGAGCTTATGTTGGGAGGACTGAGAAGCTCCTTATGTTACCTCTGTCATACACTAGAGCTCTATCAGTTCCAAGTTTGGTCTTGAACTAGATATATATATATTTATGTATATCGTGGTTTACCATCTCACACACGCACACATGCAATTGTAGAGAGACAAAAAGAGATCAACATAAAGTACCCACAGAAAAAGTGTTAAAAATGCATGGGCAGTATGTTGAGAAGATTATGTGTTATACATATGTTTCTATATGATCCATTTGCATTCCGAGAAATTTTGTTCCTTGCTATCTTTGTTTTTTTTCATGAATTTGAATAATCTAATTCACAATTGTAAAATGTTTTACATAGAGTTTCATCATCTTGAATGAGGTCATTTAACAATAAATATTTGAAAAGTTATGCTTGAAGTTATCAATTATATCATCTTAAGAATATTTAAGACTTGTCACATCTGGAGAAATATTGTGAACTTTACTTTTTATGCACAATGAACTAATTCAGGTTTGTGCAATCCAAAAAAAAAGGCACTAATGCAAGTTTATGGATTCCTGTATTAGAATGCTTACAATTTCATAATGGATCCACTCACATTCATGGAATGCGTGTTGTGGACAAGATGCAACAAATATGAATTCGAAGAGAAAACATAGAAAACAACGATTTAAGTAAAAATCACAAGAAACACACAAATGTACATGGATTTGGCAAGACGCCCTACGTCCTCGGGCAAATAACAACGAATAATTTCAATATAAGAAGAAGATTCCAATACGAGTGTGACAAATGCGTGTATGTTCGATTATTTTAATAAAATAAAAATTATTTACAATTATCACTACACCATTTGGGGACTTTTCTAACAGACATGAGTTTGGTTTTCTAACGGTAATTTACCGTTGCAAATTTCTAACGGTAAATTTCGGTTAGAAATGTAACAATTCCGTTAGTACTTTTCAAGAAAATAAAAGAAAAATTAAAGCTCATTTCTTCTCTTATCTTTACAGGAAGAGAGAGAGAGGGAGAAAGGGGAGGAGAAGAGAGAGAGAAAGAGGAAGAAATCCGCAGAACCGTCGCCGCCCACCACCCGCCACCCTCTGGCCTCCGCCCGCTACCCTTCGCCACCGCCACCCTTCACCCACCACCGCCGTCGTTCTGGTTGGCACACACAATGGGAAAAGCGTCGTTTGAAAACTCACGACACACACACACACACACACACACACACACACACACACACTCTCTCTCTCTCTCTCTCTCTCTCTCTCTCTCTCTCACACACACACACACACACACATACACACACTCAAAATCTCTTACACACTCAGATCTATTCCATTGGCGCACACATACACACACTCAGATCTATTTCAACACACACACACACACTCTTTGACTCACACACATACACAGACACACACATACACACATACACACACACACATAGTCAGGTCTGTTTTGACACACATACACACACACGCACGCGCACGCACACACACATACATAAACACACACATACACACACTCATATCTTTTGGATTGATACCCACACACACACACACACTGTATTTGACACTCAGATCTGTGACAAAGTTTGATTTTTGTAGTGGTTCATTTGTTAAAATAGGATATGGAGTTTGATAGAGACAAAAAAGGACAAATTTCCAACTCTGAAGAGATATTCTTCCTACATTGCAGGCCGATGAATGTGTGTACATTATGTATATAGATGTATATACGTTTCATATTTTGTTTTGTCATTGATTAAAATCATACACACACTAACAGTTTTCACATAGACATTTTGTTTGATTCTCATGCCTACTCTCTGATGGTCTTTTCGTTTGACCAAAATAGGATAAGATATTAACTTAGTTTTAAATTTTGAAAATTTAGTGAGTTAGTGAATTGATGTTGAAAATTTAGTAAAGTATTGGTTTAGTATAACATAGTTGTTGTTCCTATTTTGTGTTTCTTTCCCTTAATTTTCAGGTTCTCGTCTGAAGAAGTCTTTGCACAAAATCAAGTGAAGGCATATGTGCAATGCAAAATTTGTCAAGCTATTGCTGAAGTGGTATGATTAGTCCTAGTGACTTCACTTTACTCTTGAACACAACAGTTTACTAATGTGACTATTTCTCTATAGGAATTTCTTTACAAGTGTATGTTATACAAATGATGCTTATATTTCAGTACCCCGAAATTAAACCAGTGTTGGATGATTTTCTTCCAAAGAAAATTTGGCTTATGATTTGATTTTCTTGTTCAACAATGAATGTTATCAACCACTGTTCTTTGTTCCTCTTCTATGTCATAAGGCCATATTTTAATTTTATATTTGAAGTACACTGGAATTGCCTGTAAACTATTGTGTTGGGCAAGCAATGAAACAAATGTTATGTGTGAAGTAGTGTAGTTTATTATATGTGACAAATGCATGACACTAGTCATTTAAAACCAATGCAATAATATCAGTTCATATACAAACATTCAATCTTGCTTTCTTGAGTCATTAGCAAATTGAGATCACCACACTTGCTCTCTACCTCACTCATTTGTTCAGCTTTTTTAACTCTTAATATAGTTTTTGCATTCTGCTATTATGTCGAATAATGTAGGTGCATGTTCTTTCATTTCTAGTTTTTGTTGCTGCATTTTGGTATAATGTGTAGATCTAAAGTTCTTAGATGATGTGAAGTGAAAAAAATTTAGAGTTTTTAATTCATTAAGGAAAGTGAATGCCTTGATTAGGAGAACATTATGGAGCTAATTGATTAGGTTTCATCCATGCGTTTATTTCAGTGCGATGTTGATGTTTGTCTCATGGAAAAAAAGAAGCAATTAATTTTCCCCTTTGATAAAGCTAAGGATTGGTTGGATGAAGCAATTTATTTTGATTTTCTTTTCAGTTTGTGAGAAGGTGGCGAGCAAGGGAAGAACTGCATATAGTGAGGTACATTTTTTTTTTTTCTCTTGATATGATATTGTAAGATTATAATGTGGCCGGGCCATACGGGCACCCACATTGTATTGAACCGAGACCAAAGGGGCATGGGCTTTTGAAGTCCTAACAGGTAGGGTTTGTGTATGCCTATATATACACATATATACTACACAAACCCTACATGATACATACATAGCAGCCTCTCTCTCTCTCTCTCTCTCTCTCTCTCTCTCTCTCTCTCTCTCACAATTCATCTCTCTCTTGGCCATCACCATGGAGCTATGGGATTTAGCGCGTGACTGTCATGGGGATTGCTCTAGTAGCGTCTTCTACGATCTAGGCGAAGCACAAGGGAGTACATGGAGGCTAGAACATTGCAACAGTCCGTGGGTGAAGTTGTCGTGCTTGTAACAACACCGTAGACGATCCAAATTAGGATTCCGCTCAAGGTATGTCTTTAACCCGACTCCATGCTTGTGTGCATGATTTTTCTACATTGGTATCAGAGCCTACAGGTTGTTGTTCGCCTATATGTGCCCAAAAATGAATCCACCATTGATGGATTTCAAGCTTTTTTACAAAAACTTTGAACCAGAGATTGGCCACGCCCACTCTCGCTGAGGAGAGTGGGGCCCACTCGTCGGCCGACGTTGGTCCGGCGACCATTGATCCAGAGAGTGGAGGTGTGTCTCTAGGCCCCGGTCCATAATATGTATTTGATATATTTTAATAAGAAAAACAATTAATTATTTTGTAATTAAAACAGTTTCTGCTATTAAATTAAATAGTTTTTAATATTTTAAACTGTTTTAATTGCTTTAAAATTCTGAAAAAATATGAAAAATTAATATTTTATTTTTCTTATATTATGGATACTGAGTGGGACCAGAAATAATTTATGGTAAATTATTTCATTATTTTTTGGTATTTTAGAGCATAAAGGATATGCTTTAAATGTGTTTTTAATTGCTTAAAATATCCAAAAATGCATATTAATTTTTGAAATTTAAATGCAGTGTTTAGTACACTGTGATATGTCCAGAAATATCTTTTAATTACCTAACCGCCACGTGTTCAGCTAATGACCCGGGGAAGACAGATTTGAGGCATGGAGCCCACGCTCCCGAGGGATGCTGCAGTTGCCACCCGAGATACTCGGGCGGTCGTAGTGGGGCCCCGAGGATCACGGCATCAATCACGTTTCCCCTCAAATCGTTACACAGCTGTCACTCGATCAAGAGAATTAGTGGTTTCCTTAACTGCTTAGGAAACTCACCAAATATTGGGCAAATCTATTGTGATTAGATTAGGCTTCCTAATCTAGTGAAACTTACCATGTAAAGGTGGACTCTTACACTTATAAAAGAGCCCACCTACCCTCTCAAAAGGGGATCCGAGTATCAACTCTCTAAGCAGATACACCTTAGAGAAATCACCAACATACACGCATACACCCGGCTGGTATTACTGGTAGTGCCGCCCCACTTTGTTGGCTCACCAGGCCGCCGGTGATCTGCTAGTGAACGCGCATAGACGCAACCGTGGACGTAGGTCACCTCATTAACGGGGCCGAACCACACACAAACCTTCTGTGATTTCATTTTTCTTCTTAAAATTGCCCTCACCAGTTTTCGGCATCATCAGTTTGGCGCCGTCTGTGGGAAACGACACGATTTCCTTGTTAACAAAAATCTTTGACTGATCAACATGCCAAAGAAGAAGGGCAAGAAGACCGCCGATTCAACCGGTCAGGAGGACCTACAGATCGAGACGCGGGCGACCTCCATGACCTCCGACCAGGTCGCAGTAGCGCTGGAGCGGCTCTTGGAAGGCCAGCTCCGGACACAACAGCAAATAGATGCGCTCATAGCCCATAATGAAAAAGTGGTCGAGGACTACGAGAAAAGCCCTTCGTCGGAGAAGCGGCCTGAAAAGAGCACTCCCAGTCAGAGGCCCGAAAGGAGCGCTCCCAGCAAGAAGCCTGCCCGGACGCACGGAAAGACTAGGTCCGCCCCAGGGTCCCAACTAAACCGGGAAAGCCGGGCAGAGGGGGAGCGCAGCCAGCCTGCCAAGCGCCCACAGGAAGGACCTCGGTATGTCCCTCGCCGAGCGCGACGAGTAGAGGATGCCCGGATCCTCATCGAGCGGCGGCGAGCTGCAAGGGGAGAAGCACCCGGACGAAAGGTCAGGGAACCGGTCGACGATCCGCCCGCCCTAAGCCGGGATGATCTCAGGCACAGGCTGTCCCGGACTCGTAGCCGAGTGCTATCCCCAAGATCGACGCGCTTCGAGGACGAGGCATCATCGTCCGATCCAACCTACTACTCAGGTGCAGAGAGAAGAATCGGGCGTACTGATGTCAAGGCCCAGGTCGAGGAGCTGCAGCAGCAGATTGAGAGGCTGAACCGCAAGTCCGGCCACGACCTCACTAATACAGAAACGGAGTCACCCTACACTGCCCGGGTGACACAGTTCCCGATTCCGCGGAAGTTCAAACCCCCTCATCTCAGCTCATACGACGGCAAGGGGAGTCCAGTGGACCACATCCGCACCTATAAGGCGCAGATGGCACTGGTCACTACCACGGACGAGTTGCTATGCCTGGCATTCCCCAGTACTTTAAAGGGATCAGCCGCGCAATGGTTCCATGCTCTGAAACCGCGGACAGTTGACGACTTCAAGACCCTCGGCAAACTCTTCATTAGTCAGTTTGTCGGGATGCTGGACCGGTCGCAGCCAGACACCCAGCTGCTGGCTGTCAAGCAGCAAAGGGGGGAATCTTTGAGGGAGTACGTAGATCGTTTCAACCAGCAGAGGCTTTTGATTCGCAACCTCAATGAGACCGCCGCTATCATGGCTTTCTGCTCAGGAGTTCAGCACACCAAGGTGGCCACGTCCTTTCATCGCAATCGACCGGCAACCCTGGTGGAACTCTCGGAAAGAGTAGGGAAGTACATAGACACCGAAGAATTCCTGAAGGCGAAGCGCGCCAGCCAGACGGGAGACGAGTCCCCGAAGGCAAAGCGCAAACGCGAGGGATTTGAGAAAGGCCCGGGAAAGAAGCCAAAGCAAGACCAAAGAGAGGCTAGGGGTCAGCCCCCAACAGCTTTTACACCTCTTTCCCGACCCATACATGAGGTGATGGCCGCCGCGGAGGCGCAGAGGTTGCTTCCGCAGCCTACCAAGCTCAGAGCCCCTCCCGGCAAGAGGAATCGGGAGAAGTTCTGCCGTTATCACAAGGATCACGGCCATGAAACGGAGGATTGCTTCAAACTGAAAATAGCAATCGAAAAGTTGATCGAGCAGGGCCATCTTGCCGAGTTTGTCACAGTGGACAGACAGCCCCGACAGGATGCCCGGGCTCCCGGTCAGCCTCCTCCACTGCTCGGCCACATCAACGTGATCTCCGGAGGAACATCTGGCGGAGGTGATTCGCAGTCGGCACGGAAGAGGCATGCCCGAGCATCCCGAGCGGATGTATGGCAGGTCCAATCCACCGGCCCCTCACCAACTGACGTCCTGACGTTCTCATCCGATGATATACATGGCCTCCACTGCCCCCACGACGACCCGCTGGTAGTGACACTGTCTATAGCAAACTACATGGTCCAGAGGGTACTAGTCGACACGGGCAGTTCGTCGGATATAATGTTCGCAGCGGCATTCGACCAACTCGGGGTCGATAGAGATCGGCTCCGGCCAGTCGCTACTCCCCTGGTCGGATTCAACGGTTCTAGCACCCAACCGCTCGGCACGATCGAACTCCCGGTACTCATGGGGACCTATCCACAACAGGTTTCCCTGCTCACCAATTTCGTGATAGTGGATGCCCCATCGGCCTACAACGTCATCCTTGGGAGGCCGACCCTCAACAGAGCACGAGCAGTTGTCTCCACATACAGCCTAACCGTAAAATTCCCGACTCCTCAGGGACCAGGATGCTTGCGAGGAGACCAGACCACGGCTCGGAGTTGTTATGTTAGCTCGTTGCGACGGGGGGCAATCACCGAGACTCTGAATGTCCAAGAAATGGATCCCCGGGACCCGAGAGACATGATAGGGCCGATGGAAGAATTGGAGCAAGTTGTGCTGGACCCGGAGCACCCGGATCGGACGATCAACGTAGGCGCGCTGCTGGAGCCTGCCTTGAAAGAAAAATTGGTCCAGTTCCTGAAGCAAAACCAGGATGTCTTTGCGTGGAGTCATGAGGACATGCCCGGGATTGATCCCCGGGTGATGTCCCATCACCTCAATGTTAGCCCAGACTGCCGTCCGGTAAAGCAGAAGAGAAGGGGCATGGCGTCCGAAAGGCAAAAAGCTGTAAGTGAGGAGGTAGAGAAGCTATTAAAAGCTGGCTCCATCCGGGAGGTCCACTACCCCGACTGGCTAGCCAACGTTGTTCTGGTCAAGAAGAGTAATGGTAAATGGAGGATGTGTGTGGACTTCACTGACCTCAACAAGGCCTGCCCCAAGGACTGTTATCCGCTGCCCAGGATAGACCTCCTCGTCGATTCAACGGCAGGCCACTCACTCCTCTCGTTCATGGACGCCTACTCCGGGTACAATCAGATCAGCATGTACCCCGAAGACGAAGAGAAGACGGCGTTCATCACCGACCAAGGCACGTACTGTTACAGGGTCATGCCCTTCGGCCTTAAGAACGCCGGGGCTACATACCAGCGCTTGGTCAACTTCATGTTCAAAGATCTTATCGGAACGTCCATGGAGGTATACGTGGACGATCTCCTGGTCAAGAGCCGAGATGAACCCGATCACCTGGGGCATCTGGCCGGGGCCTTCAGCATTTTGAGAAAATTCAGGATGAGGTTGAACCCGGCCAAGTGCACCTTTGGGGTCTCATCCGGGAAGTTCCTCGGTCATCTGGTCAGCAGACGGGGAATAGAGGCAAACCCTGACAAAATCCAGGCCATCATCAACATGCGGTCACCCAAGTCAACTAAGGAAGTTCAGAGCTTAGCCGGACGGGTGGCCGCACTGAATAGATTCGTTTCCAGAGCAACTGACCGTTGCCTACCATTCTTCAAAATTCTCCGTAAAGCTTTTCAATGGTCAGAGGAATGCGAGGAGGCGTTCCAGGAACTCAAGAGATACCTGACCTCTCCGCCTCTATTGTCGACACCTACAGTCGGAGAAGAACTGTTCCTGTACTTGGCAGTGTCGCCCTCGGCAGTCAGCTCAGCACTTGTCCGGGAAGAGCACGGGATACAGTTTCCAGTATATTACACCAGCCGAGCACTGCAAGGCGCGGAAAGCCGGTACTCCCGCATCGAGAAACTGGCCTTCGCCCTCGTTACATCGGCCCGAAGGCTCCGCCCGTACTTCCAGGCCCATGCCATCGTAGTACTGACAGACCAACCCCTCCGCAGAATCCTCTCTCGACCGGACACATCCGGAAGGCTCGTCAAGTGGGCTTTGGAACTGGAGGAGTTTGAGGTAACTTATAGACCGCGGACGGCCATCAAGGGACAAGCCGTCGCAGATTTCTTGGTCGAGTTTACGTATCCAGAAGACCCGATAGAAGAACTCGAGCCTCCGGCCTTACCGCCCGGATTGCTCGCCGGCATCCCCACATGGATACTGCATGTCGATGGCTCTTCCAACCGGCACGGCAGTGGGGCCGGAATTATCCTGACCACCCCCGAGGGCATCCAGCTTGAATACGCTTTGAGATTCGGGTTTCGTGCCTCCAACAACGAGGCCGAGTACGAAGCCCTCCTGGTTGGGCTGCAATTAGCCGTTTCGATGAGCGCACAACAGGTCGAGAGCTACAGCGACTCCCAGCTCGTGGTCAATCAAGTAAACCAAGAATACGAAGCACGGGAAGATAGCATGATGGCCTACCTAGCACTCGTCCGAACAGCGTCCAAACAACTCCAAGGCTTTTCCATCACTCGAATACCCAGAGAAGAGAACACCAGGGCTGACCGGCTCGCCCGCCTCGCATCGTCGGCTGAGTCAGACTTGCCCGGGATAAGGATACAATTCCTACCCGAGCCAAGTGTGATCAACTCAGAAGGCATGGAGGTCGACCCGGTCACTCTGGGACCCAGCTGGATGGATCCGATCATGACTTTCTTGACGACAGGAAGGCTACCGGACGAGAAAGAGGAAGCAAGACGGGTCAAGTACCGAGCGGCACGATATCATGTCCTAGACGGAGTCCTTTATAAAAGGGGGTTCACCATCCCGTACCTTCGTTGTGTCCATCCCACGCAAGTTCAAGCAATACTGTACGAAATTCACGAAGGCGTGTGCGGGAACCACGTAGGGAGTCGGACACTCTCAAGAAAGGCCCTACTACAGGGGTACTACTGGCCAACCATGGCTCGGGATTCGCAGGAGTACGTTCGAAGGTGTGACAAGTGCCAACGGTACTCTCCCATGATAAACCAACCAGGAGAACTTCAGACACCGGTCCTAAGCCCTTGGCCATTCGCCCAATGGGGAATCGACATCGTTGGTCCCTTGCCAACGGGGAAGGGGCAGGTCAAGTTTGCTGTGATAGCCGTGGACTACTTCACAAAGTGGGCGGAGGCCGAGCCCCTGGCAACAATAACCGAGAGAAAGATGGAACATTTTGTGGAAAGAAATATCCTTAGCAGGTTCGGTATTCCGCGAGTCCTGATTAGCGACAATGGAAGACAGTTTGATACACCCGTCTTTAGACAGTTCTGCTCGGACTATGGAATATTGAACCACTACTCTTCTCCTGAGCACCCACAAGCTAATGGTCAGGCCGAAGTAACCAACCGTACGATTTTGCAGTCGATTAAGACGAGGCTCGAAGGTGCTAAAGGCCTGTGGGCCGACGAACTCCCAGCCCTTCTGTGGGCCTACCGTACCACACCCCGGGCGGCAACAGGCGAAACCCCCTTTTCCTTGACTTATGGTTTTGAGGCGGTAGTCCCCACGGAGCTCGGGCTACCCACATACCGGGTGGCCACCGGTGGCAGCTTACAAGCAAAGGGTCTCACGGTATTACAATAGTAAGGTGAAGCATCGTAGTTTCCAGGTTGGGGACCTTGTTCTTAAAGCAGTGAACCAGTCAACCCGAGTCCCAAGCAATGGGAAGTTGGGAGCAAACTGGGAAGGACCATATACAGTCACTCGGGTCAACCGACCAGGAACCTATTGGCTACAAAGTATGGATGGGCACGACCTCAGCCACCCCTGGAACGTGCAACATCTCCGCAAGTACTATCAGTAGCGCATAGCTACGGGAGTCTAGTGTTATGAGGAGAATTCTTTTTCTGCGTAGCCTTGATAGGACAATTGTTACAGATTGTTATTTTTGAATAAAATGGAAAGTTTGCTTTGAAACATTATTCCCTTCGGTACATCGGGCTTACCCAAAAAACCTCGGGCCTAACCCCGAGGCACCAAAAGACCTCGGGCCTAACCCCGAGGCACCAAAAGACCTCGGGCCTAACCCCGAGGCACCAAGAGACCTCGGGCCTAACCCCGAGGCACCAAAAGGACCCTGCAACCACCCATGTTCCAGGTCGGTTTCCTATGGTGGATCCCCAACACGCCCCCTCCTTAACAGGAGCCCTGGGGGCAAAAGGGTCCTCCAACTAAACAGGAAATTAACTCAAGCTATGCTTAGGTCCAGCCGACGATGGGGCCAAACCCCTAGGTGGCCAGCGATGGCAAGCTTCAAAAGGACCCTGCAACCACCCATGTTCCAGGTCGGTTTCCTATGGTGGATCCCCAACACGCCCCCTCCTTAACAGGAGCCCTGGGGGCAAAAGGGTCCTCCAACTAAACAGGAAATTAACTCAAGCTATGCTTAGGTCCAGCCGACGATGGGGCCAAACCCCTAGGTGGCCAGCGATGGCAAGCTTCAAAAGGACCCTGCAACCACCCATGTTCCAGGTCGGTTTCCTATGGTGGATCCCCAACACGCCCCCTCCTTAACAGGAGCCCTGGGGGCAAGAGGGTCCCATACCTAAACAGGAAATTAACTAAAGTTTCGCCTAGGTCCAGCCAGCGATGGGGCCAAAACCCCTAGGTGGCCAACGATGGCAAGCTTCAAATGCTCCTGCAACCACCCATGTTCCAGGTCGATTCCCTACGGCCATTCAGTCCCGTACACCCGCACTCCTGCCTTTGCAAAATGCTTGGGGGGCAGGGGACAGGAGGACAAAAGGGTAACGCTAAGGCCAAAACAGGGAATTATATCATTCGACTAGGTGTTCTGTGGGTTACGGTCCTAAAGCATTTGCTAAGGCAGATGTTAGGTTGGCCAAGGCCGTACGGATACTAGCAAAAGTTAAAAGCACAGTACAACAAAGTTAACGGAAGGATAACCTCAAGGGCCTTTTCATTAATTAAAATGAGTGTACAGAGCTTGGGGGGCAATTGTAGTAGCCTCCCCGAAAAATAAAAGTCTACAAACGACAAAAGCAAATAACAGGGAAGTCAGTTTTCCGCATTAATCACGTTCTCGGTCTCCCCGGCCTGTTCCCCCGGAATGGTAAGTCCCTCCTCCGCTAAGCCTCCCTCCGGGGTAAGCTCGGTGGCCTCAGCAACGACCACAGGATCTCCAACGGCCGCAAGCCCCTCGCCAGCAGCTGGAGCTTCACCGAGTCCGGGATCCTCACCGATGTCCCAGTAATCCGAGTCAATCCCCGCGTAGGCCGAGAGAACCCACTCGGGGTGGTCCCGAGCTACCCGCCGCTTCAGATCCTCATAACCTTGGAAGAAGCCATAGTCAAAAGCTCCTTCCAAGGCCTCTGCGGAAGGCGCCTCGGTCACCGCTTTAGCCTGGGCCTCGGCTGCCGCGATAAGGGCCCGGGAAGTTTCCAGTTCGGCCAAAGCCGCTGCCAGGTTCGCCTGAGCCGCCCCTAAGCTCAAGGCCAGCGACTTCGTCTTGCTCGTCTCCACGGCCAGGACAGCTTTTGCTACCTGCAGCTCTTTCCGTTCCTCCGAAAGGGCGGCTTCAGCAGCGCCCACCTTCGCGGCCAGGGATGAGTGGACGGATTCAGACCCCGCAGCTATGCAGCCAACCTACGGCAGGAGAACACACATCGGTTAAACAAGTAACAAGTGCAGGGCAAGTCCGCGTTTAAACAAAAAGAAGCAGAACACTCACCAGGTGGGAGACGCTGTATAGCCATCCTTGGATCCCTTGGGGGGTTAGCTCAGCACACGCCGTCACCTGGCTTGGCGCGAGGCAGGGCCTGAGTCTCTCCCGGGCCTCATCATGCCCGCCCAGGGGCAAACCCGATGGAACATCAGCCATGGGCACGGGCTCTTCAACAGCCGGCCTGGGGGGAACCGATGTCCCTACGGGACTTGGACGGGTATTGGTCCCGTGGCGAATGCGCCTGAGTGGGCGGTCGCCGCCTGGAACCTCGGTGGCCGGCCTCTTTCCTTGGGCGATTGCCACCCGAGCGGCAGCAGTGGCGGTAGCGGCGACCTGTCTCTCCCGCAGCTGATCCAAGTTGCGTTTGGGAGCCATTTCTGTAGAAACAAAGATCGTACGATCAAAGGTGCAAGGGGCAGAAATAGTACAAGTACATGTTACTGGCACACTTACCAGGGATGATGGGTGTAGAGCTGGGGGCCGGAATAGGCGGCTCAGGGGAGTATTTAGCGATGAGCCCTCCCGACCGGGACAGCACGTTCCAGATGCTGACAGGCAACTTCGCTAGCTTCAAGATCCTGGCCCGGCACGCCTCAGAAATTTCTGGGGGTTTAGTTGAGCCCGCTGTAAAAAAAAAAAAAAAAAAAAAGAGAGAAGAAAACTGGTCAACAATCCACTGTGTTCCGGATAGTTCGGGATAGCAGATAAGGACGGAAGGGCGGTCTTACCCTTCAACTCCCTGGCCCAGGATGTCTTCAGCTGGCTCCCCGGAGCCATGTCACAGAGATGAAGGGTAGATACCTGGAAGAATTTTCCCTTCCACCCTTTATTGTTACTAGGGCAGTTGTCAATGATTTTCCTGCCCGGACGGGCGGAGAACGAGAAAAACCCCAACTCATTATGCACAGGGAATGGCCGGTAAGCCCAAAGGAACTCCTGTAGGGTAAGATCATACCCGAATGCCTGGGGCCACAATGATATACACCCCATCAAGAACCTCCACCCATTGGGAGCCAACTGGCCGGGAGCGATGTCAAGAAAAATCAATATGTCCCGAGCCACCGGGTGAAGCGGAAGTCGGAGGCCCGCCATCATAGCGTCCTCAAACAGGGTGACAAACCCTGACTGATATAGGTGCGCGCCGCCGGAATTCACGGCTAGGGCGCAACCGTCAGGAAGGGAGTACCTCTCCCTAATCCGGCGAAAGTCTCCAGAATGAAGAACGGAAGAGGTGGACTCACAAGCGAAGACCATGCGGTCGGTCTCCTCCGGCAGCTCGTCGCCTAATCCCCTCGAAACGGAGGCGACAGGGGCCTCCTCGGAAGACTGACTACTGGACAGGCGAATGGGGATCCAGGCCCCGCTTTGGTGGTCGGACGGGGATTCCGGGAGCTGGCCTTGGCTAGCACCCGGGGACCCCGACTGGTACTGCTCACTCTCCGATATCGACGCGGAATTGAAGCCGGAGTGCTCCATCTCTGGCCCTCCAGCAGGAAGGAACCGACACAAAGGACGACTCGCGAAGGGATCGAAAACCCCGAGCCTGATATACAGGGGGGGCAGGGTTACTAACCTGAATGGTAGCAAGTAGATGCTCCGCAACACCAGGTAGCACTCTCTCAGAACCACGCAAGGAACACCCGTCCGGTTCAAGTGAGTTAGGGTTCCACCTGACTCGAAAAACGCTACGAATCTGAGAAGGAAGAAATCCAACTCCCGCTCAAACCCCACAAGATTCGTTCTCTCCAGTTTTGCTTCGAAAGGAAAAAGGAACAGGGAAGAGAAAAAAGAAAGATCAGAGACAAGAGAATCAGGAGGGTGCGCAGGAGGTGGGACGAGTGCTCCATATATAAAAGACCTCGAACGGCCCAGATCAGAACAGATCCAGCGGTCCAGAAAATATCCCGCCCAAAACCGTCGCTTCGGTCACGTGGGGGGTCGCCTCAAAAGGCGCGCGCATTAAGTACACGTAAAGACGTTTTCGTTGGTTTCTGAACGGTTTGGTTACGCCCACGTCTCCATTCGTTAGGATCTAACCTGACCAACGATTGGTTGACGCGTGGAAGCAGCGGTCCAGGCCCGAGCAACCATAGCCCGGGCGCATTTGCGAGCCGGTCGGGAATTAACCTCACAGAGTTGTACAGAATTGATACACAGTTCAAGGGACTTAATGAAGGAAAAAGATGGCCTCAGGGACCTTTTTATTGCTATAAAAGGAAAACTGTACAAAGACGGGAGCAATTACAGTAGCCTTCCCGGAAGAAAATAAAAAGAAGAAGAAGGAAAAATGTACATATGTGTGTAAACAAAAATGCCCTTAAGGTCTTTGGCCCTTCAAAGCCTTGACCTCCTCTTCCAGGGCAGCCACCTTCGCCGTCAGCCCCTCTACGGCCAGCTCCAAGGCGTGGACATCCACCCCCCGCAGGGCGGAGTCCATCTGCAGCTCGGCGCCCATCTTCTCCACCGCCTGCAAGCGTTCTTCCATGTTCGCGAGAGAGAAATCCGACCATGAGCCCGGCATGCGGGGGCCGGTGAATATTTCTGGTCGGCTCCTCTTCGGTGGGGGCTGAGGCTCTTCTTCGACCTCTCTCTCCTTGCCCTTTCTGGACGGGCCCGGAGGCGGGCTTACATCTTCAGGTGAGGAGGAGTCATTGCTGGTGGACAAGGTGACCGGCCCCTCGGGTTGGCCCGTCCTGCTGGCCGGGCGCGCCCCAGTCGCCATTGACCGGGTATAGCGGCGCGATCCAGATGCCGCAGCGGCAGCGGTTGCAGAAGATGATCCGACGCCCGAATTCTCCGCAGGTCTCCCTTTCAAGTAGGAGAACGACATACCGGCCTCGATGGCTTGGTCGAAAGGCTCCATGTCATCTTCGGACGGGACGACTCCACGAAGGGCGGTGAAGGCCTGTTTGCAGTGATCGGGATTATAACCCGCAGGAGGGCAGAGACCGTCATACTCCAACCAGTTACCAGCAACCAGCACCCAAGGGTACCGTTGCCAGTTCTTGTTTGGGAAGTCTAGACCTCGGACAAGGTCTTTTCCCTCAGTCTTAGGGCGGAAGTAGGGGCCCCTGTTGTCAATGCCCAGTATGTAACACCTCGCAACGTCGGCAGCCCGGAGAAACAACCCCAGTCGCTCGTTCAGCGCCGAAACGCCCCATAAGAGGCGGGCAACGTTTGGTCGGCATTTGTGTAGTGGAATCTGCAAACCCTGAAGAAGGTCGCAGAAGGAGACCGGCAGAGGAAAGCGTAATCCCACGATCAGTAGCAGATAGCTGCTGATGAGGAAGAAAGGAGGGGCAACTTCTTCTCCTTCAACGAACGGACGGATCACCACGTCCTCGGGAATTTGGCAATCTTCCCGGAATGTCTTAAGCCCCTCGTCTGATGTTAGGTCAACGTGTGAGGCCATTTGGTGCAGATAAAAGTTTGGAAAGGCAAAGACAGCAGAGGATAGGAGGCTCGGAGAGTTTGCTCAGGCGATTCAGCTAGTGTTGAGTAGTGAAGAAGCCAGGATAAATAGTGCTCATTATATAAGCGGAACGAACGGTTGGGATCCAATCTGATCGAACGGTTCATGTACTCTCCCGCCGAAACTGTCATTTCGGGCACGTGGGGCGTCGCCTCAGAAGGCGTGAGCATTAAATGTGGGATGTGTTAGTCTGGTCGCCAGCTGGACGATTCAGTTACCTCTTAAACTGGATGCTTTAAGCCCGAACTATGCTTGTAACCAGTAGGCACGTGGCATCGGGGATCTTAGGCCTGTACAGCTACCGCTTGGTCCTTGAGCCGCCGGGTCATCCCGTGTTAGCCGTGGTCCGGTGGGGGACCTGGTATTTTCCCGGGCGGTCTATGAAGGGCGTTCTTAATTTTCCGACCTCATCTGATAAAGCGTCATCTCAGCTCTGAAAATGGGGGGCAGCTGATATGTCCAGAAATATCTTGTAATTACCTAACCGCCACGTGTTCAGCTAATGA
Organism: Hydrangea macrophylla; assembly: GCA_033977485.1. NCBI lineage: Eukaryota > Viridiplantae > Streptophyta > Magnoliopsida > Cornales > Hydrangeaceae > Hydrangea > Hydrangea macrophylla. Next base: position 4,304,454 of record CM066992.1, read on the forward strand.
CCCGGGGAAGACAGATTTGAGGCATGGAGCCCACGCTCCCGAGGGATGCTGCAGTTGCCACCCGAGATACTCGGGCGGTCGTAGTGGGGCCCCGAGGATCACGGCATCAATCACGTTTCCCCTCAAATCGTTACACAGCTGTCACTCGATCAAGAGAATTAGTGGTTTCCTTAACTGCTTAGGAAACTCACCAAATATTGGGCAAATCTATTGTGATTAGATTAGGCTTCCTAATCTAGTGAAACTTACCATGTAAAGGTGGACTCTTACACTTATAAAAGAGCCCACCTACCCTCTCAAAAGGGGATCCGAGTATCAACTCTCTAAGCAGATACACCTTAGAGAAATCACCAACATACACGCATACACCCGGCTGGTATTACTGGTAGTGCCGCCCCACTTTGTTGGCTCACCAGGCCGCCGGTGATCTGTTAGTGAACGCGCATAGACGCAACCGTGGACGTAGGTCACCTCATTAACGGGGCTGAACCACACACAAACCTTCTGTGATTTCATTTTTCTTCTTAAAATTGCCCTCACCAGTTTTCGGCATCATCACACTGTAAGGAGATCTAAGATAACTTTTGTGTAAATTATCATGTATTTTTAATATTTTAGAGTACGTAATTTATGATTTTGGGCATTTATTTAATTGCTTAAAATAGCCAAAATACACTATTAATTTTTGTAATTAATATGGGACATAAAGGACACTGTTTTGAGACCATATAAAATTTTGTGGGACCCATAGATAGTTTTTGATAAATTATCTAAATCATATTGATATTTTAGAGCATACAATCATGTGTTTTTGTACACGTATTGAATTGCTTAAAATGTTTTTAATGATTATTAGTTCAAGGAATTAACACGATGTGTTTAGAACACTAGTGGAAACTTGAAAATTTTTTAGTGAATTTTCTCGCTCTTTGGGATATATTTTAGAGCATTTATTGTGTTTGAGTATGCAATATTAATTGCTTAAAATATAACAATTAAGTTGTTAATTCTTGAACTTAATGAAGGGTGTTTTTGTACACTATTTGGAGACTTGAGAAAATTTTGTGAATTATCTCATTTTTTTATTTGTGGTATTTTATAGCATAAAATTTATGCTTATGTGCATTTATTTAATTGCTTAAAATAGCCAAAATAGACTATTAATTTTTAAAATTAATATGGGGTGTTTAGAACACTATATTAGACCACTGAAAATCCTTGGAGAACAAATTCCTTGAAATTTTTTTATTTTTGGGAATTTAGTTGCTCATAGTTAATTTTGTTTAACCAGATCAATTCATTCTATTAAATTTATTCAAAAACGTTTTTGGGCCTTTATAAACTTTTGAAAAATTCTTTATAATGAAAAATCAGTTTTTTAGTTTTTTAAATTTTTTTCCATGAGGTATTAAATTAATTTGTAAATTTAAAAGCCATTAATCAATTGGTTTTAAAATAAGTTTTAAAACCTAAAATTTGGTTAAAATTAATGAAAAATCCATGATTTTTTCATTGATTTTACTTAGCTTATGGGAGTTATCTGGGCTGTGCAATAATCTTTTTTTTGCATATTTTATTATTTTAGAGGCTCATTGTATTGTTGGTCATGCTTTAAATTACTGTTGTTTGTGATTGGATTACCTGAGACCTCTAATCCTCCTCCTTAAATGGAGTGATGGATTAGTCCATTCATATTTTAAATAGACCGCATGAGTGCTTGGTGTATGTAATTAATGCATTAATCTAGATAAAATTAATGGACGATTAATTGATAATTTGTGGAGCTTGTGTCCTCACGATGTATGTTTAAAGTTGTTCTTGTATATGTTTATGAACAAAGCATCCCTATTTTTTTATGGGCTATAAATGTAATGTGAGGATGAGGGTTTTATTTCTTGTATTGGAAAAGCCTACTTGTAAAGGGATGGTTTTCTTTGGTCATACATCATATACTTGAATTACCTTAGCATGAGCTCTAAGTTGTCAATTTGGACCCACGTGGGGGTCCATGCGTATTTTTGTTGTATGGCACACTTAATATTATTGTGGATGATCTTAGATAGATAGGTAATTGTACCATCTAATTGATGTTTGTTTAGAAAAATCAATTATAAAATGTTTTTCTTGATTTACAAAATTAAGATTTGATTAATGAGCAATAGCGAATTTTTTGGTCTTAAATTGTAAAAAGGGGAAAACTCATTTGTAATTGGATTTTAAAACAAACTTTACGAAATGTGCAAATAATAATGTCAATCTCATGCGCATGTTCTCAGATACTTTCTTCAAATTTTCTGTATTCACAAAACCAAATGCTTTCCAAACCACACTTTGTCGATCTTTATAAAAGTACTAAGTTTAAAAGGGACTAATTTTTGTAATATGGCACTGCAAAGTAATACACCTACAGAGTAAGTAAGAGCTTATGGGCTTTAGACTTATTCTATAGTCCAACCCATTAAACTGAATAGTGGGTCTCCGGCCCAATATCATTATAACCTTAATAGCCTATAATACTTGGCTCGAGAAGATCATAGCACGCGCTTTGTGATACGCGGCATGCACCATGATCTTGTTGGAAAGTATATGTACTACCCAATAGCCAAAGAATTGTGAGATCAGCTCAAATTTGTTTTCAATGGCACATTCACTACTAGATTAAGCATCCAGTTATGAAGTTCGGGAAAGTAAAGGAAACGTGATGTTGTCAGAATCAAGATATAAAAAGTATTCTTTACTTTTCTAAAGATTTGTAGTGTGGAAGTAAAGGTCGAACCCACAGAGATTGATTACTACAACTATTAATTTTAAAACCTAAGTCTAATTAATTAGGAAAAACGGATTTTGATTTGGATTTAATTAAACTAATAACAATAAAAGTAAATCTAAATTATGAAAGCAATTAAAAGTGTTTTAAATAATGTTTAAGGGAACCTAGGATTGCAAATCCACCACTAGTTTCATAATAGGAATATTTATGACTTACTTTAGCTTATTACGTTGGATGATAATGGGGAATTGTAGCTACAAGCCCAATTCCTCCGACAAGAAGATAATCATGGTTCAAGCACCAACATAATCCATCTTCGGGTAGCACGAATTATCTCACACTAAACTAGGGTTGTGATCTAATCCGTCTAACCTAGGCATGGACTATTCGGATACTTGATAGCACGAATCAATAGAGCACCATCACATGTAAACAATCTAAACAAGCACAGCAAGAATAGATCGTTGAGCACATCACAGTCAAAATAGATCTAAGACAAGAATAAATTCTGAAAGCAATGATTTAATCAATAGTAGTACGATTTATTTATAAAAATCCTCTAAACATGTGACTGTCATCCATACATAATAAAACTAAAATAAAAACATAAATAAAACCCTATTACTCATCTAGGGCTTCATTGAAACCCTAGATCTATGATCTAGCCGTCCATGGAAGTGATGGATTGCAAGTAGTTGATGGAGGAGGCCATGGAAACCCTTGGTCTTGGTCTTCTTCTTCTTCTCCTTGCTTCCCTCCCTTCAATGGCTGGAAGTATGGTTGTAGAATGTGTGTATAATAATTGCCAACCCTCTAATTGAAGTAAAATAATGTATATATAGATTTACAACAAGTTTTGGAAGCCTTTACAACTCGAAACGGACTGAAACTGATGTAATTTACAATCTGGACGTCATTCTGCAGTTTCGTTTGCACAGGAGTCTTCAGTACACTGAAATACGCAACTATGATTTTTCCACATATCGCGCGAGCGGGTCGCGCGAGCGCGACATTTGAACCTTCGCGCGCGCGGATCGCGCGAGCGAATTATGGGGTTTCGCGCGAGCGGGTCGCGCGAGCGATTCTCTGATTTTCGCGGGCGCGGATCGCGCGCGCGACTTGGATTTTTCAGCTTCTTCAACTATGCTTTTTCACCCTGTTTAGCCTGGTTTAGTTGATTTCTTCCAAAACCTGTCAGAAAATAGAAAACAGAGTAAAAATATACAAAAATAGGATAAAATGTACTAACAAATACGCGTTAAAGGCATATAATTAGGATTAGTTCTCTCCCGATCACACCCCCAAACCTACATTTTGCTAGTCCTCGAGCAAAACTAAAATAAAAACTAATAAAAATCTATTCCATTTTCGTATGGATCACGATTGCATTTAGCATATGCAACAAGCCTTTTAAACCCCTAGGTGTCCCTAGTCGGACGAGTGAAGTCTCGTGAGGGTTCTCATCAACAAGTTACCCACAACCATCTTTATTAACTTAAAATTTAAAAAGTTTTATTAAAAACGAAAAACATACTATTCAATACTCCTTATTATACAACAAAGATTTGAAATAGGATAACGAACATAAAGAAATAGAATCAAACGTCTACATACATCATGAAGAACAATCTCAAGCACATGCATCGTATAAATCAATAGAGTTTCTCATAAAATCGCACGTGTGTGATATGGTAGTCAAATGAACACGCGCTTGTCATAAACTTGGAATATAACTCAGATAACCATCTAACTATGCTTCGACTACGAATCTCACAATGTCAATTACACTCTAAAATGAAACACTCAGAAACATGTGTAATTTTTCTAATATATGTGAGCAAAGGAATTATGTGTTCAAAACGAATAACGCTCACATACGACATGAAAAAGACGCATAACACGAAAGAATAGTAGTCTCCTGGATAAGATGCCAATAATCAAGAGAAATTAATCATTACCATGTTTTAATCCCCTCCCATCATTTTCATATCCGAACCATGTTCCCTAGGATCAAATAGGACTTTTCAAAGGTTGTAACGTGGCTCAGGTAATGAAAGAGGATAGAAAGGGTTAATTGGGTAGGTTTACGAATGGCATTGTAAGGCATGTTCGATCTCTTTCATTCTTCTTCTATAAACTTTTCATCTTTTCTTTCTCTTCATTCCTTTTCATTCACTTTTCTTCTTTTCTTTCATTTTTTTTTTTCAACCTTCTCTTCTTTATTATGTTTCTTTTCCTTTTTCTTTTCTTGCTTCTCAAATGATTATTCATCGAATACCAAGCAACTACCCCAATAGCATCTTATTTTCTTCTTCTCAATCAACACATCGCCTTAATACTACTAAAAGTTGATCACTCTTCCAGTGGTATACTCCAAGTCGATCAAGTTGGAGCTTTTAAAGAGGATAATGGTGAACAAAGAAAAAGAGGCATTGTAACGGCTCAAAGGGGCGAACTAAGGAAATTTTTTTTCATTTATCGGTCGGCAGTAAACAAAGAAGGCCTAAAATCATGTCCCATGGTTATCTGGTTCTTCAATATTTACGACGGAAGATTATTTAGCATGGTAACAAATATTTTAACTTGACTATCAACCAAAACAAGAATAATGAGACTAAACAACGAGTTAATGCGCTATTTCAATGAAATTCGACAAACATAATGTATTTATAACCCTCTAAAAAGAAAAGATAGGCTCAAAAGCTCACCGGGTTTAGTCTCCACCTTATGTTTTCTAGAAATCCGAATCATATTATAGTTCACAACCAACATGTATTCCAATGACTACGTGCAGTGCATATGTTTATGTGCAAATCTATGATATAAAACTACGATTCAAACAATACATAACTTAAAACATTTCAACATGACTTTAGCAAATATTTAACCACATATTCTCATGTTTACCATTCTATAACAATTCAAAGTTATTGAACAAGAAGTATCAAATTGATATTGCAAAAACGTTAGTACTATCGTTTATTTAAACACACTTATTGAAAAATTTTAAAATTTTGCATAAACTAATGTGTGTATACCCCCAAACCTAAACCTTTCATTGTCCCCAATGAAACAATAAATCGAAAGAAAGGAGAGTACAGAAGGAAGGAACGATAGTACCTCGATCTTGACAAGCATAGAACAGGTGAACACAAAGGAATATGGTTATAAAGTTCAATGTTACCTGTTACTTCTGAACAAAAGAAAATTAAACAAACAAAAGAATACAAACAGCGAAAAGAATTATAACTAAGCTAAACGAAACGAAATAAACTATAAGAAGAAACAAAACTATGAAGACAAACGAAAATAAGCTATAAACGGAAATAAAACATAACCAAAATTATGAAAACAATCAAAGACTCGATCTAGAAATACTTAAGAAACAAAAACAGAAAAGTAAAACATATATCAGAACAAGTATGGGGGCTGATATAGAAAACAAAAGAAAAGATCAAGAAAAATGAGGAATCGCGCGAGCGGTCCGCGCGAGCGGCCGTCGCGCGCGCGAATTCCCAGAAATAAATTTTTTTTTTTTTTTTTTTTTTTTAATTCTTCGCGCGAGCGAGGTCCCTCGCGCCCGCGAGATCAGGCGCGAGGAGAACCTGAGGGCTCATATAAAGAAAAGGAAAGAAAAATATCTAAGGGGCATTCTCGCGCCAGCGGGCCGCGCGAGCGACGTCTCGCGCGCGCGAGTTTGGTGTTTCCAGTTTTTGACTAAAGTTATGTATATAATATTAAAATAAATTAATTCTAACCCCCAAACCTGTCCAGAATATCCAAAACAGACTCGAACAGACTCAAAAACATCCAAAAATAAGAAAAACGAATGAAATAAAGCTTGGGTTGCCTCCCAAGAAGCGCTAACTTTTACGTCTTCAGCTAGACCATTCTAGCTCAAGAATTTATGGAGGCCGTAAATCGGACTGTGTACCCCTAAGGATGTCAGGTAGAGCTCGATGGTAAGCAGAAATTACGTCGCTTCGAATTAATTCAACCGACGATTTGTCATTATGTTCGAATCGATTTCTTACTTTTCGAGTAGATTCAGCATTAGGGTCCACGGAATTAGGATTCATCCACTCATCATCGTCCGCTATATTATTTTTCCCACTCACCTTTATTTCTTTAGTCGGCTCAATATTCTGTGTTACCTCACCTTCCACCTCACATAGGGGATCGTCGTTTTTAGGAGGTTGATCCATAGCATTAAAAACGTTTAATTTTAAGTTCATGTTCCCAAATGACACTTTCATTACCCCCGTCCGACAGTTAACACGTGCGTTGGCGGTTGCTAAGAATGGACGGCCTAAGATGACAGGAGTATGTTTCCTAACATCTAGCACCGGTTCGGTGTCAAGGACCATAAAATCTACAGGATAGAAACATTGATCAACTTTTACTAGCACGTCTTCAACGATTCCTCTAGGTATTTTGACAGAACGATCCGCTAACTGAATAGTAGCGGCCGTAGGCTTGAGTTCACCTAATCCTAATTGTTTATAGACGTGATAAGGTATGAGATTAACACTAGCTCCTAAGTCAAGGAGAGCCCTATGAATGATAGTGTCACCTATGACACATAAAATCGTAGGCGTACCTGGATCTTTATATTTTGGAGGAGCGTGTTGGAATATAGAGCTTACTTTTTCCGTGAGAAAGACCTTTTTAGGAGTATGACTCCGTATTTTGCGCTTTTGAGTACAAAGGTCTTTTAGACATTTAGCATAAGCGGGAATTTGCTTAATTGCGTCGAGGAAAGGAATATTAATTTTAACTTATTTAAATACCACGAGTATATCCTCAACCTTAGACCCTTTCTTAGGCAAATGTGACGGTCCCTCAACGTTTGGTGGATATGGCATTCTCGGAATATAATTCGTTGAGACCGGTTCATTTTCTTTTCTACTTTGATTCACATCCTCACCCTTTTCTTTATTCAAATTTAAATTTTTATCTTTCTCACCCCCATCCGGAATTACAACAACTTCCTCATCTCGAGTAGTCGTCCTAGTCGAAACAGCGTTCACGCTCTCACTCGTACTACCCACTGCGTATTGCCCCTTAGGTTGCTGAGTAGGTTGACTCGGCAACTTACTCTCAGTTAAACGGTTTAATGTATTAACAATTTGCCCTACTTGGGACTCCAGTTTTGCGATGGATTGTGTGTGAGAGTGTACTAACTGAACCACCGAACCAAAGTTTTCAAGTGAGGCCAACACCTTCTCCTCGAATGCATTATTGCGTGGAGGTGGAGGAGGTGGTTGGTATTGACCTTGTTGGTATTGGGGTCGGTACGTATTTGGAAAATTAGTCGACCTAGGATTATAATTATTTTGTGGGAATTGTTGCATAGAATTAACGTGTTGTTCAACAAATTCCGGATATTGAGATGCAGAAGGACATGCAAAGATATTATGGGACGGTTCAGAACATAATGCACATACTTCTAAAGAGGATGGATTAGACGGTTTGTTCATTTGCATAAGTCGGTCAAGTTTTCTATTTAATTCTTGTATTTGAATTGATTGACTTGACTCAACTGCCACCTCTCGCTTAGGTTGAAGGTATCCCTCAGAACGTACCGACACAGCCTGATGCATCGAATTCTCGCTTAACGTTTCAAATATTTTCCAGGCCTCGTCGGCGCTTTTGTGTAGGAAGGTTCCCGCACAAACGGCATCGACGGTATTCCTAACAGAGGGAATAAGCCCCTCGTAGAAGACCTGAACCAGTTGCCACTTGGGAACCTGATGATGTGGACACGAACGTAGTAATTCTTTAAATTTTTCCCACGTGTCATAAAGTGATTCCCCATCTTGCATCACAAAATTAGTTATATCTTTTCTTATCTTATTTGTACGCATAATAGGGAAAAACTTTTGTAAAAAGGCGGTGTGTAAGGCTTCCCATATTTTTATTGTGTTTGGCTCCAAAGATTGAAGCCAATACTTCGCTTTGTCTCTTAAGGAGAATGGGAACAGCCGCAATTTTAATTCATCATTATTTAGGTGTTGTATTTTCAAAGTAGAGCATATCCCCTGAAAATCCCCTAAGTGTTGGTAAGGGTCTTCATTTAGACGGCCATGGAAGGAAGGTAGTAGCGAGATCGTAGACGACTTAATCTCAAAGTGAGATGCCGTCGCCTCCGGTAATTCGATACCGGCTTGCGGCGTGTAAGTAGTAGGAATAAAATAATTTATAAGTGGAGGTGGTGGCGGTATATTAAGATTGTTCATATTCGCACCATCATTTTGATTGTTATTGTTATTTCCACCGTCAGCCATTTTAATCGGTTCAATTTGAAAAGTTCGAGTTTTCCTTAACCGTTCACGGGTATTCTGAATTTCGGCCTCAAACAACGACGATGGAATCGGAGTTGATTCGTCGTCTTGCAACCTAGCTCTAGAAGCTTGGGTTGTGGACTTACTAGTTCTTAAGGTACGTTCAAGTTCAAGATCGAAAGATTTTAAATCTGGTTTATTTGAACGTGTACCCACCATAAACCAAAACAAAAGAAACGAAACTAAAAACAAAGACTAACTAAAGAAAATAAACAAATACAATCACGCAAATAAGATAACAAGCACTCAACTACTATGATGCATGCAAATTATCCTGTAATGCAATGACCGCGTCAAGCCCAGCGCCCCGGGTTTCCTAGCTAATGCAGTGCAATTAACCCTAAACTAATGCAAATAGTGCGTCACAGCACCCTGACTTACAGTGGTTTTAAGCGAGTTGCACAGGAAGCAATTTATTTTATTTTATTTTATTTTTTTTTTATTTGCGTAAGCTCCTTTGATGTAATTAGCCGCTCCACTCGGACACGTTGGAATTTGATGACTCGATAACCTAGAAAATAAAAAGAAAAGTTAGTAACTCAAAATCAAAAACAGAGAATAAGAAAATTAGTACCTACTCTAATATTTACGAATTAACTAAACTAAGATTCTAAAACTAAAGGTAGTAATTTGCAATCCCCGGCAACGGCGCCAAAAATTGATGTTGTCAGAATCAAGATATAAAAAGTATTCTTTACTTTTCTAAAGATTTGCAGTGTGGAAGTAAAGGTCGAACCCACAGAGATTGATTACTACAACTATTAATTTTAAAACCTAAGTCTAATTAATTAGGAAAAACGGATTTTGATTTGGATTTAATTAAACTAATAACAATAAAAGTAAATCTAAATTATGAAAGCAATTAAAAGTGTTTTAAATAATGTTTAAGGGAACCTAGGATTGCAAATCCACCACTAGTTTCATAATAGGAATATTTATGACTTACTTTAGCTTATTACGTTGGATGATAATGGGGAATTGTAGCTACAAGCCCAATTCCTCCGACAAGAAGATAATCATGGTTCAAGCACCAACATAATCCATCTTCGGGTAGCACGAATTATCTCACACTAAACTAGGGTTGTGATCTAATCCGTCTAACCTAGGCATGGACTATTCGGATACTTGATAGCACGAATCAATAGAGCACCATCACATGTAAACAATCTAAACAAGCACAGCAAGAATAGATCGTTGAGCACATCACAGTCAAAATAGATCTAAGACAAGAATAAATTCTGAAAGCAATGATTTAATCAATAGTAGTACGATTTATTTATAAAAATCCTCTAAACATGTGACTGTCATCCATACATAATAAAACTAAAATAAAAACATAAATAAAACCCTATTACTCATCTAGGGCTTCATTGAAACCCTAGATCTATGATCTAGTCGTCCATGGAAGTGATGGATTGCAAGTAGTTGATGGAGGAGGCCATGGAAACCCTTGGTCTTCTTCTTCTTCTCCTTGCTTCCCTCCCTTCAATGGCTGGAAGTATGGTTGTATAATGTGTGTATAATAATTGCCAACCCTCTAATTGAAGTAAAATAATGTATATATAGATTTACAACAAGTTTTGGAAGCCTTTACAACTCGAAACGGACTGAAACTGATGTAATTTACAATCTGGACGTCATTCTGCAGTTTCGTTTGCACAGGAGTCTTCAGTACACTGAAATACGCAACTATGATTTTTCCACATATCGCGCGAGCGGGTCGCGCGAGCGCGACATTTGAACCTTCGCGCGCGCGGATCGCGCGAGCGAATTATGGGGTTTCGCGCGAGCGGGTCGCACGAGCGATTCTCTGATTTTTGCGGGCGCGGATCGCGCGCGCGACTTGGATTTTTCAGCTTCTTCAACTATGCTTTTTCACCCTGTTTAGCCTGGTTTAGTTGATTTCTTCCAAAACCTGTCAGAAAATAGAAAACAGAGTAAAAATATACAAAAACAGGATAAAATGTACTAACAAATGCGCGTTAAAGGCATATAATTAGGATTAGTTCTCTCCCGATCAAAACGTTCCAAGTACACGATGACTGAACATCTAAGGTCGATGACTGTAGACACCCCGATTTTGACCAAACGTCAAATCCAGGGATTGGTTACCTCTAAAGACCGATGATGACGATGACCGGTGAAATTCGGAAATCTTCTAGAAAATTCAAATTCTTCAAGTAAAGTTCAAAATCAAAAAAATAAATAAATAAAAGAAGGAGAAATTGGGTATTTGAAAGAAAGCATGAACGTTGAAGAACGTGTGAGGAAATCAGTCTGAGAATATCTTCAAAAATTTATATATATATATATAATATATGTATAGTAATGATAATAAGATATATAAAATAAAAAGAAGAGAGAGAGAGAAGAAAAGAAAGAGTTCTAAAATAAAATATATATATATATATATATATAAGGAGAAAGTGAAAAAGAATTTTGAAAAAAAAAGTCTTGAAAAGAAAAGAAAAAAAAATAAAAGGATTATATGGGAATGTGTATACCATACATATGGGTACATTTTAATAAAGTACATTGCAAATATAAGTACATTAGTATATACTTTACTAGATAAATTAAGTTTATGTTAATATATATGTTGAAAATTAAAAAGAGGGCAAAATTCTGTTAGCCGCGGCACGCGGGAAAGCCGGCGGCACTCACTGAGTGCCCCGCCGGCACTCAGTGGGTGCTGCAGGCAGCCATCGAGTGCCGCGAACTGTAACAGACTGCTTTTCTCACATGTTCTAGAAGAAAACTTTGCACATGGGTTTCAACCCGAATTTACACATTTAAGCTTGTCATGTTGGTCTATATAAATAGACCTTCATCTCCATTATGGGGACTTTTTTACTCTCACTTTTGAACTTTTGAACTTAATCTTAGAGAGTGATACAAGAGTTATATATACAATAGAGAGAGAATTGAGAGAAGAAGAAAGTTTTCTTGAAGAAATAGAAGAATTGAAGAAGAACTTGAAGATTTTTGGAAGACCTTCCCAAGAAATAGAAGAAATCCTTGAGGTCATAAAGGTAACCTCTCAATCCTTGGTAGAATTAGGTAAATTCAATCACAAGTTCATAGTTCTAGGAACTTTACACATTTTCAAAACCTCTCTTCCTACCCCATTTCATCACACACCACTTAGAGCTTGTGATTGAATCTCATAACATTTCATTAATTTGGGTCTACATAGAGCTTTGGATTTAAGAACAAAAGAGTTTTGACTTGAAATTTTCAAATAACCTTTGATTTCATTTCTCTTGTTTATATTCTTCTCATAGGATCTATGAGATCTTCAATATCTCACTAGATCTCTTTGAGTTTGATCCTCTAGTCCCTTATGATCTTATGATTTATATGGGGATTAAGATTGGTCATGGTCATATCTACACATAGTTGATTGGATTCAAGTCTTAGCTCATGACTTGGAACTCCCTACTAGGAATCTTATGGAATCTATACTATATTCCATAGAGGTTTGAGTAGATTTGGGTCTCATTGAGTCTCCAAGGACCATTAATTTGAGAGGAGAATAGTATATCATAGTTCTAATTTCCTCAATGATCATATGTTTGAGAGAGGATTTAGATGTAAGTTTTCATAGTTTGTTTGTTGAAATCTAGGTAACTTGAATATTCAAGAGTTCATAAGATTGAGTAAGACCTTAGGATTCTCTTGCTATGAGATCTATGATGGAAATCCATTAAGGCTAAATCTATGAATCTCCTCATGTTTCATTATTTACTCTCATGATCATAATCATACTTGATCCTAGTTCTCTCTAGAATCATGGATCAAGTTTGATACGAAATATGAACATCAATTTAACAAAGGTGCAGTGAATCCATAAACCAACTATGATCAAAGATTTTTATAAAATCATGGTTCATTGGAAATTGGATGAGACCAATTGGAGGGTGTTCATAACCCATTTAAGTACCTCTGTGATTTTTTGTTTTGATGAAATTCCATGTCTAAGATGGTTTGGTCTTGTGATTTCAAAACAAGCAATTCACTGTCCAAAATTCCAGAACCGTAAGCCCATTTTAAAATTAATAAATCAGAACCTTAATTGATCTTTCTTGACCCAAAATAATTTTTTCTAAGTATTTTAATGTGTTAGGAAGATACCCTAAAAATATCTAATTGTTTTGCATTTTTTGCTATTTTTATAAAATCGTACAAGATCTCTGGACAGAGAGTTACAGATTCCTGAGTGATGTCTAGTGTTTTCCACATTCCCAGAGATCTAACCGTTCAAACCTTGATTTTATTTTTGGTTTTGAAACTAGACTCACAGAGGCATATCATATCCAAAATTCATTAAGATCCAACCGTTGGAAGTATGGTTTCTCTACCTTTTAAAATCTGGTCTGCTCTCTGTAATTTAGGAAAAACAGTCACTGTTTTTGTCTAGTTTCATTGATTTTAACTTAAATGGTTTCCTGATGTCTTGGAACCCAAATTATGTTTTGAATAATGATAATTTAGCTTAAATCCAGAGGATAAATGACCCAAATTAGTGAATAAATTCATGTCTCATTCTTGTTCATATTCATTCATTCATCCATGTACATTGATGCTTATGATTAGAACTAGTTATTGAATAAAGTTGGACTTAGTTGAACCTAATTGAATATAAACATGGATTCCTTATAATCGTGTTGGGATTATAGAACCGCTATATGGACATTACATTGGCTCCTAGTTGAGGTTTGTATATCTATAAAGGTGCTATGACTCCAACTAATGGAAAGGAATTCATAGTTTTATCAGTTCTTCCTCTACTTGATAGATCTAAGCTAGAGATTTAGGATTGATTATTTGATATCATATTATTGTACGAATCATGTGGACTAACTCTTTGTTTTGTAGCGCATTTGAGGTACAATTTTTTATCTCTTCTCTAGTTTATTTCATTTGTTGATTTTATTGATTTTAGACTCCATGCGCGACACCTTAGCTTAGGCCTTGCCTCATGTGTATATGTGATTAGAGACATTTTTTTTAGGATTTCTATTATTTGTCTGCATTGCACGTTTTCCATTTTGTGGCTGCATCCCGGGTAAGTTCTCTTGTTCCCTACTTGCACATCAATTTGCTTGCTACTTGAATTATGTGGCTTATGAATGATATTTTACCGTTAGCAATTTTGCACCCTTTTGACATACTTGTGATATGTATACTTATATCTATGTATTAATTGAGGGCATGCTTAGATTATTAATTCGATTAAAAAGGATGATGAGTAGAGGCCTATCATGAGATAGGATGAAAGGGGGTGTTTTAGTCCGCCGGGCTCCTTCCCCTTTCATTCCATAATCCCCAGACCCAGATTATCTTTGGTTTCGCAAAAGATCGGTTTTCTTTTAAAATAGTTTCTTAATTTCCCTTTAAAAATTATGTGGTGACTCTTTGATTTTGAATTTGAATTTGAAAATTGTTTTAAAAAAACAAAAAAAAGTCCAAAATGCCGGTATCCACAATCTGGCGACTCTGCTGGAGATCGAACCCAAAATCTCTAGTTTCGCATACCAGAATTTCTGATTTTGGGTTCACTTGAAGATTAGACTTGAAAGCATCCTTTTAATCGAATTAATTAATTTTAGTGTGCCCGTTTGCACTTGCATGTCCAGCCAGTCGATTGCATAGAACTATGACCTTGGAGGCTCGGGGCAACCCGGTCGGTCAAGCTATCATGGGATCGTGTGATCATCCTTGATCTCGTACCTTATGTTGGTATATGAAGCATCCTATCGGGTGTGTTTCAAGGGTCCCTTATTTGCCCAAAACCCGACTTTTGGATGATAGCTTCTATAGAACCTTTCAAAAATAGGAAATCAATTCTTGATTAAGATTATATGCTAGGGAGTTTGTATGCCCGGAAGGGATTATTTGAGATGATGACGATGCTTGCTTAATATAGAATGTATAACCTTTTAATCACTTTTGAGCAATTCCTCTTCATGTCTCATGACATTTGAGAAGATGCCGAATCTTGATTAAAAGATTACACTTCTTACATTTTGTTAGCTAAGCATCATTGACCTTGTATGCATTTGAATTCATAAAAAGTGCGATAATTATCTAATCATGTGATACTCCTACCCAAGAACCCAAAAGGTCATTGTTTATGACATAATTTCGATTAATCATCATCTTTTATCCAAAAAAAAATTGTTTTGAAAATCACCCTTTCAAAGGAAAAGTCCAAGATTCATTTTCTTTAATCAAGTAAAACCCAATCATCTTTTATTGACAAATATTTTCACGTCCTCACTTTCAGAGGAAAAATCCAAAAAAAAAAAAACTTAGGAATCGTTTATGGGAGAAATGCTTCTCAAATGAATTTCAAAGCAAAATTTTAATCCAATCATCTTTGTTGAGCGTTTAACATCCTCATTTTCAAAAAAAATCCAAGAATTGTTTTCAAAAGGATCACATCACCCAAGAGACACTTTTTAAGAGAAATTCAAAATTTTTCAAAAATATCCAACCTTCAAAAGGGTAATGAGGATCACAATGATAAGAGAAATGAGCGCACTTGACATGGAGGAGGATTTTATGTGCTTATATGTTGTATGTGCTAGGACTAGAATTTTCCTTTCTTTTGCATATAGAATAGGCACACACACACTTGCATTTCATCTGTGTGTCATGTATGCTGTGCATGCATTTAGCCACATCAAATCATCAAAGCATGTACATTTTGGCACTCTCATCATGTCAATCAACGTCATTACATGCATGTAAAATACAAATTCATAAAGTGATCCAATAGTTCCTCAAAATTCCTTACCTCCTGAAAATAAACTCTGCATGCTGACCTTTTCACCTATCTATGTTGTCAGGATTTATAAAAAGAGTAGGACAACCAGCCCCCTTAGTAAGGACACTTCTAATCTTCTTGGGTTCGTCTTTCTTGATTAGAGGAAAACATGGATCATCATGTTGAGATTGATCCACCAATCGCCTTGAGAGCTTTGGAGGAGAAAGTGAGCAAATTGCAGGCCACCATTGAGCAATTAGATTCAAGGGTGAAACAATTAGAGAAGGTCATGCTTGAGTTCATTCAATTATTGAAAGATCAAATAAGCCATAATGAGGAAAAGATGGATCAACTGGAGAAGAGAATAATGGATCGCGTAAAGAAGCACCAACAACCATGTCCAAATCCAGCCATGCACCTAAGCCCAATCAATCACCAAAGCCCATGTCCAAACCCAGCCTATCACCAAAGCCCATATCCAAGCCTAATCCCATCTAACCAAAGAGCTATTCCAAGCCCATATCTGGACCCAAAAGCCGGCTCAAGCTCAAAGTCAAACCCAAAATCAAGCCAAACCCGTAAGTCAAGAATCTTCACCGACCTTGGCATGCCATTATCCATAACCCTTGGTCACCTGGTCAGGAGCGGCCACCTCAACGTCCTAGTCCCAAAGCCATTACAAAATCCCTTACCTCGTAAATGTGACCTATCTTTGTACTGCGCCTACCACCAGACCCCTGGCCACACTACCAATTAGTGCATGAAGCTCCGCCATGATATCCAAGATCTCATTGAGCATAAAATCATCACTCCTTTGCTAAACCCATCGAGTGGCATTTGGCATGACGTGCAA
This sequence comes from Hydrangea macrophylla, assembly GCA_033977485.1. NCBI lineage: Eukaryota > Viridiplantae > Streptophyta > Magnoliopsida > Cornales > Hydrangeaceae > Hydrangea > Hydrangea macrophylla. Next base: position 4,321,193 of record CM066992.1, read on the forward strand.
TCCTTTCAATCACAGCTGTTGCTGAGCACTCTCAAGGAATTTGTTGCCTCCACGAATGCGCAACAACCAATTGGCCCTGACCCAATCAACAGAATCAAAAAAGGCATTGGCAATACTCGGTATGAGTCAGGGAAGGGTCATTTGACTGAAAAATGGGTCATAAGGGCAGATGATCTTCCTACAAAGAAGCAGAAGGGGAATGACGAACCTGAAGGAGATGCTAATGGGTGATAGTATTTGGAACTATTGCTGCTAAAGCAACTGAGGATGCTCTTGGAAATATAGCAAATTGAAAATCATCTATGACACTCCCGTTGAGACCAAGTCAAGTCTAGTCCAGTAATCGAGTCATGTCAAGTAGGAGTCAAGTGTCAAGTCCAGTCGAGTCTTTGAGTCAGTCAGTTATCGAGTTTATTTTTCAAGTCTTTTTATTGAGTCGAGTGATGTAATCCTCCTTCTATCCTGGATAAATAAAATCTCATTATGCTTGATTCAGTGTACTAAGTCGTGAATGAATGGATCATTAAGCCAAAAAACACAAAAAGAGAGACAGAGAGAGAGAGGGAGGGAGGGAGAGAGAGAGAGAGAGAGAGAAAAAAAATCACTTTTTCAAATGATCGTGGAAAATACTTTGTTAATAAATCTTTGCATTGAAAAGGATCCCTAAGTGATCAAAGCAAATTATGTGCCAAAACCACGGAGGAGTAGAGAATTGATTAGCTTTGCTTTAAGAATTTGAAGATGCTCTTGTTCAATCTTGAAAAGATAAACTTGGGACTTGAGGCTTGCTCACCATCCCCTTCTCCCAAATACCAAGCCTAAAAGATGAGCCCACAATCCAAAGCCATAACTTGATCCTTGATGGTAGCCAAATATTTTAAATGAACTTCTTCCTTCGAAGAAAAAAAAACAAAAACAAAAAAAAAAAAAAAGAAGAAGAAGAAAGAGCTTGCTAGGATGAAAACCTGAAAGGGCGCCTAGGCAAAAGTAAGAGCACAAAAAAAGAAGAAAATAAAAGAGAGGGGAAAAAGAAGAAGATGAAAGAGCTCTCTAGGATGAAAACCCGAAAGGGCGCCTAGACAAAAGTTAGAGCAAAAAAAATAAGATGCGTGTTGACTTCAAAACTTTAATCCTAGCCAGTCAAAATCATAGAGAGGGTAAGAAATAGTGAGATAAAGAAAAGAAAGGAAAGAGAAAATAAAAGGTAAAGAATAAATAAGATTGAGAATTTTTGGGTGCTCAAAGTAGATCATTGGCACACGAATTATTCCAAGGCTCTATGTCATTCTAAACAAAGAAAATAAATTGGAAATAAAAAGAGAGATTTGAAAGTATCAATTAGTCTCAAAGTTTTGTGAGAGGCTCAATGTCTAAATTGTAGGAAAAACAGGTTTAAAATTAAATCTAAACGCGCAGCGGAAAACAAAGTTCAAAACTTTTATTGGTAGCCTTGGATCTACTACTTATTAACTCCATAGATGCGCATAACAAGATGGAGAAGATTCTATACCTTAGGTCTTGAACCCAATTCTGATTTTTGTCCTTCTCCTTGTGTGTGCAGCAGCAACCTCTAGGAAATCTTCACCCTTATGTCTCCTCGAATGCTCCCAGAGTGGCTAGGGTTGGTGGGAACCCTAATAGTGAGAATAGGGAAGGTTTGGGAACTCTAAACAGGTTCTGCAGCAACTGGTACGTTAAAAACGATGATCTTTTATTTCTGGACGAAGCTGCCCTATTTATAGATTCCCAGAACCGACCTTACTTTCAATCGATCGAAGTGACTTCGATCGATCGAACTGTCGATCGATCGAACCTCGTTCGATCGATCGAACCTGTCTAGACTTCAATCGATCGAAACAACTTCGATCGATCGAACCAGTCTTGACAGCATTCTCATTTGCCTTTCCAAGCATTCTGGCGGAGCTAAGAGTGGGACCTCCTAGGTTCTTAATTACTGGCTCCGATTAATTATTATTCCATCTAGTCAGTACTCTTGACTAAGGAATCAATAATTAATCAATTATCATTAATGCCACTATAAAATGATAATTGCACTCCAGTGCATAAGAACATAATCACACATACATAAGTGATTACTAGACTTGTATAATATGATACGCATGTCCCTCTACCAGGCAGTATTCGTATCTATCATTGGGATGTATGTCTTAAGATACTGTCGACCCAATAGATAGTACATCTTATATTCCTCAAGTATCATTCACTACTCTTGGATTACTAAACATGTCAACAATAACACTTTGTTGACAAGGCTGGCCAGCTCTCAGTAATCACTCCTAGTGACATTCTCGAGGGAATACTTACTCTTCGTTTTATTGAAGAGGGTAGAATTCCATCTTGACAATATATGTTCCCAACGTTGCATACTTGATTTACCCAAGATACCCAGGTGTTGATCTTGCAAGACCTCACTGATTGGTAAGTCAAAGCAACCAAGCATACAACTTGCGTCCATAACTGTCTCAGGATTAAGGACATGTATCCCTATACAAGTTTTGAGTTCCTATTGACGGTGACAGCGTTTAGGTGTCAATAGGTTTAACTCAGGTCCGTCAATGCACCGAGTGCACTAGCATATTAACCAAGAGTCAAAGACTCTTATGAATGAGATTCATCATTCTACCCCGTAGACGTTAATCATGCTACAGTGTATACCTGATAAGTTATCCAGACTTATCATCCACTGTGACTTATTTGAAATAACAAGGATTTGTGATTCATATCTCACATGTGTAATCACATACACAAATGAACCACATACAATGTTGTTTAAGGATTCCAGTCTAATATTCATCTCATGAACTAACATGCATAAATACATTATGATTTTCCATTGTCCAACTAACTGGTTTGAGGGCATATTCCCAACAAACTCCCACTTGCACTCATAACCATATAGCGTTAGTACTAACACTAGCATAGTCTCTGTGACTTGTCAAAATCCTTAACCCGTAAGGTTTTGCATAGGGACTGATGATCATCGACTGAAACAATCCATAGTAAAACATCTTCATGTTATACTATATCCCTAGACAAAAGACGTCACATGACATGTATCCAGTAAAGCTAATTTGAACATTGTCCAAAACACCATCACCCTGCATATATCCGCTAGTTCTTTCTCAAGCCCTAGAGAATATATACTTTATGATAGTTCAGAAAACTGAACATTCATTTGGACTGATATCTGTGAACAACCTCAACGGTATAACTGATATCCATACCTAACATCACATACAAATTTTATCAATAGCGAAGGCTTATGATATACCTTTCATGTGCTCTCTTTCATCTTGTATCCCAAGATACAAATCTTGAAAGAGCAATAGGTTATGTTCAAAGGTGAAAAACCTTTATCGAAACGTTCCACGTTGAATCTAGCCAGCAACTTTCTGATATAGAAGTTTGAGACAATCTCATTATCTTAACTTTCTGATCTTGAATGAGCAAAAATCATAAGATTATAGCTCGCCTCACCGAGATCATAAATATCAAGTATACTGTAGAAACTCAACCTTAATCATTGATGATACTACTTTAACATATCGCAATGATAAAGATGTCATCAATATATGGAACCATAATCACCACCACACTTCCTTTGCGCAAGGATCCTTTCATCCACTTAAGCTACATCCACACTTTAGATGAATCCAAAGTATTTTGACCAATATGTCAAAACAGATGTCCTTATCTCTGGATGATTGCTTTAGTCCATAGACTTATGCAAATCACATACCAGAGCTTCCTTATCACAAAACTTCAATGCACCAGGGAATTTCAACAATGTTGAGAATTCTCCCACTGCAATGAAGTACCAATGTAGGAATGGATGAAGAGGTAGTAGATTTTAGTTCTAGATGATTTATAGATTGCTTTAAGATATAAATTACTTTACTCTTTTATATTATCTTTCCTTTGCAAAATTTGGTCTCCAACCAACTTTTGTTTTCTCTGGAAACACTACAAAAGTATTATACTTCTAATCTAGATTCAAAAGGCTCATCATTTCTTTACACCAAAGTGCTAGACATCCTTATCCAAAGTTACCATGAGAAAGAAGTCGCATTCTTTTCACAACTTTGGGGATGTCTATCGAAAAGATTTGCTTTTGAATAAGATCCAGTATATACATTGTAGTTCCATCGAGAAAAACAAGGAATAGTAGTAACTCTAAATAACTCATCCCATGACCCAGTCATATCTAAAAGAAGATAGTTCCTTCTACCTGCTACACCATCCCGTGGAGGCGCACTAGGTGTAGACTGTCGAGAAAGAATCTCATTCTTATCTCCTTTGGACAATAAATACATTAGATAGATACTCACCATTTTGATCAAATCAAAAGGTAATGATATTCTTTTACCAATTACTCTTCATTCCAAAACTTTTGAATTTCTTCAAAATTGAGGATGAAGATGCAATAAGTAAATGTATATCAGTATCCAAAGTAGTCGAAACTACTTTTCAACTCTAATGTTTATTGCCCTACATACATGAGTATGTCCTAATTCTAATAAGTCCTTGGTCGTGTGATTTTCAAAAGAAAAGTCACCTGATCATATTAGCCTCTAAATAGGATTGACAAACAGGTAGTGGTTTCAACAACCAAAAAAGTTTTAGGATCCAATCCTTTACTCCCCATTTATCCTAATTTAGATTAACATGATCTGATCACATTTACTCTCTAAATAGGATTGACAAATAGGCAATGGTCTTAGCAACCGAAAGAGTTTAGGATCCTATCCTTTACTCCCCATTTATCCTATTTAGATTAAATATGATCTAACCTCAAAACCAAAAGTCATAGAATTAGTTGAGGGTGCTATCCTTTTAGATGGTAAAATACCCACGAGTCATTTAAATACTACATTAGATAATATATGAGAAACAAGAGTAAATTGGTGAGATACTTGCTTGACAAGTTATTTAGATCACATAAAAGAACGCTTTCTTTTAATCAAGAATTTCAGTACCAAAATCAAAAGAATAAATATTATTCATTAATTCAAAACTGAAATCCATCTAATAACTCCAAAGTTTTATTACAATATAAAACTATTAATCTAATAGCAACTCTTGCATCAGATCCCAAAAGGCAATCAAGATCTTCTAATCACTGCACATTCTTATTTTCCAATTCCCTTGCCTTTTGGCAGTCAAGTATTCCACACAGTTCCTTTTCCAATGCCCTCTCATGCCACAATGGAAACACTTTCCTTTTGGCACGGCACCAGCCTTTCCCTTTCCAAGTCTTGCCTTCTTTTTCTCTGAACTTATGCTCTTAGGCTTAGTTCCAGAAGATGAAGCCATTCCAATGTTCTGAACATTTGACTCCTCTTTGACTATATCCATCGTTGCCTCAAGAGAGCTCATCAACTCACTTGTTGAAAAAACTGTTTTACTCATTTTAAAAACCTTTTTAAATTGAGTGAATGATGAAGGCAACGAATGCAAGATTATGTCAACTTGAGTCTCACCATCAATGTCGGAACCAAGAACTTCCATTACTTTGAAATAAGTAATCATTTTAAAAACATGCTCTCTTATTGAAGTTCCTTCCAACATTCTGGTGTCCATGACTAACTCCAAGGCTCTAAGCCTTGCAGTACGTCTCAGTTCCCCAAACATCTCCTCGAGGTTCAATATTATAGCACGGGCAGTGTTCAAAGGTTGATGTTGCTGCTTCAACACATCAGACAAAGAGTCTAAGATGCTAGAGCGAGCTATACCATCAAATCTTATCCACTGCCAATATTGATCCGCAAGATCAGTTGGGGTGTCATGGTATGGAATAGGTGGACAGGGAATGGTAAGAACGTATTTACATCCATTAGCAGTTAACAATTCATCCAGTTCCAGTTTCCATTCAACGTAGTTATTTCCAATTAGCTTATTCTGGATCATGGTTATAGCAAGTGGGCTAGACATTATGAATCTGAAATACAAATAATGTAACAGAATTACAATATGGAAATCATGAATATGACAATTTATATGATACATTGGAATTCCCTTAACCAACTCATTAATTGTCTTCAGGATGTCAAGCCTATGAAATTAAGTCTCCGTGTGGTGATCATAACCTCATAGCCTGATTGGGAAACCCATCATGAATGTCATGCAACTCTTACAAAACAATTCATGACTCCTGAACTTTTGGTCTCTAAGTTTCTGGATAATGCTCCGTGTGGAATCCCTTACCCATAGCTTAGCTAGTGTTTACCATTAACTAGAATCCAATGACAACCGCCTCAAGTAGTGCCTCAGTGTAGTGGTCACCCTCTAACGCGTCTCATTGATTCTATCCAAAGGAAGTTCATATCTAGTAACCAATGAATAGTCTATCCTCCGTATGGAATGATCACCCATGGCTGGGTGACACAGAATATACTACCCACCTTACAATGAACCGTTTATGGAAGACCGTGGGAGTTATAAAATAAGTCCCTCTCCCACTAGATTTTTATAAGAAGTTCATATCTAGTAATCAATAAGAAATACCCTCCGTATGGAATGATCACCCATGGCTGGGTGACACAGAGTAATTCTCATACTTACAATGAACTAATAGGAATTTTTCAATTTGAAAAAAAAATTTCTTCACATTGCCCATAAACATCAAGTGTTTGCTAATGTGTTGAAAAAAGGTTTTTGAATTTCATTTTAGAAAACCTGTTTTACGTGCATGCAAGTAGTAACAATATATAAAATTCCAATCACAACTAAGCACATAAAACAAAAACTAAAATGAAATAAAAGCATTCAACAATGCCTCTATCTCCCATGACTCTATCTCCATAGAACCTTCTTCTTGGTTTGATTGCCTCCAACTCCATCTTCATGGACAACGGCTTGCTCCTCCATCTTCATGGATTTTCTAATTCTATTACATTGGTCCTATACTTCTCTGGAAGCTTACAATTTATCTAGAAATAGAAATAACAACAATAAAATAAAAGGCTAGGGAAACCGGTGCGACTTTCCTTTTCATAGGATTGAAGTCGCAGCGCCCTTTACATAAGCCTTAAATCCAAACCAACAATTAAATACAAAATTTAAAAGTCTTGGTGCCATGGGAGATAGCGGACTAAGCTTGCTGCAAAAGGGTTAGTCACACGCACAACCACGCATATATATAACAAATATATGTACCATTGGAACCCCTAATTGATTCACACAGTATATAAACTCTTTACATACTGAATTAGAACTTAAAACAGCATCACTGCTCTGTCACACTTCGATCGATCGAAAAGGTTCGATCGATTGAACCTTCGATCGATTGAACATAGTTCAATCGATTGAACATAGAACTTTCAGTTTCACAGAATGTTTTGAAAAACTTATAGAATAAATAAAAATTTAAAGTAAATGTTTTAAAACCTTTAAATCTGTAAACTGAACACCTGGACAAAAGAGCAGTCTCGATCGATCGACCAACATTCGATCGATCGAACAGAACCAAAGTTCGATCGATCGAAACTAGTTCGAACGCTTGAGAACAGATGATGTTCGATCGATCGAGACTACTTCGATCGATCGAACCCACCTTGCATCCAATGCAATCACAGATTTGTATTCTGCTGCATAAACACTGCAGAAACGGATCTGTGACGATGCAGTTTTGAAAACAGTCCTAAATTTAACATGCAAATCAAAACTAGTGTTCCAAAACGTATCTATAGATCCAAACAAGCGAGGATCTGATACCAATTGTAGGAAAAACAGGTTTAAAATTAAATCTAAACGCGCAGCGGAAAATAAAGTTCAAAACTTTTATTGGTAGCCTTGGATCTACTACTTATTAACTCCATAGATGCGCATAACAAGATGGAGAAGATTCTATACCTTAGGTCTTGAACCCAATTCTGATTTTTGTCCTTCTCCTTGTGTGTGCAGCAGCAACCTCTAGGAAATCTTCACCCTTATGTCTCCTCGAATGCTCCCAGAGTGGCTAGGGTTGGTGGGAACCCTAATAGTGAGAATAGGGAAGGTTTGGGAACTCTAAACAGGTTCTGCAGCAACTGGTACGTTAAAAACGATGATCTTTTATTTCTGGACGAAGCTGCCCTATTTATAGATTCCCAGAACCGACCTTACTTTCAATCGATCGAAGTGACTTCGATCGATCGAACTGTCGATCGATCGAACCTCGTTCGATCGATCGAACCTGTCTAGACTTCAATCGATCGAAACAACTTCGATCGATCGAACCAGTCTTGACAGCATTCTCATTTGCCTTTCCAAGCATTCTGGCGGAGCTAAGAGTGGGACCTCCTAGGTTCTTAATTACTGGCTCCGATTAATTATTATTCCATCTAGTCAGTACTCTTGACTAAGGAATCAATAATTAATCAATTATCATTAATGCCACTATAAAATGATAATTGCACTCCAGTGCATAAGAACATAATCACACATACATAAGTGATTACTAGACTTGTATAATATGATACGCATGTCCCTCTACCAGGCAGTATTCGTATCTATCATTGGGATGTATGTCTTAAGATACTGTCGACCCAATAGATAGTACATCTTATATTCCTCAAGTATCATTCACTACTCTTGGATTACTAAACATGTCAACAATAACACTTTGTTGACAAGGCTGGCCAGCTCTCAGTAATCACTCCTAGTGACATTCTCGAGGGAATACTTACTCTTCGTTTTATTGAAGAGGGTAGAATTCCATCTTGACAATATATGTTCCCAACGTTGCATACTTGATTTACCCAAGATACCCAGGTGTTGATCTTGCAAGACCTCACTGATTGGTAAGTCAAAGCAACCAAGCATACAACTTGCGTCCATAACTGTCTCAGGATTAAGGACATGTATCCCTATACAAGTTTTGAGTTCCTATTGACGGTGACAGCGTTTAGGTGTCAATAGGTTTAACTCAGGTCCGTCAATGCACCGAGTGCACTAGCATATTAACCAAGAGTCAAAGACTCTTATGAATGAGATTCATCATTCTACCCCGTAGACGTTAATCATGCTACAGTGTATACCTGATAAGTTATCCAGACTTATCATCCACTGTGACTTATTTGAAATAACAAGGATTTGTGATTCATATCTCACATGTGTAATCACATACACAAATGAACCACATACAATGTTGTTTAAGGATTCCAGTCTAATATTCATCTCATGAACTAACATGCATAAATACATTATGATTTTCCATTGTCCAACTAACTGGTTTGAGGGCATATTCCCAACATAAATAAGCCTAAAACAAATGCAAAAATATCTTTGAAGAGTGATTTGGAAGATTGATATTGCTTTGAGAGTATGATGTAGTATAATTAAAACACGATGTATTATAAGAGTTGTAAAGATTGACTGGCTAGTGAAAATGTGAAAAGAATCAACCGCCACAAAAAAATAATAATATATATATATAATAAATAACTAAAAGGGAGAAGTAGTTCATCTTCTCATCATCTTGTTCAAAAGCTACCACAAGGAATCTGTTTCAGAAAATCTGCCCAGAAAGGGCACTCATTGAACCCAAATGAAAACATGGCTCAAAAAGCACACCAATTCTTGAAGCCTTATTCCTTCAAACCCTCCAGAGTTGATGAACTACGTTTCGACCTGATTCCCACTCGGGGATACGTAGGCAGCCTACCCGGTTCGATCGCCACCCTCGCCATCTTATGGCATCTTTCTTTCAGGCCTTAACTGAACTACTTTGGACCTGATTCCCGTTCAGGGATAAGTAGTCAAACCTTCCAAGGTTCTCGTTCCATAACCATCCCTAAACCATAAGCATCACCCTTTGTGCCTTTGGTTTCCTTCCTTCAAACTAGGGGCAAACTTGCGTAAGTTTGCCTAAAGCTACATATATGTCATCAAACCAGGGGCAAACTTCGTTTTCTGAATACCACATTTATTCCCAGGAGCAATGCCTCCAAGTCCTATTCAAACTAGGGGCAAACTTCGTTTGCCAAAACCCTTCTATGTCAGAGGCAAATTCTCAAGTAGTCAGGTTTATTTTGAATGGATTGAAATACAATGTCTTTTATTCTCTAAGCAAAAGCACTAATTTGAAGCACACTCTGGATAGGCAACGAATCAGTAAACCCAAAAAGGGGGAATCTTCAAAGTTTAGATTTGTCAGTGAAGTATTTCCCTTATAAGATAATGAATAAAGAAAGATGAGATGATACATTATTCACAAAGAAAGCACATTGATTCACAATAATACAGAGTTTGAGTCAGTCATCTTGTGTAAATGCTTTGTCAAGTTTGTCCTCCTTTGTTGAGTCAATTATGGTCTCAAATGTGTGGGTTTAAGATAATGAATAAAGATTTGAAAGGTCTCTATGAGCATCCCAAGAGCAATACAAGCAGGAGTCTTAAACACGATCACAACACAATGCTAAAGTGGAAATATGAAGTATCCAAAGCTAGGGACGTAGGTGGCTTCCCTCTTAAAAAAAATAAATAATGATAATAATAATAATAATAAAATAAAAAAAATTCCAAGGGTCCGCAGATGTAGGAAATCATTTTCTACAAAGCCCACTTTCGTGGCAATTATCTTCGAAAGCCCATTCATATGGCACCCTCTCATCAAAAGCCCACTTTTGTTGTAACCACCATCATAAGCCCATTTATATGCCAACCTCATCCATGTAAGCCCACCCTAGTGGCACGCTTTTAGCAAAGCCAACACTCATGGCAAGTTAATTCACATAAGCCCAATTCGTGGCAAACACACCTCATAAGCCCACTTCTGTGGCAAATCCACACTCGTTACGAGTTCATCCAAACGAGCCCATTTCGGTGTCAAGGCTCCTAACACAAATCATTAGCATCATCATCAATGTCATCATCATCATCATCATCAAGTATTTGAGCCTTATTTGGCTCCTTTGAGTTCATGAGATCGCATGACTCCGTGTTTGTAAAAAAAGAATTTTTGAGTCCATGTGACACCATGTTTAGGAAATGAAAATTCTTCAAGTCTGCGCGACTTCCGATCTTTGAAATAAAAAAAATAAGTTTTGAGTCTGCGCGACTCATGGTTTTCAAAATAGAAAATGAATGGTTAAGACTACATGACTGCTCTGAATTTAAAATAAAAAAATAAAAATAAAAAAATTACCCTTGTAATACCGAGCGAATCTGGGATCATTGAATCTGGAACGATTCTGACTTTTCAGCACATTTCCTGATTCGGCACCGGAGTCTAAGACGCAAAGTGCATCTCAGTCGATCAGATGATCCTCAAAAGACACCGGAGTATAAGACGCAAAGCGCATCTCAGTCTTTTAGCACATTTCCTGATTTGGCACCGGAGTCTAAGACGCAAAGCGCATATCAATCGATCAGATGATCCTCAAACGACACCGGAGTATAAGATGCAAAGCGCATCTCAGTCTTTCAGCACATTTCTTGATTCGGCACCAGCACATTTCGTAATTCGGCACCGGAGTATAAGACGCAAAGCGTATCTCAGTCGATCAGATGATCCTCATAAGACACCGGAGTATAAGACGCAAAGCGCATCTCAGTCTTTCAGCACATTTCCTGATTCGGCATCGGAGTATAAGATGCAAAGCGCAACTCAGTCGATTAGATGATCCTCAAAAGACACCAGAGTATAAGACGCAAAGCGCATCTCAATGTTTCAACACATTTCCTGATTCGGCACCGGAGTATAAGACGCAAATTGCATCTCAGTCGATCAGATGATCCTCAAAAGACACCGGAGTATAAGACACAAATCGCATCTCAGTCTTTCAGCATATTTCCTGATTCGGCAGCGGAGTATAAGACACAAAGCGCATCTCAGTCGATCAGATGATCCTCAAAAGACACCGGAGTATAAGATGCAAAGCGCAATTCGATCTTTCAGCACATTTCCTGATTCGGCACCGGAGTATAAGATGCAAAGCGCAACTCAGTCGATTAGATGATCCTCAAAAGACACCAGAGTATAAGACGCAAAGCGCATCTCAGTCTTTCAGCACATTTCCTAATTCGGCACCGGAGTATAAGACGCAAAGCGCATCTCAGTCGATCAGATGATCCTCAAAAGACACCGGAGTATAAGACTCAAAGCGCATATCAGTCTTTCAGCATATTTCTTGATTCGGCACTAGCACATTTCCTGATTCGGCACCGGAGTATAAGACGCAAAGCGCATCTCAGTCGATCAGATGATCCTCATAAGACACCGGAGTATAAGACGCAAAGCGCATCTCAGTCTTTCAGCACATTTCCTGATTTGGCACCGGAGTATAAGATGCAAAACGCAACTCAGTCGATTAGATGATCCTCAAAAGACACAAGAGTATAAGACGCAAAACGCATCTCAGTCTTTCAGCACATTTCCTGATTCGGCACCGGAGTATAAGACGCAAAGCGCATCTCAGTCGATCAGATGATCCTCAAAAGACACCGGAGTATAAGACGCAAAGCGCATCTCAGTCTTTCAGCACATTTCCTGATTCAGCACCAGAGTATAAGACGCAAAGCGCATCTCAGTCAATCAGATGATCCCCAAAAGACACTAGAGTATAAGACACAAAGCGCATCTCAGTCTTTCAGCACATTTCCTGATTCGGCACCGGAATATAAGACGCAAAGCGCATCTTAATCGATCAGATGATCCTCAAAAAACACCGGAGTATAAGGCGCAAAATGCATCTCAGTCTTTCAGCACATTTCCTGATTCGGCACCTGAGTATAAGACGCAAAGCGCATCTCAGTCGATCAGATGATCCTCAAAAGACACCAGAGTATAAGGCGCAAAGCGCATCTCAGTCTTTCAGCACATTTCCTGATTCGGCACCAGAGTCTAAGACGCAAAGCGCATTTTAGTCGATCAGATGATCCTCATAAGACACCGGAGTATAAGACACAAAGCGTATCTCAGTCTTTCAGCATATTTCCTGATTCGGCACCGGAGTATAAGACGCAAAAGCACATCTCAGTCGATCAGATGATCCTCAAAAGACACCGGAGTATAAGACGCAAAGCGCATCTCAGTCTTTCAACACATTTCCTAATTCAGCACCGGAGTATAAGATGCAAAGTGCAACTCAGTCTTTCAGCACATTTCCTGAATCGGCACCGGAGTATAAGATGCAAAGCGCAACTCAGTCGATTAGATGATCCTCAAAAGACACCAGAGTATAAGACGGAAAGCATATCTCAGTCTTTCAACACATTTCCTGATTCGGCACCAGAGTATAAGATGCAAAGCGCATCTCAGTCGATCAGATGATCCTCAAAAGACACCAGAGTATAAGACGCAAAGCGTATCTCAGTCTTTCAGCACATTTCCTGATTCAGCACCGGAGTATAAGACGCAAAGCGCATCTCAATCAATCAGATGATCCTCAAAAGACACTAGAGTATAAGACACAAAGCGCATCTCAGTCTTTCAGCACATTTCCTGATTCGGCACAGGAATATAAGACGCAAAGCGCATCTTAATCGATCAGATGATCCTCAAAAAACACCGGAGTATAAGGCGCAAAATGCATCTCAGTCTTTCAGCACATTTCCTGATTCGGCACCTGAGTATAAGACGCAAAGCGCATCTCAGTCGATCAGATGATCATCAAAAGACACCAGAGTATAAGGTGCAAAGTGCATCCCAGTCTTTCAGCACATTTCCTGATTCGGCACCAGAGTCTAAGACGCAAAGCGCATTTTAGTCGATCAGATGATCCTCATAAGACACCGGAGTATAAGACACAAAGGGTATCTCAGTCTTTCAGCATATTTCCTGATTTGGCACCGGAGTATAAGACGCAAAAGCACATCTCAGTCGATCAGATGATCCTCAAAAGACACCGGAGTATAAGACGCAAAGCGCATCTCAGTCTTTCAACACATTTCCTGATTCAGCACCGGAGTATAAGATGCAAAGTGCAACTCAGTCTTTCAGCACATTTCCTGAATCGGCACCGGAGTATAAGATGCAAAGCGCAACTCAGTCGATTAGATGATCCTCAAAAGACACCAGAGTATAAGACGCAAAGCGCATCTCAGTCTTTCAGCACATTTCCTAATTCGGCACCGGAGTATAAGACGCAAAGCGCATCTCAGTCGATCAGATGATCCTCAAAAGACACCGGAGTATAAGACTCAAAGCGCATATCAGTCTTTCAGCATATTTCTTGATTCGGCACTAGCACATTTCCTGATTCGGCACCGGAGTATAAGACGCAAAGCGCATCTCAGTCGATCAGATGATCCTCATAAGACACCGGAGTATAAGACGCAAAGCGCATCTCAGTCTTTCAGCACATTTCCTGATTCGGCACCGGAGTATAAGATGCAAAACGCAACTCAGTCGATTAGATGATCCTCAAAAGACACCGGAGTATAAGACGCAAAACGCATCTCAGTCTTTCAGCACATTTCCTGATTCGGCACCGGAGTATAAGACGCAAAGCGCATCTCAGTCGATCAGATGATCCTCAAAAGACACCGGAGTATAAGACGCAAAGCGCATCTCAGTCTTTCAGCACATTTCCTGATTCAGCACCAGAGTATAAGACGCAAAGCGCATCTCAGTCAATCAGATGATCCCCAAAAGACACTAGAGTATAAGACACAAAGCGCATCTCAGTCTTTCAGCACATTTCCTGATTCGGCACCGGAATATAAGACGCAAAGCGCATCTTAATCGATCAGATGATCCTCAAAAAACACCGGAGTATAAGGCGCAAAATGCATCTCAGTCTTTCAGCACATTTCCTGATTCGGCACCTGAGTATAAGACGCAAAGCGCATCTCAGTCGATCAGATGATCCTCAAAAGACACCAGAGTATAAGGCGCAAAGCGCATCTCAGTCTTTCAGCACATTTCCTGATTCGGCACCAGAGTCTAAGACGCAAAGCGCATTTTAGTCGATCAGATGATCCTCATAAGACACCGGAGTATAAGACACAAAGCGTATCTCAGTCTTTCAGCATATTTCCTGATTCGGCACCGGAGTATAAGACGCAAAAGCACATCTCAGTCGATCAGATGATCCTCAAAAGACACCGGAGTATAAGACGCAAAGCGCATCTCAGTCTTTCAACACATTTCCTAATTCAACACCGGAGTATAAGATGCAAAGTGCAACTCAGTCTTTCAGCACATTTCCTGAATCGGCACCGGAGTATAAGATGCAAAGCGCAACTCAGTCGATTAGATGATCCTCAAAAGACACCAGAGTATAAGACGGAAAGCATATCTCAGTCTTTCAACACATTTCCTGATTCGGCACCAGAGTATAAGATGCAAAGCGCATCTCAGTCGATCAGATGATCCTCAAAAGACACCAGAGTATAAGACGCAAAGCGTATCTCAGTCTTTCAGCACATTTCCTGATTCAGCACCGGAGTATAAGACGCAAAGCGCATCTCAATCAATCAGATGATCCTCAAAAGACACTAGAGTATAAGACACAAAGCGCATCTCAGTCTTTCAGCACATTTCCTGATTCGGCACAGGAATATAAGACGCAAAGCGCATCTTAATCGATCAGATGATCCTCAAAAAACACCGGAGTATAAGGCGCAAAATGCATCTCAGTCTTTCAGCACATTTCCTGATTCGGCACCTGAGTATAAGACGCAAAGCGCATCTCAGTCGATCAGATGATCATCAAAAGACACCAGAGTATAAGGTGCAAAGTGCATCCCAGTCTTTCAGCACATTTCCTGATTCGGCACCAGAGTCTAAGACGCAAAGCGCATTTTAGTCGATCAGATGATCCTCATAAGACACCGGAGTATAAGACACAAAGGGTATCTCAGTCTTTCAGCATATTTCCTGATTTGGCACCGGAGTATAAGACGCAAAAGCACATCTCAGTCGATCAGATGATCCTCAAAAGACACCGGAGTATAAGACGCAAAGCGCAACTCAGTCTTTCAACACATTTCCTGATTCAGCACCGGAGTATAAGATGCAAAGTGCAACTCAGTCTTTCAGCACATTTCCTGAATCGGCACCGGAGTATAAGATGCAAAGCGCAACTCAGTCGATTAGATGATCCTCAAAAGACACCAGAGTATAAGACGGAAAGCATATCTCAGTCTTTCAGCCCATTTCCTGATTCGGCACCAGAGTATAAGATGCAAAGCGCATCTCAGTCGATCAAATGATCCTCAAAAGACACCAGAGTATAAGACGCAAAGCGCATCTCAGTCTTTCAGCACATTTCCTGATTCAGCACCGGAGTATAAGACGCAAAGCGCATCTCAGTCAATCAGATGATCCTCAAAAGACATAAGAGTATAAGACACAAAGCGCATCTCAGTCTTTCAGCACATTTCCAGATTCGTCACCGGAATATAAGACGCAAAGCGCATCTTAATCGATCAGATGATCCTCAAAAAACACCGGAGTATAAGGCGCAAAATGCATCTCAGTCTTTCAGCACATTTCCTGATTCGGCACCTGAGTATAAGACGCAAAGCGCATCTCAGTCGATCAGATGATCCTCAAAAGACACCAGAGTATAAGGCGCAAAGCGCATCTCAGTCTTTCAGCACATTTCCTGATTCGGCACCAGAGTCTAAGACGCAAAGCGCATTTTAGTCGATCAGATGATCCTCATAAGACACCGGAGTATAAGACACAAAGCGTATCTCAGTCTTTCAGCATATTTCCTGATTCAGCACCGGAGTATAAGACGCAAAAGCACATCTCAGTCGATCAGATGATCCTCAAAAGACACCGGAGTATAAGACGCAAAGCGCATCTCAGTCTTTCAACACATTTCCTGATTCAGCACCGGAGTATAAGATGCCAAGTATAATTCAGTCTTTCAGCACATTTCCTGAATCGGCACCGGAGTATAAGATGCAAAGCGCAACTCAGTCGATTAGATGATCCTCAAAAGACACCAGAGTATAAGACGGAAAGCATATCTCAGTCTTTCAGCACATTTCCTGATTCGGCACCAGAGTATAAGATGCAAAACGCATCTCAGTCGATCAGATGATCCTCAAAAGACACCAGAGTATAAGACGCAAAGCGCATCTCAGTCTTTCAGCACATTTCTTGATTCGGCACAAGCACATTTCCTGATTCGGCACCGGAGTACAAGACGCAAAGCGCATCTCAGTCGATCAGATGATCCTCATAAGACACCGGAGTATAAGACGCAAAGCGCATCTCAGTCTTTCAGCACATTTCCTGATTCGGCACTGGAGTATAAGATGCAAAACGCAACTCAGTCGATTAGATGATCCTCAAAAGACACAAGAGTATAAGACGCAAAGCGCTTCTCAGTCTTTCAGCACATTTCCTGATTCGGCATCGGAGTATAAGACGCAAAGCGCATCTCAGTCGATCAGATGATCCTCAAAAGACACCGGAGTATAAGACACAAAGCGCATCTCAGTCTTTCAGCATATTTCCTGATTCGGCACCGGAGTATAAGACGCAAAGCGCATCTCAGTCGATCAGATGATCCTCAAAAGACACCGAAGTATAAGACGCAAAGCGCATCTCAGTCTTTCAGCACATTTCCTGATTCAGCACCGGAGTATAAGACGTAAAGCGCATCTCAGTCGATCAGATGATCCTCAAAAGATACTGGAGTATAAGACACAAAGCGCATATCAGTCTTTCAGCACATTTCCTGATTCGGCACAGAAATATAAGACGCAAAGCGCATCTCAATCGATCGGATGATCCTCAAAAAACACCGGAGTATAAGGTGCAAAACGCATCTCAGTCTTTCAGCACATTTCCTGATTCGGCACCAGAGTCTAAGACGCAAAGCCCATTTTAGTCGATCAAATGATCCTCATAAGACACCGGAGTATAAGACGCAAAGTGCATCTCAGTCTTTCAGCATACTTCCTGATTCGGCACCTGTGTATAAGACGCAAAGCGCATCTCAGTCGATCAGTATTCTCATAAAATAATGATAGTCGCGACTTTCCCAAGATAGGACGTCATCGGCATAGAAGAATTTTAAGACAAAAAGGTACGTTTTGCCACTTTGAGTATCATTGTCCTAAGTCATTCTAACTGAGAGCATAGAGCACGAGACTGCTTGAGCATATGCATCACGATAGGATAGATGCATTCATCCGCATAGCTATTTATGACTGTGCATGGTCCCTCACTCGAACTATGTCCTGGTCTGATTCCCGATGGGATACGTAGGTAACTCACCATTGAGCACGACAAGCTTTTGGCTCCGCACACTCGACTTTTGCAATGCACTTTTTGTTTTTACCTGGATTCGACCGCTTGGTCAAAGGCTTGTCTTTCACACAGGCTTCGACATTCACTAGTGATACGCGTTGCTTTACAAGCTCTGCCAAAGAGGGGCAAACTATAGTGACTTTGACCAAACGTCAAATACAGGGATTGGTTACCTCTTAAGACCGATAATGACGATGACCGGTGAAATTTGGAGATCTTCCAGAAAATTCAAATTCTTCAAAGATTCTTCAAGTAAAGTTTCAAAATAAAAAAAACTAAATAAAAAAAAAGAAGGAGAAATTGGGTATTTGAAAAAAAGCATGAACGTCAAAGAACGTGTGACGAAATCAGTCCGAGAATACCTTCAAATATATATATATATATGTATAGAGTAATGATAATAAGATATATAAAATAAAAAGAAGAGAGAGAGAGAGAAGAAAAGAAAGAGTTATAAAAATATATATATATATATATATATAAGGAGAAAGTGAAAAAGAATTTTAAAAAAAAAAGTCTTGAAAAGAAAAGAAAAAAGAAGAAAAAATAAATAAAAGGATTATATGGCAATGTATACCATGCATATGGATACATTTTAATAAAGTACATTGTGGATATCGCAGGTTGACTTACCCACAGCTTTTCAAAATCAATTTCTGAAACAAAATGAGTCGCCACTTAATTTTTAAAAGGAAAATTAAGAAACCATTTTAAAAGCAAACTGATCTTTTAGAAACCAGAGATTAACTAGGTCCGGGGATTATGGAATGAGAGAGGAAGGAGCCCATCGGACTAAAACACCCTCTCTCATCCTATCTTATGATAGGCCTCTACTCAACATCCTTTTAATCAAATTTATTAATCTAAGCATGCCCTCAACTAATACATATATACATATACATCACAAAAGCATGTCCAAAGGGTGTAAAATTGCAATTGACAAAATATCATTCAAAAGCCACATAATTCAGGTAACAAGCGATATGATATGCAATATGGAACAAGTGAACTTACCCGGGGTCCAGCGGCGATAATAAACGTGCAATGCATGCGACTAAATAAAACCTAGGAAAAGAGTCTCTAATCCATATATACACATAAGGCAAATCTTAACTCTAAGGTGTCGTGCATAGGGTCGAAAGTCAAATAAAAATCAAGGAATTTAATAAACTAGAGAGGGATTGAGAAATCGTACCTTAATAGCGCTACAAAACAGAGGGTTAGTTCACATGATATGTAAAATATGATGTTAGAAACAACAATCCTAAATTTCTAGCTTAAATCTATCTAATGTAATTAAATCCAAAGCAAATAAATCTTAATTACAAGTGCCAAACCATATGATTGAATATGTACATGGACAAGGATAAACTATGAAATACTCTTAAACCTTGAATTCAAACTCAACTAATCATTATTAAAGCATGGTTCAAGCCTTAGATCATAAGAAAGTCATTTAGGCCCTTATTTACAAAGTAAGTCAAATGTGTCATAAAAACTCTGAAAATTGCAGAGAGCAGACCAGAACTTAAAAGAAATAAAAAAACACGTCTCTTATGGTTTGATGTTGATGAATTTTGGACACGGGGTGCCCCTGTGAGTCTAGTTTCCAAATCAAAAAGAAAATCAAGGTTTCAACGGTCGGATCTCTGGGAAAAGGACAAACACCAGACATCACTCAGAGATGTACAACTCTCTGTCCAGAGATTTTGTTTGATTTTTTAAAAATAGTAAAATAATCCGAAATGCTTCATTCTTTTTAGGGGATCTTCCTAACACATTAAGGTACCCAGAAAAAATTATTAGAGACCCCAAAAACTCCATTAGACTTCTGATTTATGAATTTCAAAATGGACTTGCTGTTCTGAAACTATTCTGAAACTCTGGGCAGATTGTGGTTGACTCACAAAACCCATAATCAAACCCTTCTAAACATAAAACCACCTTAAAACAAAAATTACAGTGGTAGAATATTGTGTTATTGACACTTTCCCGTTGGTTTCACTTGATTTCAACGGTTAGATTTCAAACTAAAAATCTTTGATCAAAAACAGTTTGTGACTCACTGTTTTCATTTGTCAAGTTCAACTTTTATTTGTTAATCCCAACTATTAAACCATGAAGTTGGGTTTAAACCAAACCACTTCTCCTACCATTTGATGGTCATTGGAGGCTAAAGACTTTTATATTTGTAGATTTCAAATGAAGTATGAATAGACTTTATGAAATCTCAAGATGATGAATCCAAACCATAGAGATGAGTTTAGACCCAAAATACTTTCTCCTACCACTTGATGGTCATTGGAGATGAAGATATGACTAATACTCATGAGTCTCCAAGGAATATAGAAGGGATTCCATGAAACATCAAGCTAGAGGACTCAAGTCATAAGCATGGACTTGGATCCATCTATTTACTTATAAAAAAAGTGATGATCAAACTTTGACTCCCATGTGAAGTATAAGCTTACATGAGATTCAAAACATCAAACTCAAGAGCTTTCAAGGGAGATATTGAGGATCTCCAAGAATCTCAAAAGAAGGAACATAAACAAGAAAAATAGAAGAAGGATCAAAGAACTAGGAAGTAAGGACTTCCAAGTTTACTTAACAAACTCTAAAACTTAATCAAGAAAAACTAAATGACTTGTAAATTAGAAGCTCAAAAGAAAGAAAACACAACTAAGATTAGAGGGTCACCTCCAAACTATCCTCAAAGTTTCTCTCCTTTGAAGATCTTCCAAACTCTTCTTCAAGCTCTCCAAACTCTCTTTTCTCTCTAAAAAATGTTGGTGGAATGGAAGTATTTTTTTTTGTGTGTTTCCTCCCTCCTCTTTTTTGCATGTGTTTTTCAATGGAGATACCTCTTCTTATATAGACAAAAATACCTAGGTCATTTCAGTAAATTCGGAGTAAAAGACATGTGTAAACATCTTATTTGGTGGTACAATGTGTACTTTCTGAATTTAGACAGACTGCTGCCCAGCGCGGCAGTCAGAAACCTGGCGCGGCAGTCCGTGAATGCCGTTGCGGCACTCAACAATTGCCGTTGCGGCACTTCGTGAGTGCCGCGCGGCTCTCATCAACTGCCGCGTCATTTAATTAATTGCCGCGTTTTTGTCAGTCTCACTTTATCAGTTTTTTGTTCTTATCTGCATACGCATACGTATTGCAATGCAAAATACAGACTTAAAAAGTGAACGGCAGTCAGAATTCTGTGGCGGCACTCGGAGAATGCCGCAGCGGCACTCTCTGACTGCCGCGCGGCACTCATGGAGTGCCGCGGAATCCGCCGTGTGCCGTGTTTTGGTGAGATTCCCCTTTTTAGGTCTTTTTCTCTTTTTGAAACAAATTATCTTTGAAGATCCTTTCCAAAAATCATGTCTTTTTCCTGAATTCCCCTAAATACCTGGTATTTTTCCTCTTTCTGTGAAATTTTATCGCGTTTTGGAGATTTTCTGAAGAGCTTGGAATACTTCAATTTTTCGGTCCTTGTCATCATCGATACGGAGGTGACACTCTCCTAAATTCGACGTTAGGTCAAAATTGGGGTGTCTACATACATTGCAAATATAAGTACATTATTATATACTTTACTAGATAAATTAAGTTTATGTTAATATAGATGTTAAAAATTAAAAAGAGGGCAAAATTCTGTTAGCCGCGGCACGCGGAAAAGCCGGCGGCACTCATTGAGTGCCGCGCCGGCACTCACTGAGTGTCGCTCGGCACTCAGTGGGTGCCGCAGGCAGCCATCGAGTGCCGCGAACTGTAACAGACTGCTTTTCTCACATGTTCTAGAAGTAAACTTTGCACATAGGTTTCCACCCGAATTAACCCATTTAAGCTTGTCATGTTGGTCTATATAAACAGACCTTCATCTCCATTATGGGGACTTTTTTACTCTCACTTTTGAACTTTTTCACTTAATCTTAGAGAGAGATACAAGAGTTATATATACAATAGAGAGAGAATTGAGAGAAGAAGAAAGTTTTTTTGAAGAAATTGAAGAATTGAAGAAAAATTTGAAGATTTTTGGAAGAGCTTCCCAAGAAGTAGAAGAAATCATTGAGGTCATAAAGGTAACCTCTCAATCCTTGGTAGAATTAGGTAAATTCAATCACAAGTTCATAGTTCTAGGAACTTTACACATTTTCAAAACCTCTATTCCTACCCCATTTCATCACACACCACTTAGAGCTTGTGATTGAATATCATAACATTTCATTAATTTGGGTCTAAATAGAGCTTTGGATTTAAGAACAAAAGAGTTTTGACTTGAAATTTTCAAATAACCTTTGATTTCATATCTCTTGTTTATATTCTTCTCATAGGATCTATGAGATCTTCAATATCTCATTAGATATCTTAGAGTTTGATCCTCTAGTCCCTTCTGATCTTATGATTTACATGGGGATTAAGATTGGTCATGGTCATATCTACACATAGTTGATTGGGTTCAAGTCTTAGCTCATGACTTGGATCTCCCTACTAGGAATCTTATGGAATCCATACTATATTCCATAGAGATTTGAGTAGATTTGGGTCTCATTGAGTCTCCAAGGACCATTAATTTGAGAGGAGAATAGTATATCATAGTTCTAATTTCCTCAAGGATCATATGTTTGAGAGAGGATTTAGATGTAAGTTTTCATAGTTTGTTTGTTGAAATCTAGGGAACTTGAATATTCATGAGTTCATAAGATTGAGTAAGACCTTAGGATTCTCTTGCTATGAGATCTATGACGAAAATCCATTAAGGATAAATCTTTGAATCTCCTCATGTTTCATTATTTACTCCCATGATCATAATCATACTTCATCCTAGTTCTCTCTAGAATCATGGATCAAGTTTGATACGAAATATGAACATCAATTTAGCAAAGGTGCAGTGAATCCATAAACCAACTATGATCAAAGATTTTTATAAAATCATGGTTCATTGGAAATTGGATGAGACCAATTGGAGGGTGTTCATAACCCATTTAAGTACCTTTTTGATTTTTTGTTTTGATGAAATTCCATGTCTTAGATGGTTTGGTCTTGTGATTTCAAAACAAGCAATTCTCTATCCAAAATTCCAGAACCGTAAGCCCGTTTTAAAATTAATAAATCAGAACCTTAATTGATCTTTCTTGACCCAAAATAATTTTTTCTAAGTATTTCAATGTGTTAGGAAGATACCCTAAAAATATCTAAGTGTTTCGTATTTTTTTTGCTATTTTTAGAAAATCGTACAAGATCTCTGGACAGAGAGTTGCAGATTCCTGAGTGATGTCTAGTGTTTTCCACATTTCCAGAGATCTAGCTGTTCAAACCTTGATTTTATTTTTGGGTTTAAAGCTAGACTCACAGAGGCATATCATATCCAAAATTCATTAAGATCCAACCGTTGGAAGTATAGTTTCTCTACCTTTTAAAATCTGGTCTGCTCTTTGTAATTTAGGAAAAACAGTCATTGTTTTTGTCTAGTCTCATTGATTTTAACTTAAATGGTTTCCTAATGTCTTTGAACCCAAATCATGTTTTGAATAATGATAATTCAGCTTAAATCCAGAGGATAAATGACCCAAATTAGTGAATAAATTCATGTCTCATTCTTGTTCATATTCATTCATTCATCCATGTGCATTGATGCTAATGATTAGAACTAGCTATTGAATAAAGTTGGACTTAGTTGAACCTAATTGAATGTAAACATGGATTCCTTATGATTGTGTTGGGATTATAGAACCCCTATATGGACATTACATTGGCTCCTAATTGAGGTTCGTATATCTATAAAGGTGCTATGACTCCAACTAATCAAAAGAAATTCATAGTTTTATCAATTCTTCCTCTACTTGATAGATCTAAGCTAGAGATTTAGGATTGATTATTTGATATCATATTATTGTACGAAGCATGTGGACTAACTCTTTGTTTTGTAGCGCATTTGAGGTACAATTTTTCATCTCTTCTCTAGTTTATTTCATTTGTTGATTTTATTGATTTTAGACTCCATGCGCGACACCTTAGCTTAGGCCTTGCCTTATGTGTATATGTGATTAGAGACATTTTTTTTATGCATTGCACATTTTCCATTTTATGGCTAGATCCTGGGTAAGTTCTCTAGTTCCCTACTTACACATCATTTTGCTTGCTACTTGAATTATGTGACTTATGAATGATATTTTACCGTTAGCAATTTTTGCACCCTTTTGACATGCTTGTGATATGTATACTTATATCTATGTATTAATTGAGGGCATGCTTAAATTATTAATTCAATTAAAAAGGATGATGAGTAGAGGCCTATCACGAGATAGGATGAAAGGGGGTGTTTTAGTCCACCGGGCTCCTTCCCCTTTCATTCCATAATCTCCGGACCCAGATTATCTTTGGTTTTGCAAAAGATCGGTTTGCTTTTAAAATGGTTTCTTAATTTCCCTTTAAAAATTAAGTGGCGACTCTTTGATTTTGAATTTGAATTTGAAAATTGTTTTAAAAAAACAAAAGTGGGCCAAAATGCCGGTATCCACAATGACAGGTATGATTCGTGATTTCAGATTACTCGGAACATCTTTACTGTAAACTGCAGTTTTAGGCTATGATTAGTTCTTTGCCTGATTCGCGGGTCCATCGAAAACAAGTCATGATCCACAATGGAAATGTTAAATTTTTGGTTTTTGACATTTTCTGACATGTTGAGTGAATACGGAGCGCCAAAAGGGTAAGGCAAACCGTATAGCTATACTCTTGACCACTACTTCCATAAGTGGAATTAAGCACAAGGCCAGTGGGCCTAAACGCAATGGTAAGGGTAAACCCGCCTAGAGGCAGGGTAGGGCTAGCAAGTTTGCGCCCAAGGCTAACAAGGTGGAAGAGCGCATTCGAGGGCTTTTTCAATTCGGTATTAATAGGATGGATACTTTTTGGTGGTAGTGTTACTAGGACATGGTTATCTAGGGATAACTACTTAAGATTTATTTTATATAATTCTAGTTTCCTCTATTATTCATTTATTCTGAGACATGGCATGCTGGACTTGAATGCATAGGATGTGATATGATAACTTGATTAGCTCGAGAAGCCCTTTTGGGCCCACTCACTAAGGTTGACCTGCCTATCTGTGAGTCTTTCTTCGTTGGCAAAGCATGTCGAAAGCCTTTTAGATAGGCTATTTAGAGCTACTCAAGCATTAGAGCTAGTTCACTCACATATCTGTGGACCTATGGTTGTAAAGACACATCATGACGCCTCTTATTTTCTTACTTTTATAGATAGTTTCGCGCGATATGAGGATCGCGAGTATTTATCTAATCAGTTCAGGGAACTGTGTGAGGAAAAAGTGGAAACACAGACAACTTCCTATTCCGGAAACTCCGCAACAATATGGTGTTGCAGAAAGAAGGAATAGGACATTCCTAGATATGGCTAGGACTATGATGGCGCAAGACAACCCCCCAATGTTGTTTTGGGGGGATGTATTATTGATTACTGCCTACATGCTTGACTGCCTCTTCTCAATCAGCTCCTTTTACCCCCTTATGAGCTATGGAAAGGCGAAAAACTCATTTTAGAGCATTTGCGCCAGTAGAGCTCAAGAGGTTATTGTAGACACCCCAATTTTGACCAACCGTCGAATTCAGGAGAGTGTCGCATCCGTATCCGATGATAACAAGGACCGAAAGATTCGAATTATTCCAAGCTCTTCAGAAAGTTCTCTAAAACGCGGTAAAATTTCACAGAAAAGAGAAAATACCAGGTATTTAGGAGAATTCAGGTATAAAACACAATTTTCGGAAAATATCCTCAAGAATCATTTGCTTTAAAAAAAAAGAAAAATCTAAAAGGGGGAATCTTAGCTAAAAACGGCACACGGCGGACTGCCGCGGCACTCAGTGAGTGCCGCACGGCAGTCACCGAGTGCCGGGCCGGCATTCACCAAGTGCCGCCAGAAATTTCTGACTGTCGTTCACTTTTAAAGTCTGTATTCTGCAGAGCAATACGTATGCGTATGCGAATAAGAACAAAAACTGATAAAGTAAGACTGACAAAAACGCAGCAATCCATTAATTGCCGCGGCATTTGATGAATGCCGCGCGGCAGTCGCGTAGTGCCGCGACGGCAGTTATCAACTACCGCGGCGGCATTCGCGGACTGCCGCGATAGTTTCTGGACCGCCGTGCTGGGCAGCAGTCTGCATAATTTCAGAAAGTACACATTGTACCACCAAATGAGAGAATTACACCTGTTTTTTTGCTCCGAAATTCACCAAAAATACCTGGTAATTTTGCCTATAAGAGAGAAGGAGAGATAATACAAGAGAGACTACTACATCAACATATTTTGGAGAGAAAAGAGAAGAGAGTTTAGAGAATTAAGAAGAAGAGTTTGTAAGATCTTCAAAGAATACTTTGAGGATAATTTGGAGGTGATCCCCTATGCCTTAGATTGTTTGTTTACTCCTTTTCTTTTTGGACTTCCAATCCTAAAATCTCTTGTTGTTTTTGTTTGTCAAGCAAGCTTAGGAGTTTCTATTTCTAATTCTCCCTTCAATTTCTTATATATGTTCTTCTCTTGAGAGTCTTGGAGATCTTCAATATCTCTCTTGATCTCTTGAGTATGATCCTTTGAACCTCATGTAAAGCTCATACTCTACATGAAAGTCAAAATTTGATCATCACTTTGTTTTATATAGTTGGATCCAAGTCCATGCCCATGACTTGGATCCTCTAAACTTGGTATTTAATGAAGTCATTCCCTTATTCTTCTTGAAACTTAGGAGTATTAGTCATGTCTTTGTCTCCCATGACCATCAAATGGTAGGAGTACTAAGTTGAATTCAAGCTTTGGTCTATAAAGTTTTGAGTTCATTGTTTGGAATTTTGAGAAGTTCATTTCATACTTCATCAAAATCCATAAGCATAAAGTGACTTTTAGTCTTCAAGGACCATCAAATGGTAAGAAAAGTAGTTTGGTTTAATCTCAACTTCATGTTTTCAATAGTTGAGGTTAACCAACAAAGTTGAACTAGCAAAATAAAAACAGTGAGTTCACGAACTGTTTTTGATCAAAGATTTTTAGTTCGAAATCTAACCGTTGAAATCAAGTGAAACCAACGGGAAAGTGTCAATAACACATCGTTCTACCACTGTAATTTTTGTTTTGAGGTGGTTTTATGTTTAGAAAGGTTTGATCATGGGTTTTGTGAGACAACCACAATCTGTCCAGAATTTCAGAATAGTTTCAGAACAGCAAACCGATTTTAAAATTGATAGATCAGAGATCTAACCAAGTTTTCATGACCTCTAATAACTTTTTATAAGAACCTTAATGTGTTATGAAGGTTCCCTAAAAAGAATGAAGCAATTCGGACTTGTTTGCTATTTTTAAAAAATCATACAAGATCCCTGGACAGAGAGTTGTAAAATGCTGAGTGATGCCTAGTGTTTTCTACATTCCCGGAGATCTAACCGTTCAAACCTTGATTTTCTTTCTGGGTTAGAACTAGACTCACAGAGACATAACATATCCAAAAGTCATTCAGATCTAACCGTTGGAAGTATTTTATCTCTATTTTTGAACATCTGGTCTGCTCTCTGTAATTCATAAAAACTGCTACTATTTTTGTCTAATCTTATTTATTTCAACTCAAATTGTCTCTTAATGCCTTAGGACCCAAATCATACTTTGAATAATGGTAACTTAGCTTAAATCCAGAGGCTAAGTGACCCAAATTAGTGAATAAATCCATGTCTTATTCTTGTTCACATCCATTCATTTATGCACATTAATGCTTATAATTAGAACTAGTAATTGGATAAAGTTGGATTTCATTGCTTGCTAGGTATAAGCTAGAGAATTAGGATTGATTGTTTGATATCATATTATTATGTGAAGCATGTGGACTAACCCTTTGTTTTGTAGCGCTATTAAGGTATGATTTCTAGGACTCCTCTGTAGTTTATCTTAATTTCTTGATTTTATTGATTTTTCGACTTAATGCGCGACACCTTAGAATTAGGTTTTACCTTATGTGTATATGTGATTAGAGACTCTTTTTTAGGATTTTCTTTTGTTCGCATGCATTGCACATTTACTATCGCTGCTGGATCCCGGGTAAGTTCACTCGTTCTCTATTGCATATCATATCGCTTGCTACCTAAATTATGTGGCTTTTGAATGGTATTTTGTCAATTGCAATTTTACACCCTTTGGACATGCTTTTGTGATGTATATGTATATATGTATTAGTTGAGGGCATGCTTAGATTAATAAATTTGATTAAAAGGATGTTGAGTAGAGGCCTATCGCAAGATAGGATGAGAGAGGGTGTTTTAGTCCGACGGGCTCCTTCCTCTCTCATTCCATAATCCCCGGACCTAGTTAATCTCTGGTTTCTAAAAGATCAGTTTGCTTTTAAAATGGTTTCTTAATTCTTCCTTAAAAAAAATTAAGTGGCGACTCGTTTGTTTTAGAATTTGATTTTGAAAAGCTGTGGGTAAGAAGATTGCGATATCCACAATCTGGCGACTCTGCTAGGGATCGAACCCAGAATCTCTGGTTTCGCAGACCAGAATTCTGATTTTGGGTTCACTTGAGGATTAGACTTGAAAAATGTCCTTTTAATCAAATTAATTAATCTTTGTGTGCTTGTTGCATTTCACTTGCATGTCCAGCCAGTCGATTGCACGGAACTATGACCTTGGAGGCTCGGGGCAACCCGGTCGGTCAAGTCATCATGGGACTGTGTGATCACCCCTGATCTCGTACCATGATTTGGTATATGAAGCATCCTATCGGGTGTGTGTCAAGGGTCCCTTTATTTGACCAAAACCCAGCCTTTGCATAATAGTTTCCGTAGAACCTTTCAATCTTAGGAAATCAATTCTTGATTAGGGTTATGTGCTAGGACGTTTTGTATGCCCGGAAGGGATTACTTGTGATGGTGACGATACTTGCTTGATGAAAGATGAATAATCCTTTAATCACCTTTTAGCAATTTCTCCTCGTGTTACATGACATTTGGAGAACATGCCGAACCTTGATTATAAGATTATACTTCTTATATCATGTCTAGTTAAGCATCGTTGACCTTGTATGCATCCGAATTCATGAAAAGTACGATGATAATCCGGTCATGTGATCCTCCTACCTAGAGAATATCCTCTTTCCAAAGTTTTTTTGTTATTCACTCACTCTTTTAAAGAAATACAAAAAATCTTTCTTTTCCTTTCGAATCGAAATTTCCTTTGTTAAGGTTTATTTTCACTTGATCAATTTCGCAAAGAAATAAATTCGAAAAATCTTTGAAGTTATGAATTTTAAAGAAACCAAAACATCTTCTAATAAAAGATTAAAACTCTTTGAGAATCATTTTTGAAAAATCTCACCTCTGAGAGGGTAGTAAGGATCACAATGAGAGGAGAAATTGGCGTACTTGACATGAGTGAAGATCTTATGTGATTATGTGCTTATGTGTTAGGATTAGGATTTTTCTTCTTTTTTTGGCATATAGAGTAGGCACACACACACACATGCATTGCATCCGCATGATATACAAAATAAAAGTTTTCGTTAAAATAAAGGTAAAAGGTCTTCTAAAAAAAATTTTAAAATTGACTGTAGGAGCGAAAATAGCAAATCAAGCGTGGTTTAGGGACCCCACAGCAAGGCTAGTAAGGAGAGGACGTGCTGACATGGCCGAAGAGAGAAACAACGAAGAAATGTCCGGTTTAAGGGTATTAGTCGAACAGCAAGCGGAACAGATGAGAAGGCAGGCCGAGAACATGAACCACATGATGGGAATGATAGAAGAACTGAATCGCCGACCACCACAAATGAATCCGCCTGTTATGGACCCGCCTTTGGGAGGAGGGGACGGGGATTGGTTCGACGATCAGGAAGCACAATGGAATGACGCACTAAGGGCCAACAGGGACAGAGAAAAAGATGAGAAGGAGAAGCTGCTGACTGAGAAGATAGAAAAGTTGGAAAGGGTAATGCGCAAGGCTCAGGGAGTGGATACCTACCTAATGGAACTGGAAGGGCTGTATGACGGAGTACGCAAAACATTGCCTGTCGGGTTCAAAATGCCAGTTTTTGATAAGTTTGATGGCACCGGGAATCCTCGCAGTCATATCCGGATGTGTATAGGAGCTTTTCAGCCTAGCGGTCTAAGCACTACCATGATGGCCGTTCTATTTCAGCAAACCTTAACAGGAGCTGCTCTATCGTGGTACCTTACACTTGAGCCAAGCAAAACCAGAGTTTGGGAAGAAGTCATGAAATCGTTTGTGGCCCAGTATGAGTACAATCAAGATCTGGACGTCACTGTTCGAGATCTAGAAACGACCAGGTAAGGGAACAAAGAATCGTTTGCTGAGTGTCTGAGCCGATGGAGAGGGAAAGCCGCAAAAATGGTACAGAGGCCATCAGAAAAATACCAAATTCGAATGTTAATGAAAAACCTGCAGCCAGTCTATCAAGAGAAGATGAGGTTTCAGTCAATCAGCACTTTTGCCGAGGTGTTCGATGTGGGAACCAGGATAGAAGACGCGATTCAAGAAGGAGTGATCAAGAAAGAAGAACAACCAAACCGGTATCGGAGGCCCAGTTATGGATCGAATGGAGGGCATTCAGGGGGTCACTCTGGCCCCACCGATGTCAATGCACTTAGCGAGCCAGAAAGAAAATTTGATATCACCAGAAACCAGCCAAGAGGAGGAGGGGATAAGCAACCAAGAAAATTCTCAGATCTGGGAGTATCATTGTCAACCGCTCTTGACAGGCTGTTAGCAAAGGGGCACCTCCGTCAGTTGGAACCACGACCTCTGCCAAGTCCGCTTCTGCCAAATTTCCAAGGGGACCTCTTCTGCAAATTTCATCAGCAGAAAGGCCACTCGACGGATCGATGCATGAGGTTAAGGCATGAAATACAAGACCTCATTGACAACAAAGTGATATCCGAACCGCCTGTCAAAGCCCCCAATGTCACCAAGAATCCTCTGCCAAACCACAGTGCTGTGCCGCCGCCACGGGGCCTTTATTTCTTGGAGATAGAAGAAGCAACCTTTGATCCATCTAAGCTAATCACTAAGTCTGGGGCACCAAGAAAACCATACCTGCTGCCCAAGGACTCAACAATCTGTGGTTTGGGGGATCAGCTAAGGGAAAATGAAATGGAAAAGTCAGATTGGTGGATCCAAGAGAGCGACGAGCAAGACGTAAGTCGGGTGGAGGATGACCTTTGGTACGAAAGCGACAAGGAAACAAAGGTGTTAGAGAGTACTTTGAAAGTTAATTCGGAAACCAATAATCTATGGATGAGAGAAGAAGTCAGTCACTTAACCCGGTCAGGCAGACACTTCAAGCCGCACGAACTAGAAGAGGATCACCCGGGGAGAGAACTGGAAAAAGGGAAAGGGAAGGTGAATGAAGAAGAAGAAGAGGACAGGGTTTTAAGGCAGATGAGGAAAATGCAAGCTAACATCACTATCTGGGGACTGCTGATCGCCTCCAAAAAACACAGGCAGACAGTCTTGGATTCTTTGAACCAATCCAATGTCTCTATCGATACAGCGCCGGAAGACCTCGTGGGGATGATCAGTAGGATCCCGGCTCTAGCTATTACATTCTCGTCCGACGACCTACCTCCCAGAGGGCCCGTGCATAACAAGCCTTTGTATGTCACCGTCGAATGCTTGGGTAACACTATGCCTGCCTGTCTGGTGGACAATGGATCAGCCTTAAACGTGTGCCTGTTTTGAACTGCCAAGCGCATGGGTTTGGACGAATCAACTTTCATGCCATCTGAGCAAAGGGTGAGAGCAAACGACAACACTCAAAGAACTGTCATGGGCATAATTCTCCTTCACCTCGCTGTCGGTCCACTTGAGAAGGAGGCCGAATTTCAGGTCATCGAAATTCCTGCATCCTTCAACCTGCTACTTGGAAGGTCGTGGTTAGACAGTTTGGGCGCCATACCATCGACAATCCACCAGAAGGTCAAATGTGTTTGGAAGAGCAGAGTCTGTGACATCCTCGGGGATAGCTGGGTTCGTCCGTCTGAAGCTTTATCAAGCGCACCAGTCTTAGAGGTACAGCTGCAAGAAGAGGGGACATGTCTGGGGGGATTCGAGTTCATTAACATGCTGGAAGAGGGAAAGCCGCGAGAGTTCCTACCGCTTTATTTTGATCAGCATGCCAGTCCAGTGGTCGCAGGGATCATGAAGAAGATGGGCTTCTTTCCGGGATTAGGATTGGGAAAGAACCTTCAAGGTCTGCCTGAGTTTCCAAGAATTCCTACTCAGACTCACACTCACGGCCTGGGGTATCATCCAACGAAGAAGGAACTAAGGGCAAAGAAGAAGGCTTTCGATGCGCCACTAGACCCTTACCTCAAGACGCTCAATGGATACTTCGTGAAGGAGGGAGAAGACTTCCCTTTCTGTGGTTTCCCAGAGCCATGGGTGGACCAGAATGACAAGCGCTTAAAGCCGGGGTTCGAAATCTTCTTCTCCCACGAATTCTCCAAACACAAGGATCCGTTTCTGCAAGTGCCTGAAAAGCCTGTTACTATCGACGATTGGATCGGTGTACTAGAAGGACCGGTCATGCAGAATCTGTTGAGCAAGGAAGGGGTAGAAGTCGAAGGAAAAGGGGAAGAAAACAAGGGTTTGGAGGTCAAGGTCAAGGCCAAGGAAGGGAATGTTGAGGATGTGCTGGAAGAGGATGCGCTGGAAGAAGAGCTGGAACTAGAAGAGGGAGAGAAGACAGACACCGGAGGACTGCCAGGTTGCGTCACTTTGGAGCTCAAGCAAGGAGCCAACAAGGAGTGGGTCTTTGAGTCTAGTGATAAGTATCCCCCTCACCCAGAGTCTGTAATGGCCCAAATGAGGCGTCTTACTATTGCTATGTCTGTTGTAATCACTCCTAACAAAATCAATGAAAGTATGACTGATTTCGCCTACTCGAATGCGCTTAATAAATGTGATGAATATGATGATCATGGAATACCTAATGAATTGCAAAAGTTAATTGACAAAGAATCTGCATGTAAAATCATTGAAGACACTCTAACGATTAATCTAGGAAATGAAGATAATCCTCAAAATGTCTTTATCGGCTCAACACTTAGCAATGAAGAAAGCAAAGAACTAATCAATCTATTAAATGAATTCAAAGATGTTTTTGCATGGTCTTATAATGATATGCCAGGTATTGATCCAAAGATAGTCCAACACCACATCCCTCTCTTTCCTAATTCGAAACCCATAAAACAGAAATTGAGGCGAATGAGGCCAGAATGGGCACTTAAAGTAAAAGAGGAGGTTGAAAAGCAACTAAAGGCTGGATTCTTGATGGTCACCGAGTATCCGGAATGGATTGCCAACATTGTACCTGTCCCAAAGAAGGATGGTCGTGTTAGGGTTTGCGTTGACTTTCGAGATTTGAACAAGGCAAGCCCTAAAGATGATTTCCCATTACCCCACATCGATGTGTTGGTCGATAACACTGCGGGACATGAGCTTCTATCTTTCATGGATGGATTCTCTGGGTATAATCAAATCCTCATGGCACCCGAGGATAGGGAGAAAACCACGTTCATCACTCCATGGGGGACATATTGCTATAGGGTTATGCCATTCGGACTTAAGAATGCAGGTGCGACCTATCAAAGGGCTTCCACCACTTTACTGCACGACATGATCCACAAGGAGGTGGAAGTGTATGTGGACGATATGATTGTGAAGTCCAAAGAGAGGGGAGGGCACCTAGAGGCTTTGAGAAAATTCTTTGGGAGATTGAGGGAGTTTAAGATGAGGCTGAACCCGCAAAAATGTACCTTCGGAGTTACCATAGGAAAGTTGTTAGGGTTCCTTATTACCCAAAGGAGGATCGAAGTAGACCCAGCCAAGATAAAATCCATAACCGAAATGAACCCACCAAGAAATGAGAAAGAACTGAGAGGGTTCTTAGGGAGAATACAGTTCATCAGCCGCTTCATTTCCAAACTCACCTTGACCTGTGATCCATTGTTCAAACTGCTTAGAAAAGGAGAAAAATTCAAATGGGACGCCCTTTGCCAACAAGCCTTCGACAAAATTAAAACCTACCTCCAGAACCCCCCTGTCCTATCACCACCATCACCCGGGAAACCATTGTTGCTTTATCTCTCCGTATCCGAAGATTCGATGGGATGTATGTTGGCCCAAGAAGGAGAAGAAGGGCACGTGGAGAAGGCCATTTATTACTTGAGCAAGAGAATGATCGGATACGAGTTGAAGTACTCACCCTTGGAAAAAGCCTGTTGGGCCTTAGTCTGGTGTACCCGTCGCCTTCGCCACTATATGCTAGCATTCCCTGTGATCTTGATATCCCGAATGGACCCACTAAAATACCTATTCGAAAAACCCATCTTGACCAGTAGGATTTCCCGTTGGACCATGATGCTGGCTGAATTCGATATCAAATATGTCACTGCCAAGTCTGTGAAAGGGAGGGCTGTCGCCGAGTTTTTAGCCGATCTCGCTGTGGAATCCGAGGACGAAGGAGAATTCAAGTTCCCAGATGAGGGAATATTGGAGGTGAAGGAGGAGTTGTGGAAAATGTACTTTGATGGAGCAGCCAACCAATTAGGTTACGGGGTCGGAATCATTCTCATAGCACCCGATGGGACCCCTACCCCATTAGCTGTCAAACTCAAATACAACTCAACCAACAATACCGCGGAGTACGAAGCCTGCATAATTGGGATGGAAGCGGCCTTGGCTTTGAAAGTCGAACGAATTGATGTCTTCGGAGATTCCAATTTGATCATATCCCAGGTCCGGGGAGATTGGAAAGTAAAGCATGAGAAACTGAGACCTTACCATGATTACCTAGAAAGTCTGAAAGCGCAATTTCAAAAGATTTCTTTTTACTACCTTCCTCGTGAAGAAAACCAATTAGCCGACTCATTGGCTACCTTGGCCTCGATGATCCAAATCCCCTCTAAAACTACCATGATCCCGCTATCCATAGAAGTAAGGAAACAACCGTCGTTTGAAATAGTCGCGGCCGTGGAAGACGAAGAGGAAGTACCATGGTATGAGGATGTGTGGAAATTCATTAAAGAAGGAGAATACCCCGAGGGAGCCTCAGAAAAGGATAGAAAGGCAATTCGGCGGTTCGCCGCTCAATTTGTGATCTATGCAGGTAAGTTATGGAAGAAATCCTACACCGGGTACAATCTAGAGTGCCTATATGGAAGGGAAGCTAAGAGAATGATGGAAGAAATTCATGAGGGAGTGTGTGGGCCCCACATGAATGGGCACATGCTAGCGAAGAAGATCATCCGACAGGGATACTATTGGACAACCTTGGACAAAGACTGTTGTGAGTATGTTAGAAGGTGTCACAAATGCCAGATTCATGCGAATCTAATGCACACTCCGCCGTCACAGCTTTACAGCATGACCACCCCTTGGCCGTTTTCCGTATGGGGGATCGATATCATTGGTGAGATAGTTCCGAGGGCTTCCAATGGGCACCGGTACATAATCGTGGCAATTGATTATTTTACAAAGTGGGTAGAGGCAGCCTCGTATGCAACTTTGAAAGCCAAAGATGTGGTAAGTTTCATCGAGAAAAACATAATCTGCAGGTATGGGGTCCCGAATGAGTTTATCTTCGATCATGGCAGTCACTTCCAAGGAGAAGTCATCCCGCTCTTGGAAAGGTATAAGATCACTCGTCACCAATCATCCCCGTACAGGCCGCAGACGAACGGAGCAGTAGAGGAAGCAAACAAAAATGTTAAGGCAATCCTGGGGAAGACGACGGATACGTATAAGGATTGGCATGAAAAGCTGCCATTTGCTTTGTGGGGGTACCGGACCTCGGTCAGAGCTTCAACAGGTGCTATGCCGTACTCATTGGTCTACGGAATGGAGGCGGTCCTCCCAATTGAGGTAGAAATACCCTCTCTCAGGGTCTTGGCAGAGTGCGAAGTAACCGAATCAGAATGGGTACAAGGAAGGTATGAGGAGTTGATGTTACTCGACGAGAAGAGGCTGGCCGCGATCAACCATACTCGGGGGTACCAGAAGAGGATAGCCCGTGCTTTCAACAAAAAGGTCCGCCCAAGGAAGCTTGCTGAGGGTGACCTTGTCCTCAAAGAACTGAAAGTACCTGTTTACCACCCCAGAGGTAAATTCAAACCCAACTGGGTCGGGTCGTACATCAAAAGACTCTCCTTTCCGGAGGAGCGGCTTATCTCATGGACCTGGACGGGGTTGAATTTAAACAACCAATTAATCTCGATCGCCTCAAGAAGTATTTTGCTTGAAACCTTTCTTTTCAAAGCCTCCTACCTTGATGAACTACGCTTGACCTGATTCCCGTTAGGGGATACGTAGGCAACCTATTTGGTTCGGTCACTTAAATAAAACCGCCCGAACGGCGTCTTCCTTCATATCTTGAACCGAACTACTCGGGACCTGACGCCCACTCGGGGATAAGTAGGCGGACTCTCCAAAGTCCTCGGTCCACTAAAAAAAACCATGCTAAACTAGGGGCAAACTGGCGTTTGCCCAGAACTACTTCGAGGCCCTAAAGCCAGGGGCAAACTTCGTTTGCTAGCCGAAGAACCCAGATATCTGTCTGAAACCCGTCTTTGGATCTCCTGGCTATCAAGATACATACTATAAAGAAGCAAATGAGAGTTCATGGTATAGAAAGAATGAAGCCTAAAGCCAAATTCAAAGCAAGGTAAAGAGCTGAGAAAAGACATTTAAAAGGAGAATTCTTCATAAAAGATTAATTGAAGGGGAGGAACACCACTTTTTAAAAGAGAAAAATAAGGAAAATCACATTCAAAAGCGTAAACAAAGAGTAGACAGGGTCTGTCAGAAAGTTTTGTAAAATAGTAAGCTTTTCCCTGTTTTCGTCTACTTTATTATGCATGTGTCCGTCAAGCTCGCCTCGCAACCAAGGCTTGGATCTCTAGGAGATATTTGGTAGTAGGCACAGTCAGAGCAGAAACCCTCGGGAAAGGAGCAGCCATTCTACTGGGCCAAGCCTCCATGAAAGCCTTCACAATAGAAGGACGCAAAGGGGACCCCCTGGTGAAATCAGCAGTCACAGATTCAGTGGCATCTTGCAAAAGTCCAAACTGACGGACAACTCGGTCAGGAATGTAGAAAGTCGTAGCATACAAACCCGGAAGCCAGATGCCAGGTCGCCCAGGGAGGCGTATAGCAACAGAGCGACAGATCCACGACGGACAAACCCAACAGATGTCACTAGAAGAGAGACCCTGAAGCCAACCAAGCCACGCGTCGGCGGACTGAAACAAGCTGTGAATCTCCATGCGATCATAAGGAAGTGACCCACGGAGATAGGAAGCATGTATGAAGAGGTCCAGACGCTCCATGAGCCAAATTTGCAAGACAAAAGGTGGCCCAGCGGATAACATGACCCCAGTAGCATGAGCATGGCCCAATCCAATCAGAGTTTCACCAAGGACTAACATAACAGCACTTTTCATCTCCCGCAAACCGCAGGCGATGGGTATGAGAGTGTCCGAAGATGATCGAAAGAGAAAGTAAGAGAGCATAGCAATCGACAAGGCACTACGTCGAATGATCTGATACTCACCATTGTAAGGGTCCCCTATGGGAGCATAAACAGAAGAAAGGCGCTCAAAGTCAATTTGCCTGTCATGAACAAAAGAGCCCGCCGCATTCCGAGACATGTGGAGAAGGGTGGCTAAGTCCCGAACATACCCGTCCTGAATCTGAGGAACCATCAATTCAGCAGAAGGATCCGTGTGGAGAATAGCGCTAAACTCCTCAAATAAGGGGCAGATCTCCTGAGAGCCGAAACGAAAGACATTGAGAGCAGGATCCCAACATTGGACGGCGGCGCGAAGTAGACCCTCATTTAGATTCATCTGTTGGAAAGAGAAGAGATCATTTAGTCTGAAGCACTCAAAATTGAGCTTGTCAATACCAGAGAGAGTATCCATCCATGGGAAGAGGATTTGAGAACTAATGGGGGCCATTTGGAGAGGAAATGAGAAGAAATGAGGAGTGTTTTGCGGAACTTTGAGAATGAAGGGATATAAATAGAAGAATAGGGCTGTCTACCTACACGCGGCACTCGATAAAGTGCCGCGGCACTCGATGAGGTGCCGCGCGGCAGTCAGTGAATGCCGTTGCGGCACTTACTGACTGCCGTCGTGGCTCTCACTGAGTGCCGCGGAGACCTAACCGAGTGCCGTTTTGAGTTTTTCATTGGCCAGGATCTGTTTGTAACACGATCAGCCCACCTGCAAACAGAAAAATAAATGAGAAGCAATAAAACGTGTGCATTATGCAGCACGTACAAATACATTCATTCATTCATTCATTCATTCATTTCATTTATCTGTACATTCCAAAAGATAAAAGAAACAAGAGCATTCAAAGATAAAAATAAAGACGGGATCAAGCCATGATCCCACATACGGCAAGAATTGGACCAAGCTATGGTCACACATACGGTGTAAAGCAATAATGTAATAATAAAAGTATTAGGAATGCCTATCCTACCAACTTTCAGGGAGCAGCCATCAAAATAAAGCATATGTGTATATATACAGTCATCCACCAAAATAAAAATCCTCTAAAAAAAAAAAACAAAACAAAAAAATGATGATAAAAGCAGGATCAGCTCCGACCCCGACCCCGGCCCCGGCCGCGAGTCTGACGAGTCGTGCGCCTAAGAGGCTCCTCCTCTGACTCGGTCCCGCTGCCTCCACCACTCTCTCCACGTCCGCTGCCTCGGTCTCTGCCACCGCTAGTGCCCTCGCCGCCGCCTCCGCCACGCCCAGCACCGCTACCTCCGGGGGCATCGCTGAGAGAGATGCCAAACTGCTGAAGCCGCTGCTGGAGCTGACCCACCTGCTGAGATAGGACTCTGATCTCCTCCGCCTGAAATGAGAAAAATAAGTCCAGGCAACGTTGAAATAACGGATAAAATATTGAGAATAAAAGGAATAAAAGATCATACATGGGCCCTCAGCTGGGTCGCAGCAGTCGCCCGAGCTTCCTCAGCCTGAAAAGCAAGTCCCGAGAATAAAAGATTAGTAAGAAGGGGGACAATCAAAATCACCGTCAAAGTGAAAGTGAAAATGAAAGACGGGGAGAAGTCCCTTACCATCCACTCTCGCCCAAGGACCCACTGTCGCACGCTGTGGGCATACGCCAAACCCTCCTCCGCGTAGGCACGCGGGACGACGTCATAATGGATAGGAATAGTGGGGGCGCCCCGTGATAGCCGGGGGATCGTCGTCACATGGGGCTCACCAAATGAGTCGGTCAACATGGTCCAGTCCCACTCAGGCAAGGCAGGAGGTCGAACCGCGACAGGAACAGGCTGCAAACAAAGGTAATAAAACATGAATAAAAGAATGAAAGATAATTCATAGAAAGTTTGAAAGAATCTTACTCACCCGAGTCACTTCCATCAGAGGGAAGTTCGGCATCAGCTTGGCGGCACGGAAGGCCGCATATCCGTCAGGATCATCCAAGAAGCCGTGAATACCGAAGCCGGCTCGAGCAGCCGTGAACTCGCTGCCCTGAAGTGTATCCGTGGCCCTCATAGAGTCGGGAGGAGGGAATGGCATGAAGAATCTGGGGGCCGCTAGTGACTGCCTGGTCACCCTCTCTCCTAGATACCACGCCTGGCCCTCTGGCCCACATAGAAGTCGCCTCGTCGGGTCATACCCGGCTGACTCTCGAATCCCCACACTAGCCTCGGGCAGCACCCTGAGCCACGGCTGCCAGTGTACATGCTCCTCCCGTAGGTTCGTCAGGAAGTTCCTGAACGAAACAAAGTCGTGAGCTCCGGTCTTCCGCCCAACCCTGTCCTTCGCCCATTTCAGCCCCTGAGGCATGACGAGGGCGTCAGCGTCGCGTGTCACTGGAGACATCATGCGAAAATACTCGTGGGACCAGATCTGCGATAATAAAATAAGGGGGTTAGTTTCTCAAATTGAATAAATTTCTGAAAGCATAAAAAGGGCAATGAAACGTGAAAATATACCTCCCACGCTCTCCAATACCCGCTGGTAGCAGCCGACCTGTCCTGGGAGATTGCACTCATATGCCTGTACAGGATGGATAACCCTGCACCAGCCCAATCAAACTCAGCGACCCGGTCCAGACGCTC
Source organism: Hydrangea macrophylla (assembly GCA_033977485.1). Classification (NCBI taxonomy): domain Eukaryota; kingdom Viridiplantae; phylum Streptophyta; class Magnoliopsida; order Cornales; family Hydrangeaceae; genus Hydrangea; species Hydrangea macrophylla. The sequence continues at coordinate 4,361,592 of CM066992.1, forward strand.
CAGCGACGCCACCAAGGAAGCAGAAATCCGGTCACCCTTGGTGCTCAACAAGGAGCACCCCAGCATGTACATCAAGAAGCCTCGGGCCATCTGCTCGTCGGTAAAGCCGGGTTTCCCCCGAAAGGTATCCATAAACCACCGGGCCGTGACCAAGGCCTCCTCCGGAACCACCCCTAACAACGGCTCCATCTGGTCCCACTCCTGGTCTGTCAAATACCTCAGAGGCTCTCCGCCAAAGGCGATCCCTGTGATCATGGAGAAGTCCAATGGCGTCAACGTCATCTCGCCGAATGAAAAGTGAAAAGTACTCGTGGTATCCCACCACCGCTTAGCCAACGCATGCATCTGCTATAGGTCGTTGGAGCTCTTCGTCAAGAGTTTGACAAAGTCTCCAAACCCTGCTGCGTCAATAAGCCCCTGTATGGTCTCACTCAGCTCCGTATACCACTCGTGGCCATGAGCAAGGCTGCCATGCCCCTTCAGCACCTTCGGCTGTAGCTGCAAGAAAGAATAAAAAGGTTTGTTGTTAGGGAGTGGATAAAGAAGAAAGCAACAACAGTGAATAAATAATAAATAAAGGAGTATTCATAGGGGATTTCACAAGCAAAGCACTCGTTTGCATTCAGGAGGAAATGAATAAAAGAAAACACTCAATATTCTAGCAAGGTTTCGAAAAGAAAAGAAAGAGAAATAGTAGTTTGTTCACATTCTCTAAAATACATGCACATATAAGTTTCGAAAGAGATTTTTTGGGCCCAAAAAAGTACAAGTTTCGAAGAGAAATGCGTAATTGCAAACATTCGAGAATCAATAAATGGCACTTGGAATGCTCAAGGAAAACTCGCCAGTATAGTAAGAACAGGAGAAGGTTCAGGATTGCATTGGATTCTTTATTCACAAGCAATGTATCCCGATTAAATGGATTTCAAGAGTCTTTGAGAAAAGTCAAAGGAGAAAATAAAGGATGAGTGTTCGGAATATTCAAACATAACACTCAGTTTCCGAGGTTCATGAGAATTGAAAAGAGAATAAAATAGATTTCCTTTACAAAAGGCATGGAATAAAGTATTCGAGACACTCGGGGACGCCACGAGCACGACATTCGGGACAGGGTATCTAAGGAGTTGTGGCAATCCTACGTTACATTCACGTAAAGAAGGAAATGCGGGAAAGAAATACGAAAAATAAATAAAAGGGGAGCGTTTACCTCGCGCTTGAACGCGCGGGCCGACAAATGCTCATCGGGGTCCCTCAGTAGGAGTGTGGCGTCCGGGTGATGAGTAGCAGTGTATCTGGCCTTCTTCTTATGCCCTGAACCACTCGCCATAATCTGTCAAAGAAAAAGAGAGAATCCGCGTGTTAGATTAATGAAAATTCGGAAAAACAATGAAATAAACAGGTTTAATCAAACTCTGATCTAGCAGAACTAACCTGTGAATGTCGTAGATCAATATAGGAGTGAGGAAAGAAAAAGAGAAAATTTTCTCCAGAGAGATTTCGAGGGAGAGGAGTTTGAGAGAATGAGAGAAATGTAATAAACCCGGCGGTTTAAGCCACTGCCGCTCAAACGCGGCACTCAATTTTCCGTGCACGGCAGTCAGTCAACTGCCGCGCGGCACTCTCTGAGAGCCGCAACGGCACTCCGTGAGTGCCGCGACTGCCGCGAAAAAACCGCGTGTGCCGCGATTAAGGCGGTTCAAGGATATTTACTTTCCCTCCAAAAATTCAAATCAAGTCCCGAAAATTGAATTTGAGGCCCCAAAAATTGCCCTCATTGCACTTTTGGCCCTCAGGGTCGTTTTTAGGTACACATTGACTACAAATTTTGGAATTTAAGAGTATCTATGAGCCCGTGGGCTCCCAATTTTTTGAAAAGTGAAGATATTTGAGCCCGTGGGCTCCCAATTCTGAAGAGTGAAAATATTTGAGCCCGTGGGCTCCCAATTTTTTAAAATTAAAATTCTGGGCCCGTGGGCCCTGATTCTTGAAAAATTGAAAATATTTGAGCCCGTGGGCCCAGATTTATATTCTCGGTTCTCGCAACAGATTTGCGTTAACCCTCATTTTTGGGAATATAACAGATTTATATTCTCGGTTCTCGCAACAGATTTGCGTTAACCCCCGTTTTGGGAATATAACAGATTTATATTCTCGGTTCTCGCAACAGATTTGCGTTAACCCCCGTTTTTGGGAATATAACAGATTTATATTCTCGGTTCTCACAACAGATTTATGTTAACCCTCGTTTTTGGGAATATAACAGATTTATATTCTCGGTTCTCGCAACAGATTTGCGTTAACCCTCGTTTTTGGGAATATAACAGATTTATATTCTCGGTTCTCGCAACAGATTTGCGTTAACCCTCATTTTTGGGAATATAACAGATTTATATTCTCAGTTCTCGCAACAGATTTGCGTTAACCCCCATTTTTGGGAATATAACAGATTTATATTCCCGGTTCTCGCAACAGATTTGCGTTAACCCTCATTTTTGGGAATATAACAGATTTATATTCTCGGTTCTCGCAACAGATTTGCGTTAACCCCCGTTTTTGGGAATATAACAGATTTATATTCCCCCCCGAGATCAAATCAAAAAAAAAATCAAAAAAAATCATGACCCCTGTAAGAGATCTTCGCATCGGTCACTGAATTAGGTGATTTCCTTAACTAACGTCACACAAAATGCGTAAGAGAGACATGATGAGCATGACATTTGTACAACCGGTTCAATTCAGAAAGAACCATGGCATGGCATTTGCATCACGATTGGATAGGTGCATTCATCCGTGTGACTACTTGCGTTTGTGTGTGTTCGGTCCCCGTGTTTGAACTACGCTTTGGTCTGATTCCCGATGGGATACGTAGGCAACTCGCCATCGAGCACGACCAGCATGAACCGTTCGTACAGCCGATTTTTGCAACGCATTTTGTTTTTACCTAAATTCGACAGTCTGGTCAAAGGCTTGTCTTCACACAGGCTTTGACATTCACTTATGGGACGCGTTGCCCCACAAGCTCTGTCAAAGAGGGGCAAACTGTAGACACCCCAATTTTGACCAACTGTCGAATTCAGGAGAGTGTCGCCTCCGTATCCGATGATAACAAGGACCGGAAGATTCGAAGTATTCCAAGCTCTTCAGAAAGTTCTCTAAAACGCGGTAAAATTTCACAGAAAAGAGAAAATACCAGGTATTTAGGAGAATTCAGGTATAAAACACAATTTTCGGAAAATATCCTCAAGAATCATTTGCTTTGAAAAAAGAAAAATCTAAAAGGGGGAATCTTAGCTAAAAACGGCACACGGCGGACTGCCGCGGCACTCAGTGAGTACCGCACAGCAGTCACCGAGTGCCGGGCCGGCATTCACCAAGTGCCGCCAGAAATTTCTGACTGCCGTTCACTTTTAAAGTCTGTATTCTGCAGAGCAATACGTATGCGTATGCGAATAAGAACAAAAACTGATAAAGTAAGACTGACAAAAACGCGGCAATCCATTAATTGCCGCGGCATTTGATGAATGCCGCGCGGTAGTCGCGTAGTGCCGCGACGGCAGTTATCAACTACCGCGGCGGCATTCGCGGACTGCCGCGACAGTTTCTGGACCGCCGTGCTGGGCAGCAGTCTGCATAATTTCAGAAAGTACACATTGTACCACCAAATGAGAGAATTACACCTGTTTTTTTGCTCCAAAATTCACCAAAAATACCTGGTAATTTTGCCTATAAGAGAGAAGGAGAGATAATACAAGAGAGACTACTACATCAACATATTTTGGAGAGAAAAGAGAAGAGAGTTTAGAGAATTAAGAAGAAGAGTTTGGAAGATCTTCAAAGAATACTTTGAGGATAATTTGGAGGTGATCCCCTATGCCTTAGATTGTTTGTTTACTCTTTTTCTTTTTGGACTTCCAATCCTAAAATCTCTTGTTGTTTTTGTTTGTCAAGCAAGCTTAGGAGTTTCTATTTCTAATTCTCCCTTCAATTTCTTATATATGTTCTTCTCTTGAGAGTCTTGGAGATCTTCAATATCTCTCTTGATCTCTTGAGTATGATCCTTTGAACCTCATGTAAAGCTCATACTCTACATGAAAGTCAAAATTTGATCATCACTTTGTTTTATATAGTTGGATCCAAGTCCATGCCCATGACTTGGATCCTCTAAACTTGGTATTTAATGAAGTCATTCCCTTATTCTTCTTGAAACTTAGAAGTATTAGTCATGTCTTTGTCTCCCATGACCATCAAATGGTAGGAGTACTAAGTTGAATTCAAGCTTTGGTCTATAAAGTTTTGAGTTCATTGTTTGGAATTTTGAGAAGTTCATTTCATACTTCATCAAAATCTATAAGCATAAAGTGACTTTTAGTCTTCAAGGACCATCAAATGGTAAGAAAAGTAGTTTGGTTTAATCTCAACTTCATGTTTTCAATAGTTGAGGTTAACCAACAAAGTTGAACTAGCAAAATAAAAACAGTGAGTTCACGAACTGTTTTTGATCAAAGATTTTTAGTTCGAAATCTAACCGTTGAAATCAAGTGAAACCAACGGGAAAGTGTCAATAACACATCGTTCTACCACTGTAATTTTTGTTTTGAGGTGGTTTTATGTTTAGAAAGGTTTGATCATGGGTTTTGTGAGACAACCACAATCTGTCCAGAATTTCAGAATAGTTTCAGAACAGCAAACCGATTTTAAAATTGATAGATCAGAGATCTAACCAAGTTTTCATGACCTCTAATAATTGTTTATAAGAACCTTAATGTGTTATGAAGGTTCCCTAAAACGAATGAAGCAATTCGGACTTGTTTGCTATTTTTTAAAAATCATACAAGATCTCTGGACAGAGAGTTGTAAAATGCTGAGTGATGCCTAGTGTTTTCTACATTCCCGGAGATCTAACCGTTCAAACCTTGATTTTCTTTCTGGGTTAGAACTAGACTCACAGAGGCATAACATATCCAAAAGTCATTCAGATCTAACCGTTGGAAGTATTTTATCTCTATTTTTGAACACCTGGTCTGCTCTCTGTAATTCATAAAAACTGCTACTATTTTTGTCTAATCTTATTTATTTCAACTCAAATGGTCTCTTAATGCCTTAGGACCCAAATCATACTTTGAATAATGGTAACTTAGCTTAAATCCAGAGGCTAAGTGACCCAAATTAGTGAATAAATCCATGTCTTATTCTTGTTCACATCCATTCATTTATGCACATTAATGCTTATAATTTGAACTAGTAATTGGATAAAGTTGGATTTCATTGCTTGCTAGGTATAAGCTAGAGAATTAGGATTGATTGTTTGATATCATATTATTATGTGAAGCATGTGGACTAACCCTTTGTTTTGTAGCGCTATTAAGGTATGATTTCTAGGACTCCTCTTTAGTTTATCTTAATTTCTTGATTTTATTGATTTTTCGACTTAATGCGCGACACCTTAGAATTAGGTTTTACCTTATGTGTATATGTGATTAGAGACTCTTTTTTAGGATTTTCTTTTGTTCGCATGCATTGCACATTTACTATCGCTGCTGGATCCCGGGTAAGTTCATTCGTTCTCTATTGCATATCATATCGCTTGCTACCTGAATTATGTGGCTTTTGAATGGTATTTTGTCAATTGCAATTTTACACCCTTTGGACATGCTTTTGTGATGTATATGTATATATGTATTAGTTGAGGGCATGCTTAGATTAATAAATTTGATTAAAAGGATGTTGAGTAGAGGCCTATCGCAAGATAGGATGAGAGAGGGTGTTTTAGTCCGACGGGCTCCTTCCTCTCTCATTCCATAATCCCCAGACCTAGTTAATCTCTGGTTTCTAAAAGATCAGTTTGCTTTTAAAATGGTTTCTTAATTCTCCCTTAAAAAAAATTAAGTGGCGACTCGTTTGTTTTAGAATTTGATTTTGAAAAGCTGTGGGTAAGAAGATTGCGATATCCACAGTTATGTTCACTATACCTCGTATAAGTGCGAGAAACAATGCTCAAGAGCTAGAAAGCATACCTTTATAAGGCATTCTAATTGATCAACAGCCTATGTTACGTATAATAAACAAACAGGTATAGGAATGACAGAAATGGTGTCAAATGATATTGAGAATAACTTCCCCAGATTTGTATTACTAAGAGATATCTTGACCTCTATGGTTTGGAGGATGTTGAAGACAACATACCATCTTTAAAGCGAGGGTGGGAAGATTGAGATTCTACATCCAGTAATCGCTAAAAAATGGTACTAGTCTCTATCCGAGTGGGAGTACACCGCTAGACGCTAGTGGGAGTGTACCAGATAGTGGGAGTGCACCACTAGGCACTCAAGATTCTCAGGTAGTATGTTGTATGGTGATGAGGAAAAAGTTCCCTATCGCTGTTTTTAAATTAAGTAAGACATTTTCATATGTGTGCAAATGTGTGCACAAGTGGATGAGGATGAGCCTGCTTCTTTTGTTGAAGCATTTTTCTTCATCTGCTAAAACTGAGTGAATAGTTGCTATGCCAGATAAGATGAGCTCTATGGACGCAAATAAGGTCTGGAAATTAGTTGACAATCCGCCTGTGCGTAAGACTATTGGAGACAAGTGTGTTTTCAAAAAATCTAACTCAAGGCAGATGGTTCAATTGACAAGTATTAGGCACGCCTTGTGGCGATAGTTTGTACCTAGAGAGGGTATAGACCATGGAAACATGTTCTCCCATAGGGTGAGATCTGACTCCATTCGCTTTATCCTTGCAATTGTCGTATATTTAGTTTTAGAACTTTTTTAGTTGGATGTTTAAAGTGTTCTTTTCTCAATTGAGAACAAGACAACGAGATAAATATGGATCATTCCATTGGTGTTGTGACTAAATGGAATGAGTGCAAAAGTGTGCCATCTCAAACGATAAATTTATTATCTCAAGTTAACAATCGTCTAGGCAATGGTACAATGGGTGTACATTAAATGGTCCACGAAAAGTGTTCTAATTCTTTATACATTGATGACATCATTCTAGCTGGGAATGAGATGAGTTCCATTGTCACCACTTGAGAGCAGTTATCCTCTCAGTTTGAAATTGAGGATATGGGTGATGCCAACTATGAGTTGGGAGTTTAGATTGTGAGAGATCGTTCTCAGAAGCTTCTCTCGAGGGTTCTTGAACATTTTTTTTTTACATGAAAATTTGTAAATCCATTGACATCCCATTTTTCTTTGGGACTCACCTTGACCTTAGATCAATGTCTTAAGAATAATGAGAAGAGGAAACAAATGTCCAGTTTTCCATATGCATGCACAATAGGGAATCTGAAGTATGCTATGTTGTGCACTCGGTCAAATGTCTGCTATGCGGTTGGTTTAATTAGTCATTGTAGTAACCCTGGTCTGTCACTAAAGAGTAGTGAAGAGTATCTTGCAATATGTTCGCATGACTGTGGACCTTGCCTTATGATGTCCACGATGGAAGCATAATATGTGGTGTGCTCTGTAGCTATTTGAGGAGCTATTTTTGGTTGAAGAGTTTTTGTATTGGCTAGGCACTTTACCTTATAAGTGATGAGGTTGTGCTCATCTACGGTGATAGCACATAAGCCTGAGCATATGCAAAATATCTCAAAAACCATTCTAGCACGTAGACATTCATTTTTTTGTCACATTTGAGATGTGATTTGTGCAAAGGGATGTTGTCTTGAGGCACATCTCCACTTAGGGATTTGATGTGCTTAGACATCTAATTGTGGCATTGACATTATTATTCAAGTTTTTATAGACTAGCTGGTTTCCATATATATATATATATATATTTGTTATAAGTGGAATAGATGCACATTTCTAATATATCACTAGGCTTAAATCGACCTGCTCACACGAGTGATTCACCTTGGCGCCGAGATAGAGAACTAGGACATGTGTGTCCATGGCGCTTAGATGGCAAGCAAGATGAGACATTTGTGTTCATGGCGCTTAGATAGCCAGCTAGGACATGTGTCCATTGCACTTAGTATCTACGCAATGTAAGAACAGCGAGCTAGATATAAAACCTTATTATTCCTATATGTCGCCTTAGATGGAGCTAAGATGAGACCTTTATATTTGGTCAAACATAGAGAGATCCCACGACTCTATGTAGCCTGTTTATAGCTGAATGTGAGTTTTCAGACCGGTGCCAAGAGGGGCGACTGTGTTGCAAAACTCAGGTTAGACGTTTTGTGTAACGTCTAGACTAAGATTCGTATGGCGTTACTTGTTTTTCCAAACTAAAGTGACATACCCATTTTTTTTTATGGAAGAACGCCATAGCATACATTTCATATTGTATGTGCTTTTGCAATTGATAGTGGAGCAATGAATGGATTCCTCTTCATTGCTGTGTGAGCCACGTAGCATATCCAAGACATTGGTTATCCTACAAAATAGTTGCCTTCACGACCTGAGACTATGTCATGAAGAGCACGCTTGATGACAGCTACTTTAGCATGCTATCCTAGGACGATGAGACAATTCCATTCTATAGGACTTGTCTGGTGATCGGGAGAGAACTAATCCTAATTATACGCTTTAACGAGCATTTGTTAGTACCTTTTTATCCTGTTTTTGTATATTTTTACTCTGTTTTCTAGTTTCTGACAGGTTTTGGAAGAAATCAACTGAACCAGGCTAAACAAGGTGAAAAAGCAGGAAGAAGGAAGCTGAAAAAGACACTTCGCGCGCGCGACCCGCGGGCGCGGAAATCCAAGAATCGCGCGCGCGATCCGCTCGCGCGAGAATCCAGAAACCGCTCGCGCGATCCGCTCGCGCGAGACCCCCAAGAACTCGCTCGCGCGATCCGCGCGCGCGAGGTACCCAATGTCGCGCTCGCGCGACCCGCTCGCGCGATATGCCCAAAAATCAAAGTTGCGTATTTCAGTGTACTGAAGACTCCTGTGCAAACGAGACTGCTAAACGACGTCCAGACTGTAAATTACATGCGTTTCAGTCCGTTTCGAGTTGTAAAGGCTTCCAAAACATGTTGTAAATCTATATAAACTCTATTTTACTTCAATTAGAGGGTTGGCAATTAATATACACACATTCTACAACTATACTTCCAGCCATTGAAGAGAGGGAAGCAAGGAGAAGAAGAAGAAGACCAAGGATTTCCATGGCCTCCTCCATCAACTACTTGCCGATTTCTACTCCTATGGCAGCTTAGATCATTGATCTAGGGTTTCAATGAAGCCCTAGATGAGTAATAGGGTTTTATTTATGTTTTTATTTTAGTTTTATTATGTATGGATGACAGTCACTTGTTTAGAGGATTTTTATAAATAAATCGTACTTACATTGATTAAATCATTGCTTTCGGAATTTATTCTTGTCTTAGATCTATTTTGACTGTGATGTGCTCAACGATCTATTCTTGCTGTGCTTGTTTAGGTTGTTTACATGTGATGGTGCTTTATTGATTCGTGCTATCAAGTATCCGAATAGTCCATGCCTAGGTTAGACGGATTAGATCACAACCCTAGTTTAGTGTGAGATAATTCGTGCTATCCGCAGATGGATTATGTTGGTGCTTGAACCATGATTATCTTCTTGTCGGAGGAATTGGGCTTGTAGCTACAATTCCCCATATTCATCCAACGTAATAAGCTAAAGTAATTCATAGATATTCCTATTATGAAACTAGTGGTGGATTTGTAATCCTAGGTTCCCTTTAAATATTACTTAAAAACACTTTTAATTGCTTCCATAGTCTAGATTTACTTTTATTGTTATTAGTTTAATTAAATCCAAATCAAAATCCGTTTTTCCTAATTAATTAGACTTAGGTTTTAAAATTAAGTCGTTGTAGTAATCAATCTCTGTGGGTTCGACCTTTACTTCCACACTGCAAATCTATTGAAAAGTAAAGAATACTTTTATATCTTGATATTGACAACATCAATTTTTGGCGCCGTTGCCGGGGATTGCATTACTACTCTTAGTTTTATAATCTTAGTTTAGTTAATTCGTAAATGTTAGATTAGTTTTTTATTTTTCTTATTTTCTGTTTTTTGTTTTTTAGTTACTAACTTGTTTCTTTTATTTTGTAGTCAACGTTTCCGAGTGGAGTAGCTAATTACATCAAAGGAGCATACGCACATAAAATAAATAAATAAAATAAGTTGCTTCCTTTGAAATTCGCTTTAAACCGCTGTAAGTCAGGGCGCTGTGACGCACTATTTGCATTAGTTTAAGGTTAATTGCACTGCATTAGCTAGGAAACCCGGGGCGCTGGGATTGACGCGGTCATTGCATTACAGGATAATTTGCATGCATCATAGTAGTTGAGTGCTTGTTATCTTACTTGCGTGATTGCTTGATATTTGTTTATTTTGTTTAGTTAGTCTTTGTTTTTAGTTTCTTTTTCTTTATTTTAGTGTATGTTGGGTACACGTTCAAATAAACCAGATTTAAAATCTTTCGATCTTGAACTTGAACGTACCTTAAGAACTAGTAAGTCCACAACCCAAGCTTCTAGAGCTAGGTTGCAAGACGACGAATCAACTCCGATTCCGTCGTCGTTGTTTGAGGCCGAAATTCAGAGTACCCGTGAACGGATAAGGAAAACTCGAACTTTTCAAATTAAACCGATTCAAATGGCTGACGGTGGAAATAACAATAACAACCAAAATAACGACGGTGCGAATATGAACAATCTTAATATACCGCCACCACCTCCACTTATAAATTATTTTATTCCCACTACTTACACGCCACAAGCCGGTATCGAATTACCGGAGGCGACGGCATCTCACTTTGAGATAAAGTCGTCTACGATCTCGCTACTACCTTCCTTCCATGGCCGTCTAAATGAAGACCCTTACCAACACTTAGGAGATTTTCAGGGTATCTGTTCTACTTTGAAATTACAAAACCTAGATAATGATGAATTAAAATTGCGGCTCTTCCCATTCTCCTTAAGAGACAAAGCGAAGTATTGGCTTCAATCTTTGGAGCCAAACACAATAAAAACATGGGAAGCCTTACACACCGCCTTTTTACAAAAGTTTTTCCCTATTATGCGTACAAATAAGAAAAGAAAAGATATAACTAATTTTGTTATGCAAGATGGGGAGACTCTTTATGACACGTGGGAGAAATTTAAAGAATTATTACGTTCGTGTCCACATCATCAGGTTCCCAAGTGGCAATTGGTTCAAGTCTTCTACGAGGGGCTTATTCCCTCTGTGAGGAATACCGTTGATGCCGTTTGTGCGGGAACTTTCCTACACAAAAGCGCCGACGAGGCCTGGAAAATATTTGAAACACTAAGCGAGAATTCGATGCATCAGGCTGTGTCGGTACGTTCTGAGGGGTACCTTCAACCTAAGCGAGAGGTGACAGCTGAGTCAAGTCAGTCAATTCAAATTCAAGAATTAAATAGAAAACTTGACCGACTTATGCAAATGAACAAACCGTCTAATCTATCCTCTTTAGAAGTTTGTGCATTATGTTCTGAACCGTCCCATAATATCTTTGCATGTCCTTCTGCATCTCAATATCCGGAATTTGTTGAGCAACACGTTAATTCTATGCAACAATTCCCGCAAAATAATTATAATCCTAGGTCGACTAATTTTCCAAATACGTACCGACCCCAATACCAACAAGGTCAATACCAACCACCTCCTCCACCTCCACGCAATAATGCCTTTGAGGAGAAGGTGTTGGCCTCACTTGAAAACTTTGGTTCGGTGGTTCAGTTAGTACACTCTCACACACAATCCATCGCAAAACTGGAGTCCCAAGTAGGGCAAATTGTTAATACGCTAAACCGCTTAACTGAGAGTAAGTTGCCCAGTCAACCTACTCAGCAACCTAAGGGGCAATACGCAGTGGGTAGTACGAGTGAGAGCGTGAACGCTGTTTCGACTAGGACGACTACTCGAGATGAGGAAGTTGTTGTAATTCCGGATGGGGGTGAGAAAGATAAAAACTTAAATTTGAATAAGGAGGGTGAGGGAACGAGTAGAATTCAAAAAGATAAAGGACCGGCCCCAACAAACTATATTCCAAGAATGCCATATCCACCAAACGTTGAGGGACCGTCACATTCGCCTAAGAAAGGGTCTAAGGTTGAGGATATACTCGAGGTGTTCAAACAAGTTAAAATCAATATTCCTTTCCTCGATGCTATTAAACAAATTCCCGCTTATGCTAAATGTTTAAAAGACCTTTGTACTCAAAAGCGCAAAATACGGAGTCATACTCCTAAAAAGGTCTTCCTCACGGAAAAAGTAAGCTCTATATTCCAACACGCTCCTCCAAAATATAAAGATCCAGGTACGCCTACGATTTCATGTGTCATAGGTGACACTATCATTCATAGGGCTCTCCTTGACTTAGGAGCTAGTGTTAATCTCATACCTTATCACGTCTATCAACAACTAGGATTAGGTGAACTGAAACCTACGGCCGCTACAATACAATTAGCGGATCGTTCTATTAAAATTCCTAGAGGAATCGTCGAGGACGTTTTGGTTAAGGTTGACAAATGCTATTATCCTGTCGACTTCATGGTCCTTGACACTGAACCCGTGCTAGATGTTAGGAAACATACTCCTGTCATCTTAGGCCGTCCATTCTTAGCAACCGCTAACGCACGTGTTAACTGTCGGACGGGGGTAATGAAAGTGTCGTTTGGGAACATGAATTTAAAATTAAACGTTTTTAATGCTATGGATCAACCTCCTAAAAACGACGATTTCCTATGTAAGGTGGAAGGTGAGATAACACGGAATAGTGAGCCTACTAAAGAAATAAATGTGAGTGCGGGAAATAATGTGGACGATGATGAGTGGATGAATCCTAATCCCGTGGATCCTAATGCGGAATCTACTCGGAAGGTAAGAAATCGATTCGAACATAATGACAAACCGTTAATCGATTTAATTCAAAGCGATGTTATTTCTGCTTACCATCGAGCTCTACCTGACATCCTTAGGGGTACACAGTCCGATATACGGCCTCCATGAGTCTTATGCTAGAAAGGTCTAGCTAAAGACGTAAAAGTTAGCGCTTCTTGGGAGGCAACCCAAGCTTTATTTCATCCGTTTATCTTGTTTTTGGTCGTTTTTGGGTCTGTTTGTGTCTGTTTTAGACATTCTGGATAGGTTTGGGGGTTGGAATTAAGTTATTTTAAAAGTATATACATAATTTTAGCCACACAGTGGAAGAAACCAATCTCGCGCGCGCGGCCCGCTCGCGCGAGACGTCGCTCGCGCGGCCCGCTGGCGCGAGATTGCCCCTTAGTATTTTGCTTTCCTTGTCTTTTATATGATGCCTCAGGATCTCTTCGCGCCTAAGATCGCGGGCGCGAGGTACCTCGCTCGCGCGAGATTTGATTAAAAAAAAAAAAAAAAAATTGAAATTCGCGCGCGCGACGGCCGCTCGCGCGGACCGCGCGCGCGATTTCCCCATTCTTTGTTTTTCTCTTTTGTTTTTTGTATCCTTCCCCCATACTTGTTCTGATAAAGTTTTCGTTTCTGTTTTTGTTTTTTTTAGCCATTTTAGATCGAGTTAGTTGTTGTTTTCCTTATTATATTTATACTTTTTCGTTTTATTTCTTTTCCTTTTGCTAGTTTAGTTTAGTTTAACTTAGATTTTAGATTTATTTGTTGAATTTTGGTTTCATTTCCTTTTCCTATTCTTTTGTAGTTCTTTTCATTTATCTAGTAGTCACAGGTAACATTGAACTTTATAGCCATATTCCTTTGTGTTCATCTGTTATATGATTGTCGACATCGAGGTACTATCGTTCTTTCCTTATGTACTCTCCTTTCTTTCGTTTTATTGTTTCATTGGGGACAATGAAAGGTTTAGGTTTGGGGGTATGCACACACATGCACATTATTTTATGCAAAATTTTAAAATTTTTCAATAAGTGTGTTTAAATAAACGATGTTACCTACGGTTTTTGCAATTTTAATCCGATACTTCTTAGTATGTAATGTGATTTGTTATAGAATGATAAACAATGAAATATGTGATGAAATATTTACTGAAGTCATGTTGAAATGTTTTAAGTTATGTATCATTTGAATCGTAGTTTTATATCATAGATTTGCACATAAACTTATGCACTGCACGTAGTCATTTGAATACATGTTGGTTGTGAACTATAATATGATTCGAATTTCTAGATAACACAAGGTGGAGACTAAACCCAGTGAGCTTTTGAGCCTATCTTTTCTGTTTTGAGGGTTATAAATACATTGTGTTTGTCGAATTTCATTGAAATAGCGCATTTACTTGTTGTTTAGTCTCATTATTCTTGTTTTGGTTGATAGTCAAGTTAAAATAGTTGTTACCATGCTAAATAATCTTCCGTCGTAAACATTGAAGAACTATATAACCCTAGGAAATGACTTTAGGCCTTCTTTGTTTACTGCCGGCCGATAAAAGATAAAATTTCCTTAGTTTGCCCCTTGAGCCGTTAAAATGCCTCTTTTTCTTTGTTCACCATTATCCTCTTTAAAAGCTCCAACCTGATCAACTTGGAGTATACCACTGGAAGAGTGATCAACTTTTAGTAGTATTAAGGCGATGTGTTGATTGAGAAGAAGAAAATAAGATGATGTTTGGGGTGGGTGCTTTGTTATTCAATGCATATTCATTTGAGAAGCGAGAAAGGAAAAAGGAAAAAGAAAACAGAATAAAAAAAGAAGGTTGAAAAAAAAAAATGAAAGAAAATGAATGAAAAGGAAGGAAAAGAAAGAAAAGATGGAAGTTTGTAGAAGAAGAATGAAAGAAAATCGAACATGCTTTACAATGTCATTCTGAAACGACCTGATATATCTGTCCTATACTTTTTCATTACCGGAGCCACATTACAACCTTTAAAAAGTCCTATTTGATCCTAGGAAACATGGTTCGGATATGTAAATGATGGGAGGGGATTAAAACATGGTAATGATTAATTTCTTTTGATTATTGGCATCCTATCCATGAGACTACTGTTCTTTCGTGTCATGCGTCTTTTTCATGTCGTATGTGAGCGTTTATCGTTTTGAAAATATATTTCCTTTGCTCACATATATTAGAAAAATTACACATGTTTCTGAGTGTTTCATTTTAGAGTGTAATTGACATTGTGAGATTCGTAGTCGAAGCATAGTTAGATGGTCAGCCGAAGTATATTCCAAGTTCATGACATGCGCGTGTTCATCTGACTACCATATCACACACGTGCAATTTTATGAGAAACTCTATTGATTTATACGATGCATGTGCTTGAGATTGTTTTTCATGATGTATGTAGGTGTTTGATTCTATTTCTTTATGTTCATTATTCTATTTCGAATCATTGTGTTATAATAAGGAGTATTGAATGTTTTGTTTTTCATTTTTAATAAAACTCTTTAAGGTTACAAGTTAATAAATATGGTTGTGGGTAACTTGTTGACGAGAACCCTCACGAGACTTCACTCGTCCGACTAGGGACACCTAGGGGTTTAAAAGGCTTGTTGCATACGCTAAATGCAATCGTGATCCATACGAAAATGGAATAGATTTTTATTTGTAGTTTTTATTTTTAGTTTTGCTCGAGGACTAGCAAAATGTAGGTTTGGGGGTGTGATCGGGAGAGAACTAATCCTAATTATACGCTTTAACGAGCATTTGTTAGTACCTTTTTATCCTGTTTTTGTATATTTTTACTCTGTTTTCTAGTTTCTGACAGGTTTTGGAAGAAATCAACTGAACCAGGCTAAACAAGGTGAAAAAGCAGGAAGAAGGAAGCTGAAAAAGACACTTCGCGCGCGCGACCCGCGGGCGCGGAAATCCAAGAATCGCGCGCGCGATCCGCTCGCGCGAGAATCCAGAAACCGCTCGCGCGATCCGCTCGCGCGAGACCCCCAAGAACTCGCTCGCGCGATCCGCGCGCGCGAGGTACCCAATGTCGTGCTCGCGCGACCCGCTCGCGCGATATGCCCAAAAATCAAAGTTGCGTATTTCAGTGTACTGAAGACTCCTGTGCAAACGAGACTGCTAAACGACGTCCAGACTGTAAATTACATGCGTTTCAGTCCGTTTCGAGTTGTAAAGGCTTCCAAAACATGTTGTAAATCTATATAAACTCTATTTTACTTCAATTAGAGGGTTGGCAATTAATATACACACATTCTACAACTATACTTCCAGCCATTGAAGAGAGGGAAGCAAGGAGAAGAAGAAGAAGACCAAGGATTTCCATGGCCTCCTCCATCAACTACTTGCCGATTTCTACTCCTATGGCAGCTTAGATCATTGATCTAGGGTTTCAATGAAGCCCTAGATGAGTAATAGGGTTTTATTTATGTATTTATTTTAGTTTTATTATGTATGGATGACAGTCACTTGTTTAGAGGATTTTTATAAATAAATCGTACTTACATTGATTAAATCATTGCTTTCGGAATTTATTCTTGTCTTAGATCTATTTTGACTGTGATGTGCTCAACGATCTATTCTTGCTGTGCTTGTTTAGGTTGTTTACATGTGATGGTGCTTTACTGATTCGTGCTATCAAGTATCCGAATAGTCCATGCCTAGGTTAGACGGATTAGATCACAACCCTAGTTTAGTGTGAGATAATTCGTGCTATCCGCAGATGGATTATGTTGGTGCTTGAACCATGATTATCTTCTTGTCGGAGGAATTGGGCTTGTAGCTACAATTCCCCATATTCATCCAACGTAATAAGCTAAAGTAATTCATAGATATTCCTATTATGAAACTAGTGGTGGATTTGTAATCCTAGGTTCCCTTTAAATATTACTTAAAAACACTTTTAATTGCTTCCATAGTCTAGATTTACTTTTATTGTTATTAGTTTAATTAAATCCAAATCAAAATCCGTTTTTCCTAATTAATTAGACTTAGGTTTTAAAATTAAGTCGTTGTAGTAATCAATCTCTGTGGGTTCGACCTTTACTTCCACACTGCAAATCTATTGAAAAGTAAAGAATACTTTTATATCTTGATATTGACAACATCATCTGGACAAGCGGTCAAGTTAGTCGGATTGACATGTCGGCTTAGGGAAGACCATTCAATAACACACCATGTTTTTGTGACTCATTAGCGGGCCTGCGACAATTGTATTTTGTTACTGATAAGTCATGAGTACATTACATTGAGGTGGTGCAGCAATTCTTTTCACCGAGGGATTGAGAATGTTGTGTCCAGTGTGGTTGAATCGTCTAAGGCATACACGAGAAGCTTCCGAGTGATGTGTCTTGCTAGTTATGGTGATGATTTGGCATTACACTCCTGTCGCTGTACTTTCTTTTCGTAAGGTCACACATTCTATTTCCCTGTATGAAGAGATGAGAAGTTTTGTTATGGTGATGATTTGGCATTACACTCCTGTCGCTGTACTTTCTTTTCGTAAGGTCGCACATTCTATTTCCCTGTATGAAGAGATGAGAAGTTTGTTTTGAGAGAATGGTTTTAGTACTAGCCCCATGTGGGTGAGTGGGAGATATAAGATTATAATGTGGTCGGGCCATACGGGCACCCACATTGTATTGGGCCGGGTCCAAAGGGGCATGGGCTTTTGAAGTCCTAATCAGGTAGGGTTTGTGTATGTCTATATACATATACACACATATACTACATAAACCCTACATGATACATACATAACAGCCTCTCTCTCTCTCTATCTCTCTCTCTCTCTCTCTCTCTTGGCCATCACCATGGAGCTATGGGATTTAGTGCGTGACTATCATGGGGATTGTTCCAGTAGCGTCTGCTATGACCTAGGCGAAGCACAAGGGAGTACATGGAGGCTAGAACATTGCAGCAGTCCGTGGGTGAAGTTGTCAGGCTCGTAACAACACCGTAGACAATCCAAATCGGGTATTCCGCTCAAGGTATGTCTTGAACCCGACTTCATGCTTGTGTGCATGATTTTTCTACAATATTCAAAAGTTAATTTGAGACAAATGAAAGTATCTCATTGGACCGATTAGTTACTATCCACTATTTCTGTACAGGACACATTGCCTTAGTGAACAAACGATCTCCAAAGCGATTTTTCCCCATCTTATTTGGACTAAAATATATCATTTTATTTGGTTTTGTAGCCAGATTTACTCTTGAAGATCATTTCTCTTTCACTCATAGGTAAACCCTTTTCCTAGATAGAAAGTGTATGTTTCTTTTAAATTCTATAGAATGATCTTCATTTGTAATGTCTTCAACAATTGGTTATGTAATTTTGATCGAAGTTAATGCACTCAAAAAATGGGTGGTTTGATTTGTTGTACATCAGACTTTTATATTTTTGATTGGTGGAGAATTCATCCCTAGAAATCCCCATGTTGAAGGTAACCTTCAGTTTGTATTATTTTACCACACCCCTTTATCCTTACAAAAATTTATAATTTATTGTGGGAGAGAAACATCTATTTCCTTTGCGTGACCGCTCCATGGAAGTTAGGATATGATAGAAACATTCCAAACTTGACATGGTAGTCTGGGTTGATCAATCTATAATTTGATTTCAAGCAGATTTTAAATAGATGCATTAGGAACAAGAAGTTTAAGAGGACACTACAGGAAATATGCTCTTTTTGCACACACAAAAAGTGTGGAGATATAAAATGTTATACAGCATTTACAATAATTGTGTAAGCAAACACCCAATCATAATACCAAAATTACAGTACAAATAAAACCAATGATATCAATAAACAAAGATGAAGGAAAAACTAAAGTCTCTTCAAGTTGCAAAAAGCCTCAAACATATCCGCCAGTATCATCCTTCATGACCTGCAAAAATTATAAAAGGGAAAAAAAAAAATCAATTTCAACTAGTGACAAATTATTATCATTAAATTCAATAATAAAAAAAAAAAAAAAAAAAAAAACTAAACTAAACACAAAATGCATCAACATAGTGCCATAAAATACTTAAGAGTTTACAACATCTACAATTATGTGCACATTTTCACAATGTCTTACCACTTGTATGTGCGGCAACATAACTATATTGAGATTTAATTTATTCTCACCCACACTTTTGCTTCTTCTCTTCCTCAAATTCTGTCATTCCAATCATGTAACATAAATTATCAATCACATACATACAGATTGCCCTTTAATAACAGTTGGATAAGATAAAAATTAAAATATTTAAGACGTTCATATTCTAATTAAAAGAAACTAAGAGTTTTCACTTTTCATGCTTACTTATAAGTGACCAACACGGAATTGTGATGCAGTTTGTTCTCACTCTATATTTTTTTTTCCTTTTTTATAACCCACCTCTTTCTTTAGATAAACTAAAGTTCTACCAAGGTCTCGTATCATTCGGATAGTTTAAAAAGTTTAGTTTCCATTTAACCTTGAGGTAAAAAAAATGTAAATTATTAGTTTTACTTCAACTTCGTTTTCCACTAACTAAAAAAAAGTCTTTTTCATATGATTTGGGAATTAATCATGTGAAAGTATTGTCCCAATTATATGTGTAAGAGTTATGACATAAAAAGAGTAATGTCCGATACACAAATTTTAATTACAGACACAGAGATAGACAGTAAAACTAACAAGCCAATCAGCTAAAGATTGATCTTTCTCTAAAAACTTACAAGAGCAATAGCTGGGCCTCTTAAACTACAATAGAAAATCTAATCACTTTCATTTGCACACTTTATTTTGGCCATGATTTCCCAAGTTTTGAATCATTTTCAAAGTTATGTGCAAGTATTTTCCGGAGAACTCGAGTTTAGAGAGAGATTTAGTCACTAGTCAGGGGTAGCAATTCTCACGCCCCGGCGTAGCAAAGTTCGGGAAAAATTAGATTTCCAACTTTGGACCCTTAGGTACGCGACTAGTTGAAGGATCGTCTGATTGTCCATAAAACATTCTAATAGAAATATATGCTTAATAAAGGTTCATGCAATGGCTAAAAGTAACAGCGGAAGTAGAAGTCTTACATAAATATTAAACATACATATTAAACAATCATAAAATCCATCCCAAATTTAAACAAATATAAATAGAGGTCTAGGCAACGTCTGCCCAAAATATATTACATCGCAGTATCTCGAACAACATAAACATAACAACAGAATTATAAAAGAGCCGCAACAACGTTGGCTCCCAAATGCTAACTAGCAAAGCCAAAGTCTTCCTCATCGCAAGCATCATCATAATCATGGTAGTCTCCATCTACCCGTCCATCACCTGCATCACCATACTGATAACCTGGACATAGGATGTCCAGGGTATAAACACCGTCAGCTTGCGAAAGCTGAGCGAGTACAACACTCACAAAGAAACAATAAAGAATTAATAATAATACTCGCAACTATTATCGTGTAGTTTAAACGTTAACCCAACCAACCATTCACTAAATCGAGAATCCTAAACTCGAAACCACGGATACAAGACCATGACAAGAAGGATAGGACAACTCAACAAAACTGAACACGAATCAATTTCAAGAACAGACATAATCCACTGAACACAAACCCATGAATCACTTACTCTTCCCAAATACATCCTCTCCTATTTTCACAAATTACCGGTGTAAGCCGTTGGTTAAAGGATATACGTGCTCTAAAGCCGCTTGAATGGCATACCCTCATCGGGCATACGTGCTCTAAAGCCGACCATATCAGGATATCCAATGAGTATACGTGCTCTAAAGCCGCTTGAATGGCATACCCACATTGGGCATACGTGCTCTAAAGCCGACCATATCAAGATACTCTGTAACCATTCATAATACCATCAACACATCACTTCCACCAACTATGCTCAACTATGCGACTGAAAGAACGCTACTAAGGAAAGTTGGGTCTGAGCCCGAAATCTCAACAACAACGGAACAACAAAATAATAGCAACCAGAACCAAGACTGACCATGATATGACAAGAAACGAAAACACACCCTCAAGCATTATTCATCGGACGTTAGCGTCAATTTAATGTTCTCGCACAATTTATTAATTTGCCATTAGATTATCTACCCCAATGTCGTTGTCGCAATCCTAGCATCGCACTTGCTCATAAAAAAAAATCATAATATCATCTAAAACGAGTATAACAAAATTTTAAGTCCATATTCCACTTAGATGTGCATATTTCAATTTCCCAAAATTACTAAGCATACAATTCACCATAGAAACCCAAGTTTTATTACCAATTCTCATAAAACATAAGTCTTGTTAAAATTATAAATCGAGTGTTTCCAAGTGAGTTAGAGTACTCACCAGAGCGTCTTAGCAATAAACAAAAATTCCTGGTAGAGACAAGAATATCCCTACAGCGAATAAACACAATAATGCTTAAGAAATGAACACTAAAAATAAGAAATAATCAAATATGGCAAAAGTGCGCCTAAACCTTAAGATGATGATCCACACGTCATTATGAGTCCAACGCCATTGACTAGACTCAAATCGAAGTCCGTCACTGAAAAGGCTAGGTTCCTATGCATGTGTGGTACCTAACCGTACGCTGTATTTTTTACTGATTCGAAATGTCACCAAACTTAGTGGAACTTCTTTAAATATTATTCTAAGATTTTAGAAACAAACGGCGTAATTTTCGGATCAACGGTCTAATTACTACGGATTTCCGACAAGAAACGTAGTAAAAGGATTAACCGAAAAATGGTTTATTATTTCCAAAACCATATAAAACTATAGCAACATCCCTTAAAATATTATACCTTAGAAAATGTTACTAATAAGTTTTCTCAAAGTTACAAATAAGGATAATATATAAATTAACTATTTATCCTCATTAGGCAAAATATACTTAATTAAAATCCCATTGTAAAATCTAAAAATGTATTACTAAATCCTATGAGGATTCCAAGGATCTTTTTAAGTATTTATTTATATAAAAACCTTACATTACAAAATAATACACTAAAATATTTCAACAATATGTAATTATTAAGAAATGTTTTAAAACATTCTAAACCATTTACTAGATCAAGCGTGGCGACAATTGGCAAACGATTACATGAAATTCGAGCCGAGAGTTATTCAATTAGTCGACGTACTTAAGGAAACAATATAAACATAGCATTATAATCGTTACACTAGTAGTTGCATCGCAAAGAAATGGCGAAACAACACACAAAAGCTTTATTTAGTTAAGGACAGATTTTGCCCAAGTTCGTCGACCGATCTTGCAGAAATTCTAATTAAATCTAGAAAAATCGTATGAGTGTCTATCTTATGTCAAAAGAAAGCTAATTCAATGAAGTTTCATCTAAAAATAATTTTACAAACTCAGAATGACTTTAAATTGGCCGAATTCAGTCTCTGTCCAGGACAAAACTTGTCTCTGTCCAGTTTCGTCGACCATTCTTGTAAAATTGATAACTAAATCTTCCGAGATCGTATGGACGTCTATCTTATGTCAAAAGAAAGCTATTTCAATGAAGTTTAATCTAAAAATAATTCCACAAACTCAAACATAAAATATCATGTCCGAAAATCTGCTGAAACAGACTCCCCTGTGCAAAACAAAATCTGAAAAGTGTGGTTTCTTGATTTCCAATCATTTTCAAGCACATGCAATGCATTTAATTGATTTATGATGACATGCAAGATGATTTTAAGCTAGACTAAGTATTCAAGGATGTATACTAAGCCATGGATGATGTTAGATCATCCACAATTCCAACATGCAAGCTAAGATTTACAAGAATGAAGGTAATCCAAGCTAGACCTTCAACTTGGATGAAGATGATGATGAAGAACTTAGATTCTTGAATAGATTGTAGTATAGGAGTATATAGAGAGGACAAGGATAAAGTTTAAACTCTCATGTAAATGTGTATATAAACATAGGATAAGTAGTGAGTGATACTCACAAAGCTTGAGAAGTGTTTGGATGATGATCAATTGAAGGAAATTGGAAGAAATGAAGAATATGGTGATGTTCTTCAAGATATGAACTTCAAGGCTTCAAAAAAACTCCAAGAACTCATCCATGCAACTCCTTAGATGCTCCAAGAACTTGAAATGGTAGGAGAAAAGGGTGCCAGAGGCTAGTAGGGGTCTTGATTCACTTAGAAATGGGACATGCAAGAGAAAAATGAGAAGTTCTCTTGGTTTTTCTCAAGAACAAAGGGGCTGGGATTTAGTGTGTGTTTAGTGTGTGTAGAGATTAGGGAATGTGTGAAAATGAGCTCCCAAATGAAGTATAATACCCATATATAATGGGGGTTTAAGTGGGACACATGTCACTTAAAGATTTGGCCAAATGTCATTAATTGAGTGGGTCCAAGTGGACGAATTAAAATGTACCACGCGTAAGTCGCGGGTCCCACGTGAAATTAAACTTGAATAACGCGAACTAATCCCAGTGTAGGTGTGTGACCTCGATATACACGTAAACAGACTAGTACGCGCACAGACAGAAAATGTCACCGGGACTGAACGAATAATTAACTGTGAGTATCAATCAATATTACAGATATAAAATTAAATGTATTAAACCAATATAATAAACAAAAGTTGTGAAAAGGCAAAATTAGACAATTAGTCAATTTATAACTTGTCAAAACTTACAAAATGAAATACAACCAAACTATATTTATTTATATCTAGACAGAAAACATAAATAATACATGGGAAATACTGGTATTAAATTATGGGTGTTACAGCAATGTTCAAATGTATAACAAAATAATCAATTTGAGTTTCTGATTGTTTAATTATTTGTTTACTCCCAGGGATTTGATGTTAAATATAAAGAACTCAAATGGCCTTTCCTACTTATTTGCTTCCCATATTTTGTATCCCAAATGCGGTTCCGAAAACATGTGGCAATGGGGTCACCTTCAATAATGGTGGGACCACTTCAATATCCGCCAATAAAAATCAACTGGGCACACTACCACATGTAATCAGAACCACATTTGGGAAGCATAGCATTAATCAATACAAAATTAAGTCCCCGTTTAAAATTCCTAAATTTAAGATAC
This sequence comes from Hydrangea macrophylla, assembly GCA_033977485.1. Taxonomy (NCBI): domain Eukaryota; kingdom Viridiplantae; phylum Streptophyta; class Magnoliopsida; order Cornales; family Hydrangeaceae; genus Hydrangea; species Hydrangea macrophylla. Next base: position 4,385,539 of record CM066992.1, read on the forward strand.
TTTACTCCACCTCTATTGCCGTCTAAGACCCTTGCGAATCATCATATGGGCTAGTCCTTCCACAGCTAAATTTCTATCACCACAAGGATTACATTAGATGGGTTACTTCCATAGGTGTCACTATGAGAAGGATTGTATTAGATGTATTCCTTTTTCTTCTTTTTTTTGGGTAGTCATATTAGATGTATTCCTTCCATTAGTATTAGCCTCTCACTAGTGGAACTTAAGAATAAATTTTTAGGGTATATCATAATTACATTCATGAACAGGTTAGGTTGGTTTTCTAGTGTGATTGACAGAATTTTACCCAAATCAAGAAAGGAATCAATCAATTAAACAAAATTGATAAATTCATAATATCATCTCTAAAGGAAGATTATGAGAAAATATACAGATAGAGAAAGAGAAATTACCTTGTCTTTGAAATAGCAATAAGTAAAGTTTTTTAAACATAATCACTTCATTGATAATAATAGAGTAACATAAAGGGAAGAATCCAATTACAAAAAGAAAAACAGCATGGGCTGATCCTAGATATGCAAACCAAACTAATTATGGGATCAACCACCTCTAACAAGCAAAACAACAAACATTTTAGGATATGCAAATCAAACTAATTAGAGTAGATGAGGATAATGCCCAAACTATTGTACCCAATTTATACTATCAACATAGCCTTTTATATGCCAGAAACGGTGAATATTCATCCTTGACGCTATCTTGAGGTTCAAATAAGAGCCCAATTTTTTTTTGTTATTTTACTAATACTCCTACATTTTTCTTTTATTTCTTGACATTTTCTATCCTTTTGGTTATCTTATTAGGAGCTCTTTTTAGCATGATGAAATCTAGTAAAAGACTCATCCACTCTAGGTTTTGGAGAGAAAGAACTTTACTTGCAACAGAAATCTGTTAACAATCTATTTAAACTTTACCTTTTGGGTATTTGGAAGGTCTGTAATTAGGAAAAATCTACTAAGGCATGTACATATTTGTTATCTGACAGTGCTGCGTAATGGACTTATTTTTAGGTGGGTTTTGAAATGGTAGAAAGTATTGCTGAAGCAGAAAGAATATCCATGAGCATTGTTTCTTTCAAAGCCCTGCTTAGAAAAGGTTCAATTGCTTTGTCTTGCTTTGTCCTTATAAAATCCAATGTCTTAGTCAGTCTCGGGTGACAATTGCATTAAGAGAATTAACTCGATGAGCTATCTTTTCTTTCTTTACAATTATCCATGCCTTTATGTCCTTGTCAACTATGAATATGATGTCTTGAATTCATTTTCTATTGTTGCTGACTTTGGTTAAATGTTTGGTTTCTAATATTGTGGGCTTAAATAAATTTATACCCTTGTAATTTATCTCGTGTTAATCTAGTTGCTCAAGTTTCAGTTGTGTCAATTTGATCCGTAGTTCACTCATCAGTAGGCCTATGTATTAAATTCTTGAAATGAGAACATTTTCCTCAAATTGTGGTTGACCTTGAGAACCTAGAGTGTGCACAATTATTGTCACAGTATTACTATAATTATTAGTTGCTTTCTTGGTCCATCAACAAAAAGAGCTAGTTATTTCCATATGTCCGATACATCTTATTATTATATTGATAGATACATCATATTTCCTTAATGGAGTCCCCTTCTTTCATTATGCAGGATGATGCATAGCAATTGCAGAACCAGGGACTGTCCTAAGCAACGATGCTGAATACGAGCCAATAGAATCTGAAGAAGATGAAGGCGGTGGCGAGACAAACACCAAAGTTAGTACTAGTAAGCAAAGTGGAAAGCTATATACTGCCGAAGGCGTGCTCAACACCAAAGAGTACCAATGCTTAGAGACCCGATGGGAGTTGAGAAGCAGAAGCATAGTTTGATCTGTGCCAAATATTTGGGCAAGAAGAAAATCATATGATTAGAAGCCTCATTTTTTTTTTTTTGCACGATTTTTTTCTCGCATGATTCACGGGCGCAAGTAATTCTTGATTTTGTGTTGGTTTAGTTTGTGTTGAGAGACCGAAGGAAACATATTGTTGAGTTTTTTATGTGTTTTTTAGAGATTAATTATGCTTGTAAATAAGGTGTGTTAGGAAACAAACCGTTAGTTATAAATTACTAACAGTTTATATCCGTTAGTAATTGTCTCGAAAGTGTTAGAAACTATCATATTACAAACCGTGAAATTACTAACGGTAAATATCAGTTACAAAATTCCGTTAGTATTTTGTATACAAAAGTGTTAGAAAATAAACCGTTAGAATAAATATTACTAACGGAATATTTCCATTAAGATTAATAAATTACTAACTGAAAATATCCATTAGTAAACATATTACTAACGGTAGTTTACCGTTGGTAAAAATAATTTTCCTAACGGAAAATTACCGTTAGAAATTCCGTTAGAATTATTAGTCACACTTTATTCCTAACGGTAATTTACCGTTAGTAAAATTTACAAACGGTAAATTACCGTTAGTAATATGCCCTTTTGATGTAGTGTATTATATGGAGATAATGGTTTTAAACATTGTTTTGTGCGACTGTTCAAAGGTTTTATAACCAAACGGACTGAGACAATGGATTAGCTTTTACTGTTATGTTTCAATAACCAGTATATAAAATTTTTAAAAGGTTTACAACTCTTGTCCATCAGTTACAACATGGTTTGTAAAGTTCCGATTCAATGTATTCATTGTCCAACGGTTAACAAGTTGATGGAGATGGGATGATTTTATAAACCCCAATGAGTACTATACATATTATGACGAGAAGTTCATATTTGGGTTAATGTTTCTCTCTCCACATGATATCTTTCTTCCATCAACTTTTCACATTACAAAAGTATTCTATATTATTTTTTCTCATTTGATATAAGACTTGTTTAGGTAAAGAATGCACTAGAGGACAAGCTTTCTGCTTATCAGTTATGCTGACTTGATAGGCTCACGACAAGGGTGGCCGGGCTGTTGTATCCCAAAGACGGCGTGTCAGTTTTTCTACTACACTAGATATTATCCGTAGAGGCGCGTATCGTCTCAAGAGAACGTTTCACACCTCATCCCAGTTACCTTCTTATTGGTTCTATAAGATGATGGAATTGATCGTAAAATTATTTGAAGGCTATTATTGTATTATTCTCTAACGGTGTATGTCAAAACCACTGAAAATTCATGTGTCATACTATGCTCGATCATATGTGGACCATATGTTAATAATGGGCACAAATAAGAGTATAATAAACTCTAATAGGAAATACTCAATTCCTATATTGATATGAAAGACTTCGGTCAAGCAGATGTAATAGTTGGAATTCAATTCAAGCGAAATACTGAAGGGTATGCTCTCATACAATCTCATTATGTTGAAAATCAAGACCCTTGTGGTGACGCCACTAACACTAACAATCTCATACAGAATCAGAGAGAGTTACGTTGCTAATCTTGGATTAAAATTGTTGTATCTTGCAAAGACGGCCACCATAGCACTGCAAGCAACTCCGGGCGGGGCGCAAATATGTCTTTAAGACATTTCAATTTTCAAGTCTAGATCTTTGTTTTTATTTTGTAATTATATTCAACAGGTCTATAAGTTTGTAAGCATAGAGTGCGGCTCTTAAGTGGACCTTAAAAAACGGACTTAAAAGACGGACTATGTAAAAAGTGAGACATTCTCACAAAAGACCGAGAAATTCTCACATTTTGAAATTTCTCACTTTTGAGAATTTCTCGGTCTTTTGTGAGAATTTCTCGCTTTTTACATAGTCCATCTTTTAGGTCCATTTTTTAAGATCCGTTTAAAAGCAGGCCGTATAAACATATTGTTCATGTTATGTAACAAAGGTTGGTGAGAATGTGTGGTTCGAAGCCCAAGGGGTATGCAGAAAGCTTCAATGGTTTCAATGGATATCGAGGTCTTGTGAGGTATAATTTGCAATAGGTAAAAATGTTTCATAACCTAACATTAACATATCTATAATCTATATCTATATCTATAATCTATAATCTATAATACATATAAATGTACCAATGTGCATAAGTATTTTACACTTTTATCAATTGGTGCACTTTTACTTGTAACTATTTTTCTTAGAGTTCTAATAAGTTTGATATGCCACTTTTTTTTTGGTCCATCCATAAGAGTCCTACTTTAGTTTTGTTTTGTATGTTCTATGATTTCAAATTATCCATAATAACAAACGTAATGAGTCGTAATAATTTATAAGACTTTTAATTGATGAAACCAAATTAACAACTCTAGGACTCACGCTACAAATACGTCTTACAAAAAAGCTACAAATATGTCCTACATTTATTACTTCTTCTATTTCTCACGCTACAAATATTTGTTTAATTATTTTTTTCTTAGGAAACGGTACAAGCAGTTCTATACAAACATGATAATAATGATGAGTTCTAAAAAAATTTATAAAAAGTTTATAAAAAAGCTACATAAAATTGCTACGGCCTACAATGTTTGGACAGTCCTTTACTTTCAGGCTACAAACAATTCTCATGTACTATTTATTTTATCATATATCTATATCTATCTATAATGTATGTACATATATCTATAATCTATCTATAATCGAACTATATCTATATCTATAATTCTATATAAGTGCACCGATGTCCTTAAGTGTTTTACACTTTCATCAATCGTTGCACTTTTGCTTAAGTGATTTTTCTTAGAATGGTAATAAGTTTGGTATGCCACGTTTTTTTACCGATGACCTTAAGTATTTTACACTTTTATCAATCAATGCACTTTTACTTGAGCGAATAGGACTCATATGTGACTAGGACTGTCAATTGGGTTGGGCAAGATAAAAGCCTGCTTGTTTGGCCTGCAAAATTTTCGGCCGAGCTTTATATGGGAACGAGCTCGGCCTTGTATAAGATCGGTCAATTATAAGCCTGACACAAATAACTTAGTGTAAATACTTATTATTTTTCCTTATTTGTAATTTAACTTAGCAAAACCTTAGTGACTTACAACTATATTGTGTTAAGAAATCCAAAATGATTTTTTTTTTTTTTTTTGGTGGCTAAAAGCTATTATGAGTTCATAGTTTCATGCTTTTATACATAGAAAGCATCAAATAGGTAGCCAAAGTCTTACTTCGGGACGGCCCGAAGCCCACTCTAGCACATTGAGTCGAGCTCGGGCTTGAGATTGTGTGTCATCAAACTGGCCATGTTCAGGTTCGAGACTTAATATATCTATTCGAACAGAGCTCAGGCTCACCAAGGCCTACTAGAGTTTGAAGTGGTGGAATGTTGAAGTGGTCTCACTACTATTGAAGGTGGCTCCAGGCCACATACATTTGGGAAGGATTTGGATTACAAAATTTAGAAAGCATAGCATTACTCTTTTTGTAAACTAATGTTAGTAAAGGCGGAGCCAGGATTTTTAATGAGGGAGGGCTAGGCTTGGATGTACATGCATATAATGACGGATCTATGTGGGGTAGTGGTGGATTTATAAATTATGGGTAGGGGGCCCACGTACATCCTCTTAGAATCGCACCCCCAACTCGTGGCAAAAATTTTGTGTTTATTTGTAATTTCTCCATTGGGGGTAGAATAAAACTCTTTCTGATATTAAGTGCTAATTACTTATTGTAATGTGTAAAGTTTGCAATTATGGTAAAATAATTTGAATTGAGTTCAAATGGTATGCGAGAAGAAAGAGCATTGGTCTAAATATTTTTAGGATGTGTTTAATTACAATTAGGATAATATATTATATAGAACATATTGAAAAGGTTCAAATGGTAAGGGAGAAGAAAAGTAAATATTAAGAATGTGTTTCATTACAATTAGGGTATATAACTTTTATCAATTTTTGGGTAGTTTTTTTTTTTAAATAATAGCCAATATCATTTTGGGGCTCTGAAATAATAACATTAATTTTTAGGTGGCCAATCTTAATAAAATTAAATTTTTTAAAAAAAATTATATGTATAAAGTGGAATTTTAACAAAATTTGGGTGGTCGTGGCCCCTGCTTGCCCCCCCCCCCCCCCGGCGCCACTACATGTCGAGGTTCGAGGACAGTGCCCCAATGAAATTTTTTTGGGTCAATTTATTCATATTATGGTTGTATTATCTGCATATACTGTATTACAAGAATACGAGTTGATCATTTTTCCACTCTGTTTTTTTTTTTTTTTTTTTTTTTTTGTTTTTTTTGGGTGCAAACTTTTTCACTCTGTAAAGCTTGACTTATAACCGAAGATAAAATAATCTGGATTGGACTAAGTTAATAAGTGATAAGAAAAAGTGATGTGAAAAAATTATTTAATATTAGGCTTCTGATATAATTCTCCTAGCTTTTATTACTTTTCAAATTTAGAAGGATGTTAAGAAATTGCTTATATAAGTCAAAGTGTTTAGCCAGTTTACTCATTATATTTGTCATTATTTACCTTTTTGTGCATCAACTACGTGCAAAACACGTGCTTTAAAACTAGTATTCACAAATATAAAGACTAGTTTAGGTATCATGAAAATATTAAATTAAAATCACAATAATAGTTTATATAGAAAATTGTTGGAAAATCCCTACAAGTAACTCTCAAAAGTTTAAAACTCAAATTGGTTTGCCATTTTCTAAAAAGGACAAAAGAAATCTAAGTTAATGTTCGCACGGTATAAGTGCAAGCACTATTGAATTTCTCATGTGGGCTTCAAGCGCCTCATGCGCGCGTCTGCTGCCTTCAGCCATTTAAACTTTAAATCTCCATAACTTTTGATCTGCAATTCTGTTTCTTACCAATTTTATACCATTGGAACCGTATCGACGAGAGCTACAAAATTAGTACCGTTGTTGATACCTTTTGAGCAAAAGAAAAAAATTCTTATTTTTACATGTAATGTTCCAGACGAACCAAATAAAATTTTCACATAATATTCGTGTATGAGTTATTGAATTTTCACTTAACATTCATGTATGCCAAGTTAATATGTTGTCAGGAAAAAAAAAATGTTCACTTTGTTCTTAAGGAGAGTTTTAATTAAATTTCACAAGAATTTTACATTTTGTTTGGGTTGAAAAACTATGTTTTATAATTGCTTGTTAAATTTGATTTTTTTTAAAAGAAATATGCATTGTTTTAATGTGAAAAAATAAATAAATAAATAAAATATGCATTGTTTCAAGTATGCCAAGTGAAATTTCACTAAACTCGTGCATGAACATTAAGTAAAATTTCACTTAAATCGACATTTGAGGGACTTTTTAGCAAACTAAGTATCAAATTGAACCTTAAACTCTAGAGAATTGCTTCTAGTGACTTTTGGGATAGTTAGTGATGTTTCATTTGCTATATAAGAAAACTAAGTGAAATCTCACTGAACGAGTACACGAGTGTTAACTTTAACTTCAAGTTTTTCAGGAAGAAGACATGTACGGGTTCAGTGAATTTTCACTTAATATTTATGTTTGTCAAATTTATATGTTTTGAGAAAAAATAAAAAATAAATAAAAAAATTAAATAAAAAAATTAAAAAGATATATAAAAAAAATTAACAAGAATTCCTGCATTTGTTTTGGTTGAAAAATTGTGTTTTATAATTGATTGTGAAATTTGCTACTTTTAACAAAATATGCATTGTTTAAAAAAAAAACAAATTTCACCATGCATACATGAACATTTTGTAAAATTTCACTTAACTCGTACATGAACATTAAGTGAAATTTCACTTAACTTGGCATTTGAGAGACTTTTTAACAAATTAATAATCAAATTATACTTTAAACTCTAGACAGTTACTTCTACTGAAATTTCACTTGGTATACATGAAAGCAGGTGAAATGTCACTGAACGCGTATACAAATATTAAGTGAAAATTCATGTTTTTCAGGAACAACTGAACAAGGCAGGTAAAATGTCGCCTTTTTTTTTTGGGGGGGGGGACTCAAAATGGTACTAGTTTTGTAGCTCTCGTCAACACGATTTCACGGTTTAAAATTTGAGAAAAACAGAGTTGTGAATCTCAAGTTATGGAGGTTTAAAGTTTAAAATACATTTTCAAAATGGAGTTTCGTGTAACACAACCACTCACACGATGTGAGTGGTTGGGGACACGAGTGGCTGGAGACACGTGCGCATGAGGTGGGCACTTGAGGGAGGGTTCTACATGGGAGATGTTATGGCGCACGCACTTATACCGTTCGAGTACCAGTTGTCAACTTTGTGTCCTTTTTGTTAAGTATACTTTTAAATTGTCTTTAAGCTTAACAATTACTCTATAATTATCCTTTTAAGTTATTCCCCCTATTTTATAATCCACCTCCAACTTAGAATTTAAAATACACCCTATTATCTACGGTGAATTTTAAATCCAAGAGCCCAAAATTTATCTATGAACCAAACAAGGATGGAATCAAAATCTACCCTTAGAATTCATGAACCAAGTGAACTCCTAATGACAAATGAAAAGGAATTAGATAACTTTCCTTGGGAACGTACTGTTTTGAAGTAGATTTGGTCCACCAAATAACAATTTTGAACATGACGAAAAAGCAGCTAAAGAAATACTGAAGTGTTGTCCCAAATGGACAATTCCCAAAATAAGCTGGTATTCAAAGATACTCACTAATTTGTTTTTAGAATGAAAACAAAATAGATAATAAAGCCTTCAATAAACAAAAAGTACATCAAAAAGAAAACAAAATTTATAGTGGATGAAAAAGTTACATCTGCTAATTGGATTATTGAAAAGTTATTCAAAAATGATTGAAATATATGTAACAAAACTGCAGTAAATTCAAGAATTTCCCAAAGGAGGAGAATCTTGATCAGATTTGACAATATCAAAGGTATACTGCTATCAGTCACTACGCTTTCTCCGTGGTAAATAGTATATATAAGCCAAATCAAGTCTACTAACTAAAGCAAGGCTTCTGTTTTTTTTCCCTTCTTTTCATCTTTTAAGTTGGGTTTTTCTTGTCCTTTTTTCTTTTCTTTTTTTATTCTCTCCACAAAAAAAAATTGGGTTTTTCAAATGGAGAAGAAAATGTAAGTCAAGATATCGCATATAATCAGCATCCAAATGAAACATAATCACATGGAAATATCAATTCCATATGTCAAGGAAATCCTCAAATGCAAATCAATAGATGCAGATGTCCCACCAGTAATAATAATAGTATTAAAAGCTAGTGAATTACTTTATGAAAAGAACCAATTGAGCTTAAATATTCTGAGAAGCAAGAGCATCTCTTCTGTATCCAATATTAGTGGAATTCCATCAATAGACGAAGTCTACTGAAAGGGAAAAATCAATACACTAACCGGAAAAGAGCTGATTCAACTAAGGGAAATTACAAAAACACTCGATGGATATCGGAAAGATAAAAAAAATAAAAAAATAAAAAAAATAAAAATAAAAATAAAAATAAATTCAAATTACCTCTACAGATCCTACCCAAAAGATCATATGCTTCTTCTACAGAAAGGAAAATCCAAATTCACTCTACAGAAATCATTTTCGACTTTCGAGAAATAACAGAATCAACTGAAGGCTTACCTGCCCGTTTTACATTCTTGTCACCCACCCTCTCACAGTGAAATTTGTGTTCCTGAATTTCAAAACAACAGCTATCAACAAAAACCAGCTTGCAGTCACTAGTGATGCTGGAAATCCAGAACAGCTTAATGGCAGTGTCATTATAGGAAGTAATCCGGTGTTCTTCGGGTTACATCTGGCTCTCCCCTCCTAGGAGCTGGCTCAAACTGTAATCAAAATAAATTTGCCAAGCTTTAGTTGACCAATATTTCCAGCACAAAATATACTACAAATAGGGTAAGAAATACACACGGACAGAAAATTTGCTCAAATTTAGGGACTGTTTAGAAAGGCAGAGAACCGGCTACGTGGTTCATTAGTGAACTAGCTCTTAAAATTTGAGTGTTTAAGATGTGGCTTTTTCTTGCACAGAAATCCGTACCCAATCCAAAAATAGTCTACAAACTAGTTCTTACTCAAACCAACATGATATTGGTTCTCATAAAAACTAGATTATAAATGAGACTGGGCTGAACCAGATCTGCATCCAAACAGGCCTCAACGTAACACAACTGAACTATGTTGTCCTGTTATGCTCCATCGTGCTACTGTTAGTGCTAGAGTGAGTGTGGGTGTGTCTCTGTGTGTGATATATACATATATATATATATATATATAGAGAGAGAGAGAGAGAGAGACCTGGATGAAAGTGTGGCCTTTGCAGTCATCTACTTCCAGGATGGATGCCATGTTCCCACACCGATAACAATAATTTGGTGCACTAAATATAGTAACTACCTTTTGCTCCTGCCACAAGCAATCGCCAACAAATTATAACTTCACCACTCAGCCAAAATCACGCAAACAAATCCTTTAATTGGGCAAAAAGTAGTTACATGACCCCAGTTGAATCCTTCCATCACCAGCTGGTGAGCTCTGGCAATGAGCTTTAAGTTGTTGGTATGGTTAAATTGCTCAGATATGTCCTGTAATATTTGAGTTACCAGAGATTAAAGCTTAACTTTCAAACAAGGATCTTTCAAACAAGGATCCAGAAGAGGGGGGAGAGAGAGAAACAAAAGGGAAAAGAAAAATAAGATACTTGTCCAAACGTATATCCGGCGCCCCTGGGTGAGATGCCCCAACCACAACGATCATCAGGGTCAGACCATAAAAGATCGCACATGGGCCCTTCATGAGGAACTTCTTGAACACGGTCAAAATTACGTACGTTATCCAGGGTTTCAATGGAAGGGGACAGTCCACCATGTAGACAAAATATTTCTGATTCAACCTAGACATTTACAATATCTTACTGTGTCAACACCAAAAACAGCTAATAGCATTAAAAGAATATCAACGAATTATACCCTGCAAAATAAATATCAAAGGATTCTAGTGTGGAATGCTTCATTATTTAACAATTACGAGGTATTTAAGAAACTGTAAGAAAGCTTGCTGATGGGGAACCAAAGGGCGATTTCGTGATTTCGTATTTGATCCGGGAGGATATCTCAATTGATTTATTTATTTAAGTATAGGATGTTTTATTTAAAGAATAAATATCTATTAAAATATTTCTTTTAGGTAGATTTGATTTAGGAAATAAGTATCTGTATTGCAATTTTATCTACTAGGAAGTTTTAGATTTTAAGAAATTTCCTAGATTAGGAGTCTTCTATTTTCGCTATAAATAAGGTATCATGGTTATTATATGAAACAGTTGATGATTATGAATAGAAATTGAGTTTTCTCGTTGAGAGCTTAAGGTCTTGGTGGATTCCAAGAGTTCATGTCTTGGTGGATTCCAAGACTTCATTTCTTGTTTGTTCTTCAATCGTTCATCAAATTCATCAATATTCTATTTTTCTCCAGTGTCCTGCATAAAATTTGGTATCAGAGCAAACTCTGATTTGCAACAAAGAGCCATAAGCAAATCCACTGTTTCATCATGTTCCAGTTGTTGGTAATTAGCTGTCAATATCAGTGGGATTACTATTCATTTCCTTCCTTTATTAGTTGGATAATATTTGGGCCATGTTGACCAATTTTAATTTCTCATTTAATTAGGAGATTTTGTTTTCCTTTTTTATGTCTCAACATTGTGTCTACATTGGTAATCAATTAATAAAAAATGCATGACATTATACAATTTGACAGCAGTCACCAAAAACAGCCACTGTTCAAAGCCTCAACAGCCGCCACTGAGCAGATCCAGTAAACCCTAGTCAAACCTCCCAACTTCGCGAAGCCAAACCCTAACCCGATCACGTCGGTCACTGGTTTTTCATCCCAAAGAGCCCCCTAAGCATCAAAACCAGAACCAGAACCAGAAAAGCCATAAACGAACCACCATATGCCATCGCTCGGTTCAGCCCAATATCATATCGTGACCCACATCATATTCGAACCATAGCCACCATATTCGAGCCTTCTTCCTCGCAAATCACACCCAAACCAGACCAAAAACAATCTCACCACAATCCATATCAAACCCCAACTGGCCAAATCAAGCTCCCTTACCACAACCAAACAACCCCATACTCACCAAGCCATCAGCAGCCATGTCCAAAGAGCCTTATCGCGAGCCCCTTGCAGTCACGACTCACGACCTTCCACCTGCCTCTTGGTTTATGTCTTAGGGTTTATGGTATGCCCTTTCTTCGGTTACTAAGCAAGAGAATTCTTCCAAACTCGCCCAGACCGAGTCGGATAACAAAACATGTGACTTCGAAAGAGTTGGTAGTTACAGAAGCTGGTTCACTCATCGCTCGAGGCAATCAGCTTTCCAATAATTATTCACGAGGAAAGACCTAAGGAGCTTCCCACTGAGTTGGGTGACTCATCACTAGAGGTCAATAGTTTACCAATAGTTATTCACGAGGAAACACCCAAGGAGCTTTCGACAGAGTCGCCACCCCAAAGTAATGGCCCACATGCTGCTAGTCTTCATGCCGACAAGTAGTGTCAAATTATTTTGAGTATAGGGTTTAATGTGCTCGTCTATGTAGCACGGGTACGGACACGTGACACCGGTACGATACGATACGGGTACGGCTATTCCCAAAAATGTAGGGTACGGGTACGGCTAGGGTACGTTGAATAAAAATATATTTTTTAAAATATTTATATACAAATACAAAGACTACAAATGTTAAATAAATAAAAAAAGATTAAATTTATAATTTTTTTGTGGGTCTTTTAGAAATAATCATAGATTTGAGGTTTAAAAATAGGTACTTATTAGTTATGTAGGGTTATTTGAAAATAAGTAAAGATTGGAAATAAGTATTTAATATTTGTAACAATGTAAGGGGTCTATTCATAATAACTTAAATATTAATTATGCATACACACATTAGGGTTTAGTTTAGTCTCTCATTCAGCCGCAGCAGCCACCAACAGAGAGAGAGAGAGAGAGAGAGAGAGAGAGAGAGAGAGAGAGAAGAAGAAGAAGAAGAAGAAGAAGAAGATCGACAACCAGGAAGGGGTAGATCGACGACCAGGTAAGAAGAAGAAGAAGAAGAAGAAGAAGAAAAAGAAGGGGAGGAACATGCCTGGGGTAGATCGACGACCAGGAAGGGATAGATCGACGACCAGGTAAGTCTTCTTCGTCGATCTTCAACCAGGTAAGTCTTCTTCTTCGATCTTCTTCTTCTTCTTCTTCTTCTTTTTCTTCTTTTTCTGCTGCTGGTTCGACCATGCCGCAGTACCCATGGCGTACCCAAGCCGTACCCAAGAGGTACCCAATGTTTTCTTTTAATTTAAATTAGCCGGACACCGCTGGAGGAGTACCCGACACGTACCCAGCCGTATGGTACGCGTGTCGGTACCCTCCAGGTACCCGGCACTGGTACTCCCCTGAAAATGGAGTACCCGTGCTTCATAGGTGCTCGTGTCTGCAGTAGTGTTCGTTCTTCCTCCATCCGTCCGTTCCAAATGCAGCTACATATACACGGATGTTCTTCGCTTTCTCCGGCATAACCACTGCCCTAACTCGCCGGAGTCGAGTGTTTAGAAGACAGGGAGAAATGATGGGGAACCAAAGGGCGATTTTGTGATTTCGTATTTGATCCGGGAGGATATCTCAATTTATTTATTTATTTAAGTCTAGGATGTTTAATTTAAAGAATAAATATCTATTAAGACATTGTCTTTTATAGGTAGAATTGACTTAGGAAATAAGTATCTTTATTGCAATTTTATCTATTAGGAAGTTTTAGGTTTTAAGAATTTTTCCTAGATTAGGAGTCTTCTATTTTCTCTATAAATAAGGTATCATGGTTATTGTAAGATACAGTTGATAATTATGAATAGAAATTGAGTTTTCTCTTTGAGAGCCTAAGGTCTTGGTGGATTCCAAGAGTTCTTGTCTTGGTGAATTCCAAGACTTCTCATCTTTTCTTGTTTGTTCTACAAACGTTCATCAAATTCATCAATATTCTATTTTTCTCCAGTGTCCTGCATCACTTGCAATTATTGACTGAAACACTATACGCAATCTACTACGAGTGTAGAACCACCTAAAAAACAAAAGGTTTCACCGCAAATGTGTTTAGTGTATGAGGACCAATTAGGGTGATAAATGGAAACCACTGCCCATCCCAGATCTAGTCCAAAATAAAAAAAAATTAAATTTAAATTACATTAAATTATTAATAATTCGGAACTTTGGATGAGTTTGTGTTGAATTCTTGGAGGATGGCATGTGTTTCCACTTTCCCACCTTTAAAGAATATGAAGAAGGAAAAAAATTGGCACCAAAAAGTATAAGAAATAGATAAAGGCACTGGTTCAAAAATACAAAAAACAAAAACAAACCAAAAAAAAAAGATGAAGGCCCAAAAGATATTAAAATTTACAGTGTTGAAACATGGACTTTCTGACACACATACAATATATACATCTAGATACGTACTTAATCTTGAGCTACAAATTCTCCAGAGATTATATCGCCCCAAATATATATATATATATACACACACATATATGTATATCCTTGCTAATGCGCAAAAAACGAACAAAGGAAAGAAATATCTCAAGGATCCCACCCTAAGTCACAGATTCATCCATGATACGCAATACTCACTACTCAAAAATGCATTTCTCAGTTACAAACTCTGTATGCATGTGCCTATAGTACACATTTTACAGACATACATACTTGTATATGTGGATTAAACAAGAGAGAGAGAGAGAGAGGATATCTGTTTGAAAGAGAGAAAAGGATGCGGCAGTAAGAGATGAACAAAGAAGAATGGGTTAGGGTTTGCCATATATGTGGCCGTGCATATTTCGCGGGTGGTAAATGGGCCTGCTCTCAGCCCGCTTATTAAATAGGTTTATGTGACCAGCATGATTTCGGCCCGATGGTCAAATACAACCAAACCGAACCCCATATATTCCAGGCCTGTTTGGTGGGTTTGTGGGCTTGGGATATGATTGCCAGCCCTAGCAAAAAGTAATCTAATAAGCAATAACCAATACAGTGGCTTTCTTCCCTTCTGCGGTTTGTTTTTTGAATCCATAGCATCAAAGAAGCATGGATTCAAAACTGCTAATTTGACCAAGTAGGAATGGAATTGGATATTTGACAGAAAATCACCTAATGTCCTAGGTTTAGGGGGGTTTTCACCATATATATATATATATACACACACACACACAAGTGGGGGGGCAGCATGTGCTTCGCACATGCTCGTGAAATACAGGAGTTTTTCTCTTAAAAATAAGCCACCACCTAATATTGGAGAATTTGAGGGCCCCAAGTCCTAAGCTCTAAATTATTAGTGTTAGTTTTTTAAGCCCAAAGGCCCCCAAACACACCCTTATTATTTTGCCATTAGTTCAAATTTTACAAATAACAATTAACAATCGACTATTATTAGACTTTGTTTGGTTCACTGATTTAGTGAGGGAAGTAAGAGAAGGATTAAACAAGAAGAAAAACTAATTCTCGAGAATATGGGGGAATAGCCGTAATTGAAATGGGACATATGGCAATAAGTGGAGGCCTGGGTGAGCAAAGGGTGAGCAAAAATGCTTTCCATTAAATAACTGTCAGTATAACACAAGAGATAAGGGTACAATCGTAAAACCACACCGTGTGACGCCCTAATCACATGGGCCACTAAAATAAAGTGGCATGACAATTATTTATTGAATTTGAGCAAGACATAGCTCCCCTATTTTCAGGTGGCACATCATTCCCCACTCATCATTTTAATTTCAGTAGCCACATGGACCCATGTAATTGGGACGTCACACCATTTTAGCATGATAACATGGTGCTACGGGTTCACTAAATAACTTCTCATACAAGTGTGGAGAATGCAGAACAGCAGAGGCAGATGGTTAGAGTCAGTGAGATCACCTAATGAGACAAAAATGATATGAATGTAACATATGAATGGCCACAGGGTAATACCGACAATTGCCGTTCAGAAAGTAGGGGCTAATTCGGAATTCCATATTTTTCGGCACCTGCATGCTAGGAGCTATTCTATACTTATACTATAGTAGATATAAAATCAAAAAACTTAACCTATTCAATAAGACTAGGAAGTAGGGGTGTACATGAGCTGAGCTGCTCAACAAAGGCTCTCGGCTCGACTCAATAACAGCTCGGCTCGGCTCGGCTCGGCTCGTTTAATAAACGAGCCAAGTTCGAGCTCGAATACCAAGCCCGATAAATAAACAAGCCAAGCTTGAGAACACATGGGCTCAGCTCGGGCTTGGCTCAATTAAGGCTCGTGAAGATATATACATATCAACGGTTGGGTAAATAAGAAGTTCCTTGTGTTTTATTTTTATGTTGTTCTTACTTCTTTTGCTTGCATGGTTCAAGATCGCGGTAACGGTCGCGGTCGCTGAGGCCGCGGAGACGACTCGGTTGCGGTGCCGCAGACTGGTATCGGGCGATACGTAAAGATACGCTAGATTTAAGGTTAAAAAAATCTAGAAAAATAATAAAAAAAATTCTAAAATAATTATAATAACAAATTTGGCTTAATAGATTGTCATAACACACAATATACCAATTACAATGTCACATAATATCCAATACAGACGTTGCGGATTGAGTATATGATAACACTACATACATAATTATGATCACCTTCATCAATAACTACTGAATGTGGCAAATAAACCGAATGAGGCATTCTAGCAAATAATAAAAAACAGGTCCAACATATTAATAAACACCGACTTAATTTTTAATAAACAGTAAACTTATTTTCAAATGTGGCAAATAAGCCGAATGTGTATTTCTTATTTCAAATTTAATTTAGAAAGAAATAATAAGTAATTTTGTGTGTTAATTATTACATATTAGTAAAAAAAAAAAAATTTCAAGCATTATGTAATAAAAAAAAACTATTAAGTCTAATACAATGTTTTAAGTCTAATAAATAGGTGTTAAAGTCTCGTATAAGTGTTTTATAATTTTATAATGTTAATTTTTAAAAGATTAAAAAACTGTTAAGCGTTAACTTAAGCTTAACTAGCCTCTACTCTTTACTTAAGTTAACAAGCAAATGAAAAAAAAAAAAAAAAAATTACACAACAAACCGAGAGTGAGAGAGACGGACTGGAGGAGAAAGGAGGACTTCATGCGACGGCGCACAGATCTATGGAGAGAGAGAGAGAACTCCAGGCTGCTGTGAGCAAATCGAAGCGAGAGGGAGACAAAGACTGGGATTCGAGATCGAAAGAGAGAGAGAGAGACGATCTGGACTGGAGAAGTCTAGATCTGCTCGGCGTAGATCTATGCGAGTAAGAGAGAGAGAGAGAGAGAATCGCGCATGTTTGTAAGGATCTGACCTCAGGTATGTTTGCCCTCTCTTTTGTCTCAAATCTGTCCATCTGAGATTTGTCTCTTCGTCTCATCTGACATCTCGTACGAGATGGAACCATCTCATTTGATACATGGCGATACGGCTGAGATGGTGTCCGATCCTACGTTTTTTGTTTATTTTATGACTCGGCTCTAGATCTTATCTCGTTACCCCACGAAACCAAGTTGACTCAGCCGAGACGACTCGGTATCGACCGAGACTACGAACCATGTTTGCTTGTATTGGTCTCCCTTTGGATATGCTTTCATTAATGAGATTTCTATTTTTTTTTTTTAAGGTGGTCACCAAGTTTTGAATAAAAAATAAATAATAAATAAAAAACAAACAAAGTGGTCAAACAAAAGAAAAACACCATGTCAACAAACCAATTAACCAAACATGCCTTCACTACCAAAAAAACCAAAACACACATGCTATTCACTTGCCCCACATCAACCAGCTAGAAAAAGAGTGGCTGGAAGGTGGGTCTACAAGTAAAGAGAGAGAGAGAGAGAGAGAGAGAGAGAGAGAGAGAGAGAGAGAGAGCAAAAATGGTCTTGCCCAGTGCATGCGTACGAGCTGCCGAGCTCTTTTCGAGCCTAAGCTTAATGCTTTAACAAGCTGAGCTCTTTTCGAGCTTGAGATTTTTTTAATGAGCCGAGCTTGATTATAATGGTTTTTAATCGAGCTGAGCTTGAGCAGGTTCCCCACCCTTCGAGCCGAGCTTGAGCAAGTTCCCCACCATTCGAGCCGAGCTCGAGCTCGACTCGCATACACCCCTACTGGGAAGTATTGCATTCTAAGAAGAATGAATTACCATATTTCTTCTATACTTTTCCATGGTTAAAAATCATGGTTTACGTGAGTGCAGCAACTCAGGTGAGCTAACCCAAGCCCAATCCGAAATTGAACAGGGCTTGTGCAAGCTTTATGAATTTTAGGACAGGCTTAAGCTAGAAATCATAAATCCAACCTTGATAAGAGCAGGGCTTGGACAGAGACATCTAGAACTCGACCAATCCGTGCCCTCGGCTATACATATTGTAAAAACTAACATCTATGTCTGTTATGTACACTAAGATAAGATACAGTGTTGTATATAAATATAGACAAATATAAATGTCTTTATTCCTTTTGTTTCGTTGTTCTTTAAACTGTTCTTTATAACAGGACTCATTGTATCTATTAAAGTGGTACTCTCAAACACAATAATTATACAGATCAAGCATATACTAAATCATACTAACCAATGCTGTAAGTGGAAGATAGTCGAACAAATCTGTAAAGATCTTCCACACATTAGCATTACCATATCTGCAGAAAAGCAGTAGAGAACAATCAGTACATTAAGAAAGAAGAGAAAAGACCGCAAGTTAACTGTAAAATAAACTTCACAAACTCAAAACTAAATCTTGATTTACTACGGTAAGGAGATCAAAGAAGCATAACTAATTAGTAGATTACTCGACACATTGCTCAAACATTTTTCCAGAAAACACAACCTAAGAGATGTTCAATTCACCAGAAGGATTGGTGTTTTCAGTAATGAATTGATCTAGCATGCAGAGGCCGGAAGGGGAGAGCTAAAACTGACAATGGAGTCGGAAAGAAAAACAACAAATGTGCAGAAGCAACGTTCAAGTTTGTACGAGTATTATATGGAAATTAAGAAGAAAGATCAAGATTGGGTTGAAGATTAGAGCCACAAGCTAATAGATGTCATCATTCCATTGAAAAGTTTAGCCTCCTATAGAAAGGATGTGAAGAACTCACTTCCGTAAGCATTCATCATAGAACCCGTAAACTTGAGTAATCTGCAAAAAAAAACCAAACCCACATTGAGCATGAGTCATCCACTGTAGTGAAAGAAAATGAAAAACATAAAAGAAATACTCCATCCGTTCCAAATAAGTGTCCACCTTTCCTTTTTTGGATGTTCCAAAATAAGCGTCCACATTGAAAGTCAACTACAATTTTTTGAATAAACTATCTATAATACCCTCACAATAAAAGACGAGCATTATTTTCTAGGAGAGTGGGAAAAGGGAAATGATTAAGAAAGTCAATGTCACATCAAGGGTAATATGATAGAGTGAAAAAATGGACAAAAGAAATAAATATAATACATATTTCTTAAACATTGTGCAAATCAGTAGTGGACACTTATTTTGGAACGGAGGGGGTAAAATAAATAAATAAATCAGTAAAAGCTAACTCCGGTACCTATATAGATTAGGACAATAATAATTCAATCAAAATAGAACTTCCAAGGATATAGCTATCATCGAACTCCTACTTACGCTTTATTACAACTAAGGAATCAAGCCTAGGTAATCCAAAAAGGAATCCATAACCAGGCTATCAAACAAGAAAAGATAGCGTATGATATGAAATACTGCAGTGGAAGTTTACCTGACGGCTTTCATGATTGCCTCTTAGAATGGTAATCCGATGATGATAGCGCACTTTCAGGGCCACCAGAAGCTGAATAGATCCACAAACTCATCATCAGGCAACAGTTGCGGCACATCAACCCAAACCAAGCGAAATCAAGGTACATTTTTCAGATTGGCTGTTTCAGAAAAGGAAGCGATCCATATTGCAGGGCCACCTAAGCGATGGCCACTCGAATTTCTTCCATAGTTAATTATTTCTATGTTCACTAGTTCCCACAATATGACCAAACTGATGCATACTTTTCTCATACTCGTAATATTATCAAGTGCAACCCAAACAAGCACATACATAAATGACTCGAACAATAACACGTGAACAAGCACATGGTAGCCAACACCTTGACCATGAAATACCTGCAATGGTCACACCTCAAAATATCTTTTTCTTAATCAGCCTCCAACTTTTTTATGCCACTATGATGGCTACTTTAGATTTTTTTTATTTTTTTTTTTTGTTTTCAATTTTTAAGGAGACGGGGGTAAACAAAATAGTTGTTTTCCAATAATCACATCTTTTGAAACTTGCAAACAATCCTTATGGCCATGTGGATTGGATGATAGCAATAAGGGCTATGCTAGAGACCTAATCCTGCATGATGTCAATTTTTCCGGAGTACTTCTGGTACAAGTATTTATTAGCCATGCCAAAAACTGGAAATAAATAAAAAGTCAAGTATAAATCAAAAATTAACGATTACTTCGGGATTCTGCTTTTAACATAAAATTAGAATGCCTATTTGTTAATTATCATGATTCATGCATTCTCACATTATCTGGACAACCATAGTTCAACGTTCTGTTGAGGACTTTCTTCATTGATCATATCTGGGATAATATGCCAGCTAATACGTACCGTAACAGTTTCCACCGAATAATAGCCACGATCAACATAATCTCCCATAAACAAATAATTTGTATCTGGACACTACCAATGAAAAAAGGGAAACATAAGAGAATATATTTTCACATTGATAGAAGATATACGGCGGAGAAAATGATATACGATAAACAGTTATCCACAATATATATACCAATGTAACCAACTAATTTATATTTCACATGCACACTCTAGTGTCCAGCTAAAAGCAACATAAAACCAAAAAAAAAATTAGTAGCTAAATCAAATAGATATTCTAGAGGCACAACAATGCAGCCAAGAGTAGTTCATCTAATTAAGCACCTAAGTTACAAGGTGCTGAATTCACAAAAAGAAACTAAAGCACAATGTTGTACATATCAACAAATGCCAAGTTTAACAGTTTTGTATGCTCGAAGGTATGCACAGTGGAGGACGACGGTGAGCTACAGATGCTGAACAGAGTTTATGAAGACAAATTGCAAGCATATCTTAACAATCACCATCCGAAGCAAAATCTTCAGAAACGCCCTTTAAACAGCTTAGGTACTCATTAGCACCACGTCAAATAAACTAACTTGGGAGTAGACAATCAACTTATATAGTAATCATTCAAAAAACCATATAAAACTGTCCTCATGCATTGTGATTCATTAAGGCAAGTGGTAATTGCCAATTTATCACTCTAAAAAATTTCACCACAAATAAAAGCTGCTAATTAGTTGAAGTATCTCAAATATGACACGGGCATTCCACATATCAAGGCATGACAATAACATAGGTTTTACAAACACAATTAGAACCAAAATGTACTAAATAGGATAGTGTACAGTTCTCTATACTTAAGTCACTCCCTATGTATTATTTAACATTTAAAGAACCAAGGATCTTACAAATTTTTTAAACTGAAAAAATGGCAAATGTTGTTAGCATTATCCAAAACTTTGTACCGAATGATGAAACAACATGTAATGTTTGCAATCGTTGTATTTAGTATTATTTAACAAGCAATGTCTACAAAGTCCAAAAGGTTTACTCGCATTAAATGTGTTCATGAATGATAAATAACTACTCACAAACGCGAATGAAGTTTTAGAATGGAGAATTGTCTTCTTTTGAAGCTTTCCTTGGTTCTCTAACTCCTCATCATCTTGATTTTGAATGAGCTTAATGATTTTGTTACTCTAAGTTCCCTATCATATTGGATTTCTTCTTTTTCAGAACACGTACCAATTTTACATACAAGAATAGACTTTTAGGGGTAAAAGAGCGACAAATCATAACTCTCCATAAACTTGATCATAAAAGCAGCTAAAATACCAAATTTTAAAAACAATGCAATACTTTTTTGTATGTTCTCGCAAACAGACTCCACACATAATACTGTAAACTAGCATTTCTGCACAGTACTCTTACTAGAAATACTCACTTTCTCATCCAATGATGACTAAAATACAAAAGCAGCAAACACCATCTCAAAAGAAAGAAAAGTACCTTCCCTCCGATTCTAAAAAGCTCTGCAAGATCATGGAACTGCCCATGAATATCACCACATATTGTTACAGGGCTTTTCACCGGCTGCAGAGAAAGAACCAAAAATGCTAGTTTAGATTGTATTTGCACCAAGATCACTAATAAATTCAATTGGTGCTCGTAATTTAACTAAAGAAACAGCATGTTTCCCAACCTAAAGCCAAGTCCCCACCATAAAAGGATGAAAATTGGATGGGCAGCAAATTTACTTTCAACTTAAAACCATTAGGTTCATAATACTAGGTGCATATTTGTCATGGCACGGTTTGAGCCTCTATTGTTAGAGCGCCGAAGACTCATCCTCAGGCGGGTGCCATTTGGGCTTTGCCTTGCCCTAAGGCAAATCCCCTTCCACCAGGTCAAGTCTAGGCACGCTTTCTTTCTTGTGTTTTTTTATAAAAGCCCAAGTTGCAAAAGTCACACCTCAATAATAATGCTTCAGCAGCTTAATTAGGCACCACTCATCAGAATAAGGCCGAACTTCAGACCCAACTAATATTAGCTTTAGACCTAGCTCTTTATAGTTTTGGACACATATTGAGACCCATTACAACTTCCAATACAAGGGTCACATTCTCTAGATTCTTCCTGACCAACACTAATTCTCTAATTTTGTTCATAGATTTAGCGAAGGAAAAGATATGAGAAAGAAGCAGCCTAATTGCACATAATCTACATCAAAACTAATTTCTTAATTTCGTGATAGTTTCATACTTGCTTAGGTCTTTACTGTGTTATTCTAAGATAGGCTATTTTTTGTAGCATTAAAGAGACAACTTACTAATTGGTCAATGGAACTAGCCGACTAAAATGTTCATTACTTTGATGTTTTAGCAATTTTATATGTATACATTAATTGTTGAGATCATTGTATTTGATCGAGTGCAATTAATTCATAATTTTCGCACATGTACATGCCTTTTTTTGCACCTTGCGCATGGGCCATGAGAGGCATTGTGCCAAAGTGCGTCTTGCACCTTCAATAACTATGGTTTGAGTATCAGACTTAGTCATCAAGAAAATGAAACTTAAATCCCACCTTTCCATTTCAAATTATTTAATAAGAAATGACATTGTAATAATTTTGAAAAAATCCTTAAGTAATGACAACGAAAGCTAACTTTCCAAGGGGAAGAAAAAATAATAATAAAATAAAAACTCATATTTATTTGATGCCCCTAACAATGTCATTTTCTTTGTTCTTTATTTCAAGTGGTCAAAACAGCAATGTTAAATCAAACTCATAATCCTTGCTTTTTTCACAAGGTACGAAGCCACTGTTTGTTCTAAGCAAAGAGTTTTGCAACTGCTATCCAAAACCATACTTCGTTCAAAACACACTAAAATAAGTTAAATAACTCTTCCAGACAAACTTTTTAGTTTCATCGGACGCCTTGCTGCGAAATTGTGAGTTATCATACAATCTTCTTGCTCAACAGTTCAAATATTTCATAGTCATGACATTTTCCTTTCTTTCTTTTAATCTTTTTGAGAGTAACGGAAACATTGACACGAAAAAGAAAATAAAACTTTGAACAATGCATTTGGAGCAATAACAGGTCATAAGATGAAGATCAACCTCACTATTGAATGCCTAACTTCTTACGCATTGCACGGAATATCAGTCTAGTGGTCTACCACTAACAAAAACATTTACATGTGATTCAACTGTTCTCATTCAGCTAACAAAAAGCTTGCAACTTGGAACGCCTCTCACTCTTATGCACCACAAGCTGCTTCCGTTTAGTGACTATTTAAGTGCCTGAATCTTTGGTTATGAAATGGTGCCCCAGCCCATTTGAACTAGAGATTGAAGTGCATGAATGTAATGTTCGAAGAAGATCATTTGAAACATAAATTAAAGGAGCTCAAAACAGTACATAGAAATTTATGTCATTATGTACTAATTATCCAACTACTTAACCCAAAACAGAATGGCTAGAAAGTTGTAAAGAAAAAGGCATACCTGCACATTGCTTTCTTCCATTAAAATCTCCTTAGCCTTCTCACACAAAACCCTAACCTACACCAAAAGACGAAGATATTGCTAAAGGAAACTTCTCTAATAGACCCATGAAGAAAAGAGAGAATTCCAAAGAAAGTAGCTCCAGATTAAAAAAATTCCTCACCAAGAAAAGAAAAAAGTTTGTGAGGCAAAGGAAATGATTTATACGTAATTTTATACATAAGCTTCCACAGATGGCGAATTATACAAGCTACAAGCTTGAACAAGACTTAACTACACTTCTAAGGGCATTTTTTTTCCTTTTTGGCCGGGGTTACAAGCGGGAAGAGCATGCAGTTTCAAGTCTGTATTACATCATTAAAGTAAAGCAACATACAAGTGCAATTCTTGAAATAGATTCTCGAAATTTCGAACGTATTTTTGTTGTAATTCAACGTTCAGTTTCAGAATCTCTGCATATCGTAGTTCGCACCTTTCAAACAATTCCAAAACATCTTTTTTCTTCTTGTTTTGGGTGTGTGTGTGGGGGGGATGGGGGAGAGAATAGCCTAAAACCTGGCAACCAAATCAGTTTATCTAAAATCAACCATACACAAATCTTCAAATAAGCCTGAAATTTGGAAGCTTCTGGGCATGTATAATTTGATCAATTCTGGCATACAAATTAACTTTGAATGCTCATTAAACCAAGAAAGTTATAGAAGAAATAAGTATAGCCATGGGCAGGGTAAGAAACACAATATAACAACTGTGCTACAAAAACCAGCAATTCGATTTTATAGGCATCAATAGGACAATATTTGACCCAATAAGAGTACAACCCAATTGTGGTTGAGGGTGAGAGTTTGGTTCAATCAAAAAATAGAAATCTGGAAAACGATATCATGAAGAATTAAGATGCATAGCGTATGTTGCAACTTTGTGGGTGATGACATTTTGTCGTGCCCTTACACTGCAAAGAGAATGTTCCCAGACAGCTTACTATTGGTATATTAGTAATACATACCACAGAACATATCAACGGGGTAACTACAAAATCAAGACACATTCTACAAATAGCAATGTCAAAACTGTTTCTTGTGAACTTTCAAGTACAAGTTGTCTACCACGGATTCATTCAAAACCAGAAGGAAAGCAACAAAACAAAAATAATGCCAGTGAAATACCAATTATTCATTCAGTATTTGAGTTTAGAAAAGGCATGTTCTTCAGAAAAATCAGAATGGCATAGAATGTATATTTCGAATATCTGGAGAACACATGTTAGCACACTCATTTTTGAAAGCATCCAAAAAGGCCCAACAAGTTGCATTGGACAACACAGAGTCCCCTGTGTTTTATGAGTACACAAGTGCACTAGCAGACACTCTGTAGTATTAAACAGAAAATGGGTAAATTTAATCTGAAACAAATAGTTACAAGACAACCGCAACATATAAACTATACCCACTTCCATACACCCCAACCCCAACCCCGCAAAAAAATAATAATTAATTAATTACACTTAAGCACAGAAAATCGTTTGAAAGTCTAATCTTTTCACTTCTCAGGTTATTGTCTTCTGAACAGCCACAAAAAAAAAATTAAATAAATAAATAAAATTGGGGCTTAATAAATAAATTAGCAAATATCAAAGTCAAAAATTCCATGCTATGCAGTTTGCAACAGTTACACCAAAACCTCTTCGGATCTAATTAAATCTGCAGATCAATCTATGGCGACTCTCTAAACAAACTAAAGATAGAAACTCATAATAAAACAGTCTGGAAATACAGATCAGCGCCAAATGAGATAATAAATCACAAAAACTGATCTCGAAAATACATATTAGAAATGGTAAAAAGATCCGCAAGAAATAATAATAATAAAAATAATGAAGAAGAAATGGAGAAGCATAAAAAAAATTGTTGACGAGAATAGGAATAATAGGAATAGGGACCTCTTGATCGGACAAGGGCTTGCACTGCATAAGCTGAGAGATCAGCTCATCCAGGTTGCCAGTAGTAGTACTCGAAGGGACCGGATCGAATGTCATCTTCGTCTTCTGAGATCGGAGATCCCTTCCAAACCCTAGAGAGAGGAGAGTGTTGATATATATATAGAGAGAGTGTGTGTGTGTTAAGATATAGAGAGAGAGAGTGTGTGTGTGTGTTGAGAGAGAGAAGAAAGGAAAGGAAGGGATTTGGGGACTAGGGAGTGAGGAAGAGGTAGCAACAGCGAGAGGTGGTGGTGAAACCAATGACCGAAACCTTTCTCTTTCTCCAAAAAATTTTAAATATTTTTTTGAATTATTTATCGAGATTTTTAACCGAAAATCTCCTATTCTCAAATGGATAAAGCTAGATGCACATAAAGATTTGGCCATTTATTTTAGTGGGATCCATGCCGACATACATTGATTTGGGAACATAATTAATTAGCTTATACAATTTGGTTTTGGTTTGTGTTAATCTTTAATGAGTTGATATGAAGGAAAGGATGAAGCATTAACAGTTTTGCATAAACCTAACACTCACACACACAAAAAATAAAATAGAAGGAAAAAAACCAAGAATCAACACTACTTGAACTCCCAAATTCAATCAACCAAGGAAATTTAAAACAATCACCCAATAAGAATATACAAACTCGCATTGGAAGCCACAGCTATTCAATATTCGAGAAAGTCTAAAAATGGAAGAATAAATGGAAGTCGGGGATATACTTTGAAGAAGCACAAAGCACGTCAATTGGGAGTTTGGAAGTTGTTTGGACAGAGGATGTTGAAGTGATATATGCACATGCAAAAAAAAGAAGGAAAAAAACTAAGAATCAACACTACTTGATATGTCCAAAATGATCCAGCCATGAAGCCGGTCTGCCAAGTCACCGAGAGGCGCCGGTTATTTCGGTAAGGGCGTCAACAGCCGAGCAATCCCGAGGGGTTCGCCCAGCCCGTGCGGTTCTCACCAACAGGCCGGGAATGAAAGATCGTGGCATCCCGCGGTCCCGGCCTAACCAGCAGTTTCCTAAACTAGCTATAAGTCTGCAAGATGGAATGTGGTAGTTTCCTAAACCACTTAGGAAGTTTTCCCCAAATCATGCAAATCTATTATAATCAGATTAGGCTTCCTAATCCAATTAACTTACCATGTAAGGATGGACTCTTGCATCTATAAAAAAAGCCCACCTACCCTGTTTACAGGGACACCCGAAAGTAATTCTCTAGCTAACAAGCATTCAACAGAGAACTCACCACCATACGCATATACCCGACCGGTATTACCGGTAGTGCCGCCCTTCTTTGTTGGCTCACTAGGCCTCTCCGGTGATCTGCTAGTGAACGCGCACAGATGCAACCGTGGACGTAGGTCACCTAATTAACGGGACCGAACCACATACAAATTGTTCTTGTCTTTTCTCTCTCTAAACCCTTCTTGCTAATTCTAGGCATCATCAGTTTGGCGCCGTTTGTGGGAAACGACAGAGTTTTTCACTAACAAATTTTTGAATGATCAACATGCCGCCTAGAAGGGGTAAGAAGCCCACTACTCAGCCCGGTCAGGAGGATTCGCAGCCCGGGCAACCGGCTGCCTCCATGACCTCGGAGTAGATAACGGCAGCGCTGGCGCAACTCTTGGAGGGCCAGCGGCGAACACAGGAACAGATGGAGGCGCTTTTGGCCCGGCAGGAAAAGCGCCCTGCACCAGAAGATCAGCCCGAGAAAAGCGCTCCCGTTCAAGATACCGCTAGGGCGCGAAGGCGAGCCCGTTCCGCCCCAATGTCCCCACCGGACTGGGAACACCTCGGTGATGGTGAGCACAGCCAAGCGACCAGGCGTTCACAGAGGCGAGCTCAGCCCAATACTCGCCGGGTGGAGGATGCCAGAACCATCATCAACCGACGACGCGCGGCCAGAGGGGAAGGGCCAGGATGAAAGGCCAGGAGTCAGCCAAAGACCCTCCGGCCCTGAGCCAGGGGGATCTTAGGCACACGATTTCTCGGACCAGGAGCTGGGTCCTATTCCCAAGATCGACGCGCCTTGAGGAAGAGGCCTTGTCATCCGATCCGACCTATCGCTCTGTCACGCCCCGGAGCAGCATAAATAGAGAAAAATAAATTTCCTTTATGGGTCCATAGGGAATGACGGGTGAATAACCGCATTATCACCTACTCAAACCAATAAACACAAGATAGGGAGGATACTATCCATAGAACATATCTTATTAACATAATCAGAGGTTACAACAGAAACTATAAAAGGTTTTGTAACACCTGTAATTTTTTTTTCATTAATAATATCAGTTTTTCGAATTTCTATATTGGACCGACTATATTATTATATTATTATTTGAATTATGTGACGGTATGGACGTATTGTAGTATTATCATATTCGACTGTAGTAATTGTACCGACTCGACCGTAATAAGAATTAACGTAGTCCCGTACCCGAACCCAGACAATAGAAACAATACCCGTTTGCACGTAAACCGAGACCGACATGTATATCGAGAAACTTATGCACATAAATTGAGAAAGTTGCACACAACCCGAGGTGGGCCCCACATGGCAGCCCCATGTGCCACTCCTTACACTTGTCATCTCCTCCCATGACATTTGTCCACATATTGGACATGTGTCTTTGCATGAACTCATGCAAATGACACCTAGCCATGCCAATCTCCTATATATCATGCACATACACACAATTGAGACATTTTTGTCTCTACAATCTGCATATAATTGAGAGGGAGAGAGAGCTAGAGTTATAGCTCCATGGAAGAATAGAAGAAGAAGAAGTTCATCCTTGAAGTTTGAAGATTCAAGCTTCACTGAGCATCAACCAATATCAAGCTTAAATTTCAAGCTTTGGTGAGTAAATTGTGAGTAATTGTGAGTAATCTAACTCAATTTAGAACACATATAATATGTACTAATGTTTAGTAGAAGTTTGATGTTGTTGTGTTGAAGTTTTCATGACATGCAAGACAAATCCATAAATCTGAGAAACTGAAACTCTCAGCAGAACATAGTTTAGTAAAATGAATGTTTTGTACAGCTCAAAAATTTGAATTAAGCTAGGTTTTTTTTGTGGTAAAAACTAACTCATATATCTACAAATAACTCTTCTATAGATTAGTCTAGAAATCACTCCTTCATGGGTGAAATGCATGTACAACGCAGAGTTATAAATCTGAGAAACTGAAACTCTCATCAGAACATAGTTTAGTAAAATGAATGTTTTGTACAGCTCAAAAATGAGAATTAAGCTAGGTTTTTTTGTGGAGACAGCTATCTCATTTATCTACAAATAACCCTTCTATATCTCAGTCTAAAAACCCCTCCTTTATAGGTGAAATTCACGTACAATGCAGTACTATAAATCTGGGACAGAACAGTCCGAGATATAAGAAATGTCTTGTAAAATAAATAGTTTGAGTAGCTCAAAAATGTAATTGAAGCTAGATTTTTTTTGTACATGAATATATTCCTATTATCTATAATGTTGTAGTTTTGAGTTTGATCTACAAAGCAATTTATCATGCCCAAATATATCATGTTAATTCAGCCAACACAGTGAAAATGTATCTTGGCAGATTGTACAGCTTTTTGTATAATGTTTTGTTTATGCATGGTGTTGATTGTTGATGCTAGTTTTCCAGTACATGTGTTGTTATGAAAATCTCGTGCT
The DNA here is from genome assembly GCA_033977485.1 of Hydrangea macrophylla. NCBI lineage: Eukaryota > Viridiplantae > Streptophyta > Magnoliopsida > Cornales > Hydrangeaceae > Hydrangea > Hydrangea macrophylla. The sequence continues at coordinate 4,415,370 of CM066992.1, forward strand.
ATGGTAGTGTTATCGCGTAGATGAGTATGTTAAGGGTTTCATCTATATGTTTTATTGATATTAAATCCATGATTATAAATCCATAAGCTACGTGAATATAGTTTAATGACCGTTGGAAAGTTCATACCCAAACTATAAGTATATTGTATGGCACGATTATTGCGATGATAAATGATCGGGAAAGTTTCCATCATAAGTATATTGAGAGGAAAACGGAATGTCGGACGTATAGCGAAATATTAACGGTTATAAATGGATGATATTAATGAACTAAACTACGAAACGTGCGAACGCGTAAAATAATGATAAAACATTCGATAACAGATTTAATGCGAATAAGGGACATTGGGCCTCGTTTCTAGTCGTGTGACTACCGGTCAAAGTTGATTCATGAACTTTTGTGTCGTGTTTGGATAATTCTTGCAAAGTTGGTCTCTCGATTATTCCATGGAGTCGATTGGTGAGTTATGTTTTGTTCCTTGATCTGAGGATCGGCATGACGTGTTCGGTCAAGTGCGTATGACCTGAGGATCGTCGTGACGTGTTCGATCAAGTGGTTGATTATTTTTCCACACCCTTGGACTGAGGATCGGCATGACGTGTTCGGTTATGTACGGGTGACCTGAGGATCGGCATGTCGTGTTCGTCCAAGTGATTATTAATTTCCCGTACCCTTGGTCTGAGGATCGGCATGACGTGTTCGGTAACGTGCGGGCGACCTGAGGATCGGCATGACGTGTTCGACCAAGAGATTGTTAATGTCCCGCACACTTATGCCATTTGGGCAATAGTTTGAATGCCATTTGGGCGACAGTTTGAGTGCCAGTTGGGCGACAGTTATCTATTCATTGTTGAGTGTTATTCTTTCTTGACCAGTAAATGCGTTTAGAGTTAAGTCTTCTTTCAGTCAATGTCATTGGTCAGTTCAGTTCTGGGTTAAGTTTCAAAGGGAATGATTGGGTTTAAATAAGACATGGATTTGAGAATAAGAAAAGACGAACAAGACATAGTATCGAGAATAAGAAATGATGAACGAGATATGGTTTCGAGAAATAAGAAGAGATGAAGAATAACTTACCTTAAGTGGTGGTAACCTTAAGGGGACCCTCACTTAGCTTAACCGCTAACGGCTTTTCATGCCGCTGGACCTTCCACGTCCAGCCTTTGCAGGTCCAGACGGAGCCGACTGCTATCAAGATGCTGACTTTACTACTGAAGACTATGCTAGTGAAGATTACTACTAGGAAGGCTACGGTTTCGCCAGCTGAAGACTTTGGAGCTTTTCTTTTGTTATAGTTCTGTTATTATTATTATTTTAGTGATGTAATAGTTTAGCTGGTCTTGTAATATGTATCTTTTGGATATCTTTTTGGCCTATAATATACTACTGATGTAAGACTTGGATGTTTTAAATTTCTGCTTCCGCTGAACTTAGTCACTTTCCCATATCACATTATTGTTATAAGCATGTTTGGACAATCAGGTGACACTCACAACCAGTCACGTGTCTACGAACCCATAAAGGAAATTTATTTTTCCCAATTTTTGGTACTTCGGGGCGTGACAGGGATTTTTGGTATCAGAGCCTTAGGTTTCGACGCGCTCACTGATTGTCCTACACCTTAAGTTATGAGCATAAGATTTCCCTCGTATTAGTACTGACACTAAGTTAGCTCCTCTTGCATGACTATGGAGTCGAGCTTCGTTCATGATGATTTTGGAGGTCACTATAATCGCAATGGTCGTATCCAGCCTGCCGACCCTGTACTATATCGATAGCGGATCTGCTAGAGGGCAAGGCATATCTTGGTGGAGGACGTACGGAGAGTTGTGCTTACCGATACATTGCAGTATCTGGATCGAGTTCAGCCCGAGTCGATCCATGCTTCAGAGACTACCATACTTAATCACCAGGAGCTTATCAGCATGACTCAGGACAAGGCACTATATGACGATATACTCTTCCCGATTATCATGGCGGCACCAGCACCACCATTCTCACCCGAGCCCATACCAGAGCCAGATGCAGATTTAGATCCCATTAATACATATAGCGACAACGACATAGCGAGTGGAGATGATTCTGTAGGCAGTGACCACTCAGCAGATGACCCATCTGAGTGTGATGACACATATGATGACAATGACCTGACAATTGTGACGATCCGGCAAGTAGCGATGACGAGCTGATCGAGGAGGTTGACCCTACGGACGATCTTCAGAGACCAGGGGATGATGTACACGACTGCAAAGCGGGGGTATTTGTAAAATACAACCGCGCTAAAAGGAAGAATTGTATTAGTTTTTATCACAACTTCCCGTTTTATCTGCAATTTGCATTGCAAGGCTAATTTTCATACAATATGATTAATCTATGATAAAGTGTATTGTTTTAGCTGTTGTTTGTGCAGATCACTGCTGTGTGGACTAAACAGATGGACATCAGGATAAATGGAATGCTGGAATGGAAACAAGAGAAGTCAAAGCTGAAATTTGGAGTTCGATCGATCTAACCCAGTTCGATCGATCGAGAGTTCGATCGCTTAAAGAGTGTTGAAGCGCTTGAGGCTTAAGGGTTCGATCGATCGAGAGCAGTTCGATCGATCGAACGTGGTATTTCCAGTAACATTCGTGCGCGCAGCAGATGCGGGTTTTCAACCCTAGTTTCTTAGGTTTCTTATATATATGTGTATTGTATACGTCCAGAGGGACGCCCACATTTTATTTTTATAGTTTTAGAGAGAGAGATAGAGGTTTTGTGTTTGGTTTTGTAGGTTTTTCTTTGGGAGTTTACTTTGTGCATTGGATTTCTCTAGTTTAATACAAGTATTCTGCGTTCCAGGTTATTTATATACTGTCCATTTAAATTCTGCACTTTGTAGTCATAGCTTACTCGTTCATCTTGTAGTATTACATGCTAAATATCTTCAAAACCATAGTTTTTATATTTTCCATGAAAAACTCGCAACCAAACAAGGCTTTAATGTTTTTTTACGTTAAATATCAATCTGTGACACTCCAGACGATGTCTGAGTAGTCCCAGGTTGGGAGAACATGATGAAACAGTGATCTCTAGCTTCTACCATGCAGCAGGATAATCGCTGTGTTCGATCGATCGGAGTTAGTTCGATCGATCGAACCAGAGACAGTCAAGCGATCGAATCCAGTTCGATCGATTGAGGGATGAAGGTCTTCGATCGATCGAAAGCGCGTCGATCGATCGAACTCCCTGATTCTTGAGGATGTTCCCTGCAGTATTCCAGGACCTTTTTGTTTTAAGATTTGTTATCATTCTGTCCCAAAAAATGCTCAGTCTGTCAAAACAGTTTTTAAAACTAAGGCCCTAAGGCATTTTCTTTCAATACATTTTGCAAACCACCTTCAATGCTAACACCATTGAGAGTGCGAGTCTTAACTATTGGATTAAACCGCTTTCACGTATTTTAACTTAACTGTGATGATATGGTCCCGGTCATGAAAGGGCCATGGATTCTCCATCTGTAGAGGAATACGGAAAACTGTGGGTAATGTACTCCTTTGTGCTTCAAGGCAACTGCATGGTAGACAGCTAGATTACTGTGGATTCGTGTAATCCCAACATTTTCTTCTTAAAGTTAAACATCCTAATTTAGAGTATTGTTTTAACTAGCTAGTTAGATCGTTAATTTAATCTTAATTTTCTTCATTAGTAATCTTAGTTGTGGAACTTTGTGTTCCGCACCATCGTTTAATTTTATTCAGTTTGTTTTGCTTTCTTTTTGAGGATAGTCTAATTCAATAGGTCAACACCTTTCCTGTGGGATCGACCTGGTCTTACCAGTTACTACTTGCACGTCCACCTACACTTGGGTGTTTCACAAGAGCGCACAAGATTTTTCACGTGTCAAGTTTTTGGCGCCGTTGCCGGGGAAGGCGACGATCAATTCCTTAGATTACCTCAGTCACTCTTCATCTCTTTCTTTTTTTTTTTTTACTTTATCTTCTTTTCAGTTCTTTTGGGTAAGATCTCACCCTAGGGACTCTCCTAGTTCATGTCCAATAATTCTATTGAAGGAATTTTTGGAAATCCATTCTACCGATCTGACTCTAATAGTTCCATCAACCCGATAGCCACTCCAACTGAATCAATGGATGATCATCAGAGTGAAAATGGTGACAATGTTGTGGTGCCAATTGATGAGGCACTACGTCCTCTTTGCGATCTCATGCAACCAGAACATGCACCTACGCCCTCTTGCATTCAAATCCCACCGCATAATGGCGAATTTCAGTTTTGCAATGGGATGATTCAATTTCTTCCCACCTTTCATGGGATGGAAAGTGAGAAGGCGTATTTACATGTCACTGATTTCGAGGATGTTTGCAAAACATTCTCGCAAAATTGTCCAAGGGAGGTGACGCATCTAATGTTATTCCCCTTCACTTTGAAAGATAAAGCGAAGGCGTGGCTCCACTCCCTAAAACTGAATTCAATTTTCACCTGGCATGCGATGAGCACCGCGTTTCTAAAGAAATTCTATCCTACTCGCATGACCACAGACCTTCAGCGTCAAATCAATTCCTATAAACAAAAGAGCAATGAAACCTTCACACAAGCGTGGGAGCGTTTCAAAGATGTGCTTCTCTCATGCCCACACCATGGATTTGAGAAATGGCGAACTATCAGCTTCTTTTATCAAGGATTGAATGGTGAAACAAAGAAGTTGGTGGAAACGATGAGCTCTGGACCATTTCTGCGTAAAAATACCGAAGAGGCTGAAGCTCATTTCGAATGGTTAGCTGAATACGCTCACGAATGGTCAAATTCTGACACTGTCTCACGCTCACAGATATCCTGCGTAGAGGAGAAAAGCCTATACCAGCTAACCAGTGAAGATCACCTCATGACTAAGTATGCAGAGCTAGCAAAGAAGGTAGAGGAGTTAAGCATGAAAGGAGAGAGCTCTAGGCAAGTCATGCCTGAGAAACCATGTGGCACATGCAACATGTTGGGACATACAACTCAATATTGTCCTAATGTGCCATATTTTCAAGAGCAAGCCCCTATAGAGATGAATGCCATGCAAGGTTTTCGAGGGGCGGGGAATTCCAACAATAACTTTCAAAGTAACAATAGATGGAATCACCCCGGTTTTGATTGGAGAAATAATGCTGGGACCCAAAATCAATATCAACAACAGCCCTACAACAACAATCAATATCAAGGGCAAAACAATAGGTCGTTCCAGCACTACAATCAAAACAAAACCAATAACTACAACCAAGCTCAACCCTCCAATGCACCACAGGCCAATACCTATGTGCCACCGCACAAGAAGGTACAAGAAGAAGAGCCAATTGCTAATGCCAATCTAACGCAGCAACTCATACAGATGATGAGTAGAATGTCTGCCACATTAGAGAGAATAGATGCACGGCAAGAAGGTTCAGGAGGAACATTCCCTGCCCAACCACTTCCGAACCCCAAGGGACATAACAATGGTCCTAACAATCAAGAACATGCTAAAGCTGTGACTACACTGAGAAGTGGAAAAATCATAGAGAAAAGCATGCCTCTGTCCACTCCCGAGGTGTACAAAGAGGAGGAAGTGGTGGATGAAGAAGTTGAGCAACCATCTACTCGAGAGGAGGAGCCGTCTACTAATGACGAACCAATGAAGGCAAACATTGAAGCTCCTAGAGTAGAGGAAGAAGTTGAGCGAAGGCCTGGAAAGGAGTCTGTTAAGGAGGAACCACCAAAATGCCCTTTTCCTGCACCTTATCCTCAACGGTTGAAGAAACCCAAGAATGAGACGAAGAATCAGGAGTTTCTGGAATTGTTTAAGCAAGTTAAAATTAACCTTCCACTCCTAGATGCTATCAAGCAAGTGCCGGCCTATGCTAAGTATCTCAAAGATCTATGCACGGTCAAGAGGAGGCAAAGCGTGAAAAAACATGCTTATGTCGCGTGCCAAGCCAGTGCGATCATTCAAAATGAGTTGCCTCCAAAACTCAAAGATCCCGGTACACCTACTGTCTCATGCAGAATTGGGAATCAAAAGATAGATAACGCACTCCTCGATTTAGGAGCAAGCGTGAATCTGCTGCCATATTCAGTCTATAAACAGCTAGGGTTGGGTGAACTCAAACCCACCCGAGTCGCTTTGCAATTGGCAGACAGATCTGTGAAGTACCCTAGAGGAGTGTTAGAGGACGTCCTTGTCCAAATAGACTCTTTTGTATTTCCGGTTGATTTCGTGATATTGGACACAGAACCTGTGTCTAATCCTGGTGCACATATCCCGGTTATCTTTGGACGTCCATTCCTCAACACTATTGATGCCACAATCAAGATTAGAACTGGTATCATGACTATCGTATTCGGGAACATGACGTTGAATATCAAGATCTTTTCTAATCCCCGACCTGAAGAATACGATGATGAGGAAGAAATTCATTATACTGACACGGTCATTGAAGATGAAGTTGACTTGGTCGACTACAAAGATCCTTTGGAAGTCGTGATGACTCAATTTGGCGATATCTATCAGCCTGCAGAGTCCACCCCATTGGATGCTGACCTGAACCAGACGTGTCTTATGATGGATACGATAGAGGAGGATAGAGCCGATTGCATGTGGGTAATGCCATATGAACAACTGCCTCCTAAAACCAAGTTGGTAATGCCTTCAAGTTTCCAGTTTCCGGAGTTAGAATTAAAGGAGCTTCCCAAAGAGCTAAAATACGCGTTCCTAGGGACTGGAAAAACTTATCCTGTGATCATTTCATCTGCTTTAACTCATGAACAGGAAGGTAAGTTAGTGCAAATGCTGACCAAGCATAAGGATGCTATGGGATGGACGATTGCTGACCTCAAAGGCATAAGCCCATCCATATGCACGCATAAGATATATCTGGAGGAAGACGCTAAACCCTCAAGGCAAATGCAAAGGCGTCTGAATCCCAACATGCAAGAAGTAGTTAAAAAGGAAGTGCTTAAACTACTTGATGTTGGGATGATTTATCCGATATCTGATAGTCCTTGGGTCAGTCCAACCCAAGTAGTTCCAAAGAAAGCAGGCATAACGGTCATCCCGAACAAAGATGGTGAATTAGTACCAACACGTGTCCCCACTGGATGGAGGATGTGTATTGACTACAGGAAGTTAAATACTGTGACTCGAAAGGACCATTTTCCTTTGCCATTCATGGATCAAATGCTAGAACGTGTGGCGGGTCACAAGTATTACTGCTTTTTGGATGGATACAGTGGATATAATCAAATTGAAATTACTCCTGAAGATTAGGAGAAAACCACGTTCACTTGTCCATTTGGTACATTTGCCTACCGACGAATGCCGTTTGGCTTATGTAATGCACCGGCTACCTTTCAGCGGTGCATGCTAAGCATATTCAGTGACATGGTCGAAAACATCCTTGAAGTCTTCATGGATGATTTTTTAGTATTTGGCCATAGCTTTGAAGATTGCCTCAGCAATCTCGAGCAGGTTTTAATGCGGTGTGAGGACAAACACCTAGTCTTGAATTGGGAAAAGTGTCACTTTATGGTGACCAAGGGAATAGTCCTCGGCCACATAATATCCGATGAAGGAATCCAAGTGGATAAGGCTAAAATCGACATAATTTCAAATCTACCTGTCCCCCGTACAGTGAGAGACATCCGTTCATTCTTGGGGCATGCAGGTTTTTATCGTCGGTTTATCCAGAATTTCAGTGCAATCTCTCGACCCCTTTGTCAACTTCTTGTTAAGGATGCACCATTTGAGTGGTCAGAGAGTTGCCAAAAGTCCTTTGAGGATCTAAAAAAGCTTCTCACCTCCGCACCTATAATACAGGCACCCGACTGGAGTTTGCCTTTTGAATTAATGTGCGATGCTAGTGATTACGCCATTGGCGCAGTCCTAGGCCAGAGAAAGGACAATAAGCCATATGTGATATACTACGCCAGCCGAACTTTGAATGAAGCTCAAATGAATTACACTACCACTGAAAAGGAGCTACTGGCTGTAGTATTCGCCCTGGATAAGTTTAGGTCTTATCTGATAGGGTCACCAATCGTCTGTTTTATAGATCATTCGGCCCTCAAGTATCTGCTGTCAAAGAAAGACGCTAAACAATGGCTTATTCGCTGGATACTCTTACTCCAAGAGTTTGATTTAACAATCAAAGATAAGAAAGGAGTAGAGAATGTGGTTGCGGATCATTTGTCCCGGTTGACTTTTGTCGACAACACTGAATCCCAATCCATTAAGGATGAGTTCCCAGACGAACAGCTACTGGCAGTAAGTAGTCTGCCTTGGTATGCTGATATTGTAAACTACCTTGTCACGGGTGAGACACCGACTCATTAGTCGAACCAAGACAAAAAACGGTTCCTCTCGTTCGCGCGTCACTTCTTCTTTGATGACCCATACCTTTTCAAGTACTGTGCTGATCAGGTCATCAGGCGCTGCGTCCCCAATGAGGATATAACCGTAATATTAGCGTCATGCCATTCTGAGGCATGCGGTGGCCACTTTGCGTCACAGAAGACCGCACAAAAAGTCCTACAAAGCGGTTTTTACTGGCCCACAGTCTTCATAGATGTTTATTCCTTTTGTAAGATATGCCAACGCTGTCAAAAGCTTGGTACTATTTCTAAAAGGAATTCTATGCCTTTAACCCCTATCATCACAATTGAGATATTTGATTGTTGGGGCATAGATTTTATGGGTCCATTTCCCAAGTCTAATAACTGTGAATACATACTCCTTGCTGTAGAGTATGTATCAAAATGGGTAGAAGCGATACCAACGAGACGAAATGACCACAAAACGGTCATGTCCTTTCTAAGAGAGCATATCTTGTCTCGTTTTGGTACTCCGAAAGCTTTACTAAGTGACCAAGGCAAGCATTTCTGCAATAGACCCTTGGAGTCACTTCTCAAGAAATACGGGGTCCATCATAAAATCGCGCTTGCCTATCATCCACAGTCAAATGGGCAAGCAGAATTGGCTAACCGAGAAATCAAGCACATTCTCGAAAAGACGGTTAGCTCTAATCGAAAAGACTGGGCATACAAATTGACTGACGCGTTATGGGCATACCGTACTGCTTATAAGACGAATCTTGGAATGTCCCCGTATAGACTGGTTTACGGGAAAGCTTGCCACCTTCCTGTTGAAATTGAACATAAAGCTTACTGGGCAACACGCTCATTGAACTTTGATATTCAAGAGGGAGGTCAGCTACGCAAGCTCCAACTTGCAGAGCTAGAGGAAATACGACGAGATGCGTATGACTCTGCGAAGTTGCATAAGGAAAGGTTGAAGGCTCGCCACGATCGTACGATCTTTCATAAATCATTTGAGTCGGGGCAGAAAGTTTTGCTGTATGACTCTCGCCTCCACCTTTTCCCAGGAAAGCTCTGTTCCCGTTGGACAGGCCCGTTCATCGTAAAAACTGTTTTTCCACATGGGGCGGTTGAGATCGTCAATCCAAAGAACGATGATTGTTTCAAGGTCAATGACCAAAGATTGAAACCGTTCTTGGAGAACTTCCACACTGAAGTTGAGCACATCCAGCTGGATGAGCCCAGCTATTCTAATACTTAAAAATCCAAAGTGGAGTTCCAAATTGTTGTTGTATTTCTTTTCTTTCCTTGCATTTTAGTTTTTCTCGTTTGTTTTTAAGTGTTCGTTCGTTATTTCGTGTTTGTGATCTAGTTCTAATCCATTACAACTTAAACCACTCTGTTGCAGGTACATAGATGCGAGGGGATGATGTTCATTCTGTCGGTTCATGGGCTGATTCAGAATGTCGTTGTGGCATCTGGACTGAGGGTGAACTCATACCCTGCCCCTTGCTTCATCAAGATCCTGAAGCTCATTCTCTCATTGATGCTGCTCAAGGGTACATTCCATACCCACCAGCCCTCCTGGACATCAATCCATACGAAAATATGGGATTTCAGGATGACGACGATGTGGATGAGGAAGAAGACCTGTACATGGGGAGAATGGTGGATGATGCACTCATGGCACAATGGGAAAATGATGATATGTGGGAGCCATGGGAAGATCATGACCTCCAGGATGTCGTCCCAGACCGCCATAATGCCATCTTTGTTTTCGTGGATGATTTCCTCGTTCTTGAGTTGGTCCCATACCGCTATGTGCACCTGAGCTTCCTGCTATTCAGGCTCCAATGCCCCTTACCAGTCAGTGCATTTTGGGAACCTATGCCAATAGTGAGGTTGGAACTTGTCACATTTCTTTGTATTTTTTGTTTCTGTTCATTGTTTTTCTCTTTGTGTTAATCCGTGTTTCTTGTGTTCTGTTATTTTAATTTCGGTTTGTTGTCTTTTGTCTAGGATTGTCACTATGTTTCTAAATGGTATTCCGGTATTCCTTCCACATCAACTGGTTCATGGTCTTGGGCCTTACATAAGGCCCCCACACACTCTGCTGCGAGAGGACAGTCCGTTGCGAAATTACACTCCTTTATCCTTGTCTCCATCCGGATCACCTCTTGCATGGGCTTTCAATTCTTTGGAGACGCCAGACTTGTTTGATGATGTCCTTGCTGCTTTTCGATTGTTCTGGGAAAGGGAATCATCAAGTTTGGACTTCACTTCTGAAAATTCGGTGGGTTATGAAGAGATTGTGGAAGAGGAAATCTTTATACTCGAAGATTAGTGCTGCATTTCAGTTGTTTCTGTTCATTTCATCTTTTGTTTATCAACTGGAGTGTAATCCTTGACAGAATTTTATTGGTTTTAGTTTTATTTTTGGTTTCTTTAGTTAAATGAGGTCTTAAACATAGTTGGGGGTAATAATGTTGCAATTTGGATACAATTATAAAGTTTTATTTCTATATAAATTGCAATTTTCTATTTCTGAGGTTGAATTTCTGTCCTACATGCCTGTACTTCAACTGCTTTTTAGTCTCTTTGCATGTCCAGATTTGTTTCTGATAGTTGGGGGTGATGTGGTTTATATTTCCCATTGAATTCTAAAATTTTTGTGTTCGATCGATCGAACCCATTCCGATCAATCGAAACCTGAATGTTCAAGCGCTTGTGTTGTTCTGTTCAATCGATTGAGGGATTTTCTTTCGATCGATCGACCGTATTTCGATCGATCGACCGTATTTCGATCGATCGAACGCATCTTTTAAACGAGGCGTCCTCAGAACACTTTTTCAGTTCCCTCACTCTCACTCTCAAGCGCTCGAGCATAGAGGGGAGGGGGGGGGGGGGGGGGGGGCAACTCGGCAATTTTCGTGTCCTTGCACTCAATAAGACGCCCAGATCACCCCTCTAATCATCCTCATCGTCATCTCATCATCCCCTCCACCTCCACTGCGTGTTTCTACACGAGGTAGGCTCCACATGTTTTCGTCTTTCATTTCCTTAATGATTGTGTTAGAAAATCCCAAGGGGGTGTCCCCTTGGTCTTAGGATTTTCTTTTGATAGTTCATTGTTTGTGCACTTTTGGTTTCCTTTGCGTTTCTGCGATCGCTGCACATCGCTGTACTCGATCGCTTGAACTGACTTCGAGCGATCGAAGCCCTACAATGCGAGCGATCGAAGATAGATCAAGCGATCGAAGAATAGGAAAGTTCGATCGATCGACTATTGTTTAAGCGATCAAAGACCCACAGTTCGATCGATCGAACCTAGTTCAATCGATCGAACTCCAGCAGTGGCAGTTTCTTTCTTCTTTTCTTCTGTTCTAATCTGTGTTATGTCATGTCTATTTTTTTCAGGGCTGCCACATGAATCCAGTGACGGGCTACCATAAGTCCAAGCCCCTCAGCCTTTTTATACCAGATCCGGTACCCGCACATGGGTTTCGAAATGACGAGGACAGGCTATGGTACGAGCGGCACTTTCAGACGAGGATGGTGATGATCGAGCGCCCTATTGAGTACGTCTGGACAGAGAGCCCATGGTTCCTGACACGGATCTGCTCTATGCCTCACTGGTTCCATCTCCTTTCATTGGCCAAGAGTGTCAATCTATCCTGGATTCGAGGTGCGTGTGCGACTATGATCCGCGACCCGGTTGCACCATTCACATACCATGCCTTCTTCCGGAGTCGCCCGTTCATCATCAGTCCCGCTACCGTTTCAGCCGCGTTGGGGGTACCAGAGGTACCAGATTATGTTTGCCCCCACCGGCCTGATGCACCTGTGACCCCACCATCCACCATTATCCGTGAGCTCACTGGAGGCGTCGTTCCGTCTTGGGATGGCGATGCTTTGATTGAGGACCACTTTCTCACTGATGGCTACCACATGATCCACCTGGTCCTCAGCAACTGCCTCCTGGTGACTTCCTATCGAGAGAAGATCGCGGCTTGGTATGCGCGAGTCTTATATGCAGTGGGGACGGGACAGCCAGTTTGCATACCACGCCTCTATATTGACTTTATGGTCCACCCCACCCGTTTTATCTCGTCCAAGAAGCACCTGAAGGGTGCTTGGGCTATTCACAGGGTTATGGCTGACGCCGGTTTCCCCGAGCTTGCTGGTGATGATGTTCGCCCTTCCCCCCGCCGTTTCAGCGAGGCAGCGGCTCGCCGCTCCGACGGTCAGAAAAGAAAGCGAAAGGGGAAAGGGAAATCGCGGGTAAGGGGGAAGAAGAAGAGGCATGGTGGGACGGACACGGAGGCAGGAGCTTCAGGGACACCCACCGAGGTGGAGGAGCTTGATTCCGATGATGATGAGGATGATCCGGTTGCTGCGGTTCGACAGTTTGAGCTGCGACAGCGGTCGCAGACTCAGGCCCAGGGAGAGTCTTCTTCCTCTGTGCCTCTCCCGACGGTTCACGAGCTACTATTGGAGGAGAGAGAGGCCAGGATTAGACTCGAGGGCCGGATGGATCATCTGCAGACCTTGCTGGAGTCCATATTGATTCATATTGGGGTCGATTCGGCTGTTCACTCTACTCAGCATCCACCGATGGCCCCTTCTGCACCACCTACTACTGATCCATCTTCTGCTGCCCCGTATTCTGCTGCTGCCGATCCTTTTTCCTCAGCTGCTACCGATCCATCTGCTGATGCCCCTGCTAGTACCCTGTTGCCACAAGCTCCCATCGACATCCCTTCTGATGTAGCTGATGATGCGCCGTCCGGTGTCGATTAGTTTTAGTTGTGGAGGTGGTGTTTTTTGTGTTTTTGGTTAGTTATTGTACTGACTTTTGGATATGTTGTTTGGTTGTTTTGGTTGGATTTATTTGGTAGGTTGGTTCTGTATGGACAGTATTTCTACTGCTTGTATTTTATTCTGTTCATATTACAGTAGTTTCGATTGTTTGGATCATGGTTTTTATTGTGTTACTTTTATCTATTGATCCTGCTTGTTTTGGAGATTGTGTTCTACTTTTCTATGCTAGGTTGCTATGCTTGCGATCATCAATTTGCTCCATAAAGGTGATACCCATCTATTTTATTTATTGAAAATCAACTTCTGGGGACTTTGTTGTTTTCAGTTGGGGGTAGGAGATAATAGATAGGTATACACCCGTAATGATCAGGTTTTGCACTTGGATATGTTTTAAATTTAATGAGAACACAGTCTGTTAAAATTTTTGAAAATTTGAAAATTTTTATTATTGAATCGTATTGATAGAATAACTCTGAATAATCTCTCCTGCTTGTTAATTAGACAATGACACATTTGTAGTATTCTCATCTTTTTATGGATTAAATCCACGCGTTTTCTGTATCACTGAAATGAAATTGCATTTGTGAAAGCTATTATGTACCCAATACTTTTACGCACTAATTGGCAGCTATGTAGAAAACCTGAAAGTTGAGTTAGTATGAATATTGTGCGAAAAGAACAAGTAGTGGAAGCTAATAACCCCTTGTGAGCTATTGAGCCAATCGTCATTTCTGAGGGGATTCTCATACATTGTCGAATGGTCTTTCTCGCATTTACTTGGTGAATTCGTTGTTAAGTCTCAGTTTTCTTTAAAAGTTTTGATTGCTTGTTAGAGGAGAACGTTCAGGATTTACCAATTACACTCAATGAACACTTAAGTGCTAAAAATTGAAAGTTGAGAAAATGATTCAAGCCATCGTTTACCCATTCGTTTACCTGATATAGCTTTCACTTACATTCATTGAATTGTTTCATCCCTGATCCCACACCAATTAAATATTTCCAATGTAATCACAAGAATCCAAATCCTTGATCTATACCTTGACCTCATTGAGCCGTTTGATATATTTGTTGAGAATGAGTCAGCAAAGTATGTGAAATGGAAGGAAGTAGTTGTGGGATATTTATTAAAAAAAAATGATGAATGAAGGAGAAGAGAAAAAGAGCATATGAAATGAATGGGAGATTGGGTGGAGAAAAGAATAAAGAATAAAAAGAGAAGTTGAAATTCCATCACATACTAAAAAGCACACTCTTCTCTACAACACTCCCACCTACTAAATAAAAGCCACAATTCAAAGTCTTGAAGATTCTCAACAATTGATTTGAACATGGAAGTGTGAGTTGAGTTATCCACGGTATTTCGCTCCTCTAGTAAGTAGTGTTCCATTCATGAGACTATACACTCTTAAATGTCCTTTTTTCCTAGAGTCAAGTATGAAAGCATTAGCACTTAGAATATCATCCTTATCAAAGCTTTCATACGATGTGCGATCATTGTAAAGCAAGTTTCTGAGAGACGTTCTTTTTGAGTGTGACCAATGTGAGAATTGAGCTAAAACTGCAAGTTTTCAAAGTACAATAGTCTAGATAACTCTTAATAGGGTTGGATGCATAGTTGTTAAATTCACACACACACGGGTGCATAATGGTAATACATTTGTTATATTTTACTTGGTGATATAGGGGAGCATGTGGATCTCTTTCATGGGTTGATAGAGGATAGTATATTATTGTAGAGCTGAATTAACAAGTTAATGGAAGGGGGAATTCTACAAGTTATTCTAAATCTTTTTTTGAGCTTTAAAATTGGAAAATTTTGTGGGTATATTCACTGTAAACCCTCACGAGACAACACTCGTCCACTAGGGGGAACCTAGGGGTTTAACGGCTTGTTGCATTCGCTAAATGCAACCGCGATTCCTGCGAAAGTGAGTTAGGATCTTTCTTTCTATCTTAGTTAGGATTGTTTTTTAGTTTTCCTTTGTTTTCTTAGCTGTGGTAGTATTAGTTTAGGAGTTTTTAATTTATTTTATTTTCGCTTTATCGCTAGGGACTAGCAATAAGCTAGTTGGGGGTTGTGCAAAGCGGGGGTATTTGTAAAATACAACCGCGCTAAAAGGAAGAATTGTATTAGTTTTTATCACAACTTCCCGTTTTATCTGCAATTTGCATTGCAAGGCTAATTTTCATACAATATGATTAATCTATGATAAAGTGTATTGTTTTAGCTGTTGTTTGTGCAGA
Organism: Hydrangea macrophylla; assembly: GCA_033977485.1. Classification (NCBI taxonomy): domain Eukaryota; kingdom Viridiplantae; phylum Streptophyta; class Magnoliopsida; order Cornales; family Hydrangeaceae; genus Hydrangea; species Hydrangea macrophylla. The sequence continues at coordinate 4,430,770 of CM066992.1, forward strand.
TCACTGCTGTGTGGACTAAACAGATGGACATCAGGATAAATGGAATGCTGGAATGGAAACAAGAGAAGTCAAAGCTGAAATTTGGAGTTCGATCGATCTAACCCAGTTCGATCGATCGAGAGTTCGATCACTTAAAGAGTGTTGAAGCGCTTGAGGCTTAAGGGTTCGATCGATCGAGAGCAGTTCGATCGATCGAACGTGGTATTTCCAGTAACATTCGTGCGCGCAACAGATGCGGGTTTTCAACCCTAGTTTCTTAGGTTTCTTATATATATGTGTATTGTATACGTCCAGAGGGACGCCCACATTTTATTTTTACAGTTTTAGAGAGAGAGATAGAGGTTTTGTGTTTGGTTTTGTAGGTTTTTCTTTGGGAGTTTACTTTGTGCATTGGATTTCTCTAGTTTAATACAAGTATTCTGCGTTCCAGGTTATTTATATACTGTCCATTTAAATTCTGCACTTTGTAGTCGTAGCTTACTCGTTCATCTTGTAGTATTACATGCTAAATATCTTCAAAACCATAGTTTTTATATTTTCCATGAAAAACTCGCAACCAAACAAGGCTTTAATGTTTTTTTACGTTAAATATCAATCTGTGACACTCCAGACGATGTTTGAGTAGTCCCAGGTTGGGAGAACACGATGAAACAGTGATCTCTAGCTTCTGTCATGCAGCAGGATAATCGCTGTGTTCGATCGATCGGAGTTAGTTCGATCGATCGAACCAGAGACAGTCAAGCGATCGAATCCAGTTCGATCAATTGAGGGATGAAGGTCTTCGATCGATCGAAAGCGCGTTGATCGATCGAACTCCCTGATTCTTGAGGATGTTCCCTGCAGTATTCCAGGACCTTTTTGTTTTAAGATTTGTTATCATTCTGTCCCAAAAAATGCTCAGTCTGTCAAAACAGTTTTTAAAACTAAGGCCCTAAGGCATTTTCTTTCAATACATTTTGCAAACCACCTTCAATGCTAACACCATTGAGAGTGCGAGTCTTAACTATTGGATTAAACCGCTTTCACGTATTTTAACTTAACTGTGATGATATGGTCCCCGTCATGAAAGGGCCATGGATTCTCCATCTGTAGAGGAATACGGAAAACTGTGGGTAATGTACTCCTTTGTGCTTCAAGGCAACTGCATGGTAGACAGCTAGATTACTGTGGATTCGTGTAATCCCAACATTTTCTTCTTAAAGTTAAACATCCTAATTTAGAGTATTTTTTTAACTAGCTAGTTAGATCGTTAATTTAATCTTAATTTTCTTCATTAGTAATCTTAGTTGTGGAACTTTGTGTTCCGCACCATCGTTTAATTTTATTCAGTTTGTTTTGCTTTCTTTTTGAGGATAGTCTAATTCAATAGGTCAACACCTTCCCTGTGGGATCGACCTGGTCTTACCAGTTACTACTTGCACGTCCACCTACACTTGGGTGTTGCACAAGAGCGCACAAGATTTTTCACGTGTCAACGACCATCCAGCACCACCAGTTGACGGGGACGAGATGATACTGATGCCTGAGCAGGACCACGAAGCAGATCCAGCTGACATCAAGGAGAAGGAGGAGGACCCTGAGGAGGAATTCTTAGAGGACCCGTTATAGATAATAAGAGAGGCAAACTTTACCTTAGATATGATAGACGAGTACCATAGTAAGCAGTCATATCCTTTCTACTCATTCCACTTGAGTAAATCGATGCCTTCTATTCTAATGGTCATTTCTTCTGGAAAAGGGATCTATATATTTTAAAAAGTGGCTCTGATTACCATCAATAATTATTGTGATACAGTCCTTGATAAGTAATTCATTTCCTTGAATTTTTAGAAATTCCCCAGTCAACAATTCTTGAGTATGTACCTTGATCATCCGATTCTTGACAAATTCTTTTGAGAACAAGTTCGATCACTAGTACTGCAAAGTCATTCTTTTTGACTTATTATTCCTTGAACAAATTCTTACAAGTTCATTTCATTTGAAATAATCCTAAATGAGTTCTCTGTCCTTGTTCTTGCCATGAACTCAAAAAAAAAATGTTGTACTCTATGAACATCTTGACCTCTTATTGTCTCTCTCAGTTGCTACCTTATTCTTTATCAGTGGGGTTTTGTTTGGACTATTTCACTTATGAAATACCTAATTCTTATTTCATTCGTTGAAGGCCTTATGCCATCAGTTACTTTCATTTCCTATAAATCTTGAGATACTACGATTTCTTCCATAGTAAACAGTCATTCAATCATTGTTAGATTTACATCTTATTCTTGAATGGATCACATCATTCTACTATTGTACTTCTATCTGTGAGAATTCATATGCCTTTTCGGATTCGGCTTCATTTTGGATCAATCTATTCAATCATTTCAATCATCGTATTCTAGTTACTGGGATTATGATGATAAATATAATGTGAGATGTAATAGGTATGATTGCCTCGCATAAGGTATGATAGAAACCTTATAGACACGAACTCATACGTAGGAACAGAAGGATCCTCTCGATCTCTGTAATGGATGAATCATCTCAAACAACTGAGGACCAGTCTAGAAGGCTAAGCAACATAATACCTAAGGAGATCGATCCCACTGGTGTATTTGGAAGACTGATACAAGGCTTATGGAAGACCGCTGACGGCACTAGCGCAAGTGACTATAGAAACGAGTTGTTTAGACACCTCCATGTCGCCCATTCAGAATCGCTTTTGAGACCACTCAAGCCACAACCTGCTACACTACCAAGGTCAACCCTACTACAAGGAGCACATGAGATATTGACTTAACCCGAGGCGATGGAAGATGCAAGAATAGAACATACCTTCAACAGATCGAACGACCTCATAGACTCCTGACATCGACCACGTTTAAACACAAGGAACGACTCGCACTGCGAGCATTAGTGAAGATGAGTACTACATTCCACTTTCAAGCTAATGGTCAGATCGTATAGGACCTACCAACAGAAGACACGTTTCAGGTTTACAACACCAATGTTCCATCAACACACTGAACAAATGCATCTCTAACCCTGCGCACGTTATAAATTAAAACCATGTAAGGCTGAGTAATTATATTCATCTTTCTAATTTAACTCCTTTTGAGTAAACCTACTATTTTCTACCATTGGTTGCGTTAGATCAATTATCCTTATGATGAACCATGGGATGTCCTTTATTGTTTCACTAATTGACAGTTATTCGTTGTCCTCTCTGATTTCACTTAACAAGATTTTGGATCATTCTGATCAGTGATAAATCCAATTGTGAATTCATTTGCTTTCTAATGATATAAGTCACCTCTTTGGACTTATCACCATGAAAATCGATTCCAATAATTCATTTATAAACCAATCATTCTAAGTCATTTGTACTTACGATCTGTTAAATTAATCTTTGTAAATCATTTGGACTGTCAACCGTTTGACCAACTTTCACAAGTGCATATCCCTTGACATTATTGCAAAGGATCTCTTTGTATTTGTTCACCTAAGGAACTCAAGTATATTGCACCCCTTTGTAAATTAGTCTTCATTTCCTTTCATTTCACAAATTCTTCTTATTGGTAACCTTGACTTTTATCATTAAGGCTTCACCTAAATTATTGGCTCATGAGACAAGGAATTCTTATGTCCTACTTGGGAGGCCTTGCACCTATAGTCATTGCATTACTATGATTTTCCTATAGTAATCATCTAATGGTTATTCTCAGATACTCATTCTATATATTGTGATCCTACGTACAAGTGATTGATCACGTACCTCTTCGTTTTTAACTCAGTACATAATGAGTATTCATTTTGTTATGAATTCAGCTCCTTACAAGTTAATTCAATCCTACTCTAATTATCCGTAACAACTTATATGCTTGGTATTAATTAATGCATGGAGAAATTGCTTAATGACTTGTGCCATCACCTACGATGCCAAAACTCCACGACGATTTCATGACGACACGCAAAGGAACTCAATCACAATAATACGCTTAAAAGGACGCCACGACCCCTACAAGTTATAGAAGACAATCGTGAGACCAACTAGACTTTTCAACCATCGCATCAAAAAGCTGAGAGGCAAGAATCTTGCCCGATTAATGACACAGAAGAAACAAACCAGTATCCCGAACAACTACTCAAATGCAGCCCACAATCATTGAGGAAAACTCTAGATACATCAAGAATCATCACAAGAGGCAAAGAAACAATGAAAGGAAAGTTCATCAGACTGCCGTTCAGACACATCCAAAGCAACGTGATATCTGCGACAGCTGCAGAATATCTAGACATCACTTCAAAGAATGCAAAGCACTGAAACATCTCACAAGTTGATAGACACAGTGCTTTAATTGTGGAAAGACTGGACGTGTGCGCAAAGATTGTCCAGAACGAGGAACTCAGAACAAGGTTCCACCACCAAGAAGATCCCGAAAGAGAACTTGCAGATCACCAAATTAATCTCAGCATTGAACAAGATGAAAGACCGAAGGTGCCATATTCAATGTCAGAACTATGAATTTCACTTGGCATTGTTTTAGCAAAGAAGTTTGGATGTTTGAAAGAATTTAGGAGAAGGTCTGATTAGTTAGCTAGTGGGAACCTCACAACCTTAAAATATGAGGTCTGATTAGTACCTTGTACTTTCTAAGACCTAGCAAACCCTAGATTTCGAGGATGAAATCCTCTGATAAGGTGGGTAGAGATGTAGTACCTGAATTTCTCCGGAAATTCCACGTAGGATATTAGAAATTAGTGATGTTGCCACCAAGGTTGTTAGGTATTCACAATGTTTTTCACATTAATATGTTGAAGGAGTATCATCAGGGCACGACGCAACATGTAATCGACTTCAAGGACATTGAGGCGAATAACAACATGTTTTACATAGAGAGACCCATCAAGATTTTGGATCGAGAAACCAAGAAGCTGAGGAACAAGGAGATCCCATTGGTGAAAGTTTAATGGAATCATTATGATGAAAGAGACGCTTCATGGGAAATGGAGTCAGAGATGCGAGAGAAATATCCTTTTCTATTTTGTACCTAGATAAGCTCTGATTTCGAGGACGAAATCCTTTAATAGGTGGTGGAAGATGTAACACCTGTAATTTTCTTTTCATTAATAATATCAGTTTTTTGAATTTCTATATTGGACCGACTATATTATTATATTATTATTTGAATTATGTGACGGTATGGACGTATTGTAGTATTATCATATTAGACTGTAGTAACTGTACCGACTCGACCGTAATAAGAATTAACGTAGTCCCGTACCCGGACCCAGACAATAGAAACAATACCCGTTTGCACGTAAACTGAGACCGACATGTATATCGAGAAACTTATGCACATAAATCGAGAAAGTTGCACACAACCCGAGGTGGGCCCCATATGGCCGGCCACATGGCAGCCCCATGTGCCACTCCTTACACTTGTCATCTCCTCCCATGACATTTGTCCACATATTGGACATGTGTCTTTGCATGAACTCATGCAAATGACACCTAGCCATGCCAATCTCCTATATATCATGCACATACACACAATTGAGACATTTTTGTCTCTACAATCTGCATATAATTGAGAGGGAGAGAGAGCTAGAGTTATAGCTCCATGGAAGAATAGAAGAAGAAGAAGTTCATCCTTGAAGTTTGAAGATTCAAGCTTCACTAAGCATCAACCAATATCAAGCTTAAATTTCAAGCTTTGGTGAGTAAATTGTGAGTGATTGTGAGTAATCTAACTCAATATAGAACACATATAATATGTACTAATGTTTAGTAGAAGTTTGATGTTGTTGTGTTGAAGTTTTCATGACAAGCAAGACAAATCCATAAATCTGAGAAACTGAAACTCTCAGCAGAACATAGTTTAGTAAAATGAATGTTTTGTGCAGCTCAAAAATCCGAATTAAGCTAGGTTTTTTTTGTGGTAAAAGCTAACTCATATATCTAATAATAACTCTTCTATATATTAGTCTAGAAATCACTCCTTCATGGGTGAAATGCATGTACAACGCAGAGTTATAAATCTGAGAAACTGAAACTCTCAGCAGAACATAGTTTAGTAAAATGAATGTTTTGTGCAGCTCAAAAATGAGAATTAAGCTAGGTTTTTTGTGGAGAAAGTTATCTCATTTATCTACAAATAACCCTTCTATATCTCAGTCTAAAAACCCCTCCTTTATAGGTGAAATTCACGTACAATGCAGTACTATAAATCTGGGACAGAACAGTCCGAGATATAAGAAATGTCGTGTAAAATAAATAGTTTGAGTAGCTCAAAAATGTAATTGAATCTAGATTTTTTTGTACATGAATATATTCCTATTATCTATAATGTTGTAGTTTTGAGTTTGATCTACAAAGCAATTTATCATGCCCAAATATATCATGTTAATTCAGCCAACACAGTAAAAATGTATCTTGGCAGATTGTACAGCTTTTTGTATAATGTTTTGTTTATGCATGGTGTTGATTGTTGATGCTAGTTTTCCAGTACATGTGTTGTTATGAAAATCTCGTGCTATGGTAGTGCTATCGCATAGATGAGTATGTTAAGGGTTTCATCTATATGTTTTATTGATATTAAATCCATGATTATAAATCCATAAGCTACGTGAATATAGTTTAATGACCGTTGGAAAGTTCATACCCAAACTATAAGTATATTGTATGGCACGATTATTGCGATGATAAATGATCGGGAAAGTTTCCATCGTAAGTATATTGAGAGGAAAACAGAATGTCGGACGTATAGCAAAATATTAACGGTTATATATGGATGATATTAATGAACTAAACTACGAAACGTGCGAACGCGTAAAATAATGATAAAACCTTCGATAACAGATTTAATGCGAATAAGGGACATTGGGCCTCGTTTCTAGTCGTGTGACTACCGGTCAAAGTTGATTCATGAACTTTTGTGTCGTGTTTGGATAATTCTTGCAAAGTTGGTCTCTTGATTATTCCATGGAGTCGATTGGTGAGTTATGTTTTGTTCCTTGATCTGAGGATCGGCATGACGTGTTCGGTCAAGTGCGGATGACCTGAGGATCGTCGTGACGTGTTCGATCAAGTGGTTGATTATTTTTCCGCACCCTTGGACTGAGGATCGGCATGACGTGTTCGGTTATGTACGGGTGACCTGAGGATCGGCATGACGTGTTCGTCTAAGTGATTATTAATTTCCCGTACCCTTGGTCTGAGGATCGGCATGACGTGTTCGGTAACGTGCGGGCGACCTGAGGATCGACATGACGTGTTCGACCAAGAGATTGTTAATGTCCCGCACACTTATGCCATTTGGGCGATAGTTTGAATGCCATTTGGGTGACAGTTTGAGTGCCAGTTGGGCGACAGTTATCTATTCATTGTTGAGTGTTATTCTTTCTTGACCAGTAAATGCGTTTAGAGTTAAGTCTTCTTTCAGTCAATGTCATTGGTCAGTTCAGTTCTGGGTTAAGTTTCAAAGGGAATGATTGGGTTTAAATAAAACATGGATTTGAGAATAAGAAAAGACGAACAAGACATAGTATCGAGAATAAGAAATGATGAACGAGATATGGTTTCGAGAAATAAGAAGAGATGAAGAATAACTTACCTTAAGTGGTGGTAACCTTAAGGGGACCCTCACTTAGCTTAACCGCTAACGGCTTTTCATGCCGCTGGACCATCCACGTCCAGCCTTTGCAAGTCCAGACGGAGCCGACTGCTATCAAGATGCTGACTTTACTACTGAAGACTATGCTAGTGAAGATTACTACGAGGAAGACTACGGTTTCGCCAGCTGAAGACTTTGGAGCATTTATTTTGTTATAGTTCTGTTATTATTATTATGTTAGTGATGTAATAGTTTAGCTGGTCTCGTAATATGTATCTTTTGGATATCTTTTTGGCCTATAATATACTACTGATGTAAGACTTGGATGTTTTAAATTTCTGCTTCCGCTGAACTTAGTCACTTTCCCATATCACATTAGTGTTATAAGCATGTTTGGACAATCAAGTGACACTCACAACCAGTCACGTGTCTACGAACCCATAAAGGAAATTTATTTTTCCCTATTTTTGTTACTTCGGGGCGTGACAGGTTTGGAAGCAACAGATGCCCAAGTACCAATTATAAAAGTCCACTAAATCTATTACAACAGCTGGCTTATAGTCTCAGGCCTATAATAATAACAACAACAGTACAACAGATATACAAACTGATTATTACAAAGTAGCACGTCTTCTCCTTCCAGCCTTCAGCTCCAAGTCCGGCAAAACATCAGTCTCTCGTCCTCATGTCATGCGAAGCTCTAGACATTGGAATGTCCAGGGCATAAACGCCATCAACTTTGAATACAAAGCTGAGTGAGTACATTAAACAACACTCCTCACCGTAACTGCTCAGCATCTTAAAATGCGGCTAATCCCTTTACAATGACGTCCCTCACGAACATAGCAGAGGTCTCAGTAAACTATACATTAATTCAGGGATAGCAGGAAACATATTAAGTAATGACAAGGATAAAGATCATAGTGTAAATATCTCATCATGTATTCACCAAATCCATGCATGCAACCCATGCATCCATCCCATGTATATACCTTTACGTCGGGACGCTGAATCCACGACTGAACATTTATCTTATCATATTCATACTCATATTCATATTTCTATCCATCTCCGTATCCATACGTTGATACCATAATCCAGATCCGTATCCATACATAGATACCATAATACCAATCGGAATCACCCGACTAGGCAGTAGGTCCTACAATTCCTTGATAGGGTTACCGGTCGTCTACACGGTACCACCTATCTGTAAACGATGGAATAGGCACAACGGACGTCTTCTACGCTGTGTATATTCTCACTGGTCGACTACACAGTGAAAATACATTAGGGCACTAGCCGGACGTAATCGTCAATGGTACACTAGACGTCTTCAACAGTGCATACACATTACTGGACGTCTTCAACAGCAAGAGGCGCACTAGGAACTCTAACCGTCCCACGTCCACCCGACTCGTCAGCCGTTGATCCCATGGATCCAAAGAACACATATCTCATATTCCACATAAGTCACATATCCCATTTCTCATCAGCTTCTCTTACCTTTTTATATCACTATCCCATGCATGCTGACACATGTTGTGAAATGCTCATATACTAAGTACAGGAAATGCCACATGCTCTGTATTAATCATATCTACTGATTATTGATTATTAACATGCAGTTGTATTCCGTTCTACTATTCAGTTTGACAATAACATATGACAGTTAAACAATTCATCTCATATCGATAGTTGACATAGGATAATTCAGCTCGTAATATCAATGATAATTGCATATAAGTTTAGTCCTGACATAGTACTTATAGATCTTATCCACACAGCACAATAACCCATATGGTACAACTATTAACAAGTCTGATATATCACAAGTATAAGACAACATACAAATAGCATTCTGCTCATATCCAATCGATTGACCAAACATGGCAATCGATTGGAACCAATACCAATCGATTGGACAAACTGGCAATCGATTGGACAAAATACCAATCGATTGACATATCAATCGATTGGAACCCATGGCAATCAATTGGGAAATTATCCAATCGATTGGATCCAATGGCAATCGATTGGACTCTGTCTTCTTCCTCAAAACTGCTGGTTTTATTATAAAAACGTTGGGGATTCTCTTCTCTTTATAAACGCTATTAAACACATACAAACATCTCAAAAACACCTCCTTGAGTGAGTTAATGAAACTCACCTTATCCCGGCGTTCCGTTGACAGTGTCCCGAGCTCCGCGGCGGCGGCTATGGTGAATTCTCTCTCATTCTTCTTCTATCTTCTCCTTCTCCTTCTTCTTCTTCTCTAACTCGAGAGTGTGTGTGTGTATATATATAATATATATGTGTATATATATATGAGAGTATATATATCTCTCACTCTCTCAAACACACACACAAGCAAACATATATATGGATAAGGGAGAGGGTATATATAGGGAGGGGAAAATAATCACAACCACACAAAACCAACGAGGTGGCCAACTCCAGCTACTCTCAATCGATTGGTACCAGGTGCCAATCAATTGGGGTTAGGTCAGCAGAATGCCAATCGATTGGTAAAACATCCAATCGATTGGGATAGCAATCGATTGGGATTCATGGCAATCGATTGGACACACAACCTCACCAAAGGCTAAGAAAGGTACTAGGGATCTATATATACCTGAAAATATAGGGTATTACATCATCCACCACTTATCAAAATGTTTTGTCCTCGAAATCTGAAGCAACAACCCCTATCACCAAAAAGAAATCCATCTCGCAAGACAGACTCTAAATGCTCACGTTCTCGCTTTACATAAACGATTACATCAGCGGCCAACGGGTTCAAGTTCTAGACACGCGATATGAAAACATCAACGATCTATGAGTACTAGGGTGACAGCTACTAATCCCCGGGTTTAGATATATAAAATTCGTAAGTTGAACTTCGGAAAAAGGTTCTAGATAGCAAAATCTAATCATCTCACAAATCTAAAATGGCTAGTCCCCAAACACACAAGGTTCCTTCCTCGTGCCAAACTCTACGGTGTAAGGGTTCTATTGATCATGTGTTCTAATCTTATCTAAGTCGTAGAAGAACGTTGTCGTCTACTCCCGCCGTCGAAGATACTTCATACTGTGCTGACGATGCTCTGTACTATATCATCTGTTGGCTGTCTCCCATCTCTAGACTTTTTGTCATGATCGTTAGCGTCCTTAGTCGGTCTCTTGTTGCACACGACATCCTTGTTAACTCCCGTATTATTGTCGTCGTCCCTCAGGATATTGACTTGAAAGCATTTGTGACTCTAATATCGTAACTGGTGATTTAAACTTCCTTATGTATCTCCAAATTCCCACGTACTATTGACATAATCATCTCTCGAGATCGTACCATCCATTAAATACTCGTTCTACTTCCACGTATTACCTAAATAGGTTAGGCAGAGCTACATACTGATTTTCGTGAGTCGTTCTATTATATAATCTCAACTGGGTGAAAGCAACATGCAATCGGTGTTGAAAAGAATCCTTCTATGATACTCTTTGTAATTCTGGTGTTGTCTCTACGTTACTCGTATCTCTTCCCGTATACTCGCAATCTTCTAGTTCGTCCTCTCTTCTCAAAGCTACATCTAAAGCAAATTTAGATTCCTCATCTCTAGTCTCTGTCCAACATATCAATGGTTGGCGTAGTCTTTCGATAGGGAGGCAATTGACGTCATATAAGGATGCAATTGATGTTATATCTATACTTGGATAACTACTGTTGATCAGTGTCAAATGAATTGTTCAGGTAACTACAATTTACGGTGTAGGTTAATCCTCTTACAATCAAATCAAACAAATACCAAACTTCCTGCAATATCGGGATCATATATAATATATGATATAGGTGCTGAGTGTTGTACCTTCTGTCTATCGTCCTTATCTAAGTTGAGACCAATTATTTGTATGGTGAGTCTGCCCTCGTGGTACTTGTTGCAATGGAGCATTGTGTTGCATCTCTAATTCTGGACAAAACTTACGGACATGACCAACTTTATCACAGTTAAAACACCGTATTCCACATCCATTAGATTTCCTTGATACTCTGCATTCTTGGGAATGGTGTCCTGGTACTCCACAATTGTAGCAGATATCTCGTTCTCTATGTTGTGTTGGAGTCACCACTGGTTTTGATTTTTTCTTGTTGTTCCCCAACCTCTTTCGCTTCTGGTGGTTGCCCATGTAACTTCTCTCTGTATTTTCTTGTTGAACTTGGTTAGCAGCCAACACAATCTGACTATCTCTTCCTCTCTGATCCGTTAGGAGAAACTGATCGTACTCTGAAAATATTTTATCAAAGTATGGTCCTTCACTAATCTGAGTATCGTCTTCTAGCTTCGTTGCCATTTCTACCAGAGCTTCGAAAGATTGATCTAAATGTCCTATAGTCATATGACGGATATGTGGAACTAGTCCCTGATGATATCTTTTGATCTTCCTTCTTGGGGTATCGATCATATGCGGCGCAAATCGTGATAGCCTCTCGAATTGAGTTGTATATTCTGGCACTGTAAAACTACCTTGGACTAATTGTATGAACTCCATCTCCCTTTTGTTCTTCTTGGATTCTGGAAAGTACTTCTCTAGAAATCGAGTCTTGAATGTTTCCTAAGTCATCCTTCCAACAGCTTCTTCACATATCGTAGCTTTCACTGCGTCCCACCAATCTGCTGCTGAGAATGTCAGTTGAAATATAGCCAAATGTATTTTCTCAGTGTCAGTACATTCAAGTGTCTCAAATATCAATTCTATCTGGCGAATCCATTGCTCAGCTTGCCATGCTCCCGTTAATGCGGTAAAGGTCTCTGGTTGAAGAGCACGAAATTCCTTTAGCAGCTTGACTCTTGTCTGATGTACTGGTGCTTCATTGCCGATGACGTGATCCGCACGATTGATAACTTGTTTCATGCGACGGATGAAAACTCCGACCATTCCTGTTGGATCTATCTCAGGAGGTACTACACTAGGTACTCCATTCAGCTGGCCCGGGTTTTCTCGAGTCGTCCTAACCATAGCGAGTACTGGTAGTGTTCGGTGTCGCTACCTACAATGAAAATCTATTCGGTCAGACACATTCTATCCTACAGCTCAGGCAAGAATAAAACATGTGGTAACCAATATATAGTACCACTATATAATACGATCACATTAAGCAATACGGATATAAGAATATAACCATAGAGGTCAGTCTATCTACCAAGTGTACTCCAATATATCTATGCTCAAGACACGGGTTACGAAACTATAGGTTCTACACGTAACGTCAAATCTAAACATTCTATTTCCATTCCCAGGTTCCAGACTATGAGTACTGCTCAACTAACATGTGATTCAAGGTAACAAGATAATCTTATCCATAACCTCTTTCTACTTCTAGGTCATGCCGACTGTTCTGAGATCGCTCAGGAATTCATCAGCGTCTAAAATCCAACGGTTCTATATATAGGATCTCCACAACCACAACTAATTCTCAACGCCTTATTCTCTATGAACTCAGCTATCAACAGTTCTAACGATTCTTATCGGCTCTAGCAGTTACTACCTGCTAACGAAACATTCTCAGATGGATTCTTCAAACTTCTCGTCTACATGACAAGATTCTAGTTCTATCTTATCTCAACTAATCCTCATGTTATCGTTAGTAACTTAGAGCTCAGGTTCTAACACAAAAGACAAGCGGTTAACAATTGAAACCTAGGCTCTGATACCAAAAATCCTGTCACGTCCCTGAGCAGCATAAATAGAGAAAAATAAATTTCCTTTATGGGTCCATAGGGAATGACGGGTGAATAACCGCATTGTCACCTACTCAAACCAATAAACACAACGATAGGGAGGATGCTATCCATAGAACATATCTTATTAACATAATCAGAGGCTACAACAGAAACTATAAAAGGTTTGGAAGCAACAGATGCCCAAGTACCAATTATAAAAGTCCACTAAATCTATTACAACAGCTGGCTTATAGTCTCAGGCCTATAATAATAGCAACAACAGTACAACAAATATACAAACTGATTATTACAAAGTAGCACGTCTTCTCCTTCCAGCCTTCAGCTCCAAGTCCGGCAAAACATCAGTCTCTCGTCCTCAAGTCATGCGAAGCTCTAGACATTGGAATATCTAGGGCATAAACGCCATCAGCTTTGAATACAAAGCTGAGTGAGTACATTAAACAACACTCCTCACCGTAACTGCTCAGCATCTTAAAATGCGGCTAATCCCTTTACAATGACGTCCCTCACGAACATAGCAGAGGTCTCAGTAAACTATACATTAATTCAGGGATAGCAGGAAACATATTAAGTAATGACAAGGATAAAGATCATAGTGTAAATATCTCATCATGTATTCATCAAATCCATGCATGCAACCCATGCATCCATCCCATGTATATACCTTTACGTCGGGACGCTGAATCCATGACTGAACATTTATCTTATCATATTCATACTCATATTCATATTTCTATCCATCTCCGTATCCATACGTTGATACCATAATCCAGATCCGTATCCATACATAGATACCATAATACCAATCGGAATCACTCGACTAGGCAGTAGGTCCTACAATCCCTTGATAAGGTTACCGGTCGTCTACACGGTACCACCTATCTGTAAATGATGGAATAGGCACAACGGACGTCTTCTACGCTGTGTATATTCTCACTGGTCGACTACACGGTGAAAATACATTAGGGCACTAGCCAGATGTAATCGTCAATGGTACACTGGACGTCTTCAACAGTGCATACACATTACTGGACGTCTTCAACAGCAAGAGGCGCACTAGGAACTCTAACCGTCCCACGTCCACCCGACTCGTCAGCCGTTGATCCCATGGATCCAAAGAACACATATCTCATATTCCACATAAGTCACATATCCCATTTCTCATCAGCTTCTCTTACCTTTTTATATCACTATCCCATGCATGCTGACACATGTTGTGAAATGCTCATATACTAAGTACAGGAAATGCCACATGCTCTGTATTAATCATATCTACTGATTATTGATTATTAACATGCAGTTGTATTCCGTTCTACTATTCAGTTTGACAATAACATATGACAGTTAAACAATTCATCTCATATCGACAGTTGATATAGGATAATTCAGCTCGTAATATCAATGATAATTGCATATAAGTTTAGTCCTGACATAGTTTTTATAGATCTTATCCACACAGCGCAAGAACCCATATGGTACAACTATTAACAAGTCTGATACATCACAAGTATAAGACAACATACAAATAGCATTCTGCTCATATCCAATCGATTGACCAAACATGGCAATCGATTGGAACCAATACCAATCGATTGGATAAACTGGCAATCGATTGGACAAAATACCAATCGATTGACATATCAATCGATTGGAACCCATGGCAATCAATTGGGAAATTATCCAATCGATTGGATCCAATGGCAATCGATTGGACTCTATCTTTTTCCTCAAAACTGCTGGTTTTATTATAAAAATATTGGGGATTCTCTTCTATTTATAAACGCTATTAAACACATACAAACATCTCAAAAACACCTCCTTGAGTGAGTTAATGAAACTCACCTTATCCCGACGTTCCATTGACAGCGTCCCGAGCTCCGCGGCGGCGGCTATGGTGAATTCTCTCTCTCTCTCTCTTTCTTCTCTCTGTGCTCCTCTTCTCTTTATTCTTCTTCTATCTTCTCCTTCTCCTTCTTCTTCTTCTTCTTCTTCTCTAACTCGAGAGTGTGTGTGTGTATATATATAATATATGTGTATATATATGAGAGTATATATATATATCTCACTCTCTCAAACACACACACAAGCAAACATATATATGGATAAGGGAGAGGGTATATATAGGGAGGGAAAAATAATCACAACTACACAAAACCAACGAGGTGGCCAACTCCAGCTACTCTCAATCGATTGGTACCAGGTACCAATCGATTGGGGTTAGGCCGGCAGAATGCCAATCGATTGGTAAAACATCCAATCGATTGGGATAGCAATCGATTGGGATTCATGGCAATCGATTGGACACACAACCTCACCAAAATGAGTTGCCTCCAAAACTCAAAGATCCCGGTACACCTACTGTCTCATGCAGAATTGGGAATCAAAAGATAGATAACGCACTCCTCGATTTAGGAGCAAGCGTGAATCTGCTGCCATATTCAGTCTATAAACAGCTAGGGTTGGGTGAACTCAAACCCACCCGAGTCGCTTTGCAATTGGCAGACAGATCTGTGAAGTACCCTAGAGGAGTGTTAGAGGACGTCCTTGTCCAAATAGACTCTTTTGTATTTCCGGTTGATTTCGTGATATTGGACACAGAACCTGTGTCTAATCCTGGTGCACATATCCCGGTTATCTTTGGACGTCCATTCCTCAACACTATTGATGCCACAATCAAGATTAGAACTGGTATCATGACTATCGTATTCGGGAACATGACGTTGAATATCAAGATCTTTTCTAATCCCCGACCTGAAGAATACGATGATGAGGAAGAAATTCATTATACTGACACGGTCATTGAAGATGAAGTTGACTTGGTCGACTACAAAGATCCTTTGGAAGTCGTGATGACTCAATTTGGCGATATCTATCAGCCTGCAGAGTCCACCCCATTGGATGCTGACCTGAACCAGACGTGTCTTATGATGGATACGATAGAGGAGGATAGAGCCGATTGCATGTGGGTAATGCCATATGAACAACTGCCTCCTAAAACCAAGTTGGTAATGCCTTCAAGTTTCCAGTTTCCGGAGTTAGAATTAAAGGAGCTTCCCAAAGAGCTAAAATACGCGTTCCTAGGGACTGGAAAAACTTATCCTGTGATCATTTCATCTGCTTTAACTCATGAACAGGAAGGTAAGTTAGTGCAAATGCTGACCAAGCATAAGGATGCTATGGGATGGACGATTGCTGACCTCAAAGGCATAAGCCCATCCATATGCACGCATAAGATATATCTGGAGGAAGACGCTAAACCCTCAAGGCAAATGCAAAGGCGTCTGAATCCCAACATGCAAGAAGTAGTTAAAAAGGAAGTGCTTAAACTACTTGATGTTGGGATGATTTATCCGATATCTGATAGTCCTTGGGTCAGTCCAACCCAAGTAGTTCCAAAGAAAGCAGGCATAACGGTCATCCCGAACAAAGATGGTGAATTAGTACCAACACGTGTCCCCACTGGATGGAGGATGTGTATTGACTACAGGAAGTTAAATACTGTGACTCGAAAGGACCATTTTCCTTTGCCATTCATGGATCAAATGCTAGAACGTGTGGCGGGTCACAAGTATTACTGCTTTTTGGATGGATACAGTGGATATAATCAAATTGAAATTACTCCTGAAGATTAGGAGAAAACCACGTTCACTTGTCCATTTGGTACATTTGCCTACCGACGAATGCCGTTTGGCTTATGTAATGCACCGGCTACCTTTCAGCGGTGCATGCTAAGCATATTCAGTGACATGGTCGAAAACATCCTTGAAGTCTTCATGGATGATTTTTTAGTATTTGGCCATAGCTTTGAAGATTGCCTCAGCAATCTCGAGCAGGTTTTAATGCGGTGTGAGGACAAACACCTAGTCTTGAATTGGGAAAAGTGTCACTTTATGGTGACCAAGGGAATAGTCCTCGGCCACATAATATCCGATGAAGGAATCCAAGTGGATAAGGCTAAAATCGACATAATTTCAAATCTACCTGTCCCCCGTACAGTGAGAGACATCCGTTCATTCTTGGGGCATGCAGGTTTTTATCGTCGGTTTATCCAGAATTTCAGTGCAATCTCTCGACCCCTTTGTCAACTTCTTGTTAAGGATGCACCATTTGAGTGGTCAGAGAGTTGCCAAAAGTCCTTTGAGGATCTAAAAAAGCTTCTCACCTCCGCACCTATAATACAGGCACCCGACTGGAGTTTGCCTTTTGAATTAATGTGCGATGCTAGTGATTACGCCATTGGCGCAGTCCTAGGCCAGAGAAAGGACAATAAGCCATATGTGATATACTACGCCAGCCGAACTTTGAATGAAGCTCAAATGAATTACACTACCACTGAAAAGGAGCTACTGGCTGTAGTATTCGCCCTGGATAAGTTTAGGTCTTATCTGATAGGGTCACCAATCGTCTGTTTTATAGATCATTCGGCCCTCAAGTATCTGCTGTCAAAGAAAGACGCTAAACAATGGCTTATTCGCTGGATACTCTTACTCCAAGAGTTTGATTTAACAATCAAAGATAAGAAAGGAGTAGAGAATGTGGTTGCGGATCATTTGTCCCGGTTGACTTTTGTCGACAACACTGAATCCCAATCCATTAAGGATGAGTTCCCAGACGAACAGCTACTGGCAGTAAGTAGTCTGCCTTGGTATGCTGATATTGTAAACTACCTTGTCACGGGTGAGACACCGACTCATTAGTCGAACCAAGACAAAAAACGGTTCCTCTCGTTCGCGCGTCACTTCTTCTTTGATGACCCATACCTTTTCAAGTACTGTGCTGATCAGGTCATCAGGCGCTGCGTCCCCAATGAGGATATAACCGTAATATTAGCGTCATGCCATTCTGAGGCATGCGGTGGCCACTTTGCGTCACAGAAGACCGCACAAAAAGTCCTACAAAGCGGTTTTTACTGGCCCACAGTCTTCATAGATGTTTATTCCTTTTGTAAGATATGCCAACGCTGTCAAAAGCTTGGTACTATTTCTAAAAGGAATTCTATGCCTTTAACCCCTATCATCACAATTGAGATATTTGATTGTTGGGGCATAGATTTTATGGGTCCATTTCCCAAGTCTAATAACTGTGAATACATACTCCTTGCTGTAGAGTATGTATCAAAATGGGTAGAAGCGATACCAACGAGACGAAATGACCACAAAACGGTCATGTCCTTTCTAAGAGAGCATATCTTGTCTCGTTTTGGTACTCCGAAAGCTTTACTAAGTGACCAAGGCAAGCATTTCTGCAATAGACCCTTGGAGTCACTTCTCAAGAAATACGGGGTCCATCATAAAATCGCGCTTGCCTATCATCCACAGTCAAATGGGCAAGCAGAATTGGCTAACCGAGAAATCAAGCACATTCTCGAAAAGACGGTTAGCTCTAATCGAAAAGACTGGGCATACAAATTGACTGACGCGTTATGGGCATACCGTACTGCTTATAAGACGAATCTTGGAATGTCCCCGTATAGACTGGTTTACGGGAAAGCTTGCCACCTTCCTGTTGA
Organism: Hydrangea macrophylla; assembly: GCA_033977485.1. Lineage (NCBI taxonomy): Eukaryota > Viridiplantae > Streptophyta > Magnoliopsida > Cornales > Hydrangeaceae > Hydrangea > Hydrangea macrophylla. The sequence goes on from CM066992.1 coordinate 4,449,618, forward strand.
AATTGAACATAAAGCTTACTGGGCAACACGCTCATTGAACTTTGATATTCAAGAGGGAGGTCAGCTACGCAAGCTCCAACTTGCAGAGCTAGAGGAAATACGACGAGATGCGTATGACTCTGCGAAGTTGCATAAGGAAAGGTTGAAGGCTCGCCACGATCGTACGATCTTTCATAAATCATTTGAGTCGGGGCAGAAAGTTTTGCTGTATGACTCTCGCCTCCACCTTTTCCCAGGAAAGCTCTGTTCCCGTTGGACAGGCCCGTTCATCGTAAAAACTGTTTTTCCACATGGGGCGGTTGAGATCGTCAATCCAAAGAACGATGATTGTTTCAAGGTCAATGACCAAAGATTGAAACCGTTCTTGGAGAACTTCCACACTGAAGTTGAGCACATCCAGCTGGATGAGCCCAGCTATTCTAATACTTAAAAATCCAAAGTGGAGTTCCAAATTGTTGTTGTATTTCTTTTCTTTCCTTGCATTTTAGTTTTTCTCGTTTGTTTTTAAGTGTTCGTTCGTTATTTCGTGTTTGTGATCTAGTTCTAATCCATTACAACTTAAACCACTCTGTTGCAGGTACATAGATGCGAGGGGATGATGTTCATTCTGTCGGTTCATGGGCTGATTCAGAATGTCGTTGTGGCATCTGGACTGAGGGTGAACTCATACCCTGCCCCTTGCTTCATCAAGATCCTGAAGCTCATTCTCTCATTGATGCTGCTCAAGGGTACATTCCATACCCACCAGCCCTCCTGGACATCAATCCATACGAAAATATGGGATTTCAGGATGACGACGATGTGGATGAGGAAGAAGACCTGTACATGGGGAGAATGGTGGATGATGCACTCATGGCACAATGGGAAAATGATGATATGTGGGAGCCATGGGAAGATCATGACCTCCAGGATGTCGTCCCAGACCGCCATAATGCCATCTTTGTTTTCGTGGATGATTTCCTCGTTCTTGAGTTGGTCCCATACCGCTATGTGCACCTGAGCTTCCTGCTATTCAGGCTCCAATGCCCCTTACCAGTCAGTGCATTTTGGGAACCTATGCCAATAGTGAGGTTGGAACTTGTCACATTTCTTTGTATTTTTTGTTTCTGTTCATTGTTTTTCTCTTTGTGTTAATCCGTGTTTCTTGTGTTCTGTTATTTTAATTTCGGTTTGTTGTCTTTTGTCTAGGATTGTCACTATGTTTCTAAATGGTATTCCGGTATTCCTTCCACATCAACTGGTTCATGGTCTTGGGCCTTACATAAGGCCCCCACACACTCTGCTGCGAGAGGACAGTCCGTTGCGAAATTACACTCCTTTATCCTTGTCTCCATCCGGATCACCTCTTGCATGGGCTTTCAATTCTTTGGAGACGCCAGACTTGTTTGATGATGTCCTTGCTGCTTTTCGATTGTTCTGGGAAAGGGAATCATCAAGTTTGGACTTCACTTCTGAAAATTCGGTGGGTTATGAAGAGATTGTGGAAGAGGAAATCTTTATACTCGAAGATTAGTGCTGCATTTCAGTTGTTTCTGTTCATTTCATCTTTTGTTTATCAACTGGAGTGTAATCCTTGACAGAATTTTATTGGTTTTAGTTTTATTTTTGGTTTCTTTAGTTAAATGAGGTCTTAAACATAGTTGGGGGTAATAATGTTGCAATTTGGATACAATTATAAAGTTTTATTTCTATATAAATTGCAATTTTCTATTTCTGAGGTTGAATTTCTGTCCTACATGCCTGTACTTCAACTGCTTTTTAGTCTCTTTGCATGTCCAGATTTGTTTCTGATAGTTGGGGGTGATGTGGTTTATATTTCCCATTGAATTCTAAAATTTTTGTGTTCGATCGATCGAACCCATTCCGATCAATCGAAACCTGAATGTTCAAGCGCTTGTGTTGTTCTGTTCAATCGATTGAGGGATTTTCTTTCGATCGATCGACCGTATTTCGATCGATCGACCGTATTTCGATCGATCGAACGCATCTTTTAAACGAGGCGTCCTCAGAACACTTTTTCAGTTCCCTCACTCTCACTCTCAAGCGCTCGAGCATAGAGGGGAGGGGGGGGGGGGGGGGGCAACTCGGCAATTTTCGTGTCCTTGCACTCAATAAGACGCCCAGATCACCCCTCTAATCATCCTCATCGTCATCTCATCATCCCCTCCACCTCCACTGCGTGTTTCTACACGAGGTAGGCTCCACATGTTTTCGTCTTTCATTTCCTTAATGATTGTGTTAGAAAATCCCAAGGGGGTGTCCCCTTGGTCTTAGGATTTTCTTTTGATAGTTCATTGTTTGTGCACTTTTGGTTTCCTTTGCGTTTCTGCGATCGCTGCACATCGCTGTACTCGATCGCTTGAACTGACTTCGAGCGATCGAAGCCCTACAATGCGAGCGATCGAAGATAGATCAAGCGATCGAAGAATAGGAAAGTTCGATCGATCGACTATTGTTTAAGCGATCAAAGACCCACAGTTCGATCGATCGAACCTAGTTCAATCGATCGAACTCCAGCAGTGGCAGTTTCTTTCTTCTTTTCTTCTGTTCTAATCTGTGTTATGTCATGTCTATTTTTTTCAGGGCTGCCACATGAATCCAGTGACGGGCTACCATAAGTCCAAGCCCCTCAGCCTTTTTATACCAGATCCGGTACCCGCACATGGGTTTCGAAATGACGAGGACAGGCTATGGTACGAGCGGCACTTTCAGACGAGGATGGTGATGATCGAGCGCCCTATTGAGTACGTCTGGACAGAGAGCCCATGGTTCCTGACACGGATCTGCTCTATGCCTCACTGGTTCCATCTCCTTTCATTGGCCAAGAGTGTCAATCTATCCTGGATTCGAGGTGCGTGTGCGACTATGATCCGCGACCCGGTTGCACCATTCACATACCATGCCTTCTTCCGGAGTCGCCCGTTCATCATCAGTCCCGCTACCGTTTCAGCCGCGTTGGGGGTACCAGAGGTACCAGATTATGTTTGCCCCCACCGGCCTGATGCACCTGTGACCCCACCATCCACCATTATCCGTGAGCTCACTGGAGGCGTCGTTCCGTCTTGGGATGGCGATGCTTTGATTGAGGACCACTTTCTCACTGATGGCTACCACATGATCCACCTGGTCCTCAGCAACTGCCTCCTGGTGACTTCCTATCGAGAGAAGATCGCGGCTTGGTATGCGCGAGTCTTATATGCAGTGGGGACGGGACAGCCAGTTTGCATACCACGCCTCTATATTGACTTTATGGTCCACCCCACCCGTTTTATCTCGTCCAAGAAGCACCTGAAGGGTGCTTGGGCTATTCACAGGGTTATGGCTGACGCCGGTTTCCCCGAGCTTGCTGGTGATGATGTTCGCCCTTCCCCCCGCCGTTTCAGCGAGGCAGCGGCTCGCCGCTCCGACGGTCAGAAAAGAAAGCGAAAGGGGAAAGGGAAATCGCGGGTAAGGGGGAAGAAGAAGAGGCATGGTGGGACGGACACGGAGGCAGGAGCTTCAGGGACACCCACCGAGGTGGAGGAGCTTGATTCCGATGATGATGAGGATGATCCGGTTGCTGCGGTTCGACAGTTTGAGCTGCGACAGCGGTCGCAGACTCAGGCCCAGGGAGAGTCTTCTTCCTCTGTGCCTCTCCCGACGGTTCACGAGCTACTATTGGAGGAGAGAGAGGCCAGGATTAGACTCGAGGGCCGGATGGATCATCTGCAGACCTTGCTGGAGTCCATATTGATTCATATTGGGGTCGATTCGGCTGTTCACTCTACTCAGCATCCACCGATGGCCCCTTCTGCACCACCTACTACTGATCCATCTTCTGCTGCCCCGTATTCTGCTGCTGCCGATCCTTTTTCCTCAGCTGCTACCGATCCATCTGCTGATGCCCCTGCTAGTACCCTGTTGCCACAAGCTCCCATCGACATCCCTTCTGATGTAGCTGATGATGCGCCGTCCGGTGTCGATTAGTTTTAGTTGTGGAGGTGGTGTTTTTTGTGTTTTTGGTTAGTTATTGTACTGACTTTTGGATATGTTGTTTGGTTGTTTTGGTTGGATTTATTTGGTAGGTTGGTTCTGTATGGACAGTATTTCTACTGCTTGTATTTTATTCTGTTCATATTACAGTAGTTTCGATTGTTTGGATCATGGTTTTTATTGTGTTACTTTTATCTATTGATCCTGCTTGTTTTGGAGATTGTGTTCTACTTTTCTATGCTAGGTTGCTATGCTTGCGATCATCAATTTGCTCCATAAAGGTGATACCCATCTATTTTATTTATTGAAAATCAACTTCTGGGGACTTTGTTGTTTTCAGTTGGGGGTAGGAGATAATAGATAGGTATACACCCGTAATGATCAGGTTTTGCACTTGGATATGTTTTAAATTTAATGAGAACACAGTCTGTTAAAATTTTTGAAAATTTGAAAATTTTTATTATTGAATCGTATTGATAGAATAACTCTGAATAATCTCTCCTGCTTGTTAATTAGACAATGACACATTTGTAGTATTCTCATCTTTTTATGGATTAAATCCACGCGTTTTCTGTATCACTGAAATGAAATTGCATTTGTGAAAGCTATTATGTACCCAATACTTTTACGCACTAATTGGCAGCTATGTAGAAAACCTGAAAGTTGAGTTAGTATGAATATTGTGCGAAAAGAACAAGTAGTGGAAGCTAATAACCCCTTGTGAGCTATTGAGCCAATCGTCATTTCTGAGGGGATTCTCATACATTGTCGAATGGTCTTTCTCGCATTTACTTGGTGAATTCGTTGTTAAGTCTCAGTTTTCTTTAAAAGTTTTGATTGCTTGTTAGAGGAGAACGTTCAGGATTTACCAATTACACTCAATGAACACTTAAGTGCTAAAAATTGAAAGTTGAGAAAATGATTCAAGCCATCGTTTACCCATTCGTTTACCTGATATAGCTTTCACTTACATTCATTGAATTGTTTCATCCCTGATCCCACACCAATTAAATATTTCCAATGTAATCACAAGAATCCAAATCCTTGATCTATACCTTGACCTCATTGAGCCGTTTGATATATTTGTTGAGAATGAGTCAGCAAAGTATGTGAAATGGAAGGAAGTAGTTGTGGGATATTTATTAAAAAAAAATGATGAATGAAGGAGAAGAGAAAAAGAGCATATGAAATGAATGGGAGATTGGGTGGAGAAAAGAATAAAGAATAAAAAGAGAAGTTGAAATTCCATCACATACTAAAAAGCACACTCTTCTCTACAACACTCCCACCTACTAAATAAAAGCCACAATTCAAAGTCTTGAAGATTCTCAACAATTGATTTGAACATGGAAGTGTGAGTTGAGTTATCCACGGTATTTCGCTCCTCTAGTAAGTAGTGTTCCATTCATGAGACTATACACTCTTAAATGTCCTTTTTTCCTAGAGTCAAGTATGAAAGCATTAGCACTTAGAATATCATCCTTATCAAAGCTTTCATACGATGTGCGATCATTGTAAAGCAAGTTTCTGAGAGACGTTCTTTTTGAGTGTGACCAATGTGAGAATTGAGCTAAAACTGCAAGTTTTCAAAGTACAATAGTCTAGATAACTCTTAATAGGGTTGGATGCATAGTTGTTAAATTCACACACACACGGGTGCATAATGGTAATACATTTGTTATATTTTACTTGGTGATATAGGGGAGCATGTGGATCTCTTTCATGGGTTGATAGAGGATAGTATATTATTGTAGAGCTGAATTAACAAGTTAATGGAAGGGGGAATTCTACAAGTTATTCTAAATCTTTTTTTGAGCTTTAAAATTGGAAAATTTTGTGGGTATATTCACTGTAAACCCTCACGAGACAACACTCGTCCACTAGGGGGAACCTAGGGGTTTAACGGCTTGTTGCATTCGCTAAATGCAACCGCGATTCCTGCGAAAGTGAGTTAGGATCTTTCTTTCTATCTTAGTTAGGATTGTTTTTTAGTTTTCCTTTGTTTTCTTAGCTGTGGTAGTATTAGTTTAGGAGTTTTTAATTTATTTTATTTTCGCTTTATCGCTAGGGACTAGCAATAAGCTAGTTGGGGGTTGTGCAAAGCGGGGGTATTTGTAAAATACAACCGCGCTAAAAGGAAGAATTGTATTAGTTTTTATCACAACTTCCCGTTTTATCTGCAATTTGCATTGCAAGGCTAATTTTCATACAATATGATTAATCTATGATAAAGTGTATTGTTTTAGCTGTTGTTTGTGCAGATCACTGCTGTGTGGACTAAACAGATGGACATCAGGATAAATGGAATGCTGGAATGGAAACAAGAGAAGTCAAAGCTGAAATTTGGAGTTCGATCGATCTAACCCAGTTCGATCGATCGAGAGTTCGATCACTTAAAGAGTGTTGAAGCGCTTGAGGCTTAAGGGTTCGATCGATCGAGAGCAGTTCGATCGATCGAACGTGGTATTTCCAGTAACATTCGTGCGCGCAGCAGATGCGGGTTTTCAACCCTAGTTTCTTAGGTTTCTTATATATATGTGTATTGTATACGTCCAGAGGGACGCCCACATTTTATTTTTACAGTTTTAGAGAGAGAGATAGAGGTTTTGTGTTTGGTTTTGTAGGTTTTTCTTTGGGAGTTTACTTTGTGCATTGGATTTCTCTAGTTTAATACAAGTATTCTGCGTTCCAGGTTATTTATATACTGTCCATTTAAATTCTGCACTTTGTAGTCGTAGCTTACTCGTTCATCTTGTAGTATTACATGCTAAATATCTTCAAAACCATAGTTTTTATATTTTCCATGAAAAACTCGCAACCAAACAAGGCTTTAATGTTTTTTTACGTTAAATATCAATCTGTGACACTCCAGACGATGTTTGAGTAGTCCCAGGTTGGGAGAACACGATGAAACAGTGATCTCTAGCTTCTGTCATGCAGCAGGATAATCGCTGTGTTCGATCGATCGGAGTTAGTTCGATCGATCGAACCAGAGACAGTCAAGCGATCGAATCCAGTTCGATCAATTGAGGGATGAAGGTCTTCGATCGATCGAAAGCGCGTTGATCGATCGAACTCCCTGATTCTTGAGGATGTTCCCTGCAGTATTCCAGGACCTTTTTGTTTTAAGATTTGTTATCATTCTGTCCCAAAAAATGCTCAGTCTGTCAAAACAGTTTTTAAAACTAAGGCCCTAAGGCATTTTCTTTCAATACATTTTGCAAACCACCTTCAATGCTAACACCATTGAGAGTGCGAGTCTTAACTATTGGATTAAACCGCTTTCACGTATTTTAACTTAACTGTGATGATATGGTCCCCGTCATGAAAGGGCCATGGATTCTCCATCTGTAGAGGAATACGGAAAACTGTGGGTAATGTACTCCTTTGTGCTTCAAGGCAACTGCATGGTAGACAGCTAGATTACTGTGGATTCGTGTAATCCCAACATTTTCTTCTTAAAGTTAAACATCCTAATTTAGAGTATTTTTTTAACTAGCTAGTTAGATCGTTAATTTAATCTTAATTTTCTTCATTAGTAATCTTAGTTGTGGAACTTTGTGTTCCGCACCATCGTTTAATTTTATTCAGTTTGTTTTGCTTTCTTTTTGAGGATAGTCTAATTCAATAGGTCAACACCTTCCCTGTGGGATCGACCTGGTCTTACCAGTTACTACTTGCACGTCCACCTACACTTGGGTGTTGCACAAGAGCGCACAAGATTTTTCACGTGTCAACGACCATCCAGCACCACCAGTTGACGGGGACGAGATGATACTGATGCCTGAGCAGGACCACGAAGCAGATCCAGCTGACATCAAGGAGAAGGAGGAGGACCCTGAGGAGGAATTCTTAGAGGACCCGTTATAGATAATAAGAGAGGCAAACTTTACCTTAGATATGATAGACGAGTACCATAGTAAGCAGTCATATCCTTTCTACTCATTCCACTTGAGTAAATCGATGCCTTCTATTCTAATGGTCATTTCTTCTGGAAAAGGGATCTATATATTTTAAAAAGTGGCTCTGATTACCATCAATAATTATTGTGATACAGTCCTTGATAAGTAATTCATTTCCTTGAATTTTTAGAAATTCCCCAGTCAACAATTCTTGAGTATGTACCTTGATCATCCGATTCTTGACAAATTCTTTTGAGAACAAGTTCGATCACTAGTACTGCAAAGTCATTCTTTTTGACTTATTATTCCTTGAACAAATTCTTACAAGTTCATTTCATTTGAAATAATCCTAAATGAGTTCTCTGTCCTTGTTCTTGCCATGAACTCAAAAAAAAAATGTTGTACTCTATGAACATCTTGACCTCTTATTGTCTCTCTCAGTTGCTACCTTATTCTTTATCAGTGGGGTTTTGTTTGGACTATTTCACTTATGAAATACCTAATTCTTATTTCATTCGTTGAAGGCCTTATGCCATCAGTTACTTTCATTTCCTATAAATCTTGAGATACTACGATTTCTTCCATAGTAAACAGTCATTCAATCATTGTTAGATTTACATCTTATTCTTGAATGGATCACATCATTCTACTATTGTACTTCTATCTGTGAGAATTCATATGCCTTTTCGGATTCGGCTTCATTTTGGATCAATCTATTCAATCATTTCAATCATCGTATTCTAGTTACTGGGATTATGATGATAAATATAATGTGAGATGTAATAGGTATGATTGCCTCGCATAAGGTATGATAGAAACCTTATAGACACGAACTCATACGTAGGAACAGAAGGATCCTCTCGATCTCTGTAATGGATGAATCATCTCAAACAACTGAGGACCAGTCTAGAAGGCTAAGCAACATAATACCTAAGGAGATCGATCCCACTGGTGTATTTGGAAGACTGATACAAGGCTTATGGAAGACCGCTGACGGCACTAGCGCAAGTGACTATAGAAACGAGTTGTTTAGACACCTCCATGTCGCCCATTCAGAATCGCTTTTGAGACCACTCAAGCCACAACCTGCTACACTACCAAGGTCAACCCTACTACAAGGAGCACATGAGATATTGACTTAACCCGAGGCGATGGAAGATGCAAGAATAGAACATACCTTCAACAGATCGAACGACCTCATAGACTCCTGACATCGACCACGTTTAAACACAAGGAACGACTCGCACTGCGAGCATTAGTGAAGATGAGTACTACATTCCACTTTCAAGCTAATGGTCAGATCGTATAGGACCTACCAACAGAAGACACGTTTCAGGTTTACAACACCAATGTTCCATCAACACACTGAACAAATGCATCTCTAACCCTGCGCACGTTATAAATTAAAACCATGTAAGGCTGAGTAATTATATTCATCTTTCTAATTTAACTCCTTTTGAGTAAACCTACTATTTTCTACCATTGGTTGCGTTAGATCAATTATCCTTATGATGAACCATGGGATGTCCTTTATTGTTTCACTAATTGACAGTTATTCGTTGTCCTCTCTGATTTCACTTAACAAGATTTTGGATCATTCTGATCAGTGATAAATCCAATTGTGAATTCATTTGCTTTCTAATGATATAAGTCACCTCTTTGGACTTATCACCATGAAAATCGATTCCAATAATTCATTTATAAACCAATCATTCTAAGTCATTTGTACTTACGATCTGTTAAATTAATCTTTGTAAATCATTTGGACTGTCAACCGTTTGACCAACTTTCACAAGTGCATATCCCTTGACATTATTGCAAAGGATCTCTTTGTATTTGTTCACCTAAGGAACTCAAGTATATTGCACCCCTTTGTAAATTAGTCTTCATTTCCTTTCATTTCACAAATTCTTCTTATTGGTAACCTTGACTTTTATCATTAAGGCTTCACCTAAATTATTGGCTCATGAGACAAGGAATTCTTATGTCCTACTTGGGAGGCCTTGCACCTATAGTCATTGCATTACTATGATTTTCCTATAGTAATCATCTAATGGTTATTCTCAGATACTCATTCTATATATTGTGATCCTACGTACAAGTGATTGATCACGTACCTCTTCGTTTTTAACTCAGTACATAATGAGTATTCATTTTGTTATGAATTCAGCTCCTTACAAGTTAATTCAATCCTACTCTAATTATCCGTAACAACTTATATGCTTGGTATTAATTAATGCATGGAGAAATTGCTTAATGACTTGTGCCATCACCTACGATGCCAAAACTCCACGACGATTTCATGACGACACGCAAAGGAACTCAATCACAATAATACGCTTAAAAGGACGCCACGACCCCTACAAGTTATAGAAGACAATCGTGAGACCAACTAGACTTTTCAACCATCGCATCAAAAAGCTGAGAGGCAAGAATCTTGCCCGATTAATGACACAGAAGAAACAAACCAGTATCCCGAACAACTACTCAAATGCAGCCCACAATCATTGAGGAAAACTCTAGATACATCAAGAATCATCACAAGAGGCAAAGAAACAATGAAAGGAAAGTTCATCAGACTGCCGTTCAGACACATCCAAAGCAACGTGATATCTGCGACAGCTGCAGAATATCTAGACATCACTTCAAAGAATGCAAAGCACTGAAACATCTCACAAGTTGATAGACACAGTGCTTTAATTGTGGAAAGACTGGACGTGTGCGCAAAGATTGTCCAGAACGAGGAACTCAGAACAAGGTTCCACCACCAAGAAGATCCCGAAAGAGAACTTGCAGATCACCAAATTAATCTCAGCATTGAACAAGATGAAAGACCGAAGGTGCCATATTCAATGTCAGAACTATGAATTTCACTTGGCATTGTTTTAGCAAAGAAGTTTGGATGTTTGAAAGAATTTAGGAGAAGGTCTGATTAGTTAGCTAGTGGGAACCTCACAACCTTAAAATATGAGGTCTGATTAGTACCTTGTACTTTCTAAGACCTAGCAAACCCTAGATTTCGAGGATGAAATCCTCTGATAAGGTGGGTAGAGATGTAGTACCTGAATTTCTCCGGAAATTCCACGTAGGATATTAGAAATTAGTGATGTTGCCACCAAGGTTGTTAGGTATTCACAATGTTTTTCACATTAATATGTTGAAGGAGTATCATCAGGGCACGACGCAACATGTAATCGACTTCAAGGACATTGAGGCGAATAACAACATGTTTTACATAGAGAGACCCATCAAGATTTTGGATCGAGAAACCAAGAAGCTGAGGAACAAGGAGATCCCATTGGTGAAAGTTTAATGGAATCATTATGATGAAAGAGACGCTTCATGGGAAATGGAGTCAGAGATGCGAGAGAAATATCCTTTTCTATTTTGTACCTAGATAAGCTCTGATTTCGAGGACGAAATCCTTTAATAGGTGGTGGAAGATGTAACACCTGTAATTTTCTTTTCATTAATAATATCAGTTTTTTGAATTTCTATATTGGACCGACTATATTATTATATTATTATTTGAATTATGTGACGGTATGGACGTATTGTAGTATTATCATATTAGACTGTAGTAACTGTACCGACTCGACCGTAATAAGAATTAACGTAGTCCCGTACCCGGACCCAGACAATAGAAACAATACCCGTTTGCACGTAAACTGAGACCGACATGTATATCGAGAAACTTATGCACATAAATCGAAAAAGTTGCACACAACCCGAGGTGGGCCCCATATGGCCGGCCACATGGCAGCCCCATGTGCCACTCCTTACACTTGTCATCTCCTCCCATGACATTTGTCCACATATTGGACATGTGTCTTTGCATGAACTCATGCAAATGACACCTAGCCATGCCAATCTCCTATATATCATGCACATACACACAATTGAGACATTTTTGTCTCTACAATCTGCATATAATTGAGAGGGAGAGAGAGCTAGAGTTATAGCTCCATGGAAGAATAGAAGAAGAAGAAGTTCATCCTTGAAGTTTGAAGATTCAAGCTTCACTAAGCATCAACCAATATCAAGCTTAAATTTCAAGCTTTGGTGAGTAAATTGTGAGTGATTGTGAGTAATCTAACTCAATATAGAACACATATAATATGTACTAATGTTTAGTAGAAGTTTGATGTTGTTGTGTTGAAGTTTTCATGACAAGCAAGACAAATCCATAAATCTGAGAAACTGAAACTCTCAGCAGAACATAGTTTAGTAAAATGAATGTTTTGTGCAGCTCAAAAATCCGAATTAAGCTAGGTTTTTTTTGTGGTAAAAGCTAACTCATATATCTAATAATAACTCTTCTATATATTAGTCTAGAAATCACTCCTTCATGGGTGAAATGCATGTACAACGCAGAGTTATAAATCTGAGAAACTGAAACTCTCAGCAGAACATAGTTTAGTAAAATGAATGTTTTGTGCAGCTCAAAAATGAGAATTAAGCTAGGTTTTTTGTGGAGAAAGTTATCTCATTTATCTACAAATAACCCTTCTATATCTCAGTCTAAAAACCCCTCCTTTATAGGTGAAATTCACGTACAATGCAGTACTATAAATCTGGGACAGAACAGTCCGAGATATAAGAAATGTCGTGTAAAATAAATAGTTTGAGTAGCTCAAAAATGTAATTGAATCTAGATTTTTTTGTACATGAATATATTCCTATTATCTATAATGTTGTAGTTTTGAGTTTGATCTACAAAGCAATTTATCATGCCCAAATATATCATGTTAATTCAGCCAACACAGTAAAAATGTATCTTGGCAGATTGTACAGCTTTTTGTATAATGTTTTGTTTATGCATGGTGTTGATTGTTGATGCTAGTTTTCCAGTACATGTGTTGTTATGAAAATCTCGTGCTATGGTAGTGCTATCGCATAGATGAGTATGTTAAGGGTTTCATCTATATGTTTTATTGATATTAAATCCATGATTATAAATCCATAAGCTACGTGAATATAGTTTAATGACCGTTGGAAAGTTCATACCCAAACTATAAGTATATTGTATGGCACGATTATTGCGATGATAAATGATCGGGAAAGTTTCCATCGTAAGTATATTGAGAGGAAAACAGAATGTCGGACGTATAGCAAAATATTAACGGTTATATATGGATGATATTAATGAACTAAACTACGAAACGTGCGAACGCGTAAAATAATGATAAAACCTTCGATAACAGATTTAATGCGAATAAGGGACATTGGGCCTCGTTTCTAGTCGTGTGACTACCGGTCAAAGTTGATTCATGAACTTTTGTGTCGTGTTTGGATAATTCTTGCAAAGTTGGTCTCTTGATTATTCCATGGAGTCGATTGGTGAGTTATGTTTTGTTCCTTGATCTGAGGATCGGCATGACGTGTTCGGTCAAGTGCGGATGACCTGAGGATCGTCGTGACGTGTTCGATCAAGTGGTTGATTATTTTTCCGCACCCTTGGACTGAGGATCGGCATGACGTGTTCGGTTATGTACGGGTGACCTGAGGATCGGCATGACGTGTTCGTCTAAGTGATTATTAATTTCCCGTACCCTTGGTCTGAGGATCGGCATGACGTGTTCGGTAACGTGCGGGCGACCTGAGGATCGACATGACGTGTTCGACCAAGAGATTGTTAATGTCCCGCACACTTATGCCATTTGGGCGATAGTTTGAATGCCATTTGGGTGACAGTTTGAGTGCCAGTTGGGCGACAGTTATCTATTCATTGTTGAGTGTTATTCTTTCTTGACCAGTAAATGCGTTTAGAGTTAAGTCTTCTTTCAGTCAATGTCATTGGTCAGTTCAGTTCTGGGTTAAGTTTCAAAGGGAATGATTGGGTTTAAATAAAACATGGATTTGAGAATAAGAAAAGACGAACAAGACATAGTATCGAGAATAAGAAATGATGAACGAGATATGGTTTCGAGAAATAAGAAGAGATGAAGAATAACTTACCTTAAGTGGTGGTAACCTTAAGGGGACCCTCACTTAGCTTAACCGCTAACGGCTTTTCATGCCGCTGGACCATCCACGTCCAGCCTTTGCAAGTCCAGACGGAGCCGACTGCTATCAAGATGCTGACTTTACTACTGAAGACTATGCTAGTGAAGATTACTACGAGGAAGACTACGGTTTCGCCAGCTGAAGACTTTGGAGCATTTATTTTGTTATAGTTCTGTTATTATTATTATGTTAGTGATGTAATAGTTTAGCTGGTCTCGTAATATGTATCTTTTGGATATCTTTTTGGCCTATAATATACTACTGATGTAAGACTTGGATGTTTTAAATTTCTGCTTCCGCTGAACTTAGTCACTTTCCCATATCACATTAGTGTTATAAGCATGTTTGGACAATCAAGTGACACTCACAACCAGTCACGTGTCTACGAACCCATAAAGGAAATTTATTTTTCCCTATTTTTGTTACTTCGGGGCGTGACAGGTTTGGAAGCAACAGATGCCCAAGTACCAATTATAAAAGTCCACTAAATCTATTACAACAGCTGGCTTATAGTCTCAGGCCTATAATAATAACAACAACAGTACAACAGATATACAAACTGATTATTACAAAGTAGCACGTCTTCTCCTTCCAGCCTTCAGCTCCAAGTCCGGCAAAACATCAGTCTCTCGTCCTCATGTCATGCGAAGCTCTAGACATTGGAATGTCCAGGGCATAAACGCCATCAACTTTGAATACAAAGCTGAGTGAGTACATTAAACAACACTCCTCACCGTAACTGCTCAGCATCTTAAAATGCGGCTAATCCCTTTACAATAACGTCCCTCACGAACATAGCAGAGGTCTCAGTAAACTATACATTAATTCAGGGATAGCAGGAAACATATTAAGTAATGACAAGGATAAAGATCATAGTGTAAATATCTCATCATGTATTCACCAAATCCATGCATGCAACCCATGCATCCATCCCATGTATATACCTTTACGTCGGGACGCTGAATCCACGACTGAACATTTATCTTATCATATTCATACTCATATTCATATTTCTATCCATCTCCGTATCCATACGTTGATACCATAATCCAGATCCGTATCCATACATAGATACCATAATACCAATCGGAATCACCCGACTAGGCAGTAGGTCCTACAATTCCTTGATAGGGTTACCGGTCGTCTACACGGTACCACCTATCTGTAAACGATGGAATAGGCACAACGGACGTCTTCTACGCTGTGTATATTCTCACTGGTCGACTACACAGTGAAAATACATTAGGGCACTAGCCGGACGTAATCGTCAATGGTACACTAGACGTCTTCAACAGTGCATACACATTACTGGACGTCTTCAACAGCAAGAGGCGCACTAGGAACTCTAACCGTCCCACGTCCACCCGACTCGTCAGCCGTTGATCCCATGGATCCAAAGAACACATATCTCATATTCCACATAAGTCACATATCCCATTTCTCATCAGCTTCTCTTACCTTTTTATATCACTATCCCATGCATGCTGACACATGTTGTGAAATGCTCATATACTAAGTACAGGAAATGCCACATGCTCTGTATTAATCATATCTACTGATTATTGATTATTAACATGCAGTTGTATTCCGTTCTACTATTCAGTTTGACAATAACATATGACAGTTAAACAATTCATCTCATATCGATAGTTGACATAGGATAATTCAGCTCGTAATATCAATGATAATTGCATATAAGTTTAGTCCTGACATAGTACTTATAGATCTTATCCACACAGCACAATAACCCATATGGTACAACTATTAACAAGTCTGATATATCACAAGTATAAGACAACATACAAATAGCATTCTGCTCATATCCAATCGATTGACCAAACATGGCAATCGATTGGAACCAATACCAATCGATTGGACAAACTGGCAATCGATTGGACAAAATACCAATCGATTGACATATCAATCGATTGGAACCCATGGCAATCAATTGGGAAATTATCCAATCGATTGGATCCAATGGCAATCGATTGGACTCTGTCTTCTTCCTCAAAACTGCTGGTTTTATTATAAAAACGTTGGGGATTCTCTTCTCTTTATAAACGCTATTAAACACATACAAACATCTCAAAAACACCTCCTTGAGTGAGTTAATGAAACTCACCTTATCCCGGCGTTCCGTTGACAGTGTCCCGAGCTCCGCGGCGGCGGCTATGGTGAATTCTCTCTCATTCTTCTTCTATCTTCTCCTTCTCCTTCTTCTTCTTCTCTAACTCGAGAGTGTGTGTGTGTATATATATAATATATATGTGTATATATATATGAGAGTATATATATCTCTCACTCTCTCAAACACACACACAAGCAAACATATATATGGATAAGGGAGAGGGTATATATAGGGAGGGGAAAATAATCACAACCACACAAAACCAACGAGGTGGCCAACTCCAGCTACTCTCAATCGATTGGTACCAGGTGCCAATCAATTGGGGTTAGGTCAGCAGAATGCCAATCGATTGGTAAAACATCCAATCGATTGGGATAGCAATCGATTGGGATTCATGGCAATCGATTGGACACACAACCTCACCAAAGGCTAAGAAAGGTACTAGGGATCTATATATACCTGAAAATATAGGGTATTACATCATCCACCACTTATCAAAATGTTTTGTCCTCGAAATCTGAAGCAACAACCCCTATCACCAAAAAGAAATCCATCTCGCAAGACAGACTCTAAATGCTCACGTTCTCGCTTTACATAAACGATTACATCAGCGGCCAACGGGTTCAAGTTCTAGACACGCGATATGAAAACATCAACGATCTATGAGTACTAGGGTGACAGCTACTAATCCCCGGGTTTAGATATATAAAATTCGTAAGTTGAACTTCGGAAAAAGGTTCTAGATAGCAAAATCTAATCATCTCACAAATCTAAAATGGCTAGTCCCCAAACACACAAGGTTCCTTCCTCGTGCCAAACTCTACGGTGTAAGGGTTCTATTGATCATGTGTTCTAATCTTATCTAAGTCGTAGAAGAACGTTGTCGTCTACTCCCGCCGTCGAAGATACTTCATACTGTGCTGACGATGCTCTGTACTATATCATCTGTTGGCTGTCTCCCATCTCTAGACTTTTTGTCATGATCGTTAGCGTCCTTAGTCGGTCTCTTGTTGCACACGACATCCTTGTTAACTCCCGTATTATTGTCGTCGTCCCTCAGGATATTGACTTGAAAGCATTTGTGACTCTAATATCGTAACTGGTGATTTAAACTTCCTTATGTATCTCCAAATTCCCACGTACTATTGACATAATCATCTCTCGAGATCGTACCATCCATTAAATACTCGTTCTACTTCCACGTATTACCTAAATAGGTTAGGCAGAGCTACATACTGATTTTCGTGAGTCGTTCTATTATATAATCTCAACTGGGTGAAAGCAACATGCAATCGGTGTTGAAAAGAATCCTTCTATGATACTCTTTGTAATTCTGGTGTTGTCTCTACGTTACTCGTATCTCTTCCCGTATACTCGCAATCTTCTAGTTCGTCCTCTCTTCTCAAAGCTACATCTAAAGCAAATTTAGATTCCTCATCTCTAGTCTCTGTCCAACATATCAATGGTTGGCGTAGTCTTTCGATAGGGAGGCAATTGACGTCATATAAGGATGCAATTGATGTTATATCTATACTTGGATAACTACTGTTGATCAGTGTCAAATGAATTGTTCAGGTAACTACAATTTACGGTGTAGGTTAATCCTCTTACAATCAAATCAAACAAATACCAAACTTCCTGCAATATCGGGATCATATATAATATATGATATAGGTGCTGAGTGTTGTACCTTCTGTCTATCGTCCTTATCTAAGTTGAGACCAATTATTTGTATGGTGAGTCTGCCCTCGTGGTACTTGTTGCAATGGAGCATTGTGTTGCATCTCTAATTCTGGACAAAACTTACGGACATGACCAACTTTATCACAGTTAAAACACCGTATTCCACATCCATTAGATTTCCTTGATACTCTGCATTCTTGGGAATGGTGTCCTGGTACTCCACAATTGTAGCAGATATCTCGTTCTCTATGTTGTGTTGGAGTCACCACTGGTTTTGATTTTTTCTTGTTGTTCCCCAACCTCTTTCGCTTCTGGTGGTTGCCCATGTAACTTCTCTCTGTATTTTCTTGTTGAACTTGGTTAGCAGCCAACACAATCTGACTATCTCTTCCTCTCTGATCCGTTAGGAGAAACTGATCGTACTCTGAAAATATTTTATCAAAGTATGGTCCTTCACTAATCTGAGTATCGTCTTCTAGCTTCGTTGCCATTTCTACCAGAGCTTCGAAAGATTGATCTAAATGTCCTATAGTCATATGACGGATATGTGGAACTAGTCCCTGATGATATCTTTTGATCTTCCTTCTTGGGGTATCGATCATATGCGGCGCAAATCGTGATAGCCTCTCGAATTGAGTTGTATATTCTGGCACTGTAAAACTACCTTGGACTAATTGTATGAACTCCATCTCCCTTTTGTTCTTCTTGGATTCTGGAAAGTACTTCTCTAGAAATCGAGTCTTGAATGTTTCCTAAGTCATCCTTCCAACAGCTTCTTCACATATCGTAGCTTTCACTGCGTCCCACCAATCTGCTGCTGAGAATGTCAGTTGAAATATAGCCAAATGTATTTTCTCAGTGTCAGTACATTCAAGTGTCTCAAATATCAATTCTATCTGGCGAATCCATTGCTCAGCTTGCCATGCTCCCGTTAATGCGGTAAAGGTCTCTGGTTGAAGAGCACGAAATTCCTTTAGCAGCTTGACTCTTGTCTGATGTACTGGTGCTTCATTGCCGATGACGTGATCCGCACGATTGATAACTTGTTTCATGCGACGGATGAAAACTCCGACCATTCCTGTTGGATCTATCTCAGGAGGTACTACACTAGGTACTCCATTCAGCTGGCCCGGGTTTTCTCGAGTCGTCCTAACCATAGCGAGTACTGGTAGTGTTCGGTGTCGCTACCTACAATGAAAATCTATTCGGTCAGACACATTCTATCCTACAGCTCAGGCAAGAATAAAACATGTGGTAACCAATATATAGTACCACTATATAATACGATCACATTAAGCAATACGGATATAAGAATATAACCATAGAGGTCAGTCTATCTACCAAGTGTACTCCAATATATCTATGCTCAAGACACGGGTTACGAAACTATAGGTTCTACACGTAACGTCAAATCTAAACATTCTATTTCCATTCCCAGGTTCCAGACTATGAGTACTGCTCAACTAACATGTGATTCAAGGTAACAAGATAATCTTATCCATAACCTCTTTCTACTTCTAGGTCATGCCGACTGTTCTGAGATCGCTCAGGAATTCATCAGCGTCTAAAATCCAACGGTTCTATATATAGGATCTCCACAACCACAACTAATTCTCAACGCCTTATTCTCTATGAACTCAGCTATCAACAGTTCTAACGATTCTTATCGGCTCTAGCAGTTACTACCTGCTAACGAAACATTCTCAGATGGATTCTTCAAACTTCTCGTCTACATGACAAGATTCTAGTTCTATCTTATCTCAACTAATCCTCATGTTATCGTTAGTAACTTAGAGCTCAGGTTCTAACACAAAAGACAAGCGGTTAACAATTGAAACCTAGGCTCTGATACCAAAAATCCTATCACGTCCCTGAGCAGCATAAATAGAGAAAAATAAATTTCCTTTATGGGTCCATAGGGAATGACGGGTGAATAACCGCATTGTCACCTACTCAAACCAATAAACACAACGATAGGGAGGATGCTATCCATAGAACATATCTTATTAACATAATCAGAGGCTACAACAGAAACTATAAAAGGTTTGGAAGCAACAGATGCCCAAGTACCAATTATAAAAGTCCACTAAATCTATTACAACAGCTGGCTTATAGTCTCAGGCCTATAATAATAGCAACAACAGTACAACAAATATACAAACTGATTATTACAAAGTAGCACGTCTTCTCCTTCCAGCCTTCAGCTCCAAGTCCGGCAAAACATCAGTCTCTCGTCCTCAAGTCATGCGAAGCTCTAGACATTGGAATATCTAGGGCATAAACGCCATCAGCTTTGAATACAAAGCTGAGTGAGTACATTAAACAACACTCCTCACCGTAACTGCTCAGCATCTTAAAATGCGGCTAATCCCTTTACAATGACGTCCCTCACGAACATAGCAGAGGTCTCAGTAAACTATACATTAATTCAGGGATAGCAGGAAACATATTAAGTAATGACAAGGATAAAGATCATAGTGTAAATATCTCATCATGTATTCATCAAATCCATGCATGCAACCCATGCATCCATCCCATGTATATACCTTTACGTCGGGACGCTGAATCCATGACTGAACATTTATCTTATCATATTCATACTCATATTCATATTTCTATCCATCTCCGTATCCATACGTTGATACCATAATCCAGATCCGTATCCATACATAGATACCATAATACCAATCGGAATCACTCGACTAGGCAGTAGGTCCTACAATCCCTTGATAAGGTTACCGGTCGTCTACACGGTACCACCTATCTGTAAATGATGGAATAGGCACAACGGACGTCTTCTACGCTGTGTATATTCTCACTGGTCGACTACACGGTGAAAATACATTAGGGCACTAGCCAGATGTAATCGTCAATGGTACACTGGACGTCTTCAACAGTGCATACACATTACTGGACGTCTTCAACAGCAAGAGGCGCACTAGGAACTCTAACCGTCCCACGTCCACCCGACTCGTCAGCCGTTGATCCCATGGATCCAAAGAACACATATCTCATATTCCACATAAGTCACATATCCCATTTCTCATCAGCTTCTCTTACCTTTTTATATCACTATCCCATGCATGCTGACACATGTTGTGAAATGCTCATATACTAAGTACAGGAAATGCCACATGCTCTGTATTAATCATATCTACTGATTATTGATTATTAACATGCAGTTGTATTCCGTTCTACTATTCAGTTTGACAATAACATATGACAGTTAAACAATTCATCTCATATCGACAGTTGATATAGGATAATTCAGCTCGTAATATCAATGATAATTGCATATAAGTTTAGTCCTGACATAGTTTTTATAGATCTTATCCACACAGCGCAAGAACCCATATGGTACAACTATTAACAAGTCTGATACATCACAAGTATAAGACAACATACAAATAGCATTCTGCTCATATCCAATCGATTGACCAAACATGGCAATCGATTGGAACCAATACCAATCGATTGGATAAACTGGCAATCGATTGGACAAAATACCAATCGATTGACATATCAATCGATTGGAACCCATGGCAATCAATTGGGAAATTATCCAATCGATTGGATCCAATGGCAATCGATTGGACTCTATCTTTTTCCTCAAAACTGCTGGTTTTATTATAAAAATATTGGGGATTCTCTTCTATTTATAAACGCTATTAAACACATACAAACATCTCAAAAACACCTCCTTGAGTGAGTTAATGAAACTCACCTTATCCCGACGTTCCATTGACAGCGTCCCGAGCACCGCGGCGGCGGCTATGGTGAATTCTCTCTCTCTCTCTCTTTCTTCTCTCTGTGCTCCTCTTCTCTTTATTCTTCTTCTATCTTCTCCTTCTCCTTCTTCTTCTTCTTCTTCTTCTCTAACTCGAGAGTGTGTGTGTGTATATATATAATATATGTGTATATATATGAGAGTATATATATATATCTCACTCTCTCAAACACACACACAAGCAAACATATATATGGATAAGGGAGAGGGTATATATAGGGAGGGAAAAATAATCACAACTACACAAAACCAACGAGGTGGCCAACTCCAGCTACTCTCAATCGATTGGTACCAGGTACCAATCGATTGGGGTTAGGCCGGCAGAATGCCAATCGATTGGTAAAACATCCAATCGATTGGGATAGCAATCGATTGGGATTCATGGCAATCGATTGGACACACAACCTCACCAAAGGCTAAGAAAGGTACTAGGGATCTATATATACCTAAAAATATAGGGTATTACATGCTCGGACATAGAGAGGAGAACCGGGCGGGATGACGTAAAGGCCCAGGTCAAGGAGCTGCAGCAGCAGATTGAGAGGTTGACCCGCAAGTCCGGCCACGACCTCACCAACACGGAGATGGAATCACCCTATACCGCTCGGGTGACACAGTTTTCTATTCCACGGAAGTTCAAACCCCCTCACCTCAGCTCCTATGACGGCATGGGGAGCCCTGTGGACCACATCTGCACTTACAAGGCTCAGATGGCACTGGTCACCACGATGGACGAGCTACTATGCCTGGCCTTTCCCAGTACCCTCGAAGGGCCAGCAGTATATTGGTTCCATGCTTTAAAGCCTCGGACGGTCGATGATTTCAAAGCCCTCAACAAGCTGTTCATCAGCCAGTTTGTCGGGATGCTCGATCGATCGCAATCGGACATTCAGCTGCTGACCGTCAAGCAGCGCAAGGGGGAGTCCCTGAGGGAATACGTGGACCATTTCAACCAACAGAGGCTCCAGATTCACAACTTCAATGAAATGGCCACAATTATGGCCTTCTGTTCGGGAGTTCAACACACCAAGGTCGCCACGTCGTTCCATCGAGACTGACCGGCAACCCTGGTGGAACTCTCGGAGAGGGTCAGAAAGTACATAGATACTAAGGGGTTCCTGAAGGCGAAGCATGCCAGCTAAGCGGGAGATGAATCCCTGAAGGCCAAGCGCAAGCGTGAAGGATTTGAGAAGGGCTCGGGAAAGAAGCCAAAGCAAGATTAGAAGGATGTCCAGGATTAGCCCCAGATCACTTTCACACCCCTTTCCGGGCCCATACAAGAAGTCATGGCCGCCGCTGAGGCGCAAAGGCTGCTTCAGCAGCCGGCAAAGCTTAAAGCCCCGCCCGGGAAGAGGAATCGGGACAAGTTTTACCGTTTTCACAGAGATCATAGCCACAACATAGAAGACTATTTCAAGCTAAAGATGGCAATTGAAAGATTGATCGAGCAAGGCCATCTAGCAGAGTACGTCGCGGCAGACGGACGGCCTGCACAAGGAGCCCGAGCTCCTGGTCAACCCCAGCCTCTCAATCAAATCAACGTGATCTCTGGAGGAACGTCAGACAGAGGGGATTCACAGTCGGTACGGAAGAGGCATGCTCGGGCATCCCGGGCGGATGACTGGCAGGTCCAATCCACCGGCTCCTCCCCAACTGATGTTCTAACATTCACATCCGATGACTTGTAGGGCGTCCACTGCCCCCATGATGACCCACTAGTAGTGACGCTTTCTGTAGCCAACTACATGGTCAAGAGGGTGCTGGTGGACACAGGCAGCTCGTACGATATTATGTTCACATCAGCATTCGATCAACTCGGGATCACCAGGGATCAGCTCCGGCCGGTTGCTACCCGCTGGTTGGATTTAATGGCTCCAGCACGCAACCGCTCGGAACTATCGAGTTTCCAGTTCTCATGGGGACCTACCCTTAGCAGGCCTCCGTGCTGACCAATTTCGTGATCGTGGAATCCCGGTCGGCCTACAATGTCATTCTTGGGAGGCCAACACTCAACAAGGCCAGGGCGGTCGTCTTCACCTACAGCTTAACAGTGAAGTTCCCAACTCCTCAGGGACCCAGATGCTTGCGTGGAGATCAGACTGCCACCCGGAGTTGCTATGTCAGCTCGTTACGCTAGGGGGCAATCACTAAAACATTAAACGTTCAAGAGATGGACCTTTGGGACCAGAGCAACGCAGTAGGTCCGATGGAAGAATTGGAAAGTGTGGCGCTGAATCCCGAGTACCCAGACCGCTCGGTCAGCATTGGCACCCTACTAGAGCCCGGCCTAAAGGAAAAACTGACCCAGTTCCTGAGGCAAAACCAGGATGTTTTTACTTGGAGTCATGAGGATATGCTCGGGATTAACCCCCGGATAATGTCCCATCGACTCAATGTCAGTCCAGATTGCGGGCCGGTGAAGCAGAAAAGGAGGGGCATGACCCCCAAGAGATAGAAAGCAGTGAGTGAGGAGGTCGAGAAGCTCCTTAAAGCCCGTTCCATATGAGAAGTCCACTACCCCGACTGGCTAGCCAATATGGTACTTGTCAAGAAAAGCAGCAGGAAGTGGAGGATGTGCGTGGACTTCACCGACCTCAACAAAGCTTGCCCCAAGGATTGCTATCCGCTGCCTAGGATAGACCTCCTTGTGGACTCCATGGCCGGTCACTCACTCCTCTCATTTATGGACGCCTACTCGGGGTACAACCAGATCAGCATGTACCCCAGGGACGAAGAGAAGACTGCGTTCATCACTGACCAGGGTACATACTGTTACAGGGTTATGCCATTCGGTCTCAAGAATGTCGGGGCCACCTATCAATGCCTAGTCAACTATATGTTCAAGGACTTGATTGGGAAGTTTATGGAAGTATATGTGGATGATCTGCTGGTCAAGAGCCGGGACGAGTTCGACCATCTTGAGCATCTAGCCGGGGCCTTCAGCATTTTGAGAAAATTCAGGATGAGGTTGAACCCGGCCAAATGCACCTTCATCGTCTCGTCTGGGAAATTTTTGGGCCATCTAGTCAGCAGATGAGGAATTGAAGCAAACCCCGAAAAGATCAAAGCCATCATCAATATGCGGTCGCCTAAATCAACAAAGGAGGTTCAGAGCTTAGCCGGACGGGTGGCCGCATTAAACAGATTTGTCTCACGAGCTACCGACCAGTGCCTGCCATTCTTTAAAATCCTCCGTAAGGCATTCCAGTGGTCAGAAGAGTGCGAAGAGGCGTTCCAGGAACTCAAGAAGTACCTGGCTCCCCCTCCCCTACTCTCAACACCCATGTCGGGAAGAATTATTTTTGTACTTGGCAGTATCGCCATCGGCGGTTAGCTCGGCACTTGTTCGGGAAGAGCACGGGATACAGTTCCCAGTGTACTATACCAGCCTGGCGTTATAGGGCGCAGAGAGCAGATATTCCCGCATCAAAAAACTGGCTTTCGCCTTCATCACCTCGGCAAGAAGGCTCCATCTGTACTTTCAGGCCCATGCCATTGTGGTCCTCACAGATCAACCCCTCCGCCGAATCCTCAGCCGTCCAGGCACGTCCGGGAGGCTCTTCAAGTGGGCCTTAGAGTTGGAAGAGTTCGAAGTGATCTACCGACCCCGGACAGCCATCAAGGGACAAGCCGTGGCAGACTTTCTAGTTGAGTTTACATATCCCGAAGACCCGATTGAAGAGTCCTACCACCCGGGTTACACTCTGATATCCCTACCTGGGTACTGCACGTGGACGGTTCATCCAATCAGCAAGGCAGTGGGGCGGTAATCATCCTAACTACCCCCGATGGCATCCAGCTCGAATATGCGCTGAGATTTGGGTTCTGCGCCTCCAACAACGAGGCCGAATACGAAGCCCTACTGGTCAGATTGTAATTGGACCTCTCTATGAGTGCACAACAGGTCCAGGGATACAGTGATTCCCAGCTCGTGGTCAACCAGGTTAACCAAGAGTACGAAGCACGGGAAGACAGCATGGTAGCCTATTTGGCCCTTGTCCAAGCGGTTTCCAAGAAGCTCCGGGGATTCTCCATCACGCAGATACCCAGAGAAGAAAACACCAGGGCTTATCATTTAGCTCGCCTTACCTCATCTTCTGAGTCAGACTTGCCCGGGATAAGGATAGAATATCTACCCGAGCCAAGTGTGATCAACTCGGAAGGCATGGAAGTAGATCCGGTCACCCTGGGACCCAGCTGGATGGACCCGATCGTGACATTCTTGACAACAGGGGCGCTACCGGACGAAAAAGAAGAAGCCCGCCGGGTTAAGTACCGGGCTGCCCGATAACATCTTGTTGACGACATTCTCTACAAGAGGGGATTCACTATCCCGTACCTCCGCTGTGTCCACCCTGCGCAAGTCCAAGCGATACTATTTGAAATCCACAAAGGGGTGTGCGGGAATCACATCGGAGGCCGGGCACTCTCCAGAAAGGCCCTATTTCAAGGTTACTATTGGCCAACCCTGGCTCGGGATTCCCAGGAATACGTCAGAAGGTGTGACAAGTGTCAGAGATACTCTCCCATGATCAACCGACCGGGAGAGCTCCAGACACCAATCCACAGCCCCTGGCCGTTCGCCCAGTGGGGTATCGACATTGTCGGTCCCCTGCCGATGGGAAAAGGACAGGTCAAGTTTGTTGTGATCGCTGTTAATTACTTCACCAAGTGGGCGGAGGCCGAGCTCTTGGCGAAAATAACCGAACGGAAGATGGAAAGCTTCGTGGAAAGGAATATTCTCAGCAAGTTCGGCATTCCCCGGGTCTTAGTCAGCGATAACGACAGACAATTTGACACCCCTATCTTCAGGCAGTTCTGCTCGGGCTACGGGATACTAAATCATTACTCCTCCCCAGAGCACCCACAAGCCAACGGTCAAGCCGAGGTAACCAACCGGACAATCTTGCAGTCAATCAAAACAAGGCTTGAAGGCGCCAAAGGGTTATGGGCTGAAGAGCTACCAACCCTTTTGTGGGCCTACCGCACTACACCCCGAGCGGCAATAGGCGAGACACCGTTCTCTTTAACCTACGGATTCGAGGCAGTGGTCCCCACAGAGCTCGGGTTGCCAACACATCGGGTGGCTAACTTCAGTGCGCCGGATAACGAAGAAGCTCTTAGGATAGAACTGGATCTTGTGGAGGAAAGAAGAGACCGAGCCTATCTAAAGGTGGCAGCCTACAAGCAACGGGTCTCACGGTACTACAACAGCAAGGTGAAGCACCGCAATTTTCAAGTCGGAGACCTCGTCCTTCAGGCAGTGAACCAGTCTACCCGAATCCCGAGCTATGGGAAATTGGGGGCAAACTGGGAAGGCCCGTATAAAGTAACCCGGATCAACCGATCGGGAACTTACTGGCTACAGAGTATGGACGGGCATGATCTCTCTCATCCTTGGAATGTGCAACACCTCCGCAAGTATTACCAGTAATGCTTAGCCACAGGAATTTAGTATTGGTAGAGAGATTTGTTTTTGTAGCTCTGATTGAGCAATAGCAATAAATTTTTGTTTTTTTTAATAAAATTGACTAGTTTATTTTGCAAAATTACTACTGTCAGTACACCGTGCAATGCAGAAAAGTCCTCGGGCCTAACCCCGAGGCACCAAAGACCTTGGCTAACAACCAAGGCGCAAAAGACCTCGGGCTCCGAACCCAGGCATAAAAAGACCTCGGGCTCCGAACCCAGGCACAAAAAGACCTTGGGCTCCGAACCCAGGCACAAAAGGACCCTACAACCACCCATGTTCTAGGTTGGTTTCCTATGGTCGCTCCTCACTACGCCTCGCCTTGGCAGGATGCTCGGGGGGCAAGGGGATACTAGACCTAAACAGGAAATTACATAAGGCTTCGCCTAGGTCCAATTGACGATGGGGGCAAACACCTAGGTGGCTAATGATGGCAAGCCTAAAAGGACTGTGCAACCACCCATGTTCTAGGTCGGTTTCCTATGGCCACCCACTCCTGTACTCCCGCCTTAGCTAAATGCTTGGGGGGCAGGGGGATTAGGCCAAAACAGAAAATCACACCGGTCACTAAAAGAACTTGGAAGATATTCCTAAGTACTTACGGTGATCAGAGATAATATCCCGGACGGTAAAATAGGATACTCCTATAATACACCGGGACATCCCGGACGGTAAAACAGGGTATTCTTATAATACACCGGGACATCCCGGACGCTAAACAGGACAAGTTCCTATGGCAAACTGGGCAATTACCTTTAAAATAGGTTAAAAAAGACTAGGTGTTCCTGGTTAAAAGTTCCTAAACCATTTGCTAAGGCAGGGGTTAGGTCGGCTAAAAACCGAGTGGATACTAGCAATTGAAAATATGCAAAGTACAGAAAAAAGAAACAGTTAATGGAAAGGAAGTTTGACCTCAGGGGCCTTTTCATTAATTAAAAAAGAAACTGTACAAAGCCTGGGGGCAGTTGTAGTAGCCTCCCTAAAAAGAAAAAAACTACATCAAAAACAAAAAGAGAAAAAACTAGTTGTCTACAACCACCACTTCTCCCTCCTCCGTAGCCTGCTCTTCTTCAGAGGGGTCCCCGGTCGGTGCGGCTTCAGCAGCGACCTCGGAGTCAGCCTGGCCTTCCTTCCAGTAACTGGACTCTGCCCAAGAGTAGCCGGACAGGTCCCAATCAGGGTGGTCGGCAGCAGCCCGCTTCGTCAGGTCAGCATAGCCCGTGAGGAACCCAGCCTCGAATTCCTCCTCAGCATCTTTGGCCTCGGCCTCCCGAGCAGCAGTAAGCTTTGAAAGCGTGGCCATCATAGCTGCCAGGTCCTTCTTGACGGTGATCCTCCCGGCCTCTGCGGCTGCAGCATTGGTCTCTGCAACCTTCCTAGCAGTCCGCTCGGTCGATAGAGAGTCGCGGGTCTCCCCCAACTCCAGGGCCGTTGCCTGGGATTTTTATTCCTCCACGGAGAGAGTAAACTTTGCGGACTCCCGGGCAGCCCTCTCAATAAACAGGTCAGCCTCTGCAGCAGCCAACCTTTCAGCGACACCGAGAAGGGTGGTCTCAGCCCCGGCCGCAATACAGCCAATCTGCAAGAACAAGACAACGTTAGTACACGCATGAAAGAAAAGCTAATGTTCATGATGCAAAGTGACTTACCATGTGGTTGATGCTGTATAGCCAACCGATGATGGCCTTGGGGCTAAGCAGAGCGCACTTGTAAGTCTAGCTCTGTAGTAGCCCAGGCTGGACGCATCCCTTGACGTCGTCCGCCGTCTTAACCGTAGGTCTAGAGGAGGGGCCCACGCGAGCAGTCTCCTCCATGCTCGGGAAGGAGACCCCGGACGGTTGGGCAGCAGGGGGAGGTGGTGGTGGTGCAGCAATCGTTACGACAGGCGTTGAGGCAGCAGTTGCCTCCTTCTCCGCCCGGATGGAAATCCCCTGAGAAATCCTCTTGAGGGGCTGGCCCTCGGCGAGGTCTGGCTTCTTCCTCTTCTGGCCAGCCCGGGCCATCAGGGCTGCCTCTTTCTCCTTCAGGGCTGCCGTGCTCTTGGGAGCCATTTTTGCAAAACCAGAGAGCATGTCAGAATTCAGCAAAGTACCAAATGAAAAGAAAACCGAAAGGTCAAGTGATGGAACTTACTAGGAATGATCGACAAGAAGACGGGAGCTACAAAGTGGTGCTGAGGCTCGTAAGAGATCTTTGGCCTTCTCGACCTGGTCAACACCTTATTAATATCGGTCAGGTCCTCTACCAAAGACAGAATCCTCGCTTGTAGCTCGTCCGGAAGGCTGGGCGAGTCAACTGATCCCACTGCAAAGCAAACACACAAACGGGTTAGTTATGGCAAAATAAAGAGACTAAGCAGGAAAGAAAGAGTGCTTGGGCTTACTCCTCAGCTCCCCCGCCTAGGAGGTCCTCAACTGTACACCCGACACCTTTTCACACACCCCCAGGGTGGACACTTGGAAGAATTTCTTCTTCCATCCTTTATTATTGCTCGGGCAGTTGATAATTATCTTCCGCCCCTACCTGGCCCTGAGTGAGAAGAAACCAGACTCCCCGTGGACTTTGAAGGGATGGTGAGTCCAGAAGAACTCCTGTAAGGTGAGCTCATACCCGAGGACTTGGGGCCACAAGGAGATGTACCCCATCAGATATTGCCAACCGTTCGGGGTAAGCTGCCCAGGGGAGATCCCGAGGTAAATGAGCACGTCCTGGGCAACTGGGTGGAGAGGCAGGCGAAGGCCTGCCATGAAGGCATCCTCGTACAAAGTGATGAAGCCCGACTCGTGGAAGTGAGCTCCGCCGTTATAGACAGAAAGAGAGAAGGGTCCGAGAATCTCATACCTATCCCTGATTTGACCCAAATCAGGACCTCGTAGGGTACTGACAATGGACTCACATGAAAAGACGACCTTGGGACTGTTCGGTAAAGACCCCTCATCGCTCGAACCCCGAGATGTCGAGGCCACAAGAGAATCCCAGCGCGTTTCCTCGGGAGACGCCCGGGCAGGGATCCTTTTCTCACTCTGCTGATCAGAGGGGGCCAAGGAGGGAGGGTCTAAGCTTGCGCTCAAGGACCCTGACCGAGACTGCTCGTCTTCCGATCGGGATGACGAGTTGAAGTCTGAGTGGCACATGTCTACGTCTACAATGGACCTAGGAGGCAAACGACCTAAGAATGGGTCAAGGACTCCAAGCCTGGTGTACAGAGGGGGCATATCTAACAACCTAAAATGCAGGTCATATAAGACTCTAGAAGAAAGATAACACTCCCTCAAGACTTTCCCGGGAACACCCGTTCGGTCCAACTGCTCTAACGTACCCCCTGATTGGAAAAAGTGACAGAACCTAAAAAAGAAAAAGTCCCACGCTCGTTCTGACCCAAGTGGGTTCGCTCCCTCCAACTTTGTTCAGAAAAGAAGAAGAGAATGAAGAACTAAAGACAAAAAGGAAGGACTTATAAGATTTAACGCAGAAAAGGGGTCCGGAATCTTGCTTGGGAACTTGTTTGCTCTCAAACTGCTCGGTAACTCTCTCAGTTGATAGCAGGAATTGAAGAAATGAGCAAGTGTTCCTTATATAGAAGTAACAGGCGGTCTAGATCAATCAGGTCCAACGGCGCAAGAGTTTTCTCGCCAAGCGCCACCAGACAGCTGTTGCCTCGGGATCATGAAAGGTCGCCTCAAAATGCGCGCACATTAAATGCGTGACGTGATAGTTTAGTTACCACGCAGCTATTTGGTTACGTCCGAACCGACTCCGCTGGATCCTGACCAGGCCAATTACTCCCTAACACGTGGCAATACCACCGCCCGGGCCTCTTCCTGTACCGGTCGGTTACTCCACCGGGATGAACTGGAAGGTGGGCCCCCATCCCGAGTAGCATTCTCGAAGGATATCCAGACGGTTTTCAAGGCAATTTTGATTTTTGATCCTCACCTGATGAAGCATCCAGTCAGTTCCAAAAATGGGGCACAGCTGATATGTCCAAAATGATCCAACCATGAAGCCGGTCTGCCAAGTCACCGAGAGGCGCCGGTTATTTCGGTAAGGGCACCAATAGCCGAGCAATCCCGAGGGGTTCGCCCAGCCCGTGCGGTTCTCACCAACAGGCCGGGAATGAAAGACCGTGGCATCCCGCAGTCCTGGCCTAACCAGTAGTTTCCTAAACTAGCTACAAGTCTGCAAGATGGAATGTGGTAGTTTCCGAAACCACTTAGGAAACTTTCCCCAAATCATGCAAATCTATTGTAATCAGGTTAGGCTTCCTAATCCAATTAACTTACCATGTAAGGATGGACTCTTGCATCTATAAAAGAGCCCACCTACCCTGTTTACAGGGACACTCGAAAGTAATTCTCTTGCTAACAAGCATTCAATAGAGAACTCACCACCATACGCATATACTCGACCGGTATTACTGGTAGTGCGCCCTTCTTTGTTGGCTCACCAAGCCCGCCGGTGATCTGCTAGTGAACGCGCACAAACGCAACCGTGGATGTAGGTCACCTAATTAACGGGACCGAACCACATACAAATTGTTCTTGTCTTTTCTCTCTCTAAACCCTTCTTGCTAATTCTAGGCATCATCACTACTTGAACTCCCAAATTCAATCAACCAAGGAAATTTAAAACAATCACCAATAAGAATATACAAAATCAGATTGGAAACCACAGCTATGAAATAAACCACATCCAATGTTCCAGAAAATCTAAAAATGGAAGCATAAATGGAAGTCAAGAAAATACCTGGAAGAAGCACAAAGCACATCAATTGGGAGTTTGGAAGTTGTTTGGGCATAGGATGTTGAAGTTCACAATATAACTTTGGAATAACTTCTATCATACTAATATTTAAGAGTGGCCAAAGTTTAATGCTCCTCAATGCTTAGCCACCTACCCATCCCAACCACCAATATACACATGTTCATTTGTGTATATCTCTTTGCAACACATAAAAATGATGATGACTTTATGAGTTAAGAGTGAAACTTCGGTAAAATGGAAATTACACACTCCTTGGTTTGATCATTGTTTACGTTTCGGATAGATTGTGATGGTTTAAAGGCATTTTATATAAAAATGCGATCAATTTTATGAGAGATAGAACAACGAAATCAAAGTAAGAGAAAATATCAGACAAAGACAAAGCAATTGATAGAGGATTAGTGAGAGTATAGACTAAATTACCTGAATTTTGCTGGATTAGTGCTTCACATTCCTGTCAATGGTAGTTACCTAAAGTAGTTTAGAGAGAGAAATTGAATTTGAGGTTAAGGGACCGAAAGGGGTAAGTCTGAAGGAATTCAACCAAAAGTGCTTTTTAGACCAAAATATAAAATAAAAACGGAGAGAGATTTTAGTAGAAAACATTGAATCAGAAAGGAGAACAACAAATTTGGTGCAAAATTTGATACATACCTTGCCTGTAACTTCAAGTTATTCCTTGATTTTGAAAACCTTCTTCACCTTTGAACAATCCTACCCGTGGGTCTGGTTCTTCACCCTTCTCGTTAATTGTCACCACTATGAATCAACACCAAATGATAACCTAAAATTAGCAAGTTTTTCATTCACATCATCAACCATCAGGGGATGATTGGAGACCCAAATTTTCAATTTTGTCCACATTCTAAACCTAGCTCATATATCAAGACTTATATTATACTGATAAATGCAAATATGAGTTGTGCGTGTATCAAAGGTGTGTATCAATAGTAGTCTAACATATCAAAAAACTGGTGGGATGCATTAATAATGTGTGTATGTATGTATGTGTGTGTGAGAGAAAGAGAGAGAGAGAGAGAACAATTAAAGATGGATTCTGAATTAGCAAGGTTTTATCTAGCGAGAGAGAGATGTAGAGACGTAGAAATTGGTGTGGGAGAGGAGGAGGCGATGGTTGCATTTTTAGTTGGGGTGGGAGAAGAGGAGCCGGTGGAGGTGAGAAGCATTCAACCTTAAGCTTGGAATAAAACACGTTCATCTAATTGTACATAGAAGAAAGAGAAAATTTTCAACATCCATTATCCCTTCACTACTTGATTAAATTTTATGAAACAACATTTGAAATGATAGTCATTATACGCATTTTGAGGTATTCATGATTTTTATAGCCATGGCTTCACCAAATCAACTATTGCAAATCAAATTGATTGCATAAAATCCCCAATCATATATACTTTCAAGACGAAACATGTACTTAATTAACCACGAAATTATAACCCTATGGTTGTAAAATGAAAACCATATGGTTGTAACATGGCCGGCCCAAGGGGAGGCAAAAGGGGCAATCGCCCCGGGCCACCAAAGTTCACAACATTTTGAGGGCCCTCATTACCTTGAGATTTCTAAGTATTTTTACATGTAGGCCTCCCCCAAGGCTCAATTTGGTGCCATCAACTACATATATATATATATTGATATGCAGGTATATAAAACTAAAAAGTAAAGGCTCCTAGTATTTTGAAAATTACACTTTTAGTGCAAGATTTTTTTGAGTTTTAGAAATAGACCCTCTAGAATTTTGAAAGATACCATACCGTGTTTAAGTTTCACAAATAGACTCATGTTATAAGTAGACCCCTAAAAATTGCTAATTATGTATAAGTAAAGCCTAAAAAAATTGTTAGTTATGTATAAGTAGACCCCCAAAAATTTGCCTCGGGGGCACTGCCCCTGAACCCCCCGTGATGATGCCAAAATTTGGTTAGAGATAAATTAGAGCAGTTTAAGGTGGGAGAGAGAGAGAGAGAGAGAGAGAGAGAGAGAGAGAGAGAGAGAGAGAGAGAGAGAGAGAGAGAGAGAGAGACTGGTTTTTGTATGTGGTTCAGCCCTATTAATGAAGGAACCTACGTCCACGTGTGTTTGAACACATCCACTATACTGTAAAAAACCGGTGACCTGCGGTGAACCAACAATAGTTTGGTGCTACTGTAGGTTGGCCGAGCGTGATGATGCCTGCTATAGAGGTACTATATAGACTAAAAAGTTGATCCCTTTCTATGAGGGTGAGTGGTCTCTTTTATAGATGCAAGAGACCTACGTGTACAAGAAAATTATATCGATTAGGTAATATAATTTGATTTAGGATTGATTGGCATCAATCATGGTGGGGTTTCCTAATTGAATTAAGAAACAATTTGCACTTTGCATTAGTCTTCTAGCTGAGATAAGAAACTATTAGAGTCTGAGCAGTTTGGGATGCGCCTCTGAGGTAGCTGACCTGGACCTAAACTGTATTGTAATTGGACTGCGTATTCTGACCCATAGGTCGGGAGGTCAGACCCGGAGATCGGGAGGTCGGACCTAGAGGTCGGGAGGTCAGACCTAAAGGAAACCGCACGGTTATATAGTAGAGCCAATTTTGGGTGTATCAGTTGCCCCCCATTTCCAAGGTTGGATGGATGCCATATCAAGGCAAGTTTGGAAATTTGTTAAATGCTCGGGAAGGTTGCTTCAGAGATTTTGAGTTTGGTGAACTCGCGGGAACTGGTTAAGAGTTGAGACTTAGCCTGATTTGAAATCTTTAAGTGCTCGAAAATTGGCTAAGAGTTGAGACTCAGCCTAATTTGGAGTCTTTTGCTTGAGTTAACTCCCAGGATGGTTATCTTCTACCCATAAGACTTCATCAAGGTTGTGGGTAGAAGAATTTGACCATGTTGGAAAGCCGACCTAAAGCGTATTGCCTTAGGGTCCTTTTATGTTAACTCCCCAGGATAGTTATCTTTCGCCCAACCAGCCTTCGTCAAGACTGTTGGGAGAAGAGCTTGACCATGTTGGCAGAGCCGACCTAAGGCGTGTTGCTTTAGGGTCTTTTTTTACTCCTCTATCGTTGGCCAACCTAAGAGATTTTAGTCACCTCTATTATCGGTTTGGGCCTAAGTGGAGTTATTGCCTCTGAGTATTATAGGCACCCGGGTTGTCTAAGAATTCGACTTAGTTAAACCCAAGGCCTATAAATACCCGGTATGATTGCCTGTTTAGTTCATTGCGTTTTCCTACCCCCCAAGCTTTTGCTAAGACGGGGGTCTGTAGAGGCTATGACTGTAGGTAACCGACCTAGAACATTGGTGGTTGCAGGGTCTTTTAAAGCTTGCCATCATCAACCACCTAGAGGGATTCGCCCCCATCGTCGGTCATGGACCTAAGCGATGCCGGTGCCTCGGATGTGACCCCGAGGTCTTTTATGCCTCGGGTGTGGTCCCGAGGTCTTTTATGCCTCGGGCGTCATCTCGAGGTCTTTTGCCAACTACGTAATAGTGGTCTTTGGTTGCCTCAGGGTTGAGCCCGAGGTCTTTTTAGTGCCTCGGGAGTTAAACTCGAGGTCTTTTTGGTGTGCTCCGGGGATCGACGATGAGTTGATACTTAGGCGATCTGAATCTTTATAGGAGCTCTTTGACATAGTTTGTGGAGTCTTGTACTCTGGTCGAGCAAAAATACCATTGTAGTTGGGCTCACCAGGACTATTGGAGATAGGAGGTCGGGTTGGGATCACTAAGCCTCTGACTGCTGTAGCTGGTCCGTTCAGGAGCCCATTGGAGACTGGAAGTCAGGTCGTGATCACTGGACTCTTGACCATTATAAACTGAAGGTCGGGAATGTCAGACCTGAAGCACTGGGGTCAGCAAAGTCAGGCCGAAAGCACTGGAGGTCGGTGAGGTCGGGCCGAAAGCACTGGAGGTCGGGCCGGAAGCACACGGGGTCGGACTTGAAGCACTCGGGGTTAGACTCGAAGCACTAAAGGTCAGACTTGAAGCACTCTGGGTCGGACTTGAAGCACTAGAGGTCGGGCCAGAAGCACTCGGGGTCAGACCTGAAGCACTGGAGGTTGGGCCGTATGCTTTGGAGGTCGATTTGGGATTACCGAGCCCTGACTGCTTGAAATTGGAGGTCGGGTCTAAATCACTGAGCCCTTTTTCTAGATCTCTGATCATTGTCTATACTCCACTCAGTTCACTTCTTGCATAATTAGTTGGGCAGTGAATGGAACTTCCTGACTAGGTGGGACTGTTTGCTATGTGGTCACCAAGTCATTGATTTGTTGCTGTGTATGACTCTGTCCTTCGTTAAGTTGAGCGAGGTTGCTTGCTGGAATAGCTATTCTGGGGTCAAGACTGCTGGAATAGCTAGGTTGCTTGCTTCCCAGAATTGCTCGAACAACTCGAACTGATGGATTGCTGGTTTCCCAGTATTACTGAAATTGCTCGAACTGCTGGGCTGTTGGTTTCCCAGAACTGCTCGAACTGCTAGGCTGTTGATTTCATAGATCTGCTCAAACTGCTGGGCGATCTGCTCAAACTGCTGGGCTGTTGGTTTCCAAGAACTGCTCGAACTGCTGGGTAGCTGGTTTCCTAAAACTGCTCGAACTGCTGGGTAGCTGGTTTCCTAGAACTGCTCGAACTGCTAGGCTATCGGTTTCATAGGAGCGCTCGAACTGCTGGGCTGCTGGTTTCCCAGGACTGCTCGAACATGTTTCCAGCCATTGCATATCAGTCACAGGATTTGTTTTGGGAGGAAAAACTATCATTTCTCACAAACAGCGCCAAACTGATGATGCCAAAATTTGGTTAGAGATAAATTAGAGCAGTTTAAGGGTAGAAAGAGAGAGACTGGTTTTTGTATGTGGTTCGGCCCTATTAATGAAGGAACCTATGTCCACATGTGTGTCTGAGCACATCCACTATACTGTAAAAAGTCGGTGACCTGTGGTGAACCAACAATAGTTTGGAGCTACTGTAGGTCAGCCCAGCGTGATGATGACTGCTATAGAGGTGCTGTATAGACTGAAACGTTGATCCCTTTCTGTAATACCTGTAATTTCTCTACGTGCAATAATACTAGTTCTACGAATTTCTATATCTTGTCTATTATTATATTATTATTTTATTTGTGTGACTGTATCAGTGTAATGTAATTACTAATTAGACTATAATCACTGCACCGACCCGACCGTAATTAGAATTAACTTAGTCCCGTAACTGGACCCGGACATTAGAAACAACACCCGTTTGCACATAAATTAAGACTGACACGTATATCGAGGAACTTATGCACATAAACCGAGGAAGTGGCACACAACCCAAGGTGGGCCCCACATGGCAAGCCCCATGCATCATCCCCTACACTTGTCATCCTCTCCCATGACATTTGTCCACTACAAGGACATGTGTCCTAGCTTGCACACATACAAAGTGACACATAGCACATGTAAGACTCTTTATATACATGCATGCACACATACATTATATCTTTTAGACACTTACAATCTGCACTTAGAAAGAAAGAGATGGGAGATAAGAGATACATGGAGATGGAGAAGAAGAACTAGGAAGAAGTCTCCACCATTGAAGTTGAGTTCAAACTTCCTAAGCTCAAATCCAAAGCCCAAGCTCAATTTCAAGTTTAGGTGAGTATTCTAACTCACTTTAGAACCTATATAGTATGTAGTAATGTTTATTAAGTGCTTGATGTTGATAGTTTGAGAGATCCATGCCATGCAAGATAAATTTTCAAATCTGGGAAGCAGAAACCTCCAGCAGAATGTAGTTTAGTAAAATGAACATTTCGAGCAGTTACAAAATGGGAATGAGGCTAGGTTTTTTTTTGGATAAAGATAACGCATTTATCTACAAATAACTCTTCTATAGCTCAGTCTGAAAATCACTTCTTCATAGGTGAAATGTACATGCAACGCAGTACTTTAAATCTGAGAAATAGAAACCTCTAGCAGAATGTAGTTTAGTAAAATGAGTGTTTTAAGAAGCTCCAAAATCTGAATTAAGCTAGGTGTTTTTGTGGATAAAGCTAACTCATTTATCTACAAATAACTCTTCTATAGCTCAGTCTAAAAATGACTCCTTGATAGGTGAAATGCACATGCAACGCAGTACTATAAATCTGGGACAGAGCAGTCCGAAAATATAGAAATGTCTAAGTAACATAAATATTTTGAGTAGCTCAAAAATGTAATTGAAGCTAGATTTTGTTGTACATGAAGATAATCCAATTATATACAATGTTCTAGTTTTGAGTTTGATCTACAAAACCATTTATCATGCCCAAATAAATCATATCAATTCAGTCGATATAGTGAAATCAATTCCTGGCAGATTGTATAACTACTTGTATGATGTGTTTAGTGATGATGCTTGCTTTCCGGTACCTATGTGGTTATGGATATCTTGTGCTATGGTAGTGCTATCGCGTATATGAGTATGTTAAGGGTTTCATCTATATGGTTATTGATATCAAATCTATGTTATAGATCTATGAGCTACATGCTATGTTTTTCCGTTGTCGCGAATTTAGTGGAATGACCATTAAAAGTTCATACCCAAGCTTTTAGTATTTTGTACGGCACGATTCTTGCATTGATAATGATTGGGTAAGTTTCCATCGTAAGTATATTATTACAGAATAGAATGACAGATTTATAACGTAACTTCGAAAGTATAAATGAAAGTAATTAACAAACTAAACTACGGAACGAGTGACGCGAATGCGGTCCAGGATACGTACGGACTAGTTGTAGTTGATCAGGAGCAGCGTATGTCAAGGATAAGTGTTGGATCGGTAAACCAGGCCACGGGGGGGCCGGGAGGGTAAGAAAAGGGATGTGTTGTTGAGTTATGAAGTGGTGACTCTTGAGTATCCTTTCGGTTCTTCGTGACGAAAGGGATACGGTTAAAATGTGACTATTGTAAGTATCCTTTCGGTTCTTCGTGACGAAATGGATGTTCTTGCACTCCTTAACGCTTTTGGTTCTTCGTAACGAAGCGGTGATTCTTTGAGTAAAGACTCCTTTCGGTTCTTCGTGACGAAATGGATGTTCTTGCACTCCTTAACGCTTTCGGTTCTTCGTGACGAAGCGGTGATTCTTTGAGTAAAGACTCCTATCGGTTCTCCATGAGGAAATGGATGTTCTTGTACTCCGTAACGCTTTCGGTTCTTCGTGACGAAGCGGTGATTCTTTGAGTGAAGACTCCTTTCGGTTCTTCGTGACGAAATGGATGTTCTTGCACTCCTTAACGCTTTCGGTTCTTCGTGACGAAGCGGTGATTCTTTGAGTAATGACTCCTTTCGGTTCTTCGTGAGGAAATGGATGTTCTTGTACTCCGTAACGCTTTCGATTCTTCGTGACGAAGTGGTGATTCTTTGAGTAAAGACTCCTTTCTGTTCTTTGTGAGGAAATGGATGTTCTTGTACTCCGTAACGCTTTCGGTTCTTCGTGACGAAGCGGTGATTCTTTGAGTGAAGACTCCTTTCGGTTCTTCGTGACAAAATGGATGTTCATGCACTCCTTAACATTTCGGTTCTTCGTGACGAAGTGGTTGATGAAAGATGTTTTGGTTGATGAAAGATGGTTTGGTTAGCAAGAGATACTTTGGGTTTATAAATGACGTCGGATGTTAGAAATGAATGGTAGTGGCATTACGAATGTCTAGACGGGTCTACTGAATTGTTTGTATTCTTATCGAATACGTAGTCAGGTACGCTAATAGTTATAATTCGACGGTGAGAACGTAAAGATTCTAAAAGACATGTTGAAAGGTAGTAAATGTATTCTTATTGTGTTTTAAGATATATATGTTCCATTTGATTTAGCTTACTCACTCAGCTTTCATAAGCTGACGACGTTCATGTCGCTGGACATTCCCATGTCCAGCTTATCCAGGTGAGGAGTACCCAGGTTATGAAGCTACTCAAGAAGGAAACGTTGAAGAAGATTACACTGAAGATGACTATGGTTATGCTAATTAGAGAGAAGACTAGTAGTAAATGATGGTTTTATCCTTTTATTATATCGTTTAAATATTATTATTTGGGCATGGACAATTCGGTGCTGCAACCAGTCACGTGCCTCAGGGTCCAAGATGAAAATTTTAAATTTTTCCATATTTTGGCTACGCCGGGGCGTGACAGGGATTTTTGGTATCAGAGCTTTAGGTTAAGACATGCACACCAATTGTCCTACACACTTAAGATATGAACCTTAAGATAGTTTTGTGATTAGCATGGTACCTTATTACATCCCGGATGGATGTGGAGGACTTTTGGGATAGGATCCCCAATATCTAGAGCTTTACTTGTAATAGGGTTAGTAGCCCATCTTTTGTGTATATAGCTGTATTTCAGGCTTGTGACACGTATAAGTAGACGTGTACGCCTTTTTTATGTATATATTTTTGGTACCGTTGGTCGTACTATGTATTTTTAGCATGTGCGTTTTCTTATGTAAATATTTAGAGTTATTAATGAAGACTAGTTTCTTTTATCTGATAATATGAATACTTGATATATTATGTACTTATATTAGAATTGCCATCTATACTTTCAGCCGTTTATATCTCTTATCCCTGTTTAGGATTGGAGAATAACTGATAGATATTCATGTAGGTACATAAGCACACAAGCACAATGGCGGGAAGACTAAGAAGAAATCGTAATGGGGGACCACCAGATCCTATTCCTGAAGGAATCGATCCTACTGGAATCTTTGGCGCATTTCTGCAGCATCTGGACCATATAGGCAACAACCACGGGAATGGAAACGGCAACAACAACGACAATCACCAAAAACCACCACCTCAGACACGCGACAAATTAATGGAAGGGTTCAGGGCTTTGCGTCCTGATAGGTTCGACAGCACCGGTGAATCCTGGCGAGTAGAGCAATGGCTAAGGGATATGGATCGTATCTTCGAATCAATCGAATGCTCCGAGACAGAGAAGCGCCGTCTCGCTACTTTCCAACTCACTTATGCGGCAGCCGATTGGTGGAAAGCCGAGAGAGCAACTATTGGAGTAGAAGCTTCAAGGAGGATGACATGGACTACCTTCCGGGAGAAGTTTTTGGAAAAGTATTTCCCCGACGATGAAAAGGACCAGAAAGAGAAAGAATTCATCGATTTGACACAAGGAAATAGGAGTGTAAGAGAGTACACGACACAATTCGAACGCCTATCCCGCTTTGCCCCTCACATGATTGACACTCCTCAAAAGAAGATCAAGAAGTTTCACCGAGGACTCAATCTGCACCTCCGGCATCTAACATTAGGACACCTGAATCAAACTTTTGAAGCTTTGGTCAGGTTGGTGGC
Source organism: Hydrangea macrophylla (assembly GCA_033977485.1). NCBI lineage: Eukaryota > Viridiplantae > Streptophyta > Magnoliopsida > Cornales > Hydrangeaceae > Hydrangea > Hydrangea macrophylla. The sequence continues at coordinate 4,490,665 of CM066992.1, forward strand.
AGGTTTGGAAAGAGATGGCTGCCAAGGCCCGAAGCAAATGGTACACCGACCACCCCCGTCAAGGAACAGACCATGAGGAAGACCTTTGACTCAGTTCCAAGGAAACAAGCGCCCATAGAATAGCGGCAAGAAACCAGGACCCACACTTCCCCGGGACAAGAACGTAGTACCTCCTGCACCACAAGTATCGACCACTACTACCGAGAACAACAGGGATGGATGCTTCAAATGTGGGATCCCCGGACACATGGCTCGAGACTGCACAGTCCCCAGGGATAATTATCGAATTAATGTTGTCTGTTACAACTGTGGCATGAGGGGACACGTGAGCAGAGAATGTAAGGCACCAAAAGGAAACTATCATGGACCTACTACTCAAGGCCAAGCTGGTAAGGCTTGACTCAATGCTATCATACCTGAGGCAGCTGGCTATGATGAAAAGGAACAACAGAACTTGGAAGGTATACTCTCATTATATGCTAGTAGAGTTAGAGTACTTTTTGATATGGGTGCTACAAATTCGTTTATTGCCTTTGAGATTGTACGACGATTGGGTTTAGTACCCCAAGCACTTGAGGTAGCCCTGAATGCGGTATCACCTTTGGGAGTGACCGTGAAGCTAGGAAAGGTGTGCAAGGACTACACTTTGACATTGGAGGATAGGAACCTACATGAAGACTTAATTGTTCTGTCAATGAAGGAATTTGACATAATCTTAGGATTTGACTAGCTTACTAAGTATCATGCAAAGTTAGATTGTGCTGGTAGGTCGATCACATTTTTAGTACCTGGAAGTACACCCTTCAGTTTTCAATGCAACCCCACTAGTGACGCCTTTCTTACAAGTCGTTTAGCCGCTATCGAAACTACAGGCTCAGATTTGACGATCGCTCAGATTTAGATAGTCCGAGACTATGAGGATGTTTTTTAGGACGTTTCTGGATTACCACCAAAGCGCGAGATCGACTTTTGTATTGAGTTAGTACCTGAAACGACACCGATATCCAAGGCTCCTTATCGTATGGCCCCAACGGAAATGCTGGAGTTGAAGAAGCAAGTACAAGAGTTAGAAGATCTTGGATTTATTAGACCAAGCACGTCACCTTGGGGAGCCCCGGTTCTATTTGTTAGAAAGAAGGATGGAAATCTTCGACTCTGTATCGACTATAGAGAGTTGAATAAGGTTACTATTAAGAACAAGTACCCGCTTCCCAGGATAGACGATTTGTTCGATCAACTACAAGAAGCGACGACCTTTTCAAAGATTGACCTACGATCTGGGTACCATCAGTTACTTGTCAGGCTGGAAGATATACCGAAAATAGCTTTCAGGACAAGATATGGGCACTACGAGTCCTTAGTTATGCCTTTTGGATTAACTAATGCCCCGGCGGTATTCATGGATTTGATGAATCGGGTGTTCAGACCCTTCTTGGATCAATTCATCATCGTGTTTATCGACGACATCCTTATTTATTCAAAGAATGATGAAGAACACGAGAAGCATGTAAAGATTGCACTTCAGACACTTAGAGAAAATCGTCTTTATGCTAAGTTCAGTAAGTGTGAGTTTTGGCTGAAAGAAGTCATATTCTTGGGACATGTAGTCTCACAGAACGGAATTTCAGTGGACTCAACCAAGACAGACGCAGTTTCTAGTTGGAATAGACCAACCAATGCATCGGAAGTACGAAGTTTCCTTGGATTGGCTGGATACTACAGGAGATTCGTGGAGGGTTTCTCAAGGATCGCGTCTCCTTTAACCGGACTAACAAAGAAGGATTCAAAGTTTGAGTGGAAGGACAAGCACGAACACGCCATTCAGGAATTAAAGGAGAGGTTGACCTCAACGCCAGTGCTAGCCATACCCAAGAGTGGTGAACAGTACACTATCTACAGTGACGCTTCAGATCAAGGACTAGGATGTGTACTTATGTAGAATGGTCAGGTGATCGCTTATGGATCTAGGCAATTAAAGCCACATGAATTAAACTACCCTACACACGATCTGGAATTGGCTGCAACTGTCTTTGCACTTAAGATTTTGAGGCACTACCTCTATGGAGAGAAGTTTGACCTGTTCTCAGACCATAAAAGCTTGAAATACCTGTTCTCTCAAAAGGAACTAAACATGAGCCAACGACGCTGGATGGAGCTACTTAAAGACTATGACTTTAATTTGTAGTACCACCCCGGTAAGGCAAATGTAGTCGCAGATGCTTTGAGCAGGAAACCCCAAAGGTTGATCGCCTCACTTTTAATCAGGGAATGGAAAGCCTTAGAAGCTTTAACAGAATTTGACTTCCAGACTACAAGACCAAGTATTGGACGACCTTTTGGATGTCTTATGGTGCAGCCAACCCTCATTAACCGAATGCTCGAAGCTCAAAAGAAGGACGAAGGATTGAGGAAATGGTCTGAGAAGGCAAAAGCAAAGGATCCGACTGAATGGAATATTGGAACAGACGGGGGATTCAGATGTAAGGACAGGTTATGTGTACCCAACACGGATAATTTGAGGAAAGACATTTTGAATGAAGCACACAAGTCGAGAATGACAATACATCCTGGTGGAACCAAGATGTACAAAGACTTAAAAAGGAACTTCTGGTGGGAAGGCATGAAAAGAGATGTCGCAGAATACATAGCCAAATGCCCTACTTGCCAGTAAGTCAAGGCGGAACACCAACGACCTCCAGGATTACTACAACTTCTACCAGTTCCAGAATGGAAATAGGAGCATATCACCATGGATTTTGTTATGGGATTGCCAAGATCCCAGCAGAACCATGATGCCATTTGGGTAGTTGTTGATCGACTAACCAAATCAGCCCATTTTATTGCATATAACATGACCTATCTTGTCGAAAAGATGAGTCGACTTTATCTGCAACAGGTTGTGCGGTTACATGGGGTACCGGTGTCAATAGTATCAGATCGAGATTCGAGACTCACCGCTGGATTTTGGGAGAGTCTTCAGAAAGCGATGGGAACATCTTTGAAGTTAAGTTCTGCATTTCATACACAGATTGACGGACAAACAGAAAGGACAAATCAAGTAATGGAAGACATGCTTCGAGACTCTGTAATCGATTTCAAGAGTTCTTGGGAAACTCACTTACCGTTGGTTGAGTTTTCTTATAACAACAGTTTTCATTCGAGCATAGGGATGGCACCGTTTGAAGCACTATACGGAAGACCGTGCCGATCACCTTTGTGTTGGGCTGAAATTGGGGATGGAAAACTATTGGGACCAGACTTAGTCCAGGAGACCAATAAAGGAATCAATACAGTAAAGGAAAGAATGAAGGCAGCACAAAGTAGATACAAGAGCTACGTGGATAAATGACGTCGAGACCTAAAATTTGAAGTGGGAGATCTTGTTTACCTGAAAGTTTCCCCGGTTCGAGGCGGGGTAAGGTTTGGACAGAAGAAAGGAAAGTTATTGCCATGCTACATTGGACCGTTTGAAATTCTGGATCGCGTAGGAAAAGTAGCCTATAGGTTGGCATTACCACCCAAAATGTCGGGGGTTCATAACGTATTCCATGTAAGCATGCTAAGGAAATGTCTTCATAACCCGGCACACGAGATCGACTTCAGAGATATCGAAGTAAACGACAATGCTACATTCATTGAAGGACCTGTAAAGATTCTGGATCATGGAATCAAGAAGCTGAGAAACAAAGAGATTCTGCTGGTAAAGGTTCAGTGGAAGCATCATGATGAAGGAGAAGCTTCTTGGGAGATGGAATCAGAGATGCGAGAGAAATTCCTGTTCCTGTTTAGTACTAACTAGTTCTGATTTCGAGGACGAAATCCTGTAATAGGTGGTAGAAGGTGTAATACCTGTAATTTCTCTACGTGCAATTATACGAGTTCTACGAATTTCTATATCTTGTCTATTATTATATTATTATTTTATTTGTGTGACTCTATCAGTGTAATGTAATTACTAATTAGACTATAATCACTGCACCGATCCGACCGTAATTAGAATTAACTTAGTCCCGTAACCGGACCCGGACATTAGAAACAACACCCGTTTGCACATAAATTAAGACTGACACGTATATCGAGGAACTTATGCACACAAACTGAGGAAGTGGCACAACCCAAGGTGGGCCCCACATGGCAAGCCCCATGCATCATCCCCTACACTTGTCATCCTTTCCCATGACATTTGTCTACTACAAGGACATGTGTCCTAGCTTGCACACATACAAGGTGACACATAGCACATGTAAGACTCTTTATATACATGCATGCACACATACATTATATCTTTTAGACACTTACAATCTGCACTTAGAAAGAAAGAGATGGGAGATAAGAGATACATGGAGATGGAGAAGAAGAACTAGGAAGAAGTCTCCACCATTGAAGTTGAGTTCAAACTTCCTAAGCTCAAATCCAAAGCCCAAGCTCAATTTCAAGTTTAGGTGAGTATTCTAACTCACTTTAGAACCTATATAGTATGTAGTAATGTTTATTAAGTGCTTGATGTTGATAGTTTGAGAGATCCATGCCATGCAAGATAAATTTTCAAATCTGCGAAGCAGAAACCTCCAGCAGAATATAGTTTAGTAAAATGAACATTTCGAGCAGTTACAAAATGGGAATGAGGCTAGGTTTTTTTGTGGATAAAGATAACGCATTTATCTACAAATAACTCTTCTATAGCTCAGTCTGAAAATCACTTCTTCATAGGTGAAATGTACATGCAACGCAGTACTTTAAATCTGAGAAATAGAAACCTCCAGCAGAATGTAGTTTAGTAAAATGAGTGTTTTAAGCAGCTCCAAAATCTGAATTAAGCTAGGTGTTTTTGTGGATAAAGCTAACTCATTTATCTACAAATAACTCTTCTATAGCTCAGTCTAAAAATGACTCATTGATAGGTGAAATGCACATGCAACGCAGTACTATAAATCTGGGACAGAGCAGTCCGAAAATATAGAAATGTCTAAGTAACATAAATATTTTGAGTAGCTCAAAAATGTAATTGAAGCTAGATTTTGTTGTACATGAAGATAATCCAATTATATACAATGTTCTAGTTTTGAGTTTGATCTACAAAATCATTTATCATGCCCAAATAAATCATATCAATTCAGTCGATATAGTGAAATCAATTCCTGGCAGATTGTATAACTACTTGTATGATGTGTTTAGTGATGATGCTTGCTTTCCGGTACCTATGTGGTTATGGATATCTTGTGCTATGGTAGTGCTATCGCGTATATGAGTATGTTAAGGGTTTCATCTATATGGTTATTGATATCAAATCTATGTTATAGATCTATGAGCTACATGCTATGTTTTTCCGTTGTCGCGAATTTAGTGCAATGACCATTAAAAGTTCATACCCAAGCTTTTAGTATGTTTTACGGCACAATTCTTGCATTGATAATGATTGGGTAAGTTTCCATCGTAAGTATATTATAACAGAATAGAATGACGGATGTATAACGTAACTTCGAAAGTATAAATGAAAGTAATTAACAAACTAAACTACGGAACGAGTGACGCGAATGCGGTCCAGGATACGTACGGACTAGTTGTAGTTGATCAGGAGCAGCGTATGTCAAGGATAAGTGTTGGATCGGTAAACCAGGCCACGGGGGGGCCGGGAGGGTAAGAAAAGGGATGTGTTGTTGAGTTATGAAGTGGTGACTCTTGAGTATCCTTTCGGTTCTTCGTGACGAAAGGGATACGGTTAAAATGTGACTATTGTAAGTATCCTTTCGGTTCTTCGTGACGAAATGGATGTTCTTGCACTCCTTAACGCTTTTGGTTCTTCGTGACGAAGCGGTGATTCTTTGAGTAAAGACTCCTTTCGGTTCTTCGTGAGGAAATGGATGTTCTTGTACTCTGTAACGCTTTCGGTTCTTCGTGACGAAGCGGTGATTCTTTGAGTGAAGACTCCTTTCGGTTCTTTGTGACGAAATGGATGTTCTTGCACTCCTTAACACTTTCGGTTCTTCGTGACGAAGCGGTAATTCTTTGAGTAAAGACTCCTTTCGGTTCTTCGTGAGGAAATGGATGTTCTTGTACTCCGTAACGCTTTTGGTTCTTCGTGACGAAGCGGTAATTCTTTGAGTAAAGACTCCTTTCGGTTCTTCGTGAGGAAATGGATGTTCTTGTACTCCGTAACGCTTTCGGTTCTTCGTGACGAAGCGGTGATTCTTTGAGTGAAGACTCCTTTCGGTTCTTCATGACGAAATGGATGTTCATGCACTCCTTAACACTTCGGTTCTTCGTGACGAAGTGGTTTATGAAAGATGTTTTGGTTGATGAAAGATGGTTTGGTTAGCAAGAGATACTTTGGGTTTATAAATGACGTCGAATGTTAGAAATAAATGGAAGTGGCATTAAGAATGTCTAGACGGGTCTACTGAATTGTTTGTATTCCTATCGAATACGTAGTCAGGTACGCTAATAGTTATAATTCGACGGTGAGAACGTAAAGATTCTAAAAGACATGTTGAAAGGTAGTAAATGTATTCTTATTGTGTTTTAATATATACATTCCATTTGATTTAGCTTACTCACTCAACTTTCATAAGCTGATGATGTTCATGTCGCTGGACATTCCCATGTCCAGCTTATCCAGGTGAGGAGTACCCAGGTTATGAAGCTACGCAAGAAGGAAACGTTGAAGAAGATTACACTGAAGATGACTATGGTTATGCTAGTTAGAGAGAAGACTTGTAGTTATCCTCTGTGAATGTTTTTGATTATAACCAGAAGACTTAGCATATATTTTGTTATAGTTTTGTAAGGCCAAGAGCCATAAAGACTCTGATGTATTTATAATGATGTATTAACTAGCTAAGTACTTTGACTTCTCATTGTAATATATTCCAGTAAGTAAATGATGGTTTTATCCTTTTACTATATCGTTTAAATATTATTATTTGGCCATGGATAATTCGGTACTGCAACCAGTCACATGCCTCAGGGTCCAAGATGAAAATTTTAAATTTTTCCATATTTTGGCTACGTCGGGGCGTGACACTTTCTATGAGGGTGAGTGGTCTCTTTTATAGATGCAAGAGACCTACTCGTACAAGGAAATTATACCGATTATGTAATATGATCTAATTTAGGATTGATTGGCATCAATCGTGGTGGGGTTTCCTAATTGAATTAGGAAACAATTTTCACTTTCCATTAATCTTCTAGCTGAGATAAGAAACTGTTGGAGTCTGAGCAGTTTGGGACGCGCCTCTGAGTTAGCTGACCTGGACCTGAACTATATTATAATTGGATTGCATATTCCGACCCATAGGTCGGGGTCGAAACCGGTCGGTTGGTCAGGGTCGGAGCACTGGAGGTCGGCTTGGAGGTCGGGAGGTCGGGAGCTCGAACCTAGAGGTCGAACTCGGAGGTCGGGAGGTCAGACCTAGAGGTCGGGAGGTCAAACCTGAAGGGAACCGCACGGTCATATAGTAGAGCCAATTTTGGGTGTATCACCCCGTATAAGGGCCTCCCTCGTAGTAGTTCGTTTTGGGCCTCGAAATACTCGAGGCCGGCCCTGGGTTTTAATTTTTATGTCATACATACAAGTGTTTCTTGCAAAAGGGTAAGTTATATGCAACCGCATCATCCCCATTGAAAATCATAGTAATAGTGTAATTATCCCACCCAAAACATGTTTATTAGAGTAGATAATCTTTTTATGCTGTAGGCTAAAATTGAGGTGACTTGTTTACTGTTCATTAAAAAATTAGAAAACAAAGAAAAGGGACTTGAGTTCAAAGTAAGCTGCTACGTAACTTATGGACTCATAAGTTGTGATTGAAAAGAGAAAAGGGTGTGACTTGCAAAATTAAGATTAACCTCAGTTCAACCAAATGCCATATTGAGGAGGAAGATGCTACATTCTCTATTGCAATTTTAGTAAGGCTAATTAACAATACTCACAGAGCAAATAAAAAAAATTCAAACCAAACAAAAAAGAGTCCAGGGAAAAAGTAACATTTAACATAACGAACCAACTCGCGACTGAGAATCAAACAATTTTCCAGAAAATTTCTATGTACACATAATCATGATCTTATAGAATTATGCCCAACAAATGAAATTTTGTATTTGCTAATATACCATAAGAGAAAAGAAATTAAAATATGTTGAAATTTATGTTTTAAAATTTTACATAGTACAATGTTTTATGATCTTCACACATCATCGGACCCAAGTCACAAAGTTGCACCCAAGTGGTTTGGTCGTCTCAAAACATTAAAGTATAATAACTTAACTCAAGGAAAAAGGCTCCTACACTCAAATCACAAACATTGTTTTCATCTTTTCTCAGCATAATATTGTGGTAATCATTTATGCTCCTATAGGAATAACAACTTCATAAGCTTAAATACTTTATAGAAGCAACTAAGAACTATCAGAATGATAGATTCAAAAGATATTCAACATTTATGTTTTAAAATTTTACATAGTGCAATGTTTTGTGACCTTCACAAAACTTCATATGCAACCACAAAGCTGCACCCAAGTGGTTTGGTCGTCTCAAAACATTAAAATAAAGTAATCATGCTTTGAATCAAAATATGGTTTCATTTGAAATTTTTTTTTAAAAGGTAATAGTTCAGATTTATGTTTAAAATGTTGTACAAAGTACAATGTTTTGTGATCTTCAGAAAACATCGTACCCAGGTATCAAAACATCATACGCAAGTCACAAAATTTCACCAAAGTGATTTGGTCATCTCATAACATTCAATGTTCTATATATTTACCATTTAATTGAACTAATTATTTACTTTGAACCCTTACCACAAAGACATATCTCTGACATCTAAAGTGTGTTGTATTTTGAGAGAAAAAGAGAGAGTTCAAAGATGGAATAAATAGTGGTGGAGAATCTATTTTCCCTTTGTAAAGCAAATTGGCATTCATGAACGACATGATAGAAGCATACAGATTGTCAAGCCTATTTTGATAAACCTCCTCCAAATTATTTCATGAGCATTTATTCCATTTTCTAATTGCGAATTCAATATCAATGGCAATGTTTGGAGAAAGCTTTTTCACATGACTTTGTAAGACTACCATTTTATCTCCTCTTCAAAGACTAATTGTTTATCAAAGCTAACTATGATTTTTAGAAGTTCTTTAAAAACCATAATTAGCCAAACAAAGGATAATTCGGCATGTGAAATTTAGAGTTCATCATGATAATCATTTATGCTCCTATAGGAATTTTTTTTGGGATTAATATGGTAACTGTGGGGTGAAAATATATTAAATCATGAACCCCATAAACTACTAATTTCGTAAGTTCCTTGGGATTACTCAATTTGGACAGAAATTGACCATAACCCAATATTTTGCACTCAATTAATATATCAACATCTAATGTGCACAAAAGATAAGCCACACAAACACCCCTAAATGCATATCCCAAACAACACCAAAGGGCAAGCAATTCAGGGCAATAATCAGATTTACAAAAATTCAACTAAAGCAAGGAATAAATCTGTTGGAAATTTCAAAATCATACCTGCTACAACAATGGTAAATGTAAATGGGTATGGGTCTTCAAGATGCCAAAGTTGAACCACCGTGTAACTGTAGTTAACTCCACCGACGACGCTCGTGTCTCCATCGGACAACGAATTCAGCCTAATAGTAATCAACGTATCAACCGCATCAAGATCTGGTCGTCATCAACGGAGGTGCGACCGAAGCATGATTTGATGTAGGAACGAATTCAGCCTAACAGAGAACTATGTTTTAACTTTTATTGCCAAGTAACTGGGTTTGCCAAAAATTATGATCTAGTTTGGGGAGAAGGAGAGACAGAGTGGCGATATATATAGAGACATCCTTTCATAAAATAGGAGATGGTGAATTATTTCATAAGCAAGTGGTTTTTTGATTAGTTGTTTTAGTTCAATTGGGAGATCCTCGTAGGGATCTATGCATTCACAGGTGCTGGACACAAAGGAGTAAGCAGAACAGTCTTTCATTTCATTCTTAACAGGCAAAGTGATTACATCAAATAGTGGTGGGCCTACAACGGCTGACTCTGGTACAGACTCGATAATTGGAAGTACAGACTCCAAGGGAATAGGGGATATGGAGACACAAACAGATGACTCTATAGCCTGGTTGCTCAGACCCTCCTCAGTTGGCCCTCTTTCCTTCCTTTTCTTCGATAAATTCTTCCCACATTTTCTTGACAGCTTTGGCGTCCAGATACTTCAACCAATCTTCCTCTGGGGTTTTGACAATTTCTTTTGGATAGAACAGATCTTGATAAGGGGGCCTTTTACAATCAGCGAAGATTTCAAGGCTAGGATATCTTTTTCCGATGGTTTGATGGATCCAAGGATCAGGAAATCCAAAATAGGGGACGTCATCCCCTTCTTTGATTAACTGACCATTCAGGGTTTTACGGTACAGCGGGAGACTCCTTATTCTCTTCTTCTATGGCTTTTGCACCTTGATGTTTTCATTACTAGGTTCGTATCCTACCCCAAAAGTGCCTTATTGCCCTTTAATCTGGGGGAACTCGCGGATCCCTTGTTGACGTCGGCCCAACCCCATTCCTAGGAAGTAGTTCATATTACGGATGATATTGACGACCGCAAAGTGGATCTCAGGGAACCTGTCTTCATCATTGATCATGTGGACTTCTTCCATGGAGAATCCTCCAATTTCCCCTTCTTTCATTTTTGGTATTTGGATTTCAAAGTCGGGAGCGTAGCTTGGAAAGGTTTTATTTCCCCAACTATTATCGAAGATGATTTTTACCTTTTTATCATGAATGTACTTGATCATTTGGTGCACAGTGGATGATACAACTTTGTTAAGATGTAGCCAGGGCCTCCTAATTAACAAATTGAATGAAGCGAGGATATCCATGATTTAGAAAAGTTCCGTGCAAACCAGAGACCCTACTTAGATTTAGAGAGAAACAGTCCCCATCACAGTTCTTTTGGTGTTGTCAAAAGCCCTCACGGATTACACAGATGGAGTGATGTCCACGATATCGACCCCCAAGGTGGTGGCAGTTCTCAGAGCACAAACATTCAAAGCGGATCCTGTATCAACCAAGCAGAACGACACTTGTCGCCCCTTGCATTCAACAGTGATGTATAAAGCTTTATTGTGTGCAGACCCTTCCGGCGGCAAGTCTTCATTGTAAAAGGTAATGATTGGATCAGGGGTGAGCATGCCTAAAAGAGCATCTATATCTTCTGGTACAGTGTTGATGGGGACCTCAATTCCAGTAAAGGCATTCAATATTGCTTGCCTTTGCTTATGTGACGTTACCATGATGTCCCATATCGAGAGATGTTCTCGGGTTTTCTTTAGCTACTTTATCAGCTCATTGTCCTCTTCGACGATCTCATCCACCTTTCCCTTGCCCTTATGTTTGACTGGCCCTTTCTCGATGAATTTAGTGACAAGTTGTAGAGGCTAGGAATGACGGCCCAACTTAGTCAAATGATCAATTTCGGTAGGAATAGGTCCTTCTATAGTCCCATCTTCTTTGAACCAATCATAATCTATTCCCACAAATGGTTTCTTTGGTTCATTCCAGATGGAGGCATCACTTTCATTATTGGGATTATACCATTTGAGGTCTACCGTACCTAGATCATGTTCTTCTAGGAAGAACACATCTTGTTCGTCATCTAGATGTTATTGCCATTCATCATCCTCCCCTTCAATCAGATGAATTCCCCCAAACTCTGGGATATCAATGAGGGATAAGGGATGTCCTAAGGGGGTGATATAGGTGATAGGGTTGAAAGATACGGGGTCAGACTCGGTGAGGCTGATATTTTGGTGGTTTGGTAGGGGATTTTGGGTGATATGGGGCTGCTTTGGTGGTGGCTCGATGATATTTTGGTCAATGAGATCTTGGATATCGCAACAGAGGCACTTGCATTCATTCGTGTTGTGGTCAGGGGCTTGGTGGTAGGCGTAGTGTCTGGACATATTACAACTCCGAGGTGGTGGGGTGTTTCGTGGTTCGAGTAATTAGAGATGGCCTTTCTTGAGGAGCCGGTCTAAGGTTGAGGAGAGGGGGATTTCCAATTTGGCAAAGTTGCGAGGAGGCTTTTTCTGGAATGGGCGATTGGAGGAGTTAGCTTGGTTAGGGGACTGGTATGGTCTAAGAGGGTATGGTATGAGTTGGCTATTAAGGGCATTGACATCCGGGGAGTTCCAGGAGTAGTTGGGCCTTTTTGACTGACTTGGGGGCACTTCTTTCCTAATCTTTCCTTCCCTAATGGTGTCTTCAATTTGAGTTCCGACTTTGAACAACTCCTCAAAGGTGAAGATGGACTGATAGAACATTTTTTCATGGTACAGTGGTTGTAGATTCCGGATTAGCATTCTCACATGTTCTTTCTCAATCAGCCGATGAGTTATTTGGGCCACTTTGTTCCTCTACCTGCTCAGAAATGCAGCGAAGGATTCATTGTTGTTCTCCAGGTAGTTTCTAAATCCTTGATGGTGACATCAAGCTCTTGGTTATAGGAATAGTTATCGACAAACACCCGAACAATATCCTCCCATGCTTGAGTTTTGGAAGCGTCTGATGTGTTCATGGGTGCAGCCCAAGGATTGGAAGATGCTCATACATAGCTTCACATGACTTTTCAGATTCCCAGTTCCATCAAAGTGATCAATGGCAGGCATCTTGAAGTTTTCTGGTAGTTTTAGCTTAACAGGTTCAAAAAGGCCTTCCAGATCTAGCATGTAGTCATCGATCCCTTTGCTTTCCTCAGTACACTTTCTAGTTTGTCAACCTTGTCCATTTTCTCTTAGAATTTTTTCTCATACGCAGGCGGCTGGACTCCTTGAAGCCATTCTTTTTCTCCACCATTCTCATGTATAGGGATGGGAGGTGGTATGAACCCTGGCGGTGGCGGTGGCGGTGGCGGTAGCATGAACCCTGGTGGTGGGAACCCAGGCGGTTATTATGGCTGCTGCTGTTTCAGTTTTTCCATGAATTTTAGGAATTGGGCTAGGCTATCGGACTGCTAATTTATGGTTGCTCCCAACTCGGTGACCTTGTTTTCTAACTCTTCCTGATTCATGCTGAAATGACTCAGTGGGCTGATCCTGACCAAACGATTATTTAAATTTCTGACCCAAGACGAGGATCCCAGCTGTTGACTTCGGGAATCTATACTGACCTACAAATTTGAGAGGACTGTATCAGATTCTGACAGTGATGACTTTGAAGGGAAAACAGGTTTAAATTAATTTTAAATGCGTAGCGAAAAGATTAAGTTTCAAAAAACTTTATTGGTATGCCCGGATCTACTACTCGACAATTCCATAGATGCGTACTAACAATAGGGGACAAGAATTAATACCTCAGGTCTTGAACCCAATTTTGATTGTCTTCTTCATTGATGGTGCAGCAGCCTCCACTAGGTTGTCTTTACCCTTATGACTCCTACGGATGCCTGCCGGAAGGACTAGAGTTGGTGGGCACCCTAATAGAGAGGAAGGAGAAGGTTTGGGAGCTCTAAAATTAGTTTTTGTAGCTTCTGGGGTGTTAAAATGACGAACTCTTTTTTGGATGCAGTTGCCCTATTTATAGATTCCCATAATCGACCTAATGTTCGAGCGATTGAAGTGGCTTCGATCGATCGAAAGTCTTGGCGGGTTCGATCGCTCAAAGTGGCTTCGATCGATCTAACCAGCTTCGAGCGATCAAACCTGCCAAGATTTCAATCGATCGAGACACATTCGATTGATCGAACCAACCTTGACAAGATCCTCATGTGCCTTTCCAAGCATCCTAGCGGAGCTAAGAGTGGGACCTCCTAGGCTCTTTATTGTTGGCTCAGACCAGTTGTTAATTCCCATGACCAAACTCTTTGATTAGCAAACTAACCAACTAATCAGTTAACGTTTACTCCACTATAACACGATAACTGAACTCCAACGCAAAAGAACATATCCGAAGTGATAACTAGACTTGTATGGTGTACTAATGTCCCTCTACCTTCATCATTCGTAATCATATTCAGGTAGTCGGATAATTGTTACTGTCAACCTAAATCATGATTACTTCTTATATTCCTTAAGTCCCATTCACCTCTCATGATTACCAAACATGTTGATAACTACTTATCAACAAGACTGCAGTTCTCAGTAATCAACTTGGTGACATTCTCAAGGGAATGATTTTTCTAAATCAGATGGTAGATTCCATCTTGACAATATATGTTCACAACCCTGTGAACATGATATACCCAAGATACCCAAGTGTTGATCTTTTATAGATCTCACTAATTGGTAAGTCAAAGCAGCCATATCCACAGTTTGTCTATAATCGTCTCAAGATTAAGAACACGTAACTTATACAAGTTATGAGTTCCTATTGACTGTTCACAATCTTAAGTGTCAATAGGAAAACTCAGGTCCGTCAATGCACTATAAGCACTAGCATATTAACTAAGAGATAAACTCTAGTGATTGAGATTCATCACTCCATCCAATGGTAGTTAAACATGCTACAGTGTAAACCTGATGAGATACCTAGTCTCATCATCCACTGAAGAATAATAATTTGTATCTCACTTGTATGTATCTCATACATACATGAATTACTTACTATGATACTTAAGGATTAACAATCATCTCATGAAAGAAACATACGCAATAAAATGTAAAGCTGATATCCATATATTAAAATGTCAATGTCTCATACATAAAGTAATGGTTCGAGTGCACAAACCCAACAAACTCCCACTTGCACTCACAACCATACAGGATTACATCTGAGACCTAGACTATCTAAATGATGATCAAAGACCTTTTGTGGCAAGGCCTTTGTAAACGGATCAGCTAGATGGTTAGTGGTGGCAATCTTGGTGACAGTCACATCTCCATGTTGAACAATATCTCAGATTAGATGATATTTCCACTCTACATGCTTTCCCTTTTCGTGGTTCCTTGGCTCTTTGGACTGAGCCACTGCCCCACTATTATCACAGTATAGCGTAATAGGTGACAACGATGCTGGTACCACCTCGAGCTCCATAAAGAACTTCTTGAGCCAAACAGCTTCCTTTGCGGCTTCACAAGCAGCCACATACTCAGCTTTTGTAGTTGAGTCTGTAATGCATTTCTGTTTAATGCTCCTCCAACTAACAACACCACCTCCTAAGGTAAAGAGATGTCCTAATGTCGACTTTCTCGAATCGTTATCTGACATAAAGTCTGAGTCAGTATATCCTACTGGAATTAACTCACTATCACCGTACATAAGCATGTAATCTTTAGTCCTTCTCAAGTACTTAAGAATGTGCTTAACGACTGTCCAGTGCTCTGGACCTGGATTCGATTGATACCTGCTGACCACGCCTACAGCAAAGCAAATATCTTATCTAGTGCACAACATCGCATACATGAGACTTCCCACCTCTAAAGCATAGGGAATTCCTGCCATGCGATTCCTCTCCTCCTGTTCGATATAACAAGCTTGAGATAATCCCATTATCTTTCGCTTACAATCCCGAAAGAGCTTTATCCCAAGAATATAGTTCGCCTCTCCTAGATCCTTCATATCGAAAGTACTAGCTAGCCAAACTTTAACCGTTGACAATGCCACTACATCATTCCCAATGAGTAGAATGTTGTTAACGTAGAGCACAAGAAAAGCCACCACTTCCCTTCACACTTCTTGTATACACAAGATTCATCCAGATTTTGTATGAAACCAAACGATTTGACCACTTGGTCAAAAAACATATGTTCCAACTCCTAGATGCCTGCTTAAGCCCATAAATGGACTTTTGAAACTTGCATACCAAGTTACCTTTCCGACCAGCTATGAACCCTTATGGTTGTTACATATAGATGTCCTCCTCAAGATTGCCATTCAAGAATGCAGTCTTGACGTCCATCTGCCACATCTCATAATCTAGGCATGCAGCAATGGATAAGAGTATCCTAATGGACTTGAGCATGGCTACCGGCGAGAAGGTTTCCTCATACTCAATGCCCTCCCTCTGAGTATAGCCTTTCGCCACAAGCCTTGCCTTAAAGGTCTCAACCTTTCCATCAGATCCTCTTTTCCTCTTATAGACCCACTTGCAGCCAATGGGTTTAATATTGGCTGGAAGTTCTACAAGATCCCAGACCTGATTGGAATCCATAGATTCCAATTCAGCCTTCATAGCTTTAATCCAATGAGCTGAATCAACATCAGCCATTGCCTCTTCGTAAGTGGTAGGATCAGATTCAGATTCTATGGAGACAGCTTCAAAAACTTCTCCTAAGAACATGTATCTATCAGGCTGGCTGATAATCCTCCCACTACGACGAGGTACCGGTGCGGAAATGGGTGAAGAAGTGGTATTTTCTTGATTTTCATCGTTATCAACTGCGGGTTGGACTGAGGGCTCTCCTTCTATCTCTCTAAGATCTATCCTTCCCTTAGGTTTATGGTTCATGATATAATCATCCTCCAAGAAAACAACATTTGTACTAACAAACACTTTCTGTTCTCTTGGATCATAAAAATACCATCCATAAGTACCCTTTGGATACCCTACAAAGTAACATACTTCCGATCTAGAATCCAACTTGCTCATCTTTCCTTTGAGCACATGTGCCGGACACCCCCATATCCGGAGATGTTGCAAAGAAGGCTTGCGCCCAATCCACATCTCTCGTGGTGTCCTGGGAACAGATTTGCTTGGTACTAGATTTAGTATGTATGCAGCGGTTTCCAAAGCATAACCCCAAAGAAATAATGGCAACTCTGAATAACTCATCATCGACCTAGTCATGTCTAAAAGAGTCCGATTCCTTCTCTCCGCTACACCGTTCTGCTGAGGCGTACCAGGTGCAGTCAACTGTGACAGAATCCCATTCTGTACGAGGTGATCAATAAACTCATTAGAGAGGTACTCGCCACCTCGATCAGATCGAATGGCCTTGATATGTGTGCCCGATTGCTTCTCCACTTCAGCCCTAAACTCTTTGAACTTTTCAAAGGCTTCAGACTTATGCTGCATTAGGTACACATATCCATACCTAGAGTGGTCATCGGTAAATGTTATGAAATACTCATAACCACCCCTTGCTCTAATATTTATTGGTCCACACACATCAGTATGAACTAGTTCCAACAATGCATTGGTCCTATTGCCCTTTGTAGGAAAGGGCCTTTTGGTCATCTTACCTTCCAAACAAGACTCGCAGACTTCCATTGGTTCGAGAACCAAATCGCCTAAGACCCCTTCTTTGACTAGTCTGCCAATCCTATTCAGATTGATATGGCCAAGCCTCATATGCCAAAGCCTTGTTGGATTAGTGGAAGGTTCCTTTCTTTTAGATGGTAAAGTTACCATTGAGTTATTAAGTTCCAAACAAGAATCTTTTGAAATATTGGGAGTAATCACATACAAACCATTTGATTTAACACCAGAACATATAAAAGACCTGTTTCTTTTAATGACAACTTCAGTTCCAAAATGAAAGGAATAACCATTATTCGTTAAATTAGAAACTGAAATTAAATTACGTCTCATTAAAGGGACGTAAAGTACATCTGATAAAAATCAAAACTTTATTGTCTAAAAATTCTAAAACTATGACTCCTATAGCAACCGCAAATATGGTTGCGCTAAAACCTATAGTAAGTACAATTTCCCCATCACTGCACCTCCTGGTTGATCTAAACCCCTGCAATGAATTACAGATATGGTTAGTCGCACCAGAATCAATGCACCAAGTGTTTGAAGTATCCGTTATAAAACTTACTTCAATCACATGTGATTCAATCATACCTTGCACTCTTGTAGCTAAGAATTCTGGACAATTCCTTTTCCAGTGGCCCTTCTCACCACATTGGAAACACTTTCATTTTCCTTGGCCACCCACCTTCCCTTTGCCCTTACCTTTTTCCTTGGATTTTGAAATCTTAGGGACCGGTCCAACACTTGGACCACCAGTACCAGCCTTCTTCTTTCCTCTCTTACCTTTCGACATAGACTGAGAAGAAGAAGAGCTTTTCTCAACGTTCAGAACGTTGCCCCCAGGTTTGATCACCCCTTCCGCTGCCAGTAAAGAACTCATTAATTCGCTCAATAAAAAATCCATTTTATTCATATTATAATTCAGTTTAAATTGAGCGAATAACGGCAATAGCGTATTGAGGATCATATCAACTTGGGTCCGTGCATCGATGTTGGCACCTAGGGTCTCCAACTCGTTTAAATAACCAATCATTTTTAAAACATGTTCTTTGACTGGAGTCCCTTCTAACATCTTTACACTCATTATCTTCTATATAGCTACCTGTCTGGCAGGCTTGCCATGCTTCCCAAACATCTTTTTCAGGGATGCGATAATGTCATTGGCAAAATTGTTCGATTGGAATTGGTATTGCAACACACCATCCATTGAGGCCAGAATGTAGCAACGGGCCATTCCATTCAAATTCTTCTATTTATCGAACTCGTGTCTGGCAGCTGCCGAAGCATTTGCCGCGGGTTCTTCGGGGCATGGGGTGGTGAGGACATATATGTGATCCTCCGTAGTTAATACAATGTTAAGGCTTCGTTTTCATTTTGTGTAGTTATTTCCAGTTAACTTGTTTTGGGTGAGTATGGTGGTAAGTGGCCTAAATGTAGATCCAAACATTATGATTTACTGTAAAAATCAAAAGACAAAATAAATATGGATATCAAAATTTGACAATTTTGAAACAAAAGAATCCTTAAAACTCTTGTTTTAAAACAAAGTCGCCGGAATATCAAAACGAAATAATAAAGCCTCCGTGTGGTGGTCAATACTCGATCTTTTGATTAATCATGACTTGTCCGCTATGCAACTCTTGCAAAATAAGTTATGACTGTCGAACCTTTTTGATCTCTAAGTTTTTGAATAATGCCCTGTGTGGGATCCCTTATCCATAGCTTAGTTAGTGTGTACCATTAACTAGGATCCAATCACAACCACCTCAAGTAGTGCCTCCGTGTGGTGGTCACCCTCTAACACGTCTGATTGATCCTATCCATAGGAAGTTCACATCTAGTACCCAATGAGTAGTGTACCCTCCGTGTGGAATGATCATCCATGGCGAGGTAACACAGAATGCACTATTCATCTAATAATGAACCGTTAATGGAAGATCGTGGGTGTTGTAGCAAGACCCTCTCCCACTAGATTTAATAAATAAGGATTTTGCTTTTTGAAAAAAATTATTTCTACACATTACCAATAAACATACAATGTTTACTAATGCGTTGAAAACAGTTTTTGAATTTTATTTTAGAAAACTTGTTTTTACATGCATGCAACTAGTAACAATATAATTAAATGCCAATCACAAACCAATCACATAAAACAAAAAACTAAAATTAAAAACAAAGACATTCATATGCCTCTATCTCCCATGGCTCTATCTCTATAGAACCTTCTTCTTAGTTTGATCGCCTCCAGCTCCATCTTCATGGACAACGGCTTGCTCCTCCATCTTCATATATATTCTAATTCTATTTCATTGCTCCTATGCTTCTTTCGAAGCTTACAATTTATCTAGAAATAGAAATTAAAAACAAGAAAATAAAGAAGGCTAGGGAAACCGGTGTGACTTTCCTTTTTGTAGGATTGAAGTCACAGTGCCCTTTACACATGCCTTAAAACCAAACCAACAATAAATATAATTTACAATCATCCACTAGTCAGAAACATTTTAATACAAAATTACAACTTTGATCTTGGTGCCATGGGAGATAGAAGATTAATCTTGCTGCAAAAAGATTAATCTTACGCACATCCACGCATATGTAACAAATATATAATCCACTGTAACCCTTAATTGATTTACACAGTACATAAACTCTTTACGCACTAATTTAGAACACAAAACAGCATCTCAGTTATCTGTCACACTTCGATCGATCGACAAAGGTTCGATCGATCGAATCTTCGATCGATTGAACATAGTTCAATCGATTGAACTTTCAGTTTTACAGAAAGGTTTGAAAATCTTTACAGAATAATTAAAAAATTAAAGTATATATTTTAAAATCTTTAAAACTGTAAACTAAACACCTGGACAGAGAACCTCTCTTAATCGATTGAACACCATTCGATCGATCGAACAGAACCAAAGTTTGATCGATCGAAACTAGTTCGATCGATCGAAAAAGACAACGTTCGATCAATCGAGACTACTTCAATCAATCGAATCCATTATGTATTCAATGCAATCAAAGATTTGTATTCTGCTGCATAAACACTACAGAAATAGATTTATGACAATGCAGTTTCCAAGATAGTCCTAAAATCAGCATACAAATCAAATCTAGTGTTCCAAAACGCATCTATAGATCCAAATAAGCGTGGCTCTGATACCAATTGAAGGAAAAACAGGTTTAAATTAATTTTAAACATGCAACAGAAAGATTAAGGATGAAAAAACTTTATTGGTATGCCCGGATCTACTACTCAACAATTTCATAGATGCGTACTAACAATAGGGGACAAGAATTTATACCTCAGGTCTTGAACCTAATTTTGATTTCCTTGATGGTGCAGCAGACTTCACTAGGTTGTCTTCACCCTTATGACTCCTACAGATGCCTGCCGGAAGGACTAGGGTTGGTGGGAACCCTAATAGAGAGGAATGAGAAGGTTTGGGAGCTCTAAAATTAGTTTTTGCAGCTTTTGGCCTGTTAAAATGACGAACTCTTTTTTTTTTTTTTTTTATGGATGTAGCTACCCTATTTATAGATTCCCAAAACTGACCTATTGTTTGAGCAATTGAAGTGGCTTTGATCGATCGAAGCTTCGAGCTTCGAGCGATCGAACCCGCCAAAACTTCAATCGATCGAGACACCTTCGATCGATCGAACCCACCTTGACAAGATCCTCATGTGCCTTTCCAAGCATCCTAGCGGAGCTAAGAGTAGGACCTCCTAGGCTCTTTATTGTTGGCTCAGACCAGTTGTTAATTCCCATGACCAAACTCTTTGATCAACAAACTAACCAACTGACCAGTTAACGTTTACTCAACTATAAAACGATAACTGAACTCCAACGCAAAAGAACATATCCGAAGTGATAACTAGACTTATATGGAGTACTAATGTCCCTCTACCTTCAGCATTCATAATCATATTCAAGTAGTCGGATAACTGTTACTGTCAACCTAAATCATGATTACTTCTTATATTCCTTGAGTCCCATACACCTCTCATGATTACCAAACATGTTGATAACTACTTATCAACAAGATTGCAGTTCTCAGTAATCAACTTGGTGACATTCTCAAGGGAATGTTTACGTTGAATCAGAGGGTAGATTCTATCTTGACAATATATGTTCACTACCCTGTAAACATGACATACCCAAGATACCAAGGTGTTGATCTTTTATAGATCTCACTAATTGGTAAATCAAAGCAGCCATATCCACAGTTTGTGTCTATAATCATCTCAAGATTGAGAACACATACTATGGAAACGCGGCCTCCGTGAGCCCACCCCCGTTTCTTGTTTTCGTGGTTTCAAAATTGATTTTCCTTTAATTTTGAAATCAAAGTTGATTTGAAGAAAATAAGGTCTGTTAAAAACATATACAGAGTCGCCACTTGGGTTTTAAGGAATCAAGAAACCTAATTTTGACTCACCCAAATGGATAAAGGGCACCGACCCTTCATAACCAAAGAACTTGGCTCAGGATTTTGGTACGAGAGAGGAAGGAGCCTTTGCCATGACTAAAACACCCTCAACTCGTCCCATCTTTCAACGGGCCTTAATTTGCATCCAAATAATCATCTTATACTATGTTTGGTTTGACAATTAATACTATGATAGTATATTACATCACATAAGAATCTTGAAATAGAAGATCAAAAGATAAGATACCATTCATAAGATCTAGGCCAAGTATCACACAATGTAAAGTGAAAGATCACACAAACAAACCTAGGAAAATCGTTTAATCACATTACAAGTAATCAAGCTTTCCTAATTTAAGAGGGGACATGAATTGTTCTTGAAACAAATAATCAAAGAAAACAAAATATGCTTAGTAAGCTAGTATGATGCATGTTAATATTGAGAAAAGAAGATCTCTCAATCCCCAGAATGGATGAGAAAAGGAAGATTAGATCGAGGGGATGATCAAGTTCATTCCTTATAATCTCCTTAGATTAGGAACCACACAATCTCCAAATCTTGCATGGATGCAATGTATGATCCTAGAATGTGCAAAGGTTGTAGTGTGTTTGTGTACATGAACTTTCTAAAGTGACTTAGAAGTCTAAAATATGCATGAATGCATGAAGGAAATCATCATAGGATATATAAAATTTTAGTATGGACTACTTCATAAGATATGAACTAATTTGGAGTGCATGTGAGCATCAAATCAAAGAATGAAAGTAACAGTATGCTTGTTGTGAATAGTGGACAGAATAGTGAGTTGCTTGTGAAAATAGAAAAGTGGGCTTAAAAATGTGTTTAGTGCATGATTTTTTATGGAGATAATCCTCATTGTGTCTAGAACACATACCAAAAAGCCAATCTACAATAACTATAACAGATTGAGAGAAATAATATAAACAAGAGATGTTGCTCAAAAATAGAGTCCGTACTGTCGACTGAGATGTCAAAATATCTTATAAAATAAAAACAAAACATCTAGAGGCCCATATTATACAAAAAGTTCCCTAAGACACTGTAGTTAGGACCACCCCTTTTGGAAAATATTTTTGGTTTGGTTTGGAAACACATGGAAGGGTTCCATTTTGACCCAAACATTCTTCCAGACATTCTATTTTTGCTGTCACTGCAGCTTGGTTGACTTTCTTGAGAAAACAAGGTTTATTTCTTGGAATCCAAATATTTGGGGTTTTATTTGAAAGAGGGGTTTTGAAATAGGGGTTTTGAAAGCAAATTTCTAGCAGTGAAAGGGGATTAAAACCACTTGGGAAACCAACATCAAACTCAAGTCAAGAACTTCCAAGATTGTTGGAGAGATTGTTTTCATTTGAGCATAACTTCAATAATACTTTGGACGTATTGAAGTTGGAATCATCATCTATCAAACATGTTTTTGAGGTCAAGAGCTACTATCCATAAGGATTCACTCACCTCAAACACCATGTCATCATCTAGATGATGATGAACTAGTAAGTAAATAAAGAAAAATAAAAAAGAAATGAGGTAAGGAGAGATGAACATTAATATAAACAAGCAAATAATAACAATCAAATAATCAATGTGATTTTGGACTTGTAACTTGGTGTTTCACTCATAGATATTGACATTTGGACATGGAAGTAGCTTCCTAACGCAAGATTGCTCAAGAATGGTGGTTGGGGAGGATTTGAATGTGAAGTATAAGAGAATTAATGGAGGAAAACAAGATTAGAACTCACTTTCTTATAGAAAATCGGGAGAAGCTCCCTTTCTCTCTTCTAAACCTATCCCTATCTCTCTTTCTCTCTACAACTTTCTCAAACTTTGCACTTGGGCCCCCCAAAATAAAGAGCAAAGGGGGGTTTATATAGGCCAGTTTGTGGTGGTTTTGGAATTTAGAAATTATTTCCATTGGTCCTAAACATCTGTGAACAAGAAACTACGTCGTTTTGGCTTTCAATTATTCAATTTGGACCCCCAAAATAAATTACAAAAATGGATTCTGCGGGGGTTGCGGTTGTGGCCATGTGCCGCTGTGGGAGTGGCCCAGTGCCACCGCCGTACTGCTCCTCAGATGCCCAAATATTTGTATTTAGGCCCCCAGAGGTTTCGGTATTCGCGAAAAGGCCCTATATCGTCTGAAATTCATAGAAAATGCATACGAACTCCAAATTGAGCTTGTGATATATCGTTGGAAAGATAATGGAGTCTAATTTCCATAAAAAATAGTTTGGAGATGGGTCAATTTGAAAATTTTTGTGGTATTTGTGATAAAAGTTGATTCGATCGCCTTTTTTACCTTGGGAAATTCATAATAAATTCGTTTTAAATCCAGAAATTATGTGCGATATACCGTTGGAAAGCTATTGACCTCTAGTATGCATGAAAAATGTTTGAAAAATGATATGGCACTCCGATTTCAAAGTCCACTTTTAGGTCAAATCGGTCAAACCTAGGATTTCCAAGAAGTTTTGGGAACCTCTAGGAGCTCCCAGGAGCTGACGTTTTCATCCGATTTTCTTTTTAAACTCATTTTAGTACTTTTCATATGATCTAGAATGATGTCAAAACTTTTTGGAGAATTTGGATGATTTCGGTCAAACCTGGTCAAACCGGTCAACGGGGACTTTCGGGAAACTTCCGGACTTCGGGGGTCTCTGGAAGCTGACAATTTCATCTGATTTTGCTTCAAAACTCCTTTCTATTATTTTTTATGATGTAGCATGTTTTCAGAACTTTAGGTCCAAATCTGGGAGTTTTTGGGCTTTTAGGAGTATTTTGGTCAATCTAAGCTTTTTGAGAGATAGAACTAACTTCTAGGAGTCCTTTTTGAGTCTTTTTCGATCATTGTGAACCACCAAGCTATGGGTCTCCTAAATTTGATAGCCGACAAAATAGGGTGTCTACACATACCTTATACAAGTTATGAGTTCCTATCGACTGTTGACAGTATTGCGTGTCAATAGGAAAACTCAGGTCCGTCAATGCACTATAAGCACATTAGCATATTAACTAAGAGATAAACTCTAGTGATTGAAATTCATCACTCCATCTAATGGTAGTTAAACATACTACAGTGTAAACCTGATGAGATACCTAGTCTCATCATCCAATGTAACAAGCTCTAAGTATCAAAGAATAATAATTCGTATCTCACTTGTATGTATCTCATACATACACGAATTACTTACTATGATACTTAAGGATTAACAATCATTTCATGAAAGAAACATACACAATGAAATGTAAAGCTAACATCCATCTATTAAAATATCAATGTCTCATACATAAAGTAATGGTTTGAGGGCACAAACCTAACATACTTTAGATAGACAATGATAGTGATGTTATCAAGCATGGAATGACTCGTGTACAGATTGACTGAGACAGTGCATGCAGATTGATATGAATGGTGCATGCAAGTGAGACAAGCATGCAGATGCGGGCCTTAGTCTATATGATGCTCCTACTTCTAACAGATAATAGTTAAGCAAATAAGGTCCTAGCCAGATAGAGTGTGCTAACCTTACTTTCTAGCATGATCACCATGGGAGAAAGAAAAATTTCTAGGATAATTGGGGGATTCTGGGGTTTTTCTAGAATTTCTGAGAGTTTCTAGGAAAAACGGGCATTTCTGGGAGATTTGGATGGAGTTTTTTGGGAGAAACTGGTCATATTTGGGCAATCTGGGGGATTTGGATAGAGTTTTTGAGAGAAACTGGTTATATTTGGGTATTCCTAGGATATCTGGGCAGAGTTTTTGGGAGAAATTGGTTATATTTGGGTGAGTTGGACAGAGTTACTAGGAGAAACTGGTTATATCTGGGTATTCCTAGGACATCTGGACAGAGTTTCTGGGAGAAACTGGTTATATTTGGGTGAGTTGGACAGAGCTTCTGGAAGAAACTGGTGCATTTTGGGAAATCTGGGAGATTAGGACAGAGAAACTGGTTAATATGATGGTGATCATACTGTCTAGCAAGTTTTCACACTCTTTTGTCTTAGGACCAATAAACAAGGTTTGCGATGTATATCTTTGTGAATATGGAGCAGACATCCTTGTCATGATGCCTGGGCAAGTCAACTCAATATGATCACATATGAGTGATTACATTAGGAATCATAAGAAAGAGGTTTTGCCTCATGCCCCATAAACATCCACAGTGCGCAAGTAATCCCATCAGGGCATACAACAGTTATATCACATTATCCTATCTGAAAAGATAAATGAACAGTCATATAAAAGGTTCCACAGGAATCTATATGCAAAGGTCGGGTTTACTCAACGAGGGTCTGTTGACGAGAGTTCCAATATACCGTTAGAAAGACAGTACGGAAGTTTTTACCTTTTTTGATAGACCTTGGAAGGTATAGTATTAAGGGTGACTTCTGCCCTGGCACAACAAGACCTGAACAATGTTAGCATCGCATTTCAGACACAGTTAGAGGGGGAAATGTACGAGTGTAATGCGGTGAACCAGACACAGTAAAAATATGATTTTAAGGATACTTCTTATGAGTTAAATCTCTGTATTATTTTGTTTTGGAAATAAAATTCCCCAGTAGAGTCGCCAGATTGTGGACATGCGAAATTGGTTTCCTTTTGATTTGAAATTGAAATTGAAATTGATTTGGAAAAAGGTCTGTTGAAAATAGATACAGAGTTGCCACTTGGTCTTTAAGGAACCAAGAAACCTAATTTTGACTCACCCAAACGGATAAAGGGCACCGACCCTTCATAACCAAAGAACCTAGTTTGGGGTTTTGGTACGAGAGAGAAGGAGCCTTTGCCATGACTAAAACACCCTCAACTCGCCCCCGTCTCTCGACGGGCCTCAATTAGCATCCAAATAATCATCTTATACTATGTTTGGTTCGATAATTAATACTATGATAGTATATTACATTTCATAAGAATCTTGAAATGGAAGATCAAAAGATAAGATATCATTGATAAGATCTAGCCATGTACCACACAATGTAAAGTGAAAGATCACACAAACAAACCTACGAAAAATTGTCTAATCACATATCAAGTAATCAAGTTTTCCTAATCTAAAGAGGGACAAGAATTGTTCTTGAAACAAATAATCAGAGAAATCAAAATATGCCTAGCAAGCTAGAATGATGCATGTTATTCTTTGAGAAAAGAAGACCTCTTAATCCCTGGGACGGATGAGAAAGGAAGATTAGATCGAGGGGAAGCATGAACGTATGATCAAATTCATTCCTTATAATATTCTTAGATTAGGAGTCACAAAACTCCAAATCTTGCATGGATGTAATGTATGATCCTAGAATGTGCCAAGGTTGTAGTATGTTTGTGTGCATGGACCTTGTAAAGTGACCTAGAAATCTAAAATATGCATGAATGAATGAAGGATGTTATTA
Source organism: Hydrangea macrophylla (assembly GCA_033977485.1). Classification (NCBI taxonomy): domain Eukaryota; kingdom Viridiplantae; phylum Streptophyta; class Magnoliopsida; order Cornales; family Hydrangeaceae; genus Hydrangea; species Hydrangea macrophylla. The sequence continues at coordinate 4,517,718 of CM066992.1, forward strand.
TAGGATGTGTACAAATGTAGTTTGAACTACTTCCTAAGAGATGAGCTAATTTGGGATGCATGTAAACATCTAATCAATGAGTCAAAGTTAAAACATGCTTGCTGTGAATAGTGGACAGAATAGTGAGCTGATTTTGTAAAAATAGAAAAGTGAGGTTAGAAATGTTTTTAAATCATGATTTTTTTTATGGAAATCATCCTTATTATGCCTAGTACACATATCAAAAATCCAAACTACAATAACTATTACAGGTTGAGAGAAATCATATGAATAAGAGAGGTTGCTCAGAAATATAGTTCGTACTGTGGACTGAAATGTAGAAAAATCTTAGAAACTGAAAACAAAACATTTGGAAGCCCATATTATATAGAAAGTTCCTCAATACACTGAAGTTCAAGGGAAAAATTAGTTGGGACCACCCCTTTTGTAAAAGTTGTCTGAAAAACAAGTTGGAAGTCAACCAAAGCTGCTGTGACAGAAAAGCAGAATGTCTAGAAGGAATGTTTGGGTCAAGATAGGACATTTCCAAATGTTTTCAAGTCAAACCAAAAATCTTGGGTGTTCTCTAATGAGTTAGGAAGACTTCCCAAGTGGTCTCATGGTTATCCTTTGTGTGTTGAATTCAGAATGTTATTTTAAAGTTGGATGACTCACTATTTTAGAGATTTTTTTGAAAAACAAAGATTATTTTCTTGGAATCCAAATGTTGAGGTTTTGGAGGGGTTTTGAAAGCACATTTCTAACACTAAAAAGAGATGACAACCACTTGGAATATCAACATCAAACTCATTTAAAGAACTTCCAAGATTGTTGGAGAGATTTGTTTTCATTTTGGAAATAACTTCAAGAATACATAGAGATGTATTGAAGTTAGAATCATCATCTATCAAACATGTTTTTAAGGTCAAGAGCTACTATCCATAAGGATTCACTCACTTCAAATAGCATGTCATCATCTAGATGATGATGAACTAGTAAGAAATCAAAGAAAAATAAAAATGAAATGAGGTAGGGAGAGATGAACATACATATAAACAAGCAAGTAAATAACAATCAAGAGTTGATAGTCATTGAGATGTTGGACTTGTAGCTTGGTGTTTCACTCATATATAGTGACTTTGGACATGGAAGTAGCTTCCTATCTCATAAATGCTCATAAAAATAGTAGTTGGGTGTATTGAATGTGAAGTAAAGAGAAGTAATGAAATAAAAACAAAATTGGGAACTCACTTTCTTATTGAGAAATCAAAGAAGGAAGCTTCTTTTCTCTCTATTCTAATCTTATCTTTACAACTTTCTCTCTAAAAATTTTCAAAACTTGTAATTGCACCCCCAAAATGAGAAGTCAAGGGGGGTTTATATAGTCCAATTTGGGAGGGGGGGAGGGTTGTGATTTAAAAGGTGCTCCCATTGGTCCCAAACATCTGTAAACATAAAACTATGTCTTTTTGGTTTTCAATTATTCAATTTGGGGCCACAAAACAAAATTACAAAATATGGGCTTTTGGGGAAGAGTGTCGCGGTGGCACTGGGCCTGTGCTGCAGCAGCAGTGGGCCAATGCTGTGGCAGCACTGTTTCTCAGACGCCCAAATTATTATGTTTAGGCCCCCAGAGGTTTTGGTATTCGCGAAAAGGCCCTATTTTGTCCGAAATTCACAGAAATTGCATACAAACTCCAAACCAAGGTTGTGATATACTGTTGGAAAGTTAATTGAGTCTAATTTTCATAAATAATAGTTCAGATATAGATCACTTTGAAAAGTTTTGCGGTATTCGTGATAAAAGCTGATTTGATTGCCTTTTTCACCTTCAAAAATTCGTAATAAATCCGTTTTAAATCCAGAAATTATGTGCGATATACTGTTGGAAAGCTATTAACCTATAGTATCCATGAAAAATGTTTGAAAAATGATACAGTGCTCCAGTTTTAAAGTCAACTTTTAGGTCAAATAGGTCAAACTTGGGATCTCCAGAAAGTTCTGGGAACATTTGGGAGCTCCCAAGAGCTAACGTTTTCATCCGATTTTCTTTTAAAACTTGTTTTAGTAATTTTCACATGATCTAGGATGATCTCGGAACTTTCAAGCGAATTCAGATGATTTTGGTCAAACCCTGGTCAAACTAGTCAACGGGGACTTTCCGGAAACTTTCGGGACTGCTGGGGGTCCTTGGGAGTTGACGATTTTATCTGTTTTTTTGGCTTCAAAACCCATTTTCTTACTTTTCCTATAACATAGCATGTTTTCAAAACTTTTGGTCCAAATTTGGGAGTATTTGGGCTTTTAGGGGCATTTTGGTCATTTGTACTATTTTCTAAGCATTTGAGAGATAGAACTAACTTCCAGGAGTCCTTTTTGAGTCTTTTTGATCATTGTGAACCACCAAGCTAGGGGTCTCCTAAATCTGATAGCCGACAAAATGGGGTGTCTACAAAGTTACATGAGATTAATTCTATAAGGATAGAAGGCCACGCAGGCTCCAAGTGGATGAATGGGGGAACGTTTTTGGCTTTGATTTTTGTATATATATATACTCCTGTAGATACCCAATTTTGACCACACTAATAGGATTTAGGATGGACAATGTTTTGGAGGATTCGATGATGAAAAGTACCCCGTGTAAGGTACTGGATTCCACACAATCGAAAGGCCGAACTTCGGAAAATGACTTCTGAAAGGAAAAATGGTTTAAAGTTAGAGTTTAAACGCGCAGCGGAAATAGGTTAAGTTATAAAACTTTTGGTATTCCAGGATCTACTACTCGTCAATTCCATAGATGCGTACAAGGGGGTGCAAGAATTATACCTTAGTGTCTTGAACCCAATTCTGAATCTTTAACTTCCAGCAGCCTCCACTAGATGATCTTCACCCTTATGACTCCTGCGGATGCCTGCCGGAAAGACTAGGGTTCATGGGAACCCTAATAGAGAGGATAGGAAGGTTTTGGGAAGACTATGATAGTTTCTGCAGCTTCTGCGTATAAAAACGACGATCTCTAACTTCCAGAACGCAGCTGCCCTATTTATAGATTTCCAGAACCGACCTAGACTTCGATCGATCGAAGTGACTTCGATCGATCGAACCTTCGATCGATCGAACCATTCTCGATCGATCGAACCTGATGACTTCAATCGATCGAACATACTTCGATCAATAGAACCTGTCTTAACAGCTTCCTCAAGTGTCTTTCCAAGCATCCTAGCGGAGCTAAGAGTGGGACCTCCTAGGCTCTTTATTGTTGGCTCAGACCAGTTTGTTAATTACCATGACCAAACTCTTTGATCAGTAAACTAACTAACTGGTCAGTGAACGTTTATTCCACTATAAAACGATAACTGAACTCCAATGCAAAAGAACATATCCGAAACGATAACTAGACTTGTATGGTGTACTAATGTCCCTCTACCGTCAGCATTCGTAATCATATTCAGGTAGTCGGATAACTGTTACTGTCAACCTGAATCATGATTACTTCTTGTATTCCTTGAGTCCCATTCACTACTCATGATTACCAAACATGTTGATAACTCTTATCAACAAGACTGCAGTACTCAGTAATCAACTTGGTGACATTCTCAAGGGAATGCTTACTCTGAATCAGAGGGTAGATTCTATCTTGACAATATATGTTCACAACCCTATGTACATGACATACCCAAGATACCCAGGTGTTGATCTTCTATAGACCTCACTGATTGGTAAGTCAAAGCAGCCATATCCATAGTCTGTGTTCATAATCATCTCAAGATTGAGAACACGTACCTTATACAAGTTATGAGTTCCTATTGACTGTTGACAGCCTTAAGCGTCAATAGGAAAGCTCAGGTCCGTCAATGCACTATAAGCACTAGCATATCAACTAAAAGCTACACTCTAGTGATTGAGATTAATCACTCCATCCAATGGTAGTTAATTATGCTACAGTGTAGACCTGATGAGGTATCCAGTCTCATCATCCACTGTGACATATTCTAAGTATCAAAGAATAGTAATTCGTATCTCACTTGTGTGTATCTCATACACACACGAATTGCTTACTATGATACTTAAGGATAAAACAATCATCTCATGAAAGAAACATACACAATGAAATGTAAAGCTGATATCAATATATTATAATGCTAATGTCTCATACATAAAGTAATGGTTTGAGGGCACAAACCCAACAAACTCCCACTTGCACTCACAACCATTCAGAACTACATCTAAGACCTAGACTATCTAGATGACGATCAAAAACCTTCTGTGGTAAGGCCTTTGTAAACGGATCAGCAAGATTGTCAGCGGTGGCAATCTTGGTGACAGTCACATCTCCACGTTGAACTATATCTCGGATTAGGTGATATTTCCGCTCTACGTGCTTTCCCTTCCCGTGGTTCCTTGGCTCCTTGGACTGAGCCACTGCCCCACTATTATCGCAGTATAGCGTAATAGGTGACAGCGACGCTGGTACCACCTCGAGTTCCATAAGGAACTTCTTGAGCCAAACAGCTTCCTTTGCGGCTTCACAAGCAGCCACATACTCAGCTTCTGTAGTTGAGTCTGCAATGCATTTCTGCTTAATGCTCCTCCAACTAACAGCACCACCTCCCAAGGTAAAGAGATGTCCGGATGTCGACTTTCTCGAATCTTTATCTGACATAAAGTCCGAGTCAGTGTATCCTACTGGAATTAACTCACTACCGCCGTACATAAGCATGTAATCTTTAGTTCTTCTCAAGTACTTAAGAATGTGCTTAACGGCTGTCCAGTGCTCTGGACCAGGATTCGATTGATACCTGCTAACCATGCCAACGGCAAAACAGATATCTGGTCTAGTGCATAACATCGCATACATGAGACTTCCCACTGCCGAGGCATAGGGAATTCCTGCCATGCGATTCCTCTCCTCTTGTGTCTTTGGACACTGGTCCTTGGAGAACGCTAAACCATGCCTGAAAGGTAACAAACCTTTCTTCGAATTATCCATTGAAAACCTAGTTAGCACTTTCTCGATATAACCAGCTTGAGATAATCCTATTATCTTTCGCTTGCGATCCCGAAAAAGCTTTATCCCAAGAATATAGCTCGCCTCTCCTAGATCCTTCATATCGAAAGTACTAGCTAGCCAAACCTTGACCGTTGACAGCGCCGCTACATCATTCCCAATGAGTAGAATGTCGTTAACGTAAAGCACAAGAAAAGACACTACTTTCCCTTCACATTTCTTGTATACACAAGGCTCATCCAGATTCTGTATGAAACCAAACGACTTGACCGCTTGGTCAAATCGGATGTTCCAACTTCTGGATGCCTGCTTAAGCCCATAAATGGACTTTTGCAACTTGCATACCAAGTTACCTTTCCGACCAGCTATGAACCCTTCTGGTTGTTGCATAGAGATGTCCTCCTCAAGATTGCCATTCAAGAATGCAGTCTTGACGTCCATCTGCCAGATTTCATAATCTAGGCATGCAGCAATGGATAAGAGTATTCTGATGGACTTGAGCATGGCTACCGGCGAGAAGGTTTCCTCATAGTCAATGCCCTCCCTCTGAGTATAGCCTTTCGCCACAAGCCTTGCCTTAAAGGTCTCAACCTTTCCATCAGATCCTCTTTTCCTCTTATAGACCCACTTGCAGCCAATGGGTTTAATATTGGCTGGAAGTTCTACAAGATCCCAGACCTGATTGGAATCCATAGATTCCAATTCAGCCTTCATAGCTTTAATCCAATGAGCTGAATCAACATCAGCCATTGCCTCTTCGTAAGTGGTAGGATCAGATTCAGATTCTATGGAGACAGCTTCAAAAACTTCTCCTAAGAACATGTATCTATCAGGCTGGCTGATAATCCTCCCACTACGACGAGGTACCGGTGCGAAAATGGGTGAAGAAGTGGTATTTTCTTGATTTTCATCGTTATCAACTGCGGGTTGGACTGAGGGCTCTCCTTCTATCTCTCTAAGATCTATCCTTCCCTTAGGTTTATGGTTCATGATATAATCATCCTCCAAGAAAACAGCATTTGTACTAACAAACACTTTCTGTTCTCTTGGATCATAAAAATACCATCCATAAGTACCCTTTGGATACCCTACAAAGTAACATACTTCCGATCTAGAATCCAACTTGCTCATCTTTCCTTTGAGCATATGTGCCGGACACCCCCATATCCGGAGATGTTGCAAAGAAGGCTTGTGCCCAATCCACATCTCTCGTGGTGTCCTGGGAACAGATTTGCTTGGTACTAGATTTAGTATGTATGCAGCGGTTTCCAAAGCATAACCCCAAAGAAATAATGGCAACTCTGAATAACTCATCATCGACCTAGTCATGTCTAAAAGAGTCCGATTCCTTCTCTCCGCTACACCGTTCTGCTGAGGCGTACTAGGTGCAGTCAACTGTGACAGAATTCCATTCTGTACGAGGTGATCAATAAACTCATTAGAGAGGTACTCGCCACCTCGATCAGATCGAATGGCCTTGATATGTGTGCCCGATTGCTTCTCCACTTCAGCCCTAAACTCTTTGAACTTTTCAAAGGCTTCAGACTTATGCTGCATTAGGTACACATATCCATACCTAGAGTGGTCATCGGTAAATGTTATGAAATACTCATAACCACCCCTTGCTCTAATATTTATTGGTCCACACACATCAGTATGAACTAGTTCCAACAATGCATTGGTCCTATTGCCCTTTGTAGGAAAGGGCCTTTTGGTCATCTTACCTTCCAAACAAGACTCGCAGACTTCCATTGGTTCGAGAACCAAATCGCCTAAGACCCCTTCTTTGACTAGTCTGCCAATCCTATTCAGATTGATATGGCCAAGCCTCATATGCCAAAGCCTTGTTGGATTAGTGGAAGGTTCCTTTCTTTTAGATGGTAAAGTTACCATTGAGTTATTAAGTTCCAAACAAGAATCTTTTGAAATATTGGGAGTAATCACATACAAACCATTTGATTTAACACCAGAACATATAAAAGACCTGTTTCTTTTAATGACAACTTCAGTTCCAAAATGAAAGGAATAACCATTATTCGTTAAATTAGAAACTGAAATTAAATTACGTCTCATTAAAGGGACGTAAAGTACATCTGATAAAATCAAAACTTTATTGTCTGAAAATTCTAAAACTACGACTCCTATAGCAACCGCAGATACGGTTGCGCTAGAACCTAGAGTAAGCACGATCTCCCCATCACTGCATTTCCTGGTTGATCTGAACCCCTGCAATGAATTACAGATATGGTTAGTCGCACCAGAATCAATGCACCAAGTGTTTGAAGTATCCGTAATAAAACTTACTTCAATCACATGTGATTCAATCATACCTTGAACTCTTGTAGCTAAGAATTTTGGACAGTTCCTCTTCCAGTGGCCTTTCTCACCGCATTGGAAACACTTTCCTTTGCCTTGGCCACCCACCTTCCCTTTGCCCTTACCTTTTCCCTTAGATTTTGCAATCTTAGGGACCGGTCCAATACTTGAACCACCAGTGCCAGCCTTCTTCTTTCCTTTCTTACCTTTCGGTGTAGATCGGGAAGAAGAAGCACTTTTCTCAACGTTTAAAACGCTGCCCCCAGGTTTGATCACCCCTTCTGCTGCCAGTAAAGAACTCATTAATTCGCTCATTGAAAAATCCATTTGATTCATATTATAGTTAAGTTTGAATTGAGCGAATGATGGCGACAGCGAGTTGAGGATCATATCAACTTGGGTCTGTGCATCGATGTTGGCTCCCAAGGTCTCCAGTTCGTTTAAATAACCAATCATTTTTAAAACATGTTCTTTGACTGGAGTACCTTCCGACATCTTTGCACTCATTATCTTCTGCATGGCTACCTGTCTGGCAGGCCTGCCATGCTCCCCAAACATCTTTTTCAGGGATGTGATAATGTCACTGGCAGAATCGTTCGATTGGAATTGGTGTTGTAACACACCAGCCATTGAGGCCAGAATGTAACAACGGGCCATTCCATTCGACTTCTTCCATTTGTCGAACTCGCGTCTGGCAGCTGCCGAAGCATTTGCCGCGGGTTCTTCAGGGCTTGGGGTGGTGAGGACATATATGTGATCCTCCGCAGTTAAAACGATGTCAAGGTTACGTTTCCATTCAGTGTAGTTATTTCCAGTTAACTTGTTTTGAGTGAGTATGGTAGCAAGTGGACTAAATGTAGATCCAGACATTATGATTACTGAAAATCAAACAAACAAAATAAATATGGATATCAGAATTGACAGTTTGAAATAAAAGAATCCTTAAAACTCTTATTTAAAAACAAAGTCGCCGGAATATCGAAACGAAAGAATAAAGCCTCCGTGTGGTGGTCAATGTTCGATCTTTCGATTTATCATGACTTATCCGCTATGCAACTCTTGCAAAATAGCCATGACTCCCGAACCTATTTGATCTCTAAGTTTCTGAATAATGCCCCGTGTGGGATCCCTTATCCATAGCTTAGCTAGTGTGTACCATTAACTAGGATCCAATCACAACCGTCTCAAGTAGCGCCTCCGTGTGGTGGTCACCCTCTAACACGTCTGATTGATCCTATCCATAGGAAGTTCACATCTAGTAACCAATGAGCAGTGTACCCTCCGTATGGAATGATCACCCCTGGCGAGGTGACACAGAATACACTACTCATCTTACAATGAACCGTTAATGGAAGACCGTGGGTGTTATTTGATAAGACCCTCTCCCACTAGATTCAGTAAATTAAGGATTTTGCTTTTGAAAAATGTTTCCACACACTACCCATAAACATCCAGTGTTTACTAATGTGTTGAAAACGGTTTTTGAATTTTATTTTAGAAAACTTGTTATAAGTGCATGCAACAATGTATTATACGCCAATCACAAAACAAGCACATAAAACAAAAACTAAAATGAAATATAGGCATTCAAACAATGCCTCTATCTCCCATGGCTCTATTTCCATAGAACCACCTTCTTGGTTTGGTCGCCTCCGGCTCCATCTTTATGGACAACGGCTCCTTGCTCCATCTTCATGGAATTTCTAATTCTATTACATTGGACCTATGCTTCTTTTGAAGCTTACAATTTATCTAGAAAAAAGAAATAGCAAAAAAGAAATAAAAGGCTAGGGAAACCGGTGCGACTTTCCTTTTCGTAGGATTGAAGCCGCAGCGCCCTTTACATACGCCTTAAAACCAAACCATTAATAAATTACAACATGCACCAATCTCAAACAATTTAAATATAAATATTTAAACGACTTGGTGCCATGGGAGATAGCGACTAATTTTGCTGCAAAAGGGTTAGTCGTACACGCATCCACACATACATAACAAATATATGTAACTATTGAAACACTTAAATGATTCACACAGTAAATAAACACTTTACATACTGAATTAGAACTTAAAACAGCATCTTACTTCTCTGTCACAGTTCGATCGATCGAAGACCGTTCGATCGCTCGAACCTTCGATCGATTGAACACTGTTCAATCGCTTGAACATTCTGTTTCACAGAATGATTTAAAATTTTTACAGAAATAATTTAAGATTAAAGTATAATTTTAAAAAAAAACTTTACAACTGTGAACAGAACACCTGGACAGAGAATCTGTCTCGATCGATCTAACACTATTCGATCGATCAAACACCAGAAGGCTTCGATCGATCGAAACTAGTTCGATCGATTGAGAACAGAATGTTCGATCGATCGAAACAAGTTCGATCGATCGAACCCACCTTGCATCCTATGCAATCACAGTTTTGTATTCTGCTGCGATAACACTGCAGAAATAGATCTGTGACGATGCAGTTTCAAAAACAGTTCTAAAATCAACATGCAAATCAAAACTAGGGTTCCAAAATGCATCTATAGATCCAAACGAGCGTGGCTCTGATACCAATTGAAAGGAAAAATGGTTTAAAGTTAGAGTTTAAACGCGCAGCGGAAATAGGTTAAGTTATAAAACTTTTGGTATTCCAGGATCTACTACTCGTCAATTCCATAGATGCGTACAAGGGGGTGCAAGAATTATACCTTAGTGTCTTGAACCCAATTCTGAATCTTTAACTTCCAGCAGCCTCCACTAGATGATCTTCACCCTTATGACTCCTGCGGATGCCTGCCGGAAAGACTAGGGTTCGTGGGAACCCTAATAGAGAGGATAGGAAGGTTTTGGGAAGACTATGATAGTTTCTGCAGCTTCTGCGTATAAAAACGACGATCTCTAACTTCCAAAACGCAGCTGCCCTATTTATAGATTTCCAGAACCGACCTAGACTTCGATCGATCGAAGTGACTTCGATCGATCGAACCATTCTCGATCGATCGAACCTGATGACTTCAATCGATCGAACATACTTCGATCGATCGAACCTGTCTTAACAGCTTCCTCAAGTGTCTTTCCAAGCATCCTAGCGGAGCTAAGAGTGGGACCTCCTAGGCTCTTTATTGTTGGCTCAGACCAGTTTGTTAATTACCATGACCAAACTCTTTGATCAGTAAACTAACTAACTGGTCAGTTAACGTTTATTCCACTATAAAACGATAACTGAACTCCAATGCAAAAGAACATATCCGAAGCGATAACTAGACTTGTATGGTGTACTAATGTCCCTCTACCGTCAGCATTCGTAATCATATTCAGGTAGTCGGATAACTGTTACTGTCAACCTGAATCATGATTACTTCTTGTATTCCTTGAGTCCCATTCACTACTCATGATTACCAAACATGTTGATAACTCTTATCAACAAGACTGCAGTACTCAGTAATCAACTTGGTGACATTCTCAAGGGAATGCTTACTCTGAATCAGAGGGTAGATTCTATCTTGACAATATATGTTCACAACCCTATGGACATGACATACCCAAGATACCCAGGTGTTGATCTTCTATAGACCTCACTGATTGGTAAGTCAAAGCAGCCATATCCATAGTCTGTGTTCATAATCATCTCAAGATTGAGAACACGTACCTTATACAAGTTATGAGTTCCTATTGACTGTTGACAGCCTTAAGCGTCAATAGGAAAGATCAGGTCCGTCAATGCACTATAAGCACTAGCATATCAACTAAAAGCTACACTCTAGTGATTGAGATTAATCACTCCATCCAATGGTAGTTAATTATGCTACAGTGTAGACCTGATGAGGTATCCAGTCTCATCATCCACTGTGACATATTCTAAGTATCAAAGAATAGTAATTCGTATCTCACTTGTGTGTATCTCATACACACACGAATTGCTTACTATGATACTTAAGGATAAAACAATCATCTCATGAAAGAAACATACACAATGAAATGTAAAGCTGATATCAATATATTATAATGCTAATGTCTCATACATAAAGTAATGGTTTGAGGGCACAAACCCAACAAATAGGATTTAGGATGGACAATGTTTTGGAGGATTCGATGATGAAAAGTACCCCGTGTAAGGTACTGGATTCCACACAATCGAAAGGCCGAACTTCGGAAAATGACTTCAAGTTCAGAAAAGTCCTTTTTCATGCATAAATCCTTGTTTTGTCAAAACCGTCTCGCAGAATTCATATTCACTCAAGATAATATGAACATGAAGTGTTCTAAATGCAGTATTCTAGGCATCCAGAGATTCAACTTTAAAGAAAAGTTCAAAATCGCCACACATTTAAAAGTAATTTTGGAAAAGAAGTCGTTTGATTTAAAAAAAAACAACGAAAGTTTCAGAGGACTTCCGGACTTCAATTGGACTTTAATTTTCATTTCAAAACCTCTTGGAATATTTTTATACTAAAATTCAACTCGACAGGTTTCCAACAGTACATAAACGGATGATTTCAGACACCAAAAAGTATTTTTACAAAAATCTGGAAAAGCAGTGCATGTAATATTTGAAACAGGGCATAAAGGCAACCAGGGGATCATGAATAGTAAGTGGCAGGTCCCATATGGGAGTGGCGGGTCCCACCTAAGCCACCACCCACAAGTTGTCCCCTTCATCAAGCTTTTTGAGTTCCAGACCCTTCTAGAAGCCTTCCACTGCGAGGAAATTGCCTGGAAACTGCGTTTCGGCACCAAAATGGCCATTTTAACCCTTTTTTGACCTCTAAAATCTCTATTTCAACCCTGTAACTTACGAGTTAAGTTTTCAAAACTCTATATATTGATCCATATGAGATCATCTTTAGAAGAAAAAGAGAGTATATATAAGGAAGTACACACAAGAGAGAAGTACATACAAGTGAATATACTTGCAAGATTTAAGAAGATACTTAGAATTAAAAAGTGATTTCGAGAGAGATGAAGTAAATTATGATCAAATTTCTTAAACTAGTCTCAAGATAATTAGATTTATAGATTTGGACATTAATTGCCTCCCTCAACCTCCATGGATGAGTGCTTGAAGAACTTGAAGAACACTTGAAGAAGACCCTTCAAATCAACTTTGATTGTATAATTGAGAACCCTCCAAGAGGTAGACATCACAATTCATCTCCAATTCCTAGTTTTATATATAGCTCTATAAGACTTGGATCTAGTTTAGTTTAGTTTTATTTTATTTGCTAGAAAACTCATCTTCTTCCTCTCTTGTTCTTCACACACTCACATAGCTAGATCCAAGTCTCTTTTGATTTTGTTGATAATTCTTAATTAAAGATTGATTTTCACTTTTGATTTTCAATTTTGATTTCATTATTCTATTTAATTTAGATCCACGCATACATAATTATATATATATATATGTATCTATTTTGAATTCCATGATGGTTTGGAAGTATGATCTATGAGAAGGATGATCCCTATGTTCATACTTTTCTCTTGATTATTCCTATAACCTAGAATTCCTATTGAATTTCATCTCCAATAGGATATTTGTAAGTCCCTTTGATCCATGATCTAAAGTTCTTCATAAAACTTGAGGGCTAAATTGATTGGGAATCAAGATAATTAAGTTAATCTATGAGCTTGATCTCTCTAACAAGCTTCAATCATCACCTAAGATGTTTTTCTCATACTTTAAAAATGAACTAGATAAAATTCAGCAAAATAGATTGGTTTTGTCCATAAGATTTGGTCCATCAAAACCCATAGTTTAATGGATTTAAAATTTTCTGGGTAAACTTTGATGAATTAGCTTTCACTAGATCCGTTTTGAGAGTCACTAGGTATAACACCCATATTTGTGTTATTGCATTTGCATTACATTGTCATGCATGATAATGTGATGTGGCGTGTCTTATGACACATGGTTGAGTGAGTTTTGACTCACGAGTTGATTTGGGTGTCTGTATTAGAGAACCCTTTGAAACTATTGTGATTGAGGATTTATCGTTTGTGAAGTCTCTCCGAGTATGAGACGGTCACTGTGGAACATTTTAAATGTTTATCTGAAAATAAATGTTTACCTGTGTATTTCAATATCTGTATTATTTTCTGGCTTAGAATATATTTTTGATGTTAGATTTAGTATCCTGGTGAGAACGAATTAACACGCTGTTAATTTGGTAGGCTAATTAGCAACTTCGGAAACGTCATGTAGAAATTCGTGTTTTAGCGACCAAACGAAACTTAGTCGAAAACTTTTATAATTTTGAAATTTCACTCGTAAAGCTGTGAATAAGCTATATAGAAAGTTTCAGAGACTGATTAGGAGTTTTGAAAACTCGTGGGGAGGTAAACGTAATTTCCAAAAGAGTTGCCTATATATAGATAGAGATGGTTGGGATATTTTTCCAAGTCTTAACCTAAAATTTCAAGAGGAGGCCAAAAGGGGGCTAGAGGGAGATTTTGTTGCTTCAAGCTTTGCGACGCCAAACGACGACCTTCCGTCAGTTTGTTTTCTCCCAGATTTTATATTCGAGCTCCTCGAGGTAAGAGCTTCGTTTTGATACCTATTAGGGCCCGTTTGGCTAAGTTTTCTGAAAAGTTATTTTCTAGAATTTTTCACAAAAGTTGATAAATGGAATTTTGATCCATAGGAATTGTACTAGACGGACTTCTGCACGTTCTTTGTGCACGAGTTTTCTTTGAATCGAAGTTTAAGAGCGTAAATCGGAGGTGAGTGATTCAACTATGTTTTGGAATGATTTCTTGGCATGTATTCATGTTATGTTTGAATAGTATATATTAATTCTTCGAGATATATTGTGTAGTTCATATTGGGCATTTATATTGATAAGTAGGCTCAATAGCACGGTGATATGTTTTGATTACCGCGAGCATGGTGATATGTATTTGAGCATGTTAAGTTGCTTATGTGGGTCAGAAGGAGCACGTGGTCACCGTGCCATTTTGTGGAGCCGATATAGGCATTAAGGTCGCACGATTGAAGAGAAGAATTATTGGTCTTACCCTTTCGCGTGGACTTATTGGCGAGGAGTCGCGGATTGGGAGTATGGACGGGCACGTGAGTCTCCGGCGACTAGTATGAATTGTAGAGATGTGAATGCGGACATGTTTATCATTCATGTGCATATGTTGATTTATTCACTAAGCTTTAGCTTAAACAAATCGAATATGTGTGGTTATTCAAATAACCATTTCAGGTGTTAATGATGGCGAGGAATCGCAGGAGTGAGTACGTGGGTTGGGAGTTCTTTTGGAAGGCGACTTGTATGTTAACCTTGTAGTTTTGGGACAATAGGATGTTGTAATAAGAATTTGGTTGTTTTAACCCATGTTTAATTTGGTATGTTAGAATGGATTTTAAACCGTTGTAATAGATAGTGACATGTTGTAATCCTGCTTTAGAAATGTTTTAATACAGCTAGGATTACTTTGGTTTGAGTGGTTGATCATTGGTGAAAGTTAGAAAGCTTTAAACTTGAAATTCTGCAGATTGGGCTGCTGCCAGGGGAGCAGTCGACTGGTCCTGTGTTCAGTTGACTGAACCCCTGTGTTTGCTAGCTACTGCTTCTTATTTTAGCAAAAGCAGTCGACTGGACACCGCCTCAGTCGACTGGACCCCCTAGCCTCAGTCGACTGGAATTGCTATTAAATTCCCTGCCTTCCTCCGTCGACTGAGCAGTCGACTGAACCTCTGGTTTTAAAATGTGTTTTGTTTTTCCGCTGCGTGTGTTCTTCAAACCTAATTTTGGGAACGTTAATGAATTGGTTTAGCCTCGGTGGCGTGCCACGGGCTCCGGTTCCGCTATTGTGGGACCGGGCTGTGACACTAGGATCCATATGCTATTTTTAGAAATTGTTGAGAAATCAGTGTATAGATTTGAACATAGTCTCTTTATGCTTGAATTTCAAAAAATCTATAATAGTTATCGATGTTCCGCTTTTTGGAGATGATTCCTAACTTATGTATCTATATGTCGATGTAAAATCGTGAGCATACAATTGAGTTAAGATCATTTTCTAAGCATTTGAAGTTGATACAACTATTTTGGAATTTTCTAAGTTTAACTACAATCATGATAATGTATACAAAATGGTCATGTCTTGATCACTCAACAATAATTGATGAATAAAACTTGGTTTAGAAATCATCTAGGATAAATTGATGAGAGATCAAAAGCTTAGATTAACTTAATTAACATGATTCATGAATTTCTATTATGTTTTCATTCCTTTGTCAAATGATACTAAATTTCCAGAATAATAGAGTCTGTTTAAAACAACTTTTCAGAAACCTTAAGGTCATGAAATAGGTTTCTTTTGACACCAAATAGAGATTCACATGATTTTTGTAGAATTAATTATGATTTTTACAAGAACAGTGGACAGTCCTAATCCACTGTTCCTAAAACTCTTATTTCTCAAACTTCAAAAATGGTAATGAGGTTATACTTTTTGGAGAAATTCCCTAAGACATGTATCTAACTTTTTGTAAAAGGATTTTAACCCAGCTCATGTTTAAGACCACTTTTGATAGGATTCATTAGAGGTTGTTGAATCTGGAAATTTGATTGATGACATCTTTTCCTTGTTTATCATGCATATAATTTGTTTGCTTGTTTTTTTGCAATGCTTGGGTATTCCTTGGTGTCTTAGTGCAGAGAATTGAATGTCATGGATCTGGACTTCGATTTGTGAGCTTTCCTCGTCTACATGTGGCTTAGTGCCCATGTATCGTGTACTATCTCTATCATTTCTCTTAGAATTTTTCTAGGTTGCAACTTTGTTTTCAATGACACAATTCCTTTAGGATAGTCTCCATTTATGTTCTTATATGCTAGAGATATCTTATCTAGGATTGTTGCATGATTGCATTACACGTTTCTTTTTTTTTTTTTTTTGCTTTTTGCGACTCCGCTTGAGTTAACCCAATGTAAGTCTTCTCGTTCCCTTTTTACATATCATGACACATTTCCTTTATTTGCATCGGTCCTAGGCGGGATTAACCACTGTAAGTATACCTCTCTCTTGTATTGCATGTGCATTCGACTTCTACTTGATTTAATCTCTTGACATTATTTTCATTAGATGTTCCCCTTTTGATATGGATACATATTATCTAGTATGTTTGAGGAAACAACACCAAATATGAATTAAGAACAAGGACAATTGAATTAAGGCCCTCCATTCGGTAGGGAGAGGAGGGGGTGCTTTAGTCCTGCTTAGGCTCCTTCCCCTCTCGTACCAAGACCCCCTAACCTAGTTTCTGGTGATGAAGGGTGAGTAACCTTATTCAATTTTGGGCGAGGCATACTTGGGTTTCCTAATTCCCGATAAAAATTAGGTTGTGACTCTTTGTCTCTAGGATTGCGTGAGGAAGTTCTAGTTCCTTGAAATGTGCTCCTTGGATCCATCCCGGGACATTGTCAAGGAACGCCAGGACCCCTCTCTCACATGGTCAACAATCTGGCGACTCTGCTGGGGATTTGAACGTAAAACTTATCGTTTCTTGTTCTTCGAGGGTTTGACTTGAGCCAATGAATATCCTTGTTATTAATTCGATAATCGTGTTGTTTTTGCCTGCATTTGCACTTGCATTGTTCTTTCACTGCGACTGCTTGAGACCATTGCCTTATGGGTGGAGGGCCCTTTTTTCTCCATTTGTCAAGAGACTTTGGTAGCATGTAGTCACCCTTAGCCTTGTACCGCATGTGGTATATAGAGCCCTTGGCTTGCTAATGGACCCTTTATGAGACTAAAACCCGGCCTTTGCATATAGTTTCTATAGAACCCTTCAATTAGGATCTTGATTATCATCTTTAATAAGGATAATGTGATGAATTATTTTCGTTTACCCGTAAGGGATTATGTGGATGATGAGGACGTTTATGAAAAGGCATCATCAAATCTTGTACGGTGGATTCCTCTAGGGTAGTATGGTCTTTATCCAAACATCCAATCATTATTCAAGGAGAATTTTGAAATTTTTTGAAAATACAAGCATTTCTTTGAAAAACTTGAGTCTTTGAAAATTCCGGGAATATCCCTTTTGAAATTCACTTTCACAAATCCTTCCAAAATTCTCCCCAAATTTTAGAGAATTTCAAAATTCCTACTTTCATGATTCAATTTTAAAAGATCTCAAATTTCTACTTTGGTTTTCAAGAAAAATCATGATTTCACACTTTGATGATTCAATTTCAAAATTCCTACTTTGATTTTCAAATTCCAAAAGAATCATGACTCCATACTTTGACGATTCAATTTCAGATTTTAGAATTTTAGATTTCATAGCTCGATTTTTTTTAAAAAAAAATCATGATTTCACACCACAAGCATTGATAGTTCAAAAATGCTTTTGAAAATTGCAAATCTCCCCCTCTCTTTCAAAATTTTCATGAAAAATTCAATTTTGTAAGATAAGCCATCAAGAATTTCAAAGCTAAAAAAATCCTTGGACAATGATTGGATTAGTAAGATGATTAGCATACTCAAGGAATCTTATGTGTTTATGTGCTGATATGCTAGGTCTAAGCTAGATTAAGGTGCATTGTATTTAGATTAGATTGCATTCCATCTGCATTGCATACACTACACGAGCATTGCATATACGACTCACGAGTGCGACGCCTCTAATATACTTCTGAAAAGAAAAGATTTATTTTCCTCAGAATTTTGAAAAAGATTTCTTGGATTAAGAAAATGTTTTTGAAAAGGAAATGATTTTCCATCTTTTTTCCATCTTTGTAAATCCACTTTTGTAATAAAAATACCTGATTATTTGAAAATCCTTAATAAACCAGAAAAAAGATAGGACCAAAGAATTGTATTCCTTCTTGGGTCAAAGCTCCGAACAGTCGTTTGATCAGATCAGGGTTTGAAGAAGGAACAGCCGAGTCGATTAGGGTTGAGAATATGGCATACGAAGCTGATATGGAAGCCAGGTTGGCCGCAATGCAAACTGCATTGGATCAGAGTAGAGTATAGAATCGAGAACAACTTGCCACTATGATGAGAATGATTGAGCAGCTGACTAATCTGCCACCATCACCACCTCCGGTGCATCACGAGGAAAAAGACTTTGGGGAGACAGTTCAACCAAAGGTTCAACTATATCAAGAAACTCATGACAAGTTGTCTAAGATCGACAAGCTAGAAAGTATGATCAGGAAAATCAAAGGGGTGGATGAGTATTTGTTCGACATTGAGGGGTTGTGTGACGCTCCGAAAGCCAAACTCCCAGAAAAGTTTAAAATGCCGCATATTGAATTCTTTAATGGAACCGGAAATCCGAACAACCATCTGAGGCTTTATGTGGGAACTTTGCAGACTATGGGTATTGGGCCTGACTTATTTGCTCTATTGTTTCCAAGAGTTTTGAGTGCGGCAGCACTTTCGTGGTACTTGATGCTAGAACCAGCCATAACCAGAGATTGGGAGGCATTGGCCAAAACTTTTATGGCTCAATATTTGTACAACCAGTCATTTGATATAACTGCAAGAGATCTAGAGACCACTAGACAGGAGTATAGGGAATCCTTCACAGGTTTCCTTACTCGTTGGAGGGCAAAAACTGCTCAGATGACTAGCAGGCCGACAAAAAAGGATCAAGTTTGAATGATCATCAGAAATCTATAGCTCGAGTACTTGGAGAGGCTAGAGTTTCAGTCCATCGTGAGCTTTGAACAACTATTTGATGTAGGAACTTTGATAGAGGATGCCATTAGGGATGGAAAGATCAAGAAAGAGAGCATAAGCAATCAGTACAGAAAGACAGAAAGGCTAGTGTGGATACCGGCATTTGGGCCCACTTTTGTTTTTTTTAAATAATTTTCAAATTCAAATTCAAAGAGTCGCCACTTAATTTTTTTTAGGAAGATTAAGAAGCCATTTTTAAAAGCAATCGATCTTTTGCGAAACCAAAGATAATCTGGGTCCGGGGATTATGGAATGAAAGGGAAAGGAGTCCGACGGACTAAAACACCCCTTTCATCCTATCTAGTGATATGCCTCTACTCATCATCCTATTTAATCGAATTAATAATCTAAGTATGCCCTCAACTAATACATAGATATAAGTATACATATCACAAGCATGTCAAAAAAGGGTGCAAAATTGCTAACGATAAAATATCATTCATAAGCCATATAATTCAAGTAGCAAGCAATATGATGTGCAAGTAGGGAACTAGAGAACTTACCCGGGATCTAGCCGCGAAATGGGAAACGTGCAATGCATACAAAGAATAGAAATCCTAGGAAAAATGTCTCTAATCACATATACACATAAGGCAAGACCTAATCTAAGGTGTCACACATGGAGTCGAAAATCGATGAAATCAACAAATGAAATAAACTAGAAAAGGGATGAGAAGTCATACCTCCAAAGTGCTACAAAACAAGGGTTAGTCCATGTGCTTCACATAATAATATGACATCAAATAATCAATCCTAACTCTCTAACTTAGATCTATCAAGCATGGAAAGAATTGACAAAACTATGAATTCCTTTTGATTAGTTGGAGTCATAGCACCTTTATAGATATACAAGCCTCAACTAGGAGCCAATGTAATGTTCATATAGGGGTTCTATAATCCCAACACGACCATGAGGAATCCATGTTTATATTCAATTAGGTTCAACTAAGCCTAATTTTATCCAAGAACTAGTTCTAATCATAAGCATCAACATACATGAATGAATGAACATGAACAAGAATGAGATATGAATTTATTCACTAATTTGGACCACTTAGCCTCTAGATTTAAGCTAAATTATCATTATTCAAAACTTGATTTGGGTCCCAAGACATTAGGAAACCATTTAACTTAAAATCAATGAGACTAGACAAAAACAGTGACTGTTTTTCCTAAATTACAAAGAGCAGACCAGATTTTAAAAGGTAGAAAAACCATACTTCCAAAGATTGGATCTTAATGATTTTTGGATATGATATGCCTCTGTGAGTCTAGTTTCTAACTCATAAAGAAAATCAAGGTTTGAACGGTTAGATCTCTAGGAATATGTAAAACACTAGACATCACTCAGGAATCTACAACTCTCTGTCCAGAAATCTTGTATGATTTTCTAAAAATAGTAAAAAAAAAATGAGAGGCCAAGGAAGTTCGATTAAGGTTCTGATTTATTAATTTTAAAATGGACTTACTATTATGAAATTTTGGATAGAGAATTGCTTGTTTTGAAATCACAAGACCAAACCATCTTAAGCACGGAATTTCATTAAAACAAAAATTATAGAGGTGCTTAAATGAGTTATGAACATCCTCCAATTGGTCTCATCCAATTTCCCATGAACCATGATTTTATAAAAATCTTTGATCATGGTTGGTTTATGGATTCACTGCACCTTTGTTAAATTGATGTTCATATTTCGAATCAAACTTGATCCATGATTCTAGAGAGAACTAGGATCAAGTATGATTATGATCATTAGAGTAAATAATGAAATATGAAGATGTTCATGGATTTAGTCTTAATGGATTTCCATCATAGATCTCATAACAAGAGAATCCTAAGGTCTCACTTAATCTCATGAATATTGAATATAAACTATGAAAACCTATATCTAATTCCTCTCTCAAATATATGATCCTCGAGGAATATAGAGTCATCACATCCAAATCCCCTCTTAAATTAATGGTCCTTGGAGACTAAATGAAATAAAAAATCATATGAACCTCTATAGAATATAGCATGAATCACATAAGATTCTTAGTAAGGGGATTCAAATCATGAGTTGAGACTTGAATTCAACCAACTATGTGTAGATATGACCATGATTCACTTTAATCTCCATATGGATCATTAGATCATAGGAAATTAAAGAATCAAACTCAAAGAGACTCAATAGGATATATAAAATCTCATGAATCTTAAGAGAAAAATAGAAATAAAGAATCAAAGTTTACTTAGAGAAATTGGAACACAAATTCTTCAAAATCAAACTTATCTTAAACCCAAGGCATCAATTGGATCCAAATTAATGAAATGTTATGAGATTCAATCACAAGCTTTAAGTGGTGTATGATGACATGAGGTAGGAAGAGAGGTTTTGAAAATGTGTAAAGTTCCTAGAACTATGAACTTGTGATTGAATTTGCCTAATTCTACCAAGGATTGAGAGGTTACCTAATGACCTCAAGGATTTCTTTTATTTCTTGGGAAGCTCTTCCAAAAATCTACAAGTTCTTCTCCAATTCTTCAAATTCTTCAAGAAAAACTCTCTCCTCCTTCTCTCAATTCTCTCTCTATTATATACATAACTCTTGTATCTCTCTTTGATTTTAAAGATTAAGTGAAAGAAAGTTCAAAAGTCCCCATAATGGAGATGAAGGTCTGTTTATATAGACCAACATGACAAGGTTAAATGGGTAAATTCGGGTGAAAATCCATGTGCAAAGGTTTCTTCTAGAACATGTTAGAAAAGCAGTTTGTTACAGTGAGCGGCACTCGATGACTTGCCTACGACACTCGCTGAGTGCCGGGCGGCAGTCACTGACTGCCGGGCGGCACTCACTGTCGCGTGCCGCGGATAACAGAATTCTGCCCCCTTTTTAATTTTCAAAATATGTGTTAACAAAACTTAATTATTTAGTAAAGTATATACTAATGTACTTATATTTGTAATGTACTTTATTAGAATATACCCATATGCATGGTATATATTCCCATATTTCATTTTATTTCTTTCTTTCTTTTATTTTCTTTTATCCTTTTCTCTTTTTTTTTCAAACTTCTCTTCATTTCCTCTCTCTCTCTCTCTCTCTCTCTCTCTCTCTCTCTCTCTCTCTTTAAGATAAATTCCCAGACTGATTTTCTCATACGCTCCTCAACGTTCAGGTTTCTCCCGAATACCCAATTTCTCCTTGTTTTATTTTGAATTTCAAAATTTTATTTGAAGAATCTTTGAAGGATTTGAATTTTCTGGAAAATCTTCGAATTTCACCGGTCATCGTCATCATCGGTCTTAAGAGGTAACCAATCTTGGATTTGACGTTTGGTCAAAATCAGGGTGTCTACAGTTTGCTCCTCTTCGGTAGAGCTTGTAAAGCAACGCGTATCATAAGTGAATGTCGAAGCCTGTGTGAAAGACAAGCCTTTGACCAAGCGGTCGAATCCAGATAAAAACAAAAAGTGCGTTGCAAAAATCGGGTGCTCAGAAAGCCAAAAGCTAGTCATGCTCAATGGTTAGTTGCCTACGTATCCCATCAGGAATCAGACCAGGACGTAGTTCGGGCAAAGGACAACACATAAATGCAAATAACCACACAGATGTACTCCTATCTTATTGTGATGCATATGCTCGAATTTCATGTCTCATGCTCCCAAATGTGATGATCCGGAGTCATGTTGATCTTCCTATTATCATAAATGCGCCTTATGCTCCAAATTCTCTGGTTATGTTATTATTTTATTCTTAGGAACATGTGTTTCAAGGAATCATCTGATCGACTGAGCCGCTTCACGCCTTACACTCCATAGTCGAATCAGGTAGCACACTCAAAGATTGAGTCACTTCACGCCTTACACTCCATAATCCTCCAAAATTCATCTGATTGACTGAGCCACTTCACGCCTTATACTCCATAGTCGAATCAGGTAGCACGCTGAAAGATTGAGTCGCTTCATGCCTTATACTCCATAATCCTCCCAAAATCATTTGATCGACTGAGCCACTTCACGCCTTACACTCCATAGTCAAATCAGGTAGCACACTGAAAGATTGAGTCGCTTCACGCCTTACACTCCATAATCCTCCAAAAATAATCTGATTGACTGAGCCGCTTCATGCCTTACATTCCATAGTTGAATCAGGTAGCACACTGAAAGATTGAGTCGCTTCATGCCTTACACTTCATAATCCTCCCAAAATCATCTGATTGACTGAGCCGCTTAACACCTTATACTCCATAGTCAAATTAGGTAGCACGCTGAAAGATTGAGTCGCTTCATGCCTTACACTCCATAATCCTCCAAAAATCATTTGATTGACTGAGCTGCTTCACGCCTTACACTCCATAGTCGAATCAGGTAGCACGCTGAAAGATTGATTCGCTTCACGCCTTACACTCCATAATCCTCCAAAAATTATCTGATTGACTGAGCCGCTTCACACCTTACACTCCATAGTTAAATCAGGTAGCACGCCGAAAGATTGAGTCGCTTCATACTTTACACTCCATAATCCTCCAAAAATTATCTGATCGACTAAGACGGTTCATGCCTTACACTCCATAGTTAGATCAGGTAGCACGCTGAAAGATTGAGTCGCTTCACGCCTTACACTCCATAATCCTCCAAAAATCATCTGATTGACTAAGCCGCTTCACGCCTTACACTCTATAGTCAAATCAGGTAGTACGCTGAAAGATTGAGTCGCTTCATTTCTTACACTCCATAATCTTCCAAAATTATCTGATCAACTGAGACACTTCACGCCTTACACTCCATAGTCAGATCAAGTAGCACGCTAAAAGATTGAGTTGCTTCATGCCTTACACTCTATAATCCTCCAAAAAATCATCTGATCGACTGAGACGCTTTACACCGCACTCTCCATAGTCGACTCAGGTAGCACACTGAAATTAGCATGAATTCGTTGCGAAAATCGAGGACATAAATTTTTCACGGGGCAAAGTCAATGCTGATTCGATTCGATTCATAATTTCCAATTCCCCCCCCCCTTTTAGGGGTTACTTTTTCAGGATTCAACTTCGAATTAACTTTCGTAAATCTGGAACTACTCAGATTCAAATCCGCTTTAAATTTTTGAAATCAAGAATCTAAATCGGCTCAATCCTCCCAAAATCTAGAGTCTATCAAATTAAATTCCAAAATCGGGAGTCAATTAGACTTTGATCAAATCTAAATTATTTCAAAATTCAGAGTCAATTAGACTCAACTTTATTCTAATTTCCAAAATCCGGAGTCATTCAGACTCAAATCACATCAAATTCTCAAAATCCAGAGTCATCCAAGTTCCAATTTTTTCAATTTTCCCAAGATTCGGAGTCAATCAGGCTCTTATTAAATCAAATTTCCAAATTCGGAGCTAATCAGACTCCAATAAATCAATCTTTCAAAATCCAAATCAACTCAATTTTCAAAATTCTGGACTCAATCAGACTCTAACTAAATCAAATTTTCAAAAAAATCCGGAGCCGATCAAACTCCAATTTATTCATTTCCCAAAATTTGAAGTCAATTAGACTCCAATTAAAATCAAAGTGTTAAAATTCTAGAGTCAATCAGACTCTATTCACATCAAATTTCAATATCCGAAATCGGCCAGGTTCCAATTTTTCAATTTTGCGAAATCAGGAGACAACTAAGCTTAAATCAAATCAATTTTCAAAGGATTGGAGCCAATCAGGCTCTAATCAAATCAATTTTAAAAAATTTTGGAGTCAATCAGACTCCAATCAAATCGATTTTCAAAAATCGGGAATCAATCAGATTTCAATTTAATCAAAATTTAAAAAAATTCGGAGTCCTGCATACTTAAATCAAAATTCTCAAAATCTGGAGTCAGTTAAGCCCCCAAATTATTCAATTTACAGAACCCACAGTTATTCGGACTCCAATCAAATCAATTTTTCTGAAAATCTGGAGTTAATCAGACTCCAATTAAATCAAATCTTTCAAAATTTGGAGTCAATCAGTCTCTAACCAAATTAAATTGCCAAAAATTCGGAGCCTGATTAGACTCCAATCTGTTCAACTTCCCAAAATCGGGGGTCGATTAGACTCCTAATCAAATTTGTTTTCAAAAAATTCAGAGCCTGATTAGACTCCAATTTATTCAATGTCCCAAAATCCAGAGTCAATTAGACTCCAATTAAAATCAAAATTTCAAAATTCTGGAGTCAATCAGACTCCAATCACATCAAATTTTCAACATCGGGAGTCGATTTGACTCAATTTAGTTTATTTACCGAAACTGGGTATTTTTGACAAAAATTCCTCACAATCAGGGCTCATTTTGATTTACAAAAGGGTTTAAGAACTCATTTTTCAAACTCTGGGGGTCCTTTTAAAACGAGGAAAAAACTTTGAGGTCATGGGAGCAAAATTCGGTGGTACTCATTATAAATATGAAAATTAGGAGGAAGAGGGCCACCTGGCACACGCGGCGGCACTCGGTGAGGAGGAACAGTACTCACTGAGTGCCGGCCGGCATTCCATCAACTGCCGCGTGGCACTCACTCAGTGCTGGCGCCTTTTCGTCGAGTGTCGGCCTGGTCTGCAGTTTGTTTAAAACTTAATTTTCCTTCTTCCTTTTCATTATCTTCTTCTCCCTATTTCGGGTTTTCTCTCTAAGATCTCACTCCCTCTTGATATCTAACTCAAGAATCATTAATCAAACAAGGTATGATCACTTTCCAACCATCAAGATTGCATCTTTGTTTGATTTTACACTTACAATCATGATCATCTTCATGTTTCCCCACAAATTCCATATGAAATTTTAACTTTCTTCCTCTTTTGCTTGTAGATTCTTCAATGGCTAGTGGTTTAGGGTCCCATGGTCCCCCTAAGAAGAAGTATAAGCCCCCCTTTGGCCATTACTCGTCAATTTTACTTACTGACCCTGGGGCGCATATCTCGGCACGAGCCTTCAACAGATTGGTATACTCCCAAACCCCCTTTTTTATGCGTATGATAAAATAATGCAATGCAATGCAATCCATGATGAACAATGCATGTATGAGTGCCCCCATGACTTTGTGTGTTTGAATGTATTAAAACTTATTTGCGATATCCCCTCTTCTTGAATTGATTTTCTTGTCATGATTTGGGGTTTAATGCTTGGTATTGTGCTTTTGGCTTATCGCCCTTATTTGGATTCATTAATTTTCCATGCCCACAGATTCCATTATTCCATTTGTCCACAACTAATGAGGGTTGCACCGACCCCATGCTTTTACTGAACTAAAAACCTATTGTCAACGAGTCGCTTAGACTCGAAAGAACTTTTTCTTATTTTTTCTTGAAAATAACGAGTCGCTTAGACTCAAAAGAATTTTCTTATTTTCAAAACAAACGAGTCGCTTAGAATTGAAAGAAATTTTTTTCTTATTTTTCTTGAAACAACGAGCCTCTTAGACTCGAAAGAATTTTCTTATTTTCAAAACAACGAGCCTCTCAGACTCGAAAGAACTCTTTCTTATTTTTCTTAAAACAAACGAGTCGCTTAGACTCGAAAGAATTTCTTATTTTCAAAACAACGAGTCGTTTAGACTCGAAAGAATTTTTTTTTCTTATTTTTCTTAAAAACAATGAGTCGCTTAGACTCGAAAGAACTTTTTTTCTTATTTTTCTAAACGAGTCACTTAGACTCGAAAGAATTTTCTCATTTTCAAAACAACGAGTCGCTTAGACTTGAAAGAACTTTTTTTCTTATTTTTCTTGAAACGACAAGCCTCTCAGACTCGAAAGAATTTTCTTATTTTCAAAACAATGAGCCTCTCAGACTTGAAAGAACTCTTTCTTATCTTTTCTTAAAAACAACGAGCCTCTTAGACTCGAAAGAATTTTCTTATTTTTTTCTTGAAAACAATGAGTCGCTTAGACTCGAAAGAATTTTCTTATTTTCAAAACAACGAGTCGCTTAGACTCAAAAATCAACACCTATATTTCTTCAAAGAATCAAGTTGCTCAGATTCTAAAACTCATTTATTTTCTTTCTTCCTCTTATTTTGTTTTTCTTCTGTCCTTTTCTAACAGACTCCAGAATTTGTCTTCAAAGGCCATGGGAGCCTGGCTCAAGACCGGAGATGGCACGAGGAGCTTTCTGATGAGGTTAGAACCCCGGTCAACAATGCTGGATTTGGGCTTTTTGCACTACTTTTAGAGAAGAGTTCGAACGATATGACCCATATTTAGGCCTTGGCAGAATGATGGTGGGACATAACAAACACATTCCACATGTCTTTCGGGGAGATGACAATGACTCCTCTAGATTTCGCTATGATTATTGGCATTCCATTCAGCGGCCTTCCCGTTGCCCATTATGATGATCTCCAAAATCGTCATGAAGAGATTATTGACTTACTCGGGGCTCACCCAGGAGAGTTCATAGTGCCTGCAAAATGGTTCCTGGACACTTTCAAAGGAAAGGTATTTGCCAATGACCAGATGGCTAGGGCCTATACCATGTAAATGCTGGGTTGCTCGCTGATGAGCACGAAGGGGGATAGGAACAGCCTCGGGTACCTGGCCTCTCTTGCAAACATCGACCACATCTCTCGGTATAACTGGGCAGGGGCGGGGCTGGCTACTCTCTACAACCACATGAGTGAGATCTTTAGGGGAAACTCACCTTCCACTGGCGGGTACTGGAGAGCTTGGGAGGTAAAACTTTGTCATTATATTTCAATCACAATTTTATTTTATTCATCTCCTCCAATTTTATTTTGAAAACCGAATTCACTATTTTTTCTTTTTCTTTTACAGATATGGTCTCATGAATACCTTCGAATGAGGGCTCCCAGTACCCAGGAAAGCGAGGCTGTAATCATGCCTCAGGGTTTGAAATGGAGGAAAGGAGTGACAGGCCAAAAAGTCGGGGCCCACGACTTTGTAGGCT
Organism: Hydrangea macrophylla; assembly: GCA_033977485.1. NCBI lineage: Eukaryota > Viridiplantae > Streptophyta > Magnoliopsida > Cornales > Hydrangeaceae > Hydrangea > Hydrangea macrophylla. The sequence continues at coordinate 4,545,629 of CM066992.1, forward strand.
ACAAAAACCTCCTTATCAACTTACGTGAGGTTCATGTGGTGTGGAATCCTTGGCAGGCAGCCCTTCCAGAGGCTAGCGAAGAAATCCAAGCTGCTGTGGGTTTTTCCAGGATAAGGATCCTGATGGTGGGGGAGGCGTGTCGGGAGTGGTACCTCTGTGAGAGGGCAACTAGGCAGTCACTTGCTGCCTAGGTTTTTTATGTCCCTAGGGCTCTTCCTGCTACTATGAGGAGCTCTGAGACCCTAGATCATGAGGACTTCATCACTGCTCTAGGTGGGGAGAACATTGCAAATTATTTGGACGATCCAGACGGCTACCCAATTTTTAGATTGAATTCCCTCATGCACAACTTCCCTCTTATGGATGTTACCCGGGTAACATATATTTCATTCTTTTTGTTTCCTTTTAAAATTTTCCTTTTATTTTGCAATGATACTCACATAGACTTGAATCCCCTTTTACAGCCTGTCCCTGGGGTTGCCGACCCTCCAGCTCTCCCACAGTGGAACTGGAATGTTCCGATGGTACACATGGGCCAGGAGACCATGTACCAGCTAGCCCCTTATGCCCAGAATGTTTCATCCATCCCCCTATAATATGATACAGTCCCCAGAGATTATGCAGAGGAGGGTCTATTATATGCACACACTGTCCAGCATTGGGTTCACGGACGTGAACGGAGGGTAAATCTCTTTCTGGAAACAACGTTCTTATTACTTTTTTTTTTTTACAATTCAAATTTTATCCTTATACTGACGATTGTGTCCAAATTCTTTTTCAGGCTGATGGAGTAAGGGCCACTGCTGATCTTCAGGCTAGAGCTATGGTATCACCATTTTTATTCATTTTCTTCTCCTTCTCTCTTTTTTCTTTAACTTTCTTTATTTCAATTATTTTTCATTTTATTTTGTCTTTTCAGGAGACCGAGCTTGCTGCCTTGAGGAGGCAAATTCAAGAGTTTCAGCTGGGTTAAGGCGGCGGCTATCAAGGAGGTGCTGGCAACAGCGGCCAAGGCGGTGACGGTGGAGATGGTGGTGACGGTGTAGATGGCAGAGATGGTGGAGCTGGGGGAAGTCAGACAGCTCCGCAGGCACCTAGAAGAAATCCTCGTCATTGACGAGGATAGCCGATCTCTCTTTCTTTTATATTACGTCCCTATGAGGACGAGAACTCCAAACTTTCTCTCTTTAGTGGATTTACTTAGGCGGCTTGATAGTATTCATGCATGGTGGCCTGTGTGCCAATTTTGAATTCTGTTTATATTCATGCCTAATTACTATTTTAACTTTAGACCTTACTGACACGTGAAAAATCTTGTACGCTCTTGTGCAACACCCAAGTGTAGGTGGACGTGCAAGTAGTAACTGGTAAGACCAGGTCGATCCCACAGGGAAGGTGTTGACCTATTGAATTAGACTATCCTAAAAAAGAAAGCAAAACAAACTGAATAAAATTAAACGATGGTGCGGAACACGAAGTTCCACAACTAAAATTACTAATGAAGATAATCAAGATTAAATTAACGATCTAACTAGCTAGTTAAAACAATACTCTAAATTAGGATGTTTAACTTTAAGAAGAAAATGCTGGGATTACACGAATCCACAGTAATCTAGCTATCTACCATGCAGTTGCCTTGAAGCACAAAGGAGTACATTACCCACAGTTTTCCGTATTCCTCTACAGATGGAGAATCCATGGCCCTTTCATGACCGGGACCATATCATCACAGTTAAATTAAAATACATGAAAGCGGTTTAATCCAATAGTTAAGACTCGCACTCTCAATGGTGTTAGTATTGAAGGTGGTTTGCAAAATGTATTGAAAGAAAATGCCTTAGGGCCTTAGTTTTAAAAACTGTTTTGACAAACTGAGCATTTTTTTGGGACAGAATGATAACAAATCTTAAAACAAAAAGGTCCTGGAATACTGCAGGGAACATCCTCAAGAATCAGGGAGTTCGATCGATCGACGCGCTTTCGATCGATCGAAGACCTTCATCCCTCAATCGATCGAACTGGCTTCGATCGCTTGACTGTCTCTGGTTCGATCGATCGAACTAACTCCGATCGATCGAACACAGCGATTATTCTGCTGCATGGCAGAAGCTAGAGATCACTGTTTCATCATGTTCTCCCAACCTGGGACTGCTCAGACATCGTCTGGAGTGTCACAGATTGATATTTAACATAAGAAAACATTAAAGCCTTGTTCGGTTGCGAGTTTTTCATGGAAAATATAAAAACTATGGTTTTGAAGATATTTAGCATGTAATACTACAAGATGAACGAGTAAGCTAAGACTACAAAGTGCAGAATTTAAATGGACAGTATATAAATAACCTGGAACGCAGAATACTTGTATTAAACTAGAGAAATCCAATGCACAAAGTAAACTCCCAAAGAAAAACCTAGAAAACCAAACACAAAACCTCTCTCTCTCTCTCTCTAAAACTGTAAAAAATAAAATGTGGGCGTCCCTTAGGACGTATACAATACACATATATATAAGAAACCTAAGAAACTAGGGTTGAAAACCCGCATCTGCTGCGCGCACGAATGTTACTGGAAATACCACGTTCGATCGATCGAACTGCTCTCGATCGATCGAACCCTTAAGCCTCAAGCGCTTCAACACTCTTTAAGCGATCGAACGCTCGATCGATCGAACTCCAAATTTCAACTTTGACTTCTCTTGTTTTCATTCCAGCATTCCATTTATCCTGATGTCCATCTGTTTAGTCCACACAGCAGTGATCTGCACAAACAACAGCTAAAACAATACACTTTATCATAGATTAATCATATTGTATGAAAATTAGCCTTGCAATGCAAATTGCAGATAAAACGGGAAGTTGTGATAAAAGCTAATACAATTCTTCCTTTTAGCGCGGTTGCATTTTACAAATACCCCCGCTTTGCACAACCCCCAACTAGCTTATTGCTAGTCCCTAGCGATAAAGCGAAAATAAAATAAATTAAAAACTCCTAAACTAATACTACAACGACTAAGAAAACAAAGGAAAACTAAAAACAACCTAAACTAAGATAGAAAGAAAGATCCTAACTCACTTTCGCAGGAATCGCAGTTGCATTTAGCGAATGCAACAAGCCGTTAAACCCCTAGGTTCCCCCTAGTGGACGAGTGTTGTCTCGTGAGGGTTTACAGTGAATATACCCACAAAATTCTCCAATTTTAAGCTCAAAAAGATTTAGAATAACTTGTAGAATTCCCCCTTCCATTAAATTGTTAATTCAGCTCTACAATCATATACTATCCTCTGTCAATCCCATGAAAGAGATCCACATGCTCCCCTATATCACCAAGTAAAATATAACAAATGTATTACCATTATGCACCCGTGTGTGTGTGGATCTAACAACTATGCATCCAACCCTATTAAGAGTTATCTAGACTATTGTACCTTGAAAAACTTGCAGTTTTAGCTCAATTCTCACATTGGTCATACTCGAAAAGAACGTCTCTCAGAAACTTGCGTTATAATGATCGCACATCGTATGAAAGCTTTGATACGGATGATATTCTAAATGCTAATGCTTTCATACTTGACTCTATGAAAAACGGACATTTAAGAGTGTATAGTCTCATGAATGGAACACTACTTACTAGAGAAGCGAAATACCGCGGATAACTCAACTCACACTTCCATGTTCAAATCAATTGTTGAGAATCTTCAAGACTTTGAATTGCGGCTTTGATTTAGTAGGTGGGAGTGTTGTAGAGAAGAGTGTGCTTTTTAGTATGTGATGGAATTTCAACTTCTCTTTTTATTCTTTATTCTTTTTTCCACCCAATCTCCCATTCATTTCATATGCTCTTTTTCTCTTCTCCTTCATTCATCATTTTTTTTTAATCTGTGTCCCACAACTACTTCCTTCCATTTCACATACTTTGATGACTCATTCTCAACAAATATATCAAACGGCTCAATGAGGTCAAGGTATAGATCAAGGATTTGGATTCTTGTGATTACATTGGAAATATTTAATTGGTGTGGGATCAGGGATGAAACAATTCAATGAATGTAAGTGAAAGCTATATCAGGTAAAAGAATGGGTAAACGATGGCTTGAATCATTTTCTCAACTTTCAATTTTTAGCACTTAAGTGTTCATTGAGTGTAATTGGTAAATCCTGAACGTTCTCCTCCAACAAGCAATCAAAACTTTTAAAGAAAACTGAGACTTAACAACGAATTCACCAAGTAAATGCAAGAAAGACCATTCGATAATGTATGAGAATCCCCTCAAAAATGACGATTGGCTCAATAGCTCACAACGGGTTATTAGCTTCCACTACTTGTTCTTTTCGCACAATATTCATATTAACTCAACTTTCAGGTTTTCTACATAGCTGCCAATTAGTGCGTAAAAGTATTGGGTACATAGTAGCTTTCACAAATGCCATTTCATTTCAGTGATACAGAAAACGCGTGGATTTAATCCATAAAAAGATGAGAATACTATAAATGTGTCATTGTCTAATTAACAAGCAAGAGAGATTATTCAGAGTTATTCTATCAATACGATTCAATAATAAAAATTTTCAAATTTTCAAAATTTTAACAGACTGTGTTCTCATTAAATTTAAAACATATCCAAGTGCAAAACCTGATCATTACGGGTGTATACCTATCTATTATCTCCTACCCCCAACTGAAAACAACAAAGTCCCCAGAAGTTGATTTTCAATAAATAAAATAGATGGGTATCACCTGTATGGAGCAAATTGATGATCGCAAGCATAGCAACCTAGCATAGAAAAGTAGAACACAATCTCCAAAACAACCAGGATCAATAGATAAAAGTAACACAATAAAAACCATGATCCAAACAATCGAAACTACTGTAATATGAACAGAATAAAATACAAGCAGTGAGAAATAATGTCCATACAGAACCAACCAACCAAATAAATCCAACCAAAACAACCAACATATCCAACCAACCAAAACCATAACCAAAATCAGTACAATAACTAACCAAAAACATATAAACACCACCTCCACAACTAAAACTAATCGACACCGGACGGCGCATCATCAGCTACATCAGAAGGGATGTCGATGGGAGCAGGTGGCAACTGGGTACTAGCAGTGCCTATTCGATCGCTCGAAGTCAGTTCAAACTAGATCACAAACACGAAATATCGAACGAAAACTTAAAAACAAACGAGAAAAACTAAAATGCAAGGAAAGAAAAGAAATGCAACAACAATTTGGAACTCCACTTTGGATTTTTTTTTTTAAGTGGGAGAATAGCTGGGCTTATCCAGCTGGATGTGCTCAACTTCAGTGTGGAAATTCTCCAAGAACGGTTTCAATCTTTGGCCATTGACCTTGAAACAATCATCGTTCTTTGGATTGACGATCTCAACTGCCCCATGTGGAAAAACAGTTTTTACAATGAACGGGCCTGTCCAACGGGAACGGAGTTTTCCTGGGAAAAGGTGGAGGCAAGAGTCATACAGCAAAACTTTCTGCCCCGGCTTAAATGATTTACGAAAGATCGTACGATCGTGGCGAGCCTTCAACCTTTCCTTATGCAACTTCGCAGAGTCATACGCATCTCGTCGTATTTCCTCTAGCTCTGCAAGTTGGAGCTTGCGTAGCTGACCTCCCTCTTGAATATCAAAGTTCAATGAGCTTGTTGCCCAGTAAGCTTTATGTTCAATTTCAACAGGAAGGTGGCAAGCTTTCCCGTAAACCAGTCTATACGGGGACATACCAAGATTCGTCTTATAAGCAGTACGGTATGCCCATAACGCGTCAGTCAATTTGTATGCCCAGTCTTTTCGATTAGAGCTAACCGTCTTTTCGAGAATGTGCTTGATTTCTCGGTTAGCCAATTTTGCTTGCCCATTTGACTGTGGATGATAGGCAAGAGCGATTTTATGATGGACCCCGTATTTCTTGAGAAGTGACTCCAAGGGTCTATTGCAGAAATGCTTGCCTTGGTCACTTAGTAAAGCTTTCGGAGTACCAAAACGAGACAAGATATGCTCTCTTAGAAAGGACATGACTGTTCTGTGGTCATTGCGTCTCGTTGGTATTGCTTCTACCCATTTCGACACATACTCCACAGCAAGGAGTATGTATTCACAGTTATTAGACTTGGGAAATGGACCCATAAAATCTATGCCCCAATAATCAAATATCTCAATTGTGATGATAGGGGTTAAAGGCATAGAATTCCTTTTAGAAATAGTTCCAAGCTTTTGACAGCGTTGGCATGTCTTACAAAAGGAATAAGTATCTTTGAAGACTGTGGGCCAGTAAAAACCGCTTTGTAGGACTTTTTGTGCGGTCTTCTGTGACGCGAAGTGGCCACCGCATGCCTCAGAATGGCATGACGCTAATATTACGGTTATATCCTCATTGGGGACGCAGCGCCTGATGACCTGATCAGCACAGTACTTGAAAAGGTATGGGTCATCAAAGAAGAAGTGACGCGCGAACGAGAGGAACCGTTTTCTGTCTTGGTTCGACCAATGAGTCGGTGTTTCACCCGTGACAAGGTAGTTTACAATATCAGCATACCAAGGCAGACTACTTACTGCCAGTAGCTGTTCGTCTGGGAACTCATCCTTAATGGATTGGGATTCAGTGTTGTCAACAAAAGTCAACCGGGACAAATGATCCGCAACCACATTCTCTACTCCTTTCTTATCTTTGATTGTTAAATCAAACTCTTGGAGTAAGAGTATCCAGCGAATAAGCCGTTGTTTAGCGTCTTTCTTTGACAGCAGATACTTGAGGGTCGAATGATCTGTAAAACAGACGATTGGTGACCCTATCAGATAAGACCTAAACTTGTCCAGGGCGAATACTACAGCCAGCAGCTCCTTTTCAGTGGTAGTGTAATTCATTTGAGCTTCATTCAAAGTTTGGCTGGCATAGTATATCACATATGGCTTATTGTCCTTTCTCTGGCCTAGGACTGCGCCAATGGCGTAATCACTAGCATCGCACATTAATTCAAAAGGCAAACTCCAGTCGGGTGCCTGTATTATAGGTGCGGAGGTGAGAAGCTTTTTTAGATCCTCAAAGGACTTTTGGCAACTCTCTGACCACTCAAATGGTGCATCCTTAACAAGAAGTTGACAAAGGGGTCGAGAGATTGCACTGAAATTCTGGATAAACCGACGATAAAAACCTGCATGCCCCAAGAATGAACGGATGTCTCTCACTGTACGGGGGACAGGTAGATTTGAAATTATGTCGATTTTAGCCTTATCCACTTGGATTCCTTCATCGGATATTATGTGGCCGAGGACTATTCCCTTGGTCACCATAAAGTGACACTTTTCCCAATTCAAGACTAGGTGTTTGTCCTCACACCGCATTAAAACCTGCTCGAGATTGCTGAGGCAATCTTCAAAGCTATGGCCAAACACTGAAAAATCATCCATGAAGACTTCAAGGATGTTTTCGACCATGTCACTGAATATGCTTAGCATGCACCGCTGAAAGGTAGCCGGTGCATTACATAAGCCAAACGGTATTCGTCGGTAGGCAAATGTACCAAATGGACAAGTGAACGTGGTTTTCTCCTGATCTTCAGGAGCAATTTGAATTTGATTATATCCACTGTATCCATCCAAAAAGTAGTAATACTTGTGACCCGCCACACGTTCTAGCATTTGATCCATGAATGGCAAAGGAAAATGGTCCTTTCGAGTCACAGTATTTAACTTCCTGTAGTCAATACACATCCTCCATCCAGTGGGGACACGTGTTGGTACTAATTCACCATCTTTGTTCGGGATGACCGTTATGCCTGCTTTCTTTGGAACTACCTGGGTTGGACTGACCCAAGGACTATCAGATATCGGATAAATCATCCCAACATCAAGTAGTTTAAGCACTTCCTTTTTAACTACTTCTTGCATGTTGGGATTCAGACGCCTTTGCATTTGCCTTGAGGGTTTAGCATCTTCCTCCAGATATATCTTATGCGTGCATATGGATGGGCTTATGCCTTTGAGGTCAGCAATCATCCATCCCATAGCATCCTTATGCTTGGTCAGCATTTGCACTAACTTACCTTCCTGTTCATGAGTTAAAGCAGATGAAATGATCACAGGATAAGTTTTTCCAGTCCCTAGGAATGCATATTTTAGCTCTTTGGGAAGCTCCTTTAACTCTAACTCCGGAAACTGGAAACTTGAAGGCATTACCAACTTGGTTTTAGGAGGCAGTTGTTCATATGGCATTACCCACATGCAATCGGCTCTATCCTCCTCTATCGTATCCATCATAAGACACGTCTGGTTCAGGTCAGCATCCAATGGGGTGGACTCTGCAGGCTGATAGATATCGCCAAATTGAGTCATCACAACTTCCAAAGGATCTTTGTAGTCGACCAAGTCAACTTCATCTTCAATGACCGTCTCTATATAATGAATTTCTTCCTCATCATCGTATTCTTCAGGTCGGGGATTAGAAAAGATCTTGACATTCAATGTCATGTTCCCGAATACGATAGTCATGATACCACTTCTAATCTTGATTGTGGCATCAATAGTGTTGAGGAATGGACGTCCAAAGATAACCGGGATATGTGCACCAGGATTAGACACAGGTTCTGTGTCCAATATCACGAAATCAACCGGAAATACAAAAGAGTCTATTTGGACAAGGACGTCCTCTAACACTCCTCTAGGGTACTTCACAGATCTGTCTGCCAATTGCAAAGCGACTCGGGTGGGTTTGAGTTCACCCAACCCTAGCTGTTTATAGACTGAATATGGCAGCAGGTTCACGCTTGCTCCTAAATCGAGGAGTGCGTTATCTATCTTTTGATTCCCAATTCTGCATGAGACAGTAGGTGTACCGGGATCTTTGAGTTTTGGAGGCAACTCATTTTGAATGATCGCACTGGCTTGGCACGCGACATAAGCATGTTTCTTCACGCTTTGCCTCCTCTTGACCGTGCATAGATCTTTGAGATACTTAGCATAGGCCGGCACTTGCTTGATAGCATCTAGGAGTGGAAGGTTAATTTTAACTTGCTTAAACAATTCTAGAAACTCCTGATTCTTCATCTCATTCTTGGGTTTCTTCAACCGTTGAGGATAAGGTGCAGGAAAAGGGCATTTTGGTGGTTCCTCCTTAACAGACTCCTTTCCAGGCCTTCGATCAACTTCTTCCTCTACTCTAGGAGCTTCAATGTTTGCCTTCATTGGTTCGTCATTAGTAGACGACTCCTCCTCTCGAGTAGATGGTTGCTCAACTTCTTCATCCACCACTTCCTCCTCTTTGTACACCTCGGGAGTGGACAGAGGCATGCTTTTCTCTATGATTTTTCCACTTCTCAGTGTAGTCACAGCTTTATCATGTTCTTGATTGTTAGGACCATTGTTATGTCCCTTGGGGTTCGGAAGTGGTTGGGCAGGGAATGTTCCTCCTGAACCTTCTTGCCGTGCATCTATTCTCTCTAATGTGGCAGACATTCTACTCATCATCTGTATGAGTTGCTGCATTAGATTGGCATTAGCAATTGGCTCTTCTTCTTGTACCTTCTTGTGCGGTGGCACATAGGTATTGGCATGTGGTGCATTGGAGGGTTGAGCTTGGTTGTAGTTATTGGTTTTGTTTTGATTGTAGTGCTGGAACGACCTATTGTTTTGCCCTTGATATTGATTGTTGTTGTAGGGCTGCTGTTGATATTGATTTTGGGTCCCAGCATTATTTCTCCAATCAAAACCGGGGTGATTCCATCTATTGTTACTTTGAAAGTTATTGTTGGAATTCCCCGCCCCTCGAAAACCTTGCATGGCATTCATCTCTATAGGGGCTTGCTCTTGAAAATATGGCACATTAGGACAATATTGAGTTGTATGTCCCAACATATTGCATGTGCCACATGGTTCCTCATGCATGACTTGCCTAGAGCTCTCTCCTTTCATGCTTAACTCCTCTACCTTCTTTGCTAGCTCTGCATACTTAGTCATGAGGTGATCTTCACTGGTTAGCTGGTATAGGCTTTTCTCCTCTACGCAAGATATCTGTGAGCGTGAGACATTGTCAGAATTTGACCATTCGTGAGCGTATTCAGCTAACCATTCGAAATGAGCTTCAGCCTCTTCGGTGTTTTTACGCAGAAATGGTCCAGAGCTCATCGTTTCCACCAACTTCTTTGTTTCACCATTCAATCCTTGATAAAAGAAGCTGATAGTTCGCCATTTCTCAAATCCATGGTGTGGGCATGAGAGAAGCAAATCTTTGAAACGCTCCCACGCTTGTGTGAAGGTTTCATTGCTCTTTTGTTTATAGGAATTGATTTGACGCTGAAGGTCTGTGGTCATGCGAGTAGGATAGAATTTCTTTAGAAACGCGGTGCTCATCGCATGCCAGGTGAAAATTGAATTAGGTTTTAGGGAGTGGAGCCACGCCTTCGCTTTATCTTTCAAAGTGAAGGGGAATAACATTAGATGCGTCACCTCCCTTGGACAATTTTGCGAGAATGTTTTGCAAACATCCTCGAAATCAGTGACATGTAAATACGCCTTCTCACTTTCCATCCCATGAAAGGTGGGAAGCAATTGAATCATCCCATTGCGAAACTGAAATTCGCCATTATGCGGTGGGATTTGAATGCAAGAGGGCGTAGGTGCATGTTCTGGTTGCATGAGATCGCAAAGAGGACATAGCGCCTCATCAATTGGCACCACAACATTGTCACCATTTTCACTCTGATGATCATCCATTGATTCAGTTGGAGTGGCTATCGGGTTGATGGAACTATTAGAGTCAGATCGGTAGAATGGATTTCCAAAAATTCCTTCAATAGAATTATTGGACATGAACTAGGAGAGTCCCTAGGGTGAGATCTTACCCAAAAGAACTGAAAAGAAGAGAAAGTAAAAATAGAAAGAGATGAAGAGTGACTGAGGTAATCTAAGGAATTGATCGTCGCCTTCCCCGGCAACGGCGCCAAAAACTTGACACGTGAAAAATCTTGTGCGCTCTTGTGCAACACCCAAGTGTAGGTGGACGTGCAAGCAGTAACTGGTAAGACCAGGTCGATCCCACAGGGAAGGTGTTGACCTATTGAATTAGACTATCCTCAAAAAGAAAGCAAAACAAACTGAATAAAATTAAACGATGGTGCGGAACACAAAGTTCCATAACTAAAATTACTAATGAAGATAATCAAGATTAAATTAACGATCTAACTAGCTAGTTAAAACAATAGTCTAAATTAGGATGTTTAACTTTAAGAAGAAAATGTTGGGATTACACGAATCCACAGTAATCTAGCTATCTACCATGCAGTTGCCTTGAAGCACAAAGGAGTACATTACCCACAGTTTTCCGTATTCCTCTACAGATGGAGAATCCATGGCCCTTTCATGACCGGGACCATATCATCACAGTTAAATTAAAATACATGAAAGCGGTTTAATCCAATAGTTAAGACTCGCACTCTCAATGGTGTTAGCATTGAAGGTGGTTTGCAAAATGTATTGAAAGAAAATGCCTTAGGGCCTTAGTTTTAAAAACTGTTTTGACAAACTGAGCATTTTTTTGGGACAGAATGATAACAAATCTTAAAACAAAAAGGTCCTGGAATACTGCAGGGAACATCCTCAAGAATCAGGGAGTTCGATCGATCGACGCGCTTTCGATCGATCGAAGACCTTCATCCCTCAATCGATCGAACTGGCTTCGATCGCTTGACTGTCTCTGGTTCGATCGATCGAACTAACTCCGATCGATCGAATACAGCGATTATTCTGCTGCATGGCAGAAGCTAGAGATCACTGTTTCATCGTGTTCTCCCAACCTGGGACTACTCAGACATCGTCTGGAGTGTCACAGATTGATATTTAACATAAGAAAACATTAAAGCCTTGTTCGGTTGCGAGTTTTTCATGGAAAATATAAAAACTATGGTTTTGAAGATATTTAGCATGTAATACTACAAGATGAACGAGTAAGCTACGACTACAAAGTGCAGAATTTAAATGGACAGTATATAAATAACCTGGAACGCAGAATACTTGTATTAAACTAGAGAAATCCAATGCACAAAGTAAACTCCCAAAGAAAAACCTAGAAAACCAAACACAAAACCTCTCTCTCTCTCTCTCTAAAACTGTAAAAAATAAAATGTGGGCGTCCCTTAGGACGTATACAATACACATATATATAAGAAACCTAAGAAACTAGGGTTGAAAACCCGCATCTGCTGCGCGCACGAATGTTACTGGAAATACCACGTTCGATCGATCGAACTGCTCTCGATCGATCGAACCCTTAAGCCTCAAGCGCTTCAACACTCTTTAAGCGATCGAACGCTCGATCGATCGAACTGGGTTAGATCGATCGAACTCCAAATTTCAGCTTTGACTTCTCTTGTTTTCATTCCAGCATTCCATTTATCCTGATGTCCATCTGTTTAGTCCACACAGCAGTGATCTGCACAAACAACAGCTAAAACAATACACTTTATCATAGATTAATCATATTGTATGAAAATTAGCCTTGCAATGCAAATTGCAGATAAAACGGGAAGTTGTGATAAAAGCTAATACAATTCTTCCTTTTAGCGTGGTTGCATTTTACAAATACCCCCGCTTTGCACTTACTCCCCTTGTTTACTCAAAACATGAATAACTTTATTTACTTATTGATGAATGGTGCTTGAATGATGAAATGGTGATGGTCTTGTTCAAAATTCCATGTAGGTTTGGGCTGATTCAAAATATAAACTGACCCATGGACATTTTAAACTCTGGCCGGCACTCAGAGATGCTGACCGGCACTCACTAACTGTCGGGTGGCACTCAGTGACTGCCGGCCGACACTCAGTGAGTGCCGCCGCTTTTCATCGAGTGCCGGTTTATGCCATTTTCTTATATAAAGTGCCATTTTCCCATTTTAATGCCCATTTAAAACTCCTAAGACCCTTTTTCTCTTCCTCATTCACACTCTTCTTCTATATTCACTCTCCTTCTTCATGGCTCCCATAAGTTCTGACATTCTATACATGTGGATGGATTCTCTTTCCGGTATTGACCGACTCATTTTTGAGTGTCACAGATTGACAAACCTCTTTGAATTCCGCTATATGGCTCTAGACGAGAGCTTACTCTGAGCTGCTATCACATGTTGGGATCCCTCTTTACATGTCTTTCGGCTTGGTCATGAGGAGCTTTGCCCGCTCTTCGAGGAATTTAGTGCCATTCTCTATACCGACCCTTATGCTGATTTGATCATCCCCCAGATATAGGTAGGGTATATCCAAGATCTAGCGTCTCTTCTTCGTATTTGCTGAGGTACCACCAGCTCTTTTGTTCGCGACTGGCATATTGACTTCGACCGCCTTTCTTCTATTTATTCTCCCATTGGTGATCCTGATGACGGAGGATATCAGATTATTAGACGCAATGCCCTTTCTTTGGCTATGCTCTCCCATTTCCTATTCCAGTCTTCCTCCAACATCCTTATCCCTTTTGTTTGTGGTCTTTGAGAGATGCGGAGTGCTATCATGCTTGTTCTAGGAGAAACTTTACTAGGTTTGGATCATGCACAAAGCACCAGATCGATGTTGCTTTCAGGGTCACCTCATGTTTTGCAGATCTGGCTTCTCGAGCATTTAGGCCTCTTCGCTCACCCTCCTGCTGGAAGACTACTTTATGATCACCTGGATGTTCATTTCTTCTATTGCACAGTTGATAGCTGGCTTACTTGGCTTCAGAACCTATATCGTGGGGACATTTGCTGGGTGTGCCCTCGATGGACTTACTGCTCTGTCACTGTGTGGCTTCCCGGATGCCCGGGAGTTTGGTCACCTGGTCTGCATGCCACCACTTTTTACATCCCTGTACGAGTGTTTCGCCACTTTAGATTGCTTCAGGATGTCCCAGACACAATTACGGTTTATTTTTCGAGGAGCTGCGCTCTATGCCCTTCTTCCATGAAATTATTTGCCGAGGCTTGGCATGACAGAGTGTCGGCTCCTTTCCGGAGGGTCCCTTCTTCAGTTGTTCCCACTGCCGAGTACCTTCTTGAGATTCAGGCTTTGGTCGAAAATAGCTTCTAGACAAACAAAAAGGGAAAAACAAGATTCTAAAAAACTTCTGACAAACCCTGCTTGACTCTTACTGCGCTTTTGTGATGTATTTCAATTTTCATAAAAATTTTTCTTTGTATCAGGAAAATGTTCTAATCATGTCAAATCATAGTTTGCAATTCTCCTATCTTTTTAGATTATGAAAATTTTCCTTATAATGTCTCTCTTGGCTCTGATTACTTTGCTTTGAGTTTTGCTTTAGAGTTTTAATCATTCTATACTATGAATCCTCATTTGCTTTTACACAGTACCTATTTTGACAGCCAGTAGATCTAGAAATGGGTTTAGGTATTTTTTGGGTTCTTTGGTTTAGCAAACGAAGTTTGCCCCTAGTATAGAGGCTTTGATTCTAGTTTTGGGCAAACGCAAGTCTGCCCCTAGTTCGGCATAGGGAAACTCAAGATATTGGGTTACATCGAGAGTTAGGTTTTATTTGGACCGAGGGCCTTGTGGGCCCGCCTACTTATCCCTAAATGGGTATCAGGTCCGTAGTAGTTCAGCTAAGGTCAGAAGGGAAGTGCCTTTTAAGCAAGTTTATTTATGTGACCGAAACGGGCAGGTTGCCTACGTATACCCTAGCGGGAATCAGGTCAAGCGTAGTTCATCAACTCTGGAGGTTTCGAAAGGACAAGGTCTTAAGCAAAATATTTCTTGAGGCGATCGAGGTTGACTGGTTGTTTAAACTCAACTCCGTCTAGGTCTATGAGATAGGCAGCTCCTCCGGAGATGAGTGTCTTAATGATATATGGTCCGACCCAGTTGGGTTTGAATTTTCCTCGGGGGTCATAAACGGGCGCTTTAAGTTCTTTGAGGACCAGGTCACCCTCAGCAAGCTTCCTTGGGCGAACCTTTTTGTTGAAAGCACGAACTATCCTTTTCTGATATCCCTGAGTGTGATTTATAGCAGCCAATCTCTTCTCATCTAATAGCATCAATTCCTCATATCTCCCCCGCAGCCACTCAAGTTCAGTTACCTCGCACTCTGCCAAAACTCTTAAAGATGGTATTTTGACCTAAAATGGTAGAACAACTTCCATCCCATAGACTAATGAATACGGCGTAGCCCCTGTTGAATTTCTTACGAAAGTTCGGTATCCCCATAAAGCAAATGGTAACTTCTCATGCCAATCCCTGTATGTATCTGTCATCTTTCCCAGGATCGCCTTTACATTCTTGTTTGCGGCTTCTACTGCTCCATTCGTCTGGGGTTTGTATGGTGAGGATTGGTGGTGGGTAATCCTATACTTTTCTAAGAGTAGGATAACTTCTCCCTGAAAGTGGCTCCCATGGTCAGAAATAAGCTCATTTGGCACCCCATATCTGCAGACTATGTTCTTCTCGATAAAATTTGCCACATCCTTGGCCTTCAGAGTTGCATATGATGCGCCTCCACCCATTTGGTGAATTAATCTATTGCCATGATTATATACCAGTGTCCATTGGAAGCTTTCAGGACTACTTCCCACATGATGTCAATATCCCACACAGAGAACGGCAAGGGGGTGGTCATGTTGTAAAGTTGGGAAGGTGGGGTATGCATAAGATTTGCATGGATCTGACATTTATGGCATTTCCTAACATACACACAACAATCCTTATCCAGAGTAGTCCAATAGTATCCCTGTCGAATTATCTTTTTGGCCAACGTGTGTCCATTCATGTGGGGGCCCTCAAACTCCTTCATGTATTTCTTCCATCATTTCTTTCGCTTCCCTCCCATATAGACATTCTAGGTTATAACCGATATAGGACTTTTTCCATAACTTTCCTGCATAAATCACAAACTGAGCTAAAAACCTCCGTATCACCTTCTTTTCTTTTTTTGATGCCCTTCAGGGTACTTTTCTTTCTCAATGAAACTCTAAACATTCGTATACCACAGTACTTCTGTCTCTTTTCCTCCTTCAATGGTTGCGATTGTCTCGAATGAGGGCCGGGTTCTCTCTTCTATGGATAGGGGAATCATGGTAACTCCTATAGGGATTTGGATCATCGAGGCCAAGGTTGCTAAAGAATCAGCTAGTTGGTTTTCCTCACGGGGAAGGTAATGTAATGAGATTTTCCTAAACTGCACTTTTAGGCTCTCCAGGTATTTATGGTAAGGTCTCAATTTCTCATGCTTTATTCTCCAATTACCCCTCACTTGTGATATTATCAGGTTCGAGTCCCTAAAAACATCAATCTTATCAATTTTTAAGGCCAAGGCTGCTTCCATCCCAATTATGCATGCTTCGTATTCTGCCTTGTTGTTGGTTGAGTTATACTTGAGTTTAACGGCCAATGGGGTGCGGCCCCCATTAGGTGATATGAGGATGATTCCAACCCCATATCCTACCTGATCGGCTACTCCATCAAAATACATTCTCCACCGGTCTTCCTCTATTTTCATCACCCCTTCATCAGGAAAGTTTGATTCTCCTCTTTCTTCAGATTCTATGGCAAGGTCAGCTAATTATTCGGCGACGACTCTTCTTTTGACAGATTTGGAAGTGACATATTTAATATCAAATTCAGCCAGCATCATGGTCCAGCGTGAGATCCTACTGGTTAAGGCAGGCTTTTTGAAGAGGTATTTGAGTGGGTCCATTTGGGATATTAGGGTGACAGGGAAGGTTAACATGTAATGCCTAAGGCAACGTGTACACCATACCAAAGCCCAACATGCTTTCTCCAATGGCGAATAGTTCAACTTATAACCAGTCATTCTTTTTTTGAGGTAATATATGGCTTTTTCTACACGCCCCTCTTTCCCTTCTTGGGCCAACATACACCCCATGGAATTCTCGGTAACATATAGATATAGCAATAAAGGTTTTCCAGGTTTGGGAGGTAATAGTACAGGTGGGTTTTAAAGGTAGGTTTTGATCTTCTCGAAGGCTTTTTGGCATTGGTCATCCCATTCAAACTTTTCCCCTTTTCTTAACAACTTGAATAGCGGGTCACAGGTCATGGTGAGTTTGGATATGAAACGGCTGATAAACTATATTCTTCCTAAGAATCCCCTTAACTCCTTCTCATTTTGGGGTGACGGCATTTCGGTTATGGCTTAAATTTTGGTTTGATCTACCTTAATCCCCCTATGTGTAATCAGAAACCCCAATAATTTCCCCGTGGTGACCCCAAAAGTACATTTCTGCGGGTTTAATCTCATTCTGAATTTTCTTAACCTCTCAAAGAATTTCCTTAAAGCCTTTAAGTGCCTTTCCCTCTCTTTGGACTTCACTATCATGTCATCCATGTACACCTCTAATTCTTTATGGATCATGTCATGTAGTAAAGTGGTGGCAGCTCTTTGATAAGTTGCCCCCGCGTTCTTAAGCCCAAATGGCATAACTCTATAACAATAAGTCCCCCAGGGTATGATAAAGGTAGTCTTTTCCCTATCCTTAGGTGCCATTAATATCTGGTTGTACCCTGAGAACCCATCCATGAAAGATAAGAGTTTATGCCCTGCCGTATTGTCTACTAACACATCAATGTGGGGTAAAGGGAAATCGTCCTTAGGGCTAGCTCTATTCAAATCCTGAAAATTCGCACAAACTCTAATGCGACCATCTTTTTTTGGGACTGGTACAATATTAGTGACCCATTCTGGAAAATCAGTGACAATAAAAAATCCAGCTCCTAACTGCTTTTCCACTTCCTCTTTCACTTTTAGCTCCCATTCAGGCCTCATTCGCCTCAATTTTTGTTTTACGGGTTTTGAGTTTGGAAAGAGGGGAATATGATGTTGGACTATTTCTGGATCAATCCCCGGCATATCATCATAGGACTATGCAAAGACATCTTTGAATTCATTTAATAAATTGATTAACTCTTTGCTTTCCTCATTACTAAGTGTGGAGCCAATACAAACATTTTGTGGATTATCTTTATTTCCCAAATTAATCGTTAAAGTGCCTTCAATGATTTTACATGAAGATTCATTTTTCTTTTCAATTAATTTTTGCAATTCATCTGGAATTTCACTACATTCATCACATACATCACAATTATTATGCGCAGTCGAGTAAGCAGAATTAGTCATATTCTCATTTAACTTTCTTGGGAGCAATTACAACATACATAGAAATTGAAAGATACCTCATTTGGGCCAATGCAGACTCTGGGTGAGGGGGATACCTATCACTAGACTCAAAAACACATTCCTTCTTCCTCTCTCCTCCAAGATCAGTGATGAAGCATTCTTCCAGGTCCCCTATCTGAATAATTTCCCCCATTTCTTCTTCCTCTGGTTCTTTTCCAAGTTCTGATTTCTCCCTTTCTGCCTTTTCCTTGCTTCCTTCTTCACCTCTGTTTTGCCCATCTTTGTTCATACTTTCCTCAGTACTACCCTTTTCGATCCCTCTGTATTCCTCTTCCAGCAGGTCCTTCATCGCCAAGCCATCCAAAGTGCACACCTAATCCTGATTAGTAGTGGATTTTGTGGGTACTTCCAGGTAAGGGTCCTTATAGTCAGAGAAGTCATGGAAAAGAAAATCTCAAATCCTGGCTTCATGCATCTTTCCACTTTATCCAACCATGGATCCGGGAATCCGCAAAATGGAAAATCCTCTCCTAATTTGACAAAGTACCCATTGATAGTCTTTGAGTATAGTTCCATCGGTGCATCGACCAATTTCTTCTTTCTCTTCATTTCCTCCCTTATCGGCTGATATCCCAACCCACGGGTATGCGTTTGTGTGACAATGTTTGGAAACTCGGGAAATCCTTGATGCTTCTTACCAAAACCCATCCCTGGGAAGAATCCCATCTTTCTCATAATTCCGGCTACCAACGAACTTGCATATTGATCAAAGTAAAGGGGTAAAAACTCTTTTGGCTTCCTGTCTTCTATCACATTGATGAGTTCGAACCTGCCTAAGCCTGTCTCTTCCTCTTGCATTTGTACTTCCAAAACTGGGGCACTGGATGAAGCTCCAGACGCATGCATCCAACTATCCCCTAGAACATCATAAACTTTACCCTTCCAAATATACTTGACTTTCTAATGGATGGTTAATGGAATGGCACCCAAACTGTCCAGCTATGGCCTTCCCAGAAGTAGATTGAAAGATACAGGAATATCGATAATCTGGAACTTTGCCTCCTTTTCCTCGTCCCCAATAGAGAGATTCAAAAAAATGATCCCCATAACCGCTCGTTGAGTATTGTCATAGGCCCTTACCTTCTGCTCTGATGGTATAAGCGTGGATTCATCAAGCCCCATCCTTTTGGCTGTTCAGAATGGGCATATGTTCAATGCAGACCCGTTGTCAATGAGACAAGCGGGCAAAGAATTTCCTAGACACTTGACGGTAATGTGCAACGGCTTGTTGTGAGCGGGTCCTCCAGGAGATAAGTCAGCTTCAGTAAAGGAGATAGCGAGAGTGGAACTCTTGTTGATCATGCGGACGAGATCTTCTGGGGTGATGTTGATGGAGACATCAGATTGATTAAGAGCATCGAGGACCGCTTGTCTATGACGTTTGGAAGTAATTAATAATCCCCAAATAGTGATATTCACTTGTGTATTCTTCATCTGTCTCAAGACGCTATCTTTATCTTCTTCCTCATTTAGTTGCCCTTTCCCCTTATCCAATTCCTGGCCTGAGTGATCTTCCTCAAGTCCGTGTGGTTTGAAATGCCTTCCTAATCGTGTTAAATGACTGACCTCTTCTTTAAACTAAAGATCATCCTGTGCTTTACTGACTTCTAGATTTTCTTCTTCTTTCTCACTTTCATATCAAAGATCCTCTTTAACTTTATTGATGTCCTGACTGTCATCCCCTTTATACCAAATAGAGTTGTCATCTTCAGGTGCCCACCAATCCACAGCGGGAGCCTTTTCTATAACTTTTCCCTTGTTTCTATCCATCAGTTTGCCCAAAGTGCAGATGTTCGAATCTCCCTGTATCTAATAAAACTTCCTCGGGAACCCCAACTTAATGATTAATGTTGATGGATCAAAAGAGCTTCCTTCACTTTCCAAATAGTAAACTCCGAGTGGCGGTACCACATGATGATTTGGTAGTGGATTCTTGGTGATGTTCGGCGGGTTGGTGGGTGGTTCAGATATTACCTTCTTATCTATCAGATCCTGGATTTCATGTCTCAACCTTAAGCATCGATTGGTTGAGTGTCCCTACTCTTGATGGAATTTGTAGTATAGATCAGCTTTGAAATTTGGGGTTGGTGGATTTGGTCTCGGTCGTGGCTCCAATAGGTGAAGGTGCCCCTTTGCTAGTAGCCTATCCAGAGCGGTGGACAATGACACTCCTAAGTCTGAGAACCTCCTCAAAGGCTTATCTCCTCCTCTCTTCGGGTAACTACTTTTTCTCTGGTTCGCTTAGTGCATTCACATCTGTAGGACTTGAATGACTCCCTGAATGCCCTCCTCCTGTCTCATAATTCGAATGCATATACCTGTTCACCGGCTCTTATCTCTTAATTAATCCTTCTTGTATCGCATCCTTGATCCTAGTTCCCATATCGAACACTTCAGCAAAGGTGTTGATTGATTGAAACCTCATCTTCTCTTGATAGGCGGGCTGGAGGTTTTTCATTAGCATCCGGATTTGTTCCTTCTCGGTTGGCCTCTGTACCATCTTGGTTGCTTTTACCCTCCAACGGCTCAGATATTCAGCAAAAGATTCCTTATTTCCCTACTGGGTAGTATCTAAATCTCTGACAGTAACATCCAAATCCTGATTATACTCGTACTGGGCTACGAATAACTTGATAACCTCCTCCCAAATTCTGGCCTTGTCAGGCTCCAATGTAAGATACCAAGATAAGGTAGCCCCGGTTAATGTCTGTTGAAACAGAACAACCATCATAGTCGTACTCAAGCCGCTTGGCTGAAAAGCCGCTATACACATCCTGATATGGCTACGGGGGTTTCCTGTCCCATTGAATTTATCAAATACAGGCATTTTGAATCCTGCAGGTAGTACCTCACAAATCCCTTCATATAATCCCTCTAGTTCCAGCAAGTAGGTATCTACTCCTTGGGCCTTTCGGACTACCCTTTCCAGTTTCTCTACCTTCTCGGTCATTAGCTTCTCTCTCTCAGTCTTTTCTTTCTCCATCTTTTCCTTTTCTGCCCTAGGCGTTTCAGCCCTTTCTTGATCATCGAACCAATCATCCTCCCTACCAGGTGGAGGAGGATCAACAACTGGTGGTTGTCGGGCTAGTGTTTCCACCATGGTCATCATCCTAGCCATTTGACCTGCCTGCTGTTCCACTATGGCTCTCAATTCTGCTATCTCTCTTGCGTTTACTTCTTGTGCCATCTCTCTTCTTACTAACCTTGCAGTAGAATCTCTGTACCAGACTGTGCTCTTAGATGATTCTATCTTTTGCTACAACCACATTTTATTCTTGTATTTAAATTTAAAAAAATCAAAGAAATTTTCTTTATTTTGTCATTTTGTTTGCAAAACAAAATTTCATGAATGGCCCATATGTCATGCTGATGCAATGCATGTGTGCGTGTGTGCCTACTTATATGTCAAAGAAAGAAAATTCTAATCCTAACACATAAACACGTAGGCACATAAAATCCTCACCCATGTCGAGTGCGTTAATTTCTCCTTTCATTGTGATCCTCTTCACCCCTTCAAAGTTTGAAAATTTTAGAACTTGTGAAATTCATTTGACAAGCATTTCCCTAGATGATGGGATCTTTCAAATTCTTAGGAAGCTTTCCCTTGAAGGCAACAACATTTCTCAACAAAAGATGATTGGGTTAAAGTTTTGCTTTGAAATTCATTTGAAAATAATTTTAAATAATTAAAAAAAAATAATTCCCAAGATTTTCGGGTTTCTTCCTTAAAATATGCCTTAACAAGGGCTGACTCGAAATTTTGATCAAAAGTAAATTCCAAAGGTTTTTTTCTCTTCTTTTTTTTTTGAAAGAGCGATTAAATACTTTGAAATAAAAATGGCAAAAATCTGTTTGCTTTCAAAGGTACATTTAAAATTCTTTGGGTAGAAGGATCACATGATTGGATTATCACCCCACTTTTCATGAATTCGGATACATACAAGGTCAATGGTGCTTAGCTAAACAAGATATAAGAAATATAACCTTGTAATCAAAATTTGGCATGTTCTCAAATGTTGTAAGACATGAAGAGGACTTGCTCAAAAGTGATTAAGAGGTTGTACATCCTACATCAAGCAAGCATCATCATCATCTCAAGTAATCCCTTTCGGGTATACAAATCTTCCTAGCACATAATCTTAATCAAGAATTTGATTTCCTAGATTGAAAGGTTCTATAGAAGCTATCATGCGAAGGTCGGGTTTTGGTCAAATAAGGGACCCTTGATACACACTCGATAGGATGCTTCATATACCAACACATGGTACGAGATCAAGGGTGATCACACGGCCCCATGATGACTTGACCGATCGGGTTGCCCCGAGCCTTCAAGGTCATAGTTCCGTGCAATCGACAGAAGAGACATGCAAGTGCAATGCAACGGGCACAAAAAAATTAATTAATTCGATTAAAAGGATACTTTCAAGTCTAATCCTCGAGTGAACCCAAAATCAGAAATTCTAGTCTGCGAAAACCAGAGATTTTGGGTTCGATCCCCAGCAGAGTCGCCGGATTGTGGATACCGGCATTTGGGCCCACTTTTATTTTTTTAAAATAATTTTCAAATTCAAATTCAAAGAGTCGCCACTTAATTTTTTTAGGAAAATTAAGACACCATTTTTAGAAGCAATCGATGTTTTGCGAAACCAAAGATAATCTGGGTCCGGGGATTATGGAATGAAAGGGGAAGGAGCCCGACGGACAAAAACACCCCCTTTCACAAGCATGTCAAAAAATGTGCAAAATTGCTAACGATAAACTATCATTCATAAGCAACATAATTCAAGTAGCAAGCAAAATGTTGTGCAAGTAGGGAACTAGAGAACTTACCCGGATCCGACCGCGAAATGGGAAACGTGCAATGCATACAAAGAATAGAAATCCTAGGAAAAATGTCTCTAATCACATATACACATTAGGCAAGACCTAAGCTAAGGTGTCGCGCATGGAGTCAAAAATCGATGAAATCAACAAATGAAATAAACTAGAAAAGAGATGAGAAGTCATACCTCCAAAGCGCTACAAAACAGGGGTTAGTCCACATGCTTCACATAATAATATGACATCAAATAATCAATCCTAACTCTCTAGCTTAGATCTATCAAGCATGGAAAGAATTGACAAAACTATGAATTCCTTTTGATTAGTTGGAGTCATAGCACCTTTATAGATATACAAGCCTCAACTAGGAGCCAATGTAATGTTTATATAGGGGTTCTATAATCCCAACACGATCATAAGGAATCCATGTTTATATTCAATTAGGTTCAACTAAGCCTAATTTTATCCAAGAACTAGTTCTAATCATAAGCATCAACATACATAAATGAATGAATGAACATGAACAAGAATGAGATATGAATTTATTCACTAATTTGGACCACTTAGCCTCTAGATTTAAGCTAAATTATCATTATTCAAAACATGATTTGGGTCCCAAGACATTAGGAAACCATTTAACTTAAAATCAATGAGACTACACAAAAACAGTGACTATTTTTCCTAAATTATAGAAAGCAGACCAAATTTTAAAAGGTAGAAAAACCATACTTCCAATTATTGGATCTTAATGTTATTTGGATATGATATGCCTCTGTGAGTCTAGTTTCGAAATCAAAAAGAAAATCAAGGTTTGAACGGTTGGATCTCTAGGAATATGGAAAACACTAGACATCACTCAGGAATCTGCAACTTTCTGTCCAGAAATCTTGTACGATTTTTTAAAAATAGTAAAAAAATGAGAAACACTTATATCTTTTTATGGTATCTTACTAATACATTAAAGTACTTAGAAAAAATTATTAGAGGCCAAGGAAGTTTGATTAAGGTTCTGATTTATTAATTTTAAAACGGACTTACTGTTCTAAAATTTTGGACAGAGAATTGCTTGTTTTGAAATCACAAGACCAAACCATCTTAAGCATGGAATTTCATCAAAACATAAATTACAGAGGTGCTTAAATGAGTTATGAACATCCTCCAATTGGTCTCATCCAATTTCCCATGAACCATGATTTTATAAAAATCTTTGATCACGGTTGGTTTATGGATTCACTGCACCTTTGTTAAATTGATGTTCATATTTCGAATCAAACTTGATCCATGATTCTAGAGAGAACTAGGATCAAGTATGATTATGATCATTGGAGTAAATAATGAAATATGAAGATGTTGATGGATTTAGCCTTAGTGGATTTCCATTATAGATCTCATAACAAGAGAATCCAAAGGTCTCACTTAATCTCATGAATTTTGAATATAAACTATGAAAACCTACATCTAATTTCTCTCTCAAATATATGATCCTTGAGGAATATAGAGTCACGACATCCTAATCCCCTCTCAAATTAATGGTCCTTGGAGACTAAATAAAATCAAAAATCATATGAACCTCTATGGAATATAGCATGCATCCCATAAGATTCTTAGTAAGGGGATTCAAATCATGAGTTGAGACTTGAATTCAACCAACTATGCGTAGATATGACCATGATTCACCTTAATCTCCATACATATCATAGGATCATAGGAAATTAAAGAATTAAACTCAAAGAGACTCAATAAGATATATAAAATCTCATGAATCTTAAGAGAAAAATAGAAATAAAGAATCAAAGTTTACTTAGAGAAATTGGAACACAAATTCTTCAAAATCAAACTTATCTTAAACCCAAGGCATCAATTGGATCCAAATTAATGAAATGTTATGAGATTCAATCACAAGCTCTAAGTGGTGTGTGATGAAATGTGGTAGGAAGAGAGGTTTTGAAAATGTGTCAAGTTCCTAGAACTATGAACTTATGATTGAATTT
Source organism: Hydrangea macrophylla (assembly GCA_033977485.1). Taxonomy (NCBI): domain Eukaryota; kingdom Viridiplantae; phylum Streptophyta; class Magnoliopsida; order Cornales; family Hydrangeaceae; genus Hydrangea; species Hydrangea macrophylla. The sequence goes on from CM066992.1 coordinate 4,570,630, forward strand.
GCCTAATTCTACCAAGGATTGAGAGGTTACCTCTATGACCTCAAAGATTTCTTCTATTTCTTGGGAAGCTCTTCCAAAAATCTTCAAGTTCTTCTCCAATTCTTCAAATTCTTCAAGAAAAACTCTCTCCTCCCTCTCTCAATTCTCTTTATTATATATATAACTCTTGTATCTCTCTTTGATTTCAAAGATTAAGTAAAAGAAAGTTCAAAATTCCCCATAATAGAGATGAAGTTCTGTTTATATAGACCAACATAACAAGGTTAAATGGGTAAATTTAGGTGAAAATCCATGTGCAAAGTTTTCTTTTAGAATATGTGAGAAAAGTAGTCTGTTACAGTGCACGACACTCGATGACTTGCCTGCGGCACTCGCTGAGTGCCGGTCGGCATTCACCGACCGCCGGGCGGCACTCAGTGAATGCCGGCGCGGCACTCAGTGAGTGCTGCCGGCTTCGTCGCGTGCCACGGATTACAGAATTCTGCCCCCTTTTTAATTTTCAAAATATATGTTAACAAAACTTAATTATTTAGTACAATATATACTAATGTACTTATATTTGTAATGTACTTTATTAGAATATACCCATATGCATGGTATATATTCCCATATATCATTTTATTTCTTTCTTTTATTTTATTTTATCCTTTTCTCTTTTCTTTTCAAACTTCTCTTCATTTTCTCTCTCTCTCTCTCTCTCTCTCTCTCTCTTTTAAGATAAATTCCCAGACTGATTTTCTCATACGTTCCTCAACGTTCAGGTTTCTCCCGAATACCTAATTTTTCCTTGTTTTATTTTGAATTTCAAAATTTTATTTGAAGAATCTTTGAAGGATTTGAATTTTTTGAAAAATCTCCGAATTTCACCGGTCATCATCATCATCGGTCTTAAGAGGTAACCAATCCCTGGATTTGACGTTTGGTTAAAATTGGGGTGTCTACAGCTATATGCTATCTCCTTAACCTTTCCAGAAATAGTGCTGAAGCATGGCTAATGCAACAAGAAATCAAAACCGGAAGCAGCCAAAAGAGAAAAGAGAATTTTTTGATCTGGGAATGTCGCTAAGCACCACACATGAGAGAATGCTGGAAAAGGGGTATTTGCAGAAATTGGAACCCAGCTAGAGCCCAATCCACTTTCGCCAGGTTTCAAAACTGAATTCTATTGTGACTTTCATCAAGGCTGCGGACATAGCACATATAGATGCTAGAGACTTCGCCATGAGATTGAAGACTTGTTTGAGAAAGGGGTTATCTCCCCTCCTCCTGCTCAGCCGAATGTTCAAAAGAATCCTCTCCCTAATCATAAGGGAAACCTGTCAAATGTCAATTTTGTGGAAGAAGGGTCTCAGATTTATAACCCTATGGTCTACATCACATCCTTGGATCAACCAGCTGTGGATGTTCAACTCTCGGAGAATGCTGCAATTTGTATCTTGAAGAATGTGGAAGAAGAAGAGTGGATTGAAGAAGCACTAGCCTTTGAAGAAGAAATAGGCAACGGAAATCTCACAATTGAATGGTGGGATCCTTATGCCATCACTGATGACTCAATCTGGTATGAAGAAGAAAAGCCCATAGTGTGGATACCGGCATTTGGGCCCACTTTTATTTTTTAAAACATTTTTTCAAATTTCAAAGAGTCGCCACTTAATTTTTTTAGGAAAATTAAGAAACCATTTTTAAAAGGCAAATTGATCTTTTGCGAAACCAAAGATAATATGGGTCCGGGGATTATGGAATGAAAGGGGAAGGAGCCCGACGGTCTAACACCCCCTTTCATCCTATCTCGTGATAGGCCTCTACTCATCATCCTATTTAATCGAATTAATAATCTAAGCATGCCCTCAACTAATACATAGATTTAAGTATACATATCAAAAGCATGTAAAAAAGGGTGCAAAATTGCTAACGATAAAATATCATTCATAAGCCACATAATTCAAGTAGTAAGCAAAATGATGTGCAAGTAGGGAACTAGAGAACTTACCCGGGATCCAGCCGTGAAATGGAAAATGTGCAATGCATACAAAGAATAGAAATCCTAGGAAAAATGTCCCTAATCACATATACACATAAGGCAAGACCTAAGCTAAGGTGTCGCGCATGGAGTTGAAAATCAATAAAATCAACAAATGAAATAAACTAGAGACGAGGTGAGAAGTCATACCTCCAAAGCGCTACAAAACAAGGGTTAGTCCACATGCTTCACACAATAATATGACATCAAATAATCAATCCTAACTCTTTAGCTTAGATCTATCAAGCATGGAAATAATTGACAAACCTACGAATTCCTTTTGATTAGTTGGAGTCATAGCACCTTTATCGATATATAAGCCTTAACTAGGAGCCAATGTGATGTCCATATAGGGGTGCTATAATCCCGACATGATCATAAAGAATCCATGGTTATGTTCAATTAGGTTCAACTGAGCCCAATTTTATCCAAGAATTAGCTCTAATCATAAGCATCAACATACATGAATGAATGAATGATTATGAACAAGAATGAGATATGAATTTATTCAGTAATTTGTATCACTTAGCCTCTGGATCTAAGCTAAATTATCATTATTAAAAACATGATTTGGGTCCCAAGACATTAGAAAACCAATTAAGTTAAAATCAATGAGACTAGACAAAAAGAGTGACTGTTTTTCCTAAATTATAGAGCGCAGACCAGATTTTAAAAGGTAGAGAAACCATAATTCCAACGGTTGGATCTTAATGAGTTTTGGATATGATATGCCTCTGTGAGTCTAGTTTCTAACCCAAAAATAAAATCAAGGTTTGAACAGTTAGATCTCTAGGAATATGGAAAATACTAGACATCACTCAAGAATCTGCAACTCTCTGTCCAGAGATCTTGTACGATTCTCTAAAATTAGCAAAAAAATGCAAAACACTTGGATCTTTTTAGGGTATCTTCCTAACACATTGAAATACTTAGAAACAATTATTTTGGGTCAAGAAAGATCGTTTATGGTTCTGATTTTTTAATTTTACAACGGACTTACTGTTCTGAAATTTTGGACAGAGAGTTGCTTGTTTTGAAATCATAAGACCAAACCATCTTAGACATGGAATTTCATCAAGACAAAAATCACAGAGGTACTTAAATGGGTTATGAACATCCTCCAATTAATCTCATCCAATTTTAATGAACCTTGATTCTATAAAAAATCTTTGATCACAATTGGTTTATGAATTCACTACACCGTTGTTGGATTAATGTTCATAGTTCGAATCATACTTGATCCATGATTCTAGAGAGAACTAGGATCAAGTATGATTATGATCATTGGAGTAAATAATGAAACATGAAGAGATTCATAGATTTAGCCTTAATGGATTTCCATCATGGATGTAATAGTAAGAGAATCCTAAGGTCTTACTCAATCTTATGAACTCTTGAATATTCAAGTTCCCTAAATTTCAACAAACAAACTATGAAAACTTACATCTAAATCCTCTCTCAAACATATGATCCTTAAGGAAATTAGAACTATGATATACTATTCTCCTCAGAAATTAATGGTCCTTGGAGACTCAATGAGACCCAAATCTACTCAAATCTCTATGGAATATAGTATGGATTCCATAAGATTCCTAGTAGGGAGATCCAAGTCATGAGCTAAGCCTTGAACCCAATCAACTATGTGTAGATATGACCATGACCAATCTTAATCCCCATATAAATCATAGGATCATAAGGGACTAGAGGATCAAACTCAAAGAGATCTAATGAGATATTGAAGATCTCATAGATCCTATGAGAAGAATATAAACAAAAGAAATGAAATCAAAGGTTATTTGAAAATTTCAAGTCAAAAATCTTTTAATTTTAAATCCAAAGCTCTATTTAGACCCAAATCAATGAAAATAACACATGATCATTTAATCACAAATTCTATATGGTGTGTGATGAAATGAGATAAGATGAGAGGTTTTGAAAACGTGTAAAGTTCCTAGAACTATGAACTTGTGATTGAATTTTCCTAATTCTACCAAGGAATGAGAGGTTACCTCTATGACCTCAAGGATTTCTTCAATTTCTTGGGAAGCTCTTCCAAAATCCTCAAGTTCTTCTTCCAATTCTTCAAGAAAACTCCTCCTTCTTCTCTCAATTCTCTCTCTATTATCTATCTCTCTTGTATCTCTCCAAGATTTTTAAGTGAAAAGTTCAAAAGTAAGAGTAAAAGTCCCAATAATGGAGATGAAGGTCTATTTATATAGACCAACATGACAAGGTTAAATGGGTAAATTCGGGTGAAAACCCATGTGCAAAGTTTTCTTCTAGAACATGTGAGAAAAGCAGTCTGTTACACTTCGCGGCACTCGATGGCTGCCTGCGGCACCCATTGAGTGCCGAGCGGCATTCACTAACTGCCGGACGGCACTCACTGAGTGCCGACGCGGCACTCAGTGAGTGCCTCCGGCTTTCCAGCATGTCGTGGCTAACAGAATTTTGCCCTCTTTTAAATTTTCAACATATATATTAACATAAACTTAATTTATCTAGTAAAGTATATACTAATGTACTTATATTTGCAATGTACTTTATTAAAATGTACCCATATGCATGGTATACATTCTCATATAATCCTTCTATTTTTTTTTTCTTTTCTTCTTTTTTCTTTTCTTTTCAAGACTTTTATTTTTCAAAATTCTTTTTCACTTTCTCCTTATTTATATATATATATATATATTTTTTTTTAGAACTCTTTCTTTTCTTCTTTCTCTCTCTTCTTTTTATTTTATATATCTTATTATCATTACTATATAAATATGTATATATATATTTTTTTTGAAGGTATTCTCAGACTGATTTCCTCACATGTTCTTCAACGTTCATGCTTTCTTTCAAATACCCAATTTCTCCTTCTTTAAATTTTTTTTTTGATTTTGAAACTTTACTTGAAGAATCTTTGAAGAATTTGAATTTTCCAGAAGATCTCCGAATTTCACCGGTCATCGTCATCATCGGTCTTAAGAGGTAACCAATCTCTGGATTTGACGTTTGGTCAAAATTGGGGTGTCAATAGTTTGCCCCTCTTCGGCAGAGCTTGTAAAGCAACGCGTATCACAAGTGAATGTCAAAGCCTGTGTGACAGACAAGCCTTTGACCAAGCGGTCGAATCCAGGTAAAAAACAAAAAGTGCGTTGTAAAAGTCTGGTGCGCGGAGCCAAAAGCTGGTTGTGCTCAATGGTGAGCTGCCTACGTATCCCATCGGGAATCAGACCAGGACATAGTTCGGTTGAGGGACCATGCACAGTCACAAATAGCCATTCAGATGAATGCATCTATCCTATTGTGATGTACATGCTCAAGCAGTCTCGTGCTCTATGCTCTCAAGTTAGAATGACTTAGGATAATGCTACTCCTTATAGTGGCAAAACGTACCTTTTTGCCTTGAAATTCTTCTATGCTGATGACGTCCTATCTTGGGAAAGTCGCGACTGTCATTTTTTATGAGAATACTGATGGACTGAGATGCGCTTTATGTCTTATACTCCAGTGCCGAATCAGGAAGTATGTCGAAAGACTGAGATGCGCTTTGCGTCTTATACTCCGGTGTCTTATGAGGATCATCTGATTGGCTGAGATGCGTTTTGCGTCTTAGACTCCGGTGTCGAATCAGGAAATGTGCTGAAAGATTGAGATGCATTTTGCGCCTTATTCTCCGGTGTCTTTTGAGTATCATCTGATCGACTGAGATGCGCTTTACATTGTATACTTCGGTGCCGAATAAGGAAATGTGCTGAAAGACTGAGATGCACTTTGCGTCTTATACTCTGGTGTCTTTTGAGGATCATCTGATCGACTGAAATGCGCTTTGCGTCTTAGACTCCGGTGCCAAATCGGGAAATGTGCTGAAAGACTGAGATGCTCTTTGCGTCTTATACTCCGCTGTCTTTTGAGGATCATCTGATCGATTGAGATGTGCTTTGCGTCTTATACTCTGGTGCCGATTCAGGAAATATGCTGAAAGACTGAGATGCGCTTTGTGTCTTACACTCCGGTGTCTTTTGAGGATTATCTAATCGACTGAGATGTGCTTTGCGTCTTATACTCCGGTGCCAAATCAGGAAATGTGCTGAAAGACTGAGATGCGCTTTGCGTCTTATACTCCGGTGTCTTTTGAGGATCATCTGATTGACTGAGATGCGCTTTGCGTCCTATACTCTGGTGCCGAATCAGGAAATGTGCTGAAAGACTGAGATGAGCTTCGCGCCTTATACTCCGGTGTTTTCTGAGGATCATCTGATCGACTAAGATGCACTTTGCGTCTTATACTCTGGTGCCGAATAAGGAAATATGCTGAAAGACTAAGATGTGCTTTGCTTCTAATACTCCGGTGTCTTTTGAGGATCATTTGATTGACTGAGATGCGCTTTGCGTCTTAGACTCCGGTGCCGAATCCGAAAATATGCTGAAAGACTGAGATGCGCTTTGCATCTTATACTCCAGTGTCTTTTAAGGACCATCTGATCGATTGAGATGCGCTTTGCGTCTTAGACTCCGGTGCCGAATCAGGAAATGTGCTGAAAGACTGAGATGCGCTTTGCGTCTTATACTCCGGTGTCTTTTTAGGATCATCTGATCGACTGAGATGCGCTTTACGTCTTAGACTCCGGTGCCGAATCAGGAAATGTGCTAAAAGACTGAAATACGCTTTGCATCTTATACTCCGGTGTCTTTTGAGGATCATCTGATCGACTGAGATGTGCTTTGCGTCTTAGACTTTGGTGCCGAATCAGGAAAGGTGCTGAAAGATTGAGATGCGCTTTGCGTCTTATACTCCAATGTCTTTTGAGGATCATCTGATCGACTGAGATGCCCTTTGCGTCTTATACTCCGGTGCTGAATCAGGAAATGTGCTGAAAGGCTAAGATGCGCTTTGCGTCTTATACTCCGGTGTCTTTTAAGGATCATCTGATCAACTGAGATGCGCTTTGCGTCTTATACTCTCGTGTCGAATCAGGAAATGTACTGAAAAGTCAGAATCGTTCCAGATTCAATGATCCCAGATTCGCTTGGTATTACAAGGGTATTTTTTATATTTTTTATTTTTTTATTTTAAATTCAGAGCAGTCATGCAGTCTTAAAAATTCATTTTCTATTTTCAAAGCAATGAGTTGCGCAGACTTAAAATTCATTTTTTTTATTTCAAAGATCAGGAGTCGGGCAGATTTAAAGAATTTACATTTCCCAAACATGGAGTCACATGGACTCAAAAATTCATTTTTTACAAACACGGAGTCATGCGATATTATGAACTCAAAGGAGCCAAATAAAACTCAAATACTTGATGATGATGATGATGATGATGACGTTGATGATAATGCTAATGATTTGTGTTAGGAGCCTTGACACTGAAATGGGCTCGTTTGGATGAGCTCGTCACGAGTGTGGATTTGCCACAGAAGTGGGCTTATGAGGTGTGTTTGCCACGAATTGGGCTTATGTGAATTAACTTGCCATGAGCGTTGGCTTGGCTAAAAAATGCCACCAGGGTGGGCTTACATGGATGAGGTTGGCATATAAATGGGCTTATGATGGTGGTTAGCACAAAAGTGGGCTTTTGATGAGAGGGTGCCATTTGAATGGGCTTATGATGGGGTTGCCACGAAAGTGGGCTTATGATGGTGGTTACCACAAAAGTGGGATTTTAATGAGAGGGTGCCATATAAATGGGTTTATGATGGGGTTGCCACGAAAGTGGGCTTATGATGGTGGGTGCCATATGAATGGGCTTTCGAAGTTAATTGCCATGAAAGTGGGCTTTGTAGAAAATGATTTCCTGCATCTGCGGACCCTTGGAATTTATTATTATTATTATTATTATTATTATTATTATTATTATTATCATTATTATTATTTTTATTATTTATTTATTTTTAAGTGGGAAGCCACCTATGTCCCTAGCTTTGGACCCTTCATATTTCCACTTTAGCATTGTGTTGTGATAGTGTTTAAGACTCCTGCTTGTATTGCCCTTGGGATGCTCATGGAGACCTTTCAAATCTTTATTCATTATCTTAAACCCACACATTTGAGACCATTATTGACTCAACAAAGGAGGACAAACTTGACAAAGCATTTACACAAGATGACTGACTCAAACTCTGTATTATTGTGAATCAATATGCTTTCTTCGTGAATAATGTATCATCCCATCTTTCATTTATTCATTATCTTATAATGGAAATACTTCACCAACAAATCTAAAATTTGAAGATTCCCCCTTTTTGGGTTTGCTGATTCTTTGCCTATCCAGAGTGTGCTTCAAATTAGTGCTTTTGCTTAGAGAATAAAAGACATTCTATTTCAATCCATTCAAAATAAACCTGACTACTTGAGAATTTTCCTCTGACATAGAAGGGTTTTGGCAAATGAAGTTTGCCCCTAGTTTGAATAGGACTTGGAGGCATTGCTCCTGGGATTAAATGTGGTATTCAGTAAACAAAGTTTGCCCCTGATTTGGCTATATATATATGTGGCTTTAGGCAAACTTACAAAAGTTTTCCCCTAGTTTGAAGGAAGGAAACCAAAGGCACAAAGGGTGATGCTTATGGTTTAGGGATGGTTATGGACCGAGAACCCACCTACTTATCCCTGAACAGGAATCAGGTCCAAAGTAGTTCGGCCAAGGCTTGAAAGAAAGATGCCATAAGATGGCGAGGGTGGTGACCGAACCGAGTAGGCTGCCTACGTATCCCCGAGTGGGAATCAGGTCGAAACGTAGTTCATCAACTCTGGAGGTTTTGAAAGAATAAGGCTTCAAGAATTGGTGGGCTTTTCGAGCCATGTTTTCATTTGGGTTCAATGAATGCCCTTTCTAGGTAGATTTTCTGAAACAGATTCCTTGTGGTAGCTTTTGAACAAGATGATGAGAAGATGAACTACTTCTCCCTTTTATTTATTTATTTATTTATTTATATATATATATATATTATTATTATTATTTTTTTTGTGGCGGTTGATTCTTTTCACCTTTTCACTAGCTAGTCAATCTTTACAACTCTCATAATACATCACGTTTTAATCATACTCCATCATACTCTCAAAGCAATATCAATCTTCCAAATCACTCTTCAAAGATATCTTTGTTGCATTTTTTTAGGCTTATTTAGACATTGAGCCTCTCACAAAACTTTAAGACTAATTGATACTTTCAAATCTCTCTTTTTATTTCCAATTTTTTTCTTTGTTTAGAATGACACAGAGCCTTGGAATAATTCGTGTGCCAATGATCTATTTTGAAGCGCCCAAAAATTCTCAATCTTATTTATTCTTTGCCTTTTCTTTTCTCTTTCCTTTATTTTCTCTATCTCACTATCTCTTACCCTCTCGATGATTTTGGCTGGCTAGGATTCAAGTTTTGAAGTCAACACGCATCTTATTATTCTTTTTTTTTTTGCTCTAACTTTTGCCTAGGTGCCCTTTCAGGTTTTCATCCTAGCGAGCTCCTTCATCTTCTTCTTTTTACTCTCTTTTTTATTTTCTTTTTTTTTTGTGCTCTTACTTTTGCCTAGGCGCCCTTTCGGGTTTTCATCCAAGCGAGCTCTTTCTTCTTCCTTTTTTTTTATTTTTGTTTTTGTTTTTTTTAAGGAAGAAGTTCATTTAAAATATTTGGCTACCATCAAGGATCAAGTTATGGTTTTGGATTGGGGGCTCATCTTTTAGGCTTGGCATTTGGGAGAAGGGAATGGTGAGCAAGCCTCAAGTCCCAAGTTTATCTTTTCAAGATTGAGCAAGAGCATCTTTAAATTCTTAAAGCAAAGCTAATCAATTCTCTACTCCTCCGTGGTTTTAGCATAGAATTTGCTTTGATCACTTGGGGATCCTTTTCAATGCAAAGATTTATTAACGAAGTATTTTCCATGATCATTTGAAAAAGTGATTTTCTTTCTCTCTCTCTCTCTCTCTCTCTCTCTCTCTTTTTGCTTAATGATCCATTCATTCACGACTTAGCATACAGAATCAATCAGAATGAGATTTTATTTATCCAGGATAGAAAGAGGATTACATCACTTGACTCGATAAAAATACTTGAAAAATAAACTCGATAATTGACTGACTCAAAGACTCGACTGGACTTGACACTTGACTCCTACTTGACATGACTCGATTACCGGACTAGACTTGACTTGGTCTTAACTGGAGTGTCATAGATGATTTTCAATTTGCTAGATTTCCAAGAGCATCCTCAGTTGCTTTAACAGCAATAGTTCCAAACACTATCACCTCACTAGCATCTCCTTCAGGTTCGTCATTCCCCTTTTGCTTCTTTGTAGGAAAATCGTCTGCCCTTATGACCCATTTTTCAGTCAAATGACCCTTCCCTGACTCATACCGAGTATTGTTAATGCCTTTTTTGATTCTGTTGATTGGGTCAGGGCTAATTGATTGTTGCGCATTCGTGGAGGCAACAAATTCCTTGAGAGTGCTCAGCAACGGCTGTGATTGAAAGGATTGCACATCATGCCAAATGCCACTCGATGGGTTTAGCAAAGGAGTGATGATTTTATGCTCAATGAGATCTTGGATATCATGGCGGAGCTTCATGCACTGATTGGTCGTGTGGCCAGAGGTCTGATGGTAGGCGCAGTACAAAGATAGGTTACATTTGCGAGGTAAGGGATTTGGTTGTGGCTTTGGGACCAGGAGGTTGAGGTGGCCGCTCCTGACAAGGTGACCAAGGGTTATGGATAATGGCATGCCAAGGTCGGTGAAGATTCTTGACTTACGGGTTTGGCTTGATTTTGGGTTTGAGTTTGAGCTTGAGCCAACTTTTGGGTCTAGATATAGGCTTAGAATAGCTCTTTGGTTAGATGAGATTGGGCTTGGATATGGGCTTTGGTGATAGGCTGGGTTTGGACATGGGCTTTGGTGATTGATTGGGCTTAGGTGCATGGCTAGATTCGGACATGGTTGTTGGTGCTTCTTTACGCGATCCATTATTCTCTTCTCCAACTAATCCATCTTTTCCTCATTATGGCCCATTTGATCTTTCAATAATTGAATGAACTCAAGCATGACCTTCTCCAATTGCTTCACCTTGAATCTTGTTGCTCAATGGTAGCCTACAATTTGCTCGCTTTCTCCTCCAAAGCTCTCAAGGTGATTGGTGGATCAATCTCAGCATGATGATCCATGTTCTCCTATAATCAAGAAAGACGAACCCAAGAAGATTAGAAGTGTCCTTACTAAGGGGGCTGGTTGTCCCACTCTTTTTATAAATCTTGACAACATAAGGTAAAAAGGTCCGCATGCAGAGTTTATTTTCAGGAGGTAAGGAATTTTGAGGAACTATTGCATCACTTTATGAATTTGTATTTTACATGCATGTAATGATGTTGACTGACATGATGAGAGTGCCAAAATGTACATGCTTTGATGATTTGATGTGGCTAAATGCATGCACCGCACACATGACACACGGATGAAATGCAAGTGTGTGTGTGCCTATTCTATATGCAAAAGAAAGAAAAATTCTAGTCCTAGCACATATAACATATAAGCACATAAAATCCTCCTTCATGTCAAGTGTGCTAATTTCTCTTATCATTGTGATCCTCATTAACCTTTTGAAGATTGGATATTTTTGAAAAATTTTGAATTTCTCTTTAAAAAGTATCTCTTGGGTGATGTGATCCTTTTGAAAACAATTCTTGGAATTTTTTTTTGAAAATGAGGATGTTAAACACACAACAAAGATGATTGGATTAAAATTTTGCTTTGAAATTCATTTGAGAAGCATTTCTCCCATAAACAATTCCTGAGTTTTTTTTGGATTTTTTCTCTGAAAGTGAGGATGTGAAAATATTTGTCAATAAAAGATGATTGGGTTTTACTTGATTAAAGAAAATGAATCTTGGACTTTTCCTTTGAAAGGGTGATTTTTCAAAACAAATTTTTTTTGGATAAAAGATGATGATTAATAAAAAATATGTCATAAACAATGACCTTTGGGTTCTTGGGTAAGAGTATCGCATGATTAGATAATTATCGCACTTTTCATGAATTCAGATGCATACAAGGTCAATAAGGCTTAGCTAACAAAGTGTAAGAAGTGTAATCTTTTAATCAAGATTCGGCATCTTCTCAAATGTCATGAGACGTGAAGAGGAATTGTTCAAAAGTGATTAAAAGGTTATACATTCTATATTAAGCAAGCATCGTCATCATTGATGTTGTCAATATCAAGATATAAAAAGTGTACTTTACTTTTCTAAGGATTTGTAGTAGTGAAAGCAAAGGTCGAACCCACAGAGAATGAAATACTACAGTGCTTTAATTTTAAAACCTAAATCTAATTAATTATAAAAGCGAGATTTTGATTTGAATTTTAATTAATCTAAGAACAATAATGAAATTAAATCTAAATTATGAAAGCGATTTAAAAGTGTTTTTATAAATATGTTTAAGGAACCTAGGATTGCAAATCCACCACTAGCTTCATAATAAGAGTATTTACGAATTACTTTAGCTTATTAAGTTGGATGATAATAGGGAATTGTAGCTACAAGCCCAATTCCTCCGTCAAGAAAATAACTATGGTTCAAGCACCAACATAATCCATCTTCGGTTAGCACGAATTATCCCACACTAAACTAGGGTTGTGGTATAATCCGTCTAATCTAGGCATGGACTATTCGAATACTTGATAGCACAATTCAATTTAAGCACCATTACATGTAAATAATCTAAACAAGCACAGCAAGCATAGATCATTGAGCACACTACAGTCAAAATAGATCTAAGACAAGAATATACTTTGAAAGTAATGATTTAATCAATAAAAGTATGATTTATTTATAAAAATCCTCGGAACATGTAACTCTCATCCATACATAATAAAACTAAAATAAAAACATAAATAACTCCCCATTACTCGACTAGGGTTTCATTGAAACCCTAGATCTAGAGTCTAGTTGTCCATAGAAGCGGTAGATGGCAAGAGGTTGATGGAGGAGGCCATGGAAATCCTTGGTCTTCTTCTTCTTCTGCTTACTTCCCTCCCTTCAATGGCTGAAAGTATGGTTGTATATTGTGTGTATAACAATTGTCCAACCCCTAAATTGAAGTAAAATAGGGTATATATAGTTTTTAGGCAAGTTTTGGAAGCTTTCCTAACCCGAAACGTACTAAAACTGCTATATTTTACAATCTGGACGCAATTAGGCAGTTTCGTTCCCGTAGGAATCATCAGTATACTGAAATACGCAAGTTCCATTTTTACACAGGTTACCGAGCGGGCCGCGCGAGCGCGATATGGGGACCTCGCGCGAGCGGATCGCTCGAGCGATTTGCTGCGCTAGCGGGCCACGCGCGCGATGTGGTTTTTCTTGCTTCTTTTCTTCTGCTTTTTCACCCTGTTTAACCTGGAACACTTGATTTCTTCCAAATCCTGTCAGAAAATAGAAAACGAAGTAAAAATATACAAAAACAGGATAAAAAGGTACTAACAAACGTAAGTTAAGGCATAGAATTAGGATATGTTCTCTCCTTATCACACCCCCAAACCTACATTTTGCTAGTCCTCGAGCAAAACTAAAACATAAAAATAAAACTACTACTACAAATACTACTCCATTTTCGTATGGATCACGATTGCATTTAGCATATGCAACAAGCCTTTTAAACCTCTAGGTGTCCCTAGTCGGACGAGTGAAGTCTCGTGAGGGTTCTCGTCAACAAGTCTCCCACAACCATCTTTATTAACTTATAAATTTAAAAAAATTTATTTAAAACGAAAAACAAAACAATCAATACTCCTTATCATAGAACAATGATTTGAAATAGAATAACGAACAAGAAGAAACAGAATCAAACGTCCACTTACATCATGAAAAACAATCCCAAGCACATGCATCGTATAAATCAATAGAGTTTCTCATAAAATTGCACGTGTGTGATATGGCAGTCAAATGAACACGCGCATGTCATGAACTTGGAATATAACTCGGATAACCATCTAACTATGCTTCGACTACGAATCTCACAAAGTTAATTACACTCTAAAATGAAACACTCAGAAACATGTGTAATTCATCTAATATATGGGAGCAAAGGAAATATATTTTCAAAACAAGAAATGCTCACATATAACTTGAAAAAGATGCATGACACGAAATAACAGTAGTCTCATGGATAGGATGCCAACAATCAAGAAAATTAGTCATTACCAAGTTTTAATCCCCCTCCCATCGTTTACATATCCAAACCATGTTTTCTAGGATCAAATAGGACTTTTCAAAGGTTGTAATGTGGCTCAGGCAGTGAAAAAGGATAGAAATGATTCATTAGGTAGTTTTAGAATGGCATTGTAAGGCATGTTCGATTTCTTTCATTCATCTCTTCTACCAACTTTCATCTTTTCATTCTCTTCTTTTTCATATTTCTTTTTTAATTTCTTTCCCTTTTTTTTCAATCTCTTCAATCTTTTCTCCTTTTTTCTTGCTTGTCGGATGATTATTCATTGATTTCTAAGCAACTACCCAATAGCTTCTTATCTTCTTCTTCTCAATCAACACATTGCCTTATCAACACTAAAAGGTGATGAATCTTTCAGTGGTGAACTCCAAGTTGGAGCAAAAACAGGATAATGGTAATTAAAGAAAAAGGCATTTTAACGGTTCAAGGGACAAACTAAGGAAATTTATCATTTATCGGTGAGTAGCAAAAAAAGAAGGCCTAAAATCATGTCCTAGGGTTATATGGTTCATCAACATTTACAACGGAAGATTATTTAGCATGGCCGCAAATATTTTAACTTGACTATCAACCAAAACAAGAATAATGAGACTAAACAACGAGTTAATGCGTTATTTCAATAAAATTTGACAAACACAATGTGTATTTATAACCCTCAAAACAGAAAAGATAGGCTCAAAAGCTCACCGGGTCTAGTCTCCACCTTGTGTTATCTAGAAATTCGAATCATATTATAGTTCACATCAAACATGTATTCAAGCGACCACGTGCAGTGCATAGGTTTGTGTGCAAATCTATGATATAAAACTACGATTTCGAACGATACATGACCTAAAACGTTTCATCATGACATCAACAAATATTTAATCACATCTTCTCTTGTTTACCATTCTATAACAATCATAGTTACAAAAACATCGGTAGCATCGTTTATTTAAGCACAAGAATCGAAATTTTCTTAAAAAAATTAGTGCATAATAATTTGCATGTGTGTGCATACCCCCAAACCTAAACCTTTCATTGTCCCCAATGAAACAATAAAATGAAAGAAAGTTGAGTAGGTAAGAAATGAACAACAATACCTTGATCTTGACAAGCATAGAACAAGTGAACACAAAGGAATATGGAATGAAAGTTCAATGTTACCTGTTACTTAGTGGTTTAAAGCAAGTTTCACAAGAAGCAATTTATTTTATTTTATTTATATTTTTTCGTGTAAGCTCCTTTGACGTGCACATCTGCTCCACTGGAAACGCTAGAATTTTGACAACTCGTGAAACTACAAAATAAAATAAAAAGTTAGTAACTCAAAATAAACGGAAAACTAAGAAAAAGAAAACCTAATATAATATTTACGAATTAACTAAACTAAGATTCTAAAGCTAAAGGTAGTAATTTGCAATCCCCAGCAACGGCGCCAAAAATTGATGTTGTCAATATCAAGATATAAAAAGTGTACTTTACTTTTCTAAGGATTTGTAGTAGTGAAAGCAAAGGTCGAACCCACAGAGATTGAAATACTACAGTGCTTTAATTTTAAAACCGAAATCTAATTAACTATGAAAACGAGATTCTGATTTGAATTTTAATTAATCTAAGAACAATAATGAAATTAAATCTAAATTATGAAAGCGATTTAATAGTGTTTTTATAAATATGTTTAAGGAACCTAGGATTGCAAATCCACCACTAGCTTCACAATAAGGGTATTTACGAATTACTTTAGCTTATTAAGTTGGATGATAATGGGGAATTGTAGCTACAAGCCCAATTCCTCTGTCAAGAAAATAACTATGGTTCAAGTACCAACATAATCCATCTTTGGTTAGCACGAATTATCCCACACTAAACTAGGGTTGTGGTATAATCCGTCTAATCTAGGCATGGACTATTCGGATACTTGATAGCACAATTCAATTTAAGCACCATTACATGTAAATAATCTAAACAAGCACAACAAGCATAGATCATTGAGCACACTACAGTCAAAATAGATCTAAGACAAGAATATACTTTGAAAGTAATGATTTAATAAATAAAAGTACGATTTATTTATAAAAATCCTCGGAACATGTAACTGTCATCCATACATAATAAAACTAAAATAAAAAACATAAATAACTCCCTATTACTCGACTAGGGTTTCATTGAAACCCTAGATCTAGAGTCTAGTTGTCCATAGAAGCGGTAGATGGCAAGAGGTTGATGGAGGAGGCCATGGAAATCCTTGGTCTTCTTCTTCTTCTGCTTACTTCCCTCCCTTCAATGGTTGAAAGTATGGTTGTATATTGTGTGTATAACGATTGTCCAACCCCTAAATTGAAGTAAAATAGGGTATATATAGTTTTTAGGCAAGTTTTGGAAGCTTTCCTAACCCAAAACGTACTAAAACTGCTATATTTTACAATCTGGACGCAATTAGGCAGTTTCGTTCCCGTAGGAATCATCAGTATACTGAAATACGCAAGTTCCATTTTTACACAGGTTGCGCGAGCGGGCCGCGCGAGCGCGATATGGGGACCTCGCGCGAGCGGATCGCTCGAGCGATTTGCTGCGCTAGCGGGCCACGCGCGCGATGTGGTTTTTCTTGCTTCTTTTCTTCTGCTTTTTCACCCCGTTTAACCTGGTATACTTGATTTCTTCCAAATCCTGTCAAAAAATAGAAAATAAAGTAAAAATATACAAAAAAAGGATAAAAAGGTACTAACAAACGTAAGTTAAGGCATATAATTAGGATCTGATCTCTCCCGATCAATCATCTGAAATAATCCCTTCCGGGCATACAAACTCCCTAGCATATAATCTTCATCAAGAATTGATTTTCTATTTTTGAAAGGTTCTATAGAAGCAATCATGCAAAGGCCGGGTTTTGGTCAAATAAGGGACCCTTGACACACACCCGATAGGATGCTTCATATACCAACATATGGTATGAGATCAAGGGTGATCACATGATCCCATGATGGCTTAACCGACCGGGTTGCCCCGAGCCTCCAAGGTCATAGTTTCATGCAATCGACTGGCTGGACATGCAAGTACAATGCAACGGGCACATAAAAATTAATTAATTCGATTAAACGGATGCTTTAAGTCTAATCCTCAAGTGAACCCAAAATCAGAAATTCTGGTCTGCGAAACCAGAGATTCTGGGTTCGATCCCTAGCAGAGTTGCCAGATTGTGGATACCGACATTTGGGCCCACTTTTGTTTTTTTAAAACATTTTTTCAAATTTCAAAGAGTCGCCACTTAATTGTTTTTAGGAAAATTAAGAAACCATTTTTAAAAGGCAAACTGATCTTTTGCGAAACCAAATATAATCTGGGTCCGGGGATTATTGAATGAAAGGGGAAGGAGCCCGACGGACTAAAACACCCCCTTTCATCCTATTTCGTGATAGGCCTCTACTCATCATCCTATTTAATTGAATTAATAATCTAAGCATGCCCTCAACTAATACATAGATATAAGTATACATATCACAAGCATGTCAAAAAGGGTGCAAAATTGCTAGCGATAAAATATCATTCATAAGCCACATAATTCAAGTAGTAAGCAAAATGATGTGCAAGTAGGGAACTAGAGAACTTACCGGGGATCCAGCAATGAAATGGGAAACGTGCAATGCATACAAAGAATAGAAATCCTTGGAAATATGTCTCTAATCACATATACACATAAGGCAAGATCTAAGCTAAGGTGTCGCGCATGGAGTTGAAAATCAATGAAATCAACAAATGAAATAAACTAGAGACGAGGTGAGAAGTCATACCTCCAAAGCGCTACAAAACAAGGGTTAGTTCACAAAACAAGGGTTAGTTCACAAAACAAGGGTTAGTTCACATGCTTCACACAATAATATGACATCAAATAATCAATCCTAAATCTCTAGCTTAGATCTATCAAGCATGGAAATGATTGACAAAACTATGAATTCCTTTTGATTAGTTGGAGTCATAGCACCTTTATAGATATATGAGCCTCAACTAGGAGCCAATGTGATGTCCATATAGGGGTGCTATAATCCCAGCATGATCATAAAGAATCCATGGTTATGTTCAATTAGGTTCAACTAAGCTCAATTTTATCCAAGAATTAGCTCTAATCATAAGCATCAACATACATGAATGAATGAATGATTATGAACAAGAATGAGATATGAATTTATTCAATAATTTGGATCACTTAGCCTCTGGATTTAAGCTAAATTATCATTATTCAAAACATGATTTGGGTCCCAAGACATTAGGAAACCAATTAAGTTAAAATCAATGAGACTAGACAAAAATAGTGACTGTTTTTCCTAAATTACAAAGAGCAGACTAGATTTTAAAAGGTAGAGAAACCATAATTCCAATGGTTGGATCTTAATGATTTTTGAATATGATATGCCTCAGTGAGTCTAGTTTCTACCCCAAAAATAAAATCAAGGTTTCAATAGTTAGATCTCTAGGAATATGGAAAATACTAGACATCATTTAGGAATCTGCAACTCTATGTCCAGAGATCTTGTACGATTTTCTAAAAATAGAAAAAAATGCAAAACACTTAGATCTTTTTAGGGTATCTTCCTAACACATTGAAATACTTAGAAAAAATTATTTTGGGTCAAGAAAGATCGTTTAAGGTTCTGATATATTTATTTTACAACGGACATACTGTTCTGAAATTTTGGACAGAGAGTTGCTTGCTTTGAAATCATAAGACCAAACCATCTTAGACATGGAATTTCATCAAGACAAAAATCACAGAGGTACTTAAATGGGTTATGAACATCCTCTAATTGGTCTCATCCAATTTTAATGAACCATGATTCTATAGAAAATCTTTGATCACAGTTGGTTTGTGGATTCACTGCACCTTTGTTGGATTAATGTTCATAGTTCGAATCAAACTTGATCCATGATTCTAGAGAGAACTAGGATCAAGTATGATTATGATCATTGGAGTAAATATTGAAACATGAAGAGATTCATAGATTTAGCCTTAATGTATTTCCATCATGGATCTCATAGCAAGAGAATCCTAAG
This sequence comes from Hydrangea macrophylla, assembly GCA_033977485.1. Classification (NCBI taxonomy): domain Eukaryota; kingdom Viridiplantae; phylum Streptophyta; class Magnoliopsida; order Cornales; family Hydrangeaceae; genus Hydrangea; species Hydrangea macrophylla. The sequence continues at coordinate 4,589,885 of CM066992.1, forward strand.
GTCTTACTCAATCTTATGAACTCTTGAATATTCAAGTTCCCTAAATTTCAACAAACAAACTATGAAAACTTACATCTAAATCCTCTCTCAAACATATGATCCTTAAGGAAATTAGAACTATGATATACTATTCTTCTCTGAAATTAATGGTCCTTGGAGACTCAATGAGACCCAAATCTACTCAAATCTCTATGGAATATAGTATGTATTCCATAAGATTCCTACTAGGGAGATCCAAGTCATGAGCTAAGCCTTGAACCCAATCAACTATGTGTAGATATGACCATGAGCAATCTTAATCCCCATATAAATCATAGGATCATAAGGGACTAGATGATCAAACTCAAAGAGATCTAATGAGATATTGAAGATCTCATAGATCCTATGAGAAGAATATAAACAAAAGAAATGAAATCAAAAGTTATTTGAAAATTTCAAGTAAAAAATCTTTTAATTTTAAATCCAAAAGCTCTATTTAGACCCAAATCAACGAAAATAACACGTGATCATTCAATCACAAATTCTATGGGGTGTTTGATGAAATGAGGTAAGAAGAGAGGTTTTGAAAATGTATAAAGTTCCTAGAACTATGAACTTGTGATTGAATTTGCCTAATTCTACCAAGGATTGAGAGGTTACCTCTATGACCTCAAGGATTTCTTCAATTTCTTGGGAAGCTCTTCCAAAATCCTCAAGTTCTTCTTCCAATTCTTCAAGAAAACTCCTCCTTCTTCTCTCAATTCTCTCTCTATTATCTATCTCTCTTGTATCTCTCCAAGATTTTTAAGTGAAAAGTTCAAAAGTAAGAGTAAAAGTCCCAATAATGGAGATGAAGGTCTGTTTATATAGACCAACATGACAATGTTAAATGGGTAAATTTGGGTGACAACCCATGTGCAAAGTTTTCTTCTAGAACATGTGAGAAAAGCAGTCTGTTACAGTTCGCGACACTCGATGGCTGCCTGCGGCAACCACTGAGTGCCGGGCGGCACTCACTGACTACCGGGCGGCACTCAGTGAGTGCCGCCGGCTTTCCTGCGTGCCGCGGCTAACAGAATTTTGCCCTCTTTTTAATTTTCAACATATATATTAACATAAATTGAATTTATCTAGTAAAGTATATACTAATGTACTTATATTTGCAATGTACTTTATTAAAATGTACCCATATGCATGGTATACATTCCCGTATAATCCTTTTTTTTTTCTTTTCAAGACTTTTTTTTTTCAAAATTCTTTTTCACTTTCTCCTTATATATATATATTTTTTAGAATTCTTTCTTTTCTTCTCTCTCTCTCTCTCTCTCACTTCTTTTTATTTTATATATATCTTATTATCATTACTATATATATATATATATTTTTTGAAGGTATTCTCAGACTAATTTCCTCACACGTTCTTCAACGTTCATGCTTTCTTTCAAATACCCAATTTCTCCTTCTTTTATTTTTATTTTTTTGATTTTGAAACTTTACTTGAAGAATCTTTGAAGAACTTGAATTTTCTGGAAGATCTCCAAATTTTACCGGTCATCGTCATCATCGATCTTAAGAGGTAACCAATCCCTGGATTTGACGTTTGGTAAAAATCGGGGTGTCTACACATAGAAGCAATCACCGAGAAAGAAAGCACTAAACCAATAGAAGGATTGGTGGAATCCGTCAAAACCCTTGAATTCAAAGATAGTGATCTCGTTGCAATGATGGAAGAAGAAGAAGATTGGTGGTATGATGATGAGGATGATTCCGTTAATAACACCATAATCCCTGATGATTTTGTTTGCAAAGTCACTGCTGTCACTGAAAAGTTAGCCCAAGAAATTGAGTCTATCAGAATCACCAATGAAGCCAACCACTTGACCCACTCTGGACGTCATTTAAAACCTCATGAGTTAAAAAATTGCGGCAAAGAAACATGGAAAGAGAAGGAAGTCGTCAAAATAAAAAAAGCTGAAAAGGGAACCGTGAGCGAAGAAGAAGGTGAAATCCTAAAGCAATTGAAGAAAACATAAGCTTGGATCTCAGTATGGGGATTGCTTATGACCTCTCACAGACACAGCAGGCTATGCTCGATACGCTCAATAGATTGGATGTTTCTGTCAACACTACTCCCAAAGATTTGGTGAACATGATCTCTACAAAACCTCGTAAGCCTGTAATCACATTTACAGATGAAGATTTATCGCCAGAAGGGGCACACCACAACATGGCTCTATACATCACTATGCACTGCTTAGGGAATAGGGTACCAGTTTGCTTGGTAGACAATGGATCAGCTTTGAATGTATGTCCTCTCCAAACAGCTCTTAGAATGGGATTATCTGTTTCAGAACTCTTACCATCAACACCGACTGTGAGGGCCTATGATAATACTAAAAGGGCTATCGTGGGAATGATTAAGCTGAAAATTAAAGTTGGGCCATTAAACAAAGAAGTTGAATTCCAAGTGATTGATATTCCAGCTGGCTTCAATCTGCTATTGGGATGCCTGTGGTTACATGTAAATAATGCAGTCGCCTCCACTCTTCCCCAGAAAGTCAAGTTTATATGGAAAGAGGATGTGGTGATAATTTTCAGAGATAGCTGGATCAAGGAAGAAGGGACAAGCTAGGCCCTATGCTAGAAGTCCAAACATCGGAAGAAGAAAAAGAGATGGGAGGATTCAACTTTGTGGGAATACTAGATGAAGGACAGAAATCTATTTGGGATCGACTCGGCTATGACAAGGAGAAGAGACTTCCTGATGCATCTATCTGGGGTGAAAAAGTCACTCCGTTCAAGAAAAAGAAGCCATTCATCACCGAACACGGGTATTTAAAGATGTTTGAGAAAGAAAACCCAATTATCTAAGATCTACAAGAAGAAGTGGGACATAATTGGATCCTTGAAGTCATGCCATTGTACTTTGACCAATATGAAAATCCTAAAGTAGCTCACATGGTGCGAAAAGATAAATTATTTCCCTGGAATAGGACTGGGTCGTCGTCAACAAGGAATAACCGAACCACCTAACTTCCGTGAGTAGAAAGATAAATTTGGGGTTGGGTATCAATTAACTGAAGAAGATGATAAAAAGAAAAGAACTGATGGTTGTTTCTAGGCCAAGAATCCTGAATGGGTACTTCGTAAAAGAGGGTGATGACTTTTCCTTCTGTGGTTTTCCTGAACCATGGTATGATCCGACTACCAAGAGCATCAAGCCTGGGTTTGAGATTTTCTTCAAGCATGAGTTCTCCGACTATGAGGATCCGTTCTTATATGCTTCACCTGCCAAGAAAGAAACAAAGGATTAGGCTGATTTGATGATGAGTGATTATCTGAACATGCTAATGGGTGAAGTACTGAGTATGCTGATGGATACCGAAGAAACACCAGGAAATGTGAAAGAAATCAAGCCGATAGAGGGAGCTCTGAACAATTGGGTGATAGAATCAGGAGTCAACAAATCCCCTCCCCCGGAAGTCTATAAAGGCCAATATGAGCCATAATGTTGAGTCTGCCTATTAATGAAATGAACAAAGATTTTGCTTACTCTTCTGTATCTGATGATCTTGATTTTGAAATTTTTGAGGATTTACAAACATGAATTAAAAATGAAAATGAATCTGCATGCAAGATTATTGAAGAAACTTTGCTAATAAACTTGGGTAATGAAGATAATCCACAAAATGTTCATAGTGGCACCACACTCACTTCACACAAAAGTAATGAACTAATCAATTTATTAAAAGAATTTAAAGACATTTTTTCTTGGTCTTATGAAGATATGCATGGCATTGATCCAGAGATTGCCCAACACCACATCCCTCTCTTTCCTAATTCAAAACCTGTTAAACAGAAATTGAGACGCATGAGGCCTGAATGGACTTTGAAAATTGAAGAAGAATTTGAGAAGCAGTTGAAAGTTGGATTCCTGATGGTAACTGACACGAATATTTTTCTGTGTGCGCTGGTGTGCTATACCCAAGTGTAGGTAATCGTGTAAATAGTAAACTGGATTAAGTCCAGGTGGATCCCACAGGGAAGGATGAGAATTAAGTTACCTAGATTAGACTCTAAAAGTAAAGAAAATTCAATGTTTTAAAAGAAATGTAGAACACAAAGTTCTACGATTAACAACTACTAAAATTAAAAACAACTAAATTAAATTAACTAACGATTAACTATTTAACTAAAGCGAGATTTTAAAAGCAGTTTTTCTTAATAAAAGGAAGTGTTGGAATCACGCGAATCCATTATGACCTAGCCATCTACCATGCAGTTGCAGTTTAAGCTCAATGGAGTACATCTTCTACAATATTCCGTACTTCTCTAAAGATCTAGAATCAATAGCCCTTTCATGACCGGGACTATATCATCTTAATTAAGTTTGAAATACATGAAAGCGGTTTAATTCAATAGTTAAGACTCGCACCTACAATGGTGTTAGCATTGAGGGTGGTTTGCAAAATGTATTAAAAGAAAATGCCTTAAGGCCTTAAGTTCAAAGACTGCTTTGACAAACTGAGCATTTGGGGACAGTTTGATAACAACTCCTTCAAACAGAAAGTCTTGGAATACTGTATTGGATGTTCTCAAGAATCTGACTGTTCGATCGATCGATGCGCTTTCGATCGATCGACAATCATCATCTCTCAATCGATCGAAATATCTTCGATCGATCGACTATATCTCTGCACCGATCGATCGAAATAACTCCGATCGACCGAACACAGGTATTATCCTGATGCATGGCAGAGGTCTAAAAATCACAATTTCATCGCGATTTCCCAACCTCGGACTACTCAGACATGGTCTGGAGTGTCCCAGATGCGTTCTTAACGTAAAGATTCATTCAGGTGTCGTTTGGTTGTGAGCTTATCATTAAAACTATGAAAAAAATGAGATTTTAACGTATCTAACATGCAAAGCAATAAGATTAACACTAAACCACGATTAGCTAATTGCAGTATGTAAATAAAATGATAACTAATTAACCTGGAATGAAGAACTCATATTAAACCACAGAAAATCCCAACTATCAATGTAAAACCTTGATTAATAACCTATAAAACAAGAACAAGCTCTCCTCTCTCTATGAAAACTGATAAAAAGTAAAGTGGGGCGTCCCTCTGGACGCGTACAAAATGAGTTTTTATAGTAGAACCTCATCCTAGGGTTAAAAATCCCATCTTTTGCTGCGTGCGCGTATTCTGCTAAAAGGCATGTTCGATCGATCAAAAAACTCTCGATCGATTGAATTTCTAGAATCTTCGATCGCTTGAGACAAGTTAGATCGATCGAATGCTCGATCGCTTGAGAAGACCTCGATCGATCGGGCTTCAGTCTTCAACTTTGAATTGTCTTCATTAGAGCCAATCACTCCCTTTTATCATGCTCAATCAATTATTCACACAGCGACAGTAATCTGCAAAAATGTCAGCTAAAACACACAAATCATCATAGATTAATCATAATGTGTAGAAACTGGCGTTGTAATCCAAATCGCAGATATATGGGGAAATTGTGAACTAAATTATTGTATTTTCTTCTTTTAGCGCGGTTGTATTTTACAAATACCCCCGCTTGTCAGTAACCTAATACCCTGAATGGATAGCCAACATAGTTCCTATGCCAAAGAAGGACAAAGAATCCGAGTATGTGTTGACTTTAGAGATTTGAACAGAGCTAGTCCCAAGGATGATTTTCCGCTCCTACATATAGATGTTTTGGTAGATAATACGGCGAGGCATGAGCTATTATCATTCATGGACGGTTTCTCAGGGTATAATTAAATTTTAATGGCACTTAAAGATAGAGAAAAAAACCACAATCACAACTCACTGGGGATGTACTGCTACCGAGTGATGCCATTTGGGATAAAGAATGCCGGAGCAACCTATCAGAGAGCCACTACTACTTTGTTACATGATATGATACATAAAGAGGTAAAAGTCTATGTGGACGACATGATTGTCAAGTCCAAAGAAAGGAGTGGACATCTAGCTGCCCTCACCAAGTTCTTCGAAAGATTGAGAAAATACAGGTTGAGATTAAATCCACAGAAGTGTACATTTGGAGTAACCACTGGAAAGCTACTAGGATTTCTCATTACACAGAGGGAATTGAGGTTGACCCCATGAAGATCAAGGCTATTATGGATATGCCTTCTCTAATAAATGAAAAGGAAGTAAGAGGATTTTTGGGACGAATCCAATTCATCAGTCGCTTTATATCTAAGCTCACTGCTACTTGTGATTCGCTCTTCAGTTTATTGAGAAAAGGAAAGAAATTTGAATAGGATGATCAGTGTCAAGAAGCTTTCAATAAGATCAAGACTTATCTATTAACCCCGCCAATTCTTTCACCTTCGAAGTCAGGGAAACCTTTACTGTTGTACTTATCCGTGTCAGAAAATGCTATGGGATGCATGTTAGCACAAGAAGGAGATGAAGGGCATGCAAAGAAAACCATTTACTACTTAAGCAAAAGGATGACTGGATACGAGCTAAAGTATTCTCTACTAGAAAAGATATGTTGGGCTTTAGTTTGGGCTACTTGTCGGCTAAGGCATTATATGTTAGCCTTCCCTGTTGTTTTGATCTCCTGAATGGATCCTTTGAAGTACCTCTGTATTGACCGACAGAATTTCCCAATGGACCTTGATGCTATCTGAGTTTGACTTGACATATACTATGAGTAACTCTGTTAAAGGAAGGGCTGTCGTAGAACATTTGGCAGAACATCCGATAAGTCCAGAAAACAAAGAAGAATTCATGTTCCCTGATGAAGGATTGATGGAATTAAAAGAAGATGTGTGGAAAATGTAGTTTTGATGGAGCTGTAAACCAGAAAGGGTATGGAGTAGGGATCATCCTTGTATCCCCTGATGGAGCACATACCCCATTCACTATTAAGTTGAAGTATACTTCTACCAATAACATTGCTGAGTATGAAGCCTGTATCTTGGGATTAGAAGCCACATTGACTTTGAAGTAAGAAAACTTGATGTATTCGGGGATCCCAATCTGATCATATCTCAAGTTTGAGGAGATTGGAAAGTTAAAGAAGAAAAGTTGAAGCCTTATCATGAGTACCTTGATTCTCTATGAACTCCCTTCTTGCACATCATGTTCTTCTACCTACCTCAGGAAGAAAATCAGCTAACAGACTCCTTGGCTACGTTAGCCTCGATGATTGTGATTCCTGTGGTGATAAAGTTAACTCCGTTGATGATTGAACAGAGAGAAAAGCCATCTTATGATATGATCAGGGAAATAGAAGAAGTAGAAGAACTTCAGTGGTACATTGACGTGTGGAGTTTCATTAAAAATAGGGTATATCCAGAAGGTGCTTATGAGAAAGACAAGAGAGCCATAAGAAGATTCTTGGCTCAGTTCATGATTTGTAGTGGAAGTCTGCTAAAGAAATCTTACAATGGGTTCAACTTGACATGTTTATATGGGAACGGTGCAAAGAAGATGATGGAACAAATTCAAACACCTCATTTTGTCGGGTATCAGATTTAGGAGACCCATAGCTTGGTGCTTCATACTGATCGAAAAAGACTCAAAAATGACTCACGGAAGTCAGTTCTATCTCTAAAAATCCTCAAAAAGTGGTAAAAATGACCAAAATGCCCCTGAAAGCCCCAAAACTCCCGGATTTGGACCAAAAGTTTTGGAAACTTGCTATGTCATAAAAATACTAAAATGATTTTTGAAGCAAAATCAGATGAAATCGTCAGCTCCCAGAGACCCCCGGAAGTCTCAGAAGTTCTCGGAAAGTCCCCGTCGACCGATTTGACCAAGGTTTGACCGAAATCATCCAAATTCACCAAAAAGTTCTGAGATCATTCTAGATCATGAGAAAAGTATTAAAACAAGTTTTAAAAGAAAATCGGACAAAAACGTCAGCTTCCGGGAGCTCCTAGAGGTTCCCAAAACTTCCTGGAGGTCCCTAGTTTGACCAGTTTGACCAAAAGTTGACTTTAAAATTGGATCACCGTATCATTTTTCAAACATTTTTCATGAATACTAGAGGTCAATAGATTTCTAACAGTATATCGCACATAATTCCTGGATTTAAAATGAATTTATTATGAATTTGCAAAGGTGAAAAAGGCGATCAAATCGGCTTTTTTCACGAATACCGCAAAACTTTTCAAAGTGACCTATCTCCAAACTATTTTTTTTTTATGTAAAGTAGACTCCATTACCTTTCCAACGATATATCACAACCTCAGTTTGGAGTTCGTATGCATTTTTTTGTGAATTTCGGACGAAATAGGGCCTTTTCACAAATACCGGAACCTCTGGGGGCCTAAGCGTAAATTTTTGGGCGTCTGAGGAGCACTGCCGCGGCGGCACATGGCTAGTGCTGCGGCAGCACTGAACCCCCATAGAGTCCATTTTGGTAATTTATTTTGGGGGTCCAAATTGAATAATTGAAGACCAAAACGATGTAGTTTTATGTTCATAGATGTTTGGAACCAATGGGAGCACTTTCTAAATCCTAATACCACCCCAAATTGGCCTATATATACCCCCCATTTTCTCTTCATTTTGGAGGGGGCAAAGTGCAAAGTTCATAGAAGTTGTAGAGAGAAACAGAGATAGAGATAGGTTTGGAAGAAGGAAAGGGAGCTTCTCCCACTGATTTTCTATAAGAAAGTGAGTTTCAATCTTGTTTTCTCCCATTACCCCTCTTATATCTCACATTCAAGTCTTTCCCAACCACCATTTTTGAGCAATCTTGAGTTAGGAAGCTACTTCCATGTCCAAATGCCAATATCTATGAGTGAAATACCAAGCTACCAGTCCAAAATCACATTGATTATCATTTATTGATTGCTATTACATGCTTGTTTACATTAATGTTCATCTCTTCTTACATCACTTATTTTTTATTTTTCCTTGATTACTTACATGCTTATCATCATCTAGATGACATGTTGTTTGAGGAGAGTGAATCCTTATGGATAGTAGCTCTTGACCTCAAAGACAAGTTTAATGGATGATGATTCTAACTTCAATACATTCATATGTATTCTTGAAGTCATATTCTTAAACAAAACTATGTTTGTGCAAGTAATATTGGGAGTTCTTGATATGAGTTTGATGATGATCCGCGCGAGCGATCCGCGCGCGCGACCTTGGCTTTTTCAGGCAGACAGAAGAGATATATAAGAAAAATGAAAATTAGGCATATCGCGCGAGCGGCCCGCGTGAGCGACCTGTCGCGCGAGCGGCCTGCGCGCGCGATTTCTGGCAGTTTCAAATTGTGCTTGTTTTGTGTTAAGGAACTGTTTGGGTGGTATTTTATGAACTGTTAAAGCTCTGTTTGGGAAAATTATTAAATCAGAATCTTAATTGGTTACGTGTGAGCGATTAAAGCAATGTATTACGACTTATCAATTCCCGTACGTACGTTGTTCTTTTAATTCAGCGGATCTCTTTCTGTTTAAGTTTCATGTCATACATGAGTAGTCAGTTGTACATGCATGTGGGTGTTAGTCAGTGTGGAAAAGAGTAATGGTCAGTGTGGTATAGAGTATGAGATTGAGATTGTGTGGTGGACACTCCCTGGTTGTTGTGTACCAAAGTGTGACGCGTTGAGATTGCGGTGAGAGTGTCTTTGAAATGCGACGATGGAAAAACTGGACACTCCCTGACACCCATGGTAGCGTTAAAGTGTGTGACGCCGAACTTGGACACTCCTTGGCACCCATGGTAGTGCTGAAGTGTGGCCTACGGACACTCCCTGATACCCGAGTCTGGATACTGCGTGAGGGTTCCTCCGGTATTTGCATGGCGGTTTAGGTATTCAAAGTGTGAGGCATTGGACACTCCCTGGTACCCTGGACCAAAGTGTGAGGCAAACTAGACATTCCCTGGCACCCCGTTGCTAAAGTGTGGTTACCTTAGTGTTTCAAAGATACTGGAGTGAGATAGTGAGTTTGTTGTGTCTGTCGAGAGAAAAGAGTCAGCAAGATGAGTGTGGTACATTGTCTCATACACGATCATATGCTTTATAAATGAAAGACTTTTGAATAACGTTTCCCGTTGTTTCATAAATTGAATTCCTTCTATGTTTCAACTGTTGATTTTATAAAAATGAAAAATGGAAAAAGGTAAATGGGTATGTTTTACATTCAAAGTCATGTTTTTAATACTCACCAGCTTCTTGAAGCTGACGATGTTGATGCGTCCTGGACATTCGTGTTCAGGCTTTTCAGGTTACAACTATGCTGAGCCTTATGACTATGCTAATTGAGAACGGCTGCTTCTGGAAGAGAATCTGTTATTATCATTGCATATTTTAATTTATATGTTTAAGTTTTTAACTGTATGTTTATAAGGATGACTGTAATAGACATTAAGTTATTATTTTGTTTCAAGGCGGTCTGTGCCTTTAGACGACCCGGTGCTGTAATATTTATTAAGTTAGAAAAATTTTATAAGCCTTGATTGCTCTGCTCTGATTATTGTTTTGTTGTTCGACGTTTGGGACGGAATGGATCCTTCAAACTGTCGCGACCTACGGGTCCATAAAGGAAATTAAACGCTTTCCTTATTTATGCTACGTCGGGGCGTGACAGGATTTAGTGGTATCAGAGCCAGGTTATCTCAGAACAGTTTAGCCAGGTTAGGGTTTACCAGTATAGACCCAATTCCACGTTCCAGTAAGTGATACACACCCGATGATACGACAGGGAGGATAGACTCAGAACCCAAACGCCTAAGATTATTTTTGTCCTGACTTAAGTAGTACATTTTTATCAGGTATGGATCCAGCTCATCCACTTTATGTACCAGACGGCTTCGGGGGACACTTTGTGACACCCGAGGCAGTGGTTCCAGCCTTCCTTGACTTATATCAGGCGGCCATTGAGCAGTTGGCCACAGCGACCTTAACCTCTGATTTATGGCACCAGGTTCACGTAGTAGGCTTAGTTGACTTGACTCGTATCCGCCTAGAGCTTCGTTACTTCGCAGAGGCTCAACGCTTGGTATTGGTTGAGGTGTTGAGGTTAGTGGATAGCGACGCTTTCTATCTTCCCCTTGAGATTCAGGTCGTGCACGCCCACCTGGCACAGCTAGCGATGCCCCTGCCGATAGTTCCCGTTGTTGAGGACGACAATGCTGAGGCTGTTCATTTGGTCCCAGTGGGTAGGGATGATGTGGATGATGGTATAGGTCTAGGCGACTTCGCCGCTGACCTAGAGGCGGAGCTAGCACTTGAGCTAGCCTTACCTGAGGAAATGCTAGTTGAGGCAGATGCCCCTGCGCCTGCTTCATCTTCGACATCTCTAGGCTATGATGGAGTGGGCCCCTTTCAAGCTCAGCGTTTTCGCCCAGTCGACTCGCTGGATCTCCTGATAGCTGCTTATGGAGACGATTGACGTTCTAGTTATGACTTGTACATATTAATTACTTTTGACTATTAGCTCTATCTCTTTTTGCAAACTGTAATTACATGCATTAGAGTGTAGGGCAATGACCCCATTTTTGTAACATTAACTCTTGCATGCGTCCTAACCCATAGGGTAGGCATTGACCTGATCATACACGCCTTTTGTATCAACTTGATCGAGAAGTTATATATAAAATATACTCTTTTGAATGTTGTGTCATTTAAATTGCTTCATAGTACTGCTTCATGCATGTTTCTCATCTGTTCATCATTATCATGCATAGAATGGCTGGGAGACTGAGGAGAAACTGGAACTTGATCGAGGGAGCACCCGAGGCTGCCGATCCTACGGGGATGTTCGAAGCGTTTATCAGACGGTTGGAAAGAATCGGTAATACGAATGACAACCGATGAGACTGTCAAACTGGAGATAAGCTGCTGGAGAGATTCTGTGCGCTCAGGCCCGAGCAGTTTGCGGGTACCGCGGAGCCCTGGAAGGCAGAACAGTGGTTAAGACAGATGGACCGCATGTTCGAAGCTGTCCAGTGCAATGAAATGGATAAGAGGAGATTGGCTACATTTCAATTGACCGACGCCGCCGCAGATTGGTGGGACTCGGTGATAGCCACTATTGGGAACACAACTGCCACGGGAATGACTTGGACTGCATTCAAAGGAAGGTTCCTAGAAAAGTATTTCCCAGCTACAGAAAGGAACAGGAGAGAGAAGGAATTCATGGAGTTGACTCAGGGGACTACGTTGGTGCAAGAGTACACTACTCAGTTCGAGAGGCTGTCTCGGTTTGCCCCTCATATGGTTGATACTGAAGAGAAAAAGATCCGTAAGTATAACCAAGGGCTGACACCGCAGATTCGCCGCCTGATTCTCGGCCACCTAGATAAGTCTTTTGAAGGACTTGTTGGCTTGGCTACCGATCTAGAAGAGGATGCTCAAGTGAACAGAAAGCAATTTGAATTACGGCCACCTCAGAGGGGTAACTTTGGAAACAAGCCACCGGCGTATCGTACTCAGGGACAGAAGAGGAATTTTGATGGGAGCAAGAAGGCCCAGGCTATTACCTATCCGACTCAACCCCGAGTAGGAGAAGGAAGTAGTGGTGGAAAATGCTTCAACTGTGGCAACCCTGGACATCTGGCTCGAGATTGCAAGGCACCAAGGCGTGCTGCTCAACAGGGCATAGTTTGTTTCAACTGTGGTGAACCAGGCCACATCAGCAGGGTCTGCACCGCTCCTAAGCAGGTGACTTATGGCCAACAGAATCAGACTCGCTTGAATGCTGTTATTCTAGATGCTGCTGGATATGATGGAACTGTGTATGAAGAAGGAGGTTATGAAGAAGCTCAACCTGATCAACAAGCAGTGGAAGGTACATTGACTTTGTTTAACTCTCATGTTAAAGTGTTATTTGATACGGGTGCTGCTCTTTCATTCATATCTGTTAATACGATCCGGAGATTGGGTATCTTACCTCATCGCTTAGAGAAAGCTTTGAAGGCTACTTCACCATTAGGAGCCACAATCAGATTAGGACACGTGTGCAAGGACTGTCCTCTACGGATAGGAGACCATGAGATTCCATCTAGATTGATTGTCCTCTCAATGAAGGAGTTTGACATAATCCTAGGGATGGATTGGCTCTCTCAGAATCAAGCAACGTTGAATTGTGCGAGGAAGAGAATTACATTCTCCGACAATGAGAATCAATCATTCGATTTTCAATGTAACCCTTTGGGAGATATGTTCCTCACAAGATGTTTGGCTAGCATTAAAATCGCCAGTACAGAGATGACACCGTTGTCTATACCTGTAGTCAAGGACTTCGAAGAAGTATTTCAAGACGTTTCTGGTTTACCACCCGAGAGAAGTATAGAGTTCTGTATTGAGCTTATACCGGGTACGACTCCGATCACTAAGGTTCCCTACAGAATGGCTCCCGCTGAACTATCAGAACTGAAAGAACAAGTTCAAGAGCTCGAGAACTTGGGTTTTGTACGTCCAAGCACATCACCTTGGGGAGCACCAATATTATTTGTAAAGAAGAAGGACGGAACTCTACGGTTATATATCGACTACAGAGAATTGAACCGCGTGACTATAAAGAACAAGTATCCCTTGCCTCGGATCGACGATTTGTTTGATCAACTACAGGGAGCAACGACATTTTCCAAGATAGACCTAAGGTCGGGATATCATCAGTTGAGGGTACGGAAGGAAGATATACCTAAGACTGCGTTCAGAACCCGATATGGTCACTATGAATTTTTGGTGATGCCGTTTGGAATGACGAATGCCCCGGCAGTGTTTATGGATCTGATGAACAGAGCGTTCAAGCCTTATTTGGATCAGTTTGTCATCATCTTTATAGATGATATTTTGATCTATTCTAAGTCAAGAGAAGAACACGAGCAACATCTACGCATTGCGATGCAGACACTCAAGGATCACCAGTTGTATGCCAAATTCAGTAAGTGTGAGTTCTGGTTGCAAGAACTGAAATTTTTGGGACACAATGTGTCTTCTCAAGGAATTTCAGTGGATTCGTCCAAGACCGATGCTGTATTGAACTGGGTTAGGCCGAGCAACCCTACAGAAGTTTGGAGTTTTCTTGGACTCGCAGGCTATTATCGGAGATTTGTTGAAGGATTCTCCAAGATAGCAGCACCTTTGACTGGGTTGACAAAGAAGAATTTGAAATTCGAGTGGACAGAGAAGCATGAGCACGCCTTTCTAGAGTTGAAAGAGAGACTCACCACCGCACCGGTACTAGCTATACCCAAGCCCGATGAGAAGTTCACTATCTTTAGTGATGCATCATATCAAGGATTGGGGTGTGTACTAATGCAAGATGGTAGAGTTATCGCTTATGGGTCCAGACAGTTGAAGCCGAATGAGTTAAACTACCCCATTCATGATTTGGAGTTGGCGGCAGTAGTTTTTGCACTCAAGATTTGGAGACACTATCTCTATGGTGAGAAGTTTGATCTGTTGTCTGATCACAAGAGTTTGAAATATTTGTTCACACAGAAAGAGTTGAACATGAGGCAGCGCAGATGGATGGCGCTGATCAAAGATTACAATTTCACGTTAGAATACCACCCTGGTAAAGCTAATGTGGTCGCTGATGCCTTGAGTCGACAGACTCGGGAAACGATCGCCTCCTTAATGGTTAGAGAATGGCGAGCATTGGAAACGTTGGCCGAGTTCGACGTACAGAGTGTTGAGGAAGGAGGAGGACAAATTTTCGGATGTCTTATCCTACAACCTATTCTGATCGATCGCATTATTGAAGCACAGAAAGAAGATGAGAAGTTTTAGACATGGTTTGTGAAAATGTCAGAGAAAGATCCAATAGAATGGAAGGTGGGAATCGATGGAGGATATCGGTGCAGGAATAGATTATGCGTACCAGACTGTGGGGATTTGAGAAATGATATTCTGGCAGAAGCACATAAGTCAAGATATACAGTTCACCCAGGAGGAACGAAAACGTATAAAGATTTGAAGAGAAATTTCTGGTGGGAAGGTATGAAGAAGGACGTGGCCGAGTTTGTGTCCAAATGTTTGACGTGTCAGCAAGTCAAAGCTGAACATCAGAGACCCTCGGGAGTGTTGCAACCATTACCTATTCCTGGTTAGAAGTGGGAGCACATAACCATGGATTTTGTAGTGGGATTGCCTCGATCTCAATAGAATCATGACGCCATCTGGGTAATTGTTGATCGATTGACGAAGTCTGCTCATTTCATTGCCTATAGTATGACATACCCGGTGGAAAAGATGAGTCAGATGTACATACAACAAGTTATGCAACTTCACGGTGCACCTGTGTCAATTGTGTTAGACCACGATGCGCGTTTTACCTCTGGATTTTGGGAAAGTCTGCAAGAAGCTATGGGAACCTCGCTCAAGATGAGTACTGCTTTTCACCCGCAGACAGATGGGCAAACTGAGCGTGTTAATCAGATCATGGAGGATATGCTTAGGGCTTGTGCTATTGATTTCGAAGAATCTTGGGAGACACACTTGCCTTTGGGTGAATTTGCCTATAACAACAGCTACCACACGAGTATCGGGATGGCTCCGTTCGTAGCATTGTACGGACGACCGTGTCATTCTCCGCTGTGTTGGGCAGAGGTGGGAGACACAGAGTTGTTGGGACCAGATTTGGTTAGAGAAACCAACGAAAATATTTCTTTGGTCAAGGAAAGGATGAGAACCGCTCAGAGCCGGTATAAGAGTCATGTTGATTGACGCCGAAAAGATTTGGAGTTTAGCGTCGGAGATCACGTACTTCTTAAGGTTTCACCGACTCGAGGAGTGGTACGTTTTGGTCTCAAGAGAGGGAAACTGGCTCCGCGATTCATCGGACCGTTCGAGATTTTGGAACGTGTTGTGAAAGTAGCTTATCAACTGGCGCTACCACCGAGGATGTCTGGGGTTCACAATGTGTTCCATGTGAGTATGCTGAGGAAGTACATACGAGACCCCTCGCATGTGATTAGTTATGACGATATTGAGACAAGTCATAACGTTTCTTACAAGGAGAGACCCGTGAAGATTCTAGATCAGAGTATCAAGAAGCTGAGGAATAAGGATATTCCGTTGGTGAAGGTTCAGTGGAATCACCATGACGAGAACGAAGCCTCGTGGGAAGTTGAGGCCGATATGAGGAAGAAGTACCCGGAGTTATTTCAGGACTAGTTAGTCTTGATTTCGGGGACGAAATCCTGTTTAAGGGAGGAAGGATGTAACAACCTGCATTTCATTGAATTTGACATTTCCATAATTATTTGTTATTGCCTTTGACACATTTAAATTTAATCTAAATTCGCATGTTATATTCAAATTTGCACTCCTGGTGTTAATTGTAGTTATCATTATTTGAATTTTAGTACTTGTTTTATTTCATATTGAAACTCTTGTTGGGGCCAAAATGCAATTTTATAATGTTGGTGATACCTGTGTGGATTTCAAAATCTGTATTTCCAAATGGTGGAATTATGTCTCTTAAACTCAGACAGTATTTTTATGAAACCGGAAAATCACTACTTACATCAAAATGAATTTTCTGTATTTTTGTGGCGGATGCTGCGTCACGAAAATACCAGTTTATGTTTAAAACTGTCTACGCCGCGTTGAACTTTCACAGATTTTGAATTAACGTAAAGCATGAAATCACAATTACTTTATATCTATTTATTGTTACTAATCATTGAGTAAGACCTTGTTTGGATGTTGCATGTGGGAAGGTGCATTCTTAGTACCATGAGTTGTTTTTCCCAAACATGATAAGTGCTTCTTAGCTAGTGGTTTATGCCTTGTTTGTCAACATTTTAAAAGTGTGAGATAACTTGTGCCTACAATCTGAATTCCCAAACACCCCTTGACCCCTATACACCTATGAGTGACCCTTAGAACTCCTGTTGAGTTGCTTTTGCTCCAGCATATACATACGTATGTATATTTCAGCATGGTTAAACCCTCTTAATCTGCAGTTTGCTTAGAAAATTAGAGTAAATTAGATTCTTAAACCCTTGGTAATAGAACTTGGAGCCCAAGTTCTCCACTTGAGCTTCTATTTATACACAACACACACACTTGGTTCTGCACATTTGCAAAGTTCAGAAAATTGAGAGAGTTGAGAGGGATACACAGAGAGTTCTACAAATTTTCTAGAGAAGAGGAAGTACATCACCATAGCCAAAGCTTTTATTTGGTTGCTAAATTCTTATATCTTTCTCAACAACTTCTTCAATCTATATCACAGTGAGTATTACCAACTCACTTTGGATGTAATACATGCTTATTTACTGTTAGTATAGCTTATTTGATAATACACTATTGTTGATTGTACGTATGAACTTCAAAGCTAGAAATCAAGATTTTTCAATCTCAACCAAAATCCGTTTTCTTAGATATTAATGAAAGATTATGGCATATATAGTCCATGTTTAAAATATTGAGGCCTAATTTATTCATATGAAAAAGTATATTAAGAATTAAGTTTTGACAACTTTTAATTTTTCATAAAATTCGTGAGCTACGGTTTGAATTATGTTAAATTGATCGTAGATTATTAATCCTCGTCAAAAACCGGAGAGATCCATATATTACTTGCCATATTTCATTCGGAATTGCAAAATGGGTCAAAATGGACCCTTAAAACTGAAACAGAGGAATTCTGGGGAAGAAGACGAAGCCTCAGCATCAGCTCGCGCCACGATCGCGCGAGCGAGGATCGCGCAAGCGGCTCGCGCGAGCGACCCATCGCGCGAGCTGCCCGCGCGCGCGAGCCTTGTGTTTTCTGGCCGTTGGAAAGTTTTAATAAGAAAAATGAAAATTAGGCAGATCGCGCGAGGGGACCGCGCGAGTGACACATCGCGCGCGCGACCTTGGCTTTTTCAGGCAGACAGAAGAGATATATAATAAAAATGAAAATTAGGCATATCGCGCGAGCGGCCTGCGTGCGCGATTTCTGGCAGTTTCAAATTGTGCTTGTTTTGTGTTAAGGAACTGTTTGGGTGGTATTTTATGAACTGTTAAAGCTCTGTTTGGGAAAATTATTAAATCAGAATCTTAATTGGTTACGTTTGAGCGATTAAAGCAATGTATTATGACTTATCAATTCCCGTACGTACGTTGTTCTTTTAATTCAGCGGATCTCTTTCTGTTTAAGTTTCATGTCATACATGAGTAGTCAGTTGTACATGCATGTGGGTGTTAGTCAGTGTGGAAAAGAGTAATGGTCAGTGTGGTATAGAGTATGAGATTGAGATTGTGTACCAAAGTGTGACGCGTTGAGATTGCGGTGAGAGTGTCTTTGAAATGCGACGGTGGCAAAACTGGACACTCCCTGATGCCCATGGTAGCATTAAAGTGTGTGACGCCAAACTAGGACACTCCTTGGCACCCATGGTAGTGCTGAAGTGTGGCCTACGGACACTCCCTGATACCCGAGTCTGGATACTGCGTGAGGGTTCCTCCGGTATTTGCATGGCGGTTTAGGTATTCAAAGTGTGAGGCATTGGACACTCCCTGGTACCCCGGACAAAAGTGTGAGGCAAACTAGACATTCCCTGACACCCCGTTGCTAAAGTGTGGCTACCTTAGTGTTTCAAAGATACTGGAGTGAGATAGTGGGTTTGTTGTGTCTGTCGAGAGAAAAGAGTCAGCAAGATGAGTGTGGTGCATTGTCTCATACACGATCATATGCTTTATAAATGAAAGACTTTTGAATAACGTTTCCCGTTGTTTCATAAATTGAATTCCTTTTATGCTTCAACTGTTGATTTTATAAAACTGAAAAATGGAAAAAGGTAAATGGGTATGTTTTACATTCAAAGTCATGTTTTTAATACTCACCAGCTTCTTGAAGCTGACGATGTTGATGCATCCTGGACATTCGTGTTCAGGCTTTTCAGGTTACAACTATGCTGAGCCTTATGACTATGCTAATTGAGAACGGCTGCTTCTGGAAGAGAATCTATTATTGTCATTGCATATTTTAAGTTATATGTTTAAGTTTTTAACTGTATGTTTATAAGGATGACTGCAATAGACATTAAGTTATTATTTTGTTTCAAGGCGGTCTGTGCCTTTAGACGACCCGGTGCTGTAATATTTATTAAGTTAGAAAAATTTATAAGCCTTGATTGCTCTGCTCTGATTATTGTTTTGATGTTCGACGTTTAGGACGGAATCGATCCTTCAAACTGTCGCGACCTACGGGTCCATAAAGGAAATTAAACGCTTTCCTTATTTATGCTACGTCGGGGCGTGACAGAAGTTGATTGATTGTAGAATTCTTCCTGATCTCCAACTCCTAGCATATCCAACCCTGATTGAATCAATCCCTATATTTCAGGGATTAGCCTTCCATATCCAGTTGGATGCAATTGATTCCTTTCCCAAACAGACTCTATTCCCTTACAATTAGGATGACAAGACCATGACAGCTAAGACTAGAACGCCTTCCATGTTTAGCTCATCGGGGTCTATTAATCACATCTTTTAGTCAGATTAGGCTTGCAGCCTCCAACTGTCACACTTTATGATTCCATGCTTGATGAACGTCCTATGCATACTTGTAACCAATTGGGCTCTTGTAACCAGCTTTCACCATCTCCTTCGAGTATGGTGTTCGATTATCTTGCGTGCTACGACTATCATCCATCGGGCTCACCCTGATAGTAACTCATACCCCTCACATGTCTATTGAGTTTTATCTACGCTGAGCCTCCCAATCGGGCTCTCACACCTGACATAGTGCCTAATTGGTCAGTACACGACCTAGTGCCAACTTAGGACAGCAGCCTCATCTTTCTGAACCACATGACGTTCACCTTTTAAGCTCGATGCGTTTGCAATTCCTGGACTGGCCTCTCCATATCTACTATAGGTCGATGTCGACACCCCAATTTTGACCGAACTATTAAACTTAGGGGGATTTACCTCTGGAGATCAATGATGAATATGTCTGATCGGAATCAAGACTCTTACAAGCAATCTGACTCTCTTCCTAGAAGAATCTTGGTTCAAAATCGCCATTTTCAGCCAAAAAGACCAAAATTCTCATCTACTGTCACCTTGTAGACCATGAGTTTTGAACACGCATAGAAGTACGGCATTGTCCTCGGAGCATCTTAAAACCATTTTTAAAAGGAGAAAAATTTAGCATGAACCCCAAAAAAGTCAACAATTGACCCATTGAAAAGTCAACGGGTCAAAAGGGGGTCAATCGTAAAATTTCCGAATTTCAAGATGAAAAGTCCCGGTAATTGTTCATTAGGTCTCCTTTATGCTAGAAATGTTTTTTTAAGAATTTTTAAATGAAAGGAACATTGAGAAATTGAAAGGTCTTTAAGAAGAATTGTGCAAGAAATTGGAAATTTTGCCTTCGGAATGAGAGTTGACTTTTTTTCCTTAAGGATTTTGATTTTTTAGATATTTTTAATGAATCCAAATGGGGGGTATTTACTTAATTACATTTAATGTTTTAAGTTTAAATGACATGAAATGAAATACATGAAATGAAATTAAGGTGCTGAATTGCTGTGAACAGTGCTGAACTGCTTTGCAGCGGCACTCAGAGTGCCCGAACGGCAGTCAGTGAATGCCGCTACGGCACTCACTGAGTGCCGTTCGACACTCAGCGAGTGCCGCACGGCACTCAGAGAGTGCCGTTTCATCTTCATTGAGTGCCGCCGGCCTGGGCTAATTTACATTTTGAAGTCAAAATTCTTTTTCAATCTTTGATCAAATGAATGTACCAAACGATGCCCTTTTTTGTGTACGTGTTTACTACTCCTAGGTCATGCAAACCATGCTCTCACCATCCCTAATTGACCTATCTACCCTTATCTTAGCCCCTAAGATAATGAATAGATTGTTCTTAGAGAGATATAGAGAGAGAAACCCCATAGAAATCTTACCTAATTCACCAAAATTCCTTAAATCTCCATTGAAGAACATTGAAGCTTCAAGGAAGAAGAAGAAGAGTATTGCTTGTAAGGCTTGGATCTCTCCAAATCAATCAAATCTTGAAAAGATCTAGAGGTTAAATCCCTATTCCTACACTTATTATACATTATTCAATCACAAATTCATAGATCTAGGATCTTTACACATTTTCAAAACCTCTCTTCCTACCTCATTTCATCACACACCATATAGAATTTGTGATTGAATCTCATGGTAGTTCAATATTTTGGATCTAAAAAAGCCTTGGGTTTAAACTAAAACTAATTCATAAGGAGATTTTGTTATTTTGGATCCTCTCAAATGACTTTTGATTTTGTTTCATTCTTGATATTGCTTCTTTTAGAAATCTATGAAATCTCCTATATCTCAAGAGGTTTGCTTAAGAATTATCTCTTAGTCTCCCATAATTTTATGATTTATGTGGGGATTAAGTTGATCATAATTGTACCCGCACAAGTTGGAATGGATTCAAGGTCCTAATTCATGACTTGGAGCTTTCAACTTGAGAATCTCATAGGACCCTCTCTATGTCCTTTGAAGGTTGATATGGGTTTGGTCTTGCTTAAGTCTCCAAGGACCATTGACTTGGTAGGAGAAATAACAAAATGAACCTATATACCTCAAGGACCATGTATTTGGGAGAGGAACTAGGTATTGTTCAAGTTTGATTCAAACTATGAACATTAATCCAACAAAGGTGCAGTGAATCCATAAACCAACTGTGATCAAAGATTTTTTTATAAAATCATGATCCATTTGAATTGGATGAAACCAATTGGATAATGTTCATAACTCATTTAATCACCTCTATGATTTTTGTTTTGATGAAATTCCATGTTCAAGATGGTTTGGTCTTATGATTTCAAAACAAGCAACTCTCTGTCCAAAATTCCAGAACAGTAAGTCTGTTTTAAAATTAATAAATCAGAACCATAACCAAGTTTCCTTGGCCTCTAATAAATTTTTCTAAGTAACTTAATGTGTTAGGAAGGTACCCTAAAAAGATCTAAGTGTTTCTCATTTGTTTACTATTTTTAGAAAATCATACAAGATCTCTGGACAGAGAGTTGCAGATTCCTGAGTGATGTCTAGTGTTTTCCTTATTCCTAGAGATCTAACCGTTCAATCTTTGATTTTCTTCTTGGGTTAGAAACTAGACTCAGAGAGTCATATCATATCCAAAAATCATTAAGATCCAACCTTTGGAAGTATGGTTTTTCTATGTTTGAAAGTCAGGTCTGCTCTCTGTAATTTATGAGAAACAGTCAGTGTTTTTGTCTAGTCTCATTGATTTATACCTTAAATGGTTTCCTAATTTCTTGGGACCCAAATCATGTCTTGAATAATGATAATTTAGTTTAAATCCAGAGGTTAAGTGGTCCAAATTAGTGAATAAATTCATATCTCATTCTTGTTCATATTCATTCATTTATTCATGTATATTGATGCTTGTAGTTAGGATCTAGCTCTAGGTTATCTTATCCCTAATTGAACCTAGTTGTGAGTTTCTTGTAATAATTTTGGGATCATGCTACCTGCAAAGCGGGGGTATTTGTAAAATACAACCGCGCTAAAGGAAAGAATTGTATTAATTTTTATCACAACTTCCCGTTTTATCCGTAATTTGCATTGCAAGGCTAATTTTTATACAATATGATTAATCTATGATAAGTTGTATTGTTTTAGCTGTTGTTTGTGCAGATTACTGCTGTGTGGACTGAACAGTTGAACATCAGAATAAATGGAATGCTGGAATGCAAACAAAAGAAGTCAAAGCTAAAATGTGAAGTTCGATCGATCTTAGAAGGTTCGATCGATCGAGCGTTCGATCGCTCAAAGAGAGTAGAAGCGCTTGAGGCTTAAGGGTTCGATCGATCGAGAGAAGTTCGATCGATCGAACGGGGTATTTCCAGTAACATTTACGTGCGCAGCAGATGCGGGTTTTTAACCCTAGTTTCTTAGGTTTTCTATATATATGCGTTTTGTACACGTCCATAAGGACGCCCACTTTTACATTTTAACAGTTCAGAAGGAGAGATAGAGATTTTTGTTTGGTTTTGTAGGTTTTCATTGAGGTTTCATTTGTGGATTGGATTTCTCTAATTCTAATACTAGTATTCTTCATTCCAGGTTAACTATATATCACTTATTTACATTCTGCAGTTCGTAAGCGTAGTTTAATTGCTCATATCGTAGTATTGCATGCTAAATATTGTCAAAACCATTGTTTTTAGATTTTTAATGAAAAACTCGCAACCAAACAGGGTATTAATGTTTTCTTACGTTAAAAATAATTCTGTGACACTTCAGACGATGTCTGAGTAGTCCCAGGTTGGGAGAACACGATGAAACAGTGATCTCCAGCCTCTGCCATGCAGCAGAATAATCGCTGTGTTCGATCGATCGAAGTTAGTTCGATCGATCGAACCAGAGACAGTCAAGCGATCGAAGTCAGTTCGATCGATTGAGGGATGAAGGTCTTCGATCGATCGAAAGCGCGTCGATCGATCGAACTCTCGGATTCTTGAGGATGTTCCCTGCAGTATTCCAGGACTTTTTGTTTTAGGACTTGTTATCATTCTGTCCCAAATAAATGCTCAGTTTGTCAAAACAGTTTTAAAACTAAGGCCCTAAGGCATTTTCTTTCAATACATTTTGCAAACCATCTTCAATGCTAACACCATTGAGGATGCGAGTCTTAACTATTGGATTAAACCGCTTTCAAGTATTTTAATTTAACTGTGATGATATGGTCCCGGTCATGAAAGGGCCATAGAATCTTTATCTTTTGAGGAATACGGAAAACTGTAGGTAATGTACTCCTTTGTGCTTCAAGGCAAATGCATGGTAGATGGCTAGGTTACTGTGGATTCGTGTAATCCCAACACTTTCTTTTTAATTTTAAACTCCTTAATTCAAAGTACTGTTTTAATTAGTTAAGTTCGCTTGCTTAGTTTATTTTAATCATTTTCATTAGTAATCCTTGTTTGTGGAACTTCGTGTTCCGCACCATCATTCAATCTTAGTTATTTTATTTTGTTTTCTTTAGAGGTTAGTCTAATTCGATAGGTCAACACCTTCCCTGTGGGATCGACCTGGTCTTACCAGATATTACTTGCACGTCTACCTACACTTGGGTATTGCACAAGAGCGCACAAGATTTTTCTCGTGTCACTACCTTTGGCGCCGTTGCCGGGGAAGGCGACGATCAATTCCTTAGATTACCTCAGTCTCTCCTCATCTCTTTCTATTTTTATTTTCTCTTCTTTTCAGTTCTTTTGGGTAAGTTCTCACCCTAGGGACCCTCTCAGTTCATGTCCGAGAATTCCATTGAAGGAATTTTTGGAAATCCTTTCTATCTGTCTGACTCTGAAAGCTCCATCAACCCCATAGCCACTCCAACTGCATCAATGGATGATCATCAGAGTGAAAATGGTGACAATGTTGTGGTACCAATTGATGAGGCACTCCGTCCTCTATGCGATCTAATGCAACCAGAACATGCACCTACGCCCTCTTGCATTCAAATCCCACCGCATAATGGCGAATTTCAGTTTCGCAATGGGATGATTCAACTGCTTCCCACTTTTCATGGGATGGAAAGCGAGAAGGCGTATTTACATGTCACCGATTTCGAGGATGTTTGCAAAACATTCTCGCAAACTTGTCCTAGGGAGGTGACGCATTTAATGCTATTCCCCTTCACTTTGAAAGATAAAGCGAAGGCGTGGCTTCACTCCCAAAAACCTAATTCAATTTTCACCTGGCATGCGATGCGCACCGCGTTTTTGAAGAAATTCTATCCTACTCGCATGACCACAGACCTTCAGCGTCAAATCAATTCCTATAAACAAAAGAGCAATGAAACCTTCACACAAGCGTGGGAGCGTTTCAAAGATTTGCTTCTCTCGTGCCCACACCATGGGTTTGAGAAATGGCGAACGATCAGCTTCTTTTATCAGGGATTGAATGGTGAAACAAAGAAGTTGGTGGAAACAATGAGCTCGGGACCATTTCTGCGTAAAAACACTGAAGAGGCCGAAGCCCATTTCGAATGGTTAGCTGAATACGCTCATGAATGGTCAAATTCTGACAATATCTCACGCTCACAGATATCCTGTGTAGAGGAGAAAAGCCTATACCAGCTAACCAATGAAGATCACCTCATGACTAAGTATGCAGAGCTGGCAAAGAAGGTAGAGGAGTTAAGTATGAAAGGAGAGAGCTCTAGGCAAGTCTTGCCTGAAGAACCATGTGGCACATGCAACATGTTGGGACATATAACTCATTATTGTCCTAATGTGCCACATTTTCAAGAGCAAGCCCCTATAGAGATGAATGCCATGCAAGGTTTTCGAGGGGCGGGGAATTCCAACAATAACTTTCCAAATAACAATAGATGGAATCACCCCGGTTTTGATTGGAGGAATAATGCTGGGGCCCAAAATCAATATCAACAGCAGCCCTACAACAACAATCAATATCAAGGGCAAAACAATAGGCCAGCCCAGCATTACAATCAAAACAGAACCAACAATTACAATCAAGCTCAACCCTCCAATGCACCACAAACCAATGCCTATGTGCCACCGCACAAGAAGGTACAAGAAGAAGAGCCACTTGCTAATGCCAATCTAACGCAGCAACTCATACAGATGATGAGTAGAATGTCTGCCACATTAGAAAGGATAGATGCACGGCAAGAAGGTTCAGGAGGAACATTCCCTGCCCAACCACTTCCAAATCCAAAGGGACATAACAATGGTCCTAACAATCAAGAACATGCTAAAGCTGTGACTACACTGAGAAGTGGAAAAATCATAGGAAAAAGCATGCCTCCGTCCACTCCCGAAGTGTACGATGAGGAGGAAGTGGTGGATAAAGAAGTTGAGCTACCATCTACTCAAGAGGAGGCGCAGTCTACCAATGACGATCCTATCAAGGCAAACATTGCAGCTCCTGGAGTAGAGGAAGAAGTTGAGCGAAGGCCGGGGAAGGAGTCTGTTAAGGAGGAACCACCAAAATGCCCCTTCCCTGCACCTTATCCTCAACGGTTGAAGAAACCCAAGAATGAGACGAAGAATCAGGACTGTTTAAGCAAGTTAAGATTAACCTTCCACTCCTAGATGCTATCAAGCAAGTGCCGGCCTATGCTAAGTATCTCAAAGATCTATGCACGGTCAAGAGGAGGCAAAGCGTGAAGAAACATGCTTATGTCGCATGTCAAGCCAGTGCGATCATTCAAAATGAGTTGCCTCCAAAACTCAAAGATCCCGGCACACCTACGGTCTCATGCAGAATTGGGAATCAAAAGATAGACAATACACTCCTCGATTTAGGAGCAAGCGTGAACCTGCTGCCATACTCAGTCTATAAACAGCTAGGGTTGGGTGAACTCAAACCCACCCGAGTTTCGTTGCAATTGGCAGACAGATCTGTAAAGTACCCTAGAGGGGTGTTAGAGGACGTCCTTGTCCAAATAGACACTTTTGTCTTTCCGGTTGATTTCGTAATATTGGACACAGAACCTGTGTCTAATCCTGGTGCACATATCCCGGTTATTTTTGGACGTCCATTCCTCAACACCATTGATGCCACAATCAAGATTAGAACTGGTATCATGACTATCGTATTCGGGAACATGACGTTGAATATCAAGATCTTTTCTAATCCCCGACCTGAAGAATACGATGATGAGGAAGAAATCCATTATATAGACACGGTCATTGAAGATGAAGTTGACTTGGTCGACTATAAAGATCCTTTGGAAGTTGTGATGACTCAATTTGGCGATATTTATCAGCCTGCAGAGTCCACCCCATTGGATGCTGACCTGAACCAGACGTGTCTTATGATGGATACGAAAGAGGAGGATAGAGCCGATTGCATGTGGATACAGCCATATGAACAACTGCCTCCTAAAACCAAGTTGGTAATGCCCTCTAGTTTCCAGTTTCCGGAGTTAGAATTGAAGGAGCTTCCCAAAGAGCTAAAATACGCATTCCTAGGGACTGGAAAAACTTATCCTGTGATCATTTCAGCTGCTTTAACTCATGAACAGGAAAGTAAGCTAGTAGAAATGCTTACCAAGCATAAGGATGCTATGGGATGGACAATTGCTGACCTCAAAGGCATAAGCCCATCCATATGCACGCATAAGATATATCTGGAGGAAGACGCTAAACCCTCAAGGCAAATGCAAAGGCGTCTGAACCCCAACATGCAAGAAGTAGTTAAAAAGGAAGTGCTTAAACTACTTGATGTTGGGATGATATATCCTATATCTGATAGTCCTTGGGTTAGTCCTACCCAAGTAGTTCCAAAGAAAGCAGGCATAACGGTCATCCCGAACAAAGATGGTGAATTGGTACCAACACGTGTTCCCACTGGATGGAGGATGTGTATTGATTACAGAAAGTTAAATACTGTGACCCGAAAGGACCATTTTCCTTTGCCATTTATGGATCAAATGCTAGAACGCGTGGCGGGTCACAAGTATTACTGCTTCTTGGATGGATACAGTGGATATAATCAAATTGAGATTGCTCCTGAAGATCAGGAGAAAACCACATTCACGTGTCCATTCGGTACTTTTGCCTACCGACGAATGCCGTTTGGCCTATGCAATGCACCGGCTACCTTTCAGCGGTGCATGCTGAGTATATTCAGTGACATGGTCGAAAACATCCTTGAAGTTTTCATGGATGATTTTTCAGTATTCGGCCATAGCTTCGAAGATTGCCTTAGCAATCTCGAGCAGGTTTTAATGAGGTGTGAGGACAAACACCTAGTCTTGAATTGGGAGAAGTGTCACTTCATGGTGACCAAGGGAATAGTCCTCGGCCACATAATATCCGATGAAGGCATTCAAGTGGATAAGGCTAAAATCGACATAATCTCAAATTTACCTGTTCCCCGTACAGTAAGAGACATTCGTTCATTCTTAGGGCATGCAGGTTTTTATCGTCGATTTATCCAAAATTTCAGTGCAATCTCTCGACCCCTTTGTCAACTTCTTGTCAAAGATGCACCTTTCGAGTGGTCAGAGAGTTGCCAAAAGTCCTTTGAGGATCTAAAAGATCTCCTCACCTCCGCACCTATAATACATGCACCCGACTGGAGTTTGCCTTTTGAATTAATGTGCGACGCTAGTGATTACGCCATTGGCGCAGTCCTAGGCCAGAGAAAGGACAATAAGCCACATGTGATATACTACGCCAGCCGAACCTTGAATGACGCTCAAATGAATTACACTACCACTGAGAAGGAGCTGCTGGCTGTAGTATTCGCCCTGGACAAGTTTAGGTCTTATCTGATAGGGTCACCAATCGTCTGTTTTACAGATCATTCGGCCCTCAAATATCTGCTGACAAAGAAAGACGCTAAACAACGGCTTATTCGCTGGATACTCTTACTCCAAGAGTTTGATCTAACTATCAAGGACAAGAAAGGAGTAGAGAATGTGGTTGCGGATCATTTGTCCCGGTTGACTTTTGTTGACAATACTGAATCCCAATCCATTAAAGATGAGTTCCCAGACGAACAGCTACTGGCAGTAAGTAGTCTGCCTTGGTATGCTGATATTGTAAACTACCTCGTCACGGGTGAAACACCAACTCAGTGGTTGAACCAAGATAGGAAACGGTTCTTCTCGTTCGCGCGTCACTTCTTCTTTGATGACCCATACCTTTTCAAGTACTGTGCTGATCAGGTCATCAGGCATTGCGTCCCCAATGAGGATATAACCGTAATATTAGCGTCATGCCATTCTGAGGCATGCGGTGGCCACTTCGCGTCACAAAAGACCGCACAAAAAGTCTTACAGAGCGGTTTTTACTGGCCCACAGTCTTCAAAGATGCTTATTCCTTTTGCAAGACATGCCAACGCTGTCAAAAGCTTGGAACCATTTCTAAAAGGAATTCTATGCCTTTAACCCCTATCATCACAATTGAGATATTTGATTGTTGGGGCATAGATTTTATGGGCCCATTTCCCAAGTCGAATAACTGTGAATACATACTCCTTGCTGTGGAGTATGTATCGAAATGGGTAGAAGCGATACCAACGAGACAAAATGACCATAGAACGGTCATGTCATTTCTAAGAGAGCATATTTTGTCTCGTTTTGGTACACCGAAAGCTTTATTAAGTGACCAAGGCAAGCATTTCTGCAATAGGCCCTTGGAGTCACTTCTCAAGAAATACGGAGTCCATCATAAAATCGCTCTTGCCTATCATCCACAGTCTAATGGGCAAGCAGAATTGGCTAACCGAGAAATCAAGCATATTCTCGAGAAGACGGTTAGTTTCAATCGAAAAGACTGGGCATACAAATTGACAGACGCGTTATGGGCATACCGTACTGCCTATAAGACGAATCTTGGTATGTCCCCGTACAGATTGGTTTACGGGAAAGCTTGCCATCTTCCTGTTGAAATTGAACATAAAGCTTACTGGACAACGCGCTCATTGAACTTTGATATTCAAGAAGGAGGTCAGCTACGCAAGCTCCAACTTGCAGAGCTAGAGGAAATACGACGAGATGCGTATGACTCTGCAAGGTTGCATAAGGAAAAGTTGAAGGCTCGCCATGATCGTACGATTTTTCGTAAATCATTTGAGCCGGGGCAGAAAGTCTTGCTGTATGACTCTCGCCTCCACCTTTTCCCAGGAAAACTCCGTTCCCGTTGGACAGGCCCATTCATCGTAAAAACTGTTTTTCCACATGGGGCGGTTGAGATTGTCAATCCAAAGAACGATGATTGTTTCAAGGTCAATGGCCAGAGATTGAAACCGTTCTTGGAAAACTTCCAAACTGAAGTTGAGCACATCCAGCTGGATGAGCCCAGCTATTCTCATGATTAATAATCCAAAGTGAAGTTCCAATTGTTGTTGTATTTCTTTTCTTTCCCTGCATTTTAGTTTCTCTCTCTTTTGCTTCTTTTTGGTTTTCGTTCTTTATTTCGTGTTTGTGATCTAGTTCTAATCCATTATACCTTAAACCACTCTGTTGCAGGTACATAGATGCGAGGTGATGATGTTCATTCTGTCGGTTCTTGGGCTGATTCAGAATGTCGCTGTGGCACCTGGATTGAGGGTGAACTCATACCCTGCCCCTTGCTTCATCAGGACCCTGAAGCTCATTCTCTTATTGATGCTGCTCAAGGGTACATTCCATATCCACCAGCCCTCCTGGACATCAATCCATACGAAAATATGGGATTTCAGGATGATGATGATATGGAGGAGGATGATGACCTGTACATGGGACGCATGGTGGATGATGCACTCATGGCCCAGTGGGAGAATGACGATATGTGGGAGCCATGGGAGGATCATGACCTTCAGGATGTTGTCCCAGACCGCCACAATGCTGTTTTCATTTTCATGGACGATTTCCTTGTTCCTGAGTTGGTCCCATACCACTACGTGCACCTGAGCTACTTGCTATTCAGGCTCCAATGCCCCTTACCAGCTAGTGCATTTTGGGAACCTACGCCAATAGTGAGGTTGGAACTTGTCGCATTTCTTCGTATTTTTGTTTCTGTTCTTTGTTTTTCTGTTCATTGTTAATTCGTGTTTCTTGTGTTCTGTTGTTTTAATTTCAGTTTTTTGTCTTTTTGTCCAGGATTGTCACTATGTTCCTAAATGGCATCCCGGTTTTCCTTCCACATCAACTGATTCATGGTCTTGGGCCCTACATAAGGCCCCCACACACTCCGCCGCGAGAGGACAGTCCGTTGCGAAATCACACTCCTTTATCCTTGTCTCCGTCCGGATCACCTCTTGCATGGGCTATCAATTCTGTGGAGACGCCAAACTTGTTTGATGATGTCCTTGCTGCTTTTCGATTGTTCTGGAAAAGGGAATCATCGAGTTTGGACTTCACTTCTGACGATTCGGCGAGTTATGAAGAGATTGTGGAAGAGGAAATCTTTATACTCGAAGATTAGTGCTGCATTTCAGTTGTTTTTGTTCAATTTCATCTTTTGTTTATCAACTGGAATGTAATCCTTGACGGAATTTTCATTGGTTTTAGTTTTAGTTTTATTTTTGGTTTTCTTTAGTTAAATAAGGTTTTAACCACAGTTGGGGATAATTATGTTGCAATTTGGATGCACTTATAAAGTTTTATTTTTATATAAATTGCAATTTTCTATTCTGAGGATGAATGTCTGTCATACATGCTTGTACTTCAACTGTTTTTCAGTCTCTCTGTATGTCCAGAATTGTTTCTGATAGTTGGGGGTGATGTGGTTCATGCCCAATTGAATTCTGGAATTTTCGTGTTCGATCGATCGAACCCAGTTCGATCGATCGATCGAAACCTGGATGTTCAAGCGCTTGTAGTTTATGTTCAATCGATTGAGGGATTTGTGTTCGATCGATCGAACATAGTTCGATCGATCGAACGAGGCATTTAAACGAGGCGTCTTCGGTACACCTTTTCATTTCCCTCACTCTCACTCTCAATCGCTCGAACACAGAGGGAGGGCGAATCGGAAACTCTCAATCCCTTGCATTCAATTAGGCGCCCTGATCACCCCTCTGATCATCCTCACCGGCATATCATCTTCCCTTCCATCTCCACTGCATGTTCTAAACTGAGGTAGGCCCCACTTGTTTGTTTTTTTCCTTTTCCTTGATGTTCGTGTTAGAAAATCCCAAGGGGGTGTCCCCTTGGTCTTAGGATCTCTTTTTGTTAGTTAGGTGCTTGTGTAACCTTCGTTTCTTTTCATTTCTGCGATAGCTGAACACCGCTGTGTTCGATCGCTCGAACTGATTTCGAGCGATCGAAGGGAAGCTGTTCGATCAATCGAACAATGTTCAAGCGATCGAAGTCGACTCCAGTTCAATCGATCAAACCAAGTTCAATCAATCGAACTTCAGCAGTGTTAGTTTTGTTTCTTTTTCTCCCTGTTCTTATCTGTATCCTGTGTGGTCTTCTTTTCAGGACTGCCAGATGAATCCAGTGACGGGCTACCATAAGTCTAAGCCCCTCAGCCGTATTATACCAGATCCGGTGCCCGCTCATGGGTTCCAGAATGACGAGGATAGGCTGTGGTTTGAGCGATATTTTCAGACGAGGATGGTGATGGTCGAGCGGCCTATTGAGCACATCTGGACAGAGAGCCCATGGTTCCTTACACGGATCCGCTCTATGCCTCATTGGTTCCACCTCCTGTCATTGGCCAAGAGCGTCAATCTATCTTGGATTAGAGGTGCGTGTGCGACTATGATCAGCGACCCGTATACACCATTCACCTACCATGCCTTCTTCCGGAGTCGCTCATTCATCATCAGTCCAGCCACCGTTTCAGCCGCGTTGGGGGTACCAGAGGTACCAGATTATGTTTGCCCCCACCGGCCAGATGCACCAGTGACCCCACCATCCACTATTATCCGGGAGCTCACTGGAGGCGCCGTTCCGTCTTGGGATGGCGATGCTTTGATCGAGGACCACTTGCTCACTGATGACTACCACATGCTTCATTTGGTCCTCAGCAACTGCCTCCTAGTGACTTCCTATCGGGAGAAGATCGCGGCTTGGTATGCGCGAGTCTTATATGCAGTGGGGACGGGACAGCCTGTTTGTATACCATGCCTATATATTGATTTTATGGTCTACCCCACCCGTTATATCTCGTCCAGGAAGCACCTGAAGGGTGCTTGGGCTATTCAGAGGGTCATGGCTGATGCCGGGTTCCTTGTACTTGCTGGCGATGATGTTCGCCCTTCTCCCCACAGATTTAGTGAGGCGGCTGCTCGCCGCTCCGACGCTCAGAAGAGGAAGCGAAAGGGGAAAGGGAAAGCGAGGGTAAGGGGGAGGAAGAAGAGGCGTGGTGGGACGGACACGGAGGCCGGAGCTTCAGGGACACCTACTGAGGTGGAGGAGCTTGATTCAGATGATGAGGATGATCCAGTTGCTGCGGTTCAGCAGTTTGAGCTGCGACAGCGGTCGCAGACTCAGGCCCAGGGAGAGTCTTCTTCTTCTGTGCCTCTCCCGACAGTTCACGAGCTACTCTTGGAGGAGAGAGAGGCCAGGATTAGACTCGAGGGTAGGATAGACCATCTCCAGACTCTACTGGAGTCCATTTTGATTCAGATCGGGGTTGAGTCGACTGTTCATTCTACTCCGCATCCATCGACGACCCCGTCTGCACCACCTACCACTGTGCCATCATCTGATGCTGCCCCAGATTCTGAGGCTGCTGATCCTTTTTCCACCGCTGCTTCCGAGCCATCTGCTGCCGCCCCTGCTACTACCGTATTGCCGCCTACTCCCATCGACATCCCTTCTGATATAGCCGATGATACGCCGTCTGGGGTCGATTAGTTTTAGTTGGGGAGGTGGTATTTATGTTTTTTTTGGTAGGTTGGATAGATGTTGGTGGTTTTGGTTGTATTATGTGGTTAGTTGTTTTTTTGTATGGACATTATGTATCTCTGTTTGTATTTTATTATGTTCATATTACAGTGGTTTGGTTTGTTGGATCATGGTTTTATCGTGTTATTCTTATTTCTTGATCCTGTTTGTTTTGGAGATTGTGTTCTACTTTTCTATGCTAGGTTGCTTTGCTTGCGATCATCATTTGCTCTATACAGGTGATACCCATCTATTTTATTTATTGAAAATCAACTTCTGGGGACTTTGTTGTTTTCAGTTGGGGGTAGGAGACAATAGATAGGTATACACCCGTAATAATCAGGTTTTGCACTTAGATATGTTTTAAATTTAATGAGAACACAGTCTGTTAAAATTTTGAAAATTTTTGAAGTATATTGATAGAATAACTTTGAATAATCTCTCTTGCTTGTTGATTAGACAATGATACAATTGTAGTATTCTCATCTTTTTATGGATTAAATCCACGCGTTTTTCTGTATCACTGAAATAAATTGCATCTGTAAAGCTATTATGTACCCAACACTTTTGTGCACTAATTGGCAGCCATGTAGAAAACCTGAAAGTTGAGTTAATATGAATATTGTGCGAAAAGAACAAGTAGTGGAAGCTAATAACCCTTTGTGAGCTATTGAGCCAATCGTCATTTCTGAGGGGATTCTCATACATTGTCGAATGGTCGTTTCTTGCATATACTTCGCGAATTCGTTGTTAAGTCTCAGTTTTTTTTTAAAGTTTTGACTGCTTGTTAGAGGAGAACGTTCAGGATTTACCAATTAAACTCGATGAACACTTAAGTGCTAAAAATTGAAAGTTGAGAAAATGATTCAAGCCATCGTTTACCCATTCTTTTACCTAAAATAGTTTCACCTACATTCATTGAATTATTTTCATCCTTGATCCCACCTCAATTAAATATTTCCAATGAAATCACAAGAATCCAAATCCTTGATCTATACCTTGACCTCATTGAGCCGTTTGATAAAATTTGTTGAGAATGAGTCATCAAAGTATGTGAAATGGAAGGAAGTTGTTGTGGGATGTTGCATGTTAAAAAAAAAATTAAAAATGATGATGAATGAAGGTTATATAAAAAAAAAAAAAAAAAAAAAAAAAAGTATATGAAATGAATGGGAGATTGGGTGGAGAAAAGAATTAAGGATAAAAAGAGAAGTTGAAATTCCATCACATACTAAAAAAAAAAAAAGAGCACACTCTTCTCTACAACCCTCCTACCTACTAAATAAAAGCCGCAAGTCAAAGTCTTGAAGATTCTCAATAATTGATTTGAACATGGAAGTGTGAGTTGAGTTATCCACGGTATTTCGCTCCTCTAGTAAGTAGTATTCCATTCATGAGACTATACACTCTTAAATGTCCGTTTTTCATAGAGTCCAGTATGAAAGCATTAGCATTTATAATATCATCTTTATCAAAGCTTTCATACGATGTGCGATTATTGTAAAGCAAGTTTCTGAGAGACGTTATTTTTGAGTGTGACCAATGTGAGAATTGAGCTAAAACTGCAAGTTTTCCAAAGTACAATAGTCTATATAACTCTTAATAAGGTTGGACGCATGTTTATTAATTTCACACACACACGGGTGCATGATGGTAATACATGTGTTATATTTTACTTGGTGATATAGGGGAGCATGTGGGTCTCTTTCATGGGTTGATAGAGGATATTATATTATTGTGGAGTTTAATCAACAATTTAATGGAAAGATGAATTCTACAAGTTATTCTAATTCTTTTTGAGCTTAAAATTGAGAATTTTGTGGGTATATTCACTGCAAACCCTCACGAGACAATACTCGTCCACTAGGGGGAACCTAGGGGTTTAACGGCTTGTTCCATTCGCTAAATGCAACCGCGATTCCTGCGAAAGTGAGTTAGGATTTGTCTTTCTATCTTAGTTTAGGTTGTTTTTAGTTTTTCTTTGTTTCTTAGTCATGGTATTATTAGTTTAGGAGTTTTTATTTTATTTTATTTTCGCTTTATCGCTAGGGACTAGCAATAAGCTAGTTGGGGGTTGTGCAAAGCGGGGGTATTTGTAAAATACAACCGCGCTAAAGGAAAGAATTGTATTAATTTTTATCACAACTTCCCGTTTTATCCGCAATTTGCATTGCAAGGCTAATTTTTATACAATATGATTAATCTATGATAAGTTGTATTGTTTTAGCTGTTGTTTGTGCAGATTACTGCTGTGTGGACTGAACAGTTGAACATCAGAATAAATGGAATGCTGGAATGCAAACAAAAGAAGTCAAAGCTAAAATGTGAAGTTCGATCGATCTTAGAAGGTTCGATCGATCGAGCGTTCGATCGCTCAAAGAGAGTAGAAGCGCTTGAGGCTTAAGGGTTCGATCGATCGAGAGAAGTTCGATCGATCGAACGGGGTATTTCCAGTAACATTTACGTGCGCAGCAGATGCGGGTTTTTAACCCTTGTTTCTTAGGTTTTCTATATATATGCGTTTTGTACACGTCCATAAGGACGCCCACTTTTACATTTTAACAGTTTAGAAGGAGAGATAGAGATTTTTGTTTGGTTTTGTAGGTTTTCATTGAGGTTTCATTTGTGGATTGGATTTCTCTAATTCTAATACTAGTATTCTTCATTCCAGGTTAACTATATATCACTTATTTACATTCTGCAGTTCGTAAGCGTAGTTTAATTGCTCATATCGTAGTATTGCATGCTAAATATTGTCAAAACCATTGTTTTTAGATTTTTAATGAAAAACTCGCAACCAAACAGGGTATTAATGTTTTCTTACGTTAAAAATAATTCTGTGACACTTCAGACGATGTCTGAGTAGTCCCAGGTTGGGAGAACACGATGAAACAGTGATCTCCAGCCTCTGCCATGCAGCAGAATAATCGCTGTGTTCGATCGATCGAAGTTAGTTCGATCGATCGAACCAGAGACAGTCAAGCGATCGAAGTCAGTTCGATCGATTGAGGGATGAAGGTCTTCGATCGATCGAAAGCGCGTCGATCGATCGAACTCTCGGATTCTTGAGGATGTTCCCTGCAGTATTCCAGGACTTTTTGTTTTAGGACTTGTTATCATTCTGTCCCAAATAAATGATCAGTTTGTCAAAACAGTTTTAAAACTAAGGCCCTAAGGCATTTTCTTTCAATACATTTTGCAAACCATCTTCAATGCTAACACCATTGAGGATGCGAGTCTTAACTATTGGATTAAACCGCTTTCAAGTATTTTAATTTAACTGTGATGATATGGTCCCGGTCATGAAAGGGCCATAGAATCTTTATCTTTTGAGGAATACGGAAAACTGTAGGTAATGTACTCCTTTGTGCTTCAAGGCAAATGCATGGTAGATGGCTAGGTTACTGTGGATTCGTGTAATCCCAACACTTTCTTTTTAATTTTAAACTCCTTAATTCAAAGTACTGTTTTAATTAGTTAAGTTCGCTTGCTTAGTTTATTTTAATCATTTTCATTAGTAATCCTTGTTTGTGGAACTTCGTGTTCCGCACCATCATTCAATCTTAGTTATTTTATTTTGTTTTCTTTAGAGGTTAGTCTAATTCGATAGGTCAACACCTTCCCTGTGGGATCGACCTGGTCTTACCAGATATTACTTGCACGTCTACCTACACTTGGGTATTGCACAAGAGCGCACAAGATTTTTCTCGTGTCACTACCTTTATATGGACATTACATTGGCTCCTAGTTGAGACTGGCATATCTATAAAGGTGATATGTTCTCAACTAATTAGAAGGATTCCACAAATAGGTCAATTTTTTCCATGCTTGATAGATTTAAGCTAGAATCTTAGGTTCGATTATTTGATATCTTTTGATTAAGGCATGTGCACTAACCTTTGTTTTGTAGCGCATTCGAGGTACAATTTCTCAACTCCTTCTCTAGTTTATTTCATTTCTTGATTTTAATTGATTTTCGACTTCATGTGCGACACCTTAGACTAGGTTTTGCCTTATGTGTATATGTGGTATAGAGACCATTTCTTAGGATTTCTTTGTATGCATTGCACGTTTTCTATTTCACGGCTGGATCTCGGGTATGTTTTCTAGTTCCCTATTTGCATATCATATTGCTTGCTATTTGAACTATGTGGCTTATGAATGATATTTTGTCGTTAGCAATTTTGTACCCTTTTCAACATGCTTGTGTAATGTATTATTTATATATATGTATTAGTTGAGGGCATGCTTAGATTAATAATTCGATTAAAAAGGATGATGAGCAGAGGCCTATCACGAGATAAGATGAAAGGGGGTGTTTTAGTCTGCCGGGCTCCTTCCCCTTTCATTCCATAATCCCTGAACCTAGATTATCTTCGGTTTCGCAAAAGATCAGTTTGCTTTCAAAATGGTTTCTTAATTTCCCTTTAAAAATTAAGTGGTGACTCTTCGTATATTTGAAATTTGAAAATTGTTTTAAAATTAAAAGTGGGGCCCAAATGCCGGTTTCCATAGCCGACCATCCTTAAACCTATTTCATCACTCTATTTGGGCTCAAAAACCTTTGGCAGTTTTTAGGTGCAAACGATTGCCCGCCAAAAGGTCATGTCAATCATCCCGCCCTTGATTGACGTGACGTTTTGAATTTGAACCTACCACCCGTCAATCTTGCAGTGATTGTCAGATCATAGAGTATCCCACTAGTCACTCTACTTTAAATGTGATGCCTATGAAATGATGAAATTTTCAAAAATCTCCTTGCCTCCTTCATTTGCGTCTCTCTCTCTCTCTAAAATCATTAATGCCTAGAGCTTCTCTCTCTAGAACCATCATTTCCGGTAATGAAAACTACCTTTTCTATTGCAGAAATGGCCCCCAAGACTGCTCTGGTAGCCACCTCCAAAGGCAAAAAGACGTTCCTAGATGCTCCTCTACCCCAGAATCGCTATAAGGAAGTCAGGGCATTAGCCAAAGCTCACGCTGTAGAGATCTCTACTGAAAGCTTCACCCCTTATAGCACTCCTGATGGTACTCTGGCAGCATCGGGGCTTGGCACGGCGTTCTGCGGTGACCCTCTGGCAGCCTTCAACTCCTTTTTTCCATCGATGGAGAACGAGTCATTCCTCCAACTACCTGCCAAGTGGAATAAGGTCTAGACTACTTCACACCCAATTAGGGGCTGGCCCACCCCTGTTGCAGACTGGGACAAATGGGTGGTTAGGGTATCGGCCTCTAAGGCCAATGTCTGGAAACAAGCGGCCATCCAGAATGCCATCCTGCTTAGTCAGTCTAGATTGGAAATAGACCGACCGCTCTTCTGGTCTTCTTCTTACAATGGATTTCTCTTTCGTTGCGGTCCAATGGGTTTGACGGTCATAGACATTAGTTATTTGCTTGGGCTACATCCTCTTGGATAGAAAATTATGCCTATCTTGGATACTAGAACAGCCAGCTTCACTTACCCCCAACAAGAGTCCGTCAGAGATGGGGCCGTTTCTTATAGGCCGATAACAGCCTTTGGAGGCTTTCTGAGCGCCTCCATGAACATACTGCCTTCCTAATCTACTGGCTAAATAGGTTTCTCTTCGGCTTAGCCAGCCAAGCCATCGCTAAGGAGTATACAACTTTGGCTTTGGCCCTAGCCTCTGGGAAACCTCTGTTGCTGGCCACCTTGGTCTGGGGTCACTTGGTGCGTGGAGTGACCGATTTTGTTCAATCGGGCTTCAGTGCTGGAGGAAGTCTGATCTGGATCTTGCAACTTTGGCTATACTCCTACTTTCAACAATATAAGACAACTGCCCGTCAACTGGTGGCCGTTCCAATTTTCACCGTCCATTTCACTACAAGAAAAAATGCTATTTATGTCACTTTTTAATTTTTTTTTATGTCACTTTTATTTCGTGTGACATAATTATTTCTCATATGTACTTTTTATGTCACTTTTTACGTAATTATGTCACTTTTTTAAAAAAGTGACATAAAAACTCTATTATTTATGTCATTTTTTATAAAAGTGACATAAAAAATAACGCTTTTATGTCACTTTTTAAAAAAAGTGACATAAATAATACGTAAGTAAAGTTTATGTGAGAACGCGGTGGTAATTTTGTAAATAAAACAAATTTTTTTATGTCGGTTTATGTAAAGCGACATAAAAGTGAAATGTTTTTGGCGGGCTCAATCCAATTAGTACATACGATCTAAGTTTTTTGTATTCACTCTAAACCATCTCTTCCTTCCCAAAACCTCTCCAATATACTTTCTCTGTTGCACCTCTTCCTCCACCACGTTGCCGCCGCCTGCTCCACGCTGCAACCGCCGCCGTCTGCTACATGCTGCAACCGCCGCCGCCTCCCCCTTCTCTCAGCCGCCACTGCATCTACCTCCTCTTAACCGTACCGCTGCTTTCTACTCCTCTCCAGGTTTTTCTCTCTCTCTCTCTCTCTTTCTCTCTCTCTCTCTCTCAGAGCTACCAAAGCCTAGAACCTTATTAAGCTCCAACCCCCAAATCTGTGTGTGTGTGTGTCTGTGTGTACATTAGGGATTGTATTTTCTGACCCCAAATGATCCGAAGCCCTAGAGATTTCGATTTGATTTGTTGTAGGTTTATGTCGGCTTGGAGATGTATTTGCTCGAGGTATTGCCCGATGAAACATCAGATCCTTTTTTCCCATCAATTTTTATCTCCATTTTTTATTTTGGTCCAAAAAACAAATACGAAGTGGGTTGAATGTCCTTTGCTTTCTTAATATTTTTTTAATCAGGTCTAATGGTTTTGGTATTTTTGGTTGTTTAATATCATTTGTAGGTAATGCAATGCCATGATTGAGTCGTTGATTAAAGGTAATATAACTTTCTCAATTTTCTATCTAGGTTTGCTTAACTTTTCACAATATTGTCAATACCGATATAACTGATCAACTATTAAAAGAAACAAAAAAATTCATATGCAAGCCAGAAAGTTTCTTCAACCAGTCATTTATTGAAAATTTGTATTTTTTTTTTCTAAGCTATTGAAGATTTCTATTTACTGCTTTTTGTTAGAGAGGCTCTTTCTTATTTGCCAAGACCTTTGGTTGTTTTTAATTTATTGACAGC
The DNA here is from genome assembly GCA_033977485.1 of Hydrangea macrophylla. Taxonomy (NCBI): domain Eukaryota; kingdom Viridiplantae; phylum Streptophyta; class Magnoliopsida; order Cornales; family Hydrangeaceae; genus Hydrangea; species Hydrangea macrophylla. The sequence goes on from CM066992.1 coordinate 4,630,246, forward strand.
AATTAAGTGGAACATCAATTGAGTTATGCAGCTTGCAACGGAGGCATTGATTGAAACATTGTTAGTCTCCATGGTAAGATTCTGGAGAGAAACTGCTGTTTATATGTATTTTCGTACCCATAGTGTGTTTCTTATTTTACTTTTTCTTTCGTGTTTTTCCCACTGCAAATCCCATGTTCTTACTTCCTCTCTTCTTTTGTCTTAATAGAAGAATTGCCTTCAAGTCACAACTGGTTCTTTTTTGAACCCCACCCTATGGTGTATTTCTACCCCATCTTTGCATTAATTGTGTGAATTTTTTTTTTTGGTTGTAATTTCAAAAAAGTTTGGGCTGAAATATAATTTTTGAAATGAAAATATGGAGTCCAGCCAAAAGCAAAAAAAAGAAGAAGCAAAAGCCAAAGTCCTACCTACATTTCTATACTTCTAAATCTATTTCTTTACTTCTAAACTCCTTGGATTCAACACCCAAAATGTCAATGGAGGACACAATGTCAATCAGGTAAATTCTTGAACACTTAATCCCATTTTTCTACTATATTACACATAGATACGCATAGGAGTGGGTGTAAATATGTGATTTGTATATATGGGTTTGTGTTTGTAGGGGGTGGAAATATAATTGGGGGGCCATTTTAGTAGTATTGGGTGATATGGCCCCCCAATTCAATATCAAAAAAGGTTTTTGCATATTCATCTGCATCTACTTTTGTGTTTGTTTGATTTAAATTGGGTTTAGATTTATTTGTTTTATGGTGTGGGTTCATCACACTTTTCATTTGATTTCAACTGGGAGGTTTATGAATATTTTCTCTCTTTAAGTTCAATAATTGCTGTAATTTACTCTATATACCTTTGTTTCCACCACTATTGTTGATGACACTAAGAAGAACTAGAAACATTTTGAATGTTGATGAGTAAGACAGAGAGGAAAATAGGAAAGAAAAGATAGTTTAGTGGAAATTAAATTAGAAGTTTCAAATTTTATAGGTCACTTCCCCTTCTCTTTTCTTGAGGTCCCATTATAACTTGGTATTTTTTTAATTTCCAATGTTATTTAAGCATGGAGGAAAACACTGGAAAAAACAAAAGTTATATATTTTTTCTTCTTGTTATATATATATATGTATATATATATATTTATATTTTTGGTCCCTTCTCTAAATCCGCAAACCATACATGGCCTTTAATATCCTTGTATTGTCTTCAATAGGGAAAATACTAGGGAAAAATTGAAGCAAAAGGCTTCTTTTTTTTTTTCCCCCCCGTTTGTTTTCATTCCCTAAATCAATCCGAGCCTTAATTTTGTGTTGTCTTCAACACTAACTTGTATTTCCTTCTTCATTTACATTTAGGGTAATCTTGTAGACTTGTACATCTGGTAATGTGCTTATAGATGACAGCTGGGTGGGTGAAGGGAGATGCCATGTTTCCAATATTTCCATTGAGTATTGGGAATGGTAGTTAATTGTTACTAAGAATTAGGCTTTCATGATTTACGGGCTTGTGAGTTTCCCATTAGTATTACAGATATGCTACCAATTATGGCTTATTTTGAAGTGCTTGGTGTATAATATATTCTAGTAGACAAAAAATAAAAATAAAAATTCAGTTGATGTGTCTCTTAGTTGCAATGACATGTATCAGAAGGCTTAGAATGGGCTATAAGTGTTGATAAGAGGTGTTTTGTTTCGATATCGTTGGAATTTATATTTCATTTGGAGATTATATCTTGGATTCCATGTGTTGTTCAACACTTTCTAAGCTATTTCAATTTTGGTTGCCTAGTCATGAACAAGGTCTCAAATTCATATAAGTATCAATATTCTAAACCTAAATGCTTAAGAAATCAGCAATGTAGTTTGATGTTTTTCACCAATCATCAAATCTTTTTGTGGAATGTTACAAATAGCTGAGATGTGTGATGGTTTTTTGCCTCAATCTTGCAGGTTTTAAATTTTGAGCTAGTTGGATTATTTGTGTTGAGTAAGAATCGTACCTTTAAATCCACCATAGGATTGTAGAAAAAGTCTCTCTAATAGTTTTGACCAATTATCTGTAATGATGGAATCATCAAATGTATATACTATATACAAAAATTTACTTAAACATCTACATTATCTAGATACATAAGAGGAACTAACCCAAATTTCCTTTTGTTACTTGACTAGCTCAATTCAGCCAAAAAGAAATAGAAAAGAGAATGGTGGAGGAAACTTCATAGTAAACTCCATGTAAGTTTTAGTCGTTGAATTTATGTTGACTTAGCAATATATATATATATATATTGTGCATAGTAGGAATTGGTTTGGGCTAGTTTTTGACAATATAGATTAACTTTGGGTAAATTTGTTTCCTAACTCATAATCGGAAAGTTTTCTAATTCTTAGTACAAGCATTAATTTTAGCTCAATGATGAAACTCTGTTTCACAGCCAAGAAAAGGGTACAGAAGTTTGTCATTTAAGTTCCAAAGAAGAGGTGAACAAGGTAGTTGACAGCATCAAAAAGTGCACAAACAACGTGGGCGAAGACCCTGCTTTGGAAAAGACCGCAGCTACAAGGCAGCTGCAATTCTCAAAGAACTCAAATCACCCACTGCAGAGTGTTTGGTAAAGGAAATAGCAAAAACTGCTAAAGATGTAGCTACTATGGTATATGAATTGTTCTGATTTTCTTCATCCAACTTTTGAGTGCTAAATTTAATCAATTTGGTTTTCATTGATTTCAATTCGGGGTTTCTTTTTTAGAAGCTTGAGGTCTGGGGATGTGGTCTCTGGCTGTGCTGAACAAGGGGTTAGAATTCTTGGCGAGGGCAAGTATTGGCTTACTTCCAAGGTGTGGCTTTGCCTTTCTACTTCATTGTTTTGTTGCAGCTCCTTTTGGTTAATTGTTAAGTTAACTTAATCAGATGACAACTTAGGGCGCATTTAGCTGATGGATTTAGGGAAGAAACGGAACATAAAACGCAAAGGAAAACAATTTCCCTTACTTGATTAAAATAAGAAAAACAATGACCAAAATAGGAAGGAAACCAATTGGTTCATGGATTTAATTCAAACCTCTCTTTTATTTGTTTCAATTCCTTCTAATTTTTCTTGATTAATGTTATTATTTTATTTTATTTTTTATTTTATGTTTCTTCCTCCCAGTTTCTAAAATTATTTCAGTGTTGTAGGAAAGACGATTTCCCTTCACTAAATCCGAAAACGAAACATAGTATGAAATGGATATATTTATGGTGAAGAAAGCCAAGGTAATCATTTAGGATATTGCTTCATTCATCAAAGATTTATATGAGCAGTTCCGTTCTGGTAATTTTTAACTCAAGTACTTTCATCTTCTCAACACATTTTTTCCACATTTAAATCCACCACTTCTCTCCAACGGGCACGTGCCTTGCACGTGCACCCCCACTAGTATATATATATTGGAACACATGGGGATGCTTCAGAACATGAAGTAAAATATAGGAATGTGAATTACTAGGGTGAATTTAGGCGTAGACACCAATGTAAACCATTATATAACTTCTTTTTGCTAGTAAAGCAAGTGTAAAGATACTACATTGTGTTTTGTCATGTGATAATGAATTCTTAAGCAAATATAACACTATGGAAAAAAGGCATATGCCCAAACCACAAAATGGACATTTAAGCACAATTTTAGGTTTGATATAACAACTTAAGTTAACCAATTAGCTAGTTAGGCTATCAGCTTTGGATGTATATATTGCAATAGCCTATAAGCTTTTCCCTTACCTCTTCTTTTCCTCTTTTCTGTTTGTGCTGTTTCTCAATGGGATCATACACATTCCTTTATATTTGAATTATGATATATAAATCTCGAACTTCTATAAGTGGTTACTACCTGCTAGTCTTTGGACTGTGAAAGTGGATACTATACTTATTATTTCTACCATTTTTTTTTCAGTATATTCTGTCAAAACAATTTGTTTACTATTTTAAACTCATGTTTCCTTTGGTTTCATGAACAATATGATTATCGGCTCATGACGTTTCTTTTTTTCCTCTTCTTTTTTGTTCTAACAGAATTCACTACAATGGCTTAGTGGCGTACCCGGGATGCCATCAAGGCTGTGCTGACGAGTGGACACGGAAAAATTTGACAAAAATGTTCATATAGTGATCGCTGGATTCGACCAACACTTATTCGCAGTATGTGACTACCTTTGAGGAGTACGAGGTACAGAGATATGAGGTCAGTAATCAGAAATTATTCTTAATTGATCTGAGGTTTTTTGTTTTGAAAATATCAATTCGTGGTTAGTTTACCAGGGTGAGATCCTTAACCCGAATATATTATTCGTACTCTTGACCTAGAACTTATAGTGCATGTTTCTCACTCTAAGACTTTAACTACATTGGACTTCCTCTACTGGGATTGCAACATATATAGATCATGCTTTGAATTAATATGGTTAAGCTGCTCTCACTCTTTTGAGTCTAATCTCATTGCCTTGGGGGATGTTTGGGAAGGTTCTAAACCAGTTATGTGGTCATGAGTGAACACCTTCTACATTTGCAAGTGTTTTTAGCCAAACCAAGATAATGCCGAAAAAAATAAGAGGCAGATAGAAAACTGTTGGGAATTTTGAAACGAGTAACCAAATTCCCCAATAAACACAAAAACACATCCACAATAATAAACAAGCATACTAAAGAAGACACAGATTTTTACGTGGTTCAGCAAAACTATGTCTACGTCTACACCCGAGAGAACCGTTCTTTCACTATTGTAAATTAAATTAGATCTACTACTGTTTCACTAAATTACTAGTAATGGATTATCAGTTTAATTTGGTTCCATTCAAATATTTATTTGTGCTCTTTAATGTGGTGCTATATTGATTAACCAATTAAGTTTGGTCTCGTTCAGGTTTTTTTATTAGCAATATTGTTATGAAACCCTCTTATATAATTTGGTCTTGTTTTGTTGGATCTCTCCCTTGCAAGGCCTAATACATCTAATTTTATTTCATTGGCACTTGCTCATTTTTTTTAAACCATTTTTAACTGTTACTTGCAATCCGTTAATCGCGACTAACTTGCGTATTCGTTGATCGGAATTTCGTACCGTTTTTTCCTACAAGTCTGTTTAGGTGAGTATGAAGTTTAGGTTCCGGTCCTGTGTCATTCCGAGTCCCCGAATACATTTTGGTTTCTCAAAACCCCTAAATTCAGTTTTACTCTTTTATTATTTTATATATACAACTAATTAATGAAATTTTTTTCTTTTTGTAGGTACAAAGTTTCACATTTTGATGGGAAGTTCTGACAAGCGAAACCACTTTTTTTGTTTTGGGCTAATTTTTTTTGTTGCTTTCATAGTTTTGTTAAGTGAATTTTGATGAATATAACATGTATATATTAGTTTAGCACTCGTATGTGGATCGATTGTATATATTTTTTATTCATTCCAATTGGTTGATATTGAGATAAATATATGAAATTTAGTGGTTGAAATAGATCATTGAGTTGGATTTAGTTTTGTACATAGTGGTATTGTATGCACAGGATGGTATTTATGTCACTTTTACAGTATTTATGTTACTTTTAAGACTTTTATGTAATAATTTTGTTTGGTATTTATGTCACTTTTCTACTTTTATGTCACTTTTGGTTAAAAGTGACATAAATAAAATGGTATTTATGTCACTTTTATACTTTTATGTCACTTTAGGTTAAAAGTGACATAAATAAAATGGTATTTATGTCACTTTTAAGTTTTTATGTCACTTTTAAGACTTTGATGTTATAATTTTGTTTGGTATTTATGTCACTTTTCTACTTTTATGTCACTTTATGTTAAAAGTGACATAAATAAAATGGTATTTATGTCACTTTTAAGTATTTATGTCACTTTTTATTAACAAATGTGTTGGTTTTATAAAGCATTTATGTCACTTTTATAAAGTATTTATGTCACTTTTAAAGTATTTATGTCGCCTCCATTTATGTCACTTTTTATTGGAAAAAAAAGTGACATAAATACCTGTTTATGTCACTTTTTAAGTGACATAAAAGGCCTTTTTCCTTGTAGTGTTTCATGGATGTTACTCCTTCTTCCCACTCCTTTGAGGAGTGCTTCTCATTTTTTATGAGGCGTGTGCCTATCGGGAAACTCCTCTTTTCACTCCCTTTTTTTCTCTTCATTTTCCCACCTTTCTACAACTTCCAAACAACCTTACTAACTGGGGCGCAGGCACCCAGTCTTCATACAATGAAATCTGCTCTAGCTACTTGGTAGCTAGAGACATTATATTCAGCCCAAGCATCCCTTCTGTCAACAACAAGTGTGGGGCAGAATACTACTTTGCTCCACTTTATGCCCGTCAATTCGATCTCAGTTGGTGCCATAACTGTAAACGTTAACTGGGTGGAACGTGGCCTTATTGTTAATGAAGGGCAAGTGAAGAAAATCAAGGAACAGTCTATCCAGATAGACTGAAGGCCGCATTTAAGTTTACTCCTTTCTCCGGCCGTCCTATTGCCACCGAGGAATTCCATAAGTGGTAGCCTGATCGGGCCTCCCAAATTTTCAAGGGCACCACTGTTGAGGCCCTTCAATTTGCAATGTCATCAGCCGTTGAGGCTAATGTACCAGCTGTTGCACTGGTACCCGTTCGACGGAAGCAATTGGCAAAAAGGCCAGCCTGTAAGCAAGCACTGTGGCAAGGCCCAAAGAAGAAATAGAAACAAGCATCGGCCCCCTCCACTCAGGTACCATTATACTCTTCCTTGCTTTGCATAGTCCGATTAAGCTCATCTACCTTTCTAATCTCCTTCTAGTTTATTTTAACTTATGGATGAAGAAGACTCTAGGGAGGACGTGCTGTGTACTAGGCAAGGCTCCCAACCATAAACATCTCTACCCTCTCAAACTCTCCCGGCCGATCTCCCAACTTCTCCTCCTAGGCGGAGGTCTACCTAGAGCACGTTGCAGTGAGGGTTATGCCTTTTCATATCCTTCCATCCTTGCCTTCTTCGAACGGAGATGACACTAATCCTGCTGGAGGCTTTATCTCTGAACATGAAGTCCTCTCCTCTAGAAGTGAGGACGTACTCAAGGGTGACCCGATGACGGAGACAACCGGAGAAGAGGTGGATCAAACAGTCCCACCAGTGATTGAGGGAGGTCAAGACATCCTATCAGGTCAGGCTGACCCTCCTGCTGCACCAGAGTTGGCATTTTAACATACGAAAGAAGTGGGTGCAACCGGTCCTGCTTTGCTTACTCCTACGGATCCTCTAGCTCTTGGTGTTAGGGTAGTGTTCCATCTGATACCTCAGCCAGCGCAGAGGTCGATGTATCCACTGCCGGTGTAAGTGCTGGAGTCTCAACAGAGGAACCCCCTATGACCACTCCTGTATCAACACAAAAATCCACACAACCATCCACATCCTAGTTGAGTGGTGAGGACGTTGTGCAACAAGACATCTCGGCCTCCTTATCTCTTCTTACCCAGGTATTTTACTTTTAGTACGGGCTCCTTTCTTTAGTTTTTACTTAGAACTAACCATTTTTAATCTTTACCAGGCTGTCCCATTAGGTCCTACACCGTTCATCCGCTTTGACGATTTTTTCAGCGGCCTGGACCTTAGTGCATTTGATTTGGGTCCTCTTGAGCCCGAATCCATTTCTCCTTCAAACACTCAGTGGTCAAAAGACCTCTTCCTTGGGCTGGCTGATTAGGACCTACCCACTCTTCCAACTACAGCTAATGTGGACGTTTCCTTGAATGCACTTTTAGCCGATCGTTCGCTGTCAGACAGGTAGCTTTCTCTAATTCAAGAGATACAAGAAAGGCTACCAAGCTACTGTCTCTTAGAGTGATCAGCGTAAACTATTCAAGCTAAAGCTGAAGTTCATCTTGGTGCCCGACAGAAGGCGATGCAGTTTCTCCAGGCTGCCAAGACCAAATATGAAGCTGGAAAAGCCTCTCGGGCCCAGTGATTACTCGAGATGCCTGGCTGCAAACTCGCACTGTGACACTCAAGGCCCAACTAGAACAATGCAAGGCTATGGTTATCACTAATGATGCAGCTTTGGTGAAAATTAATGGAGTCTTAGCCCAGCTTGGTGGAGATGCCCAGAGGTGCAGTGAGCAATTGCAAGCCAGCATCCCCATCTCTCGCTCTTGGACCAAAAAACTGGACAAAGCCAGACAAGACCAAGCTGCGGTAGCAAAGACTTGGGAGGACCTGAAGGCCAAGCTTAGGAATTTTGTCTCTAACTTGTGTACTTGTACATTTTTTTTCTTATTTACTTTCACTCCAATTTGTATTAAATGCTTGTAGGTAAGCTGTGCCCAGTACTAATTTAGTACAATTATTGGACTTTTGATTACTCGCTCTTAGGTTCATAATTGATAAGTAAATCATACTCTAGACCTGGGTTCGGTCTATATTCCAAATCAATAGTTTCCCACAAAGTAGGATAATAAGACTACAAACACTGACCGTTTATCAATCTAATATGAACTGTCCGATCCATATCATGCAGCCTGTATTTTCCACCTCTCTTGACCTGATGGATGATGAAAGGACCTTCCCAATTGATCGACCATTTACCGTACCGATTGTCCTTATCCTCGATAGGCAACACGACCTTCCAAACTAAATCCTTTGTGTAGAAAGACTTCTCTTTCACCCTTTTGTTGTATGCTCGGGCTGCTCGTAGCTTTTGTACCTTTAACGAATCTAGGTATGCCAATATTGTTTCATCGAGCCCTTCCAACTCAGCTATCATAGCCTCAATATATTCAATTGGCTCTAGCTGATTTTGTAATGCCCTTCTGGCCGATCGGATAGTAACTTCCATGGGTAGCATAGTGTCATGCTCGTAGTTAGCATGAACGGTGTAACTCTGGTGCTTGACCTCTTGGATGTCCGATAGGCCCACAGTGCCTCAGATAGTAGCTTGTCCCACTTCCTTGGTTTTTCATTTATCATCTTTTTGATAATCCCTTTAAGGATCTTGTTTGTTGACTCAACCTGTCCGTTAGCCTGAGCATGGTATGGAGTGTAGTTAAGGATCTTAATTTCCCTACTCTCTGCAAAGACTGGTGTTTCAGTCCCTGTGAACACAGATCCCTGATCGACCATAATAGTCTCTGGCAGGCCGAAACGATGTATTATGTGTTCCTCAATAAATTTAATCACTGTCGCCCGAGTCACCGTTTTGCAGGGTATGGCTTCGGCCCACTTAGTAATGTAGTCCGTAGCCACTTTAATGAAATAATGCTGGCCCGATGAAGGTGGAACAACCTTGCCAATCAAATCCATGGCCCATCCTCTGAACGGCCATGGCTTGATAATAGGTTGGAGGGTTTTGGCTGGTACTCTTTGAATCAGGCCATGCTTTTGGTAAGCCTGACATCCCTTGGCATAGCTGATGTAGTCCTTTAGCATGCCCGAACAATAATAATTATACCTTCAAAAAAGCCACTTCATCTTGGTACTGGCCTGATGAGCCCCATAAATTCCTTCATGGACTTCGGCCATCACCCTCATAGCCTATTTCTTCCCCAGACATTTTAGGATTATATCATCACCGATGGGTTTCTTGAACAGCTTTCCATCAAGCATCACGAATCGGACTGCGAATAGTCTGACTTTCCTGTCTGCCCTAACATTTGGGTGTTGTAGGTATTTGATGATAGGGATTCTCTAATCATCATCATCCATAAGAACTGAATTGGTGGTGGTATACCAACCTCTCTTTGCCACTGATGGTAAAGATCAGACTTGCACTGCGATAGCTTGATCTCCTAATCCTTTTCCCGCAGATGGGGTCGATCTTGTCTTGGCTAACTTATTGGCCTCTGTATTAGTTGACCTGGGATTGTAACTCGCACTTACATCATTGAAAGAATCCATGAGTTAGCTGGCAACATAATGAAATGGGTAGAGCTCCCAACTCTTTATCTGGAATTCATAAGATATTTACTCGATAACCAACCTCGAGTCTCCTTGTATATGTACAGACGATGCCCCCATTTCAAGGAATATCTCAAGTCCGATGATAAGTGCTTCGTCTTCAGCCTGGTTATTAGTGCATTTAAAATCAAGCCAAAATCATATCTTGGTTTTTTTTATACTTGGGTGATATGATAACCACCCCCGCCCCAGTACCTTCTGTATTTGTAGACCCATCAAAGATCAACGTCCATGGAACTAAGGACACATTTAGTATTTCGGGTGCTAGTGATAAGTCTCCCAGATCAGTGGGGTTTGGGTGATCAGCCAAAAAATTAGCTATGGCCTGGCCCTTGACCGACTGCTGTGAACGGTACTGAATGGCAAATTCCATCAAGGCCAAAGTCCATTTCCCAATTTGGCCTCTCATAATAGGCCTTAATAACATATATTTAATCATATCAGTTTGATATATGATATAAGTAGAAACAGGCAGCATATATATTCTCAACTTTTGTGATGAAAAATACAATGCCAAGCATAATTCTCAATCGGCGCATAGTGCTGCTCGATTGGAGTTAAATTCCTACTCAAGTAATAAACGGCCTGCTCATTACCATGCTCATTATCTTGATGTAACATACTCCCTATTGAGCAATTAGAGGCTGATATATACAGTTTAAGATACCTACCTTTCTTGGGTGGCATTAACACGGGGGGTGTAGATTAGTATTGTTTTATTCCTTCGAAGGCCTGTTGATGGCTACCTTTCCACATGAAATCCTTATCGGTATTGATCTTTAGTAGTGGGGTCCATACTTGAGTCTTACTAGCACAGTTGGATATGAACCTTTTTAGGAAATTGATTTTCCTGAGTAGCCTTTGTAATTCCTTCTTATTGGCTGGGGGCTTCGCTGCTTGGATAGCCTGGGCCTTGTTCTTATCTATCTCTATCCCTCATTGGTGTACCAAGAAACCTAGGAAGTTCCCTGCTGAAATGCCGAATGCACATTTAAGGGGATTCATCTTCAACTTGTGAGCCCGTATTCTTTCAAACACACTTTCCAAGTCCCTCAAATGATCGGTTTTATCACCAGTTTTTACCACCACATCATCAATGTAAACTTCCATGAATCGTCCAATCATGTCATGGAAGATTGAATTCATTGCCCGTTGATAGGTGGCTCTTGCATTCTTCAACCCAAAAGGCATAGCAACCCACTCAAAGGATCCAATTACCCCCGTGCACAAAAAAGCTGTCTTTGGGACCTCGGCGATATAAATTTGGTTTTACCTTGAATGCCCGTCTATAAAGGACAAGATCTTGTGCTTAGCGGCTGAATCAATTAGCTGATCGGCCATGGGCATTGGGTATTCGTCTTTTAGAGTAGCCAAATTTAGGTTTTTGAAGTCAATGAATACCCTTAGCTTCCCATTTTTCTTTACCACAGGGACCACGTTCGAGACCCACTCCACATACCTGGCAGTCTGAATGAATCTAGCCCCAAGGAGTCTCTCGATTTCCTCTTTGACTTTTAGTGTTACTTTTGGTGACATACACCTAGGTAGCTATTTGAACGACCTGCACCTCAATTTAATTGGTAATCAGTGTTCCACCAGTTCCCTAGATAGCCCTAGAATTTCATCGTAATCCTAGGTGAAGCAATCTTTATACTTATGTAACACTGCTATTACCTCAGCCTAAAACTGGGGTTCTAGCATCTGGCTTACATAAGTTGGTTTATGTTCTCCTCCTTTGCCCAGGTTAACTTCCAAGAGGGGATCTTGAACGTCGGCCTTCAAATCATCTAGCGCTGTAGTGGCCGTTTCCAATTCCTCCATTTGGATCTCTTCTTCCCTTGGTAATTCTTCTTCGTAGATACATCGGCCAAGTTAACCATACTAGTAGTTGGGCCGATTTCCAATCTTCTGTCAGCCAGATATGCACACCATTTGCCCATGCTAGCCTTTAGGGCCAGCTATCTCCGAGTCTCAATCAGCTGTTGACTTATCGATCACATCATGTTCGTTGATCTCAATCGGCCTTAACTCCTCAGTCGATTGGGATTGTGGTAATATGACTTCAAGTCCAATGGAACTCCTTTGTGAAAAGTAGCTGCATTTGGTTTTCCTAGCTTGCCACATCGTAGTAACTTAACTGGCCCGATGTCATCTTCATACAGGACTACATCGTCTATTTGCACGCAAGCTACGAACAACTTCGTAGCTGCTCCAACTACTTCAACTTCATTTCCCCTCAAGAAAATGAACAACTGATGGAGGGTGGAAGGGGTATAGTAGTAATGATGAATCCAATCTCGGCCCAGCAATGCGTTATAGGAGGTCGATGTCTCCATGTGGATATCGCAGGTTTTCTTACCCACAGCTTTTCTTTTTTTAAATACTTTCTCAAAATCAATTTCGAAAACAAATGAGTCGCCACTTAATTTTTAAAAGGAAAAATTAAGAAACCATTTTGAAAGGAAACTGATCGTTTGCGAAACCAAAGATTAACTAGGTCCGGGGATTATGGAATGAGAGAGGAAGGAGCCCGTCGGACTAAAACACCCTCTCTCATCCTATCTTACGATAGGCCTCTACTCAACATCCTTTTAATCAAATTTATTAATCTAAACATGTCCTCAACTAATACATATATACATATACATCACAAAAGCATGTCCAAAGGGTGTAAAATCGCAATTGATAAAATATCATTCCAAAAGTCACATAAGTCAAGTAGCAAGCGATATGATATGCAATAGGGAACAAAAGAACTTACCCGGGATCCAGCAGCGATATTTAAACGTGCAATGCATACAGACAAAAGAAAATCCTAAAAAAAGAGTCTCTAATCACATGTACACATAAGGCAAGACCTAGTCTAAGGTGTCGCGCATGAGGTTAAAAATCAATAAAATCAAGGAATGAAATAAACTAGAGGTGGGTCTTAGAGATCATACCTTAACAGCGCTACAAAACAAGAGATTAGTCCACATGCTTTCACATAATAATATGATGTCAAGTAATCAATCCTAATTCTCTAGCTTAGATCTAGCAAGTATGAAACCCAACTTTATTCTATAGCTAGTTCTAATCATGAGCAAATAAATGTACATGGATGAATGAATGCAAATAAGAATAAACTATGGATTTATTCACTAATTTGGGTCACTTAACTTCTGGATTTAAGCTAAGTTACCATTATTCAAAGTATGATTTGGGTCCTAAGACATTAGGAGTCCATTTGAGTTGAAATAAACAAGGTTAGACAAAAAATAGTAGCAGTTTTTCATGAATTACAGAGAGCAGACCAGATCTTAAAAAATAGAAAAACCATGCTTCCAACGGTTGGATCATAATGATTTTTGGACACGATATGCCTATGTGAATCTAGTTTATAACCCAAAAAGAAATTCAAGGTTTGAACGGTTACATCTCCGGGAATATGGAAAACACTAGGCATCACTCAGGAATCTGCAACTCTCTGTCCAGAGATCTTGTACGATTTTTTACAAATAGCAAAAAGATGAGAAACACTTAGATAATTTTAGGGGATCTCCCTAACACATTAAGGTACCCAGAAAAAATTATTAGAGACCTCGGAAACTCCGTTAAAATTATGATTTTTTAGTTTCAAAATGGATTTGCTGTTCTGAAATGTTGGACAGAGAGTTGCATGTACTGAAATCACAAGACCAAACAATCTTAGGCATGAAATCACCTTAAACCAAAAATCACAGTGGTAGAATATTGTGTTATTGACATTTTCCCATTAGTTTCACTCGATTTCAACGGTTAGATTTCGAACTAAAATTCTTTGATCAAAATCAGTCTGTGAACTCGCTGTTTTTATTTGACAAGTTCAACTTTATTTGTTAACCCCAACTATTAAACCATGGAGTTGGACTTAAACTAAACCATTTTCTCCTACCATTTGATAGTCATTGGGGACTAAAGAACTTCATATTTGTAGATTTCAAAGGAAGTATGAATAGACTTCATGAAATCTCAAGATGAGAACTCTAAACCATAGATATAGGCTTAGACTCAAAACCATTTTCTCCTACCATTTGATGGTCATTGGAGATGAAGACATGACTAATACTCATAAGTTTCAAAGAGAATATGGAAATGATTTCATGAAATATCAAGTTTAGAGGATCCAAGTCATGAGTATGGACTTGGATTCATCTATTTGCTTATGAAATGAAGTGATGATCAAATTTTGACTTTCATGTAAAGTATAAGCTTACATGGGATTCAAAGGATCATACTCAAGGGATTTCAAGAGAGATATTGAAGATCTCCAAGAATCTCAAGAGAGGAACATAAACAAAAGAAATATAAGAAAGATTAAAGAACTAGAATCAAGAACTCCTAAGCTTACTAGACAAACTCTAAGATTTAATCAAGAGAAACTAAAAATGACTTGAAGATTAGAAGCTCAAAAAGAAAGAGAACACAACCAAGATTAGAGGGTCACCTTCAAACTATCCTCAAAAGTCTTTCTTTGAAGATCTTCCAAGCTCTTCTCTCTACTTCTCTAAACTCTCTCTTTTTTCTCTCAAAATATGTTAGTGTAATGGTTGTGATTTTTTGTATTTCTTTGGTGTATCTCTTGTTGTAGCTTTTTGTGTATCCTCTTTTGCATGTGTTCCTCCTCTTTTATAGGCAAAATTACCAAGTATTTTCAGTGAATTCGGAGTAAAAGACAGGTGTAAATCTCTCATTTGATGGTACAATACGTACTTCCTGAAATTAGACAGACTGCTGCCCAGGGCGGCAGTCAGAATTCATCTGCGGCAGTCTGTGGGTACCGCTGCGGCACTCTGTGACTGCCGTGACGGCATTCCGTGACTGTCGCACGGCTCTCCGTGAGTGCCGCTGCAGATTATTGATTGTCGGGTTTCCGTCAACCTTACTTTATCAGATTTTTGTTTTTGTCCGCCTACACATACGTATTGTACCACAAAATACGGACTTTAAAAGCAAATGGAAGTCAGAAAATGTCGGCGGCACTCACCAAGTGCCGCGAAATACTGCCGTGTTCCATTTTTTGTTGAACTTCCTCTTTTAGGTCTTTTCTTTTCTCCTTTTTCTTCCAAAAAAAATATTTTCGAAGATTTTCTCCAAAAATGGTGTTTTTATACCTGAATTCTCCTAAACACCTGGTATTTTCTTCTTTCTGTGAAATTTTATCGCGTTTGGAGAATTTTCTGAAGAGTTTGGAATACTTCGATTCTTTCGGTCTTTATCATCATCGGACATGGAGGTGACGCTCTCCTAAATTCGACGGTCGGTCAAAATTGGGGTGTCTACAGTTTGCCCCTCTTTGACTGAGCTGGTGGGGCAACGCGTCCCATAAGTGAATGTCAAAGCCTGTGTGAAGACAAGCCTTTGACCAGACTGTCGAATTTAGGTAAAACAAAACGCGTTGCAAAAATGGCCAGACAAATGGTTCATGTTTGGTCGTGCTCAACGGTGAGCTGCCTACGTATCCCATCAGGAATCAGACCAAAATGTAGTTCGGGCAGGAACCAAACACACACAAGCACAAGTAATCATACGGATGAATGCACCTATCCTGTCGTGATGCAAGTGCTATACAATGGTATTTTCCAAATTGACCTGGTCATACAAGCGCCATGCTCATCATGTCTTCCCCACGTACGATGCATTTTACATGACGTGTTAGTCAGAGAAGAATACCTAATTCTGTGATTGATGCGAAGATCTGTTACAGGGGTCATGATGTTTTTGATTTGATTTCGAGGGTAAACGCAAATTTGTTGCGAGAACCGAGAATATAAATCCGTTATATTCCCAAAACGAGGGTTAGCACAAATTTGTTGCGAGAACCGAGAGTGCAAATAAGTTACATTCTCGAACAAAGGATCAACGCAAATATGTTACGACGATCGGGAATATAAATCTGTTATATTCCAAAATGAGGGTAAACGCAAATCTGTTATGAGAATCGAGAATATAAATCCGTTATATTCCAAAATGAGGGTAAACGCAAATCTGTTGCGAGAACCGGGAATATAAATCTGTTATATTCCAAAACGAGGGTAAACGCAAATCTGTTGCAAGAACCGAGAATGTCAATCCGTTATATTCCCAAAATGAGGATAAGCGCAAATCTGTTGCGAGAACCGGGAATATAAATCCGTTATATTCCAAAAATGAGGGTAAACGCAAATCTGTTGCGAGAATCGGGAATATAAATCTGTTATATTCCAATACGAGGGTAAACGCAAATCTGTTGCGAGAACCGGGAATATAAATCTGTTATATTCCAAAACAAGGGTAAACGCAAATCTGTTGCGAGAACCGGGAATATAAATCCATTATATTCCAAAACGAGGGTAAACGCAAATCTGTTGCGAGAACCGGGAATATAAATCCGTTATATTCCAAAAACGAGGGTAAACACAAATCTGTTGCGAGAACCAGGAATATAAATCTGTTATATTCCAAAATGAGGGTAAACGCAAATCTGTTGCGAGAACCGAGAATATAAATCTGTTATATTCCAAAACGAGGGTAAACGCAAATCTGTTGCAAGAACCGAGAATATAAATCTGTTATATTCCAAAACGAGAGTAAACGCAAATCTGTTGCGAGAATCGGGAATATAAATCCGTTATATGTCAAAACGAGGGTAAACGCAAATCGGTTGCGAGAACCGGGAATATAAATCTGTTATATCCCAAAATCTTTTTTAATTTTCAAAAATTGGGAGCCCACGGGCTCAAATATTTTCACTTTTCAAAAATCGGGAGCCCACGGGCTCAAATCTTTTCAATTTTCAAAATCGGGAGCCCACGGGCTCATATATATTCTTAAATTATGAAATTTGTAGCCATTTTAAACCTAAAAAAAACTTCGAGGGCCAAAAGTGTAATGAGGGCAAATTTTGGGGGCCTCAAATTCAATTTTCGGGACTCGATTTGAATTTTGGGGGGGAAGTGAAGGATCTTTGAACCGACTTAAACGCGGCACACGCGGATTTCTGCGGTAGTCCGTGAGTGCCGGGCGGCACTCACGGAATGCCGTTGCGGCAGTCAGTGAGTGCCGCACGGCAGCCCATCAAATGCCGCGCACAAAAAACTGAGTTCCGCGATTGAGCGGCAGTGGCTAAAATCGTCGGGTTCAATACATTTCTTTCATTCTTTCAACTCTCTCCATCTCGAAATCTCTCTGGAGAAATTTTCTCCCATCCTCTCTTTGCTTCTATATTGATCTACGGTACTCACAGGTTAGTACTGCTTGATCAAAACTTGATCAATCTCTTTTTATTTTCTTGTTTTTCTGAAATTTCCAACGAATCTAACGCTTGAATTTTCTTTTTTCTTTACAGATCATGGCGAGCGGTTCGGGGAGGAAGAAGAAGGCCAAGTACACGGCCACTTATCATCCTGATGCTACACTCCTTCTCCGGGATCCGGACGAGCATTTATCCGCCGCGCATTCAAGCGCGAGGTAAACGCTCCTCTCTTTGCTTCTCTTTTAATTTGCAAGTCGTAGGAACTTTTGTAGATGCAATGTATATTTTATACAACTTCAAATGTTTTATTTCTTATTACAAATGCTATGCTTGTAGTGCTCTCGAGTATCTTGAACGTTTTATTTCATGCCCCTTCTCCTTCTTAGGGAAATTTCGTACATATTTCTTTCTCCAAAAGACTCTTTACAAACATGAGTGATATGCCTGAATTTTCCAGGCATATTTTCAAGCGTTTTATCCCTTATTATTATTTTTCGACTTTTCAAGGGCTTTTGGAAGCCTTTTGTATTAATCAGAATTTCAAAACACCGCTTGTGAATAAAATGAGTTTTTCGTTTTTTTTTTTTTTTTTTATTTTTTTATTTATTTTTTTTTTTCACGAACACGACGCGTTTTAATTGAAAGCGTTACTTATGAATGTTCCAAGCGTCCTCTTATTGTTCCAACCTAATTTTGAATGTCCGTGAACCCGTACTTGAAACTAATGCCTCATTGGAACCTGAATTTGAACAAATTTATATACATATACTTTTGAAAATGCAAACAAACTCCTTTCTCTCTCTTCTTTCTCTTTTGAAATCTCTTAGAACATCGAATGTTCTTTCTTATTTCTTCTTATTTTTTGGTGAACGTCTACTGAACTGAACGCAAACTAGTGCCATGCTTGTGAAATTTCTGCGAATACTTTCAAATTTTCTATTTCTTTCTTCCTTTTCTTCTTTCTCGTCTTTTTACTGCCATCTGTTTATTTACTTTTCTTTTATCCAACTAATATCAAAATTTTGTGATTCTTTCTTGCAGCTACAGCCTAAGGTGCTGAAGGGGCATGGCAGCCTCGCCCACGGGTTTGAGTGGTACGGGAGCTTAGTGAGACCGTGCAGGGATTTATTGGGGCTGCCGGCTTTGGAGACTTTGTCAAACTCTTGACGAAGAGCTCCAACGACTTGCGGCAGATACCCACATTGGCCGAGCGGTGGTGGGATACCACGAGCACTTTTCATTTTGACTTCGGAGAGATGACGATGACTCCCTTGGATTTCTCAATGATCACCGGGATCCCGTTCGGTGGAGAGCCTCTGAGGTATTTGACGGATCAGGAGTGGGACCAGGTGGAGCCTTTGCTAGGATTGGTCCCGGAGGAGTCTCTGGTCACAACCCGATGGTTCATGGACACATTTAGGGGCCACCCTGGTTTTACGGATGAGCAGATGGCCAGAGGTTTTCTTATGTACATGCTGGGGTGCTCCTTGTTGAGCACCAAGGGCGATCGGGTCTCTGTGTCCCTAGTAGCATCGCTGGAGCGCCTGGACCGGGTTGACACGTATGACTGGGCTGGTACAGGGTTATCTATCCTGTACAAGCATATGGGTGACATCTCCCGGGACAGGCCGACCTCCACCAGTGGTTATTGGAGAGCGTGGGAGGTATGCCTTTTCTATATTTCATTACTTATTGCATTTTTTAGAAATTTATTTAAATTGTGAGACTAACCCTCCTTTTTATTATTGCAGATTTGGTCCCACGAGTATCTTCGCATGATGTCACCCGAGACACGTGAGGCAGATGCCCTTATCATGTCCCAGGGGCTGAAATGGGCGAAGGATAGGGTTGGCTGGAAGACCGGGGCCCACAATTTTGTTTCGTTCAGGAACTTCCTGACGAATCTGAGGGAGCAGCACGTTCATTGGCAGCCCTGGCTTAGGGTGCTTCCTGAGGCTCGTGTGGAGATTTGAGAGTCGGTTGGATATGACCCGATGAGGCAACTCCTTAGTGGGCCCGAGGGCCAGGCGTGGTATTTAGGAGAGAGAGGGTGACTAGGCAGTCACTGGCGGCCCCTGGATTCTTCGTACCATTCCCTCCTCCTGACTCTATGAGGGCTACGGACACACTTCACGGTAGCGAGCTGACGACTGCTCTGATGGGCTTGGGTATTCACGGCTTCCTGGATCCCCCTACAGGATATGCGGCGTTCCGCGCCGCTAAGCTGATGCCGAACTTCCCTTTGATGGAAGTGACTCGGGTGAGTATATCCTTTCTTACGATGCGGCGTTCCTCTGCATTACGATGTCGTCCCGCGTGCTTACGTAGAGGAGGGCTTAGCGTACGCCCACAGCGTGCGGCAGTGGGTTCTCGGGCGAGAGTGGATGGTAAGAAGCTTACCCCCGCCTTTCATTTTGACTTTGATTGCCTCTTCTTTTATGAACCTTTATTCCCCTTTTTGTTTTTCAGGCTGAGGGAGCTCGGGTGACTGCTGCGACTCAGTTGAGGGCCCAGGTATGATCTTTATCCTTTTATTCTCAGTATTTTATTTGTCTTTTCAATGCTATCTGGATTTATCCTTTCTTATTTCAGGCGGAGGAGATCAGAGCCCTGTCCCAGCAGGTGGGGCAGCTTCAGCAGCGGCTCCAGCAGTTCGACATCCCTCTCAGCGATACCCCTGGAGGTAGCGGCACTGGGCGCGGCGAAGGCGGCGGTGAGGGCACCAGTAGTGGCAGAGGCAGAGGCGGCGGTAGCGGCGGACGTGGAGGGAGCGGTGGAGGCAGCGGGACGGAGTCGGAGGAGGAGCCCCTCAGGAGCACGACCCGTCAGACTCGCAGCCGGGGCCGAGGCTGATCCTGCTTTTCTTTATATGTATATATTTTTTATTTCTTTTTGAGTGTTTTCTTGGGAGAATACATACTTTATTTGATGGATTGTATATATATATGTTCGCTCTTTTGATGATGACGGCTCCATGGTAGCCGGTAGGATAGGCACTCTTTATTATTACATTATTGCATTTCCCATTGATATTCACCGTACCTGGGACCATAGCTTGGTCTCTTTTGCTGTATGTGGGACCATAGCTTGGTCCCGTCTTTATTTTAATTTTGAATGCCTCGATGAAAATGAATGAATGCATGAATGAATGAATGTTTTGGTCTTTATTGCACGTGCTGCATGATGGGCACGTTTTATTGCCTTCTATCTAGTTTTCTGTTTGCAAACAAACCCTGGCCAATGAAAAACCTGGAACGACACTCGGTTAGGTCTTCGCGGCACTCAGTGAGTGCCGCGGCGGCAGTCAGTGAATGCCACAGCGGCATTTACGGACTGCCGCGCGGCATTTTATTGAATGCCGGTGCACTTTATCAAGTGCCGCGGGTAGGTAGGCAGCTTTATTCCCTATTTATACCCCTTCTTTCTCAAGGCTCCGCAAAACACTTATCTTTTCCTCCCCTTTTCTCCCCAAATGGCCCCCATTAGTCCTCAAACCCTCTTCCCATGGATGGATACTCTCTCTGGCATTAACAGGCTCAATTTTGAGTGTTTCAGACTAAACAATCTCTTTTCTTTCCGACAGATGAACTTGAATGAGGGCCTACTTCGAGCTGCCATGCAATGTTGGGATCCCGCTCTCAACGTCTTTCGTTTTAGCTCCCAGGAGATTTTCCCCTTGTTTGAGGAATTTAGCGCCATTCTTCACACCGATCCTTCTGCTGAATTGACGATTCCTCTAGTTCAGGCCGGGTATGTTCGGGACTTAGACACTCTTCTCCACACATCTCGAAATGCATCGGGCTCCTTTATTTGTGACAGGCAGATTGATTTTGAGCGCCTTGCTTCCGTTTATGCCCCCATAGGGGACCCTTATGATGGTGAGTATCAGATCATCCGACGTAGTGCCCTGTCGATTGCCATGCTCTCTTACTTCCTATTTCAGTCATCTTCTGACACTCTTATACCCATTGCCTGTGGTTTGCAGGAGATGAAAAGTGTTGTTATGCTGGTTCTTGGTGAAACTTTGATTGGATTGGGCCACGCCCATGTTACCGGGGCCACGTTACTTGCCGGGGCACCTTTTGTTCTGCAGATTTGGCTCATGGAGCGTTTGGACCTCTTTATACACCCCTCCCATCTTCGTGGATCACTTTCTTACGATCGTATGGCAATTCACAACTTATTTCAATCCGCCGATGCATGGCTTAGTTGGCTCCAGGGCCTCTCTTCTAGTGATATCTGCTGGGTTTGTCCGTAGTGGACCCATTGCTCTATTGCTGTACGCCTTCCTGGGCGTCCTCGCATCTGGCTGCCGGGTTTGCATACTACTACTTTCTACATTCCCGATCGGGTTGTCCGTCAGTTCAGACTTTTACAAGATACTACTGAATCTGTGACTGCTGATTTCACCAGGGGTTCCACTTTGTGCCCTGCTATCGCGAAGGCTTTCATCGAGGCTTGGCACAAGAGGATGGCTGCTCCGTGCCCGAGGATTCCAGCTCTGACTATGCCTACTGCTAGGTATCTTCTAGAGATTCAGACCTTGGTTGCGAGACGAGCTTGACAGACACATGCATTATAAAGTAGACAAAAACAGGGAAAAGCTTGCCATCTCACAAAACTTTCTGATAGACCCTGCCTACTCTTTTACGCTTTTGAATGTGATTTTCCTTTTTCTTTCCCTTTTTTTTTTTTTAAGTGCTGTTATCTTTAGGAAAGTTCTAACATGCTTAATCAAAGTGCTCACTCCTTCGGTTAATCTTTTATGAAGAATTCTCCTTTCAATGTCTTTTCTTGGCTCTCTACTTTTCTTTGCTTAAAGATTTACTCCTTCTATGTCATGAATTCTCATTTGTTTTTGTATAGTACTTATTTGATAGCCAGGTGATCCAAAAGGAGGGTCTTGTATCTGGGTTCTTCGGCTAGCAAACGAAGTTTGCCCCTGGTTTTAGGGCTTCGAAGTGGTTCTGGGCAAATGCCAATTTGCCCCTAGTTTAGCGTAGAATTAATTTTTTTTTTTGAGTGGACCGAGGGCTTTGGAGAGCCCGCCTACTTATCCCCGAGTGGGTGTCAGGTCCCAAGTAGTTCGGCTTAGGTTTGAAGGGAGACGCCGCTCGGGCGGTTTTATTTTAGTGACCAAACCGAATAGGTTGCCTACGTATCCCCTAGCGAAAATCAGGTCAAGCGTAGTTCATCAAGGTAGGAGGTTTTCAAAGAAGCGGTTTCAAGCAAAGTATTTCTTGAGGCGATCGAGATTAATTGGTTGCTTAAATTCAGCCCCGTCCAGGTCCATGAGATAGACTGCTCCTCCGGAAAGGAGAGTCTTAATGATGTATGGCCCGACCCAGTTGGGTTTGAATTTTCCTCTGGGGTCATAAACAGGCACTTTCAGTTCTTTGAGGACCAGGTCACCCTCAGCAAGCTTCCTTGGGTGGACCTTTTTGTTGAAAGCACGAGCTGTTCTCTTTTGGTACCCCCGAGTATGGTTTATTGCGGCCAGCCTCTTCTCATCAAGCAACATCAACTCCTCATACCTTCCACGTATCCATTCTGATTCGGTTACTTTGCACTTTGCCAAGACCCTGAGAGAGGGTATTTCCACCTCAATTGGAAGGACCGCCTCCATTCCGTACACTAACGAGTACGGTGTAGCACCCGTTGAAGTCCTCACCGAGGTTTGGTATCCCCACAAAGCAAATGGCAGCTTTTCATGCCAATCCTTATATGTATCCGTTATTTTCCCCAAGATTGCATTAACATTCTTATTTGCTGCTTCCACTGCTCCATTGGTCTGGGGCCTATACGGAGATGATTGATGACGAGTGATCTTATACTTTTCCAGGAGTGGGAAAACTTCTCCCTGGAAATGACTGCTGCGATCGGAGATAAACTCATTCGGGACCCCATACCTGCAGATTATGTTTTTCTTGATAAAACTCACCACGTCCTTGGCTTTCAAAGTCGCATACGAGGCTGCCTCTACCCACTTTGTAAAATAGTCAATTGCTACAATTATGTATTGGTGCCCATTGGAAGCCTTTGGAACTATTTCACCAATGATATCAATCCCCCACACGGAAAATGGCCAAGGGGTGGTCATGCTATAGAGCTGTGATGGCGGGGTATGCATCAAATTTGCATGAATTTGACACTTGTGACATCTTCTAACATATTCACAACAGTCTTTGTCCAAGGTCGTCCAATAGTACCCCTGTCGGATGATCTTCTTTACCAGCATGTGCCCATTCATGTGAGGTCCACACAGTCCCTCATGTATTTCTTCCATCATTCTCTTAGCTTCCTTCCTATATAGGCACTCCAGATTATACCCAGTGTAAGATTTCTTCCATAGCTTATCTGCGTAAATCACAAATTGAGCGGCGAATCGTCGAATTGCTTTTCTGTCCTTTTTCGAGGCTCCTTCGGGGTATTCTCCTTCTTTAATGAACTTCCACACATCCACATACCATGGTATTTCTTCTTCGTCTTCCATGGCCGCGACCATTTTAAATGACGGTTGATTCCTCCCTTCTATGGATAGCGGGATCATGGCAGTTTTGGAAGGGATTTGGATCATCGAGGCCAAGGTAGCCAATGAGTCGGCTAGTTGGTTTTCTTCACGAGGGAGGTAGTAAAAAGAAATATTTTGGAACTGTGCTTTCAGACTTTCCAGATAGTCATGGTAAGGTCTCAGTTTCTCATGCTTTACCTTCCAATCTCCTCGGACTTAGGATATGATCAAATTGGAATCTCCGAAGACATCAATCCGTCCGAATTTCAAAGCCAAGGCCGCTTCCATCCCAATTATGCATGCTTCGTACTCCGCGGTGTTGTTGGTTTAGTTGTACTTGAGCTTGACGGCCAATGGGGTAGGGGTCCCATCGGGTGCTATGAGAATGATTCCAACTCCGTAACCTAATTGGTTGGCTACTCCATCGAAGTACATTTTCCACAAATCCTCATTAACCTCCATTATTCCTTCATCCGGGAACTTGAATTCCCCCTTGTCCTCGGATTCTATAGCGAGGTCGGCTAAAAACTCAGCGACAGCCCTTCCTTTTACAGACTTGGCAGTGACATACTTAATATCGAACTCAGCCAGCATCATGGTCCAACGAGAAATCCTACTGGTCAAGACGGGTTTTTCGAATAGGTATTTTAATGGGTCCATTCGGGATATCAGGATTACAGGGAAGGCTAGCATGTAATGGCGAAGGCGACGGGTACACCAAACCAAGGCCCAACAGGCCTTCTCCAAGGGCGAGTACTTTAACTCATAGCCCATCATTCTTTTGCTCAAGTAGTAAATGGCCTTCTCTACGTGCTCCTCTTCTCCTTCTTGGGCCAACACACACCCCATCGAGTCTTCGGATACGGAGAGATAGAGTAGCAGGGGTCTCCCAGGTGAGGGTGGTAATAGGACAGGTGGGTTTTGGAGGTAGGTTTTGATCTTGTCGAAGGCTTGTTGGCAAGGGGCGTCCCATTTGAATTTCTCTCCTTTTCTAAGCAGTTTGAACAGTGGGTCGCAGGTTAGGGTGAGTTTGGAAATGAAGCGGCTGATGAACTGTATTCTCCCCAGGAAGCCTCTCAGTTCTTTCTCATTTTTTGGTGGGTTCATTTCGGTTATGGCTTTTATTTTGGTTGGGTCTACTTCGATCCCCCTTTGGGTAATAAGGAACCCTAACAACTTTCCTGTGGTAACTCCGCAGGTACATTTCTGTGGGTTTAGCCTCATTTTGAACTCCCTCAATCTCTCAAAGAACTTTCTCAAAGCCTCTAGGTGCCCTCCCCTCTCTTTGGATTTCATAATCATATCATCCACATACACCTCCACCTCTTTGTGGATCATGTCGTGCAATAAAGTGGTGGCAGCCCTTTGATAGGTCGCACTGATCGGGAGAGAAAAAATCCTATTTATATGCCTTAACGAGCATTTGTTAGTATCTTTTTATCCTATTTTTGTATATTTTTACTTCGTTTTCTATTTTCTGACAGGTTTTGGAAGAAATCAAGTATATCAGGCTAAACAGGGTGAAAAAGCAGAAGAATAGAAGCTGAAAAAGCCAGTTCGCGCGCACTACTCGCTCGCGCGAAAACCCAGATATCGCTCGCGCGAAATCCCAGAAATCGCTCGCGCGAGGTCCCTATATCGCGCTCGCGCGACATGTGTAAAAATGGAACTTGCGTATTTCAGTATATTGATGATTCCTACGTGAACGAAACTGCCTAATTGCGTCTGGAAAGCTAAATACAGCAGTTTTAGTGCGTTTCGGGTTAGGAAAGCTTCCAAAAACATGTTGTAAATGTATATATACTCTATTTTACTTCAATTTAGGGGTTGGACAATTATTATACACAATATACAACAATACTTTTAGCCATTGAAGGGAGGGAAGCAAGGAGAAGAAGAAAAAGACCAAGGATTCCCATGGCCTCCTCCATCAACCTCTTGCCATCTACCACTTCTATGGCAGCCTAGACAAAGATCTAGGGTTTCAATGAAGCCCTAGTCGAGTAATAGGGAGTATTTTATGTTTTTATTTTAGTTTTATTATGTATGGATGACACTCACATGTTCCGAGGATTTCGATAAATAAATCGTACTTCTATTGATTAAATCATTGCTTTCAAAGTTTATTCTTGTCTTAGATCTATTTTGACTGTGATGTGCTCAATGATCTATGCTAACTGTGCTTGTTTAGATTATTTACATGTGATGGTGCTTTATTGATTTGTGCTATCAAGTATCCGAATAATCCATGCCTAGATTAGACGAATTATGTCACAACCCTAGTTTAGTGTGGGATAATTCGTGCTAACCGAAGATGGAATATGTTGGTGCTTGAACCATGATTATGTTCTTGAAGGAGGAATTGGGCTTGTAGCCACAATTCCCCATAATCATCCAACTTAGTAAGCTAATTGAATGCATAAATATCCCAATTATGAAGCTAGTGGTGGAGTTGCAATCCTAGGTTCCCTTTACATATTTACAAAAACACTTTTAATTGCTTTCATAGTTTAGATTTATTTTTATTGTTATTAGTTTAATTAAAATCAAATCAAAATCCATTTTCATAATTAACTAAAGTTCGGTTTTAAAATTAAGTCGCTGTAGTTAACCAATCCCTGTGGGTTCGACCTTTGCTTTCACACTACAAATCTTTTGAAAAGCAAAGAACACTTTTTATATCTTGATATTGACAACATCAATTTTTGGCGCCGTTGCCGGGGATTGCATTACTACCTTTAATTTTATAATCTTAGTTTAGTTAATTCGTAAATATTAGATTAGTTTTTTATTCTTCTTATTGTCCATTTTTGTTTTAAATTACTAACGTGTTCTTTTATTTGGTAGGTTTTCGAGTCATCAAATTCCAACATTTTCGAGTGGAGTAGCTAATTACATCAAAGGAGCTTACGCAAATAAAATAAATAAAAATTAAGTATATTGCTCGCTTTAACTTCGCATCAAATCACTGTAAGTCAGGGCGCTGAGACACAATTACTTGCATTAGGTTAGTTGTGGAGTGAACACTGCATTAGCTAGGAAACCCGGGGCGCTGGGCTTGACGCGGTCATTGCGTTACAGGATAATTTGCATGCATCATAGTAGTTGTGTGCCTGTTGCTTTATTTGCGTGATTGCTATTTGTTTCTTTTGTTTAGTCAGTCTTTGTTTTTAGTTTCTTTTTCTTTATTTTAGTTTATGTTAGGTACACGTTCAAATAAACCAGAATTAAAATCTTTCGATCTTGAACTTGAACGTACCTTAAGAACTAGTAAGTCTACAACCCAAGCTTCTAGAGCTAGGTTACAAGATGACGAATCAACTCCGATTCCGTTGTCGTTGTTTGAGGCCGAAATTCAAAGTACCCGTGAACAGTTAAGGAAAACTCAAACTTTTAAAATCGAACTGATTAAAATGGCTGACGGTGGAAATAACAATAACAACCAAAATAACAACGGAGATAATATGAATAATCTTAATATACCGCCATCTCCTCCACTTATAAATTATTTTATTCCCACTACTTACACGCCACAAGCCGGTATCGAATTACCGGAGGCGACGGAATCTCACTTTGAGATAAAGTCATCTACGATCTCGCTACTACCTTCTTTCCATGGCCGTCTAAATGAAGATCCATATCAACACTTAGAAGATTTTCAGGACATATGCTCTACTTTGAAAATCCAAAACTTAAATGATGATGAATTAAAATTGCGGCTCTTTCCATTTTCTTTAAGAGACAAAGCTAAGTATTGGCTTCAATCACTTGAACCAAACACAATTAAAACATGGGAAGCCTTACACACCGCATTTTTACAAAAGTTTTTTCCTATTATGCGTACAAATCAAATAAGGAAATCTATCACTAATTTTATAATGCAAGATGGGGAAACACTTTATGACACTTGGGAGAAATTTAAAGAATTATTACGCTCGTGTCCACATCATCAGGTTCCTAAGTGGCAACTTGTTCAGGTCTTCTACGAGGGACTTATTCCCTCTGTCCGTAATACCGTTGATGCCGTTTGTGCGGGAACTTTCCTACACAAAAGCGCCGACGAGGCCTGGAAAATTTTTGAAACTTTAAGCGAGAACTCGATGCATCAGACTGTGTCGGTACGTTCGGAAGGATATCTTCCTCCACCCAAACGAGAGGTGAAGTTTGAGTCGAGTCATTTTATTGAATTTCAGGAACTATCTAAAAAACTCGACCGCCTTAGGACATTGAATCAAGCGACAACCGCACCTCCTCACGAAGTATGTGAATTGTGTTATGCACCGTCACATAATATCTTTACATGCCCATCGGCATCTCAGTTTCCCGAATTTATGGAGAAACACGTAAATGCTATGCAACAATTCCCACAAAATAATTATACCCCTAGGTCGAATAATTTTCCTAACACTTATCGACCCCAATTTCAAGAAAATCAATACCAACACCCTCCTCTTAATCCTAACCCCCCAAGGACTAACGCTTTTGAGGAGACGGTGTTGGCTTCCCTTAAGAATATTGAAACTCATGTCCAAGCACAAGCACAAATAGTGCACTCTCACACACAATCCATTGCGAAGCTTGAGTCCCAAATGGGACAAATAGCAAATACAATGAGTCGTAGGAACGAGGGGAAGTTGCCTGCGCAAACTATTCAAAATCCTAAGGGACAATATGAGATTAAGGGGTCAAGTGAACAAGTAAACGCCGTATCGACTAGGACGACTATTCGGGAAGACGAAGTTGTTAAGATTCCGGATCAAAATGACATTAACTTGAATAAGGAGGGTGAGGAGAGTAGAATTCAAAAAGATAAAGAACCGGTCCCAACTAACTATGTTCCAAAGTTACCTTTTCCACCTAATGTTGAGGAACCGTCTAATCTTACAAAGAAAAAGTTGAAAGTTGAGGATATACTCGAGGTATTTAAACATGTTAAAATAAATATTCCATTCTTCGATGCTATTAAACAAATTCCCGCTTATGCTAAATATTTAAAAGACCTTTGTACACAAAAGCGCAAAATACGCAGTCATATTCCTAAAAAGGTCTTCCTCATGGAAAAAGTAAGTTCTATTTTTCAACACGCTCCTCCGAAGTATAAGGATCCCAGTACGCCTATGATTTCATGTGTCATAGGTGACACTATCATTCATCGGGCTCTCCTTGACATAGGAGCTAGTGTTAACCTCTTACCTTATCATGTCTACAAACAATTAGGACTAGGTGAACTTAAACCTATGGTCGCTACTATTCAATTAGCGGATCGTTCTGTTAAAGTACCTAGGGGAGTCGTCGAAGACGTCTTAGTTAAAGTTGATCAATGTTTTTATCCTGTTGATTTTATGGTCCTTGACACCGAACCGGTGCTAGATGCAAGAAAATACACTCATGTTATTCTTGGTCGTCCATTCTTAGCCACGACCAACGCACGTGTCAATTGTAGAACAGGGGTGATGAAAGTGTCGTTCGGGAATATAAAATTAAAATTAAATGTTTTTAATGCTGCTGATCAACCTCCTAAAGACGACAATAACCTATGTGAGGCGGAATGTGATGTGAGACGGAATGTTGAGCCTAAGAACGTAATAAATATGAGTGCGGGGAATAATATAGTGAATGATGAGTGGATGAATCCTAATACCTCGGCCACTAATGAAGAATTTACTCAAAAGGTAAAGAATCGGTGTAATAACGATAAAGGTGAGCCGTCAAATGAATTAACACATAGCGACCTTGTTTCGACGTTTCACCGGAATCTCCCTAATACCCTAAAGGGTACAAAATTCGAGTTACGGCCGCCATAAAATCCTGAGCTAGAATAGTCTAGCTGAAGACGTAAAAGTTAGTGCTTCTTGGGAGGCAACCCAAGCTTATTTTCGTCGGTTCTCTTTGTTTTTGAGTCGTTTTGGTCAGTCTTAGAGTTTTCTGGACAGGTTTGGGGGTCAGAATTAATTTATTTTAATATTATATACATAATTTTGGCCACAAAATGGAAAAAATTGAACTCGCGCACGCGATCCGCTCGCGCGAGGCCTCGCTCGCGCGGTCCGCTGGCGCGAGTTTGTGACTTAGTGGAATTTTCTTTCTTTTTCTTATATGATGCCTCAGCTTTTTCTCGCGCTTCATTTCGCGGGCGCGAGGTGGCTCGCGGGCGCGAGGTCCTTCGCTCGCGCGATTTAAAAAAAAATCAGGAATTCGCGCGCGCGACTGCCGCTCGCGCGATTCCTCATTTTCCTGTTTTTTCCCTTTTGTTTTCTATATCCTTCCCCCTACCTATTTTATTTGTGTTTCTTTTCAGTTTTTGTTTATTTGGTTCAATTTAGTTCGTGTTCGTTGTTTTCCTTGTTACATTTATACTTTTTCGTTTTATTTCTTTTCCATTTGCTCGTTTAGTTTAGTTTAGCTTAGTTTTTAGATTTATATTCCATATTTAGGTTTCATTTACTTTTAATATTCTTTTGTTAGTTTCTTTTCGTTTATCTAGTATTAACAGGTACATTTGAACTTTATCGCCAAATTTTTATACATTTACCTGTTTGTCATTGCCGAAACCAAGGTACTATCGTTCCTTTCTTACCTACTCTCCTTTCTTTCGTTTTATTGTTTCATTGGGGACAATGAAAGGTTTAGGTTTGGGGGTATGCACTCACACATGCACATTAGTTTATGCAAAATTTTAATTTTTCAATAAGTGTGTTTAAATAAACGATGTTACCGACGTTTTTGCAATATCAATTTGGTACTTTTTGATAGAGAACTTTGAATTGTTATAGAAGGGTAAACAAGGGAAGATGTGATTAAACATTTGCTGAAGTTATGATATGACGTTTTAAGTTATGTATCGTTCGAATCGTAGTTTTATATCATAGATTTGCACACAAACTTATGCACTGCATGTAGTCATTGGAATACATGTTGGTTGTGAACTATAATATGATTCGGATTTCTAGATAACACAAGGTGGAGACTAGACCCGGTGAGCTTTTGAGCCTATCTTTTCTTTTTGGAGGGTTATAAATACATCTTGTGTTTGTCGAATTTCATTGAAATAGCGCATTAACTTGTTGTTTAGTTTCATTATTCTTGTTTTGGTCAATAGTCAAGTTAAAATATTTGTTACCATGCTAAATAATCTTCCATTGTAAACATTGAAGAACTGTATTACCCTAGGAAATGATTTTAGGCCCTCTTTGTTTACTATCGACCGATAAAAGATAAAATTTCCTTAGTTCACCCCTTTGAGCCGTTACAATGCCTCTTTTTCTTTGTTCACCATTATCCTCTTTAAAAGCTCCAACTTGATCAACTTGGAGTATACCACTGGAAGAGTGATCAACTTTTAGTAGTATTAAGGCGATGTGTTGATTGAGAAGAAGAAAATAAGATGCTATTGGGGTAGTTGCTTGGTATTCGATGAATAATCATTTGAGAAGCAAGAAAAGAAAAAAAGGAAAAGAAACATAATACAGAAGAGGAAGGTTGAAAAAAAAATGAAAGAAAAGAAGAAAAATGAATGAAAAGGAATGAAGAGAAAGAAAAGATGAAAGTTTGTAGAAGAAGAATGAAAGAAATCGAACATGCCTTACAATGCCATTCTGAAACTACTTGATATATCCATTCTATCCTTTTTCATTATCTGAGCCATGTTACAACCTTTGAAAAGTCCTATTTGATCCTGGAAAACATGGTTTGGATATATAAACGATGGGAGGGGGATTAAAACATGGTAGTGATTAATTTCTCTTGATTATTGGCATCCTATCCATGAGACTACTGTTCTTTTGTGTCATGCGTCTTTTCCGAGTCATATGTGAGTGGTTTCTTGTTTTGAGAATATATTTCCTTTACTCACATATTTTAGAAAAATTACATCTGTTTCTGAGTGTTTTATTTGAGAGTGTAATTCATTGTGAGATTCGTAGTTGAAGCATAGTTGGATAGTTATCCGAGTTATATTCCAAGTTCATGACGTGCGCGTGTTCATTTAACTACCACATCACACACGTGCAATTTTATGAGAAACTCTATTGATTTATGCGATGCATGTACTTGAGATTGTTTTTCATGATGTAGATAGACGTTTGATTACGTTTCTTCTTGTTCATTATTCTATTTCAAATCATTGTTTTATAATAAGGAGTATTGAATGTTATGTTTTTCCTTTTAATAAAACTTTTTAAGGTTACAAGTTAATAAAGATAGTTGTGGGTGACTTGTTTATGAGAACTCTCACGAGACTTCACTCATCCGACTAGGGACACCTAGAGGTTTAAAAGGCTTGTTGCATACGCTAAATGCAATCGTGATCCATGCGAAAATGGAGTAGTATTTTATTAGTAGTTAGTTTTTATTTTAGTTTTGCTCTAGGACTAGCAAAATGTAGGTTTGGGGGTGTGATCGGGAGAGAACAAATCCTATTTATACGCCTTAACGAGCATTTGTTAGTATCTTTTTATCCTGTTTTTGTATATTTTTACTTCGTTTTCTATTTTCCGACAGGTTTTGGAAGAAATCAAGTATATCAGGCTAAACAGGGTGAAAAAGCAGAAGAATAGAAGCTGAAAAAGCCAGTTCGCGCGCGCGACTCGCTCGCGCGAAAACCCAGATATCGCTCGCGCGAAATCCCAGAAATCGCTCGCGCGAGGTCCCTATATCGCGCTCGCGCGACATGTGTAAAAATGGAACTTGCGTATTTCAGTATACTGATGATTCCTACGTGAACGAAACTGCCTAATTGCGTCTGGAAAGCTAAATACAGCAGTTTTAGTGCGTTTCGGGTTAGGAAAGCTTCCAAAAACATGTTGTAAATCTATATATACTCTATTTTACTTCAATTTAGGGGTTGGACAATTATTATACACAATATACAACCATACTTTCAGCCATTGAAGGGAGGGAAGCAAGGAGAAGAAGAAGAAGACCAAGGATTCCCATGGCCTCCTCCATCAACCTCTTGCCATCTACCACTTCTATGGCAGCCTAGACAAAGATCTAGGGTTTCAATGAAGCCCTAGTCGAGTAATAGGGAGTATTTTATGTTTTTATTTTAGTTTTATTATGTATGGATGACAGTCACATATTCCGAGAATTTCTATAAATAAATCGTACTTCTATTGATTAAATCATTGCTTTCAAAGTTTATTCTTGTCTTAGATCTATTTTGACTGTGATGTGCTCAATGATCTATGCTCGCTGTGCTTGTTTAGATTATTTACATGTGATGGTGCTTTATTGATTTGTGCTATCAAGTATCCGAATAATCCATGCCTAGATTAGACGAATTATGTCACAACCCTAGTTTAGTGTGGGATAATTCGTGCTAACCGAAGATGGAATATGTTGGTGCTTGAACCATGATTATGTTCTTGAAGGAGGAATTGGGCTTGTAGCCACAATTCCCCATAATCATCCAACTTAGTAAGCTAATTGAATGCATAAATATCCCCATTATGAAGCTAGTGGTGGAGTTGCAATCCTAGGTTCCCTTTACATATTTACAAAAACACTTTTAATTGCTTTCATAGTTTAGATTTATTTTTATTGTTATTAGTTTAATTAAAATCAAATCAAAATCCGTTTTCATAATTAACTAAAGTTAGGTTTTAAAATTAAGTCGCTGTAGTTAACCAATCCCTGTGGGTTTGACGTTTGCTTTCACACTACAAATCTTTTGAAAAGTAAAGAACACTTTTTATATCTTGATATTGACAACATCACGCACCTGCATTCTTAAGTCCGAATGGCATGACCCTATAGCAATATGTCCCCCACGGAGTGATGAACGTGGTTTTCTCTCTATCCTCGGGTGCCATGAGGATTTGATTATACCCAGAGAATCCATCCATGAAAAATAGAAGCTCATGTCCCGCAGTGTTATCGACTAACACGTCGATGTGGGGTAGCGGAAAATCGTCTTTAGGGCTTGCCCTGTTTAAATCTCGAAAGTCAATGCAAACCCTAACACGACCATCCTTCTTTAGGGCTTGCCCTGTTTAAATCTCGAAAGTCAATGCAAACCCTAACACGACCGTCGATGTTGGCAATCCACTCAGGATACTCGGTGACCATCAAGAATCCAACCTTTAATTGCTTTTCAACCTCCTCTTTTACTTTAGGTGCCCATTCTGGCCTCATTCGCCTCAATTTTTGTTTTATGGGTTTTGAATTGGGAAAGAGAGGGATGCAGTGCTGGACTATTTTTGGATCAATACCTGGCATATCATTATAAGACCATGCAAAAACATCTTTGAATTCATTTAATAGATTGATTAGTTCTTTGCATTCTTTATTGCTAAGTGTGGAGCCGATAAAGACATTTTGAGGATTATTTTCATTTCCTAGATTAATCGTTTGAGTGTCCTCAATGATTTTGCATGCAGATTCTTTTTCTTTTTCAATTAGCTTTTGCAATTCATTAGGTATTTCATGATCATCACATTCATCACATTCATTAAGCGTGTTCGAGTAGGCAGAATCAGTCATACTTTCATTGATTTTGTTAGGAGTGATTACAACAGACATAGCAATGGTAAGATGCCTCATTTGGGACATTACAGACTCTGGGTGAGGGGGATACTTATCACTAGACTCAAAGACCCACTCCTTGTTGACTCCCTGCTTGAGCTCCATAGTATTACAACCTGTCATTCCCCCGGATTTCGTCTTCTCTTCCTTTTCTGGCTTTGGCTCTTCTTCCGGCGCGTCCTCATCATTCCCCTCTTCAACCTTGACTTCCAGGCCCTCGTCTTCTTTCCCTTTTTCTTCGGCTTTTGCCCCTTCTTTGCTCAACAGGTTCTGCATGACCGGTCCATCCAGTACACCAATCCAATCGTTGACGGCAGCAAACTTTTCAGGCATTTGCAAAAACGGGTCTTTGTACTTGGAGAATTCATGGGAGAAAAAGATCTCGAATCCCGGCTTTAGACTTTTGTCCTTCTGGTCCATCCAAGGCTCTGGGAAGCCACAGAAGGGGAAATCTTCTCCTTCCTTTACGAAGTACCCGTTGAGCGTCTTTAGGTAAGGGTCTAGTGGTGCATCGACAGCCTTCTTCTTTGCCCTTAGTTCCTTCTTCGTCGGCTGGTACCCCAAACCATGAGTGTGAGTCTGAGTTGGAATGAGCGAGAATTCAGGCATGCCTTGATGATTCTTTCCTAATCCCATGCCTGGGAAGAAACCCATCTTTTTCATTATCCCTGCGACCACTGGACTGGCCTACTGATCGAAATGGAGTGGTAGAAATTCTCTCGGCTTTTCTTCTTCCAACATGTTGATGAACTCGAACCCTCCCATTTTTGTTTCTTCTTCTTGCAGCTGTAATTCTAGAACCGGTGCGCTTGATGATGCTTCGGGCGAATGAAACCAACTGTCCCCGAGGATATCATAGACTTTATTCTCCCAGACATACTTAACCTTCTGATGGATTGTCGACGGTATAGCACCCAAACTGTCCAACCAAGGCCTACCTAGCAGCAGGTTGAAAGAAGCGGGGATGTCAATGACCTGGAATTCAACTTCATTCCCAAAAGGGCCGATAACGAGACGAAGAAGGACTATCCCCATGACTGTTCTCTGGGTGTTGTCGTAGGCTCTTACCTTTTGCTCCGATGGTGTAAATGTTGACTCATCCAGGCCCATTCGCTTAGCCATTCAGAAAGGACACACGTTGAGGGCCGATCCATTATCAACCAGGCAAGCAGGCACGATGTTCCCCAAGCATTCGACAGTGACATACAACGGTTTGTTGCGAACGGGCCCTCCCGGAGGCAAGTCATTTGACGAGAAGGTAATAGCCAAGGATGGAATTTTGCCGATCAGCCCTATGAGGTCCTCTGGGGTTGTGTCGATAGACACATCAGATTGGTTCAGAGCGTCTAGGACCGCCTGCCTATGGTGTTTGGAGGCAATCAGCAACCCCCAAATGGTGATATTAGCCTGAGTCTTCTTCATCTGCCTTAGAACCCTGTCTTCTTCCTCTTCTTCAGTTATCTTCCCTTTCCCTTTGTCCAATTATCTCCCAGGATGATCCTCCTCTAGCTCGTGTGGCTTAAAGTGTCTGCCTGACCGTGTTAAATGACTGACTTCTTCCCTTGCCCACAAGTTGTCAACTTCTGAATCAACTTTCAAAGTACCCTTTACCATCTCCGTTTCTTTGTCGCTCTCGTACCAAAGATCATCTTCTACCTGTCTTTCATCTCGATCATCACTCCCTTTAACCCACCAGTCTGACTGTCTCATTTCATTTTCCTTCGGCTGATCCTCCAAAGCACAAATTATCAAATCCTTGGGCAGCTGATATGGCTTTCTTGGTGCCCCGGCCTTAGTGATTAGCGTAGACGGATCGAAGGTTGCTTCTTCTATCCCCAAGAGGTAAAGGCCTTGAGGTGGTGGCACAGCTCGATGATTCAGAAGCGGATTCTTTGTAACGTTCGGAGCTTTGGTGGGAGGTTCCGAAATTACCTTGTTATCAATGAGGTCCTGAATCTCGTGCCTTAATCTTATACACCTATCCGTTGATTGACCCTTCTGCTGATGAAATTTACAAAAGAGGTCCCCTTAAAAATTTGGCGGAAGCAGACTTGGTAGGGGTCGAGGTTCCAGCTGACGGAGGTGTCCCTTGGCTAATAGTCTATCGAGGGTAATTGACAGTGACACTCCCAAATCTGAGAACTTCCTCGGCGCTTTATCCCCTCCTCTCCTTGGTGCGATGTCGAATTTCCTTTCCGGCCCGTTCAGTGCATTGACATCGGTGGGGCTAGAGTGGCCTCCCGTTTGTCCTCCGTTGGATCCATAATTTGGCCTCCTATACCGGTTTGGTTGCTCCTCTTTCCTGATTACCCCTTCTTGGATCGCATCCTCTATCCTTGTCCCAACATCAAAAACCTCAGCAAAGGTGTTGATTGACTGAAATCTCATCTTTTCTTGGTACACCGACTGTAGATTCTTCATCAGCATTCGGATCTGGTCCTTCTCAGACAGCCTTTGCACCATTTTAGCTGCCTTTCCCCTCCATCTGCTCAGATATTCAGCGAAGGATTCTTTGTTCCCTTGCCTAGTAGTCTCCAAATCTCGGACAGTGACATCCAAATCTTGATTGTACTCGTACTATGCCACAAATGCTTTAATCACTTCCTCCCATACCCTGGTTTTGCTTGGTTCAAGCGTAAGGTACCACAACAGAGCAGCTCCGGTTAGGGTTTGTTGAAATAGAACAGCCATCATGGTAGTGCTTAGACCACTAGGCTGAAAAGCCTCTATGCACATTCGGATATGAATGCGAGGATTCCCGGTGCCATCAAATTTATCAAAAACCGGCATTTTGAACCCGGCGGGCAGCGTCTCGTGGACCCCGTCATACAGGCCTTCTAACTCCATTAGATAGGTGTCAACCCCCTGAGCTTTGTGCATCACCCTTTCCAACTTTTCTATTTTCTCGGTCAGTTGTTTCTCCTTCTCAGCTTTCTCTCTGTCTCTGTTGGCCTGCAGTGCGTCAGTCCATTGTGCCTCGTGATCATCAAATCAATCTCCGTCTCCTCCTCCCAAAGGTGGGTCCATTACATGTGGTGGTCGGCGATTCAGCTCTTCTATCATCCCCATCATGCGGTTTATGTTTTCCACCTGTCGCCTCATCTGTTCCGCTTGTTGCTCTACAAGTATCCTTAACCCGGCCATCTCTTCATTGTTTCTCTCTTCGGCCATGTCAGTGTATTCTCTCCTTACTAGTCTCGCCGTGGGATCCCTAAACCACGCTTGATTTGCTATTTTGCTCCTATAAATAAATTTGAAATGCCCTCTTTTAAAACCCTTTTTATCTTCATTTTATCACACAAAGTCATTTAAACCAAAAGTTTCCTTTTGTATGTCACGCAGATGCAATGCATGTGTGCGTGTGTGCCTACTCTATATGCTAAAAAAAAAAGAGAAAATCCTAATCCTAGCACATAAGCACATAGGCACATAAAATCCTCGCCCATGTCAAGTGCGCTGATTTCTCCTCTCATTGTGATCCTCACT
This sequence comes from Hydrangea macrophylla, assembly GCA_033977485.1. Taxonomy (NCBI): domain Eukaryota; kingdom Viridiplantae; phylum Streptophyta; class Magnoliopsida; order Cornales; family Hydrangeaceae; genus Hydrangea; species Hydrangea macrophylla. Next base: position 4,667,980 of record CM066992.1, read on the forward strand.
ACCCTTTCAAAGGTCGGGAGTTCAAAATTTTTCAAAAGACATTTCTTAAAATGATGAGATCTTTCAAAAACAATTCTCAAGGATGAGAATGTAAAATATTTTTTCAATAAAGATGATTGGATTGAAAAACAATTCTCAAAATTTCTGACACAATGAATATAAATTAATCCCTTGAAAATATACCTTAACAAAGGTTAGTTTGGAGTTTTAATCAAAGAGTGAGCTCCAAAGATTTTTTGAAAAAAAGCGATTGAAAATTCTTGGAATAAAGATGGCAAGAACTGTTTGCTGTCAAAGTTGGACTCAAAACTCTTTGGGTAGGAGGATCACATGGTCGGATTATCACTGTACTTTCCATGAATTTGAATGCATACAAGGTCAATGATGCTTAGCTAGCATGATATAAGAAGTATAATCTTATAATCAGGGTTCGGCATGTTCTCCAAATGTCGCGGAACATGAGGAAAAATTGCTAAAAGGTGATTAAAAGGTTATACATCTTTCATCAAGCAAGTATCGTCATCATCTCAAGTAATCCCTTCCGGGCATACAAAACTTCCTAACACATAACCCTAATCAAGAATTGATTTCCTAACATTGAAAGGTTCTATGGAAGCTACTATGCAAAAGCTGGATTTTGGTCAAATAAGGGACCCTTGACACACCCCGATAGGATGCTTCATATACCAAAACATGGTACGAGATCAAGGGTGATCACACAGTCCCATGATGACTTGACCGATCGGGTTGCCCCGAGCCTCCAAGGTCATAGTTCCGTGCAATCGACTGGTTGGACATGCAAGTGAAATGCAACAGGCACAGAAAGATTAATTAATTTGATTAAAAGGATATTTTTCAAGTCTAATCCTCAAGTGAACCCAAAATAAAAATTCTGGTCTGCGAAACCAGAGATTCTGGGTTCGATCCCCAGCAGAGTCGCCAGATTGTGGATATCGCAGGTTTTCCTACCCACAGCTTTTCTTTTTTTAAATACTTTCTCAAAATCAATTTTGAAAACAAATGAGTCGCCACTTAATTTTTAAAAGGAAAAATTAAGAAACCATTTTGAAAGGAAACTGATCGTTTGCGAAACCAAAGATTAACTAGGTCCGGGGATTATAGAATGAGAGAGGAAGGAGCCCGTCGGACTAAAACACCATCTCTCATCCTATCTTACGATAGGCCTCTACTCAACATCCTTTTAATCAAATTTATTAATCTAAGCATGTCCTCAAATAATACATCTATACATATACATCACAAAAGCATGTCCAAAGGGTGTAAAATCGCAATTGATAAAATATCATTCAAAAAGTCACATAAGTCAAATAGCAAGCGATATGATATGCAATAGGGAACAAAAGAACTTACCCGGGATCCAGCAACAATATTTAAAAGTGCAATGCATACAGACAAAAGAAAATCCTGAAAAAAGAGTCTCTAATCACATGTACACATAAGGCAAGACCTAGTCTAAGGTGTCACGCATGAGGTTGAAAATCAATAAAATCAAGGAATGAAATAAACTAGAGGTGGGTCTTAGAGATCATACCTTAACACCGCTACAAAACAAGAGATTAGTCCACGTGCTTTCACATAATAATATGATGTCAAGTAATCAATCCTGATTCTCTAGCTTAGATCTAGCAAGTATGAAACCCAACTTTATTCTATAGCTAGTTCTAATCATGAGCAAATAAATGTACATGGATGAATGAATGCGAATAAGAATAAAACATGGATTTATTCACTAATTTGGGTCACTTAACTTCTGGATTTAAGCTAAGTTATCATTATTCAAAGTATGATTTGGGTCCTAAGACATTAGGAGTCCATTTGAGTTGAAATAAACAAGGTTAGACAAAAAATAGTAGCAGTTTTTCATGAATTACAGAGAGCAGACCAGATCTTAAAAAATAGAAACACCATTCTTCAACGGTTGGATCTTAATGATTTTTGGACAAGATATGCCTCTGTGAGTCTAGTTTATAACCCAAAAAGAAATTGAAGGTTTGAACGGTTACATCTCCGGGAATATGGAAAACACTAGGCATCACTCAGGAATCTGCAACTCTCTGTCCAGAGATCTTGTACGATTTCTTAAAAATATCAAAAAGATGAGAAACACTTAGATCGTTTTAGGGGATCTCCCTAACACATTAAGGTACCCAGAAAAAATTATTAGAGACCTCGGAAACTCCGTTAAAATTCAGATTTATTAGTTTCAAAATGGATTTGCTGTTCTGAAATGTTGGACAGAGAGTTTCATGTACTGAAATCACAAGACCAAACCATCTTAGGCATGAAATCACCTTAAACCAAAAATCACAGTGGTAGAATATTGTGTTATTGACATTTTCCCATTGGTTTCACTTGATTTCAACGGTTAGATTTCGAACTAAAAATCTTTGATCAAAATTAGTTTGTGAACTCACTGTTTTCATTTGACAAATTCAACTTTATTTGTTAACCCCAACTATTAAACCATGGAGTTGGACTTAAACTAAACCATTTTCTCCTACCATTTGATGGTCATTGGAGACTAAAGAACTTCATATTTGTAGATTTCAAAGGAAGTATGAATAGACTTCATGAAATCTCAAGATGAGGACTCTAAACCATGGATATAGGCTTAGACTCAAAACCATTTTCTCTTACCATTTGATGGTCATTGGAGATGAAGACATGACTAATACTCATAAGTTTCAAAGAGAATATGGAAATGATTTCATGAAATATCAAGTTTAGAGGATCCAAGTCATGAGTATGGACTTGGATTCATCTATTTGCTTATGAAATGAACTGATGATCAAATTTTGACTTTCATGTAAAGTATAAGCTTACATGGGATTCAAAGGATCATACTCAAGGGATTTCAAGAGAGATATTGAAGATCTCCAAGAATCTCAAGAGAGGAACATAAACAAAATAAATATAAGAAAGATTAAAGAATTAGAAACAAGAACTCCTAAGCTTACTAGACAAACTCTAAGATTTAATCAAGAGAAACTAAAAATGACTTGAAGATTAGAAGCTCAAAAAGAAAGAGAACACAACCAAGATTAGAGGGTCACCTCTAAACTATCCTCAAAAGTCTTTCTTTGAAGAACTTCCAAGCTCTTCTCTCTAGTTCTCTAAACTCTATCTTTTTTCTCTCAAAATATGTTAGTGTAATGGTAGTGATTTTTTGTATTTCTTTGGTGTATCTCTTGTTGTATCTTTTTGTGTATCCTCTTTTGCATGTGTTCCGCCTCTTTTATAGGCAAAATTACCAAGTATTTTCAGTGAATTCGGAGTAAAAGACAGGTGTAAATCTCTCATTTGGTGGTACAATACGTATTTCCTGAAATTAGACAGACTGCTGCCCAGGGCGGTAGTCAGAATTCATCTGCGGCAGTCCGTGGGTGCCGCTGCGGCACTATGTGACTGCCGCGACGGCATTCCGTGACTGCCGCACGGCTCTCCGTGAGTGCCGCGGCAGATTGTTGATTGCCGGGTTTCCGTCAACCTTACTTTATCAGATTTTTGTTTTTATCTGCCTACACATATGTATTGTACCACAAAATACGGACTTTAAAAGAAAACGGCAGTCAGAAAATGTCGGCGACACTCAGTGAGTGCCGTCCCGGAACTCACTGAATGCCGTTCGGCACTCACCGAGTGCCGCCCGGCACTCACCAATTGCCGCGAAATACTGCCGTGTGCCGTTTTTTGTTGAACTTCCTCTTTTAGGTCTTTTCTTTTCTCCTTTTTCTTCCAAAAAAAATATTTTCGAAGATTTTCTCCAAAAATGGTGTTTTTTATACCTGAATTCTCCTAAACACCTGGTAGTTTCTTCTTTCTGTGAAATTTTATCGCATTTGGAGAATTTTCTGAACAGCTTGGAATACTTCGATTCTTTCGGTCTTTATCATCATCGGACGTGGAGGTGACGCTCTCCTAAATTCGACGGTCGGTCAAAATTGGGGTGTCTACACTCCACGATGAAGAAAGCAGTCATGACCATGTTACTTCCAACGGTCAGTTCCAAAGGTAGAATACCCTTGGTTTTAGAGGGTGTTCCAGTGAAACTTTGTATGTTTATCTCGGTCGGTATCAACTCTAACTCGGATTTTTGGAGAACTCTCAGCATTATCTGGGGCATAATGTTGATGGTAGACCCTCCATCAACGGGGATTCTGTTTATCAGGATCCCTTCAATATGTCCTTTAACATATAGCGGCATTAAATGCAGGGACATTTGATAGGTTGGCTTCTCAAAAACCACCTTGACAGGACCTCCTGACTGTTACCCCTCCTTGGTCTAATTTCCTTTCGGCCTCAAGATGGTGATCTTTGGCCGATCGGTCGGTAGGTCAATAGCATCCACGTTCTTGCTTGTTGCTTCCACTACGTTGGGTTTGACAGTCTCCCCTCTACTCTAGAATATGTCTTCGATGTTGGCCGACTCGTTCGTCCGACCCTCTACCATATCTACTTCTATAACTGTTGGTTGGTCTGGCTTAGCCATAAAGAACATGGTTAAAGTGAAAACCATGTTTGAAGACAGACTTACAGGGATGGTCCCAAATTGGATTGGTGTAGCGCTCGAATCTGAAAAATCATCATCGAACTCCATGTCTGTTTTGGACTTACATCCTTCCTTTAGCTTCTCTTGCGTAAAGATTTCCTTAAAGTGCTTAGTGGGGTGCATCGCTCCTTTATAAGCATTCTTGTGAAAAATGAGTTCCTCCATAGCTGAATGCTCTTGGGAATCGGGCAATTCGGGTGCATTGAGCTTAGGAGAACTGTGAGCCCGATTCTCCCAATGTTGACGTTCCCGCTCAGCTTGCCTCGCGCGTTGATATCTCCTTTTCTGAGACTTGCTGTACTTGGCCTTCATTGGGAATTTAGGATGTTCTACCTTGCACCACCTTCCCTCATCCGTTCTCGGTAGTAGTACTATCCTTGGACGCATGACCGGAGCTGGTGCCTTCCCTTTTACTTCCAGTTTCTTGAAAGTCCGATCGTGCCTTGCCCCTAAGCGGCCTGAATCCCTTAGACCGGTATGCAGAGCAAGCGACAGCTTCTGCAGCCATTCGGGCCTAAACTGACCTTGCTTAGGCAGTGAAATCCTCTCTTTCACAGACCTTCTCGGGCTGTGCTTTCGGTATTTGTTAACTCTAAGCCTCTTGCTCGGGCTGGAAGCCTCTTTCTTAATGTCGGCCTTACACCTTGGGCAGAGGCTTTGTTCTATCAGCTCAAGTTGGTACTGTAAACTGGTGATCAGGTTATCAGTGGTTGATTGAGCCGTTTCAACTTTAGCCTTACGCTCTTTTTCCTTTCGTTCCTGGTATGTCGTTCGGAGCTCGTGGATGGTCACATTCGGCCCTTTGGTGGCTGAACTAGCAATCTGTCTTCCTTCTCTTTGCTTTGGCAATTCCTCTTTCTCGAACAGGTCCACCTATGGCCTTGGCCTGGTTAGCTTGGTCAAATCGGGTGTCACCATGTTGGTGCTAGTGATTTGGGGAAATGGATTAGCATCAACTCCCATGGCTTCATCCAAGAACTTGAACACTCCTTTTTCCACGTTCTCCTGTGTAACATTACAAAAAATGACACAATTATTAATAGAATGTTCCTGTCACACCCCGATTTTTTGGACAACCAAATATTTAATCCAGAGCATGTATCCAGGCTAATATTCAATTTCCAAAACACCGAGAGTGACACCCTCACACAGGCTAATGAATAATTTATTTGAAAATAGAATTTAATACTCATTAAATAAGGACACGTGATCCTGTGTTAATATAAAAACTATGTATTATTAAACTTATATTCCCAATCCTCCATTTCATTATGAAAGAAATAATATTCCATTACAAATATAATACCATTTTAATTTACAAAAGGAATACAAAGTTCATTAAATAAAATTTCTTACAAAGTTCAGAAAAAAAAGAAATAAAGTCTATACATCCGATGGTTAGAGCAACTACAACGTTCCAATGCCCAAAGACTCCACAGCCAAGCACAACGGTCACATCATCAAAAGCAATATCCTGCACATGTCATCCAACTACGTTTCAAACAGAAACGTACCCGAATGCATAACACACTCGGGTCAGTCACATGACTGGTATGAGTTAAACATAAAATAATAAAATCTGAGGGCTCCAACCTGAACCCGTAGACTACAAACCACATTACAACACTCTTGGTTCAAGACAGGTAGTTCCACACACATATTTGGACAAAAGGGTAGTTTCCATTTATGTGGTGGCAAGTAGTTTCTTGCCCAAAATCCAAAGCTACTACAAATTTCATACTTACCCATCTACTTATGGTGAGCCAAACCTGTAAAATATTAGTGGGCCCACCATCCTGCAAATTGAATGATCACAAACCAAGCAAACAATTCCGTATACAAACCGTCCACATTCTAACTCAAACGTCGCATTCATTATTCCACGCTTATCAGTCTTATGAAATAATCCATATTCATTACTTATTAGCCTTAAATTTATCTTTGCATTCCCTAACTTCACCACTTGGCCACCCTCCATGGTATAACCCTAACATATATCCCATATGTGCCCAGACATACTACCAACATCCACTCCGGTGCCAGTTTGGTTGGGGTATCAACCAAACCAGGTATACACAACGGAAAGCCGGTCAATATGCCTAGACGTCTATACAATATAAGCCAAGCATAAGGCTTAGGCCAGCTTGATCACGAAGCCACTGGCAAAAGTACACTCAACAAGTCTTAAGCAAGCTTGATCACGAAGCCACTGGCAAAAGCGTGCGAGCTACCAAAAACAATAACGCAACAACGGGGAGTAGTGAACACTAAGGAATTATGTTGCAATTATCACTTATCGTTTGTATTATCGCCAAAATTGTGAATTTCACATTTATCACATAATTTCGTCTCATCATATTCTAATCACATCTCTAACCTTTAGATGCATTCCAATTTCTTACAATAAAAGGGTTTTATCAATTAGCTCATAACAATCTTCCCTCAATAATTTTCAATCAAATTACAAGATTCCCAATATACTATTCAATGTATTGAATTTACTCATTTTTATCAAAATGACCACAAAATAAGGTCACTTATTTCAGGTACAATAACCTCAACCCAACATTCAATATTAGCCTACAAGAAACACATAATAAAAATTCATATTCTCATATCGTAAAGTATTTACTTAAATATTTTTCACTACTACTGAAAATTGTAAATTTCTGCCCAAACGGTGCAGAATCTGGAAAAACTCTATTAGACGAAAGTTGTGCAGAATCGCGTTTCCTACAGGTTAGCGTGAATAGAATTCCATAATTCTAAGTCATGATTTTATAATGTTTTTTCAAAGTTTCTGCCACTGTTAAAATAAAAAATAAAACGAATTTTCTATTACTTATTCATTATCAAAATTATTTCCCCTCTGTGTATTTATCAAATTAACTATCCACATGATCTATCCAAATACACCGAGATCACATTCATAAAATCACATGAAGAAAAATAAGTATTTATCATTCAATAATAACGAATGGGGATCAACACACAATTTAACACCAACCACAAAATTAACAAGAAATAATTGGATTCTCTTGCACATACATATACATACGTGTATATATATACCCAAATATAAATTTTAACTCACCTAGTTGATAAAAAATCGACAACCACGAACGTCCTGCGATTCCACACGTGCCCACGAACCCGAGACCCTTCTCCTTTCTTCTTCTTCTTCTTCTTCTTCTTCTCTCTCTCTCTCTCTCTCTCTCTCTCTCTCTCACACACACACACACACACACGTCTGTTCTCTCTTTGGGTGGCTAGGGTTAATGATATATAGATATCATACTCTCCTAATTAGGTTTATAAAACTACTAACACTTGACTACACAAGAATCCCGTTTTTCTTCTTGTGGGCTCACAAAAGAGACCTATATGAACCCAGAATGCAATCCAAACTACTAAAATAGCTAACCCAAATGGTACTCATACCCCGGGTACTTAATTTTCATGTTAAATTCACTAATTAACATACTTGTGGGGCCCGAAACACTACCCGACACTAAACTCGTCATTCTACAAAAAATTGTAACTCAGTCATACAAATAATCTATCATACAATTTAATTAAAGCTCAAAATATCATGTCATAATAATAATGAAACATTAGAAATTTTAATAATACAAAAACAATCGGGGAAATATTACTGGTATAGTAACAAATTAAATATGTTTACTAGCAATTTAATTCATGGGTTCTCCAAACTTAAAATTTTTAAACACGTGTCTTACATATGCACACTCATATAATATTATTAACTGAAAATAATTGTTAACATAATTATTTACACACTTAGAAATTTTAGGGTTATTACATTCTATCCTCCTTAAAGAAATTTCGTCCCGAAATTTCGGAGTGTGTACAGATAAAATATATACCTACCTACATAATTACAAAAATCGCATCTTTTAAAATAAATGTAATTGTTTTTTTTTTAAATAATGGATGTTACATTGTACAACTCTCAAAAGAAATCTCGTCCCGAGATTTAGAGGAAGATGAACACAAAAAGAAATAAACACCGATACGAGTAAGCACACAAATTCATTTAAGCACATAGGTACTACCAAAAACATGTTTATCGCATAGAAGTGCAATTTACTTAAATGCAACTATATGCTCCTGTTCACCTCTTACTGTGTCCCGTACCACTTCTCATGGAATACCCAATACTTACCACTCAAACCAATAGCTTCAAAATCTTCCATAAGCTTGCACTGAGAATAAGAATACCCGTCTAGATCCATAAGATGTTGTAGACATAAGAATACTGTCGGCTCAATATATGCTCTCGAAAAATGTATAAAATTTCCACACGGAGATATACGAGAGAGATGCAGTAGTAGAATACCAATCGATAATAACAGCTTCATAATAAGAAATCCAGAGTGCCGAGAATAATAATGTCCACCAAAAATGACCAGATAAGAATAATATAAATAATAGAAGTCTTGCAAATAATAATAGAAATCCCGATCCTCCGATAGAATAATAATTCAGCTGGATGATAATTAGACAACTGTCCGATAATAATAGCTTGAAGAAGATAATTCGATGTCACGCCAGAATTTCACTGCTTGTTCAAAACTCCAACTCCCCCGCTACTTCTCCAACATGTCACAAAATATGTATGCACTACTATGCGACTCATAATATAGTAAATGATTTCAACAAATTAACATGTAATGATAAACTCGGAAAGTTATGCAATCAATCGATTGAAAATAATTAAATAACATGTAGGCAACACATGTATAATACATAAGTACACATAACCCGAAACCCACATAAATCGGCGACCTATAGCTCTGACCAACGTCTAGTCCACAATCCGAGGATCACCTAGACTCGCTAAGCTAACCATAAGCTCTGATACCAAATTGTCACAACCCGATTTTTTGGACAACCAAATATTTAATCCAGAGCATGTATCCAGACTAATATTCAATTTCCAAAACACCGAGAGTGACACCCTCACACAGGCTAATAAATAATTTACTTGAAAATAGAATTTAATACTCATTAAATAAGGACACGTGATCCTGTGTTAATATAAAAACTATGTAATATTAAACTTATATTCCCAATCGTCCATTTCATTATAAAAGAAATAATATTCCATTACAAATATAATACCATTTTAATTTACAAAAGGAATACAAAGTTCATTAAATAAAATTTCTTACAAAGTTCACAAAAAAAATAAATAAAGTCTATACATCCGATGGTCAGAGCAACTACAACGTTCCAATGCCCAAAGACTCCACAGCCAAGCACAACGGTCACATCATCAAAAGCAATATCCTGCACATGTCATCCAACTACGTTTCAAACAGAAACGTACCCGAATGCATAACACACTCGGGTCAGTCACATGACTGGTATGAGTTAAACAAAAAATAATAAAATCTGAGGGCACCAACCTGAACCCGTAGACTACAAACCATATTACAACACTATTGGGCCAAGACAGGTAGTTCCACACACATATTTGGACAAAAGGGTAGTTTCCATTTATGTGGTGGCAAGTGGTTTCTTACTCAAAATCCAAAGCTACTACAAATTTCATACTTACCCATCTACTCATGGTGAGCCAAACCTGTAAAATATTAGTGGGCCCACCATCCTGCAAATTGAATGATCACAAACCAAGCAAACAATTCCGTATATAAACCGTCCACATTCTAACTCAAACGTCGCATTCATTATTCCACGCTTATCAGTCTTATGAAATAATCCATATTCATTACTTATTAGCCTTAAATTTATCTTTGCATTTCCTAACTTCGCCACTTGGCCACCCTCCATGGTACAGCCCACACATATATCCCATGTGTACCCGTACATACTACCAACATCCACTCCGGTGCCAGTTTGGTTGGGGGTATCAACCAAACCAGGTATGCACAACGGAAGGCCGGTCAATATGCCTAGACGTCTATACAACATAAGCCGAGCATAAGGCTTAGGCCATCTTGATCACGAAGCCACTGGCAAAAGCGTGCGAGCTACCAAAAACAATAACGCAACAACGGGGAGTAGTAGTGAACACTAAGGAATTATGTTGCGATTATCACTTATCGTTTGTATTATCCCAAAAATTATGAATTTCGCGTTTATCACATAGTTCCGTCTCATCATATTCTAATCACATCTCTAACATTTAGATGCATTCCAATTTCTTACAATAAAAGGGTTTTATCAATTAGCTCATAACAATCTTCCCTCAATAATTTCTAATCAAATTACAAGATTCCCAGTATACTATTCAATGTATTGAATTTACTCATTTTTATCAAAATGACCACAAAATAAGGTCACTTATTTCAGGTACAATAACCTCAACCCAACATTCAATATTAGCCTACAAGAAACACACAATAAAAATTCACATTCTCATATCATAAAGTATTTACTTAAATATTTTTCACTGCTACTGAAATTGTAAATTTTTGCCCAAACGGTGCAGAATCTGGAAAAACTCTATTAGAAAAAAGTTGTGCAGAATCGCGTTTCCCATAGGCCATTGCGAACAGAAATCCATAATTCTAAGCCATGATTGTATAATATTTTTTCAAAGTTTCTGTCACTGTTAAAATAAAAAATAAAACGAATTTTCTATTATTTATTCATTATCAAAATTATTCCCCTCTTTGTATTTATCAAATTAACTATCCACATGATCTATCCAAATACACCGAGATCACATTCATAAAATCACATGAAGAAAAATAAGTATTTATCATTCAATAATAACGAATGGGGATCAACACACAATTTTTCACCAACCACAAAATTAACAAGAAATAATTGGATTCTCTTGCACATACATATACATACGTGTATATATATATACCCAAATATAAATTTTAACTCACCTAGTTGATAAAAAATCGACAACCACGAACGCCCCGCGATTCCACACGTGCCCACGAACCCGAGACCCTTCTCCTTTCTTCTTCTTCTTCTTCCTCTCTCTCTTTCTCTCACACACACACACATACACACACACGTCTGTTCTCTCTTTGGGTGGCTAGGGTTAATGATATATGGATATCATACTCTCCTAACTAGGTTTATAAAACTACTAACACTTGACTACACAAGAATCCCGTTTTTCTTCTTGTGGGCTCACAAAAGAGACCTATATGAGCCCAGAATGCAATCCAAACCACTAAAATAGCTAACCCAAATGGTACTCATACCCCGGGTACTTAATTTTCATGTTAAATTCACTAATTAACTTACTTGTAGGCCCCGAAACAGTACCCAACACTAAACTCGTCATTCTACAAAAATTGTAACTCAGTCATACAAATAATCTATCATACAATTTAATTAAAGCTCAAAATGTCATGTCATAATAATAATGAAACATTAGAAATTTTAATAATACAAAAACAATCGGGGAAATGTTACTGTTATTAGTAACAAATTAAATATGCTTACTAGCAATTTAATTCATGGGTTCTCCAAACTTAAAATTTTTAAACACGTGTCTTACATATGCACACTCATATAATATTACTAACTGAAAATAATTATTAAAATAATTATTTACACACTTAGAAATTTTAGGGTTATTATAGTTCCAGGAATTATGCCATTTATAATATTCTTTATTTTTTTTAGGTCATCGACCTTAGGGATCGAATGACCTTCACTAAGCTTGATCACTTTATCGGCCAGAAGGGCATCGAAAATCTAATCAGCCTTAGTTATATCAAAAGTATAGTTTTTTTCCGCCTCAAACGTCATCTTTTTTGCAGCGGCATTATTGTTGATGGGTTTGTTTAAGGCGTTACTAACAATTGGCGTTTTGCAGATTAACTCAGCCATATCGCTTTCTATTTTGAGGTCACAGTCTGCTAAGTGGACCTCGTAATTTGGATCATTATAGTACGTTCCCTTGGATGAGTTTTTTTTCTCCTGCTCACCCCAAGAGGATACGCTCATAACGAGCGGCCCACGTGGCCAACTTAAATAAATCACGGAATTCAGTCCCCTCAAACCTCTTACGAAGTTCAAAGGACATTCCCCCCATGGCCATCTTAATGTACTCTTCTTATACCTATATTTTGCCTTTTGAAAATGGGCTATATAAATCTCGACGGTTTCTCCGAACAACTGCAACATCCTATACAAATCTGTACGTGACGTTTTGGTCTCAGTCCTATAAAATTGGTCGTGGAATAACTCTTCCATCCCCTGCCAATTCTACATAGAGTTGGACAAAAGATTAACGTACCATAAAAATGCTATTCCTGTGAGTGAGTTTGGAAAGAACCTAAGTTTTAACGGGTCGTTACTACCCATATGGCCACATTGAACGATAAAATGGCCAATATGTTCCACCGATGGCTGCTCACTTTTCCCCAAAAATAGAGTGAAATTTGGAACCTTATATCCTTGGGGAAAGTTGACTTGGTCAATTTCAGGTGGGTATGGCCATCTGTATGTCGGTGTGGACACGCGGAGTTCCACCTCTTTGTTAGTTTTGAGATTGTTTTGAAAAGGAAAGGAAAAGGTTTGTTGAAAACAAATATAGAGTCGCCACTTGGTCTTTAAGGAACCAAGAAACCTAATTTTGACTCACGCAAATGGATAAAGGGCACCGGCCCTTCATAACCAAAGAACTTGGCTCGAGGTTTTGGTACGAGAGAGGAAGACCCTTTGTTGTGACTAAAACACCCTCAACTCGCCGCATCTCTCGACGGACCTCAATTAGCATCCAAATAATCATCTTATACTATGTATGGTTCGACAATTAATATTATGATAGTATATTACATCACACAAGAATTTTGAAATGGAAGATCAAAAGATAAGATATCATTCATAACATCTAAGCCAAATATCATACAATGCAAAAGTGAAAGATCACACAATTAAACCTAGGAAAAATCGTCTAATCACATATCAAGTAATTAAGTTTTCCTAATCTAAGAGGGACATGAATTGTTCTTGAAACAAATTAATCAAAGAGATCAAAATATGCTTAGCAAGCTAGAATGATGCATGTTAATCTTTGGGAAAAGAAGACCTCTCAATCCCCGGGATGGATGAAAAAGGATGATTAGATCGAGGGGAAGCATGGACGTGTGATCAAGTTCATTCCTTATAATCTTTTTAGATTAGGGGTCACAAAATCCCCAAATCTTGCATGGATGCAATGTATGATCCTAGAATGTGCAAAGGTTGTGGTGGTTTGTGTACATGGACTTTCTAAAGTGACTTAGAAATCTACAATATGAATGAATTCATAGAGGAAATCATCATGGGATATGTACAAATGTAGTATGAACTAATTCCTCAGACATGAACAAATTTGGAGTGTATGAAAGTATCAAATCAAAGAATTAAAGTAAAAGTATGCTTGTTGGGAATAGTGTACAGAACAATGAGTTGATCTTGTAGAAATTGAAAAGTGAGGTTGGAAATATTTTCAATGCATGATTTTTTATGGAGATCATCCTTATTGTGTCTAGAACACATATCAAAAAGCCAATCTTCAATAACTATTACATATTGGGGGAAATTATATAAACAATAGAGGTTACTCAGAAACAGAGTCCGTACTGTAGAATGAAATGTCAAAAAATCTTAGAAAATGAAAACAAAACATTTAGAGGCCCATATTATACAAATATTTACCTAAGACACTGAAGTTCAAGGGAAAAATGAACTGAGAACACCCATTTTGGAAAAGGTTTCTGAAAAACAAGTTAAAATTTAACCAAGCTGCTGTGATAGAAAAAATAGAATGTCTGGAAGGATTGTTTGGGTAAAAATGTAACCCTTTCATGTGTTTCCAAACCAAACCAAAAATCATGGGTGTTCTCTAATGAGTTAGGAAGACTTTTCAAGTGGTCTTGCATCCATACATTGAGTATTGAGTTCTAGAGAAATCTTTGAACTCAGATCATTCACTATTTTGAAGATTTCTTGAGAAAACAAGGTTTTTTCTTGGAATCCAAATGTTTGGGTTTTAGAGGGGTTTTGAAATAGGGGTTTTGAAGGCATATTTTCAACATCAAATGGAGATTATAACCTCTTGGAATATGAACATCAAACTCATATTAAGAACACCCAATATTTCTTGCACAAACATAGTTTTTCTTGTGAATATGACTTCAAGAATACATATGAATGTATTGAAGATAAAATCATCATCCATCAAACATGTCTTTGAGGTCAAGAGCTACTATCCATAAAGATTCACCATCCTCAAACAACATGTCTTCTAGATGATGATAAGAATATAAGTAATCAAAGAAAAATCAAAAAGAAATGAGGTGAGAAGAGATGAACATAGTATGTAACCGATCTAATAAACAATCAATAGATGATAATCAATGTGATTTTGGACTTGTAACTTGGTGTTTCACTCATAGATATTGACATTTGGACATGGAAGTAGCTTTCTATCTCATGAATGCTCAAGAATGGTGGTAGGGGAGGGTTTTAATGTGAAGTATAAGAGAGGTAATGGAGGAAAACAAGATTAAAACTCACTTTTTTTTAATGGAAAATCAGTGGGAGAAGCTCCCTTTCTCTCCTCTAAACATTATCTCTATCTCTCTTTCTCTCTATAACTTTCATGAACTTTGCACTTGGACCCCCCAAAATGAAGAGCAAATGGGGGTTTATATAGACCAATTTGGGGTGGTTTTGGGATTTAGAAAGTGCTCCAATTGGTCCCAAACATCTGTGAACATAAAACTAGATCATTTTGGTCGTCAATTATTCAATTTGGACCCCCAAAATAAATTACAAAAATGGACTCTGCTATGGTTGAGTGCTGCAGCGGCACTAGCCATGTGCCACCGTAGCAGTGGCCCAGTGCCGCCGTGGTACTGCTCCTCAGATGCCAAAAAAATTGTATTTAGGCCCCCAGAGGTTCCGGTATTCGCGAAAAAGGCCCTATGTCGTCCAAAATTCTCAGAAAATGCGTATGAACTCCAAACTGAGGTTGTTATATTCCATTGGAAAGGTAATAGAGTCTACATTACATAGAAAATAGTTTGGAGATAGGTCACTTTGAAAGGTTTTGCAGTATTCACGACAAAAGCCAATTTGATCGCCTTTGTCACCTTCGAAAATTCATAATAAATTCATTTTAAATACAGGAATTATGTACGATATACCGTTGAAAAGATATTAACCTCTAGTATCCATGAAAAATGTTTGAAAAATGATACAATGCTCTAATTTTAATAACTTTTGGTCAAACCAGGGACCTTTGGGAGTTCCCGA
Organism: Hydrangea macrophylla; assembly: GCA_033977485.1. Classification (NCBI taxonomy): domain Eukaryota; kingdom Viridiplantae; phylum Streptophyta; class Magnoliopsida; order Cornales; family Hydrangeaceae; genus Hydrangea; species Hydrangea macrophylla. Next base: position 4,683,815 of record CM066992.1, read on the forward strand.
GAGCTGACGTTTTTGTCCAATTTTCTTTTAAAACATATTTAGTACTTTCCATATGATCTAGAATGATCTTAAAGCTTTTAAGTTAATTTAGACAATTTTGGTCAAATCTTAGTCAAACCTGGTCAATCCTTGGTCGAACCGGTGAACAGGAACTTTTCGAGAACTTCCGGGACTTCCGGGGGTCTCTGGGAGCTGACGATTTCATTTAATTTTGCTTAAAAACTCATTTTATAACTTTTCTTATGACACTACATGTTTCCAGAACTTTTGGTCTAAATCTGGGAGTGTTTGGGCTTTCAGGGGCATTTTTGTCAATAGTACCACTTTTTGAGCATTTCGAGAGATAAAACTAACTTCCAAGAGTCCTTTTGAGTCTTTTTCGATCATTGTGAACCACCAAGCTATGGGTCTCCTAAATATGATAGCCGACAAAATGGGGTGTCTACGGTCGGCCTCTCCATCCTTCTCATAAACGGGCCATACTCTTCGTGTATGGCCGCTACCAACTCCTCCCTATTGATGGGTTATGGAATAATGGGCTGAGCCACAACCACAGGGGGTATTATCAAAGGTGGTAATTGGTGTTGGCTTGATGGGTCCAAAAACTGCCATTAGTCCTTTGCCCTCCAGTAGTGTGGACAAGGGGAGGTGCATGGCCGATTAAATCTCCATTTCGTCCTAATGGTCAAACAAAAACTGGTGTCGCTGATCGATTGGGATCAATGACCATTGAACTGCTAGCTTCTTCGGTCTGTGATTCAAACTATTTGCCTGAACCATTATGCTCCCTAAGATTTGGGATTACATAAGGCAGGTCCGTTGGCTTATTGAACACCAGTGATGTGTTAGAGTCTGATCCAGTAATCTGCTCTTTGTTGACCTTGGTCTCAAACGTAGTTACGAGTCAGCCGATCATATCTGTTAGGCCATCCAACTTTGCGTGTATGTTTCTAGTAGATGTGATAAGGTCAACTAGACCCTGATGTATTTCAGCCGTTTGGCCAATTAAGTCATTGAAATTACCCATCGATCCTATCAAGGCATTGTAATCACCCCTTATAGGCTCAATGTTCATTCTTAGGATTTCTGAAATTGCCACCATAGTCACATCGCTCTCGTATGGAGTATGATGGGTACTTTCTTCAATAGCTGGGTCAATGGCAGGATTGTCCTGTCTATTCTTTTTGGTCTATTTGTCCTTCTTTGGAGGCATGTCTTGACACTATGGGTCCCACCGGGTGTGCCAAAAATGTTTGCTATAGTTTTGCACGGGCGTGCCAGAGCCAAACGGGCTCGGTGTGTGTGTATGTGCAAACAAATTTCCTAATATGCTAGAGTGAGTGATACTCAAGGCTTTCTAGATCTGACTTTTAAACAGAGTGATTGTGTATGATGAGTAGGTAAGTACCCTCATCAAAAATCCCTTGGCAGTTCACAAACAGTTTAATAAAATATGAAAATATTTTATTGAATGTTTGGAAAAAATAAAACATACGTCCAAAGATCAAGACCAGAACATGCTCTGATTGTTTACAGAATGAAAAGTAAAATAACAAAAGGATAGACCTATTTGCTATGGATGCAAGATAATGAGAACACAAAGGTTTGAATGCTTGGAATGTTGTATGAATGCTGTTGAGTGCTATTTTTTGAGATGATGCGAAGTCCCCTGCATGGTCGGTCCGCTTCTATATTTATAGCGGCACTTAACACTCCTGATAAGGAAAGGATTCCTTGACTTATGCTCTAAAGAAGTTGATCGATTGTAGAATTCTTCCTAATCTCCAACTCCTGCCTTATCCGACCCTGATTGAATCAATCCCTATATTTTAGGGATTATCCTTCCATATCTAGCTAGACGCAATTGATTCCTTTCCCAAACAGACTCTATTCCCTTATAATCAGGATGACATCACCATGACAGCTATGAGTGGAACGCCTTCAATGTTTAGCTCATCGGGCTCTATTAATCACATCTTTTAGTCAGATTGGGCTTGCAGCTTCCAACTGTCACACTTTATGATTCCATGCCCGATGAACGTACTGTGCATACTTGTAACCAATCGGGCTCTTGTAACCAGCTTTCACCATCTCCTTCGAGTATGGTGTCTGATTATCCTGCGTGCTACGACTATCATCCATCAGGCTCACCCTGACAGTAACTCATACCCCTCTCATGTTCGATGAGTTTTATCCACGCTAAGCCTCCCAATCGGGCTCTCATACCTGACATAGTGCCCGATTGGTCAGTACATGATCTAATGCACCCATCAGGCTCTGCCAACTTAGCACATCAGCCTCATCTTTTTGAACCATATGATGTTCACCTCTTAAGCCCGATGCTTTTGCAATTCCTGGGATGGCCTCTCCATATCTACTATAGGACGACCATCCTTAAACCTATTTCATCACTCCATTCCAGCTCAAAAACCTTTGGCGATTTTTGGGTGCAAATAGGTAATGAGGTTCTACTTTTTTGATAAGTTCCCTAAGACATGTATCTAATTTTTTGTAAAAGGATTTTAACCTAGCTCATGTTTAAGACCACTTTTGATAGAATTCATTAGAGGTTGCTGAATTTGGAAATTTGATTGATGACATCTTTTCCTTGTTTACCATGCATATCATTTGTTTGCTTGTTTTTTTGCAAAGCTTGGGTATTCCTTGGTGTCTTAGTGCAGAGAATTGAATGCCATAGATCTAGACTTCGATTTGTGAGCTTGCCTTGTCTATATGAAGCTTAGTGCCCATGTATCATGTACTATCTCTATCCTTTCTCTTATAATTTTTCTAGGTTTGCAACTTTGTTTTCAACGACACAATTACTTTAGGACAGTCTCCGTTTATGTGTGATAAGTGGCGGTATTTGTAAAATACAACCGCGCTAAAAGAGGAAAATACATTAGAAAAGTCTACAATTCCCCTGTTTATCTGTAGTTTGAATTACAATACCAGCTTTTACACAAATTGATTAAACTATGATAAGTGGCATTGTTTTAGTGATTATTTGTGCAGGTTGCTGCTGTTGTGTGCAAGATTGAAGAATGTTGATAAAAGGAAGTGCTTAGTACAGATGAAGACAACTCAAAGCTGAAATACAAGGTTCGAGCGATCGAGAAGGGTTCGAGCGATCGACTTTTCGATCGACCGAGTGAGTTCAAGCGGTTGAAGTTTCTGGAAGTTCAATCGATCGAGAGTTGTTCGATCGATCGAAGATGCCTTTTATCAGATTATTCGCGCATTAGGTTTAGCTATATAAACTCGTTTTGTTGACGTCCAAAAGGACGCCCAACTTTTTGTTCATCAGTTTTCATAAGAGAGAGGAGAGAGTTTTATGATTTTTTGTAGGTTTTATCAAGATTTACCATTGTAGCTTGGATTGTTGAGATTCAATAGTAGTTTCATCGTTCCAGGTTATTTCATTTTAGTTTATTTACATTCTGCACTTATTCATTCGTAGTTTAACCTTTGATATTGTAGTATTACATGTTAGATAATTAAAATCCTTGGTTTTCATAGTTTTTCATGAAAAGTTTGCAAACAAACATGCCTTTAATGAACTCTCACGTTAAAAATAAATCTGAGACTTCCCAGATCATGTCTGAGTAGTCAGGGGTTGGGAAATCGCGATGAAATCGTGATTTCAGACCTCTGCCATGCATTATTTTCATTCCTGTGTTCGATCGATCGAATGTAGTTCGATCGATCGGACCAGACACATAGTCGAACGATCGAAGATATTTCGATCGATCGAGAGATGACGAAGTTCGATCGATCGAAAGCGCGTCGATCGATCGAGACCTTAGATTCTTGAGAACATCTAATACAGTATTCCAAGACTTTCTGCTTTACTGATTCGTTATCAAACTGTCCCCATATGCTCAGTTTGTCAAAACAGTCTTTAAACTTTAAGCCTTAAGGCATTTTCTTTCAATATATTTTGCAAACCACCCTCAATGCTAATACCATTGTAGGTGAGAGTCTTAACTATTGAATTAAACCACCTTTGTGTATTTCAAACTTAATTGTGATGATATAGTCCCGGTCATGAAAGGACTATTGATTCTATATCCTTAGAGAAGTACGGGATACTGTAGAAGTTGTCCTCCGTTGAGCTTAATTGCAGTTGCATGGTAGATGGCTGAGTCATGGCGGATTCGCGTGATCCCAACACTTTCTTTTATTAAGAAAAACCATTTCCAAATCTTGTTTTAGTTAAATAGTTAATCATTAGTGTATTTAATTTAATTGCTTTTAAGTTTAGTAGTTGTCAATTGTAGAACTTTGTGTTCTACACTTCTCTTAAAATATTGAATTTCTATTTTTCTTTTAGAGTTTAATCTAAGTCAGTTGATTTCTATCCTTCCCTGTGGGATCGACCTGGTCTTACCAGTTACTACTTGCACGTCTACCTACACTTGGGTATAGCACACAAGCGCACACAAAATTTCTATCGTGTCAATGTGCTTATATGTTAGGGTCATCTTATCTAGGATTGTTGCATGATTGCATTACACGTTTCCTTTCTTTTGCTTTTTGCGACTCCGCTTGAGTCAACCCAATATAAGTCTTCTCGTTCCTTTTTTGCATATCATGACACGTTTTCTTTATTTGCATCGGTCCCAGGCGGGATTAACCACTATAAGTATACCTCTCTCTTGTATTGTATGTGCATCCGACTTCTACTTGATTTAATCTCTTGACATGATTTTCATTAGATGTTCCCCTTTTGACATGTATACATATTATCTAGTATGTTTGACGAAACAACATTAATTATGAATTAAGGACAAGGATATTTGAATCAAGGCCTACCATTCGGTAGGGCGAGGAGGGGGTGCTTTAGTCCTGCTTGGGCTCCTTCCCCTCTCGTACCAAAACCCTTGAACCTAGTTTCTAGTGATGAAGGGCGAGTAACTTTATTCAATTTTGGGTGAGTCAAACTTGGGTTTCCCAATTCCCGATAAAAATTAGGTGGCGACTCTTTGTCTCTTGGATCGCGTGAGGAAGTTTTAGTTCCTTGAAATATGCTCCTTGGATCCATCCCGGGACATTGTCAAGGAACGCCAGGACCCCCCTCTCAATGCGCATCATGGTCCACAACTCCCTCTATCCCATTTTATGTGTCCCCCTTTCCTTTTTAGGATGTCCCAAAATTATTGTCCACTTTCCTAAATAAGTATGCAAATTTTACTTAGTGTCCCAAACTACCCTTCCTTGCAATCAACACCAATACAAAAGAAAAAAAAAGTGCAATGATTATGGGCAATTGTGGAAAGTAGGTGTAAATTCTTTTTGTCCCCTTAAATAGTTGGATTCACCAAGAGACACATAAAATGGGACGGAGGGAGCATATGAGTAAAGATTGGGACACACCTAAAGACACAACTTTTGGGATACAACCCAAAAGATGTGCCTATATCTCTCCTGTGATGTCACTGGACCCCACAGTGACATTAGAGAGAGATAGACACATCCCTTGGGTTTTGTCCCAAAAGTTGTCTTTGGGTGTGTCCTAAGTATTACCCTATATATATAATAGAAGTCCCTGCAAAATACTTTCAGCATAAGAGGTCCCTCATTCGCATAATTTTTTTTTTTACATGGGGGAGGGGATGGTTCGAACATAAATTGATACACACGAGGGCACTAGGTGTCAACCCTTTGTCACATGGGCTACTAGTCATTGTGCCCCTCATTTGTAGACTTAATATTGTCTAAATCCCTTATTCAAATTTTTAGGAATTTTTTTTAATTTACCCATTGTTTAGTTAATAAGATAAGAAAAATATATCCCTTAAATCACTCCTTTTTTTTAAATGATAGTAATTCAAATTTGACATTAATATCCAAACTATGTAATAAAAAATTTGATTTAGTTACCTATATTATATACATATAAGATTGAACAAATTACCACTACCAATATCTTACAATGAAAAGAAAAAACTTTCACAATAATGGCGATCACTGATCTTGTTAGAATCAAGATAAAGTATGCTTTACTTTTCAAGGATTTATAGTGCGGAAGTAAAGGTCGAACCCACAGGGATTGATTATTTTTATCCTTTAATTAAGAAAACCTAAATCTAGTTAGTTGTTATTGAAAACAGAAGTTTGAATAGTTGTTGACTTAATTCCTACTATTAACTAATCTATGCTGATGATGCCTAAAATTGGTAAGAAGGGTTTAGAGAGAGAAAAAAACAAGAATAACTTGTATGTGGTTCGGTCTCGTTAACGAGGTGACCTACGTCCACGGTTGCATCTGTGCGCTCTCACTAGCAGATCACCGGCGGGCCTGGTGAGCCAACAAAGATGGGTGGCACTACCAATAATACCGGCCGGGTATATACGTATGATGGTGAGTTCTCTGTTGAATGCTTGTTAGCTAGAGAATTATTTTTGGGGGTCGGATCCCTATAGAAAGAGTAGGTGGGCTCTTTTATAGATGCAAGAGTCCACCCTTACATGGTAAGTTGATAGGATTAGGAAATCGAATCTGATTATAATAGATTTGCATAATTTTAGGAGAGTTTCCTAAGTGGTTTAGGAAACTACCACATCCCCTTTTGCAGTCTTGCAGTCGGTTTAGGAAACAACTGGATGAGCTGAGTCTGCGGGATGCCAAACAACTGGATGAGCTGAGTCCGTGGGATGCCACGGTCTTTCATTCCTGGCCCATTGATACGAACCGTGCGGTCTGAACGGACACCTTGGGATTGCTTAGCTATGGGCGCCCTTACCGGAATAACCGGCACCTCTTGATGACCTGACAGACCCACTTCATGGCTGGATCATTTTGGACATATCAGCTGCCCCCCATTTTAGGAACTGACTGGATGCTTTATCGGGTGAGGATCAAAAATCAGGATTGCCTTAAAAACCATTCGGATATCCTCCGGGAATGTTGGTTGGGATGGGGCCCACCTTCCAGATCACCCTGGTGGAATGACCGACCGGTACAGGAAGAGGCCCGGGCGGTGGTACTGCCACGTGTCATGGAGTGATTGGCCTGGTCAGGATCCAGCGGAGTCGGTTCGGTCATAACCGAATAACTACGTGGTAACCAGACCGTCACGTCATGCATTTAATACGCACACATTTTGAGGTGATCTTTCGTGATCCCAAGGCGACAGCTGTCTGGCGACTTTTGGCGGGAAAGATCTTGAGCCGTTGGATCTAATTGATCTGGATCGTCCGTTACTTCTACATAAGAAACACTTGCTCATTTCTTCATTTCCTGCTGTCAACTAAGAGAATTACCGAGCGGTTTGAGAGCACTCAAGATCCCGAGCAAGATTCCCGACCACTTTTCTGCGCTAATCCTTGTAAGTCCTTCCTTTCTTTCTTCAGTTCTTCATTCTCTTCTTCTTTTTTGAACAGAGCTAGAGGGAGCGAACCCACTTAGGTTAGAACGAGCGTGGGATTTTTTTCTTTTTTAGGTTTTGTCATTTCTTCAAGTCCGGGGGTACGCTAGAGCAGTTTGACCGAACGGGTGTTCCTGGGAGAGTCCTGAGAGAGTGTTGTCATTCTTCTAGAGTCTTGAACGACCTGCCCTTTAGGTTGTTAGATCTACCTCCTCTGTACACCAGGCTAGGAGTTCTTGACCCATTCTTAGGTCGTCTGCCCCCTAGGTCTTCCACAAACTTAATCATGTGCCATTCAGATTTTAACTCGTCGTCCCAATCGAAAGACGAACAGTTGTAGTCAGGGTCCTCAAGCGCAAGCTTAGACCCTCCCTCTTTGGCCCCCTCTGATCAGCAGAGTGAGGGGATGATCCCTACCCGGGCGTCTCCCAAGGAAACGCGCCGGGATTCCCCTATGGCCTCGACATCTCGGGGTTCGGGCTACGAGGGGTCTGTACCGAACAGCCCCGGGGTCATCTTCGCATGCGAGTCCATCGTCAGTATCCTGCGCGACCCTGATCTGGATCAAATTAGGGACATATATGACCTTTCCGGCCCCTTTTCTCTTACTATCCATGATGGCGGAGCTCACTTCCATGAGTGGGTTTCGTCATTTTGTATGAGGACGCTTTTATGGTGGGCCTTCGCTTGCCTTCCCACCCAGTTGCCCGGGACGCGCTCATCTACCTCGAGATCTCTCCCGAGCAGCTCGCCCTGAACGGTTGGCGATATCTGATGGGGTGCATATCCTTGTGGTCCCAAGTCCTCGGGTATGAGCTTACCTTACAAGAGTTCTTCTGAACTCACCAACCCTTCAAAGTCCACGGGGAGTTCGGTTTCTTCTCGCTCGGGGCCAGGCAGGGGCGGAAGATAATTGTAAACTGCCCGACCAACAATAAAGGATGGAAGAAGAAATTCTTCCAAGTGTCCACCCTGGGGCTGTGTGAGAAGGCACCGGGGATACAGTTGAGGACCTCCTGGGCGGGGGAGCTGAGGAGTAAGCCCGACCACTTTTCTTTCTTGATTAGTCTTTCTATTTTGCCTTGACTAACCCATTTGTATATTTGCTTTGCAGTGGGAGTAGTTGACTCGCCCAGCCTTCCGGACGAGCTACAAGCGAGGATTCTGTCTTTGGTAGATCTCTTACAAGCCTCAGCACCAATTTGTAGCTCCCGTCTTCCCATCGATCAGTCCTGGTAAGTTCCATCACTTGACCTTTCGGTTTTCTTTTCGTTTGCTACTTTGCTGAATTCTGACATGCTATCTAGTTTTGCAAAAATGGCCCCCAAGAGCGCGACGACTTTGAAGGAGAAGGAGGCGGCCTTGATGGCCCGGGTGGCCAGAAGAGGAAGAAGCCAGACCCCGCCAAAGGCCAGCCCCTCAAGAGGATTTCCCGGTGGATTTCCATTCGGGCTGAGAAGGAGGCAGCTGCTGCCTCAATGCCAGTCGTAACAGTTGCTGCACCACCACAACCTGCTCCTACTACCAAACCGTCTGGGGTCTCCTTCTCGAGCATGGAGGAAGTTTGTGCGGGCCCCTCTTCAAGGCCGGAGGTTGAGACGGCGGACGACATCCGCGGAAGGGTACGGCCCGGGCTGCTGCAGAGTCAGATTGACAAGTGCACCCTGCTAAGCCCCGAGGCCATCATTAGTAGGTTATACAGCATCAGCCACATGGTAAGTCTCTTTACAATGTCAATGTTAACCTTTCCTCCATGCGCCTACTGGCGTTTTCTTGTTCTTATAGATTGGCTGTATTGCGGCCGGGGCTGAAACCACCCTTCTCGGCATTATTGAGAGGTTGGCCACTGCAGAGGCTAACCTATCCGTGGAGAGGACTACGCGGGAGTCCGCGGAGTTTGCTCACTGTGGAGGAAGAAAAATCCCAGGCAACGGCCCTGGAGCTGGGGGAGATCCGCGACTCTTTGTCAACCCAGCGGGTCGCCCAGAAGATTGCAGAGGCTAAGGCGGCAGCCGCAGAAGCTGCGAGGATCATCACTGAGGAGGTTACAGAGACTAAGGCTATAGCCACAGAGGCCGGGAGGATCTCTGTCGAGAAGGACCTGGCAGCTATGACCGCCATGCTCTCGGAGCATACTGCTGCTTGGGTGGCCAAAGCCAAAGAAGCTGAGGAGGAATTCGAGGCTGGGTTTCTCACAGGCTACGCTGACCTGACCAAGCGGACTGCTGCTGACCACCCTGACTGGAACTTGTCCGGTTATTCCTGGGCGGAGTCCAGTTATTGGAAGGAAGGCCAGGCTGACTCCGAGGTCACCGCTGAAGCTGCACCGGCCGGGGACCCCTGTGTTGATGAGCAGGCTGTGGAGGAGTGAGAAATGATGGTTGTAGACTAGTTTTTTTTTTTATGTTGTAGTTTTTTCTTTTGGGGAGGCTACTACAACTACCCCCAGGCTTTGTACAGTTTTCAATCATTAATGAAAAGGCCCTCGAGGTCAAACTTTTCATTAACTGTTCACTTTATCTGCACTGTGCTTGTTTTTAATTGCTAGTATCCGCTCGGTTTTTAGCCAACTTAACCCCTGCCTTAACAAATGGTTTAGGAACTTTTAACCAGTAGAACACCTAGTCTTTTTGACCTATTTTAAAGGTAACTGCCCGGTCTGCCGTAGGAACTTGTCCTATTTAGCGTCCGGGATGTCCCGGTTTATTATAGGAGTACCCTTTATTACCGTCCGGGATATCCTGGTGTATTATAGGTGTATCCTATTTTACTGTCCGGGGAATTATTTCTGATCATTGTAAGTACTTAGGAATTTTTTCCAAGTTCTTTTAGTGATCAGTGTGATTGCCTGTTTTGGCCTAATATTCCCCTGCCCCCCAAGCATTTTGCTAAGGCGGGAGTGTGGGAGTTAGTAGCCGTAGGAAACCGACCTGAAACATGGGTGGTTGTAGGGTCCTTTGGAGCTTGCCATCGTCGGCCACCTAGGAGTTTGTTCCCATCGTCAGTTGGACCTAGGCGAAGGCTTATGTAATTTCCTATTTAGGTCTAGTATCCCCTTGCCTCCCGAGCGACCTGAGAAGGCGGAGGCGTGTTGAGGAGCGACCATAGGAAACCGACCTGGAACATGGGTGGTTGCAGGGTCCTTTTGTGCCTGGGTTCGGAGCCTGAGGTCTTTTTAGTGCCTGGGTTCGGAGCCCAAGGTCTTTTTAGTGCCTGGGTTCAGAGCCCGAGGTCTTTTTAGTGCCTGGGTTCGGAGCCTGCGGTCTTTTTGTGCCCCGGGGTTAGGCCCGACGTCTTTTTGTGCCTTGGTTAGCCAAGGTTTTTGGTGCCCCGGGGTTAGGCCCGAGGACTTTTTTGCATTGCACGGTGTACCGACAGGAGTAAATTTGCAAAAGTAAACTATTCAATTTTATTTAAAAATAAAAATTTATAGCGTTTGCTCAACTAGAGCGACAAAAAGAAATTTTCCTACCAATACTAAATTCTCGTGGCCCAATGCTACTGATAATACTTGCGGAGGTGTTGCACATTCCAAGGATGAGAGAGATCGTGCCCATCCATGCTCTATAGCCAGTAGGTTCCCGGTCGGTTGACTCGGGTTACTTTATATGGGCCTTCCTAGTTTGCTCCCAATTTTTCATGGCTCGGGATCCGGGTAGACTGGTTTACTGCTTTAAGGACGAGGTCTCCGACTTGAAAATGGCGGTGCTTCACCTTGCTATTGTAATACTGCGAGACCCTTTACTTGTAGGCTACCACCTTTAGGTAGGCTTGGTCTCTCCTTTCCTCCACCAGATCCAGTTCTGACTTGAGGGCTTCTTCGTTATCCGGCGCACTGAAGTTGGCCACCCGATATGTAGGCAACCCGAGCTCTGTGGGGACAACTACCTCAAATCTATAGGTTAAAGAGAACGGCGTCTTGCCTGTTGCTGCTTGGGGCGTGGTGCGGTAGGCCCACAGGAGAGTTGGTAGCTCTTCAGCCCACAGCCCTTTGGCGCCTTCAAGCCTTGTTTTAATTGACTGCAAGATTGTTCGGTTTGTCACCTCGGTTGACCGTTGGCTTGAGGGTACTCGGGGGAGGAGTAATAATTTAGTATCCCGTCGCCCAAGCATAACTGCCTGAATATAGTGGTGTCAAGCTGCCTACCGTTATCGCTGACCAGGACTCGGGGAATGCCAAACCTACTAAAAATATTCCTTTCCACGAAGCTCTTCATTTTCCGTTCGGTTATTGTCGCCAAGGGCTCGGCCTCTGCCCATTTGGTGAAGTAATCAGCAGCGATGACGGCGAACTTGACCTATCCTTTTCCTATCGACAGGGGACCGACAATGTTGATGCCCCACTGGGCGAACGGCCAAGGGCTGTGGATTGTGTAACAACCCTAAAATTTCTATGTAAATAATAATTTTCATCATTATTTTCAATTAGCAATATTATATGAGTGTGCCTATGTAAGACGTGTGTTTGGAAAATTTTAGTGTTTGGTGGACATATAAATTAAATCATTAGTGAGCCCTTTAGTTTGAATGCAACATTTTATTAATTCAAATTTATTTAAAAAAAAAAAAGTGAAGGGTTGATATGTATTTTTGTTATATAGTGTTTACAGGCCCGCGAATGTGTTAAATAATGTCATTAACATTAAAACCTAGTACCGGGGTCATGGGTACCCATTGGGCTACTCATTTTAACACTTTGTACTGCATTTTGGGCCCACATGAGTCTCTTTTGTGAGCCCATTAGACAAAAAACGGGATTTGATATGTATATATGAGTTATTTGTATAGGTTGTGTATGTATGTAGTATACTATATATGTAGTACATATATACTTATATCATTAACCCTAGCCACCCAAAGAGAGAACAGACGTGTGTGTGTGTGTGTGTGTGTGTGTGTGAGAGAGAGAGAGAGAGAGAGAGAGAGAGGGAAGAAGAAGAAGAAGAAGAAGAAGAAAAGGGAATGTTCTCGGGTTCGTGGGCACATGGGGAATCGTGGAGCATTCGTAGTGGTCGATTTTTTATCAACGAGGTGAGTTAAATTTTTGTGTATCCGAGTATATATATATACACGTATGTATATATACATGTACACGGGAGTAAATTAAATTAGTATAAGTTTAATTTAATTATTAGGGTTAAATCTTTGTAATGGATACGTTGTTATTGTTGAAGTAATCTAGATACTTTCTTTTCCCTTCGTGTGACTTTGTGATTATGACATTAGGGTATTCGAAAGGGTTAGGTAAATAGTTAGTTTGATAAAACCATATGTGAAATATTCATGGTGATTAAGAAATATATGTGAAATTCATTTTTTTGTAATTTATACAGTTGCAGAAACTTGAGAAAATTATTAGAAAATCGTAGCTTTGAATTTGAACATTCTGTCCGCGATGGCCTGTAGGAAAGGCGATTCTGCACACTTTTCGTCTAAATGGAGTTTTTCCTGATTCTGCACCGTTTGGGCAGAAATTGAAGATTTCAGTAGCAGTTTTTAGTATATTAAAATGTATGAAATTGGAGAAATATGATTCGTTGTGGTTTTTTTTATTCATTCGTATGACTTAACGAAATTTTATTATGGGTTTCATGTAGGCTAATTTTGAATGTTGGGTTGAGGATTATTGTACCTGAAATAACTAACTTTATTGTGTGAACATTTTGATAAAAAGGAGTAATTTAGATATGCTGAATAGTATATTGGGGATCTTGTAATTTGATTGGAAATTATTGAGGGAAGATTGTTATGGGTTAATTGATAAAACCTTCTATTGTAAGAAATTGGAATACATCTAAAAGTTAGAGATGTGATTGGATGATGAGATGTAACTATGTGACAAACATGAAATTCACAATTATTGGGATAATACGAACGATAAGTGATAATTGCAACATAGTTCTTTAGTGTTCACCGCTCCCGTTGTTGTGTTATTGTTTTTGGTAGCTCGCACTCTTTTGCCAGTGGCTTCGTGATTAAGCTGGCTTAAGACTTGTTGAGTGTACTTTTTGCCAGTGGCTTCGTGATCAAGTTGGCCTAAGCCTTATGCTCGGCTTATATTGTCTAGACATCTTGACATATTGACTAGCCGTCCGTTGTGTATACCTGGTTTGGTTCATACCCCAACCAAACTGGCACCGGAGTGGGTGTTGGTAGTATGTCCAAGCACACATAGGATATATGTGTGGGATGTACCATGGAGGGTGGCCAAGTGGTGAACCTAGGGAACACAAAGATAAAGTAAAGCCTAATAAATAATGACAATGGAGTATTTCATAAGACTGATAAGTTTGGAATAATAAATGCGACGTTAAGGTTAGAATGTGGAAATGTTGTTTACGGACTTGTTTGCTTGGTTTGTGATAGTTTTTATTTCATTTTTCTATGTAATATATTCTATGTACAGGATGGTTGGTCCACTAACTTTTATGCAGGGTTGACTCACTATATTTTGGAATGGTAAGGTAGTAAGTGGAATTTATTTAAATTTTACGGGTGAGACCTCATCGCCACCACATGGAAGGAAACTACCGCTTGTCCTGAAGTGTGAGTGGAACTACTCTCTTGCTCGATAATTTCTTATTTTGCTGTGTGGTATTCTAAGGGACTGTGTGTTATCCCTAAGACTTCGTTATTATGTTATTTATTTAACTCACACCAGTACCGTGTGTATTGACCCGTGTGATTTTATCACCGGGTGTGTTCTTCGTGGAGCGTAGCCGGGTTCTTATTTTCAGGAATAGTTCGTGTTAGTGGTTGGATTAAATTTTGTGATTCAGAGATCTACGAGTGGATTTTAATTGTTATTTATTTTGCTTCGTGATCTTAATTTATTTATTTCTTGGCATTGTGGGCCATGTTGTATTTTATTATTTTGGGGTTATGGGACGATTGTGGTAGCTCTGATTCATGTTTTGTAAAAGTGTGGATTTCTTATTTTGTTATGGCAACAGAATTCTCTTTATTATTGTAAATTGTAACTTAGAATTTTATCATGGAGATCTCAATGAAAATGATTTTTTTTTTGTTACTTAAAGTTTGTGAATTATTTTAAAGAGGAACATTTTTCAGCAAAGTTTACTATTTCAAATGTGTGACAAGTTGATTGGTTTTCACTCTCAGATTTTGGGCAATTAAATACTGGTTGAGATATTATTGAATGGGTATTTGGTTGTCTAAAAATCGGGGTGTGACAGTTTGGTATCAGAGCTTTTGGTTGCCTTAGATTGGGAGGAGTCTAGGGGATCCTCGGTATTGTGGTAGTGGGTCAGAGCTATAGGTTGCGGATTTATTTGGGTTTCGGGTTATGTGTACTTATGTGTTATCCATGTGTTGTCTACATGTTATTTAATTGTTTTCAATCAATTAATTGCATAACTTTTCGAGCTTATCATTAGATGTTAATTCGTTAAAACCATTTACTATATTATGAGTCGCATAGTAGTGCATGCATATTTTGTGACATGTTGGAGAAGTAGCGGGGAGTTGGAGTTTTGAACAAGCTGTGGAATTCTGGCGTGATATCGAATTATCTTCTTCAAGCTATATTATCGGACAGTTATCTAATTATCATCCAGCTGAATTATTATTCTATCGGAGGATCGGGATTTCTATTATTATTTACAAGACTTCTATTCTTTATATTATTCTTATCTGGCCATTTTTGGTGGACATTATTATTATTGGCATTCTGGATTTCTTATTATGAAGCTGTTATTATCGATTGGTATTCTACTACTACATCTCTCTCGTATGTCTCCGTGTGGAAATTCTATACTTTTTCGAGAGCATATATTGAGCCAGCAGTATTCTTATGTCAACAACATTTTATGGATCTAGACGGGTATTCTTATTCTTAGTGGAAGCTTATGGAAGGTTTGAAGCTATTGGGTTGAGTGGTAAGTATTGGATATCCCGATGAGAAGTGGCACGGGACAAGATAAGAGGTCAACATGGGTATATAGTTAAATCTTTGATTAACTGTGAGCATGTTGCATGCATAGTTCGTATTCACATGGTTTGCATCAATCTCTGTGTTTTGGAATATCTATTAACTTTGACGATTGACTATACGAGAATAAGGTATATATATGAGGGTTTCCTTGTTTCGATTAGTCGCTCGACGTACTTGGTCTCGTATGGTTGAAAGTCAAACGTAATACATAGTTGTATAAAATTGCGTGCCTAACTTTATTTATGACTGACTTGTGTATTTACCGTTGCTATAAATTTCGGGACGAAATTTCTTTAAGGAAGGTAGAATGTAACAACCCTAAAATTTCTATGTAAATAAATATTTTCATTATTATTTTCAGTTAGCAATTTTATATTAGTGTGCCTATGTAAGACATGTGTTTAGAAAATTTTGGTGTTTGGTGGACATATAAATTAAATCATTAGTGAGCCCTTAATTTTGAATGCTACATTTTATTAATTCAAATTTATTAAAAAAAAACAAAAAAAGTGAAGGGTTGATATGTATTTTTGTTATATAGTGCTTATAGGCCCGCGAATGTGTTAAATAAGGTAATTAACATTAAAACTTAGTACCGGGGTCATGCGTACCCATTGGGCTACTCATTTTAACACTTTGTACTGCATTTTGAGCCCACATGAGTCTCTTTTGTAAGCCCATTAGACAAAAAACGGGATTTGATATGTATATATGAGTTATTTGTATAGGTTGTGTATGTATGTAGTATACTATGTGTGTAGTACATATATACTTATATCATTAACCCTAGCCACCCAAAGAGAGAACAGACGTGTGTGTGTGTGTGTGTGTGAGAGAGAGAGAGAGAGAGAGAGAGAGAGAGAGAAGAAGAAGAAGAAGAAGAAGAAGAAGAAGAAGAAGAAAGGAGAACGGTCTCGGGTTCGTGGGCACGTGGGGAATCGCGGAGCATTCGTAGTGGTCGATTTTTGATCAACGAGGTGAGTTAAATTTTTGTGTATCCGAGTATATATATATACACGTATGTATATATACATGTACACGGGAGTAAATTAAATTAGTATATGTTTAATTTAATTATTAGGGTTAAATCTTTGTAATGGATACGTTGTTATTGTTGAAGTAATCTAGGTATTTTCTTTTCCCTTCGTGTGACTTTGTGATTATGACATTAGGGTATTCGAAAGGGTTAGGTAAATAGTTAGTTTGATAAAACCATATGTGAAATATTCATGGTGATTAAGAAATATATGTGACATTCGTTTTTTTGTAATTTATACAGTTGCAGAAAATTGAGAAAATTATTAGAAAATCGTAGCTTTAAATTTGAACATTCTGTCCACAATGGCTTGTAGGAAACGCGATTCTGCACACTTTTCGTCTAATGGAGTTTTTCCTGATTCTGCACTGTTTGGGAAGAAATTGAAGATTTCAGTAGCAGTTTTTAGTATATTAAAATGTATGAAATTGGAGAAATATGATTCGTTGTGGTTTTTTTTATTCATTCGTATGACTTAACGAAAATTACTTAGAGATACATGAATTCTCATATAATGTTGAGCTATAAAAAAAAATGGGTGATAGTCATTAATGTTGAGTTCGATGAAAATATTGTGGAACGATTGTTATAATGCTTTACGACATGAGAATTTAAATTTTATTATGGGTTTCATGTAGGCAAATTTTGAATGTTGGGTTGAGGATTATTGTACCTGAAATAACTAACTTTATTGTGTGATCATTTTGATAAAAAGGAGTAAATTAGATATGCTGAATAGTATATTGGGGATCTTGTAATTTGATTGGAAATTATTGAGGGAAGATTGTTATGGGTTAATTGATAAAACCCTCTATTGTAAGAAATTGGAATACATCTAAAAGTTAGAGATGTGATTGGATGATGAGACGGAACTATGTGACAAACATGAAATTCACAATTATTGGGATAATACGAACGATAAGTGATAATTGCAACATAGTTCTTTAGTGTTCACCGCTCCCGTTGTTGTGTTATTGTTTTTGGTAGCTCGCACTCTTTTGCCAGTGGCTTCGTGATGAAGCTTGCCTAAGCCTTATGCTCGGCTTATATTGTCTGGACGTCTTGACATATTGACTAGCCGTCCGTTGTGTATACCTGGTTTGGTTGATACTCCAACCAAACTGGCACCGGAGTGGGTGTTCCCCCCCTCCCCCTAGGGAACACAAAGATAAAGTAAAGGCTAATAAATAATGACAATAGAGTATTTCATAAGACTGATAAGTTTGGAATAATGAATGCGACGTTAAGGTTAGAATGTGGAAATGTTGTTTACGGACTTGTTTGCTTGGTTTGTGATAGTTTTTATTTCATTTTTCTATGTAATACTCCCTCCGTCCCATAATAAGTGTCCACTTCTATTTTGCACATTGTTTAAGAAAGTTGTATTATTTTAGTTTTTTTGGTTCATTAAATGGTCACTTTCCAATTTTGCCCTTAGATGTGATGGGTGTTTGACTTTTTATTTGTTTTGAGTCCACAAATAAATACTACTTTGTCTTTATTATAAGGGTAGTTTTGGAAATTAAGTAAATGCTATATGCCAATTTAGGAAAGTGGATACTTATTGTGGGACATCCAAAAAGGGAAATGTGGACACTTATTATGGGACGGAGGGAGTATATTCTATGTACAGGATGGTGGGTCCACTAACTTTTATGCAGGGTTGACTCACTATATTTTGGAATGGTAAGGTAGTAAGTGGAATTTATTTAAATATTTCGGGTGAGACCTCATCGCCACCACATGGAAGGAAACTACTGCTTGTCCTGAAGTGTGAGTGGAATTACTCTCTTGCCCGATAATTTCTTATTTTGCTGTGTGGTATTCTAAGGGACTGTGTGTTATCCCTAAGACTTCGTTATTATGTTATTTATTTAACTCACACCAGTACCTTGTGTACTGACCCGTGTGATTTTATCACCGGGTGCGTTCTTCGTGGAGCGTAGCCGGGTTCTTATTTTTAGGAATAGTTCGTGTTAGCGGTTGGAGTAAATTTTGTGATTCAAAGATCTACGAGTGGATTTTAATTGTTATTTATTTTGCTTCGTGATCTTGATTTATTTATTTCTTGGCATTGTGGGCCATGTTGTATTTTATTATTTTGGGGTTATGGGATGATTGTAGTAGCTCTGATTTAAGTTTTGTAAAAGTGTGGATTTCTTATTTTGTTATGGCAACAGAATTCTCTTTATTATTGTAAATTGTAACTTAGAATTTTATCATGGAGATCTCAATGAAAATGATTTTTTTTTGTTACTTAAAGTTTGTGAATTATTTTAAAGAGGAACATTTTTCAGCAAAGTTTACTATTTCAAATGTGTGACAAGTTGATTGGTTTTCACTCTCAGATTTTGGGCAATTAAATACTGGTTGGGATATTATTGAATGGGCATTTGGTTGTCTAAAAATCGGGGTGTGACAGATTGGTGTCTGGAGCTCTCCTGGTCGGTTGATCATGGGAGAGTATCTCTGACACTTGTCACACCTTCTGACGTATTCCTGGAAATCTCAGGCCATGGTTGGCTAGTAATAACCTTGCAGTAGGGCCTTTCTGGAGAGTGCCCGGCCTCTGATGTGGTTCCCACACACTCCTTCATGGATTTCAAACAATATCGCTGGAACTTATGTGGGGTGAACACAGCGGAGGTATGGGATAGTGAATCCCCTCTTGTAGAGAATGCCGTCAACAAAGTGGTATCGTGTCGCCCGATACTTGACCCGACAGGCCTCTTCTCTTTCATCTAGTAGCACCCCTGTCGTCAAAAATGTCACGAGCGGGTCCATCCAGCTGGGTCCCAGGGTGACCGGATCTACTTCTATACCTTTTGAGTTAATCACACTTGGCTCGGGTAGATATTGTATCTGTATCCCGGGCAAGTCTGACTCAGAAGACGAGGCAAGGTGAGCCAACCGGTCGGCCCTAGTATTTTCTTCTCTGGGTATCTGTGCGATGGAGAATCCTCGGAGCTTCTTGGAAACCACTCGGACAAGGGCCAAGTAGGCTACCATGTTGTCTTCCCGAGCTTTGAATTCTTGGTTAACCTGGTTGACCACGAGCTGGGAGTCGCTGTATCCCTGGATCTTTTGTGCACTCATAGAGATGGCCAACTATAATCCGACCAAGAGGGCTTCGTATTCGGCCTCGTTGTTGGAGGCACGGAACCCAAACCTTATTGTATATTCGAGCTGGATACAGTCGGGGGTAGTTAGGATGATTCCTGCCCCACTACCCTACTGATTGGATGAACCGTCCGCGTGCAGTACCCATGTAAGGATATCAGAGTGTAACCCGGGCGGTAAGGCCGGTGGCTCAGACTCTTCAACTGGGTCCTCTGGATACGTGAACTCAACCAAAAAGTCTTCCATGGCTTGTCCCTTGATGGCCGTCTGGGGTCGGTAGATCACTTCAAACCCTTCTAACTCCAAGGCCCACTTGACGAGCCTCCTGGACTTATCTGGACGGCTGAGTATTCTGCGAAGGGGTTGACCTATGAGGACCACAATGGCATGGGCCTGAAAATACGGGCGGAGCCTTCAGGCCGAGGTGATAAGGGCGAACGCTAGTTTTTTGATTCGAGAGTATCTACTTTCTGTGCCCTGTAACGCCCGGCTGGTGTAGTACACTGGGAACTGTATCCTGTGTTCTTCCCGAACAAGTGCCAAGCTAATCGCCGATGATGACACTGCCAAGTATAAAAATAATTCTTTCCCCAGCACGGGTGTTGAAAGTAGAGGAGGGGAAGCCAGGTATTTCTTGAGTTCCTGGAATGCCTCTTCACACTCTTCTGACCACTGGAACGCCTTGCGGAGGATTTTAAAGAATGGCAGGCACCGGTCGGTAGCTTGGGAGACAAATCTGTTTAATGCGGCCACCCGTCCGGCTAAGCTCTGTACTTCCTTTGTTGATTTGGGCGACCGCATATTGATGATGGCTTTGATCTTTTTGGTGTTTGCCCTAATTCCCCGTCTGCTGACTAAGTGGCCCAGAAATTTCCCAGACGAGACGCCGAAGGTGCATTTGGCCGGGTTCAACCTCATCTTGAATTTTCTCAAAATGCTGAAGGCCCCGGCCAGATGCTCAAGGTGGTCGGGATGGTCCCAGCTCTTGACTAGCAGATCATCCACATATACCTCCATAGACTTTCCAATGAGGTCTTTGAACATGTAGTTGACCAGGCGTTGGTAGGTGGCCCCGGCATTTTTGAGACCGAATGGCATAACCTTATAACAATACGTGCCCTGGTCGGTGATGAACGCAGTATTCTCTTCGTCCCCGGGGTATATGCTGATCTGGTTGTACCCCGAGTAAGCGTCAATGAATGAGAGGAGTGAGTGACCTGCCGTGGGGTCCACAAGGAGGTCTATCCTGGGCAGCGAATAGCAATCCTTGGGGCAAGCTTTGTTGAGGTCGATGAAGTCCACGCACATCCTCCACTTCCCGTTGCTTTTCTTGACAAGTACCACATTGGCTATCCAGTCGGGGTAGTGGACTTCTCGTATGGAACGGGCTTTGAGGAGCTTCTCGACCTCTTCACTCATTGCCTTCTGTCTCTCAGGGGCCATGCCCCTCCTTTTCTGCTTCACCGGCTTACAATCTGGACTGACATTGAGCCAATGGGACATTACCCGGGGGTCAATCTCGGGCATATCCTCGTGACTCCAAGCAAAAATGTACTGGTTTTGCCTTAGGAACTGGGTCAGTTTTTCCTTCAGGCCGGGCTCTAGTAGGATGCCAATGCTGACTGAGCGGTATGGGTACTCGGGATTCAGCGCTACCCTTTCCAATTCTTCCATCGGACCTACCGCGTCGCTTTGGTCCCGGGGGTCGATCTCTTGAGCATTTAATGTTTCAGTGATTGCCCCCTAGAGCAACGAGCTGACATAGCAACTCTGGGCGGTAGTCTGATCTCCATGTAAGCATCCGGGTCCCTGAGGAGTTGGGAAGTTCATTGTTAAGCTGTAGGTGGAGACAACCGCTCTGGCCTTATTGAGGGTCAGCCGGCCAAGAATGACATTGTAGGCCGACGGGGCTTCTACGATCACGAAATGGGTTAGCACAGAGGCCTGCCGAGGGTAGGTCTCCATGAGAACTGGAAGCTCGATTGTTCTGAGCGGTTGTGTGTTGAAACCATTAAATCCAACCAGGGGTGTAGCAACCGGCCGGAGCCGATCCCTGGCAATCCCAAGTTGATCGAACACTGACGTGAACATGATGTCAGACGAGCTGCTTGTGTCCACTTGCACCCTCTTGACCATGTAGTTGGCTATAGAAAGCGTCACTACTAGCGGGTCATCATGGGGGCAGTGGACACCCTGCAAGTCGTCGGATGTGAATGTTAGAACATCGGTTGGGGAGGACCTGTGGATTAGACCTGATAGACATCTGCCCGGGATGCTCAAGCATGCCTCTTCCGTGTCGACTATGAATCTCCTCCACCTGACGTTCCTCCGGAGATCACGTGGATGTGGCCAAGTGGTGGTGGCTGATCGGGAGCTCGGGTGTCCTGCCGGGGTCATCTCTCTGCTGTGAGAAACTCTGCAAGGTGTCCCTGCTCGATTAGCTTCTCTATTGATATCTTTAATTTAAAGCAATCCTCCGTTTCATGGCCGTGATCCTTGTGGTAGCGGCAAAACTTGTCCCGATTTCTCTTATCGGGCGGGGGTTTAAGCTTCGCCAGCTGCTGGAGCAGCCTTTGCGCCTCGGCGGTGGCCATGACTTCTTGTATGGGCCGGGAAAGGGGTGTGAACGCGATCTGGGGGTGGCCCCAGACATCCTTCTGATCTCGCTTCGGCTTCTTTCCCGAGCCCTTCTCAAATCCTTCACGCTTGTGCTTGGCCTTCGGGGATTTGTCTCCCGCCTGGCTGGCACGCTTCGCCTTCAGGAACTCCTCAGTATCTATGTATTTTCCGACCCTCTCTGAGAGTTCCACCAGGATGGCCGGTCGGTCACGATGAAACGATGTGGCGACCTTGGTGTGTTGAACTCCCGAACAGAAAGCCATGATTGCGGCCGTTTCATTAAGATTGCGAATCTGGAGCCTTTGCATGTTGAAACGGTCCACATACTCCCTCAGAGACTCCCCTTTGCGCTTCTTGGCGGTCAGCTGCTGAGTGTCCGGTTGCGACCGGTCGAGCATCCCGACAAACTGGCTGATGAACAGTTTGCTGAGGGCTTTGAAATCATCGACCGTCTGGGGGTTTAAAGCGTTGAACCATTGTGCTGCTTGCCCCTTGAGGGTACTGGGAAAGGCCAGGCATAGTAGCTCGTCCACCGTGGTGACTAGTGCCATCTGAGCCTTGTAAGTGCAGATGTGGTCCACCCGACTCCCTGTGCCATCATAGGAACTGAGGTGAGGGGGTTTGAACTTCCGTGGAATAGGAAATCGTGTCACCCGAGCTGTATAGGGTATTTCCATCTCCGTGTTGGTGAGGTCGTGGCTGGATTTGCGGTTCAACCTCTCAATTTACTACTGTAGTTCCTCAACCTGGGCCTTTACGTCATCCCGCCCGGTTCTCCGCTCTATATCCGAGCGGTAGGTCGGATCAGATGATGAGGCCTCTTACTCAAAGCGCGTCGAATTTGGGGATAGGGACCGGCTCTTGGTCTGAGAAAGCGTGTGCCTAAGATCCACCTGGCTCAGGATCGGAGGGTCCTCAGCTGATTCCCAGGCCTTCCATCCTGACTCCTCCCCTCTGCCGCACGCCGCCGGTTGATAATAGTCCTAGCGTCCTCCACCCAGCGAGGATTGGGCCGAGCTCGTCTCTTCGAGCGCCTGGTTGCTTGGCTGCGCTCAACATCACCGAGGCATTCCCGGTCTGGAGGGGACACCGGGGCGGAACGGGCTTGCCTTCATGCCCGAGCGGGCCTTTGAATAGGGGTGCTTTTCTCAGGCTAATTTTCTGATGCAGGATGCTTCTCCTGCCGGGCAAAAAGCGCCTCCATCTGTTCCTGTGTTCGGCGTTGGCCCTCCAAGAGTTGTGTCAGTGCTGCCGTTATCTGTTTGGTGCTCATGGAGGCAGCCTGCTACTCAAGCTGCGGGTTCTCCTGACCGGTCGGAACAACGGCTCTCTTACCCGTCTTTGGCGGCATGTTGATCAGTCAAGAATTTGTTGATGAGAAGACTTGTCATTTCCCACAGACGGCGCCAAACTGATGATGTCTAAAATTGGTAAGAAGGGTTTAGAGAGAGAAAAAGACAAGAATAACTTGTATGTGGTTCGGTCCTATTAACGAGGTGACCTACGTCCACTGTTGCGTCTGTGCGCTCTCACTAGCAGATCATCGGCGGGCCTGGTGAGCCAACAAAGATGGGCGGCACTACCAGTAATACCGGCCGGGTATATGCGTATGATGGTGAGTTCTTTGTTGAATGCTTGTTAGCTAGAGAATTATGTTCGGGGGTCGGATCCGTATAGAAAGGGTAGGTGGGCTCTTTTATAGATGCAAGAGTCCATTCTTACATGGTAAGTTGATAGGATTAGGAAACTTAATCTGATTACAATAGATTTGCATAATTTTAGGAGAGTTTCCTAAGTGGTTTAGGGAACTACCACATCCCCTTTTGCAGTCTTGCAGTCGATTTAGGAAACAACTGGATGAGCTGAGTCCGCGGGATGCCATGGTCTTTCATTCCAGGCCCGTTGATACAAACCGTGCGGTCTGAACGGACACCTCGGGATTGCTTAGCTATGGGCGCCCTTACCGGAATAACCGGTACCTCTTGGTGACATGACAGACTCACTTCATGGCTGGATCATTTTGGACATATCATATGCAATTAAAACTATAAAATTCTAGAAGTAAATTAAAATTAAACTACGTAAACGATTGCAAGATTGAAAGTGTTTTATATGAGTGGAAGAGATCTAGGATTGCAAATCCACCACTAACTATGCATCGGGGGTCTGGACTTTCTACTTTAGGTTTTATGATTGGATAGTCACGATCTATCGTAGCTACAAGCCCAATAGTATCAAAGAGGATATCACTAGTTCAATCTAAGCATAACTCATCTTCGGTTCATATGAATTATTTACCTATAACTAGGGTATAGCATAACTCATCTTTCCTAAGCATGAATTATAAAAGATGTAAACATCGTAATCACATAAGCACAATTGTATTTAATTATTCCTATCAATCATAGAAATCAAGGAATATTGGGTTCAATAAGCATAAGGAAAAATCTAAGACAAGAATAAATAATCTTGATTATTATCATTAAAAATTGAATATATATAAATAATCCTCAAACATACAATTACTATCCAATACATGAAATCCTAAAATAAGAAAGAGAAGAAATCCCCCTTTACATAGCTAGGGTTTCATTAAAACCCTAGAAAATTGGTTTAGTTACGCATAATTGAGGAAAACGTTGAGATGAAGTTGATTGTAGCCATCAGAACCTTCAAACTAGATCTTCTTCTTCTATTTGCCTCCAATGGATGTAAGTATTGATGTGTATAAGGATGTGTAACCTTCCAATAGCTTTAGATTCATATATATATATATATAGTTATAGAAGGTTAAGGAAAGCTTTTCTAAACCTACTCCGACTGAAACTACTATATTTTCCTTTCTGGACTTAATTAGGAAATTTCGTTTGCGCAGGGGTCTTCAGTACATTGAAATAAGCATTTTCATTTTTTTGTATGGATCGTGCATGCGGGCCAAACGAGCGCATTTTTGGGAGGTCGTGCGAGTGATATGCTAGATTGTCGCGCGAGTGTGCCGTTCGCGCGAGTGGGTTTGTCTTGTTCTTTCTTCTTCTTTTTTTTGTCCTTATTTAGCCTGGAACTCTTGCTTTCTTCTAAATCTTGACAAAAAATGAAAAAAAAAAAATATAAAAGTACACAAAACAGGCAAAAAACTACTAACAAATGTGAATTAAGGCGAGTAATTAGGATTTGTTCTCTCCCAATCAATCACCATGGAAGGCCTAGATCCATTCAGCAACTTGCCCGAACATATCATACATACCATCATATCTTGACTTGATGCTTCGCACAGTTTTGCCTTTTTGTCCAAGAGATTAAGATTTGTCTGATGCACATTCTCAATTGTCGTTATGATAAGATCGCTTTGAGGAAGTATTATGTAACACTGGGCCTTTAACCTGTATCTATAAATATATAAATACAAATGTAGTTGCTACTCCACGTGGCATTCTTAACACACTTCACCGTCCACGTGGCAAACCAAAGCATCTACTCCACCTATACATATACATCTACACATCTGCAAATATATCTATATATATAGATGTAGCACCAAGAAATTTCCCCCAGAAATTTCACGTATGAATTTACAAATGATGACGTCACCCAGGATATGGTTACAGAAAGTCCATTAGGATGACCCTAATTAGGAATCCCTATAAGATCCTATAGTTGATGTCTTAATGACGACGACATAGCTTATAACCTAGTAACTATTAGAATAGACGTAGCCTTGATGTGTATAGCTTCTAAGTTAGACACCATAGACAGACTTGAACTTGGACTCATACACAGCCCCGTTTATTCTTACACTTGTACCTGTGATCGCCTTCTCAGTTTGCACCTAGTTAAGACCCAGACACACATCCCAGTGCATATTATCTGAGTATGGGATCCACACCACCCCTTGACAGTCACATGGACCCCACACTTATCTACCCTTGGACACACACCCACTTACACATGTGGGTACACATTGTGCACCCACTATACACAACCAAACCCCCTCACATTTTCTATATATATACACACCCCCTCACCCTCCCATTTATCACCATCACCACTCCACAATCTGCCTATACAGATTGTATAGAGAGAGAGAGAGACCGAGAGAGAGTTTGAGAGAACACAATCTCCCTCACCCTTGGTTTATACACACACACCCCCCCTACATTGGGTACACTACCACCACCATCTCTGTCCACTCCTCTCTGAACACACACATACCCACTCAGACTAGAGGAAGGAGAAGAAGAAGACTGGAGAAGAAGAAGACACAGAGGAGAGAGAAAGAAACTGACCGGAGAAGAGAGAAGGAGACCCGAGACCTCCTAAGGTAAACCCACACCCCCTTCTGATTCTGGACACTTGCATGTCTTGTAGGAACCCCCTAGACCCTTGCATGCAAGCCACACTAAGCCTAAAGCTCTGGGACTGCTCCGGCGGCCATTAGAGCTCAAGTTTGAAAGCTTGATTTTCAAACATTAACCAAAACCTTTTCTTTTTACACCAAACAGACCCATATGATCCCAGTTAGACCCCAGTGTAGCAGCTTTTCGTTTGGAGTCCATTTGATCGGCCATGCAGGCCATTATTCTTCCTAATGGCTGAAAGGATAATGGGGTGGTTCTACCCATAAACGAATGAACCCTGTTCTCAGCCCCTAATATGTTGAAGAGGGCTTCAATCCGGTCACAGTGCTGTTGACCTCGTGGATTTTGATGGAGAGATGAGGGAGATATGAAGAGAGATAAAGTCTCCGGCGATGCCCCGATTTTCCGGTGGCCCAAGCTCGCCGGAGAAGAAGGTGAAACCCGTTTGGGTTTCGGGTTATAACACCCGGGTTAGGGTCGGGTTAGGGTCGGTTTAGGATGTGTGTAGAAGTGGGTAGGGTCGCGGTTCGGGTTTGTTTTAATAAAACCCGTGGGTAGGTTTCAGTAGGACGACGTCGTTTTGACGTCGGGCTGGGTTTTGGTCGGGTTCGGGTTGTTGGGGCGGGTCGTCTTGTGTCTAGGTTTGGGTCAGGGTTTGGCTCGGGTTAGGTTAGGATTTGGGTTACCGGGTTGGGTTATGTTGTTAGGATAATTGGGTTTCAGGTTCGGGTAGGTTTGACCCGAACGGGTTCTTTTGGTTTGGGTTTAGTTGAGTCAGTAAATGGGTAGCCCGTTTAGGATTCGGTTGGGTCGGGTCTGACCCATCGGGTCACACGTTTGGCTTTTTCTTGTGAGTGTATTCGGGTAACCCGTAAGGGCTCGGGTCGGTTCGGGTTGACCCGTCGGGTCTGAGATTATTATTATTATTATTATTATTAGTATTATTAGTTTAATTAGTTTAAAATAATTTAAATTATTTTAATAATTGTAAATGGTTTATAATTAATACCATTAATGTTTTATATTATAGAATATTATTTTTAATATTCTTTATATCATTATTATATTATATATTTATTATTTATATGGGTAATATAAATAATAAATATCAGTTTTAAATAGTTAATAAATACCTATATGTATTTATAAATTCTAAAAAATTAGGGTAATGACCCTGGGACTATTTTATTACATAATGTAAGTTATAAAGCTATAATATTATAGTTCAATATTTTTTAATAATTAATAAGGAGCTATTTTATGAGTATATTAATTATTAAAAATACCAAACGAGCTCCGAAAATTATGAGATAAATACTTGTAGTGTATTTTAATATCTAGTATTTAATAAAAATATTTCCAAGTACTGATTTCTTTGTATAATTACAATTATGTATTTAAATCCCGTTTCGGGTATTTTCTGCTATATATTATCTTCAATAATTTATAATAAATAATCTAGGACTCCGAAAATTACGCGGTCAGTTTCCAGAGCCTTAGAATAATGTCTAGAACATTCCCTTAAAGTTTGGTGACTTTTGGACTCGGTCGAAAATACAGCCTGTCTTTTAGGGTTCGCATTAGTATAGTAAGCCCTACATTTTACCTCGTAAAACGCGACATACTCTGATTGGAGTCTAGTCAATGGCCTTGGACTTAGAATGACACATAGAGCACTACCTTGAGGTTTATGACTTCATTTGGTAAAATTACCATTTTGCCCCTATAGTTGTACTCATACATTATTACTGTTTATTCCGTTTATTGTTGTAGAACTTGACGGTTTTCTGCTTTCCGAGGATCAGTGACTCGAGGTGAGTTTCCTAACCACACTCTAATCCTAATAAGATTAATCTAAGAGGTTTAAAAGCTACCTGTATGATATTTTGTATAAGTGATATGCTGATTTATGATGTCACGTGTATTTCCAATAATTGTAAGACTATGCAAAGCATGTTATGGTAGTGCTATCGCATACGTGAGCATGTCAAGGGTTTTTATCTATATGATTATCGGTATCAAATCCATGTTATGTGATCCATGCTCTATATGTTACATTTCTGCTGCTAACTGTTAAATGCACGTTTTACGATGTCATTGACTAGAATAGATAATGCATGCAATGTTAATAATAAAGAGAATGAGAGTGGTTTTGCATATGGATATCGGTAGTGGACTCACTTTATAACACCCGTAATTGTGTTATTGCTTTTGCATTTCATTGTCATGCATGATAATGTGATGTGGCGTGTCTTATGACACATGTTGGAGTGAGTTTTGACTCACGAGTTGATTTGGGTGTCTGTGTTAGAGAACCCTCTGAGACTGTGTTGATTGAGCGTTTGTTGTTGTGAAGTCTCTCCGAGTATGAGACGGTCACTGTGGAATACTTTAAATGTTTATCTGAAAATAAATGTTTACCTGTGTATTTCAATATCTGTATTATTTTCTATTTTAGAATTTATATCTGTTGTTAGTTTTAGTATCCTGGTGAGAACGAATTAACACGCTATTAATTTTGTAGGCTAATTAGCAACTTCGGAAATGTCATGTAGAAATTCGCGTTTTAGCAACCAAACGAAACTTAGTCAAAAACTTTTATAATTTTGAGGTTTCACTTATAAAGCTGTGAATAAGCTGTATAGAAAGTTTCAGAGACTAATTAGGAGTTTGGAAACTCGTGGGGAGGTAAACGTAATTCCCGAGAGTTTCGTCTATATATAGATAGAGATGGTTGAGATATTTTTATAAAGTCTAACCTAAAGTTCAAGAAAGGAGGCCATAGGGAGATTTTGTTGCTTCGAGCTTTGCGACGCCGAACGACGACCTTCCGTCAGTTTGTTTTCTTCCGTATTTCATATTCGAGCTCCTGGAGGTAAGAGCTTCGTTTTGATATATGTTAGGACTTGTTTGGACAAGTTTTCGGAAAAGTTGTTTCCTAGAATTTTTCATAAAAGTTGATAAATGAAATTTTGATTCATAGGAATTGTACTAGACAGACCTCTGCACGTTCTTTGTGCACGGGTTTTCTTTGAATCAAAGTTTAAGAGCATAAATCGAAGGTGAGTGATTCAACTATGTTTTTGGAATGGTTTCTTGACATGCATTCATGTTATGTTTGAATAGCATGTATTAATACTTAGAGATATCTTGTGTAGTTCATATTGGGCATTTATATTGATAAGTAGGCCCAATAGCACGATGAAATGTCTTGATTACCGCGAGCATGGTGATATGTATTTGAGCATCTTAAGTTGCTTATTTAGGTCAGAAGGAGCACGTGGTCACCGTGCCATTTTGTGGAGCCGATATAGGCATTAAGGTCGCACGATTGAAGAGAAGAATCGTGGGTCTTACCCTTTCGCGTGGACTTATTGGCGAGGAGTCGCGGATTGGGAGTATGGACGGGCACGTGAGTCTCCGGCGACTAGTATGAATTGTAGAGATGTGAATGCAGGCATGTTTATCATTCATGTGCATATGTTGTGTTATTCACTAAGCATTAGCTTAAACAAATCGAATATGTGTGGTTATTCAAATAACCATTTCAGGTGTAAATGTTGGCGAGGAATCGCAGAAGTGAGCATGTGGGTTGGGAGCTCTTTTAGAAGGCAACTTGAACGTTAATCTTGTAATTTTGAGACAATAGGAAATGTTGTAATACAAATTTTTATGGTTTTTAGTTATGTTTAACTTGGTATGTTAGAATGAATCTAAAATGTTGTAATAGTTAGTAACATGTTGTAACTGTGCTTTGGTAATATGTTAATACAGTTAGGATTGCTTAGGAGTACTTTTGGAAGTGTGTGTTTGATCGCCGTTCGAATTCAAAAGCTTTTAAACTTAAAACTCTGCAGAATGAGAAGCTGCCATAAATTAGTCGACTGGTTGAGAAAACAGTCGACTGGAGCCTCTGTTTTCAGCAACTCACTGCACCTTTTATTTGAGGATCAGTCGACTAGGTCCTCGACACAGTCAACTGGATCATGTTTTCAATTCAGATATTTTGTTCAGGCTGGACTTCAATCGACCGGACCGTATCAGTCGACTGAAAATTTGAAGCCCCAGTCGACTGGGTGTAGAAAGCAGTCGACTGGATGGTGTTTTAAAATCCAACTTTCTGCTGGACCAGGATCAGTCGACTGGATCCGAGGATCAGTCGACTGAACAGATGGTTTTCAAAATGACTTATTTTATTCCGCTGTATGTGTTCTTCAAACTAATTTTTGGGAACGTTAATGAATTGGTTTAGCCTCGGTGGCGTGCCACGGGCTTCGGTTCAACTATTGTGGGACCGGGCTGTGACATTTAGTGGTATTAGAGCATAAGTTTAGAGTCTTGGGAATGAGTGACGTTATATTTGTTAAGTGACGTCGAGTGGAGCGTGTAATTATGAAGATAATTGTTGTCATTGTAGAAATGCTTCATGTGTTAGCATTTATTGAGTGTAATGAACTGTGCACATATATCTATATTGTGGCATAGCATGCATGATCATTTTGCATTGAACTCAACAGGGGAATATTTGAAACATTATGGAGGATCTCCTTGTCACCGCATTCGCGGATGGACCAAATAGTGAATATGGTGGGAAATTTCATACAAGCGGTAAGTGAAAGAGAACAGATGAACGTTCAGCCTCCACAAGTGGAAATTCGTTATATCAATGCACCACCGGCACCGCGACCTCAACACACAATCGTGGAACAGTTTCATAAGCAGAAACTGACCTTATATTATGGACAAGTTGGCATAGACTTTTTCGATCATTGGATGATGGACATGGAAAGACATTTCTGTCAGGTAATATGTACCGATGAGGAGAAAATTTTATGCGCATCCGATACGTTGATGGGCGAAGCATTGGACTGGTGGAACAACGTACTTGAACAAGGAAAGCCGACCACGTGGGAAGCATTTAAAGAAGAATTCAACAAACATTTCTTTCCGCAATCTGCTTATACTCAGAAACACCAAGAGTTTGCAAGTCTGGTTTAGGGAGACATGATTGTGAGTGAGTATGTATCCCATTACAATGCCTTGTTATGATTTGGGAAAACTACCGTCCTGACTGATAGGGATAAAGCTCGTAAGTTCGAGGAAGGACATAGGGAGAATATCCGTGGCCGTGTGGATATGTTACAACACCCGACCGTTTCTCTCGTTGAGGAAGCTGCTCGTATTGCTGAGAAAAGTGTCGACAGATATCGACAGGGACAACAAGGGAAGAGAGCAAATGACAGTCGGGGTAAGAGTCAAGGGAATGCGAAGAAACCGTTTACGCAAGGTTCGGGATCATATATGAGTAGCCAAGGAGGGAGTATGTTCATGGGGGACTCGAGACCGTTGTGTCCAACATGTAACCTGCGACACAGAGGAACTTGCTACCAATTGAGCACCTGTTACTTTTGCAAGCAGTTAGGACACATATCCCAAAATTGCCCTTTGAATGCAAACTCGACCACACCAAATACCTTTCTGAATATGAAGAGCTACAATCCAAAAATGAGAGGAAAATGTTTTGAGTGTGGACAACCGGGACACATAGCAAAGAACTGTCCGACTAAAAGACAACCGGGAATGAGTACCGGGGCATCGAGTGTGCTAAGCGGATCAAAGGTAGAACCTCGAGTGGATAAAGGGAAAGGAGTCGCGCAACAACAAGGATGATACTTCCAGCTTAGGTCGGGGAATACAGATGATACTATCATATCAGGTATTATTCCTATTTGTTCGTATCCTGTACGTATACTTATGGATTCTAGTTCAACGCAATCATTCGTATCACGTGATTTTGTTAAGCATTTAACTATTAAGTCAGAACTGCTAGGATATGACTTGTGTGTATCATTGCCTAGTAGTGAATCGCTAATTACTTCTTCGATATTCAAGTCATGTGAGATCAAGATAGGTGATAAAGTCTTGAGCGTTGATTTGATTCCGTTGACGGTGAATTACTTTGATGTTATCTTGGGTATGGATTGGTTGTCGGTTAATCAAGCCAGAATCGATTATGAGCAGAAACGGGTTAGTTTCTATCCGACAGGGCGAGAAGAGTTTACTTTTCAGGGTAAGGGAGTGATCGTACCGCCATACATGATATCGGCGATTCAAGCAAGAAAGATGTTGAAAAAGGGTTGTTCGGGTTTCTTATGTTCAATTGTCGACACGCGAGTCCTTGGATCACTAATAGAAGATATTTCAGTAGTTCGAGAATTTTCAGATGTTTTTCCCGATGAGTTACCCGACGTATTGATTGAAAGAGAACTTGAGTTCACAATAGAAATAGTACCAGGGTCACAACCGATATCTAAAGCGCCATACCAAATGGCACCGATAGAGTTGAAAGAATTGAAGGTTCAGTTACAAGAACTACTTGAGAAGGGTTTTATCCGACCGAGTGTCTCGCCGTGGGGAGCTCCAGTCTTGTTTGTGAAGAAGAAGGATGGAACAATGCGTATGTGCATCGACTACCGAGAGTTGAATAAGTTGACCGTCAAGAACAAGTATCCATTGCCGCGAATAGATGACTTGTTTGATCAGTTACAAGGGGCTCAGGTATTTTTGAAGATCGACTTGAGATCCGGTTACCATCAGTTGAAAGTCAAAGAGGAAGATGTTGAGAAGACAACTTTCAGGACTCGATATGGTCACTTTGAATTTTTGGTTATGCCATTTGGAGTGACTAATGCACCAGCTGCTTTCATGGACTTGATGAACCGTGTTTTCAAGGATTATTTAGATGAGTTCGTTATCGTGTTCATAGATGACATCCTAATCTACTCCAAAAGCGTTGAGGATCACGAGCATCATTTACGATTAGCTTTACAACGATTGCGTGAAAAGAGATTATTCGGCAAATTGAAGAAGTGTGAGTTTTGGTTGGCAGAGATTGCTTTTCTTGGACATATTGTATCAGCTAAGGGAATTTCTGTAGACCCTCAGAAGATAGAAGCAGTTACTAACTGGGTGAGACCAACGAATGTGACAGACATCCGAAGTTTTCTAGGATTAGCTGGGTATTATCGGAGATTTGTAAAAGACTTTTTGCGTATAGCAATGCCGATGACACAGTTAATGAGGAAAGATATTGTTTTTGTTTGGAGTCCAGAATGTGAAGAAAGTTTCCAAGAGTTAAAGGGTCGACTAGTGAAAGCACCAATATTAGTCATTCCGTCAGGGACCGAAGGATTTATTATTTACAGTGATGCTTTATATAGAGGTTTAGGTTGCGTTCTTATGCAAGGTAATAAAGTCATTGCGTATGCATCCAGACAACTTAGACCGCACGAGAAGAATTATCTAACACATGATCTAGAATTGGCCGCCGTGATTTTTGCATTAAAGATTTGGCGTCATTACCTATATGGGGGAAATGTTAGATCTATACGGATCACAAGAGTTTGAAGTACCTGTTTACACAATGAGATTTGAACATAAGGCAAGGAGATGGTTAGAGTTGATGAAGGATTATGATTTGTCAATTCAGTATCACTCGGGCAAGGCGAATGTCGTCGTCGATGCCCTTAGTCGCAAAGTACCAACCAACACCGCATCAGATTTGACTTCTCAGAAAGAGCTGATACGAGATATAGAAAATTTGGAGCTTGAAGTGATACCGAGGATTGAAAGTGGCTTGATGTCGACGATGGTGGCACAACCACTCTTGATTCACGAGATCGTAGAGAAACAACTTCAAGATGTGGCTTTGAAGAAAATTTGTGATGAGATTCTGATGGGTAAACAACCGGGATTCACGTTTGAGAACAATGTGTTGAGACTGAGGGATAGAATTTGTGTACCTAGTGAGAAAGAGTTAAAGCGAAACATCCTAGAGGAAGCACACAACACAAAGTACACCGTTCACCCAGGGAGCACCAAGATGTATAGAGATTTGAGACATGTCTATTGGTGGCCGGGAATGAAGAGAGAAATAGCACGTTATGTTTTGCGTTGTACTAGTTGTCAACAAGTAAAGGCCGAACGCCAAGTACCCTCGGGATTGTTACAATCGTTACCGATAGCTGAGTGGAACTGGGAGCACATAACAATGGATTTTGTTAGTGGGTTTCCGAGATCGAAGAGATCGAACACTATTATTTGGGTGATCGTTGATCGTTTGACGAAGTCGTCGCACTTTCTACCACTTCGAACATCTAAGCCGATGCCGTTAGCTAAGTTGTATATTCGCGAAATTGTGAGACTATATGGTATCCCAGTTTCTATCATTTCAGATAGGGATAGTAGTTTTACATCAAAGTTTTGGAGAGCCTTGCAAGAAGCAATGGGTACCAAATTACACTTTAGTACCGGTTTTCATCCTCAGACCGATGGTCAATCAGAGAGAGTAATTCAGATTTTGGAAGACATGCTTCGATTATGTGTACTTGATTTCCAGGGTGATTAGGAAGACCACCTGCCGTTAATTGAGTTTGCATATAACAACAGTTTTCAGTCGAGTATTGGGATGGCTCCTTATGAAGATTTATATGGTCGTGTATGTCGTTCACCGATTAGTTGGACGGAAGTCGGAGAAAGAATGATTGAAGGGCCATAAATTGTACAAGAGACGACGGATAAGATAAAGGTAATTCGACAACGGTTACTGACAGCACAGAGTAGGTATAAGAGTTATGCCGATAAGCGTAGACGACCGTTGGAATTCGAGGTAGGAGACTTGGTGTATTTGAAGGTGTCACCTTCAAAGGGAATAACCAGATTTGGTAGATACGGGAAACTCAACCCGAGGTATGTAGGACCTTTTGAAATTATTGGGAGAGTTGGACCCGTAGCTTATCGTTTGAAATTGCCGAGTGAGTATGCTCAAGTGCATAACGTATTTCATGTATCATTGTTACGTAAACATTTAGTAGAGGATAGGGAACAAGTGATGGCTCCGACACCGAGTGAGATTCAAAGTGATTTGACGTATGTTGCGTATCCGGTAGAAATCTTGGATCGGAAGGATCAAGTCTTACGGAACAAAGTAATACCGAAAGTGAAAGTGTTATGACATAGCCAAACTACGGAAGAGATGATGTGGGAAATAGAAGATGAGATACGTACTCAATATCCGCACCTTTTTGAGACATGAGGTACAAGTTTGGGGACAAACTTCTTTTAAGGGGGAGAGTATTATAACACCCGTAATTGTGTTATTGCTTTTGCATTTCATTGTCATGCATGATAATGTGATGTGGCGTGTCTTATGACACATGTTGGAGTGAGTTTTGACTCACGAGTTGATTTGGGTGTCTGTGTTAGAGAACCCTCTGAGACTGTGTTGATTGAGCATTTGTTGTTGTGAAGTCTCTCCGAGTATGAGACGATCAATGTGGAATACTTTAAATGTTTATCTAAAAATAAATGTTTACCTGTGTATTTCAATATCTGTATTATTTTCTATTTTAGAATTTATATCTGTTGTTAGTTTTAGTATCCTGGTGAGAACGAATTAACACGCTATTAATTTGGTAGGCTAATTAGCAACTTCGGAAACGTCATGTAGAAATTTGCGTTTTAGCAACTAAACGAAACTTAGTCGAAAACTTTTATAATTTTGAGGTTTCACATATAAAGCTGTGAATAAGCTGTATAGAAAGTTTCAGAGACTAATTAGGAGTTTGGAAACTCGTAGGGAGGTAAACGTAATTCCTGAGAGTTTTGCCTATATATAGATAGAGATGGTTGAGATATTTTTATAAAGTCTAACCTAAAGTTCAAGAAAGGAGGCCATAGGGAGATTTTGTTGCTTCGAGCTTTGCGACGCCAAACAACGACCTTCCGTCAGTTTGTTTTCTTCCATATTTCATATTCAAGCTCCTGGAGGTAAGAGCTTCGTTTTGATATATGTTAGGACTTGTTTGGCCAAGTTTTCAGAAAAGTTATTTCCTAGAATTTTTCATAAAAGTTGATAAATGAAATTTTGATTCATAGGAATTGTACTAGACAGACTTCTGCACGTTCTTTGTGCACGGGTTTTCTTTGAATCGAAGTTTAAGAGCATAAATCGGAGGTGAGTGATTCAACTATGTTTTTGGAATGGTTTCTTGACATGTATTCATGTTATGTTTGAATAGCATGTATTAATACTTAGAGATATCTTGTGTAGTTCATATTGGGCATTTATATTGATAAGTAGGCCCAATAGCATGATAAAATGTCTTGAATACCGCGAGCATGGTGATATGTATTTGAGCATGTTAAGTTGCTTATTTGGGTCAGAAGGAGCACGTGGTCACCGTGCCATTTTGTGGAGCTGATATAGGCATTGAGGTCGCACGATTGAAGAGAAGAATCATGGGTCTTACCCTTTCGCGTGGACTTATTGGCGAGGAGTCGTGGATTGGGAGTATGGACGGGCACGTGAGTCTCCGGCGACTAGTATGAATTGTAGAGATGTGAATGCGAACATGTTTATCATTCATGTGCATATGTTGTGTTATTCACTAAGCGTTAGCTTAAACAAATCGAATATGTGTTGTTATTCAAATAACCATTTCAGGTGTAAATGCTGGCGAGGAATCGCAGAAGTGAGCACGTGGGTTGGGAGCTCTTTTAGAAGGCAACTTGAACGTTAATCTTGTAGTTTTGAGACAATAGGAAATGTTGTAATAAGAATTTTTATGGTTTTTAGTTATGTTTAACTTGGTATGTTAGAATGAATCTAAAATGTTGTAATAGTTAGTAACATGTTGGAACTGTGCTTCGGTAATATGTTAATACAGATAGTATTGCTTAGGAGTACTTTTGGAAGTGTGTGTTTGATTTCCGTTCGAATTCAAAAGCTTTTAAACTTTGAAAACTCTGCAGAATGAGAAGCTGCCATAAATCAGTCGACTGGTTGAGAAAACAGTCGACTGGAGCCTCTGTTTTCAGCAACTCACTACACCTTTTATTTGAGGATTAGCCGACTGGGTCCTCGACACAGTCAACTGGATCATGTTTTCAATTCAGATATTTTGTTCAGGCTGGACTTCAGTCGACCAGACCGTTGATTCGAGGTGAAAAGTGCATGTTTATAGTGTATTACACGGTCTTTTATGCATAATTTTATCCCCAAGTCCCTATATTTAGATGCATATCAATGATTAAGTGTTTTCTATAATGTTGAGACTAAAATATGTGTTTTTACACCATTTTGCAGGTTATAGGAAGCAACCATTGCATAGAAAGTGATTCTGGTGGATAGAACAACGGAAGCAGCTGAGAAAATGCCAATTTTGACAATGATGACTTCAGATTTGGAAGATTTTCCCAGAGATATAAAATGTAGATCTTTGAGTTACGGTCGCGTGGCCGCAAACGGGAGGTCAATCCGAGGTCCGAGTAAAAAGTTATGGCCATTCTCCCATCGGTGTGCAGAGCTGTCAAAATCAGAAGAGTTCAAGCGATTGAAGAGAGTTCAATCGATCGAACCTTCGATCGATCGAACTGAGCTCGATCGATCGAACCTTATTTTCACCCAAAAGTTGCGTAAACTCTGTGGGAACCCTATATATACGTCGTTTTGACGCCAGACGAAGGGAGGACGCTCCAGAACGCAGAAAACAGCAGTTTTAGGGTAGTTTTAGGGTTAGATTAGGTGTAGTTTAGGTTAGATTCTTGTTTTTCTTCCTCTTTTCCATTGATTTACTGAAGATTATTGAAGATTGAAGTTTCTTATATGTTTATTACAAGTTTTATTCAGATTGTTCCAGGTTTTTCTTTTCCTTTTCTTTGTTTCATTGTTTATTGCTTTAGATGTTAATGATTACTCTAGTTTTCTATTCCTGCATTAGTTTTATTATGTTTCCGTAGTATAGACGTTGGAAATATGTGATGATATATTGATTCTTAGCCTCTGCCATGCAATCTGTAAAAACCTTGGGCTCGATCGATCGAAGGTATTTCGATCGATCGAACCAGGGCCACAGTCAAGCGATCGAAGGCACTTCGATCGATTGAAGGATGACTGTCCGATCGATCGAGAGCGCTTCGATCGATCGAACATGTTAATTCTTGAGATGATTCTTTTAAGTATTCCATGACTTTCTGTTTTAGAAATCTGTCATCAAATTGTCCCAATAAGCTCAGTTTGTCACAACAGTTTTTAGAACTTAAAGCCTTAAGGCCTTTTCTTCAATGACTTTTGAAAACCACTTTGAATGCTAACACCATTTAGAGTGCAAGTAATAACCATTGTTTTAAATCGTCTTTCATGTATTTTAACTCACTTGTGATGATATAGTCCCGGGCATGAAAGGGCTATTGATTCTTTATCTTTAGAAAAATACGGAATGCTGAAGAGGAATGTACTCCATAGAGCGTTAATGAATATGCATGGTAGATGGTTAGGATTAATGTGGATTCTCGTATTTCCAACACCTTTAGTTTATATGTTTAATTAGTTATGTTTCTATATGTTTAGTTTATTATTTAGTTTAATTTAATTAATTAGGATTTAGTCACTACTACAATTAAACTTTTCTTTTTCTTTAGGTTATAACTTAGTAGATATTCTTCCTATTCCTTCCCTGTGGGATCGACCTGGACTTATCCAGTATTACTTGCACGATCACCTACACTTGGGTGTTGCACAAGAGCGCACAAGATTTTTCTCGTGTCAAGTTTTTGGCGCCGTTGCCGGGGAAGGCAATTAGGTTAGTATTTTACTAAGTTATTTCCATTTTTTTTTTCTTTTTCTTAAAAAAAAAAAAAAAAATCATTGGACTTTTCTCTCACTAGAAAAAAAAAAAAAAAAAAATTTCTTTTGTTTAAATATTTTGGATAAACATGTCTTATCCATATTACCCTCCATACAACACAAATACCACGAATGGGTACACATTAGGTAATGAGAACTATACCCCGAGTTGGCAAGCACCCACATATGATGCACATTATCAACCTGAGTGCTACCAATCACCACAATGGGAAAACCATCGTGTTAGTCCCCCATGTTATCAAACGTATCAAGAACCTTCACTTGGAGAGTTCTATCAATCGCAATGGGGATATAACCAAAATGATAGTCTAGGATATAGTAGTAGTTCCCATGATTACCAAATGCACCAAGACTTTCCTTCTGGGGAGTCTTGCACACAAACACAATGGGAAGGGGACTATTACCAACAACAATGGGGTGAAACTTCATATAGTTATAATGAGGAGAATAACCAAGTTGAGGATAATGGTATGTTAGAATTGCTGCTTAGTGAAATGAAAAGGCTAGAGAGTGCAATTGATAAATTAGGAGCTAGATATCAACAAGCATTTGATAGCCAACCTTTAGAAGACTATACCAGTCCTTCAACGCTACAACCTGAATTTCAAGACACTAACAATGGAATGGAATTAGAGGACAATGATGGGTTCATACCGAGTGAGGTTAACAACTCATTTGAGAAAGTGATAACCCAACAAGAACTCCAAAACCAAACCATTGAGCATGAAGTTGTAGAACCATCTTCTCCTCAACATACAACCCCAGACATCAACTCCTTCACTGCCTGGATAAAATTGCACAATCTCTTTGTCCAGAGCACCTCAATAGATGACATATATAGTGAGGAGAGTTACAAGGATGAGAATGAGATTTTAAAAGATGATGAGAGTTTAGGTGATTGCACGCAATTAGGAAAGGAAGAGTCTCCTGTTGACTCTACTCCTACCTTTGAAATTGACCCTAGGGAGGACATAATTGAAAAATCTAAATCTGATTTAGATTCTTGTGATATTCATGAACCCTCACCTCTTTCGACCGAAGAGGTGGTGTCACCAAGTTGCCCATCACCTATCCTTGCTATCAATCAAAGTTCTCGTCCTGAGCTTGAATGTTATGTGTACCCCATTCGTGAACAAACAGAATGTGTTGTGGAAGAGGATGGTAAGGATACTAGCACATGTTCTTCACAAAATTTTAACTTTCAAAATTCTTTGAGAGAAGACTTGGAAAATATTGGGCCCACTTTAGATGATCTTAAAATTCAACAAGAAGCTAGCAATCTTCTAGACTGCTTGACCTTCTTGAGTGATTATGACATTGAGGCCCAAATAGATAGCTTTATCCAAGTCCAGTCCAAAACCATGTGCATAGAACAGAAATTTAATTCCTATGATTATATCTCCATAGATTCTGTTCTAGGACAAGCGGAGGGTGGTGAAGCTTCATTAGAACATCACTTCGACCCTGCCCCTTTTATTGAACCATGGCCTCCCCCTGTTTTTAGTATTAAAATGGAGGCTGTTATAGGAAATACCAACACCAAAGATTGTTTCTTGCATATAATTCCTAAAAAGTGTGGTATTCCTTTTATAACTGTCCGAAAAAAATTTGGAAGCCATAGGTTTTGCATCATCTCCTCTGACCTTGAGCCTGACATTAGTTGGGGGGAGTTGCATTTTTATGAGGACCCCAACATTCTTCTCACTGTTAAATTATTTCATTGGGAGGATCCTAAAAAATTTCGGTTGTTACTTTATGATAAATATCTTGATTAACCGAATTTATTTATTGAGTAGTTGTATTGTATTTTTTCTATGTTTCCTTGTTGCTACTAATGATCTTGCAGGTAGCTTGAAAAAAAATTGGATATTAATGCCTCGAGGTAACATCCTTCCTTCTCTCGCTTTACTTTACATGTCCATGTGCTTAGTTTAGAACATTGGGGACAATGTTTAGTTTTAGTTGGGGGGGAGTGAGTCATTGCATGCCTCATATCTTTTTGTTGTACTTTAGTGTCATATACCTGCTTAGCAACATGTAACTCAGTAAATTAAAAAATTGCAAAATTTTAAAATTTTTTTAAATATATCTATTTTTAAATATAATAAACTGGTTCTTGTATTTCTCTCTTAGTTAATGTAGTTAGTTATGATGCATTAGTGTTATTTTCTGTATGTTATTAGCATGTGATATACTATGGTAGTTCCTTTACTATCTTAGTTATCGTATGTTCTATGCTTTTTAATCTTCAAATACTTTGAGCACGCTGTGACAACCTTGTACTTAGCTAAAATGGATTAGTAAGCATAGTTTAAGTGTCTTGAGAGACTGTAGTAGAGACTAATAACCCAAGTGAGCTTTTGTGTCATTCTTTGTTTTTGAGGGTTTTATAAAATTACTCTTACTATTTGAAAAGCGTATTAATTCGTTGAAAGTCTCAATTTTTTTCATTTTGACTGATTACTAGAAGAGAACGTTCAGGATTTACCAAATTTTAGAGCTCTTGAATTTACTGAAATGAATTATCCTATTAACTTAGAAGATGATTTAGGCCATCTTTTGACCATACATGGATAATACAGCCTTGGCCTACCTCTATGCTATTCCTTTACTTCACCTCTTGAGCTTATCATAATCGCCTTGTCTTCATAATCCTAAAGTCTATACCAAACTCAAAATTAGAGTTCAAGCATCAGTTCTTTATTTAGGTGTGATTGGGATGTGTTGCGTTAACAAGAAGTATGTTAGTGTGAATAAGGGAAAGTTGGCAAAGAAAAAAATGAAAGAAAAAAAGAAAAGCATGAGAAGAAAAAGAAAAAAAAAATGCCAATGGTTGTTACAAAAGAAAAAAAAAGGAATGAAAAGAAGAGTGTGAAAAAAATAAATAAAAGAAAAGAAGAAGAGAGAGATTGGAGATGTGGGAAGTTTGAAAAGTTATAGTAGATATTCCAATCACATCCTTGGACCCAATTGAAAATCACAAGCCTTTTTCTTCTTAATCGAACACCTCTTTTTCAAAGTCCTAATGATTTTAAGTAAATTGGATTTGAAGTTAAGGTAATAAGAGAGTTTTCCGCGGTATCTCGCTCTTCTAGTGAAAAGTATCCTTTCATGAGACTTTATGCACTATAAAATGTCCGTTTTTCTATTTAGATATGAGAAGTATTAGATTCCATTTACATTTACTCTTTATAGCTTCCATGTCATGAGTGATAATTATTACACCTAATTCAGAGTGACTTCATCTTGAGAGTGTAATCCCGGTGAGAGTTGAGTCAAAATGAACGTCTTGATAGTATCTTAGGTTATGCAAGCTTTGAAATTAAAGTTTTGTATTTTGGTTGTCCATTCACACACACACTTGGAGATTAATAGGTATGGAACATTCTAATGACTTTGATAGTAGATTAACTGTAATGTGTGTGTTGCATTGCTATGGCATACTAGATAGTTTCATGGGATTGTTGAGCTTAACCACATTTTTAATGAGAGAAAAATATTTCTTGAAAACATTTAAATGAGAACCGTTACCATAAATATGAATTTTGTGGGTAGATTCACTGTAAACCCTCACGAGACAACACTCGTCCACTAGGGGGAACCTAGGGGTTTAAAGGCTTGTTGCATATGCTAAATGCAATCGCGATTCCTGCGAAAGTGATTTAGGATTTTTATTTTCTTTTGTTTTCAATTTTTAGAGTTTAAATAAACATTGCTGTAGTTCGCTTCATTGCTAGGGACTAGCAACGAGCTAGTTGGGGGGTGTGATTCGAGGTGAAAAGTGCATGTTTATAGTGTATTACACGATCTTTTATGCATAATTTTATCCCCAAGTCCCTATATTTAGATGCATATCAATGATTAAGTGTTTTCTATAATGTTGAGACTCAAATATGTGTTTTTACACCATTTTGCAGGTTATAGGAAGCAACCATTGCATAGAAAGTGATTCTGGTGGATAGAACAACGGAAGCAGCTGAGAAAATGCCAATTTTGACAATGATGACTTCAGATTTGGAAGATTTTCCCAGAGATATAAA
The DNA here is from genome assembly GCA_033977485.1 of Hydrangea macrophylla. NCBI lineage: Eukaryota > Viridiplantae > Streptophyta > Magnoliopsida > Cornales > Hydrangeaceae > Hydrangea > Hydrangea macrophylla. The sequence goes on from CM066992.1 coordinate 4,727,015, forward strand.
ATGTAGATCTTTGAGTTACGGTCGCGTGGCCGCAAACGGGAGGTCAATCCGAGGTCCGAGTAAAAAGTTATGGCCATTCTCCCATCGGTGTGCAGAGCTGTCAAAGTCAGAAGAGTTCAAGCGATTGAAGAGAGTTCAATCGATCGAACCTTCGATCGATCGAACTGAGCTCGATCGATCGAACCTTATTTTCACCCAAAAGTTGCGTAAACTCTGTGGGAACCCTATATATACGTCGTTTTGACGCCAGACGAAGGGAGGACGCTCCAGAACGCAGAAAACAGCAGTTTTAGGGTAGTTTTAGGGTTAGATTAGGTGTAGTTTAGGTTAGATTCTTGTTTTTCTTCCTCTTTTCCATTGATTTACTGAAGATTATTGAAGATTGAAGTTTCTTATATGTTTATTACAAGTTTTATTCAGATTGTTCCAGGTTTTTCTTTTCCTTTTCTTTGTTTCATTGTTTATTGCTTTAGATGTTAATGATTACTCTAGTTTTCTATTCCTGCATTAGTTTTATTATGTTTCCGTAGTATAGACGTTGGAAATATGTGATGATATATTGATTCTTAGCCTCTGCCATGCAATCTGTAAAAACCTTGGGCTCGATCGATCGAAGGTATTTCGATCGATCGAACCAGGGCCACAGTCAAGCGATCGAAGGCACTTCGATCGATTGAAGGATGACTGTCCGATCGATCGAGAGCGCTTCGATCGATCGAACATGTTAATTCTTGAGATGATTCTTTTAAGTATTCCATGACTTTCTGTTTTAGAAATCTGTCATCAAATTGTCCCAATAAGCTCAGTTTGTCACAACAGTTTTTAGAACTTAAAGCCTTAAGGCCTTTTCTTCAATGACTTTTGAAAACCACTTTGAATGCTAACACCATTTAGAGTGCAAGTAATAACCATTGTTTTAAATCGTCTTTCATGTATTTTAACTCACTTGTGATGATATAGTCCCGGGCATGAAAGGGCTATTGATTCTTTATCTTTAGAAAAATACGGAATGCTGAAGAGGAATGTACTCCATAGAGCGTTAATGAATATGCATGGTAGATGGTTAGGATTAATGTGGATTCTCGTATTTCCAACACCTTTAGTTTATATGTTTAATTAGTTATGTTTCTATATGTTTAGTTTATTATTTAGTTTAATTTAATTAATTAGGATTTAGTCACTACTACAATTAAACTTTTCTTTTTCTTTAGGTTATAACTTAGTAGATATTCTTCCTATTCCTTCCCTGTGGGATCGACCTGGACTTATCCAGTATTACTTGCACGATCACCTACACTTGGGTGTTGCACAAGAGCGCACAAGATTTTTCTCGTGTCAACCGTATCAGTCGACTGAAAATTTGAAGCCCCAGTCGACTGGGTGTAGAAAGTAGTCGACTGGATGGTGTTTTAAAACCCAACTTTCTGCTGGACCAGGATCAGTCGACTGGATCCGAGGATCAGTCGACTGGACAGATGGTTTTCAAAATGACTTGTTTTATTCCGCTGCATGTGTTCTTCAAACTAATTTTTGGGAATGTTAATGAATTGGTTTAGCCTCGGTGGCTTGCCACGGGCTTCGGTTCTGCTATTGTGGGACCGGGCTGTGACACACTTGCATTTCATGACATGTGTTAGCATGCATTGTATGAGAAAGAGAGGTGTTTGATGAAAATGTGAATGAGATGAGATATGTGAATGTGAAAGAGATGTGATTTCTAGATCCGATGGATCAACGGCTGACGAGCCGGGTGGACATGAACGGTTAGGGTTCCTAGCGCGCCTCTCACCGTTGAAGACGTCTAGTGATGCGCATACGTGGTTGAAGATGTCCCATGTATCGTTGAAGACGTCCGGCTAGTGCTCTAATATACTTCTCAGCCGTGTAGACGACCGGTGAGAGTATACACATGGTTGAAGACGTCCCATGTGCCAGTTTCATTGTTTACATATAGTGTGCGCCGTGAAGACGTCCGGTGGCCTATCAAGGGATGAGTATGAATTGGTTGTGATAGCATGTTGTCATCCTTGATATACCGCGTGTTGTCAAGTGGATGAGAAAGAGAAAGTGAATGATGAGATTGAATTGATGAGCAAAAAGGGTTCGATTCAAATGATTTGGTTTTGGAAAGTTTTGGTTTTAAAATGAAATGGTTTTTAAAAAGTATATGTTTTTAAAAGAAAGATTTGGGAGTGAGTCGCATTGGTCATGCATTTGCACGCACGAGGATATAATAAGGAGAATGTATTCTATGATGTTATGCTTATCTGTTTGCCTGTCTTGTTGAGACCTCTGCTATGCCCGTGGTGAGAATGCGTCTTTTGATAAGAGATTAACCTTACCTTAAAGTATTAAACTATGACGTGAGTTGAGAGATGTTATGTTATTATTGATTATTGTACGGTTGAGACTCTCACTCAGCCTTCTTCCAAGGATGACGACATGTTACGCCCTGGGCATTCGTATGCCCAGAGTATTGCAGGTTTGGAGATAGATAGAAGAGTTCAGGATGCAGTACCGTGGAGCCAAGGAGGATAAAGCCTTGCCCAAGATCTGATAGACAGTTTCTCAAGTTTTAAGCTTACGTAAATTGTTTAGTATGGCCTCTTATATTAGGAATGAAGTTATTGTAACCCTTGTTTAATTTCCGCTGCTGTATTTATACTCTGATAAGTTTAGATCATGCTTATGCTCCAGCATTTCCCTTATGATTGCTTGGTGCGGAGTTCGAAGGACAGGACGGTTAATAAACCAGTCACGTGTCTACGGACCCAGAAAAGGAAATTTTTATTTTCCCTATTTTTGGCTTACTCCAGGGCGTGACAATAGATAACATAGATACCAGGGAACCAACCCCACTGCCACAACCCCACAACTGCATAAAAAAATAAAAAAAAATTACAAGTCACACACACATACACGCATCTCTTCCCCACGTCTCTCTCTCTCTCTCTCTCTCTCTCTCTCCCTCTCTCACGCGCGCGCGCGCACACACACACACCCATTAATGCCACTCTTACATCTTCACACTTGGTCATCTCTCTCCCCTAAAACTGTTCACACATATCAGGCAGTTCACATATATCAGGCTCTCTATCTCTCTCTCTCTCTCTCTCAGATTGTATTTGTCAGTGTTTTGGGTGTAATATTGTGTACCTGTTGTGTATGGTTACATACATACACTTTGTGTGCTCCTCTCTCTTTTACTACTACAGTGTTCTTCTCAACTTTTAATAATAGGTTGTTGCTGACCAAAAACAAAAAAAAAAACTTATTCATGACCCAAATCATAAATACATCAATTTGGTTTTGTAGTTGAAAAAATATATATGTATGTATACAAATTTACAATGCAAGAATATATTTCCGTTTTTATTTTACTGAATTGTGTGAATTTGAGGTATCAGTTTGATGCTATGGTGTTAGCGGCATGCTAGGGGGGAAAAGAATCAGAGGATTACCACACAAACCTTCTCGTGCATGCAAGTAACATCCTTCTAATTTCCATTTCTACTGCGTTTCATGTAATCGACCTTGGTTTACTGTGTGCAACAATTTCTATTTAATTGGCCAACCATGTTTTTATGTTCATGTCCAGCAAATTCATGATTTTAGGTTTTGGAATTACTACCTTGGAATGCCACAAGAGGTAACAAGAATGCTCAACAATTAACTTGGTAGGGTCACAATTTGAATAAAATAAAATAAATAGGAGAGAAAACAGTCCACATCATTGAGAGTAGAGATCATGATACAAAATTACTCTATTTTTTTCCTTTTTTTATTTAACTATCAGTGAATTACTTTTGTTTTGTGGGTTTCACTCTGTTCAATTTCACCTTCTGTTTTATTATCGAAGTTTATTTGAACAATATACAATCATAGGGGTAAAAATAGACCTAACCACATGGGGTAAAATGTATTTAACCAAAAAAAAGAATACATCTAGATATATATTTTGATTTTATAATAGAGCATGATATTGATACAAATATGATAATAGAGCATGATACTGTAATTTAAAATTTTGTTACATACTTGAATCATTGTGTAACAACCCATGCATAGCACGGGTCAATGCTAGTTTATTAGTATAAGGATGTATTTCTGTATTTCTGTATTCATAGATGTAAGTTATGATTGTATGTAATGGAACTTTTGATGATAGTTCATATGGATGTTAATACTTGGGCCTTTGAACTCTTGAAACCTTAGAAAGATTTGAGAAGCAGTAGGCTCGAGTGCTCAAGCCAGTGGGAGCGCTCGAGCTAGCGTGTCACACCTTTATTTTTGGACAACCAAATATTCAATCAATAGCATATACTGACCAAGATTCAACAGTCCAAAAATCCAAGGCGACACCACACAAACCTCTCAAAAGATAAGTTTATTCAAAAGCATAATAGAATTAACTATTAAATAAAAACTGACGTACCTCATTTTTTTTTTTAATTTTTTTTATAAAATCATTTATTATTCAACTGTTTTCCAAACCAATCATTAAATTTATAAGAGAAATAAATATCCATTTATACCCAAAATGTATTTCATTTCTCTGAAGTGACAAAAGAAAACCAATAGTTCTCATTTACATTTGAATAAGAAAAATACTCCTCCATTAATTCCCTAAAGTAGAGAATATTTGATTACAATATACTAGGGGTGTAAGTTATTTTCAAAAAACTGAACCGATCGAACGGAACCAACCGGTTCAAGCTATTATGGTCGGTGCTGCAATAGTGCAGTCGGTTTGCAGTTTTAACATGTATATTTTTGAATTTTTCGGTTCGGTCCCCGGTTCTCACTCAAATAGATATAGAACCGACCGAAATTATTAGTAAAGATACTTTTAATATATATATATATATATTGTACCATCTAATTGATGTTTGTTTAGAAAAATCAATTATGAAAGGTTTTTCTTGATTTACAAAATTAAGATTTGATTAATGAGCAATAGCAAATTTTTTGGTCTTAAATTGAAAAAGGGAAAAATTCATTTGTAATTGGATTTTAAAACAAACTTGATGAAATGTGCAAATAATAATGTCAATCCCTTACGCATGTTCTCAAATGTTTTTCAAACCACACTTCATTGATCTTTACAAAGATAACAAACTCAAAGGGACTAATTTTTGGTGATATGGCACTTCAAAGTAACAGACCAATGGAATGAGTAAGAGCTTATGGGCTTTAAGCTTATTCTATGGTCCAAACCATTTAACCGAATAATGGGCCTCCAGCCCAACATCATTATAACCTTGAAAGCCTATAACACTTGGCTCAAGAAGGATCATAGCACGCACTTTGTGATATGCAGCATGCACCATGATCTTGTTGGGAAGTATAAGTACTACCCAATAGCCAAGGAATTGTGGGATCAGCTCAAATTTGTTTTCGGTGGCACACTCACTACTAGATTAAGTATCTGGTTATGAAGTTCAGGAAAGTAAAGGGGATGTTCCAAGAACATGAGGACTGAACATCTAAGGTCAATGTCGGTGTGATTTGTGATATCAAATTGCTAGGAACATCTTTACTCCCGAACCACAATTTTGGGTTATGAGTAGGTCATTACCTGATTCGCGGGACCACAGGAAACAAATCATGATCCACAACGGAAATGTTAAATTTTTGTTTTGACATTTCCCGACATGTTAAGCTACGTATGGATTTCCAAAAGGTAAGGTGAACCGTATTGCTACACTCTTGACCACAACTTCCAAAAGTGGAATGAGCGCAAGGCTAGTGGGCCTAAACCCAATGGTAAGAGTGCACTCGCCAAGAGGCACGGTGGGGCTAGCAAGTTTGCACCCAAGGATAACAAGGTGGAGAGCACAATCGAGGGTGTTTTTCAATTTGGTGTAATAGGATGGATATTTTTGGGTGGTAGTGTTACTAGGACATGGTTATCTAGGGAAAACAACTTAAGAATTGTTTTGATAAATTCTAATTTCCTATATTATTCATTTATTATGAGACATGGCATGCTGGACTTAAACGCATAGGATGTGACATGATGACTTGATTAGCTTGAGAAGCCCTCTTGGGCTCACTTGCTAAGGTTGACCTACCTATATATGAGTCTTGCTTAGTTGGAAAAACATGCCAAAAGCCTTTTAGAGAGGCTATTAGAGCTACATTAGAGCTAATTTACTCAGATATATGTGGACTTATAGTTGTAAAGGCACGTTATGGCGCCTCTTATTTTCTCACTTTTATAGAGGATTTCGCGCGATATAAGGATCGCGAGTGCTTATTAATCAGTTCAGGGAACTGTGTGAGGAAAAAGGGGAAATGCAGACAACTCCTATTCTGGAAACTCCGTAATAATGTGATGTTGTAGAGAGAAGGAATATGACACTCCTAGGTATGGCTAGGACTATGATGGCACAAATTAACCTCCCAATATTATTTTGGGGGGATGTACTCTTGATTGCTGCCTATAAATTAGAGTGCCTCTTCTCAGTCAGTTCCTTCTACCCCTTTATGAGCTATAGAAAGGCGAACAACTTATTTTGGAACATTTACGCCCGTGGAGCTCAGGAGCTTATGTTCACTATACCTCGCATAAGTGCGAGAAACTATGCTCGATATCTAGAAAGGATACCTTTATAAGGTATTCTAACAGTTCGATAGGCTATGTTACGTATGATGAACAACCGGGTATAGGAATGACATAAATGTTATCACATGATATTGAGAATGACTTTTCCAAATTGGTAATACTAAGAGATACCTTGACCTCTACGAGTTAGAGGATGTTGAAGACAATATACCGATTTTAAGCGAGGATGGGGAGATTGAGAATCCACATCCAGTAATCACTATAAAATGGTACTAGTCTCTAGCCGAGTTGGAGTACACTGCTAGATGCTAGACACTAGTGGGAGTGTACCAGATAGTGGGAGTGCACCACTAGGCACTCAAGATTCTCAGGTAGTATATTGTATGGTGATGAGGAAAAAGTTCCCTATCGCTATTTTGAAATTGAGGAAGACATTTTTATATGTGTGCACAAGTGGATGAGGATGAGCTTGCTTCTTTTGTTGAAGCGGTTTTCTTCATCTACTGAAGCTGAGTGGATAGTTGCTATGCCAGATGAGATGAGCTCTATAGACGCGAATAAGGTCTGGGAGTTAGTTCACATTCTGCTTGTGCATAAGATTATTGGAGACAAGTGTGTTTTTTAAAATCTAACGCAAGGCAGATAGTTCAATTGACAAGTATTAGGCGCACCTTGTGGCGATAGTTTGTACCCAGAGAGGGTATAGACCATGAAAACATGTTATCCTAAAGGGTGAGATCTGACTCCATTTGCCTTATCCTAGCAATTGTGACATATTTAGTTTTGGAACTTTTTTAGTTGGATGTTTAAACTGTTCTTTGGTGTTGTGACCAAAGGGAATGAGTACACATGTGTGCCATCTCAAACGATCTGTTTATTATCTTAAGCGAACAGTCATCTAGGCAGTGGTACAATGTGTATACATTAAATAATCCAAGAAACGTGTTTTAATTCTTTGTATATTGATGACATCCTGAAAGTTGGGAATGAGATGAGTTCCATTGTCGACACTTGAAAGTGGTTGTCCTCTTAGTTTGAGATTGAGGACCTGGGTGATGCCAACTATGAGTTGGGAGTTTAGATTGTGAGATACTGTTCTCAGAAGCTCATCTATTTGTCTCGAGGGACTTACAAGATGAAGGTTCTTGAACATTTTCACATGAAAAGCTTAAAACCCATTGACATCCTAATTTTTAAAGGGATTTGCCTTGACCTTAGATCAATGTCTTAAGAATAGTGAGAAAAAGAAACAAATGTCCAATCTTCCATATGCATCTGTAATAGGGAATCTAAAGTATGCTATGTTGTGTACGTAGTCAAATGTTTGATATGTGGTTGGTCCAATTAGTCATTATCGTGGCAACCCTGGTCCTATCACTAGAGAGTAGTGAAGAGTATCTTGCGATATGTTTGCCGAGCTGTGGATCTTGCCATATGTGAATCGGAATGGAAGCATAATATGTGGTGTGCTCTACAGCTATTGAGGAGCTCTTTTGGTTGAAGAGTTTTTGTAGTGGCTAGGCTTTTCACCTCATAAGTGATGAGGTTGTGCTGATATATGGTGATGGCACATAAGCCTGAGCATATGGAAAAGATCTTAAAAACCATCCTAGCACGTAGACATTCATTTTTGTCACATTTGGGATGTGGTTTGCGCGACCGGGGACCTCTTCCTCTTTCTGAGAGATTCAAGAAGAACGAAACGATTCATTTTTGTCACATTTGGGATGTGGTTTGCGTAAATGGAAGTTGTCTTGAGGCACGTCTTCACCTGGGGATTTGATGTGCCTAGACATTTTATTATGTTATTGACATTGTTATTCAGGTTTTTTATTATCAGTTAATAATAAACTAGTTGGTTTTCATACATATATATTTGTTATATGAATGGAATGAATGCACATTTCTAATATGTCACCGGGCTTGAATCGACCTGCTCACACGGGTGATACACCTTGGCGCCGAGATAGCGAACTAGGACATGTGTGTCCATGGCACTTAGATGGCAAGTAAGATGAGACATTTGTATTCATGGCACTTAGATAGCTAGCTAGGACATGTGTGTTTGTAGCGCTTAGAAAGCAAGCTTGAACACTTATATCTATGCAATGTAAGAACAACAAGCTAGATATAAACCCTTATTATTTCTATATATTGCCTTAGATGGAGCTAAGATGAGACCTTTATATTTGGTCGAACATGGAGAGATCCCATGACTCCATGTAGCATGTTTATAGCCGAATGTGAGTTTTCGGACGGGCGCCAGGAGGGGCAACTATGCTGGGAAACTCAGGTTAGATGTTTTGTGTAATGTCTAGACTAAGATTCGTATGGCGTTACTTGTTTTTTCAAACACAGAATGACATGCCCATTTTTATGGAAGAACGCCATAGTATATATATATCATACTATATGTGCTTTTGCGATCGACTATGGAGCAGTGAATGGATTCCTCTTCATTGCTGTGTGAGCCACATAGCATATCCAAGACATTGGTTATCCTACAAACTGGTTGGTTTCATGACCTAAGACTATGTCATGAAGAGGACGCTTGATGACAGCTACTTTAGCATGCTATCCTAGGACGAAGAGACAATTTTATTCTCTGGGGCGTGTCTGGTCAAGTGATCAAGTTAGTCGGATTGACATGAGGGCTCAGGGAAGACCATTCAATAACTCCACATTTTGTGACTCATTAGCAGGCCTGCAACAATCGTATATTTGTTATTGATATGTCATGGGTACATTACATTGAGGTGGTACAACACTTCTTTTCACCGAGGGATTGAGAATGCTGTGTCCGGTGTGGTTGAAACCGTCTAAGGCATACATGGGAAGCTTATGAGTGATGTGTCTTGCTGTTTATGGAGATGATTTGACTTATACTCCTGTTGCTGTACTTTCTTTTCATAAGCTCGCACGTTCTATTTCCCTATATGAAGAGATGAGAAGTTCTATTTCGAGAGATTATTTTAGTGATAGCCCTATGTGGGTGAGTGGAAGATGTAAGAAATATTGTGGGCCATATGGGCACCCACATACATTAGACCAGGTCCAATGGGCCTTGGCCTTGGAGACCTAGGGTGTGTGCCTATATATGTGTATATTGCACACAAAACTAGGGTTGCCTCTTACACACCCTGAGAGAAGCAATTGGCCTCTCTCTCTTTCTCCCCTCTTTCTCACATTTTCTCTCTCTAAGCCATCACCATGGAGCTATGGGATTTAGCACGTGACTATCATGGGGATCGCTCTAGTAGTGTCCTCTAGGACCTATGCGGAGCATAAGAGAGTACACAGAGGCTTGGAGATTGTAGTCGTTCGTGGGTTTCATCATCGGGCTCATAACAACACCGAACAACGATCTGTTGGGTTATTCTGCTAGGTAAGTGACCTAAACCTGGCTTGTATGCATGTGTGTATATATTTTATCTAAACTTACAAATCATAGGATCATAAGAGACTAAATGATCAAACTCAAGTGGATCCAATGAGATATTGAAGATATTATGGACCTTAAGAGAAGAAAAAAAAAAGAATCTAAGCTTATTTAAAAATCCAAACCAAAGTTCTTTCTCAAATTTGCTTTGTCTTAAACCCAAGGCTCTATTTAGATCAAAATCAATGAGAACAAAATAAAAATTCCATCACAATTCTAGTGGGGTGTGATGAGATAAGGTAGGAAGAGACTTTTTGAAAATGTGTAAAAGTCCTAGATCTATGAATTGTGATTGAATTCTATCCTAATTCCAGCTAGGATTAGAAGGTTACCTCTAATAACCTCAGGAATTTCTTGATTGTTGATGAAGATTTTTCAAGTTCTTCAAATTCTCCTTCAAATTCTTCTTCAAAAAGTTCTTATTTTCTTCAAAATCTTCTTAGTTTATCCCAATTCTCTCTCTATATTTCAATATATTTTCTTGTCCAAGAAGGATGATGGAAGAAGGCCATGGATCCCCCTTATATGTCTAATTTTCAAAGGGTTAAATAGGTAAAATCGGGGTAAAAACCCATGTGCAATGATATTCCATATGTTATGAAGAAAAACAATCTGTTACAGCGAGCGGCACTAACTGAGTTGTCTACGGCACTCAGCGAATGCTGTTCCGGCACTCAGTGAGTGTCGTCGGCTTCGTCGTGTGCCGCTTCCAACGGAATTCCCACCTCTTTTATTATTTTTTTTTTATCAAATATATACTTATATAATTATATATTTATGTAATTACTTATATCCCTTTTTTGTTTTCTTTTTCTTCTCTTTTTTTCTTTTCTTTTTAAAATTCTTTTTCTTTCCTTCCTCTTTTCTTTTTATTCTATTTATTTTCCTTCCAAAATTATTTCTATTTCTTATATTTGAAATCAATTTTCAAACTGTCTCTCTTACACGTATTCCATATCTGTGTTTCCCCGAACACCCGGTTTCTCTCTTTTTTCTCTTTGAAAACTTTATTGGGACTTGAAGAATCCTCCGAAGAACTTGAATCACTTAGAAAACCTCCGAATTTTATCAGAACATTGTAGTCATCTATCTAGAAGTAATCATCCCCTGAAATCAACAGTTGGTCAAAATTGGGGTGTCTACAGTTTGTCACTCTTCGATGTAAAACAACACATATCACATTTGAATGTCGAAGCCTGTGTGAAGACAAGCCGTTGACCGAACAGTTGAATTCAGGTAAAAACAAAGTGTGTTGCAAAAATAGACGTATAGACGATTGGTGCTGGTCGTGCTCAATGGTGAGCTGCCTATGTATCCTAATAGGAATCATACCAGGGCATAGTTTAGGCAAGAGACTTCCTATTCAAACATAAACAGTCATGCAGATGAGTGCACCTATCCTATCGTGATGCACTTGCTCATGCAAAGCTATTTCCAAAATGAAATAAAATGAAATTGACCATGCTAATGTCATGTTAACCCTACTTCTTGTGTTTCTCTATATGATGCATGTTGCATGACGCGATAACTAAAGATAATTATTGAATGTTGGTCGATGTAAATCCGTTGTGAGGATGAAAAAAAATAAAAAGATGTGATTGATTAACAAAATTGGTCAATGTAAATCTGTTACAAAGACTGAGAATGCAAATCTGTTACGCAAACCGAGAATGCAAATCTGTTACATTCCCAAACAAAGTCAATGCAAATCCATTATGAGGACCGAGGACGCAAATTTGTTACACCATTGAATTTTGATCAATGTAAATCCATTACGAAGATCGAGAATATAAATTTGTTATATTCCTAAATAGGCCAATGCAAGTCCGTTACGAGGTCCAAGAATGTAAGTTCGTTACTATCACACCCGTTCCAAAATTTCATGGTCTTATCATGCATTTTTAACTTTTGTAAATTTACAATGTTATTTGATAATGGTGAATGAGGTTGAATATGAGCCAATGGTAAGGTGTCAGTAAGGACACGGGAATTTGGTAAGCGAGATTGCATTGGTATGAGTAAATGGCATTTATGTGAGCTAAATGTTATTTAAAATATATGATATTTCTATAAATAGTGAATTATACATGGGTAGTATAATTTCTGGTAGTTTTGTTTCCATTGTAGAGCATTTTGAACACTGTGGTGAGAACGCGAGTGACACGTTAAGTAAAAGGTGGGTTATGTATAGAGTTCCACAGAGATCAGTCTTTGGATCCGTATTTTGGACCCAAGTGGAACTTAGTGGAAAAACTTTTGTAATTTATAATTTTCACTCGTAAAGGCATAAAATGGATTTGCGCGACGTTTTAGGAGTAAATTAGAAGTTTGAGAAACTCGCGGGGTGGTAAACTGGATAATTATGCACGCAAATAATTCAACGACAAAATTGTGATCTGAGCAAAATTCATGTGTTAATCTTAGCCCGTTAATTATGCACGCGCTTAAATATGAAAAGCATGTCTAAATTTATGCAAGCACGTTGAGTTGTCTATGTGGGTCAGAGGGGAGACTTATGCAAATTCATGCCGGAGTAAGCTTCTCAGTGCTTGAGAATTTTAGTAGCGATGGCTACTGTGCATGGTTTAAGGCATAGACTTGCCAAGGCACTTGGGGGTGTGTAGACACCCCAATTTTGACCAAACGTCAAATCCAGGGATTGGTTACCTCTCAAAGACCGATGATGACGATGACCGTGACGTTCGAAGATTTTCCAAGAAATTCAAAATCCTCAAGATGTTCTTCAAGATTAAATTTACAAAATTAAAAAATAAAAAAGAGAGGATTTGGGTATTCGGGAGAGCCCCGAACATTGAAGGACACATGAAGAAATCAGTCTGAAAATTTGCTCAATATACATATAAAAAGGTTTTGAAAGAAAGTTTAAAATGAAAATGATAAAAAGGAGTTTTAAATAAAGGAAAATTGTCTCTTGAAAAAAAAAATTAATAACAATAATCATAAGAATAGTATATTGAAGAATATACCATGCACATGGGTGCAAACCACCCACATGGGTGCATTTTAGCACAAATATACATGAATATATAAAGATAACTCACAAAAATTAAGTTTAGATTAATTTTCCTTTCGAAAATTTAAAAAAGGGAGCCAATTCAGTTAGCCCCGGCACCCGGAAAACCCGGCGGCACTCACTAAGTGCCGCGCCGGCACTCACGGGTTGCCGCCCGGCATTCAGTGAATGCCGCCCGACACTCAGTGAATGCCGCCGGCACCCGTCGGGTGCCGCTGGCTGTAACAGACTGCTTTTCTCACATGTTCTAGAAGAAAACTTTGCACATGGGTCTCCACCCGAATTTACCCATTTATCCTTGAGATAATGAGGTCTATATAAAGAGATCTTCATCTTCATTTTGGAGGAGGAGCTTTTTGAATCATTTTATATATATACAAGATATGTACTTGAGTTTTGGGGAGAGAGAGAGGAATCATATAGAAAATTGAGAAGAAGAGAAGAATTTCTTGAAGAATTGGAAGAACTTTGAGGAGAATTTGAAGATCTTGGAAGAGCTTCACAAGAAATTGAAGAATTCTTTGAGATCATAGAGGTAACCTCTTAATCCTTGGTAGAGTTAGGACAATTCAATCACAAGTTCTTAGATCTAGGAACTTTTCACATTTTCAAAACCTCTCTTCTTACCCCATTTCATCACACACCACTTAGAACTTGTGATTGAACCTCATAACACTTCATTAATTTGCATCTAATTAATGCCTTGGGTTTGAGATAAATTAGTTTTGAAGAATTTGTGTTCCTAAATAAAACTTTGATTTCCTTTATTTCTATTTCATTCATAAGGTTCATGAGATCTTCCATATCTCATTGAAACTCTTTGAATTTGATTCCTTATTCTCCTATAACCTTGTGATTCATATGGACATTAAAATGAATCATGGTCATAATCTACACATAGTTGGTGAAATACTAGTATCAACTCATGACTAGGATCTCTTTACTATGAATCTTATGGAATTCATACTATATTCCATGGAGATTAGAGTAGATTTTTTTTTAGTCTCCAATGACCATCCAATGGTAGGAGAAGTAGTTTAGTTTAAGTACATCTCTATGGCTTAGACTAATCTCTTCCTTGGGTTTTGAGAAGTTCTCTATACTTCATCCAAAATCTACATGAATAGATGTCCTTAGTCTCCAATGACCATCAAATGGTAGGAGAAAATGGTTTAGTTTAAGTCCAACTTCATGATTTAATAGTTGGGGTTAACAAATAAAGTTGAACTTGACAAATGAAAACAGTGAGTTCACAAACTGTTTTTGATCAAAGATTTTTAGTTCGAAATCTAACCGTTGAAATCAAGTGAAACCAACGGGAAAGTGTTAATAACACAATGTTCTACCGCTGTAATTTTTGTTTTAAGGAAGTTTCATTTTAAAATGGTTTGGTCATGAGTTTTGTGAAGTAACAACAATCTGCCTAGAATTTCAGCACAGCAACACTCTTTTGGAATAAATAAATCGGGATATTAATAAAGTGTTTGTGACCCAAACTAATTTGTTCTAAGTAGATTAATGTGTTAGGAAGGCACCCTAAAAAGAATGAAGCAATTCAGATTTGTTTGCTATTTGTAAAAAATCATACAAGATCTCTGGACAGAGAGTTGTAAAATCCAGAGTGAGGTCTAGGATATTCCGTATTCCCGGAGATCTTACCGTTGAATCCTCGATTTTCTTTTTGTGTTAGAAACTAGACTCACAGAGGCATAACATATCCAAAAATCATTAAGATCCAACCGTTGGAAGTACTTTATTTCTATTTTTTAAGATCTGGTCTGCTCTCTGTAATTCATAAAAAACTGCTACTATTTTTGTCTAATCTTATTTATTTCAACTCAAATGGTTCCCTAATGTCTTGGGACCCAAATCATGTTTTGAATAATGATAATTTAGCTTAAATCCAGAGGCAAAGTGATCCAAATTAGTGAATAAATCCATGTTTTATTCTTATTCACATTCATTCATTCATGTACATCAATGCTTATGATTAGAACTAGCTATTGAATAAAGTTGGATTTCATGCTTAATAGATCTAAGCTAGAGAATTGAGATTGATTTTTTTGATATCATATTGTTATGTGATGCATGTGGACTAATCTTTGTTTTGTAGCGCATTTGAGGTACAATTTCTCATCTCTTCTCTGGTTTATTTACTTCATTGATTTTAATTGATTTTCGACTCCATGTGTGACACCTTAACTTAGGTTTTGCCTTATGTGAATATGTGAATTAGAGACCTTTTCTTAGGCTTTGTATTTTGTGTATGCATTGCACGTTTCCATTTCGCGGCTGGATCCCGGGTGAGTTTTCTAGCTCTCTATTGCATATCATGTTGCTTGCTACTTGAATTACGTGGCTTATGAATGATATTTTGTCATTAGTAATTTTACACCATTTCCAACATGCTTGTGTAATGTATATGTACATATGTATTAATTGAGGGCATGCTTAAATTATTAATTTTATTAAAAAGGATGTTGAGTAGAGGCCTATCGCGAGATAGGATGAAAGGGGGTGTTTTAGTCCGTCGGGCTCCTTCCCCTTTCATTCCATAATCCCCGGACCTGGTTTATCTTTGGTTTCGCAAAAGATCGGTTTGCCTTTAAATTGGTTTCTTAATTTTTCCTTTTAAAAATTAAGTGGTGACTCATTTGTTTTTGAATTTGGAATTTAAAAAATATTTTAAAAAAACAAAAGTGGGCCCAAATGCCGGCATATCCACAATCTTGCGACTCTGCTGGGGATCGAACCCAGAATCTCTAGTTTCGCAGACCAAAATTTTGATTTTAGGTTCACTCGAGGATTAGACTTGAAAGCATCCTTTTAATCAAATTAATTAATTTTTGTGTGCCCGTTGCATTGCACTTGCATGTTTCGCCAGTCGATTGCATGGAACTATGACCTTGGAGGCTCGGGGCAACCCGGTCGGTCAAGTCATCATGGGACCATGTGATCACCCTTGATCTTGTACCATGTTTTGGTATATGAAGCATCCTATCGGGTGTGTGTCAAGGGTCCCTTATTTGACCAAAACCCGGCCTTTGCATAGTAGTTTCCATAGAACCTTTCAAAATTAGGGAATAAATTCTTGATTAGGATTTATGTGCTAGGGAGTTTTGTATGCCCGGAAGGGATTACTTGAGATGATGACGATACTTGCTTGATGAAAGATGTATAATCTTTTAATCACCTCTTAGCAATTTCTCCTCATGTTCCACGACATTTGGAGAACATGCCGAACCTTGATTATAAGATTATACTTCTTATATCATGTTAGCTAAGCATCATTGACCTTGTATGCATCCGAATTCATAAAAAGTGCGATAATTATCCAATCATGTGATACTCCTACCCAAGAATTCAAAGTTCACTGTTAATAACAGATTTTGATTATTCATCATCTTTTATCCAAAAATATTTCAAAAAAATCACTCTTTCAAAAAAATGAGGGGATCCAAGGTTTATCTTTTTTGTAAAAAAAAAAAAATCAAATAAACCTAATCATCATTAATTATATCTTCATTTTCAAAGAAAAGATTCAAAATTCACAAAAATTACTTTGAAAGACTTCATCATCCAAAGAAATGGTTTTCAAATGAGTTTCAAAGTAATATTTCAACTCAATCATCTTTTGCGGAAAAAATGATTTCACTTTCAAAGGAAAATTCGAGATTCTTGAGAATTTGAAAGATCCCATCATGCTTTTCAAAAAAAAAAAAAAAAGAGGAAAATTTTTTTAATCCGACCTTTGAGAGGGTAGTGAAGATCACGATGAAAGGAGAAGTTAGGCGCACTTGATATGGATGAGGATTTTATGTGCCTATGTGTTTATGTGTTAGGATTAGAATTTTCCTTTTCTTTTGCATATAGAATAGGCACACACACACACATGCATCGCATCCGTGTGACATATGAGCCATTCATAATTTTTTTTTTTTTTACCAAGCATTTTCAAAAAATAAGGTTGTTTGAAAATTGATTAAAAATAAAAATGGTTAGAGGCAAGATAGCATCGAACACCAGGACAGTCTGGGTCAGGGATTCGAGTGCAAGGTTAGTACGAAGAGAGCCAGAGACAGAAATAGAAATGGATCACGAACAACATACTGCAGAAATAGCACAATTGAAAGAGAGAATGGACCAAATGATGACCGTGTTGGAAACACTGACCCGTCAGAGGCCTGTAGTTGATCCACCAATAATCAATCCTCCCCCACCCGTTCGGGATATGGAAGATGATTCGTTTGAGGATCCGGAACCACCGAGAGCTGATGTACCGAGGGCAGAGAGAGAGAAAATTGAGAAAGCTGAGAAAGAGCGTATCGAGATGAAGGAGAAGGTGGAAAAGCTAGAGAAAGTTGTCCGCAAGACTAATGGGGTTGATAGCTACCTGCTAGAGTTAGAGGGTTTGTTTGAGGGAACTCAAGAAAAATTGCCAGTCGGTTTCAAGATGCCCGAGATCGATAAGTTTAACGATTCTGGCAACCGCAGAAACCACATGAGGATGTGCATTGGGGCCTTTCAGCCAAGTGGTCTGAATCCTGCCATGATGGCCATGCTGTTTCAACAAACTTTGACTGGGGCAGCTTTATCCTGGTATTTCACATTAGAGCGAAGCAAGAGTCGCATATGGGAGGAAGTGGTGAAAGCCTTTGTCACCCAATATGAATACAACCAAGAGTTCGATGTAACTGTGAGGGATCTGGAAACAACCTTGCAAGAGAATAGAGAGTCATTTGCTGAATTCCTGGCACGATGGAGGGGGAAAGCTGCAAAAATGACCCAACGGTCATCAGAGAAGGAACAAATACGGATTGTAATCAAGAATCTGCAGAGTGTGTACCAGGAGAAACTAATGTATCAATGTATTCATACCTTTGCTGAGTTGTTTGAAATTGGGACAAGGATAGAAGACGCCATCAAAGACGGAAAGATCAAAAGAGAAGATTCCCAGGGGAACCGCCCTAGAAGACCATTCTATGGGGGGAATGTTGGAAATCAGGTAAAAACTGATGTTAATGTTCTAAGCCAGCCGGAAGAAGGGCAGAATTTTGCGAGAAAAGGGGGTCCGTCGAGACCAAAGTTGGAAGGGCAGCCTCGTCGCTTCGCGGATTTAGGGGTTTCTCTAACTACCATTATCAAGCTATTAAAGGAAAAAGGATATCTCAAGCCTCTAGATCCAAAACCAATGCCTGATCCAATTCCACCGGGCTTCAATACAAGCCCCTATTGTGAGTTTCACCAAGCTCATGGCCATACGACTGACCGATGTATGAGGTTAAGGCATGAAGTACAAGATTTGATCGATAATAAGACCATTTCCCCTCCGCCTGCAGCTCGACCGCATGTGACTAGGAACCCGCTCCCCAATCATCATGTTGTACCACCACCACGGAACATCAATCTTTTAGATGTTGGGAAGGAAATCTTCTACCCATCTGAGTTGATCGTATCGGTAGGACAAGCTGCCAAAGCTTATGAATTCCCAGAAGATCAGAGGATATTCCTTATAGTAGTCGAGGAAGAGGATTGGCTGATAGGAGGAGAAGAAGAACAAGCATTTGAGGAAGATATGGACAATGAAATCATCCAAATCAATTGGTGGGATCCAAATAATCCTACTAATAACTCCATTTAGGAGGAGGAGGTGTACAGTGACACAGATGGTCTGTGGTCCGAAGGGGAAGAAGAAAGAAATGCTGAGGAAGTGGTCAATCATGCCAAGCTGTGTGGGTTAGATGGGAATGATTTGGAAAAAAGGAAAGGGAAGGATCTTGAAGAAAGTAGAGAAGAAGGTCAACTGTCACATTTCATCCAAAAAGGAGGAGATTTCCCCTATTATGGCTTTCTAGAGCCATGGGCGGATTGCAAAGGTAAATACTTGGAGCAAGGTTTTGAGATCTCCTTCCTACATGAATACACTGACAATGAAGATCCATACTTGCAAGTGCCTACAGAACTAATTATTGTTCAAGATTGGATTTGTGCACTGGATGGTCTGGCTATGAGGAACCTTTTTAATGAAGAAGGCAGTAAGACCGAGGAGAGCGGTCCAAAGAAGATCATAGAAGTGAAGATTGGGAAAGAACAGATGGAAGAAATACTGAAAGAAGAGGTCAAGGGAAATAAAGCAAGGAGGGAGAAGCCGGAAAATGGAGGAGAGATAGAATCAGGGAATTTGCCAAAATGTCCTTGAGTCTAGTAATAGGATTCCCCTACCCCGGAAGTCTGTAATGGCCAGTATGAGCCAAACCTTTTAAATTTTCTGTTATCAGTGAAAGTGACTGATTCTGCTTACTTGATTCCGCTTAATGATTTTTTTTTCATAACTGAAAAAAAAGAGCAAATGAACCTGCATGCAAAATCATTGAGGAAACCTTGGCATTTGACTTAGAAAATGAAGAAGATTCTCAAAGTGATTCTTTCCATATTTCACTCAATAAAGATAAAAGCATAAAATTGATCTCATTGCTAAAAGAATACAAGGATGCCCTGCATGGTCCTATGTTGATGTGCCAGAATGAATTCAGAAATTATCCCACATCACCCCCTTTATACCAAACCTAAAAGGTGAGCTCACAGTCCAAAGCCATGAACTTGTTCCTTAATGGTAGCTAGATATCTTGAATGAACTTCTTCTTCTTAAAAAACAAAAAAAAAGAAAAAAAAAAGAAAAAAAAAAAGATAAAAGAGAGCTCGCTATGATGAAAACCCGAAAGGGCGCCTAGGCAAAAGTTAGAGCAAAATAAGATGCGTGTTGATTTCAAAATCCGAATCCTAGCCAGTCAAAATCATGAAGAGAATAAGAGATAGTGAGAAAAGAAAGAAAAAAAAGTAGAGAATAAATAAGATTGAGAATTCTTGAGTACTTCAAAGTACATGAATTATCCTAAGAAAAGAAATTGGAAATGAAAAGAAAGATTTGAAAGTATCAATTAAATTTTTGTGAGAAACTCAATGGACAAGTGATAAGTGGACCTAAGATAATGCAGAAATATCTTTGAGAAAGATAAGGAGTAATTTGGAGGGCTGATATTACTATGTGAGTATGATAGAGTATGAGTAAAATATGATGTATTATGAGAGTTGTAAAGATTGACTGGCTAGTGATAAGGTGAAAAGAATCAACCGCCACAAAACAAAAAAAAGGGGAAAGAAGAAAAGAAAAGAAAAAAAAAGGAAGAAAAGAGGAAAAGAAGAAAAAAAAATGCATAAGAAGGAGAAGTAGTTCATCATCTTGTTCGAAAGCTGCCACAAGGAATATGTTTCAGAAAATCTGCCCAGAAAAGGGCACCCATTGAACCTAAATGAAAACATGGCTCGAAAAGCCCACCTATTCTTGAAGCCTTATTCTTTCAAGACCTCCAGAGTCGATGAACTACGTTTTGACCTGATTCCCATTCGGGGATACGTAGGCAGCCTGCAAGGTTCGGTCACAAATACACACACAGTCAATCATTGCACTTCTTTCAGGCCTCGATCGAACTACTATAGGACCTGATGCCCATTCGGGGATAAGTAGGCGGGTCTCCCAAGGCCCTCGGTCCAAAGAAGAAACCCAACCAATTCATGAAATTACCTTGAAAACTAGGGACAAACTATCGTTTGCCCAGAGGCCGCGTCAACTCCCTCAAACCAGGGGCAAACTTTGTTTGCCTAGCATTCCCAAGCCCCCTGTCAAACTAGGGGCAAACTGTCGTTTGCCAAATAAAATATCTCTGTGTTTACTGGCTTTCAAGGACCAAGCTTAGGCATCCTAAGAATTCTTGAAGTAAAAAGTTGAAGTTTTCATGCATAAATCTAAAATTGATTTAAGATGGAAAGAAACATGAAAAGAAGAATTCTTCATTATCAAAAAGTCAATCATAAAGGAAGATACAATGAAAGAATATTATGGGATAACAATTTTTTCTAAAGTTGATCAAAGAAGCGCAAAGAAAAGAAAGCAGAATTGGTCACAAATTTGAAAATGTGTGTATCTCAACTCAGCTTGAGTCTACCTTCTTGAAATCCAAAAGATTTATTCCGCAGAGGGATCAACAAGAATTGAAGATTCCAAAAGAAGGGTAATAGCAGGGAGGTCAGGGAGTCAGATTCTGCTCCGCTAAGGAAATCAAATAGAGGTTGAGTAATATCTTCAGAGAGAGAAAAATCAAGTGAATACCCTCAGCAGATCAGGCTCCAAGCCGTACAAGCTAATCATCGGATGAACTAGAAATCCTTTGGATTTGTCTATAATCAAAAAAGAAATCAGTAAATAGAAAAGTGGGGTTGATGTGGAGAACTGGCTCATACTTCTTCCTCTTCTTGCCCGAATCACCCAAACTGCTGTCCATAGCAAGAAATCCATAAAAAAAGAATATTTTGAAAAAAAACGAGAAAGATAAATCCGAAATAAGAAGCATATAAACATCTCTTCAGCTAGAATAGCCCCAAAGCAAATCTTTTGAGACTGTACCGTCATCGATCAAATTCTCGGTCTTGGTATAAGTCGTCTATCGCATCCTATGAGTCACAGGTCAAATCCTCGGTCTTGGTATAAGTCGCCTATCGCATCCTATGAGTCACCGATCAAATTCTCGGTCTTGGTATAAGTCGTCTATCGCATCCTATGAGTCACCGATCAAATCCTCGGTCTTGATATAAGTCGTCTATCGCATCCTATGAGTTACCGATCAAATCCTCGGTCTTGGTATAAGTCGTCTATCGCATCCTATGAGTTACCGATCAAATCCTCGGTCGTGGTATAAGTCATCTATCGCATCCTATGAGTTACCGATCAAATTCTCGGTCTTGGTATAAGTCGTCTATCGCATCCTATGAGTCACTGATCAAATCCTTGGTCTTGGTATAAGTCGTCTATCGCATCCTATGAGTCACCGATCAAATCCTCGGTCTTGGTATAAGTCGTCTATCACATCCTATAAGTCATCGATCAAATTCTCGGTCTTGGTATAAGTCATCTATCGCATCCTATGAGTCACCGATCAAATCCTCGGTCTTGGTATAAGTCATCTATCGCATCCTATGAGTTACCGATCAAATCCTCGGTCTTGGTATAAGTCGTCTATCGCATCCTATGAGTTACCGATCAAATCCTCGGTCTTGGTATAAGTCGTCTATCGCATCCTATGAGTTACCGATCAAATTCTCGGTCTTGGTATAAGTCGTCTATCGCATCCTATGAGTCACCGATCAAATCCTCAGTCTTGGTATAAGTCGTCTATCGCATCCTATGAGTCACCGATCAAATCCTCGGTCTTGGTATAAGTCGTCTATCGCATCCTATGAGTTACCGATCAAATCCTCGGTCTTGGTGTAAGTCGTCTATCGCATCCTATGAGTTACCGATCAAATCCTCGGTCTTGGTGTAAGTCGTCTATCGCATCCTATGAGTCACCGATCAAATCCTCGGTCTTGGTGTAAGTCGTCTATCGCATCCTATGAGTCACCGATCAAATCCTCGGTCTTGGTATAAGTCGTCTATCGCATCCTATGAGTCACCGAACAAATCCTCGGTCTTGGTGTAATCGTCTATCGCATCCTATGAGTCACCGATCAAACCCTCGGTCTTGGTATAAGTCGTCTATCGCATCCTATGAGTCACCGATCAAATCCTCGGTCTTGGTATAAGTCGTCTATCGTATCCTATGAGTTACCGATCAAATCCTCGGTCTTGGTATAAGTCGTCTATCGCATCCTATGAGTCACCGATCAAATCCTCGGTCTTGGTATAAGTCGTCTATCGCATCCTATGAGTCACCGATCAAATCCTCGGTTTTGGTATAAGTTGTCTATCGCATCCTATGAGTTACCGATCAAATCCTCGGTCTTGGTATAAGTCATCTATCGCATCTTATGAGTCATCGATCAAATCCTCGGTCTTGGTATAAGTCGACTATCGCATTCTATGAGTCACCGATCAATTCCTCTGTCTTGGTATAAGTCGTCTATCGCATTCTATGAGTTACCGATTAAATCCTCGATCTTGGTGTAAGTTATCTATCGCATCCTATGAGTTACCGATCAAATCCTCGATCTTGGTGTAAGTCCTCTATCGCATCCTATGTGTTACCGATCAAATCCTCGGTCTTGCTGTAAGTCGTCTATCGCATCCTATGAGTCACCGATCAAATCCTCGGTCTTGGTATAAGTCGTCTATCGCATCCTATGAGTTACCGATCAAATCCTCGGTCTTGGTATAAGTCCTCTATTGCATCCTATGAGTTACCAATCAAATCATCGGTCTTGGTATAAGTCGTCTATCGCAGCCTTTGAAGTCACCGATCAAATCTTCGATCTTGGCATAAATCATCTACTGCAGCCTAGGGTTACCGATCAAAACAAAAAGGAAGGGATAAAAACCAAACTTAGTAATGCCGAAGACAAGTTGTCGAGTCTGGGCGACTCCAGGTCTTCGAAAAATAAAATGAATTTTTAGAAAATGAATTTCTAATCTTTGAAAAAGTAGAAATAAATTTTTGAGTCCGCGCGACTCCTAATCTTTGAAAAAGTAGAAATGAATTTTTAAGTCCGCGCGACTCCCAATTTTTGAAAAGTAGAAATGAATTTTCGAGTCCGCGCGACTCCCAATCTTTGAAAAGTAGAAATGAATTTTCTAGTACGCGCGACTCCTGATAGAAAATGAATTGTTTAAGTCCGCGTGACTGTTCTGAAAAGGAAAAGAAAAATGAAATTACCCTTTCAATACCGAGCGAATTTGGGGTCATTCAATCTGGAGCGATTCTGACTTTTCTGCTATTTGGGGTCATTGAATCTGGAGCGATTCTGACTTTTTTGCTCTCTGGGGTTATTGAATCTGGAGCGATTCTGACTTTTCTGCTATCTGGGGTCATTGAATCTGGAGCGATTCTGACTTTTCTGCTATCTGGGGTCATTGAATCTGGAGCGATTCTGACTTTTCTGCTATCTAGGGTCATTGAATCTCGAGCGATTCTGACTTTTCTGCTATTTGGGGTCATTGAATCTGGAGCGATTCTGACTTTTCTGCTCTCTGGGGTCATTGAATCTGGAGCGATTTTGACTTTTCTGCTCTGTGGGGTCATTGAATCTGAAGCGATTCTGACTTTTCTGCTCTTTGGGGTCATTGAATCTGGAGCGATTCTGACTTTTCTGCTCTCTGGGGTCATTGAATCTGGAGCGATTCTGACTTTTCTACTATCTGGGGTCATCGAATCTGGAGCAATTCTGGCTTTTCTACAAAAACATCTCATTTTCTGAAAGACATCAGAGTATAAGGCGCGAAGGGCATCTCAATTTTTTCAAAAGCATTGTTCCTGATTCGACACCGGAGTATAAGGCGCGAAGCGCATCTCAGTCGATCAGATGATTCTTGGAAGACACCGGAGTATAAGACGCAAAGCGCATCCCAGCCAATCGTTATTCTCATAAAAAAAAATGGCAATCGCGACTTTCCTAGGACAGGACGTCATCAGCATAGAAGGATTTCAAGACAAAGGTACGTTTTGTTAACTCTAAGGAGTAGCCTTGTCCTAAGTCATTGAACCTGAAAATATAGAGCATAAATTCGCTTGAGCACGTGCATCACGATAGGATAGGTGCATTCATGTGTGTGACTACCTGCGTTTGTGTATTGTTGTCCCTTGCTCGAACTACGTCTTGGTCTGATTCCCGATGGGATACGTAGGCAGCTCACCCTTGAGCACGACCAGCACTTGGCTATCTGCACGCCCGATTTTGCAACGCACTTTTGTTTTTACCTAGATTCGACTGTTTGGTCAAAGGCTTGTCTTTCACACAGGCTTTGACATTCATTTGTAATACGCGTTGCTTCACAAACTCTGTCAAAGAGGGGCAAACTGTAGACACCCCAATTTTGACCAAACGTCAAATCCAGGGATTGGTTACCTCTCAAAGACCGATGATGACGATGACCGTGACGTTCGAAGATTTTCCAAGAAATTCAAAATCCTCAAGATGTTCTTCAAGATTAAATTTACAAAATTAAAAAATAAAAAAGAGAGGATTTGGGTATTCGGGAGAGCCCCGAACATTGAAGGACACATGAAGAAATCAGTCTGAAAATTTGCTCAATATACATATAAAAAGGTTTTGAAAGAAAGTATAAAATGAAAATGATAAAAAGGAGTTTTAAATAAAGGAAAATTGTCTCTTGAAAAAAAAAATTAATAGCAATAATCATAAGAATAGTATATTGAAGAATATACCATGCACATGGGTGCAAACCACCCACATGGGTGCATTTTAGCACAAATATACATGAATATATAAAGATAACTCACAAAAATTAAGTTTAGATTAATTTTCCTTTCGAAAATTTAAAAAAGGGAGCCAATTCAGTTAGCCCCGGCACCCGGAAAACCCGGCGGCACTCACTAAGTGCCGCGCCGGCACTCACGGGTTGCCGCCCGGCATTCAGTGAATGCCGCCCGACACTCAGTGAATGCCGCCGGCACCCGTCGGGTGCCGCTGGCTGTAACAGACTGCTTTTCTCACATGTTCTAGAAGAAAACTTTGCACATGGGTCTCCACCCGAATTTACCCATTTATCCTTGAGATAATGAGGTCTATATAAAGAGATCTTCATCTTCATTTTGGAGGAGGAGCTTTTTGAATCATTTTATATATATACAAGATATGTACTTGAGTTTTGGGGAGAGAGAGAGGAATCATATAGAAAATTGAGAAGAAGAGAAGAATTTCTTGAAGAATTGGAAGAACTTTGAGGAGAATTTGAAGATCTTGGAAGAGCTTCACAAGAAATTGAAGAATTCTTTGAGATCATAGAGGTAACCTCTTAATCCTTGGTAGAGTTAGGACAATTCAATCACAAGTTCTTAGATCTAGGAACTTTTCACATTTTCAAAACCTCTCTTCTTACCCCATTTCATCACACACCACTTAGAACTTGTGATTGAACCTCATAACACTTCATTAATTTGCATCTAATTAATGCCTTGGGTTTGAGATAAATTAGTTTTGAAGAATTTGTGTTCCTAAATAAAACTTTGATTTCCTTTAATTCTATTTCATTCATAAGGTTCATGAGATCTTCCATATCTCATTAAAACTCTTTGAATTTGATTCTTTATTCTCCTGTAACCTTGTGATTCATATGGACATTAAAATGAATCATGGTCATAGTCTACACATAGTTGGTGAGAAACTAGTATCAACTCATGACTAGGATCTCTTTACTATGAATCTTATGGAATTCATACTATATTCCATGGAGATTAGAGTAGATTTTTTTTTAGTCTCCAATGACCATCAAATGGTAGGAGAAGTAGTTTAGTTTAAGTACATCTCTATGGCTTAGACTAATATCTTCCTTGGGTTTTGAGAAGTTCTCTATACCTCATCCAAAATCTACATGAATAGATGTCCTTAGTCTCCAATGACCATCAAATGGTAGGAGAAAATGGTTTAGTTTAAGTCCAACTTCATGATTTAATAGTTGGGGTTAACAAATAAAGTTGAACTTGACAAATGAAAACAGTGAGTTCACAAACTGTTTTTGATCAAAGATTTTTAGTTCGAAATCTAACCGTTGAAATCAAGTGAAACCAATGGGAAAGTGTTAATAACACAATGTTCTACCGCTGTAATTTTTGTTTTAAGGAAGTTTCATGTTTAAAATGGTTTGGTCATGAGTTTTGTGAAGTAACAACAATCTGCCCAGAATTTCAGCACAGCAACACTCTTTTGGAATAAATAAATCGGGATTTTAATAAAGTATTTGAGACCCAAACTAATTGTTTATAAGTAGATTAATGTGTTAGGAAGGCACCCTAAAAAGAAAGAAGCAATTCAGATTTGTTTGCTATTTTTAAAAAATCATACAAGATCTCTGGACAGAGAGTTGTAAAATTCAGAGTGAGGTCTAGTATTTTCCGTATTCCCGGAGATCTAACCGTTGAAACCTCGATTTTCTTTTTGGGTTAGAAACGCGACTCACAGAGGCATAACATATCCAAAATTCAGTAAGATCCAACCGTTGGAAGTATTTTATTTCTATTTTTTAAGATCTGGTCTGCTCTCTGTAATTCATAAAAAACTGCTACTGTTTTTGTCTAATCTTATTTATTTCAACTCAAATGGTTCCCTAATGTCTTGGGACCCAAATCATGTTTTGAATAATGATAATTTAGCTTAAATCCAGAGGCTAAGTGATCCAAATTAGTGAATAAATCCATGTTTTATTCTTATTCACATTCATTCGTTCATGTACATCAATGCTTATGATTAGAACTAGCTATTGAATAAAGTTGGATTTCATGCTTAATAGATCTAAGCTAGAGAATTGAGATTGATTTTTTTGATATCATATTGTTATGTGATGCATGTGGACTAATCTTTGTTTTGTAGCGCATTTGAGGTACAATTTCTCATCTCTTCTCTGGTTTATTTACTTCATTGATTTTAATTGATTTTCGACTCCATGTGCGACACCTTAACTTAGGTTTTGCCTTATGTGAATATGTGAATTAGAGACCTTTTCTTAGGCTTTGTATTTTGTGTATGCATTGCACGTTTCCATTTCGCGACTGGATCCCGGGTGAGTTTTCTAGCTCTCTATTGCATATCATGTTGCTTGCTACTTGAATTACGTGGCTTATGAATGATATTTTGTCATTAGTAATTTTACACCATTTCCAACATGCTTGTGTAATGTATATGTACATATGTATTAATTGAGGGCATGCTTAAATTATTAATTTGATTAAAAAGGATGTTGAGTAGAGGCCTATCGCGAGATAGGATGAAGGGGGGTGTTGTAGTCCGTCAGGCTCCTTCCCCTTTCATTCCATAATCCCCGGACCCGGTTTATCTTTGGTTTCGCAAAAGATCGGTTTGCCTTTAAATTGGTTTCTTAATTTTTCCTTTTAAAAATTAAGTGGTGACTCATTTGTTTTTGAATTTGGAATTTGAAAAATGTTTTAAAAAAACAAAAGTGGGCCCAAATGCCGGCATATCCACAGGGTGTAATGGTTGTAGGCTTGGACTAGCCATTGACATCGCGGTTTAAGACTTGGACTTGCCGCTACCAGATGAAGCCATATTTTTCTCCCTAGCGACTATTGATGTGCTTATGAGATTAAAGCATGTTTTGTCATATATGCATATGTTAGAATTTGTACATTCAACATATAGCTGAGCAGTGGAGCTTTACTCTATTGCAAGTGAGAAAAAAAGGGAAAGAAGATGTGTGAGGAGTGAGGCCGATGAGACGATGGGAACCATTCTTGTTTATATTTTTTTTCTCTTTTTCTAAACTTGTATAGGAATTTGGGAAGTGTAATATGTTGTAATAGAACCGTGGAGTAGTTTCTTAGTATTGTATTTTGTATTTGAACCCCTGTAAATATGTTTAAATCGTTGTAATATAGCGGTGGATGTGTTGGTAACTGTTTGGAGAACCTTGAGTGGGATTATGTAAAATCAGCAGACTGCTAGGAATCAGTCTACTGGACCCCTATTTTGCAAGAGATTCTTTTAGTTTTTGAAGGCATCAATCGACTGAAGGAGGGTTATTAGTTGACTGGTTTCTGCATAATAACTTGACATTCTACTAGATGAACTTCAGTCGACCGGACCAGCTCAGTCAATTGAGAAATTGAGGCCCCAGTCGACTGAGTCCCGACACAGTCAACTGGACAGGCTATTGATCTTTTGACACTTTCTGCTTCAGGTCTCAAGTCAACCGAACCCTCGATCAGTCGACTGGACCTTTGTTTTCAAAACTGAATTCTTTTTAGAACTTTTCCAATTAGGCAAAACTTTTATGACTCTGATTTTTAATGGTTTTTACTTATGTAATCTGCTGCTATTTTACTTTAAAGGAACTTGATAAGCCTTGATGGCTGTGGACACGCGGATTTGCTCATCCAATCTTTTTGGTTTTGGTTTTGAGATTATTTTTGGAAAAGGAAAGGAAATGGTCTGTTGAAAATAGATACAGAGTCGCCACTTGGTCTTTAAGGAACCAAGAAACCTAATTTTGACTCACCTAAATGGATAAAGGGCACTGGCCCTTCATAACCAAAGAACTTGGCTCGGGGTTTTGGTACGAGAGAGGAAGGAGCCTTTGTCGCGACTAAAACACCCTCAACTCGCCCCGTCTTTCGACGGGCCTCAATTAGCATCCAAATAATTATCTTACACTATGTTTGGTTCGACAGTTAATATTTGTGATAGGTATATTACATCACATAAGAAACTTGAAATGGAAGATCTAAAGATAAAATATCATTCATAAGATCTAAGCCAAGTATCACACAATGCAAAGTGAAAGATCACACGAACAAACCTAGGAAAAATTGTCTAATCACATATCATGTAATTAAGTTTCCCTAATCTAGAGGGGACATAAATTGTTCTTGAAATAAATAAATAAAGAAATCAAAATATGCTTAGCAAGCTAGTATGATGCATGTTAATCTTTTGAGAAAAGAAGACCTCTCAATCCCCGGGACGGATGAGAAAGGAAAATTAGATCGAGAGGGAAGCATGAACGTGTGATCATGATCATTCCTTATAATTTTCTTAGATTAGGAGTTACAAAAACCCCAAATCTTGCATGAATGCAATGTATGATCCTAGAATGTGCAAAGGTTGTAGTGTGTTTGTGTACATGGACTTTCTAAAGTGGCTTAGAAGTCTAGAATGTGTATGAATGAATGAAGGAAATCATCATGGGATATGTACAAATGTAGAATGAACTACTTCCTATGACATGAGCTAATTTGGAGTGCATGTAAGCATCAAATCAAAGGATGGAAGTAAAAGTATGCTTGCTGTGAATAGTGGACAGAACAGTAACATGATCTTTTAGAAATTGAAAAGAGTGGTTAGGAATGTTTTCAATGCATGAATTTTTATGGAGATCTTTATTATTGTGTCTAGAACACAACCCAAAAAGCCAATCCTTAATAACTATCACAGATTGAGAGACATCATATAAACAATAGAGGTTATTCAGAAACAGAGTCTGTACTGTTGACCGAAATGTTAGAAAATCTTAGAAAATGAAAACAAAAGATCTAGATGCCCATATTATACAAAACGTTTTCTAAGACATTGAAGTTCAAGGGAAAAATAAGTTCGGGCCACTACTTTTGGAAAAGTTTTCTGTAAAACAAGTTGAAAGTCAACCTAGCTGCTGTGACAGCAGAGGCAGAATGTTTGGAAGGAATGTTTGGACAAAAATGGACCCCTTTCAAGTATTTCCAAGTCAAACAAAAAATATGGACTTGCATCCATACATTAAGTATTGAGTTCTAGAGAAATCTTTGATCTCAAATCATTCACAGTTTTGACTCGCGGTTTTAAAGATTTTGGGAAAAACTTGAGTTTTCTTTCTTGAGATCAAAATGAGAGGGTTTGAGAGGGGTTTTGAAATAGAGGTTTTGAAAGTATATTTTCAAAATCAAATAGAGATTTTGACCTCTTGAAATATCAACATCAAACTCATCATCAAGAACCCCAAATATTATTGGAGAGCTTCTTTTTTATTTTGAACATAACTTCAAGGATACCTTGGAGGTATTGAAGTTATAATCATCATCTATTAAACATGTTTTTGAGATCAAGAGCTACTATCCATAAGGATTCACTCACCTCAAACTTCATGTCATCATTTAGATGATGAAGGACAAGTAAGTAAATAAAGAAAAATAAAAAAAGAAATGAGATTAAGAATAGATGAACATAATATGAACAAGCAAGTATATAACAATCAATAGATGATAATCAATGTGATTTTTGACTTGTAGCTTGGTGTTTCACTCATAGATATAGACATTTGGACATGGAAGTAGCTTCCTAACTTAAGATTGCTCAAAAATAGTGGTTGGGGAAGAATTGAATGTGAAATATAAGAGGGGTAATGGAAGAAAACAAGATTGAAACTCACTTTCTTATAGAAAATCAGTGGGAGAAGCTTCCTTTCCTTCTTCTAAACCTATCTCTATCTCTCTTTCTCTCTACAACTTCTCTGAACTTTGCACTTGGACCCCAAAAAATGAAGAGTAATGGGGGATTTATATAGGCTAATTTGGGGTGGTTTTGGGATATATAAAGTACTCCCATTGGTCCTAAACCTCTGTGAACATAGAACTACGTCGTTTTGGTTTCAAATTAATCAATTTGGACCCCCAATCAAAATTACAAAATGAATTGTTCTGGGGGAGAGTGCCGCGGTGGCACTGGGCCAGTGCCATGGCGGCACTGCTCCTCCTTCATCCAAATAATGTTGTTTAGGCCGCCAGAGGTTTCGGTATTTGCGAAAAGGCTCTATTTCGTCCGAAATTCACAGAAAATGCACATGAACTGCAAACTGAGGTTGTGATATACTGTTGGAAAGGTAATGGAGTCTACTTTACATAAAAAATAGTTTGGAGATAAGTCTCTTTGAAAAGTTTTGCGGTATTCGCAATAAAAGCTGATTTGATCACCTATTTCACCTTAAAAAATTCATAATAAATTCGTTTTAAATCCAAGAATTATGTGCGATATACCGTTGGAAAGCTATTGACCTCTAGTATCCATGAAAAATGTTTGAAAAATGATACGGTACTCCAGTTTTAAAGTCAACTTTTGGTCAAACTGGTCAAACAAGGGACCTCCAAGAAGTTCTGGGAACCTCTGGGAGCTCCCGGGAGCTGACGTTTTTGTCCGATTTTCTTTTAAAACTTGTTTAGTACTTTTCACATGATCTAGAATGATCTCGGAGCTTTTTGGCTAATTTGGACAATTTCGGTCAAACTTTGGTAAAACCTGGTCATTCCTGGTCAAACCAGTCAATGAGGACTTTTCGGGAACTTTTAGGACCTCCAGGGGTTGACGATTTCATTTGATTTTTATTAAAATCTCATTTTATGACTTTTCTCATGAGATAGCATGTTTTCAGAACTTTTGGTCCAAATTTGGGAGTTTTCAGGCTTTTAGGGGCATCTTGGTCATTCTAAACATTTTGAGAAATAGTACTAACTTCCAGGAGTCCTTTTGAGTCTTTTTCGATTATTGTGAACCACTAAGCTATGGTTCTCCTAAATCTGATAGCTGACAAAATGGGATTTTTACAATTTGCCCCTCTTTGGCATGAACTTGTGAGGCAACGCATGCTGCAAGCGAGTGCCAAAGCTTTAAAGAGACATGTCTTTTGGAGGCTATAGATTTAGGATAAAAAGCGTTGCAAAAGTTACACTGATGCTGAGGCTAGTGCCGGTCGTGCTCTGCGTGAGCTGCCTACGTATCCCAAGGGGAATCAGACCAGGACGTAGTTCGGGGCACAAAGGAATAAATCACGCATACACATACACAATAATCAGGCGGATGCTATGTTATAAGAGTGATATGCAATGCATGAATGTGATATCAATTGTGCCCTGAGTCCTATCATGTTTAGTGTTCTGATCCTAGCATGAGCTGGTGATGTGGGGTGTGTGCCACCCCGAGTGGACTTATGTTGTGCTAGTGTTGAATCTAATGCAGTGATTGATCCTAATAAGGATACCAAGGTGTTGAAGACTCTGGGTCTCGGGCAAACTTCATAAATTACGGGAAGTGTGCTTCGCAAAAAAAATGTAATCGAATGTGGGGTCCTAGAGGATGACAATTAAAGATAATCGACGGATACAAAAGTCTTGGATACCAAGCGATGGATGAGGAAGTTCAAGATAGGCAATTGGAGAAGGGTTTCGCGATAATCGACAAGCAAAAAAGCTCACAATAGCTGATGGGTAGGTGAGGGGGCTCATAATTTTTGACAAGAGAGTGAGGAAGTTCACAATAAGGGAGAAGCTCACAATTTTTGTTTGCTGAGGAAGCTCATGATCCTTATTTGAGGAAGCTCACGATAACCGATGGGTAGGTGAGGGGGCTCACAATTTTGGACAGAGGAGTGAGGAAGCTCACGATAAGTGAAAAAGTTCATGATAAGTGAGAAAGCTCACGATTAGTGAGAAAGCTCACGAGTTTGGACAAAGGAGTGAGGAAGCTCACGATAAGTGAGAAAGCTCACGATTTTGGATGAAGGAGTGAGGAAGCTCACGATAAGTGAGAAAGCTCACAATTTTGGACGAAGGAGTGAGGAAGCTCATGATAAGTGAAGAAGCTCACAATAAGTGAGAAAGCTCACGATTTTGGACAAAGGGGTGAGAAAGCTCACGATTTCGAACAAAGGAGTGAGGAAGCTCACGATAAGTGAGAAAGCTCACAATTTTGGACGAAGGGGTGAGAAAGCTCACGATAAGTGAGAAAGCTCACAATTTCGGACAAATGAGTGAGGAAGCTCACGATAATTGAGAAAGCTCAAGATAAGTAAGAAAGCTCACGATTTTGAATGAATGAGTGAGAAAGCTCATGATAAGTGAGAAAGCTCACGATAAGTGAGAAAGGTCACAATTTTGAATAAGGAGTGAGGAAGCTCATGATAAGTGAGAAAGCTCATGATTTTGGATGAAGGAGTGAGGAAGCTCGCGATGAGTGAAGAAGCTCACAATAACCAACGGACACGGAGCCTTGGATTGTGAATAGACAAAGCTTGCCCTAGGAGTCGGCGTCTTTTGATTGCGGGCGGTGTTTTCCAATCGTTGGCCAATTTTTATGATGACTAATTCAGAATTTGGTTCAGGTTCTGTTGGGGATGGTATGGGATTCTCTGAGAATCTCTCTTAACTATTTTAATTCTTGACTGAGAACCAGGATTCAACTCCGATCTCTCACGGCTGATCAAATCTTGCAATGGTCGGTTCGAAAAGCCTATTCAGGCCTCCAAGATGATTGACGGACGTGGAAACACTAATGATGGACATGGAATCCCTAAGATGATTGACGGACTTGGCAGTCCTAGATATCAAAGAGTAAATGGGGTAGTCCAAGATAACTGGTGGACGCGAAAGTCCTACCTTAATCCAAAGGGTCTACAATAAAATATTTGCCTCAATTTAGAAGGCTGACAACGAAGGATTTGCCTCAATCTAGAGTGCTGATGACAAAAGATTTACCTCAATCTAGAGGGCTGACAATGAAGGATTTGCCTCAAATAAGAGGGCTGACACCGAAGCATTTGCCTCAATCTAGAAGGCTGATGACAACAGATTTGCCTTAATCTAGAGGGGACGATGAACACGACATATTTTGAATAAGAGTTATGATGAACTAATGATGATTAATGAACTGACGATGCACGAATTGAGATGATGAGTAGATAGTGAACTAATATGACTTTCATGGATTGGACTGACGATCTACGAATCAAGATGACGAGTTAATAGTGAACTACTGTGATTGTCATGGATTGGATCAACGGTTGGACTAACAGTGATCAGAAGGACTAATGATGTACGAATCAAGATGATGAGTCAACAGTGAACTACTGTGATTGTCATGGATTGAATGAATGGTTGGACTAACCTTGATTAGAAGAACTGACGATGTACTAATTGGGATGACAAGTCGATAGTGAACTACTATGACTGTCATGGATTGAACTGACGATGTATGAATCGAGATGACGAGCCGACAGTGAACTACTATGACTGTCATGGATTGAACTGATGATGTACGAATCGAGATGACGAGTCGACAATGAACTACTATGACTGTCATGGATTGAACTGATGATGTACGAATCGAGATGACGAGTCGACAGTGAACTACTGTGACTGTCATGGATTGAGCTGATGATGTATGAATCGAGATGATGAGTCCACAGTGAACTACTGTGACTGTCATGCATTGATGATGTTCGAATCGAGATGACGAGTCGACAGTGAACTACTGTGACGGTCATGGATTGAGTTAATGATGTATGAATCGAGATGATGAGTCGACAGTGAACTACTGTGACTGTCATGGATTGATGATGTTCGAATCGAGATGACGAGTCGACAGTAAACTACTGTGACTGTCATGGATTAATGACGTACGAATCGAGATGACGAGTCGACAGTGAACTACTGTGACTGTCATGGATTGAACTGACGGTTGGACTAACTGTGATCAAAAGAACTGATGAATTGATATGCCTGCTGGGGATTAAAATGAATCTACTAGGGATGAACAACTCTTTCTTTTGAGGAAAGGATGTAGTCTTCACTGAGATACACCATATTTGTTCAGGACACTCTTCTAAAGATGAACTAGCTCTGTTAGGAATGAGAAGATTCAGCTGGGAAAAGAATGGTTGCATTGTGAATAGAGTAACTCAGCTGGGGATGAAGAACATTCGTGACACAATTTTGGCTTGGTTGCTGAGGAGCTGGTAGAAGATAGCCAGTGTATCTTGTGAACTGATTTATGAAGACAAGTGACTGTAATTGGGGGTATCACCAATGCTCGAGGGTCTTGGGACTCATATCATGTTGTAGAGTTGACAAGTGCAGTAATGGCGTTTGGAATTTCTGCTTGTATCCACAGGTTTTATAATTGGTAATCACTTTAAACCCACACATTTGATACCATTAGGACAAATGGACTTAATAGGAATGACAAGGAAAGTTGGGTTAGTTTGTATGAAACCTCGATCTCTGACACACTTTTGATCAGATTACTACTGACTCAAACAAAGAAGGATTGACTTGGACATGAAATTCTCAAATTGCCACGATCCAATGTGCCTTCATCATGAATGATGTACCGCTCATCTTTTATGTTCACTCCTCATCTTAATATGATAGAACTTTGCTAATAAATCTGGTTTATGAAAATTCCTCCCTATTGATCTAATCAAATCTCTACTTCTCCCAGGAAGTGCTTTGAATTAGTACCTTAGCTGTTAGAATAAAAGATGCTCCATTTCAAAAAATTTCAAAAATAATTAGGTGACTTGAAAACTTGCCCTTAGTATGAAGGGATCATGTTAGGCAAACGGAGTTTGCCCCTAGTTTGCGGTGTAGGAAGTAGAATTCATAGGCAAACGAGGTAGGGGACCGAAGTTTGCCCCTAGTTTGGACGATGGTTTATTGGAGGTTTTGGGCAAATGAGGTCGGTGACCGAAGTTTGCCCCTTGTATGAAGGGTAGATAGTAAAATTTAGGCAAACGAGGCGGGTAGCCGAAATTTGCCCCTAGTGTGGGAGATGTTTTCTGGCTTGAGGCAAGGACTGTGACTTTAATCTCTCAGATGCTCATAACTTTTGCCTAGGCACTAGTCAGGTGACCTAGCAAGCTCTTTTCTCTCTTTATTTATTGCTCACAATGGATTTACCTCTAATTTTTACTTAGGCGTCCTTTCGGATTTTTGACCTAGCGAGCCATCCTTCGATCTTTTCTTTTTTTTTTTCTTGAAAGTCTGCCTACGTACCCTCGAGAGGGGATCATGTCTAACGTAGTTCGGGCCAAGACCTTGAAAGAAGAGGGGTTAATATTGATGGTGTCGACCGAACCGATGCGGTTGCATACGTATCCCCGAGTGGGAATCAGGCCGAGCATAGTTCAAGCCAAAGTCTTGAAAGAAAGAGGGGTTGATTATGATGGTGTCGACCGAAACAATATGGTTGCCTACGTATCCCTGAGTGGGAATCAGGTCGAGCGTAGTTTAAGCCAAAGTCTTGAAAGAAAGAGGGGTTGATTATGATGGTGTCGACCGAACCGATGTGGTTGCCTACGTATCCCCGAGTAGGGATTAGGTCGAGCGTAGTTCAAGGCTAAAGGGTCTAAAAAAGGAAAGAGGTGAGGGTTTGTCAAACTAATCGTCCAAGAAGTTCAAACTTAGATCACTTGTGGTAGCCTTGAATAAGAGGATTCAGTTTCAGTCTCCCTTTCTTTTCTTTGTTTCCTTTTTTTCTTTTTTTCTTTTTTTGTTTTTTTTTTTTGTTTTGAGGATTGATCCTTTTAAATTTTGCCTAGCCAGTCAAATTTTCTTTTCACATAGTTGATTCACGTGAGATCCTCCGATTGCAATCTCAAAATTTCACAATGTGCATGTCAGCTCTCATAATTTGTTTGTGGTCATTCGGAGCCTTTTGAAACATGATCTAGACACATTCTTATGATGTACCTTGAAGCGTACAATTCTGTCATTTGTAAAATCAATTTGACTGGCTAGGGTCAGATCGTGGAAATCAATACCTTTTCAACTCTAACTTTTGCCTAGGTGCCCTTTCGAGTTTTCAACCTAGCGAGCTTTTCTCTCTCTCTTTTTTTTTAATTTTATTTTTTTTTGTTTTTTGAAAGTGGAGAGTTGGCTACCATCAAGGACTAAGTCTGCACTACTTTCAACAGACAGATTGTATGGCTCCCCATTGGATTGGGCTCAAGGCTTTGAAATGGTGGAGAAAGGGTGTTGGGCAAGCCCCAAGTCAGTTTCAAACATGTCTTTTCAAGATTGAGGCAAGAACATCTTTAAATTCTTAAAGTAAGACTATTCAATTCTCAGCTCTTCATCGGTGTTAGCGTTAAATCGACTTTGACCTTTTAGGATTCTTTTTTGTTTTGTTGCAGAAAAAATATTAGCAGAGTAATATCTATGGTAATTTGAAAAGTGACATTTCAGTTCGATGATTCGTGCATTGATGACTAGACACATCAAATTAGACAAAAATGAGATTTCATTCCATCAAAAGAAAAAGGATTACATTACTCGACACAGACTCATAACAACTTAAAGACTGACAGACTTGACAAGACTAAACTTGAAATAGATTCAAAACATAGGACAGACTCGACTAGACTCGGCTTGGTCTCAAATGGAGTGTCACGGTTACTGGCTTATTCTTTTTTTTTGAAAGAGCATCCTCATTTGTTTTGCTAGCAAAAGTCCTAAACACCATCGCTTCACCGGCACATGTTCAATATTTATGGATATTAGCAAAAGGGATCATTTAAACAGATGAGCCATGGGCTTTAGGTTCGATGAAGCTGACATCTTGGTTGACATAGGGTTGGATGGGTGATGGCTCGATGATTTTCTAATCGATGAGGTATTGGATGTCATGGCAAAGGTACATGCAGCTGTCGGTGTCGTGGCCTGAGCCTTGGTGGTAGGCACAACATTTGGACAGGTTATTGTTAGGCGAAGGGATACCAGCACGAGGCTGAAGAAGTTGGAGGTACCCCTTTTTGATAAGGTTATCAAGGATAAAGGACAACGGCATACCCAGGTTGGTAAAGGTTCTTGGGTTGCGGGCTTTGTTAAACTTTGAGTTCAAGTGGGTCCTCGGAGTGGCTCTTGTGTTTGGATATGAAATAGGATTACCCAAGCAAGGGTGTGGACTTTGACATGAGTAAGGATTCGGATGTGGAAATGGGCTTGGATAGACGGCGTCGGACAACCCATACTTCCTTTTATTGATGCTCTGCACCATCTTCTCAAGTCGGCTTATCCTTAAACTTAGATGTTCAACAGTGGTTTGTAGTTTGTTCACTTTTCCTTCGAGAGCATGGTAGGCTATTAGTGGGTTTATGATAGCCTGGGCTAGCCCGCGATCACAACAATGAATTCGGGGAGGTACAATAGTGTCCTCACCCGGGGCTACGATTTTCTGCAAATAGAAGTAAGAGACCAAATTAGCAGAGGTGCGAAACACTTCTTATGGGCTCCTATCAGGAAGAGATGATAAAAATTTTGAAGGATTTATCGATGAAAACCGATGACGGTTGTAGTATGTATATGACTTTTATATAACGATTGAGATGGGTGAGGATGATGATACGTACGTATTTGATGTGTAGAGACTGGCATGTGTGAGACTGACAAGATGTGCATGCATGTAGACTGACACAAATTGTGTATGCATATGAGACAAGCATGCGAATGCAAGCCGTAATCGATATGATGCCCCTAATTCTAACAGATAGCAGTTAAACAAATAAGGTCCTAGCCATACAAAGTGTGCTAACCTTACTTTCCAGGATGATCACCAAGGGATAATAGGAATTTCTAGGATATTTCAGAAATTTGGACAAAGTTTTTGGGAGAAATAGGGATTTGGAAGATTCGGAGGAATTCTAGAAGTTATTTGAGTTTCTAGGAGAAATAGGGATTTCTGGTTGATTTGGACTGAACTTCTGGCAGAAACTAGTATTTTGGGTATTTCTGGGAAATGGGAACTCCTGGGAAGCTAGGGTAGAGGTTTAGGAGAAACATAGATTTTTTGGGATTTTGGGTGAAACAAAGATACCTGGGGAGTTCGAATAGGATTTCTGGGAGAAGCAGGAGTATCTGGGTGATTAGGACCGAGTTTCTGGAAGAAACAAGTATATCTCGGTACTTCTGGGAAATTTGGAGAGAGTTTTTGGGAGAAACTGGTGTTTTGGAAATTTTTAGTAAATTTAGACATGATTTCTGGGAGAAACAAGTATATCTGGGCATTTCTGAGAAATGTGGAAAGTTTCTGGGAGAAACTAGTGTTTTGGAAATTTCTAGGAAATGTAGACATGGTTTGTGGGAGAAATTGGTATACCTGGGCTGGAAAATTTGGACAGAGTTTCTGGGAGAAACTGGTGTTTTGGCATGGGCAGAGTTTCTGGGAGAAACTGGTTATATCTGGGTAAGTTTGGACAGAGTTTCTTGGGAGAAACTAGTTATATCTGGGTAAGTTTGGACAGAGTTTCTGGGAGAAATTGGTTATATCTAGGTAAGTTTGGATAGAGTTTCTGGGAGAAACTAGTTATGAGTTGGACATAGTTTTTGGGAGAAACTGGTCGAATATGATGGTGATTATACTGTCTAGCAAGTTTTCATACTCCTATGTCTTAGGACTAACAAACAAGGCTTGCGGTGTATATCTTTGTGATCATGGAGCAGACATCCTTGTCATGGTGCCTAGGTAGGTCAACTCAATGTAATCACATGTGAGTGATTGCCTTGGCAATCATAAGAAAGAGGTTATGTTCTATGCCACATAAGCGTCTACACTGCGCAGGTAATCCCACCAGGGCATATAACAGTTATATCACATTGTCCTATCTGAAAAGATAAATGAACAGTCCTATGAAAGGTTCTACAGGTATCTATATGCAAAGGCTGGGTTTAGTCAAATAGGGTCCGTTGACGAGAGTTCCAATATACCGTCGGAGAGATAGTTGGAGGTTTTTACTCTTTTTGATATACCTAAGAAGCTACAGTATCAATGGTGACTTGTGCCCTGGCACAACAAGACCTGAACAATGTCAGCGCCGCATTTCAGACACAGTCGGAGGGGGGAATGCAAGAGTGTAATGCGGTGAACCAGACATAGTAAAAAGATGATTTTAAGGATGCTTCTTATGAGTAAGACCTCTGTATTATTTTGTTTTGAAAATAAAAATCTCAGTGGAGTCGGCAGATTGTGGACACGCGGAATCGCTCGTCCACTCATTTTGTTTTGGTTTTGAGATTGTTTTTAAAAAATGAAAGGAAAAGTTCTGTTGAAAACAGATATAGAGTCGCCACTTGGTCTTTAAGGAACCAAGAAACCTAATTTTGACTCACCCAAATGGATAAAGGGCACCGGCCCTTCATAACCAAAGAACTTGGCTCGGGATTTTGGTATGAGAGAGGAAGGAGCCTTTGTCATGACTAAAACACCCTCAACTCACCCCGTCTTTCGACAGGCCTCAATTAGCATCCAAATAGACATCTTATACAATGTTTGGATCGACAGTTAATATTTATGTTAGGTATATTATATCACATAAGAAACTTGAAATGAAAGATCTAAAGATAAAATATCATTCATAAGATCTAAGCCAAGTACCACGCAATGCAAAGTGAAAGATCACACGAACAAACCTAGGAAAAATTGTCTAATCACATCTCAAGTAATTAAGTTTCCCTAATCTAGAGGGGACATGAATTGTTCTTCAAACAAATAAATAAATAAATCAAAATATTCTTAGCAAGCTAGTATGGTGCATGTTAATCTTTGGAGAAAAGAAGACCTCTCAATCCCCGGGACGGATGAGAAAGGAAGATTAGATCGAGGGGGAAGCATGAACGTGTGATCATGATCATTCCTTATAATCTTTTTAGATTAGGAGTTACAAAAACCCCAAATCTTGCATGAATGCAATGTATGATCCTAGAATGTGCAAAGTTTGTAGTGTGTTTGTGTACATGGACTTTCTAAAGTGGCTTAGAAGTCTAGAATGTGTATGAATGAATGAAGGAAATCATCATGGGATATGTACAAATGTAGTATGAACTACTTCCTAAGACATGGGCTAATTTGGAGTGCATGTAAGCATCATATCAAGGGATGGAAGTAAAAGTATGCTTGCTGTGAATAGTGGATAGAACAGTACTATGATCTTTTAGAAATTAAAAAGAGGGGTTAGAAATGTTTTTAATGAATCATTTTTTATAGAGATCTTCCTTATTGTGTCTAGAACACAACCCAAAAAGCCAATCTTTAATAACTATCACATATTGAGAGAAATCATATAAACAATAGAGGTTATTCAGAAACAGAGTCCGTATTGTTGACTGAAATGTTAGAAAACCTTACAAAATGAAAACAAAAGAACTAGATGCCCATATTATACAGAAAATTCCATAAGACATTGAAGTTCAAGGGAAAAATAATTTGGGACTACTATTTTTGTAAAAGGTTTCTGTAAAACAAGTTGAAAGTCAACCTAGCTGCTGTGACAACAGAGGCAGAATGTTTGGAAGGAATGTTTGGACAAAAATTGACCCCTTTCAAGTATTTCCAAGTCAAACCAAAAATATGGGTGTTCTCTAATGAGTTAGGAAGACTTTCCAAGTGGTCTTGCATCCATACATTAAGTATTGAGTTCTATAGAAATCTTTGAGCTCAAATCATTCACTGTTTTGACTCACTGTTTTAAAGATTTTGGAAAAAACTTGAGTTTTCTTTCTTGAGATCAAAATGAGAGGGTTTGAGAGTGGTTTTGAAATAGAGTTTTTGAAAGTATATTTTCAATATCAAATAGAGATTATGACCTCTTGAAATATCAACATCAAACTCATCATCAAGAACCCCCAATATTATTGGAGAGCTTCTTTTTTTATTTTGAACATAACTTCAAGGATACCTTGGAGGTATTGAAGTTATAATCATCATCTATTAAACATGTTTTTGAGGTCAAGAGCTACTATCCATAAGGATTCACTCACCTCAAACTTCATGTCATCATTTAGATGATGAAGGACAATTAAGTAAATAAATAAAAATAAAAAAAGAAATGAGATTAAGAAGAGATGAACATAATATGAACAAGCAAGTATATAACAATCAATAGATGATAATCAATGTGATTTTGGACTTGTAGCTTGGTGTTTCACTCATAGATATTGACAATTGGACATGGAAGTAGCTTCATAACTCAAGATTGCTCAAAAATGGTGATTGGGGAAGACTTGAATGTGAAATATAAGAGGGGTAATGGAAGAAAACAAGATTGAAACTCACTTTCTTATATAAAATCAGTGGGAGAAGCTCCATTTCCTTCTTCTAAACGTATCTTTATCTCTCTTTCTCTCTACAACTTCTATGAACTTTGCCCTTGGCCCCTCCAAAATGAAGAGCAATGGGGGGTATATATAGGCTA
Organism: Hydrangea macrophylla; assembly: GCA_033977485.1. Lineage (NCBI taxonomy): Eukaryota > Viridiplantae > Streptophyta > Magnoliopsida > Cornales > Hydrangeaceae > Hydrangea > Hydrangea macrophylla. The sequence continues at coordinate 4,769,559 of CM066992.1, forward strand.
ATTTGGGGTGCTTTTGGGATTTAGAAAGTACTCCCATTGGTCTTAAACATCTATGAACATAGAACTACGTCGTTTTGGTTTCTAGTTAATCAATTTGGACCACCAATCAAAATTACAAATATGGACTGTTCTGGCAGAGAGTACCGCAGCGGCACTAGGCCTGTGCCGTGGCGGCAGTGGGCCAGTGCCGCGGTGGCACTACTCCTCCTTCGTCCAGATAATGCTATTTAGGCCCCCAGAGGTTTTGGTATTCACAAAAAGGATCTATTTCGTCCGAAATTCACAGAAAATGCACATGAACTCCAATATATATACCGTTGGAAAGGTAATAGAGTCTACTTTACATAAAAAATAGTTCGGAGATAAGTCTCTTTGAAAAGTTTTGTGGTATTCACAATAAAAGCCGATTTGATCGCCTTTTTCACCTTAAAAAATTTATAATAAATTCGTTTTAAATCTAGGAATTATGTGTGATATACCATTGGAAAGCTATTGATCTCTAGTATCCATGAAAAATGTTTGAAAAATGATACAGTCCTCCAGGTTTAAAGTCATCTTTTGGTCAAATTGGTCAAACCAGGGACCTCCAAGAAGTTCTGGGAACCTCTGGGAGCTCCCATGAGCTGACGATTTTGTCCGATTTTCTTTTAACACTTGTTTTAGTGCTTTTCACATGATCTAGAATTATCTCAGAGCTTTTTGGCAAATTTGGACAATTTCAGTCAAACCTTGGTGAAACCTGGTCATACCTGGTCAAATCTTGGTCAAACCGGTCAACGGGGACTTTCCGGGAACTTTCAGGACCTCCAGGGGTCTCCTGGAGCTGACGATTTCATTTGATTTTTCTAAATAAACTCATTTTATGACTTTTCTCATGATGTAGCATGTTTTCAGAACTTTTGGTCCAAATCTGGGAGTTTTGGGCTTTCAGGGTCATTTTGGTCATTCTGAGCATTTTGAGAAATAGTACTAACTTCCAGGAGTCCTTTTGAGTCTTTTTTTATCATTGTGTATGGGTCTCCTAAATCTGATAGTCGACAAAATGGGGTGTCTACAATCGCATGCCACGTGTCCTATTTTCGTGCATAACAGGATGGGTCGTGACATTTATTAGTTTCACAGCTAGAGGTAACAATCCTTTGGTTACGTTCGATGATGAGAAGAGTGTTGAGTGAATTGTCACATGTTCTAGTGTGCATGCATACATTGTAGAGATATTTGATGCATATGTATGTTGTTTTATATACATGAATTATTGATTGTCATATATATATATGTATAGTGTTTATGCATTGAGAATTATAGGATCATGTAATCATGAGTGATGATGACCGAGTTCTATCGCCACATACTCGGTAAATGAATCAAATGACTGAAATGATTGGGTACATGGGAGATATGATACGAAATATAGCGGAGCGATTGCCTCCAACGCCTCCATTTGGACCAGCACCGATAGCTGTGGTGCCAGTACCAGAGAACAGGGGTGTGAGGTTTATGTTAGAATAATTTTTAAGGAAGAAGCCAACAGAGTTCCATTAGACATCTGACACGACACTCGTAGAATATTAGATTATGGATATGGTGAGAATATTTTGATCTATTCCGATCACTGATAGGAAGAAGATTGAGAACGCCAGTGATATACTCATGGGTGAGGCCTAGAATTGGTTGGTGAATGTCCTAGATCAGGGAGAACCGTTAACTTAGGAGGGATTTAAAGTAGAGTTTAATTGTCAATTCTTTCCAAGGGCTGCTCTCAATGCAAAGAAGAGAGAATTTGAAAATCTTCGACAAGGGGAGATGGCTGTGATAGAGTACTCCTCTAAGTATAATGCTTTGTTAAGATTTGGAAAGGGGTCTGTGTTGACCAAGGAAGATAGAGCAAGGAAATTTGAATGAGGTTTAAGGGAAAATATTCATTTGAGGATGGTGACCTATGAGCATTTGACTGTGGCAGTAGTACAATAAACGGTGCTTGTGGCCGAGGGTGGAATGGAAAGATCGAGGCAGAATCAGCATGGTAAATGGGATAATGAGGGTGGTGATAGGAACCAAGGCGGATCTTTCAAGAGGCTATTTCCAAGAGGCTCTGGTTCTAGTTTCAGTGATTTCAGGAGGACGCCAAGTAATATACCATTGTACTCATTTTGCAACCAACCACACTCAGGCCGATGTTTCATGACCAAACCCCAGAACAAGAACCAAGGAGGGGGTAGTACTAATTCAACTTCAGTCATGAAGGATAAATGTTATGATTGAGGGGTATTGGACATCAAGCTAAGGATTATCCAAGGAGGCATTCCCAATAAGGAGCTAGTTCTATGGCCTCTAGTGGGTCGAAGCCTAGACAGTCTAACGACGGGGGACAAAGGATAAGCGACATAAAGGGAGAGCATTTCAAATGAACCCGTGAGATATGGCTACTTCCAAGACAGTATTCTCAGGTATGGTGCTTGTATGTTTGCCCTTAGCATTGTTGACTCAGAATCTACGCATTCATTTGTATCGCATGCCTTTATTGAACATTTGAATGTTAAATCGACACTGTTAGGATATGAATTATCTATTGCCATACCACTTAGTAAATCAATAAACATGTCTACGATATATACGAACTATAAAATCCAATTAGGTGAGAAGTTGATGACCATAGACCTTATACCAATCATTATGAACCACTTTGATGTGATACTAGGAATGGATTAGTTAGCTCTTAATCAAGCTACCATAGACTGTGAGCGGAAAGAAGTTAATTTTTGATCACCAGTGTATGGGAACTTTTTCTTTTAAGGTAGTGGGGTTACACCTCTGCCGTACTTGATTTCAGCTATCCGAGCGGGTGAGTTGTTGAGAAGGGGATGTCAGGGATTTTTGTGCTCAGTACTTGATACTTCGGCAATAGAGTTGAAAGTAGAAGACATCCCGATAGTGCAAGAATACTCAGATGTATTTCCTGATGACATGCCAGACATTCTGATTAAGAGGGAGATTGAGTTCACCATTGAGACAATGTCAAACTCAAGACCTGTATCCAAGGCACCGTATAGAATGACTCCCATGGAATTGAAAGAGCTAAAAGTTCAACTACAAGAACTACTTAACAAGGGTTTTATTCGACCTAGTATATCACTATGGGGAGCTCCATTGTTGTTTGTGAAGAAGAAAGATGGTTCAATGAGAATGTGTGTGGAGTGTCGAGAACTAAACAAGTTGACAATCAAGAACAAGTACCCGTTGCCTAGAATTGATGACTTATTCGATCAACTTCGTGGAGCACAAGTATTTTCCAAGATAGACTAGAGATCAAGCTATCATTAATTGAAGGTAAAGGCAGAAGAAATTGAGAAAACAGCTTTTAGAATGCACTAGGGACACTATGAGTTTCTAGTAATGCTATTTGGAGTTATAAATGCACCAGCCACGTTCATGGATCTTATGAACTGAGTCTTCAAGGACTACTTGGACGATTTCGTGATAGTGTTCATCGATGACATTCTTATCTATTCACCGAGTGAGATGGAACACGAGAATCATTTGAGATTGATACTTCAGAGATTGTGAGAGAAGCAACTATTCGGGAAATTAAATAAGTATGAATTTTTGTTGTCTAGCATTGCTTTTCTTGGTCATGTGATTGATAAGAATGGAGTTTTAGTTGATCCTGATAAGGTAGAAGCCGTATCTAATTGGCAATGACTGACTTCAGTGTCAGAAATCCAAAACTTCTTAGGGGTTAGCTAGATACTACCGTAGATTCATAGAAAATTTCTCAAAGATATCATTGCCAATGACAAAGTTAATGAGGAAGGGTGTTACGTTTGAATGGAGTTCAGAATGTGAAGACAGTTTTCAAGAATTGAAGTCGCGATTGACAAAAGCGCCAATTCTGACAATACCATTTAGAATCGAAGGATTTATGATTTATAGTAATGCTTCGCATCAAGGGTTGGGATGCGTACTGATGTAAGGTGGTAAAGTAATTACCTATGCTTCTAGTCAGTTGAAGACACACGAGGTTAATGATCTGACTCATGATCTTGAATTGGCTGTAGTAATGTATACTTTAAAGATTTGGAGACATTACTTGTATAGGGAAAAGTGTGAGATATCCACAGATCATAAGAGCTTGAAATACCTTTTCACACAACGAGATTTGAACATGAGACAGAGAAGATGATTGGAACTGATGAAGGATTATGATCTTTCAATTGAGTATCATCCTGGAAAGGCTAATGTAGTAACCGATGTGTTAAGCCAGAAGACACCGAGGAACTTAATACAACAAAAAGAGTTGGTAAAGGAAATGGAACTTCTAAAATTGGATGTGATACCAGAGACTAGTGATGGCTTAATGATGGAGAACATAGCACACCTAGATATTATTGATGAGATCAAGAGGGAATAGTTTAACAATGTCTACTTGTGCAAAATGAGAAACAAGATACCTTTGGGCAAATGACCTTTTTTTGTATTGGAACAAGGGACATTGAAACTTGGAAATCGGTTATGTGTAGCGAATAAGAAAGGCTTGAAAGAGAGGATTCTAGAAGAAGCACATAACACTAGATACTCAGTGCATCTGGGAAGTAACAAGATGTATTAGAACTTGTGAGAAAACTTTTGGTGGAAGGGTATGAAGCGTGAAATTGCTAAGTATTTCTCAGAGTGTTCGGCATATCAACAGGTTAAAGTAGAGAGACAAGTACCTACGGGGCTGCTACAACCAATACCAGTATTAGAGTGGAAATGGGATGAGATTACTATAGACTTTGTTTTGGGATTTTTGCAATCTTTCAACAAGAATGATAAGATTTGGGTTGTAGTTGACAGATTGACGAAATCAGCACATTTTCTACCGATCAAGACAACAAAGCCTTCGAGGTTGGCAAAATTGTATGTGAAAGAGATTGTAAGACTACATGGGGTTCCAACAATGATAGTATCGGATCAGGATAGTAGATTTACAACAAGATTTTAGGGAAGTTTACAACGAGCTATGGGTACTAAGCTGAGTTTCAGTACTGCATTTCATCCACAGATCGACGGACAGTCAGAGCGCATGATTCAGACTTTAGAGGATATGCTTAGACTTTGTGTTCTAGATTTTGGGAGTGACTGGGAGAACAATTACCATTAATTGAATTTGCTTTCAACAACGGGTTTCAGTCAAGTATCAAAATGCCACCGTATGAAGATTTGTATGCCCGTAAGTGTTGATCACCAGTTTGTTGGACCAAGATTGGAGAAAGAATGTTACTAGGACCTAAGTTAATACAAGGGACTACTGAGAAGGTAAAGTTGATCCAAGAGCGACTTAAGGTAGTTCAGAGTCATTATAAGAGCTTTGTGGACTCTAAGCGACGACCGATGGTATTTGAAGTGGGGGATTTTGCATACTTGAGGGTATCGCCTTCAAAGGGCATTGCATGATTCAAAAAGTGGGGAAAGCTCAATTCGAGATTTGTAGGACCTTTTGAGATCCTAGAGAAAATAGAACCAGTGGCTTACCGATTGGCATTATCATCAGAGTTGGAACATGTACACAATGTTTTTCATGTATCGATGTTGAGACGATGTATGATAGATACAAGTAAGATCGTAGTACCAGAACTATTATGGATACAAGAAGACTTAACCTTTACAGAACATCCCGTGGAGATACTAGATCGGAAAGAACGAGTGTTGAGAACGAAGACGATTCCGATGGTGAAGGTGTTTGGTATAGCCATACGGTTGAAGAGGCTACATGGGAAAGTGAGGAAGAAATGAAGAATGAGTATCCGCACCTGTTCAACGTATGAGGTATAAGTTTGGGGACAAACTTCCTTTTTGGAGGGGCGAGTTGTCACACCCGTTCCAAAATTTCGTGGTTTTATCATGCAGTTTTAACTTTTGTAAATTATCAATGTCATTTGATAATGGTGAATGAGGTTGACTGTGAGTCAATGGTAAGGTGTCAGTAAGGACACGGGAATTTGGTAAGCGAGATTGCATTGGTATGAGTAAATGGCATTTATGTGAGCTAAATGTTATTTAAAATATCTGGTATTTTTATGAATAGTGAATTATTCATGTGTAGTATAATTTCTGGTAGTTTTGTTTATGCTGTAGAGCATTTTGAACAATGTGGTGAGAACGTGAGTGACACGTTAAGTAAAAGGTAGGTTGTGTAGAGAGTTCCTCATAGATTAGTCTTTGGATCCATATTTTGGACCCAAACGGAACTTAGTCGAAATTTTTCGTAATTTATAATTTTCACTCGTAAAGGCATAAAATGGACGTGCACGATGTTTCAGGAGTAAATTAGAATTTGAGAAACTCGAGGGGTGGTAAACGTGATTTCTGAAAGGTTTTCCTATAAATAGGAGGGGATGAATTTTAATTAGTTATAAACCTTATAAATATCTTGAGAGAGGAGAGAGAAAGGAGATTTGATTCCTCGAGCTTTGCGACGATGATCGGCGACCGTCGTCCGTCAGATTTCGAATAGATTTCATATTTATACTCCTTGAGGTAAGATCTACGTTTTGATAGCCATTAGGCCATGTTTGGCTAACTTTTGTAAAAATCTAATTTCTAAAAATCTGCGAAAAACAAGTATAAACTTGAAATTAGGAGTTAATCAGACTCGTATCAATTCAATTTTTCAAATCAGGAGTCAATCAGACTCAGAAGAAATTCTTATTTACAAAACTAGGAGTCGATCAGACTCAAAGCAAAGTTTTCAAAAATTGGGAGTCAGTTTGACTCAAACAAATTCAAATTTTTAATGTCCAGAGTCAAAGAATTTCTTTTCTTTTTTCTTTTTTTCAAAATCAGGAGTCAATTCGACTCGAAACAATCCTTATCTCACAAATCGGGAGCCAAATCAAACTCAACGAATTTCTTATTTCCAAGATCGAGAGTCAATCAGACTCAAACGAATTCAAAATTTTGAAAATCTAGAGTCAAAACAATTTCTTCAAATCTGGAGTCAATCAGACTCAAGTCAATTAATATTCTAAAATTAGGAGTGAATTAGACTCAAACTTATTTTCTGAAATCAGGAGTCAGCCAGACCCAAACAAATTCAATTTCACCCAACTCGGAGTCAATTTGACTCAAATTACATTTAATTTCCAATTTAGGTGTAAATCAGTCTCGATTCAATTTATTTTCAAACAAGGTCAATTTATTTCTGTGAGTAGCGGGATGGGTCGTGACAGTTACATTCCCAAACAAGGTCAACGTAAATCTATTGCGAGGACCGAAGATGTAAATCTGTTACACCCCCAAAATTTTATCACCATAAATCCACTACGAAGATCGAGAATACAAATCCGTTATATTCCCAAATAGGCCAACGCAAGTCCGTTACGAGGACCGAGAATGCAAATTCGTTACATTCAAGTTCTGAGAGTCAAACTAGCTTAATTCAATTCAATCTTCCAAAGTTAGAAGTTAATCATACTTAAATCAATTCGATTCTCAAAATCAAGATTCAAAATTTTTTTTCTTCAAAATCATGAGTCAATTAGACTCAAATCATTTTAATTTTCAAAATCAGGAATTAATCAAGCTCCACTTAATTCAATTCTTTCAAATCAAGAGTCGATTAAACTCTTCAAAAATTAGGAGTCAATCAGATTTAAATTCAAATCCTTGAAATTAGGAGTTAATCAGACTCGAATCAATTCAATTTTTCAAATCAGGAGTCAATCAGACTCAGAAGAAATTCTTATTTACAAAACTAGGAGTCGATCAGACTCAAAGCAAAGTTTTCAAAAATCGGGAGTCAGTTTGACTCAAACAAATTCAAATTTTTAAGGTCCAGAGTCAAAGAATTTCTTTTCTTTTTTTCTTTTTTTCAAAATCAGGAGTCAATTCGACTCGAAACAATCCTTATATCACAAATCGGGAGCCAAATCAAACTCAACGAATTTCTTATTTCCAAGATCGAGAGTCAATCAGACTCAAACGAATTCAAAATTTCAAAAATCGAGAGTCAAAACAATTTCTTCAAATCTGGAGTCAATCAGACTCAAGTCAATTAATATTCTAAAATTAGGAGTCAATTAGACTCAAACTTATTTTCTGAAATCAGGAGTCAGCCTGACCCAAACAAATTTAATTTCACCCAATTCGGAGTCAATTCGACTTAAATTACATTCAATTTCCAATTTAGGAGTAAATCAGTCTCGATTCAATTTAGTTTCAAAACGGGAGTCGAACAGACTCAAATATTTTTCAAATTTAAAAAATAAGGAGTTCAACAAACTCAATTCAATTCAATTTCACAAATTCACAGTCAAACATGCTCGAAAGAGTCAATCAGACTCAAATCTTCAGAATCCAGAGTCGATCAGACTTGAATTGAATTCTTATTTCCAGATCTAAAGTTAATCGGACTCAAAAGAATCAAAGTTAGGGTTAATTTTAACTCAATTTATATTCAATTTTCAAACCAAGAGTCAATCAGACTCAAAAGCATTTCTTATTCCCAAATTCCATGAGTTAAACAGACTGAATTCATTTCAAATTTCAAATAGGGAGTCAATTCGATCCAAAACACTTTCTATTTCCTTCCAAACCGGGAGTCAATTCTACTCAAAACAATTTTCATTTAAAAAGTCATGAGTCAATCAGACTCAAATGAATTTCTATCTCTAAATCGGGAGTCAAATAGACTCAACAAAATTTAAATTTTCAAAAATCAAGAATCAAGCAGACTCAAAGAATTTCTTATTATTGATTTTATTTATTTTCAAAACGGGAGTTTCCTCGACTCAAGTAAAAATGGGAGTCGCCAAGACTCAAGAATTCCTATTTTATATTGATGTTGTCATGCGAACTCAAGAATTCACTTTTTTCACAACCGGAGTCACACGGACTCATGAATTCATATTTTACGCAAATGGAGTCACATGGACTCAAAGATCATATTTTATGAACACGGAGTCGCCTGTACTCAAGAATTCATATTGTATAGCATAGAGTCACGCGAACTCAAAATTTCATATAAACACGGAGTCGATTCTACTTACAAAGAATTCAAATTTCAAAATTAGAGTTAATTATACTCACAAAGAATTTAGAATCTCAAAAATTAGAGTCAATTTGAGTCAACAAAATTTCAATCTATAGTAAAATTGAATGTGCACAAAATTGGAGTTAATTTGAGTCAAAGAATCAAAATTTTACAAATGTGGAGTAGTTTAGAGTTGAAGAATTTGAATCTCAGACTCAAAGTATTTGAATTTTATAAAGTGCTTTGGAAAAAGAATGGAATTTTACAAGATGGTAGTCACATGGACTTAAAAGAATTAAGTTGGAGTCTCTTATACTTAAAGAATTCAAAATTTTTGCAAAATCGAAGCCATAAAGACTCAAAGAATCAACGGAGCCAAATAAGGCTCAATTATTTAACTGATTGATTGATGATGATGATGTGCTAGATTGATGAGGTGCTTTAACACCAAAGCGAGCTCGTTTGGATGATCCTGTCATGAGTATGGATTTGCCACAGGCTCATAAAATGAATTTTGCAATGGAAGTGGGCTTATGAGGCGAGTTTGCCATGGAGTAGGCTTATGCAGATGAATATGGTATGAGCGTTGGCTTGGCTAAAAGAGTGCCACCGGGGTGGGCTTACATGGATGAGGCTGCCACATAAATGGGCTTATAATGAGAGTTGCCCCGAAAGTAGGCTCTCGATGAGAGGGTGCCATATGAATGGGCTTTCAAAGATAATTTCCAGGAAAGTGGGCTTTGGGGAAAAAATGATTTCCTGCATTTGCAAACCTTTGAAAGAAATGAAATGATTTTCGAAAGAGGGAAGTCACTTATGCCCCTAGATTTGAACTCTTCTTATTGTGTTGTAATGGTGTTTAAAAATTCTGCTTGCATTGCTCTTGGGATGCTCATGAATACTCTTCAAATCTTTATTCATAATCTTTAACCCATACATTTGAGACCATTATTGACTCATCAAGGGAGGACAAACTCAGCAAACACAAGGTGATTAAACCATACTCTAAATTGATGTGTTTTCATCGTGAATACATGTATCATCTTACCTCCTTGTTTACCCCTCATCTTCTTATGGTAGTGTTTCATTGATAAATCCAAACTTTGATAATTTCTTCCCTTTTTAATTTGGTTAATTATTTACCTATCTCGAGTGTGCTTCAAATCAAATGCTCTAGCCTAGAGAAAAAAGACACTCCATTTCAAAGCATTTCAAAACAAACTTAGTGATTTGAGAACTTGTCTTTTGCTAGAAGGCTTTTGGAAAACATAGTTTGCCCCTAGTTTGAACGAGACTAGGGGGCTCGCTTCTAGGGTAAGATGGGGCTTTTAGCAAACGAAGTTTGCCCCTGGTTTGGAGATGTAAACGAGAGCACGCAGGCTTATTCTAATAGCTTTTGAAAAGATGACAATACAAAAAAATGCTTAAAGTGTAGCTTCTCCTAGCCTAGAGGCAATCATCATGAATATGGCGGGCTAAAGCGAGATTCCCCAATGCTGATGGGCAAACAAAAGTTTGCCCTTGGTTCGACAATACATATGTGATCCCTGGCAAACGTAAGTTTGCCCCTAGTTTGAGGGAATAAAATGGCACAAATGATGGCATTCAAGGATTGAGGACCAAGTGAGGTTTACCTACTTATCCCTTAATGAGTATTGGGTCCAAAGTAGTTCAACCAATGCTTGAACGAAAGCGCTAGATCTTGGCAAGGGTGGAGACCGAACCGGGTAGATTGCCTACGTATCCCCAAGTGCGAATCAGGTTGAACGTAGTTTAGATACTCTAAAGGTCTTGAAAGAACAAGGCTTCAAGAATTGGTGGGCTTTTCAAGCCATGTTTCCATATGGTCTAATGAGTGTTCTTTTTGAAATGGGTCGCTTGTGGTAGCTTTTGAACAGGATAATGAGAACATGAACTACTTCTCACTTTTATTTTCTTCTTTTCTTCTATTTTCTTCTTTTTTTTTTCTTTTCTTTTCTTTTTGGTTGTGGCTGTTGATTCTTTTCACCCTTTCATTAGCTAGTCAATCTTTATAACTCTCATAACACATCATATTTTAATCATACTCTATCATAATCGCAAAGCAATATTAGCCCTCCAAATCTCGCTTTGTTTTTCTCAAAGATATCTCTGTACCATTTTAGACCCACTTAGCCATTGAGCCTCTCACAAAATTTTGAGACTAATTGATACTTTCAAATCTCTCTTTTCATTTCTAATTCTTTTCTTTGTTCAGAACAATACAAAGCATTGAGATAATTCATGTGCCACTGATGCACTTTGAAGTGCTCAAGAATCTTCAATCTTTTTTTTTGTTTATTCTCTTTCCTTTGTTTTCTTTATCTCACTATCTTTTTTCTTCATGATTTTGACTGGCTAGGATTCGAATTTTTGAAATCAACACACATCTTATTTTTGCTCTAACTTTTGCCTAGGCGTCCATTCGGGTCTTTTCATCCTAGCGAGCTCCTTTTTTTCATGCTCTAACTTTTGCCTAGGCACCCTTTCGAGATTTCATCCTGGCGAGCTCTTTTTTATTTTTATTTTTTTAAGAAGAAGTTCATTTAAAATATCTAGCTACCATCAAAGACCAAGTTTATGACTTTGGACTACGAACTTATCTGTTAGGCTTGGTATTTGAGAAAAAAAGGGAATGGTGAGCAAGCTTCAAGAAGTTCCAAGTTCATATTTTCAAGATTGAGCAAGAGTATCTTTAAATTCTTAAAGCAAAGCTAATCAATTATCTACTCCTCTATGGATTCAGCACAAAATTCACTTTGTTCTTTGGGGATCCATTTTCAATGCAAAGACTTATCAACAAAATATATTCCATAATCATTTGAAAAGTGATTCATTTTTGTTTTCTTTATTCCTTGGTTTAACAATCCATTTATTCACATCTAGGCACATCTATTTAAGTAAAAATGACATTTTATTCAACCAGCTGTGGACTACATTAAAGACTTGACAATAGACTTGATGGAAGACAGACAAAACAAACACAACTTACACACATGACACTTGACTCTAACTCGGACATGACTCGACTACAGATTGAACTAGACCTGACTTTGGTCTCAATTGGAATGTCATAGTGATTTTCAATTTATAGGGTCCCCAAGAGCATCGACATTTGTTTTAGCAGTAGTATTTCCAAACACTATCACCTCATTAGCATCTTTTGAATCTTTATCTGGTTCGTCATTCCCCTTCAGCATGTTCGTAGGAACATCATCCACCCTCATGGCCAAATTTTTGGTTAAATGCCCCTTCTTTGAATCATTTGGCTCTGCACTCTAGTCAATCTTCACACACTCCTTTTCTCTTTCATATTTGTCATTTAAATCGGACTCAAACCACCATTGTGTCTTCATGTAAGATCTAATGCAATAATCCAATAAGGGCTTGGATTGAGTGTCAGGAGAATTATGGTTAGGCAAAAGGTCATTTAGAGCATTCATCCAAGGAGTGACGAGGTCTTCAATGTCATGGCGCAACCTCATGCAAGAATCGGTCTTATGACCAGGGGTTTGGTGGTGGGCACAGTACAAGGATATGTCACATTTGCGTGGTAAGGGATTTGATAATGGCCTCTGGTCCAGGAGATTGAGGTGACCACTCTTGATGAGATGACCAAGGGCTCTGAATAATGGCATGCCAAGGTTAGTGAAGATTCTCGACTTGCGGGCTTAGCTTAATTTTGGATCCGACTTTGAACTTGAGCCAGTTTTTGGGTTTGGATATGAGGTTAGGCCAGAATATCTTGAGTTGGGATATTGGCTAGGATTAGCTTTTTGGTTTGATGGGGTCAGGCTTGGATATGGGCTTGAGATTGGATATGGGCTTTGTAGATTGGTTAGGTGCGGCTGCGAGATTTGGTGATTGACTAGGTATGAGCTCTGGTGATTGATTAGGCTTAGGTGCATGGTTGGATTTAGATTTGGACATTCATGCATGGTTAGGTTTGGATATGGATGTTGGTGCTTCTTTAAACGATCTATTATTCTCTTTTCCAATTGATCCATCTTCACCTCATTGTTGGCCATTTAATCTTTCAGCAGCTGAATGAACTCAAGCATTACCTTTTCCAATTCCTTCACCCTCAAATCTTGTTGCTCAACAGTGACGTCCAGTTTGCTCACTCTCTCCTCCAAAGCTCTCAAGGCCATTGGTGGTTCAATCTCAACATGATCGTCCATGTGTTGGAAAAACCGGTTTAAGTTCTAAGTTTAAACGCGCAGCGGAAAAATCAAGTTATAAAACTTAATTGGCATGCCCGGATCTACTACCCATCAACTCTATAGATGCGCACAAGAGGGGACAAGAATCATACCTTACTATCTTGAACCCAATTCTGAAATCTCTGACTTCCAGCAGCCTCCACTAGATGGTCTTCACTCTTATGACTCCTATGGATGTTCGCAGGAAGGGCTAGGGTTGGTGGGAACCCTAATGGAGAGGATACAGAAGGTTTTGGGGCTCCAAAACAGTTTCTGCAGCTTCTGACGTTCAAAACGACGAACCACTTTTCCAGAATGCAGCTGCCCTATTTATAGATTCCCAAAACCGACCTAGCTCTCAAGCGATCGAAGTGGTTTCGATCGATCGAACATTCGATCGATCGAACCATCTTCAATCGATCGAACCTGTCTAGACTTCAATCGATCGAGACAACTTCGATCGATCGAACCTGTCTTGACATCATCCTCATTTGCCTTTCCAAGCATCCTAGCGGAGCTAAGAGTGGGACCTCCTAGGCTCTTTATTGTTGGCTCAGATCAGTTGATTAACTCCCATGACCAAACTCTTTGATCAGCAAATTAATCGACTGATCAGTTAACGTTTACTCCACTATAAAACGATAACTGAACTCCAACGCAAAAGAACATATCCGAAGCGATAACTAGACTTGTATGTTGTACTAATGTCCCTCTATCGTCAGCATTCGCAATCATATTCAGGTAGTCAGATAAACAGTTACTGTCAACCTGAATCATGATTACTTCTTATAATCCTTGAGTCCCATTCACCTCTCATGATTACCAAACATGTTGATAACTCTTATCAACAAGACTGCAGTACTCAGTAATTGACTTGGTGACATTCTCAAGGGAATGCTTACTCTGAAACAGAGGGTAGATTCTGTCTTGACAATATATGTTCACAACCCTATGAATATGACATACCCAAGATACCCAGGTGTTGATCTTTTATAGACCTCACTGATTGGTAAGTCAAAGCAGTCATATCCACAGTCTGTGTCCATAATCGTCTCAAGATTGAGAACACGTACCTTATACAAGTTATGAGTTCCTATCGACTGATTGATAGCCTTTAGCGTCAATAGGAAACTCAGGTCCGTCAATGCACTATAAGCACTAGCATATTAACTAAGAGTTACACTCTAGTGATTTGAGATTGATCACTCCATCCAATGGTAGTTAATCATGCTACAGTGTAAACCTAATGAGATATCCTAGTCTCAACATCCACTGTGACATGTTCTAAGTAACAAAGAATAGCAATTCGTATCTCACTTGTATGTATCTCATACATACACGCATTACTTACTATGATACTTAAGGATAACAATCATCTCATGAAAGAAACATACATAACAAAATGTGAAGCTGATATCCATATATTAAAATGTCAATGTCTCCTATATAAAGTAATGGTTTGAGGGCACAAACCCAACAAACTCCCACTTGCACTCACAACCATACAAGATTACATCTGAGACCTAGACTATCTAGATGACGATCAAAGACCTTCTGTGGCAAGGCCTTTGTAAACGGATCAGCAAGATTGTCAGCGGTGGCAATCTTGGTGACAGTCACATCTCCACGTTGAACAATATCTCGGATAAGATGATATTTCCGCTCTACATGCTTTCCCTTTCCGTGGTTCCTTGGCTCCTTGGATTGAGCCACTGCCCCACTATTATCACAATAAAGCGTAATAGGTGACAGCGACGCTGGTACCACCTCGAGCTCCATAAGGAACTTCTTGAGCCAAATAGCTTCCTTTGCGACTTCACAAGCAGCCACATACTCAGCTTCTGTAGTTGAGTCTGCAATGCATTTCTGCTTAATGCTCCTCCAACTGACAGCACCACCTCCCAAGGTAAAGAGATGACCGGACGTCGACTTCCTCGAATCTTTATCTGACATAAAGTCCGAGTCAGTGTATCCTACTGGAATTAACTCACTACCACCGTACATAAGCATGTAATCTTTAGTCCTTCTCAAGTACTTAAGAATGTGCTTGACGACTGTTTAGTGCTCTGGACCTGGATTCGACTGATATCTGCTAACCATGCCAACGGCAAAGCAAATATCTGGTCTAGTGCATAACATCGCATACATAAGACTTCCCACTGCTGAAGCATATGCAACTCCTATCATGCGATTCCTCTCCTCCTGTGTCTTTGGACACTGGTCCTTGGAGAACGCTAAACCATGCCTGAAAGGTAACAAACCTTTCTTCGAATTATCCATTGAAAACTTAGTTAGCACCTTATCGATATAACCAGCTTGAGACAATCCCATTATCTTTCGCTTGAAATCCCAAAAGAGCTTTATCCCAAGAGTATAGCTCGCCTCTCCTAGATCCTTCATATCAAAAGTACTAGCTAGCCAAACCTTGACCGTTGACAATGCCGCTACATCATTCCCAATGAGTAGAATATCGTCAATGTAAAGCACAAGAAAGGCCATAACTTTCCCTTCACACTTCTTGTATACACAAGGTTCATCCAGATTCTGTATGAAACCAAACGACTTGACCACTTGGTCAAATCGGATGTTCCAACTCCTGGATGCCTGCTTAAGCCCATAAATGGACTTTTGCAGCTTGCATACCAAGTTACCTTTCCGACCAGCTATGAACCCTTTTGGTTGTTGCATATAGATGTCCTCCTCAAGATTGCCATTCAAGAATGCAGTCTTGACGTCCATCTGCCAGATCTCATAATCTAGGCATGTAGCAATGGATAAGAGTATTCTGATGGACTTGAGCATGGCTACCGACGAGAAGGTTTCCTCATAGTCAATGCCCTCCTTCTGAGTATAACCTTTCGCTACAAGCCTAGCCTTAAAGGTCTCAACCTTTCCATCAGATGCTCTTTTCCTCTTGTAGACCCACTTACAACCAATGGGTTTGATATTGGCTGGAAGTTCTACAAGATCCCAGACCTGATTAGAATCCATAGATTCTAATTCAGCCTTCATAGCTTTAGCCCAATGTTCTGAATCAACATCAGTCATTGCCTCTTCGTATGTGGAAGGATCAGATTCAGATTCTATGGAGACAGCTTCAAAAACTTCTCCTAAGAACATGTATCTATCAGGCTGGCTGATAATCCTCCCACTACGACGAGGTACCGGTGCGGAAATGGGTGAAGAAGTGGTATTTTCTTGATTTATATCGTTATCAACTACGGGTTGGACTGAGGGCTCTCCTTCTATCTCTCTAAGATCTATCCTTCCCTTAGGTTTATGGTTCATGATATAGTCATCCTCTAAGAAAACAGCATTCGTACTAACAAACACTTTCTGCTCTCTTGGATCATAAAAATACCATCCATAAGTACCCTTTGGATACCCTACGAAGTAACATACTTCCGATCTAGAATCCAACTTGCTCATCTTTCCTTTTAGCACATGTGCCGGACACCCCCATATCCGGAGATGTTGCAAAGAAGGCTTGCGCCCAATCCACATCTCTCGTGGTGTCCTGGGAACAGATTTGCTTGGTACTAGATTTAGTATGTACGCAGCGGTTTCCAAAGCATAACCCCAAAGGAATAATGGCAACTCTGAGTAACTCATCATCGACCTAGTCATGTCTAAAAGAGTCCGATTCCTTCTCTCTGCTACACCGTTCTGCTGAGGCGTACCAGGTGTAGTCAACTGTGACAGAATCCCATTCTGTACGAGGTGATCAATAAACTCATTAGAGAGGTACTCGCCACCTCGATCAGATCGAATGGCCTTGATATATGTGCCCAATTGCTTCTCCACTTCAGCCCTAAACTCTTTGAACTTTTGAAAGGCTTCAGACTTGTGCTGCATTAGGTACACATATCCATACCTGGAGTGGTCATCAGTAAATGTTATGAAATACTCATAACCACCCCTTGCTCTAATATTTATTGGTCCATACACATCAGTATGAACTAATTCCAACAATGCATTGGTCCTATTGCCCTTTGCAGGAAAGGGCCTTTTGGTCATCTTACCCTCTAAACAAGACTCACAGACTTCCATTGGTTCGAGAACCAAATCGCCTAAGATCCCTTCTTTGACTAGTCTGCCAATCCTATTTAGATTGATATGGCCAAGCCTCATGTGCCAAAGCCTTGTTGGATTAGTGGAAGGTTCTTTTCTTTTAGATGGTATAGTTACCATTGAGTTATTAAGTTCCAAGCAAGAATCTTTAGAAATATTGGGAGTAATCACATACAAACCATTTGATTTAACACCAGAACATATAAAAGAACTATTTCTTTTAATCACAACTTCAGTTCCAAAATGAAAAGAATAACCATTATTCGATAAATTAGAAACTGAAATTAAATTACGTCTCATTAAAGGGACGTAAAGTACATCTGATAAAATCAAAACTTTATTTTCTAGAAATTCTAAAACTACGACTCCTATAGCAACCGCAGAAACGGTTGCGCTAGAACCTAGAGTAAGTACGATTTCCCCATCACTGCACCTCCTGGTTGATCTGAACCCCTGCAATGAATTACAGATATGGTTAGTCGCACCAGAATCAATGCACCAAGTGTTTGAAGTATCCGTTATAAAACTTACTTCAATCACATGTGATTCAATCATACCTTGAACTCTTGCAGCTAAGAATTCTGGACAGTTCCTCTTCCAGTGGCCCTTCTCACCGCATTAGAAACACTTTCCTTTGCATTGGCCACCCACCTTCCCTTTGCCCTTACCTTTTCCCTTAGATTTTGCAATCTTAGGGACTGGTCCAACACTTGAACCACCAGTGCTATCTTTCTTCTTCCCTTTCTTTCCTTTCGGCACAGATCGGGAGGAGGAAGCGCTTTTCTCAACGTTCAAAACGTTGACCCCAGGTTTGATCACCCCTTTCGCTGCCAAAAGAGAACTCATCAATTCGCTCATTGAAAAATTCATTTGATTCATATCATAGTTAAGTTTAAATTGAACGAATGAAGGCGACAGCGAATTAAGGATCATATCAACTTGGGTCTGTGCATCGATGTTGGCACCTAGGGTCTCCAGCTCATTTAAATAACCAATCATTTTTAAAACATGTTCCTTGACTGGAGTCCCTTCCGACATCCTTGCACTCATTATCTTTTGCATGGCTACCTGCCTGGCAGGCCTGCCATGCTGCCCAAACATCTTTTTCAGGGATGTGATAATGTCACTGGCAGAATCATTCGATTGGATTTGTGTTGCAACACACCAGCCATTGAGGCCAGAATATAGCAACGAGCCATTCCATTCGACTTCTTCCATTTGTCGAACTCGCGTCTGGCAGCTGCAGAAGCATTTGCCTCGGGTTCTTCGGGGCATGGGGTGGTGAGGACATATATGTGATCCTCCACAGTTAACACGATGTCAAGGTTACGTTTCCATTCAGTGTAGTTGTTTCCAGTTAACTTGTTTTGAGTGAGTATGGTGGCAAGTGGACTAAATGCAGATCCTGACATTATGATTACTGAAAATCAAACAAACAAAATAAATATGGATATTAGGATTTGACAGTTTGAAATAAAAGAATCCTTAAAACTCTTATTTTAAAACAAAGTCGCCGGAATATCGAAACAAAAGAATGAAGCCTCCGTGTGGACGTCAATTTTCTATTTTTCGATTAATCAAGACTTGTCCGCTATGCAACTCTTGCAAAAACAAGTTGTGACTCCCGATCCCTTTTGATCTCTAAGTTTCTGAACAATGCCTCGTGTGGGATCCCTTATCCATAGCTTAGCTAGTGTGTACCATTAACTAGGATCCAATCACAACCATCTCAAGTAGCGCCTCCGTGTGGTGGTCACCCTCTAACACGTCTGATTGATCCTATCATAAGAAGTTCACATCTAGTAACCAATGAGTAATGCACCCTCCGTATGGAATGATCACCCCTGACGAGGTGACACAGAATGCACCACTCATCTTACAGTGAACCGTTAATGGAAGATCGTGGGTGTAATTAATAAGACCCTCTCCCACTAGTTTTAGTAAAAAGGATTTTGCTTTTTCAGAAAATCTGTTTCTACACACTTCCCATAAACATCTAATGTTTACTAATGTGTTGAAAATGGTTTTTGAATTTTATTTTAGAAAACTTGTCTTGCGTGCATGCAACAATGTATTATACGGCAATCACAAACCAAGCACATAAAACAAAAAACTAAAATGAAATATAGGCATTCAAACAATGCCTCTATCTCCCATGGCTCTATCTCTATAGAACCTCCTTTTTGGTTTGATCGCCTCCAGCTCCATCTTCATGGACAACGGCTCCTTGCTCCATCTTCATGGATTTTCTAATTCTATTACATTTGTCCTATGCTACTTTCGAAGTTTACAATTTATCTAGAAATAAAAATAACAACAAAATAAAAGGCTAGGGAAACCGGTGCGACTTTCCTTTTCGTAGGATTGAAGTCGCAGCGCCCTTTACATATGCCTTAAAACCAAACCAAACTTAAATTACAACATGCACCAATCTCAAACAATTTAAATACAAATATTCAAATTATTTGGTGCCATGGGAGATAGCGACTAATCTAGCTGCAAAAGGGTTAGTCGTACACGCATCTATACATACATAACAAATATATGTAACTGTTGAAACACTTAACTGATTCACACAGTATATAAACTCTTTACGTACTAAATTAGAACTTAAAACAGCATCTTACTTCTCTGTCACAGTTCGATCGATCGCTCGAACCTTCGATCGATTGAACACTGTTCAATCGCTTGAACATTCTGTTTCACAAAATGATTTGAAAATTTTACAGAATATTTGAAAAATTAAAGTTTTTAATTTCAAAACACTTTAAAACTGTGAAACAGAGAACATGACAAAGAATCTGTCTCGATCGATCTAACTTCATTCGATCGATCGAATACCAGAAAATTTTAATCGATCGAAGACGTTCGATCGCTTGAGAACAGTATGCTCGATCGATCGAAATATGTTCGATCGATCGAACCCGCCTTGCATCCTAACAATCACAGATTTGTATACTGCTGTGATAACACTGCAGAAACAGATCTATGACGATGCAATTTCGAAAACAGTTCTAAAATCAAGATGCTAATCAAAATAGTGTTCCAAAAATGCATCTATAGATCCAAACGAGCGTGGCTCTGATACCAATTGTTGGAAAAACCGGTTTAAGTTCTAAGTTTAAACGCGCAGCGGAAAAATCAAGTTATAAAACTTAATTGGCATGCCCGGATCTACTACCCATCAACTCTATAGATGCGCACAAGAGGGGACAAGAATTATACCTTACTGTCTTGAACCCAATTCTGAAATCTCTGACTTCCAACAGCTTCCACTAGATGGTCTTCACTCTTATGACTCCTATGGATGTTCGCAGGAAGGGCTAGGGTTGGTGGGAACCCTAATGAAGAGGATACAGAAGGTTTTGGGGCTCCAAAACAGTTTCTGCAGCTTCTGACGTTCAAAACGACGAACCACTTTTCCAGAACGCAACTGCCCTATTTATAGATTCCCAGAACCGACCTAGCTCTCGAGCGATCGAAGTGGTTTCGATCGATCGAACATTCGATCGATCGAACCATCTTCAATCGATCGAACCTGTCTAGACCTCAATCGATCGAGACAACTTTGATCGATCGAACCTGTCTTGACATCATCCTCATCTGCCTTTCCAAGCATCCTAGCGGAGCTAAGAGTGGGACCGTCTAAGAAGGCCAATTGGTGTTTTGGTTTGCTCAATTTTGCAAGAAGAAAGTTTAACTTTGACTACCATTTTCTTTGTAGATCCATGGCTTCGAGCTCGAGGAGACCGTCTAAGAAAGCCAAGGAACGGATGAAAGCTGAGATGCAGACCCCGAACTTGCTTTTACGGGACCCCAACATCATCTTTCGACCGCGGCTCTAGCGAGCTTGGTATGTGAAACCTTCAACATTTTAGGACTATTTCCAAGTATTGTGCTAGTTTTGTGAGCCGTAGTGTGCACCTAGAGATCGTTAGAAGTTTGATTTGTGCTCAAAATGTTGATTTTGCGAATTTGGACCTCGGGTCGTGAATAGTGATTTTGTCATCTCTGGTATGTGCAGATGCCGGAAGTAGCATTGAAGGGCCACAGTAGCCTCGCTCATGCTTTCCTGTGGTATACTCAACTCTCTTCCACCGTCAAGAGGATGGTAGACGATGCCGGGTTTGGAGGCTTCGTCCATCTGGTTTCAAAGAGCAGCAACGATTTGGCACATTTTTATGCTCTAGCTGAGAGGTGGTGGGACACCACCAATACTTTCCACCTGCCGTTCGGCGAGATGATCATGACGCCCTTCGACTTCTCTATGATTACTGGTTTGAGGGTAGGCGGGAAACGCCTGATTCTGGATTATTTCTATGAGATCGACCCTGAGGCTGTAGAGATGTTGATTGGGGCTGTTCCCCCTAATTTGGAAAGGCACTGGTTTCCTTGTGGCTGGCTTTACCGGGCTTATGGCAGAGGGAATCATAACCTAAACAATTCCCAGCTTTTGAGGGTGTATCTCCTGTATGTCCTTGGCTGCTCAATCTTTGCGACACGGAATGACCGGGTGAACTTGAGACTTCTTTCTTGTCTGGCGACCATCGATGAGATCCCTTCTTACGACTGGGGTGGCGCTGCCTTGGCCCATCTTTACAAGCACATGGGTGAGGTTTCCCGAGGTGATGTTAAATCGACAGGGGGATTTTGGCGAGCTTGGGAGGTATGTGCTGCATTTTGCTTTATATTCTGACTTTTCAGTTTCTGTTCTTTTTCTGATTTTCTCCTTTGTTCGTGTAGCTTTGGAGCTTCGAGTACCTGAAGATGTTGGCTCCCTCCCCCGCAGATGAATCAGGCGAAGACAAGGATGGCATGGCTCCTGTGCCTTTGTTCCCACGAGGCTTGAGATGGTGGAGGGATGTTGTCGGGGTGAAGAGTGGGGCCCACCGGATTGTTTTGCTCAGAAACTTCCTAACCGGATTGACGGCTGCTAATGTTGATTGGACGCCTTGGGAGCGCGTTGCCTATGCCGCCCCAGAGGAGATACAAGTGGTCAAACCTCTTTCCTCTTGCCGACTTCTGATGGAGAGTACCCAGTCCAGGCAATGGTTCCTTGGTGAGCGAGTGTCTCGGCAGGTGGTTGGTGGTTCCAGGTATCGGGTCCCTCACGATCCCCCTGCGATGGATGCTAGTGACCTTTCTGGTGATGCTCTACTGGCGGCCTTGGCTGACACCGACGTTTGGGACCATTTTCTCTCTGAGACCGGTTACGAGGCTTACCGTGGCCGTTTCCTGATGCCCAACTTCCCACTCCTGGAGGTGAGTTTTATGTTTTTTTTATTTGTTGCCTATGTTTTTGATTTATCTTTTCTTAACTTGTGTTGTGCCTACAGCTCCGCGAGATGTACAGGAGGCAGGCTCCTCCGGCTTTCGATCCTATCCCTCCTTGGGATTGGACCGTCAACGTTCTAGGCGCTGATGGCACTCCCCAAGTGATGGAGGTGCCACGAGTCACATGTGGGTACCCTACTCAGTCAGCGTGCGTTCTCAATGTTCCTTGGAGTTACGTTGAGGAGGGTCACGCCTTGGCGGCTAGCTTACGGTCCTTGGTCCTCACACGAGACCATCGGGTATGTTTCTAATTTTGCACTCCTCAAAGTTATGAGGTTCTAACCCTGGATTTTACCCTTTGACAGATGGATGGCATGCGTCAGTTTGCTGCCAATCAGATGGCGTCCTTGGTAGGTTTCTGACTTGACCCTGATTTTGTATTTTTTTTGTCATTTTCCTACTAATTGCCTTTATTTTATTGGTGTGTACAGTACCGTGGAGGCCGAGCTGGCTCATCAAGGACCGGTCTGAGGTGCAGAGGTGGTAGGAGGAGGCCATCGCCGACATATACTCCAGACGGTCCGACAGAGGGCGAAGAAGAGGAGGACTGAGCCCCCCCCCCCCCCCCCCAAAGAGGGAATTTTTTTTCTATTTTCTTTTTATATTTTTGATCGGGTTATACTGGTGATGTGACTATTTGGACAGTGTAGGATGATGTGTGGAGCAGTTTGTGACCTTTGACAAATTATTATGATGTTTTGCCTTGTAGGCCGGATAGCTTCCGGTTTGGAGGCGCGGTTGCGTGCTTGTTTTAGTTGATGATGATACATGTGCATTATGATTGTTGGGTGTTACTGTGATGGGCAGTTTTGTAATAGTGAGTGTTTTTGCCTTGCAGGTGGGATAGTCCGTGCAATGGGGAGGTGCTGCCAAAATTTCGAATTTTCCTAGAGCCGCGACAGAAAACATGGCTTTGTATGATCCTGCTCAACTCACGGCTTGGCTGAACATCACGGATGGTGTGGAGCGGATCAACCTCTTTAGCTACAGCTTGACCGAGCTATTCTCTCTTTGCCAGATGACCCTGAACACTGAGTTCTTGCACGCTGCTATTGCTCACTGGGACCCGGTGAACCATGTCTTCAATTTCAATGGCTTGGAGATATGCCCCTTGTTTGAGGAGTTCTGTGCCATCCTTGGCTATGATTCTGATTTGGACCTGATTCTCCCTTCTGCTGATACCCTCAGTCCTACGCGAGGCTTGGCTGAATATCTGAATTGTTCCATCACTATTTCCCGCCGGCTGCTTCAAGGCGAGGTTCTTGACATTGCTTCCATAATTGCTCGATATACCAGTCCTGGGAATCCCAGCGTGTATGATGCTACTCGTGGGGCTGCTCTGATTCTATGTATGACTTCACACTTCTTGTTCTCGAGTGCTTCTAGCGACTTAGTGCATGTATGTCTCGGACTGAAGGCAGGTAAGAACCCCATGGCCATGGTTTTGGCCGAGACCCTGAATGGTTTGGATCGCGCTTCAAGTCAGGGAATTCTTCTACTTTCTGGGGCGCCTCTGGTGTTACAGGCTTGGCTCTACGAGCGTCTTCAGTTATGGACCGGTAATGTGCCGCCAGTTTATTTTCGCAGAGCTGTGCTTCATACTCATTTTACTTCTGCTGATTGGGTGGGTATGATGGGCGCCTTATCTGAGGCTGACATTTGCTGGATCGTGAGGCATTGGGGCCTTTATGCTATGACTACTAGTCTTGGGGATTTTTAGAGGGTGTGGCTGATGGGACTGAGAGAGACCTCCTTCTATCATCCTCGTCGGTTGGCCAGACAGTATGGGCAAGTTCAAGAGGTCCCCCGGGGGTTTACTGAGAAGGTCTTTGCTTCCAGAGTCAGAGCCACTACTATTGCTGCTTTCATCAGGGGCTGGGCCAGCCGAGCAAGGGCCTATTTCTGAAGACCTTTGAAGAAATAAAATACATAAAGATAAAACTAGACCTGGCTGATTCTGCTCATTCCTCCCAGTGTCTTTGAACGTGTGTGATTGCTTTTCGAAAGACTTTTATTTTTGATCTTTCCTGCTTATGTAATATTCAGAGTTTGTTTATCGGTGAACCTTGGTTACTTTGGGAATCTCATTTTATGCATTTTAGCTTTAAAAAAACATTTTGTAGTCGAGATTTTAATTAGATGTTGCTTTTGGTACTTGCTTGGGCATGCTAGGACGATTAGAGGCAATCGAGGCGGGTGGCCGAAGTTTGCCCCTAGTTTGGGACCTATATGGTTGTGAGGCAAACGAGGTAGATGACCGACGTTTGTCCCTAGCTAGAAGAGGTTCAGGCGAACGAGGCGAGTTGCCGAGTTTGCCCCTAGTGTGGAGGGTTATTTCGGGGTTATGGTAAGGACCGCGACTTTATTCTCTCAAATGCTCATAATAATTTTGCCTAGGCACCAGTAAGGTGACCTAGCGAGCTCTTTTCTCTCTTTTGTTATTGCTCACCTTGGATTTCGCTCTAACTTTTGCCTAGGCATCCTTTCGGATTTTCAACCTAGCGAACCATCCCTTTTTTTTTTTTTGTTTTTTTTTTTTTTTTTGAAAGTCTGCCTACGTACCCCCGAGCGGGGATCAGGTCCAACGTAGTTCGGGCCAAAGCTTGAAAGAAATTGGGCTATTTTTTGTGAGTGGGGCGACCGAACCGATGTGGTTGCCTACGTATCCCCGAGTGGGAATCAGGTCGAACGTAGTTCAGGCCAAAGCTTTAAAGAAATTGGGCTATTTTTTGTAAGTGGGGCGACCGAACCGATGTGGTTGCCTACGTATCCCCGAGTGGGAATCAGGTCGAGCGTAGTTCAGGCCAAGGTTTGAAAGAAATGGGGCTTTTTGTGGATTGGTCAAGCATAGTACTTTCTGAGGCGGTCCATGTTGATTGGTTCTTTGAATTCGACACCATCGAGGTCCATGAGATAAGTTGCTCCTCCGGAAAGAACAGTCTTGACGATGTAAGGGCCGACCCATTTAGGTTTAAACTTCCCACGGGGATCAAAGATTGGAGCTCGCAATTCCTTAAGGACAAGGTCACCCTTGACAATCATCCTTGGACGAACCTTTCTGTTAAAAGCACGGGCTATCCTCTTTTGATATATTCGAACGTGGTCGATTGCCGCTAGGCGCTTTTCATCTATGAGGGCCAATTCTTCATACCTTTCCCTCAACCAATCTGATTTCGAAATTTCACACTCTGCCATTACACGTAGGGATGGTAGTTCTATCTCGACTGGAAGTACCGCTTCCATCCCATACACTAGTGAGTAAGGAGTTGCTCCCGTGGACGTCCTTATCGAGGTTCTGTATCCCCAAAGTGCGAATGGTAGCTTTTCATGCCAGTCTCTGTAAGTATCGGCTGATTTTTGCAGTATGGCCTTAACATTCTTGTTTGCAGCCTCGACTGCCCCATTAGTTTGCGGTCTGTACAGTGATGACTTGTGATAAGTGATTTTGTATTCCTCGAACAGATCCCTGACTTCTGCTTTGAAATGACTTCCGTTATCCGAAATAATCTCATTGGGAACCCCATAACGGCAGATGAGATTTCTCTTGATGAATTTGGCCACTTCCTTGGCTCCTAACTTGGTGTAGGATGCAGCTTCTACCCATTTTGTGAAGTAGTCTATGGCCACCAGAATGTACCGATTGCCATTTGAAGCTTTCGGAATGATTTCACCGATAATATCGATTCCCCAGGTGGAGAATGGCCAAGTTGAGGTCATGCTGTATAGAAGGGATGGTGGTACATGCATCATGTTTGCATGGATGTGGCACTTGTGACACTTTCTCACGTATTCGCAACAATCTTTCTCTCATGTTGTCCAGTAGTACCCTTGTCTTACGATTTTCTTGGCCAGCATGTGACCGTTCATGTGCGGGCCGCATACCCCCTCGTGTATTTCCTCTATCATTCTTCTGGAGCTTTTCCCAAACAAGCAAGTCAGGTTGTGACCATTGTATCCTTTCTTCAGCAGTTTCCCACCACAAATGATGAATTGCGCTGCGAATCTTTGAATGGCCCTTTTGTCTTTTTCGGTAGATTCTTGGGGGTACATCCCCTTTTCTATGAAGTCCCAGACATCCTGATACCATGGTGTTCCGTTGTCTTCTTCTTCGATTATGGCGGTCATGTTGAACGAAGGCTCGTACCTCTGCTCAATTACCAAAGGCATCATCCTGACTCCCACATGAATTTTGATCATGGAGGCTAAGGTAGCCAACGAACCAACTAGCTAGTTATATTCCCTAGGCAAGTAGAAGAACGTTATACTCTTAAAGTGATTCTTGAGTCCATCGAGATGGTCATGGTAGGGCTTCAACCTCTCTACCTTCACCTTCCATTCCCCTCTGGCTTGTGACACGATGAGATTTGAATCTCCCAAGACATCTAGCTTTTGAATTCTCAATTCTATGGTCGCTTCTATCCCCAGAATGCACACTTCATATTCAGCGGTGTTGTTGGTGGAGTTATAATTGAGCTTGACTGCCAGTGGGGTGTGGTCCCCGTTTGGTGATACTAGGATTATTCCTACTCCGTAGCCTTTCATGTTGGCTGCTCCATCAAAGTACAACTTCCATTGTTCTTCCTTGATTTCCATGATATTTTCGTCTGGGAATGGGAAGTCTC
This sequence comes from Hydrangea macrophylla, assembly GCA_033977485.1. Lineage (NCBI taxonomy): Eukaryota > Viridiplantae > Streptophyta > Magnoliopsida > Cornales > Hydrangeaceae > Hydrangea > Hydrangea macrophylla. Next base: position 4,796,816 of record CM066992.1, read on the forward strand.
CACTTTCTTTGGAGTCAATGGCGTGTTCCGCAAGATGCTCAGCCACGGTTCTCCCTTTTACTGATTTTCTTGGAACATACTTGATATCGAATTCGGATAGTAGAAGCAACCAACGGGATATACGACCGGACAGGGTGGGTTTTTTGAGGAGGTATTTTAGAGGATCCATGCGGGATATGAGCACAACCGGGAAGGCTAGCATGTAGTGCCTTAATCGGCGAGTGCACCAAACTAAGGCCCAACATGTTTTTTCGAGGGTAGAGTAGTTGAGCTCATACCCAGTCATCCTCTTGCTGAAGTAATATATGGCTTTTTCGAAGTGGCTTTCTTCTCCTTCTTGGGCCAGAATGCAACCCATGGCATTTTCGGAGACGGATAGGTAAAGGAATAAGGGCTTATGAGGCATTGGTGGTGAAAGGACAGGCGGATTTTGAAGGTAAGCTTTTATTTTGTCGAAAGCGGCTTGGCATTGGTCATCCCATTGGAACTTCTCCGCTTTTCTCAACAATCGGAACAGAGGATCGCACGTAGTTGTGAGCTTGGAAATGAAGCGGCTGATGAATTGGATTCTTCCGAGGAACCCCCTTACCTCTTTTTCATTCCGTGGTGGTGTCAATTCTAGGATTGCCTTGATCTTGGAGGGATCCACTTCTATCCCCCTTTGTGTGATGAGGAAACCCAGGAGTTTACCGGAGGTCACACCGAAAGTGCATTTCTTTGGATTCAACCTCATCTTGTGCTTACACAATCTTTCAAAAAACTTTTCCAATGCCACTAGGTGTCCTTCCCTATCCTTGGACTTCACGATCATGTCATCTACGTATACTTCTACTTCCTTGTGAATCATGTCATGCAGCAGAGTAGTGGCAGCTCTTTGGTAGGTTGACCCAGCATTCTTGAGTTCGAAAGGCATTACTCTATAACAGTAGGTCCCCCAAGGGGTGGTGAATGTCATCTTTTCCCGATCTTCTAGCGCCATAAGAATCTGAATATACCCTGAGAAACCATCCATGAATGATAGTAGCTCATGTCCTGCGGTGTTATCTACCAAAACGTCAATGTGGGGAAGCGGGAAGTCATCCTTGGGACTGGCCTTGTTTAGATCACGGAAGTCGACGCACACACAAACTTTTCCATCCTTCTTCGGGACTGGCACGATATTGGCAACCCATTTTGGATATTCGGTGACAATGATGAATCCTGCCTTGAATTGCTTCTCCACTTCTTCCTTAACCTTGAGTGCCCACTCCGGCCTCATGCGCCTCAGTTTCTGCTTGACAGGTTTAGAAATAGGGAGGAGGGGAATATGATGTTGGACAATGTCGGGATCGACCCCAGGCATGTCTTCGTAAGACCAAGCAAAAACATCTTTGAATTCTTTTAGCAAGAGGGTTAATTTTTCTTTTTCTTCTTTATTAAGAGTTGAGCCAATTTGCACAATTTGGGGATTATCTGTTTCACCTAGGTTAACTGATAAAGTATCTTCGATTATTTCATAAGCAGGTGGTTTTTCAATTAGTTGCTTAAGTTCAATTGGGAGATCCTCGGAGGGATCTGTGCATTCACAAGTATTAGACACAGAGAAGTAAGCAGAATCGTCTTTCATTTCATTCATGATAGGTGAAGTGATTACATTGGACAGTGGTGGGCTTACAGCAGCCGACTCTGGTACAGACTCGATAATCGGCAGTACAGACTCTGGGGGAACAGGGGATAGGGAGACACAGACAGATGACTCTACAGCCTGGTTGCTCAGACCCTCCTCAGTTGGCTTGATCTAGTCATCTTGGCTCTTGGCCCTCTTTTCTTCCTTCTTCTCAGCGGATTCCTCCCACATTTTCTCGATGGTTTTAGTGTCAAGGTATTTCAACCAGTCTTCCTCCGGGGTTTTCTCAATTTCTTCGGGATAGAACGGATCTTGATATGGAGGCCTCTCGCAGTCAGCGAAGATTTCAAGTCCGGGGTGCCTTTTCCCGGTGATTTGATGGATCCAGGGTTCGGGGAACCCGAAGTAAGGGAAGTCATCCCCCTCTTTGATGAATTATCCATTCAAGGTCTTGCGGTATGGTGGGAGACCCCTTACCCTTTTCTTCCATAGCCTCTATAGCTCGATGTCTTCTTCAGTGGGCTTGTATCCTAGCCCAAAAGTACCTTGCTGTCCTTTGATCTGAGGGAACTCTCGAATCCCTTGTTGGCGTTGGCCTAATCCCATTCCAGGGAAGTAGTTCATTTTGTGGACGATGTTGACAACCGCAGAGTGGATCTCAGGGAACCTGTCTTCATCATTGATCATGTGGACTTCTTCCATGAAGAATCCCCCAATTTTTCCTTCTTCTAACTCAGGTATTTGGATTTCAAAGACGGGAGCGTAGTTCGGGAAAGCTTCATTACCCCAACTATTACCGAGGATGATTTTCACTTCCTTCTCATGGATGTACTTGATCATTTGATGCACAGTGGACGATACGGCTTTGCTGACATGCAACCAGGGCCTTCCGATCAGTAAGTTGAAAGAGGCAGGTATGTCCATGACTTGAAAGACTTCGGTGCTCACCAAAGATCCTACCCGGATTTGGAGAGAAACGGTTCCCATTACATTTCTCCTGGTGTTATTGATCTTGTCAGAATCAAGATATAAAAAGTATTCTTTACTTTTCAAAAGATTTGCAGTGTGGAAGTAAAGGTCGAACCCACATAGATTGATTACTACAGCTCTTAATTTTAAAAGCTAAGTCTAATTAATTAAGTAAAACGGATTTGATTTGGATTTAATTAAGCTAAGAACAATAAAAGTAAATCTAAACTATGAAAGCAATTAAAGTTGTTTTAAATAATATTTAAGGGAACCTAGGATTGCAAATCCACCACTAGCTTCATAATAGGAATATTTATGAATTACTTTAGCTTATTACGTTGGCTGAATATGGGGAATTGTAGCTACAAGCCCAATTCCTCCGACAAGAAGATATTCATGGTTCAAGCACCAACATAATCCATCTTCGGGTAGCACGAATTATCTCACACTAAACTAGGGTTTTGATCTAATCCGTCTAACCTAGGCATGGACTATTCGGATACTTGATAGCACGAATCAATAAAGCACCATCACATGTAAACAACCTAAACAAGCACAGCAAGAATAGATCGTTGAGCACATCACAGTCAAAATAGATCTAAGACAAGAATAAATTCTGAAAGCAATGATTTAATCACTAGAAGTACGATTTATTTATAAAAATCCTCTAAACATGTGACTGTCATCCATACATAATAAAACTAAAATAAAAACATAAATAAAACCCTATTACTCGTCTAGGGCTTCATTGAAACCCTAGATCTATGATCTAGCCGTCCATGGAAGTGATAGATGGCAAGTAGTTGATGGAGGAGGCCATGGAAACCCTTGGTCTTCTTCTTCTTCTCCTTGCTTCCCTCCCTTCAATGGCTGGAAGTATGGTTGTCTAATGTGTATGTATGGGTGTGTAACAATTGCCAACCTCTCAAAATTATAAAAACTAAATATATATAGAGTTTACACAAGCTTTGGAAGCTTTCCCAACCCGAAACGAACTGAAACTGATGTAATTTACAGTCTAGACGTCGTTTAGCAGTTTCGTTTGCACAGGAGTCTTCAGTATACTGAAATACGCAACTTTGCTTTTTACACATATCGCGCGAGCGGGTCGCGCGAGCGCGACATTTTGGCCTTCGCGCGCGCGGATCGCGCGAGCGATTCTGGGGATCTCGCGCGAGCGGATTGCGCGAGCGATTTCTGGTTTTCGCGGGCACGGGTCGCGCGCGCGACTTGTCTTTTTCAGCTTCTTTAGCTCTGCTTTTTCACCCTGTTTAGCCTGGTTTAGTTGATTTCTTCCAAAACCTGTCAGAAACTAGAAAACAAAGTAAAAATATACAAAAACAGGATAAAATGGTCTAACAAATGCGCGTTAAGGCATATAATTAGGATTAGTTCTCTCCCGATCAGTTATCATAGGCCCTCACAGATTGCACAAATGGTGTGATGTCAAGGACATTGACCCCCAAGGCGGTGGCAGTCCTTAGGGCACAGACATTTAAAGCAGAGTCCGTATAGACTAGACAGAATGGCACCTGTTGTCCCTTACATCCCACGATGATATACAATGCCTTTTTATGTGCGGATCCTTCTGGTGGCAGGTCCTCATCAGAAAATGTAATGATTGGGTCGGGGTTAAGTGCGCCCAAGAAAGCCACCATGTCCTCCGGTGTAGTGTCGATAGGGACTTCAATTCCAGCCAAGGCATTCAACACGACTTGCCTATGCTTATAGGATGTTACCATGATGTCCCACATCGAGAGACGTGTTTGGGTCTTCTTTAGCTGCTTTATCAACTCGTCATCTTCTTTAATGATCTCATCCATCTTACCATTCCCCTTGTCTTTTACCGGGCCTTTCTCGACAGTTTCAGTAGTAGGCTGCAGAGGCTGGTAGTGACGGCCTGACCTGGTCAGATGGTCAATTTCAGCAGGAGTAGGCCCTTCTACAGTCCCATCCTCTTTGAACCAATCATAATCCATTCCCACAAATGGTTTCTCTGGCTCGTCCCAGATAGAAGCATCACTTTCATTATTGGGATCATACCATTTGAGGTCTACTACCCCCAGATCGTGCTCTTCCAGAAAGAACAAGTCTTGCTCATCGTCTAGCTGTTGCTGCCACTCGTCATTCTCTCCTTCAATCAGATGAATTCCCGTAGAATTCGGGATGTCAATGAAAGGTAAGGGTTGTCCTAGGGGGGTGATATAAGTAGCAGGGTTGAAGGATACAGGGTTGGACTCAATGAGGTTGACATTTTGGTGGTTTGGTAGAGGATTTTGGGTGATATGGGGCTGCTTTGGTGGCGGTTCGATGATGTTCTGGTCAATGAGGTCTTGAATGTCATGGCAGAGGCGCACGCAATCATAAGTGTTGTGGCCCGGGGCTTGGTGGTAGGTGCACCGTTTGGACATATCGCAGTTTGGCGGGAGCGGGGTGTTTCGGGGTTGGAGTAGTTGGAGATGGCCCTTTTTGAGGAGGCGGTCTAAAGCTGAGGAGAGAGAGATTTCTAACTTGGCGAAGTTGCGGGGGGGCTTTTTCTTGAAGGGGCGATTAGAGGGGTTTGCTTGGCTAGAGGGTTGGTACGGCCTAAGAGGGTACGCCATGGGTTGGCTGGTAAGGGCATTGACATCCGGGGGATTCCAGGAGTAGTTAGGCCTTCTGGACTGACTCGGGGGCTCTTCTTTTTTTATCTTTCCTTCTCTGATAGCGTCTTCAATTCGGGTTCCGACTTCAAATAACTCCTCGAAGGTGGAGATGGACTGGTAGAATAATTTCTCATGGTAGAGGGGCTGCAGATTCCGGATGAGCATCCTTACCTGTTCTTTTTCAATCGGCCGGTGGGTCATTTAGGCTACCTTGTTCCTCCATCTGCTCAGAAATTCAGCGAAGGATTCATTGTTGTTTTGCTGGGTTATTTCCAAATCCCTGATGGTGACATCCAGCTCTTGATTGTAGGAGTAATGATCGACGAAGACTCGAACAATGTCTTCCCAGGCCCGGGTTTTGGATGCTTCCAAGGTTAGGAACCACTATAGTGCATACTTTGCAAGAGTTTGCGGGAACAACATCGCAATGTGTTCGTGGGTACAACCCATGGACTGGAAGATACTCATACATAGCTTCACATGACTTTTCGGATTCCCAATTCTGTCAAAACGGTCGATGGCAGGCATCTTGAAATTCTCTGGCAGTTTTAGCTTGACAGGCTCGAAGAGGCCTTCCAGGTCTAGCATGTAATCATCGACCCCTTTGCTTTTTCTCAGTACACTTTCTAGCTTGTCGACCTTGTCCATTTTCTCTTGGAGCTTTTTCTCTTACGCGAACGGTGGGACCCCTTGAAACCAGTCTTCTTCCCCATTATTCTCAGGTGGGGGTGGTTCAAACTTCGGTGGTGGAAACCCGGGCGGAGGTTGCGGCCGCCGCTGCTTTAATTCTTCCATGAACTTCAGAACTTGGGCTAGGCTGTCGGACTGCTGGCTTATGGTCGCTCCCAATTCAGTAACCTTGTTTTCCAACTCTTCCCTATTCATGCTGAAGTAAGCTGTCGGACTGATTCTGATCAATCGATTATCCGAACTCCTGACCCACGAAGAGACCCTGACTGCTGACCTTGGGAATCTAAACTGACCTGACAGATTTTGAGAGGACTAGATTAGATCTTGACAGTGGTGACTTTAGACAGACAAAGACAGTGATATGGACCGACTCGAGATAGTGCGTGCAGATTGATGGGGAATGGTGCATGCAAATGGGACAAGCATGCGGATGTAAGCCCTAATCTATATGATGCTTCTATTTCTAACAGATAGCAGTTAAACAAATAAAGTCCTAACCATATAGAGTGTGCTAACCTTACTTTCCAGTATGACTACCAAGGGATAACAAGGATTTCTGGGATACTTCGGGTAATTTTGGACAGAGTTTCTAGGAGAAATTGGTTAATGTGGTTATATCTGGGATATCTGGACAGAGTTTCTGGGAGAAACTGGTTAACATGGTTATATCTGGGATATCTGGACAGAGTTTCTGGGAGAAACTGGTTAACATGGTTATATCTGGGATATCTGGACAGAGTTTCTGGGAGAAACTGGTTAACATGGTTATATCTGGGATATCTGGACAGAGTTTCTGGGAAAAACTGGTCAATATGGTGATAGTGATCATACCGTCTAGCAGGTTTTCATACTCCTATGTCTTAGGACCGATAAACAAGGTTTGCGGTGTATATCTTTGTGAGCATGGAGCAGACATCCTTGTCATGGTACCTAGGCAGGTCAACTCAATGTAATCACATGTGAGTGATTGCCTTTGGAATGATAAGAAAGAGGTTCTGTTCTATGCCACATAAGCGTCTACACCGCTCAGGTAATCCCATCAGGGCATATAGCAGTTATAGCACATTGTCCTATCTGAAAAGATAAATGAACAGTCCTATGAAAGGTTCTACAGGAATCTATATGCAAAGGCTGGGTTTAGTCAAAGAGGGTCCGTTGACGAGAGTTCCAATATACCGTCAGAGAGATAGTACGGAGGTTTTTACTCTTTTTGATATACCTTGGAAGGTACAGTATCAACGGTGACTTGTGCCCTGGCATAGCAAGACCTGAACAATGTCAGCGCCGCGTTTCAGACACAGTCGGAGGGGGAAAATGCAAGAGTGCAATGCGGTGAACCAAACGCAGTAAAAAGATGATTTTAAGGATGCTTCTTATGAGTCAAACCTCTGTATTATTTTGTTTTAAAATAAAAATCCCCAGCAGAGTCGCCAGATTGTGGATACCGGGTTTCCACCGCTTTGTTTGCTTTTGAAATTGATTTGGATCAAGGAAAGAGAAAAGGTATGTTGAAAACACATACAGAGTCGCCACTTGGTCTTTAAGGAACCAAGAAACCTAATTTTGACTCACCCAAATGGATAAAGGGCACCGGCCCTTCATAACCAAAGAACTTGGTTCGGGGTTTTGGTATGAGAGAGGAAGGAGCCTTTGTCGTGACTAAAACACCCTCAACTCGCCCCGTCTTTCGATGGGCCTCAATTAGCATCCAAATAATCATCTTATACTATGTATGGTTCGACAATTAATACTATGATAATATATTACATCACATAAGAAACTTGAAATTGGAAAATCAAAAGATAAGATATCATTCATAAAATCTAACCCAAGTATCACACAATGCAAAGTGAAAGATCACACGAATAAACCTAGGAAAAATCGTCTAATCATGTATCAAGTAATTAAGTTTCCTTAATCTAAAGGGGACATGAATTGTTATTGAAACAAATAAGCAAAGAAATCAAAATATGCTTAGAAAGCTAGCATGATGCTTGCTAAGCATGATGCATGTTATTCTTTGAGAAAAGAAGACCTCTCAATCCCCGGGATGGATGAGAAAGGATAATTAGATCGGGGGAAGCATGAATGTGTGATCAAGTTCATTCCTTAAGATCTTCTTAGATTAGGACCCATGAAGGCCCCAAATCTTGCATGGATGCAATGTATGTATCTAGAATGTGCCAAGGTTGTAGTGTGCTTTGTGTTCATGGATTCCTAGGATGACTTAGAAGTCTAAAATGTGCATGAATGGATGGATGAAATCAATATAGGATATGTACAAATGTAGTATGAGCTACTTCCTAAGATATGAACTAATTTGGAGTGCATGTAGGCATCAATTCAAAGAATGAAAGTTAAAATGTGCTTGCTGTGAATAGTAGACAGAACAGTAACATGATCTTGTAAAAATGGAAAAGAGAGGGTAGGAATGTTTTCAATGCATGGTTTTTTATGGAGATCGTCCTTATTGTGTCTAGAACACTATCCAAAAAGCCAATCTTTAATAACTATCACAGATTGAGAGAAATAATATGAACAACAGAGGTCACTCAGAAACAGAGTCCGTACTGTCAACTGAAATGTTGAAAAATCTCAGAAAATGAAAACGAACGATCTAGAGGCCCATTTTATACAGAACGTTCCATAAGACATTGAAGTTTAAGGGAAAAATAATGTAGGACCACCACTTTTGGAAACGTTTTCTGAAAAAGGAGTTGGAAGTGGACCTAGCTGCTGTGACAGCAAAAACAGAATGGCTGGAAGGAATGTTTGGGTCCATATGGACCATTTCCAAGTACTTCCAGGTCAAACCAAAAATCATAGGTGTTCTCCAATGAGTTAGGAAGACTTTCCAAGTGGTCTTGCATCCATACATTGAGTATTGAGTTCTAGAGAAATCTTTGAACACAGCTCACTCACTGTTTTGACTCACTGTTTTGAAGATTTTGGGAAAATAAGGTTTTCTTTCTTGAAATCAAAATGAGAGGGATTGATGGGGGTTTTGAAATAGAGGTTTAGAAAGTGTATTTTCAATACTCAATTAAGATTATAACCACTTAAAATGCCAACATTCAACTCATCATCAAGAACCTCCAAGATTGTTGGAGAGGTTTATTTTTATTTGAGCATAACTTCAATACACTTCAAGAATACCTTGGAGGTATTGAAGTTATGATCATCATCTATCAAACATGTTTTTGAGGTCAAGAGCTACTATCCATAAGGATTTACTCACCCCAAACTTCATGTCATCATTTAGATGATGATGAACTAGTAAGTAAATAAAGAAAATCAAAAAGAAATGAGGTAAGAAGAGATAAACAATGAATAAACAAGCAAGTAGATAATGATCAATAGATGATATTCATGAAGTATTGAACTTGTAGCATGGTGTTTCACTCATATGTAATGACATTGGACATGGAAGAAGCTTCCACTCTCTTAAATGCTCACTAAAATGGTGGTTGGGTGTATTGAATGTTGAAGTAAATGGGAGTAATGAGGGTTTAGAACTCACTTTTGTTTTGAAAATCAAAGAAGAAAGCTTCTTTTCTCTCTACTCTAACCTTATCTCTACAACTTTCTCTCCCAAGCTTTTCCTAAACTTGCATTTTGACCCCCCCAAAATGAAGAGCAATGGGGGGTTTAAATAGGCCAACTTGCGGTGGTTTTGGGATTTAGAAAGTATTCTCATTGGCTCCAAACATCTGAAATCATAAAACTATGTCGTTTTGGTTTTTAATTAATCAAAATGGGACCACAAAACTAATTACAAAAATACACTGTTCTGGAGGGGAGTGCCGCGGTGGCACTGGACCAGTGTCGTGGAGGCACTAGGCCAGTGCCGTGGCGGTACTGCTCCTCCTTCGTCCAGATAATGCTGTTTAGGCCCCCAGAGGTTCCGGTATTCCCGAAAAGGCCCTATTTCGTCCGAAATTCACAGAAAATGCATACGAACTCCAAATTGAGGTTGTGATATACCGTTGGAAAGGTAATGGAGTCTAATTTACATAAAAAATAGTTCGGGGATAGGTCACTTTGAAAGGTTTTGCGGTATTTGCGATAAAAGCCGATTTGATCGCCTTTTTCGCCTTCGGAAATTCAAAATAAATTTGTTTTAAATCCAGGAATTATGTGTGATATACCGTTGGAAAGCTATTGACCTCTAGTATCCATGAAAAATATTTGAAAATTATTTCGGTGCCCTGATTCCAAAGTCAAATCTTGGTCAAACTGGTCAAATCTGGGATTCCCGGGAAGTTCTGGGAACCTCCGGGAGCTCCCAGGAGCCGACGTTTTCGCTCGATTCTCTTTTAAAACTCATTTTAATACTTTTCTAATGATTCCGGTGAATTCAGACGATTTCGGTCAAACTTGGTCAAACTTGGTCAAACTCTGGTCAAACCTTGGTCAAACCGGTCAACGGGGACTTTCGGGGAACTTCCGGGACTTCCAGGGGTCTCTGGGAGCTGACGATTTCTTCCGATTTTACTTTAAAACTTATTTTATCATTTTTCTTATGACATAGCATGTTTTAAGAACTTCGGGACCAAATCTGGGAGTCTTCGGGCTTTTAGGGGCATTTTGGTCAATCTGAGCTTTCTGAGAAATAGAGCTGACTTCCAGGAGTCCTTCTGAGTCTTTTAAGATCATTGTGAACCACCAAGCTCTGGGTCTCCTAAATATGATAGCCGAAAAATTGGGGTGACTACACATTCCTACTGCCTACACGCCACAAGCATGTATCGAGTTACCAGAGGTGACGACATCTTACTCTGAGATAAAGTCATCTACCATCGCGCTACTCCCTTCATTCCATGGCCATATTAAAGAAGACACTTATCATCACTTAGGAGAGTTCCAAGACATATGATCTACATTGAAAACCTAAAATCTAACTGATGATGAATTAAAATTGCATCTCTTCCCATTCTCGTTAAAAGATTAAGCTAAGTATTGGCTCCAATCTCTTGAGCCAAACACTATTACAACATGGAAAGCTTTACATATCACATTTTTATAAAAGTTTTTCCCCATCACAAGAACTAGTCAAATAAGAAAATCCATAATGAACTTTGTGATGCAAGATGGGGAAACACTCTATGACACTTGGGAACAATTTAAAGAACATTGCGCTCTTGCCCACATCATCAAATTCCCAAGTGGCAATTGGTGCAGATCTTCTACGAGGGACTTGTTCCCTTAGTTCGTAATACCGTCGATGCCCTTTATGTGGGTGCCTTCCTATACAAAAGCGCCGAAGAGGCATGGAAATTTTTTAAGACATTAAGTGAAAATTCGATGCATCAATCTGTGTCGGTATGTCCTGAGGGGTGCCTTCTCCCTCAACCTAAGCGAGAGGAGCGGTTCGAGTCAAGTCACTTAATTGAATTGCAAGAACTATCTAAAAAACTTGACTACTTTATGATGGTGAATCAAACGACAGGCTCACTCTCTTATGAAATTTGTCAAATATGTTCCGACCCTTCGCATTCTACACTTGCATGCCCATCCGAATCTCAATTTCTAGAATTCGTGGAACAACACATATACTCTATTCAACAATTCCCATGAAATAATTATAATCCTGTGACAAATAATCCGAATGCCCCATGCAGAAGTCATCCTAACTTCTCGTGGAGATCTACTAATAATAATGAGATGACTAATTTTCCTAACACTTACCGACCCCACTTTCAACAAAGTCAATACCAACCACCCCCTCCTAATCCTAACCCTCCAAGTGATATCGCTTTTGAGGAGAAAGTGTTGGCATCCCTTAAGAATATCGAAACACAAGTACAAGCACAAGCACAAATAGTGCACACTCACACATAATCCATTTCAAAGCTTGAGTCCTATATGGGACAACTACCTAATGCGGTGAGCCATAGAAACGAGGGTAAGTTGCCTAGTCAAACTATTCAAAACCCTAAGGGACAATATGAGATTGATGGTATGAGTGAACAAGTAAACGTTATCTCAATTAGGATGACTACACTAGAGGAAGAAGTTATAGAGAGTCCGAGAGATGATTTAAAAGATGTGAACATTAATTTGAATCAAGAGAAGGGTGAGAACACAAGTCGAATTAGGAAGAAAATGAGCAGGTCCCAACTAATTATGTGAGTTGAATTAGGAAGAAAATAAGCAGGTCCCAACTAATTATGTTATGAAAATGCCTTTTCCACCAAATGTCAACGAACCGTCACTTCTTTCAAAGAAAGGGTCAAAAACTGAAGATATACTAGAGGTGTTTAAACAAGTAAAAATAAATATTTCATTCCTCGATGCTATTAAACAAATTCTCGCTTATGCTAAAGTCATAAAGACCTATGTACTCAAAAGTGGAAGTTGCGCAGTCATATTTTGAAAAAGGTCTTCGTCACTAAAAAAGGAAGTTCAATCTTCCAACACGCTCCTCTAAAGTATAAGGATCCCGGTACACCAATGATTTCATGTATTATAGGTGATACTATGTAATGATGCCAAGAATTGGTAGAATGATAAAAATACTAAAGAAAAATAGATTTGAGTGTGGTTCGGCCCCATTAATCAGGTGACCTACGTCCAAGGGTGCTTCTGTACACTTGTACTAACAAATCATCGGCGGCCCCTAGTGAACCAATAGGGAGGGCCGCACTACTAGCGACCGACCGGGTATATGCGTGAGTAACGTCGTATTGCTACTATTATTCTATAGAGGCAGAAAAGTGATCTCCTTTAATGGGGGTGGGTGTTCCCTTTTATAGATGTAAGAGACTGCCCGTATAAGGTAAGTTGTTAGATTAGGAAACCCAATCTCACCATAACTGATTTACACGAATTAGGGGAGTTTCCTAAGTGGTTTAGGAAACTACTTGTTCCTTCCATTAGTCCTTTAGGCAAGATAGGAAACTGTTCAGAGCCTTGAGGAGAAAGCCAGGGAATACTCTAGAGGACTATACTATACTACTTGCCTGTCCTGTAGGCCTAGACCGGGCGAACCCTGTTGAATAATCTGGGACGTGAGCCTCCACCTTGATAACCTGGCCCTTTATGCTAAGATAGCAGAATTTGGCCTTCACCGGGGGACGAGTCTGACTCATGACCCCACGCTACAGGCTCAGATCGAGTGGTTCGGGGAAGATGGGCCAGGGTTAGCTGAATTCCAGGCACCTTTCCCGGCTGACCAATCATCTACGTGCTGATGTGGCAATATGGCTTTGACCAGATATTTCTAACCTATCACTATCATTCATCGGGCTCTCCTTAACTTAGGAGCGAGTGTAAATCTCCTACCCTACTAGGTTTACAAATAACTAAGATTAGGTGAACTTAAACCCACGACCGCTACCTTACAATTAGCGGATCGTTCTACAAGATCCCTAGAGGAATTATTGAAGATGTCTTAGTTAAAGTTGATAAATGCTATTATCCCATCGATTTCATAGTCCTTGATACTGAACCGGTGATAGATTCTAGGAAACACACTCTTGTCATTCTTGGTCGTCCATTCTTTGGTTGACCTGGGTGACCGCATGTTAATAATAGCCTGAATTTTTTCAAGATTCGCTTCAATCCCATGCCTGTTGACCATATGTCCCAAGAACTTCTCGGACGAGACTCTAAATGTTCACTTGGTCAGGTTTAACATCATTCAAAATTTTTTTAAGATGCTGAAGGCCCCGACCAAATGTTCAAGATGTCGGACTCTTCCTAGCTCTTGACCAATAGATCGTCGACGTAAACCTCCATTGATTTTTTTATCAAATCCTTGAACATGTGGTTGATCAGGAGCTAATAAGTTGCCCTAACATTTTTAAGGCCAAAGGGCATCACGTTGTAGCAGTACGTCCCTTGGTCGGTGATGAAGGACATTTTTTCTTCATCACTGGGGTACATGCTGATCTAGTTGTACCCCGAGTAGGCATCCATGAATGAGAAAAGCGAGTGACTAGCCGTAGAATCCACAAGGACGTCTATCCTAGGAAATGGCTAGCAATCCTTGGGGTAGGCTTTATTAAGGTCGGTGAAATCCACGTACATTCTCCATTTCCCGTTGCTTTTCTTGACAAGTACTACATTTGCCAATCAATCAGGATAGTGGACCTCCCGGACAGATTTTGCCTTCAGGAGCTTTTCAACCTCTTCATGCACCACTGCTTGCCTTTCAGGGGCCATGCCCCTCCTCTTCTGCTTGACCAGTTGAGAGTCCAAGTTGACGTTGAGGTGATGGGACATGATCCGGGGGTCTATCTTAGGCATGTCCTCATGACACTAGGCGAAGATGTCCTAGTTCTATTATAGGAAATAGATCAACTCCTCCCTGAGGCCTGGCTCTAGGAGGGCTCCTACACTAATGGACCAATCGGGGAGTTGGGGGTCAACCAACACTGTTTATATAGGCCAACTTGGGGTGTTTTTGGGATTTAGAAAGTACTCCCATTGGTCCCAAACATCTGAAATCATGAAACCACGTCGTTTTGGATTTTAATTAATCAAAATGGGACCACAAAAGTATTTACAAAAACTTACTATTCTGGAGGGGAGTGCCGCGGCGGCACTGCTCCTCCCTTCGTCTGGATAATGCTGTTTAGGCCCCCCGAAGTTCCGGTATTCGCGAAAAGGCCCTATTTCGTCCAAAATTCACAGAAAATGCGTACGAACTCCAAATTGAGGTTGTGATATACCGTTGGAAAGGTAATGGAGTCTACTTTACATAAAAAATAGTTCGGGGATAGGTCACTTTGAAAAGTTTTGCGGTATTCGCGATAAAAGCCGATTTGATCGCCTTTTTCGCCTTTGGAAATTCATAATAAATTCGTTTTAAATCCAGAAATTATGTGCGATATACCGTTGGAAAGCTATTGACCTCTAGTATCCATGAAAAATATTTGAAAATTGTTTCGGTTCCCCGATTCCAAAGTCAAATCTTGGTCAAACCGGTCAAACCTGGGATTCCCGGGAAGTCCTGGGAACCTCTGGGAGCTCCCAGGAGCTGATGTTTTCGCTCGATTTTCTTTTGGAACTTGTTTTAATACTTTTCTCATGATTTAGAATGGTTCTGGTGAATTCAGACATTTTTGGTCAAACTTGGTCAAACTCTGGTCAAACCTGGTCAAACCTTAGTCAAACCGGTCAACGGGGACTTTCGGGGAACTTCCGGGACTTCCGGGGGTCTCTGGGAGCTGACGATTTCTTCCGGTTTTATTTAAAAACTCATTTTATCACTTTTCTTACGACGTAGCATGTTTTCTGAACTTTGGAACCAAATCTGGGAGTTTTCGGACTTTCAAGGGCATTTTGGTCATTCTGAGCATTCTGAGAGATAGAGCTGACTTCCGAGAGTCCTTTTGAGTCTTTTACGATCATTGTGAACCACCAAGCTACGGGTCTCCTAAATCTGATAGCCGACAAAATGGGGTGTCTACAGTTTGCCCCTCTTTGGCAGGAACTTGCGAGGCAACGCATGTCGCAAGCGAGTGCCAAAGTTTTGAAGAGACAGGACTTTTTGGGGGCTATGGATTTAGGATAAAAAGCGTTGCAAAAGATGTAAGGATGATGCTGGTCGTGCTCCGCGTGAGCTGCCTACGTATCCCAAGGGGGATCAGACCAGGACGTAGTTCAAGACACAAAGGGATAAATCACATATGCACATACACAACAATCAGGCGGATGCTATGCTATATGAGGATGATATGCAATGTGTGGATGTGATATGATCTCATACATGAGTCCTATCATGCCTAGTTTTCTGATCCTAGAATGAGCAGGTGCTAAGGGGTGTGCCACTCCGAGTGGGCTAGTGTTGTGCTAGTGTTTGTGATTGTGACGTGGTGGGTGACTCAGATAAGGGCATTGAAGTCTAGAAGACTCCGGGTTTTAGGGGCAAACTTCTGGAAGTGCGCTTTGCGAGCGAATGTAATTGGGTGTGGGGTCTCAGAGGACTATGATCGAAGACGTCTTTTGGCAGATAACCGACGGACACAGGGGCTCCGGAAATTAAGAGACCGACATAGAAGTCACGGGACGAATGTGAAATCCTGGGACGTCCTGTGATGAACATGGAGGCCCCCAACGGTGTTATGAGAGCGATGGACCGACGATGTTTGCATTGAGATGACGAGTCGACAATGGACTACTGACGGTGTAATAAACCCACTGAGGATTAATCTGAATCTGCTGGGGATGAAGCGATACTTTCTAGGATCTCTCTTCAACTGCTCCTTTTGATCGAATCTTTCGGTCCTGCCGGGGTCTCTGGGAGCTGGTATCTGTCTGCTTTTGTCCTCGGAGGATGATGCAGGGTTTACGGGGAATCTCTTTTGGTGCTCAATCTAAGAGAGCCTGTCGGGGTCTCTGGGAGCTGGTATCTGTCTGCTTTTGTCCTCGGAGGATGATGCAGGGTTCACGGGAAATCTCTTTTGGTGCTCAATCCAAGAGAGCCTGTCAGGGCCTCTGGGAGCTGGTATCTGTCTGCTTTTGTCCTCGGAGGATGATGCAGGGTTCACGGGGAATCTCTTTTGGTGCTCAATCCAAGAGAGCCTGTCAGGGCCTCTGGGAGCTGGTATCTGTCTGCTTTTGTCCTCGGAGGATGATGCAGGGTTCACGGGGAATCTCTTTTGGTGCTCAATCCAAGAGAGCCTGTCAGGGCCTCTGGGAGCTGGTATCTGTCTGCTTTTGTCCTCGGAGGATGATGCAGGGTTCACGGGGAATCTCTTTTGGTGCTCAATCCAAGAGAGCCTGTCAGGGCCTCTGGGAGCTGGTATCTGTCTGCTTTTGTCCTCGGAGGATGATGCAGGGTTCACGGGGAATCTCTTTTGGTGCTCAATCCAAGAGAGCCTGTCAGGGCCTCTGGGAGCTGGTATCTGTCTGCTTTTGTCCTCGGAGGATGATGCAGGGTTCACGGGGAATCTCTTTTCTTTCTTCGGTGCAATAACTAAAAACCAGGATCAGTTACCAGAATTATCGGAATTCGCGACGATTGTCCTGAAACGACCGATTCGGGTCTTCGGGAGCCGATTTTTCCCAGTTTTTGCCTGCTGGAGGTAGTTCTGACAACTTTTAGTCTGCTTGGGGTAAAACCTCATAAATCTTGACTGGAATGGGCCATCGGGGCTGATCGGGGCCAAAAACGGGCTGAAAAAGGCCAAAACGGGCCAAAACGGGGCGAAACGGAGCAAAACGGAGCGACGCGGGGCCCACGGGGAGCAGTGCCGCGGCGGCACTGGGTGGCCGGACTTCATCTTCTTATATTTCGGGTTTTTGAGCTCTCCAAGCTCATTCTTGGCCATTTTGAGGTGTTTTTGAAGCCAAAATTCACCAAAACGCAGCTTGTGCGTGCTCAGGTGAGTAATCTTTCCCCGTAGTTGGATTTTTGCTTGGTGTTTTGGTTTGCCCAATTTTTCAAGAAGAAAGTTTAAATGTGACTTCCATTTTTCTTGTAGATCCATGGCTTCGAGCTCAAGGAGACCGTCTAAGAAGGCCAAGGGACGGATGAAGGCCGAGGTGCACACCCCGGACGTGATTTTGCGAGACCCCCAACACCACCTTTCGGCCGCGGCTCTAGCGAGCTTGGTATGTGAAACTTTCGACATTTTAGGACCACTTTTATGTACTATGCTAGTTTTGTGAGCCATAGTGTGCACTTAGAGACCGTTAGAAGCTCGACTTGTGCTCAAATGTTGATTTTGTGAATTTTTGCTCTCGGGTTGTAAATAGTGATTTTGTGCATCTTTTGTCGCCATTGTTGTGTGCAGGTGCCGGAAGTGGCCTTGAAAGGCCATGGTAGCCTTGCCCATGCTTTCTTATGGTATACCCAGCTTTCGCCCACCGTTAAGAGGATGGTTGATGATGCCGGGTTCGGAGGCTGCGTCCGCTTGGTTTCAAAAAGTAGCAACGATCTGGCTCACTTCTATGCACTGGCCGAGAGGTGGTGGGACACTACCAATACTTTCCACCTGCCGTTCGGAGAGATGACTATGACGCCTTTTGATTTCTCCATGATCACGGGCTTGAGGGTCGGCGGGAAGCGCCTGGTTCTGGACTATTTTTATGAGATTGACCCGGAGGCGGTGGAGATGTTGATTGGGGCTGTTCCCCCCAACTTGGAGAGGCATTGGTTCCCCTGCGGCTGGCTTTACCGGGCCTATGGTAGAGGTAATCACAATCTGAACAATTCCCAGCTTTTGAGGGTTTACCTTCTGTATGTCCTCGGGTGCTCCATCTTTGCGACAAGGAACGACCGGGTGAGCTTGAGGCTCCTTTCTTGCCTGGCGACCATTGATGAGATCCCCTCCTACAACTGGGGCGGTGCTGCCCTGGCCCATCTCTACAAGCATATGGGGGAGGTTTCTCGGGGCGATGTTAAATCTACTGGGGGATTCTGGCGAGCTTGGGAGGTATGCACTGCTTCTTCTTTTATTTTCCATCTCTTTGATTTTCATACCTGTTCTGATTTCTCCTTTGTCTGTGCAGCTTTGGAGTTTTGAATACTTGAAGATGTTGGCTCCCTCCCCAGCGGACGAGTCAGGCGAGGATGAGGATGGTATGGCTCCTGTGCCTCTATTCCCACGAGGCTTGAGATGGCGGAGGGACGTTGTTGGGGTGAAGAGCGGGGCCCATCGGATTGTTTTGCTTCGGAACTTCTTAACTGGGTTGACAGCCTCTAGTGTTGATTGGACGCCTTGGGAGGGCGTCGCTTATGCCGCCACTGAGGAGATACAAGCGGTTAAATCTCTTACCTCTTGCCGCCTTCTGCTGGAGAGTACTGAGTGCAGGCAGTGGTTCCTTGGTGAGCGGGTGTCTCGGCAGGTGGTTGGTGGTTCCCAGTATCGCGTCCCTCATGATCCTCCTGTGATGGATGCTAGTGACCTTTCTGGAGATGCTCTGCTGGCGGCTTTAGCTGGTGCCGATGTTTGGGACCATTTTCTTTCTGAGACCAGTTATGAGGCTTACCGTGGCCGTTTCCTGATGCCTAACTTCCCACTCCTGGAGGTGAGTTCTTTTTGTATTTTTTGTTTATATTCATTGCTCATGTTTTTGATCTATTTTATTCTGTGCCTGCAGCTTCGTGAGATGTACAGGAGACAGGCTCCTCAGGCTCCCGACCCTATCCCTCCTTGGGATTGGACTGTCAATGTTCTAGGCGCTGATGGCACTCCCCAAATGATGGAGGTGCCGCGAGTCACATGTGGGTACCCTACTCAGCCAGCGGGCGTCCTCAACGTTCCTTGGAGTTATGCTGAGGAGGGTCACGCCTTGGCGGCTAGCCTACGGTCCCTGGTCCTTACACGAGACCACCGGGTATGTCCCTAATTTTGCACTTTCTTAAGGTTACAAGGTTCTAACCCTGGATTTTTTATTTTGACAGATGGATGGTATGCGGCAATTTGCCGCCAATCAGATGGCGTCCTTGGTAAGTCTCTGACTCGACTCTGTTTTTGTACTTTTTTGTTGTTCCCTTACTGATTGCCCTCATTTTTATTTGTGTGTGCAGTATCGTGGAGGCGGGGCTGGCTCATCGAGGACTGGTCCAAGATGTAGAGGCGGTAGGAGGAGGCCGTCGCCGACGTACACTCCGGGTGGTCCGATGGAGGACGAAGAAGAGGAGGACTGAGGCTTCCTAAGCGGGGATTATTATTTTATTTTCTTTTCCTGTTTTCGATTGGGTTGTACTGAGGATATGATTATTAGGACAGTGTAGGACGATGTGTAGCACAATTTGTGACCTTTTGCCAGAGTATTATGATGTTTTGCCTCCTAGGCCGGATATCTTCCGGTTTAGAGGCGCAGTTGTGTGCTTGTTGATATATGTGCATTGTGATTGCTGGATGTTACTGCGATGGGCAGTTTTGTGATAGTGAGTGCTTTTGCCTTGCAGGTGGGATAGTCCGTGAAACGGGGAGGTGCTGCCGAAATTTTGAATTTTGCTAGGGCCGTGACAGAAAATATGGCTTTGTATGATCCTGCTCATCTCACGGCTTGGCTGAATATTACGGATGGCGTGGAGCGGATCAACCTCTTTAGCTACGGCTTGACCGAGCTGTTTTCTCTTCGCCAGATGACCCTGAATACAGAATTCTTGCGTGCTGCCATTGCTCACTGGGACCCAGTGAACCATGTCTTCAACTTCAACGGCCTGGAAATATGCCCCATGCTTGAGGAGTTCTGCGCTATTCTCGGCTATGATTCTGACTCCGACTTGATTCTCCCTTCTGCTGATACCCTCAGCCCTACGCGAGCCTTGGCTGAATACCTGAATTGCTCTGTCACTATTTCCCGCCGGCTGATTCAAGGTGAGGTTCTCAACATTGCTTCTATTATTGCCCGGTATGCCAGTCCTGGGAATCCCAGCATGTATGATGCTTCCCGTGGGGCTGCTTTGATATTGTGCATGACTTCGCACTTCCTGTTCTCGAGCACTTCTGTTGACTTGGTGCATGTGTGCCTTGGGCTGAAACTTAGCAGGAATCCCATGGCCATGGTTTTAGCTGAAACTCTGAACGGTTTGGATAATGCCTTCAATCAAGGGACTCCTCTTCTTTCTGGGGCGCCTTTGGTGTTACAGGCTTGGCTTTACGAGCGCCTTCAGCTGTGGACGGGCCGTATACCACCAGTTTACTTTCGTCGAGCCGTGCTTCATTCTCACTATACCTTTGTCGATTGGGTGGGCATGATGAGCACCGGCTGACATTTGCTGGATCGTGAGGCGTTGGGGCCTCTATGCTATCACCACGAGCCTCAGGGGTCACCAGAGAGTGTGGTTGATGGGTCTGAGAGAGACTTCTTTCTATCATCCTCGCCGTTTGGCCAGACAGTATGGACAGGTTCAGGAGGTTCCCCGAGGGTTTACTGAGAGGGTCTTTGCTTCCAGGATCAGAGCTACCACTATTACTGCTTTTATTGATGGTTGGACTGACCGAGTAAAGGCCTTCTTCTAAAGACCTTTGAAGAAATAAAAGACACTAAGACAAAACTAGTCCTGACTGATTCTGCTCATTCCTCCAAGCGTCTTTGAACATGTGGTTGCTTTTTGAAAGACTTTTTTTTTTTTTTTTTTATTTTTTTTTTTTATTTCTTTGATTATTCCTGCTTATGTAATATTCAAAGTTTGTTTATCGGTGAACCTTGGTTATTTTGGGAATCTCATTTTATGCATTTTAGCTTTCTGAAAACATGTTGTAACTTGAGATTTCAATTTAGTTGTTGCTTTTGGTACTTGCTTGAGCATGCTGGGGTTGTTAGAGGCAAACGAGGCGGGTAGCCGAAGTTTGCCCCTAGTTTGGGATATATATGGTTGTGAGGCAAACGAGGTAGATGACCGACGTTTGCTCCTAGTTTAGAAGAGGTTCAGGCAAACGAGGCGAGTGGCCGAAGTTTGCCCCTAGTGTGGAGGGTGGTTTTTGGGTTATGGTAAGGACCGCGACTTTATTTTCTCACGTGCTCATAATTTTTGCCTAGGCACCAAGGAGGTGACCTAGCGAGCTATTTTCTCTCTTTTGTTATTGCTCACTTTGGATTTAGCTCTAATTTTTGCCTAGGCGTCCTTTCGGATTTTCGACCTAGCGAGCCATCCTTCTTTTTCTTTTTGAAAGTCTGCCTACGTACCCCCGAGCGGGGATCAGGTCCGACGTAGTTCGAGCCAAGGTTTTGAAAGGAAAGGTTATTTTTGTTGGTGGAGCGACCGAACCGATGTGGTTGCCTACGTATCCCCGAGTGGGAATCAGGTCGAGCGTAGTTCAAGGCAAGGCTTGAAAGGAATGGTTATTGGATAGTCAAGCATAGTACTTTTTGAGGCGATCCATGTTGATCGGTTCTTTGAATTCGACACCATCGAGGTCCATGAGATAAGTTGCTCCTCCGGAAAGAACAGTCTTGACGATATAAGGGCCGACCCATTTTGGCTTAAACTTCCCACGGGGATCAAAGATCGGAGCTCGCAACTCCTTAAGGACAAGGTCGCCCTTGACAATCTTCCTTGGGCGAACCCTTTTGTTGAAGGCACGGGCTATCCTCTTCTGATAGATTCGGACATGGTCGACTGCCGCCAGACGCTTTTCATCTATGAGGGCCAATTCTTCATACCTTTCTCTCAACCAATCTGATTCAGAAATTTCACACTCTGCCATCACGCGTAGGGATGGTAATTCTATCTCCACCGGCAGTACCGCTTCCATCCCATACACTAGTGAGTAAGGAGTCGCTCCTGTGGACGTTCTTATCGATGTTCTGTATCCCCAAACTGCAAATGGTAGCTTTTCATGCCAGTCTTTGTAGGTATCCGCTGATTTTTGCAGTATGGCCTTGACATTCTTGTTTGCAGCTTCGACTGCCCCATTGGTCTGTGGTCGGTATGGCGATGACTTGTGATAGGTGATTTTGTATTCCTCGAACAGGTCCCTGACTTCTGCCTTGAAATGACTTCCGTTATCCGAAATAATCTCATGAGGAACTCCATAACGGCAGATGAGATTTCTCTTGATGAATTTGGCCACTTCCTTGGCCCCCAACTTGGTGTAAGATGCAGCTTCTACCCATTTTGTGAAGTAATCTATGGCTACCAGGATGTACCGATTTCCATTTGAGGCCTTCGGAACGATTTCACCAATAATATCGATTCCCCAGGTTGAGAATGGCCAAGGTGAAGTCATGCTGTACAGAAGGGATGGTGGCACGTGCATCATGTTTGCATGAATCTGGCACTTGTGACACTTTCTCACGTATTCGCAACAATCTTTTTCCAATGTTGTCCAGTAGTATCCTTGTCTCACGATTTTCTTGGCCAGCATGTGGCCGTTCATGTGTGGGCCGCATACCCCTTCGTGTATTTCTTCCATCATTCTTCTGGAGCTCTTCCCAAACAAGCAAGTCAGGTTGTGACCGTTGTATCCTTTCTTCAACAGTTTCCCGCTGCAAATGATGAATTGCGCTGCGAATCTTCGAATTGCCCTTTTGTCTCTCTCGGTGGATTCTTGGGGATACATCCCCTTTTCTATGAAATTCCAGATGTCCTGGTACCACGGTGTTTCATTCTCTTCTTCTTCGATTGTGGCGATCATGCTGAACGAAGGCTCGTACCTCTGCTCAATTACCAAGGGCATCATCCTGACTCCAACAGGAATTTTGATCATCGATGCTAGAGTGGCCAAGGAATCTGCCAGTTGGTTCTCTTCTCTGGGCAAGTAGAGGAATGTGATATTTTCGAACTGCCTCTTGAGTTGGTCGAGATGATCATGATAGGGCTTCAACCTTTCTTCTTTTATTTTCCATTCTCCTCTGGCTTGTGATATGATGAGGTTTGAATCCCCGAAGACATCCAACTTCTGAACTTTCAGCTCTAAGGCTGCTTCCATTCCCAGAATGCATGCTTCATACTCAGCGGTGTTGTTGGTGGAGTTATAATTGAGCTTGACTGCCAACGGAGCGTGGTCCCCGCTTGGTGATACGAGAATCATCCCTACTCCGTATCCCTTCATGTTGGCTGCTCCATCGAAGTACAACTTCCACTGTTCTTCCTTGATTTCCATGATGCTCTCGTCTGGAAACGAAAAGTCCCCACTTTCTTCGGAGTCAATGGCATGTTCTGCGAGATGCTCAGCTACGGTTCTCCCTTTTACTGACTTGCTCGTAACATACTTGATATCGAATTCGGATAATAGAAGTAACCAACGGGATATACGACCGGTCAGGGCGGGTTTTTCGAGAAGGTATTTTAGAGGATCCATGCGGGATATGAGCACAACCGGAAAGGCCAGCATGTAGTGCCTTAGTCGGCGAGTACACCAAACCAAGGCCCAACATGTTTTTTCGAGGGTAGAATAGTTGAGCTCATACCCAGTCATCCTCTTGCTGAGGTAATATATGGCTTTTTCGGAGTGGCTTTCTTCTCCTTCTTGGGCTAGCATGCAACCCATGGCATTTTCGGAGACAGACAGGTAAAGGAATAAGGGCTTATGAGGAGTGGGTGGTGAAAGGACAGGTGGATTTTGAAGGTAGGCTTTTATTTTGTCGAAAGCGGCTTGGCATTGGTCATCCCATTGGAACTTCTCCCCTTTTCTCAACAATCGGAACAGAGGATCGCATGTAGCTGTGAGCTTAGAAATGAAGCGGCTGATGAACTGGATTCTTCCGAGGAACCCCCTTACTTCTTTTTCATTCCGTGGTGGCGTCATTTCGAGGATTGCCTTGATCTTAGAGGGGTCCACCTCTATTCCCCTTTGTGTGATGAGAAAACCCAGGAGTTTACCGGAGGTTACGCCGAAAGTGCATTTCTTTGGATTCAGCCTCATCTTGTATTTGCGCAACCTTTCGAAGAACTTTTCCAGCGCTACCAGGTGCCCTTCTCTATCCTTGGATTTTACAATCATGTCGTCTACATATACTTCTACCTCTTTGTGAATCATATCATGCAGCAGAGTGGTGGCAGCTCTTTGGTACGTTGCCCCTGCGTTCTTGAGCCCAAAGGGCATTACTCTATAACAGTAGGTTCCCCAAGGGGTGGTGAACGTCGTCTTTTCCCGATCTTCTGGCGCCATTAGAATCTGATTATACCCTGAGAAGCCATCCATGAAAGACAGTAGCTCATGTCCTGCGGTGTTATCTACCAAAACGTCAATGTGGGGAAGCGGGAAGTCATCCTTGGGACTGGCCTTGTTCAGATCACGAAAGTCGACGCACACACGAACTTTTCCATCCTTCTTCGGGACTGGCACGATGTTGGCAACCCATTCCGGGTATTCGGTGACAATGATGAACCCTGCCTTGAACTGCTTCTCCACCTCTTCTTTAACCTTGAGTGCCCATTCCGGTCTCATGCGCCTCAGTTTCTGCTTGACAGGTTTAGAATTAGGGAGGAGAGGAATATGATGTTGGACGATGTCGGGATCGACCCCAGGCATGTCTTCGTAAGACCAAGCAAAAACATCTTTGAACTCTTTTAGCAAGAGGGTTAATTTTTCTTTTTCTTCTTTATTAAGGGTTGAGCCAATTTGCACAATCTGTGGATTATCTATTTCACCTAAGTTAACTGATAAAGTATCTTCGATTATTTCATAAGCAGGTGGTTTTTCAATTAGTTACTTTAGTTCGATTGGGAGATCCTCGGAGGGATCTGTGCATTCACAAGTGTCAGACACAGAGGAGTAAGCAGAATCGTCTTTCATTTCATTCATGACAGGTGAAGTGATTACATTGGATAGTGGTGGGCTTACAGCAGCCGACTCCAGTACAGACTCGATAACTGGTAGTACAGACTTTGGGGGGATAGGGGATTGGGAGACACAGACAGATGACTCTACAGCCTGGTTGCTCAGACCCTCCTCAGCAGGCTTGATCTGATCATCTTGGCTCTTGGCCCTCTTCTTCTCTTCCTCTTCAGCGGATTCTTCCCACATCTTCTTGATCGCCTCAGTGTCAAGGTATTTTAACCAGTCTTCCTCTGGGGTCTTTTCAACTTCTTCGGGGTAGAACGGGTCTTGATATGGGGGCCTCTCGCAGTCAGCGAAGATTTCAAGCCCAGGGTGCCTTCTCCCGGTGGTTCGATGGATCCATGGTTCAGGGAACCCGAAGTAAGGGAAATCATCCCCTTCCTTGACGAATTGTCCATTTAAAGTCTTGCGGTATGGCGGGAGACCCTTCACCCTCTTCTTCCATGGCCTTTGTAGCTCGACGTCCTCATCAGTGGGCTTGTACCCCAACCCGAAAGTGCCTTGTTGTCCTTTGATCTGCGGGAATTCCCGAATTCCTTGCTGGCGCCGACCCAACCCCATTCCGGGGAAGTAGTTCATCTT